>CM065362.1:10998402-13573402 GCA_033032245.1 Poecilia picta | reverse complement strand
TATATATATATATATATATATATATATATATATATATATCTTACCTCAGTGTTAATTCAGCTGTCACATGCCTACTTCTGGCTATATATATCAGATGTCCAAAACAAAAGAAAATGTTCTTGTTAAGGTGGAAATGCAAGAATTCCACTCTGAATCGATGAGCTGAATTAACACTGAGGTAAGAGGATTTGTCATGGGGTCTTCAGAGAGAATTTTGCTACTATTTTTTAGTCTGGTTTAGGATTAAAAATGTTTTTGAAATCAGTTATTCTAAAGGAAGGGAAACAGTCTCCAAGTAAAAGATATTTGAAACAGCTGTCACATGCCTACTTCTGGCTATCCAATCAAATTCACCAGGAGACCTGGTGTGAGATTCCAGAATAAGTTTCCAAACACCTTTAAATGTTGTCTAGGGACCAGAAGCAGGCTATTGATGCTGTTTAGTTTTAATTGTATGTCTGGATATGATGCATCCTATTACACAGCATATTTACTCTGGATCCTCCACATGTCTCAAAGTCTACAGAGAAACTCAGTTTCAGTCTTGAATTTCTCCTTAGCCACTGAGTTTTTTAACTGTGGAAGAACTTTGGCCCAGTCATCTTTTCATCTTTGTGACCTTCTATGCTGTCTGGAAGAGTATAGGACAAACAGGTTTTAAAATAACACATAACAGTCTGCCTGGAATATTTTTGGAACTTGGTCAAAGGGATCCAATAGGAGCAGAAATACTACTATTTTATTTCCACAGGCAGTTTTGTCATCAGTGATGGTGATGCTCTCTCCCTTCACCTCCAGATCCTTCCATTTGCTTTTCAGGGAATGAAGACATTCATAGTTTAATCATTCATTACAATGAACAAAACAGCTTCCTCATTACTGAACTCAAGATTTCCTACTGCACTATTTTAAATACTTACACACACACGCACGCATACAGTGAGCTGCCTGCTGTGACTTTCAGAACTCAAAAATAGTCCATTCGGCATGAAAAACAACTGCTATTTATCATACAGACTCACCATAAGTGAGAATAAGCAATTAAAATATCTGGGTCATAGCTTTCCGGGATTGTGCTTACACTAAGACACAGAAAAAACCATTCATCACCCAAGAGGAAGGAGGAGATGAAAAGGAAGAAAGAGACGGACTGGCAGCAACTTTTACGCTGCCGAAACCCTCAGCAAGACGAACACAAGCCTGAACTACAAAGTGGGATTTATTGCTTAGTAAGGTAACTTTGGGTTTAACTCTGAGTTTCCAAAGTCTTGAAGATGGTTCACTGCTTAATTTGGGACAACAGCAAGATGGCTGCAAAGATTAATCCATTTCCAAGAGAGTGGATTAGCTTTAACATAAGGGATCAACATATAAATCTCTGCTGTATTTACACAGCTGATCACAACATACTGACTGATGCACCATAAAGTCAGAGGGATTCTTTGGGACTGTGTTAAATCTTATGTGGCAGACCAAAGACTATGCTGAGTCATTTAGTTATAGCAAGAATGGTCTTTAAAGGAAAAGCATGTAGGGTTCCTCAGTTCTCTAGTTTTGAGCCAGTTTTATTTATAATCAACATGCTCTCCCTAGATAGGTTATTACAGTATTAACTTTATCTGCTTATTCACCTGGCCTTTCACCACATTGTGAAGACTTAAACTTATAATTCATCTCTTAGCCAATTCACCAACTCAACTCTCAGCTAGACCCATGATGCTATGAATTACAGTTTTTGACTCATGCATGTGGTTTCAATGAGAAGTTCATTTAATAAAACTGGTTACAACAAATGCATCAAGCCTCTGTGGAGGACAGACAGATTCCAGTGCAGTTCAGTCATACAGGATCAGTCAAATTCAAATACTTCAAGCCCGAAGTTACAGTCAGAGTCAGCTGATATTAGAATAAAAACTGCTAAAAAAAGATGTTACAGAATTCGCTCATCAGGCAAAGTTAGTGAGTAAAATCTGTTTAAAATGTCAAACAGAAAACATTAAAGGGCACTAAAAAAAATCATCTACTGACCTTCAGAGTGTGTTTTAAAGTTTATTTCCCCTCGAATGGTCTTTAAATGTTAAAACAGTTAAGATAAAAGTTAAACTTTTTCATGGATTATTCACTAAACATGATATCCACTCTTATAAAAAACATCAAATTGTTCATTAGGTAAGCTATATTGTTATATAATGATCAAGTACATTCAGGAACTAAAGACTGATAGACTTTCTTCACTTTTTTTGCTGAACACACCAAAGCAATAGTGGTTTATATTCAGAAATATTCAACAATGAACTCAAAAAATGTTGACACCATGCTTTACTTTTTCAGATATCTAAGAAATAGATGATTATGATGAATCAATAGTTTGTCAGCCCACAGACAGTGTGCCTAACAGTCCGGGAGAAAATAACTGTATTCATAATGTAGAAGTTACATTTTCCATCTGCCTAAACTTCTTTGTGGAAAAGGGAAGCAAAAGCTTTGTTTTACTAGCAGAATATGTTTCACAAAGCCATAAACTGACCAGAAATTAACCAAACATACCTACATCCCGTCACCAGCAAAAGAGAACCAAAACCTTGCATGTCTGACCGATACGATACAGGTGATGATAAGCAGGTATATCTAGAAACACAACATATACAATACACAGAGAACGCATTCATAGGACTTAACTTTTTCACATTTTGTTATGCTGCAGCCTTATTCCAAATTGTATTAATCATTTTTCAAAGATCTACACACAAATTTATCAAAAATAGAAAACCAAGACATCAAATTTACCTAAATATTCACAGCCTTTGCTGATTCCACTGATCCTTCTTGAGATGTTTCTAGAAATTAGATGGTGAGCCTACTTTCTAACCTCAAGTATTTTAATGCATTAACATACTTTCTTCCTAGACTGCCCTGTATTTAGCTCCATCCATGTTGCCATCAGCCCTGACCTGCTCCTCTCACCCTGCAGAACAAAACTACCCACACAACATGATGCCACCTCAACCAGGTTCAGCTTTGACATGGTTTTTTCTGTGTGTTATTTACTGGTTGTGTTTCGTATGTTTATGTTGTATGCTTCTTTCAAACGTTTTGTACATTTCTTTGAACAAAGCTTTTTTTCTTTTCTTTTCAGCGTTAAGTCCTATAAAGCTGACATTTGTAGCGTTCACAAATAATTGTCGACATATTTCAGTTTTGGAGTTTTGGAAGTCCTCCAGAGTTTCCAGTAGCTTCTTATCTGCTTCTCTCACTTATCGTTTTATCATAAGTCCTGAAAGTTTAGGTCCATTTCTTGATAGGTTTCAAGTTTGTAGAATATTGTTTCTGTTTTCTACTGATGAACTGAACAGAGCTCTCTAAGATCTTCAAAGATTCAAATATTGCCTTTGTTGCACCTGCTTTAAACTTTTCGATAACTTTATGCATCGCAGGTTTCCTTGAGCACAACTCGCTTAATCAACTTTGTGGCATCAATTAGGGGAAAGTAATCAAGCTTTAAATACTTGTGATAAATATGACTATAAAGATCAGCTTTATAATTCTACTTTTTATTTAATTTCAATACATCCCATTCTTACCTTCTCCTCCTTGCATCTCCTAGTGAAGTACTTGTGCAGTTAGTGCTTATTCCCACCACAGTTGTTGAAAAGAAGAAAAAAAAGTTATTACATATGTCCAACCCATTGTTGTTGTTTTGTTTTTTTTAACAAGTTGACACCCTGAGCTTATGATGCAGGGAGAAACAGATGCCAGCCTCCCACAGGCTCAGATCTGGTAAACAAACCAACCTATCGCCACAAAAAAAAAAAGAAGAAGAAAAAAAACCTTCTCATTAAACAATGCAACTTTATCAGCCGCCCACGACTAATGTGCAACTATGCATAGTGATAATGAGAGGGGATGGGCCAACAAGAGGAGAGGCGGTGCGGTGAGGTGACCAAAGGAAGCTGGAGAGGCTGCACTTCACAGCAAAGCTGCATTCACAAGTACAACTCTCATGGATTTGTGCTGAAGATTTCACGCACAGATACAAATGTGTCTTTTACCTCAAAGTGACGATGTAGATGTGGAAACAGAAGGTTTTCTTGTTTATGTGCTCTAAGTGATCTTTCACAAGATTTATTTATTTATTTTTTTTTGCATAGGTTATTGAAGAAACTTGCCTTAGTTTAGTCTTCTTCTGTTTCTGAGTACCTATTCATGCAGATAGTTTAAGTTGTATTTAGAAAGCTATGCATGGTATTAGAATTTGGACAATAAATCAAAGGGAAACTGTGAAGGACTTTTAGATTATGAGAAAATACGAGCAGCGTCTCAGTGAAAAGATGAGGGAAGGTCTTTGCTTCTGAGGTTTGTTTTTTAGAAAAGCTGCATTTAAATGAGGTGTATTCACAGCATCAGAAAAGGGAAGCCTAACAGGTCATGTTCATGTAATGGCTGCTCTTTTGTCCTGTAACTATTCAGTATGCTGTTTTCCTCCTATGATTGGTACCACTGTTAACTTTCTTTCATTTTTAAGCTATATTTTTGGTTTTGTTACAGTCTCTGTCTGTCACAGGATATTATATACCCTTGCTTGTGGTAGGATAATTTTATTAAACTAATCATCATTGCATCAAACTGTGCAACTTTCAATTAACTTCAATATTTGATTGGTGCAGCTAATGTACCTAAACCTACCTGCTCTGTAGCATTTAAAAAGTATGATGAAAGCACCGAGTTTGTGCTATATGAAAAGAAATTGGTGTTATTGGTAGCTACATAAACCTTTAATTTTAGTAGTTCATCTCAGCTGAGCTAAGCTAAGGTGGTTGGTATAAATTACCACCAACTCACATCAATAAATTTTCCAACAGCCCAGTTAGAAACTCCAGGACCCATCTTTGTGGTTTGTGTTTGCTTTTCAATTCAAGTGTAATAATTTATAGGCAACCAGTGTTGTCTCTTGGCAATATAAACTAACACTTGTATAAGTGGATGACTCTGGATTGAAAACTGCAGTTTTTTTATATGTCAAACTTTAGTGGTTAAGCTCATCTGAACTCCTACAGTTCATGTAACGGTGCTCTCTTTGTGGGGGAATGAAGATTTATACTGCACTGTGATGTGTATCTACAAACTTTAATCATGTCAACAGAGAAAAGATTTACAACATCTTACCTCCAGGTGAGAATCGAGTGACTGTTCTGTGTGCACACAAGGTTGGCAAAATTACTTTCTTGCAGCTTTGTTTTCTCTGTATATCCTTCTGCTAAAGTGACATAAAAAGAAATCTCAAAGAGTGATTAACAAATACCAAAGCACTTCTGCAACTCTTCTGCAATCCTCATCCAGCCTGTATCAAACAGCCATATGGTCTAGAGTTTATCTGCTTCCGCAGGTCTTTTCTGTGCTAATAATTTGTCTGCACTTAATGCTGCGAGCTTATGGATTACATGGAACTGATTTTTCAGGGTCAGACGACACTGCAAGCCCAGTTGTTCCTTTTCTGGAGACTCTTTTAGTCTTTCCAGCATTCAGGCACATCAGAGCCGTGCATGGCTCTTCAACCAGGCAACACAGTGCTGTCACCCGCAGTCCAGTCCAACAAATTAATAGTATGTTATTCTCCCAGGATGTACAGGGAATGTATTGATCCTGAGATAAAGTGAAAGCCATTAGTGGCTTTCAAAGATGTGAGATGAAAAGTTGTTACGTTTGAGGAGATGTGTCATCTCAGTTTAGACCAGCCAAATTAAAGTCTTTTTCTTTACACCAAAAGCATCAAAAGAACGGGGAGCTCATTGTCTTCCAGCAGAATTGTGAACATTTGAAAGGGTGGATGCTGAAAAAAAAAAAAAAATCTGATATGTGATCCTACCTTGCTAACTATGCTGCATTAAGGAGCTAGCAGAGTTTTGCTGCTGTGTTTGACAGAATTGACATGTTTGGGCCAAAATCCTCAGACATATAATCTAACAATTATTTACAGAATCCTTTAAGATACAGAGGAGAAAATGGTGGACTCAGTGACTGGCTGTGGGTTGAGCCCAAATGATCAACCCTCCATAATGATGCATGATAGTGCAGCTGTTTGTGCTAATAAGCTGCATTCAAATGACTAACAATTGGATTTCTAACAGTAACTGACTGAGAAAATGAATTTGGAACTTTTTAATGAAATGTTTCAAAATGTCTCTTGGAAATCTTTAGTTCCACTGATAAACAGCAATCAGTATAAGGTTTTTACTGTTTACGCTAGTGATCAACCCTTTTTTCCTCATTTTCTCCACCACATAATAACATATTTTAAAGACTTTTGCTGACATTTAATGAGCGCATCTACTACAGACCATTTGCGTGCAGCTCTAGGTTAGATGTAACCAAATAAAAGCCCATTAAATTCCCTGGAGGGATCTAAGATATTATTAAAGAAAAAAAAGAAAAATGTTAGTGCACTCTTAGTCTGCTATCTTATTTGTAAATGTAATTAAAAATAAACACAGAGATTAGAAGATTGTGTTTTCTGCTTCCTCAGCAGAGCAGGAGGTGAACTGCAAAGATTTGCTGTCATCTGATGGGCTCCAGTCGGAGTCAAAAATAGTCGATAGCGGCCATCTGGCGCCGATATACAAACTGCAGCTGCTGGTGTAGGTGGGTTAGATGCTATTTGCAGAGTTTTCCAAGTGTTTGTTTTTGTGCTGCACAGCCAGCCAGATGGGCGGAGGTTACTGCAGGAGAATTTAAATGGCGAGCGACGAGCTTGCTGTCAGTCACAGAGGCATACGTTTAAGCTGAAACCTGCCAGAGTGTTCATACGAAATTATTTCTGTCCATATGTGCACTGAAGCTCTTCTTGACACTGGTCATTCCCTGGAAATCTTGTCATGGTCTGTGACAGCGCTACTGCTCGCCAACTAACGATGGAGGGCGTGCAGTAACATGCGAGATGGTCATGGCCACTTAAATCGCCCAACAACACTGTCACCGTAGTTCAACAGCAACAGGATAGAGCTATTTGACATCAAATGCCATTTTTGTCCTTACTGCTGCTTGTATACATTGTTGGCTTCTTTACTGTAGAAGCCAACAATGGCTTCTACAGGCTTCAGGGGTTCAGAATCTGCGACTTCACCACATGTCATCCCTTTCACTCATTCTTGGTTCCAAAGGAAAAAGTGAGACAGAGGAAAAAAAACATTTAGGTTTAACAGCAAGCAAACATTACTCCCTACAAGAACTTCACTTTAAAACTGAAAACTCTACCAATAGCTTCATGAGGTAAAATTTGTCTGATTCAGGCTACATCTTGTCTTGTTTTTTCTTTTAATTATATCTTTATTGATTCTCGAGAAAGTATCATTCACATAGCATTGGGCATCAACACACTGATTTCCACTTTTGAAATAAGACTCACATGTAGCCCATTGCCTTATAACAGTCAAATCAAAAACATAACTATACTTCTCTGAGAACGATTATAAAGTGATCATAAGGAAAAGAAGTGATCATAAGGAAAATCAAAAATTAAAGGGAAAATTATCTCCCTTATCTATAAAAACCTAATAGATCTAAAAAACAATTCAACCCTACATATCAAAGCAAGATGGGAGAGAGAGGGCAATTTGACGATAACAGAGGAGGAATGGACAATAATATGGAACTATCAATGGACATACAATAAATCACTGCACTGGCAAGAATACGGATGGAAAAACTTGATAAGATTCTTTATTACACCTGCCCAGAAATGTCATTATGATGGAAATCTTCCCACATGTTGGAGAAAATGTAGAAATCAAAATGCAAACCACTATCATGTCTTCTGGGACTGCCCAATTATAAAAGATTATTGGAAAGAGATAAATAGTGCCTTACAAGATATTTTTAAGCAAAACATTCCTTTTGAGTTCAAGCTTATGTATTTAGGCATTATTCCTCAAGACGCCACAAAAAGAAACAAATATCTGATGACGATCTTACTAATGGCAAGTAAGAAAAACATTACAAGAAAATGGTTGTCACATGACAAGCCAACATTGGATGACTGGATTAACACAACATTTAACATATATGAAATGGAGAAAATAACAGCCTCTCTCAATCACAGGACGGAACAATTTGATCAGTGTTGGAGGATTTGGGTAGATTATGTAAAACCTAAAAGACCTGATTTCATCTTTAAAGTCCAAACTTCTTAAGGCTCCTGGACAATCCACTCTCCTATGATAGCCATACCGTATAGTTATTTTATGTTGTTATTTTATTTTATTTTATTTTATTTTTATTTTTAATTGTATTTCCTTTGATTATTTCTCCTTCTTGTCTTGTTTTTTCAATATGCTTTAAAAGAAAAAAAAACCTAAATCTATTAGATCCACTGTAAAAGAAATGTCATTTGCAACAAAAACAAACAAACAAACAAACAAAAAAAGAAACAAATTGAGATAAGCATAAACATGGAAGGAAATGTTCTAATTCATGGCATTTTACTTTTTTATTTTTTCCTCACAGTGGAAAATAATTTGATTGAATTAAATTCCACCACATATGCAGTCCCTTCAGCTCAGAAATAAAGGACAAGTTCAAAGTTAATAAACCTGTTGACTTCTATCCCACAGTTATAATACAACACAGTCAAGTTCAGACTAGTATGCCAGTTTTATATCTAAGGAAAAGAGCCAACCAATTCAATCAAGTGGTTAAAACTTCACCAATCATTTATTTTGAGTTCGAATGCATTAAAAAAAAGAAGCAGAACCTGGTTTCCTTGCACCTTCCAGCAGAAGCTAGAACAGAGTGAGGGTGGGAGAAGAAAGAGCAGACATGTAAAATAACAAAGCACTGATCTAGAAGTACTTCCTCCCGACCCCACTAAGGGACAAGGGTGTCAAGAAAATGGATGGATGGATGGATGGATTATCTAGAAGTACTTTTCAATGTTTTACAGTACAAACTGCTTATGGTCAGACTTGGATGTTTAAATAATAGCCAATTTGTAGTAAAAAAAAACTTAAAGTGTGCCAAGTTAAATGGATCACACAAAACTATACCACCCCCACCAAGCTGATCCATTAATACATGGCAGAAATAATCAATATTGTTTATTTCATACTTTCACCTTACAATGTCCTAAATGTCCAAAGTTATGATAAAGACTCATCGGACCAGGCAACTTTTTTATTTTACAGTTTAATTATGTTGAACATTTGCCTTGGTTTTGTCTTCTTAGCTGTAAGAAGTGGCAACTAACGTGGCCTCTTCCGCTGTTGCCTGTAATCTGCTTTAAAGTGAGATATACTGTGTTTTGCTTACCTTGATTGTGAAAGTGGTTCTTTAAGCTGTTGCTGCTTTTTTAATGACTGAAACAATCTGTGTAACTCACTGGAAACATTGATTTTTTTCAGACGATTCTCTGTAAACCCGAGATGGTTGTGCATAAAACATTCCGTAGTTTTGCAGTTCTCCAAATTTTGCTCAAAAGCCTGATACCAGGCCCAGACTGTGACCCTTTGACAGAAAAGGATGAATTCCCACTTTTAAATAATGCACCAACGTGGCACTGGTCAGTCATAGCTCTCAGTTCACTATAGTTGATATTAAGGTCCTCATAAACTGGGTAATGACTGAATTGGCTACAAACTGAAATGAGCGCCTGGTTTCCCACCGAAGAGCTCACCGGATAAATTAGATCTTCCAGCAGATTTTTAAACAGAGGTTAAATAGGGAGAGGAAAGTCTGCAGGTTTAGCTGTTATCTCAAATAGTGTAGCATAAGATGAATTAACTAATTAATATTTCTGTTAAAATTGAAAATAAAAAAACAGTTTGACTTGTTTCCGGTCATTCTCTATTATTATTATTACTATCTCTGTGTCTCCTCATATCTTTTATCTATCCTGCACCTCCTGCTATTAGCTCCTATGTTTCAGCGACCTTCATCCCCTTGCATCATCTCATCCCACCTTACATCATTCCCATCCCACTAATCATCCTGCCATGCCCTCATCCTACTTCCCTAACTGTCCTTTTGTCTCCTTTGGTGTTTTTTTTTTTTTAATTCAGCTTTAAACATCCTTCTTCAAACCGAATGTAGCTTCCCATTCCTCATTATCTATCACTGGCATTCTTATGAGCTCAGCTTCAAGTTTTGCATATTTCTGGCACCTATGACCCTCCGCTTAGATGCGGCAGATTTCCCCTACTGCACAGATAAGTGTACAGTATTTACAGTATTCAAGCGTTACTTCCTTTTGCCTCAAAGCTGCTGCTGGATTTCTGACGGGCCTGATGCTATATGTGGAGGTGACGGGTGTCAGCTGTGGGCGGAGCGGTGGGCGGGCTTTATTAAGACAGAGGAGGCATGATTCCATCTGTCAGAAAGACCCCGAACGTCTCTTTTAATAGCTCCATCATCAGACGCTGCCAGCAGCCCTAATTGGCAGAACGTGGGAGTTGATGGTATTAAAATGGCTGCTGTACTGTTCACCTCCATGACTGCAGCCTGTCAGTTATATCTGGAGGAAGGGGCAGGGGGGGCCGCTGAGTGGAAGTGAATTGGAGGAGCCGGGGGAGTGAGAGAGAGAAACACTGGGTTTAGGAGGTGTCGACATGGACACAGAAAGCTTTATTTTTTTTCAGTTTGCTGCTTTAAAGCAGAGCGGGGATTTGAAATCCAACACAGAGCTGCCAATACACCAGTGGAACCAATCTGCCACCAATTAGCAAAGCCATTAATGATTAATTTCTTTAATCGTTTTCTAATTGTTTTGTAATACGGTCATAGAAACTGAGAATACTCGCCTTGAAGTTCCTCCAGGGTCTAGAGGAGTTTGGATTTATTTTACAGTCACTAAACTCAGCAAATTGTCCCTACAGAGAAGCGGAAACCATCTGATGAGGAACAAATATGGTCAGTTTTAAATTAGGAAAAATGTATTAATAAATTCCACTAAATTGAGTTTTACTTGTGTGGCTCATTCACACTAAAAAAACCTATCTGAAGGCAGTTTTTGTCTGATTCAAGAAATATGAGACCAATATAGTACAGAGTCCCAGGCTGATTCTTCATTAAAATAAATACTATGTACAGTTGCTCTCAGAAATGAACAGTGGTGGAGAAAGTACTCCACCGGATAAATGGAGTGGAGAAAGTACTCCACCACTGAACCACAAAAAATTTACTTAAGTGAAAGTGCAAATACACAGACAAAAATGTACTCAAGTAAAAGTAAAAATACCACATTGACATTTGTACTTAAGTAAAAGTAAAAAAAAGTACTGGCTTTTAAATATACTTGAGTATTGTTAAGGAAAATAAACTAGTTGTAAAACTTAACCATCTCTTCAATAATTAGGTGAAATTAATGGTGTTTTAAATAAGGGAATCCACTTCAAATTATATCCAGGGTTCAATTAAAGTAATCTTTTATCTAGGATATTTCTAGTGAAACATTATACACTAAGTTGAATTAAAATAACTTAAAAGGGGAGAACACCGCTAGTTTCCTTGTGTATGTGTTTGACCACTTGATACAATTCTAGACAGGGTCATAAAACATCTGTCTTTATTTTAATGAAAAATAATACTTCTTTGTTCTTAAAAATGAAACTCGCTAACGACACTCCCCTAAGTTCAGTACAGCTTCGTAGGGAAAATACGCCCTCCCGTTTAAAGTGTGGGACCCAAAACTTCAAACTTTAGATTGCTCCAAGGAGGTCCTTGTGATGCAATCTCCGGGGAAGCAGCGGCGAAAATGTTTCCCTCGTAATATTTTGTCGTGGTGTGTGGATGTCTCTTGTGTGAGGTAAATATTACTGTCTCATGATTTTATTGAGTTCTGTCAGTTTCATTTGTTGTCTTGTCTAATAAATGTCGTTATGCTTTTGGACGTGGAAACCGAGTTGTCTTGTCTTGTAAGTTCAGTTGAAAAAATGACGACTTCAATGAATCCAGGCAGGAGAGGAATGAAAAGAGTCAAAAGGTTTTTTAATTATTCCTCTTCTGAATCATTTTAATAGTATTAAAAGTGCTTGCTGAATGCATTACCTAATCCCTAATACAATATCATTAAGTGAACCTACCGTATTTAATTTTACAACATTGGAAATGTGCCATTTGATGAACAATTCCACAGATAAAGCATGTTTTTATTATGTTTACTTTCTGTAACATAGTTTAGATATGTGATTCTATGCATCATAATTTCAGGAATGGAAACATCTTGTCTCCTGTCCTAACATAGCACAAACTTCACTTTTTGCCACTAGTGGCATTTATTTTGAAAGAAATCCAACAAAAAACGGATGGAAAGAAGGTGGGGGAGGACATGCAACCGAGGAGCCACTTAGCAGAGTTGTAGTCAGGACCACCAAACCAGAGACTAGACAGACATCTTCTCCTGCTCAAAGGAAACCACTGCGCATGTCTGGAGCTCCGCGTGCGAGTAAGGGTGGAGGCGAAGGGTGACAACAGATACGTAGCCACCTTAAGTCTCTGAACTTCACATTTTAATGAACAAAAAGCTCAACGCGACTTGGATGTAACCAGCAATGAGACACTTTTGTAGAAATGTAGTAAAGTAGAAAGTACAGATCCATCCATCCATCCATCCATTTTCTTACACCCTTGTCCCTTAATGGGGTCGGGAGAGAAAGTACAGATACTTACTGTAAATAAAGTGGAGTAAAAGTAGAAAGTATCCATTATTAAATCTACTTAAGTAAAGTACAGATACATGAAAAATGTACTTCAGTACAGTAACAAAGTACTTGTACTTTGTTACTTCCTATCACTGGAAATGAACACTGCAATGTTAAAATCTCAAGTACTGTGTGATGAATAAAACGACTTAATAAAAATTTACAAGTGTTTCTATAGATGTATGACATTTATTCTGTAAATGTCAAGTGAAATAACTCACACACATTGGAAGAAAAAACATTTTGCACAAGTATAGCTACCGTTAAGCTAATACTTTGTTGAAGGCCTATGTTTTTAAAATTAAATTAAAACATACAGTATATTTTGCTTTGCTGTCTATCAGCATTCCACGTTTTTTCGTGGCAATATTTGCTCACTTAGCCTTATAAAAGTTATCCAAATATTTTCTTGTGTTTTTTGTCTTCAGCCTATTTTATTCCGATACATTGATTAAGTGAACAGCCAGGTGGTGGAGTCAGAAATATGTTTGACCTGCAGAAAGCAGGACATAGCCTCATATCCAGCCTGCGGTATTTCTGCATGGATTTAGCACGTTCTTGTTCTGCAAACATGTGTTGGCTGCAAGTTCCCTGATTCCTTCCACAGTCCAGAAGCACAACACAATCAGTTGTCTTCAGAAATTACCTGGTTAGTATATAAAGTGCAGCTGTGTGATACTGTATATCTGCTTTAGTTTATCGAACCATCTCCATTCCTGATTTCTGTTCTGTTTGAATAAAAGCAGGAGCTCAACTTATGACACTTAACGAGGATGATGTAATTCCATGTGAACCTGTCTGTGATTGGTTCCTCTTCCTATGAGGAACATAGCGATTTGCCAATTGCATTTCAGTGGAGAAAAACAGCAACAATGGAAAACAAAGCAATGGAATGAAAAAGTAACAACAAACTTCCAAGAAATGTAGGAAACATGTATTCAAGCGAATGTACTCTGATCCTATCCACCACTGCCCTTGTGGAATTCAGTTTGAGACCCATGACTTAAACTTGCAGGCAGAGCTTCGTTTTCCCTACGAAGCTGTACTGAACTTAGGGGAGTGTCGTTAGCGAGGGGAGCATTGATCAGACAAACAGTGAAAAGGCTCATAATAACTCTGAAGCAGCAACAGAAAGCTCTGTTGTCTGAAGATGCAAATATTAACTGTGCATGCAACAGATCTTGCCTTTCTGGAGTGAACTGAAAAAAGCCGTTGTTGGAAAAAGAGAAACTGAACAGAACCATTTGCAGTTGGCCAGAAGCCATGCGGGCAGCGGCGTAAACATGTCCAACCAAAATGTAGGGTGGCTAAAAGCGTCGTACTGTGAGGTTGTAGGTCAGAGTTGGTGTTCAGATAGATGGAGTTAAATACAGGACAGCTCTGAATTCAAATGGCTTTGAACTGGGGCTGAAGTGCATATTCCTTCAGTCGGAGATCATTTGGAACACCACTTTGCTGATCACTTTGCTGATTTTTTTTGTTTATATAAAAATAAAAAAAAACATCTACTTCTTAATAATGGAGTTTTATATTGATATGTTGTCACAAATATTAAAATGAGAATTAAACACCATCAACAGGTGTGATATGAGGTTGAGACCAAGTGTGATGGGGAGACGGAAAGTGACGAGGAATGTGACCAAAATGAAGATACCGTTTTTAAAGAAATACCCCAAAAATCTGTAACAAACCAAGCACAAACCCACTGACAGCCAGATAAACGTCTAAACATCACACTGCTGATTTGACTATAAAAATGTGCTGAATGTTGATCCCTGTTGACGCAACTGCAGTTCAAGCAGAAATCCTCCTGTTAGAAGGTTTTGCATGCGTCTCGGAAAGGCCTGAAGGCGACAGTCTGACATCTGCAGCCTCAAATCAGAGCTGCGTGGACACAGACCCACAGTGGATCTAATTGCTCTGATTCTGACAGACCAGTCTGTGGTTACTGGTGGCCACTGACTGATGCCAGACTGATGTAGCCCTGCAGTAAGCACTCAGTCTCTGCTTCCTGTTGTTAATCAGATAAAAGACAGAGGCAAGCTGAATGGATGGAAGCCTGCCCTACACGTGAGACTCATTTAATGCTTTTTCACGAGTCTCATGAGTACACTTTTCATTGTCTTAGAGGAAACTTCATCTTTTTGGTTCACCATGATCAGCTTTATTGAATTAAATATAAATACACAAAGGGTCAGGTGTTTTAGCTACAGCTCTCCTCTCCTTTAATTCTTTTGTTTCCCTTTAGCTTTGAGGCAATAAAGCAGGTGTCTTCAGCTAGATGCCCTTGGTTTAACACATGAATAAAATGGTTAAATTACTTCCTGAGTGTGCAGTCAAATTCTTCAAAGTCTTGCCAATGACCTGATTATTTGACTCAGGTGGGTTGAAGCAGAGACACATTTAAAAGTTGCAAGACACCAGTCCTTGAAGATCCCCACAATAGGATCTTTCTTCTGTAAATATTATCCCAGTTTGGTAGCTGCTGAAAAAAAAAAAGAATTTAGTAGAAGAATTTGACTTTTTTTCCCCAGTCGGAAACATTTTTTGCTGGCTTCTATATTTTTCAATCATCCACATGTCCATGGTTTATGATAGTAAGTTATCAAAACTTACTACTAACTTTCTATTTGTCCTACTCTTTCTAAATACGTTTTCCATATATTCCTGTCTAAAAGTCTGAAAATATATACTTTTCTGATTTATCTTCAATCAGGCAGAACGTTTCATGATCACTAGTTTGACTGGCTTTCCAAAGGAATGTAAAGGCTCTTTTGGACCTTCTGCTGTTTTGTCACTCAAACTTGGTTCAGTTCTTCACTTAGTGGGTTCTCTGCTTAATGAGTTTGAAAAGTAGAAAACCAAATAAGTTTTTAGCCTGATCTTGTGACACATTCACAATATTTGAAAATTGTGTTTTAGAAACAAACAACAAAAAAACAACTTATGGCATCAGAGAGATGCTGTTTTTTTTTTATCTGATTGCCAAGATTCTAGCTAGCAGATCTTACAAATGGAGCTAAAATCCTATCTTCTAAAGTTACAGCAGAAATGATACACTTTTTATCTCTAACTTTAAACTCCATCCATCCATCCATTTTCTTGACACCCTTGTCCCTTGGTGGGGTCGGGAGGGTTGCTGGTGCTAATCTCCAGCTGACGTTCCGGGCGAGAGGCGGGGTTCACTCTGGACAGGTCGCCAGTCTGTCACAGGGCAACACGGAGACACACAGGACAAACAACCATGCACATCTAGGGACAATTTGGAGAGACCAATTAACCTGACGGTCATGTTTTTGGGCTGTGGGGGGGGGGGGGCGGTGTGCCCGGGGGGGGCCCACGCGTGCGCGGTGGGGTCATGCGGGCTCCATGCGGGGGGGGGCGGGGCCGGGGGTTGGGCCCAGAGCCTTCTTGCTGCAAGGCAGCAGCTCTACCAACTGCGCCACTGTGCAGCCCAACTTTAAACTCATTGAAATTAATAGAACAAGCCAAGCTATTCTATCAGAAGTCATCTGGAGTGTGTTGTGTTCTGTGTTTTCTGTGTAGTTATTTTTGAGGTTTTCTGTGTTTAGTCCTTTCCCTGTCCTGTCTTCCCTAATTATTGCTTTCCAGGTGTGTCTCATTTCTTGATTACCCTCCCTGTGTGTTTAAGTCCATCTGTTGTCTTTGTCTCTTGTCGGATCATAGTCGTGTCAACCCTGTCTTGTCATTGGTCTGTCGTTTCATCGTCTCAGTTGAACTGGTTAAGTCCTGTGACGGCGTCAACTCTCTTCGTCAGTTTTTTCCTGTACTGTGCCCCACCGGTGCTGAGCCTAGGTTCCGCCCTACTGCGCTGCATACTCCTTGGACTGTATGAGCTGCCTATTCACTATTAAAGTTATCTTCATCTTACTTCCTGGTTCCTCGCCTGCTACATTTGGGTCCGAATTCACAACACATGATGACAGAGGGTGCCGTATCCAGGGATATTGATGGAAAGATATGTGCAAGGAAAATGTGTGGTAGAAAAAAATGCACAAAAAATGCATCAAATGCATCAGACTTTATTGCAGCCTTTAAAGAATTGTGCCATTTAGCAATTTAGAGGAGATTCAGAAGGAATTGAATAGAGCTGGTGTAAATTGCATTCTTTGTGTGAAATTCCTTATTCTGAGAAAAGAAAAGTAAAGAAGCAAATCAATTTTGGTTTTCATTTGGAATTCAAGGTCACAAAGTCTTAAAGCTTGAGGAAATGCTGAAAAGCACAGAATCCAAGTTAGTTGAGGTCCAGGGAGACGTTTCCACAACCTGCCATGTCCTTTGCTTGTGTTGATTCAACGAGTTCAACTTTCACTATGTAAATTAACAGAAATACATATTTGGAATATATTCTTGTGTGAGTATATTTTTTTACACTAAATTACTGAAATATTTTATTGAGTTGCACTTTTTATGTACTTGAGCCTCTATGTATGTTTTTTTAACCCTACTTTGGTCAGAAATAAAATGTCAACATTTCAAATTTATCATCGATACTGATTGAGCCAATCAGAGCCTCAGAGAGAGCCCTGGTGGGTCAGGTGAGCGGATGTAGTTCGTGTCCACAGCGCTCGGTCACTTTGACAAACATGTGCTCCAATTAGGAAAGCCATTAATTTCAATTTCAGCTGCAATCTCGCCTCACATCTCCGGCTGCTGCTGCACAACGGCTGACTTTGTTCATTTTGTGGATGGCTGACTTTGAGTAATAGGGGACTTGCATGCATTCTGAAGGGATTTTTTTTTATAAAGCGTGTGTGTATGTAAAAATAGCTTTGTTATTCAGGAGCTGCTGAGCCCCCAGCAGAGTAATGTGTCAGCATTGTCGGTAAGCTGAAGGAAGCCTCTTGCTCACTCTACCTTCGTGACTTTAATGTCTGTCCTTTTAGCCTCAACCTTTGATTCAGACGACCATTAATGGCTTTTAACAACTTTTAAACAATGTTTAACATCACAGATGGAGCTTAGATAGTCTGAATATTAAATGTGGGTAATTACTCATTGGGTGGAATTAGCATTCTGTGATTTTCTGCAGCTGAAGGTAAAATGGGTTTTTATATGCCTGCTTGCCTTTGATTCATAAAAGAAAGTTGAAAATGAAGCTTAATTTTGATCTTTTATTTGAGTGGACAGTAGGACAGACAGAGGGACAGATGATAACCTATGGAGGGATAGATGGAAGGAAGTGCAAAATAGTGAAAATAATTAGAAAGACTAGATGCGACTCAGAAAGGAAAGTTGTAATGTCTTTGAGAGTCTTTCTTCAACATTGATCAGGTGTTTTATATTTCTTTAAGACCAATTTATTTTTCTCATGTTGCTGATTAGAGTATAATCCATTATCAATCAGAAAGCAATTTGATAAAATCTCTGGAAAATGAATGAATAAACCTGGCCTAAATAACTGAACTGTTTCTCAGTCAGATATTTAAAAAATAACTAATTTTGTCTGTTCATTGGGGCTTGTAAATATTTCTGGGCCATTTAAGTGCATTGGGCATTCTGGTCCTTTATTGGAACCAGTTTAGTCTCACATTTGACTTTGATAGGAGTTCATGATCAACTAAAATAACCTCAGTCATCCTCCCTTCACCACCATGCTAACAGACTTCATATTCCTGCTGATAAGCTGTGCTTTACGCTGCTGCTGCTCCGCATGTTTTGCTGTTTATTTAGATGAAACTTTGCATTGTTTTTTTTTTTTTTTAGAAGAGGTTTTCTTTTTTAACTCTTCCAACCCATACGTATTTATCTGCTTTCTTACTGCCTTGTCATTACCGTTGAGATGGACTTTGGGTTCTCGGGTTTCTCATTTATCTGAGCATTGCTCAGTCTGATCTTGGCTTGGATTTGCTGGGATGTGCACTTCTGCTTCCTACTCTACCTCAGTGAAAATTGAATTTCTCAGTGATTACATCTTTAATTTGGAGTACATTTTGCTAAATTAAAATGGTGCAAGTCAGTGACAGTCAACACTTTATTAAAAGAAGGTGTTCTTTTATCTTGAATACAATGCTAACGTAAAACCACGATAAGAGTAGCTGCAAGAAAAAACCTGCTGTACAGGATGTTTTTCTTCGGATGTTTCCAAGATAAATCTGTATCTTTATAACATTGGTAAGTGGGAATTTCACCTTCGTTTTGATGGTGCTCTGCTCTCGGCTGGTAGACGTGGACCTCGTCAAGACCTGTAGCAGCTCCTGCCCTCTTTGAGCACGATTCAGCTGAGCGGTAATAATAATCTTCAGCAGCAGACGATCCTAATTACAGATCAGAGAACGTCTGGCTGCGGCTGAGGTCAGAGGCCGACCGCAGCATATTACAGTCATTGTTCTCCCAATGATCCTGCAGGCCTCCTGAGGATCTCGCAGTGAAGTGAACAACTTCCCCGCTCCAAAACTTGTGAGCGGAGTTTTGTCTCTGTAGGATTGGAGTTAATGTGGGGGGGGGGGGGGGGGGAAGCCGAACTTTTCTCCGAAAGTTGAACTGTTTAAGTTAGAGCTTCTTTTTGCTGTCTGCGTTCCACACCACAGAGCCTTTTCTTTCCGCTTTCATTTTGCTTTCTTCAGAGGTTTGGATCCCACGGCTGCCTCGTCGTACATCGCCACCCCCAGAGACCAATCCGAGGCCTTGGCCTTATCTTTGGGAGGCACATTTCCCCAAGGGAAATCTCCCAGCCTCCACCTTGGGTTCTGCACTTAAGTGATGAACAAGTGAAACATGGCTGCTCTTTGTCTGCTTGCTGCTAATCAGCGAGGCAGAGCTGCTGCTACTGCTGCTGCCATCTGGCCACACAGCACTACCTGCATCGGTGACATTGCCTCCTGCATCCCTTTCTCTTCGTCTTCTTCTTGTCTTCCTGTCCCTCCATCAGGCCACAGCTAAAAAAAAATCTGCCTCCAACAGACCTCTTTAAAGTGGTATTGAAAAACAGGACCTCTGCATTCAGCACTTTTACTAGTAAAAAACAAGTATAAGAAGTTCAAGCAGAATCTGAGAAGAGGCTTATTTGAGTTTTTTCGTAGTTTTTTTGGGTTAGTAATAATTCTGACTCCTTTTGGCTAAATGTTTGCAATAGTATTTTAAATCCTTAAAATTGTGTCTCTGTTTTTTGGATATTAGCTGCTTCATCGCTCAATTCCAGCCCAGTCTTTGTACTGTCAAGAAATTTCCATTTCTGGTGAAGAAGATGGGATGCATTTCTGTGAGGCCTGGAAACAGCTAAAAGTCTGTATTTGTACAGAAAATACAAAGTAAAATTCAGCACAACCATCGCCTTCGAAAGTTACCTTATAAACTCTCAGCAGAGCTGTTCTGTGAAGCCCTTATGAGAACATTATTGAACAAACGGCATCATGAATACAAAACAAAACAAAAACAAACAATCAAACAAACAAAAAAAAAACACAGAAGCAGGTCCAGGAAAAAGTTATGAAGAGTCAGGATACAAAACAGCATCCCAAGTATTGAATGTTTCACACTCCACATCCATAATCTGAAAACGGTCAAAGGTAGGCACCACTACTAAAACATCGATGTCCATTTAAACCTACAGGTTCAGATGGAGAATTAGTCATGGAAGTAGCCAAGAGACCTTTGGTAACTCTGGAGGACCTGCATACATTTATAGCTCTGGAGGGAGAATTTACAAAAAGGGAAAAACTATTACTTGTGCACTCTACAAATCTAGACTTTATGAAAGAGTGACCAGAAACATGGTTGAAAGAAAGTGATAAGAAGTACTGTTTGCTCTTTGGTACAACCGAGGCAGGTAAACGAGTGAAGCGAGGTGCTTCGATCAGAGGAGACAAGAACATTACCTGAAAACATCAACCCAACTGTATAAGGTGGTGCTGGCCGCATCATGCTGTGGGGTACGCTTTTCTTCAACAGAGAAGAAGAGACAGATCAGAGTTGAAGGGAGGATGGATGGAGCAAAATACAGAGCATACCTGGAGGAAAACCTTTTGGAGACTGAAAAAGCCTTTGTGCAGCCTGAGCTGCACAAAGCGGAATCGCTTAGACCAAAAAATAGCAAAGATCTAAATTTAATTCAAAATTTGGCAATTATTTTAAAAGGTACACTTTAATTTAACTAAATTAAGCTGTTTTGCAAAATAATGGGCAACATTCCATTTGACATAGTTGTGGAGAGCAGGATAGATTTAATATGTGATATAGTGGTTTATTCAGAAAAGGTATAGAGGCTAATGTCCATTATGGAGAATATTTATTAATATGAAAAGAAGCTGCTGTTGGTCTACGGTTCTCCAGCTGGTCTGACACAAGGAGACCATGCAGGATAGTACCCAGAGTCTGGAAACACTTTAGTGTTGTTCTCCAGCAGCTCCTGAATATGTAAAGCTTTATTGCAGCTACACTCCAGCAATTTCTCTCAATTATTGGAATAATCTGATTGAAGGAAAGGCGAAGTTTTCCTTATTGGATTAACTAACAAAAACCATCTCCTCTTCTCTATCCATTTCACTCTGTTCAATTTAATTCAATTCGCTTTATGAGCACATGCAATGTCTCTAACAAAAGAAGCTGCAATATAGACCATTACCAATAATCTGATTATCAATAATAACGAGGACAGAGATCGAATAAATAATCCCTACTTTGTGAGTGAAAATTACAAAAAAATAAGGAAAATAGGTAAGAACGTCATCTCAGACTCGTCTGCTTTTTCTGAGTAGAATTAAAATTAATTAATCTAAACACATCGCCAAACTGTTCCCGACTATTAGAAAATTAGATTTATTGGATAGACTGAAAATACATTTTAAATCGTATGAGTTGGCATGAGCTTCTTTGTTCTCTCAGCTAATCAGGTATAGTGGCAATTCCTCTGAAACTTTCAGGCATTATTTCTCTCTATTCCTGCTTGCCAACATTCATATAACCAATTCTTAAGATTTTTTTCTGTGTGTTTGACGTTTGACATTATTAAAAAGACTAGAATCCACACTTCTTGAGTCTGTAAATAACTCAAAAATTCCCCGTGGGGAGACTTGTTTCTGGTTTTATTGATACTATTCACAAATATATCTTTTTACCTTCGCCTCATAATGACACACTTACTTGTGTTGGCCTGTTACAAAATAACCCAGTAAATCACACTGAGGTTTGTGGCTCTAACTGGGGTAATGAATGCGTTGGAAGGCGCCGGATACAACCAAATAAGGGGAGTTGATGAGACAATCTACAAATAAAAATCTAAACCAATTCCCTGAAATTCCAGGTGCATTTGCTGTGCCTGAGTGGCATCTGTTTGACAGACTGTCTGTAATAACTACTGAACCGGACGATTGAATAACTCACTGCAGAAATCAGGCCCTTCTCACACAACTCTTTTCAATAATTCGGACAGAACAAACAGTTTTGAAAAGGCTTGATTTCTTTCCCCTTTGAGTGTTTGTGTGGTTTCAGGGCCGAGGAGCAGGACTGAAGGGACACTGGGGGGCATTAAGGCAGATCGATATCCTTCAGGCGGTGGGAGTCAGCCATAATCTCCATCAGCCATGTAGGAAAGTACATTACTGCCACTACAAAGCCTATTAACAAAACCGCAGGTCATGCATTATTGAATGGATGGTGGTTTTATTCCACCCATTCAAAGAGATAAAAAAAACAAAAAGAAACAGGACAAACATAAATAATTCAATAACTTCAGCCTCTCCTTTAAAATATTGTTTTTGTTTTCAGTGCTTAATTGGATTTGGTGTCTGGGAGGCATCTTCGTGAACGAGTTGGGTGGAGAGGATGGAGGGTGGACTTTCAGATCACATCGGACTGACTTGAGGGGGAATATTGATTGGTGATACAGATCTACACAGAGCGATCCAGGGGGATATCCATCTGTAAACAATGTCTCAGAGCAGCGAGGGGCTTCACCTCGGAATCACAGATGAGCTATCCTTACCTCAGGCTTAAATTTGTACATCTAAGATATTTCAGTACGGTGTTTTTAAACCGTAAACATTCACAAAGATTCCTGGTTTCTGAAAGCGGGGAGAGACTCTTATTAAAGATTTACCTTGAGCAAAAATAACAGTTTTGCAGCATAAAAATGCACACACAAAATGTGCAACATATCTATTGGTTATATTATGTTGACTTATATCTGCAGTGTGGCAAAAAAAAAAAAAAAAGTATTTGCACCTTTACAGGTTAACATTAACATTGCTATGTAGCATCTTAGGTATTGGATAGCATAGACTGGCATGTTAAAGCTTTTGGTTTTAATAATAGTTTGGTTTCGGTAGATTTTAAGCCCTCTATTAATTGTTCTTGAACAATTTTTTTATAAAATCCTATGAACGGTGAAAATTGTTCTGTGGTTGCACTGAGTATTGAATATTATTGACTACTACTGTTTATCATTCCAAATAAATGCTTTATTACGGGAAGTGAATTATTTCCACTGACTCAAGATCTACTTTATTTAAAATGTAGGTTCTGTTTCTATATATGCATGTATTTTTATTTATTTATTTTTCTTAAATATACTGCTGTTTCCAATCTGGGGTTTTCGTCCACTGTTACCCAGCAAAGACCAACCATGTTTTGACACATTTGTGTGTTACTCTGGAGTCTTGATGTGGTCTTTTGGCACAGAAAGTCAAAACACTACTGCAGTTTCCCCATATATATAATTTTGAACATTGAAAGGATTTAGTTTCTTTTTTCCTACTCCCAAAATCCACAAATTTAATTTAGCTGTTCACGTTGTCAGAGAAAACAGGGCAAGGGATTTTAAACCTTGGAAAAAAGCTTACTTGCATGTTACTCCTTAATGCCCACTTTTCATTTTTACATTTTTAGACGGAAATAAAAGAACAAAATGTTAATGTTAATAAAATCATATTTGTCCTCATACCTTCCTCTCTGATTTTTTTTAGAATGTGTCATTTGTCATTTTCTCTACACCTCAGATCTCTGATTCTCTCCCACTCAAGCAAAGGCCTGTTGCAAATCCCGCAGGACTGTTTTTAAAACAAGCCCTGACACAAATCCATTACAGGACAATTAATAAAACATCAAAGCAGTGCTTTAGCAGTCACTCCTAGCTTCAGAGACCCTGGCATATATTAATTACTGCATGATTGATGTGGCTTTGAAATAGAACGATGAGACATTCACAGAATATTAGGAAACTGATTTTTTAGGTAATGTTATGTTTTTTTTATTCATTTCTACATAATATTTATTCTTTTAACAGTAAAAACAATAATTAAAGAAACTTATGCTAGGAACTTTTGTTAAATTTTAGATTATTTCTCTTAACAGTCCAGACTTTTTTTTTGTCAAGTACTTCTACTTCTTTATATATTAGATTTTTTGAGAAAATATAGCTGAATGTTTTCCACAAGTTGATGATGGTGTGCATGGTATAGAGAGATTTTGCTTGTGTACAACTACCACATACTAACTGAGATTATAAATGGTAAATGGACTTAACTTATATAACACTTTATCCAATCATTTTTGACCACTCAAGGCACTTTACACTAGAGCCACATTCACCCATTCGCACTCACAAACACTCACACATTTATACGCTGATATGCATCTTGGTGGGCAATTTGGGGTTGAGTGCCTGGTCCAGGGGCACATTGACATGTGGCGGGAGGAAGCAGGAATCGAACCTACAACCTTCTGATCGCAAGACGACTATTCTATCCACAGAGCCACAGTCACCCTGACATTATAGAATGTATTACCGTATTTTCTGCACTATAAGACGCACTTAAAACCTTCAATTTCCTCAAAAGCCGACAGTGGGCCTTATATTCCCGTGCGCCTTATATATGGACCAATATTGAGCCACAACAGGTCTAGCAACTATGGTAAGCAGCCGCCAACTTCATTTTCACCCATAGAAGAAGAAGAAGCCTGCGGTGCATGCCGGGATAGTTGTCAGAACGCTGGTTTGTTAATAATGTTTGACTGACCTATCTACCTACCGACCGTCTAGAATCAGGTAGTCTGCAGGTCATTTAGCACCACGTTCTCCATGAACATGCTGTGCACGAATGGAGAAGGGTGACCATTGTCTGGCCCAGTCGCAGAAGGTTCTCCTCATTCACAGTCGGACTGCTTTGTTGACATTCTTTATGTCAATAAAGTGGCTTTAGACATTCATTCTTTAGTGCAGCTCCATCTAGTGGATGCATAACATTGACTGTAGCGTCTATTCTATGCGCCTTATAATCCTTATAGTGCAGAAAATACGGTACTATGTATTACTAATGTATTGCTAAATTCGAGCAGGACTCCTGGAAACAACTTTTAATACCAGTAACAGTTTCACACATTTTTAAACTGTTAAAAATGTAAACAACTGTAAAAATACAATACAACGTTTAATTTAAATAACTTTTGAAGGAGATATTTCATCATGAAGTGTGTTTGCAGTAGAAGCACTCAGCTGGATCCCACAGTTTAGTGGTTTCACACGGTAGCAGATGTCGAGCTTTAGCGACTGCAATCAGTTCTTGGTTTGGCCCCCTGACTGTCGGATGATCCTGGAAGAATGTGATGGCCGAGCCTTTCCCTCAGCCACTGCTGATCTCATCTGGTAATGCTTCATTACCTGAGTGTCCACTTTGACCCCAGCAGCCATACAGCTAGCAGAGCCAACAAGGCCTGACGGAAAGACACATGACAGACACAAATGCAGCCTGTCTGAGATAATAGGGCGATACTTCAGTTCAGGTCACCAGTTTGTGTTTACATCAGCAGCTCTGTGGCGCCTCAGACCACAGACAGACAAACTCACTCGCTGTGGCACTCGCTTGTGCCACAGCAAGTCCACTGCAGGGAGGAAATGTCCAGAGAACGGATAAATTCAAATCAAGAAATTCTCATTTGCCTGACTGGGATTTAGATAAAGATCTCTAATGTGCCCAGTCTACATGAAGATAACCAAAGGTAGGCAATTCTGGTAAGAAGTGCACTAATCAAAACTTCTCTACCCAGATGAACTCATTATTCATCTCTTTAAAGTGTAAATATAATAATGTTTGCAACTTTTAATTGTCATTTGTGTTCTTACTTGTAGTTCATAACCATTCTATTAATTTCCATGTTCAAAGTTTAGAAACATGCAAAGAAAAAAAAAACGTACATGCAAATGTGAGTCACAGTGAAGAGTCAGAGTGCAGAGCAGGATTTTATGCAAAAAAAGGCTGTATTTTGCCAAAGATGACAAAAACAACCAATCAGTTTCCTTGGAGATAGCTGAGACTAAGGATAAAAAAGTAAAAGAAAAAAAACTAACTATTCACTACATTTTTTCCCCATCATAGTTCAAACATATCTTGCAAATAAAACAATAATGACACTTTTTAGCACATAGCTGGCAGTGGGTTGGACGAGCAGAGACTTCCTCAACAGGTTTGTCACAAATGAGCAACATCTGCACTTTTTTTCCGGTGACGTAATGATGTTCCTCACTGCTGTTGGCCATCTCCAAGAGAACAGTTCACTTAAAGTTTAAATTCAAACCATGTGTAAAATATAATGTAAGGTTTATGTTTGTGTTTTACAACATTTTCTACCTCATTAATTACTTCTTTATTGATCCTGAAACTGTGATGAGAACCATATGAATTTCTAAAACATACCTGAGTTTCTATAAAACATTACAAATTGGGTTAAGGACTATCAGATGTCCTCCTTTATTGCTACACTACAACCTATTGAGGTGAACTGTTGTGAGAATGAGTCTATAATAGGCAGTTAAATAAACTTGCTACAAGAAAATATACATGATGTGAATAACTCCTTCAACAGTAAGTATTTTGTAAAATCAATATTTGTTTTTTTTGTGTTGTTGTTTTTTTTTACTTTTCTACCTTAGTTATGGCAGGAAAAGCACATGAATAAATGTTTTGGCTTTTTCAAAATATATTGCAGCAAACATGACCCATCAGTACAACTATGCTGATTTTTCCATTGGATAAGAAATACATATTTAAAAGATGGAATCATTCCAGAATTTGATGGAAAAAAAATAAAAAGAATTTTCTTTCATTTTCTTGAATATTTTTCAATCTCCTTTTGTGTCCAATTTTCCTTCTTATTGAACTTTGATAGCAGCTGTCTATTACCGTATTTTCCACACTATAAGGCGCACCTAAAAACCTTAAATTTCCTCAAAAGTCGACAGTGCGCCTTATAACCCAGTGCGCCTAATATATGGACCAATATTGAGCCACAACAGGTCTAGCAACTACGGTAAGCAGCTGCCGACTTCATTTTCCCCGTAGAAGAAGCGCGCAGTGCATGCTGGGATGCTGGGAAAAACTGGTTTGCTAATAAAGTTTGACTGACCTTTCTACCCACAGACGATGTCTATATATCTACCTACCCACCTAATAATCAGGTCGTCTGCAGGTCATCTAGCATCACGTTCTCCACAAACATGCTGTGCGCGAACGGAGAAGGGTGACCATCGTCCGGCCCAGACGCCCCATTCCAGTCGCTCTCCAGGTTCTCCTCGCCGACCGGAATCGGACTGTTTTGTTGACATTCTTTATGTCAACAAAGTAGCTTTAGACATTTATCCGGGGAGCTTCGGCTAGAGTTACCAAGGGACCAGCACCTATACATTTAAAGCCGTGGGGGTCGGTGGAAGAGAGACAGAGGCTGCGGCGGCAGCGTGTCGGTTGGTCTGTGCTAACCAGAAAGCAGTTGGGCACAATATGGCAACACCAAAACCGTGAGTGAAACAATGACTAGTGCAGATGCTATATATAGAACTCAGGACCAATTTTTTATTATTAGACATCCATATTTGTAGTGAACGGAACAAATCATGTCCCGTTCAATACCGGCCAGGTGGCAACATAACTGTGGCGTCTATTCTATGCGCCTTATAATGCGGTGCGCCTTATAGTGCGGAAAATACGGTACTTGAAAACTTTTTGGATGGCAAAAACATCCAGTGAACCTTATGGTTTGTTCCTGGAATTTGAAATCCAAAGTCACACAGTTTAGCATTTCCAACAACTTACCCTGTTTGATTTAGTTTTGTCATTCTCTCACTCTCATTAAGGCTTTAATGCAACAGCGGGTTTGTTGCTTTCCACCCACTGACCTCACATGGCTGCTAATTTGTCATCCGTCGTTTAAAAAAGCCTTCTTCCTTCGGCTTCGTGCCAACCGTCAGTGAACCTGAGAGGCAGGTGGAGGATAACAGGAGGAATGTGATTCATTAACAGGAGCCACAGCTCTCCCTTCAGCCTATAATTAGCCAAAGCATCACTGACTCTAAGTTTACAAACTGCACTCGGAACCATAAATATTCTTATGCATGTCAGAGAAATCAATAGGGCAGACCACAACTTTAAGTTATTTAAGTATTACAATATTAATGTGTGGGCAAGAACACTTTAGACAAACTGAACGCTCTACCTCTCTCGCTCCTTGCCGTCATTAGGGATGCTGAGAGATCAGATTTCCTGACCTTTTCCATCTGATGGGAACTTTGCTTTGGGGAGCAGATAAGCCTGGATGATCCGCAACAATGAAGAAATCTGTGAACAGGCTGGAGAGCCCCAAAAGCTCCCCCCTCCCTAATCTCTGCAATTTGCCTTGGCTGATAAAATTTTAATGAGGAATAAGCATAATGGGAGCCACAGAGAGATTATAGCAAACTGGGAGTGAGATGCATCGGCCAGATGAAGACGGAGGAGCCGGAATCAGACTGCAGATCAAAGATGCTCTGCGCTTCCCCCCGGGACGAAGTTTGGATACACCCAACACACATAGCTCAACTTTGGGCTTCTCAGTTGTGTTGTTGACTAATGACTCCAAATTTCTGGCTTTAAAAGTGTCGCACTACTCCAGTTTTAGTCAGTTTGCACCCATGAACGAACTGTGTCTGCTACTGACAGTGAGTGAGACTGAATCTGTTTGAGGTCCTCTGATGAGGATTTATTGGCGGCTTTTTTTTGATAGAAAATTGCATAACAATGTAACAAAGAGAACATGATCTCAGTTGTAAAAGAACAATGGCAAGGCAAAGCCAATTATCAGAGTAGTTGTGGTGGACAAGAAACACATCTCTCTAATGAAAAAGGATTAAGATCCAAATTAACAAAATGTTTGGAAACTGAGCCTCTCCAGTTTCCTCTCACCACTCATACCATTTAGTGTAAACGTATCACTTATCCTGCTGTTCACTCCATGAATGTCCACCGTGTGGATACTTTAGAGGGGTGCAGGTCTTGTCTTTACCAGTCGTTAACTCCATGGTTATCAACTTTATTCCTGAGAGTTTTATCAGCCTTATCAGGTTCTACACAAAGAAAACAACCACATATGCAATCAGAGTTGCGCAATGAACGACTTGTTGTAGGGAACGATGTTCACTGTTTTGTACATGACACTGAGCTGAAAAGTTACCGTAAAGATGGCAGCAGCCAGACTGTCACTGTCTGCCATGCTAACAAGTGCGCAGCCTGCCCTGGCGGAGAAGAAACAGGGCTAGATGCCCAACCAGCTCATCAAACGTGCCAGTACCCATCCGGTTTGTGGGAAATGGAGGAATTTGTCATGAGAAATGTTTGCAATCATTACGCTCAGCTATGAAATCTGAACTGTTCCCAGACAGTCTGTGCAGAGATCATGTGGTTCACAGAATATGCACTGAACCTGAATATGTTGGAAACTTTAGACTTAAGTTCATAGTCCACTTAAAGTTGTGGTAACATTATCACTCCACTACCTGCCGTCCCTAAAATCCTCTCAGTTGATTTATGTCTTTGAATCCACCATGGTGCATGCTTTCATTGGTCAATTCTATGACTGTGGATTTTAAATATATAAAAAAAGAGATACCAAAGTACATTTTCATGGAAATTCAACAGAAAATAATAAAAGTAAAGTACATATTGATTCAAAAATACATAAATTACATGAAGACTTGAAGCTGATTCCAGATGCTCACATTTTGAGACTAAGACTGAAAACGTTTCTCAAATTGTGTAATCATGATTAACAACCAGCTCATGATAACCTTATGATTAGTTTAATTTTGGTCTGTTTCTAAGTAATTATGACATTTATGTATGATATTTTATCTTGCTGCGCTGTTTTACTCTCTTTTAAACTGTCTTTTGTTGTTAAAGGACCATCTGGGGACATGCAATGCAAATTAGCTAAGGTTATAAATGTTATGGTGTTAAGTATTTGTTTCTACTTAACGCTTGTCCCCGCGCAAATAAACAATAAAGAAGAAAAATAACAGCAATCATCTAATGGGTTTTCCTGCAGTTGGGTATTGCCAGGAGAGAAAAAGAAAAGATTAAATGTAAGACCAAAAGTAAATGGGAAAAAGAAATGCGCCATGTTATAAAGAGCAGGTTGTATCGAGCAGAGACTCCTTTAAAAGGCGACCACTTCAGAAATGCGGAAAATGAATTGCTTTTTTTTGTTTCTTTTTGTATTTTTCAGTCAAAAGGGGGTCAACAATCTACTTCTGTCCTCTCGGCACAGGGGTCACACCTCCCCCTCCCCAGCTTCACCCGTGACAACTTGAGCAGCGGAGGAACACAGAGACAGGCGTGACTCCTGCGACGGTCACTAACAAGGAGCTGCCGGCCGTTCGTGCCGCCCAATCCGCCGCCGCCTCGAGCTCTGATTGATTGGCTTCGTCCAACGCGGCGCGAGACAGGAAACACTCGCCGTCTCTCGGCAACAATTACCCGTCCCTCCACGCCGACTGTCAGCGCGCTAATTCATCTGTCATCATCCCACTTCTCCCAGTAGAATCGGGCTGACAGTGAGCCCAGTATCAGTCACACGGCATTTCACTCCTGTTGCCTTTCATTAGCTCCACTTTGTCGTTCGCCGTGAAGGATGCTGGGTTTTGTCTTAGCCTTAAAAGTAATGTTCCTCCTTTTTTTTCTGCTTGAGCTCTGGCTCGTATTTGCACTGAGCGCTCAACACACAGCTGCGTAATGGAAAATGAAATAACCAATTCAAACCTGTCAGATCAACCAGCAGCATCATCTGCACCAATGAGTGATGGCTTTTCAAGTTTTGGTCGGATTTTGTGGCAGAAGAGCATCATAACAACAATTTCAACTTTTTATATCATCTCCTTCTAGTGGAATATACATGGCTTATCAATCCTCCCTTTCCACTCCCAAAAAACATCCATCCATCCATTTTCTGCCGCTTATCCGGAGTCGGAATCACTATCCGGAATCACTAATATATATTATATATATATATATATATATATATATATATATATATATATATATATATATATATATATATATATATATATATATATATATATATATACAGTATATATATATATATATATATTATATATATATATATATATATATATATATATATATATATACTATATATATATATATATATATATATATATATATATAATAGCTTAGTGATTCTGTTAATTAGGGTTAAGCTCCTGTATGTTTTAGATTAATATTATGAAACCTTATTTTCCTCATTCTTTAAAATGTAATATGCAAATGATACATATCTGTATCACTTACATATTTGTGTTTATCTTCATTTGTCAGAACATTATGACAAAAAAGACTATACTGAGACATGTCCTTAGATGAATGGATGATGAAACTATGACACAAAACACTCAGACCTATCTTTCCACCAGTGATGGTGGTAGAAGGAGATACCAAAAAATTATCCCCATAAGAATCAATAAATGACAATTCACTTTGTAGAAAGAAAGACTCTTCTTTCCTACCATCAAGCAATCATTTGGAATTTACTAAACATTACTGGCACTTTAGTTGCAATCATAGTATCTCTTCAGATTCAATGTAAAGTTTTTTAACAACAAACAATCCAGCTGGATTTTGTGTGTGTATACCAGGGGTGCTCAAACTTTTTGAGACCAAGATCTACTTTTTCTCTCACCAGCCGCCTGAGATCTACCTCACGACACAAAGGCACAGAAATTGCAAATTTTTGTGCCATTATTGACTTATTTTAAATGCGAATACACATCAGTTATAGCAGAAATAATAAAGTGACAGAAACCCTAATTCAGTTTCTTCCTCATTGAGATTCTGACTCTGGGAGCAGCTACTGGTTTCTCAGTCAGAAGCTAGTTGCAAACCAGCAGGTGTCAGTCAGTCATGGTGGATATGAACTTTGGTTTGATGACCTCAGTATGAGAAACTACAGACTGATAGGAGGAACCAAAGAGCCCAATGAAGGTAACGGGATATAATTAATTTAATTTCACCTAATTATCGTGGTAGAATTTGCTAAAACTTAATTACATATATTTTTCCTATTTGATATTGTGACGTTGCTCACAAAGAACGAGGCCATTAGTCCAAGTTTGTCATTTATTGAAAGTTTTCACTTTTTCTTGTTTAAGCACACCCGTTGCCGTGGCAACCGCCTGCGCCCTGCAAGTTGAGCAAAGATTACATTAAAAACACAACATTCAGTCGTTACCATATCAGGTTTCCGGGATATTTATTTCTCGATTATTATTAATAAGCCTCTCATGAACACAGCGGTGGTTGAGTATCTAATTTAAACTCCTGCTCTGATCTCTGTCGGTCTTTGAGTCGCTTTTTTTGTTAATGAAACCGAAACGCACTGAAATGTGCAACAACCTTGTTGAAACAATAATTACTGAGATGATTAATTTTAACATGTTTTGTTGATTTTTTTATAATTATTATTTTTTAATGAAGCTAAAAACATTTAGGATCTTAGTGAATATTTTGAAAAGCCTATCAGAAGAGGAAGTGCTGGTCTCAGCGTCCTGGCGGCGATCAGTTTGTCACCTGCTACCGAGATCGACTCAAAACCTTTCGACGTAATGAGCACCCCTGATCTATAACCACTGCTATGGCAAACGAGTTTTAGGTAACATCCTTTCATTGACTCTTTCAATTGCCAGGACTCTTTGAATCTTGCATATGCCAGAAAAATGAGAATTGTGGTCCAAATAGGCAAAATCAATAAAACAATGCGCCACCACACCCAAAATAAACTTTTTTTTTCATAACCTTCTCTGTTCACAGTTTTAAATTAAGTTGGTAACATTTGGGGTTAACAGAAAGGAAATGTTAATAGGAGAGGACCCAGGACTGGGTGATGTACAGGGACTGCCAAAAATCCTCTTCTCTCTGTGCTCCAGCCTTATTATGGGAGAAGATTAGGTTCTGTCATGTTGGCAAAATGAGACAGAAAGTATTACCAGCAGTGTTTCCAATTAGTCTAGAACTTTTGATTTTAGTAAAAACAATTATTTCTTAAAAATGAGATTTCTATCCTCATTGAATAAATGCCCAAAATAAAATGTCAATCTGTTGTATTTTTGATGAGATTGTGCTGCTGCAATAAAAGATTTATTCATATATTTTATATAACTTTTTACACATCTAAACCCAGCATGGTCAAAAACATGGAAAGCATCGTATCAGAGCAAACACCTCTTACCAACTTTCAGGCATAGTGGCCGAGTGATGAGTCAATAATTTCAAATGTAAGGCAATCTGTTCAACTTTCAACTTACTTTAAACTTACCCAAAGTTGAGTTATGCAAGCAATAAAGTGCTGTTGGGTCAGGATTATTCCACCAAAATTCTTGAACAACAGGGCTGAAAACTGATTAAGTCAAACAAAAAAGAACAGAGTTCTTCTTGCTTAAAGCGGCTAAACAAGATCACTTATTATGGGGTGTAATTATTTTTTCCATAAGAATTTTCTGTTCATTTTTATGCAATAAATAATGACAGTGTAGACTGTTGTGTGTATTTTGCATGTAGTGTAATTTAATTACTTTGGAACATTGCAAAAAGGAGAGTGAGAGTTGGAACTGAAAGAAGTTGCGCAGCACTTTCTGTTTGTGTAAATAATGACATACAGATTTACCATACAGAATAACCTGTTATTTATTTATTTCATACATTATTTTTTATATTTTCTTTTTAGTTATTAAAGATTTATGCTCATTTGTAGCATAAATTAACTACAAATTCATTTATTTGCAGCTACAAATTTTTCCCATGGGAAAAATTTAAAAACTGAAGCTTTGCATTAAAACCAAGATTAAATGCAATACTTGTAGGAGTTGCCAGTAGTCAACTTGGAGTCAAGCCTTCAAGTCAAGTGGAAGCTCTGTTTTTGTGTTTTTAATCTTTTCAGAGACATGTCAGCATATGAGATGTGCCAATGCTGGTACATGTAACACTTCAAGAGATGAACATTTGAGAAATCAGAAAATAGGTGTGAGGAAAATGTTTTCCATGTGTTTATCAAGTAGATGCATTATTTTCCTCTTCTGATTATTAGGGTTTTTTTTTATTCTGATTAGTACTTATTTATATTTGTTTTAAAGTTCTGTTTGTTTATTGTGCTACTTCACTCTGTATTTGTGATTTGTTTTTTTTTTAAATTCCCCTGCTAACTAGAAATGTGAAACATAAATAAACAAGTGCAATGTCAAACGTTTCTCGGAGACAGTGTGTCAGCATCGGATATTCAGGAAAAACTTTTTGGGATGATTCTAAAGCCACATGAAGAAAAACAACAGCTCAAAGTTTGTTATTTTTGTTGGCGTGTGCGTGTGGATGTTGAAAATGTGGGATTAGGAGTTTGCCCAAAAAGAGTTGGATCCAGGGGATTAAAGTCTGTTGAAGTGTTTTTATTATTTTGCCCGCCCGGTGGACTTCCAGCCGCCTCCTGGGAGAGGATTTCCAGAGAGGAATGATGGGAGTCTGACAGCTCGTCTCCTCCCTCCTGCATGACTTAACAGAGCCTATCAGAGCGTTTCGACACTCGATTCCCAGTGTGGTAGCTGAGGTGCAGCAGGGTAGGGGGTGGTAGGAGTGAAGGGGTTGTCTCCAGGGGGTAAAAAGGTCATCTCTAGGGGCTGAAGCCTTCACCCCGTCCAAAGACTCCTTCTCGATCTGCTCCTTTTCACTGGTCAATTGATAAGAATGGCCCAAAGTTTTGGTTCTGTTCCAGTGCAAAGTACAGACTGTGTTCCTCCAACTTTTGGTCAACAGTTTCAGCGTGACATCTGATCCCGACATCCGATGTTTGTTTCAGGACCACAGATATTCGGAATTCAGGGTAAACATGTTTTTTTTCTTCTGCCCCTCTTTAAAACTGTTAAGGAATGTTCACATTCTGTTACAACCAAAATAAAGTACATTCTCTCTCAATTCCAGGATTTAATGTATTAGGACATAATGTAACATTCATTTGAGGTCTAGACTTTGAATCCATCTTTCCAACTCCTGGATTCGTTTTATTTTCAGCCAGTTTTGTCGCAGACAAAACAATGTGTTTGGGTCATTGTCGTGGTGATGACACAGTTTCCGCTCACATTTCACTTTAGAATACTTACTGTGATACGAAGGAAGTCCTGTTTGAGTGAATGATGTAAGATGGTGAAGTACAGCTGCTGCAAAATGAGGTCAAATGATTACCCTTCTACTGCTGTGCTTCACTGCTGGTAGGATGTGTTTATTGTTCCAGAAGTCTTGAGGTTCAATCAGACAGAACTTCTCAAACCAAAGTCCTGTTGCCATTTTTGTTGTCTACTTCTCTAAGAAACTAAATTTATCCAGTCTTTACATAATTTATATAATGAATTGGAGTTCATTATATAATTGAACTCCAATTCGTTTATTAATGAATTGGAGTTCATTATATAAATGAACTCCATTTATATAATGGAGTTTTTTGCAAAAGTAGTTGCAAAATTACTTTTTGCAACTTTTTGCAAAACAAAAAGTTGCAAAAAGTAATTTTCTGTTTAATGCGTCTTCGGCACACACGGTTTAGTTTATGCAGGTTTTTCCTACATAGGCCACCTATGAAGGAACTTTACTTACCATTCAAGCTCGAACAGCAAGATGCCAAAGAAAACCTGAAAACTCCTGAACAGGTTTGTTTCTTTTCACACATGCAGATCAGATTGTTTGATTTCTTTTTCCCACACACCGCTTTTCACAGTTCACCTCCCACATTCCCAGAGTAAAAGTATTTATCTGGAATCCAGCCTGGTTTTCACTGTAACTGAGACTCAGTCGTCGCCTATGGTTCAGGTATTCTCCTTATTTATTTATATAAAAACATGTCTAGGGCTGCATAATATGCAAAATGCAACATATAATTTTTGGTCGATCTTGTTTTCTGATTTAGATAACTTGATACAAACGTCTGTTTTCAGTCACAGGGCCTTCACAAATCCAAACTTTAACCAGAACTGCTTTTATCGCAGCCGTTAACGTGTTTGGTCTCCCACTTTGGACAAACATCTTCTGTGTGATGTCTGCTGGAATAAACCATCAGTTTGGTCATTCTGCTCGTTCCCAGCCGACTCCCCTGGTGAACTGTCATCCCCGATCTAATAACTCTGCAGCTCACAGCTGAGTGTTAAACCAGAGTGCAGTCGACTGATAAAAAGACTCTTTACAGAGAGACAAAGAGCTTCTCTACAGCAGGTGACCTGATGGTCGATGGAGACCTGAGTTTCTGATTGAGCTGAATTTAGCTGTAAAATATTCAGAAAAGAAGCTCTTATTTTCCCTGACTATGCTTCAATTGCTTCTCTTTGTTCTTGATTATTAAATGTAATAAATTATGTATATTCTATAAAACGAATGAAAAAAAAAAATGGAAATATATGTTCAGCTAGTTCTTTTGACCAGAATAGAAGTTTTTTGATCTCATTAGTCCAGCTTAGTAACACAATTTAGTCAAATTCAGTCAAATCCAATAGATCTGGAAGCTATTAAGGAATAACTGATATTTTTAGATACAAATATCAATACAAAATAGAGGATCAATGAAAATATTACAAAATCAGTCTATTATTGCAACACAATTTAGTTTTGATTCTCAGATTTTGGGTCACCTGGAAGCTACTGATTTGACTAATTGACCACTTCCACCCCTGAGTAAACGTTACTATAATCAGGGTTTTTTTATTATTATTATTTTATAACTAGATCTTAGCAGTCCAAACAAACTTACAAAAATATGAGCTTACCTTTTCTGACAATCACCAATATTAAGCAGATGGTTCTGGAGATGAGAGTCAATCTCCATGGTGAAAAAGAGAAAAGAAGAAAAAAAGCTGTGGATCTGTCTTCATGCAGGCAGGTGAAGAGTGTCCACCACCTTAAACTCCAATCCAACAGGTAATGCCAGAGAGAGCTCAGGAGGAAATTAAATGTCAAGTTCGCTGTCACTGATTCTTGTTAAATGGAGCACTAATCACACAGAAAAGCTGGAAATTCTCCCACCGTCTTCGTCTGTCACTTCCTCCTCTCACTTTGACCAATATGGGCAAAAGCCGCTCATCTGAAGATTTTCCACATGCTCTTCCTCTTCTTCTTCTTTGTTTAAAATTCACACTAACCGCCTCGATATGGAAGATCATCTGACGAGCAGACTGGCACCGCACGGTGCTGGCGAGTTGCTATCCAAGCTGAAAACTAGAGATTTACAACCACGTTGGTTCAGAGATCTGAAAATAGTTTATTTAAGAGGGAGTTGATGGAACAGAAGCTGTGTGATTCATGCCTCATAGAAAGACACCCATTGTTAGAAAAAAAGGAAGCGGTGGTGCTGAAAGTTTTAGCACATAATACTGTATCATGGGTATGAAAGTGACTCAGTCACAGGTGGGGGATGAGTAGGCTGTTAAAACTTACAAAATGGAAGCTTTTAGTTCTTTTTATTGCTTAAATATATCACATTTTAATGTTTTCATCAGCTTCTTTGATATAATACTAATAGATATATATATTTTTTTATGAATTGTAAAACATCTTCTGCCAACTCTATCATATTATAGATATGAGTAAGCAATAAGAATAAAAGAAAGTTCCAGTATTTACTGTCCCATCCAAACACAAGGAGTGTCAAGTTGCCTCAAAAACATGATAAATCTGTTTTTAAATGTAGTGAAACATTTAACCTTTTGACTTTTTAAACTTGTTCTCCCCATTGATAGCAAAACAGCTACTCTACTCTCTGAGCCACAGTTGCCCTTATCATGCTTCCACATAATGTTCCTTCCTCATCTATATCATGATAAGCGAAAAAAATGGATGGATAGATGGGATGATCGTTTGAAAGCAATATACCTGAGAATCAAGTATATATTAATTAAATTAAATAATACAGAATTCAATACAATAAGGTTTAAAAAGCAAAAATAATTAAAGCAGGAAATAAAAATGTAATACAATTACATCAACAAGCATAATTTATTTTTGCTTTGGACATTTGAGACCAAATACTGCTGTGATTTTAGTATGAGTGGCAGAGAATGTAAGTATTTGCTTTTTGGCTGCAAAGTAAAAAAAAAAAAAAAAATCTTAACTGAACAACCTAAACGCTCCACTAAAGATGCATCACAGTCTGTCAGTTTCCATGTAAACTGTTCACTGAATTTGAAAATCACCGCTGCACTCTGAGCTGTGAGCTGTTGAGGCTTTCAGAGGGTTGAAAAACAGCTTATGGCTCTCCAGCGTTTCACGGCGATGAATCAAATACAGATTTCACAAGCTTAGACTTGATTAAACAAACACACTCAGGTTGGGAAGAGCATAAAGATGAAGCAAACACACTCATGGTTGGTAACTGTTATTCCACCGCTGAATTTGATGACACTCAGTGGATAGGAAATGACTTGAATGGCCCTCGGAAGGAAACTTTGAAAATTCCTTCAATATTAGAGCCATAATTCACCACAGAGCCCGTTCGACGGCTCCGAGAGCCGTAACGCTGCCATAAAGCTGCGAGGAACACACAGAGAGCGCTTCTGTAATCGACAATAAAGACAATAAAAACAAGTTGTCAATGGAAATCTAGAGACAGCAGTCAGGGCTAATACCCCACATCCGGATAAAAGTTGAGGCTGCTTGAGTTTTTAATGTACTGTAGAGAGCAGCGGCTGCCATAATGAAATGTAATGAAGCTCTGTAATCAAAGATGGAGAGAGGAACCGCAGCAAACTCTCAGCTAATTACAGAGCAAAAGCAACATAAAGGCACAGAGGCTACTGGCAAATATGAGAGTCATACGAGAGAAAAACATGAAAAGCTCATCATGTTATTTCGTAAACAAATCAGTTCATCACGGCTTTATTTTGTTTAACAGACACAGCTGCAGACAAATACCCAATACCACTTATTAGACTTCCTCAGTGATCCAGTTGAAATTATTGTGTTTTTTCTTTCCATTCAACGTGGTTTCCAAATTTTCCCATTGGTTTGTGATCGTCCCACCTTTTCCATGACAACAATAAGTAATGCGCTTAATTTCAACAAACTCTATAGCCCTAAAGACTCTATTGCTGAGGAAAAAAATGCATCTTGAAGTTCATTTGCAATGGCAGCGTTATGTAAATTTGACTTTTTTGCGTTTTGCATCATGTTATAAGGTTATTCGCTCATCATGAAATAAAAAACAAAATGAGTTTTTTAAGTCACATTTCATATAACATTTTATATAAAATTTTTATATATTTTATAGTATATATAGAAGATTTGATCAGATTCTTCACATGTACAATGACATCTTTGAATGTCATTACAGAATCCAGTTTTGACGGAGAAACAGCAGTGCGTGATAATATTTTTTGGCTCATCTTAATGAATTTAAAAATGCCAACTGTGGCTCTAAAGAGCAAACAAGCTCACAAACTGACAGCCAAGGAAAGTCTAAGCTGGTTTTAGAGAAAGAAACTAAAAAGCTGCTGGGCTGGAAACGTCCGTGGAAAGTGAGATCATACAAGAACCAGTCAGAACCTTCATCATTTGAAGACACTGGGTAAAAGAACTCTCCTGATTCATACTTGATTCACATCACTCCTTTTTGAATTTTCTTGTGTCAGTTTACTTGTGAGAACTGTTTGGGTTGTCACAAACATTTGGTGTGAATCTGAGCTCTAGAAATGAGCTCACAAAAAAAGAAAAGAAAAAACATGACGTTAAATTGTTTTGTACTGTCTAAATCAAAGTGTCTGAGAGCAACTGTAAACAATATGAGAAACTAATCACCAATGGAGAAGGCATGGTTGCACAGATTTGATCAGCGTTTAGATTCCTTAAACATGACCCATTAGGTTCTCTTGAACTTCACCGGCATCTCCCTGTTGGTAAAAGTTTATAAATAATTAAATCCAAAATTCCCCTCGCACCTGCCACCCTTTGTCAATCTTGGAGATGCAGACACATCGTCACACGTTAGTGTCAACCTGTCTGCATCCGTGCAGCGTCAAGCAGCGAGACACTCTCTTCTTCCCACCAACAGAACAATCATTCCCACCGCTTCCCGTCTCTCCCACGCAGCATCTCACACGGAAGAAAGAAATAGCACAGCTTTTGTCGACTACATCAAAACCAATAACCACCTTTGTAGGGTTGAACTCGAAATGAACAAAACATTCGCTTTTGTTTATTTTAATCAAACGCAGGAGAAAGACTGTAAACACTGTCGGCAAATAGATTTCAAGACGGGGGTATGGGAGAGAAAATTAGGAGGGAAATTGTAATAAAATGACACCTGATACTGGAAGATGAAAGCAAAAGAAGAGTAATTAAAATTACATCAAACACTCGCTGTGTGCTTAATTCCATCAAAGCTGAATGTTTCCTGTGTGACGTGCTGTCTGACGGGGAACAAAGCTAGAAACCTTAAATAACTACAAATAACACCATGAGCTTCTGTTTTGCCCATCATGAATTCACAGCATGGTGCATGCAGTCTGCTGATGGACCAAAAGTGCTTCATGAATCTGAGCTGAAAAAAACAAAAACACAGTTACTCTACAGAGAAGAAAAGAGAAGGACAGCATATAAAAATATGGAAGAAATACTGGAAATGATAAGGTGTTGAGAATAAAAGGTCAGGAAATTAAAAAGAAAAATGAAGACAAACTGGGTCGATAAAGTAAAATCTGGCCTGAATATGCAGAGAATGAGAAAAGTAGCTAAGATAATGTAACAAAAGGAAAAAAGAGGAATATGAAGGTTTTAAAACAAAGAACAGATCCTATATTTTAATAAATAATATCAGAAGTGAGAAGTTTTAATTGTTAGGAAAACCAAGTGAATCCCTGACCCTGCAAAACCAGCGAGTATTGATGGACAGGTGGATGTTTCACTGCTGTGCAATTATTTTATTCATCAGATTTGTTTTTGCTGGTATTTAGTATTGGTCCTTGGACTTTTCTACAATGTAAAAGAATATGGTTGGGACTAAATAATTTGGGGAAAGCTTTTCCTTTACTGGCTCATTGGCCACAACACAGACATTCCCAAGTGCGGCTGTTCATAATTAGCCTATTGACCAGATTTGTGCACATAAACTAGAAATTTGACTTTGATTCCATACTCTCATACAACACTGACATAAAATAAGAACTTAAAACTTTAGAGAAGGTTATAAAACTGAAGAAATACAGTGTGTATAGTGGTAAAAGTGAAGGCAGAAGGTAGTGCAAAATCTCATCTTTTTTTTTTTTAAAATTATATGTCTCCAAAATTTCTGGGATCAGCAAACATTTCAGCTTCCCTTAAATAAAGTTCAGGTTGTGTCTTATTCAAGTCACAAATGGAGCAACTGAAAATAAATGTGTGATTGGTAATCATGGCATCTTTGATTTTGTTGAAAAAAAAAAACAACAAACAAAATGTCTTCCTCTCCCTAAAGTTGTATTTTTTCCTTACTAATTTGTTTAAAACTGAGGTTGGTCTGACATTATATGAAGTGCATGTCTGACCATTTTGCTGTGAATTTTGATAATTGGGCGCATTCAAAAACTGTTTTGTTTTTTTTTAAAACAATGTCCGTGTCTGTTCACCAGATAGTAGTAGATTTCAGCGCAGCTCAAGTATGGCAACTAACTGCTACCACAAGCTTCCTAGTCAGTAATTCAATTTCCCTTTTAGTCAATTTGCTTGATAATGTGGCGCCCTTAATCACAAAATGGATGGTGATGACAGAGATGACATAAACAAAACCGACTGTCAAAGTTATGGCAGAAATTTAAAAAAGCACAACATTTGGGAGGACAAGATGAGTAGAAAAAATGAATGCAGATTACAACCAATACAAAACAGTAACAACTACACTCTCTTTGGTGAAAGTATGATACACACTCTCACTGCCTTTGTTGTCATGAACTGAATAATGAACCATTTTAGGGTATTTGTTTCAATCTTCACCCATCATTTAATAAAAAGATTGCCAGAAGTTGTGCCACTTAAGGGCGATAAACTTTCAGAGTGGATCTTGAAACATGTCCTCCGTCCTTTTTCTAAATAGTTCTGTGGAACAAACATGCATTCAAAACTGTCACATAGAAAACTATGTGAGAGAACAAAAGGAATTGTTTTGTCTAAGAACCAGAGACAAGAAACTGAGTCGTAAAATGAAGGAAAAAAGTAAAGAGTGGGCGAAGGAGAAACAAAAGGTGAAAAGGCCTGGAGTGTATTGAAAGAAAAATGTCAAAGACAATATAAAAGCATGGACAGTGAAAAGAAGTAAGAGCCAAAGAAATTACACAAAAGAGTCGTCAGAGACTAGGACTGAAGAAAAAAAAGGGTTGAGAAAGACAAATAAGTGAAGGCGGAGAACTGGAAGTAAAAGACTGAGGCGTCAATGTGGACAAAAAGCAGTGACAGACTAAAAAAAACAAAAAAAAAACCCACTACAGACCTTTAGGTGAAGTAAAATTCATTTTTTTCTTCATGCAAAGAAGACTGAAGAGCCTCCTTTGATGTGTGTGGTGTTTTACAAGAAGACAACAAACCAGCAGTGATGAGTTTTATATTTCATGCTGTGTTTATGATGTGTTTGCGTGCTTTATGACTTTCTGTCACGTCCTGTTTGCTGCAGTGGCCCTTCTCGCACTGGAGATGAATTTCCCTGCAGGCTGGAATAAAGTGGATCTCCTCTTATCTAATCTGCGCAGTATGAAGAGCGAGCCGATAGATTTGTGATAAAATGCTCCGGGATCAGAGAGCCGGTCACATCCGTGGCCCCTGACGTGCAGTTGGAGCCGGGATGCAGCTCGGCGGGAAGGCCGGATTAACATGCCGCCTTGGGGGGATGCAAACATCTTCCCGCTGAGCTCCTAAAGTGCACCAAGGCGACGGCTGGTCATGAATTAGTGTCACTTCCATCCAGTTCTTGCATTAACACCCTGGAATGCGACACATTGCATTAAAGGCCCTTTTCCTCATGACGGCATATCCAAACAGAAAATTCAATCTATTTTTTTTTCTTTCCTATCCTTTTAAAGCACTTAACATTTTGGGTAGCCAAAGGGAATCTGAATCTGGGATGCTCTCATCACCATGGTACCCAGGATGGAAGGCCAAATCTTGATGACGTGCCAACATCCGTGCAGGCGTGACAGTAAAACAACGAGAGTGCGAGTCCTGCAGAGGCCGGGTGAAATACACTCCAGGCAGTGATCAATCTGCGTTGTTTACAGCCGCTGTCTGCCTGATGAGGAGCCCCGCTGCACTCCCGCTAAGATTAGCTGCCGTTTGGTCGGCGTGAGAAATCATTCAGGGAAATCCCTCGACCAGCCAGCCGGCCAGTCGGCAGCTGCAACCATATATCAGCACCGACAGCTACGCGGGCTAACGGTACACTCGGAGGAAGAGGAGGAGAAGGGCTACTGGAGAAAATTGGAAAGGAGTCCCAAAGATTACGGTTCGCTCCCTGCTGTAATTCCTCAAAAAAATTATGCCATGAAGTGAAATAAGCAGCGAGTTTATGGTGTTTGGTTGCTTTTATTTACTCTGTTGAAGAACCAAGGCGTGCAGTAAGCATTGTGTTTGCATCAGGCCTTAATGGGGTTGGTAGTTCAAACCCCAGCAGCTACCCATGATTTATGAATAAAACTTCAGCAGAAGGAAGGGAAGAATGAGGAAAATGAATGAAAGAAGATTGGAGCCATGATGGAGAATGTGGAGCGGGAAGGGAAGGAACAAAGAGAAAGCAAAAAAAAAATGGAACCTATGTTTTTGTTCTTCTGTTTATTTTCAAGTCCTGGTCTACAATTACAACTCATTTTTTATTTGAGGATAGAAAGCAAACATGTCAAAAAGGAATGTTCAGATAATTTTCTGTATACCTTGGTTGTAACAAGGGGCTGATACTGTATATTTCTATTTGTCACAATCCTGGTGTGTCAGTGCTTTTGCTTTTAGGTTCATGTGAGTCTCCTTCCCGGACAGATGGATTTCTGGATCTGTCTGCAATCTTCCTAATTACTCTGGTGGGGATTTAAGGAATTGCAAGACAACTTTTTGATGCCTGACATGTCAGGCATGTCAGGCATTTTCTGTTGAAACTCCTAGTGACTGCTAATTTTCTGGAAAAATAAATAAACAAATAAAATAAAATAAAATAAAATAAAATCATGTTTAGCTTAAGTCACATGATCTGTGCTCCTGGGTAGAAGTTCCCACTCTGACTCTCTTAACAAACTTGTGACCAACTATGTCTTCATTCCTATTGTGCATCCAAGACTCATTGACTCACCCTTCAAAGGGATTACTTGTTGACAGAAACCTCTATTGAACCTCCATCTGTACTCCACCAGCAGCATCTGCATTCCCCCTTTCACGCCACCCCAAATATGAAAGCAGCCATCCTTTTTATCAGTGTTAAATCATTCCCCCTAAGTTTTATATCATGTGCTACAGAACCACAGTCACTGAAAATCCCTGATTGGCCATATTGTACTTACTTGTATACATTTAAATAAAACCCTTTGCAATTTTCATGTGTCCACTGAGCAATTCTTAGTCTGGAAAATACCTCAAAACCTGACACTATTATCTCTGACCAGTACGTTCATTATCTTTGCACCTTCAACATCAGCAAGGCACTTTTGTCCAGACTTGTCTGGACAAAAGACAGCCACTTCTCTGTTGCTTACTGGATCCTTCCTCTTTTTCAGTTTATCTTTGTAAACCTGAGAGAATGTTGCACTTGCAAACCCTGTAAATCACAAGCTTCTGGAATACTCAGTGCAAGCTGTCTGGTACCAACAACCACGTCACATTTAAAGCCTCTTAAATCCTCCCTGCTCTCCATTTCGATGATCGGTTTCAGGTTGTCTTCACAACATCTGGATGCTTAAATGCATTAACAAGCAATTAACCAGGTGTACCTTGTAAAGTGCCCACTGAGTGTGAGTTATAAAATCTTATTGCTGTGACAGAATCATTGGCTATAGAGCTGAAATGTGCATCTTCTTTTCCCTCCTAAACTCAGCAGCTCAGTAACAAGACGTGGCTCATTTCTCCTATCACAGGAGAAGTGACTTGCTGAGCATCAGAAATAGTCAAACCCAAAACAAGTGGCTTGTGTAAATAGGTTCAGGAAGTTAAGTTCAGTGTGGTGGAAGGGGGCAAGGGGGTGAGATCACTCAGTCAAAATCCACAGGCAGCTGAAGAGAAGTACTGTAGATGTCTTATGTTCCACCAGAAGAACTGTATTTGGGTCCTAAAACATCCAGTAATAAGAGCTTGTAGCATGCTACTTTAAGAAATTGAAACCTTTTTTTTTTTTCCTCTAAAAGTGTTTATTACACAAGTCCCATGTGCTTTCCTTTTTTAATTCTTGTCTGTTAATGTTGCCTTTAAGAGGGATGCCGTATCAAAGAATGATTTCCAAGAGAAAAACCCCGAAAACATTCTGGAGCATCGAAGAACATGTTACACCCCACACTCTCCCACTGTCGCCCATTTGTGCTGCTTCCTGTTCATGGTCTACAGGTTAAACAGGACGAGGTGCAGTTATTAGTACAATCCCAATCGTGTGCTTTGCTGTTTAACCGTCTGCTAATACCGCCAAAATGGGTCATTAACAGAGACGGAGAGAACTGTCATTAAAACATTTTGAGCTAAAATGCAATTTTTTTACTCCGGCGACAAAGGAAGTCGCACAAGAAATCGGTGGGAAATTTCATCTAGATCATATTTAACCGCTTGACTTTTCTTTTTATTGCATGTCGGGCTGAGGTGCATCCTTCAACGGAGCAGAGATGGCCTGTTTTTACCTGCCCACAAGGTCTGGTTTCACTTTCAGCAGAGGCAGCCTTTGATGTGTTGTGCTAAACAGGTGAAGCCTCACTGTGACCAATTAGGCCTCAAACAGAAGCGTTTGAGGGCTACGCTCTTTATTTGTTGATGTGTCACTTAGAGAGCTGCAAGACAATACTGTCCATTAGCACAAGGAAAAAATCAATACACCAGAGATTAATGGGTTTTTTAATGGAGCACAATTATATTCCTGTGTGTGTGGATGTACCCTCTAGCTCTGAAAGGACTCCATAATTTCCTGTGTATGAGACCACACAGTCATGAGTTTAATTATGTTCAGCAGAGCCCTCTTCCACTGCCGGCAGTTCTCAGAAGAGATGGGGCCTTGCATTGTTCCTGATGGATCAATACGTTATCAGTTGAGATATCAAAAGGATGTGGATGCTTTCCCAAAAGTGGCATCAAAGGAAAGGAAATGGGGGAGGACCAAGACGGGGTGAAAAATCTCTGCTCTCATTAAAATCATAGAGTGTTGCACAAAAAATAAAGAAGGGCCCACAGACAGCTGCTTGCACTGACACTGCATTTAATTAGCGCATAGAGGGAAGACTCGGGCTGGATGTCCCGCTGCTGGATGAGACCGAGATGCAGCACCATCAAGTCAGAGGAGGGCTCATGATTCGACTCGTCCAGATCGGATAATGAGCAAACGTTTCTTCCACATTCAGCAGCTGCATGCAAAGATGGAGAAGAACCAGAAAATAATGGAGGAGTTTCTACAGGTTCAGTGTCTCAACAACAATCTGCAGGACTTCCCAAACTGTCATAGGGAGAAAGTTTGTCATGAGTCTAGTTTGAAAAACAAACGGCGGCATCAAGGTGTCCCTCCATAATTGAAGCAATCATCAGGTGTCTAATCTTTTGCTTAATTTAGTGTCAGAGTTCTTTCATTCTAGTGTTCACAAGGTCTTAAAATAACTTAAAATAGCTTTGACTGTGTAATTAAATACACACAAATTAGGTATAGCATATGACCACTGCTTAACAGTGCAGCATCTCTTAGCATCCGTTTTAATGCCAAATCAGAGACAGCCCTTTAGACTTGAACTTCACTTTACCTTACCATCTATCTTTAGCTGCCTCCACACATTCTCTATCAAACTCAAGTCTATTTGATTTAGTTTATTTTTCTTACAGCCAGAATAAACATGTTGGTAAAATTAAAGGTATCTTCATCTTTTACAACTGCTTTTGATTAATTATTCAATGCACCTATGTTTAATATTGTTTTTTTTCTGTATAGCACTTATTGATCTATACCTTAAAGTTGCTACGTGAGTAAAGTTTTACTTACAATGCTTTCATCCAGAAATGATCGATTCTGGTCCTCGAGGCTTTAGATTTGCTTCTGGTTTCTCATGTCTGATTCAAGAGTTCACTTTTTGTCTACAGTAACTTCTGCTTCAGCCTAAGGACACATTCATTGTTATAAGGTTTGTTTGAAGAAGGAAACATCTCAGACGTGGCAGAATTGTATCCAATGTTGCTTGTAAATCTTTATCTAGACAGTATATGCATCTACAAATATTGCAAACATGTAACATTTAAAACATGCTTGAATTGCATATTTAAAAACATTAACAGCTAATATGAAAACAAAGTCAAATAGGATTCCATAATTGTAGCCAGCAGAGGAAAATGGGAAGAACAGGACATTGTATTGCGACGTGATCCTGACATGTAAGCATCAAAAGGAGACTGAGGCATTGTTTAATTACACAAGGAACAAAGTCAACCTTTTCTCCAAAGCGTGGAACCAATGTCTTCCTCCAAGATACAATGGAAGTCCCCACATTTAGTCTACAGGCCGTGTTATCTGAGGCTCTGTGCTCCAGCAGAGGACCAGTTATCTCAGAAATTAATGGCAGCAATAAGCAGCAGCAGGAAGACGCAAGATGATTAGCAAAAGCAATCAGGCTCTTTATTAGATTTATAGGAACAAAGACGCAATTCAGTCTGTGGCAGAAAAAAAAAAAAAAAAACACTACAGAAAGACTAATGATTCACCCGTCCCTAAGCTTGAGCGAGGAGCAGACTCAGAACTCCAAGGAGAGCAACGCTTTCGTGGAACAATACCGAGGAGAAAATTGTTTTTTAGCTTGATGTTGGAAACTGGAACAGGAAGAAGGCTGTTGTCTGAAGGAAATAGGTGTGAGAGCTGAGTCAGCAAACGATATTGAAACAGCAGGAAGGGAAAATGAAGTTGAAATGAGTTGAAGGAAATAAAAAGTAGGCCGGGAAGTTTAAAAGGAGCAGATGTCACGATAAAAATGTATAGAAAGCAAAGAGAAGAGGAGGGCAAATCACAGTTGTCATTTGTTCCTGTAGTTTGCAACACCTTTCTTCATAACAAATCACTTTATTGAAAACAGTCTCACCTCATCTGCAAGAAACAGTTCGAGACGCAACATACAGGTCGCCGTTGTACAGCTTCTATAAAAATTTCTGTCAGCAAAAATGTTATGATTTTTGGTTTTCAGGTCAACAGGTTTTCTTGTTCAGAGTCAGAGTTGTCAAAGTTCACAATGTCAAACTGAGTCAAATCCTGAGCATCCAAGAGGGAAGTCTAGGTCAAATCTCTATTAGAGGGAAGCTAATGTAAATCTCAAATATTTCCGGGAATGCAGAGCATCTGTGTATATTCTCTGTATATTTTTTTGACTTGGTATAGATTCTAAAAATCAATGTTAAACTACAACCTGTGCACTGAAGTTTTGTTTTTGAAAAAAAAAATAAGTCATTGAAAACATTAATTCAGTGTGGCTTTTATGCCAAGGATAAATGTTTGTCTACTTCTAACTTGAAATGTAAATACTTCCTTTTTTTCCATCAGCTCTTCCCATCCTCCCCACCCACCGTCCTGCTGGTGGACTTAGTATATTAATTAATGGGCAATCAGTCTGTGTGAGTGTGTTGACTCCTGTTGCCTCAGAAACCGTTTGATTTCCTTTCCGAGTTTGTGTCCGCGGCTTGCACGCCGCCAGGCTGTTTGAGGAGTGAATATTCATTAAAGCCCCTGTGGAAAACAGGAAAAGGCCCACTGATTCTTGCCTTAAATCAGCTGCCGTCTGCTTTACAAATTGCTAGCCTTCCTCAGGACATAATTGGCCAGTTTCAATTAGCATCTGTCAGAGGAAAAGCCACCGCGGCCGAGTGCTACATAAAATACTACAGCAGGAGTTTTAATGATCAAAATATGTTAAAGGCGGCGTAACGCCACAGTAATGCCATTTGCTCAGCACTGTCACCTTCTCAAGAAAGCAATTATACAGAGTGTGTGCCTGCTTTCACTGTCTTTGGTTATATTATACAGCAGCTTCATAAATCCAAGCAGAGCTGTGTGAACTGGTGCACAAAAATTAGGTGGAGCTCTGATTAATATGATGCCACTTTTACAGGCAACAGTGGGCCGAATGACTTATTAAACAATCACCAGAAAATTCAAAAATGACATACGTTAATGTTGTCAGCCAGATACTGTAAGCCAAACATTTTTTTACTCATTGAAAGGTTATTAATCAAAGGGTACATCTGAACATCACGCCAAAGGATGTTAACCTTAACTACAATAAAAATGCTAAGATATATATATATATATATATGACGCACCTAAAAACCTTCAATTTCCTCAAAAGTCGACAGTGCGCCTTATAATCCGGTGCGTCTTATATATGGACCAATATTGAGCCACAACAGATCTAGCAACTACGGTAAGCAGCCGCCAACTTCATTTTCCGTAGAAGAAGAAGCACGTAGTGCATGCTGGGAAATTTGTCAGAACGCTGGTTTGTTAATAAAGTTTGACTGACCTATCTACCTGCCGACCGTCTAGAATCAGGTCGTCTGCAGGTCATTTAGCACCACGTTCTCCATGAACATGCTGTGCGCAAACGGAGAAGTGTGACCATCGTCCGGCCCCGACCCGATCCAGTCGCAGTAGGCTCTACTAGCCAACAGTCGGACTGTTTTGTTGACATTCACTTTAGTGCAGCTCCATCTATTGGATGCTTAACGTAACTCCAGCCTTTACTATAGCGTCTATTCCAGGGGTTCCATCCTACAACTTTTAGAAGTATTCTTACTCCAACAGACTGGGATCAGCTCTAAACAGGCCTGGTAATGAGCCATTCATTTGATTCAGGTGTGTTGGAGCAGGGATACATCTGAAAGTTGCAGGATGGTAGCTCTCGAGGACTGGACTTGAGCACCCCTGGTCTATTCTATGTGCCTTATAATGCGTTGCACCTTATATATGAAAAAAGTTTTAAAATAGGCCATTCATTGAAGGTGCGCCTTATAATCCGGTGCGCCTTATAGTGCGGAACATACAGTACATACACTGAAAATGCTGGAAAAATCCAACATTTAACTAGAATACATTGATTAAGTGAGGAAAAGAAGCTCATGATGAGAAACATAATCATTAACTTTCCTAACTGCTGCCTCTATTACGTGACCCCAGATAATCAGACAATAATGGATCAATGAATGAACATAACTGAAGCAGTTTTAAAATTTGCGCATCATATTTTTTAATAAACAACCCAAAATTCCCGTTTCTCTGAGAAGCTCATATAATCTGATAATAGGCCTGTTCTTTGCCATTCTTCAAGATGGGAAAGGGAAGAGAACATGTCATCCATTGTAACACAATATATGATTATACATTTGACTCAGCTGCAAACTTTTCTTTATTTTTTTGTTCATATCAGTATTTGCTTTAGCATAGCTGTTTTGAATTGTTATTGATTATTTTTCTGGCTCTTCACAGGTCAGGTTTTTTTCTACCTTCAAAGGAAAACTGAACAGAACCGAACTGAACCGATGAGAAGCTGGTAGCACTTTATTATTTCTGGATTGGATGATTGCCCTCAGAGGATGTGTCTGAACTGTCAAAAAGAAAGAGAACCACAAGAAACTTTGGAAACAAATAAAACTACAAATAACTACTGGGACAGACTGGAATTTGGGAAAGTGCTCTGAACATCTATCTTGAATTCTTGAGCTGTTTTATTTTAATTATGTAAAGCACTTTGAAATGCTTTGCTGCTGAAATGTGCTATACAAATAAATTTGATCTGATTTTGATTTATATATACTTGTGTTGAATTTTGTGTGTACATTTGCTGTGCATTTGTTTTTATTTATTTATTCAAAATACACTTTTCAAATGCCCCATCTGCACTGTTTATTGGTCATTGTTAACCAGGCTCCATAAGGAACTGTTTGTCTGCGTTCCGGTCATTTGTGTTCATAAATAAATTACATTGAACCCATCTAGATATTCGTCATTTTAACAAGTTGAATGGTTAATAAGAACTAAACTGCTTAGGCTGTGGCCTAATCATGCATCAAGCATAATCACGAGTTGACCTTTCGCGGGCTGATTAATAAGAAAAGTCAGCTTCCTAATCTACAAGTCTGGGCTGACTGCATTTTCCGAAATGCTCAGAAGAGGTTTTGTTAAAACGTGATGTAATCAGATCTTGGATTCACTCTTATTTCTGGCTTGTTTTATGCCGTCAGGTTATCCGTTACAGTCGTCCAACTCTCCAAGCTCAAAAACTTCCATCACCAGAGACGTCCTTTCTTTGCATTTCCATTTCAGGCTGAAAGGAAGTTGTTGAAAGGCTCAACTCTTCGCTCTAATCCCTGACAGCAGGTTGTCCCTTGCTGCAAGTTTGTCTCCATGTCTTTCTCTTGGCAGACGTTAGCTGTGTACATTATCTGCTGGCGTCTGAGTTAAATTCTATCTCTTCGTCCCAGGTGGCTTTGATCCGCTACAAACTCTCCCTCATCTTTTCTGCTCTCCTTCTTCTGCTTGATTATGGTTTTTGTCTCTTTTTCTTTCTTTTTTTCTTTCAACCATGTGCTGAAAGTTGCCAAACTCCTGTCCTGCATGGCTTTAAAGCAGAAGAAAGGTGACAGGCAGCTGAGCTTGAAAAGAGAGAAAATCAAAGCAAAGCTCCCACCTTCCTGCTTTCCACCTCCATATATTACTGCCGCAGAAGACACCAGATTCAATTTTATAGCTCGAAAGAATCGGCTTCAAGACAAACATCAGCTGAAAGGAGCGACCAGACAAAATAACTTTGTATAAATCAGTGTCAGATCATTTGAGGAAAATTAAAGGGGAAAGTGTTTCAACATGTGATCAAACATGACAGAAAAATTTTACTTTTAGTAGATTAAATGTTTTTTTGTATGAAATCAGATTTCTTTCCTAACATGATCAATACTGTCATTTTTTAATAAAGTCACTTTCTTTAGACTTTTGAACTTAACGTGAAATAGAAATATTCCTTTTCATCTGACCGATACTTCATATCCCTGCTTATGGCCTCTTGTCATTTTGATATTCTTCCTTGTCACCCTTTTCTTAATTCCACTCTTCTGGATTATACGGACCATTTCCGTCACACTCATCTCCCATTTTAAACTAATTTCTGCATCTATGAAGGGCCATTTTTCATCTCACTCATCTCCCTCATCCTTTTTTACAACCTTTCCAAACACCTCTCTCCCCTTGGTCCCACTCATCAACCTCACCGTGGTTTACAGCTTCACACCCACTCATCCTTTTCTCCTCCATTTATAACTTCTTCTTCTTCTTCATGATCATTCAAATCTGCTAATTTAAAGAAACTGCCTTGGCAAACATTTGACATGACATGTAATAAAGTCATGTTAAATGTTTCCGTAGATCCGTTAGATTTTTTTCCCCCTATAATCTAAAGAAACACTTTTAAAGTTATTCAAAAATGAAAAAATATTCAACATATATCTATGATCAAATAGTCGAAGTAAGTTCAGATAAAAACTTTGAAATTGTTTTAATTGCAAATTCTGTCAGACAGATCTCAAAACCTTAATTGTGCTCTAAGTACTATTAGATAACAAGCTTTAATGTCCATTATTGTGATTAGATCCATTAAAGGTTTTAATATGCACTGCATGACTCTGTGTAGGGAATAAATGCACTCACTGCAGACTCTGTAGGGAACACCTGTCTCACCCATTTTTCTTCCTGTTATCCAGTAATGGGAGCAAAACTAAAGACTAAGATCATGATTTAAGGTTAATCTGTTTGAAATTCAGGAATATTAAAAAAAAACAAAAGAAAAACTACAAACTGGTCACTGGTTCAGAGCAGGGCGACATAAGGTCACAATCATCCACATACTCTTGCACCTAAGTCACTTATCCCAACATGAATGTTTTTTTGACTCTTACCTGGACTAAAAAAAAAAGACAAAAACAAAAACAAACTGGAAGCCAGCAGATGAGATGAGGCGATAGATTTCTGTAGCAGTTTTGGGTGGGAAACAATCCTTGATTCAGAAACATGAGGCAGCAGCACAAGGCTTAGATTATGTGGCCATGAACGACACAATCCAGTTTTTGCATCGTGGATTTGCTTTGGTCCATGCTCCTTTTCTTATCACTGGTCACAAGCTCTGAGTAGTGACCGAAAGAATGAGATTACAGATGGAAGCAGATGAAATGAATTTCCTCTGCAGAGATTTTTTTTTTTTGTGAAATCAGATTTATTTTGTGCAGCTGTTCACATCTCCAAAATGATTTGTATGTGATCTCCTATGTGATCTGCAAATAACCTAAAAGTGTCCCTATGGTGCAGTTGATCACAGAGTAACGTCTCAGTGTTTGCAGAAGTAAACAGGAATGGTGTTGGTGGAGGATATTTTGTGATTAGTTGTTGTCCAACAACTTATTTCTCATTATTGTCTGCCGTATTTGTTGTTTTTCTTCCTGCTATCCGCATGTCAGGATGCAGAATTGTGACGTTCATCCCACCTGGCCAACCCAGGTCACATTCGAAAACATCAGATGCGTGTTGGATTCAGGGCTACATATCCAAGTGGCCGGGGTTTCTGATACATTTTCATTGTTGTATGTGCAGGCGATGTGAAGTTGGTGCTTCTTGCGTGTGGGAAATTGGATTTAACCCCACCTAGAATCTAGAAGAGTGGACTCAAACTCCAGTCCTCAAGGGTCAGTTTCCTGAAAAGTTTAGATGTGGGTCACTACATCTAAACCTAATACACATCTGTAGGCCACTTAATACAAGTGTGTAGGATAACGGACACATCTAAAAGTTGCAGAACTCTGCAACTTTGCAGAACATGTAAGGCATGCAGTTTGAGACCACTCATCTAAAATATTTCCTGCATTCTGATTGATTGGGGGTTGGTGCGAGAACTGGCATTGGTGGCAGTTCTTGCCGTTATTGCAAGAACTGCCACTGATGAGAGCACTGAAAACACGGACTGGGCTCTTCTGATGCAGCTCCTGCATTTAGACAAAATATTAAAGGAGGTTTAATTATGTATTATGTATAATATGCATAAAAATGGCAACCAACTGACGCACAATCTTTTTGATTAGCCTATAATGCTAATTGACACTTAATTAGCCTCACAAAATTTAGTCAATCAAGGATAGCAACCAAGAAATTATTTCAGTAATATGCATATTAGATTAGATTGAAATCTTATGAAATCATTATTTGAGCAAATATAAACCAGGAGAAAATATATTAAGAATTTTTTCCAAACTCAATCTTATTCTCCCTTTGGAATAATTAGTGGGCAGAAGCCTGGTATAGTGTATTTATGCAGCTTGGACATGGATTTAAATTACAGGTGTAATACAACCTACAGCAGAGGAAAAAAAATGTAGTAATTATAATTGCAAATGAAATCAGTCAATCCAATGTGATGAGATATAACATCCCAAAGAAACATGCAACAACTGAACTTACTTTTAAAAGACAATGACATTTAATTCTATTTAGCAGATATGACTTTAGTCAGATTTAAAGTTTTGGTTGACATAAATCATTAGATACTGTATTATACTATTCAATTCAATTTAAGGATCCTAGGGCTAAAGCCTCAGTTTGTTTTATTTTTCTTGTATCCAAAATGGGAAGCCTGTGTCATAAGGCAATGTTAAACTGGATCAATGTTTTCACTTGCGTCCACCAGCTTTTAAATCAGCACCACTCTTATATGAGTTAAACTGTATACTAACATTGTAAATGTGGAAAGGAAATGTGAGGGGAAAAAAGCAGAAAAAAGTGGAACGTATCAAATTAAACAGCAACAAAACATCAAGGTGACATTTCATAAAGAGCTGCAGCTTAAGTCACAAATTATGTCAAAATTAAACACAGCTAAAGATTAAATTACTTATTATAAGCTCATATCAAAAGTTACTCCTTATTTTTGATTTCAGTGCTGAAGAAAATTCAGTTTGATATGCAATGCTGTACAATACTTGTGAGCCCATCAGAACATGATTAAAGTATAAATCAGAGTATGTAAATAGGAGGCTGAAATCATGTTTGTCATTCGTCTACAATCTTGGTATCACACAGGTATAGTCAGAAGAAGAAAATGTGCTTTAGGAGTCCTAATAAGTTTCATCACGGTGGGATTTATGAGAGAACATCTTCACATGTCACGCATGTTTTTTTTTTTTTTTTCTTTACATTTAAAAGCAGCTCAGAGAAAAAGCTACAGTTAAATGATGTGGGCACAAGTGGAGATAAAACTGACGTGAAACGGATGCATGAAAGAGTTGAGAACAGCTTAATTCAGATTTCTACGCGGCCACCGCGCATTCAGGCTGACAACCTGCCGTCATTAAGAGTCAGAAAAGCTCTTTGAAAGTAGTGAGCCTGTGATGATTCACAATCACTTTGCTGAAAAGACAAAGGCCTCCAGGCATTTTTATTTTATATTCACAACAAGGTAAATTCTGGTTTATTCCAATCATTTCATCTACTTCCTCATAAGGCAGGCGAACGGTTTTCTGCTAATCGGCAACAGCAAGCAATATTAATAACCAAAGGAAGGGTTTAAAGAGCCGTTTAATGTGGATCTAGGAGCAAATATTGTTGTGACTATTAATGATTCCCAGCAGATAATGTGGATTAACTGAACATATGGAAAAATGCATGGGTTTTTCTTTGAAGCTTCATTAAATAGCAATGACTGGTTGACAGAAGTGAAGCAGCTGTAAGCGGAGAAGTGGGCTACAACACAAGAGAATGAAAGCTTCAGGAGACCATTTTGATGCAACAGATGAAAAAGAATTTTGAGAATATTGGATATTGAGGTAAACAAGATCAGAATCTGAAGAATATTCTGAGCTACTGTTTGCATTGCTCAACGTGCACAAAGCAAAACAAAAGTTTCAGCAGAGAAGTGTAAAAGATAGACTGCAGATTATTCTGCTTCATCTTAGTTTCTGAAAAAGTATAATGTTCAGTTTAGGAGTTGTGCTGCGTTTCAGTTTCTTGGAAGTAAACATTCTGAGGTGATTTTGACGTCACATCTCACATAACGGTGTTTCAGTTTGGCAGTGTTTCAGTGTGAGAAATCAGGATTTCAACATGGCAACACCCATAGACTTTTGCACGTCTTACATCACTTCCCATAAGCAAACACTACTTTTAATTAGTTCAGTTTAGACTTGTGAGTGCTACATGAGACATTAAATTTAGATGTACTCTCATTTGTGTGTCTTACACAGTAAATGTGTCCACTGCAGCATATTACTGTTTAGTATTGCCAGGATGAACTGTGCAGTATAAAAAAATGTAAATGTTGCTTCCATTCATAGTAGTGGCTTGTGTCAACCATTAGTCCTCACGTGAAACATTCATTCCACTCCACTAATTAGTTTCAGTGGCCATGTCTGCTCCCGCAAAATTTTGAGTCCTCGTGTAACTTCTTTTTTTTCAATACTTAATGCAAAAATAATCATTCCGTTTAGAGATTATCTGACAAAGCTGCTTAGTTTTCAAAAGAAGAAGTTGTTTGATGTATTAGTGATAAAGCCACTTCCCTGTCTATGGCTGCTTCAATGCAACGGATCAGGCTGTGCTTGTACTCCAGTCCTGGTTAAAATGGTAAAATATGAAGATAAGTGGAGAGTCCGTGTGTTTGAGTAGCTTCAGAGCATCACGGCGACAGGAAGAGCTCCCTGGATGCGACATTTACAACCAGAGAGGAGGCAGCAGCACATCTCAGCTGCAGGAACACAGAAGAGACTCTGTGTGTGTGGGAGAGTGTGTATTTCAGTGTGTTTTCGGGCTCTAATTGGCAGAACCTTCTGTCAATCACAAAGCAGGAAGGGTGGTCACACCTGACTTCACAGGTTTGATTGACAGGCCCAGGGGACCAATCACAGAGCCAGACCAGCCTCAGACCACCTGGAGAAGAACAACTGTCTGTCTCTCTGCAGCTACACAGCGGTCAAAATGCAGCTCTCCAAACTATCCTCTTTTATATTTTTTAACGGACGCTGAACTTTTTATCCATCATCCCCCCCCCAGCATCCACTCATCCATCCATCCGTTCTTTCTTCACGGTGCTTCATCCACCAAAGACCTTCCAGCATATAAATGAATGTAGATAGAAATGTTGAGGACTGAATGTAGCTCTTAAATGAAATTTGCCATGTTCGTAAAAGGCTTTTACAGTAATGCAGCTCTAATGGCTTTTGTCTTTGTGTGACTGTGTGTGTGTGCGTGTGTGTGTGTGTGTGAGTGGATTTGTGGTTTTTGAGACCAAGGGTAATATCCTGAAATCCAAAGACCAGAGAAGAGACAAACACTTTTGCCGATATCACATAGGCAACTTACACGTTGACAGTAATTTGATGGGATGAATTTCTGATTGCACATTGTCCAGAGAGCTTTAGAGTGTGTTCTTTATATTTTAGACCATTACCCTATATTACTGATTAACTGTAAACCCATAAAGTTTTTCTGCAATCATGTTCTCTAGTTTTTATACATAAGTACTTTTTTTAAATCAAATTTATGTATATATAGACTTGGGTTACAGAAGATTCAACATTCATAAATTCAATGAAATGAATCTAAACTGGTAAAGCAGTGTGTAAAAAAAAAATCAACTCTTACTGGTTCCATTGATTTTAGAGGAAAAGTCTCAGCCATGGTACAGTGAATTGGTTAAATGGACATTTGCCAGTGTGAGCTGCCTTTATAACAGCAGGTTTTCTGGCCCATGCAATGACAGGGTGGAAGGATATCAGGGTCTAGCCTAGAAAAGCAAGTGTTTCTAACCATTAATCTAATAAGGATTATAAGCTGAGAAGCACTTAACATAATTTTGTGGCCAGTTTTCTAACTGTATTCTTTGTAATTATTTTCTAGCCCTCCAACTCCCCCCTGAAAGACAAAACAGAGTCACATTGCTATACTCAGTTCTTCTTTCCTTGGTGTCTGCTCAAAGTCTACAAGCTGAATGAATCAGATCTTGTTAAATAAAACAGTTTTCTTTTAAATAGCTTATTACATCTGTCTGCTTGAGTTGTCTTCTATCTGCAACCACAATAAAATTGCTGTTGTCAGAGTGACTGATTGGAGATCAGATATGCTGTGTTCTTAGACAGGAGAAGGGTCTGAAGGGTTTTGTTTTCCAACCGGTTGATAGTTAAACTACTTGGAGTAGAAAGTAGTTTAACTATCAACTATAGCAAGGAAGGTGATTCGCATGTGGCCAACATTTAAAACAGCTTAAAAATTTTCCAGGCGTGGACATCTCATCAAATTGTGCTGAAGTTAAACTGTGCAGAACACAGTTACACAGAAAAAAAACTAGGAGCTCCCTTATAGAGAACAAAGGCTGCAGTTTGCTCCAGAAGTTCAAGTTCATGACAACAAAAGTAAGAAAAGGCTTGTTGGTTAAAGTGGAATACGTTTTTTTTTTCTCTACAAAAGAACATGGGAGCTTTAGAGAGGCTACAAAGATGGATCCAAATGAGCCCCAAGACCTCTGGAACAATGTCCTGTAACCAAAGTAGAGACATTTGATGGTCTCTACTTTGGTCTCAAACAAGCACAACAGATAAGGAAAAAGCCTTATTTGGATTTGTTTTGGAACAACAACCTTGCAGTTACCGGGGTTGAGCATGAACGGTAATAGTGCCCTCAAAAAAATAAATAAATAAAATTATATACAAAAATATAGAAAATTATATATATAAAATTATATAAAACTACAGTGCTAAAGATGACTATAAAGGTAACAGGCCCCTAACAGGTATGTCTGTGCACAGATTGTGAAAAAGAATCCAGTAAGAATTTTTTTTTTGGCACTTTATGAAGTAAATTGGCATGGCTGCATACAAAACTTGACAAATGTCAAAACATATTTGTTGTGAAAAATAGAACAGTTGTTTACCAGAACATGTAAATTACAGAAATTAATTTTATGTTTTGTCCTATCTGTAAAAAATAATAATAAAAATAATACAGGAAGCACCGTGGCAGGGAGCAATGGAGAAGCTGGAGTTGATTAAAAATTAATGGCAGACAATAGTCAGTAATAAACTAGAAATTGCTGGTCATTAAAAACAGCGAGGTGTTTCTTATTATTTATTATCAAGGCGTCAGCAGTCGACCATCTTCAGCCTCAGCTCGACGTTCTGCCTCCACCTTCTGACAGATTAATTAATGTGCCTTAATGCTTTCTGAGAACCTCGTCGTTTAATTTGGCATGGAGTAATTGGAACGGGAGATAGTGTTTTGTGGCACCAGATCCATTAAGCGGCAGTCATTTCGACAGGTACTGTAGCTGGGTATGAGTTATAGATGGAGAAATGCACCTCTGCTGCACATCACTTTTCTTCTGAGTGAGAAGAACAAAGATACAAGGTTAAAGACTGTCCTTTATTCAATATTTTTAGTATAAAACTAGTTAAACCGACAAATCGATGATATAGTGTGTTGAACACTGTTAAAACGCCTTTTCACATTTTGCAATATTACAGCAACAAACTTCAAAGCATTTTGGAGTTGTACTTGATGGACCGACACTTTGAGTTAAAGGCTAAAAATATATGTTTCAAGTTAAATGTTATTTTACAAATGAAAAACACAACTTTTTTCATTATGTGCCTTTGTACACAAATAAAAGGTAAACAATCAGCAACTCTTCAGGAGAAGCAGATCAAAGGGATATCTGGGGTATTGGAAAAACCCTCCCCCAAAAAATAATGAATTGAAAATACTTGTTTTGGGCCGGAGGGTTCTGGCAGAGCTAGAAGTACTGTTGGGTTCAAAGACCAAAAGAAAATCCACTCGTCGATGTTCACAGAAGTGGCTTCAGCAAACTTCTGGGGATTATACGGCAAGGTCTTTGCACGTCTCAGTTTCGGCCCTATGGGGGCTTAGAACACTGGATGCACGCACAGCTGTCCTTCAACAGTTCTCCAGGTAACACTTTGAAGGTTTTAAAAAGTCCTTTTCTCCGTCAAGAAGGTTGGAAACACGCAACCCCTGTTCGGGTCTTTGTCCCACGGAAAAAGACAAAGGCTTTTGCTCGGTCTTCAGCAACCGAAGGTAAACTATGTAACACTCAAAGTTTATTACCAAAGAAAGAAACGCAAAAATAGCAATCATTTTATGCTGCATTTCTTTTTTACCTACAGTTTTTTTACTGTGATAAAAAAACAGGAAAGCCCAAAATCAGATAGAAGGGCTAATGGATATGTTATTTGAACATCTGTCAGGTTGTATTTTCCTACACATGTACAATCTGAATTATTGAATATGTTCAATTAGATATAGAGCCATATATTGATAGTAGTCTGGGGGACATGCTCCACTGCAGTCACCCTCTAAGTAGTAGCTTTTGAAATAGATTTGTGATGATTAATATTTTTGGTGGTTTTGGCTTATTGAATTTAACATATAACTCATTTCAATCATATTTACCTGGTACACTTATCAAATTACCTTATAAATAATTTAAGATACTTTTTTCTACATCCCACAGGCATTTTAAAAACCACTGGTGGTACTTTATTGTTGTTTGAGAAGCATGGGCTTATCATTTTGTCAGATTTTAAAAACTGGGGTCTCTACTCCCTTAATGATGGGAGTACAGCTATGAACATTCCTCTGTCAGCTCTACTTTCAAAAAGCGAGTCCAGAACATTAAACAAATCCCTTTCATACCAAAGTCCTGATTCAGCGAAAAGCAGCTGTTAGTGCCATCAGAGGGGGATCTTTGATAACCGGAATCTGTGGCAGGAAAACAGAAGCTCAAGAAAGATAAAAACCCGGCTGATTTCATATATTTCGATTGAAATCTTTTTTTTTTTTCCTCTTCACACAGGCGATGTGCGATAGCTCTGCCAGGCTCTGCTTGAGCTTCTGGACAGATGAGAACTACAGATCTGAGACGGAGAGAAGCAGATAGACAACAAGAGGAAGAGGAGACAAGGTAGGGGGGAGGGGGGATTAGACAAGACTTATAATGCTTATGCCAGCAGGTTAAAAATGATTATCTTGCTGTCTGGTTGCGACGGTGTGCATGGCGGCCTGACAGCAGCCAGCGGCTCTGCTCATTAATAAGAAGGAATAACTGTGTGTGTTTCAGAGTTGAGACTGTACTGTTGTCAACTGAGTCCTGACACTCCTTTTCCATCCGACTGCAGGGAAAGCAGCAGTCTCTAAACTTCTGTTTTATTTTATTATTTCATCATTTTGCTGTAATGCATCAGACTGTGGTTTTCTTCAACACTTTATGGACAACGGAGTGACATCCAATATTAAAATGAAACTAAAATGAAATAAGATTGGGATGTTTTAATGGAGCAAGACTTTCCTTAGTTTGTCTTTATCCATTCGTATTGTGCCTCCCTTTTATGAAACAGTGGAGAATGGGTGTGCTATCACATTTGTGAATATTTCAGGAAGTATTAGTTTTGATGAGATCATCAAATGAAAACACACATTTAATACTTTATGAGATACCAAGTAATATTTATTTTTGGTTACAAAAAAGGACATTGCTCATTTATAAATTTATTTTCCATTGTTTACTTTTTTTCGCACATTTCAGATTATCAACCAGATTTTGAAGACAATCAGTGTCAATACAAAAAGCCATTTTTACTTGTTAAGTGGAAAAGTCAGCTCTGATAAAAAAAAAATATATCAATATTTGTCAAACTCAGACTTGCTTAGTATCTGAAAACATGAAGTTGGTTAAAAAGTCTTTAAGAACACAAATAATGTCCCAGTTTAAAATATTTAGTCTGAGAAGTGTGACAAAGCCATGTCTGGATTCCTGGTGAACAACAGTGAGTACCAATATTAACAAATGTTGAAAACAAAAAATAATGGTTCAACTTTCTGAGATTGTCCAACTAAGCAAAATTATAAAGTTATGAATATTGCTCTATAGACTAATCAGTTTCTGACCTTTACCCTTTTGAGCGCTGTTTCTTAGCATGGTGCTCAGGAAGAGTGCGGCAGATATCACGGTCAATCATCTTAGAAGGCGCAGACATAATCTGAGTAAGATCCATTTGAGATGCTTAAACCGATGGCTTATGCTGCAACACCTTCAAACGTGGCTGAAGTAAATCAATCATGCATGACTGTTGTTGATATTAAAATTGGAGTGATTATCAAAAACATGCAGGTGATGAAACAAATAAAAAATAAAAGAAACAAAAAATCCTGTCAATGAACTCTAAAAACTGGATCAGAGACTTTGAGCTGCCGAGGCAGAGACAAATTTGCAGTGGAAACGAGTCGGAGTTTGTGCTTAAAATACAGACTCATGCATGGTTATGTGGTTTGATACCCTGTAAATGTTACCCCGTCACACTTTGGAGTACATAGAAACACAAGTGGACTGGAAAATCAAACTCACATTATCACTTTATCGACTTTATGAGAGTAAAAATCAAATAGATTTTTCCATGACCAGATATACTGAGAGGTTTCTTCAGTCATTGTTTTTAAAAATTGAAGAAAGCAAATCTGCCAAAGAAATCCACATTTTATATAGACTTTCAACCATCATTAATGTGGTAGGTCAATCTTGCTTGACTTGGGTCTGCCTTATATTTCTGTTTTAATAAGAGCTACGCAAATATTAATGCTTCATATCCTAAAATTTATCTGCATATTTACAGCCATGCCTGTTGGTATCAGATTTAAAGGGAATAAAACTGTTCTTGTTCTAATTAAAAGTAATAAAGAGCAAGTCTTCTGATAGCAAACTGCAAATGCCAGAAAAAAATAAAATAAAAAATTCTGCCACACAGTCTCTCTATCAGCTTAATTACTTTCACTAAGAATTTATCAAATATTTTGACTCCGTTTCAGTTAAAGCCCAAATATTCCATTATTCAGTTTCCCTCAACTGAAATGAAGTGGATGAATTTATTTTTCCGAGAGGACATCAATGTTTCAGCTGCTTGCCGGGCAGACAGCACTCAGGGTTTCAAGTGAATAGCTAATCATCCAACTATAAAGGTCTAGGTAACCTTTCTAACACAATTTCACAAAAGACTGCTCTGTTTGTTCTGCTCGCAGAAATAAAGCTAATTACAAAAAGCAGCCCAAACGTCTTGACCTTTCCCTCTGGGTAATTACAGCCTCTCATTGCTTTCCTTTATGTTTTTTCACCTTTTTCTTTCACCCGGTGCATTCATCTTCATGGCAGCCTCATCCTTCGGCGCTCAGGCTCCTCCGGACGGTCGAGTGAAAAAAAAAAGACAGATCTAAACTTTAGGCAGCTTTTCGTCCAGATAAACCAATCGTTAGGCTCATTTCACTTGGACTTCCGGAAGGGGACACGCTGCACAGTCAAGCTGTCGCCGTGACCCCCCCTGACAGGAAACATCAGTGTGTTTGCAGCTGTTAATATTTTAACTCAATACAAACAGGCTGACTTCACACAGCCATATTTAATTTCCTCTGGGAGTATTGTGAACTTGTTTTTACGCCATGTAAACAGAGGCTTTCCTGAAAAACAGCCAGTTCCTGTATTGTAATGCTGGATGCTTTTCCCAGACTAGTTTAAATTTTAAATGTAAGACATCTGCAAGGTGTTCTTTTAAAATATGATTTGCAGTAAGAGTGACGGGACATTTTGTGTTTTACCTGCAAATTTTTGTGCACAAACCAAGCATCTGTTCTTCTTTCTGTATTGCTGTTTAAAACTCCTGATCCACACTTTGAATGTTCCTTCTATGGAGGGAGGGTATAAGCTGTAATAATGATAATAAATGAAATAAGTACTGTTAATATTCTCATTAATTATGATTTAAGTTGTTTAATTTACACAATAGTTTTTATTGCATTGATTTACTTTTTTCTTTGTTTCTTTCTATTTCTGCATTCCCACATCTACTTTTCCTTTCTTATTTTCCCAATAAATACACATGAAGTTAATATAATTTATTTAATAATTTTATTCACTTCATGATTCATTTCTCATAATTTATGGATGTACTTTACATTTAGATTCCTGTGTACAACATCATATTCCCTTTATTTCTCACATAGATTTTTCTGCACTGCCTTTCTATAAATAATAGAGTGTATGTACCACAACGCAGATATATTATTATTTTTTTCTTTTATGACGGATGAACAAAGTTTCTGGTAAAATAATATTCATAAAGGAGAAGAGAAAATAAAACCAAATGTAAAAATAATAAAATGATCAAATGAAATGTTGATATGCATTTCAGTTAAAGGAGGAAAAACCAAAAAGCTACTGGAAAACTCAGATTAAATGGGAGAAGGTGACAGGAGTGGCAGGAGCTCATCATCCTGGGTTGCTGGTTTAAACCCTTCCTCCGTCTGTTTCACTCGTTCTGTCCTTGGGCAAAGGCAGCTCATCCGCCCTGCCTGCTGGTGGTGGTCAGAGGTCCCGGAAGAACCTTGGGGATCTTTGGACTTGATAAAGAACTTTATGCAAGTACAGACTGTTTACTATTTTCCAAATTGTGGGTTCATTTTGGATTCATTTAAAACCCAAAACTTTTAGGATACCCACACCCATGATGGATGGATGAAACTGTTTTATTTCAGGTTTTTTTTCCATTTGTAAAAATAAACAATTTCATGTTTACTTTTTTCACCCACCCTCTAAATTCCCGTCTTTTCCTTCCATTGCTTCCATCTTAGTGTGAAATTTTAATTTATTTTGCATTTTTACTTCTTCTCGATCCTCTGATATTCTTTTTTTTCCCCTTTTCCCTCCTACTATGATTCAAGCAGGACCATGGAGGTTTGTGACTGCACACTGCAGTTTACTCGCTCTCCATGTTTTATTATTACCATCATCACCTCAGTGTGTAGGCATCCATTAGGCAAACTCATATCCAACAATATGCAGATTCTTCCATTTGCACGGATCATAAACTCCTGCAGGCCTTCTGCTACATCATCGCCACCTCCACTACCACCACCATCATCATCATCAGCTCCATCAGCAGCTGCCAGCGGCGGCAGGCGGCGAACCCAACATCATGGGAAGTAAATTTGTGCTCCGATTCACTTGGAGTTGCTTTCATTAGTTTTCACCCGCGGTGCAGAAGTCAGCGAAAGCAACATGTGAGCATATGTGAGGAAGAGCAGCGAGGTCCCGATCTATAGGATGCCAACACTTACTGTGTTTTTTATGTGGTTTCATGTGGAGTTTATGTTTAATTCCATGTTTGTTTTTAACGCCCCTCCTTGATTTTCATCTATTCAATACAGCTAAGTTTCATAGCTAAAATGTCTATGTCATATGAGGGCCAAAGTATATGTAGTTTTTATGGAATTCGTTTTAGCTTCTATAGTCAGTGTAATCTTGTTATTTTTTTAATATTATTAAGTCAGTCAGACTTGTATTCAAACTCACATACACTCAGTCCAAATCAGTTAAATTATAATAGAGTATATTCAGATTTAACTGGTCATAGAGTATCAATGAGTAAAGAGTAGAGTTATACAAGGGATGTTATTTCATCCACTGTTTAATATTTTCCAAACCAAGCAATTATGTGGGACTGTAGTCATTTAATGATACAGAAATGTCAGAAATGAGAGCACATACTTTCAATGTACAGACATTGAAAGTGGCCCAAGACTGTAACCCTGATGGACATCACAAAAATAAAATTAAATTCTATTCTGTTTATTTATATACAATTTACACTATGAACAGATTATTATTTTATGCATTTAGGTAGATACAACTCAGTTCAATCAACTGAGGGGATTTACTGATTTTTTTCGGGTAACCTGATGTTAAAGAATTAAAATAGTCCAACCTCAAAGTCACAACTGCGTGGACTAGTCTTTCTGCATCACTGAGAGGTTGGATATGTCTTTACATGTTAAGTTGTACCGAATGCTCTCCTGAAAAGTTCTTTATGTGAGTTACTAGCACTTATTGTAAGATACTGACAGCTCATATCTGCCCTTCACAATCCACATTAAGAAAAAATTTAACTTTCCTTTTAGCACATTTTATTAAAATGAAAGTAACTCTAATTGAATGGTACAACTTTAGTTTTTGGATGTAAGTGGTGCACGGACTCACCACTAATCAAAGCCTCAAGCTGAAACCTCTACCTCCACCTTAGTCCTCTGATGTTTGTGAAAAAAAAAAAACATCCTGTCTTGATGCCATTTATTTTAACTAAAGGAAAATCCATGTTTCTGTTTGTGATTCCAGTTTCCAATTAGTCTGGTTCAACTTCTGACAAGTGTTTACTTGTTTTGCATACACAGACACTATTCAGGACGATAGCAAGCTGTCAGGATTTTTAACCAGGGAGCAGTTTTGGCAGAAATCACTGTAAGCTGAGAGTTTCAGCCAGCAGTGGCACAGCTGGATGGTGCCTGTTGAATTCAAGTGGCTTCCCGTTTCTTCTGCGGGCTGTGGGTGGCCGGCAACTCTGTTAATTAATGCAACCATCAACACACAGAGTGCAAATGTGAGAAATGGCTGTCCTAATGCATCCTCTAAAACACGGAGCCTGGTGCTCGTGAGGGAATAATTTATTTAAATGTTCAATGGTTCGCTCACATTTGCAATTACTATTACCTTTTAGTCTTTGTGTGACAAATACTTCATTACGCTTTGTATGTGTGCTCTCATTTACCATGCTTTCATTAACTTTACAAAGAGTTTGGGACCTGCTGTGTTTTAACATTTGCTCAAACTTTCCCACAGGGTTGAAGCTTCAAATTTATCAACAGCCTTAGAGAAGTGAATCTATAGTGTAAAAGATGTTTTGCTCTCTACTTCATATGTTAAAGTCTATCATGTTTGATACAATCAGATAATCATTTAGGTTCACCTGATCACAGAAAAACCAAACAGGCACTATGTAAAGTCATATTTTTTTACTTTTATTTCAAGTTCTTAAAATATTCTCTCATCAAAAACATATATGGAGAGTTGCTTCGATTATTTCATGCACATATTGCATCGATTTAATCTCGCTCTCACAATGCGCCACCTATTTACTCAAAGCTCCTCCAGTTGAGCTTCCAGATCTGATCCCCTTCACAAGCCTCACTCAGCACCTCCAAACTAGCGGCAGCAGCAATTAGCTAATACCTGGTGAAACTACTGAGTTCCTCATATGAAACTACTTCTCAGTCCAATGCTCCCAAGATCGGTTTTAAGCAGCATAATGGAAAGGCATTGTCGGGATGACTTCCAGGAGGTGGAGTGTGAGAAAGAGCTTATTGACAAGAGAGTGACCAATTTCTAGTTTGTGTCAACTCAGACAAATAATAATTCCAGATACTTTACAAAAAAAAAGTCATCTCAGTCCACTTATACAAGCAGATTCTTATTTAACTGAATCAATTTCAAACTGATTATTGTCACCATACAATGCAGTCAAACTCAGCTTATTACTCAGTTTGGTAAAAAGAAAAAAAAATATTCTAGGGAATCACATAGAACCACTGACTTGCAGCAGTTACTCATTACATCATGGATTTCCAGCCATCATTTGATTCAGGTGTGTTGAACCAAAACTGTAACAAGCACATTACCGGGCTTTGGACACCACTGCCTTACATAGATATGGACTATATTTACTAATTGGATAACTTCTGAAGCCAACTGGTTGCATTGGATTTTCTTGAATAATATTGGACTTTTCAGATTTAAGTAGATGGAATAGTCATCTGGAGCTACATCTGGCTGTGATGACTATTTTTTTGTTTAATTTTGTTGTCTACAGTCCTCTATTATAATCCCACATATTTCTCCAACATAAGGCCAATATCTTAAATGCTTTCACATGCAGTCTGTCTGGTTTAGGGGCATTGTAGTAGAAAGTTTTGTGCAAACAGCCTCATACCTGACTATAAAAACAATCATCATTGGAAGTTTGAACAGTATTAGAGATCATTCTCTTCCAGAGACGGTTGTGTTCCCTCCAGCAGCAGCATCATCTGGTGGGACTTTATTTTTTTGCTCCAACAACAAAACTCTCCCCCTCCCCCCCCCCCGAGTGTTTATCGATTTCCACTGAGTACATTCCTCCCTGCCAAACAGCTCGCTCCTTTTAGAGCTCGTGTCTGACAGCTGAGGCCGGCTCGTAGCCCGTGGCGATCGTCTGTGGAGTGGACGGACACACGGAGCAGACAAAGACTCGCCTCAAAGCAGCGGCAGATGTCCAAGTGATCGCTGCAGATGCTGCCTTTCATTAGACAGCTGACAGCGCCGCTAACTGCGGCTCTCGCTGATTGGAGGAAGAATATCTAAAAGGAGTAGAGACGAAGAGGGCTGCCCTTTTTTGAAGTTGCAGTTAGAACAATGTGGGCTTTTGTAGATGAGAATATTTTGGTACCAATTGGTTGGAAAGGAAGCATGAGAAGGCCCTGTGTGTGGCCATCGGTGACCTTGAGACTGAATGTATCGATTTGAACTTTCCTAAAGAGGAGATATTTGTAGTACTCCAGTTTTACATTTTCAGCATTCCGATTATCTAATTAAAATGAAGCTTTCCCCTGTTGGGTCAAAACTCTGCCAGTCTGAACAGAAGGTCTCTGTGAGTATTATTGAAATTTATGGGAACTGTGTGACTTAGAATACAAATATGTGGCTTGAGTGCATGATCTGAGAAATAATAAACCTTATTGTCTCATTTATTAATTATAGCTTGAGCTCCTTTTTTGTTGTTGTACACAATGAAAGACATGTCATGACTTTCAAAAACCTCGGACTAAAAAAGCTCAAGGTTTGTAGGGTGTTTTTTCTTAATCTTCTTCTAGTCTTATCTCCTTCTTAAATTTTTTGAAACACCTCTCTCGCTTTCTTTTTTCTCTTTTTCCTTTCTCTTCCATCTCCAGTAAATCTGTTGTGCTTCTCCTTGGCATTCAGACAACATTTCTGAGTGCTACACTGCAATACAGGATGTGCTAAAAATCAACTGTTATTTGAGAAACGTTACCTAATAATCAACACTAACCTCAACTGCCACCAGAACGATGAAGCCCACAGGGTTCAGAAAATGTAAAAGTGCATTAAAGCCAGTTAATTATTTAATATATTTCTACCTGCTTTCTTAGTGTTTGAATCCTTTGAGAGAATCTTTCCAACTGAGTGCAGTTTTTCAATCAAAGAAACTTAACCCATCACATTACTGAGGCAAATTTAAGGCTGGAAATTAACAAAAAGCTTATTTTTCTCTTCAGGTTTCCGTCTGTTGTTACATGCATGTCCACTGTCTCCTGCCACAGAGCCTTGAACCAAAACCTGACGTAGAATCTCCAGGTTTCCTTCCAATAGCTCGAAACCTTCACGGATTAGCAGCTTTGAGAGTCGGGGCAGGTGTTGCTCAGATTTAAGTGAAGGTCCAAGTTAAGGGCATCCATCTCTCACCCAAGAAACAGAAAAAGTGTCCGAGATGATCCCGAAGAAGTGACAGATTTCCTAGGGTTCTTGGTGATGTGCTGCTTCAGCTTCTTCTTCTGCAGCTCGTTATTATTCACCTCTGACAGAAATGCGGAGGCCCACACTCATCTGTCTGGTGCTTAAAGAAGGTCACTGCGTGTCACATATTTTGCTGACAACAACATAAAAAAAGTTAAGCGAAGGAAATCACTCTTTGTCTACCCAGACTTTCCCTACAATAATAGCAGGAAAATTCAGGCCTGCGTGGTCTTATCAAATGTTGCGGGGCTGCTCACCCGAAGTTTGATTTGCTATACTGGAGACCCACCACTCTTTCCTTTGTATTCTTCAACTTTTTAAAAATAATAAAAAGTTGAGTAAATAGTATTTAATATTGTAATCGTTCTCCCAAAGGCATTCTAGCTACCATCCAATTGTATTCCATTGTAAATATAGAAGTTACTAGGTAGGTTGCATACACTCAGGATAGGTTGTCAGTCCATAAAGGCAAATGCACACCTACAAAACGTAGAGACTGTGATTTACCTTCAGAAAATCAGGGAATGACTGGGAAGAAGATTCAAACTTCAGATATCAGATATAAAACCTCTTTCTTACATTTCTTATACATTTTTTCACTAATGAATTCTGCATTTTTAGACTTACTGCTGACCATAGTGACTCCAGTGATTCGGTTTACTGAGTTTACTCACTCCCAGTGTTAATCCAATCCTCAGTCAAGGGGTGGCATCATGCACACACCAGATAAATAAAACAGAGGATCAGATCTAGAGAAGAAGAAGGAAAAATGACAAGAAGAATAAACTTGATTTTTGAAAATAAAATGTCTGCCATTCTTCCATCTGCATAATTTATCTCTTGAAAACTCACATCAGTATTCTTTGCTTTTAGTTCATTCATGCATGATTATATTATGCATGTCTAGTCTGAGGGATTGTGTGAAGTTAGTGACTGAATGCAAACTGCAGAGTTTCCTTAGAAGTTTATGTATTTATTTATTTATTATTATTTATTTATTTATTTATTTATTTATTTTTATTTATTTATTTATTTATGTATTTATTTTTACGAGTTGGGAAAAAAAATCAAAGATTTCCTGCAGTGTATGGTTGTATTAGGATGTATCAATAATTTGAATCTATCTATGACTGGATTTTTCTGTTTGTTCCTCTCTGAATAATAGAAAGGTCTTTGAGATTAATTTGTTGTAAATTGATACAAGGTAAATAAACTGACTGGAATCTTCTTCTTCTTCTCCTTCGTCATTCAGGCATCCATATAGATTCGGTGTCTTGGAAGATCAGAAGCTACCATTTTTGAAGCCGGGCTCCATTTCAGTACTCTGGTTTCTTCGTGTGGGCATGCGAGTCGTATCTTTTTTTAAACAATGACGTTAAATTTCCATCTCTCTCTCTCTAACCTGCATGTGCTTCAGTCTGATAAACAACAAACGTGGCACCATTCTGTGCTTTTTGCTTTGTTTTCTGGTGGAGTTAAAGTACTGGGTCCGGTTTCCTTATTGCAGCATTCACAAAAATATACTGTGCTTATCTCTGTGTGTACAGGACCAAGGACATTACTGCTCCCTAAATCTGTACTAACATGGTTGGCATACCCCTATACTAACTTTATATAATCAAAGTTATGTAATCAAAGTATACTCTACCTTTCAGCTTGAAGGAGGCAGAGTAACTTAGTAACTCGGTGTGAATTTTTGAAATAGATTTAGTTACTGAATCTGATTTTATTGAATTATTTGTTTATATATTTGTTAGCAGAAATTGATGTGATCTGGGCAAGAAGAATGTAACCGTAAATTGTTTTCAATTGGTTAAAAAATAAATCGCTTCTCTACAATAATGTTGCTGGTTTCTTAAGACTATGTAAAACAAAATCCTATATATAGAAGAAACTAATAGCAAAAATCCATAATTTTTCTGGGATACCAGGTAGTTTTAAGCAGCAAGAAATCCTGCTTTCAGTCAGCAGAACCACAACTCACCAGAGACTTCATTTAACTTGCACTTTTCATTAATGTTAAATGCTTCCTTTTAATTTATTACACAGTTGTGTAATTACACAGTTGTGTAATAAATTAAAGACAAATTAATAAATAAATGCTGTTGTTTTTTGCTGTTTTCTGTGTTCACACATTGTAAATTACTGCTAACTGAAACAGCAGAGTTAAAAAAAAAGAAGAGAAAGTTAGCTTGTAAACTGATGAAAAACATTTGGAGTAAGATAAAAATCGAACGGCTTCACTTTAATACGAGACGGCAGAAGAGCTGTTACAGCAGCGACGGCTCATAAAAACACATGTCTGCTCCCAGAAACACACTCAGCATCTTCGGATTAAACCGAAGTGATTGCAGACCCGCCGAGGTTATTTGAGCCTTTATTACTTTTCCCCATGTGAGTCTCTTGTCAGAACTGGTTAGTTTCCACTCCCACCAACATTTGGAGGATTTGAATAATTCATCCCACCTCTGTTATTTATGTATTTGCTTATTTGTGAAGGCGCAAACGTGTATAAGCGCCGGGATCGCTGCTTGGGAGGGTAAATGAAGACATCCGTTCAGAGTTCAGAGCGGCCGGGGAGAAGCTTTTAAATTCCTTTTTATCGTAATGGTGTCATGGAATTGGCTTCTGCTCGGATCGTTATGGACCTTGTGCGTTGTGTGGCGAACGGGCGGACAGAGAAAGACTTGTTCTGCCTTTTGTCTCTGTCCCTGACCGTCTGGATGTCAGCCTCACTTCGTCACTTCAGCCGAACAACAGAAAAAGGGGCCGGAACACCCGAAGAGCCTCGGGCCAGGGCTTCCCTCAACCACCATCACTAATCTCATTTACTGCCTTGTCCTCTGACAGCAGCCACAAACAGATTAATGTGGAAAAAATGAGGGAAAGGGACGAGGAGAGTCAGAAGATATGAGGACGCTCGGAGAGCTCTGCCTGATATCTACAGATATCGGCTTTATAACAGATATGATCACAAGCTCCATAGTTTACACTGATTTGGAGATGAGGAGTTTTTTTTGTTTTTTTTTTTACAAGATTCACTCAACATTTTACTTCTGCTACACCCATATATCAGATACTTTTGAGGATTTTATGTTATTTGTTCTTCTTTACAATGTTTCAAGTCAACTATTTTGTAGGTCTTAAAACTAATTCAGAAGAATGCAGGATTCATTCCTGTAGGTGAGTCATTAAGAAGGTTTTAGACAAACATCTTTGAAATGCAAAGATTCTACAAATCCACAAAACAAAGACTTGATCGAGGAGGGAAAAACGTCTGGTATGACTCAGCCAGATTCCAGGAGTCTGAACACACAATCCATGTCAGTAACTCAAGATGTGGGATGCTGAGAGATTCGTATGAAAGAGGAATCAATGGTGAAATAAAATCAAAAGTATCTGTATGTAGTTTAAGGGTGTGTACACACTAATAGAGTAAGGTTAAAGTATTTATCTTCTTTTACATTTTTACCTCTAATATATTCATTTGTACTTCAGTTCAGTTGTATAAAATAAACAGAACTGTCTTCCTGTAAAAATCTGCTAAAAGAAAAAATTCTAACTTTCAGCACAGTCGGGGGTTTCTCCATTTCACATGGATTGTCTCCAGTAGATTATTTTTGTTACTGGGCCAATCAGTGAACAGAAGAAGTTGTGAACAATGACGTTGATTTTCTGGACTGTTTGAAAACTGTAGTCCATGTGTAGTAGTTTTAGCGATAGCAGGAAGCATATATTTGTCAATAGCTGAGAGTGATGGCCTTCTGCAAGGTGTGTGTGAACTTTTTGAGAGCCACTCCGTTAAAAACGAGAACTCTTCCATCGGGAATAAAACATTCCAACTCTCAGTTTGTGGTCTGAAGGTTCAGCGAGCACAGCGGCGCATCAGGACTCGTTTCCCCTGAAGCCGTAATCTGATTCGTTGCTGTCGTAATATATTTTTTTTGCCTCATCCAAAGAGGGTAGAGCTGCGGGGAAATCCAACGGTGTGACTGATGGAATTAACAACAGGGAATGTCTTTGGGAAACATTTGTCTAAATGATGTCTCAGTCATCAGTGATGGAGGACAATTACACTGAGGATTGAAGGGATACTGATAGTGGAGAGAGGAGAGGAGAGGCTGATGCAGTGGCAGAAATTTTAAAGATGAGAGTCTCCACCTGAAGCAAGGGTCATTTGCCAATATTTCACTGTTTTGCACTAGCGTGTGGTCATATTTCCTTAAACAGCCCAAAAATACTGTTGCTGACTCGAGGTGGACCCTAAAATGAACTGGTGACCAATATGGATTGCTGTGAGGACGTCTCTTGTCCACTTCTCTCTTCAGATTTGAAAAGTGTGGAAGTAGATTTTATTCTAATTGATAAATAAAAATTAAGTGTGTAAAAAAAAAAGTCAGACATTTTCTTATTCAATTATTTAATATCTTAAAAATCAGAAAGTCAATATCCCCTTTTCAATGATGCATCGAAACTATGTTTTTGTAACGCTCATTTATCATTTTTAAATCCAATGTTCTTTGCCGGGTTTTTGTTTAGATGCCAAACAAAGCACTGGTATTTTTATGCCTTGGTATATTATTAAATGAACTCATCACAAACAGAAGGCCAGTCAAGATTTTAGAAGTAGTATAACCATAATTTAACCATGATATAACCATAATATAACCATGATGTATGGTTATATTATGGTCATATATATATATAGTATGGTTTATATATATATTATATATATATATATATATATATTATATATATATATTATATATATATATATATATATACTGTATATATATATATATACAGTATATACAGTATATATAATTTAATATATGGAAAAAAAAACTGTGAAATAGTTATTTTCTACACAGCAGAAGCCAGTGTGTTTTAGCATGATGAAGGGAAACAAAGCAGTGAATAGTCCACTAATCTTCGTAATAATTAAAAATTTGAAATTTAGAAAAAATGTGGGTACCCTGCCAAAAGATCTATCACTTCAACAGCAACCTTCATTCCATCAAAAAACGAAGAAGCGTCTGGTTCTCTATCTCTATCTCTTTTTGTGATGTTCTTTCAGTGCTCTGCAATATTTACCTTTTGGGATTGTGACCATTCACGCTTGGTTTTGTGAAACTATTATTCATTGTGGTCCCATTTCATCAGAAAAAACACGCATCTTAACAGATGCGTGTAAACTAACGAGTGTCTAATGCATCTAAATCAAATCCTTTTTTGTGCAGGATCCCGTTACTATCAAATTAATATTGATATTAACGTTGACCTTGAAGGCATTACTGGGAGCAAAGCTCACTCAGCCCATTGACCCACGTGGAGCCTGCTGAGAAGTGCAAAAGTTCTTCCTGGCAGCCATTCTTTGTAACAATACAAAGAGAACAATTAAATACCTCCAAGGAAGTATATTATAAGTAATGAAGAATCCCCAGCACAGTAAACATGATTTGTATACTTATGATATGTGAAGGTTTTGTTGTTAGGTCAATGGTTTACTGAACAAAATTGTAAATAACTCAAATTTCATGGTCTGCCAGGGCTCCTAATTCTGAATCATCTTGCTCTTGTTTTTTATCAGCCTGCAAATGTTTGATGCAGTTTATGCCTGAGGACGGAATGTGTCACAATAAATTACTTGTTTTTTTTTTTTACTCAAACCTCTCTTTGTCATTTTGTTTACTAAATGAATTGGGATTTGGTGGTTAGATGTTAAATCAGGAGTTTTAATTATTTCCGTTTTGTGTTTTTACTCTAATTAATGACTGTTCGTTTTGTCATTATTTTGAAATATTCTGTCTTTGTTCATAAATTTCCTGACATATTTTGCCTTGAGCGTGTGCTCAGTTAGCTAATTATCCCACACTCGTGTTTTATAACAATCTCTCATGAGTTTGGCAAATTGTTTAAATCTTTTTTTGGAGATCTGTTTTCCACTTTTGTGTGGCAGTCCTTTTACTGGCCTGTGATGTGTTTTGATCCAAGTTTGTTGTTTTAAGTTTTTCTTGCCCACTGATTTCTTAATTTCTTAATTTGGGCTCTTAATTTAGATTTGGACTTTAATTTGTCATGTCGTACATTGGTTATTAATGTTGCAAGTCAAACACTAAATATGTAATGTAACTTTAGTTACCTGACTTATATTTCACTTACTTGATCATTTCAGGAACTCAAATATATGGTGGAGTTTCAGCCACTAAGAAAGTGCCTGGAGTGAGTAACTCTTCAGGAATGTTCAGATTGTCTAAATTTACTATTTACCTTTGCTGGAAAGTCTGAACATCTGAGTTTTTTTTAATAGATTTCACTGTTTCCCTGCAACATAGAGCTGGAGGTTTTTTCATTGTTTATTAAGAGCCAAATTCTTTAGCCAAAACTGCAAAACACAGAGCAACAAACAAACAAAAAAACAAGGGAAGAAGATCATCTTAAGACTTGATCAGACAGAATTGAATCTTGTATAAAAAATCTGGCTCTACTTAAGATTTTTTAAGGCCTAAGTTTAAAACTTTTTAAATATTTTGTCCCACTGAAATGAATGGCTGTGAATACATACAGTAGCATGACTGGTCTTAGTTGCTACTTCACCATATGAACATTGCAGTTGAGATTAAGACTCACTGGACAAGGCAACATTTTTCTCAATCTGTTATTGTCCAATTCTGGTGACCCTGCATGAATTATCATCTTAGCTTTCATCATTCATCCATCCATCATCCATCATCTTTAACAAGTCTGGACACTTCCCTCTGACTTTTGACAGCAACAAAATATTTTTATCCACACAACATCTGCTTATTGGATATTTTCTTGTTTGTTGACCATTCTTTTTAAACCCAAGTCACTGGATTTTTTATTTATTTATTTATTTTCCGATTCTGATGCTGAGTTTGAACATCAGGTTATTTTCACAACATCTTAATGTATTGATTTCCTATCCTACCGTGTGATTGGGTGATTCGCTTTCTGACGTGTGTTAAGAAACAGCTTTAGCAGTGCACACAATAAAGTGGCTGCTCTGTGTGTATTTATAAAATCTCTATGTTCATCGCTGCAGTTTACAGATGACCCTTAGGTTTGAGAGACGTGTTCTTTTCAGAAAAGAGATTAAATGAAACCCACCTTCCTTCTATTCAAACACTTAACACTCCCATGTCCTTGATGAATGAAAATGAACACCAACTAACGCTGGTATCTGTCTTCTCAGGTCATGCACTACCAGTCAACTCAATAAACCGATTGTGGCAACACTAGGTTAGGAGTCTGGTACTCTGCTCCTCACAGCAGGGTAACCAGAAGTGGTCAACAACGCCACCTTGGGAATTACACCCAAGGAAATACACTTGTGGGTAGGCTCGAGGTTCGTGGCCAGAGAGAACAGACTTTTCTAAATGAAATGAATTACATTTATTTTTCAGAATAAAACAGGACAATCACATCATAAAAAAACACAATAGGAAGGGGGTGTACAGACTGAGGCCTACCAGCAGGGGGAGGGCAGTCCAAATGGAAACTGGATCCTAAAATAAATGTATAAATCTAAACTAAATCACCCCAAACACTTGTGAACAGGCATTCAATCGTGAAGAAATCCCAACACCGGCCACTCGCACGACACACAGTTCCAGTCTCCCTGGAAGCCCCTCCCACTACCGTCAGCTCTCAGCCTGGAGACAAAGGGTGGGGTTAAACAAGCAAACACAATTAGGGAAAAAAAAAGGAACAAGTACTACGATCTAAACAACTAAAATGAGGTTACCTCCGACATGATCCATTAAAACATCAATACTTTAATAAGATAGTTTAAAAGAATGCCAAACGGCTACCTGACGCCGGGTTGGAGGATGCAGAACAAAAGAATACTCCAAAACCAAAACTAATTTAAACCTAAGAAAATTAAACAAAATAGTTACAAAAATAGAAAAATATCAACTGCTGAACCAAAAAAAACCAAAACAAACCAGGGAAAACAAAATGAAATGAAACAAAATAAAACAAAGCAAATGAAACAAAACAGGGAAAACAAAATGAAATGAAATATAAAACAAAGCATATGAAACAAAACAAGGAAAACAAAATGAAATGAAATATAAAACAAAGCATATGAAACAAAACAGCAGGGTCTCCAGAGAGCTGCAGCAGCGTCAGAGCAGAGCCAGATGACTTCACCTGACCTCAGAGAATCCCTTTTCAGCCCCTGGCCAGAGGATCAGCTTTCCCATATGTTCAGTTTTAGATGAAAACTGCACTGGGGAGGGTAGATTACAGCCACACCCCAGTACCAAGCAGGAGACGGGCCATGGTTTTGATTTTAGAGCTCAAGACCTGCATGTTTTCCACGTGACATTCCCAATAAGAATGTGACCAAACGCCAGCATCTGCAACCAGGTGAGAGTCTCTCCCTTTATACTCTCCAGCAGTCATGAGGTGATTAGTGGCCAGGTGTTCTGAATATTAGGGCAAGCTTCTTCCTGCTACACACTGCTAAACTATTGACGATCATCGCCGACAATAATAGACATGCAATGCCAACAGAGTCAGAGTTATAGAGCCCAGGTGTTTGAAGATAAATCCATTTCACTTTTGTGAAGAACAAACAGACTGATGCTTTGTCGGGAATTAACAAAGTATTAGAAGAGAGAGGCTTTAGAAATATGACAGTTTATTAGACCAGGGTTGTCAGCGACCCCTTCAAGAATTCAAATACTTCAACATCATTCTGTTAGAAGACCAACTGGTGTCGTTTGTGCCTTGTAGTAAAACAATAATGCAACCAGAAGATGACAATATTGTGCCAAGTTGTTTGTAAAATGCAATGAAGAGTATTCTACGTACGAAGCAATGAACAAGGCAAATAAATGATAATACACAAATGTGCTTTTTAAAATAAATAAATAAAATTGTTTTGAAGGACAAAAATTTGTGTTGAGTAGTAAACCTTATTTGTATAGGAGAAATGAAACCATAAAATGATTTACTGCAATGCAGACTGCAAAATAAAAACAGCTTAAAATGTGACATAATACACACTGGAAGTCTAAATGACAAGGATTTTGTCATGTAGACTTGCAGGTGAACACCAGTAATACCAGAACCAACGTTGTGCAATTTTAAGCGTATCTGTCTTTACCTGGGAAGTAAAACTGTCCAAAAGTCCACAAAATGTTGCTTTAGGTACACTTTATCAATCAGTTTTCAAAATAAACATTTTCAATTATCTGAGTTAAATTTATATTTAAGATAGACATTGGGAGTTGGATATATATATATATATAAAATATATCACATATTCTATATACAGTATATATATATATATGTAATATATATATATATATATATATATATATATATATATATATATATATATATATATACATACATATGTGTGTGTGGTTGTCTTAGATACACACAACTGATTACTATAAAATATTTAAAAGGCACGAGAAACAAATCTGAGGTAAAATGAAGACCTCATGATTTGCAAATAAATTAATGATTTTTAATACCTGCTATGTGGATAGCCACTTTGGTTTACAGTGTCCAAGAAAAAGAGAATTATTAGAAGATGAGAGGCGGACGCAAGGGCTTTGTTTTGTCCCATTATTTAGAGGCGTATCAGCTTCCTAACACAGTAGATACTCCGTGCCAAGTCTTTTCAGGAGGCAGAGGCTAAGTAAGCTCATCGCCGCTGCCAGCAGTTTGTTGGCAAACGCTCACCGCCACCTGCTGCTGCTGTCGAGGTGGCGTCGTCGCGACCTGGCAGAGCATCTGGCAACCAGCAAGCCGCAAATGTCCCCCAAAGGGCCCGGCTCAGTCACCGTTCATCTTAGACTGTAGGGACACGCACAGCATCCACTGGAGGTGCGGAATGTGAAAGGCAAGACAAAAATAATAATAATAATCATAATATTGAAATAAATAATTTAATCACAACTCACTTGTCAGCAGGATTAATTATAGAGACTTTGATAGTGAGATAAAAGGAAAAAATGGATTTTAAAAGTGGACACAAAGACAAGAATTAATAGTTTCAAAAGCGCTCACTGTCCGTCTGATCTTGATGAACAATTATAATTTCCCTGGTTAACACTTCTGAAGGAGAGATAATTAAAATACAGCTGTAGGAATGCTTTAAAAAATCCCTATATATAACTTAAATTGTTTCAGAGTTTAATAGCCACTTTTCTTTACATTCATTTAAACAGAACAAAAGATGAGCTTCATTTTACCCGCATTATCTCTTGCATCCAGAAACAGTGTTGCTCGGAGATTTATCTGAGCGCTTGAATCAGAAAAAAACCCAGACTAATTAGACACAGGATGTCAAACTGATGTCTACTCTTTTTTAAAAATCAACTTTTTAAGTTTTTTTTTCCTCGCTGAGTGACATTTACCTGGGTTTATCTTTCTCACAATGGTCTTTTTTAAGATGTTGTGTTTGGAGGTTAAAGATTTCTGTAATATTACAAAGAACTTTAGCAAACAAAACCAAAATATACATCTGCTTTCCAATAGTTAAGATCCTTCCACAGTGCAGACTGTAGTCTGCTGAGACTTCTCTTGTCGAACTGTCAGATGAAGCTGATCCTCTTTCACTCGGTTCCCTTTTTCCAAAATGTTGGTAAAAAAAGACACAAGGCCAGTTTTACTCTCATCTAAGAAAAACATCTAGATGTGGCTGGGGAATCTCAAAAATGTAATAATCCATCTGAGTTTAAACCTCAAGAATGGGGAAATCATTCTAGAATGTAATTTGTCAAAGCAACACAGATTAAAACAAGACAAATAAGACAGTAAATGAACTCAAAAGTTACACTACACATCGACTGTGATTATGCACAAACGCGGATCTCATTATTTAAGATTTCAAAACTAGACGGCTGGCTTAGAGTGTGATGTTCTCAAAATATATAGTTTTATTCATCCAAATGTCTCATGGGTACCAAATTTTGGCACAGTCCAGTTCAATAAAAAATTGGCTCATCGGAATGGACATATTTCAGATGGGAAGCGCAACAATCAAAGCAAAATTGCTGTCAATTTTCCCAATGTGTGATATGAGAAATGGAAAGAAATTACACTTTCTTCCATTCTGCCAGTCAGATATTCAGGGGAAGTTTTGAGATATTTTAGTTAAATTATATTCTTTAATGAACAGAGGGCCAGAACTGAGTGGGCCAGCTCTGCAGGCAAACAACTTAATTCTAATCCAGGTTTTTCAGGCTCCCACTCTATTTTTTTTTTTTTTTTTTTTTTGCTTTACTGTGAAGTGTCCGGCCCTTAAGTGGCATTTTCGACCAAGCACCGCTTGAACGTAACTGTGTTTTAAAGCCCCCAAATACAAATGAGGCAGCTGTTATGGGGTCAGGTACTAATCTGAGTTTTGCAAGTTATTTCAGTAGAACTGTCTGGGCAGTAAATAAATGAAAAGTCTACATCACATTAAAAAGCAGTTGGGCTTTATAATTTTATTGACAGACAAGACAACTACAGCAATGTTTTATTAAGTGAAAGAAGGAAATGGCTACTTCTTCAAGGAAGCAAGTAGTTTATTCTACATGTTGTTATTATGCAGCCTTGTTCGCAATGTCAAGTTTAATCTGAAGCTCAGGTAAAAAAAAAATCTTCCCTTTATTTCTAAAACTTACTTGCTTTTATGTAGACATCTTACAAACATTTCTATAATTCTCTTCAATTTTAAATTTCTAAGTTCTGTAGGACGTTCAACAGTTTTTTCAGCCTTTGTACAATTTTGAGTATTACTGCAAGGATGAATGGGTTTTCTCAAAGTGCTTGTGCTTCCACTCAAAGTCAAACAACATATGTTAGGTTCATCAGTAAGTCCATATGTAAGGTTCAGTAAATCTGGTCTTTTTCCCCCCAAAAATCAAATTTTTATTAATAAAAAAAAAAAAGAATTGTTAAGTATGAGTGCTAAAAATAAGAGAACACCACTGAAATCAGTTATCAGTATTATCATTTTTCATTTAAAAAAGTACTGCTGAGTTCTGCTCAATTACTATTTTGCATTACTTTTAAATTCTGAAAGAGAAAGTTTTATTTAAAGTATGGGTTCAAATTCTTTTCATGTTGAGTGGACTTGGATTTTTCTAAAGTTCTTTTAGTCTGTAAACCTACATGTCAGAGTGGTTAAAAATCCTGTTAAATGAGTTTGAGCTGAGAAGAAATAAGAATGAAAATAAAATGTATTTCCAAAGACAACTTTAAACACACATTGGAAGGAATCTAAATACACCCTGACAATTGTTTTGTTTTTGATCAATTACAGTGTGGCTTACCTTGAAATTAAATTCCAATTATTATTTAGAGCAATGAAAAAAATATGATTAGTGTGAAGTTCAAAGTATAAAAAAGAAGGGATGAAAACCAAAATAAATTGTTTTTGTTTACTTTCTCAAGAGCAGGCTGTCACTTTTTTCTTTATTTTTTTTGCAGAGAAAGTGTAAAGATTTTCATTTTTACTGGATAATGAAGATGTCTAGACGAGATGTATTGAACCAAAACAGTCTGCATTTTTTCTCTTTTGTGCTCATCCTTATAATTTCTGTCTACCTAACTAGTAATATGTGCACCAAATGGGCTAATAAAACAAGACTATGCAAACACGTTACTGCTACACCTTCCTGCAGTGTTTCAGTCAGCCGTAGACTTTACACTCAGAAATAAAGCGTTACCTCGGAGCATCCACCCTCAGTTCTGTCAGGATAACAGCGTGAAGCGGTGGGATGTTCTGACCTTTGACACCCGCTTAGTGTTTTTACTCCTACGGCATCTCTCCGTCCGTCCGCCCACTCGTCACTCTTCTATCCATCATGCAGCCCACCAAAAAGCCCGTTATCATCTGGGTGCCGTTTAATTTCATGGAGCGATACAATCATTAGTCACTCTGGACTCTGTGAGAGAGGTGCTGGCTGTTAGCAGAAGCCCTCTGCCTCACATAATGCTGATAGTGCTAAGAAGTAATGCAGTGTGAAGAGGGGAAGGATTATTTTATTTCTTCCCCTGTAAGTACTGGTGTCATATTTACAGAAAATAGTAAACAGAGCACAATGAAAGGCCATTTTAATGGCAGATCTTCCAGACGCTAACAGGAAACTGTTTTTTTATGAGCTGAAACAATCAAATGAAAACTGCTTTTATTCTGCTTTTGCTTGATTCCCCATGAATTTTTGTTTTGTTTATTTATTCACTGGTCACTATGATTACAGCTACAAAGGACATTTAGGCCACATTGTAACCAGTTTAAGATTATTCAACAGAAAGTGTTCTGTTCAAAACTCAGTCTGTCTCATAGGTTGTAAAAAAAGTCAAATCAGTTTCATAATTTCAACTGAAAGGCCTACATATCATGCCTTTCATTTGGTCAAAGTCTTAACTTTCAGAGTTCAGTCTTTCTTGGTAAGTGTCGATCAAGACCCTCGTATTAGCAACATTCCCCCTCACCCTGTCCTGTAAAAATGTTCTAAATCTGTTCTCTTAATTTCTGTTCTCACAATCTGACATATTTAGGTTTCAGATTTAGTTCTGAACTCTGGCCAGGCCATTTACCTTCTAAAACCAATGAGACATACATTTAGTCTTCATCAAACCAGAGCACATTTTACCATGAAGATTTTGGGAGATTTTAGACAAAGCCAGACATGTTAGGCATAAAGGTTTGTTTTTCAAACATAACCTTCAGCCTGTGATGGATTTTGTGACTCTGGGGCTTTGGGACAGTGATTCTCAGAGTGGTAAACAGACTGTTTTTTTTTTCACATTTTTGCTCATTTGTTCTCTTCACTACGTCACTTGTTTCATAAAGCTAAAATCCCAATTTATTGTTCTGTATTAAAATGATGGAAGGTGCAATGACGTTTTTCCCCCCTGTGCCATATTGAGAAAAACATTTTCTCTCTTTAACAAACGTGTATTACCAAAGTAATACATCCGCTAAAAAGTAAATCATGATGATTCTGTTTCAACGCTTCCTCAAACATGACTTTACTGTTGTTTGTGTTTGTCTCCTCCTCCATCTTACTTTGAGAACTGACCACAAGTTCTCAGTGCAGTTAGGATTTACAGAACCCCAAATTCAAAATGTAAGTGTTGTGATTTCTCTTAAAAGTAGGATTCACAAGACAAAACATGTTTTCATTAATCTTCTTTTGTCTATCCTACTAACTCCTAAAGAACGACAGGTGTGCATTTTGATGGCTTTTTAGTACAAAAATATAATCTTTACTCTGCATTCATTAATCCTGATAAATTTCCTGGTGATATTCCGCAAGCTCTCCACTGGTGGCATCATTATCCTTTACCACATATTTGTGTCACTCCTAAACTTTTTCCCGAACGGCTAAATACTTTGCAGTTGTGCAGTCATCTGCATTAGTGTGAACAAATCACACCAGTAAGTTCAGACTGCAGAATGACTCAGTAATGTAAATTAGAAGTGACAAATATTACAGATTTTGTCTAATTTATAGCAAATGCATGCTACTATTGCAAACTCCCACAGTTTGTTTTTTTTGCTGATGTTAAACCTGCATGTGCATGGTTATAACAAATAGAGGAAGAAAAACACTTGAAATCATTCTGGTTATTCATTTGGACAGAAGGTCTTTTTCATATCCTAAAAGCTTTGAATATTTATAAATACAGGGCCGGTAACTGTGGTAAGAAATTATAAAAATTTATAAGAAGTACTTCTTCACAGATGAACTTGCAGATTCAGCAAAGTAAATTTTTTATAATGCGTATTAATAATGCATCATCAGTATGAGCCAGGAATTCATCCTGGGGCCTCCCATACTTTAAACTAACACACACTTATGCAGGCGTTTTACCTTCACACTAGGTTTCATTAAGAATGTATCACAAATGAATAACAGGCAGAGCAATAATCATAGTAATGAGTATTTTTTTTTCTGTTTGGATCACACTGCAGCTTCTTCTGACGCTGCCTTGTCAGTCAGTCGCATGTTTATGTTGTGAACGCGGCTCTGACAGCCAGCGTTTTGGTGAAACATGTCAACTGTCAGCCGAGACGTGTCCATGGTTTTATTTCCGTCAGGCGAAGCGGTCACAGTCTTTACACGAGCACTAACATCTCTCTTTCTGTCTGTCAGAATGACTGATTGGCCAGAGGGGAGATAAATGCAACCAGCTAATGGAAGTTAACAGTCCAACCTGAGCGGTTGCATTATGATCCTCCATGAAGTAAGTACCTCAGAAAGATATAATTAATCTAAAGCTGACAGCTGAATGAAGCTGATGAGAAGGTACCAGCACATAGTTATGCTAATGACAATACCTGGATTATTTGACACCAAGAGAGAGTTAATGATTCTGCTCTTTCTATGAATAAAAATGCAGCTTATGGCGAGACGGCAACAAACAACTGTTTGTTGCAAACATGACATTTAGCAAATGAGAGGATAAAAATTAAATTACAACTTTAAAATCATCGGCAGAAAAATGTACTCCAACCTTGCTGCTTCCATTGTATTTGGTTAGAAAACAAGCAACCTGGACCTTGATTAATGATTATCATTATCATTATCAGAGTGTATCTAATTTGATAATGAGCAGTGCATAGGAGTTATAAAACAATGCAGAGATGGAAAGAAATCACTTTGAGAAGCCATTGTTGCTTCTATCAATCTGAGACGTCAAATTTATTCCCTATATAACACATTGTCAATGTGTATTTCAAATTGTTTATTGCTGTTGTGTTGCATCATGATTTAACTGGATAAAATTTACAAGAAATCAGTTTCCTGACTTGGAGACTTCACAGTTGGGGTTGGTCTCCAGAACAGAAGATTTTACACCAAATGTTGAATGTTCTTTAGTGAGGTCTATTTTTCCAAGGTCACATGAACCACATGTTGAGAAACTCTGTTAGGTTGGCACATAATTAAACACAAAAAACGCATGGAAGAGGATCACAAAGAGAATCAACATGTACTGTAATTAACATTTTATTCTTAGGTGCCTAGTAGTAAGTAATATTTAGCAAATTTGCATAATTAGACTTGTTTGACAAATTAAAAAAAAACAAAAAAACCATTTGAAAACAACAACCAATGTCACATTATATAACAAGCATCATCACAGCTAAGAATAACCGTGGAAGAATTACGCTTGTCACTTGAAATCCTGATTGGTGCCGTTCACTCTCATTACCATTTTCCATGATCTGTCTGTTATATTTTGACATTTTCTGTGACCACCACCTACTTTTACATGGCAACCGTAATTTTACTTTTTTTTCTTTCTTTTTTTTTGTCTGACCAAGTGAGAGCAACAATTTCCTTCCACTGCATTGTTTTCTCTGTGTGGAGTCATTACACAACAAACTCCCACCAATACCTCCTTATGGCAGTTTTCACTCCTTCTTCATTTGGCTGCCAAGGCAAAAAACCAGAAGTAGTGATAGGGTTTCACTAAGACGCCGGCTGGCCTATACCAAAATGTAGATTAAACACATCTGGCAACCGCAGAGCTGTTTGTTGGGTTCAGAGAGCCGAGGCCAGGTGACTCCTACTCACAGGTCACACTTCGACATGCAGTCATAACAAACTGAATAATTATTACTTTTTTTGCTTTGATGTAATCTGGTTATGCTGAAGCTTGGCTTCACAAAAGTAATACTTTTAATACTGTTGTTTAAACAGATAACTATTTTGTGCCCTAACAGAAACATTTGGAGAGCTGCCAGTTGTTAAAAAATGAAACAGACTTAACCTTGTGGAGCTGTTTCAGCTGGCTTATTTAAATTACTCAAAACAATCTGCTCTGCAGAAAATGTAGCTAATATTGAAGCAAAATGTAGTGCTCATTTTTAAGGTGTGAGATGCATGGAGTGAGGCAGTAGCAGTTTCTGGTTATGTAAAGACCTAAAATGAAAAGGCTAACCAAATTCAACTGGAAACCTGGATATTTTGCAGTTGCAAAAGTAGTCCATATGCCATCAGAAAAAATGGGACAGTACAGTTTGAATGAAACAACCCAAAAAATTGATTCATCCTTTGTCTGTCATCAAGCTAAATTTACTGTACAGTTTTTAAAAAAATGCAAACAATGAGAGATAAAGTAGAAAAATCAGAGCGCTGAGAGAAGAGAAATGGCCACCAAGAGAAACAAAGAGCTAATGAAGTTTAATCAGAGCTGGCAGTTCCTAATGAGATGTTTTCGTGTCCTCATTACGTCAGTGCGACTAACTCCTTTGGAGCAAACGCTGATCCGACCGCAGAAAAACTTCTCGTTCGCTTGGATCCCTTTTTTCCGTTGCTGTTCTGTCTGTCAGCTCTGGCCCAGTTGGATGCTCCATCATCAGCTTACCAGCCTTTCAGCTGCCTCACCAGAGAACTCCAAATATTAAAAAAAAAAAAAAACATCTTAACTGCAGTTCAACGATGGGTCAGGGCGTTATGGAAAATGAACTGTATGAGTAATAGATGTGTTTGAAGTCAACTGCAAAACTGCTGAAAGAGGTTTTGGTGTTCCCGTTTCACACATTGGCTTTGGTTTAACGAACATCAGAGAGGTATGAAGTCACTCCATCCATCCATCCATTCATCCATCCATCCATCCATCCATCCATCCATCCGAAGTTTATTGCTTTTACTGACAGAAAATCAGACCATCGAAGCTCTATGCCTCCTCCCTGAAGTTATACTAAGTCCAGAAGTAAAGTTTCAGTTGCAAAACTGAGAAAAGTCTCTATAATACCAATTCCCACAGTTCATTCATTTTCCTATTTTTTATTAAGATTTTCAAGTGCCTAACTGTGGTCAGAGTGACACATTCTCTGTGGCTTTGTCAATATCCAACATATTTTCCTTTCACACAAGGAAAAGACTAAGATGTCTGAAAACTAGTTGTATGAAAATTTTATGTGCCCTGTTAATTTGAAACAAGTAATAATCTACATACGTTGATTTAATGCTTAATCAAGATTAAATCAAGATGCTTTTCTTAGATTTTGGGTTTGAGGCTTATTTTCACCCTGTGCTTATAAAACAGCAGTTTTGCATTCTGTGCTCAAGTTGTGTTTCAATTTCAGTATCTTGCAGCACATCCACAATCAGAAGTAAGCAATAATGGTGTCTCTAACACAGTATGACAGGCCTGCAGTGCATTGTGCTGCAGTCAGCAGTGCAGAGTATTTCAGTCTTAAATAGCAGAAATGAGGCACAGAGGAAGAAAAAAATGTAGGAAAATACCAATTAAATATTTTGGAGGTGTTTTGACCTCTCTAGTTCCCTTCTCCTGCAGTGCTTCATCACTCCGGCAGTTTTAATATGACCACAGTTTCCCCCCCAGCTGCTTGGTCTCCCAGATCTGCTGAAAGGCGTTTCTCTCACTGCAGACATTCAAACGTCCCAGTAAACGAATGTTTGCAAAGACATTTTAGAAAAGTGGCTATTCAGAGATGCACAAGTCATAAAAAAATAATAGGCCACATCAGATGACAGTTTCAAATTATTTATGACGTTTAACTCAAGAATGGCTGTCAAAAGCAACGTTTTGATGTGCTTAAGTGCCACTATGATATTACAGATATAAAACCACTAATATTAAATGAAAAAATATATATTGAGGTGTCATATATCAATGCTCCAGTTAAGACTGTAGTTCTTTTTTTCATTTTTTGTTCTGTTTTCCTTTTGTCTTATTTTTTCCAACTCTCACTGCTGGTTGCTGATGATTCTTTTACTGGTCCAGTCACGGAAAATACTTCAGATTTCTGACTGACTTCAATCATGAGTGTTTTGTTGGGGTTATTGAGTCTTGACACCCTGACCCGAGCTCCCCAGTCTTATTTTTTCCTTGACTGAAGTCGATAAATAGTCCAAGTGCCCGTTTCTCTTTATAACAGAAGTAGTGGAGTTTGTGGGCAGAGCAAAGATCCACCAACGGAAGCACATCTGGAAAAACGTAGCATTTGTGGCTACGTTGAGTTTACATGGTGGCTGTGTGTGTGTGTGTGTGTGTGGGTGTGTGTGTTCAGTTGTCAAGTGTTTTTATTTTTCCACATACAGCTGCAACATGAAAAGCAGTTACCTTCAACGACCAAATCAAAGAAGTGCCTGAAAAAATGGACATGGTTTGGACATAATTTGTTCGTTTGGGAATGTGCAAAAGGGTTCTTGTGTACGAGGTGCTAACATGTCTGCAACAACCACCAGAGTTCATCTAGATTCTAGATGGTTGATTCTTGGACACAGTAGGATCTTCCAAGAGGTTAATAAACGTAAATGCACATCATCAGAAAGGGTTCTGAAATGGATGAAACACGGTTACATTAAGAACTTAGCATGTCCTTCACAAAGCGCATATCTTGAACATCTGTGAACTTTGGAGTAAAACTTGGGTGATGCTTGGAAGACATGCAAATTAAAACAATTATATTCTTCAAATGGTCCTCAAAGAGGCTACCAGAATCTTACAACTACCTATAGATGCCTACAAAAAACTGAATTCATTAAGAAACTTTTAACTTTCAAATGTCAGTCAAATATGGGTATACATTTGAAGCTGGCTGTGTAATGTTGGCCTTGTGTGAAAACTGCAAAAAGCAAAAATGAGCTCCAGAGGTTCCAAAATAGACTCTCTCCTCTCCACCACCGTGGCTTTAGATCCAGTCCATGAGGTTCAGCTTTGACTCAACTTTGAGGTATGAAAATTGACACAGCTCTTAAATTGAGTGAAATAAACAGGTGATTAGCAGGGCTTTGGAAAACTTGACTGCAATGAGGAGGGGATATAGTCTTGTGACTCAGGTGTGTTAGAACAGGGGCAAAGCTAGAACCTGCAGGACACAGAGGCCTGGAGTCGAAAACTCCTGCCAAAGAGAAGCTAAGGCTGAGAAGAGTGATCCCTTAACAATTGGAAAACACTTTCCGTTCCCCTCTCCTTAAAATGGAAACCACAACCCCAGACTGCCACTCCAGTGGTGTTGCAACAACGAAGATGCCTGTCAACCATGACAGCCTCACAGTGTCCAGAGGCGTCAGTATCTCAGGCCGACGCTCATCCACACCCTGGCACTCGGCTGCCGGGGATGCCTTTTTACCTCGCTGGTGACGTCTGCTAATGGGATCGAGTTGTCTTCTCCTGAGCCTTCAGGCTTCATCTCCATCACGGGGGGGGGGGGGGGCGTGAGGAGCCCAGCGAGGACATCCTCAAAGCGTTCCTTCCACCGCCGCTCTCACTTTTTGTTTTTACCATATCATTGCATTCCCTTAGAATCTGCTTTTAATATTCCACAGTATATGGTTTCAAAAATAAAACAAAACAAAAAGTGAGTCGCATCTTAGGAGACAATGATCAAGTTGAATGCCCTGTTCATGTAAGTGCTTACAACATGCGGCGGGTGTTTCTTTTTAGGCGTTTCATCAGTTTGCATCAGAAAGGCGGATTTGAAAGAGTTGTGTCACACAGTCGAGTCCAACTGTGAGCTGAGCTGAGGATTAGGGCTGCTTTTAAATCCTTTAAGTCATTAGGAAGAACGTGAAACGTGATTCTGACTTTTTCCATGTCGCAAAGAAAAATCACATCAGGACTCAAATAAACCTGCAGGTGCAGTTTGAAGGTTTTATTTGTCTGTTTTTCTGCGTATCTGTTATCTGGGCTCTGTTGAGAAGTGTGAAGTTGTCAAAAGTAAGTTTCTGCTTGATAGGAGATTACAGACCGTTTCATATGAAACAAAAGCCCTGCTCAGTGCAGGACTCCATACCTGGCTTCTTTGTTTCACAAATGGTGACATTTCAAGTATTTGGCTCCTCATCAGACTTTATTACATTACAGTTGGTTTTCCAACAAAGTTTAACGAATTAGGAAGACACTACATATTGTATACATCTATTTCTCTTCGTCTCTCTCTCTTTCTTGATATATTTAAAATATTATTCATACTGACAAATATAAATGGGGAAATGATCAAAAAATACCAGAACCAAGTGCCGTTGCATTTGTTCCCTTTATCTTAATTGTACGCAGAACTTCACCTTTGATTCTGAGTGCAACTTTGAGAAAAAAGTAAACTTTTGTTTGAACTTCCAAACTTTGCCCAAAGACATCTGAGAGAATTCTTGGAACATCAGAGGACATTCTGAGGACATCTCCGGACATCTTTTGAGACGTCTCGTGACAGTTTTTGGGCCTGAGCTGATGTGGTGGTATGAAGATAAAGGAGCGCGTCCTGAGAGATCAGGCAGCTCCGGTTGGACCTCAGCTGGGGCTCATGGCAGCAGAACACAGGCCAGGCTTGGCATTAATATGGATGTCCACCAGGCGCCTTGTCCTCTTGCCTCTCTTTGTGCGCTGCCACAGTCCACTCTGTGCCAGTGAATCACATTAGCACATGGCTGCCACCTCCAGCCATGCCAAGGTCATTAATAAACATCCTCAGATGGCTCATAATGATTCCCTACAGTCGGATGTGGCGAGTGAAAAGTGTCAAGACGAGTTGTGGCAGTGCACAGCTCTGTTTGCCTCACAGTTTACAGAGCGGCTCCTACACAACTAAGTTCTGCACTTTCGTAACTCTGGAGACTTTTTAGGAACACTCACAGTCTGGCTGCTCTGGAATAGAAGGAGTTTTGTTTTGATGTCTGACATCTGAAAACTTTTTGCCTTTAATCCCTTCAGCAACTGAATTGGGATTTAAATCAGTACGGGGAATTTAGATTTGAGGATCGAGTGGGGAGTCAAGAAGTCACAGAAAAAATAATTTTACCTCATTATTATTTTAATTGGCCCTCATAGTTCCGTTGACATGTTTATTATTTCAGTTTTGTTAAGATTTTCTGTAACTTGAAACTCTCCCAGTTTCAAGTTACCATCAGTTCCCAATGAACAATATTTCTGAGATTCTTAATTTAAATGATGTTTTCATTCTTTGGTCTTAAAATCCCTTCAAAATATCATGTTTTATTTATTTCCACAAAATGAAAATATGGTTTTGATTACTGTAAAATTTATTTTAGTAGTTTTTTTGTTTACTCTGAGACACTTTAGTTGCTAAAACTAACATTTAAAGAGTTCAAAATTCAGAAATGCAATGACAATAAAGCATTTGATTTCTCGTGGGTGCTGGTTTTGAGTGAGAATCTTCCTGTCCTCCTCTCTACTTTGTGTTCCCTCATTTCACTCCGCGTAACAGAGCAGCTAAGATCTTATACGGATTCAATTTCTGAATCTTAGCAAGGGAACTGATGAAAGTTGACTTTAATCACACTTTAGACAATTCATTTGAATAGAGAATTATTTGTGAAAGCAGAAGACAGGAGCAATTTCCCAATCTGTTTTTTTTATGCCAGCAGAATAATGTGTTGCTTTTTTTCCATCTTTTGCACCAAAATTAAAACCAGCCTTCTTTTGTTCCTTATTTAGTTTTTTTCTTTTTGACACAGTCAGCCTAAAAGCCAACAGTATTGGTTTTGGAGGAAGAGGAATTATTTGCTGTGGATTTGATTAACATAAACATCCATAAATTTGGGCTGTTTGTCCCTAAAATGCATGCAATGCATCATTTGAATATGGGCACACTGTGACACAGCAGAGAGAGATGCTGTTTGCCTGGAAGAGCTGTTTTTGGAGCAGATCTGCCATTTTCTGCCCGGGAAGCACGTGCAAGCTCAGTTTTGCAAACAATTAACATAGCTTAATACGTTTCTGCATCTGCCACTAAAACGTGCAAACTATGAACTCATCTTAATTAAACTTATTTGCAAGGAGAAAATAAGACCAGAATGTAACAACAATAAAACTAATAAGATTTTTAAGATTGCTAAAAAATATTATAAATTAAAATGTTTTTTTTTTCTTTTATTATACACAATGATATCTTAAAATAGCAAAAGTAGATATGTGAATTATATACTTGCATTTGTTGTTCCACTTTCACCTCTTCTGGAGGCCTTATCAGCCACCAAGGACAAGTAAAATATTTCACTCTTTTTACATTTTCCTTAAGTTTTATGATCAGTTTTTCATTTAACTTTTAACGTGAATGTCCTTTTTGTCAGGTTCTAAATGTTAGTAGTAAAACAGCTCTGGTTGTCCTAACACCTAATCACATGTCAACCCCCTAAATTGCAACTAATTGCGTTGTAGTGATTTTATTTGAATATATTCTTGTAATTAAACATACCCTATCGCTGCAAATCCCTTTTTGTGGGACGAGATGCTCTGAAAGCATTCCGCAGCTGATGCTAACTCCAACACGGTGATGCACTGTTTGGCTGAAGTTTACTGTGCTCTCAGTTAAAAACAATACAATCAGACGTCGGATGAATTTTCAGCCCCGATCTTTATCCTCATCCGGGGAGTCACCGCGTGTGTCCATCAATCATCCTCCTCCCCTCTGCGTCCGTCCTCCATTCAGAGCGTTATCGAGCGGCGGCCGCGATAAGACAACAGAAACACAGATTGATCTCCGCCTCCAGACTCTCCGCTCAGTGTGTTTATCTCATACTAAACAATATTAACCACCTCGCAATCAGATGTCATAATACTGTTCCTCAGAGGAACCGATCCATGCGATCGATCAGCGGGGGGACGAGTGGACGCCGCAGCTGTCCGTCACTCTGATTGATGGAGCTGTCCGCCAGTGCCGCTAAAGGTTAGGAAGGGTGGAGCTGCTGGGAGGGTGGAGGCTCTCTGGCTTCGCTGATCGATCGGCTTGTCTGGCGTCATCAGCGGCTCGCTCTGTCTCCTGTCATTAGTTTACAGTTTCTGGAGATTTTTAAATATCAGCTGTCGATTAGTGGGAACAAATGGAAGCAGAGTTCAATACTCCAGGGAGTACAGATATAGAACCAAAAATAAATAAATAAATAAATAAATAAATCACTGGGCAGCTCTGAATCACAAGTGCATCTTTGCTCAGCTTTGCTTTCTTCAGGTTAAAGGTAGGAACAATGCTGGAAGTGATTTTCAGATTATTCAAAGAAATATTTAGGGCGATGCTCAGAAATATTCAAACAAATAATGTCAGTGCCAAACCAAACCAACTTTATTTATAAAGCACTTTAAAACAACCACAGCTGATACAAAGTGCTGTACATTAAAACACAACATAATAAAATAAAATAAAATAAAATAAATAAAAAACTCTTACAGTTTAAAAACAAAAACATACACTCTAAGACTAGATCCCGCTGAAGTTAAAAGCCAAGTAAAATAAATGGGTTTTAAGACGAACTTTAAAAGTGGACAGTGAAGGGGCCTCTCTGACCTGCAAAGGCAAGTCATTCCATAACTTAGGACCTATGACAGAGAAGCCCTGTCCCCTCTGAGCTTCCTTCTAGATCTCGGTACCTCCAAGAGCAGCTGATCTGCTGACCTGAGAGACCGATAAGGTATATAGGGGTGAAGAAGCTCAGAGAGTTAAGCTGGGGCAAGATTATGCAGTGATTTAAAAACAAACATAAGCATTTTAAAATGAATCCTAAAATATACAGGCAGCCAGTGAAGTGAGGCCAGGACAGGGGCCACATGTTCCCCTGTCCTGGGTGAAAATATCAAAGTATTTCTGGACAGGATGCATCTTAGCACATTACCTTTTGGCTATTCAGCAGCAGAGATCACAGTTCTGGTCACGGCATTGCATTCAGTCATCATGAGCATGAATCTGTCTTTTGAACTTGTTCTGAGAATTGCAGAATCTCACCTTGTGATGAATTTGGTGGAATGTCTCTCTAATGATTGCTTTATAACACTAAAAACCTCAACACTAAATGCCATCTGGTTCTTTCATACCTTGTCCAGAAATGTCAGGGTGTTGCATTTGTAGGCTTGTTTTCATTGTGCATTCAGTAGTAAGTTAGAGAATAACCTGAAATCAGCCAGTGTGTCCCGTTTTTCTTCATAAATGAATTTGAAAACACAAAAGTTCAAGTGCCACAGATATTGAACCACTGCTTTGATGTAAGGCTGTGCAATACATAAAACTGCCACAGAAATTATTCTTATTCGTTGCAAATTTAGAATCTGGAGTCTAAAGTGAAATGATGTTCATGAAATTACATGGAATGATTTCTACCATTCTCTGTAATAAATAGAAAAAAAAATTAATGGCATGACAGTAATCAAAACCTTCCTATAACTGCTGACAAGTATTTTGGATGTTTTTTTACCTGACATTTTGTCTGTACCTTTACACTGTAAAGGTAGAGAACTATACTTCCATAATGAGATCTTAAACCACTGGGAAACTCTAGGCACCAAAACATTGGTTTCATACTGGGTTGTGGCTTTTAAACATTGTTGGAATTTTTTTTTTCTGCGGTTAGTCCAAGAGCTCAAAAAATATGAGTATTCAGAGGAAAAAAAAAAAACCTTTGGTGGGTTGGAAGGTGTGAAGATTCAGCTCCTCCAGCATTAACAAGGGGAGTACAGCCAACTGGCAACACTTGTTGCACCTGCAAACTCAACATTTTTGTTTACACAAGCTCAGAGCCACCTGTTCATATGCACAGAAACCCTAAAATACCACCAGCACTGCCTCATAGCGAACCTCCTAACTGCCAATATCCAAGACGAAAACTTGAAATTCATCAGATGTCTGCTACTGTTCTTCTAGTAGAAACCTGACGCTGAAAGACACGTATAAAAAAAAACCAAATCAAGCATGAATCTCTGTAAAAGTTTTGATCAGAGCAGCTTTATTTTTATTACATGGGTTTCAGCTGGTGCGGACTAATTTAGGAAATTTTGGTTAATGTTGATGGTGTGATAGTTGGAATTCCAGATGGTTTCATGCCGCTTATCTCCTTCTCTCTCTGAATGTGAGGCCTGCAATTATAGAACAAGTGGAATGTGATTCATTTACTTTCTATTTCCAGCTACTGCTCGCATGTCGACACCTTCCACACACTGACATTTCTGCTTTTCCCCGTTTGCTTAACACTCCCCCCCCCCATCGTCTTCCTAGAGACACCTCAGATAGCAGGCTCCCCAAACCACAAATTTACTCTCACAGAAAAGTCCTGGAACATGACAAGTTAGACCAAAATTAGCAGGGAAATGATTGTTTCATGCAATAGCACAAACCCAGGGATTTGCCCCTCCTGAGAAGTGCAGAGAAGAATAACCGCCCTGCAGGCTAACAATAACTGATAGTTCACAGCCAAGGAGCTATGTTAATGCAGACGAGGCTAATTGTTGTCACCTGTTCACGATTCTGAGGAATTTCGTAGGCAGAAAAAAAGAACTTTATTTTTAAATTACAGGCCCCTCTGTGGCATAAGTGGCTGTCCTATTATATGCTAATTAGGAGACACTTGGGATGCTTTAGCTAACGAGCTAATAATTTTAACCCTCCACTGCAAAGCAATGCACAGCCACGTGTGGTCAGAATATGAACATATGGTTGAGCTTACATAAAACACACACACGTGCATACATATCTGTTCTTGTTCATACGCAGGCTCCCTGCAGCATGCATCAGCTTAGTTGCCGCTGTGCTAATTGGCTTGATGTGGTTCTGAAAATAGTATCCGTACAATCCCCCGCCTGCCTTCGCAAAAGATCATGCCCTTTCAATTCAGCGTCCCAGCAGGCTGTCAATAGGAAACGGCTACGGATGAAAAGGCAGGGCAGTTTTAAGGTGCATTTCCCTGCTCTTAACAGAACAGTCCTCTATGATCCCTGTCATGGTTATTAATACAAGATCACAGAAATATCCACATGCAGCATTCACACCATTACTTCATGATGACTAAAGAGACAAGTTGAACCTGTGTAGTCGATATAGATCTGACAGGATGTAAGTCATTATATTTTAAATTTAGAAATATCTAAAGTTATTCATTCTTTGTATCGTTGATTTTCAAAGCAGATAAATATTGTCTTTACCAAGAAGAGCCTTTAGGACAGTGGTTCTTAACCTGGGTTTGATCGAACCCGAGGGGTTCGTTGAGTCGATCTCAGGGGTTTGGTGGAGCCTCTGCCACAGACACACTTGTGTAAAGTCGTGATGACGCCCCGCTTTGCCATCACTTGCTGCAGAGGATCACGTTACATTGCTTAGCCAATCAGTGCTGCGGAGGAACAAGGAGTTCCACTCTCAGTATGGATTTAAACTTGTCTTTAATTACTTCAGCAAAGCTCACAATTTTTACCATGATTTTTTTGTCTTGGGGGTCACTGAGTGCTGCATTATTGTCCAAAGTTAGGATTCCAGGCATAACATCATCACTCTTGTGTTCTACGTTTGAACATTGTTGCTAAAACTTTTTCATTGATGCTATGTTTTAGCATTAGCATGCTGGGTTCCAACCGACGGGCACACTTTGGCATGCCCCGTTGAAATTTCTTCAGACATATTCTAGTTTTTATACAGTACCTTATGTGTGGAATGTGTTTTTAACAAGAGCAGAGTTTTCCCAGATCGTCACCCAGGGAGTCAGAGTGACACCAGAGCAAAACATCAAGCGGTTCTTCTGTGATGAAAAGACTAATTTTTAAATGAAGAGATTAAACATCGGCTGCTATGGGATCAGAAGGTCACTGCATACGTTGGAATCAAAGACCATACTTGTTGACTCTGACCTCTGACCCTTCTCTGCTGCACCTTGTGGAATAATCACAGTTCAAAGGGGTGACACTTGTATAAATTAAATCGATAGCTTAGGGTTTTATGTATATTTTCACACACTGTACATTAGTTTTGACTTTCCTTAAAAGTAGATTTGATTGGGAAAAACTAATCGAACTGAAAACAACACACACGCATTTAGAAAATTTAAATAAATGAATCTTACACTAAAAAAATTTACAAAGAAACTTTTTGAGTTCATACTATTCAGTGGAAAATAAATCTCCACATAAGAAAATTATTGTTCTAAGCAATATTATGTGCATAGCATCAGGATATATTAAATAAAAATGTGGATATTCCTCGACAAAAACTGGAAATGTGTCACATTTTGGTCTTTTAGCAGGATAATGACTTTAAACAATTGATCAATGTAGATCAGAAATAGTTCAGACAATACTCAATGTTTTCCATTGTCATAAATAATACAAAAAACCTGATGGGTGAACTGTATGCTTTGACTTTGTGACAACAAGTCCTTCCTAAAATGTAGTAACATTGTATAAAGTATTAACAGCAGAGATGCCAGTAATGACCATACATAGAATTTAATGTAAAAAAAATAAGTATTTTCATTATTGAAAGATTTTTTTGTCCCTTACCTTATAAATATGTCCATTTCAGATACTCACTTCTTCTTTGTCAGATTATGACGACTGCAGCAAAAGATTCAAGGTTTTCATACAGCTTTATCTGGAGAGTGTCAATAATTATATAAATACACCTGGTTTGTAAGAACCGTAGCGATTCTTGTTTGAGTGCCGCTTGTTATTCTTTGCCACCGTTCTCATCCCGTCCTGTTGGACTTCCAGTCAGCTGAGCCTTTTTCCTGATCTGCAGCGAGCAGCTTGACAACCTTTTGCTCATCTGAGGAAAATCCCATTATAGGCTGTTAGAACATGAGTAATGGCAGCTCTCCGGTTAACCGGCTCGGATGGAAGTAGACTAATGCTCAGCCGTCACGTAGCTTTTCTCGCAGATGGATATTCGGCCCGTGTTTGCTACAGTTCTCCTCTGGTTTGTCTTTGAAGAGAAATCAAGGAGCGTTTGCTCCATCAAATCTTGCCATCACCCAGAATAACGGTGATCTGTTTCGACTGGCCAGTTTGTTGTTCCGAAAACACTGCTTAACCCTGGATGCTTTCCGGTCATATCTTATGGATTTCTCTGCTCTGACTTAGTTTGGTTTGTTTAAACAAATTGATTAGGGAACTAAAGGGTTTGTTGTTGTAGAGGCATGTCTTAACTGATTCTCCAAAAGAACATTTTTGCTTTTCAACCACCCAAGACTCCAATCAAAGTCACGTCACTGTACATGTCTCATTTATTCATTTATTGATCCTTTCCCTGTTTTTAGTGGGGAAAAACAGGGAAACAATTTAGCCAAACAACTAATATTACTCATTCAGTATATCTGCAATAAATGCCTTTATTATCCACAACCTTATTTTGATAAAGCTGTTTTTAAACATCCAGGTGTGCTTCACAATCCTCATAGGCTGATTTAATCCACACCAGAAGTTGGAAACCTGGATATAAAACAGAGCTGTTAGAGGAAGGTTTATTAACCTGGCCTCTGTAAACTAAAATACAGACAGTGTTAAAGCAGTGAGTGGGAAAAAATATGTTTATTCACAGAAAAGAATCGTTTTAACAAAACCAATTCTTCCCTCTGGGCAAGAAGCAAATTGGTACTGGGACTGCAAAGTTATTATTGCTACTATTTTTAATACAAGGAGCAATTTTAACTGATCTAGCAACAGTCAAAGTCCATTTTCTCTTTAGCCCAGTTGAGATGCTTCCTCAGTACTTTTGTATGGTGCTTTTGAATGTCTGACTCCGACTGTACATCCATACAGCTGGAGTCAGCAAACTGCAGGATGAGCTATGTTTAAAACTCTCTAGAAACTGGATATTTTTCTTGAGCAGCCTTATTTTTTCCAACTATTCTTTCTCAATCGTCACTGTTACAGCACTCTGACCCTTTTGCTGCTTACCCTTATTGTTATCAGACACTGTCTGCTGGTCTCATGTCTGCTGGTCTTATGTTGAACCAGCAGTCTTCCCCATGATTGATTAAGCCATCACATGGTTGTTATATAAGATATCTGCATTTAAATTCTTTTAATTGCTTGCATGTAACATTCTATTTTCAGGAAAAAATATAATTTTGGGTTTCCATTACCTGTACACCATAATTATCTAAATGAATGAGAAAACTGCTAAAATGTGTTACTTAATGTGATTAATTCAAGTTAAGAGAATTTATAAGTAAACTTTTCCATCTCAAGCAAGCGCAGTGTAGTAGTGGAGATAAATATCTCTCAATTAACAGAAGGAAGCATTCAGCAGAATCTCCCTTGACGTACATTACAGCTGAGAACAAATATACCAATGCGAAAGCTTTGGGACAGGTGTGAGTTTTAATGAAACAAACATGGAACAAGAACACAAAACAGGAAATTGAAAATAATGCAAAAAAAGGAAAGGGACTGAAAAAACAACACATTGAACCAGCAGTTACTGTGAAGTGCTATGTCAGGTAAATATAAAATGTTATTTAATGTTTCAAATTAGGGCATTGCTTTTAAGGAAAATCTACTTTCTCAGCTTGATGTTATTTTAAATAGCTTTTGGTCTGTGTTAAAATAAGAAATCTGAGAAGGCCTGAGGTCAACAGAGAGAGTCCAAACATTAAAGTTTGCGTAAATGGAAGGAAGTGATTGTCAAAGGTGTTTGAGCGGAAACTTACAGCCTTTAAATCAATCTCCCCCTCTGCCTTTCCTGCTGTGTCTTTTTGTAGTTTGATTCCTCTGAAACAATTTGATTAAAGTGGTTGGCTGACTTAATTCAGAACGAAACCTCAGCTACATTTGCTTATCATTCTCTTTGATGTCACTTCCCCGCCCAGCAACGCTCCTTCCTGGAGTCATGCCTTTTTTTCATCATCCTTTCATTATTTGAAAGTACGAGTGAAAAAAAAAAAAAAAAAAAAAATAAATATATATATATATATATATATGTATATATATATATATACAAGAAAAACCTGCCACTATCTCATTACATTCACAATTACTCCTGTGGCTGTCAGAAAAATAAGGCCTAATCATAATCAAAAACAGAGAAAAATGTTATTGTTTGATCAGATTTTGATCTGCCGGCGCTTCGTCGTCGTTTTTATATGCCGGGTGAAAGACTTGATTTCCTTCTTCCCTCTTCTGCTTTCAAAGGAGTCTTTCATCTTTTAGTATTTTTTGACATAATTCTAAAGTCAATCTGACTGGTTGCACGGTGCAGCGTCGAGGAAGGTAAAGCACATTAGAGGCAGAGAAAAGTCATCATTTACTACAGAAAATATCAATCAGAGGGAGTCATTTAATCCTGCAATGAGTCATGAAAGCTTCTTTATCCAGAAAAAATAAAGTGAATAGCCACCAAAGGAAGCTGGTCTTGTTCATACTGCTCAAACGATGAGTAATTAGTCCCTCTTTAATTGGCATTAAGATGAAAGTTGTAGAATAAACTGACACAAGGATAGAAAAAAAAACAAACAAAAACAACAGAAGCTATACATGATGGCAGTTTATTTTCAGGTTTTATTTCTGGTTGTTTCTATTTGCTCTTACCACACTGAAAGCAGCACTGCACACCCTGCTAAATATTTGGATCATTCTGACTCCCTGCTGGATTTTGGGGATTTCTGGGTTTGCGTTGGTCCACTAGGGTCAAAGTTGTTGCCTCTGTCTGGTCTGTGGAAATTCAGATTTCCTTGTCTGCAATTTCAGAAACACTGTCCTACTGTTTGCTGAAAATACGTTCAACTTGTTTCGGTGCATGTGCCTGGGAAATGTCCCAATATCAAGATGACAGATGGAAGCTTGGGTTTTCTAAAATATGTATGCTCTAGTCTGACCTTCTCAAAAGTTGCTCGTATATTGTTTATGGTTTCAGGAGTGACATGACAGAGTACTTCTTTTCTTCTTTTTTATCCAAATCTGGGTCATGTTTATGACCTGAGCTTCCAATAAAGTTTTCCAACTTACAAATTTCAGGGGACTTCCTCCGAATCTACAGGTTATTTTAGGCACCAGCCTCTATAAAGACCTTTGAAAAAGACATAGTGAAGGTATTTTATGTGTAAAATTTGTTTTAAACACACTGATGTTTGAGAGAAAAGATTTGAACTGGACTCAAAATTTGAAGCAAAATTGTCAAACTGCACTCAGATGTGACAGTAAATACTGCCCACATTCAATCGTCTTCACTCAGGTGTTGTATTGTGTTTTCTACTATGCGTATATCTGACTGTTAAAGGAAATAATAATTAAGGGAGGTTCAGTTTATCTGTGTCTGAAATTGCAAAAAACCTCATTTTGAAGCTGAAGATTTTCTACGTTGACGACAACCCCAGATGAGTTTTACAGCAACTCCTGAGATCTGTGTCAGATCGTCGACTCTTTAATCTGGATAACTCAGTTATCTGTGTGCAGTCCTGGCACTGATCTGACAACAGCAACAACTACAGAAACTTCCAAATGAAGGAGTCAGAATGTTGCTGCTGCCTGTACTTAATAAACCATGAAACCAAACACAGTTTTTTTGACACTAATGACCCCGACTTCTCAGCTTTAAAGATGTATGCGTGTTGACAATGACACATAGCAGGGCTGAATTATTTACATATATTACATGCACAGATACATTATTCATTTACTGTGTGCAGGGAAACAGGTTCAGCAGAGTAATGAATCCCATTAAGCGATAGTGTTGGTGAAGTCAGGAGGTTTTTTGGCCTCGTCACCTCGTTACCGATCACCGCAAATTGCTGCTTAATTATTCCTTGCCATAGGGCCAAATGTTCATTTGCCACAACTAATTATGGCTACACTGCTGTAATTCTTTCCAGCCAAACGGTCAGACACAACGGAGTGTGTAGGTGTGTATACACGACCAAGGATTACCTGGTGAACGAGAAAGATATGTTCTGAATTTCAGAGAAATTATGTTATGATTAAACGTGTGCAGTTTGGGAGAGCACTTCAAATTTCTTCTTTGATTTTGAGAATGATTAAAGTGTGAACTTACTTTTCTTCAAATCAAGAAAGTTGCGTAAAACAGGAAACAACTGAAGCTTATATTCAGATTTAGTGAGTATAGTGAGTAGGATTTGGTTAACAAACTGTCTCCAATAATAAGGTGTTGTAACGGTGATGCTTTTTCTAGAAAGTGGTTTTATTTCCAGTACCAGTGGAAATATTAGAAGGTGTCACCACATCAAACGACACAGTACAGTTTCCCAACTGTACTGTGTCGAAAGAGTACATTCTTTGCATTTATATGATGTCTTGAGGTTATCACCATGTAATTCATTGGGTAACAGTAACTCAGGTGTGTATTCTGGGTCTTTTGTAGTATTTACAGTACTTTGTCAGAGTATAGTGTGCTTTTGGAATACTTAGAGTCAGGTACAGTTTATTTTGTGTGTACCTTTGGAGTAATTACAGTATTACTCATGCAGTTCTTCTGGGCTACACGGAATGTGTTTTAGAAGAACTTATTGGGACCAGACTCTATTATGACTTGTAATTTAGTATTATGGGGAAGTGTTAGAGTATATTAAACTCTAACTGTACTTTTTATTGTGTATACGATGTTTACTGCATACCTTTAAGGTACTCATGAGATACTTGCACTGTAAAGCACTTAAAGTGTGTTTTTGGGATGAAATTATAATAATAATTTCAAAGAGTACTTTGAAATTATTATATTTTTGGGGTACATGTGTACTTTTGGGTTCTCATAGTAGTTTTGCAGTACTATGTAGTTACTTCAGTATTCATTCTGAGATATTTTACTGTGGTGACGATTACATTGAAGAACTTTTATGTAAATTGCAAGCATTTACAGATATTCTGGGGTCTTTATAAGGTAACTATCAATACTTTTGGAGGTACTGAAATTGTATTTATGAGAACATTTCACAGTAGGTGGTGTTTGGTGTATTTAAGGAAGTATCCACATGGCACTTTTAGAGAAGTACTGGGACCTTTATTGTATTTCTCAACATTTTTGGACCACTCATAACATATTGCAGGGTACATTTCAGGTATTGGCACCTTAAGTTTGTGTAGTGTTCGGGGAACTTTCAGGGGATTTATTGTGTACTTTTAGTAGACTTATCAGGTGCCATATTTGCAGTGCATTTTGGGGGGTTCTTAATGCCTGATTGGATATTTTCACAGTAAAGTAAAGTACTCATGGGGCACCTTTGAGGTTCTTATGATACAACAACCTTTGGTAGCAGGGATTTATCTTGGTACCATAAAGGTGGTTATGGGGTTCTTTCAAGAAAGGCCTAGAAACATTTCCAAAAGAAAAAAACAAAAATAAGTTGTTTTTTTTTTCTTGGAATTTTCAACGTGCAACAAACTTGCAATAAAAGTAATTGTTTAGTTGATAAATATGCCCTGTCTGGTATTCATAGTTATGTATTTCAGGAGGAATGCAACCAAGACATGAGGTCATGTTTTTAAAATAAATCTAAGTATAAATAAATGATAAATACATAATTACTTTGGCAAATAAATGTTTGCTTATTAATGTTCCTTCGGTCGTTACTAAATTCTCAATTTTTACAAACAATTTGTTAAATTAAATTTCTTAAGCATGATCTTTGTATTTTTTGCAGCAGAGGTGTTACAAAGTGTTTCCATCCCTTGATTTTTCATTATTCTCCTCCGAGTGACAAGACTGAGAGTGTAGCAGAGCTGCAGCACAGGGCCGTTGTGTTAGTATCTGTCATTAGCTGCTGAACTGAGGTGAGAAAAATTGAGCTTTTGTCTCTAAGTAGCTTACCTTTTCTCATTACTGCAGGATTTCTATACAGCCAACTTTAAGTGCAGTGTCCTCACCCCTTCAGGTAATTACACATTCTTTACTTTTTCCATCTCTGCAGAAAGAAAAAAGTCTTTAAAAAAATAACTAGACTGAAAGAGTTTGACAAAGAGGTAATAATGAAGCCCGTTCACTGGGGGACAACGTGTGAAATTACAGTTAGACTCTGAAGTAGCATCGGTTTTTCTGAAGAAGATGGGAACTCCTGAAACATTTTTAAAAAGCTGCACAAAACAAACAAATACACCAAATTAGTATTTTCTTCTCAGGCTTTTTAGGAAATGGCTATGGAAATATAAAAATATAAAAAAAACAGGAAACGCTTTGCTTTTGCTCATCTTTACCTCCAGCAGCACAGTGAGATTAATATTTTTCCCTGCAAACTTTTCCTTCCTTGTTTACTTTAAAAGGCCTAATAATTTAGTCACAGTCAGTATCTTAAAAAAAAAAAAATTGGAAAATGCCTCCTTCATCTGTCAATAAATAACTCTGTCTCATGTTTACATACTTCTGTGGGATCTGACTGCTGTCAGGAGAATCGCTTTTTATCTGCCTAATGTCAACTTGCCATTTCTTTCCATGTTTTCAGTATCGGTCTGAAGCTGACATGAGGACAATGATTAGGATGTATTGATCTGATGATTTATTGATCTGCTGTTGTGCTCAGCAGAAGAAGAAAAAAAGAACACAAAAAGAAACAATAGAGAGGATAATGTTAACAGGTGGTCCCCCTGATCCTGTAGAAACAGGGACTCCAGAATTTTACTGATGTTATATTCGTTTTATGTTACTTAAATGATGTCTTCATTCCTCAGGTCTTGTAGCAATCAGGCCGGTGGCTAGTTAAACTGACCATGTTTTTTTTTTTTAAAAAGTTAAAAATTACATGTAATTCATTATTTAACAAGGTGGGTGATTATTTTTATACACAGGGTCAGGTTGGTTTGGATAGTTTTTTCCACTTCAAAGTAAATTATAAAGTGAAATGAAAAAAAAGGACTTTGATTTTATTAAGGTTACCTTTGGTGTCATTTTTTTCATGTGACAATAAAATCAAACACAGCAGAAATCTGCAAAGACGTAAATTTGTTTCACAAATCTGCAGATATTGATGGTCATTCAACTTAGGTGTTTGGTATAAATCTAACTCTAAGTTGACATGTCTTAACGATTAAGAAATACGTGCATTTTTATTTGTATGTCCGAGTTCTACCATAAATCAAAATCTTAATGAACAGGGAGACATTTCATTTTTCTGATCACCATCTTGCAACAGCAGTATGGCAGAACCGTGCGTGGGCATCACTCTGAATAGCCGGAGGCCTCTTAACATCGGTGGTCTACCGCCGTGGAGCCACAGCTCCTCCTCCTCCTCTTCCTCCTCCACGCCTCCGGCTGATTTGTCAGAGGATCCATATGAGGGCCTCTGGGAATTAACCCGCGGCGCTCCGATTTCTTTCCAGTGAGGTGCCCGAGGTCAGCTGCCCACTGGCCATGGCTAACGGAGAATTTAAAGGGGCCAAACATTTTAACATACAGGTCTAAACTCATCTCAGTAGATATGAGTAAAGATACAACATTAAAAAAAAAACTCCATGCGGGTATGGAAGGAAAAGAAAGTCTGGAGTATAATTTCAACCAAAAGCTAGACTAAACCATATTATAGTCAACATTTTTTACCAATATTTGAGAATCTTACTGTGCATAAGATGTTTACAGCACAGTCTTGTAGAACAGCCATGTCATTTCATTTACAACATCAAAAATTTATTTTCAACTTATGATACAATTTTATTACAGATAGCAATTGAAGAAAAACCTATTGTGTTTATGGATTTACTTATTGTTTCTGGAACATTGATAATGGATTTTCTGTTATGTTCAAAGAAATATTGAAGATACCATATAATATTAGCCAGTTATAATTAAGCAAACCTAAGAAGGTGGTTATTCAATGCATTATTTTACATCTTGGCACATTTCAGCTTTCTCTGAACCTCGCAAATGTAATAGCTTTATTGTATCTATCGTTAAACATGATACTTTTCTCTGTTGCCTTAATGTTTTCTGTTTGCTATCCAGTTCTCCTGTCCAGTCAACTTGTTTTTTTGATTTGTTTCTGTCCTGATTGCCGCCTCCTTGTGAGGATTTTTTTTTTTTTTCTGTGCGGCTCTTAAAGAAACCATTATCCTGTGAGGATCCTTCTGAGACAAGTAACTTTTGATTTATCTGCTGTAGTATTCAGACGTGTCTGGGATCTAACAGACTCATTCTGTTGTTGCTTCCTCTCATTCTTCAGAGCAGCCCTATCCAGCTGTGAAGACAAACAGCTGGATTGCTACCCAGCCAGAGATCCAGGAAGCCAGAACCTGAAGTTTCCTGGATATCAGATGGGAAAATTGTTTGTCATTCTGCTGATTCCTTCAACTAGATTCCTTCATTTATGAGCAATGGAACACAGATAATACAGCTACAACTTAAATAGAGATCTTTTCAAATGGTTCTGTGAAAATGTGATGAATTGATTAACCAGCTGATAACCCTAATTATTGATTTAACTTACTGAATGAAAAGACAATTAATGATTTATTGATTATGCACCAGTACAAGTTAGTACAATGTCAATGTACTCCATAAGGAACTGCATTCTCACCATTGCTTTTCCATAGCTCCAGTTTATTAAACTTAATTCACGGTAGATTAAAAAATAACAGTTCCTTACAGTAGATATTTACAAATAGGTATTTGTAGATCATATTTAAAGTAAATAAATTTTTAAGATAGATATTAAAACCTTCATTTTATACTTTAATTTAATTGCATATCTAAATAATAATCACAGAAAGAATATTGCCTTTAGAAATAGAATAAAACTTTTTGTCTGTCTGTTTGACTGTCTGAGTGCTTTCACACCTGTGTGTTAATTAGAACTTCACCCATTAGCTGCAAAATCCAAACCAGTTTGTTCAATGTCAACAGGTTGCAAAGTGTGAATATCTAAAAAAAGATAGAAAAAAACATGAATGTGTGAATTTTTTTTTATAAACTGATATTCAGATTTCCAAGTAAATTTGATAAATTCTAGGTAATATTTCATTTTAAGACATGAATCACACATATAAGAGTTGTCATCTCATTGGTGAGATGGGAGATCAGTTTATCCACTAGATGGAAAGTTCTGCCCTGCCAGATGATGGAGACACAAAATAAATCACTGATATTCTCACTAAATATTGCATTAACTTAGGTATTATTATTAAAAAAAATTATAATATTGTTTAATTCTGGTTTATTTTATTCAGATTTATTTTCCTGTTTTAAGTCCCTCAGTGAAATGAGCTTTTAAGGAAAGCCTACATTCATAAAAATATATAATTTGAAGTGTAATGTTTCACATGTTAGCTGCATGTCTGGTCATCTGGATAGTTAAGTATGAATGATCAAAATGTACTTACGTCTCTTTTTTTATTACATGAATTATTAAGCCACACATCCTCAGGTTTCCAAAAATATGTGGAAATAATATATAAAATGTTCAGAAACAGACATGGTGTTGTTGTCTAACATTTGAATTTGGTATAACAAATTTAATTAAATATTTTAACAAAAGTGTATTATTATAATTTACTTTTGACCAGCAGGTGATTGATTTAGTGTGAAATGTGTTTAAATAAAAAAAAATTACAGATTTGATACGTACATCTATTTTTCTTTTCCCTTTTGAGAAGAAATACTTTTAAAAAAGGTTTGACTCTTGTCAATTTTATACAATAAGGATACTACACAAAATATTAGAAAACATTAAAACAGTTTTTATTTGTGCCGATTCTAACCAGTGAAATCGGAAACGTAAATCTTTAACCAGTGTCTTTGGTAAAGGAAATTATTGCAAGATATTCAAGCATGCCCTCTGTCTGTCATTTAAAGTGTTAGCATTAAAATAATATAAATAAAAAATAAACTTCTTACCCTTTTCACTTTTATGGCAATCATATGCAGCCAATCAGCAAAAAATAAAAAGATTTATGGAAATTACTGGACACTTTTAGTGAACTAAAGTATTCAAAAGTAAGCTTATCTATTGATTACATGTTCAGATGTAATATGTTGATGCCCTGATTGCATTATGAATTCCTGCAATGCCTCATTAAAAAAAATAAAATAAAAAAATCACCAGTCACACACCAGTTTGAACATTTAAAGCATTGACTGAGAGGATAGGAGTGAGACACTAAAACCAGAGAGGAGTGGTGCCAGACATACTTTCTATGTGAAAGAAGTTATTAGCAGTAATAGTTCTGTCAGTGGCTCTGTCTAGAAAAGAGACACAGCTAATAATAACTAATGGTACTTAAGTTAATGCAACATTTAATGAGAATATCAATCATTTGTTTTGTGTCTCCATCATCTGGCAGGGCAGAACTTTGCATCTAGTGGATAAACTGATAAACAGGAGCGTGTGTAGTTTGTAAAAAGAGAGATCACACAAAATGAATGAAGGAATAACTGCAAATACCAGATAAAGAAATAGCAAGAGAAGATGGTGATAGTTTTTTTTGTTTAAACACTGTGCAAAAGTGGAATTGAATTTTAGACAGATAAATACATCCCTTGTAACACTGCAAAACCAACCCTACCTTTCTGAATTTTAAAAAGGTAGTTAGGTTTTGGTTAATGACTTGAATCAAAACCTAACATCCCAAGATATGGAAAATGACCAGTCTTTTCTTTTGTACCCCTGGAAGTAGTCATGGCCAACTATCTGACAGTCATTTATTCATGTTTGTCTTGATATCAATCAACAACCGGAGACGACAAGGGCAATGAGAAGTAACCGAGCAACAAACTTCAGCAGTACAAATCCAGTCTGAAAGGGGAAACGAGATATTTCAATTTATTTTTAATTGAAGTTTCAGTTTGTTTGTTTTCATCATCTATCCTCTCCTCCTGGTAAGGTTGAATTCCTTTCCGTCTCTGCCTCTCCCTCTCGTCTCGGTAAATATTACCTTGAGGTGAATAACTTCACCTGCTGTTCGGCTGCTTTGCCCCTGAGCCTTTTTTCAGTCAGAAATGAAAGTGTGTCTGCTCCAAACGCCGTGTCCATTTGCAAGGTTGATGAGAGAAAGCGAGGCCCACACGGTCCCTGCACTATAATTTCATTCACTCGTCCACAAAGCAATCATTTTCACAGATTCTCAAATGGCTTCAAATGCACCGCAGAGTTTTTTCAGTCTGCGATAATGTAAGTTTTAACTAGAATCCCTTTTTATCGTCACCCCTTAATCTTTTCACGTCTGAATGAGCGACTCCAAAAGGATTTTAAAGCCCTAATTTAATCCGCTTCCTAATTTCAAAGTGGATGTCACATTAATGCTCACTGAGAGCAGCAGAGTAGTCTGGGAACCAACCAGAGAACAACTGGGAGGTTGGTTACGAGGTTTTGTTTGAGATTTAACTGCTCTGACCTCGAAGAGGAAACAACTTTTATGAAACTTGACCTTAAGACCTCCTGGATTTGTTCATAAAGTCAAGAAACGGAGGCATAATTGTTCCTTTGCTTTTTTATGTGAGCATCTCAAAACTGAAATAATAAAAAATGATCCTTTAAGCTGAAACAGTCTTAGAAATATTGAAGGACAAGTGAATATTTGGGGGACTTCCAATAAAGTCCACTCTAGTACATTACAAGAAATTCTGTAAGGAAATATGAGGAAATGAAGATGAGAAGCAGGAGTTTATAATTTTAGTATATATTTATACTTTTAGTTAAAATGTTTCCAAGCTTTTTTTATAGCTTGGAAAATTTTTTGCAGAGCTGAAAAGTGTTAAGTGTATTTTGTGTTATTCTAATGTGTCAAATTTAGATAATCTGTTAAAGTATCTAGATGAAAAATGCCTTAATATCTAACCAACCTCCAAATCAATTTTTTTTTCCTGATGAACTGTCTAAATATGTTATTTAGGGTGCCATTGTTATGTTGGGGGGATATTTGAACATTTTTGTATAAATTTGTTTAGTTCTGCAGTCCTTTGCTTCAAACCAGTGCTGACCTCATTTGGTTGAAGCAGTTTGATTCCCCATTTTTTTTAAAACCGTGCAGCTTTTCAGTCGTCACTGTTTTTCGTAAAAAAGCACCTTGCTCAGACCCTGAGCCCGGTGGCGGAGAGTTGGGTGATTGGAACAATGTTTGCTTTGGTTATTTAAGTTGAATGACTTAAAATTTTAATGTGTATTTATGCCGTTGACATAGTTCAGTCTGACACCATACTGACAACCAGGTAATACGCTTTGTTCACTGGTGAAGACATCAACTCTTTGCGTGACCAGTGTTCAGTGTTGCGTGACCAGCAGAAAAAACTGTTTAGATCACTCTGACTCTGGACGTTAGAGAAGTCCCCAAAAATATAAACTACACATGATGCTTTATATATTTCACGGTTAACCACATCCAGTCTTTACACACAGACGCATATAGGGAAGAAAAAAACAAAGGGGAAAACCTCAGGCCCTGTCAGGAACAGAAAAAAAACAAACCCATAAACTGTCACTTGCTTGATCCCTTCTTGCTCTCTGTGGTTTTCACCTGCATTATCTGACCATTCAAATGATCCTCCTTCTTGCCCTATGTTCTAAAATGTTGCTGCTGTTGGAAAGGAATGGCTAAACAATGAAAGAATACATGAGTTCTATCTGATGGTGTCACAGTGTGACCACGTGTTACATTCATTCCTGATTTTCTCAAATTTATTATTAATGGTTTGAAGAAATGTCTAATCAGAAGAGTTGTCAAACCTGACTCCACCCACATTTGACTTCACCCTGAGTCATGACCGGACTGGTAAGAGGTGACCAGAGCTTTTAGAAAACTCAAGAACACTCGTCCCAAAAAAAAAAAAAAATAAAGCAGTAGCTTTCCCTTTGTTCCCCTTCTATGAGACATTTCAAGATCCTTGCAAGTACAAGTTGAAAAAAAAATTAAAAAACTCTTAAAAAATTTAAATGTAGGGGGAAAAAAAACTCTACTCACATTACAATAATTAATGAAACAGAGTTTAATAGCATTTTATAGTATTCATTAGAAGAACAGATGACTATGAAGTGTAAAAGTGAAGCAGATGATTTAAAGCTGAAACCTAAAACAGTAAAACAGTAATTCACTTTAAATGAAAAATCACAAACAGCTTTTGAACTGAAAACTTTCCTGACTCGTAATAACTAAAATAAATCAACTTGTGGTCTGTTGTGTGAAAGCAGTTTAAAGCAGTAAATAAAGGATTAACACCGGCTGGTTTATCAAGGATTAAAGTGACATGACGGCTGCTATCTGTCTTCGCGCTAATATTGACAGACGCTGTTGTAGTTTTAATTGTGTGAACCATATTGTTGCGGAAAGATTATGCTCCATACCTGAAGCCCCCCCTCCCTCCCTTCCAGGCCCATCTGTACACACTCTCCAGTTTTCGTTACTGCGTCCCATTAAATCCCATCTCCTTTTTTTTTTCATAGCTGAGGTCTGAGGTAGCTGTTGTTCATGCCGACGGTGGACCGCGACATTCTGACAGCAAGAAGAAGCTTAAAGCTCTCACTTAATCCCGTGACGGCCATTACAGCAGAATGGCCATGTTTCAGGCAGGGGAAAAAGAGAGTGGTGGTATCTAAAGTGGTGGATTAGGGGGGGATTAGTGGCTCATCTGCCTGCCGAGGGGCTGATTAATCCAGCTGCTTGGGTTGTTCAGGTTCAGGGGTTGGAGGGGGATAGGGGGGATTCGAGGATAACAAACAGGTTAGAAAAATATTGGTTAGAGATTAGCAGGATGGGAAATAAAGCTTGTCCTTATCAACATCACAGGAGCATCAGGATGCTGATTTTGACACAATTTATCCAGTTTTTCTGCCTCATAAGGGAATATTTACTTTTATATTACTGCACGTGCCAAATACATGGTTATACACGGAAGATAGAAGAGTCATCTTTAAACTGAAAAATTACTGGCTAATTTTTTTACGGAGTCTATTCGTTTAAAACTCTTCCCCATTTTGAGGAAACAAATAAAGACCGCACTGGAATAAAATGTGCAGCAACTACATGGACAGAGCAAATAACAACAAAAAATGATGTTCACTGGCCCAATGGCAGGAAGAATGTTTGAGGAAGCCAACTATAGGATTGAAACATTTTGGAACGATATGACTCAGTTGTCAAACAAGGTAGTGGCAGCATCATGCTGTGAGGCTGTATTGCTGCAGTGGATAATTTCATTATTTATGACAAGTAGTGGTCAAATGTTGAACCAGAATTATGGCAGGAGCTTGTCAATTATTACTAAAATGTTATTTAAAGTTAAAAAAGATTTCTTATAAAGAGATGGAAGCAGATTAGTACTGTGGTACCTGCAGTCTGCTCATCTTCTTTACTATGGAACTATTTTTAATAAATTGTCTTTATATTGTGGTATAACGTTTAAGTCTGTTAGCTCAATGCACTTTGACAACTTTGGCTTCAAATGACCAATTGAAACAGTGTGAAACATATCTCATCCCTCTTCACAAAAGGATAAAATATTTCTAGTTACTCCTTAGCTTTATTGGTGTGTGATCCTTTAAGCATCAGACTGACCCACATTACACTTCATTACTCGGTAAACCACCGAAGCACAATCTGTCCAACACCAAGCAAGTGTAAACCCTACTTGATCCGTCCCTCAATGTCATCCGTTCATCCTCAAATCCAACTGTCCACTCAGAAACACTCCTCCCTCTGTCTGGGCCACCACCTCCTTTTCTTTCTGTTTTTTTTTTTTTAATTATTATCCAGCCACCCCTCTTACACACAGTCAATCGCTGAAATCAGATTATTACTGACGTATGCCAACATTAAGACCTCCCACTGTTTATCCACATGGAGCATCATTCTTTATCTTTCGAATTGGGAAGGAGCATCTGGTGCCAAATATAAACTACAATGTTACAGCAGTCAACGGGGAAATTTCAGGTGGTAAATATTAGACATTGCTTGAATATGATGTCAGTTGATATTGACCAATACCGGCTTATAGAGTTAGTGGTTTAAGCAATCAATTGTAATTGTATCAAAATGAGAAAAAAAAAAACTAATAAGGTTTGCAAGAATGCAATATTTTATTAAAATAAACAAGTGTTTTTTTCTTTCCTGTCACACAATAAGTGTGACAGGAATATCCTATTAATACTTTCTGTTGAGGAAAGCAGCCCAAATTTTAACTTCTCGCCCAAAGCAGTTTTTCTTTTTTCCAGCCTAAAAGGAGCTCAGTGGAGTGGAAACCCATCCGATTTGGCAATACTGTGTCTGAGTGAGATGTTTTCATATCCAAACTGTCTGTGTGATTGTACCAAGCTGTACCGTTGTGTAGCCAGTAGAAAAATTCAACTGCAACAGCCACCATTTAACACAAGTAAGCCAGTGCTGAGACGGTTTTAGATCAAATATTGCAGAACTTCAGTATTTCTGGCTAAATGTCAAAAACTGCACAAAAGATACCCCCCTAAAAGCCCATGTAGACAGTTTATATGAACAAATATGATTGATGTGAGGTTAGTTATACTTCAAATATTTTCTTGTTTGCATACATAAGGGGAAAAAAAATAATTGTCCAACAACATGTAGCACAATTTAAGGTTTTGATTTATTTCTCTGTAGTGGATATATATATATATATATATTTTTTTTATTTTTTTTTTTTTTTTTTTTCTGATAAATCATCAGTGAAAAACGACCTCTGCCCAGAGAAAGAATCACTGGACGTATACCAAAAACCAACAAACAAAAAATCAGACTCAACTTCAGATGAAGTTGAAGCTTTGATAGTGAAGTTCAGGTTTGTCTTCGACTGCAGGGATTCTCTAGTTGCACCAGAACATATTTCACTGAGCTCTGTCCTGACTCACAACACATAATTCTCAGGTCTGAGCCCATCAGAGACTGCCGGTATGCTTCAGGTCAGTTTTTTTTTGCCTTCAGCACTGAAGCACAGTTTTCTCTGTGGACCCACCGCTGGCTGCACACAAGCTGCATCCGAAATGTCTTTTTAGATTCAAGAAACATCTTGAAGATTCCAACCCCTTAAGAAAGATTCAAAGTGAAACCTTGAGAGTAAATGTGGAGGATTTCTTTTTCTAACGGCCAGTGATTGTTTGGAACACACTGCGGACCCAACATATTTCAATTAGCAACACATTGTGTTCCCTTTATATAATGGACGCTTCATTATACAAAATTACATATATTGTACTTAACAAACCACAGCAAGATGCCCCAGAATCTTACTTTTGAGGTATTGAACTGACAAATCTGACCTCACCTCTTTTGTTATTTTTTCAATTTAAGCCTGCACTTCAGTGAAATTATTTAAAACCTTCAGTACATGAAATTACAGCTACTATTCACTGTTACCTAAAATTCAGCAGGCTTTTAGAAAAGTAGCTTGTATTTTAGCATAATAGCCAACGTTAGCATGCTAATATTAGTAACATTAGTGTTAACATGCCTTTATATGTCAGATTTCTAATTCTCATTCTGATTGGTGGTGACATTCATTCATTAGCTTCAGCATATTCCAAGCACTGATAAAATTAGCAAGCTAACAGTAATTAACAAAAAAAGATGTGTGGTAAGAATAGCATCAATTCCTGGATGCTAACTCCATAACTGCAAAATGCTCCACAATAGCTATTATTATTCTTATTTGATGAATTATTACAATTCAATGGTTTAATGGTTTATATTTTATCAAAAATATATAAGCACCTTCTCCAGGGGAATTCCAGGCAGCTGAGATACATCATCCCTCCAAAGTGTATTTAGGCAACTCCTCTAAAATTCTGATGACTCTGTGATTAAAGTTAACAAGGCAGAAACTTGCAGTCTTAAAAGAAAGAGGGACTGAAAATTTAAAAACTGTATATAATTCTGACATATATTTCTGACAAGGTAAGCCAAACAAAGCTCACATTGTGTGGACACTTCATATCTGTTGACAGTCGATGCTGGGGGATGGGTTATTGCAAAGTAATATAAATAAATAGCCTTTTACCCTCAAGTACCTGATCAGATTTGGGAACATTTCTTCTGATACTTTCATTTTCTCCTTGATCTTGTTTGCAGGGTGTCAATATTCAAATGGTTATATATATTTAAATTTGTTTGTTTTCTGTGTTTTACATCAGTAGAAAGTTTAGAATCCACACTTTCTGTAAAAGACTCAAAATGTCCCCAGGGTAACTTGCTCCAGTTTTTTTTTTTTTTCATACGCAGTTACAGATTCTACCAGGAAACTCAGGTCATGCTTTAGAAAATGAACAATTACCGTATTTTCCGCACTATAAGGCGCACCTAAAAACCTTAAATTTCCTCAAAAGCTGACAGTGCGCCTTATAACCCGGTGTTACGGCCCGCACAGGGCACACAAACATAAGGAGTCCAAACCAAGTTATATAAAACAAAAGTTTTATTCACTCCGTGGCTGGACATAAAGGTACTGGGGAATCGTGGCAAAATAAACAAAAGAGTGGGAGCATTCGCAAACCAGCCAGCAGTTGGCCGTCGGATTCGGGCCGCTCCCCTCACCCTGCCTTGCGGGATTACTCACCCTGCAACCAAAAACCGGCAAAACCTCGGTCTGGCCAACGATTCCCAGACCTGACAACAAAAGGGAGGTTTAAACAAAAGTAACATAAATGGAGCGGGAGCGAGGCTTGGAGACACGCTGCCGACCAGGAGCTCCTTCAAACTTCCTCGCCCCCTGGTGGGTGGAGCTTGATCCCTTTTAAACTCTCCCCAGCCAATCAACTGTAAGAAAAAAAACAGCAATTAAACAGAATTCATTCAAGCAGTGACAGGAGCCCGTCACACCTCCACCCCTAAATGCTGCATGGGAATTTAGGTGCACCATGCAGCATCAGTAGTAGGAACGGGACAAAGCGTCTGCCAAGATGCTATCTTTACCCTTTATATGCTTTACGTCCAAACAGAAGGACTGAAGATAAAGGGCCCATCGCATCAGCCGCCGATTCGAATTACGCATTTGCTGAATAAAGACAAGCGGGTTATGATCGGTGTAAACCACGATCGGGCCACTAGAGGAGCCCACATAGACCTCGAAGTGTTTTAAAGCCATAATCAGCGCCAGTGCCTCCTTCTCTATTGTGGAGTACACCTTTTGATGTCTATTAAATTTCTTTGAGAAATAGCACACAGGGTGTTCTATCCCATCAGAACCGTCCTGCAAAAGAACCGCACCAGCCCCTGTATCACTGGCATCCACCGCCAATTTAAATGGCACCGTGTACACTGGTGCGGCAAGAACCGGTGCACTACTCAAGAGCGCTTTGACACATTCAAACGCATGTTGGCACTCCGGTGACCAATTGAACGGAACCCTTGGACTCATCAAGTCAGTGAGAGGAGAAGCGACGGCGGAAAAGTTCTTACAGAAACTCCTGTAATAGCCAGCCATTCCAAGGAAGCGCTGTAACTCACGCCGTGAGGAAGGAATGGGAAATGATGAAATGGCCTCTATTTTTGAACCCACCGGTCTAACGTGCCCATTACCCACCATTTTACCCAAGTAAACCACAGTGGCACGACCAAACTCACATTTTGCGAGATTAACCGTCAGGTGGGCCTCATTTAATTTCTGAAACACAGTTTTCAACTGTTCTAGATGTTCCTCCCAAGAGTCTGAATAAATGACGATGTCATCTAAATAAGCTTCACACCCCTTCACACCAGACAAGACCTTATTTACCAGACGCTGAAAAGTTGCCGGCGCGTTGCGCACGCCAAATGGCATCACTGTGTACTGCAAGAATGCATCTGGAGTCACAAATGCAGTGATTTCCTTGGCGCGCTCCGTCAGTGGGACCTGCCAATAGCCTTTCAGCAGATCTAACTTTGTCACAAACACTGCGGAGCCTACTCGATCTACACAGTCCTCCATCCGGGGAATCGGGTGGCAATCTGGTTTTGTGACTCCGTTAACTTTTCTAAAATCAGTGCAAAAGCGGTCAGACCCATCCGACTTAACTGCTAACAAGCACGGTGAACTCCATGCACTACAACTTAGCTCAGCAATGCCATTTAGCAACATGTATTCAACTTGATTTTGTAGGCGTTTTCTTTTCTCTGGGTTTACCCTATAAGGATGTTGCTTAATAGGGAAAGAACCGCCGACATTTATATCATGTTCCAACACATGAGTTTGGGAGGGTACATCTGAAAACAGACCATGGTATGAATTGATAAGGTCCACCATGTCCTGTTGTTGATCATCAGACAAGTGTGACAAACAATCATCCAGGTTAACCAGCATCTCAGAATTTTTTAGTCGGCCCCGCAGCATAGCCTCACCTGGGTGGTCAATATCGGATTCAGGACTGGACAGCTCCTCCGAGGAAATCGCCTCAACTGACCGTGCCGCGGATGGAGCTGAAGGTAAGGACATGTCACCAGAAGATAAACTCAAAGAAACAGAATGATTTTCATCTCGTTCATGATATTCTTTGAGCATGTTTATGTGACACAAGCGGCTGCGGCGCACGCGGTCAGGAGTAGCAATTATGTAATCCGTGTCACTCACTTTACGTGTAACCACATACGGTCCGCTGTAGCGCGCCTGCAGACTAGCACCTTCAACGGGCAAAAACACCAAGACTTTATCTCCCGGTTGAAATTGCCTGTCACTAGCCTTAATGTCAAACCAGCCCTTCATTTTGCTCTGAGCGGCTTGAAGATTTTCTCTAGCCAACTCACATGCCCGATGAAGACGAAAGCGAAACGCACTGACGTAGTCAAGAAGGTTTTGTGAATCACCACAGCCCATCCATTTTTCTTTTAACAATTTCAGTGGTCCACGAACAGAATGGGCAAAAACAAGATCTGCTGGGCTAAAGCCAAGTGATTCCTGCACCACCTCACGTGCTGCAAAAAGCAGCAGATGAACTCCTTCGTCCCAATCTCTGTCAAACTCCAGACAGTATGCACGAAGCATGCTTTTCAAGGTCTGATGAAACCGCTCCAGCGCGCCCTGGCTCTCCGGGTGATAAGCGCTGGAACGGCAATGTGTGATGTCAAGCTGTTTCAAAACTTGCTTAAAGATGCGTGACATAAAGTTGGATCCCTGATCAGTCTGAATTACTCTTGGCAAACCAAACAAGGAGAAAAATTTCACCAAGGCAGACACAACTGACGGCGCAGTTATTTTGCGCAATGGTATAGCTTCTGGAAACCGAGTTGATGCACACATCACTGTTAGCAAAAACCTATGACCAGACTTGGTTCTTGGAAAAGGACCAACACAGTCCACCAAAACACGGTCAAAAGGTGCATCCACTGCAGGAATAGGATGTAAAGGGTGAGGTGCAATTGTTTGATTAGGTTTCCCAGAAATTTGGCACGCCCCGCAAGTTTTACAATATTTCTTCACATCTTTTTTTAATCCCGGCCAAAAAAATTGCCGCAAAATGCGGTCATATGTTTTGGTCACCCCCATGTGACCAGCCATGGGATTGTCATGAGCAAGACTTAAAATGGCATGACGAAATTTCTGTGGTACCACAATTTGATTAACTGCCCGCCAGTCATCTTCTGCAGTGGCCTGCGATGGTGTCCATTTACGCACCAACAGGCCATCTACACAAAAATATCCCTCGTGCATTTTTTCAATTTCTTCATTTGACACAACACGGTTGAACAAAGGGACAAGAGAAGAATCACGACTTTGTTCCAGAATAAGATTTTCCCTCGACATGTTGTTGTAAAGAGCCTCCCCCTGGTCCACATAAAAGGAAGGTGCAACCGGTGTAGAAGACACCGATGTACCTACAGGATCCAAGTTGCCTCCCCCATTCAAAGGGTCATCTGATAAGCTGCTTTCCTCCAGGTCGATCGCATCACCGATGTCCAGTTCCATGTTTTTCTGGGCCATAGCGCGAGTAACCGTGCACACGGGGAACACCTTTGGATATTTTCTCTGCAACTCATCGGGGGCATCAGATGTCACTGGAACTGCAGTGACTTCCGGATTAATCAAAATTCTACCCCCGGCCAAATCGTTTCCGAGAAGAAAATCAACCCCTTTTATTGGGAAAACTGGACTTGCGGCCACCACCACCTCACCAGAAACCAACTTTGAGTTCAAACAGACGCGATGAAGAGGGATGCTTAAAAAATTCATTCCAAGACCTTGCACCAGTTCGTGTGAATTTAAAAAGGTCTCATCACTTAACGGCAGAACACTATCCAGAATAATGGATCTAGATGCCGCCGTGTCCCTCAAGATTGTTACAGGTACTCTTTCTCCGCCTGCTACGGAGACACTCCCTGTCATAAGAAAAGGTGCATAAATTCCCAGCTCTACGTTCCCCGCCTCGCAGGATACCAATACCGGGGGTGGCTTAGCTGACAAGGGTTTTTTGTTGAGCAAAAAACAGTTGGCCATAATATGACCACGCTTATTGCAATGAGCGCAAACCGGCCTCCTACCGACTCCACCCTCAAAGAGATGTTCCCCCTCAACGTTGGGCTTTGCAGGAGACAGGGGACTACGCTGCGGCGCATAAGGCTGTCTGTCAAATACATTTTTATGTGTCAAAACGTACTCGTCCGCCAATAAAGCCGCCTTGGGGATTTCAACAACCTTCTGTTCATTTAAATATGTTACAATCTGTTTTGTCAAACAGTTTTTAAATTCTTCCACCAGAATCAGATCACGTAACTGGCTAAAGTTCTTCACTCCTTGTGCCAAACACCAACGATCAAAGAGGACCTCCTTATCATGGGCAAATTCTATGTAACTTTGACCCTCAGCTTTAACAAGCCCGCAAAACTTTTGCCTATATGCTTCCGGCACAAGTTCATACGCTTTGAGAACAGCTGATTTCACTGAGTCATAATTCAAACTGACATCAGACGGAAGTGAAGCGTAGGTCTCCTGAGCTTTCCCTGTAAATACGCACTGCAATAATAATGGCCAAAATTGTTTTGGCCATTGTAATGATGTAGCCACTCTCTCAAATAGGACAAAATACATGTCCACATCTTTGTCGGAAAAGGGTGGTATCAAACGAATGCACTTGCTCATATCAAAGGTAGAGGAACCCCATTGGGCAGTTGAGCTGCTCACCTCAAGCTCTTTCAAACGAATTTCTTTATTTGCTTCAGTTTCCAATTTACGTAGTTGAAACTCATGATCCAATTCCCGTTCTCTGAGAGCCAGACGGCGGAGTTCAAGCTGTAACTCCAAGTCTCGAAGGTCAAAAGAAGACTTTTCATTCCCAGCGCCCTGACAATCTTGGAGGCTAGTCTGAGCACCAGGGCTAAGCAGATGATCCGGATCAGAGTTAGTTTGGATATCAGCGTTACCATGTGGGCCAACCTCAGAACTAGAGCGAGGAAGAACGCCAGCTTCAATCAAAGCAGAGACAATCTGAGATTTCATTTCCGCCTTTTTTAACTGCTTGGAAACGGAGATGGAAAACTCACCAGCAATTAACAAAAGCTGGTCCTTTGTACAGCAATCAATTTGCTCAATGGTAGGATTGTCCGAAAACTCTTCCAGCCTAAACTCCATTTCGGTTTAGAAAATCACACAGAACTAAGATAAACAACGAGAGAAAGAATTAAAGGCGCTCCTTGCAACCCACAAACATCAATAAGTGTAGGAAAATACGCCCAAACATTTAGGTGGCAATGTCTCAGACAAACGCCCCAGCAAATGACAAGCGCATTTCCGAAGCACCACAAAGACTCCGCACAAAAATATAACGGAATTAATAAGTCCTCCAAATGTGACGAGCCCCCAATATGTTACGGCCCGCACAGGGCACACAAACATAAGGAGTCCAAACCAAGTTATATAAAACAAAAGTTTTATTCACTCCGTGGCTGGACATAAAGGTACTGGGGAATCGTGGCAAAATAAACAAAAGAGTGGGAGCATTCGCAAACCAGCCAGCAGTTGGCCGTCGGATTCGGGCCGCTCCCCTCACCCTGCCTTGCGGGATTACTCACCCTGCAACCAAAAACCGGCAAAACCTCGGTCTGGCCAACGATTCCCAGACCTGACAACAAAAGGGAGGTTTAAACAAAAGTAACATAAATGGAGCGGGAGCGAGGCTTGGAGACACGCTGCCGACCAGGAGCTCCTTCAAACTTCCTCGCCCCTGGTGGGTGGAGCTTGATCCCTTTTAAACTCTCCCCAGCCAATCAACTGTAAGAAAAAAAACAGCAATTAAACAGAATTCATTCAAGCAGTGACAGGAGCCCGTCACACCCGGTGTGCCTAATATGTGGACCAATATTGAGCCACAACAGGTCTAGCAATTACGGTAAGCAGCTGCCGACTTCATTTTCCCCGTAGAAGAAGCATGCAGTGCATGCTGGGATAGTTGTCAAAAAACAGGTTTGTTAATAAAGTTTGACTGACCGATCTACCCATAGACGATGTCTATATATCTACCTACCCACCTAATAATCAGGTCCTCTGCAGGTCATCTAGCATCACGTTCTCCACAAACATGTTGTGTGCGAACAGAGAAGGGTGACCATCGTCCGGCCCAGACGCCCCATTCCGGTCGGAAGTCTCTCCTCGCAGACCGGAATCGGACTGTTTTGTTGACATTCTTTATGTCAACAAAGTAGCTTTAGACATTTATCCGGGGAGCTTCGGCTAGAGTTACCAAGGGACCAGCACCTATACATTTAAAGCTGTGGAGGTCAGTGGAAGAGAGACAGAGGCTGCGGCGGCAGCATGTCGGTTGGTCTGTGCTAACCAGACAGCAGTTGGGCACAATTTCACAACACCAAAACTGTGAGTGAAACAATGACTAGCGCAGATGCTATATATAGAACTCGGGGACCAATTGTTTATTATTAGACATCCATATTTGTAGTGAACGGAAAAAATCATGTCCCGTTCACTACCAGACGGGTGGCAACATAACTGTGTTGTCTATTCTATTCGCCTTATAATGCGGTGCACCTTATACATGAAAAAAGTTTTAACATAGGCCATTCATTGAAGGTGCGTCTTATAATCCGGTGCGCCTTATAGTGCGGAAAATACAGTATTTTTGAACCCCTGAACATTTAAAGAGACAAGAAAAGCTGCCAAACCTAAGGAAATAAATGCTGCATTTGTGTCTACAGTGGTGGATGATTATGTGAGGCTTTACACGAGTGTGGGTGTGTTTGTGTCATTGTGTGTCTGAGACGTGCGATTTTTCTCTTATTGACTCAATCAATCACATGGTGGTGTGATAACAGAAGCATTGTGTGTGTGCGGACCTGTTCAAGTGGTGATTGACTTTAATTACTAACAGTGATGTGAGGAGCACAATAATGTTCCCTCAGTCCCTCTGCTGCTGCCGCTTTCTCTCCTCTTCACATCATCCATTTATATAACTGCACACAGCCCCACTGCGAGTGTGTGTTTGTGTGCTAGGGCCAGTGATGTAACTCAGAACAGAGGAAGAAAATGGCTGTCCACTTTGTCATCAGTTTGTTTTTTTGTTGGTTTTTTTGTTTTTTTTTTTTGTCAGGCTTCATGTTAAAACCACAAACCTATGATTGTACCTGAGCAGCGTTGAATTTCCTGATTGGACTGTTTTTCTAAACTAAAACGTACAAAGGCCTCAAACTGAACCGCTTCAATATTGATCATGTGCAGAACACTGGGTGCTGGAAAAATAAAGATCTCACTGTGTCTTATGAGACAATGAAGAAATAACTGTGCTTAATGATTTACTATAATTGTTGTATTGCAGGGTCTGACTTCACTTAATTGCCTTTGATTCTGCATGATATTTTCATTTTATTATTGTGGAAATTATACTGAAAGAGGAAGAAAAGGCTTCGTTGTTGTGTTTGGCTAGCCACTCACCCTCCAGTAATATTCCGATGGTGTTCGTCTCAGAACAAGTTCTTTTGATTTAGAGTAAAATTTTCAGCGCAGTCTTTCTGCACATGACTTATTATCAGTCAGACCTGCTATTTTATAGCAACAACGGAAGGATGAAAGCTCTCTACATTCTACCGCTGTGACACATTTCTGACTCATGTTAGATTCCAAACTTTGATGGGTTTTTTTTATATGTTGTAAATGTGTTCAAAATGAATTTATCTACTAAAAATTCATATTGCTATACCTTACTGAGGTTTAGAAAAATAAAAAAAAAACATTTTTTGTTTTAAAAAGCTTAATCCAAGGTTAAAAAAGATTTAATTTCTCCATAACGACCCTGGATCTGATCATTTAAATGTTTGCATTGCTAGCCTTAATGAGTGCTGACGTATCATTTCTGTTAGTGCAGCTTCTGTTAATGCTTGAATACTGGAACTGACTGTAACTCATGAAGCAATCAGCATAAGAAAGGCAACTGGTGCACTGGACAATGTGTCTGTGTGTGTGTGTTAAAAGCAGCTGTTCGCTTGTGCATCGCTGCATATTGGGCGGCTCACTAATCAGTCAGTGTTAGCAATGATGCTGCGGGTTAAATATGCATGCAGCAGTGTTGCAGCATCTTTAATTAAACGATCGTAATCCTCCTGTTATTCCTGTATGAATTGTTCATGATCATTCTGCTGCCAATTAACACTGCGACTCGACAAGCCTGTGTGAGCTTCTCCGGCAGGAACTTTTATTTTTCATGAAGAAAAACAACCTTGTGACTTCAACGCGCTGCAGGAGGATTCGTGAGAGAGGAAGCGGCAGATGTAGAGCCAGCCTGACAGCGGGAAGCATCGCGGCACCTTTGCTGCTTCACACCTTTTAGCTTTTACACCTGAACTCTCGTAATGAACAGCCGCATCATTTCTGGATCTGATTTGACACCAATCAGGTCACGCAGTGGGGAAGAGTGTCTGTTATAATTACCTGAAAAGTAGCTTTACATATAGGAATTTATCAAGTCAAAGTAAGAAGAAAGCACATCTTTCCCTTTCAGAGATCATGCTTTAGGTCTGTGTCCAAATAATCTTTGAGAGGCAGAATAAACACGATTAAAATCCATGAGGTATGTCCAGATTAATGCAATGAGAAATTTAAAAGTATGAATAATCAAGGGCTGCATTAACACTCTTTTTAATCTCCACTTACTGACTTGCTTTGTCATGTCTAAAACAAAATCTTTCAGAAATATTTTTTATTATCAAAAGTGTTTTATTTTCTGCCTTTACACAAGGAATGACTCAGAAGGTTAATTATGGTGTTGGCTCTCCATTCAAAGCTTTAACAGCTTCTAGAAAGGATCTTCATTAGGACTGGGAAGGAATTTCTGACCCTTCTTCCACAGGCGTTTGCATTTGTAAGGTCAGGCACTGATGTGGGATGATGAGGCCTCACTCATTGTTTCTGCTCTAATGTCACCTATCCTGTCGCCCACTTCTCTTCCTCTCTTAAAGTTGTATGCTAGATAATGTCCTCTGTCTTCTCCCAGTGCAGTCTAGAAACCAATCAAAGCCAGAAGGAGGATTTTACTGTCAATTGCACCTCCATGTGGCGCTGCTCATTCCCTCTCTCCCTCACTCTTTGCTCTCTGATATGCTGCCGCTGTTACAGCCTGTCACGAATGTTCTGGCTAGTTACTTTTGAGTAAGTAATGGTAAGTTGTTTCTCCACCATTAGCACATTTAGCAGCGTGCACATTAGGATTCTGAACATCGCTAAGGCTCATCATCTTGTCACACGTTATCTGTCTCATAACAATGTCACAACATAGTGAAAGTTTTAACAAATATGTAAAAAAGAGATTTTTTTTAAATAATTTAAATTTAGTTTATTTTCCACTAAACAGTTTTTTTCTTAGTAGTTTGGTACTTGTATTATACTCTTTCTCAAATTGATGGGTAGCAAGAGGTACTTCTCTCAGGTCTGTGCTGATGCAGTTCTAAGCTTGCAATTGTTTTAGGGTCCACCTGTAAAGCAACCAAACTCCAGTTTTTATACAGAGTGTCGCAGTAATATTGATAAGGAGTTCAAATGCATTTGATTAAAATCACCATCTGGTCTTATTGGTGCTTCGTTTTGGTGATACCACAATAAATCAAAAAACAAAAAAAGCCTAAATTTACCAAATTACCTGCAATCTTAAGTAACTGTAGAAAGTGAAAGTTTTTGAAACAAGTATTTCCTATTTTAGCGCAGGAAGTGTTAAGAGGGTTATTCGGCATACAGAAACAAATCGAGAAATGTTGGCTTTAATTGGGCTAGTTTTACTAAATTGACTAAGGGTGAAGACCGAATGGCAGTCTGCACATAACTCGTTCAAAGGAAAATAACTCTGCAGGATTGAACTGTGCTACTACCCATCTGCCAACATCTGATAAGGCGCGTCACATATGAAGAACACGCCGCAGCTCCCTCACACTGCTGTAACCAATGACAACAACCAAAAGACTCGTGGCTCTTCCATGCAGGGTTGAAAGTTTTCTCATTTCAATAATATTCCACATATTTCCTCCTGCAGTGTTTACTAATTAGCAGCTGATTCTTCTTCTCCTCTCCTGCTGCATGAGGCGGTTTGAGTTCCACCACATCAAGGCATCAGCTCTAACTTCTGAGCAGAAATTGGACTTCTTATTGGACTCACCTACAGCTATTAATTAGAGCGGCTTTTCTTTAATTTCAGCAATTATTCCCCACCTGCAGCTCTTGTGGCAGTCCCAGCTGGATGAGGATTGAATCTCTCTGAATACTTTTTCCTGTTTGGGAATAAAAGAAAAGAAAAAAAAAAGAAAAATATCTGATCTAAGAAAAGAGCAGGTGTCACTAATAGCATTAATGAGTTGTTCCTCGTAGACAAAAGTGTTAGACATCGCATTCATCTCTTTTCGTCTTTTTGAATACAGAAGATGAAAACTGTCGTATCGTCTTTAGTCATCCTTTTTACGCTCGTTCTGAAGTCGTCGTGCCATTACCTGCTCCGGCAGTGCCGAATAATCGACTCCCCCCGTCCTCCTGTTTATCCACTTTAATCTGGCGGCTCTCGTGAATCGATGCTAATGTGCTCTATGAAATGTTCACTCACTGCCGCTGCTGCTCTTCCTGATTAAATATTGACAGAAGAACATCATGCTTTGGTAGCTTTCTAAATATATTGATCTCACCTGAGTTCATACCTGCGTCGGATCAGACCGACTCCTCTTATCAGAGTGGCACCAGCAGGAGGGAAACTTGCCAATTCTTATTTTACAAAGTGCCGTGTCTCTTAGCTTATGCTCAGGCTATGTTACATTTTACAACAGTGTGAATTCAGTTAAACTTTAAGCTTAAAATCAAAGATTTAGTTTCACTGAATTTCTGGTGAAAGCTTTAACATTTACTCCTGGGGAGGAAAGTCATTAATGTCCAGCTTTGAAATTATTATTTTTTTATTATTTTTCTTTTCCAAGGGCGGAGTGAATGTCAAACCACAGCAACGATTTCAAATATAAAAAATTTAGTGAATTTATATGTTGTTGTTTTTTCTCAATCTACACAAGGTCAAAATTAAAAATACCGACTGAATTATATTCATATATATATATATATATATATATATATATATATATATATATATATATATATATATATATATTTACCTAGGTGCTGTTGAAGGCTCTGCAATGATTTTAATTTGACGAAGCATTAACTTTTTTTTACATTTGCTCTATTGGCTGAGTGTAGCTTGTAGTTTTTCTAAGCAGCATAATGACATTAGCCTAATATTCATAACCGTGGGAAAGACCAGGAAGAGCTACTGAGTTGAACTGTCATTACACAAGTTGGGAAAGTGAAACCCCTTTTCACAACACACTTTTGAGAGATTAAGGCACCTTTTAGCAATCTTTGTGTGTCTAACAATAATGAACTGATCCAGTGAGGGAGCTGGAAGTCAGCCCTCCCTGTTACACCCAACTCACCAGGCAAGGTTGTCACAGCTCTGCATCGGCTGACTTTTATAAGAGGAAGCCGGTTTTGCAGACCAGGAAACAATGCAGTAATGAGGTTTTTGTAACGAGCTGGCCTGCAGGATTCATCCAGGTTCAAAATTCACACCAAGCATGAATGCTTGAATGAAACTTCCCATGTGGAAAGGCCAAAATGCCTTCCAGAGAAATGTTTCATGGTAAGAGGAGACAAACCGGCTATTCTGCCTGAGTGACAAGGACTTATTTCTCACAAAAGAACATTTAAAATTCTCATGGTTTAAATATTGTATTGAATCACATCCCAATATAACAGTTTTAGGACTCATCATGATATGAGTACGTGTAACAATAATGAGTTCTGCAGCTGTGATTTCTTAGCATTCTGTTTAGGAAAAGTTGTGGGGTTTCAGTTGACTGAGGTAACTCGTCGGGGCATTTTGGTGAAGCAACAGATTCCACCTACATGTGGGTGAAAAACCTCCTGATTCCTCCTCTGCTGCCATAGTGCATCCTCCTGACTGTGCAGCCGCCGTGTTTCTGTAAATCCCAGTCTGTCCATTTCCAATGAGGGTCAGCTGTGAGGGAGGAGGATGAGAGGAAGGGGCAGCAGCATCGGCATCGCTGAAATCTCCCAGCCTTCCTGAGCGAGGTGAGAATCGCCGGCTTTAACCCTGTGTGGGAGGACGAGAACAGGAAGCACAGCTAATTATTTAGTATTCTGAGGAAAGATGGAAGAAGATGCAGCGTGCCTCGTCAGTCTCGGCCTCCGGGTCAGCTCGGTAATGAAGCCAAAACTGAAAGCTTCATCTCTGAAAACCTCCATCAGATGATTTGCGGCCTTGCAGCTTGGAGTCCAGAGGTCAAATGCTGTAAATCCGAAGATGCTGTCCCACCGAACCCATTACTTGGACTAATGTTTGAGGGTTTTTTTTTTTTTTCCTAGCGACCCACAGAATGTGAGCAGATCACCTCAACAACGCCGGCTCTCATTAGAATGAAAGAGAACAAATTCAGCCAGCAGCTCAAAGGGCCCTGAGGTTTGAGGTTAGCATAAAATGCTCATTTTCCAATCAGCGTCTCACCTTTCCAGTGACTCCATGTGCTAAAAAGTACCTTTTTTTCTGTTTTCTAGGAAAGTACACTGATCTGCACAACTATGTTGCCTCACTGCGCTTTTAAAATACTGCAGAAAACAAGAATGTAGACCTGAGCAGCACTTTGGTTTGCATCAGTTGTTTGTGAAGGGTACTATAAATAAAGCTTGGCTTGACTCAACTTGTCTCACCCTGAAAAAAGAAAGCAATTTAAAATCAAACTATAACCCCCAGATTATTACAAGAAAATACCATCCTAAAACAACCTGAAAGGGATTTGGTTAAGATAAAAATGAAGACTACACAATTAAGGTAAAAAAAAAACAAAAAAACAACCACCTCAGAGCAAAACAAAGTGAGAATGTTTCACATTGTAATTTTCCTGGAGCACACCCTGCCGAGTCTCCTTGGTTATTCATAAAAACAAGCCTTAGTAAAATCCATTGCTCTTATAATGTGCTTTGCATTATTTTAAAAGTTTATATTTTTTTCAAACTAAAAAAAAAACCCTTATCATTTAAGATCTATACTTTTCACACTCATTATGATGAATTATAAACCACTTTAATTAAGCTGCTTTTAAGTAATTTGTCCTTCTGTTATTAAGCAGACATCATCAAGTTTCTGTTCCAACTTAAATTATTGTCACGTTTATGTCTTAGATTACCTAATATTAAGTTTCTTTTGTGCAACAATTGAACATTGGAATCCAGGACCCTGACCACAGAATAAACACGACTCATAAACTGTTGATACCAAGGAAGAGAGGGCAGGGGGAGGGAAAATAATCAACCTCTGATTAAGCTGGAGGATTACTGAACCCCAAAAGCCCCAATAAATACTTCATTTTAGATCATTTCTCTTTATCACATTACCACGCTTACATTAATACTGTTGTTAACCTACATATTTGACATTAGTACATGAGCTCATTTATTTTTCGCAGAACTGATTTGTGTCCTGCTTGAACTCTTTTAGGTTGTTTACTCATAAACATACATCACTGGCTGTGATATCTGCTCTTCATTATTATGCTTCAACATCTTATGGATTGAATGATGTTTCAGGCGAGACTCTAGTCACTGTAGATTGACAATATGTTGTCTGGTTGTAATGCTTTTGAATCAGTCATCACTCTGACCCACCACTGTAAAAAAATCTATCTATCTATCTATCTATCTATCTATCTATCTATCTATCTATCTATCTATCTATCTATCTATCTATCTATCTATCTATCTATATATCTATCTATCTATCTATATCTATCTATCTATCTAGTCTTAGTTTGTCATGTCTTGATACTGAAGCTGTTGTGTATTTTTTGTGTGACATATTCATAACAGTTAGAGTTACAATTTCCTTGGAAATGTAAATATAATGATTAGTTAGACGTGATGTTTGTGAGCTTTGACAGCGTGGGAAAGCAGCAATATAACAATCACTGCCACAGTTCCTCAAATGACAGATAAAAGAGCAGAAATCACAAACACAGATGAATGAAATGCCAGAAAATATGACAAATGACAACTTTTCTTAGTGTGTTTTCATGTGTGAACGCTTGTCATCTCTTTTCCGTCTGATTGCTGTTTCACTCTGTAGCCTGTAGACTGGAAATTAATTGGAAATTACACATATTCAGGCTCTATATATTTGTGATGACTGTCTGAGTTATTAAAGGAAATCTATTACTGCACGCTGCCTGGCCTGTTGATTTAATGACATGTTGGTTCAGTGTGCAGAAGCCAAATAAGAAATTATTAGTTTTCTCTGCTCTGTTTTCAAACAGTTAACTTTTAATCATCTCCAAAATAAAGACAAATTAAATTATGTTGTCACCTCAATCATCTCTGGTATTAAGAGTTGTAATGTAAAATGAATGTGCACAAACTCACACATACACAAAGCAACCCAAAACACTTCACATTGTTTGGCTTAATGTGATATTTATTTTTTGTTCCATCAACAAGAGGATTTTAATTCTAATTCTCTTCCTTAATCTGATTCTTTTTTAATCCTCATATGCTTTCATGTGTTTTAATCTTATCAGGGTGCAGGATGCATAACAAACACTTAACAAAGGAAATAATGTAATACAAAATTAATAAACAGGAACAGAAAGGCAGGTTAGTACCCGTAATGTTTGCAACATTTGCCAATTAGATTTATATATTTCTAAACAGCGTCAACTAGGAAACCTCAAAAAACTTTATGCCAAAAAAAAAAAAATCTAACATAGTGGGGCCCTTAAAATCTTAGTTTGCCAAGAAGATGGGAACACATCTAGAATACAAAAAGAGAAAAAAAAGTGTTTATAAAATGTTGTTGTTTTTTCCCCTGAATAAGTTGTTTACATCTTTGTGTGTGAAAACATACAAAGTTTGAGTTGGTGTGAAATGTTGATGATAATCTGTCTCTAAAATGTATCTTGAAAGATTTGAGTGCTTGAAAAAAGTTGATAACTCTTTTACAGGTATTTTTTTATGTTTTTGTCTTGAAATGTTAGGCTTTGCAAATGGATTTAAGAGATTCAGTGAAAAAGAACTAGTTTATAAAGAAAGTGAAGTCAAAGCTGCTCATCAAGAGCTGTATTTGTATGAAATAACCATTAAATGAAGTGCTCTGTGTCCTTGCTTTGATTTCTGACTGTGAAACTTGTTTTAATTAGACGTAAGAAATAAAAACAGCAGGTAGGAGGACCTATGGCTTTCTGAAAAGACAGCCTTGATGATGAGCTGAAACTTTTCGTTCTGTATAGGAGAAAACAGATTAGATTGATGAATGCAGAGTAATTATGTGGCTTCAACTGAAAGAATACATAAGGTCGTTGTATAATACATATTAATGAGCTAACCTTTTTTTTTTTCCCAGTCCTTGCAAAGCAAAGTTCAAATGTTGGTTGCAACTTGTCTGGAGGGAGAGGGACTTCTTTTTCTTGGAGGACAATCATTTTTTTTCAATGCACTTGTTTTTTGTTTTTTTTAAATCAGTGTTAAATGTATTGGTTCTTAAAAGTAAGTGTTCATCCGTCCATTTATTTGTCACCACATCTCAGGAGTGATGCCCTGCCCACGTCTCAGGACCTTTGGGGATTCAATGTTGTTCCCAGGCTGGAGAAGACATGCAGTCATCAAAACAACAGTCTAAGGTCCTCTGAAAAGTGTCTGGAAGCCTCCAAAAAGAGACCTTAACAAGACATCCTGATCAGCTCTCAGGTCTCAGGTCAACAGAAACATGCAATTTTACGTATTTTTTATACTTCATTTTTTCATCCACAACTGACTATATTATTTTATCCACAGCTGGAGTAGCGGGCACTCCATTTTGAGATGCACTGTTTTGCAGTAGTACACCTGTTGGAAAAATCATTAACCCGCTGCCATGCTGTGTGACATGCTGTGTCACACATGCTGTGTCATCTTGCCATGTATACTGGTGTTGAAAAGTGCAATATAGATTTAAACATAAGGAAAATCATCTTTCAGTAAGCTGGCTGGCAATGTTCAGAAAAAAGGAGGAACGAGGGCAAAGGGGTTTGCTGCGCAAGTAAACAGTGTACTCTGTGTCCCGCTGCCTTTCTCCTCTGCTGTTTCCCCCGCAGGAGCAAGTGAGGAGATACTGTTTTTATTTTTTATTAATTGCGAGCCCGGAGATAATGAGGTAATTTCTGCCAGCGCTTCTATGCTGTTAGTAAGGTAAGGAAACCTGCTATGAATATAAAAAAATAAATAAATAAATTATGTGTGTGTATATATATATATATATTATATATATATATATATATATATATATATGTATGTAAATAAAGTAATACAAAAAATATCTATCATATCAAACTGTTGGATCAGGAAAGGATACTGTGGCCATTTTGCTTAATTTACTTTTTAAATTGCTATAATTTCAAGATAAAGTGATCCTACTACACCAATTATATGTGGTAAATTACTTTCTTTCTGATGAAAGAAAAAAATATATATAATGTGCATGTTTTGGCAGGTTGTGAGTCGAGGGCTGAAACAAACAATTTTAACTTGTTTCAATGGAAATTGAAGGTGACTGCACAAAAAAGACACAAACTACCTCTTCTAATAAATTCCGATGTATATTTTTATATCAGTGTCTCATTCAAGCTTTCCGTCCCTAATGCCAAACTAAACTCTTAAAAATGATAATGTAATACAAGGTTTACAGCAGAAAACTCCATAGTTCTGCTTGTTGACTTTCTAGTATGTTTCTCATAAAACCTTAACACCTTTTTCTTTAGAATGCTGTATTTTTTTTTTTACTCAGTTTGTATTTCATCTCACCTAATCATCAAGAATTGTTTGAAAGACTCTTCGAGGATGAGCACATGCCAGTGCTGGTGGACAAGTGTTATCAGTTTCAAACTTCTCCTCACCCAAAAAGGCAATCTCTTATCAATGTTAATTAAACTGTAATTTCATTCATCAAACTTATCAAGAGACACAGACAAAGTGCAAAGTAATCCTTTCACATGTACACTGATGATCAGTGTTTGGACTTTTTTGCAGATTTTTCCCCTTTCCCTGCAGATCCGAGTTTCTGATGGAATCAAAGCAGCATCAATCTCGCCTTTGAAGTTAAGACGGCGAGATGAAAGGAGTTCTGACCTCTCCTCCCTCCATCACCTCCTCCCTGTTCTTCTTCACCATTTCGCTCATATTTACTTCCCTTCCCTCATCAGACCCACAATTTTCCTTTTCCAGCAAGATGTCATAATTTTTCCTCCCACAATAAGGCTCGGCTTCTCCGCCTCATGTCAGCCAGAGGTGGAAGAGATTGTTCCAGTAACAACATGGCAGTCAGACATGACTCTGGGGGAGATGTAAAGATTTACCCACATATGATTTAAACATATGATCCATCCTATTTGAGCGCACAGATCAAATATATCCAAGCTGACCCTTTGAGTCAAACTTCAGTGTTCCTCTTCCACTAGATTAAAGGACAAAAAATGAAAGAGGTGAATTTTGAACTTAAAATGTCATGGCTAAATTTATTCTTACTAAAAACTAGATCTCGTTGACTTCATTGGTTTATTTACATGACGTTCTAAGCTACCAATATTTATAAGAGAAGCTGTTTTCAATTACACAACTTTTCCTTTTGACAGAAATGTAATTGCATTTGAAATTGTTACTGAAATGTGCCTGCTAGTCTTTTTAATTTTTTTGCAATCACTCTTTTTGGTAACATGCTAATATAATCAGTAAAAAAATACAGTTGACATATCTCAGGTGAAAACAATTATCATCATAGCTTATTTGAAAAGGCACTTTGAGTAGAGTCGATACCTTGTGCACAAAGCTAGCATTACAAGAAACTTCTAGTTAGTGGACACGTAGATCTGACTATATTGTCAGATCTATAATCTGAGATCTTAAATTTAAAGCCTTCAATAGCTTTCTAGTTCCCCAATAAAAACAAAAACAAACTCTTGTTAAAACAAATACTGCTTTAAGTTTGATTTCATTATCCATGTTCGTTAACAGGCATAAAAACAAATAATTATGAAGTCTGTTACAAAATAGGTGAGAACCGTTATTTTATTTTTTTTGCATCCGTTTCTAAAAATGTTGGTTAAAAAAAAAGTATTAGTCAGTAAAAGTGCAACGGAATTCCTGAAAAGTGCAATTTATTGGTGCCGCTTTTCCGTTTTTGCTTCCAGCGAGCTAGATATTAAAATCCAATTTTGTTTGTGTGGACACATGGTGAAGAACACATCCCACCAATAGAGAAGAAGATGTGCCCCAGTTTAAGTGTAATTGTCTGATTTTATTTCTTTTCATCGCTGACCAACCAGATTAGCTCCTTCAGGCAAAACATCGAGTAAACCTTGCCCACAGCTCTGAAGGTGTGTGTATGCATGAGCTCTGTTAGCGAGTGGGTTATTGTCGAATTGTGTAGGCAGGAACTGTGTGGGTTGTGGGGCAGGATCTCATTGGTTGTGAGCAGGTGGGTTTTTCTGAGTGGCGGCTCTCTAATGAGAGCCCCTGGGAATTGGACTACAGACTGGTCTCAAACATGGCTGCAGGCAGACAGGCCTTCATCTCCCATCATGCCCGCTCTCACTTCAACCAGCTGTGGCTCCGGCTGCATTTAAGACATCTGGGAGGGGTAGTAAAAGCCATCTTGCTCCCTGTAAATCACCTTTTCGCTTTTGCATAGATTATTCTAACTGCAGCAATATGGTTCTGCTTGGCTTCGTGAAAACACAAATAAAACAAAGGAAATGTTTCAACAAAAGACAGAAATTAAGGCTCAGTTTTACAAAGTGTGTGAATTTCTTCATTTTGATGAAAATGCTGAATTGTAGAAGAAATAAAAAAAAGACAAACAAGATCTTTTATAAAAATGCACAATGATGAAAAATTTAACCAATTATATTATTTTTATCCACAAATAATTAAGCATGCCTACCAAAAGAAAGAAAGTGAAAAGAAATGGATTATCAAAAATATGAGTTTGCCAGTTCAAAATGGAAGCAGGTTGTGACAAAACGACAACAGCTGTGTAGGAAATAGTGATGCAACTTGGCAAAAGACATTGACACAATGCTATTGCTAGCAGTATGTTTAAGTGCAGTATGTAGTAAGAGTGGAATATGTAAACCTACACATTCATGCATTTTTTTCTTATTTTTCAGTTCAGTTCTTTTTACAGAACTTAAATATTATGTTGAAGTAGGGTTGCCACCTTTCAGAAATAAAAATAAGGGACGTTCCCACGGCACGTCGCCCTCCTCTTATGGGGTGGGACGTCCGCTGCAGTGATAGACATTATTTTATGGTGGTGTTTTTTGTTTTTAAAAAGTGATCCATCGTTCATAGAGGTCGGTTAGAGTACCCCAAAACTGTACTCCAATCAGAGTAGCATACCTTAAAGACGTTTAATTAAGCAAGTGTAAAAAGTACTTGGGTGGTAAACTACTCAAGTGCTGAGTAACTGATGATACCACCTGATTTAATATTCAAAATGTGTCCTTAGACAGCCAAAAATATAAAAGTCATGTGAACATTCTGGTGTTTTAGTGTTTTAGTCAGCATAATACATCTAGAAACGCCCCTGGGCGTTTCTAGATGTATTATGCTGCACTAATAATACATTAAATGACCACTGAACACTGAATTCATAAAATATATCAGCATTTCAAAATAAAGCATACAGAAAGCATTAACAAACCTTTTAAAGTAGGAAATATTAATGTCTATTTGTTCTTTAAATGACCATTAGTATTATTTTGACTGATATTATTAATAAGCAAATAATCAAACCAATCTAGCCGACTAAAAGCACAATAAAAAACATAATAATAAAATCCCTCAGGAGATGATTGTAGGCTCTAATGTGTCTACAGTTCCTCTCCTGATCCATCCTGTCTATCCCACTGTGTCATGATGGACACATTTTTAAAAATTGTCTTTACTCGTCCTCACAAACATTATTCCCACTCATGTATGTACAGGGCAGTGCTGAGACCACTAAAGGGGCAGGTGCTCAATAAAAAAAGGGCATGTCTAACCGCATTCTAGGCCAGAATATTAACAAAGCCACTCAGCTTTCAGAGTTTAATAAACAATGATAAATTACAAAATTGAGATATACAATCAAAGCCAAGGAAAATCTCTATACAGAGCATACAACTATGCATATGTAAGATACTTTATTAGTAATTTCTTTCTGCGGGTCTATTTTGTTATAGGAAAGTATTGCAATAGTCAAACCGGCAATTTAACAAGATATGTAAATCAGAGCTAGACCACCAGACATATTTTAATTACACTATTAAAAATATAAACAAGGGCACATTGCAACCTTTTAGTGGACTGTAATCTATAAAAAAGAGCTGCCTGTTGCTGAGTGGAGATGAAGATGGTCCATTCAGGAAAGCAGAGCTGCATCAAACTTTAATGTGGAACTACACCAACGATTGAATTATTAATGCATGCCACCATGAAAAAACCTACTGAGTTTTGCTTAAAAAACTTTTTTTTTAAATTAAAATCCCACATTTTTGTCTCATGAAGTGAAAAAATTTGTGCAAACAAACTAATTTGTGCATGCCATCTTTTTTGCTATTCTAAATTTTTGTTTATGACTCAAAGTTTTGCTTGTGATTCTCACATGACGTCGTGGGTAGGGCACAAAATCGCAACAAAAGATTTCTGATGTGTTTGGCAAATAACATTTTAAGTTCACAAGACAAAAATGTGTTATTTAATTTTTTAAAGCGTTAACAAAACTTTTTGTTTCTTTTAAACAAAGAAATCATTACATTTCCACAAGTTTTGATTACAATCTTATTTTACTTAAATGAGGTTAGTTTTCTTTTCATTGAATAATTTGGAACAAAAAAATAACTGCACACTCTGCAGTTAAACTGCAGACCATAAACGTAAAGTCTGGTTTGGATTTTTTCCCCTTCATTAATGATACACTTTTATTACATACATTATATCTATCATGGTAGTACACGGTGAGTTATTTTTAATTCTAAATGAATATTCTTGTGATGTGCCCTTATTGCACAAGCGATACTGAAGAATGACTGATATCATTAGCGATAAAAGGAAGAAGCTTTTCAGTTATCTAGCTTTGCTAGCAAAGTCGTTACTTAGCAGCTAGCTAAGATAACAACAGCCTAATGTCTGTATGATAAAAATACTGAATCGATAGTTAAGAACAGATTTTCCTCCCCTGGCTGTCTCCTCCCGCTCAGTAGTTCTTCAGAAAAAGGTAGACCTAGAGGTTTTCGTATTTCATTACCTCTCTGCTTAAACCGATACTCCATGCTGAAGCAGATACAATACTTCAGCGTTTTCCGTCATCTGACAAGTCTACTTCACTTTATTCACCAAAAAAGTTTTATTTTAATTCACCAAAATCTGTTGTTTAATCTGGAACGTTCGCTACGTAGAGCTCCAGTTAGCCGCTTTATCTCGCTGCACGAGAGGCAACTGTGTCATGCGTCACGGGCAAAAGGTCAAAGGTAACAAGGTGACCGGCTTATGCTGTACAAAGAAACCCCAACAAAAAAACAAATAATTTTAGTACATTATTATGTGTCAGAAGAGGGCTTAGGAAATAATAATACAAAAAAAAAAGATGACCAAAAGGGCACTTGGGGACAAGGAGCAAAAGGGGCAGGTGCTCAAACACCCCTAGCCACCCCTTCTGCCTGCGTATGTATCTTTACGAGAGGTTTTGCTTCAAAGGACAATGGAGTATCGGGTCAAGGACGTTTCTGGGGTCCTTTAGCTCCCTCCACCAGTGTTTCCTTTTGGTCCTTATTGTTGCACTTAACGTTGATATGTGTGTGATAGGCATGTCTATCGGACTTTTATAGAAATACGGAACGAATCGCGTCCCGTATCGGTTCAATACGGGACGCAACATTTAACAGCCAATCCCGTATTTTACGGGACGGGTGGCAACCCTATGGAGAAGAGTGTTTTAGGCACAATTAAGATTTTTACATTGTTTTTGGAAACACGTCAGAGCAGTTCTGTTTCTGGGATCATTTCCCTGAACAAAGCTATTTTATGGACGTGTGTTGACTACTATTATTTGTTAAATTGTATTTCCATCTCTTTCATTATGTTATAGTAGCTAGGTAATTTTACTGCCTGATTATCAGGAATTTAGAAATGTTTTATGTGATGCTTAGACATTTAACTGTATCAGTGAGCACTTTATGGGGACATGACAAAATAAAGATTTTTTTTTCTTTTAACAGAAGCAAGTGACCTTCCTCTTGAGATGTGTAGTGACACATTTTTCCCACAAAGAGCAATTTCTGGTTGATGATTAAACTACTACACACACACATACACGCACACACACACACACATACACGCACACACACACGCACGCACGCACGCACACACACACACACACACACACACAGTATGTCATGCTGTCAGAGCTCTTGACATGCCAACTCTTAACAATTATCTAGTGCACACTGGCACACACTGTCAATTTGTCAGTTTCACACAATGACTCAAGTTACCTCAGAGATCTGTCAGTCAACCTGACAGCTATACTCACTGAGTGCCTGCCTATATGTGTGTGTATATATATATATATACACAGTCCAGTCACATTAATGTGACCACCACGTACTTTCCACTTCAGAGTTAAATAACCAATCACAGAAGGCAGGTGGCAGCACAGTGCAGTTGAGCGTATATAAAGGGTGTGTGTGGGCTTCGGAAAACATTTCAATCGTTGGCGTAATGCAGAAACGAAGCGATTTATCCGACGTCCAAAAGGGCATGATCATTGGCTTTCGGGCCAAGGGTGGAAGCATTTCCGAAACGGCTGAGTTTGTGAACTGTTCGCGTGCCGCCGTGGTGAAAGTGTACCGTGCATGGCAAAATGGGACTGTCCAAAATCAACGACGTGGCAAATGTGGTGCACCACGGGCCATAGATGACAGAGGCGAACGACGGTTGCGGAGATGCGTTCGGGCAGATAGACGGGCTACCGTTGAGCAACTGACCACTAAAATGAACCAAGGGGCTACCACAAGTGTCTCCCAAACCACTATTCAGCGAACATTGCTGCGTCTGGGCCTCCGAAGCAGACGCCTGGTTCGTGCACCTATGCTGACTGGTGTTCATCGACGACGAAGGCTAGAATTTGCACGCCAGTACAGCAGCTGGACGTCCACTGAGTGGCGACAGGTAGCGTTTTCAGATGAATCGCGTTTTATGCTCCATCGGACAGATGGACGTTGGCGTATAAGGCGTGAAACCTCTGAAAGGAACCACCCTGCAACCATTGCAGGAACGGTCCAAGCTGGAGGCGGGAGCATTATGGTCTGGGGAATGTTTTCCTGGCATTCTCTGGGTTCACTGATTATTGTGGAAGGCACGATGGATCAATACAAGTACGCATCTGTCCTTGCGGACCATGTCCACCCCTACATGCGCATTGTTTTTCCTCAGGATGATGGCATCTTCCAGCAGGACAATGCGAGGTGCCATACAGCTGCCAGTGTACGTGCGTGGTTCGAAGAGCACCAGGATGAGTTTACCGTCCTCCCCTGGCCAGCAAACTCACCTGACTTAAACCCAATCGAGCATCTGTGGGACCATCTCGATCGAGTTGTTCGCGCCATGGATCCTCAACCGCGTAATCTAGCGCAGCTGGCCACGGCATTAGAGTCGGCATGGCTCAACATCCCAGAGAAGACCTTCAGGGACCTAAGTGACTCTCTTCCTGCACGTCTCGTAGCAGTTCGCTCTGCGAAAGGTGGTTATTCTGGCTTTTGACAGATGGTCACATTAATGTGACTGGACTGTGTATATACTGTATATATATATATATAGTGATTCTTGAGAATAGGGACAAAGTGGGTTTTAATTTTCCCATATTTTTTTTATTATTTTTCAACCTTATGTATGCAGATATGACAAATAATGTTTTGGAAATGTAAAGATGCTAAGGTGCAGGCTCCCAGTTGCAACCATTTTTTTTAAATTAAATTTTTAATTGACTTGATCCAAAACGTTGCTATCACCATCTGACAAAAATAAATATTAAATCATTTTCAAAATACCCTAATAGTGATATTTTTACTCATTTTAACAAACAAATGCTTCTCAAGAAAAAAAAAATATCTAAAACAGCAAACAACAAAAAGTCCATTTGACGGAGTTGACACAAAACTGAAGGTGGTGACAAACTAGTGAGTAAAAAGAAATACTTGATACATGTGAAGTAATGCAATTTATGTAAAATACATTAAAATGAATTAATTGGACATTTAAGATAGATTTGACAACAATTTCACTGAGAGTCACAAAAGCTCTGATGGAGTTGACGTCTGACGTACTTGACAAAATACCAAACTACCTCAATTTATATGATGTTATTCTGAAGGAGGCCATATTGTAGCTCATCAGGTTCATGTAGTCTTTATAATATACCAAACTTAAGTTTTTATTTCACAAAATTTCATCAAAGTTTTGTAAATTGTCAGTTATGGTGTTGACACATCATGGTTGTGGCAAGGAACAAAACAAGGAATAAAAAGAAGAAAAAACTAAAGAATCAGTGTTTCCCCCAGAGTATTATAAGCCTGGGGGCCCGCCATGTTTTACTTGCCCCGCCGCCAGGCTAAGCATTGCTCGGTAAAAAAAAAAATAAAAAAATATCGCTTTATGTGTGTTGTTGATTTTTTTAAAGCCGGGCTGCAAGCATCTCTTTTGTCTTAGCATTTCACTAGCAGAGCAGATTTATTCCTAAATGATAGGTTTATAGTTTATGCATGTAAACCCAACAGCGTGCCGACCAATCACACAGCTGGCGACAACGTCTGACATTAAATACACCTTTCTCAACAGGCGGGGGCGCACTTTCTCGGTCTATAATCAGACATTCGAGCGACTTGAATCCATTCCTCCCTCCCTGGCTCCTCCAGACCCTGGCCCCCATCGGCCTGGTTCGGGGGGCAACCGCCCCCCCCAGGCCCCCCTATAGCTCCGCCCCTGCTTTGGACAACTCTATGTAGGTAAGACTTTAAAACCTGCCGTGTTAGCTCTGGTTGCGTAGCTCTATGTGAACAGCACAAATAACTTGTAGTGAATTCAGAAGCGCGTTGTGAAGTGGTGAGAATGACTTATCTTTGTGAACGAACAATTATATGCTGCGTGTCCATCTCAACACGCTGCCCAGCGTTTGGCTCTGTGTCTGTCTTCCCTGTAAAGTTTATGTCTGTGATCCCGGTTGGCCGGACTGTTTGTGGATAACGAGCAGCTCTAAGCCCGTTGAGGAGCTTTCGGTCTGTAACGCATCACGCTGATTTTATATCATTTTATTATTATTTTTAGTATTATTTTTCCGGTTACACGATGCATCAAACCATTTGAAATTAGGGACATTTATTTAGAAAGAAATCCAACAGAAAGGGGATGGAAAGAAAGTGTAGGGGGCAGGACATGCAACTAAGCAGCCACGTAGCAGAGTTGTAGTCAAGACCACCGAACTTGAGACCAAGACCAGCGCCCTGCCCTACATGACACAATAAAATTAAGTTTACCTATCAAAATTGGTTCTCAGATTGATCTGAAAAATCCACATTCCCATAAAAACACCTAGATATTAAATACTTAGAGCTGAAATATATTTAACCAGTATCAATTGAAATTCATTTCATTCTGTTTTGCTTTCATCGCTGTGCTACAATCCGCAGAGGTCTCCTGCTATCCCTAGAAAAATAACGCCCTGGGCGGTTGCCCATATTGCCCAAGTCAAAACCACAATTGAAACATTTCAATTAACAGTAAATAAGTTCAACTATGAACACTGTCTAATAGCGCAATGAGTAACCAAGCAGGAGCACCGTGACTGTTTTCACCCTCCCACTGCGATGTTTGCCACCATGACAGGAGACGAAATCAATCAATGAGCTGCTCCGTGTTCATACCTTCAAATTTTACTTATTCGGTGATTAAATAAATGTGTGTATGTGTTAGCTACTGCAGTGTACACAATAACAAAGAGGCTCTCAGTAAGTCCTTAGGACTTAGTAAAGATCCATCCAGAAGAATCGGATCGATCCTGAATGTTAAATCACTATGCTGCAGACTTTGGTCACAGCGTTGTCCCATATATGCGACACATCAGTCAACACACAATAATTCAGGACATGAGTGACAACTTTGTTTCATTGCAGATCCAACATGTGTCTCTGTACAGCTTAGCTTAGCTAGCAGCACGTCCACAGATCTTACCTTTCTTTAATCTTTTAAAAGTTGGGCGAAGTCCCCACCGTCTGTGAAAGCGAAGCGTTGCTGATTTTACATGTCGCCATATTTTATGATTTATGCAGCTATTATCGATTAGAGCAGGGGTGTCAAACTCAATTTCACCGAGGGCCACTTGAGCTTATTGGCCACCGTCAACGGGCCACATTGACGGTACAAATCAGGAGAGCCCAGGTTCAGTCCTCCAGATTGCGCATTCATTCAATGGCGCATTAAATTCAAGTCTCCATTACAGACCAGAGAAAACTAAAGAGAAAGCAACGTTGTGTTGATCCATTTGAGGAGCCGGCAGTTTATCTCGAGGAAATAAATGACGACACAAAAGTTAATTAAACTGTAACATGTGTATTCCTCTGCTCAACCACTGCGGACGTGGCTACGCCGCTGCAAAGATTTAAAAACCAGTGGAAGTAACTGATCCAGCGGATTTAACAAATGGAGCCTTCTGGGTCCACGTTACTCAGGAGAGCTGCCTCTGGAGGAGCTGCAGACTTAACATCTGTCCGTTTGGGAAAGGTGAAAAAATTAATAAAAATAAATAAACCTGGTAAAAGCGCACAGCAGACCGCGAAGAGTAAAACACTCACAGATTTCAGTTGATCTGTTTGATCAGCGCAGATTTTTCTGCAGATGGGGACCAGGAGGAAGTGGTTCAGACCCCAGCAGGTGAAGTGATGCTAATTTAAGTGAAGTCGCTTAATTTAATTTATTAAGTTATTGAGGCCACAGTCAGTGGTTTTGTCACTACGGCGAAAAATGTAGATACATTTATCTGCTTAATTTGTGATGGGATCTGGATTCACGGCAAATATTAGCTAAACCGCATAAAATGCGGCTCAATAGCCGATGATTGTAATTTCACAGATAAAAATAGTACATGACCGATTTTTTTTTATGTTGTCGGTCAAGATGACGGATAGCAAAAAAGGTCTAGCGCCACCTGCCGCCCTGACACCAACTTACACATCTTCATTCACAGTCTTACTTGTAAATCGATTTTTCTTTTCTTGGACATTTTAATGTTAGCTTGTTGATGTCTTGGTTTTATTCGCTGGTAAAATCAATCAAACTTGAGGTGACACTGCTGCTCTCTAGTGGTGAGAAGCCATAATGTTGGCCGGTAACAATCGCAATGCATTTTGGGAGATGTAGTTTGTAGTCAATTCGTGCTCAAAACATATTTTAAGTCAATCATGGGCCTATAAAACACTGGGGGGCCACATAAAATGACATGGCGGGCCACATGTGGCCCGCGGGCCTTGAGTTTGACACATGTGGATTAGAGAGACATCTTCTCCCCAGAGGAAGCCACTGCGCATGTCTGGAGCTCCGTGAGAGTAAAGGTGGAGGCATGGGTGACAACAGACACTAAGTCACGTTATTGAATGGATTGTACAGCGCCACCTTAAATCCCTGAACTTCACATTTTAACGGAAAAAAAGCTCAAGGAGACTTGGATGTAATGAGTAAGGGGACAGTTTTCTAGAAATGTAGTGAAGTAGAAACTACAGATACTTACTGTAAAATGTAGTGGAGTAAAAGTAGAAAGAACCCATTATTAAATCTACTTAAGTAAAGTACAGATACACAAAAATTGTACTTAAATACAGTAACAAAGTACTTGTACTTCGTTACTTCCCACCACTGGTTTTAGACGGTACATTTTTGAATTTTATTCTGCATGATGAGCAACAGAGAAAATAACAGAGATTTTTAAATAATTAGGAGCAAATTTAGCGCATCAGTCCATCAAACTTCACCGTAACTGAGTTTAAATAGTTCTGGGTTTAATCAGTTCTGGGTTTGAATAATTCTTGGTCTAATCAGTTCTGGGTTTAATCAGTTCTGGGTTTTTCATTGCAGTTATAGTCACTTTTTGTTTGTCTAATTCCGTTAGTTTTAATTAGTAATTAGACTGTGTTTTATCGGTTTTATTAGTTAAATTTTGTTTTTTCATATTTTGGTCAATTTTTAGGTGAAAAGGGTCAAAGTATTGCGATTAAATTTGTTAATGAATACTCAACAGAACATTTTTTAAAAATGTTCTGTTTTTATTATTAAATATTTTAGTAATATATTAAATTATTTAACAATCGACTGGTGTTTTCTCAGTAATACTTTTACATTTCCTGTCACCTTAACATCTTTTAATACCAAAACACGGTAGTCTGCTGGTGGATCGCCTTGACCACCAGGCTTAGCAAGTTTTCTGGGGGAAATCCAGAGAATAATATTATTATTCTTATTAGCCCTCTCAGCAAAGGAATTGAAAGGAAAAGGTCACGGGGTCCTCAGAAGCTCTGGTGCCCCCCAATAATGCCTGATTTTTTTTTTACATTCTCTTCCTGTCTGACGGTATTGACAAAAACTACGGACAAATTTCAATGGAGCTGGAAAATATATAAAAATGATTTTTAATTCAATTTATTGATACTTTTATAATTATTTATATGACTACTTAATTGTGATAATGTATAATTTTAGTATTTCTTTAATTGTTTTAAACTATTATAATATATTGAGTTCTGCTCCTGGACAAGGGATTTTAAAGACACCAACCACTTACTACAATGTTTAAATAAAAAAAATATATTCAGCAAACACCAGGAAAATACACATTGTTGTGCTCACATGACCCAGGTTAGTTTAGTCAGATATTTGAAAAAAAAAATAAATTTGTGTATATTTTATTAAAATTTTGTGCTTTATCCATAGGACATGTTTTGTCCCGAGTCTCAAGAATCACTATTTTATCCACAAATAAGTAAACATACCTACCAAGAGAAAGAAAGTGAAAAGACATGGATTATCAAAAATATAAGTTTGCCGGTTCAAAATGGAAGTGCACACTGACACATATTGTCATACAAATATATAAATATAAATATACATTTTGTGACAACCCATTTGTTGAACAGAGCTGTTTGAACTGTTTTCCGCTCTCCCTCTGCCCCTCCCGTTCTACCACACTTTCAGACAAGCCCCTGAGTCCCTATGACTCACCTGGTTGGTCAGTCCGCTATACTATTCAAACTGGTTCCTGTCCCGTTTGTAAAGATGGCAGTTTCCCTCCAGACGGTGTCGTAGCAACAACAAATAACCGCCAATATTCTGTCAGCCTTGAACTATTACAATAAAATTCCGAGGCTGTGTTATCTCTCGCCGGTTCCTATTAGCACCACTGATATGCTGAGTAGCTACAATCACTGTGAATCGATTAAAACAAAATAGAAGTAAAAAGTCTAGTCCTGTGCACCAGCCTGTTCGACTTGCAAGCTGGAAGTCCTAAGAAGCGTGTGACGTCACCGAGTTTAAAGTTACATTTAAGTCCTAGAATTAACCACAATTTATTTTTAAAAACTAATTATCTGTGCTCCATAATTACATTAAAATGTTACATTTGTTCAGTGCAGATGCAAAGAATGGATTCCTGGTTCTGCTTTGTGTGAGACAGTTACGTGACCTGTAAGTTCTTTTTTTTCTTTTTTTTTCTTTCTTTTTTGCAGCTAACACCTTTTAGAGGCTAAAAATGATTATTGAGACTGCAAAGGCAAAACATAGGGCTGCTTAGTTTATGCTTATGTAAAGAAAAAAAACATTTCTTTAAAAGGAAAAAAAAATCAGCTTAAAATGCATCAAAGATAACCTTTAGGATCTGCTTCTCTAAGTAAATAAAACATGTCTTAAGAGCTCTCTGTGTTTATTGATGAGTAATCGGGGCCATGGCATTGGTCAGTGGCTATTTATCTATAATGCATTCACATGGAACTGGGCATGAATAACATTATGTCGAAATTGCTTCAGAAGAAAGCAACTACAGAATAACATTCAGTTTTCTTGTTTTTCTCTATGATTCCTTTTCAATGCTTTTTTCAATGCAAGGTACGATTTTCTTACTTACATCAGTAGCGTTAGCAACACGGCTAATTTTTACCACAATGCTCAACAATGGCATTATGGTGACTCGTGACGTCCAAAACGATGCATATTCCCTGTGGTTGGTTTGCACTGAGGCCAGTCTGTATTCACACTCAAGTGGAGTTTGCTTGGAAGCAAATTAAGACCACTTCAAAAGTGAGTCCCAGTCTGGTTGTTTGGTTTGCTCCAGAGTTCTTATGAGTGTTTCACTCCATAACTGAACCGAGAGCACATTTCACACTTTTATCTAATACAATCTTTAAAAGAAGACAAAAAATAAAGGAATTTGTCAAGCAAGTCTGATGTAAAAGAAAATCAAAATTGGCCATGGAAGCATCTATAAATCCTTCCTTCCTCCACTGCCATTTAAAAACACAAACTTGTGTCAAGTAATCAATATATCAAGACACAACTAAATTTTAAGATCTGTAAAAATACTACTTGACAAAATAAATGATCTGTATGGAAGTGTAGGTGACACTTATTATATTATATATATATATATATATATATATATATATATATATATATATATATATATATATAAAATTCCCTTCTCACCCTCTGCGGGTGGTTTCTCTCTTTTCATCCTCTGAACTCGGGTCCTCTACCAGAGGCCTGGGAGCTTGAGGGTTCTGCGCAGTATCTTGGCTGTGCCTAGTACTGCACATTTCTGGACTGAGATGTCTGATGTTGTTCCTGGGATCTGTTTTAGCCACTGCTCCAGTTTGGGGGTTTCTGCCCCGAGGGCCCCGATGACCACAGGCACCACTGTGGTCTTCACCTTCCAGTTCTTTTCCAGTTTCTCCCTGAGGCCCTGGTATTTCTCCAGTTTCTCATGCTCCTTTTTCCTGATGTTGTAGTCACTTGGTATAGCTACATCCACCACAACGGCTTTCCTCTGTTCTTTATCCACCACCACAATGTCCGGTTGGTTCGCCATTACCATCTTGTCTGTCTGGATCTGGAAGTCCCACAGGATCTTAGCTCGGTCATTCTCCACCACCTTTGGGGGTGTTTCCCACTTCAATCTCGGGGCTTCCAGTCCATATTCTGCACAGATGTTCCTGTACACTATGCCCGCCACCTGGTTATGTCGTTCCATGTACGCTTTCCCTGCCAGCATCTTGCACCCTGCTGTTATGTGCTGGACTGTCTCAGGGGCCTCCTTGCACAACCTACAACTTGGGTCTTGTCTGGTGTGGTAGATCTGAGCCTCTATTGCTCTGGTGTTTAGGGCCTGTTCCTGTGCAGCTAGGATGAGAGCCTCTGTGCTGTCCTTGAGTCCAGCTTTGTCCAGCCATTGGTAGGATTTCCTGATATCAGCCACTTCAGTTATTTGTCGGTGGTACATCCCATGTAGGGGCTTGTTCTCCCATGATGGAACCTCTAGCCCCTCATCCTGTGTTCCCCATTGCCTGAGACATTCCCTAAGCATGTCGTCCGTTGAGGCTTTGTCCTTGATGTATTTATGAATCTTGGATGTTTCATCCTGGACAGTGGCTCTCACACTCGCTAGTCCTCTGCCTCCTTCCTTACGGCTCGTGTACAGTCTCAGGGTGCTGGATTTGGGGTGGAACCCTCCATGCATGGTTAGTAACTTCCGAGTCTTAACATCCGTGGCCTTTATTTCTTCTATTGGCCAGCTAATTATTCCGGCAGGGTATCTGATTACTGGTAATGCATAGCTGTTTATTGCACGGATCTTGTTCTTGCCATTGAGCTGGCTTCTCAGGACTTGCCTTATTCGTTGGAGGTATTTGGCTGTGGCTCCTTTCCTTGTGACCTCGTCGAGGTTGCCATTTGTTTGTGGTATTCCCAGGTACTTGTAACTGTGCTCTATGTCTGCTATTGTTCCTTCTGGGAGTGAGACCCCTTCTGTGCGGACGACCTTCCCTCTCTTTGTAACCATCCGACCACACTTTTCTAGTCCGAATGACATCCCAATGTCAGTGCTGTATATCCTGGTGGTGTGGATCAGTGAGTCGATGTCTCGCTCACTCTTAGCGTACAGCTTGATGTCATCCATGTAGAGGAGGTGACTGATTGTGGCCCCATTCTTCAGTTGGTATCCGTAGCCAGTCTTGTTGATGATTTGGCCGGGGGGGGGGTTCAGGCCTATGCAGAACAGCAGTGGGGACAGAGCATCTCCTTGGTATATGCCACATTTGATGGACACTTGTGCAAGTGGTTTGCAGTTGGCTTCAAGGGTGGTTTTCCACAGCCCCATCGAGTTTGCAATGAAGGCTCTTATAGTCCTATTGATGTTGTACATCTCTAAGCATTCATTGATCCAAGTGTGTGGCATTGAGTCATAGGCTTTCTTGTAATCTATCCAAGCGGTGCACAGGTTGGTGTGTCGGGTTTTGCAGTCTCGGGCGACTGTGTGGTCTACAAGGAGTTGGTGTTTGGCTCCTCTGCTATTTTTGCCAATGCCCTTCTGTGCCGTACTCATGTATTTATCCATGTGACCACTTATCTTAGCCGCTACGATGCCTGATATGAGCTTCCATGTTGTAGAGAGACAGGTTATTGGCCGATAGTTGGATGGGATTGAACCCTTTGAGGGATCCTTCTGTATCAGGATTGTGCGACCTTCAGTTAACCATTCAGGGTGAGTCCCATTTTGTAGCAGCTGGTTCATTTGAGCTGCCAGTCGCTCATGGAGGGCAGTGAGTTTTGTTAAGGAAATATAACCATTTTTAGTGTTTGAGTTAGCTCTATCGTTTACTTGAAACCACTGGGGTCGTAAAACCACAGGAGACAAGCAGTCTTATCTGGTGGGGTAAACTATTGACCTGCAGTTTACTTTAAGACAATTTGGTCTAAAACAATACAGCTAAGTCTCCTGAGGCATTTGTAAGTTGTAAAAGTCAGCAGGATTTTTAGAGTTCTGGTTAACCTCAAATAACATCAAGGAGGTAAAAGTCTCTTTGATGTCTCGGCAGATGGTAGGGAAGTGCCGTTTTCAGGGGTGCTCGGAGGCGGCTTCTAATTGGTCGAGAGGTGTTGCCCCTTATTTGAATAGAACACACCTACTAGTACAAAACCTCTTGCGCAGGGAGAATAAGGCAGAAATGGCCTATTTTTAGCTCCTTTTTGGGCTGGCTATTTCTCCGGAGACGTCTTCGATATTTCTTTTCATTATTCTCAGGTAACCAATGTATGTTTCTGTGTTTTCCTTTAACTTTCTGTCTTGTGTGATACTTTCTTCTGATTTGGATTAAATTCTGAACTTCTGTGACGCCATCACGCTGCTTACGTCTCTTCTGTGTCTCGCGAGAGTTATCAGACCGCGGACAAGAAACCGGGACCTAAGAACAAAGGAAGAATTGAAATTGCATAGTTTAAAAGTTTTACAATAAGAATCCCCTTATTTCATCGATAAATTGGAGGCTCGTCCGGTTCCGCGGTCTGGAACCCTCTGTGGGGACGCTGAGGATTCGTTGCGGTGTTTAATTGTGAACGGTGAGTTTATTCATTTTTTGCTTTCGGTTTGTAGTAAGCGCCATCTTGTGTGCGCCATCTTGTGAGTGGCGTTCCAGGTGTTCAGAATTACTTTCTGTGTACAATGCGTACGGAATCTTCAACCGAAATTGAGCATATTTGATTTAATGGTTAATTGTTGAACACACGGAGCAAACGGGGAGCTTTGGCAAGCTCGGCAGAGGTGCAAACTCTGTTTATGCTAGGTTTTCGGCCTTGGGTCCGGCCCGTGCCCAAAATATGAATAATTGGCTTCATAGTTGGTGTGTTTTTAATCAGCCTGAATCGACTGAGGAACAAATTGCTCGTTCCAAAAGTGGACTTACCATTTAAGGTCATTTGGCTTCAGTTCTGGGAACTGCGCTCGGACGGATCTGGGATCCGTTGCGGCGAAATTCTAATTCGGATGGGTTAAGGACGGTGGCGCGGCCCTCCTCGTTACCGGCAAACAGTCGGTGTTCGGGTCGATTGAAATGCGCTTTCTCCATTTGAGCTTGACCGGCTCGTAGCAGACTGGAAGTGATGAGTAAATGGAATAGTTAAATAAGTCTGCGCAAGGTTTGTTCGCATTGTATAAATAGCCGGCTCTTATTTTTCTATACTATCTGTTTGTTTTCTTTGTTACCTGGTGTAGTCTGTAGTTTTCTCTGTGTGAGTGTATGATTTGTGTTTTATTGTCTTTTATTATGTGTCTTTGTGTGTCATAAGTGCCTGTTCTGTGTTACTTGTTGTGTGTCCGTGTGTAGCTGTGTGTGTGTCAGTGCGTGTGTATCAAGCTGTGTGTGTGTGGGGCCCCCGGTCCTGTGCTGTCTGGGAGGATGTTGAAATGACATTACAGCCGGCACCCCGTTGGAGACTTCAGTTTTTAATTTGGTCATTTAATTAGGATTTTGGTTAGACACACAGACAATATTGAATATAAGGTTTTTTGCGATACACACCTGCATGATATATGCAATTGACATAATAATTCTGGAAATTGTTGTTCCTGTCATAAGGTATTTTAATTCCAACAGGTTCTACTCATTTACTGCTTTAATTGTTTTTCTTTCCTTCTTTTCATATAGATAACTCGGGACGTGCGGACTAATCCATATTTTTCTCTTAGGTGATTCTACGCACACGACGATGCATTTTGTGTGGAAATATGTTCATTTCATTTCTGATAATTTTTTTCCTTCTCAGGCATGGTGTTATGAAATTGTGTTGAAAACTTTGAACAGGATGGATTTTGGTTTCTAATCTGGGGAAATATGTATTTTGAAAGATGGAATCAATACAAATTGGGGAGTTCTGACTTTAAGTAGAACAAATGTTTTTATTTCATGTGTGACAAACAAATTACAGGTGACCATGAGGCTCTTTTAGTTGCTGTGAGATATTTCATATGTTTTTATGTTTTTGGGTTCTACCTACATTCTGTTTGTTCTATTTATAATGTACTAACTACTGACTAACACACTAACTTAATTGTTTTAATGGTTGGTTTGTGTGACACATGGGTTACTGATTTGGACATGTTGAGAGGAGCACGATTCTTCTATTTTTGGTTTTCCACCTATAAATTGTTTTTTAATAAATTTCTGTTTTTATTAAATAGATGGGGGAGTAGGCTAAAATAGGCCTTACTTAAATTGGTGAGATTTGGGGGCAGTTGATTGTGAATCTTTTAATCAAAACTTTTGACCTTCATTCAAAATAGTGAATTATGGATTTAATTATGTAAGGAGCTTTTGTCTTGCCTTTCTGCTTCACTGACATATGATGTCTGCTTATAAGTGGACTACAAATTGAGGTAATGAAGCCGGATGACAGTTAAGCATCTGTCGTGTTCACACACATTTAGAATATAGCAGATTTCTATGTCACTGCTGATTTTTTGGCACAAGCGAAGTGAATGCTTTCGAGGTGCTATTTTGCATAGATCAAAACAAAGAAAAACAGTAAGTGAGCTTATTATATCACTTCTATCACATTTGGTTGTGAAATATCTTGTTTTAATTCTATTTTTTTTTCTTTTCTTTACAGAAGGTGGGGTGTCAAGCCAGAGGAATGTCAGATGGCTCTGAAGTTAATTTGTAACATTTTGCAGTACGGAACGTTGGTATAGCCTTTTGTTTTATTTTTTGTTAACTTGGTTTGTTTTACACTGGCAGTTCTGCTCTTGGAGGTTGAAGTGCTGTGGGGGTAGGTTTCTTGAGGCTGGAATCATGCTTGGAGGTGTGAGATGATGGTGTCGCTTGGCATCTGGCTTCAGGTGTCTGCTGTTGCTTTAAGCTCCGCCTCTGAAATGGACTGTTCAGTGGAAGTGACGACATCTTCAAAGACTGAGGTCGGTGGAGTTTACTGCTATTTCCTGTTATTTGGGTCACGACAGGACACAGAGATGGATTACACTCTGACTGTTATCTCAAGCGTGCTGGCAGGAGGTCACACTTCATGGATCAAAAGACGTTCTGCTGGGAATGGATAAGGAGGAGAGGGGATCCTCCGTGGTTCTGTGACTTTTGCTGTGTCTCTTCCCTCGGGACCACTGCTGTCATTCACAGCTTACCTCAGTTCAAAGACGGGACATGCATATCCTGTACCGTTTCTGAGTCACATGGACTCTGCACAGTTCACGCTATAGCTCGGTGGATGTCCTGTTTGTCTGGTTGCTGGGTGATACTGGATTCTCCACCTGTCGCATGTGACTTTAGTCCTCTGACTCCTCCTTCAGCGTGTTTTGGCCTCTGAGATGCAAACCACTGCCAGTTGCCGGTTTGAGTTGGTGAAATTTCACTATTTTTCCAAATTTATTTTGTATTAAGTGCGATGTTTATTTTTATTTTTTTATTTTTTATTTTAGCTGACTTACTTTGCCACAGGGCATACTATATTTACTGGGTTTATTGCCTCACATTCCTCTCGCTTGACATTCTGACCTTTTGGCTATGGTAGGGGTGTGATAACAAACAGGATGTCTCAAAAGATTTATGATTGCAAGACTGGTGTTTGTGACTCTCTGCATTTTTCGAACAAGCATTTTTTGCCTCAGTGATTCACTTCGTTTGTCTCAACTTATTTTAATTTCAGACTGACGAGCGTGGTGTAGGGGAATAATTCAGATTTCCTATTTTTAGCCATAACTGACTTACATTGGTGCCGCGTTTTACCTACGGCGATATATGATTTAAATGTCATTTGGTTATTCCTCAGTTGCAGTATTTTAGTGAGATCGGGAGTTCGACTGCATTTGACATTTGCATTTAAACATACTGAAGTGGACTGAGTACACAATGAGCTAACAGCACCACGTTCCTTCTTACTTTCTAAATTTTGACTCAAATATGAATTTGTTGCCACCTGAAACATGGGACATGGGGTAGCAGTGACTGATTTCTCTATTTAATTTATATGGCATTTTTATGGTATTCTATGACAGAACATTTGTTCTGTTATAGAATAAAGAGGGAATAAGAAATAATCAACATGCATGATTGGAATCAAATAGTTTATACAAAACAGTGTTTCCTAAAACAGGGAAAGGGATCGTGACATAATTACATATCACTCCATATGATTCAAAATAAGTGGTTTAAATAAGGCATCCAGGAAGGTCTAAAAATAAATGTTTACAGAATATAGTTGTATCAAGCTTCTCCCCAGTAAATTGAAAATATATTGATAGAAATAAGAAGGATAATTCATTATTAAATAAGATAAATAAATATTTAAAAAAAGAAAAAACTGAATCAAATATTAAAAGGGTTGAAATTTGGAGTGTGGAATTTTGAGTAATTTGGATGAATCATTTTTATTTAATGACACGGTTAACATATTCTTGCAAGACAAGCTGATCATCCTTTGAGGATTTAAAATGAAAAATTAGGATTAAAATTAAAGTGGTCTAAATTGGATATTTAAAAGGAACAATTATGGAACTGTTTCTAAAGAGAGTTAACTTAAGGAATGAAATTATAATCTGAAATGAAGGCATAAGAATAATAAAATAAAAGTTAAATACAAAATCTCTACATGCCTGATAAATTGAAATAAACTATCTAAATAAAATTTGATAATAAGAATAATATATGATTTGAAACGACAAAATAATTAGGATCGTTTATTGTTGTTTCCTCTTACTACGTTTTCATCTATGACTTGCCAAGGAAGTCATTTTACTTCAAGGATGTTTAACACAGAGACCCAAAATGAAGATATGTTTGAAGATTTGTACAACCAATTGTTCCTAATCAATTTTTTATTTTCACAGCGACTGTAGATTTATTGATGGATTCGAAGCGTTTTATATGCGGGATATTGGGTCTAATTTGATTATTCGTTATACGGATAATTCTGGATAAAATTTAAGAAAAGTTGAAAATTGGCTATAAACTGTGCACAGTCTAAATTCAAATTAGATAAAACGTTTTGCTATGGGTCGATATTTTTACGTGTTGTCCATTAACAAATTAACAGGGTTCTCTTCATACGAGTTTGACACGAGAAGGATGTTTCCGACACCTGCGCATGGACTCCAGAAGGGACAGGTGAACCGGCACATTTATTTCATAATGATGTTTTTGAGAAGTCCTAGGTTTGGGATCGGAGTTTGCAGAATACCAGACGTCACAGGACCAGTTCCAGGAATCATCTGGGTCCAAATTAAAGTCATCAGAAGGACGGGGGCTGAACTTCACTTCACCAGACCAGGCTGAGAGATCAAGAGGACGTCTGATGCTGTTCATCTGCATGGAAAAGGGACGCCGGGTTCCAGTGGAGTCAGTGCGCAGCAGATGAGGAGCCCAGTGAGCCTTCAGACGGAGGAGCTTCGTCACGCAGTTCCCCAGACCAAGGAGGTTCAACGGTTCCAGTAAGAAGTATAGCGGGAATCCCTGCTGAGACTACTTCTGCTTCCTGAGTTTTGACGTCTTCAGAGATCCGAACAGGCATAATAATCCTGTTTTGGTCTCAATTTATTGAGAGAAGAGGAGATTGAAACCTCTCCTTAAACTCACTGTTTAATTGGCATAATAATCCAATTTTCAGTGAGCAACGGACGCTCAGGTGGGAAACTTGAGCTTTAAATACCTGATCAGGGTATAAAACGGATCAAGCTTCAAGAGGATCACACATCGACCCCACGTTTGCGTTTTTATATTGTTGATTTTGCGAACTCTTTATGAACCTTCGTTTTTGCGCGTCCATTCGAACTATTTTTTGTGAAACTCATATTTTTGTTTAAGAAGAGGATCACCAAAGAAGAGACATGAACTTTGATAATTCTGTGTAAAAAAAAACAAAAAAAAAAAAACATTGAAACCAGTTGTAATTGCTTTTTGTGTGTTCTGATTTTCCCTCCACAGCTTTGAGTCTGTTGGTTGTATATGTTGGAAGGATGAGGATTGTAATGTGGTTTGATTCCCTGAAATGATTGAGTTGTAAGATCTTCATATTTAAAAAAGGTTAATGGGTATTTGACATTTGGATTGGAAAGCTTATGAATTCTTTAGGTTCTACAGGTGAGTATTAAACTTTCGCTCAGGATCATTCTATCATCTCTAGGTAGAATACAGAGTTTAATTTGAGATGCAAGTAACTGGTCCGGGTGGCAGTAGCTTACCTAATCCACCTCCCTATTAGTTGTTTTTCCAAGGTGCTGCAGATGGTGGGCTGTAGACCAGTGCTGTCCTGCTTAGACAGGGCTTTTAGTTAAAAAGGGGGACTGTTAAAGGAGTATATCAATGTTTGGTTATTCTAAATTTTTTGATTCCTTGGTTAAAACACTAATCAATTTATTTTGTGAGGTCTGTAAATACTCAGACCTCAAAAGAGGGACTGTTAAGGAAATATAACCATTTTTAGTGTTTGAGTTAGCTCTATCGTTTACTTGAAACCACTGGGGTCGTAAAACCACAGGAGACAAGCAGTCTTATCTGGTGGGGTAAACTATTGACCTGCAGTTTACCTTAAGACAATTTGGTCTAAAACAATACAGCTAAGTCTCCTGAGGCATTTGTAAGTTGTAAAAGTCAGCAGGATTTTTAGAGTTCTGGTTAACCTCAAATAACATCAAGGAGGTAAAAGTCTCTTTGATGTCTCGGCAGATGGTAGGGAAGTGCCGTTTTCAGGGGTGCTCGGAGGCGGCTTCTAATTGGTCGAGAGGTGTTGCCCCTTATTTGAATAGAACACACCTACTAGTACAAAACCTCTTGCGCAGGGAGAATAAGGCAGAAATGGCCTATTTTTAGCTCCTTTTTGGGCTGGCTATTTCTCCGGAGACGTCTTCGATATTTCTTTTCATTATTCTCAGGTAACCAATGTATGTTTCTGTGTTTTCCTTTAACTTTCTGTCTTGTGTGATACTTTCTTCTGATTTGGATTAAATTCTGAACTTCTGTGACGCCATCACGCTGCTTACGTCTCTTCTGTGTCTCGCGAGAGTTATCAGACCGCGGACAAGAAACCGGGACCTAAGAACAAAGGAAGAATTGAAATTGCATAGTTTAAAAGTTTTACAATAAGAATCCCCTTATTTCATCGATAGTTTCTTTAGCCAGTAGGCATGGATCATGTCAGGTCCTGGTGCTGTCCAGTTTTTCATACCCGAGACTCTTTCTTGGACATCTGCCACAGTGATGGTTACTGGGGCTTGTTCAGGGAGGTTGCTGTGTTCCTCTCGTAGAGAGGTCAGCCACTTTGCATTGCTGTTGTGGGTCGCCTCCCTTTCCCATATGCCTTTCCAGTATTGTTCAGTCTCCAGCCTTGGTGGGTCTGCTCTGTTGTTAGTACCCTGCCATTGAGAGTACACTTTAGCTGGTTGGGTGTGGAAGAGCCAGTTAATCCTCCTGGCTTCATTCTCTCTTGTGTATCTCTTCAGGTGGCTGGCCAAGGCTTGGAGCCTTTGTTTGGCAGTTTCGAGTGCTTCAGGTATGGACATCTGGCTGTACTTCTTGTGTATTGATCTATTCATTGCACCCTCTGACAGTTGGCTCACTTCCCTCCTTGTTATCTTGATCTTAACCTCTAACCGTCTTTTCCATGGTGGGTATTGGGTCTCATGATTGCTCTTATAGCCAAGCATCTCAAGGATCACTGATGCTGAGTTGTATATCAGCTCATTGGTTTCTGTTATGGTGTTGGTAGGGATCGTTCTCAATGCCACATTCACATCTTCAATTAGACTTTCTGGTGGTGCTTCGGCGTCGGGGTTGTCTGGTGTTCATTATGGCCACGATTCTCTCTCTCAGGTCAGTTGCTGCCTCGTTCAGCAACTGACCTGAGATTGAACCCTGCCTCGTTCAGCTCTGATGGTTCGTTCATTACTGGGGCTACATACCCAGTCTCTGGGTGGGTAGTTAACTCCCCTCTGACCTGGCGTTCTGGCTCCTCCCCTTTGCCATAGCATTTGTGTTGTACCTCGTCAATCTCAAGTTGTGAGAGCAGTTGCCGTTTGCGGATGTTGGAACACTGAGCCACTAGTTGCTTAGCAGTTAGTGTTGACTGGGGATGTCGAAGTAACCATTCCTCCCACAGTCTTTGCATGTAGCCCCTCTGACTAGGGTTACTTGAGTAGTAGCATTCCAACAGATCCATGTTTTCACCTCTCGCCCATTCCGTCTTGTTCCAGTAGCCTATTTTTCATCTAGGTGCTCTGGTTCCCCAGCACCTGACGCAGACCTTGTTTGGCCGGGCGACGTCTGAGCCGGCATGTCGTGCTTATCAGTGTCTCTCATGGTATGAGGTCGGCTATATAGCTCCAAGGGTCTTGCCTAAGGACCCACACTGACAGCTCAATTGACTGTTGTAACTTCAGCCCCAGCTGAATTTACAACAGTTACTTGAGCCTGGATTCGAACCCTGGTCTCCCGGGTGGAAGACTGGTGACTTACCCATTGAGCTATTCAGTCAGCTCTCTCTCCTCTCTCTCTCTCTCTCTCTCTCTTCTCTCTCTTACTTATATATATATATATATATATATATATATATATATATATATATATATATATATATATATATATATATATATTTAATCTTTTTTTCAACCTTTTTCTTTGATAATTGTCATGTTTGTTCAGTCTTACCAGGACATTTGGGAATATAATTTGTTAATATAAACAGCCAAACAGACCAGAGCAGTGATTGCAGCCTTCTTGAATAATTAGAAATATTAATTAATGGTAATCAGGCCTCTGTTGGTGGTTGACCCTGCTTTCACTATGGTAACCACAGCTCACAAACACAACAACAGCGGATGCTAAGTAGCTCTGAGTGTGTGTTTTATTTCATCTGAGACAAGAGAAGCTTCTGTAGCTGGCAGCACATTAGTGTCTCTGCATTAATGAGAGAGGATGATGACACACACATATACAGTTAAAGTCTCACTGAATGCCCAGGAGAGCTCGATTTATGGTGTCTGTCTCCTGTGGATGTATGTTAAAGTTGGGGACACACGATTAATGGACAATACTTTTTAAAGGGCGCCATGGTAACAGATGGTTGAGGAGAGTGTTTCTCATCGTGCCAGCGTCTCGCACACTTTAAATCACCTCTTTCTGATGGAAGCGATGTAAAAACACCTTCAAGCTCAACCTATGTGGTCTTTTTTTTTCACATGCCAGTTAGAATAATAAGCCACTCCATCAAAACTACTGACTTGATAACATTTACAGCCAATCAAATCATCGTTACTGTTTTAGACAGAATAAATGTTTGTGTTTTTAACCGTCTTTTGTAAGTTATTCTGACAAGTCTGAAACAACGTAGCATAATCATTGAAGCATCAGTAATTTTAATAAAGCACAATTTTACTTACAGACCCACTCGTGCCCTGTGGTGCTATGCTGCATTAGCATCATCTCTGCATAAGATCTTGTGCATAGAAGCATACATAAGGAAGACAGATAAACTGGCCTGCAAATGAAAACATGTTTGGTACTTTTTAATTCAAAGTGGCAGCTCAGAGATGAGGATAAGGAAAACAGAATGTAATGTTTAAAAGTTACTGATAAAAGATGCAGATATTTTAAACTTAGCAATGTCTAGGCTAGATTTTAGACCTGCATTTGATAGAATCAATGGAAATACAGAAAACGGGGATTAGCCAACAGTGCTAAAAGTTAAAGTCAAATGTATTTGACAAGTCTCGGTTCTGGTGGAAATAGAGTTTCACAGGGTTGAATGTTTGAACCACCATCACCTTTTGTCTATTGTGAAGTCCAGATACCTACATTGGGGAAATTGTTTTATGCAAAATAATTTTTTCCCTGCATTTTTGCCTAAACCACAAAAGGTTTCTCTGTGTAGGTTTTCAGGATATTTTATCCAATTTCCAATTATTCTGACCTCTTCCTACCATAAAATTCATAAATATTTCCTGAGATATAGACAGCTTGCACTGATATGAATAAAGTGGAAGAAAGGTGAAATAAAAGTAGAACAATAGGAGCTTAATTTGAAAATCACGCACCAGAGAACATCTCTCAGGTGACTGACCCACAGAAATGTCCAGCCATTGTGCTTGCGGTTTTCTGTTCCTCTCTTCATCTCCTCCTTTATTACTCATCGTTTTTTTGTGCAGCAGGTCGTCCAGCTGACGGGTTAATTAGCTGAGGGAAGTACTCTGTAGAGGAAATGTCACAGTGGGTGGCTGCAGTTTGACTTCTCGCATGGGAGGTTAAAGGTCGACGGTGGGTTTACTGAACCTCTTCTTCTTCCCCTTTTTGAGTTAAATGTCACAGAGGAGCCATTAGCTCTGCTGGGAGAAGATTCAAGTGGTGAACTGAAGGAGAGCAGTAGTTGATGGACCTCACAGACCAATGAGATGCCTCACTGAGGCTGAGGTGATGCAAATCCAACTTTGTTTCATGGAAACATGATTCGTCCCATCCAGGTTCAATGGTTGTAAAAGGGCACTGATTTATTTAAAGAATATGGGGGGAAAAGAAGGATCACTGAATAAGCTGTTGCTAAAATAAGCTTTTAGGCAATTAAATATATTGAAGATAATTTTCTGATCAGTTTTAGAGTCCTAAACTGCTACTCTTTATATGGTTGGTTACGGGTTCCAATATTGGGTCATTTATGGCTTTTTTTAGATAGTGTTACAGCAACAGAAACTCATGAGTTTCCATGACTTGAAACTTAGTCAATAGAAAAAGTGAGCCCCATTGTTGTAGCAGAAAAATGGTTGTTTTCTGTGTGACTTTATCAGCCTTCCATGTCGCTTGTAAGGATATTTGTCCGTCTCTTCTTTATTAAACGTCGTCTTTGCCCAATTCGGGCCAACCTTCAGTTATCAGCCAGATGACCTGAGATTTGAGTGTAGAGTATTTCAGGAGATGTCTACTTGCATACCCTGTAAGATGTCTGGGTACTGTTGGTGCAAAACAAACCCAAATGATCACACCTCCATCACCATGCTTAGTAGACTAGATGCTTGTGTGGAGGATTTTCGTTTTCTGTATCTAAGAACATTGTTCCAGAAGTCTTTAACTTTTGAAACTAGGATTTTATTTTATTTGTTTATTTATTTATTTTTACTTTTAAGGGAAGACACTTTCTTTGTTAATCTTTCCATACTGGTATGATTTTTTTTGTTGTTGTTGTAAATCTGTTGTTGTTGTTAACTTTAAGAATACTAACTGAGACCTATAAAGTCTCACATTGAGTCCTCGGGTTTTGTGTGGGCTTTGGACATTCATAGCTTGGGGTTATTTTGCTGGGGTGTCTGTTTGTGGAGAAATTAGTAGTTTGAAAAACATCTTTTAAGCCTTTTCAGATGTATGGACAGCAACTGTTGCTGTTATAAAGTCATTGTTGATGTATTTTCCTGCTGGCATTGTGTAAACAAACACCTATATGATTTAGAGCTGCAAACTTCCAAAACGTCTGTATTAAAATGTGATCAATTGGTTTCTTCATTACTGAACATTGCTGTCTTAAATGATATGTAAGCTGCAATGGTTGAACTGAATATTTGGATATGACTAAGCCCGCACCTTACATTTCAACCTGGATGCTGAATTGTAATGAAATGTGTACCAACAGTGACAGCAGGATACATCTAAAATTAAACACCTTAACAGGAACAAAACATGGCTTATTCCTCTTGCCAGTAATCACCTGACATTTTGGATTTCCCCATTTTTCCCCAGCATTTTCTGTGTTTTTAAGCAGCCAGACGTGTGCACAAATGCTACTCTGTGGGTGATTGGATCTGTGTGTGTTTATAAAAGCACCAATCAGCATTTGTTATGAAAAAAAATCTGTTGAAAAGGCCCCCAATGAGTGCCATTACAAAGGAACAGCAAACTTTGAGCAGTGGCAATCAGTCTCATTCTCTGTCGATGTGGCTCAAACGAAGGTGACGTCACAGGCAGCAGCAGGGAGCTGATTGAACTTAATATAGAGGATTGTGTGTTGTGTTTCGTCAAGTTGTAATTTTAATGAACAGCGGGGAAAGGAGCTTTTACAATGGCATATTAACTGGGTTTTAAAATAATATAATCTAATCGTAAACATTAGTACTTCATGGGCTGGAATGTGTGGTTTCCAAGTCTTCTTGAAAAGAATAATCACAGACAAAAGCAACTCTCCCGCTGGGTGTAGAGTAAGATGGAAATTTCCTTTGTGTGGGGAACATACTCCAACACTTATTAGCAACAAGAACACATGAATGGAGGTTGAGAAAAAAAAATATAAAATATATATTTTTTCTGTTAAAACATTTCAATGTGGCAAAGGTTGTACTCACTCATAAAAAAAGAAACAAATGTAATACCCAGATGAAAAGGTGGAATTGAAACAGCTTGTTTTGAGAAGTCACATGGCCTTATTACAATGTGAAGAGTGTCAGATTAAATGAATTAAAGTTTGTCACCTTTCAACAGACTATGCAGAAAGTCTGTATAGTACGATATGCAATTTATTAAAACTCTTTTACTCTCCCACTTCAAATAAAATCAATTGCAGTCAAGTGCCTGTTTGATATTTCAGAATCAACATTTGCATTATCTAATCTCTTAGTATGAATGTTAGCAACACACTGTAGAAATGACTTTCTTCAGCAAGGGCCAGGATGCTGATCAGTGTTAAGGCGGTTGATGGATAAAACAAAATACAGTATAGTAGAAAACTTGTTAGAGGTTTTAAAAAAACTTGAGACTTAGGCAGAGGTTGTTGTTGTTTTTGTTTTTCAATTTTCTTATTTTAAAAATTCCACAGCTCCTAAAACTTCCAGGTGCTGGACAAAAATATCATCAGAAAACATAAAGACCCCACAAATAGAGAAAAAATCTCAGAGCAACAGTTTTTGCCTGTCGAGTAACCACCATAAATATCCCCGCTAGCATCGTCTCATCATTATCTCATCCCCCATCGGAGGAAGTTGAGAAAAGGCCATCACCGTTAGGACAGAAATACCACAGTACTGGAAATAGGCTGAAAAAAGTGACAGCTGGAAAGGGCTCACACTTGATTTATTCTTTCTGCCTGTAGATATTCCACCATAAAAAACATGTATTTTTAAAATGATCAACCTCCAGAGGTTAATTTGTCTTCTGATCTAAGAGGAGTGTGTGCTACTTTTTCCACAGTGTAAATATACCTATAATTCTAAAAGCTTTGTCTTTTCTTCATGTTGCCATCCTCTTCTCACCTTGTTTTTATTTATGGTTTTTGTTCACATTCTCACTCTGCTCTGCTCATCCTGGGATTCCTGTTGCTGTTGTCACGACAACCTGTCGATTTTCCCTCTGGGATCAATAAATTCTATCTGATCTATATCAATAGATGTTTGCCGTCATTGTCTAATTAATTTGGCTCGTTAACCCCAGGTTACCATAGCAGATTACAGATATGATCATATGCCTTTCCCCTGAGGGAAAGAGGAGATCTCTAATTCAAGTGACTTCTAGCCTCTAGGTTGTTCCTGCTTAACACCAATGTAAGAGCGGTTAATTTCAAGCACTTTAATGCATTGTGATCTTTTGTTGTTTACCACTTTAAAGCGCCATTCTGGTAAAAAAAAAAAAAAAAAAAGTCATGTTGGTTAAGGCAATTTATTTTACCACTGATAAAAAAACAAGTTTCTTAACTTACTTTGTGTTTTTTTTAGTCCTTCTTCTCGGATGGTTCCCAAGTGTCCCTTGCATTTTGAGACCTGCCTCACATCTGGCCGTTTAGATGTACAAGACATGATGAATGAGAGTTGTAACGTAAATATGCAGGAAGTTTTAATTCTGTGCAAATAATATTATGTGTGACTTATATTTTTCATACAAGGCAACATCCTTCATTTCCTATCTTCCTAAGCAAGCTGTCTGAAATATAAATGAGTTACGTTGTGCTTTGTGATATGGACCTTTGCCCAGGGCGGCACTCGTTTGGGGGAATTACATGTCATCTGTCAGTTGCATCCTGAATCACTTTTTGAATGCGTTATTGTATGTGCCGTTATTGGAGAGTCACTACTCACTTGTGTTCAGTAGGTGCCCCTCGCTTGCTTCAGAGAATGTCCTCATTCTCTGAAGCAAGCGAGATCAGACTGAATTTGCAGTGAGTCACACAGAGCATGTGAGGGTTAAGGCTTAAGCCTGAGTGTCTGAGAGCTAGGTTATTATGCACAACCAAAAAATTAGATGAAACTGCATTTTCATTAATTGGGACCATTTCTGTGGAATAAAAGTTGTGCTAATGGGGAAATGCAGCAGGGGTCGTGCAGAGATGTAGTGGTAGCGGGCCTGAGGGAGCGACACATTTTTAAACAGAATAAATTTTTACAATGTAGCTCATCACTATCAGTGTGTGAATGTGTGTATAAATGAGTTATTGACTGAATGTCGTGTGAAGAGCTTCGGAGTCATCTAACTTAATAATGAGCTATGCAGGATATTTACCAATTATAAGAGCTAGTTGCTCACTGAGTGTTGTATGCAAGCATGTGAGTGCAAAGTTGAGTGGAAGGAAATGGATTCTTTGCTAGATAAAACTCAATAAGACTCTATTTGAAAGTTGGTAATAAAAAAATTCAATATTTTAAGACCAAAAATTCTAGAGTCCTAATACCTACGCTACAAAAAATGTGGTAAGTCTTATTAATTCTGTAAGAATTGGTAAAAAAAAAAAAAAAAAAAAAAAAAAAACTAAAGTCAATGAATTCAAACTCAAACTCTTAAACAGAGAAATTGATATCCTAAAAATATAAAAATCCATTCTGACAAATTATTTGGTCACACTTTCCTTTGGCACATGGCATCTATATATCATAAGTTCAGACATTAAGTTGTTATAAATAACATATTGGGAAGTCACAGTCGAATGCATATGCTTAACATGATGACAAATGATCAAAAACTACAACAGCATCTCCCTCAAAAGTGCCAAAATAAATCTGAATATGGACAAAAAAAATCAGTAAAACTTTCAAGGATATCGTGTGCTGAATCTGACCCTGATGTGAAGCACTTTTCTGTTTTGTGCAATTTTTATCTTGCTCAATTTGTAATGTGATCTAGGATGGAGCTTCCAGCAGGACAACCTTTAAAGATACAGAAAAATATCTTCAACTGCATCTAGTAAAATAATGATCTCTTTATTAAAGGTATCACAAAAAATATGTTCCAGAAACTGCATACAGTATTAAATATAACATCAAATTTATACAGTTTTGTTATTTATGTCTTCCAATTATATATTTCCTGAACTCTATGATGGGTATTTTTTGTCTTGGTGTGTCAATTTACAAGTCCAGTTTCATAAAGATATGTGCCATCCCTGTGGTTAACAGTCATGGCAAAAAGAAAGTACAGCCTCCATCTACATTCTACAGTGTAAATGTAAATGATTAGGAATTTTGAACATTGTATTATTTTTTAAATTTAACCGAATGGGACAAAAAAAACCCCACAAACTACTATTTGCTTAAAACCAAAATTCCTAGATGTGTGTAAAATGTTAAAAAAAAACCTCACTATTAAAAACATATGCTCTTTAAATTCACTAAACAATTACACCATTAATTATTATTTGTTCTTATAAATCTTAAGAATGTCAAAGTTTTTATTTACAGATTTACTGGGTACTGATGAAGAAGTTATACTATCGCAAATGACTGAAATATTAGGGACTCCACTGTGCACTAAAATGGGTCAGGACTACACATTGGAACGGTTTGAGCCATTGGCTGGACCTGCCGGCGTCCAGAGGGAAACTTTTAATACTCATTCCGTCAAATGACTCATTTGTGAGCTGAAATTACAAATCATTCCTTAAGTTTCTCATTTAGGGTCCCCTGTTTTGGTGCCTTACTTTTGTGTATTGTACTGTTAATTCATTGTTGAGAATTAATAATTCAATAATTCGGTTCAATAATTAATATCCTTATCACCTGCTTTCCATTTGTCCATGCGCCCCCTGATACCTTCACTTTGGAACACTTGGATTAATACAGTCCAACTTTGCTGAAACTCTGATTGGCTGTTTCTAACAGTGGTTCTCTCAGGGACTTCTTTTAAATCAGTGAAGCAGAAACTTTTTTACGCCACAGTTTCTCTTTGTTTGATGATTAATGATGATTATCTGCAGAGGTCTGTGGAGTTATAATGAATCTTGTTGTTCTTCTGCCAGGATAATTAACTTCATTTCCTAAACAGTGAGAGTCTGTCTGTGGGTTTCCTTTGCACATGTTGCTTTCAGCAGGCTTGCTATGAACGTTTTCCACAGCTCCTGTGTGAGGGAACTTGGTCTGTTCAGTTAATGTGCATAGTTATGTTTTAAAGTTATATGTAATGCATAGAACTTAGTACATCTGATTTTAGTTAGGAAAAAAACATGCAATCAGTCTGGGAAAAACATACTTTTTTCTTCTTTTTTCCCTATTATTCAGATCTAAAATAACACTTTAAGTGAAGCTATACTCCATACTTTGATTGCATAGAATCACAATATACAATGATGTAAAATCTGCAAAGCACTGAAGGATTACTTGATTTTTTTCTGTTCAGCAGCTTTGTTTTAAAAGTGTATTTTTTATAGGTTTTTACTAGATTTTAAAGAAAATGCCCAACTTTATAAGATACTTTTTGACATTCCTGTACATCAGCTCCTGATCTTCCATACAGAAGCAGAAACAATTAAACCAAATGTAGACAATAATAATAAAAACGTTTATTTGCTCTAATTTAAATGATGATCTATAATAATAATAATTCACTATTCAATAACTATTATAGATGTTCAGCAAAATTCCTGATTAAGCAGTACGTGTGAAGGTTAAATCGGAGCTGATCGTGAGTACTTGTTTGGACAGATGTTGTTTTATGATGTTTAAAATCTGAAAATTAAAATAATCTTGAGACTAATCATTTCTCAAGGTCAGATCCTATAATCTTTTCTCTGCCTCAGCTGTGTGTTACAGCAGGGGGGTGTTTGCGATGTATTTTACTCTCGTTAAGAAAAGACTGAGAAAGCATTTTAGAAATGTTTAGCCTCTGCCAAACAGCTAAACCACCATTCACTGTTTGTGAGGTAAGACCAGATCAAGCTACAAGAGTCAGATCTTGTACCTAGTTTGGCATCTGTGAAATAAACTACAGGACAATTATTGGGGAGATAAACTGGTTAAAAAAATGATTTCATACATTTTTTTATGACTTCTGTTGTGTAATCATGATCTGCGAGAAAACGGATCTTGAAAAATACAGTCATGTGAAAACATAATGAGGACGCACAAACTTAATTCTCATATGTTGAGATATTGATGTTTAATTTTCTCTTTTTGTCATTGTAAAAGAAAGTAAATTTTCCTTAAACAACAACAAAATATATATATTTTTTACTCATTATGTCATGTGGCTCTTTGTGTTTTAGGTTCTCACTTTGACTTATATAATTCTTATTTTGAGTTGCTGATTATTGTTGCTTATAATGTTCTATTTCATTCCTCTGCGTTTAGATTGTGTGGTTTTTTTTGCGTTGTGCTCTTTGCGTCTCTGTTTAGATTCTTACGCGAGTGCTACTTTTTTTGGCTTTGGTTAATGAGAGTTATATCTTAGATTAATTATCTTTTTTTAATGAAAGTTATAGCAATGTTAATACTGGAATTGTCCTTTAGCCTTGAAAATGTCCTTCAAATATATACTGGATAACGGTAGAAAAACGTTGGGTCCACTGCTGAGCTGAAAGTCTTATATTTGTCTTTTTTTACTTGTTTAAAACATATAGAAATTGTGCTAATAAATTATTTATATCAAATTTAACTAACAAATAGTAAAATATGAATTTTACTATTCATTTCTTAAAAGGTAATTATGAAAATATCTTTTAAAAATGTTACTTTGCTGCATCTACCTCCAATATGTTTGGGTAAAACGGCAGCATGAGAATAACCATAATTCCAAACAAAGAGAACTTTCCACTCTGTGAACTAACTCCATGAGTGTGATTAGTTTGAGAGCAACAGAGGAAACAAGGAGAATACTGATGTCATATTACAGCGGATCAGGTGGGCTCCACATAGGCTGCTGGGTTAATTTCTGACATGGATGCCGGGAAACGAAGTTGACCGCTGAGGTTTAAACTTCTCCAGAGACGAATGTCTGAAGTTTAGGAGGGAAAACAAACTGAGGAAGCAGACCAAAGGGGACCAACGCAGCTGACAGTGTCTGTGCCACACAGTGGTTTGGAATATTTGTGGTTGTGCGTTTTCTGTTTCACTGTGGCTTTGTTGCTTCTGATTCTGGGCATGTTCAGGAAAGATGTGTTTCAGGAGGTTTTAGTTGCAGCTTTACTAATAACTCACCTTTTCGGATCACTGAAGTTTGGAGAAATTAATGAAGAGATGTTAAATAGAGGAATAAAGGTTTTAACACATAATCTTCTGATTTTGGTTTGAAAGTCAAAATCATTCATGTTTAATTGGTAGTGTAAACATATAGGATTGCAGTAACATTGTGTTGTATTTTTGAGAGTTTGTACATTATTGAACCTCAAACAGCTGACACGTATCACACTCTGAACAAGACTGGGGCAAAAGGCCACCATCATGACTTTAGACTGAGCTGAAATTGTATTATAGCCCTCAGATGTTAATCCTAGATTGCCAGTAATCGGCAGCTAACAAAAAAAATACCTCTATGCAATGTCTGTAACCCTGAAGCTGTTACGAAACCAGTTACAGCTCTTCCATGAATGCCACCCGAGGCAAACAACTGTAGGAAACGATTTATTTACATGCATGTCAGCACATTTTTATTATTGTTTATAAAATAAATCTTCCTCTTGTTTTTTTGTCTCCCAAATGACCACACTCAGATTTTCAAATAGACTGAGGTTCCGGCCTGTGACACCCCGTTGAAACGTTGTTCTCTAAAAAAAAAAATTATAGGATTTGGAAAAGCATACTCCACGTCATTATTTTGGCTAAAGATTGTGCAGAAATGAGCAGTAGTTTCATAAGTGAACAGACTCAGAATGTTTCCACCAAAAGAAATGTCATTCTTGAAGGTTTTTTGGTTCATGCAGAGAGGTAGTCCTAGCCTCTTTAGCGCCCTGGACAGACCACCTTTTCGAGTCTGAAGTGAAATAAGACCAAACTTCCCTCGTCTTAGGTAAGATAGAATTACCAAAATTATTTATATTTGCTAAATGCCACAATAATCAGAGAAAGACAATATATCAGGGATCTGTTTTATAATGTTTATAATAAAGACTGGTGTTCCCAGGCCTGAGAGCCTGGCGTGTTAAAAATGTAAAGTCCTGATCTCAGTCCTATGGAGAAGTTGTGTGTGAGTGAGGCGGCATATGAATCTCACTCAAATGCATCAGTTCTGTCTTAATGAATGGGCCAGAACTCCAGCAAAGTATTGTGAGAACCTTGTCTGAGAAAAACCACGAGGTTAGATCCAAGTTACCAAGCTATACAGGTCAAATTCACTGCTACCAAACACCGACGACTTGAAGACATGAATGAATAAATCTCTATGTCCTTTTCTCTCATTAATGTAGGATTTAGCAAAAAGACATAATTTTGGTAAATCTGAGCTGAACTAGGACAATTTCAGTCTGATTGAACTTCAAACAGTAAGAAAAAAGGTGTGTGGAGGTGGAGATGGGGTGGAGGTGGGTTGATCACAGCTGGAAAGTGGAAGACACCATGGTTGAGGGTCCTTTTCAGTAGGAACTCAGTCGGTGATTGGCTGTGACGAGGCTTGATCCAACGCTGATAGGTCTTAGACGATAAGAGGGAGGTGCTGATTGGATGGTGTGGGCAGGGCGAGAGAGTCTTCCATTTGAATTTGTGCCTATGCTTCATTAGGTAAAACACTGCTTTCACAGGTAAATATCTTCAATACAAGTTTTTAGGTAGCATTTTATGGTCCAATATTGTAATTCGGAGAGTACATATAGGTTTTAAAAATGCTCATTGAGAAATTACACTCCAGTTTGATTATGGACAGATACAATACTAAGCATTTGTATTTATTGAGACTTTAGTCGTACCATCTGCCATATCCAATAGTCAAGAGTTTGATTTATTTTTTTATCATTTCCTTCTGTGTTTTAGTTTTTTCCAAGAGTATTTTTTATTAAAGCAGAGTAAGTGGTTTTTTTTTTCAGAGTAGACCTTTATTTTGTAATTCTAAAAACTCTTGTGTAACAATGGGTATATCTGAGTGCCATTTAGGTGAACATGGGAATGAACAGTGCTTCATAAAGAAATTACACTACTTTTATAGATTGAAAAAGAGGTATGAAAACATAAAAGACAGAGAGGGAGTTATTTGAAAGCGTTACCAAAAGAAAATAGAAAATACCTGTTCAGATAATGTAACCCTGAGGGGGAAAAGGATGAAAACAGACAAAAAAAAAACATTGCAGAATACACAAACAACTTTATAGAACATGCAACAGAAAATAACATTTTAAAACCAAAACTGAAGAAAAAAAAACCCCAAAAAGCATGATATAATAAGACAGCTGTAGAATCTCGATGTCAATCAAAAGCTCATTGTGGGGGGGAGGGCTGCAGTGGGAGAAGAGTGGGTGTCTGCATTCAAACACCTTACAAGAAAATAAAGGACTAAGCTCTGGACCACTCAACAGTCCAAGACAGGCTTACTTAAAAACATAATGCAATTATATCAACCAGACCTTTAGTTAAGAAGTTGAAGTACTGTGGCTAAGTGACCATGCTGTGGTTAAAATGAAAAACTGAAACAAAGAGCAAAATACATACTTAACAATTTAACTATTTGCTATTTATTTGCAAGCAAGATGGCAAAAGGTGTTTTTCAAACAAATGCGTTTATTTCTGATTGTTTTATTTTATGAGTGTGGCTGACAGCTAATGAAAACTAATAATTCAGTTTATTAAAAAAACCTGAAACATTTTATACAAGGAATAAAAAATATAATTAAAATTAGATTTTGATAAGATATGCTACTGTATAATTTACATGGTCATAAGATCTTGCTAGACAGCTGCTTACCCAGCAAAATGCCATTGCTTTAAACACGGCTGTTTAAAGAGTGCTTCAGGCAAGCATGTTAGTATGACGTTTGAGTGGAAGAAAAAATTGATATTGCTGAGTTTAGTTGGAAACATAAAATGGTAATTGATGAAATGTCAAGAAATTTCATTTTAGGACAAAACTTCTCTTGCATTTAATATCCTGTTCCAAGTATTCAAGCAGCTCCCTGTCCTCTATTCACAGACAGCTTAGTGTCAAGATACACTAAGCAGGAAAGGTGAATGGACTGAAAAAGTGTGATCAATAAAAGGTGCACAAACAACAGGGATGATCACAACCTTGATCACAGCCACAGTCTGAGCTCCCATAGCCTTTATACACAATATACTAGACACAAACTGTTTTTGTTACATTATTTATGCTAAGCAACTGCAGAACCAGAGGAAAGTAATCTTGACCTAACTTGCCTCAGCTTTTCCTTTTACAGCTGGCATGAAACACACCAGCTGTATTTGGGGGTGCTTTGGTCATGAAGCAGGACAATGATCCAAAGCCCACCAGACAGTCCACATCTCGGCAGCTCATACAAATAAACACTGCCCCCCTCTAACCCACCATCATTCCCAAATGGGAAAAACAAACCTTTTGAAGAAGCCTGGTGAATGACAGGACCTAAATCCTGTTGAAATGTTGTGGCATGACCTCAGCTCGCTCATGCTAATAGCTAAATAAATAAATGAAAAAAAAGTGACTTAATTAAAGCAAATCTGCAGAGAACGGTGGGCCAAAATTCCTTCACAACAATGTGAAAGACTCATTGCCAGTTATCGCAAATGTTCGATGGTTGCTTTTCCTGCCAAGGGTTGCATAACGTCTTAATAGGATTATGGAGCAATTACTTTTTTTTATATTACAAAATATCTTTTGGATATCTGTTTCTCCCTTAATGAATTAAATCATCGTTTTAAGAATTGCTTTTTAAGTGTGACAAAAATCTGAAGATCTGTAAGGGCGCTGAAGCTGTTTTTCCACATCAGTATAATGTATGACTTTTGCATTTTGATTCAGTTCCTATTTCTGAAGGATTTTATGAACTACTGTTGATGAGTATTGCTTTCTGTGGGCTCCTGGGATTCTAGCCAGACACTTGTCAGAGAGACCATAAAGGTAGAATAAATTGTAAAGAATGAGTTTTTTCCCCCCTCCTCCCTTGCTGAAAGCTCCATTTGGATTAAGTCTGCAAGCAGATGCGCTGAAACCGAGGCCCCCCATATGAAAAAAATCATAATCCATATGTGTTGTTTGTGATATCACGGCACAGTAAAGCTGCTTTGGTGCGCAACCTCTTTTGCGCCGCTTGCTGCGCGGGGTTCGTGCGGCGGCCGCGGCCATCAGAATATCCAGATTATGCGTTTTACACTCTGGCTTGCGCTCTCTCCCTCTCTCTCTCTCTCTCTCTTTCGCCTGCGCTCCGCGGCAGCCCATAGATAAAGGAGGAAGAGGAGGAGTAAGAGAGCCGGAGCGGCTGCCACTTGCCGCCTTTAGGTGGCGCTCAGAGCGCAGGAGACGGCGGCTTTCCTCGCTCTCCGCAGCCGGACAGAGATGCAGGCAGAGCGGCTGCAGGACAGGTGATAGTCCGGAACGCTCGGCTCGTAAGCACGTGTGTTCGGCACCAAAGCTTCGATTCCTCAAAGTTTATTTATAATAAAGCTCGTAATAAAAGTGTGGAAACAAAGTGAGGAGGAAAAAAAAAAAAGCAAGGGAAATGTTGGGAAATCCATGAAGTTGATGAAGAGGATGCTCGCTCCGCCTCCTCCTCCCTGATGGGGGAGTGCATAATGAGTGTAAGGGTGAGGGAGGGGGAGAGAGAGAAGGAGAGGGAGTGAAGCGCGAGCGCGCTGGTTTGGATTCACTCCACTTTCTCATCACTCACGGTGCAGCCGCGCGACCTGCTCCGTGCCGGACCGCGCGAGGACCGAAAACTGGACCAAAGGGGACCGGACCAATCCCGCGCGTTACTAGCTGCTTCAGCTCTTTTAACCACTTTTTTTTTTTTTTTTTTTTTTTTTTAGAAAGTGTGTGGGGAGAGAAACGGGTAAGATTTTTTTTTTTCTTTTAATTTTTTTTTCCCGTCCCGGTTCTCCGTCCACATCCAGCACCTCCACCCTAACTCCCTCTTCATCCCGCAGACAGCGTGTCACCAGCGGAGGATGCAGCCGCTTCCCTCCGGCCGCCGGTGACGCTTTCAGGGGTCCGTCAGTGAGTCCGGTCGTGCCTCCGGAGAGCGCTGGTCACGACTGACAGAAAGAAACTGAGAGAAACTGGAGGAATAACTACAGCCGTGACTGGATTGTTTGATTCGTCTCTGAATCTTTTTTTTTTTTCGTTTATTTTTTATTTTTTTAAATATTCTTTTTTCTTTTTTTTACTACAACCTTGTGGATTTTTTATAATAAAACATTTTTTTTTTTATCCTGGAGCGTCTGCGTCTGGATACCGCGAAGGAGCGAGAGTCTGTAGCCGGCGTTGGAGCGCCCAGACCTGGGTCTTTAACTCGATCCAGGTAGGAACTTCTCCGCACAGTCTCATTATTTCACCTGTACGTGGGTAAAAACCTCCTTAAATCAAAAATAGTGCGTCGGGGACGCGATACGCACCGTCATTTGCCTGGGCGGACTCACTTTATATTCCATTTCACATGAATGCACACTTGTGTCTTAATTAAAGAACACACTCCGCAGGGGACGGATCTGTTTTAAAAAAAACACTTGTTGATAAAAAGAGAGAGAAAAACCATCCCATCTTCTATGTTCCTCATGTAATCTCCTTTGATGGGTTTTTTACGTGTGTTACACTACAGAGCTTATTGATCTGTATCGATCCCCTCCGTCCTCAGCATTACCTCCCCGTCTGTCAGTAATAAAGCGCAGCTTCCTCAAGCTTTAACATTTCTCAAACTGGGGGAAACTGTAACCGTGCTCCCAAAGGGAAGAGCAGCGGAGTCTTTTTTCTTTTTTTCTCCAATGCCGGGAGATATAGATATGATGATACATTTGGGTCTATTTAGCTTTATTGGGGGAGGTAGGAATGCCACTAAGAAGTCCATCCAGCCAGAGGTGCTCATAAACTCCAAACAAAAGTGCATATCTCTGTGCACCTGAGCCCCCCCTCTCCCTCCCCCCCAAGAGCACCTGTGGCATCAAATTTACCACCTTGTGATGCTGCTCTGCACAGAGAGGCAGAGAGTTTCACTCGAAAGGTGGACGAGAAGTAATGAAACATCCGCTATGTGTCATCTGCAGGGAATCTGGTCCATCCGGTGCCTCCAGTTTCCAGCCTCCTCCGCCTTCTCCCTCTGCTGTGGCAGAGGGAGAGAAAGAAAGAGGGTGGGCGTATGTCCTGCTGATAGAGAGAGAAAGAGAGAAGGGGATGAGGGAGGGGAGTCGGGTATTTACATGCAAACTGCATCTGCTTGGCACACACAGAGCAGGAGCAGCGAGCTCTGCGGTCAGCTGTGGTGCCTTTGAATTTTTACAGGTGGCCAACCCTTCACAGGGATGTTATGCCTTCCTATGCATGGCCTTTGACCCCGTTTCCTCCTTCATCTATTCCCTTTCATGTGAACTCCCCCCACAGAGGCTTTCAATGCTTCTCTTGAAACCCTGAAACATCCACGCATTCAGCTCCAAGCCCAGGGGCAGAGCTGGTCCGGCAGGGATATGTGCACCAAGTGCTGATTTTCAAAATCTGAGCAGCGTGAATCCAGCATGAAGCGGTTGAAGGGGTGAGAATCTTGTTTGGGATTTGGTAGGATGGTCTCGATGGCACCTCCCGGAAGACATTAAAGGAGAAAACTATTAGATTAATCCACATTTTCAGACCTTATCATCTATTCTTTCACCGTAAACGTCAACGTTGCGACACATTTTAAATGTAGCAGTGTGCCGGAAGTTGCATCAAAACAGGATTTTATAATTGGGATCTTATATAGACTGATATTGTGATTTCACGTAATTTTCAGCTCTTACTAAAATAACAAGAAAAGCATTTTACACTTTTCTGTTCGAACACACGACACTAAGTGTCTTGGCGTAACTTCTTTAGGGGCTTTTTTTGTTTGTTTTTTTTAGTGAAAATGCTCTTCTGAAGCAGGTTCCAGCAATCTGTGGAAACAGAAGCTCCACAGCAACCTCCGAGGTTCAGACAAACCACAATCTTTGCGTTATATTTCCCATGTCTGCCGCTTCAAACTGATATTTAATCTTTGGGATCCATAGTGGATGTGAAGATACTCTCGGTGAGGTTTGCGGCTGGTTTGAATGGCGACCCTGCCATCACTCGAGCTCCTCCCGTTGCCGCCGCCGCCGCCGCTCTGTCGTGGGGCTGGGTTTGAGGTTGGGATCCCAAGCTCTGGGATTCCTGGCTGCCTCCTCTAATTTAGAGGCACATCTGTCCTGCTCCGACCACTTAAACAGCTACGTTCTGATTCCCGGGGCCCTGCAAGCGGGGGTCGAGGCAAAAGAGGATTAGTCTGAATGGAGGAGGAAGAGATGGGAGGTCGAGCGGAGTCCGTTCTGCGCATTTCTCCGTAAAAATTGGAGATCTGAGGGAGCCTTGTTGTTAATGGCCGTCATTAAACTGGGAGCTGGCAGAGTGGAAATGGGTTTAGTCTGTCAGATGAAAGCACTCGCACACGCATACACACGCACACACACCGCTTTTCTTTTCCAGCTCAGGAGCAAAAAGAAGCTGTCCACGCTTCAGACTTCAGAGATGTCATGGCACGTTTGCCTTCTTCTACGGTTAAGGTAGAGAAAACAAGAAAACCCAAACTAAGAACAGTGTCACACTTGTTCACTTTGTCCAGGTAGCAACCGGTCGATAGACTGACGCAGGCGTCAGGTGTCGATGTGTAATCCATGAGTCACATTTCTGGCATCTCAAAATCCGGTCAGAGGACCCATACAAGGAAATAAGCCTCAACAATGGGAGAATTTCATTTGAAATTATGCAGTACAACCGGTTCTTTTTTGATTGAGATCATAAAAGATGACTCAAGGCCTTTTGTTTCTGCTACTGTTGTCCTGTAAGCTTTCTTTTTAGATGTTAAATACATGCACTAAAGCTAAGATTAGACAAAACGCATGTCTTTGGTTCAAAATACAATGGAAAAATTAAAAACTTGAACATTTCAGAGGGATTTATTAAACATGACCTACGAATGTAGAAATATAGTTTTTTTTTTTGACAAAACCACTTTCTGACCCTCTGAATAATGCACTCATTTTCTTGCAGGGTTTTTTTATAACCTTTCCATCAACTCTGGTGCATAGTACATTTGTAGCTATTTGGTATCCATCTTACTCACAGATTTGTGGTTTACACCGGCAACATCAATATTTTTTGAGAAAAATGTAAACCACTTTCTCACTGTTTTTCCTCCTCCTGGGATTGATTACTTGTGTCTTTTCAAATCGGGTGCATTAAAAGTTCACATACATCAGCAAAACGGAGTCAGAAGAGGTGAAACTATTCATACCTTCTTCTTGAGTCACCGGTGAGACAAAGCTGAAAGCTGTAAGTGTAAAATGCCGTAAAATGCAGCCTTATTGCAGCTTCCTCCTGAGAGAAAACTGCCTCCGCTCGGGCTGTAAGATGCTCGTTTCATATGAGACTCTTCATATTCAGCTTCATTTTGAGTCCATTAGGATGAAGAGTGTGGAGGCGACAGCTCCATTTGGGTTTTTCTCGGTGTGTTTTTATAATAAAAATCGCAGATATGCCCCCCTGCCACAGCCTGCACATTACTCCCGCTGCAACCCTTCCAGCTCGCATCAGTAGGTAAAAAACGCTGTGGGTTCACGTCACAGAGGTTTTATGTCAGCCCTGAAATGTGCTGCACTCCTCGGTTTCCTCTCTAACAAGGCAGACAGAGTCGTGGTGGGAATGTTACCTGATGGTGGTGCTAGAAAAACTCCATCCAACATCTTTTTTTTTTTCTTACTTACTTCCCTCTTCTCTGTTCAATTCAAACACATAATCATGCTCAGCGGATACATCTGATGTCATCATCGCTTTGCTCGTTAGAAGCACAAATCCTCTAGAGGGAATCGTAAACATTAGGCTAATTCGATGCAGCTCCCTCCTGCAGAGACGCTCCTCCGATGGGCTGATGGACACACGTCTGTGCTTCCTGCTGTAAGTGGAGCTGAAAGCCCGACCATCCAGGCTCTATTGATTATTTTTTCCTGTTGGTTAAAGGCAGTGAGACCTCGCGGCCTGCTCCCACTCTGAGCACCAAGTGTCATTTCACGCTGTCACACATCGCTGCGTGTTTATATTACATGATTCAGTTGAAGCATTAATCACTGATGCATGTAAAAGAAAAACCTGTGAGAAATGGTAAAGAACAGTGTCGTCCAGGATGTTCGGATTGGTTCAGTTTGGAAAAAAAGTGTTTTTTTTTATTTTTCTTCTTTGGTAAACTTTTTGGATTAAACGTTCTGTCATTGTTCTTGTTTAAATGTATCACTGACTGACTTTTTTCTGATTCTATTAGTGAAACTTTAAATTGCAACATGATTACTACTTTTTTTCTCAACCGAAGTATGCAAAAATAACAAGCCATTTTATTATTTTAAAAAGTTAACTCTTATATTTTCTTATGTACTTTACTATTAATAACTCGCCTTAAGATATATCCATCCATCCATTATCAAATAAACTTATCCTCATGGAGTTATGAGGGGTGGCTTAATATAGACTCCATTATTTCTAACGACGTCAAAGAATTGCTTATTTTCTATGTTTGACTATACATTAAGGTATAAAAATGTTTTAAAGGCTTTTTTTGCCATTCCGATTCATGATCACATTTAACCTTTTACAGAAAAGCAGTAATATTTTATCAAGATATACAATCAGTTTTTACTCTGAATACCAAAAGTAAAATGCAACACACCATATCCTTCAGACATCTAAATGTAGGAACATTGCAAATAGTTATTTGCCATTTTTTTTAAATTGCTTTAAAACCCTGTAGGACTTTGTAAAAACAACATCTTATGTTATTTAGAATATATTTCATTTTTACTTTCATTCAGGTCTATGTTTCCTGTTTTTCATTATCTGACGATTGTAACTACAGGGATGTATCCCAAATTAGCTTTTATTTTGAAAAAAATAATTAATTCCACTTTTTATATTATTCACCTCTGGACAGCTGGACAAAGCTGAAATCTTGAACCTGTTTTTAGCTTGTCTTATGTTTGAAGAAAAGCAAATATTCCTTTTGTCCAAGTAATTGCATCGTTCCTTGATTTAGTATTTTGTCATACTACCTCTACGAATGATTTCTACGAATGTATTTCTGCCTCACAATGCAAACAGCTTACTTTTACAATCAGTGTGTTGACCTGACCAAATGAACATTTGAAATCAGTTTACTGCCTTGGATGTTATGCAACAGCATAACAGCTGCTGTTATGCTGTTGTTTCATAAATCCAGGCTCAGACTATTGATTATTCAAGTTTCACATCAGATCAGGAAATGCAACTAAGTCAGAATTTGAAATGCTCCTGGAAACGATTTTGTAGTCAAATTAAATATAAGTGTAAAAATGTGGAATTTGGATTCTAAATATCATCCAGATAAAAGCACTGATTTGAAAACATTATATGTTGTGTGTTCTGTTGGTCGGTTAATGCGCTAGATTTATCATCCCTTACGCAGCTGCCAATGCTACCAGTGAGTTTGTGGAACCAAAGGTTAACACATCCTGTCAATGAAGGGTCAGGCTTTTCATCCTGATACTGATTAGTCCTGCTGCCACACCCTGGAGCAGGACTTTAAACTAGACAGATAGAGGACAATAAAACACGTAAACCAGTAAACTCTTTACCCATTAGTCATGAGTCAGAGCATGTTTATGTCCTGCTGATATTAAACTGCTCTTGTGCAATGCAAATGAAAACAGTCACTGTGTTTGTTACTCACATTCTTTCCCCCTCGATAATTTTCATTGTTTGCACAAGGTATGGACAGAAAACCACCTCCATGAGGCGGAGGACTTATCAGGAAGTCTGATGAGTGAGATGAACTGCTCACCGTCAAACTGAAAAACTGTTTTATTACTTCGACTGAGTATCAGACCTTAAAACTTATCAGCATAATTGTTCCCCTGCTCATCCGCTAAGTCAAAATTTACAACTTTTTAGTGTCTTGCAGCAGCCCGTGTTTGCTAAATAACAATGTAATTAAATTTGCATTTCTTTCTGTATAACAATAAAAGTAACCTGTAGGTTCCTCATCCCTCTGCTTCATCGAATCAGGAACTTTTTTAAATCAAAGCATGACATTTAAAAATATTTTTTACCTCGGTTAAATTAAATTTGGTCAGAAAGACCAAGCTGTGAGGTGTGTGTTCATTTGGATCAAACGGCGGTATTCAATGAAGTCAGTAGAGTGAAATACTCCCTTTTGGACAGTGAGTGGACCACACACACCCATCTCGCATAACTGCAGATTCTGTCCATCTGAGAGCTGAAAACATCAAAGCATTTTTTGCATATTTGCGTGTGTGTGTGCAAGATGTTTAATTCAGGTTGGCAGTGCTAACAGCTACACACACAAACTGGTTTTAAAACACTCACCTTCGAGACGGAAACTTTTTTCAGACTGGTTTCCAGTTTGGCCGTGAGCCACCTGCTGCGAGGTGCCAGATTGTCTTCCATAATAGTTGTCACATTTTCATGGTGTGTAATTGGTCTCACAGCGTTGCCGAGCACATTAGTGCAATTAAAAACGACACCGGGGATTATTCAGGCTTTTGTGTAACACAGATGACTTTCTGTCACGCTCACGCAGCTTCACTTTAAAGTGATTTTCTGCAGGAAAAACTGCTTCATTAATTAGCTGAAATAAACAGAAACTGACTTACGACCCTTTATGGAGAAGGCTTTATTTATAACTTCGTCAATTAGTCAACAATGTGCTGAACTGGAGATATTGTTCCTTTTTTCCCCAAGGACAGTTGCCATTTAAAACAAGCTACGTTTCATTTAATCTGATCTTTGTATTTCTGCTGGCAAACAACTTGTTGAAAGCTTCTGCATTTGGTGGGGCATGTTTAAAGTTAGACAAGGGGGTCAGTGGGACTCTTGTTATGTAGATGAGGTGGGCTTGACTTAACAAGACGGTCCAACAGACGGGAAAGTTACTGGTTGGGTTCTTTAGTTTCTACTCGTTCAACGTGGTGCAGACGCAGCTGGGACAGCAGAGGAGTGAACAGCTTGTGTAGATGATATTTGACGAATATTCAGCACTGGAGACTAGTCGGAGTGGATTGTAGGAGATTCACTGCAGTCATCAGGTGTTGTAGAGTTTTTTTGTATTTTTGGTAGAGTTTCTTAAGTTATAGAATTGTAGCACACATTTGCAATATGTTTAGTGTGTAAGTAGCAAATGTTCATGAGTTGCTAAAGTAGTATTTAAACTGTCTCTCAGTAGGACCATTTTAAAGATTCATGTTCTCACATTTCCAAATTTTGGTATTGACTGCTCTAAGTGGAATTTGTTGTTTTATATGTATAATTTAAAAGAAATTTCAGGGATGATTGGATGTATTGGATACCTAAACCTACTTAGTCTTCTGTTGGTAAAACAAAAGTACGTTACACTATTGAACAACAGTTTAAAAGGTAAACAGATTTATTTTGGCCATCTCAGGTGTTAGAAAAGAGCTGTGAATTAACCCGGCGAGATTGGTAGTCAAGTTTAAAAGAGTGAAATGTCAACATTTCAACATAGGTAATGTTTTGTTTAAGCTTTCTTCAATTTAATCATCACGTCTTACATTTCTAATAGGCTTCATGATTAATTTATTTTACCGCATGCTTTTGAGAGTTGACTTCTTTCACGTTGCTCTGGAATTCAAAGGTTGTCACGCAATATTTCAGTAAATTAACATTTACTCAGTTCATGTTGCTTCATTTACTATATATTATAGTTTAAATCTATAATTTTGAAGATATTTCATGGTTGTCCAAAATATTTTTGAGTTTGTTTTTCTGTTATTAGGCTCTACAAAATATGTTTTTTTAATGATGCATTTTATTTTACACCTTGTAATCCCGTTGCATTTGAAACTTCTTAGTCTTCCAACAAAGTTTAATGTGTCAGTTTTACATTTATAAAGGATCTCTGAAACATTTAGCATATCAGGTTTGAAGATCTTTGATGGCTAGCCCATGCTGAGATCAACCGAAGATGTCAAGACTTGAGTTTATTAATGTAAAGCACTGCCAACAAATGTTCTTTGGGTTTTCTGTCTTTTTGTAAGTTTTCTTGAATTCAATATGAAGCAGTACTACACAGTCCAGTCACATTAATGTGACCATCTGTCAAAAGCCAGAATAACCACCTTTCGCAGAGCGAACTGCTACGAGACGTGCAGGAAGAGAGTCACTTAGGTCCCTGAAGGTCTTCTCTGGGATGTTGAGCCATGCCGACTCTAATGCCGTGGCCAGCTGCGCTAGATTACGCGGTTGAGGATCCATGGCGCGAACAACTCGATCGAGATGGTCCCACAGATGCTCGATTGGGTTTAAGTCAGGTGAGTTTGCTGGCCAGGGGAGGACGGTAAACTCATCCTGGTGCTCTTCGAACCACGCACGTACACTGGCAGCTGTATGGCACCTCGCATTGTCCTGCTGGAAGATGCCATCATCCTGAGGAAAAACAATGCGCATGTAGGGGTGGACATGGTCCGCAAGGACAGATGCGTACTTGTATTGATCCATCGTGCCTTCCACAATAATCAGTGAACCCAGAGAATGCCAGGAAAACATTCCCCAGACCATAATGCTCCCGCCTCCAGCTTGGACCGTTCCTGCAATGGTTGCAGGGTGGTTCCTTTCAGAGGTTTCACGCCTTATACGCCAACGTCCATCTGTCCGATGGAGCATAAAACGCGATTCATCTGAAAACGCTACCTGTCGCCACTCAGTGGACGTCCAGCTGCTGTACTGGCGTGCAAATTCTAGCCTTCGTCGTCGATGAACACCAGTCAGCATAGGTGCACGAACCAGGCGTCTGCTTCGGAGGCCCAGACGCAGCAATGTTCGCTGAATAGTGGTTTGGGAGACACTTGTGGTAGCCCCTTGGTTCATTTTAGTGGTCAGTTGCTCAACGGTAGCCCGTCTATCTGCCCGAACGCATCTCCGCAACCGTCGTTCGCCTCTGTCATCTATGGCCCGTGGTGCACCACATTTGCCACGTCGTTGATTTTGGACAGTCCCATTTTGCCATGCACGGTACACTTTTACCACGGCGGCACGCGAACAGTTCACAAACTCAGCCGTTTCGGAAATGCTTCCACCCTCGGCCCGAAAGCCAATGATCATGCCCTTTTGGACGTCGGATAAATCGCTTCGTTTCTGCATTACGCCAACGATTGAAATGTTTTCCGAAGCCCACACACACCCTTTATATACGCTCAACTGCACTGTGCTGCCACCTGCCTTCTGTGATTGGTTATTTAACTCTGAAGTGGAAAGTACGTGGTGGTCACATTAATGTGACTGGACTGTGTATACACGTATCACAATTTACAATTAGATTGAAGCCTTCTGGAGATAACCACTTCAAAAAAAGCTGCTGTTTTGAAGATAACAATTACTGTCAAGAAGTTACGGTACTTTATTTGTAACTTATCTCATTTAGAATTTATATTGTAAAAGTAATTCCAGGCTTGTTTTACAGTATTTAGATTCTATTTAAATACTGTAAGGATTCTAGTTTCAGTGTCATTTAGTTACTATTTGAAAAAAAATTATTGTTTTTCTTTATATTCATTGCTGAATACATGAACATTATTTGACATTGAGCACTTTCATAAACTTTAATAGAAAATCATTGAAATAAGAGCTTCATTGCCCCTCAGTCGGCATATTGGAGTGTAACAGCAGCAGCTGGATGACATAGGAGCATGGAAAATATCTCAATGTTTGATGGACAATTTTCACATTTGAATTTCAACCTTTGTTTTCCAAAGCAGCCGTTTCACAGCCTTGTCCATTTTGTATAGATTCTGGACATAACTTGCTATGTTGAGAGTGAAAACTTCAGGTGACCGTTTTCGGTTTAAGTTGTTGCCTCCTTCCTAAAATATGTCAGCTAAGAATTGAAACTGTGATTAGAATGTTATCAACTGTTTATGAATGTTTTCTGAACCTCTTTTGCCTCTTGGAGGATGTAAAGTAAACAACGTGATTAAAAAAATATTTTTTTTGATAAGTTGGACATCTCAACATAAGATACATTTAAAGGAACTGAATCCTGGCTAATATTAACACGTTGAAGAATTTTGGGGGATTTTAGTTTTATTTTTGTAAATATTATTTGACTGAACATCCACCGTGCTTTCTAGTGTAACATGCTTAGTGTAATTTCCAGTTAGAAATCTTAAGTTTCAGCTGGTGTTCAGAGCTTTACCGTTGCTTAATGTGACGTCCTGGAGCTAGAGTCTCATCCAGTGGGACGTGGACATGAAGATCCACTCTCAGCTGGAGGGCATCAGGGCCGTTAAGCTGCTTTGTAATGTACAGATGATTGCTGTCGTGGCACACCCTCTCTCAGTGTTCCCCTGGCTCTTCTATTGTCAGTCTTTGTCTCTCCACCGGCTCGGCAGCAGATAAAATGGCTGTGAGAGTCAAGCAGTCCTCACACATGGAAATGTTACTTGCAGCAGCTAAACGGGGGGGGGAACTTCCTCCTCTTCCTCATACAAAAAAACACAGAAGCTGCTTGGTGACTCTTTCTGTGGGAAGAAGACGGGCTGGATGATCTCTGATCCCATCCTGTCCCTTGAGGAGACAACTGCACATACTACATTTGAACCAACTTGTTAACATGAAATTCCACCAGCAAACAGGAACTCATTTGCACTCTCTTGACATTTCGACCAGCGGTTTTTCTCACAACCCAATGTTATATTTGCTTTCTATATAAACCCTCCGAGACAATGGCTAGAAATAAACTAAAAACTAACCTTAGATTTGTCTAAAACCTGCCTGTTGTCTGCTTGCATTGGAAGAAGTGTAGAAAAACAGACTTCTAAATATATTTATATGTTTTTACAGCAGCACACTTGCATTCAGATTCAGCAGACTGGGTCTCTCTTTTGTAGCTTAGCCTTGAATTTGCAAAGCAGCTGAATATATAAAAAAAAAAAAGTCAACTCTGGGTTAAAAAGTCAGCACTGATTCAGATAGCTGGTGGTTATAAAGAATGTGCAGCACTTCACCTGCTATTCTTAAGATATGAATTTGTAATTTTAGTGCTTTTTTCACACATTAGGTTTCTAAAGTTTTTTTGGGGGAAAATATATATCAGATTTCAACAATAGTAGATTCATGACATGGAACTGCAAAGCGAGAGAAGTTTGTTTTCTTAGATTCCTCTGAAGGTGACGAGCAGCAGCAGCTCAACGTTTCCTGTGTTTATGTGTTCAGCTGTTGGAGCAAAGAGTCGACTGGAGAGCACCAGCAACAAGCAATGGGTATTTATTCAGGATCTACTGAAATTCCAATGGAATAACGATATTTTAAGTAAGCTGATAAATCTTCATCTTTTCTGCTAATAGTATTGTTCATTATAGTCTGTAGGCTGCAAGGTAAATTTCATGTTTTGTTGGTATCTCTGCTGCTGGTTTATATTTACATACTGGCAAAACATGAGGTCACTTTTAAATAAACTGGCTCCAGGAGTAAACAGCAGGTTGAGCTTTCATCGAGAAACTCAAGGTAATCTGATGCATATTTTACTGCAAATTTACTGAAAGACCATCGCTTATTGATGAAGCTTGGATTTAGCTTTGTTTCCACAGTAAAATTCCATTGGGTCAGGGATTAGGGATTCCATGGTTTCTGACTTTTTGCAGCCCTGGAAGAGCAAGCACCTATCTCGCACTGTAAGGCACACACTCACATTTACAGCCTTTCATGGGTAATTAGGTGCATGTGTGTGACAGAAGTGAGCCGGGTATCTGGTGAGCTGGACCCACGGCAACAACGGTGTCAAACATTTGCTGCTTTCAGCGTCACAGTTAATGTTTCTTGACCTTTTGTAACTGTTCATATGCACACGGCAGTTCCTGATCTTTTTTGTTTTTTGCCCAAAGCTGACTTTTACACTTTTTGTCCCCAAATGGTCTAAAGTTTCAGCTTCGCATTGGCATGAAACAAGATTGTAACTGAAGACACTTGTAGCTCAGTGTAGATATTACTAACAGTCTGTGTCATGCCTTTTAGTGAGTAAGCTTCTTGTTTGATGTGTAAACAAATTGTCAATGTTGGCAACCGTCCAGAGGCACTTGGAAAACAAACCTCAGGCAAAAATCAAATTACACACTAAAAACGTGATGATGCTCACATCTTGTTTGTAGCCGAGCTGATTCACTGAATAAAACAGAGCCCATTTCATGCAACCAAATAACCCCTCAAATGTTTATAATTCATCTAATTTTCTGAATGAATATCAGACACATCTCATAAAAACACAATTCCCTCAGACTTAAGGACATAGCTAGTAACATTCAGATTCTTTAACATTTGTTTATGTATTTTTTTGAAATAGATTAACAAATGTCAGTTTTATGAAAACATAAAGGCAAATAAAGAAACAGAAACTGGATATTTGATTAAATTATGGACATAACTTGTGCTGTATTTTATTTAGAGAGTCAAGGTTTTCCCCCAGAAAACTTGCTAAGCCCGGTGGTCGGGGCACAGAGGCGGTCCACCGTGTTTTTGTATTAAAAGATGTTAAGTAGACAGGAAAAGTAAAAATATGTTATTGTCAGTGAACTGCTATAAAAACCCACAACTAGTCTTAAAAACAACTAATCAAAAAATACAATTAAAATAAATATCAATTATTTCCACTTTTCTTAAATCCAAATTAAGTCAGTGGCTCCATCAGGCCCCCCAGAGCTTCAGGGGCCATAAATGCTAATATTTTACCACAGACCACAGATGCATAAATGTAACATTTGTTTATTGAGATTATCAATGTTGCTAAATCTGACATAATGGTTTCAGCATCTATAAATTAAAAGATTTTAAATGTAACATTTACATGTAAGATTTTAAGGAGCTGCCAAGTTTACTTTGTAAAAGTTCAAAGAACAATATTGATAGTCAGATGGGTTTGTTACCATAGCAACCATCTGATGCTGTGAGTTTAATCTTTTAGTTTCAGCTCCATTTGTTCACAAATACAAATTGGTAAAGTGCAATTATAATTTATTGCTTTTTAGGTTTGCCAACTGAACTACTCCCCCTGTCCTATATTTCACTAAATTTAACACAGAAGCTGTTAGAGGTGCTGATGTTTTAGCAACAAAAATGGGCCTCTAAATCAAATTCTGCTCCAGGCCTCATACACCCTTGGACCGGCCCTGCATGATGTGGTAATCCGCTGTACTGCGCAGAGATGCGCAACAAATGGGAGATTTAATTCAATGTTGCTAATGTGGCTTTAGAAGCTCTTCCAATTCGTGTCTGTTGAGTTTTTAACAAGGGGACACAGAAACTATTTTGGTTGGTCGAGTTTCTGGACGAGTTTTTCAGATCTCCGGTGGCCGCGGACATTAACTCTGTCTAAGTGGGAAAAAAAACATTTGATACGGTTTGGTGCTTAGTGTAACCGGAAAAATAATACTAGTAAACATAATATAATAATGTAAAATCAGCGTGACTGCGAGGAGAGCGCGAAAGCTCCTCGCCGGGTTAAACATGCACGATGAGGTTTGCGCTGGCTCGTTAGCCACTAACGCACCGACCAACCACGAACAAAAACATAAACTATATAGGAAAGACGGGGCCAAACGCTGGGCAGCGTGTTGAGACTCAAAGCACCACTGAAAGCGCGACTACAAGTTATTCCTGTGGTTCACGTAGAGCTGCGCAACCAGAGCGAACGCGGTGAGTTTAAACTCTTACCTTAATCAATAACTCCTCATAGCTAATCATAATTCCTCACAGGGGGTTGATGTAAATGTCCATACAGTTCAGCCTATGTCCATTTCGAGTGAAAGGAGGAGCGGGATCCGCGCTGAGGTTAATTTATCCATCTATGGCAGCGCGCTAGCTATGTGAAGCTGACACCCCACCCACGTCAAAAAATTCAGCAAATAGTCTGAATGGTTAGTGCTCCGTTTGTGCAGGTTTGTGCCGTTAAAATTTTCGTTTGTGCAGTTTTGGTTTCTGAGATATTAAAAATTATTTTTTAGGTCATCCAGAGGTCACCATCACCCCATATCGCTCCAAAACAAACCAAAGTGGTCTAGTTCGTTAGTGCTCCGTTTGTGCAGGTTTGTGCCGTTGAAACTGTCGTTTGTGCAGCTTTCGTTTTCCAGATATTAAAGTTTATAATTTTGGCCGATGACGTCACCGTCACCCCATCTCGCTCCAAAACGAACCAAAGTGGTCTAGTTCGTTAGTGCTCCGTTTGTGCAGGTTTGTGCCGTTGAAATTGTCGTTTGTGCAGCTTTCATATCTGAGATATTAAAGGTTATAATTTTGGCCGATGACGTCACCGTCACCCCATCTCGCTCCAAAACGAACCAAAGTGGTCTAGTTCGTTAGTGCTCCGTTTGTGCTGGTTTGTGCCGTTGAAACTGTCGTTTGTGCAGCTTTCATTTCTGAGATATTAAAAATTATTCTTAAGGTCACCAGAGTTCACCGTCACCCCATCTCGCTCCAAAACAAACCAAAGTGGTCTAGTTCGTTAGTGCTCCGTTTGTGCTGGTTTGTGCCGTTAAAACTATCATTTGTGCAGCTTTCGTTTCTGAGATATTAAAAGTTATAATTTTGGCCGATGACGTCACCGTCACCCCATCAAGCTCCAAAACAAACCAAGGTGGTCTAGTTCGTTAGTGCTCCGTTTGTGCTGGTTTGTGCAGTTAAAATTGTCGTTTGTGCAGCTTTCGTTTTCGAGATATTAAAGGTTATAATTTTGGCCGATGACGTCACCGTCACCCCATATTGCTCCAAAACAAACCAAAGTGGTCTAGTTCGTTAGTGCTCCGTTTGTGCTGGTTTGTGCCGTTGAAACTGTCGTTTGTGCAGCTTTCGTTTCTGAGATATTAAAGTTATAATTTTGGCCATGACAGTTTACTTAGGGACTGTCAACAAATTACCGAACCAAACCAAACATTGTCAAATAAATTTTAATATTGACTCAAAAGTATTGAAGTATTGACTCGAAATCACTTTGAAATAATTATAGCCTACTAGTCTGTACAGATGACGCACAGTCATTTGTTTTCCATTTTAATCCTTTTGTATTTTCTTTTAGCAATTTTCTTTGTCAATATTTAGTATTTTTCTTCAATAGCTTCCAAGACATGTATCCTATTGATTCAAAACCACTTTGAAATTGTTTTACAAATCATTAGAGATGAGGCACACTCATTTTTCCCCATTTTAGATTTAGATGTTTTATCATTTTTTTACGTAATTTAAATCTACAAATTAAAAATATGATTGGTGTTTAATAGCTTAAATTTCATGTGATGCACTGACAAGAAATAAAAAGGGTTAAATGGAATAAAAATGAATGTGCACCACCTATCCAGGTGGTAGTATAATTTCACATTGATTTTGAGTTAATAAGACAATCATCTTCCCCTTTTCCGCAGTCGTGTTGGGGGGTCAGCAAAGCCCCAGACTTTCCTCTCCCCAGCCACTTGTTCCTGCTTCTCCTGGGGAATCCCATGGCGTTCCCAGGCCAGCTGAGAGACATAGTCCCTCCAGCGAGTCCTGGGTCTTCCTGTGGATCTCCTCCTGGTAGGACACGCCCAAAAGAGTCACTAGGGAGGAGTCAAGGAGGCATCCGAATCTGATGCCTGACTCACCTCAGCTGGCTCCTCTTGAAGTGAAAAATCAGCGGCTCTACTCTCCCTCCTGGATTACTGAGCTTATCATCCTATCACTAAGGGAGAGCCCAGACACCTTATGAAAAAAAATAATTTTGGTCGCTTGTGTTTGTGATTTTGTTCATTCAATCAAGACCCTTAAACTTATGCAATAGATGAAGGCAGGGACGTAGATCGACTGGCAAATAGAGACCTTTGCTTTTTGATCCAGATGTCTCTTCACCACGACAGACTGGTCCAGTGCCCACTTTACTTCAGTCTCTGCACCAATCCGTCTATTGATCTCCTGTTTCTTTTGCCCTCATTCTTAATGTTATGGATTCTGTATTTTCCTCCATCACTTTTAGCCTCTTTCATCTGCTTAACACACTGCAACATACAGCAGTCACATGTTTATATGTGACTGCTGGCAGTCATATGTAAACAGACTGAAACTTTGTTTAGGGAGGGCACTAATTGCAGAGATTAATAAAAAGCTGAACTTGATACAATCTTTGTCTCACTTGACTTCTTGTCACTTGGCCCAACGCTGGACAGTGAATGTAACATAAGAAGCACGATGTTTCATTTGAATGATATGCATGGATTGTGAAATCCAAAAGGATTAAAATGGAAAACAAATGACTGTGCCTCATCTGTACAGACTAGTATAATTATTTCAAAGTGATTTTGAGTTAAGTTTTAGCATTAAAGCTTATTTTTATATATAACCAAATCTCATTATTTACAATGAGTGGTTCTGGTCGGGTCCTGAAACTGGTTAGCGGACATGGGTGGTGAACAGAGACAGAAATGAATGAACTCCTACAATGAACAAGATCCTAAAATGCTTAAACTTTTGTCCTGACCACTTGGGTCAGGACAATCTTCCCTGACCCAAATAAGGCCCTCTACCCTTTTTTGAGCTCAAGACCATGGCCTTGGATCTGGAGGAACTGATCCTCCTCCTGGCCACTTCACACTCGTCTGCATACTGCTCCAGTAAAGCTGTAGATCACAACCTGATGAAGCCAGAAGGGCCACATCATCTACCAAAAGGAGAGGCGTGATACCAAGGTCACCAAAATGGATCCCTTCAAAACCCCGGTTGCGCAAAATGTGACCTTGGACAGAAAACCCCTAAATCAAAAAATCTAATCAAATTTTATTAATATATCACATTTCAACAACAAGGCATTTCAAAGAGCTTTACACCTTAAAAACACATAAATACAAAGTCATAGAACCACAGGCAACAACTGAAACATGACATTTTCTCACTACCTATCAGATTGTTAATTAATGTTTCATTAATTAACGCATGGCTCTCATCTCGAGTCATATGGTGAGATGAGACTATTTCTAGTTAGAACCTCTCGACCTCACACACCAGCTCAAGCTCCCACCAGAGAAGTGACTTTCAATGCCCACTGATAAAACGTCCATCACCCAGGGTCAGATGGCCAAGGTCCCCTCCCTTCCTCCCTCGACCTTGTAACATCTCACATTGCCCTGTTGGCTCAGTCCACAGGTGGTGACCCCATGGGAAGGTGAACCCACTTTAGGCTGAGCCTGGCCAGAATCCATGTGTTTTGGCACCAGATGCTTGCCAAGGAGCACCAACTCCAGGCCTGGCTCCAGGGTGGTGCCCTGGTGACCCCTTGGTCGTGTTCTCACCAAAACCAGGAAGATGGAGCACATAAGTTTTAAAGTCCCTACACTGGCTCCTTGTAACTCAGAGGATAGAATAGAAAAAATACTGTTGTTGTTTTATAAATCACTGAACGGTCTAGCACCACAATACATTAAAGATCTGCTGTTGTATCAACTTTCCAGACCCCTCGGGTTCTGGCTCTGCATCCAGAACCAGAACCAAACAAGGAGAAGCAGCATTCAGCTTCCATGCATCACAAATTTGGAACAAACTTCCAGAAAACTGTAAAACAGCTGAAACACTTGACATCCTTTAAATCTCGATTAAAACCCCGCCTGTTTAGAGTTGTATTTGAAACATAATCATATACAAATTTAATGATAGCTTTTAACTTTATGTAATGTTTTGTTTATTCCAAGTTGCATGACTCTGTTTTCGTGTTTTTATTATGTAAAGCACTTTGAAATGCCTTGCTGCTGAAATGTGCTGAACAGATAAAATTGGATTGAATATAAAAGAGTGTGCCTCATCTCTAATGATTTGTAAAACAATTTCAAAGTGGTTTTGAATCAATAGGATACATGTCTTGGAAGCTATTGAAGAAAAATACTAAATATTGACAAAGAAAATTGCTAAAAGAAAATACAAAAGGATTAAAATGGAAAACAAATGACTGTGCGTCATCTGTACAGACTAGTAGGCTATAATTATTTCAAAGTGATTTCGAGTCAATACTTCAATACTTTTGAGTCAATATTAAAATTTATTTGACAATGTTTGGTTTGGTTCGGTAATTTGTTGACAGTCCCTAAGTAAACTGTCATGGCCAAAATTACTGTATAACTTTAATATCTCAGAAACGAAAGCTGCACAAACGACAGTTTCAACGGCACAAACCAGCACAAACGGAGCACTAACGAACTAGACCACTTTGGTTTGTTTTGGAGCAATATGGGGTGACGGTGACGTCATCGGCCAAAATTATAACCTTTAATATCTCGAAAACGAAAGCTGCACAAACGACAATTTTAACTGCACAAACCAGCACAAACGGAGCACTAACGAACTAGACCACTTTGGTTTGTTTTGGAGCAATATGGGGTGACGGTGACGTCATCGGCCAAAATTATAACCTTTAATATCTCGAAAACGAAAGCTGCACAAACGACAATTTTAACTGCACAAACCAGCACAAACGGAGCACTAACGAACTAGACCACTTTGGTTTGTTTTGGAGCTTGATGGGGTGACGGTGACGTCATCGGCCAAAATTATAACTTTTAATATCTCAGAAACGAAAGCTGCACAAATGATAGTTTTAACGGCACAAACCAGCACAAACGGAGCACTAACGAACTAGACCACTTTGGTTTGTTTTGGAGCGAGATGGGGTGACGGTGAACTCTGGTGACCTTAAGAATAATTTTTAATATCTCAGAAATGAAAGCTGCACAAACGACAGTTTCAACGGCACAAACCAGCACAAACGGAGCACTAACGAACTAGACCACTTTGGTTCGTTTTGGAGCGAGATGGGGTGACGGTGACGTCATCGGCCAAAATTATAACCTTTAATATCTCAGAAATGAAAGCTGCACAAACGACAGTTTCAACGGCACAAACCAGCACAAACGGAGCACTAACGAACTAGACCACTTTGGTTCGTTTTGGAGCGAGATGGGGTGACGGTGACGTCATCGGCCAAAATTATAACCTTTAATATCTCAGATATGAAAGCTGCACAAACGACAGTTTCAACGGCACAAACCTGCACAAACGGAGCACTAACGAACTAGACCACTTTGGTTTGTTTTGGAGCGATATGGGGTGATGGTGACCTCTGGATGACCTAAAAAATAATTTTTAATATCTCAGAAACCAAAACTGCACAAACGAAAATTTTAACGGCACAAACCTGCACAAACGGAGCACTAACCATTCAGACTATTTGCTGAATTTTTTGACGTGGGTGGGGTGTCAGCTTCACATAGCTCAGCGAGCTGACCAATCACCTCGCGCGCTGCCGGTGTTATGCCCAGAAACGCGTGCCTGCCCAAAATTGCATCCCCTGTCGCGGGAGCGCGCATCGCTCTAAGCTCTCGCATATCAACGTGAAAACGGACAAAAATATGACCGAAGAGGACATTTTAAAGATATTTGTAACATTATCACGTTTCTTAAGCATGTAATCCCTAAAACGGTGGGTTTTATTTCGCAAATTACTTTAAATAAATGAGGTTTTTACATCTTTATTGACATGAGTCGAACTTTTTTTTTCAGTCCGTGTCTGTTGTAAACGTTCTCCGCAGATGAACGTGAAATTCTCTGCTTTGTCTCTTGATACCATAATAGCTTAAAAGCATTGAAAACAGTGGCCCATTATGTAGAACATTTTATATCATGCTTAACTTTCTAGTCTGTTAATGTAGGAGGGAATCCATTTTAATTTATGAGCCTGAAAATATTTGCATCCGTCTTGTTGATATGAAGCTTATAGCATTAGCTCAGAGAACAAGTGTCATTACGTTGAAAAGGTGAAATACTTTCAGCTGTTTATTTACCCCAATTAACACAGGGATGCATTTTTGGGCAACATGGATTTTCAGCCTGCCAAAATATGCATCCCCCTCTATTTTTCTCAAATATTGTCCTACTGATTTAAGACATATACCAGCAGTTCTTGGAACAACTCTGATTGTGTAGAAAAACTTATTTCACCCTTAACTATTTAATTCTTCAAATTAACACAGGGCTGCATTTTTGGGCAACATGGCTTTTCAGCCTGCCAAAATATGCATCCCCCTCTATTTTCCTCAAATATTGTCCTACTGATTTAAGACATATACCAGCAGTTCTTGGAACTACTCTGATTGTGTAGAAAAAGTTATTTCACCCTTAACTATTTTATTCTTCAAATTAACACAGGGGTGCATTTTTGGGCAATATTTCCAGCCTGCCATAATATGCACCCCGCCTCTTTTCTCCTCAAATATTATCCTACTGATTTAAAACTTATACCAGCAGTTCATGGAGCTACTCTGATTGCGTAGAAAAACTTATTTCACCCTTAACTATTTAATTCTTCAAATTAACACAGGGCTGCATTTTTGGGCAATATTTCCAGCCTGTGTTATGCCGGTGTTTCTGGGCATAACACCGACTTTAAATGCATGAACTATAAACACATCTTCTTTAACCATATATTTTAGGAATAAATCTGCTCCGATAGTGAAAAGATCAGAGTAACAGAAAAGTTCGCAATCCGGCTTAAGAAAAAAAAAAAAAAAAGGCAATTTTTTTTTATAAAAAAAAGGAAAATCTACAAAGGCTTAGCCTGGAGTCTGATTTTCATTAAAAGCTGCTGAATACTGGTCACTGTTTACATTAAAACAATTGGGCCCTGGTTAGTTATCTTTTGGTTTATTTAATTTAATTTATGTTTCCATAATTACCTCACCAATCAAACTCCAACCCCGTCAGCCCAACCCTGAACAAATAAAAGTTCAAGGAAGGCAGGTCTGTGTGCCTTATTAAATGCTTTTAATTAAATGCTTTACATCCAAAGTCATTTTTGTCTTTATTTTCTTTGCAGTAACCATTTAAGTCTAGCCTGGACATTGCTTTTCTACACAATTGTAGTCGATTCTCATCTAACTCAGTGCTCTTTCTGTGGTTTCTTACACTGAGCTTGATTTCTCTTGTAAAATTTAAACCGGGCCAAACAGTGAACAGGACGAGAAGTTATGAACAATGATGTAGATTTTTTCTAATCTCCCTGGCAATATGTGCATTTGTTTCAAAATCAAGAACGTGACATTTTGAAAAATAAAGCTTAACCTCCACAACCAAAAGAACTCCTACAGCTAAGACAATTTACTGCCAAGAAAGAAAGGAGTTTGAAAATGAAGTAGAGGAAGAAAGAGCTTGTATCATTCAGAGTCTGGCTTAGATGTTGCAGTCTGAACATAAGATGAGAAAGTCGACTCATGGATATAAACCTTTGCTTTCAGCAGCATGGGCTGCTTCCATCTGAGAGACCATGAGGTCAGACAGAGTCTGAAATTTACTGTAAATAAAACCTTATTACACAAAGGCCTGAGCTCATCAAATGCAGTCATAACAAAATATGACTGTCTTAATTGGCTGGAGAGACCTGATTGTACTGCAGCAGATTTAATTGTTCCTATGAGATTATCACAATAGAAAAATGAAAACGGTGAGAAATAAAGAACACTGTAATGCATAGGTCATTTTATTTCAAAACTAAAGTTCAAAAGCTTCCTCAAAAATATGAGTAAACACAATGTTGAGAAATGAGTTATTTGTCAAAATGTGGAAGTAAGAATGAATGGATCAGCTACACTCACAAAGGCATTTCGTTAATTGTATGCAGGAGACTAAAACATGATAAACGTAAACGCTACTAAAACAAATTCAAATGTATACTTACTTTTTGTTTCTTAATATTCAGACATGTTTTTCTCTTTTTCAATTACCTAGTACTTTGCAGTTTTATCTGCAGCCACAAAGTTATTAAAACCAGTTAAAATACACCAATAAAGGCTTCAGAAAGTTCAAGTTATAGAGAAAAAACTGAAAGTTCTGTAGGATCTTTCACTGTGGAACTCTGATCACTTGGGAGGAAGTAGCACAAATATTGAATCACACTCTTCTTCAGAATACCAATGTTTGCGTAGTTACAATCTCAATTGCCTGCTTGGATGTAGTGTTTCTTTGAATAAGTCATTTTTCAAAATACTTTTATTTTCTTGATTTGTTGATGACAGTGAGTCTCACTTTCATTATTCCTGACTCCTTCTCTTTCAGATTGATGTTGTCCGGCAGAGACATGGTGATCCTGAGGTGGGAGCTACTGTCCCTCCTGGCCATCATCCTGATGGTCTCCTGCAATGCTGTGCCTACAGATATTCTATATCGGGTTAATGAAGAACAGCCACCCAACACGTTGATTGGCAGCCTGGCGGCAGACCAAGGCCTTCCAGACACTGGACATCTGTACAAGCTGGAGGTTGGCAACACTTACCTGAGGGTGGACGGCAAAACTGGGGACATCTACACCACAGAGACTCCTATTGACCGTGAGACACTGAGTGACTGCCAAAACCAGTTTGACGACAAATGCTACCTGGAATTTGAGGTGTCCATCACAGACATGGTAAAAGGGATTGGCTCAGGGCCACGGCTGATCGAAGGTCGCATTGAAGTGCTGGATGTGAATGACAACACGCCGCAGTTCTCTTCACCCATCCTGTCCCTAGCAATTCCAGAAAATACACACATCGGTGCCCTCTTCTCCATCCAAATGGCCACAGACAAGGACTCTGGTTCCAACGGTGTGGCTGAGTACTCTCTGAGCTCCGGACCTGATGCTGATCAACTCTTCAGCCTGCAGGTCGCTTTGGACACGGACGAGAAGCAGCCACAGCTGGTTGTCATGGGTAACCTGGATCGTGAGAAGAAAGATTCGTACGATCTGAATATTCGGGTTGTAGATGGAGGGAATCCACCAAGGGCGAGCAGCGCCTTACTGCGAGTCACCGTGACCGATCAGAATGACAACGCTCCGAAGTTTGAGAGAAATCACTACGAGGCCGAACTGCCAGAGAACAGCCCACTGGGACACTCCGTTTTGCAGGTCAGTAAATTAACTATAGATTAAATGTTTTCTTGCTGTCGAAATTTAGCAACAGCAAAATATTACATAGAATGAATGAAAATGTTTATTTCAGCTAACTTTGATAGCTATGGCTTAAAACTCAAAATTAAGATTCTGACAATATTTTGAAATAATACAAAATACATTACTATCTGTATGTGTCCTACTGTTAACACTTCATTTTCATCCTACTTAAAATAAGTTAATGTAATGCACAAACATATACAGTATATATATATACAGGTATATATACTGTATATATATATATATATATATATATATATATATATATATAATTTTTTCATATCTAAAAAACATATTTTGAAAGATTTTTGTTTCTAGAGTTGTTCACTTTGTGGATACAAGAGAGAGAAAACAAGAATATATTTATTCAAGACATGATAACACTGTCTTGGAGTTCCCAAACAGTTCAAAGCTTGAAATATTCAGGACACCACACTGTCTCAGACACCTCCTCCATACATCATCTTTTTAAATGGTGTTAATAATAAATCATGGCCCTGATGTCTGTTGGTATAAATATTGTTACTCTAAGATCAGCTGGGATTTCCACTCCAGGTCAGTGGTTCAGATAATTAGTTAAAAAGGTTTTCTCTTCATCATCATAACAGTGTCAGAACTGCGGGACAAAGTAATTAAGAAGATAGCTGTGGTGTATGAAACAGGAATTAATTAAAAAAGAGGACAACAAAAAGACACATCGCCAATATTAGACCAAACTTTTGAAGAGTTTTTTTTTATACTAAGTGAAGTTGTGCCCATACATTGCTGCTGTTGCTCAGCAGTCAAGAGTTTCCATGTCACCAAACATTCCAGTTAAACCTTTGGCCTTGTTGCTGATATTGTCTGAAAGCTGCAGGACAACTCGGCACACTGACTGCACATAATATGCTGCTCGATTATCCGTACAGACAGATGGTGCAGTGGAGGTGAAGCAGGGCGTGGGATCGCTGTGTGTAGTCACATATTAACCACCGATTCAACTTCACCTTTGAGCCCTGAGCCGGGCTCCGGTCCTCGATGTTGGCATCAGCTGGCAGAATAGGAAGCCGCTGTTCGGTTGGGCAACTCCACAACAACCTGACAAACCCAGCTCACCGTGTCGTCCTGCGCGCTCCCCGTTTCCCCGCTTCTCTGTGACTGCAGCACGGGCCGACCAGCCAGCCTTCCAGCTCGATGTGCATGACTTAATCTGAGTCAGTCATGAGATTATCCACGGGGCTTATTGGTATTATTGCTCTGGATGTGGCTCATTGCATTTCAGAGAGCCCCAGAACTCATTTCACTTAGCGTGCATTTGAGAAGTGATGCTGTATAGAGGCAGTGGGACAATGATGACGGACGACCCTGACCTGCTTAAAATGTCCAATGGCTTTGCAGACATGTATATCCCTAGCTTTTACTCGGTCTTTGAAAAGGCCACAGTGATTTGTTATGCATTTTTTTTCTTCCGGGGAAACTCAAAAACTAGCCAGAGGTTTCAATCAGTTCCTCTGTGCATTAGATGTGCCTTTATATGCCTCTGAAAGATATTTCTGAGACATTTTATTCTTAGGAAGATTTTCATTGAAATAACTGCATTTTCAAAACTAAAAGCAATCCACTCAAATGTTATGGTCAACCCTGGTGCCATCAGATTTTAAACCGAACGTTGCACTTGCACCTGATTGGTCCGTTTAAACTTGTGGCGCTGTTCCTTGAAGTTAGCTTTGCCTACTTTGAACTGATTAGAAAGGAGTAATGAAAGAGACAAATTAAACAGGATGCATTTTAAATGACCAAAGTGGATTTGTCAGATCCAAACACTCATATTAACTAGCTTAAAGACTGCTTACATAGATTCCTGTGTGCAAATCTTGATCGTATTAAAGACCAAATCCTCCTGAGTATATTGACTAAGATCTCTAATGTTTAACAGCTAAATTCCCATAAAGGACTATTAAACAACAGTATTACTTTAGGAACATGCTGATTAATAATGTAGAAGATGCTATCCAGAGCAGTTTGAAGAGTCCACATCGATTTTCTATGTAATTGTGGTGTTATTTACTCAACAATGAACTAGACAGAATGTAAACTATGATAGATTATCTCTCGAGTTGCTTTCTAGTACGCGGGATACAGATCTAAAATAGTTTAATTTCAAAAACTGCTTAGCATTGATCAATTATTAATCAGCTAAAACGTGCAGAGATTCTGGTCGGTTTATTTAATGACGCTAGTCAACCTTGCTGGGTAATTGTTAACCGAGACATAAAGAGTGTTTATACTTGCTGTGTGCTTGGACAGAGTGGCCTTGGAGAGCAGCCAAAGTGGTTCTGGCTTCATCAGAGTGAACCCTATGCTCCATCAGCCCCTCTGTTCAATACACAATTCTCACAGGCTGTCAATAATTTACTGTTGCTTGGTGATATCTGCTGTTTAAAGGCACACTGGACTGTAAAAACATCCTTCAGCAGGCAAAATTATAATTTTACTTTCAGACTCTCTTTAACCATATTCTTCCTGTTTTCAGTGTCATATTAGATCATCTTAAACAGACAGGAAACTAGATATTTATTATGTGTATCATATTGGATCATCTTAAACAGACAGGAAACTAGATATTTATTATGTGTATGTATCTGTCAAAAATGTGAAAAAATGTTATAGTAAAGTTTAAGACTGATTCAGTTGAACCCCTTAAATGTTTTTGACGTGATACATCATTTGTATCATTCAGTTTTAGCTTCTGTATGAAATATAAATACAAGTGAAATAAAAAAAAGCAAATCAGGCTGAATGTTATGTAGTATAAATGTATGTCATTTGATTAACATGTAATTTTAGTTTTTTATGGTAAGGTCAGCTTAGTTTAACTTAAACAGAAAGCTGAAAAATACTGCCACTGTCTAATATTTTTCACATAGGCCCATGCTCACTCAGTACACATAAGTATAAAATCTGAAAATTTGGGCTCCAGAAATTAATCTATCACATAAACACCCTCACAAAAGCACTTTAAAAATGTATTAGTATTTATTTTTGTGAAATAACAAGAAGCAAGTGCTAGAATTCTGAAACACAAGGGTGGTGACGGAAGGTAAGATTTTGTTAACATTGAGCTAGGCCTGCCTTCCCATTTTCAGTTGTCTAATATAACGATGTAATTATATGTTGTAGATAAGGCAGTAGTTTAATCTTACACTTTGATTAAAGACCAATAAAAACATTACTCTTGCTGTTGGAATTATATATTGATTTTTGTGTCCTTAGCCCAAACTTGAATTTTATTGTACATGTTACAGGGTTCAAATAATCCTATCCCATTGGTAGATTTATTTTTTTCTTCTTTTTAAGGACTTTTTAAAAGATTATTTTCCTGAGTGCAAGCTTGGCTCAGATTCACCAATGCTTTAAAGGAATAATTGGCCTTAAGATTTAAAAACCCTAATTACATTAGTGTAAGTTCCAGGTAAAGGCTGGAAACTGCTGAGCTAGCAGCACCTGAGATGTTTATGTAACCTGTCTGATTGTATTTCATCTGATGACAAACTACATTTCTTAATAGCAACCATGACATTGAATAAATACAATTAAAAACTATTAAGACATGTTGACACAATCGCATCCTAACAAGCTCAACCTAAGTGATATTTTGGCTACTACTCCTACTCTCTAATTGACTAATTACCTCCATTTAGTTTAGGTTTGGACATGTGAAACCGGATTGTGGCTGATGTCGGTCTGTCCTCCTTGCTCTCCTAATGGGCCCAGAGGAGCCGGGGCTTTTCTCATAATGAGAGAAACATTAACATTCACTCATCTGCCCATTACATGCCAATGACCCGCTGCACGGCCGTTAGATGCTGTTGTGTGGGTGTGTGCACTCAGCTTTGATAGTCTATTATGTTTCTACACAGCAGAAACTTCCACCCCCTCAGAAAACCAGGGCTTTGTACTGTTGCATGGCTAATGGTTGTAACTCTTTGTAAGTCAAACAAGCCAAATGATCAATAAAATGCAACTGAGCTTGTTTTAAGAATGCAGACTGTTCAGGTTCAGAGTCATGTCTGACTGCAAATTGACTCAAAATTAGTCAAATGACATTCAGCTTTCTATGGTCTAGTGTTGTAACTGTAATTGGGCTTTCTTTCAGATTCGATGTCCCTAAAAAATTGATTTATTTGTATGCTTTGGTAATAATAAAACTCTTTTTCTTCTTTTTTTGCATTTTTAGGTTCGAGCCAATGACGCAGACACTGGTGTCAATGGAGAGATAGATTACATCCTACATCAACCACCTGAGAATGTCCAGAGGCTTCTGCGCATTGACCACTCCACTGGCATCGTTTACGTCAAAGGCCTGGTAGACAGAGAAGAAACTAATTTTCTCAAGTTCTTTGTGGTTGCCAGAGACCGCGGGCCTAATTCCAAGAGTTCCAAAGTCCTAGTGACCATCATTGTCAAGGACCAAAATGACAACGCACCAGCGATAGAGATTCGTGGTATTGGGTTGGTCACTCACCAGGACAGTGTGGCTAACATCTCTGAAGACATGCCGATCGGTACCCCAGTAGCACTAGTCCAAGTGTCTGACCGTGACGAGGGAGAAAAACGCTGTGGTGACATGTGTGGTTGCAGGTGACGTCCCTTTTCAACTCCGACCTGCAAGCGAGTCAGCCAATGATCGAAAGAGAAAATACTTCCTGCAGACAACTACTCTACTGGACTATGAACGCATTAAAGATTACCGAATTGAAATAGTTGCTGTGGATTCTGGTAACCCAGCTCTGTCAAGCACCAATTCTCTTAAGGTCCAGGTCACAGATGTGAATGACAACACGCCAACGTTTTCTCCAGCTTTGCTTGAAGTGTTCTTTCCTGAGGGCAACCAACCAGGTGACAGAGTGCTAGATATTTTGGCCACAGATGCAGATAGTGGTATAAATGCAGAAATGATTTACAGCATCATTGAGTCTTCAGCCAACAGGCTTTTTGAGGTTGATGCCAACACGGGAGAGGTCCGTGTGAAAAACACGCTGGATCGAGAGGAAGTTGAGCGCTATGAGTTCCATATCGCTGCAGCCGACAAGGGCCTTCCAAGTAAAACTGGAACTGCTACAGTGGTAATAAATGTTCTAGACCGCAATGACAATGAACCCAAATTCATGTTGAACGGATACAGTTTTTCTGTAATTGAAAACATGCTCCCACTAAATCCTGTTGGTGTTGTGACTGTGACTGATGCTGATAAGGGGGATAACTCAAGAGTGACACTGTTTGTAGAACCAGATAATGGCAAATTTGTGATTCAAAATGGCACAGGAACGATCCTGTCAAGCATTTCGTTTGACCGTGAAAAGGAAAGCACCTACACCTTCCGGCTGAAGGCTGTGGATGGTGGTGAACCACCTCGATCTTCCTACGTTGGTGTGACCATCAACGTCCTGGATGAGAATGATAATGCCCCCTATGTCACCAAACCATCCAACTCCTCCTACACTTACCTGACACCTGTCACACCTCCAGAAACAAGAGTGGAAGTGGTTGAAGCTGAGGACATTGATGCTGGGCTTAATGCAGAGCTGTTTTATTCAATCACCGGAGGAAACCCTTATGGCCTTTTTCAAATCTCGCCCACCAGTGGGGAAATCACACTGGCACAAGCATTCTCTGGCAAGCACAATGGGCTTCACCGGCTTGTGGTGAGGGTCAGTGATCGAGGCAAACCTGCTCGCCACACCACAGCCTTAGTTCACGTGTTTGTAAATGAAACCAAATCTAATGTGTCCCTCATTGAGGCACTCGTGGGTCACAGTCTTTACACACCTCTGGACAGAGACATAGCAGGAGACCCTAACTATGCCTACAGTCAGCAAACCAACATTTTATATGCTGTCCTTGCAGGTGTCGCTGTCGTTATTTTGGTCATTGTAGCTGTGGTGGTCATCAGACACCATCTGCAGAAAGATACTAAAAGCGGTTACCAAGCTGGCAAAAAGGAGAGCAAAGATCTTTATGCTCCCAAGCAAGGACCCAAAAATGGCAAAGGAAAAAAGAGCAAAAAGCCCAGAGCTCCAAAACCCACCAAACCACTGGAAGAGGATGAGGAGGCGAGTGTGCAGAAAGGTCTGAAGTTCAACCTTATTAATGACGTTAATGACAGTCCCAGAATCCATCTGCCCCTTAACTATCCACCAGGAAGCCCCGACCTGGGCCGTCACTATAGGTCCAACTCTCCTTTGCCATCTATCCAGCTGCAACCACAGTCACCCTCTGCCTCCAAGAAACACCAGGCTGTTCAGGACCTCCCTGCAACCAACACCTTCGTAGGGACGGGCGACAACAACTCCACAGGCTCGGATCAGTATTCGGATTACAGCTACAAGGCCAACCCACCCAAATACAGCAACAAACAGGTAGGCGACTATGCAAATATGACTATGTACCCCAGGGAGAACATCTATTGGACCAACCGTGTGTGGTAGACACGCTGGAACTTACATGGCACTGCTGCCAGTGTTTTTCCACCAAAGCCGCACTGATTCCCTTGCACAGCACCCCCTTTCAGATGGCTTTTATTCATTTTATTTTGAGTTTCATTGTGTTCACAATGTCCGTTCTGTTCAGTTTTTGCTTTTCACTTCAGCATGGACAGTACAAAATATGAAGCATAACATAAATAAGGTCTTCCTGATCTGGTGACCAAACCTCCCTAAAATGGACTTTAAAGAGGGTTCGTACGTTTTCCTGTTTGTTTTTGACGCAAATGTTTAATTCCTGAATATCTGCAGTATGCATCTGTTAATACCAGACCCTGTCCACACTAATCCAGATGTTTAACAAAAAAGCTAAGGATGACAAATCAGAGATTTCCAAAATTTTTTATAAGCTCCATTTGAGGTGTAAATGTGTAAACAGAAACATGAACAAACATCGCTTTTACATGCCCACAGGAGTGAAGCATTTATTTTCCTTTAAGTTTCTCTTTGTTTTAAGTTGGTTTCGAATAAATGTCAAAAGTAAGGTAAATAAGTCAATAATTAAGCAGAAAGGTGAACTGTTGTTCACACTTAATTTTTTTCTAGTCATACACTGCTTTAGCTTACATAGTCTTCTTCTTATGGATGTAAATGTAGTTAATGTAGTAATTGCCACCTTGTGGTAAAGGCTAGATATTGCTTTATTTTTGGCTGCAATCCTGCAAACCATTTTAGAAATGAGGAGGGAAACATATCAGTTTAAGAAATATCTGGAGTAGTGTAGCTGGGGCCTGATTTCTTAATTTATAATCCAAGAATAAATCAAACGTATTTGTTCAACTTTGGGTATTGGAAATCCAATGTTGGTCCATCCTGGGGTCTTTTGTGTTTTTAATTTATATTATTTTGTGTTTAGCTTCTTGTTTTTGCAAAGAGTTAAATGAAGGTTGGTTCTTTTTCTTGTTCTGTGTAAATTGAATTTGAAGTTTTTCCTTTGAGCTTCATTCACGCTGACAACCATATTAAGTCGATTTTGTTTTATGTGTTTTATATTATTATTTAGTTGCTGTGTTTTTTTTTTTTGTTTTTTTTTTTACTTCAGACGAGCCAGATGTTTAAGTTTTAACTCTTTTAAGTTTATAGCTGTTCCTTATGGCTGGATCAGTTTGTGGAAGTGTGACAAAGAGTGACTGTGAATTTTTGGATTGTTTTTTTTTTTCCTAATTGATTCTTGGCTTTCTCTGGCCAGGAACTCTGCAGGCTGAGGAGCACTTTAGAGTGTTTCCATCCAGTTCAGACCAATTTAAGGTAATTTTAGCTCAGTCAGGGAGCCAGACAGTAAAAACAGAATAGAAAGTGGAGCAAGAAAGATGAGGATAGGGATGTAGAGTTGCGTAAGGCCAAGAGAAGTATGAAGGAAAAGATACATGAAGACTAAATGCAACCATTTCTTAACCTCCACACTTCCTGTCAAGTTGGTTGAAATATGACTTTTAATTTTGCCATGTTCCCAATCAGTGGGGCTAAAAAGTCAATTGTTTGCACAGATTAATGGCAGGTAATTTTCCAGGCGCTCACTTGCGCCTTTTCTTTACCCAGAGTGCCTTGCTCTTTTCTATTTAATGTAATAGAAAAAAAAACTGAGGGGTGAGATGGTGGCCATTAACAGCGTGGCTGTGACGAACTGCCGTCACGTGACTTCACTTTGTTGGACTTGGCTGCTGTGAAAACTGAAACTGTCACATGCACTGTTGAAAACCCTCGGAGACAATCAAATTAAGTTGTCATAGACGTGTTCAGACTGTACATACATGTGAAAGATGTGTCAAAGGTTTTAGGGTTGTTGTTTTGTTTTGTTTGTATGTGCTCTTTCATCTGCTGTTTGTTTTTTTGTTGCAACATGACTGTGTGACGTGTGTGAGCCTAACCAGGGCGTGTCATTCTTCCTCCCTGCTTCTTAAAGACTTCTGTTCACCGTGTGAAGACCCAAACCAAAGACTCACATGTAGACGCACACACACACACACACATTTCCATTATCATCACCATTTCACAGTCAAGTACAGCATACATGGACCTAAGGCCACGGATCTGCTTCCTGTTTGGTCAGTCTTGGCAGTTTTACACATTTGTACAGTGTTTTTTTGATGTTTTTTACAGCTAAAAGAAGATTTTATTTCAATAAACATGTTGCTAAAACATTACTGTGGCGCTCTCTGTGCATTCACTGGGCTTTTGAGGTGGGCTGGACAAAACAGGGAACAGATTGCTGGAAAAGGTACAGTATTCCATTGTCACCTCCATCCTTCACACATGGAGAGAAAAGATATTCGGTGGAAATATGTTTATTGTGGAATTCACTTGTAGATGTTTCCAAATCCTAAAATCTACGGAAAAGAAATTAAGGCACAAACAATATTTGTTTATATAGAACATTCTCTTCATGTCATAATTCAGAATCTATAACTCTAAAATAATGAAGCAATTTTTTTCTTGATCCACTAGTCAATTTTTTAAAAATATTTTTCTCTGTTAATTAAATGCAATAAAAAAAAGTAGGAATCTCTGCCATTTTCAACTCGCAACATCTACCTGAATGTACATTTTCAGAAAAAGGCTGGAATAGATGAACTACACTTCTATTCATGGTTATAATTTCTTCCTTCGTTCATTCCATCTTGGTCTCAAAACTACTACCGTCATATAAAACTTGTTTTTCCCTTGGAGTTGTTAAGAAAGCACAAGAATCTGTAAGTCTGACTTTAGAGACAAAATAAAATTTCGTATTGGACAGAATTGTAATAATTTTGCAAAAAAATAAAACGAATACATTTCAAAATACTTTAATACAATTATCAAAGTAAATCAAAAATCTTGGTCTCAACATTAGGAAATAGTCATTGTAAAACATTAAGTCACAAAAGTAAGTTGACCATGTTAGAAGTTTTCTATAATATCTGGAGAATAATTATGTTAAGATATTTAGACTAAATTAGCTCATTCATCATCTAAATTTATCCAGATAATAAGACTTAAAAATCTAATGAAGCATGATCATTATGTGAAAATAATGACGCAATTTAATATTTATGGAAGAAGCAGATGGCTGACATAGTGTCATGAACTACTCATTCTAAGTAAACAAATATAAATATATATATACCTTTTACTGTTCTTGGGAAAAAAGGAGTGTCATCTCTTTTAACAATGAAGACTTAAAACTGACTTATGAAAACAAGTTTTGCATAGTTGTTAGAACTGTCAGAATATGAGGCAGATGATCTGTAAAAATAAACAATAGGAAAAAAACAACAAACAAAAAAGTTAAGCTCCTGTGGTTCTACAGTCATCTCCAGAAATATGCTGCTTGGTCAGAAAAAAACAATCAGCCCTAGGAGGTGGGGCTTAGTGCTATGAATCACTCACGTGCATGTGCTGCTCATGCCTCCCCCTTGTTCTCTACTAAGCCACAGCTAGTTCACCGAAATGAAGTGTGTAATGAATGCTCATATTTAGCATGGCCTCCAAAGACAGCAGATAAGCCGTTGTCCTGTAACTGTAAGTTGTCTCGCCGTCATTTAGCCGCATGAGCTGAATTGACAGAAATGGCATTAGGAGCCACTCTGTTTCCCCAAGACATTCTCATGAAGAGGATGGTCAGGGTTGTCCATGTTCACAACATATAGTGACAGTTTTAACAAATACGTAAAACAACCTGATTTTGTATAAGTTAGGCTACATACTGCAGCTTTAACTATTCTAGTTTCTGAGATAGTGACTGAAAGCCCATTGGCTGCTGACGAACAGACTGGTACACTCTACTGTGTGTCATGGGTGACTGTCTGAATCATTTGTAATGGTTTAGGGAAGAGTTTTTAAGGAGATTTTATGCTTGGAGGAAAATTATGCTAAACCCTAAAATCTTGTCAAGATATTTTTGGGCAAAAATACTTTAAACTTTTTGTTTTACATCTAAAAATCTGGAATGATATCTAAGTCCAGATTTTTAATTAAAAAAGACTAGAACCAGAATTGGAATGTTTCAGAAAGAAAGAAATCAACTGTGGACATTTGCATTTCAAGACTGTTCTCTTTATTTTTTTACTTCAACATGAATCTGAATCTTTTTTTTCTGATTACTTAAAAAAGTTATTTTTATACTGAATATATTATCAGCAGGGATGGACATAATCACTATTATAGAACGTTTTGCATAGCTGATGCCAACAATTAATTCCATTATTTATTTTCTTCCACTAGGCCTGTCTCTGACATCAGTGCGTCAAGCTGGGAATAACATAAAACTAGATTTGAGCATGTTCCAGAAAGTTAAAGAAAAACACAGTTGGCAGTATATTTTGGTATATGGACTAAGTTAACACATCCGTCTTCAAGAATATTTACCACCCATAAGTCAGGCTTCCAGACTCGACATATTGGTTCTGATTAATCTGAAACCACAGACACATTGTGTCAGCCAAGCTGTCTTTTATAGAGCCCAGTTCAAACATTTCATGTCCAGTCTCAAACCCTGAGATACTGTGATCAAGTTGTTAGAAATTGAGCTAACGTGCCCTTTTTCTAATTCTGAAGGTCTACGTTTATTTGCGTTTTCTGTAAACAATAGACAGATCTTCATGTGGGTTACCAAATAATTGAATTAAAGCGGAAAGATGGAAAATGGAACCTGCAAGAAATATACAAATTTTGGGACCTGGAATCAACTAAAGACAATTTAAATTAGTTTACACATCAGAATAAATGAAGGGTGAATATAGAGACACCTGTGATTAGAAAAAGAGTAAAACAGCAAGGAAGTTCTGCCGACGCTCTGATGAAGGACACCCATGGAGTCTGTGTGAGAAAGGACGATGCTGGGGATGGAGTGAGAGGGAGGGGGATGATGTGCCTGACACTCGTGCTTTATTTTCCAAGCCTTCTATGCTTATTCTTTCCTGTAAATTGATTTAAAAGAAGCACATTCTTTTCCAAACTATTCAGGAACACATAACAAGCTTAAAGTTTGATAACTTATAAAATAAAATAATATAAAAAAAATCAAATATAAATATAACCTTCTGATTAGAATTTGAAGAAATGTTAAACTGTTTAATGGGTTCCCAGATTCTCCCAAAAGTTTTAGTTCTGAACCGTTTCCAGAAATAAGAGCTAACAAAACGGTGACTTGTGTTTTTCTTGACATATGTTTTGTTTTCAACTATCAGCAGTTCTATGTAGATTGTTTCAATTATGACTTTATTACCTGACACATGCAATTTTATGGGATTCTCATAAACGTAGACTTAACCCTACCGTGAGAGGAGTTTATTGTTTGGGTTGTGGCAGGTCGACGTCAAACTGTTAAGCAGACAAACCGGCCTGAGACAGAGTACAGCTGCACCTTATGCGCAAATGTTAAAAGCAAAGCAAGCTGCCGAAAGTTGAAAAACCGCCCAAAACCAGCTGAGTATGTTTTCTCTCCATGTTGAGCCTTTGTGTCTGTCACTGTTAACCCACACCTGGCATGCTGCCTTTGCACACAAAGTCTCTTTGGACTCCTCGGTCTGCTTTAAACAGACCTGAGACGAAAACATCCCCGAGCAGGTGCCGGACCTGCCAGCGGAGGTCAGAGGGGTCAAATATCACTCAAGAACAGCTATTTAGCGGCCGGGATTGAGGAGGTCAGAGGTTAATAACACCCTCCACGGCCCCTCCTTCCGTCTGCACTCCATATTAGCAGTTAGACGGCGTCATGCTTTATGATCGGTCCGTTTCTATGGTAACACGTTGGCCTGCATATGTGTGCGCTGACCGACCTCACATCCCTTTCTCCTGCTGCTTTGCCATCCAATCCGACACAATCCCTCCTTCTGTGGCAAGCTCTACCCTTTAGACGACGAGCGTGTGTGTTGGAGAGTGTGTTTGCCTGTCATTCAGTTAGTATAAGCTCTGAGCTAAGCATTTGTTTCCCTCTCCCACATACTGACACATTTCATGCAGTGTAGCACACCACACAGTGGCACACCATATTGTGGTGTGCCACATGGGGTGCAGGTAGCACACCACGGTGTGCTATATGGCATGTAGTCATGCATGTGGGTCTGTGCTGTCTGGCAGGTGATTGTAAACATTTGCTTCGTCACTTTTCAGAATTCACCTCACATGGACATTTGCAGACTGAATTGTAGCTAACTCAAACATCTCAAGCCCTGACTCAGTCAAACACTTGATAAGAAGCCATGAACACCATCATAAGAGCTCAGAAAACTCTCTCGTCTGCTCTCTTTTGAGAGCGGGATCTGTTTTTTTTTTTTGGTGGTATGTCCAGCATATCTCCGTTTATGCTTGACAGTATCAGCTGTTTGGAGAAGAACGGGAGGCTGCTGCCGATTTTCCAACTGTTTTTGTCCAGACATACATTCTTCTCCGATGTTGTTTGATGAAAGATTTGCTTAGCCTGAGCCTTTTGTCCGCCAAGTTGCTTAAAAGGACACTATAATGTTTCATGAGCATGGACAGGAAAGCTGAAAATGCAATGGAGAGTCTGAGACAAGACTTGAAAGTTGTTGTTCATAGTCTGACTGACCTTGATCTGTTTTACAACAGGGCTGATCATATGTTGAGATGGTTGAAGTTTACTTACAACTGTAGTTTGAGTAAGGGATGAAAGAACATGTATCATTTTCATTCCAACTCAGTATGCAAAACTTTAATACTTAAAGGCCCAATAAAAACATGAAGGTTTGTGGCTGTAACATAAGAAAATGTGAACACAGCATTCTTGGTCAGCTTTATAAACTACTGAAATTACACTGAATTACAGTAAAGATAAATTGACGTCTAATGAATTGCTAAAGAGACCAAACTTCCTGTTTGCCTGTTTTTATTGCTCATCTGCATCGTCGCCACCAACAGCTGCTTTCAATCTAAACACCACATCCACTAAAGGTTGTTTTCTCACGCCAGAGCAGACGACCTCTTTGGTTCACAAACAAAATAGAAAAACAGTGTACACCAAAAGAACAAATATTTCTCTTTGGGTTTTCTTGTGAGAACAGATTTTCAAAATTATACACATTTTTGGAAATTGCCGTACACACTGAGAGCCTTATGTTTGAAAAAAAAAAAAAAAACTCAATTCCTATCTGCACAGAGCCAAACCCAAAAAGTCAGGGGTGCATTGGCTAACAGCTTAAAAAAATTACCTCTTCTTAAGATGTGTTGTGAAAAGACAAAAAATTATCCTCCCTAAACCGTAGCAGCCCCCTTCCCTCAATATCCAGTTTCAGTCAGCTGCAATTACCAGGATCCTGACACACCCAGAAACCAAACTGGAAATCTGGTTTCCATCTCACTCGATGTGTTAATGCAACACTAAACGCTCGTAACCCATTTGCTGGGCTGCAGTTACAGTCTATTAGGTGACTGTTGATTTGAAACAGGTGATTTTAATCACAAACATGTGTCCCCGCACTTTGACTGACAGAGGACTTCCTGTTTGTCTTTGCGGTACAGTCTGTTGTCAGGATATGGATTGGCAGTGGCAGCCATCAGGCAAACAACTAGGAGCTTTGCATCCCACCCCTCTGAGAAAATTACAGTAATTTAACAGCGGCAGCTAAAATCCGGTAGAGTAAGAACAGACTGTTACCCGTCAGTCATATTGTAAAGACGGGATAATGCCACATTATGCTCATGGTCTGAATATCAGTGGTTCAGATCTATTCTAGGTGTGTATATACAACTACAAATCTCTGTAAATATATATATAGCACCATGACACTTTCAATAATGATATGTCTCCAATTCTACTTTAGTTTCATTAAGTCATGCTTTTCAGTACATATGCTTAAACTGCCTGTGGTGTTAGTGTTTTTTTTATTTTATTTTCCCAGACACACAAAACGCATTTCAAGTATAACCAGAGTAAGAACAAAAAATAGCTTTGTAAATAAACTGAGCAAACCTCTTGTTTCCCCCTTGACCCCTTTCACCCTCTAATCCCATAGTGATTGATTGAGCCACTCTTGGTTGTAATGACTATCAGTTATTTTATTTCAGAAAGCTTGGGATTCTGAAGATGTCTTTTGACAAATCTCAGAGAGACCTTTGTGTTGCTTTTGGTGGGCAGTTGTGAGTCGGTAGTTTGTCCTTGGAGTAATTTTGATTGTCCGGCGCAGTGGCACAACTACACATTTTTCAGGTGGATGCAAAAACATAAATCGCCCCCCCGCCCCCTCCCGCCCCAAGGGAACACGTATCATGGGTGAGGTTAGCGATGTTACGCTCCTTCCTAATATATATATATATTAATAAATATATATATATATATATATATATATATATATATATATATATATATATATATATATATATATATATAATTTTAATATTTAGAATTATTATATAATATTGAATAAAGATTTGTTCAACATACATAATGTATTCTGGAAAATATGATTTTTTTAGTATGAATGCAGGTATTTTTTTTAAAAGAACAAAACTAGGCACAGAATTGAACAGAATTTACTATAATCCAAGTCAGTTGTTATTTTTTTAAATCACTGATGACATTGTTCCTCTTGTCCACATATACAGAGAACCAGCTTTAAACTGTGTAACAAGTATTTAAAGCAATTAAACTTCTTTAATTCACTAAGTAAGATTAGAGTTTTGTTAGCCGTGCTTGTTTGTAAACTTAAAGCTCAGGAAGCTTGGCTTTCTTCACAGGTTAGAGCAGGTAAAAGACGGCAACACATCTCAGAGTACCTACAGTGATGAAGGAGAAGGAGCAGGAGAGTGCAGAACAACAAAGAAGCCTTTGTGACCCGCGCACACCATCAGAGACTAACACTACGTCCCGTATAACGTGCACATTCCTAAACTTTGCCATCACTCAGCACATTGTGATCCTCTTAATTCTAAGCTCACTGACACCTGAGTGAGTGTTTGAGTTCATATATAAAACGGTCGATGCGTGTCTGACGGTTGGAAAAACACCTTTGCAAGATAATTAAATGAAACAACTAGCTGTGACTTTAAAGCTCAGCTCACCTGACTCACAGGTGACTTTGGAGGAGCTCAGCTGCTGCGCCTCTTCCAGCTCATAGGGAGCGAGGTGAGCAGCGTTGTTTGTGCAAGACGCCTAAGACAGGAAAACTGTCAGGTGCAGAGATCACAAACAAACCTCTGAAATGTCACTTTGACTGATGAAGACATTTGCAGAGTTCCTTGTTATTTTTGTTAATGTACCGTCAGTCAGAAGTGATAAATCACCTGTCCTGTTGTCATGTGTTTTTTGGCTGTGCGATGCCGCCCACATTGCTGCATGAAGAAAAACATGAAGCTTTTCTTGCGCCTCATTTACTTTGCAGCAACAATCAGCAGACATAATCCAGTCTGCTTACCTGGTAGGCTATTGATATTTAATTGCTTTTAAAGGTTAATATGAGTAGAATCTGCTAATTCTACTCATATTATATTACAAATGAAACAAATTTATTAGTCCAGGTTTCTTGTTCCAGCATTCACCCTTACAGTATTTCTCTTGCTGAAATTCCTTGCTGGTTCCTCCAGTTATACCCAGTTATTCTCTCTGTTTCTTCCCCATATCTCCTGCTGGCTTATTGCTTTGGTTTTATGTTTTTTGTTCTCCTCTTGGCTCCCCTTGTTCCCTGTGTTTTTGGGATTTTTTGGGGTACATTTTGTTTTTCCTTTTTTAATCAAATCTGCCTATCTGATCCATGTTCCCAGTCTGCATTTTGTTCCATCCTCAAACTAACACATCATGACAATTTTTACATGCTTTTTAAACTAAATTGAACAATTTTATTTCCATAAGGCATTGCTCTAGGGTTTTTCAACTACTGTGTTGTGCATCAAACTAATTACACACATATAATAAAAAAAGAAGATTAATTTGTATAAATTAATGAGACTTTTGATAACCCCCATCTGGATATTACAAAAATAATAATTAAAGAAAGTTAATTACATACCTTCAGCTGGTAAGGTGAAGGTCAATTTAAAGTTTTAAAAGTTAGCCAACTTCAGGAGTATCTGTTATTATGTTGAGGTCTAAGGTGAATCATTGCAGTCATGAAAACTAAAAATATTTATACGTATTTCCCCTGAAATATAAAAAAATAGCATTGGCCCAATTAATTTGTTCAAAAGACAAAAATAGAATCTTATGAAAATTAATATTTATTTATGTACTTTAAAGGCTGTAATTATCATTTCATGGATTTAAATTTCAGACAGTTCACATATGCATCTGTTATATAGTAACTTAGGTTATTAATGGTAGTCATGTTTAAAAAAAGTATGTTGATAAATAGTGTCCGCTTTTATGCCTATCTTTACAAGAGCAATGTTTGTGTCCAATGGAATAAAAAAAAGAAAGAAAAAAAACCAGACAATACTTGTTTGTGAAGCAGCTGAAATACAGCTAAATATAATTTTTATTGTCAAACAGTAATAAACTAAAATATCAATTCAAAGTAACACAGATGAAAAGCAATCAAAACCATCCTCTTAGAAATAAATATTAATTTTCTACAGGCTGAATTTAAAGCCTCACTAAAATTAAATAAATGATGGCAGTAATGCAACATAATTGTGTAACTACTCTGCTTTTCTAGCTCTGTGAGAAGGGGCTTATTTCCTAATCCAACAACAGATTCCAAGAATAGACGCTCTTCATTTTACAGGCTTAAAAGCCCTCCATGCCGAGATCCAGAGCAACCATTTGTTTGATTTAGCTACAGCCACTGACGCAATGAGGGCCATAAACACTTCCGGACCCTGATTTTTTTTTTTTTCCTTAAATGTTGTTCCTCAGAACACATATGTGGTGACTCAAAGACCACAAAACAAAGGGGCAGGAGAATAATCTTGGGTTTTCTTTTAGCAAATTTTCCTGCAGGAGCTGACATCTAGCCTTTCCGTCCACCCGTCCGTCTGTCTATCGTTGTCGCTCCCTCAGGGCGTCGATTGTTCTCGGGCCAACTAAATGACTCAACAAGGCGATCGGCTCGTTTCTTCGTGTCTCACGTGGAGCCAAGTAAACAAAACAACAACAAAAAACAATGTAGGAAACATGATTTTATTTTGTGTTCAGTTTAGACTCATCGTTGTGTCTGTGTTGAAATGCCACCTGCTCCAAAAAACCACAAGTGAAGTGGAACGGAAAGCCGCCCGAGGCTCGGCGCGCGAACACGCAGAGGGATGAGCAAACCAGGCGACAGCAAACACATGGAGAATGGGTTCAGAAAAGAGGAAGAAACGAGGGGGAGCTGATGAAGAAGCGAGCGCATTAACATGCACGTTGGCTGTGCGCGGGAGCAGGTGGTGTAACTGCAGAGAGCAGGAGGTTGCTGCCCTGCACACGCTCACATACCTGTAGGCAGGGTCAGAGGTTGCATGTTGTACAGCTGTTCTGTACGCCAGGCTGCTGAACTCCATCAGTGTGCGGGGAAAACACACACATGGACTCCACCGTGACAGGTTGTCAGTTCAGACGCTGATCAACCGTCAACGCACCAACAGCCTGACAGTATTGGTAAAGAAGCGAAGACGAGGGCAGATTATGTAGCCGAGTTCATAAATGCTCACTGCTGCCCAAGTGTCAGGTGATGTATAGCATGATTCCGGTTCTGCGGTTGGCTGATAACATATTCTAATTAAGCTGTCTGTCTGTACAGAACCGACATTAAAATTTATGACACATATCTGATTTAACAAGTGACATCTGTTCATACAGTATTCATTCACACAAGTACTGAGCACAGCTGTATGTATATCCAGCCCACAGGTCTGTTCTGTTCAGCTCAATTCAACTCAGTTTGATTGCATTTAGTTACAATTAATGTAATGTAAGTAAGTTTAATCAAAGTTATTTCAACATGGTATAATTCAGTGCAGTTCAAAGTTGGTTCAGTTCATTTCAGTTTCATTTGTTTCAATTTAGTTTAATTCAAGTCACTTTACTTAAATTAGATTTCATTCAATCCAGTTCGATTTACTTGTAATTCCACATACTGTAAAACATTTGCACAAAATAACAATTGCTAAGATCTCAGGCGTGCGCCAAGATCAACGTAAACAGAGTGAAACTGCCTATGTCCACAAATACCTCTAAAAATATAAAAGATATATATAACTAAAAGTCATATATATCACAAATATTAACTATGAGAAGCTATTAAATGAAGTTCAAAAGTGAGAGCTCAGCTAAAATACAGTTTTTATTAAATATATTATTTATATGAAGTAATTGGAAAAAGATTAATTATGAAACACAAAGATTCTGCTTTTCTGAGCTGAGGAAGAAAAAAATATATATAAGTATGGCTCTTCTGGAGACCTGAACATATGATAAAAATAAGAATCCTCAGAGTAAAGCTTCAGTGAGATCTAAAAATATGCTGATATTTCGGTGGGTGCTACACAGGTTTACGCTTGTTGATTTAGTTCCTTATGCGGGCCTGACAAGGGACTTATCAAAAGAGTAAGGCGTTGACTGAGACTGCTGATATTCAGGGTGCTGACTGATTCTACTGCAGAGTCAGAGGAAAAGCACAGAAGCTGGGTGGTTTGTCTCGGGACTCCTGTTTTTGTGTGTCAAAAAGCTCACAGTGAAATAGCGAGCAAAACATCTCTCTGTCACTTCCTTACAGGAGGCAGTGCAGGGAGCAGATCAGGGCTGCACCACCTCAACAGATGAGAAAGGGTTCATCGTTGATGGATGGACATAGATGGCTAGGTGGTTATCTTTCAGTCTTTACCTCTGAACTTCCTGCACTTCGTGCTTCTGTAGGTTGCAGCTCAGGAATGTGGTTGGACAGATGGAGGACGAGACGGGTGGCTTTACGGTACAGTGTTCCTGAGTGATGGCAAGATGGAGCTGGAGATGGATAGACAGATCAGATCTTCGTTTGCAGTAGTGTGGGGGTTGCTCCAGTGCGCCTTGGTGAGCAAATAACTGGGTCAAAAAGCAAAGCTCTTGATTTTCGGACCTGTTTACATTCCAGTTCTCACCTGTGATCATAGGATGTGGTTTGTGACTGAAAAAGATTTGCTCTTGAGCACCAGAAATTACCTTCCTCTGCAGGGTGGCTTCATATCTGCTTTGGAGATTTTTTTTTCATCTTAACTACTAATGTAAAACAAAACAAAACAAAAATAAAACAAACAAAAAAAAGCTTCTATTTTGGGGTATTTACTTAAATCTCTTCACAGTAAATAAGCTATCAGTACCTGTAGCAACCCTGCCTTAAATCTCATTGCTAAATGTGTTTAAGTCTATAGATATTCTTGATATTACTGATTTTTACTTTCCTAAAACCTGTGCTTACCGTATCCTAACAGTACTGGTTCTAGTCCCAGTAGCAGCAGCAGCAGCACCAGTATCAGTGCAGCTCAGCACGTTCGGGAACAGAGCGCAGTAATTCGCAGCAGATGCTAAGTGACAGTCGGGACTGTCACCATCAAGTCTCTGGAGAGTCTCGGAGACGTGGTGTGTTTGAGGACCTTCTGCCAAGTGTACAGTCACTCGCAGTCACCGCGGCAACCGCCTCCGTCTCCTTCCTGACTGACAGGTGATGGCGAACAAAGTGACAGCTACCGGAGAGAGACTGAGAGACAAACATGACTCAATCAATCAGGAAGAGGAACATAAAGAACATAATCACCTGCAGCTCACAGCTTCCTGTTTGTGTTTTGGGTTGTTATTTTTTTTTTCTCCTTCACAACAGCTGGGTATTTACGGAAGTTGTTTGTTTCACGTGTTCAGAAGTTTGTGTTTGTTGCTTAGAAGGCGTACGTGAGGAAAAGGTCTTAATGTCTGACCTGATTTATATGAGGATTTAGCAGCATGTTTGTTGTTTTTATGCAGATCTAAATAACAGAAAGATAGTTTTCAGAATTTATCTTCATGTTGGGGTCAACCATCTATGCCACGATACTTTTTCCAAACCTAACCAAGTACATTGAAGACAAGCGGACAGTGACTGAAAATAAAAGTGAACTTTTGGATGACAACAACAGGAAGAAAACAAAAAGAAAGAGGTCAAACAAATCGATGTCTGTAACTTTAATACATTTCTAAGCATTTATACTTATTGGTCCACCAATGTTAAAAACTGATTATCTTTAAAAACAGTTTCTTGAAGTTCTTTCAAAGCTGCTTCAATTCATGAACACATTTTTTGTGTTCGTGAACAGATTCCAGCTTTCTAATTTTGCAGATTGTTTGGCAACTTCTGCGAAGGAAAAAAAAATAGAGAGCTGGAGATAGAGAGATTTTCTCTTTGTTGAAACAAAGACAAAACCCCAATGTAATTCTATGTATGTACAGTAACAATGAAGGCAGATAGAAACTGATACAGTCGATTATCTATAACCAACAATTTCTTATGTTACTTCATGAAATTTGTTTAGTACTCGAAAAAGTGTTTAAGTTCCCCCTTTTTTTTCGTTCCCTGCGCATGGGTTTTACGTAAATTTTTAGTGTTGAAAATAAAATCTTCCCATCTTTACTGCCCTCGCAGTTTAAATATCTCCTTGTCTCCTTGGCAGCATTTCACACTCTGAAGACTTTGGCCATAAAAGTCTGTTTTTACCTTCGGGCTGCTACTTTATATGTGTCTGCCTTACACACACACACACACACACACACACACACACACACACGCACACACCCTCTCACATACACATGTATAAATAAAGCTGCAGAAGCGCACACTAACATCCCTGCCAGTCATAAAATCCCCGGACCCTGCAGGACAGAGCGTGACGAGGGCAGAGGGCATCCTACTGAGTGTGTGTTGGGATCTGTGTGTGTGTGTGTGTTAACTTCCCCGTCACTGAGGCAGAAAATGACGCAGCGGTCGGCTGAGCTCCGAGAGGTTTTATGGAGTAAGAAAGGGGCTTCCTTTTTCCATCTTTTTTGGGCAACGTGCCTCATTTCTTATACCTCTATCTTTTTCCTCTCCCCTTTCATCCATCTTTTGCTCTTTTCTTCCTTTTTTGACCTGCACTTTTCTCAGTTTTCCCCTCTTTTTTTGTTTTTACTGCCTGTTTTAATAATTTACTCCTTATTTTCTTTTGCTTCACTCCCTCTTTTCCCTACCTTCCATGCAGTTTTCCCTCTATCCTCCCCTTTCATCTCTTCCTCCCTGTTACTCATGCACCTGGCATCTACTCCTTCTGCTTTTATTTATTATGTCCTCCTCGTACTTCACCTTGAGTCGCCTCCCCTTCCTTCGCTTAGACTGTGGAGAGAAGATAAGAGTGTTGGACGCAGGAAGGGAGATGTTGTCGTTTCTTTTCCTCGCCATTTTCTCCCCTGTATCATCCAATGTGTCCATTCGGATGGGAAACTCTCGTCTGCTTTCTTCTCGTTCCTCCTCTCTATCTCCATCGCTCATCTCCACTACTTGCCTCCTTACTTCCTCATTTTTCTTCTACTTCTCCTTACTCTTCCTGCCTGAAGAAGCAAAGTGATGAGATCTTGGTGAATGGTGATCAGGATTCCATGTTTTTCTTTACTTTGAATAAATTGAAGCATCATAGAGGAATCCAGAGAAGAAATTACGATAAACGAAGCAAAGGTTTATTTTGGGGAGGAAACCAAGGTGAATGTTTGATGTGGTTTATCATTTTGAAGGAGATCATTGTTGTGTTTGAGCTGTGGGCTGGTTACCTTTCCATTTTTAGGCAAAAAGAACTAATAACATATCATCTCCATAGCGAAACATCCCCAAACATCATTCTTTGGGGATGTTTTATTGCAGAAGGATAGAGAAGCTGATATTTTTGGGAATATGGATGCAAAAAAAAAACGAAAAAAAAACTATTAGAGCTTGTAAACTGTGGTTGTGATAGGATGAAAGTGTTACAACATCAATGTGTGTGAATACTTCTGCAAATCACTTTTAGAAGGACTTTGTTTACCAAAGGGGAAAAAAAATCGTGCACCGTCTATGAATCAAACTTTAGTTGTGGAGCACTTCTGCCAGAAAAGCCGGCACATAATACAGCAAACGACCACACTATGAACAAAAAAAATAAATAACAAAATATTAGATGCACTAATATGTAGCAAAAAGAAACAGATGCAGATGTAGGAATTGGAAAAGTAAATATTAAAGTACTTAAAAAGTACGGCACTTAAATGGAATGACAACATAAATCCTCAACATATAAAACGTGTTTTATCTGAAAAATGAAAAGTAGAAGCAAAAGTTAACAAAAAAAAAAAAACGTTAATATGAACAAACAAAGAAATAACAAACTTTGCATTAAATTGTGTTCTGTGTAATCAAAGTTCAAACCGGAGATAAAATAAAACTAAGTGGATCCAATAAATGTGGGATCATGTTAGAGTAAGATGTAGGCGTAGAACGTAATAAGAAATGAGACATAAAGATGTCTCACTGCGGCTTTTAGTTCTAACTTCATCATCATGCTTCTGTAGTGTTGGTGTAACAACAAATCTGACAAACATTTCCAAACACTTCTTTACAAAGCTATCTCCCTGATGTAGAAAGTGAAAAAGACAAGAACATTAAACAATTAAACTGTTTCTGGGACAAAATAGGTTCAACTGGGATTATAAGTCCTTTGAGGTTTGCCTTAATCAGTTTTGCACATCTGGAAAATGAAACTTTTGCCCATTCTTCTCCGTATAATAACTCAACAAGATCAATCTAATCAACCTAAAATCAATTTAATGAAACAATTCCAAAGTTCATATTACAAACGAATGAAGAGATGGAGAGCCAACAGAAACAGCTGAAATCCTAGAACAAAAAAAGGGCAGCTGAGGTCTAACAGGGACACATATGCTTATTAGGAATGGAGACCAGTTGCGTCAACTGGGATGAAACAGGAAACAGAAGTGTTTCCTTGAGCTAGTCTCAAAACAACAGGTCAAGAAAAGAAATAGACATGAAATGCCTATTTCATGCCTCTAAGTACTTAATTTAAGTAGTTGCTAAAATACTAAACTGGACCTTGGTGTATTACTTTAAAAAGTCGTTAATTTGTTCCTGTAAATATATGTGCAGTGTATTACTTAATATGCCTTCACATATCATTTAAATGGTCAAGATTCAGACTTGAACAGCCACTTCCGACCATTTATTCCAAACGAGATGCAAGCCCGTCTCATTTGCTTCATTTTAGTGGCTGCAAGAGTCTCCATAATTTACACGAAGCCATGCTGATGTTGCTAATGTCTGAAACAATCTGCTGCAAGGCAAAGTCCAGCTCCTCTGCCAAACTGATGCACTCCTTTGCAGCAGTTTAAAATATTTAGGATGTTTTTTTGTTATAAATGTTTCATGTGTTGGACAAGTGAGTTCAGCGTGTAGTTCAGATCGTGCTTAAAGCATTTAAGGAGGATTCAGTCCTCAAATACAGCACTTTAGCCGGCTTTCAGCTGTTTTGTTTGTGCGTTCGGCAAACAGCTGTTTCACTCCTTTAATCCCCTTGCTGACCTCAACTCCTCGTCCTCCATTTCATCTCATCTTTATTTTAATTTCCCTTCAATCTGTTTTATGGGTGGAAACAGGAGAATTCACTTCTCAAAAACAATATATTTGAATAAAAAGGCAAAAATGAATAACTAATACAACACAAATCCTTATTGTACTGATTTCTCAGTCTTTTTTTTCTTATCTTTTTTTCCCCCGTTTCTGGATTAGAGGTCCTAATCTCTGGAGGTTAAATTAGAGGATTGAGGTCGGATGTTAACACGGAACTCAACATCTGTGACGTTTTTTTAAAAACTTTTTTATCTTTCTTGTGCTTCTTTAGGTTTTAGAGAGCGAACAGAACATTTCCCCAAAGGTTTGTGTGATTCCCAATAAAGCTGGAGCAGGAAATAACGAATCTGATCTGTTTGTCGGACAGCAGCGCTCGCGTTGTCAGAAATCAAAAGGAAAATGGGAAGGGAGGAAAATAAAAGCCAGCAGGCAGTTTATCTGCTCTGAAACACACTGACAACTGAAAACACCAACAAACCACATCATCAATATGTGAAATGATCAATAATGATTTGTAGCGGAACTGTGACGACTGCTGTGGAAGATTGCCTGAGACAGGCTGTCTTTACTCTGCAAACAGCATTGTTATATTATGCTTTAGCTTTGATGTGCCTGGTAATGCTGTTTGAAACACTGAAAAAATACTTGGAGATCAAATCATAGCTGCCAGATGAGACAGCTTGGACCACCACAGGCTGCCGAATGAGCCTCCGAACTTCCAGTTTCAGGCTTCTTGACAGATTTTCTTTTATAAAGTGCCTGCAGACAGCAGTGGTCTGGAAGCTAGTCCAGGATATGCAGGAGGTCTTCTGCTCATCTGATGCTGAGAGGTAATGGATTGGCTAGAAGGAGAGGTTTTCAACCAGAATAAGTCCACCCTGTGGGCCGGTGACTTTGTCTTAAATGTGTTTTTTATCGGGCTTTTATTCACAGGTTTTTCAGTAAGGAAGAATCTTCATCGCTACATATTGTGAAGCTTCTCAGTTAAAAAATAAAAAGGGTTTGAAGTTGTTGTTTTTTTCTTTTCACTTTAATGAAGATTCTTATGCAGTTTGTTGTGTTTTCCAGATTACCAGTTATGAGTTAACATCTTGTCTAAAAGTTGGTACATGCAAATATTTCCTTAAGCAAGTATCAGGAATACTGTCAGCAGGGTATAATTCCTACTTACAGGTAATCTGCCAATTTTATGATGTAAATTGAAACTAAACACTTTTTCCCCCAAAAAAACATTTATTTATTCTCAAAGTGGGAAAATATATCTTTTCCTTCTTTAGTATTTGATACAAAACAGTTTTAGGTTTTTATCATTTCTTTTTTTTTCAAAGAAATGAGCTTTCTGAGAAATAAACATGACTTGACTATAAGGACCCTTGTGCATTAAACCACTGAGATAATTTCTGAAATCAGGAGAGAGGAGAAACAAGGCAGAGCAGATGCAGAGTCTGAGTTTCAGTCCTCTGTGTGCTGAGCGCACCCTTCCTGATATTCCTGGAAAAGGAAGCCGATGATACTGAGTGTTGTAGAACAGAGAAACAAAACACGATGACACTGAGATGAACCAAGCGATGACACGGCTGGAAGCTATGCCAGAAACGCAAACAACTCTTAAGTTGTCTGTCACTTCTGTCACGGGCAGTGGTGACAGGGAGGGCTGAATATTCTCTTTGGGTGAACAAACATGTTTGGGCACGTAGGGATATAAATACGAAGCCACAGACACACAGCTCTTCTAGACATGTTTGCATTCGGCTTTGCATAAACCCTGAGGTCATTCGGTGAAGCTGCGTCTCCCTGACAACCTGTGTGTGTGCAACAGGTAAAATCACTATCCTGCCCTCTGTGGACTCCTTTACATGTTCGTTTTGGTCCCCCTCCCTCACATCCCACCGGCTCCTGATACAATGTTGCGGGTGGCTGAGCAGCTGATGGAGCGATCCCCGAAACTAATAAATAAACACATAGAGCGTCAGCGGCCTGCTACAGGGTCTGCTGGGTAGTTTGGTCTGACCGATCTGCTGCACAGATAGACCATTGATCTTCACAGTGTGTTCATTTGTCTGCCTGAAATCACAGAGTCCCACTGCTTTTTTTAGTTATGAAAGTGGGTATATCTCGTTTTATTGGTCAAATTTTGCTTCTTTCCTCCTGCAATTATCTAGTATTTTTAGATTAGCGGTCAGATAAGGTGAGCATTTTAAAGGATTGCTAAAATATTGAAATAGTACTTTCAAAGGTTAAACCACTAATTAATCACGAAGCTTGCATTATTCTTAGAAAGTCTGTCTTAAGGGCAGCAGAGGACAGTTATACGGTGGCACTTAAAGCTTAGCTCTGTCAAGGTTTTTGCAATAAAACAAGGCCGCGATAAATGATTTCAAAACTTTCTCCACTTTTTTTGAAGGAACAAAAAAACTAAATATGGACAGAAGTAATACAAAATACAAATGTTCAATCGTCCGGTTGCATTAATGTGCACATTAATAGTTAATTGAAACATCTTCTTATTTACATTCTAAAAGCATTCAGCTTTTCTGAATACCTCCTCAGTCTCCTTTTTCTGCTCTCTCACCTCACACCTGCATCACCCCAGGTCTATTGTTCCAGCATTCACACTCCCAGTACTTATTCACCTCTCTCTCTCATTCCTCTTTTCTGCTTCCTTCTATTAAACCTTGTTACTTCCCCTGATTGTCCTGGCTTTTGGTTTTAGATTCTTGATTTTGTTTGACTCTGGCTCCCTGTGTTCTCTATGATTTTGTAAGTGTTTTTTGTTTGTGTTTTTTTCCCCCCTTTCCTCATCTACAAGATCCCTCTCTGCATTTGAGTCCACTTTAAAACTACATATCATGATATGGACTTTTAGTGGATCTCACAAAACAGATGAAATTCAAGAAGAAATGTGAAAATGATGAAACCACACATCAATACATCAGCTTAGGCCCTATGCTGTTGCATACTTCATCAACAGCAAACCAATCTTGATTTTCATGCGCCAGGAAACACATCTTGCTCCTTTTTTATGGTCTTCTTGACAGATTACACTTCTATAAAATTGTGGTTTAAAATAGTCTATTGGAGTCGAGTGAACCTAGAAATAAAATATGCATTAGCTGTTTGTCATGTAAAATAAATGCACTAAGGAAAAGCCTGGTGTCAGAATACATGCATAAGATTTCCTTTTAGCAATCATTTTGAACGGTAATTAGAACATTAGCATCCGTGCTATGTTAATACACAGTGCTCTAAGCAAAACAAGCTCCTGGGATATGGTTAATTCCTGGTACCAAATATTCGCAAAGCAATTTCTAAATCATCTCATATAAAACATTAGATTTGTAAAATCCTGTCCATTGTTCAACTCTTTACTTCGAACAGAGGGTCTGAACCCTCGGCTATGGAGAAAAGTTTGCTTGCAGGAGGCAAGGAATCTGAAGTTTTAAATTTTACCCATTCGAAAAACAATAGATACCATTTTTATAGCTACAATAAATAACAGCTCTTTCTGTTTTGTATACAGTTTGTGAAAGGGATCTGACAGCAAAGATTCTGATGATGGATTTTTTTTTCAAAATGCAAAATAAGTTTTTGCCATATGAAAAACATGATAAACCACCTCAGATAAACTCACCCTACTAACTACCTCTCATTGTTCCCCTCAACCCCCAAACACACACACCAAACTTGCATACACACACAGAATTATAAAGTCTTATGTGAATTTTTTACAATTAATAATAAATTAAACATTATGAATTAGTTGGTATCATTTGTGCACTTATCAATATTTTAGCTTCAAGTTGGGATTCCAATATGTCAGCATGCCTAAACATATAGCCAAATTACTAACAAGGTGGCTTAAGAAAAACAAGTCAGTGTTTTAGAGCAGCTATGAGACCTGATCTGAAAAATAAATAAAATAAAACAAAAACAAAAACAAAAAACATACATGTGCAGGGTTATAAATTCAGTAACTGTAAAAAAGGCACCAAAGTCTGTGATTTAGTGTTCAGTTATAGTTTGATTACATTTTAATTGTTAATTTGTGCTGATGTGAGTGTGGATTTTATTGGCTCCTCCTACGTTAATGACGTCACAGAGAAGTAGTTGTTGACGTTCTGGTGTTGAACTGCAGGGGCGCTCATTCCATGTAGGTCATGTGTAGGTAAATCACAAGTGAGTATTTTTGTTGTATCACCTTTGATGTGGTTGCATGTTATGATGACTGTCTAGTCTATTGCACGTGTCAGTTTTGTAAAGTAAATATATTTACTTTACAAAACTGACGACGTCTGTTCCGGATGCACACCAGGTGATTAATCAAGCGGCTAATCACCTGGCGTGCTAACTGGTTCGTGCTAAGTTTAATGGCAGCATATTCAGGTCATGTATGCTTCCTTGTTTGGTACTTAGTTCGGGGCACTATAAAAACTGTAGCTGCTGGACGGTAAATCATCATAAGTAGCTGAATTTGCGTCGCAATTTTCCACCCGGAAGTATCGCGTTTCAGACTTTCAAAATAAGAGTCCATCACCGGAAGTGTGACGTTTATATTGATCATCGTAACTTGACATGACGAGAATAGGATTATAATGACGGTCAACTTTGTTTCTGTTTAGAAACAACTGGTTCAAGTTTAGATTATTCAAAAATATTTATTTAATCTTTGTATTTATTATTTCTTCTAAGAAGTAAACCTGTAGCTGTAGGTGGCTGGTTCAAATCCCTACTTTGTTTGTGTCAGTCGTTATGTCCTACACCTCACCTCCCTTGTCTGCTGTAGTGGTCAGAGGGCCAGGTGGTGCTGGTGAAAGGTAGCCTCACTTCTGTCAGACTGCCACAAGGCAGCTCACCACCACAATAATCCCCTTCATCGGGGGAGTTCCTGTGAACCTTATGTATCAGCACTTGGCTTTTCTCACATGAACCCAGTCAAACAAAAATATTCCCTGCTTTAGACCCCCCAAAATATGCAAAACATGGCAGCATATAAATAGTATTTTGTTCGGCAATTATTGTTTGAATAAGTGCAGCTCCAGAGAACTTATTTAGCACAGAACAAGTACACTGAGGCAAGAATTAAGTGGCTTTACTTTCCTCTATGTGTCTTTATGCAATGTGTGTGTGTGTCTGGTTGGAGGAGGGTTGCCACACTAAATTGGCAAAATGAGGTGTAAATGTCTTGAGGCAGATGAGCTGCCTTAAGTGAATGCAGCTCTGAATATTTCACCCGCAGCTTTATGAAACCATAAATGTGTATGTGAAGGAGTGTTTTTGTTACACAGTGTGTGTGTGTGCGGGTGTGTGTGCGCGCACAGCCATGGCAAATCAATGTCTGTCATTCAGTTTGGGTTCTGACAGCTAGAAGAGGCAGAAAGTCCCTAAACGCCTCAGAGAAACACTTAACTGCCTCCACTGCTGCTTAGACGGCTCTTTTATTATAAGTGCATGTCAAGGAAAGTGTGTGAATGTTTGCGTTAGAGGAGGTGAGCTGTATGGAGCATGATCGTCTCATTATGTGCGGTAATGATCTGCGGCCCGATGCACCAGAGAATCTATTGACTGCTTTCAACACTGGAGCTACACCTGAGCTGCTGCTACTTGACCTTCACTTTGCCTGAAAGTGATTAAAGGTTAAAGAAACTCTTCAGGTTTGACATGCGGCGTGTTTTGTTCTACATAAAATCTAAAAGATAATATTTGGGACTTTGCTGGCAGCATGGCCTTCAAATAGACTATGCTTCAAAGTAAAGTTTGTCAGGACATTGAAAGAAAAGGTTTGTATGTATTTTGATCAAACGGAGCCATCGTTTTGCTTGTTTTCAGGGTCTAAACATTTGAAAGGTAGCTCTAAACCAGTGGTTCTGAACCTTTTTTGAGGTACCGAACCCCCCAGTTGCATATGCGCATTCACCAAACCCTTCTTATTCAACCCCCACCCCCCACACACAAAATAATTTGCGGGATTCTGATTTAGTAATGTAATTATATTAGCTGTGTTACCACCCCCACGCCACTAGAGGCAGTACCAACACCGAAAAGAAGCACTAAGGAGCAGATTTAGACTATAGAATTTGGTAAAACTGTGAGCTTTGCTGAAGTAATTAAAGACACAAGTTCAAATCCATGCTGAGTGGAGCTCCTCCAATCAGGGCTCCTCCGCAGCTCTGATTGGCTAAGCAATGTAACATGATCCTCTGCAGCAAGTGACGGCAAAGCGGGCGTCATCACGACTTTACACAAGTGTCTTTACCTCGGCGGTAGAGGCTCCACCGAACCCCTGAGACCGACTCACCAACCCCTGGGGTTCGATCGAACCCAGGTTAAGAACCACTGATCTAAACCTTTGGGCCATTCATAGATTGCTACCACACAAAATGAAAAATGTAATCATTTATTTAATTTATTTCCATTTATTTCCATAAAAACCCCAAAAGTTCATTAAGAAGTGGATCTGGAGTTGCAGCAGACTTTCTGCTCTTTATGGTTGGAAAAGGTTAGAATGACTTGCTGTATGTTATACAGTCGTATTCAGTAATTTAGAATATGCATTATGATGAGGTTAATTTGTCAGATTCAAATTACTCTTTGACAATATAATTTTAGCAGGTAATAAATACTTGCTAAGTATTCTCTATTATTCTTTTTAATTGGTCTGTAATATTAAATGTTGTGTTTTTTATTAGCTGAAAGCAGATGATGAACATAATTAACAGAAATAGACTTGAAAACATCAGTCGGTAATGTTTTTCACTTAACGCACTGAGCAACTGAAGTACTGAACTATTCAGTAATATTTTTGTTTTACTGAATGTGACTGCGTATATTTTATATCTAATTAATAAACAACATAATATAATTGGTCTGTTTTAAATTTTGTTGGCCGTGAGGCACAAGCAGCACAGAAAAGAAATCACATATATTTTCATTCAGACATCTGTACTCTAAGTGATGAAAAGCAGAAAGAACTCGGGGATAAATTTGTCCACATGCTGACCAGCGATGGAGATTCAAATGACAACATTTCAATAAATTGGAACATCTACACGTTGAGCAGGACTTTATATAGTGTATAAATTTTGGGTTTTCAGTGAGACTGGGTGGTTTTATTTTGCCATTGCCCAAAGCATGGAACTAAAAAGTACCAATTGCTCCCAATAGGAAACCAACACACACTGGATCCCAATGCAGCAAGATGTATGAAGCAGTGTGAAGTCCTAATCTTTACTCTAAATGACCTTTAAATTCGGCCAGATATAATTTCAGGAGTCAACTGGATTTTGTTCTGAAAATGTGTTTATTACTCAGTCTGCAGAGTTTATACTCGAGTCTTCTGTGCAAAGTGCTCTAACTCTTTGTGAGAGCTGATCTAATCGTTGGCTCAATTAGATTTGTCTGTCTGCTCATGAAATATTTCCTTATCACTTGCTGAACGCCGACTGGTGATGTTTCGTTTCTGTTTTCTTCTGTAATCCTACTGATTAGGAAAAGTAACCCGCAAGTATCCGGTTGTTTTTGGTCTGACTCTGGGTGTTGCAACTATCTGGCTGTTCTCAGTGAGGAAATGACGCCAAAAGAGGAATAGCATTGCCTTAAAATTTAAATGACAGGCAGTGTGCCTGATTAACTTTGGATGAGCTCTGGTTTCAGGGTAGTACAGGCTCAGCTCTTCTGCTCCATGAGCATCATCAGCGGCAGGCAGGAGCAGCACCACCATCTCTGACAGTCTCTGAAGTGTTTGTTCACCCATTGTGCGGATGACCTTTAACCTCGAGACTGTGGCTGAGCTGTAGCTAAGTGGAGCTTTTTTCCAGATGAAAGACTCGCAGAAATGTCTGGAATGTATAAATATTCCAGTTTTTTCTTCTTCTTCTTTTATTTCTCCTGTTTGATCTCTTGCTGGAATCCATATAACTTTGATGAAAACACACATTTCAAAATGCATTAAAAAAGAGTTATAAAGGAGCTGTAACTATATGCAACCGGACGCCGCGCTCTTCCTCCGGCTTTTGTACACTATGAAAAATTGACGTTGTGCAACACAAGTTGGCAAAAACTACAAAGTAAATCTGAGCTTTGGAGGCAAGATTAAAGCGGGAGCTACACCAGTTAAACTCATCAAAGTGGAGGAGTTTTATTTTTTAAAAAGTAGAGCAAAGCTTTTAATGTCTCCACAAGGAGACGAGTAAAGTTTTATATACACTTCAGTAAAACAGCATGTCATTGCATTGACTTTGGTGCAAAAATATTTGACGTTTGATTAATTTCTGTAATATGTAAAGGAGAAAATACCAGCTTGACTAAGAAGTAAACCCATTGATGGAATTATCTGTAGGATTCTTACAGACTGCTAAAACACTGGGAAATTATGGAAGTTCAGTTTAGCACCTTGAAGCAATGATTGGTCTTGGACTTAATTTGGTCTGAATCTGCACCATTGCTGGGGATGTAAATAATCAGATTTGTAAGGAGCTGGCACATCTGAGAACAGGCACCAGCACTTGATGAACGTAGATATGTGACACATTTTGTGTTTTTATAGGAAGTAACCTTTGCATGTGGAGTCTTTTATTGACCTAACAAGAAAAGTAGTTCAGTAAGGTTCAGAAAACAGTGTCAGCCAACCAAGGCTAAATTAGCATAAAAGAAGCCTCCATGTTTTGTTTTTTGTTTTTGTTCCATTTGTGTCTTTCATTCTGTTCATTTGGCACCGTTTTGGGCTCTCTGTAGAAAGCAAAATTTGTAATGGTGACAAAAATAATATGACTTGTAGGATAATTTTTGTTTACATTAATCTGTCTCATTTCAAATTTAGTGGCGTTTCAGAACACCTTTGAGAAACAAAGTGGCCAAGCTCAGGGATCATTAACAGTGCTGTGTCATTTTGTCATAACATTGATGCAGTAAAGCACCTGTGCAGCTAGCAAGGGGCGTTTCTAATTATCAGCAGAAAAATACGCTTTGATATGGCCTTATCTCAAATGGCAGAACCAGCTTGACTAAAGCATTTATAGTCATTTTGTTGTAGTTTTTTGACCAGAGGATGAGGAGTAAATAATACATTGCCAGGGTATAAATCTTAATTCAGCACAATCACAAATCATCCAAATGTTTTTAAAACAGAATTTTCAATTTTATATGAGATAAAAACAAAGTATGACAAAATCAGTATAATTTTATGCTGAAGAAGACTTTAACCTAATCCCTCATCAAACTGGTCAACATTCATGTTTTTAGCATTCAGCTTAATGTAAATTTGAAGACATCTAGAGATCTGGAGATGGATTGAATTTGAGTCTTGAAAAGGATGGAATTTCCAAAGGGAACCTGGTATGGGACTCAGGGATTCTGAGCCAATCACTTTGGCTCGTCTCTGTTAGTTTCGGTGTCGTCTCTGTGTCAGGGTCACTGGTGTTGGTTTAACCGAGGAGAAACCTCTTTAATTTTGAATGCCATTAAGGCTGACCTGACTGTTAACAGAGAGCAGTACATTTCTGTCCTGTTTGGTCATATGAAGTCATGTCTTATCCAGGGCTTCCCCCAGTGTATTATAAGCCTGGTGGGTAACCAGGCTTCACTCGTGCCCCCATCAGGCTTAGCAATGCTTGTTTAAGTTTTATGAAATACTTGCATTTTTTTAAGACTTTATAGTTGGTGGTCAGATATTAGTCTTCTTTCCATAGGGCATAATTATCAAGAGATATTTCAAAAATTTTTAACTCAAAAACACGGCAAGCCGCTGGATGAATGACTGCTGAGCGCCCCAGCCACCAGGCTTAGCTAGCAAGTTTTCTGGGGGGAAACCTTGCTTGTCTAAACCATAATGCAGCTCTATTTGGAAACTCACTGACTGTCAAATTGACGTCAAATCTCTTCAGTAAACTGCAGTGCTGAACGGTCTGATGTTCAGTAAACTCTGTTCTGCGTTGAACAAACAGCAGCATCGATTTGTCCACACAGCGAGTCCTACGGGGGTCACGTAGGCGGGGACTTCTGTCTGAGGCAGTGACGTTGTCCCGCTGTGAATTTCCTGTGAATTACCTTTATGCTATTGTTTTTGCAGTATTTCTTCCTGTTGTGGCATTTTAAACATCCGAATTGGTCCAGCAGTTGACCACCACATTTACATTGCTAATGTTGGCCTGGAGGGAGGCTATGCTCTGACTGAGTGCATGTTTCCTGGACTCGTACAAATGCTCTGCAGCAGTGCAGTTTAGCAGTTTTCATTCGGAGCAATGTGTGTGGCATTATTTGCAGTCACAGCAGAGGACAAACAGGTCATGTTCCTAGAGCAAAAGTCAAACTAAATAAACAGAATATGCATATTTCATGAGCTCATTATAGTATTTCTAAATGAAAAAAATTTTCAACCTATCAGATGATAAATATTCAGTGTTTCCTCAGGTCATGTTGACATGTTAAAGGAGGGAATTTTCGAGAGAAGTTTAGCTGCATTTCTTTGCATATTACTATTTTTCAGCTCTGATGTGTGGATTTCCCAAAAGTGTCACATATTGTCTTTATTTCCTCCCACAGACACAAACACAGACAAGTATGAATGAGTCATGCCACTGTTGTCCTGGTTGAGTCTGTCAGGATGACTGCAAGGGTTTGTGTCGGAAAAGGAGCGATGATCCACAGCGGCGAGGATGAATTGCCCATTTATCTTCCTACATATTCCAAGATGCCTCTTCATGCAGAGTGCACCAGTAAACGCTGATCTCATTTTAAAAGATATAAAAGCAAACTAATCATGGAAACTTATTCCAGTCAGCTATGTTGCCTTCTAGGTGTAATGCCCACTTCACACCAGAAATGTGGAAAAAATCAGCTAGAAAGTAGTTGGTGTTTGAAGGGTTTTATGTCTTGAGGGGGGGAATTAAAAACACAGTAAGCTCCCCGCTGAGTGTAGGGCTGTGCACAGCAATATGAGGTTTGCTTGGTCATAATGAATTTGAAGCAGGACTGACCGTACCGGCCTTATAACAAGTCTTGCATCCTCAGAATGTCCTCGGGGTTCGGACAGAGTGGCTGCTACATTACAACGCTTCCCTTCTCCAGAACCAATGAGATCACGCCACACTTTGCTCTGGTTTCCATTGTGGTGCGATCTTCCGGCCAATGACGGAAGGCTGGATGTGTGTGAGGTCCTGCACAAAGAAACTGCAAAGCGGACAGTATCCGCGGTAATCAGAAGTAGCTGGTTTTAGTGTGAGCTCAAACATGGGACCTGCTGGTGTTATTGATCAAAGAAAAACAACTGGGTTAGCACTTGAACCAGGACAAACACAGAGGACCCGGGTTTCTGGGTCAGTGGATACACATCGGAACAACAGGCAGGATGAGTGACACATGTTTGGGAGCCTCTCAGGGAAGATCCAAACATCGACCAGCCTGGGACAGCTATCCGTCCGTGACGAACGATGGAGAGGGGAGATAGCAAATCATCTACAGATTAATGGAGCGAACGTGTGTGCGTTTCACAGCCGAATGTGTTGCTTCTGCTTCCTCACACACATACGGACACACACAGCAGGTTTCAGCTGGTGTGTTAGAGCAGAGCTTGGATTCAAACTTTGATGTCAGCGGAGATGGCAGGAGACACTGAGCATGCTCCATACTACTATGTACTACTTCACATATTTGAAGTTGTGGATTTTTTCCTATCCCAAAAGAGTTAGAATTATACATGTGTGAACACGCGTACTTGGGTACTTGGATGACTATTTCCTAACAACTTGTTCAGTAGCCACAGGATTTTTGTTAACTGTGTCAAGATTCTGGAATGATTTTGGCTGGATAGTTGACCCAACTGCCATCTCTTCATGGCATATTTTATCTAAATCAGAAGGGGTTTCAGCACAGACAAAGCTTCAAAAAGGCCAAATCAGAAAACAGGAATCAGTCCATAGTGAAGTAAAATAGGTGTCGCTGTTGTTGATGACTATAATGTTTCAGAAGTTGATCATTTGGATCAGTGGTTGAGAAAATATTTGGGAGTTTTAAGAGGACAGAGATTTTGGAATTAATAAATAAGCTTGATGTCAAACTGTTTTAAAAGCAAAGTTTGTGTTGGGTAAGAAATCTGTTTAACAAGCACAAGGCGAGGCAGTTTTATTTGTACTTCACATTGCAGCAATAGGGCATTTCAAAGTGCTTTACACTATTAAAAAATATATAAAAAATATAAAATGACAAACAAGCAGGACACATTTCATTAGAGCGCCAACGTAAAGAAAAGCAAAGACGTGTAGAAAAAGTTTATGATGTTCCAGATTTTTAATTAATTAAAGGCCAATCTGAACAAATGGGCATTTAGTTTTGATTTACAGGAACTTCATGTTTCAACATATTTACGGTTTTATGGAAGTTTGTTCAAGATGAGAGGAACTGAAACACTGACTGCTTTTTCTCCTTATTTGGTTTTGACTTTGGGGATGCAGAGAAAGCATGAATCAGAAGACCTGACTGGTTAGGTTTGTTTGATTTAGAACCAAACAAAACTACTTTAAGGTTTATTCTCTGAGCTACAGGGAGCTAGTGTAAGGTTGGGGGTGATTTGTGTTTTATTTTCTGAGTTTTAGTGAGAACGCCAGCAGTAACATTCTGGTTCAGCTGCAGCTGGTTGATTTTATAGGCAGACCTGTGAAGACACTGTGGCAGTAATTTGACAAAAGATAAATGCATAGATGAGTTTTTAGATCTTGCAGGAAAATGATAGAAGGCTGACTTTGTAATTGTTTTGGTGTGACTTTTCAGGTGCATGTTTGAGTCTATTACTACTCCCACATTTCAGGCCTATTCAGGTGCTTTCTTTTAAAAGCTGAAGCTGTGTGTTGACTCTTGGTCATTTCTCTTTTGCTCCAAGAACAATTACTTCAGGTATTATTCCTGGAACAAACGTTGTGGGACATCCATGTATTGATTTATTCTTTGTATCTAAAGGAAAATGGTTGACTCAGAAATACAGTTTGCCTAAAGTCCTAATGTTTAGTAAAATTCTGAAAATGCAGAAGGTAAAATAAACATCTGTTGAATGACTTTTAGATGACTTCATTTTTGTCCAATTGCTTGTTAACAACACTTAAAAGTCAACAAAGGAATGCACCACTGAGTGTGAGCTCATGAGTTTGTTGACTTTGTGGCACTCGTGGCCATCTTTCACGTTTGCACAAGCCGAGTCAGAGTTGACTGAGTGAGATGGCCAGTAAACAGCCGTATCATTGGTTCTTGGTTACAAAAATGCATGCTTGTTCTCGCCATGACACAGATGTTTGCTATTACTGAGCGTACCTTTACTGCCCGGATTTCTGCTCAATCCCCCCTCACCCCCTCCTTTGGTTCCTTTGTTACTTTCTTTTTGATGTGGGTGCCCTTGCTTTTTGGTTTCTATCTTTTGCAGCTTTTTTTCCCCTCTAGTTCATTCAGAGTTTATATCTGTATCCTTGTGGCACAACGCGCAAAAAGAATTTGAGGGAACAGATCTTTATCAAACCCATGGGTGATTCACAACAAATGTGCTTTGTATTCTAATATAGGCAGCATAGACACGGGAGTTTAAATAAAGAACAGTTCTTCAGAACAGGTGCACTGCACTTTACATTGTATCATGCAGTTACAATAGGAGGGGGAAAAAAAGCTGCTTTTGTGTTTTTGGAATAATTGTCCTGCTGACCCAGTTTGGTCCAATCATTATGGCCTCACATTTGACTGAGGTGTCCTTTGGGGGAACGGAGGAGTCGACGATTAACTCGGAGATTACAGTGCCCAGGCCCTGTGGTTGAAAAACAAGTCCGCATTACCACCCTTCCACCACTGTGCTTGACGACTCGTGTGAGATGTTTGTGCTGAAAGGTTCTGTACGTTGTGACCAAACATCTCTACCTGGACTTTGTTCCCAAGGTTTTATAGTTGGTTAGACCAGTTTCTTTTCTTCTGTATTTTTATTCAAGAGAAGACCTTGCGGCAATATCAGATGCCTCTTTAGGGCATTTGTTATTGTCTGTTTTCCTGGACATTTGCTTTTAAAGAGCTGTTCATTCTGATGATGACTTGCTTAATTTCAAAAGTTGTGGATGAAGAAAAAAAAACCCAAAAAACCCCCCGCATGGTTTCCTTTCTGTAAGCACAGAACAAAAAACAAAGGGAGGATGTAGCCACAGAAGTGATGCTTTATGAGCACAAATATAAAACTTCCTGTCCGAGCAGCTTTTGTATGTCGCTATGTGTACTTTTGTTGTTTCTAGTAGATGCTGTCTTGCTTTAAAATAATCAATTTTCTCTTCTCTTTGTACTACTCTTGTTTTGTTTGTGGGTGATTTCTATTAATGAAACGGGAATGACCCATTACAGATCAAAGGTGGTTTGTATTCACTCCTAAAGTTTGTTTTTTGGATGCTCCCTTTTGGTCCACATTAAACCTGGGATTCTTCCATAAAGAGCAGCTACTGGTCTGCTTTGTTTGTCCAGGTCTCCTCTGTGAGGTCAGGGGTCAGACTGGGGTCCTCCTGGTGTTACGCTTCTGCACGTGGTACCAGTTACCTACTGGTTATCACTGCCCCCTTCCACCAGGTGTTTGGTGATTAATGAGGGTCTTTTCTATCAATCTCCTGGTAATGGTCAGGAAGTGGCCACCCATACCCACTGACCTCTCAAACCCCAGCAGCATGCTGGGTAACAAGCAGAGCATCGCTCTACATAATGAGGCTCTTTCATCCTGCTCTGTTCTTTGCATCCTGCTGTTTTCCAACTCTCGCTGGATTAGGATAAGGAGGAGCAATTTTGGTGGAGGTTATATTTTCAGGACTGACCTGGAGTGGCCAGAGAAAAGGAGCGCTGCTCAGGATTCATGTGATCATGAGCTCCTGTGAGCTCAGGAGCTCGCAGGAGCTCCGAGCAGCAGCTTTTTGTTTCTCTGATCTGTGACTAGGACTTCAAAGGAAGCTAAATTAGAGAAAGTGTTTTTGTTTTTTTTTAGTATATGAAGGGTGTTTCTACAAAGTAACTACTTCTGGAAGCCAGAGCTCTCCTACTGAGATGCAGTGCTGTGAAAAAAGTCTTTTTTATTACTAGACAACAATTACTTGAGTAAATGCAAAATCCCGTTTTCCATTGATAGTTTACTGTGTTCAACAAGCCAAACCAATCTGGGCCTACGGGGATAAGCACTTTCCATGTTAAACTTGCACTGTAATTAACAAAATATTTTTGGAAAAATAAAAATCAAAGAACTATTCTGTTCTTCATCACAGAAGGAAGGAAAATTTAAGCAAACCAATGGTCAAATTGTAATAATACCTTAATCTTTAACTGGAAACCTTCTGAATTTAGAGTTTTATGTAACCTATAAACATTTCATAATTTTTTACAATTTTAGCCTTTAGAAATGCAAATGCTAACCTTTGCATTTCTAAAGGCTGGCCTTTTGTAATGTAAAGAGTCTGGATTCTTTTTGCTAGATATTTGAGATTCTTCCGAAATCCTACAGTCTTTTTTTGTCTCAACAAACCAACACACACTGACTTGTTGCTTCACTTTCAGTCGATTCAGCGGGAAAATTGATGAGGATGTGGGTTGGGTCTTGATGATTGCCACCCCTCCCAAATGAGCAGGAATAATTACCCCTGGCAGGTAAACGAGATGCTGCTAAGGTGTTTGTGTAGGTTGTGTAAGAATAAACAAGAGGCTGGTTAATTATCCAAATTAAAACAATGCAGCTGAAATCTTAGACCTCTTGAATGTTATAATACATAATTAATTCTGCTAATCTGTAGAAATAAAATCCTGTTTGGAAATCAGACTTTGAAGTTGCCATAAGCTAAAAAAGGAATGAAATGAAAACAAAACTGGTCAAATGTATTTTAAAAACATATGGAGCTGAAATTTGTCAAGAAAAGCTGCTTCTGTCTCATTTCAGAGTTGGTACCCTGCAGACGCTCATTAACAAAGTGTGTCTGCTGCAACCTTTGACTCCCGGCCTCCTGATGTGCCTTTTTTGACCATCTCGTTTCATGTACATCCACACACACACACACACACACACACACACACACACACACACACACACGCATACGCAGAGAGACCTCCCCTTCACTTCCTAGTGACAAAGGCTCTAATGAGCCGGAGGAAGTAAGAGGATGGAGTTGAAAGGTTGAGCTTCGGCTCGGTGGTCGGCGGGTGGCGACGGATTCCTGTCTGAGCTTCAGGTCAGGGGTCAGCAGGCAACAGACAGACAAGGGTCAAAGGTGGAGAGGCGAATCAGTCGCACAGCGCTGAGATATGTTTGTGGTTCTCATTTAGACTTTCAGTGAATGCAGTTTTTCAACCCCCGTTAAAAAACTATCTTCTACCAACATAGTGCTCTTGCAAAAGCATTAACACCTCTTGAACCTTTTTCATTTGTTCCAACTACGAACCTCAGAGGATCTCGTCTGGATTTATTGTGACAAACCAAGAAGAGCCTAATCACAAAGTCAAACAGTGATTTCAAAAATGTTTCTACCTTTTAGGTGTGTATCTATGCTAACTTTGCACATCTACATACTAAAATATTTGCTGTTATTTTATTTTTCTACCAAATGTCAAGAGTTATTCTGCATATTTAATGGTAGCAACTTAAATCACACGTTTGCTGTGTCTTCTCCATGAATCTTTGGTGGACTGCACACAGTCCTTCACATGACCCTCCTTTAAGCCGGATTGGCTAAAAGTCTAAATATCTAATACAGCCACCAAAGCCAAATGAATCCATGGGCATTTTCATTCAGAGAACTAGGAAGTATGTCGATGGCCGTCCCACACAATTTTAAAACACACTGCACAAGTTAGTCTTTTTTTTCTACGCTCTTTTCAAAATAATCTGAGGATGTTTCCTCCCACCCTCAAAGTCTGTCCATCCCTGCAAGACTCTGGAAAAGAGAGATGTACAAGTATTATCCTCGTAGCAGCATCAGGCTGTCAGTCAGAGGATGTTTGCTGCTGACTTTTTTCTTTTTTTTTTGGCACATCTGACTCAGCACTTCATCTCCTCTCCATGTCCCCCACTGCCCTGAGCAAACACTGAGCAGTTTTCTTTACAGGCCCCACTGAGGCAGCCATGCTCTCAGCTAGCGGCGTGCACGCCGGAGGGCGGAGCCTGCTGACTCACAGGGAGGGCAACCATGACTCAGAGTGCATGTTCTCCTGCCAGCGCTCGCTGCGAGAGCCAAATGTGATGCTTCCTCTTTGGTCACAATCTTTTCACACAACAGATTAGATTGTAGTTCGGAGCGTCCTGACAGGCGGATCTGAATGTAGGAACATGGCAGCTGAGCAGAATGTGTGAAGCCGAGGAGGACGCGGTGACAAAAGAGCAGTCTGAGCTGCAACACTGTGAGAGAAGAGCTTTAGATAGCAAAACGCACGTCAGGCAGTTGTAATGCAACATAGTGCTCCACAGCGCTGTAAACTGGTCGAATTTGCATCTTGAAGCAACTTTTTTTTTGTTTTTTTGCTTTCGAGTTGTCAGGAGGATTTTGCTGAAACATAATTCAGTTTTTTTTGTTTTTTGTTCTTACCCATTGTTTTTCTTCATCATTTTCATAGGAAGGCACATAAATTTGAATTTAATATTAGTTCACTTCAGCTAGTATTTGTCTTATTCACTGTACAGCAGAGGTTTGACTGATATTTATCTAGCCTCAGGATTTTATTGTACTCAGCTTTGCATATAACTCAGACTTTCTTTTAATTTATTTCGAGCACGTCATGAGAAGAATGATACCATCGGGAACATTTTGGTCACACTTGTGTATCTAACTGGGGGAAGAAAACAGCAACAGTAAACTTAGGGATAGTTACTCTGTTACTGCCAAAGTCGGCTAGTTTATGAAAGCTTCTGAGTGCTGAATGTCCTCAAATTTCACAGTGCAGGTTGTGAGTTATTAGGATAATAATAGGATAAACTTTTGGGCTAATGTCTGATACCAAAGGAGTGTCCCAGGAGTTTAGTTAAGATCAGATTCAGTTTATAACTGTACATTTCAATAAATGAATAAAACAAATCTGTTTGTCATGGTAGAATAAAAAAAAAACACTAAATACATTATTGTCATAAAATATAAATAAACTGTTGTGATTTTTGTGTTCAAATCCCCCCATAGGCACTTTTTAAGTCTTTGTTTTTTTAACATCCTTTCAGTTTGTGATTCATGTCTCATCAGTAGGAAACTGTTTTTCCCAGCAGGAACTCTGCGTACTCTTTCCGTCGGAGCACACGATGCATTTTGAAAGTCTGTTTGGGTGAAATGCTTAATCTCGATCAAGAGCGAGTCATTACCACAACAGAAATGACTCGAGTATTTTGGTGGCTTGATCTCAAGTGATGGCAGTAATGGAGCAGCAAATGGGCAGATTGATGAGGGAATTGAGTAAAGAATGATGATGTTGTTCTAGTTTGGTTTGGTGAAGACCTGAAACTGAAAAATGAAGTTCTCAATCAACTCGTCTATTTACATCCCAAAACTTACCTGTGGAGATTTCATTGGAATATACTCCCTGAATTATTCGAACATCATTACCCTCCCGTCAGTCCACCATCCCCCTCTAGACCAATAAATTCCTCGCCAGCTTGTCTGGTGTCATTTAACCATTTTCTCAACCAAATGGTTTCCTTTTGTGCTCTGAACTGTTTGGTTATTCAACAAGCTGCTCAGAGGGAGGGCCGGCTCTCCTTATTTCCATCTTTTACATTGTCTTTTGCATAATTATTCTATATTCAGTGCCACATGCATTAAAAAAAAAACCCTGACAAACAAAGCAACTAATTAAGCAAAGCCTATGCTAAATCATTTCATTGAAAGAATCAAGGTTTGATTCTTTAAAATGTAAAGAGTCGAATATCTCTGGCTCCCCTGAACTGAATCGACCTGTAAGGATGATTCAGCTCATTTTAAATTCCAAAGAGTCAGAGGAGGCCATCGTTTGAAGGATTCTGCCGAGGAGGTCAGAGGTTGTGTGCAGGGATCATGCCTCACAGTATTCACTGTTAGGTGACGCAGCCAGCTGTGAAGATCCTGCTTTGATTTCTGATGGGTTTTTCCGCACTGTCTTCCTTTTAGCCTCATTTACATGCCAGTGCTGCTGCTGTACTTACAGTGAAACATGGAAAAATAATGCCTGACTGCGCTGCAGTGATCAGAGCTTGTGAATAATGTGAACACGGCTGAAGTCGGAGATACTCGGGTTTTAAACATTTGTGCTGCGGGCTGGTGATGTCAACATCTTGTTTTCACGCATAACACAGAGGTGAGGAGGTAAAATTGGAGCATTTAAAGTTTTACAGTTCAAAATAAGGCTTTTACACATAATTTTATTTTTTATTTTTATTTTAATGCAGTGGGACCCAGAAAACAGAGGTCCAACACTATTGGAATCGTCACACTTATGGAAAACCCCTGAATGAATGTCACTGTTTTTACTGCTGAAACACACACACACACACACACACACACACACACACACACACACACACTGCTTGTCTCGCTGCTCTCCTGTATCTATATATAGCAGATATTCAATGGCCCTTGGCGTGTCAAGCAGTCGATATAATCAGCCGCTCGCCGGCGGACATCGTGTCTGCACCTGATCCGCCACCAACCACACCGCACGTCGTCCTCCAGCCACCATCCAGCAAGAAACGGAGAGGGGCGCTTCCTACTCCTACTGCCCTTCGTTAACACGAGGAGATTTCAGTTCGCTGAGAGTTAATATCGCCGGGGTAACCTTCACACGTGTCATCAGAGTCGCAGGTTATAGATCAGAGTTTGAGCATCAGATTTCAATCCCTCCTGGATGATTCCCTAATAAAGGTCTTCCAGATTACAATCCTCCAACTCTGCACTGCTCCTTCGTCTGTCATTAATCACCTCCTTCAAATCTTGGGGAACTCAGACTAGAGCTCTTCCTTCTCCCCATCGTCCAACATCAGCTAAAGTGGTTCATCTGATTAGGGTGCCTAATGGAGTGTTGCCTTGTCTTTGGACGTCACATTGGGAGGAGAACCTAGTCAGACCAAGAATTTCCTAAAATTTCTTTGGATGAGCCTGAGTACTGCTGAGAAGAGGGATATCTGTTTCCTTCCTAGATTGTAATCTCCATTTCCCATTCTGGGGGAGAAAGGTAGGGATAGGTGGATGTTTGGACATGGGAATTTGCTGTGCCCTTTTATACCGTTTTTCAAAGTTTATGCATTTCTAAGCTTCCAACATTAATTACTGTTGGGCTATACTTTGGACTTTAAAACAAACTTGCTTTAGATTCTAGACCTGAGCAGGAAGTGATTGGGGATGCTGAAAGTGAAAACTCTACAATTACCTTCTCATTTTGGGAGGTACTTGACTTAAATCACAAGTCATAAAATCTGGAACCATGTTGGCTGCAGTGTTTTAAAATAACATCTACAAGACCAATCATTATTTGATTTTTTTTTTCTGACCTTCTGATTGGTTGGTGTTTGTATTTACTTATTGTATTGGAGATTGCAATCAAAATCGACCAATGTCATTTGTGGTTTGTGAAGGGAATGTTTGAGCGTCATTGTAAAGAAAAACCTTTGACATAAGTTAACACATGTTCTCGAACTACCAAAATTATGTCTTTTTTCAGTAGTTTGTTTCAGAAACCTGCTGAAGTTTGTTAAATTTGGTTTGAAAATCATCTACTGGGAGTCCATTAAACCCTATCAGAGGAAAATTTAGATAACATGTTAACCATCAGTGTTCAGAAATTCAGTAGGATGAGGAAGAGGACACAGAAACGCACTCATGCTGCATAATGAGGCTTCATCACAGCTGTGCTACCATTTGTTAGATTTTGATATTTGGATCCGTTTGGTTACAAAACGACTCTGTACAATTGTGATCCATTATCTGAGTAGTTCTTTGTTTCGAGTGTCTAAGGAAGAGTTTTTTTTTGTTTTTGTTTTTTTAAATCTAAGCGCAAAATACCTAAACAAACCAGATGTTAAACTTACTGCAGCTGCTTTTCAATAGGACATAAAGCTATAACGCAGTAGACTGATTTCATACAATGCATGAGATCAAGACCAACACTTTGCCTGTGTTGTTCTCAGGATGAAAGCTGAAGACACACCCTTTTTTAAAGACTTTGTTTCACTAAAGCTTCTGCACAATTTCCTTTTTGGATAGTTTGTCTCATGTGGTTTGTTTGAAATCCCGCTCTTTGTGGCTTTAGTCTGCACATGCTTCAGAATTAAGGCTGAATTATGGTGAGTTTTAGGAGTATTTGCACATCTTATGTTTGACCATGTATGATGTACGTAACACAGCTTTGATGACTTTGTAATCATTTATAATCTAACTCTGGATCATATCTTCATGGAATAGAGTTAAGAAAACTAAAGTAAAGATGGCATGATGATATTTAGACTGGAATGTTCTCAGACTTGCTCATGGTGTTATCAGATTGCACTCAGGTGTGTCTGCAGTTCCCATGATGTCGCTACCTTGGAATGAAAATATCTGCAAAGGTCACCTGAAAGGTCATCTACCATTAGCTGAACAACTACAATACATTTTACAAAATCAAACTGTGGGGACCTTAAAAGAATTGAAATGTGGGGTATTTGTGAATAACAGCAATGAATATAGACAATGGCTAGCAACTTTGCTCCAGTCTCTGGATACGCAATCGTGTGTGCTAGCAGGATGAACCTCCTTTAAAAAGGAGGCACATTGAAACCAAAAGAAAAATGTTATACTGAAGTTAAAAAAATCATTCTTTTGAGGTCTTCTTCAATGCAGGGTGTTATTTCTGTAACACCATATATTAATTGTTAGTGTGGAAATCAATTTGAAGGCTGCATTGTTGCATCGTCGTTCCAAAAAGAATAGACAGTACTTCTCAAATGTCCAGAAGCGCTACGTTTTTGAACAGAGCTGGCTTTACAATACCGTTTCATTTTCAAAACGATTAAGTCATGCTGAACAAATTTTTCGTCTTTGCTTTGGATTCCGTTTTCTCGAGCAGTCACTTTTTTGTAGCCGTTTAATTTACCTGTCAGAACTCTGCCGTGTAATGGTCATATTTTGTTAAAATTTTTATCACATGTTTTACTGAATCACAGAGGGTATATTCTGGGGCAGATGCTCCAGTAAAATGAGTCCAGCAATGCCTATGATGCATGACATACACAACGCATGTGCAGAGTAATTCGTTTAAGTGTTGGTGTGCAGCAGCACAGCTGGGCAGACCCATCCCTGCCACCTTCACTTGTACAGACTATACTGTATGTCTGTTTCTGTGTGTGCAAAATCCCCCACACACACTTAAGTAATTAATTTTCAACTTGGCTGGCTTTAAGGTGTGTGCATGTGCCTGTGTGTAGGTGTGTGTGTGTGTATGTGTGTGCGCGCCTGTGCAGGGAAGGTAGCGGCCGTCAATACTAATTTGGTACGTGAGAAAACAAATGTATTTAATCCCTGGTTGTCTTGTCCTGTTTTCCTCTTCCTCTGCTATCTCTCTGTTTCCCTGCCTCTGCTAACCCCCCTTGCTCGTCCCTACCGATGCCTCGCGGGCTGATAGCCTTCAGCGCTGCAAAGGGAATTTTAATGCAATGCCACCTTCACTGGGAGCGAATGAATATTTAAAACAGTGAAACACTACTTGAGCAATAAAACAAGGACAAATCCCTAATTTTGCAGGCACACATATTCACTCACTCAGCTACTCTCTCTCATCACACACACACACGCACACACACACACAGGAATGTGATTATGTGACACACAATGACGTGACGTCTGTTTTTTTCACAAACCGGTTGGGCTGGTCTGACTAGAGATTGGTCTGCCACTGTTTGTTTTTGTCTCTGCGGAGCGTTCCCGTCCTGTCAGGGAGCAAAGATGAGAGAGGTTGTCATGGTTACTACTTGAAAGCCCTCAGTCAAGGCATGACATGACGGCCTCCTGCTTTGCCTTTTTCCAGTTTTGGAGTCATATTTTTTATTTTTTTCAACCTGCAGTTGTTTTCATGTTATGACACGTAAACTATAGTCTGTTCCTTCCTCTCCATGAAGATGCCAGACTTCAAGTGTGTGAGCAAATTGTAATTTGGAGCTGTTTGTTGCTTTTAAATTTTTTCTTGATTTGCTTGCTTGTTTTTTTTTTTGTTTTGTTTTTTTGTTTTTTTGTCTTGGTGCATTCTTTGATCGACAGTCTAACTTTGCATCTTGCAAAACGGTAAGCTTAAAGTGGTGTGAAATATAAAACCGGGGCATGACTATTTCGAACATGATGTGACAAAACAGATCTACATTTTGTATCAACCGTCTCAGATACTTTTCCTTAATTAAATGTTCAAGCCATGTAAGACATGCATTGTTGTTGTGTGCTGACAGTGTGGAAGGTTTTGTTTGGCATCAATACAAGATAATTTGTGTCTTTAAAGCAGCCTGAAGTGAAACTTGAAATGAAAACCAGAGTTCGTAGGAGGTTGAACAAATACACTGTTGCTTCTTTTTTCCTCTTAAAAATGCACAATTGTTTTGTGCTATTTTGAACAAACAAAAGAACGGGAAGAGAAAAGTAACAGGTGAGCTGAAGTCACCGTCTGTTGGTATGGAAACAAGGTGTGCTGTCGGCTTTTCTTTTCAAATAATAATAAAAAAGAATGCCTCAGGCTCTACTTTCCCTGCGAACACACAAACCGATTTCCCACATGCCCGGCGTTTAAGACATTTGAATACTTCTGAGAAGGAAAAAGTTTTAGTTCGGATTTGAAAGATTCTTCAAAACATCTGAGGAGATAAACTTGTGAAAAAGGGAGGACAAAGAGTCTGAAGATCTGATGCTTTTAGGTCACAGATCTGAAGAAATATGACTTCTTATGTTTTGCACAAAAGTCATGAAAGATTTCAATGGTGCAGACTAAAATCCACATCAAATGTCCTGCTTATAGACAAAAACTACGGACCGAGAACCCAACAATTTTTAAATAGGAAGTAGGAGGGAAATGTGTAAAAAGGACAACAGGGAAAAGAAATAACATCATAGCAATTACCAAGCAAGTTCAGCATCCATACTGACTTTATTTGGGACGAGTTTGAATGAACAAAGTTGAAAAGCAATGCCTTTCACATATTTTATTGCTTTGTTTATAAGGATCCTGTACAAACATCATGAGGTTCAGAAAATATTTTACTTTGTAAGAAAAAAGGCTACATGTTAATGTACAAACTTTAAATGTGGTGATGAATATCTTGATATGAAAGCAGCATGCATGAAAAAGATTATGAATATTTCACAACCTCATTATCCAGAATGTGTGATATTGCCCTCTTCTCAATTGAACATTTGGTGGCAAGACATAAAATAATATTCCTAAAACCTACTTCGTCAGGATAAAGTCCACCTTTGTGCTTTTCCTTTTTCTTTCTCTCTCTTTTTTAAAGAAGTTTTCCCATTATAATACAATAAAGCATTTAGTCCAATCTTCTGTATCTTTTACCCTCATACCAACTAACTTCATGTCTCTTTTTTTTCCTCCACTACATCCATATGGTTCCTTTTTCCCTCCTGGCTGGTTTCGCTTCAACCTCAGCATCTTTATACCAATACAAACATTCCTTCACTTATGAAAAGTCCAAACTTGTCACTCTGGCCTTCCTGACTTTATCTCCAGAACATCGAACATGATGTGTCCCTCTGATGTACTCAATCCTGATGCTATTCATCCTCGACACGTCAAAAGACAACCTCGACATATTTTGGTGTTTTTTAATTAAATTTGTACAAGACGCCTTTCCATTCATTCTTGCTCTTTTATAACACATTACACATTTATGGCTCTCGTACATGTCCAGCACTAGTCTAACATACTTCTCTGCCACTCCAGCTTTCCTTCCTCACCACCTTGTCATGCGCTTAACCCAGGCCTGGACAGATAGGCTGAAGTCAATGATTGTGATTCACATATTTGATTTGGCTCAGGCATCAGATTCCCTTGATAAAATACCCTGCATTTATCTGGACTTGGAATATAATAATTATATATAATTATATATATTATAATTATTATTATTCTGTTAATTTTATAGACTCTTATCAGAGGTCACGCTAGACTTTTTTGTTGTCCATCATTTTGGCCACCAGGATGAAAAAAAATCGATCATGTTCTATTTTTACCCGTTAAATTATAATTACATTAACATTGGCTGATGTCATCAGCCAATTAACATCAGCCACAACATTGGCTAATTAACATCAGCCAATGTTAATGGAGACTGAAATTAAATGTTCCGTTTCTACCAAAGTTTATGAATGGGCTTCCTAACGCTCCAAAGTGTCCAGCCCATAACTCTTCAATGCGTTGTCAGCTCCCGGTCAGAAAGACTCATTTAGTTCAGTGTCCATGAGATGATATTCAGAAAGGATTCTTTTATTGATTGATTTTAGTTGCCTCTGCAATGAAATCTTTGCGTAAAGTCTATCATGTCCTCATGTGCACCAGTCAAGGGTGTTAATTATAACCTGTCAAATGACCGACAGGCTTTAAATTTCCTTGTCGTTTAAAAAAATAACCGGTCAAAAACGGAAAATATTCGGTTAAGGCGACCTCTAGACTCTATGCAATGTATCCCTAGTGAAGGTCGTATCACATTATTTCCTTACAAAGAAACAAGAAGAAACATGGTTCGACATTTTTGTATTTGTATTTATTTATTTTTTTCATGGCTTCACAATGAATAGCAAACAGATAACTGACAGAAATGGAAAGAATGACAAACAGTAACAGGTGGGTTTCAATAGCACATTAAACATGAAATATTCTGTTGCCATGGACATCCCACTCACTGCCAAACTTTACTTGTATTTATCTTGCATGAATCCCAGTTGCCAATGCTATATTAAAATATTCAAAAGTTGGTTTAAATTCTGCTGCAAAAAATTATGGTTTAAGATGATCCCCTTTTCTTTCATTAAGGTCAGTTCAGTGTTTCCTGTGCTTAAGGAGATAATAAAGACAGAATTAAAGCTCCTCTCCTTCACCTTTAAATAATTCAAACTTCTTATATTGCAGCTGCCACTCAGATTCAGGGTAATTCCTTTGTTCCACCAAACAAAACGGTTTTGAGTCTGTCAGGCTAAGCAGGAAACAGAAGAAACAAAAGTGTTTCAGGAAATGAAGTTTAAATATAAAAGATTCAAAGGTCAAAACTAGGACAAAAAGAATAGGGAACAAAACCCAATCAACTATGAGATTGTAAGGAAAAAAAAGGTTTAGTATCTCTAATCAAGTGAACTGTTGTACAAAGGTTTGCATTCAGTCGCATGGATTCTGCAGGGTCAGTTGCACAAAACATTATAACTTTGCATGTTTACTTATTGGAAGTTGTTGTGCTTTATTCTTAGTTTTTAAAGCTGAAAACACAAACATATTTAGAGGAATTCCTGCATCTTCTCGCAAAACAGAAACCCACAGGTGTGATCAGATGTTCTCACTCTTGTTAAATGAGCTGCTATATTTTTCTACAACCTGCAAATGACGAAGGAATCAAGATCTGTCTGAGAGAAAAGAACATTCTGAGTAAGTTCCCACGAAGACACACAAGAAACTAACTCAACTTGATCTTGATGATTTTTTTTTTTCTTTTGCACTGACTCACCCTCGGTGAAGGAGTTGAACCATGTCTTAGTGATCGATAGACAGTGAAAAGTGAGATAACTTGTTCTAGGGTGAAGTCTGACAGCAGGGACTTTTTGCTTAATGTTTGTGTTCCCAATGAAGCTTCAGTGAAAGCAGATCATCAGAAAATTGTTGAGGTATGAAAAGGACAATTTGCTGTTTCAATTGATCTGCACTCAGGAGACTATGAAAGCGGGTGTTTGTGTGTGTGTGTGCTTGTGCGTTACGTGATCCGTTTCAGGTCTATAGGGTGACAGATCAGCTTTCGTGCAATGCGTCTGCAGACACTCGGTTTCCTGTGTGGAGGGGAAGCGGAGCTGGAAAGTCACTGCTGCTAGAAGCTGACCTCGGGTGTAGATTTCAGGACACAGCAAACCTGTTTCATGGGTATTTCTTGTATTCTCTTGTCATCCTCTTCCACTTTCAACATTTGGAGTTGAACCTCATGCTAGCTTTGGTTCAGCTAATAGTTTATGTTTGTATTCCTGAAACATAGTATCTTGAAAAGCAACCAGACCAATTTTCAAATTTTGACATTGCAACTTCAAACTTTACTGCAATTCCTTTGCTGTGATTGCTCCATTCTTACCACGTGAATGCACTATGATCTAAACCGTCCCATTGTTTCCCTGACTTTATGTTTAGGCTTGTTGCCCTGCTGTGAGATTAATCTCCATGTCTGGATAATGTCTTTTGCAGGTTTTCTCAGGATTGCCTTGTATTCATCTCCATTCATCTTCTCATCTGATCAGTTTCTCTGTCCCTGTGGATGACAAGCTTCCCCCACAGCACCTGCTGTTTCATACAGGTGATGCGTTCAGGGTGATATGTACTGTCCAGCACCTTCTATACATCGTTCTTTTGACTAGAAACACCTTCTCCCGTGTTTGCTGTGCAAATGAGACATCTTTTGGCTTTCTTTCAACAAAGACTTCATCAACAATTTACCACTGAGAAAAATTTGGTGTCAGAGTAAATGGGGGATAGCATATGGATCTAAATTTTTCTCATTTGACACAACTTTCATATTTTTCTTAGTAAAAAACGGTGGAAAACCATGTACCATTTTTATCACATTTCACCACACAATTGTGCACCACTATGTCATGTAAAATCTCAGCAAAGTGCATTAGCGTTTGCAACTTGAAGGACACTGAGACAGTACATACGTCATTGCAAAACACAAACAAAAAACTTATATTTTTAACTTTCCGAGTTAAAAATATGCTGGATTTACCAGAACTAACATCTGCCCAAAAGTGTTATGCAGATCCCATGATTGTCTGCACACACAACTGGGAAGTGTCATCTGCTCACCTTTGAGACAAACAAGGAAACACATGTTCATATTAGGTGTGATCAGATGAGAGGTGTAGAACAGAACCGGTGTGTTCATGTAAGGTGCTGCTGTGCTCATTAATAGCAGCTGTTTGAATCAGCTGACTCCCTCGGCTCAGTGGGAGAATTTGCTGATGGCTGCAGAGACATCGAGAGCAAGAACAGGGTCAGAAGCATCCGACGCGTCCACAAAGATAAAGGAGTCACATTTGCTGCTTTTTCTCTCGTTCATTTCCCGACTCGGTGTACACCTGCCTCATATCTGCCCTTCTCTTCTTTCGTTTGCCCTTCTTCCCTCCCGTCTTTGGTTGTTAATCTGTGTTTGTGCTCCATCTTTCCTTCCGTTTCTCCTGCATCCTTGAGTATCATAGAGAATGTAAAGGTCGGAGGGGGTGAAACAGGATGATGTTCTTTCAGGATGAAAGAGACAGACACAGAGACATGTGAACCAAATGAATAGACTCTAAAGAAATGAAATCTGTCCCCAGGAAAAAAAAAACACACCAAAAATACGCCATTTTAGCAGTTTTTTCCACTGACAGCTGAAACGTTAGCTTGACAGGATGGCAAACTGCAACTCAGCAGATCAGGAAGCAAGGACTCGCTTGCTGTATGTTAAAACGCAGTCACATAAGCAGGGGGAAAAAAAAAATCTGTTCCCAGGCTGTTCTGACTTCACAATGTTGCGCATGTGAGCATAATTGAATTTCATCTTTGTAAAAGAGAGCTTTGACATTATTGTGTTAGCAGAAAGAATATGCTGCTTGGCCTTAAGGGGAAAACGGCAGTAAAATGCAACATCATCATACCTAACCAGGGCAGTCTGCCTCCCGGAGGATGCCGTAGTGCTTTACGTTTAATTAGGCAGAGAATCTTGTGTAAGTGAGGAACGTCTGACCTTTGTGATGTGGTGACTGATAGCTGAATGGAGAAAGATGATGAGAGCAGCTTTTCAGTGACTCAAAACCTTAGATGCCAAGTAAGTCGGTGCAATGATTCAGAGTAACATTAGTGATGCACAAAAGATTTTACAGTTAATAAACATTTTTTGCAATAATTTTGTGCTGCTTTTAATTCTCATATAAACTTAAATAAGGGTCAAACTAGAAATCTTACTATGGCTGCAATCTTCCAGCTTGCTGGAAAACATCAACTATATTTTGTCTGACAGTGATGAGGAGCAAACAGAAATATTAAAACATCAAATATGTCATAAAAAGGTTTGCAGGACAGAATCTGGTTTTCTGCTATGAAATCTGCTTATTGGTGTATTTGGATGAACCTACTGTCAACATGCCTTAATATTCTTATTAATTTGAGCTCAACTTTGAAAACTGAATTTTGTTTTCTTGAAATGTCAACTCTGAAAGAGCATTCTTGGTGTACTCGCAACCCTGTAGAAACCTTCCAGTAAACCATTCTGGCATTTTCTCTGTTGCATTTCCAAATGTTGACCATACAAATTTGCATCAGTGGAGTTTTATCAGTAGCTGAAGGAGGAGGTCACGCAGCAGACCCTATGAATTAATGTGTTGGCAGATGATGTCGTGTTCTGCAGTGAGAAAACGGAGGTAGTGAGAGAGGGGATAGATTGGTGGAGACAATCTTTGGAGAAGTACCACTCGGTGTGTGTGTGTGTGTGTGGTGTGTGTGTGTGTGTGTTGTGTGTGTGTGTGTGTGTGTGTGTGTGTGTGTGTGTGTGTGTGTGGATGAGAGGAGAAGAGATTTGATGCCAAAGCTGCAACGAGCATAGGTACTGAATGTGGATGAGTTTCACCATCCGAAGCAATGGGTAACTCCTAAGAAGAGCTGGCAAAAGATGATGCCTGGTAAAAATTGGGCAATTATAAGTGTCTAATTTCCTTTTTAAAAGTGATTTAAGGGGAAAAGTAGTTTTTACATCTTCAAGGTAAAGAGATAGTTTTTGAACCTGACTTAAAAAAAAGTTAGGTATTCATCGAGACATGATCTGCTCAAATCTTGTTTTGTTCTCCTCAAGGGAAGTAAATGTTGTAAAGATTTGTAGGTCAGTCAACGCAGTCAGTAAATTGAATAGAGCCTGGTTAGGTTAACCTTTATCAAGATTAAAGATAAACGTTATCATTGAAATGGTAATAAAACACACAGTGTTTTTTCCACCATTGATACCCGAGGAATAAACCATCAAATAATTTGATCTGAATTCATCAAGAACAGTTTGAATTAATTAAAAAAGAAACATTAAAGCTTACAAAATCTATTTGAAGGGTCCACATCGCCACACGAACAACGTCTTTGATAATCAGTTGTTGGTGTACGACGAGCAGGAGTGACTCCTTAGGCTGAAGGACACAGTTAAACTCCAGTTGACCTATAATTGTAGCGTTTCCTTCTGACGGCTTGAACAAAGGTGCAGAAGGAGGCGGCGAGAAGACGGAGGGGAGGGTTCGGACTTTAACCCTAACGCTTCCGAAGCTAGTTCAGCTGCTGAGCTCCGGCCTTCCCACCGGCACCGACAATAAAGTGAGCTCAGACACAACAATCAGCTCGCTCTGACCCGACTGTTCAGCTGTTTCACCCTCCGACCGGCATTTATGGCTTTTATAATCCCTAACAGCTTGTCAGAGAACACCGCGATCACCCAAAAATCTTTTAGGTGAGGCAGAGTGCAGCCATTCCTTCCGCAGCTGCAATCCACACCTGCAGCCGAGGGTGGTCAGTCTATTTGGATTGTCGGAGATGGATTTGTCGGGATGTTTATCCTGAGTTAAACTGTTCACCTCACCATTATCTTGCTGGAAGGAAAACTTTTGCAGATGATTTCCCAGGGTTGTTAAATCCTTTTTTCCCCCCTCCTTCATGATCTCATTTGGCTGGGATTACTATTTCCTGGTAATTTAGATCACAGTCCCTCATGAAGGTTTTATTTTTATACAATTGTAGGAAATGACTGGGAATTGTCTATAAAAATCAGCTTCTAAGTTATTCAGATTGAGTCATCTTCCTAGGATTCTTCCATGGAATCTGTGTTTTCTTTTTCTCAGGAATTAGGACTTAAAATAACACCCTTACAAATTGGGATAAAAAAAATACAAGAATCTGTTAACTTGTTTCCATTTTCATGATAATTGTGCTGGTTTTGCATCAACTCCTCTTTGTACCAGAGTTTTCTAGAGTTATAGTCACTGTTTGACTATTGAAGCCTAGTCCAAACTGTGTTTTGCCTGAGCTTACTCCAAACACACCAACAAAACAAAAACAGATGGCTAAAAGTGAACAGAATCAAAGGTCCAGTTAAAGTTCAGCACTGCTGTGCTGGCACCCTAACAGAGCTCTGCAGAAGCAAATGTCTGCAAACCTCAATGAACTGATCTGATGCTGTAAGGAAGCACAGAAGGGAGAGACTGATGGCCACAAAACTGAGTTCATGCTGGTAAAGATGCTCCCACCAGCAAGTGAACTTAGTTTCTTAGAGTTCTGTATGTGCAGAAAGATTGTAGAGATCAGGATTCATTGTGAAAGGCATGCATTTAAAAAAAAATCTAGGGTAAACTTGCAAACATTTAATCACTTCTTTCTATTTACTCAGCATAGAAAAACCAGATTCAAGTTCATGAGGTTAATTTTTTTCTCTACAACAGGAACAGTTTCCAATTATTTCTGTTTTTTTAAAAACATGAAAAAAGTCATTCTTTAACCTTGATGTGACTCACTGCTTTGCTGTAATGTGACTCTGAATCTCTTCTAAAACACACTGTTGGCAATTTGCTGAACATTTAAGAGGAGCTGTAGCCTCTATTGATGAGGCCGGTGTTAATCTATTCCTATCATGTCTGGCTGCCGGCAGGAACTCTCCCTCCCTCTCTCCCTCCCTCCCTGCCTGCCTGCCTCCTCTCTGTGTCTCTCAGTGTCTGTGGTGTTTAAAGTCTGAGGTAAGAGGAGCTGAGGAGGAAGCATCTCCTCATGCACCTCCTGTAAGACGAGACGTAACCTTCTCTCTCGCCGCTTCGTTAGAATCTGACTGGTGGCTGTTCGTTAACCAAGCCTGCAGCGATGAAGAGGAGGAGGTTTCAGCTTGCAGGCTGTGTTGCCACAAACCTAAGCACCGCGCAGCTCCGCCCTGTGTCAATATTGGTGTATTTTCAAATTGTGGCCTTTGACCTGGGCCCACCTGCTAGGACAAATGTCACAATGAGAAGGAAAAACAGTCGCATTTTATGTCTCCTCTCCGTTTTGGATTTAATTCCCTGCGCGCAGAGAGATGTTTGAATGTTAAAGTGACGGAGATGAAGGTGTCATTCACAGCTCAGTGACTGTGTTTGAAATTCCGCTCGTCTGTTAACTGACTCCATCCAAGAAATCCACAGCAAGGAGGAGACTGACAGAGACACGCGAAGGAGGGGAAAGTGTGACTTCCAGAGCGTTTAAACAGGCTGTGCTGCCGCTTCTGCAGTTCCATTCACTCTGCCGTCACTTCAGGATCCAGATTCTCCGGAATCAATGCAGCGTAGTCGGATATGTTGTCTCCTTTTATTTCCCCACGTTCCTCCAGCTGCGAGAGCAACTTGGTGAATCCATAGTGCATCGGGACCACATGTTTAAAGCAGATGCCGTAGTTTCTGGAGCATGCCCAATCAGATTTAACCTCTCACGCCCTCTGTCTTTATTTTGCATGCTGGCGAAAAATGCTACAGGCATCCAGTATGTTTCTTTGGGCCTAAAATCTGAAATATGCCTTGGGCAGACTTTAATGTTTAGATTGGTTTTGGCTAAACAAATCAATCACTTTCAAATATTAATTTACTCATATTGATTCACAGCCCTTCTCAAATGTTAATGCAAAATACAAGCAGTCGTTCACCGGCATGCTTAAGAAAACGCTCTGCTCTGATGCACATCTTCCACAAGGTTATTTCCATCAATTATACCATTCAGGAGTTTAAAATCTTTCAAGTTTTTCTTGAATAACAGTGTCATTGAAGCAGATTATTCCGATGCATTTTGAAATTTCTAAGAGCTGACGTACTTTATTTCTGCTTGCGAAGTGGCTCTGTAGCTCTTCTCTCTTGATCACATGTGACCAGTTCCTTTTCACAGTTCAGCAGAAAAATGGCCTCTGTGTGAGGAGAGTAAATAAATAAGACCTTAGACAGGCACATCACGGAGAACATTACCCTGATCAAAGTCATAAAACTTGCATCAGACGGGACTTTTAATGTCGTCTACCTGGTGGGTGGAGCTGAGCAGCTTTATTTATCGCTGCCTCCATCAATCCATCCGTCTCTCTGACTCTGTCTGTCCGTCTCCCCCTTGCAGCTGCCAGCTGGCAGCACCTCTGTAGACTCATCAATAAGACTGACAGATTGGAGATTGATGACGCCGACTAACAGAGAAGAAGCTGTCCGACTGACAGATTATACTCATGTGGAGACACAGAGAGCTCCGAAGCCGGACAACATGTCAGGAAACTGAGCACCAGGATCATTTTAGTTTCAGGTCAAGATTTTAGGATTTACTTCTCTATTTCAAATCTCTCTTCTTTTAGAGTGATTTAGATTTTTTGGGAGGACCCAAAAAATAAAATGGTGATATTTTTGTAAGTTTTGAACCAGCTGAGAGTGAATAAAACTCATCTTCTTTTGTACAAACTAAATCTAAAGCTTTGGAATCAAATCACCTCGTATTTTTAGATTCGACTTAATTTGAACAATCATATATTTGGGAAACCTAAGAAGCTTATGTACATGTAAGTCTCCTCCTACAGATTCAGTGCCCCGTATCACATGAACTCCAAATTCATTATCGTGGTTAAAAAAATAAAATCTGATTGCTTGGTTCAGTCCAATCACACCAAGGAAGATGATAAAACTGTTTTGGATATTTTTAAAGATTTTTTTTCTGTTAAATGCAGTGTAGGTAATGTGTCTTGTCAAGAAGTAAAAGGGTAGAAAAGAAGATGGACAGTAATCATTACAAATGCAAAAATCTGGATTTACTGGTTTACTTTCCAAAAGGTCTTATTGAGACACGCTTTAGAGAAAGTTGTTGGAAGAAAAAACACGCTGAGCTATTTTGCCACAAGAATTGTGCTTGCAGGAGTCAAGGAAGGTGATGAGTAGCTACAGAACGTGTGTGGTCAAGTTCAACCCAGACAAAAAAAGAACAGTTCAGATGCAGCAGTAAATAACATACATTAAGTTAATACGTGAAGGGTGTATGTAAACTTCTGACCCTCTGATCTCAAAACACAATAAAACACTTGAGAAGCAGCTGGAGGACTGGAGAAAGCCGTCTGGGTTTTCCTTGCGCTTCTTTAACAACCCTGACCGCTAACAAGCATAAGACCGTGGATGGATGGACAACCAAGGCTAATGGCAGATACAAGCCACCCAATGTTGTCCACAGCTTTGTTTACTTCCTGTTGCAACCTCCGCACCATGTGAAAGTTGAACCAGTGACTAATTAGATTAGAAAATGGTCCAGAATCTGCGTAGAATCCTCAGAGAGAAGGAGAGGTACAAGTTGTGGTCTCTGCTCCCTCTCTGACTTTATGATCCTTTCTGCTCTTTGTGCTGCGAACACACTCGGCTGGACTCTGTGTGGCTGCCGTCTTTGTTTGGCCCCAAGCAAACGAGCCACAGACGCACACCTAACGGAGACAAACTGTGTACAATAAACTCCCTCCCTCCATCTTTATGGGGCTCGTTAACGTCCTTCTCCCTAATGGCCGCACAGACACGCAGTTGCCAGCTCAGGTCAACAACCACCTCAGCCGATGGATTTTCCTGCTTTAAGGAATCTCGTGATGGGATGTTTGGCTCGGGGAGAACTTCCACTGCCAGCTTTTTTCTTCTCCAATTTATTTTTTCTTACATCCCTTTAATGCGAAGCATAAAATCTGACTTTCATTTGTCCTGTTTACCATCTTAATGAAGTCAGCCTGGACAGCCACCATCAGTTTGAGATGTTTCCCAGAGATAGAAACGGAGGAGGGAGAGTTTGTCTGTCGTTGTGAGGGATCTGTAATGCTTCTCTGTCACTGCGTGTTTTTTGGGGGTTTTTTTTCTGTTGAGGCTGAATGAACAGACGTACAGCACTCTTCTGTTTGTATTGTAAACATGAAGCTGGAGGGAGCAGAGCGGTAGGTTTGTTTAGCATAAAAACTGAAAACGGAAAAAAAAACAACCAAAATAACGGCTAAAATATGCTCACCAGCACCTCCGTCTGATTTGTTTAATCAAAACAAAACAAAAAACCTAAAATGTCAAAATAGCAAATCCTGCAGCTTTACCTCTGAAATGTTAAAGTTTTTTTTTCTTCAGTTTTCTATCAGTCTTATGCTTTGTGGATAGAGCTGATGTGTACCTAAGTTATTGTCGCTTTCCTTCAAGGTAATTTGATGGTTTCAATCAGAGGTTTACATTTTTATAGAGGATTTTTCTCCGGAATGGTTTCCAGATAATTTGTGGATCATGCTTAGAAACAGGGTCAGTGGGAGGAAACCAGTCTAATAAAATGAACTCCATCAAGGAGAGTGATAAAAAAAATCCATCAACAAGTTTATATTGGGTAAGGTAACTTTATTTATGTAGCACATTTTTCAGAAACAAGGAAATTCAAAGTGCTTTACATTATTTAGAAAAAAATTCAACAAAACAACAAACCAAAGGAATGAACAAAATAAAAAAAGTATAACCCCATATTTAATAATAAGTAGTCTGTGATTTATAAACCAGGAGTGGTTTCTCTGGATTCTTGTTCTGATCATTTTGATCTAAGGTAATGAGTATTTTCTCTCGATAAACTTAATAAGATTTTCTCTGGATTCTCAGTTTGTCCTAATTCCTGCTTTGGATTGAATGAAAACCTCTGGATCCTTTTGCTCCAGCTGTAGGTTTGATTCCTGTTCTGGGTTGAGTGAAGTATATGAAATAAATGTCATGGAACTGTATCTGTCTAAAGCAAAAATCAATAGCCCCATATTATTTTGGTAGCTGACGGCGGTGTAAACTTGACTATTAACTGAAGGACTTCATGATGTCACAGTTCCTATAGTTAGGAAATAAAGGTGTTTTTCTTTTGCCTGATTCTTCACAAAGTTTGAGAATATTCTGAGAAACTGAAAAACTCCCTCATTCAGGTAGAGCTGCTGTCCAATGCACCAGGTGGTTCATCAGACTGGCTGATGTCTCTCATGTCTCAGGTTTCTCAGTGGTCTTCCACTGGAAGAAGACAGAAACTCCCAAAGGAACTAGAAACGCCTTTAGATCCTCCTGAATCCAGCCTCTCATACACAGAGGATGGGTGGATAGTTTTATTAGACAAACATACAGCATGCTAACTGAATTATTATCAGCAAACAGATGATGTGCGCTCATATGACATAGCAGCGTTGCAGACTGACACTTTGCCCCAGAGTAAAATCTTTAGCCATCAGCTGAGCTCCAGCTTTTTTGAGCACTTTATTTTCAGATTTTTCACAGACATATATGTTAAGACAACACTAACAATACCTACCAACTACAGGTATCCACTGCGCTTTAGCTTTAATTATGTGGACATGATTTTTGATAGTCCATGTGAACATCTTTTTTCTAAAAAGATTAAAGGGATATTCACTGACTGACTGATTTCCACTAGCAACTCTGCCAAAAATAAAGGTGAACTCTGCTAAATTGAACATTCCCAGAAAATCAAAGACGTCCCAATCAGAATATTGAAGCAGTGATTAACACAGAGGCAAAATGTTTACTGTGTTCACAAACTGAATTACTTTCACAAAAGCCGCCGGTTTCAGATTAAAAAGCTGTCGTTCAATTGAAGCTCGCACCTCGATCTCCTACTGATCAGACTTCAGTTCTTTTGATTAACATCCGTTTTGTCAGACAGCTGAAGGATTTTGATTTAATAACCAGCCCGTCATACAAAAACTGCTGTGCGACTGGAAAAAGCCTTTCATTCAACACACCGACGTCCTCTGACAAGCACAGCGTGACTCCGCGGAGCGTTCAGCTGAACCGGCATTTAAAATGAGCCATCAGATGGACCAAAGGATGTTTTTAACAGTACCGCAGCTGCTGCTCCCGCTGACCCTCGCTGTGCTGGAGAAGGTCATCCCTTTCTCTAAAAGCTCAGTTTACGGCAAACGGGCTGAAATACGACGCAGGCGTTTTTCAGATTTGAACGCTTTTTGTTTTGCGAGGCAGAAACCGCTGTTAAAGGGCTGAGACGGAGAAAAAGATGCAGATTTAATCAGTTTAATCCACTTTGTGAATCTGCTGACCGCTCAGCAGTGGACGTCCCTGCTTTAACTTTCCAACTTTATCATTCAGAGAAGGGAAGGGATTCCCCTGCCGCAGGAGCACAGGGAGCATTTGTTTTTTTCCTCCTCCACCTTGCTGTTGTGGCTGATCCATTCTTGTCTTCTTCCTTCCTTTGTAAAACATATGGATGTGTAAGGGAAGGGGGCTGGGGGGGAGATCTTCCCAAGGGGATGCTGCAAACATTTAAAGCACAGCTCACACACTTCCTGTTAGACTCCTTTGTCTCCCATCGCTGCACAAAGTGCAAAGGTGACGTCTTGGAAAAAGCTTAAACCTTTCCAGGATGTAGATTCAGTGCATGTTGCTGGAAGTCCTAAATGTGGTCAAAATGTTTGTAGTAATAAGCACAACAATACAGAAGTTAGGAAAAGGACTTGTTTAGCTCATGTCCAGACAGAAAATAAGGAAAACAAAGTTCACCTTTGTTCAAGCTGTTTGAATCAGCTTGAACGGAAATACCTTCTTTCATAAGTGCATTAATCTTGGTTTGCACTTCTTTGCAGCGTTGCTTCAGTGAGTTGAAATATTGTAGTCGGTAATGAACATGAAGCCCTGGTAGTTGGTTCAGTGAACACTGTGAATCTTGATGCATTAATTATTATGCAGATGGTTTTAGATAAAGTGTCCAGTTTATCCTTATTTTTTTTTAAAAAATACTTTTTAAAACTACATTTTTAAATATCCTTTGTAATGATTAATACTCCAAGATTCAATGTTTCATCTGTGCAGCCATAATAGAGATTACAGTGATTACATTATCAGACTCCTTTACACCCACATTCAGTTTGAATGATGATCCAGCTTTAATTGACCATCTAATTGCTGTTACAAACAGTGCTGCCTGTTTACCTCTGAGCAGTTTCACTCTGTAACAATATTTGTCTGGCATTTGGACATGGTGCCTAAATGGTGTTCTACCCTCTTCCTACGGCCATACAGAATGTTTTGCAGGTTTTTGCTTTGGTTTCTTTTGACATTTGTTGAAATACATTAGACATGCAATTGTATTTAAGAGACGAAAGATGCACTTTATGACATCGAATCGCTTTGTAACAGTGTGCAAACATACATGCATTCTATTTTTATTCATTTAGCAAGAGATGGTTTCTTAAACACTTTGAGCTTTCTCACAGCTTTCTTAGACATGTTGCACAAGGAAAGCATCCATTGTTGGTTAAGGAGGAGGCAAATACTTGCGTTCTGGAGTTTTTCCTTAATTTTTCATTTGATATTTCCAAATCTTTAAGCGATCCTCTTTCCCCTTATTGGAATTTCAAGGCAATTTACTTACCATCAACGTTTGTTTGGAATCGTCTGTAATTCCTGGATGGTAGAGCACAAGACAGGGTTTGAGGGAAGAAAACTTTGTGTGTTTTGGGTCTTTAGTCTGCAGCAGATTAATTTAATTTGGAAGTTGAACAAGGATTTGGTACTGCATAACATGTGCAAAAGAGACAAGCCAAGTGAACAACTCTGTTTGCTTATGTGGTTAAAGGACTAAATTAAAGTCATTAGTAAAGTCTGCTGTAGTAGCTAAAGAGAGTCCAGAGTACTTGGATCTACTGGACTTTTTCAGTAATAATACTTTTGAATAAAAGCAAACAATCGATCTTTTGTAGGAGTCAGAGTGTACGTTTTTCCCCCTGTTTTTATTGTGTAGGATGCACTCATCAGTGCAGCTATATTGCTGCGCACACATCCACGTTGTTCATCTGACTCTCCTGATGCTCCACGTGTGGACAGACACGTTTTGGTTTTCAGCAGCTCCTTGGTTCTCGCTGCGACATCCTGCCTGAGCGCTGCATGTGCATATGTGTGTGTGTGTGTGTGTTTGTGTTCTTGTGTCAGCGCTGCATCAGTAAAATGTGTCTGTGCACGCATTGTGTATGCAGGTGATTTATCTAAGTCAGCGCTCGCTCTGCCGACCACCACAGTTGAATCCTAATTCTGCCTTTGCTGCCTTTATTCCCCGTCAAAGAGCTGCTGTTCATTCAGAGTAAAAAGGATGGAAGGAAAGCACGCCTCACTTTTTCTTTCCTTACATACTTCCATCTGTCTCACCTGTCTCACACTCCCTCCTCTCCATCCCCAAGGTTGTTTTCTGTCTCTGAGAAAAGGTTTGCAGATTTCCGGAGACGGATGCAGATTTAGAAAAGAAAAAAAAAAAAGGGTCCTTCTAGATTAAACCACTTATCACCCAACAGAGCTGGTTGTCACCGATGAACATGTTTGTCCTCCTGACTGTGTTCCATAGTCATTTACTACAGTACTCACCCATCTTTCATAAGTGATAAAAATCTAACGGAGATTAATAGAAAGTTACAATAAAAGCAATGGTAATAAAATAAGTTATTTACAGTCAACCAGCAGAATTGACTCGGCTAAATCTGAATAAAGCCGTCCCCAAAAAACACACCTTGATTTAAACAGTGAACACATCATCAGATTGAATGGCCATTGCCCACATTTACCTGCAGGACACCTCAAGGCTCAATTTGAGTTTTCTTTAGCTTCTGGTTCCAAATGCATTCCTCAGGTTTAATTGTCTTCATTCTTCCGCTGGGCTCCTATGGCAGCCCAACGGAAAAGTGATGTGGTGTTTTTCTTACAAACTGTCGCAGAATGGAGCAAGAGATGTACCAGCAGTTCAAGGCTTTATCTGCAGTAATAAAGACGTCACTCCAGTCTTTCATTGTGAAGATGTAATTTAGCTGAAAGATGAAGCTTTATATTTGCTAATCTACATTTAAATCCTGAATTAATGTGTGAATATGATCCGACCTTGATCTGACACAGCTAGCAGGTTTGCTACAAGCTTGAGTCAAGTGCTTTTATGTAGTTTAGCTTGCATTGCTTTATGGGAATTTGTTGAAGTTGAACTAACAAACTTTTTCAAGTCCTATGCAACCTTCAGTGCATATTCTCAAAATATGCCGGTATACTAAATTAATACAGGGAAAAGAATACATTTTTCTGTTTTCTACTCGCTTGAAACACAGCATCTGCTTCCTGTATTTACATTGATACTGTCATCAGACCGATAAACAGACTAAACTTTCTCACGGGACTTTTAATGACAGGTTTGTTGTCTGCTTGGACCTTTCTCTGTGGGAAAAGAAATGATCCAGTTTTAGACCAAAGTACAAGAACTATAGGTGTAAAAACAGCAGTAGAAACCAGCGGTCTCATTTATAAATGTATGCACAGTATGCCTGAAACGTTTGTGTCACTTTCCCTGCAAAGATCGTGATCTATAAAACACAAAATTGATGTGAGAATGTTGGGTTCCTGATTGAAACTCTGACCCATCCAGCGTATGGCTGGATCTGAAGACAGGGGAAACTAGCGACACAGATGGTGAGGCGAGGTATTGAATCCACACTGCATCATGTTTCTTCTGACATTTAATTTCTTTCTATCCACTATATCTTATTCAAAACAGCAGGGTTATTTAAGATTCTGCTGGTGAGTCATAGCTATACTAAGAACCTTTCAAATTAAAAAAGACATATAAACTAATTTAAGTCTTAAATAAAAGTCTGCACCATATTTCATGGTCGCTTTTCCCCCCAAACACATTCTACTCCTCGGATGTCTAACAGTTTGCCTTCTGATAGGAAAGAAGCAGAGGAATCACTTACGTTTTTTCTGAACTCCCATCTTAAAGCTGACCTACTTCAATTTAAGATGTTGCTTTGAGGAAAAATAATAATAATAAAAAAAAGCATTATGTTGAACTGCATAAGGAAGATGCCTCCATTTTATTCTTCTTTTGGGACAAAATCCTTCATGGATTTTCTCTTTTCTTTTATTCAACGCCACAAACATTCCAGTTGAGAAAACTCTCAGATTAAAGCTTACTGATGTGTCCAGAGCAAAATAAAACAACCTTGAAAACATTCCAGAGGTCAAAAAACATTCCACATGCCAGTACAGGCGATGCCTCTCTCCAGTCTGACAGTCACCGAGCGAGGCTCCGACTTTCTGTGCAGCTCTCTGTCATTACCGCCGTCTCCCTCCTGGAATGCCGCCACTTGGTTCAAACCGCGTCTTTCTCATGACTCCGCCCATTACTCCCAGTCCCACAAACCAGCTCAACCAAAAAGAAACCAAAAAAAAAAAAAAAACACATTCCTCGATGAGTTTGCTTCACTCTGAGGAAAAAGGAGGAGAGAATTGAGTGGAGGAGGAAAGATGAAGACAGAGAGGGTAATGCAGTGTGATGTATTAATCACAGTCGGAGGTAATTGAGAGGCTGAGAGAGGACCGGGGCCAGCGAGCCATCCTCCATCAATGTCTCGTTCTCTGTCTCTGTGTAAACACTGTTACTGTACCGCCTGAATATTAATACAGCAACACTCGGCCGAGCGAGCGTGTACTGACTGATGGTGGAAGTGTCCTTACAAGACTCCGCATTGTTGTTCCTGTTTCCTGCATCACTGAGAGTCTGTTCTGGCTGACACTTTCTCTCGATTTGACCTCGCGGGAAGGCGGAACAAAACTGGTTAATGATTTCATTTGTTTTTTTTTCCTCCTCCCCCCATTACTGGAAATCAGAATCAGCATCCTTTACACTTTAGCCGACAATAAAAAATATAAGAGCAATGGGGGAAATGTTGGCCCTGAGCCATAAAGAAACATTTGTCACAAACATCTAAGGTAGAAGCTGTACATATCCACAAACTTTGTATCACAGTGGTGTGGAAGAATTTATTTTTTTAATTATTTATTATTATTATTATTGTAAATCTGAAAAGTGCTTTGTGCAGCTGTAGCTAATCTGTTTTACTCCTGGAGAAATTTGTGTGCAACCAATTGCAGCTATTCAGAGGAATAAATAGTAGATCTATGGTGACTCTAAGTGAACTGCACAAATTGTGATTACTTGTTCATTTTAACACTGCACATCTTTTAAAACATACCTTTCATCAGCACACCACAGTGATAGAGACAGCATCATATTTTTGGCATACTAGTATCTAATAAATGAGAAAAAGCGGCTATATTGTTGAAATTAACGTGTGACCAAACATAAGATACGCCGCAAAGAGGGGGGAAATACTCCAGGGTAGATGAGTGAAACTGGACGAGCGTGCAGCAGTAATTAAAGTGGTTGTAATGTGACAAAATGCATAATAATCTAATGCAGCGCTTCTCAATTCCAATCCTCAGGCCCCCCCTCCTCTGCATGTTTTAGATATGCCTCTATTCCAGAACAGCTGATTCAAATGACTGCATTATCTCTTCTGCAGCCATCAAGTACTGCAGAAGCCTGTTGATCACCCACAGATTCAATCCAGGTGTGTGGCAGAAGGGAAATGCCTAAAACATGCTGAGGTCCGGAATTGAGAAGCTCTGCTCTAAACGCTCTGAATACTTTTTAAACGCACTGTAAATTAATCGGTTTTATATCCAGTGCTGGCATTCGAGTATTTATTTATTTTATTCTGAAATGTTGAACTGCTCCTTTCACAAACTCGTTTTGCCACTCTCCAGCACAAACACCCAGATAACAGCTAATTGGATAATAAGTTTGAAGATGCTCCATCTTTCTCAATCGGCCTAATTTGTTACTGCTCACATGAAGTTTCTCCACCCTCTCTCTGTTGCCTCATTATTCACTCGCACACTGATCACTAAATACAGAGAGACATAACGCAATAATGATAATGCATAACAGCAGCATCTATAACATTATGAAGACTTCTAACAGGATTGAATCCCCTGGTTTCTGTGGGCCATAGAGTTTTACATTCGTTCATAAATAAGCGTCGGCTTCACATTAGTCTGCTGTGTTTTAGTTGGAGGCAGTTTTGGTTGCTTCACCCTGGGAATTTATGTGATTCACATCATCGCCGTGCCCTCAATGGTCTCTGCTGTATGGGAAGAGCTTTTTATGTTTCTGCTAATTGCAAGCTGCCTGATTAAAACACCAGAAATAACGAGGTATTATGATCATTATCAGACGCCTTGCATCTAAATTCCTCTTTAAGTCTCCCAGTCTGTGAATGCAATCAAAACTTGTCTGAAATTGTTATTCGTCAGAGTTTTATTGTCAAGAAGGGTTATTTCATGGTCTCAGGACTAATAATGGAGCTGTCACATGCACTGTGATGTGTCCTCTTTCTGTAATTGATGGTGACGTGCAGAGAGAGCGGACGTCGAGGCGGCTGATGGCGTCGGTGAACCCTGCAGCTACTTTTCATCCCGGCTGACCTGGACTCGTGGCTGGAATTTTCCTTTTACATTTGAGATGTAATGTTATGGTTTAACTGCACACATGCTCTTGTGAGCCTGAAAAACTTAAATGCATCCATGCTGCTTTCGCAGGAACTAAGAAGTAGAGAGGAGCCAAATACTTTGGATTAAATGCATTGAGTAACTGATCATCAGCACTGTGATCACGTCTATAAAAGCAGGAGTTTTGCCAGTTTTCTGCTGAGGGGGACACACAATGACATGTTAGATGGAAAATGATGATCAGTAATGACGAAATGCTTCATGAGACATTCAGATAACGAGATGAGGCACTATGTGATATTTTAGTTCGATGATTTTAAGAAAACAGAAACTCCTCCATTTGCTGTTGTTCAAACATAGAATGAAGATTTTTCAGATCTCAAGTCTTCTAACAAAGAAAAGTGTAGAGCATTCCACTTGACTAGTCGACACATTGTTGTTTTTATCCTTGTTTAATTCTTAGGTGGCCATAGCATCTAAATCTAATTAGTACTTTATAATTGACATGGTTAAAGTTCCCTTCAGGTAGATCTGATTGGTTTTACCTCCTGTTTGACGTTTACCCTGTGTTCATCTGGATTGTATTGTGAGAAGATCTCACGCAGAATGCTATGAGATGTTCTCTTCATTTTTCCCTTGTTCACACGGCACAGACACTCAGACTTTCTTTTTCTGCTGCTGACCTTGGAGCATCAACAAACTCCTTAAATTATCCCCAGACTGACAAAAACCCGGCTTCCTGTTTTCAAACCTGTAAACATGTTTCTGACTCAGACTGCGGCAAATTAACGAAAGAGGAGGAGCTGTGTGTGTGTACCTATGACTTCAATTAAACCCACAGAATCAGTTTAAAGCCCCAGACTTGCCTGGCTCCTTATCTGCTGTTCAAACATTTCCACGTTTTTACTTGGAAGGCACTTTATAATACAGCTCTGTTAATTTCCGCCTTAATTTCAGAACCATTTTCTGCTTTGTAGCTCTCAGTTCTCTCTTGCAAAAAGCTCTGTTAATGTACTTTAAACAAATCATTCGCTTGGTGCAGCCGGTAGAACACTGCTCATTAGGTGCAAGTTTAGAAAAAGATTATCTTGTATTTAGGAGGGAATTGAGGAACTCTTAACGAGTGATTTATTTCCCGTGTGAATGACAGAGGTGCAGCGAGCCAAAGTAAACGATTTGCAGTTCATAATCGTCTCTTTGTTAAGCCCACCACCCACCATCACCGTAGCATGCACAGTGGTGGAGGCTGCAGTATAATGCATTCTTACTTTTAGTAATACAGACTCGTACATGAATTAGCTATTTTATTTACAGCAAAGGTGAACGCTGAAACTCGCACAAACATGGAAATAGATTTTTTTAAAAGAGCTGAGCAAGTTTCCTGTAACATTACAAAATTATGAATCAAAGCTGACCAAAAGGAAATGCGTCACATATTCCACTCTTTGTTTATGCATTCCTTTGTCCTCATTTTGTCCTTCCTACAAATAGTAATGGGACATGACACCTCATCCCACGCAGTAAAATGCATTAAACGTAAATGAACAGACACATGACGCCTTCATGTCCTCTGGTGTCTCTTCAACTCTGCCTATTTGCATTTTCTTCCATGTTTTTTTTTTTTTTCCACAGAATTTAAAGGTGAGAAATTGGTGTATTGGGTTTTGATCATTAAAATAACTGAGCTTCCAACGGATTTTCAAGAAAAAAAAATCACTGGAAATGTTTGCGCTTTTTAGAGATTAGAGTGTTGGAAGTCACTCACACTGATAGATATAACGGGAGACACATGGAAGAGCAATGTCAGAGCCTGTGGAGATTTGGAGGTTGTGATGTGTTTACGTCCTGAACTGTTACTTTCTATAAAAGCAGCTGTGTGAGAGTAGAGAGAGAGAAAAGGGTTAATTATTCTAGCCTTTCTACAACTGCAGAGCCTTCATTTTTACCATTGATTAACCATAACAAACGTGTCATGGTTCATGAGAGCACGGCATGCATTCCTGGAACCTACAGCTACCTCAAAAAAACAAACAAAGATTACTTTCTTGTCCTTTCAATATACTTTTGAAGATTAGAGGTTGGCTAATAAAACTTTATGGGAGCCATAAGGAACTTAGAGTTTACCTTTTGGCTCCTTCATAGACGTTTTTAGAACATACAGGATTCTTTTCTTCATTTACTGGGTAATTTCTTGCACTTGAAATGTCCTTTCAGTGACTTATTTTACATTTTGGTTCTTTTTGGGATACTTTCTGGCTGTCCCTAGCCTGGCAAAAATCAGCCCCTTGTACTACAGTTTGTTTCGTACCGAGTGCAACACCAAAAGTGCAACACCTTCAGACAGATCATCCCGAGTTTCCGTCATGATTTTCCTTTCCTAACCTAATGTGACGGGAGCTTGTCATAATTATGACAAATGTTAAGTAAACCTTTATACTTCCAGTTTGTTTTTACTTTATGTTTTTAAGTCTGTATCAGAGGCTGAAATCAAAAAGTTGAAGCAAATGTTTTTTTTTTTTCAGATAACTGTCTTTCCTACATTAATGAGTTTCTTTTTCAAGAGGCTTTCTTGGTCTTAATGGGTTTAATTAATTTGAGCTCCTTTATGGTCAAAGGCCAACTTCCATACTTTAATAAGGCAAATTACTCAAATCCTTACTGAATCTTTAAATAGCCTTGTGGTTTAGAACTTGAAATAGAAAAGTGAAGATTTTGAAACACAATGGAACTTCATGTAAATTAAAGCAGTTTATTAAATGTCACTCTAAAACCATCTACATACACTCAAAAGGACACTTGTATTGAAACAATGCGCATGCAGTACTGATCAACATACCGACTCACAATAAGTATCATTTCTTTTCTCAGAGAGAGCAATAGGCTGACATTTTTCTTCCTTTTTTATGTGCTTTGACACTGAATTTCTTGGGCATTTTCTGTTGTTGGTTTCAGACTAAGCCAGTTTCATCTTGACAGCGTTTATTGACATTATGAAGAAGACTTTCCCCTCCTCATTGTGATTCAGAGGAAACAGCCACCTTCCTCTCAGTCTCTCCTTCTGTCCGCTGTTGACAGGACTTGGCCTTAGCGTTAGCATTAGCCTGTCCACTCATTCCCTTTGGGCCTGTTGTCTCTTTTGGCTAGCTGTAGCACTCTTGGCAAGCTAGCAGCTAATCCAGACTGGATGCTAATGAACTCTGGCCAGTGTCCACCTCGTTCCTGTAGAGATGTCTGCTGCTATAGAGCCCAATGGCTAACAGGCCAGCACAGATGAGCAGGGAGGCAGAAAGACAGAGCAGTGAAGATGAGCTAACTGGCCATCTGATGGCTCATTTCTATTGTCTCAATTTGTGAATAATTCAAGAACATAAAAAATCAGCAGAATATATGAAAGAAAACAGAAATTGGAAGTGAATTTGAAAAGACTGCATTATCATTGAACTAATGCAGCCCAGTAATCCTACCCATTAAATACACAACTTTTATTAGAATCTTTCAACACAATGTAAAGCTGGGGTAATGTGAATATGAGTAGTCATTGAGTCAACTGCTTGCCATATTACAAGCTTTGCGCTACTTAAGTCTTTGAGAGTAAATTAATTTTTGTTAAAATCTCATTTTCTGTTTTTTAGACTCTGTCTCTTTGAAGTTCCAGTGTTACCTAACTTCAGAAATGGAAATAAATTGTCTGTGATAATCGATTTACAAAGTTTCTCAAGATCCACTTTGAAAAACATTCTTTGCTAAACCTCAACACTAATTCAACCCTTACAGATAACTTTTGTGGCTCAGTTCTTAGGAAGTCTGATGAACAAATCATGAAAATGTAAATTATAAACCATTTTCTGAATGGCAAAAACTATGCTGGTATAGATTGTTACATGACCAGCAGAGGTACAATAATGCCACCCTAGTTCTTTGAAGACATTTCGGCCCTATATGAACTGAAAGGCCTTTTTCAGTGCATATTGAAGAAAACTGTTTGAAGGTTACTGTACTTTTTCTCTTGATCTTTGAAGATTTGTCACCTCTCAACAAATACATCAAGGCTGAGAACATTGAACATTTTTGGTGATTTATGAATTTTTTTGGTAAATACTTTCACTCACATTGCCATTTTTTTCCTTTATTTCTATGAAGGGTAAGACTTAGGTTACAGGGTCAAGCGTAAGGCTAGAATGTTTTCTTAACTCTAAGTTGATTTGATGCCCAAACATGATCCACTAAAAAGAAGTCTTGATACATTTCTCATTCTCTGTAGCATTTTAAAAGCTAGATATTGTTTAAAATATTTGTTTGGCAAATCCAAGGTAAAATCTGCTAAGTGATAATTAAAGTTTCCAACATGATTCTTAGAAATCTTCTGTCTGATCAGTCAAAAAACTAATCCAAATCAGTGGTGCCTTGTTTTCTCTGCCATTTTGTTTGCAACAGGTTTTCCTTCCTGTTTCAGTCAGACTCTCTTTGTCTTTGTTTAGATGTCATTTATTCCCACAGCAGAGGGTTCTCTCTTTCACTAAACACTGCGTGCTGCAGCACTCTGTCAACTTCCCTCTATTGTTTCTAGACAATCGACCTGACCTCCACTGGCATGCAACTATTTTTACTGCTCTCAAATGGACTTATATAGAAACACACGTGCATATGGGCTGCTACCTCTTCAGGCGTACCTGCGCACACATGGTGCTGTAAGAGATTCCTCTAAAACAACTGAGCTGCAGACAGCCGTCCTCAGAGCTGATGTGATTTATGACCCTCACGTATGACGATGGAGAGAGAGAGAGGGAGTGTGCCGTATAGAGTGGAGGTGGAAGACTGAAGGAGAAATTTGAGTTTAAAGAATGGCTGTGTGTATTCGCTTTTTTTTCCCAAAGACATTCCCAGGAGGAAAGGGAAGAATGGAAGAAAAGTAACAACAACAAAAAAAACATTCCTTTGATCCACATGTTCCTGATAAAACCCACACTGATTTTTACAGCTGGTGTAAAATCCGCAAACGTTACACTCAGATCTGAAGCTATAAAAGGTAAGACCAGACCAAAAATAATCTCTCTAAAAAGTACGAGGTGAAAAGTCATATTGAACAATGTAAAAGTTTTGTTTTCTTTTACTTTCCGGTGAAAATTGTCACTGACATCAAGCCAGATAATGTGGAAGGGGAGGGAGTTTCTATAAGCTCATGTAGTCTTTTCCCCTGAACTCTGACTGATCTTTACCTTTTCAGATCCTATTTCTTATCATTTATAAAGTGTCCATATTGTGGCCGAAGCAGGATATAGAGGAGAGTTAAAGATAACACAGAAAACCTCAACCCAATCTTACGAAAATCAAGAGAAACCCATTCGACTTTCCACTCTGTATTTCAACGCTTCAGTGGATGCTAAAGAGTGACAGGAATTACATCATAAAATTAGAAACTGACTTTTCCAAACCAAAGAAGGAATTATTTTAAACGCAACTGAATTTTTAAAGGACTGTAACCTTAGTGGTTTTTCAGGGTTTAACGTATTCCCCTACTTTTATTTGAATCAGACCTGACCTGCAAATGTTGCTAAACTGAAATTCTCTTTAAATGCCAGACAGGATTAAACCCCAAACCTTTCCTGGTTGTACTGCAATAACCATTTATATTTTGAGATCATTGAGGTTTAAAAAATGCTGGAAGATATTGTGCCTGAGGTCACATATTTTTGCCCCTGGATTTGGTTGACGTCACGAGACGCCTCTTTTATCAAACCGGTAGTTAGTTTATTATTTTGAACTGAGGCTTGTAGAAAGTAAGACAGATTTCTGCAGCAGATGCCAGAACTTCACTTCAAAATCACAGTTTCTCGTCTGGCTTTTCTTTGTGTTGAAGCTGGACTGTAGCCGAGCCAATCAAAACCACATTTCCCACATGCTCATCTCTCCCTTTCCCCTGTTTTATCACTCCACCTTTCTCTCATTCTTTCATCCTCCCTCACTTTATCCTGGAGCCAATTATAACCTGCTGCACCGTTCCTAAGTGGGGGGAGGAAAGGAGGGTGGGAGGCGTTCTCAAGGATTAACATACCAGAGCTGTCAGCTGGATACCTCTCCATCACTCCTCTCTGTCTCCAAAGTTTTCTTGGCTTTTTTTTGTGAAACTTCTGGTAAATGACAATACACACAAGCATAAACACAGCAGCGCAAGGGGAACCCGGCAATGACACATGGAGTTAGGATTATGTAAACACATTTGAACAGAGAGAAAGCTTTTCAAAGATCCAGCCTCGGCTCCATCTATACACTGTCAAAATGTATGCTCTGCCTACACAAAACAAACACATCATGCATTTTGTGGATTTGTTGTGCTGCTCATTGGAAATCATTGTCTGCTAAAATTCGAAAGATTATCTAATTTACTGCAGAACTGGTCCCAATCATCATATCTTTTCCACCGTGCCTGAGATTTATGGTTGGTTTTTTCCAGATATGAAGTTGAACATTATGGCCACACATCTCTACTTCGACCTGCTATATCCGAAGGACATTGTCCCAGAAATCTCAGACGCAGCTTTGCAAGCTGAAAAGCTTTCTACTTCAATCCAACATTTTTCCAAGTACCTCATTGTGAACCCAAATGTCCAATATGCAAAGTGAGGCCTGCAGAGTGTTATCTGTCATGTATCCGAGCAATGCAAGGTCTGAATTTGGCCTAAATTTCCAGGGGATGTCAAATCCCGGGGAGGCTGGAGAATGTTTTAAATATTTTCCACTCATGCATGATCTTTCTTGTTGTAGAACTGGAGACTTTAGAACGTTTGAAAAGGGTGTTACGAGTTGAGTTTAAAATGAAAACTTTGTCAGGACCCAATTGTTATTATGCTATGGTAAGTAAAACATGTAATTTGAAAGAGAATGTACAATAACCAGGACTGTTGTATTTATTCCATGGAAGCTGGGAAAACTTTCCGGCAACCTTCATCTAAATCTGGACATTTTATTGTTTGCAGACCAACAATAGTCTCTTACAAAACATTTGTGAAAAGTCTTTTGAATCTGTATATGTAAGCCAAATGCTTGAGTGGCAGATCCAACACATCAGCAAGTAAGAAATGCACACACAAACAAAAATGCTGCAAACAAACCCTATGGTCAGTTGAAGAGGGAGGGGTGGTGGATTTCTCTGTGTGTGTTGAGTGTTGTTTTCCTGTGTGTTTGCTACCCGTTGGAACTGTGTTCACTGATCTCAGAGTTTGAGAGACCCGCGATGGATCAGCGAGGCGGCAGAGTGAAAAATGCCAGCAGCAGCAGATTTATTCAAGTTCATTTCTCTCAGCTGAGCATCTCAAAGTACAGGGTTTCTGTCAGTGTCAGCTTTGAATCTATCTATCTATCTATCTATCTATCTATCTATCTATCTATCTATCTATCTAATCTATCTATCTATCTATCTATCTATCTATCTATCTCTATCTATCTATCTATCTATCTATCTATCTATCTATCTATCTATCTATCTATCTATCTATCTATCTATCTATCTATTTATCTATCTATTATCTATCTAATCTATCTATTCATCTATCTATCTAATAATTTATAATATACACGACAAACATTTACTTTGTTGTGTGTGTGCATGAATCCTACTCTAAAAGCTGTTTACCAGAGGATGTGACTTGCGTGCGATGCTGGAGGTGAAGGTGCTCCAGACTTATGGATTCATGTGCAACACCAGATTTACTGCCTCACTGATAACACACACATACACACACACACACCTCCTCAGCGAGGAGGAATGCAAGCGTGCGGGTAAAGTCTTGGAACCACATGAGAGAAAGTCAGCTGACCTGCTTTGAGGGAGTTGATGTGAGGAAGACTGATGCTGGGCGACAGATTCAGCGATACTAGCTCGTTTCTGTTGCACAGAGACAGAGAACAAGCATTGGCTCGTGGATGTTGTCTGTGCAGCTACAAAATTTTCAAATAAGAGAAGGCTGAAAGGCAGCAGCGGCATGATCTTGATCTGTTGGCCTTCTTCACTTCATGACTTCTTTGTTTGCAGTGTAAAAACAGAAAGTCAAGTAAGTTTTTTTTTTGTTGTCATGGAAAGCTTGTCAGCTCAATCAAGACTCGATGACCTGACTGTCCCCTGACAATGCGACTCTAAGTACAATTTTATGTCATTAAATTTTGCCTGATTTGTTTTTATCCATCAATTTCTGCATTTCAGGCTGCAGAAAAGACAATACTTACATTCCTCTCCAACACAAGAGACTTTCAGGGATTATAAAATAATTGTTTTAACAGCAGCGTAGTTTCCCAAAGTAGTTCTTTCAGTTCTATCAGCTGTTGATAATTGATGATTCTCGATGCAGAATCATAGATTGCATCAGTCAACAGTGGAATTGCTTCATAAAAACCCTCCAGCTTCATTGAATGGTGTAGTGATATTCTGCACTGTAGACTTACAAATATGCAAATAATTTCAAATCTTTCTTTGAGAATGTTTTAGCAACATCTATGAAATGTCTAAGACCTAATATCTTATGTCCCTTTTGCTCTTCAAAGCTTTTTCATGAAAGCAACTCAAAAACCATGATATCATTAATCCTTTACTTTGTCTCTTGCTTAATCGCTCACCAGATGCCTCTTTATTTAGAATGTGTTGCTGCCTAAAAGGCAGGGATGGTGACAAAATGAGTACAGTCTCAACTTCAGGGAGAGTAATACCGCAATTATTGGTTGTTTATTTTCCATTTGTATTTTACATATACTCTGTTTTTCTAATTTAATGTTGTATTATAATGTTTACGGCACATTTTGTTCTCTAAGCAAAATTTAGTCATGTTCTGTGCAAGATTTGAATAGCTGGAGGTAAATAAGAAGCTAAACAAATTCTTATCAGACTTTTGAACTTCCTTATGTTTTTAACAGTTTTTACTTACTTGTAAAGCAGAGGGTTTTTTTTCTCCAAGTAACTTAAGCATTTTTTTTCTATTAATGTCAACAAACACAAAATTGACAGTCGGTTAGGTTTTCAGTGCTCTGTTAACAGGCTTCCCAATATTTGGTATCTATTTTCTCTTTTGTGCTACATGAAGTTCAGCCACATAAAACTCCTTCCACAGAAACAAGAAGTTGGAGAACACCTTCTGTGGACCGTTCATTCTGGAGGACTGGTGATTGTGAGAGGCAGCAGCATGAGGCGAGAGGTGTTCAGCCAAAAAAACACTAAAACCCAAAAATGTTTGTCCCTGTGATGATAATGGAACATGTCTCTGAGTGCAACAATGTGGCTCATTGAAGTGTTTTTGTCAACTGAGTTGAGTTTTGTTTCTGGAACCGAGTCAACCAAAGCAAAAAAAAAGGGAGGAAAAAAGCTGCTGTGGAAACAAATATTTTTCTCTCTTTCCCGTCGTTGTAACTCTGAGGTGAAACTCTGTGCTTATCTCAAACCAAACACACACAAGCAAACACGCGCACATACACAGTGCATCCATAGTGTATTTTGCATAGGGTTTTTTTTTCTTTCTGCCTGAGCTGATGGAAACTCATTTCCCTGCTGCAGTGGCTTCATTTGGATTCATGTGGGAACTTTACATGGAAACACAAAGCTGCTGTTTGTGCGCTGCTTCGCTGCCTCTGCAGCTCCACGATCAATGGTCATTATCAGCAATCGGACTCTATCAGTCCGAGCTTTTAGCATTTTATCTGAGTGATAAACGGCCTGTGAAGGTGTTTATTTGAGTTTTATAAATGCCCATAAGCTTTTCTACAGAATCATAAACAGTCAGGGTTGCAAATGATGGGACCAGCGGTGCTCTTCAGCCCGGAGGTGCTAGAAAAGGGGATCGAGTTGTTGCTACTTTGAGGGAGAGAGAGAAGTGAGCCATGTTGTCTCCGCTCTGAAAACTTCCTTAGTGCTGCGTCCTTCAGTTTTCTACTTCATTGCAAAGAAAATATAGTGGCAACATTCTGTCACAGACAGGAACCTTGACAGCAGGGCAACGTAAAATTAAGTGTTTCCTGTGCCATCGGAAAAAATTCAAAGTTTATTATTTTTCCAACACTGGGATGCTTATTAACTCAGTAATCAGTAATTTATTTTCTTCCTGTAATAAAAGTCCACAACAGCAGCACAGATTTGAAAGCTTTTCCCTTTAAGTTTTTGAGTTCTCTGTCTTTTCAGTCAACCTGTGTGCACATGTTCTGCTCCTGTTCCTGTGTAACTTACATGCAGCAGTAAACACATACAGACAACTTACAAAGCTGCTCAGATCGGCACAGCAGGCCATTTCTCAAAGTGCTGGCGCCCCACTGCAGCATCGAACTCGCAACCTTCAAGAATAGAAAGGAAGAAAGACGAAACGAGGGGAACGCAGGCGATGCTGTGGATTAGTTTGGCTGCTGCAGCTACATGAATTCTCATAGAAACTCTGCGTAACAACTTCATCCCGCAGGATCATGCAAAGATTCTTTTCCTCAAAGATTTCTTGAAATTTCTTTTCAAAAGGTTTTTGTTTGTTTTTCTTTACTAGATAATTAAATCATGCTCTGATATATACTTCAATGGCTTCTGTTCACAAACCAAATAATGATACGAGAACCTGAAACTGGTTTCCACCGTAGGGTGTCCAGGCCCTTGTAAAGTCACTGCAGGTGAATCTCTTTGGGACATCTCTCATTTGAGGTTATCCTAATACTTTCCACTATATGAGAAAATCCAGGGGAGAAACCTGAACTTGTAGGAGGGTTCCATATTTTTTATATTTTTTTAGCTGGATAAGGCTATTCAGCTCAGGAAGAGGTGGGTTCTCTTAGGAGAGGCATTTGTCCTACTTTTATCGACGTGTTACTTCTGTGACCCAACTTCTGCCAAGCATGATTCTAGGAATGAATAAATGGATTCAAATTCATGACAATGTTCTGTAATCCATATTTATCTTGATCTTTCTCTTAGCTATAAATTAAGCCGAAGTGTGTAAAATGACTTGTACAACCCAGAAACTTTCTCCTGAGACCAGCTTTACTCTGACACTGTTTTCCTGGAGCCTAACTGAAGGATGATGTAAATGCATTTTGTTTGCCTGATTAACATTTTAAATGCCCCTCAGCATTCGATTTACTGTCGCATAATCAAAATATTACCCGATACATGGAAATTTGGATTCATCCGTCATGAGTCACTGTTGAGCAGTGGTTGGTCCGTCGCTGCCAGAGGGATATAATAAAAAATGACACAATATGGAGGAGAGTGGGGGCTCGACAACAAGTTTGTGCCCTGGGGGGGTTAATCCGACACTTGAGATGGATTTGGACAAAGTGTTGAATAATTTAAAACGTCGCCACGCTGCTTTTAAGGCAGAGAGTTGCCGTACTTCTTAAGGCTGTTGCTCAGACTCCCATCGCCTTTCTTTTTTTTTTCCTTTTTTTTGTTGGGACCAGGAATACTTTAAGAAAATTACCATGTCGACCTAAAGGGTCAGTGCACCAAAATGTTTCATACATGTTGATATTCGCACCACCTCTTCCTCCTTTGTCACGGCACTCCCCGGTCATCTTATTTTTTTCCAGATTTTCAGCTCATCCTTCATTCTTTGCTGGGATTCAACACATTTGTGTCAAATTATTGGTGGCAGCCGCTCATCTTGTGGTCCGAATGCGTGCATGCGTCTGTGTGAACATGTGATAATAAGTGTGTGTAGGTTTAGGAGTGTGTGTGCGCATGCATACTTGATAAGGACAGACTTTTATAAGCATGCACAATGCAGCCTCACACACTCTTATCTCCCACAGAGGGAGGTAATGAGGATCTCTCACACACACATTCACACTCCCACACACACACACACGCATGCACACACTTGGTTATCTTCCTCTCCGTGTCTCGGCTGACAAACACCCAGCGAGGCGTCCTGCGTTCCTCCTCTCACTGGTTTTTAATCATCTCTGAACAATGTGGCCCACTGAACGCGCCTCCTCCTCTTCCTCTATCACCTCCTGCAGGAGTTTGAGCTGCAAGAGGAAGAGGAACCGACCTGGACTTCTTATCAGCTTCAACCCACCTTCGTCCTGCTCCTCCAGCTTCCTCTTTCCCCCCACTGCTCCTCTTCCTCTCCTCTTATCCTCCTTATCTGCTTTAATTCCTCCTTTCTGCATGATGGATTTAACGATACATCCACGGCCTCGCTGTTGCCTCTCCCCGTGATGGTAATCAAGGTCAGTTACTACAGATTCAAGGAAAAATGGCTCATCATGCCTCTCTTGTTTTACATAAGTGCACATGTGCGTTTTACCTGCAGACGGCTGAGCATTCGTCAGTGGAGAAGCTGTTTAAGAGGGGTGGGGGGACTTCCGACAAAGTGCAGCATTAACAGTTTCCTACAGAAGAGAGAGGCCGTGATGAAGCATTTTCCCTTGAATTCTTAATTACTGACCTTCATCGCCATTACCACAAACTCTCTCCAGCTCTTTATAAACAGTTTGGAGGGTTGGAGGAATGCTAACGGCAGAAAATGGGGCAAAAATGCAAATATAAATAAAAATATCACCACAGCAAAAAGGATGCTATAAAAGTTCAAAGTATTTTCTATTGTAGAATAAGGTTTTAATGAGTTTTGGTCATGCTAACATTCTGTTTGACTGAGTGTCTTAAATCTAAAAGTCTCTTGTATTGATGACTGCTAACATATTAGGTTTTTCCATTTTAATAAATTGCTTAAATGCCTAAAATATTTCCCCATTTTTCACGTTTCATAATAGTGCTTTTTATTATGGCATCGCTCTTCTTCCTTCCTCCTATTTTGGATCCCTTTATTGTTAATGATGCTTCAGTTCACATCAAAAAGTCATAATAATAACAAAAGTTCATTAATTAATCCCAACCCTCTCTGGGAACCTCCCTTGTGTTTCGGGCTGATGTTTGACACAAAGTAGGGCAGGAGAGAACAGCATAGCTGGTCAGAAATGCAGCAACTATTTATTCATCCACAGTGCGACCATCTGGAGGACGAGGACATGGTGTTCAGCTAAAGGATAGCGGCGGGGTGTAGACTGAGGTAGAGGTTGCGCTCGATGTTGGTTGGTCTTTCTTTTTTTCTTTTTTTCTCCCCTCCCCTCTGATCTGCTCCACTTTCTCTTAGTTCAACATGCTGAGGAGGCACTTCTATTTCCAGCAAACAAACACGCAAACGCAATCAGTACAAAAAGGGCAACAAACAAGAGAGGGTGGGAGGTTGTCTGTTCTGTTTGGTCGGTGGAGGTGTTAGACGGGCGGGAGAGGGATCCAGACACCTTGCTCCGTAAATACAAAAGTGATTTATTTCTTAATACTCACTCAGCAAACTGAACGGAGAAAGTTAGAGGCAGCGGTGAGTTATTAATAACACAACCTGGCACACTTTGCTTTCCCAAACACACCTGATCGAGAAGAAGACCGTCCCACAATCCCAGGCAGGCGTCCCAGCCCAATATTTAGAAAAAGAAAGTTGCTCTTCTTTTTTTGTTGTCTTTATTCGGGAATTTTTGAATCGTCAACAATAAAGCACACTCCTGACTTTGCTAAAAACATCTTGTATATAAAGTTGTGCTCACGGGTTTACATAGCTTGGCCAATTGGCCACGTTCTCTGTGTGTGTTTGTACTTCTGTCTGTGTGTTTGGAAATAAAAATGACAATAGAAATCACCCAAATTGCTCTGATCTGAAGTTTACATTGCCCAGATTTTTTAATTTCCTATTTGGCACTAATGATGACTCAAAATCTTTTGTCATTTATAGATGATTCATGGGATTTGCTGCATAACCCGAATATTTGAAATCTCACCTAAGTGACTGAATGACACAAAGTTCAAGAGGCAAATATGAACACTCCGGGATTTTCACTTTCTCCTGTTTTAGAAAATGTCGGGTCGACTGTGTTCTCATGTTTTGGATCATTGCCATGTTGGCAATTATTTAGCCGTCTTGTTATCAATGTCGATCCCTGTCGATCAATGTCGATTAGTGTTGATCACACATTAATGCCAAACATCAACAATCCAGATCATGGTTTCACCGTAGAAATAAAGTTCTTTTATTTCATAATGCTTGCAGAATTCTCTCCTTCTGCATTGTTAAAGGTTATGGCCATAATATCCACTTTTGGCCTCTTAACTCCAAACAACTTTGTTCCAGAAATCTGATTGGTTGTTTTGACTACCATAATTAAGCTGCTCTGTGGCGTTGGCAACGTAACAGCTTTCTTCTAGCAACTCAGCCACGTAGCCCTTCCCTCACATGCCTCCTCATTGGGACTCTTGTATGTCAGCTGAAGTTATTAGTTTGTCTGCTTCACTCGCATTTCTTTGTCATAATCGTATAGTGATTATTATTATTATTTCTAAGTCCTAACTTAAAATTTGAACACTGCTGAATTTTCTTTTTCAGTTTAATCAATGATTTTGTTATGTTATACACTAGTGAGGCATGATACTACAACTACTATTATGATTATATCTTTGTCATTGCTCCTGTTAGGCAGCACAAACCCATCTTGTCCTCAAACCTAATGCACTACTTGCATGCTACCTTTTGCAGATGATATTGCTCTAGATTATGAAGAATGACAGTGAACTGCTCCAAACTTGAAGAGAAAATACTTAGATACAGCTTCCTGTTAGGGCCGAGTTTCTGTCACAAGTGAAAGAATTGCAATGGATTACATGACGTTTTCAGTTTACCAATTAATCTATTTCCAACTCAGTCCTGTGGTCATAAGCTGTGGTGGGGACTAATAGCAGGAGTTATGAAAATAAGCTTTCTCCAGACGTTGCTTAAGGCTTTGGATAAGAACAGAAGGGCAGACACTTGATTTAGGGAAACATTTCTAAAGCAACTGTTCATATGCTCTGGATCAAGGCTGGTGATATGCAACTACAAAGGCATTCTTAGAGGAAGTGTGCAAGTCATTGTTAGAAATTTAAATGAAATAAAATAAAATATATATAAAAAACAACAGTTTGACATGACTTTTATAAAAAATATATTTTTAAAAACATGTAACAGGGGCAATTTATTCTCCATATTACTATAAATATTTGCTGGACTGCCCTCTAGTGGAATCTTCTAGTGGCAGTCTTTGAACTATACAGACAACAAAAACATTTTGATCAGAAAACTGACTGTTGGCTCAGGCAAAATTATTCAATTATCGGTTATGTTTCATTAATTTCGATGAGGTGTTAGATGTGTTGAAGCAAACACAGTTTAACAATGGAAAATCCAGAATAAAATCACGCCTCATTGTAACTCTTTCCTACCTAGCAAAGTTGGTAGAAAAAGTGGAACAAACCCCCTCCTTTATGTAACACATCTGGTTCTGTGCCAGTACAGAAATACAAACTGACCTTTCTGAGCTCTTCCACATTCTTCGGGGAGGGAAGACAGGAAGTGAGAGTTGCTCAGAGTCCAGTTATATCTGAGTGTTTGAACCTGTTCACCTGCAGAAGACGCCTGTCGCCTGAAGCATCAGGGATCTGGGCCTTTGATGCCTTGGCAGCACAATGTGTCTGCACAGGTTAAGGGGGAGCTCCATTGTGGTTTTAGTTTTGCACATTTTCCATCACTTTGACACTAATATTTCAGTTTTCACCTGCACACTGAGACGAACCAGGTATTTTTAAATCCTTCCAGGTTCAGCTGAAATGCTCAAACTGTTTAGGAATGCAGGTGATAAAGCATCAGGAGACCCTGAGTCCTAGAAGCTACTGTTTCCAAGCAGAAAAAAAAAAAACAGAAAAAAAGAAGCATGACTTATAGACAGACAAATACTCTATTGATCCCGTCTGGGAAATATAAATATATGAACAGTGCGGTACAGTGTATGTTATCACATACCACATTTATGCATGTAAATTCAGAGTGCAGAGGTTGATCACCTTCCACATTTGTGTAACTTATTGAAAGTGGCTTTAATGAGACGCAGACAGATGAATAAAATGCATAGATGAAGCTGAGAGGTTGTGTGTTTACGCTCTGAGAGTTGACCTGCTGGTTTTACTGGTTCTGATGCCACCCAGTTGCCATAGCGATCGACCCGGTGATGGTGCTCTTCAGTAGCGCTGGCCCGTCCATTGTGTTTGTGCACATTTGAAGTGTTTGACCGTGTATTGTGTGCCTTTGAATTAGGACACTTTTCTTGGCAGCCCTTTTTGTCTTTGCACAAAGTGTGCTTGTGCAAGTGTGAATGGTGTCGAGCATCCCCGCGGCGCGACAGGGAAGCTAATTGTATTTTAATTACAAAACCATCAAATTCAGAAGTCAAACAGTTACCTTCCACCCACAGAAAGACACACACAAAATGAACAAAAGTGTGTGTTTGACCATGAACAGACACTATAATGACTAAAACACACACTGGATTTTCTTTTACTCTATAGTTTACATTAAATACTTTTGTAGTTACAGACCATGTTATCACTTCTCATTTGTATAAGAGAGTGGAATGTTATAAATAACAGGGGAATAATAGGGTGACTTGCAGTTAGTGCTTTAAACCCACCAGGGGGCCACTTGTGTTGAACATTTCTCTGATTAAGTGTAAATATATTGTGTTTATATATTATGCTCACTACATGTTCTACATTCAGGAGTACTTAAAATTAGCATATTTTTACTTTTTTGTTGTTGTTCTGAACCTGCATTTTAGTCACTTTCCCTTTCGATTAAATATTTTTAAAGTAAACTGGTGGGCATATACGCCAACAGTTCAATTTCTTAAAAAACTGTAAAGCTGACAGAATGATCTGACTGATTGACTTGTTTGGTGTCTTTCGGAAGAAATGATGTATAGAAAAAAAATAAACACTTGCAATGTCATAATGGGGGTATGTGTATGTAGAATTTTGAGAAAAGTGATTATTTTAATACAGTTTGGAAAAGACTTTGACATAACAAAATGTGGGAAAGCTGAAGTACTGTGAATACTTTCTGGATGCACTGTATATATATGAAAATAGAGCATAATGTGTTTCAGCCAAAAGGCCGATACAATATCAAGCACAAAGACATTGCTATTTTAATTTGTCTTGCCCGAGGCTGCAAGAAGAAGAAGATGAAAATTCTTTCTTCACAAAAGCTAATGTGAAAATGTACAGGAACTGTAAACAAAGACATTTTAAATAATGTCAACTTTGTATTAAAAGTATCATAATTTACCCAATGACACTTTATGACAAGAGTCATAAATATTCATGAACGCTTATTCATGTTCATCACAGGTGTTATGTCATGTTTATGGAAGTGTCATGTCTTATTCACCCCCCTTCAAATAAAGTGTTACCTAAAAACTTAAATTTACTGACTACAGTTGGAAATTTAAGTTCAAATGTCAGAACAAAGGACACAGATAACGATTTTGGGACATTTCACTAGCTAGAACAAGGTTTTGTTGCGTTTTACAACACAGAAGTTGACTCTGTTGAGATTGTTTTTTTGAGTAACTGATGAGTCCAAGGGGATTAATCAGACTGAGACATAACCGTTTCTCATGATGTCTGAGATCCCAAAGGACATTCAGTAATAGCTCCTAGTGGTGAACTCTGTGCAAGATTTATTTACATACTTGTTTCCACATTGTTGCTTTAGGTTTGTCTAATGCAGAGTCGTACTGTGAAAATTGTAACCAGAAAGGCCACTCATGTTGCATTAAAGTCATTGTCATGTTCAAGAAACCAGAGTTTGTTGCATCCTGTATATTTAGAGATGGTATTCTGCATAATTTGGTTGTAACAAGAGATTACTGTTGTCTGTGTATTACCATACAACTATATATATATATTAGGGATGTGCCGATCAGGTTTTTTTCTGCCGATACCGATACCGATCACCCCTGAGGGCCGATCGCCGATTCCCGATACCGATCACATAATTATTATTTATTTATTTTTTTTTATCATAAACACTACTGTTACATTATGTAGAAAAAGGAACCATGAATTCACCTTAATTTAGACAAAAACTTGTTTTTAATAACTTTTCCAAGAAGAAAACTAAACAAAACAAGCATTGTGCAAATTGAACTGCTATCATTAATACTATCTTTAACAGACTGATAACATATGAAGGTTGTGAAGAAGCTAAATAATGCAAAGAGCCAAAACAAAACCTCTCAACATTGACAAAAGATTCAAGTATAAAACTTAACATTCAAAGGCAAAAACAGGATTCATTGCGAAAACAATCCAGAGTTACTGAATGAAAACTTCCTGTTAGCATAGCGGCTAGCTGATTACTGCTAGTTCTGATTGGCTGTTTCTGACTGAGCGGAGTAACAGGGAGGAGATCGATTATTTTTTTAGAGATTATCTGTCTCATTTTAGGACAGAGAAAGTTTTAATACGTATGTAAAATGTATTTTTTAGTTAGATGCTGCAGCTTTAAACAGGTTCGGTGTGAGTCTCTACCAGGTGGAGCAGAAGCGCCTCCGTGTCAAATATTACTAAATATTAAATATTACTACCTGTAGCGGAGCAGCGGTTCAACAGCAGAACCAGCGTCTTACATCGCAGCTCCAAGACTTAAATCATTTTCCAGGTTATTAGTTTATCTTTCTGACCGTCATGCTAATCCTGGTAAGTGTTTGTAGCTGCGCTGCTTTACCTGCTGTCTGATCCTCCGTGTCTTTTTACTGCATTGAGCCTGATGTAGCCAAACTCCGTCATTGTTTTTATGTGTATTAGCTTCGTTGTGTTGATGCATTTTGACCTGCTTCTATTTTCCGCCGCAACACGCAAATGTCCTCATTCACTCAGTGTGTTATAGTTACACATCGCTTAGCATTTGTTGCTGCGCGTTTGCGCAGTGAAGGAAAGACGAGACCAGCTGGACAGACAGGCTGAGAAATGAGATGCAGCTGATCGGTATCGGTAACAGAGCCAATGATCGCCGATCCCGATCATCACCGATTTCACGGAAATCGGCCGATTATGATCGGTGACCGATCAATCGGCACACCTCTAATATATATATATATATATTATATATATATATATATATTATATATATATATATATATATATATATTATATATATATATATATATATATATATACTTTATTCCACTTCAGGACTTCAAAAAACAATAGCCATTTGGTATGAGTTCAATTTAAGCAAACTTGCTACTACTGAAAGACTGGGGCGTATTGGACGAAGCACAACATAAACTGGCATTGTTTCAGACGCTATCAATTGTTCTTTTAAAGTGATCAATTTTACTGGCTGTAGAGCATCTGCTGTTGAGGTCAATGTGTCTAGCAGACTGGTCTGTAAATCAAAACGCTGGACGGAATAAAACAATCAATCACCCATCTATCCATTAGCAACTCCCGTTTTGACACGAGAGGGAGGCATTGGGATGAAATGTAACTGCTTCAAGCCACAGACCCAAACTAAACTTGAAACAAACTAAACTTGTTGAATAAAGAAGAGCATGCCCTTAGTGAAGAAGCACATCGCAATACACTGATACCTCTTGTTTTCTGCTTATTTCAGCTGCCCCACCGCCGAGTAACCTTCTCCACCTCCAATCAGGCCCAGGATCTGCAGGATGCGTCCCAGCACAGCTACTACGACAGTGGCCTGGAGGAGTCGGAGACCCCAGCTCCAAGTCGTCATCGGGCCCCCGGATCGGACCACTAGCCCTGCCAGAAGACCACTACGAGAGGACCACACCTGACGGCAGCATCGGCGAGATGGAACACCCGGAGAACGGTAAGACCAGGTGGAGTTTCCCCTCCCTCTTTTCCTCTTCTCACCTCCTTCATTCATTCATCAACCCTGAGGGGAGCAGACACACATACGCAGATTTAGAAACACACCGGCGTGCATTTACACACTTTTCATCACACACTCACCTTGTCAGCAGGAAAACTAACACTGTACATGTAATCAAATTCCCACAATTCCCCGCTCTGCACACTGTATACCTTCGTTAAAGAGGTGTGCGACCTCACAGCAGCACAACACAATCAATATGCAACATAATCAACTCCCACAGCTTAACAAATTAACATCCCAATTATGTAAATCATACTTAGTTCAACCCTCCATCAGCTCCACTTACGGAGGCACAGAGGGTGGCTAACAGGAAACACGCATACACAGCACTCATGGCTCCTGGACTTTACTGGTTAGCCCTTCCTGAGCCAGCCATAGTCTGTTACAGGAAAACACGTTGGAATGTGTTTAAATCGCCAACAGGTTGGGGAGAAATCGGTCTTATCCAGTTTACTGACACATTTAGAGGTGCTATGATGCTAGCATCCCTACAGGTGAAAACCTGACTGAAGTGCTTTAGCTTTTAAAGCAGATGACAGAAGCAATAAAACTGAGAATGAGAGAATTGATGCTACACTCTTAAATTTGTTTTTCTCTCTTTTTGTTATTGAAACAAAGTGTGAACTGATTTGTTGTTCACCACTCTTACTAGGTGACTTTTTGATTCATTGTTTTGATTCAAAATGAACAAAGCTACTAGGGATTTGCACCTGATTTCATCATTTCCTATGTGTTTTTTTTTTCTTTTTTTTACTTGACTGTATTTAACAGGTAGGTGAAACAAGAACTGTTCCAATTTACGAGTGTCTCCCTTTGTAAGGGTATGAATTAGATTACTACAAATGACAAATCATGGGCATTGGCAGAAAATGTCAAACTTTGGTTTAGGTGAGAAACCATATTGTGTATCCCATAAAACTTTTGTATCAGTTCTAGTACTCAATTCCACCCCAAGTTATTTCAAAATGTAGCTTTTTCATGTAGCAATGAGCTTGATAATTTAGTACAGCTAAATATTTGGCACTCAAACACAATTTCTTTATTATTGTCCTCTAATTTTTTTGTCAAATTAGTCTCATTTGCTTTGGACAATTTCTTTTTAATGTAAGCTCGCTGACCACGTTCTGATTTGGACAAACTTTCTCTTTCAGAACTGTCTTTTTTAATTGCATTGATTTAACAATGTATTTAAATCAACACTTATAATATGAATTCTGACATGTCAGCAGTGCATAATTCATACAGATTTGACTGTTTAAAGTCTATGATGCAAATCTTCATTTTCACCACATCCTAATGGTGGTCTATTGGTTTGAGATGTGGTGACTGCTGAGGCCAATGTAGTACATGGAACTCATTATCATATTAAAAATAAACAATTTGAGATGATCTGAGCTTTATGGATTAGCTTGCTTAAAATAAGCATCATATGATGTTTACAATATGGTCTGAAAAGGATGTAAAAAGTCTTTCCAAATACTCTGTCACACTCTGGTGTTAAAAAATGAAAAGTGAGACTACAAGGCTCAAAGCTGAGGAAACATCTCCTCTACCTTTGTTCCACAATCACGCACCTAAATGCTTGAGTTTCATATAAAATCTTAGGTAATAAAATGTTTGGTCCTTGGGTGCTTAGTTTGAAATTATTATCTAAATGACAAATCAAGACTCTTTGAACAAGGGAGGATTTTTTGGTGATCTTGTGCAAACTAAAACATCTGTCCTTAGCTAATAGGAGTGGTGCCCATTGTGGTCCTCTGGCGCTGAATCCCATGTCCTTCCAGATTTGACGTGTGTTCTGCTTATAGATGGCATTCTGTACACTTCGGTTGCAAGAAGAGATTATTTATCTACCGCTTGACTTCAACTTCAGCCAGCCTGCCCTTTCTTCTACGTCCCCAGTAAAGCAGTTTTGTCCACACAACTGCTTGTCCCTGATATTTTCTCTTGTTCAGACCATTCTTAAGAAACCAGAAGGATGGTTATCCATGAAATCCCGGCAGATCAACACAGTTTGAAATACTTAGACCAGCCTGTCTTGTGCATGCCACATTCAAGGCCACTTTCGATCCCTTTCTTTCCGATGCTTGGACTGGACTTCAGCAGTTTGTCTTCACCCCCATCTAGATGCCTCACTGAACTGAGCTGCCGCTGTGTGATTGCTTGATTCAGCATTTGTGTAACAAGCAGTTGAGCAGGTGTAAATGGCAAATGGCTTGTATTTGCAGAGCACTTTAACAAGTCCAGAGGCCCCCAAAGCGCTTCACACCACATTCAGTCATTCACACATTCACGCAGGTGTACCTAATAAAATGGCCGACTCATCTTTGGCATTGAGGATAAACTTTAACATGGACTTCATTATGATTAACTGAATGAATAAATAGACAGAAGGAATATAGAAAAAAAAATTAAGCAAATATTTGAAGCAATTTATGTCTGACTTCATGAGAATCAATGTTATAATGGGTTTATCTGCACTGAAAGAAGAAGTGAAGGTGAATGGGCAATAATAATATGAAACAAATATAGAAGTCACTTTGAGTGAATTGAGGATTTAATTATTTGATCAGATCTTCAGAAAGTAAATCTGACAATGTAACTGTACAAACTGAAGAAAGGCGAACCATACAGGGTTTTAGATTGAAAATGTTTTCCTGATATAATTTAGCCAGAACATTTTAGGTTCATCCCAAGTTTGTGTTACTTCTTCACTTCAGCTGCCAGCAATATTCAGTTTTTATTTATTTATTTTTCTTATTTATGCTGACATTCAGACACAGTGTTTCATTTTCAAGATAGAACTGCTACTCAAAAAAAGAGGAAAAGGATTGTAGACAGTAAAAAAAAAATCATATTCATTCCTGTTATTTCAATTTAACAGCTTCAACACGGCACTTACTTTGATCATATCGTAGTAATATTGTCTGTTTTAAACCTTTAAAATGGTGTGAGCTACTTTTTTGTTACTCTTTTCTGTGTGACAAATGCTTTACAGATAGATTTTGACTGATTGACAGATATAGCATTTATGTGAGCATTCAGCTGTCTCACACTTTTGCATATCAGCTAACGGGAAATTACGATGTTTCTCTGCATGCCTTGAATCCAAATTCCTTTATCTCGCTCTTGCTTTATGAGCCAGCTGTGCAGTAGGCAGTTAAATATGACTGTTGGAAGTTATCTGCAAATCAATCAAGATCAGTAAAAACAAATTAAGTGTGTGCTTAAAAATTCTCTCTGCTCTGTGGTTTTGAAGAGAGATTGTATTGAATCTTTTTGACCAGATTTTTTTTCCGTAACTGCTGCACAAATATAAAACCATTCAGAGATGGTTGTGACTGATCCATCCACAGTCCTCAATCTCCGCCGCATATTCGATGAGCCTCATTTAAATCTTTAAAGCACTGAACATCTTGAGCGTAAAAGCCGTAATTTATCCCAATAATCAGCAAATTGCAAGAGGATGAATCAAAACAAGACAGGAGTAAGAGCTACTTGTATGTTCTGCATGATAACTTTACATTTAGATAATGATGCACGCTAGCAGGTGGCTTTTAGTGTCTAAAGTGACATTCCAGAAGTATAAATAAAACAGCCAATTTACCTACATCATGGAACCAAATTAAACTTTGAAGCAGCAATTCACCAATCTTTTCTTACTTATGTTGCTGTTTATTGTTCTGCTTTGGCTCGGAACGCCTCGTTAACACTTATGCCAATTAAACTAAGTGAGGTGAGGAAATTGAAGCGGGCAGAGGAATAAAAGACAGAGGAAGAGAAGGAAAGGGATGGAGGAAGAGAAAGAGAGACGCTCACTTTAAATGTCACAGCTGTCTTCTGTCTTTCTTCGAGGGGTTGAGAAGTGTCGTTGAACCCACAGGTCGCACATATACCATCTGTAAACACGATTATTCACAGCTGCTTGCACACCCACAGGCTACTGCCACCCTGTGCGTTCGTGTGTGTGTGTGTGTGTGTGTGTGTGTGTGTGTGTGTGTGTGTGTGTGTGTGTGTGTGTGTGTGTGTGTGTGTTGTGTGTGTGTGTGTGTGTGTGTGTGTGTGTGTATGAGATGGCGATAAAGACCAGGAGAAAGTAGCTGACTCCTCACACACTGGATTAAGGTCAGTTTTAGGTTCCGAGTTGATGATGTTGTTTCAGTCTTGTGCTTTGATGGTTAAACATGTTTGGGCTGGAGATGTTCTTTTTTTTTCCCAAAGGAAACGTGTGCTTTGTAGGAGCTGAGAGGTCAACAGATTACTGCCTGTATTCCGAGGATTAACACACTCCCACTGATACACTTTACTCTCCATCACTTCTCATTCCTGATGATGCTATTTCATTGTACTTGAAACACGCCAACTCCTTCGTATCTTTTTTTTTTATATCAGAGTAAAGCTTGGACTTTAAATATTAAATATTTCCCTCAGATATTTTCCCTTACATTGCATCCCTCTTTTGGGGATGCAATGTAGGTTCAGCTCTTGATTTCAGGTAATCTGTTCCATAGCTCAGCTTTTCTTTGGATGAAGCTATTCCTTTATTATTCCATGCTGTGAGGCTAAAATAATGAAACCTTGTTTCATCTGTTGTTTGCCTGCAGAGTTCATATGCAATCTGACTTGTCTTTGGAACAGTCTGTGATTTCATCCACCTTAACAAAACCAAGATTTGGGGAGATTTTGGTCAAACTTGGATGCCTTCTGCAGAGTGAAAATCTTCTCTCTTGGAGCTTTGCTCCATACTCCAGACATATGGAGATTACAGGATATGGTTGTCACATGATAACACCACCAGTTGTTGTTGGATATTTCTACTGCTTCCTCAGTCTTGCTGTCAGCCTCTTGGCATATTTTTATTCATGTATTTGTTTCAGTTTAATTGTACAATATATATGTCACATTAAAGTTGTCTAATGGTTTTATCCTGATCCTATATTATTAGCCCTGACTTTGGATATAGATTTTAACTTTTTCCCTCTGGGAAACAAGATAAATAAGGACTAAAGACTCTACAGATACTTGGGTATATTTCATTGGTAGTAACTTTGTCCGGAAACGGAAGACAGATCAATAATATTATTATTCTTTGACAAACATTTTTGTTCATCATTACGTGTTTATCATATTGCATTGTTTCATCCGGTAAAACTTATAGATGATAATAATAATAATTTAACAATTTTTTACCCAATCCCACATTGAGAAATATGCTTACCGTGTCTTTATTCACTTATAAACGCAGCCCTTAAGCCTGATTAAAAAGCACAGTGTTCAGCTGTTTCAGAAAATCACTGAGCCATTCTTTCTTTGAAAGTTTTACATCTTCAGCAGGAAAAGCAGCGCTCGGAGCTGACATCAACCAGCAGAGCTGTAAAGCACAGACAGACAGGTTTCAGTCCTTACATAAGATTTGTCGTCTAAAAAAAGGATTCCAGACTTCAGGGTTCGTTGTCTGACCGAACCGGCCGCATGGACACATAAAAACCTAACACAAACATGAAAAATACATTTAGTGGTTTGCTCTGTGAGGCGATAGCTCGCTATCGCTTCAGTCTTCCTATTCCATTGCATTTTTATGCTACTCTCCATTCTGCAAATGGTCAGATAATGGAAGTTAATTTCATCAGCCGGTCTTCACTCGACTAATGTACCCACTTCCTGTCAGGGATGGACAGATGGGAAAAGGAGAAAAATCAAAATGTGAGGGAGGAAGAAATGGGGGAGGTGTGTGGGATTTGATTGCCTGTTTGTCTTTTTTTCGTTTTACTCATAAATTGGAGGAAAAGATGAAAAAAAGTGAATAGATTCACGATTGAAGGATCCGAAAAAGGAAGAGAAGCTGCTGCATAACAAGCTGCCTTACGAAATATGTGTGTGTGTGCGTGTGTATGTGTGGTTGCATTCACTCACACACTCACTCACATGCAGGGCTTTTTATCTGCTGATTGCATCAGACTGAGAGCTGTAGAAACCGCTGCAAACTCAACCGAGCACACTCGGATGAGAGATGCAGAACATCAGTGAGGTTTTCTATCTCGGTTCTTAATCAGCCCCCAGTTTGGTTTCCTGATAAAGCCATGAGAGCAGCCTGCAGAGTGACGTCAGCCGCTTCAGCGTTGCTTCTGTTGACACATGTGTTGTGAGTTAGACAAGCCTCGCAGGGAGGGATAGTTTTGAATGTAAAAACATTTCATCTGCTTGTGAAAATTGATTGAAGAATGATGTGGACGATGGGGACTCAGTCGAGTTTGGGTAGTTTGGGGCTGATCCTTTACCTTAAATATACAAAGTGTTCACGGACCTTTCCAATAGTTTTTATATTTTGAAATCTTAAATCCATGCTTCAATTCTTTGAAAAAACTATGAAACTTTTTTATTTTATTTTTTTTCCTTCCAATGAACAATGAGCCTATTTTTTGAAAATGACTCCCGTTCATGGTTGAGGGTGGAATAAGGATGAATTGCAGGCGCGTTTTGATTTTGACAAATTTTTCTTTGCTTTGACTTTGCAAGAATTTGACAGATTATAAAGGTGTATTCACACCTGACTCATTTCAGAACCAGAGTTTGTTTTTTTTTTCTACATTGGCCTGGACCTTGTGTACAGGTGTAAATGTACCAAAGTGAACTCTGGTATAGACCAAACAACTGGACCGAGACCCACTTTTTTCATGTCTGGTGCTGTTCAATTCTGGCATTGATTCGCACCAATTACCTTTTGCACTTCACAAGCCACTGTTGTTGGGCATCACAGTTAAAAACAGCCCTCAATGTTGCTAGCACTACCACTGCATGTTCTGATTGTACTGAATTTGTACCTTATGCGTTGCTTTCTGCTTAGCAATGAAGCTGACACCATGTTGTGGGTCAGGGGGCGCAGAGCATCTTGTTTCATTCAAATTGCAGTGAGCATTTGCTGACACCGTTCCAAAAATATGAAATCAAATCGCAAAACCTATGTTTCTTTTGACATTCAAAATGCTATTGCAGCTATAATAACGGCACAAATGCTGGCTGCAATTCTGTTCAAGTTTTTTTTTTTTTTTCCGGATCTGTGTTGACTGCCATTATTACCCAGTCGGAGCAATGGTCATTGACTTTGATTACAAATTGTAGTCTGGTTGCAAAAATGGAAAGCATAGCACACCAAACTGAAAAAAAGTAGACTTTTGGTCTGGACCAAACAATTAGACTGAAAGACTTCCTTGTTGTGAATACACCCTACATTTTCCCAAAGATATAAATTTTAGTCAACGATCGAAAACCTTTTAAGCTCTAAGGAATTGTGAAGATGGTAAAACATAATCTCTCCACCAGGTCTGTGGTCTGCCCAAAGGCCAAATTTCAAAGAAACAGGCATGACTCTCCTTTGTAATGAAAGGGTTCCACAAATCATCTCAACATGCCCAAAAGACTCCAGTGTCTCAATGAAAAGAAGCAGCAATTTGACTATGATCTGGAAAATTTTTCAGGCCATTAAAGAGAAATGTTTTCTTGCAAACATTTGTATTCTTTAATCAAATGCAAATGCCCATTTAACGAAATGTGACATTGCAACATAAATCTAATTATCTTCATGTCTCCTATTAAGCTCTAAGAACCTCGTTGATCCTGCAGATTTCAAAATGTGACCAACTTTCTATCAAATGTTTGGCTACCGTCTAAAATGTTACTGAAAACACAGATATTTTTTTTGTTTCCATTCAGAACAAAACAAATAGATAATTTGTGACTTTTTTCTATCGTGCTTATAATTATGTGGGAACGCTTCATATTCTTTATGTAGTCCCAGCCAAACCCTAGTTCCTCTAAACTTTTTAAATCTGATGGGACGAGGAGAGGGTTCAAGAGGTCACGCATTCTTCCCAGTGAAGCGGATCGCCTCCCACTGTCTCCATCTCCTTCTAACCTCCTTCAAGCGACTCTTTAGTTGCTCTCATTCCTCCTCCGGGATTCTCATACCCTGCTTTTCTATTTGCCTCCTCTTTTTTTCCCTCCTCCTCCTCCTTCTCCTACTCCACCTTCTCTCGGGTGGGTAATGATTGGAGGTCAACAGTTCACCTCTATCCTGTCAGAAACTCCCTGGACTGAGCCGTATTCTCCTGAAAATAGCATATTATTTTTAGTTTTTCCCACATTTGTAAACTTTTATCTTCTCAAAGTAAAGGAAAATTCGAGCTGCACTGAGCAAGCAGCAGCTCCCAGCAGACTGCCAACGGAAATATGGTTGTTATGTCAAATATTAATGAAGCCTAGAGACTACTGTAAAGATCCTAATAGATCCCAAAGTACCAAGAATTACTTTAAAAGAAATAATACCAAAAAACGACCTTGGAAGTTGTGTTATGAAAATAAAAGGTATTCCTTTGTAAACGCTGGTCTGTTTATTGAGCACATTTCAAATGTTTTCCTACAGGCATTAGTGTCCAAGTGAGTGTGGGGTTCTTTATAGTCGGAGCAGGGAAGGAGGGAGGGTAAAATTTTGGGAAAGTCTGATGGGATTCTTGAATGTCTAGTTTAAGCCTAATTGGCTTTAGAGAGGATTTAGCCATGAGAGTGGATATTCACAGGTGATTTGAATAGTTTTTGGTTTTAATTTTTAGATATTTTGGAACGATACATGATTTTAGGGTTCATTAGGAGGTTTTGTTAGGTATTGAATGTGTTCAGGTTGTCTGCGTGAAATGTTCAATGAGTTGATACTTTTTTTAGGAAGATTCTAGTGCAGTGAGCAATTCTTGAAGTTGTAGCTTAAATTTGAATAATCAATCAATCAATCAATCAAATTTTATATGTATAGGACATTTTAGCAGCAAGGCATTCCAAAGTGCCTTAAATAATTAAAAGAAAAACAGCATATGACAATGAATGAAGAGATTTTAAATAAGATAAAAACATTAAACAGTGAGAAAGAGAAATAGATTTTAAAAAAGAAGAAATGTGTGGTTTCTCATTAAATTCTGGAAATAATTTGCAAGATCTGTAAAAGGAACACACTGTTTTATTGAGTCTCAAGTTATCATTCTGTAAGAAAATATCTTCTTTCCAAAGTGTTACTCCCATACTTGCACACTTTACAAATGGTTTTGAGGTTCCCAAGGCCCATCAGATGTGAGGGAAAGTTTTCTCCATTTTTGGTTTGCCTCTTTAGATGTCCAGTCTCCAAGTGGTTTCCTTTGCATCTTTTTCGGTTTTTAAAGTTAATTGTTCATTTAAATCGAATTGAGTGGAGCTACCCCTTTTGATCAGAAGGGAATCTCTGCCTCAACCAGAATAATTTAAGCATCATGACTGAAAGAGCAAGGTACTGAATACCAGCAGCTGGAATGAGTACAATGTGTGAGGTGGCTATGCAGTGTTAAAAAAAAAGGGGGGGCGTGGGGAGCTCTAAATAGAAACATTCCACCTTTGCAGGAGAAATAATTCAAACATGCAATAAGGATCCTTTTTGAATCAGTCATTAGCCATTTTCTAGACACGCAGGACTATTTGGTTCACCGCAGAGAAACTGGCTACTGTCACTGAGCTACGGTGTAGTTTAACATTCTGAACCTGTTACATCAGTACAAATCAACAAAAAATAATGAATAGGTGAATTCAATCATTTTTTTCCCTTTTTAGAATTATTTAAAAAAAAATTTTTAGGACACCATATCAGTAGATTTTGTAGACTCAAAAACATGACAATCAAGAAGACTATGAATCGCCAGTGCAGTCTTCAAATACTACTTTGTTGAGGTCGGACATTCCAGAGGTAAAGGGACAGAGGTGGGTTTAGGAGTATCAATACATAAATATAATTATTTTTTTTATTTGAGTTGATTTCATCTGAGAGATGTAGAGGTGTGTACTTCACCGAAACTAAACAAAACAAAAGTTACCTGAATCTTTCTTGCATTCAGCGTAGCTCTTCCGCTTTTCTGGCAACCGCTTGCTCTGCAGAAATGCTCTTTACTGACTAATAATAGAGATGCTGTTGGACACACATATACAGCTTCTCTACATGAACACACTCATTAGAGCCTGTAGTGTTACAACACGTCATGCTGAGGAAAGAGGCTGAGTGTTCAAAGGTTTTCTGAGCTTAACACACACACACAGACACACACTTGCACACACGTCTACTATCCTCAACCAAAACATTACATAACGATGTAAGCAGTGGTCCTTTTAGAAGTGGGACACTCGCTGAGAGACACTCTGATGAAACCTCGGTCCTGAGGAGGTGTGTGCATGCATGAGGCTTCTTAAGTGTGTGTTTTTGTGTTTGTGTGTGCTCCTCATTAGCCAGCAGATAAAAGGAGTTTGTAGAACGATAGAAGAGGTGATTCCTCCCTGTGGAACCATACCTCCCTCTCTGTTTCCTATTTGTATCGGTGTGTGTGTGTTTTATATGTTAGTGAATGCGATGTCAAGAAGCTTTATAGTAACAGAAGGTGTTCTTTGGATGCCCTCTCCCATCCGCTGGGAGACAGAAAGAGAGAAGGGAGGTGGATTTATTTTTCTAGCTCTGTTGTTTATTTGAGCTTATCTGTGGTGGCCGCTGCACACTACAGAAGGTGTGTGTGCGTGTGTGTGCGCTTGTGTGTTTGGCAGTAGCTGTAAATCGAAGCCCGGCCAGGATTCGACTGATGTACAGTGGCATTGGAGCTGAGCACTGCAGCGCACAGATGCTGTTGTGAGTCCATGATTGGATTATTTTGTTACACTGAGATATAGATAGTGAGAGAGCGTCCACGTGTGTGTGTGTGTGCATGTGTGGGTGTGGTGTAGGAACTCTGAAACCTGGGACTTTGCTTTGTCAAATTCAAAGCTGCTGGAGGTATTTTGTTTTTTTGTTTTTTGTTTTTTTTAGGTTTGAGAAGCTCCTTAAGGTTCCAACTGTGACTCATCCATCCATAAATCCATACAATGTTTATCAATCCATCCAACATTTGTCTATTCATCTGTCGGTGTAACTATATATCCACCCATTTGTCTGTCCATTCTTCCATCAATCCATCCATCTCTGTCTGCGTTTATCCATTAACTTACCTTGTATTATCGACTGTTTCATTGCGTACAGATACGCGTAATTCTCCGTTGTTACCAACTTTGTTTGGTGTCTCTCAAGGATACCAAGGATCATTCCTAAACCAAAAGATGTATACCTACGAGCCAGCCGGTAAAGTAAACTTATCTTTACAAGGAATGATTCAATATAACAAAATTTTATTGTAAAAGACGAGATTAAAAATGTTCTACTAGTTCATTGATGGATGAAACTATAAAATTCAACAGAAAATGTATAGCGTACTCATTACCACCCTCTACATCAAGGCATTTATCCATAATCCTAATTAGATATTTTCTAAATTCATAACAAAATCCAAGACACAGCATACTTTTTAATGGGGTTTTCATTTATAACAGTATTTATAAATGGTACAGAGTACAGAATCCTGTACTCTGTACAGGATTCTAGCTGTGCCTGTTTCCAATGGGGTTGGTGCCGAAAAACCTAAGGAAGGGAGGAAGTAGAAATTCCGATCAAATTCCCAACCCCCTAAACTGTTTTCATTGAGTTTAGAGGAAATTCTCTGAAGAGTGAAAGTTCTCGAACTCGCCGATGCAAGGTCTTTTGTTTCAACTCAAGGACTTGCATTGCAGACCCAGTTCTGTTTCTCATGATCATAAGTGAAGGCTGTAACAGATGGAGTTGCTGTGAAAACAAAAGATCGGAACAACGCCTTTGTTAGAGTGAGTAGTAATAAAGATGTATAACATTCTATTCATCTTTCAGCTCTGGGTTAAGATAGCTTCCCACCGTTTGAGTTCACATCCAGTCACAGGGATTGTATGATTGCAGAAAACATTTGTTCAGTCCGAGAGGACTTTGAAGGCTTTGATGCTATTGAAGAAGTTCTGATGAAACTCTTTCCACATCATAGAGGTCATTCAGAAACTTACAAAAAATACTTTGAAAAGAAATCATTTATAATATTGATAAAAAATACATTAATTTATTCACTGATTCATTGATTAATGTAATTTTTGCAGAAATCAGTTTGTTTAATGTTGTGTTTGTGAGTAAAACTGTTTGAATACTACAAAAAACAACAAAACTGCTTCTTTGCTTCTTCTGTCAAGTTTATTGAGCACACCATAACTCTGTCCTTATCACTTAGATAACACTGAACAGTGAGCCTCAAATGAATAATATGGTTCTGTTTTCTAAAGGTGAACTCTTCAAAAGTCCCCCTTTGTTATTAGTTTATTTCCAGACATGTAACCTTTAATAGAGGCCACATGCATTACTATCTTCATGAATATTCAGCGCAGCGAGCTGCTCTGTATTCTTTTCAGAGTTCGCCTTCTCTGCTCTTAAACTGCTGCTGGAATAAACTGTCAAACTGTCCTTTCTGTCAGCTCCAGTTTTCGTTATTGGCATGAAATATAAAAGCACTTGAAATCTAAAAGAGCTCCCTGCTGAGTGAAAGAGGGAAAAGTCCCACAGAGGCATGGATTCACTTCTTCAGGTGTTAAAGGTTACTCAGTGAATGTAGCTCCTCTGAACACAAGACGTATGTTTTCACAAAATATAAGAAAAGTGTCAAATTTGTGGACCAAATAAGTGATTTTAATGGATAAGTTGTAAAAACCCTTCCACATGACATTTCAGCATGTTGTCCCACCTGACTTTTTTTCAACTTCATACAGAGCAAAAGTATTCATGTTCTTCTTTTTTCATATTTTTTTGTATTACTGAGATTTTATTTAGACTAGACAGATACAAAGTATTGCATGATTGCAATGCTACATGTAATAATACAATGCACATCAATGTAGCATAAACTGATTTTCAAGACAAGAGTGAGGTGCTTCCACAAAGCAGATTGGCCTGTTGTTGAAATAAATTTATATAAAGAATTTTAGGAAAACCAAGATGAAAAGACTTTGAAGCTACTTCTTCTAGAAGTATTTTCTTTGTAGATAAATTTCTTCTCCTTTACCCTGTTTTGGGAAATCATTCCTGATTTTCCTTATGGAACATTGTGGATGAAACAACTATTGCAGAAGATACTTTTGAGACATATGAGAAAGTTTTAATTGTTTCCTAAAAGTGCAGCCAGAGATTAAAAAAAAAAGTTTTCCAAGTTTTAATTTCCAGTGGCTTAGGTCAAAGCTTATTTGTGCATCAGAATTCTTTAGTAAGTCCAGAACCAAATCCAAGAAAAAAAAAAAAAAATCAATGGCTTGACATGAAAGTTACTTTTCACGGAACATTTCCAACCAATTTGACTGAGCTTTAATCGTTCTTGCAAAGAAGAATGTAAAAAACAAACAGAGAAAAAACTAGTATAAATAGAGTAATACAGTTGTTGTGCAAAGTATCTGTTCAGCTGGTGCTGAATATTAGTGAAGCCTTTTAAGATTTCTAATTTGCTCAACATTTTAAAAAGGATATTTTTTCCTCCATTTCACCAGCTGGTACTAGTTTACATTGGTTTGTTATTTGGAATGAAAGGCAGCTTTTAACATGATAAAAATGCCAGATGGAACATACTTTTTTAATAACTTTTGAACTTCCAAATAATGGTCAGAGTTCCCCTGATTTAATCTTAATCATAGTAACTCGCATCAGATTATCTCAGAGATCAAAGTTGCTGCTCGACCGTCCGCTCTGAACAGGAAGCTACCGCCTGCTTCAGCGTCGGGCGAGCTAAAAGCGGCTCTGCTAAAGCCGCCTCCTGCCGCGTCCTGGCTCCGGTTAGCCACCTCCGTTAGCGCCGGCAGCTGTTCCCGGTGGGCCGTGCCCGCTCCTCACTGGCAGCTCCAGGACAGATGGTGGGTCGGCGGGGGGTAAGATTGGGCAGCCATGGGCCGTGACCCCTGGGAACTTCTCCAATGAGAGCATGGAAGCAGCAGGGGAGGTAGCCACAAGTCCGGTTGCCAGGTTAGCGTTGCATCATGGGAACTAATGAGGAGAGTCTGACTAGAGGTGTGTAAAAGTGTGTTTGTGTGGTGAGGGGATGTCAGAGGGCTAATGGAGCAAAGTGCGTCAGGTAAACAGGTGCACACGCTTTGCAGACTCCCCGGTGTGTCTCGCTATGTTTTCCTGATGTCCTGCCGAGACCCTCAGCAGGGACGGATCACCGTGGCAACAGGGAGACAGCCACCGGTATTAGGAGCTGGCCATCACCTCTCTGCTGTATACACACATCATCATTGTTGCATCAGTCAGAAACAACAGAAAGAAACTTTTCACATTACTTTCTTAAAAATCAAAGTAAATGTAGGAGACTAGAAGACACAACATGAACACTTCAACAAATTTGTATTTTTTTTTTTTTGGTTTTATGTCTTTTTCTATGTCAAGGAACTCACATAAACAACTTTAGTGAAAAGTAAGAAACCCTTTTGCATAGAAAAGCAACACAAATGTGTTGAAGCACTTGAAGAAACACAAGAAGTGACCAATCAAAGATTATGCAGTTTTGAAGAGAATAACTGTGATACCTGCAACTTTCTCAGGAACATCTAAACATAAACTACTGGGCTAGGAATACATTTATAAGCACACAAGAGCAGACAACAATTCCGGCTTTACCAGGGTCTCTATGCACTAAAGAAGCATATTTTCTGATTCTGCACCAAAGAAAGGGAAAGCAGGTAAAACACAATGTCCAGACAATAAAATAATCCCACCCAGTAAGTAGCAGAAGGTTTAAAGTGTCCAGTTTAAACACAAATTTAATTAGAGCATTAAAGTAAATGTTCTCTGCTATGTTCCAGCCCACACCTCAGTGATCGGTTCAGTCGATTAGCCGTCTAACTAAAAACATCTCTCTCAGTGCTGGGCAGGTAGAGTTGGGCGCTTGGCTCATAGAGCTTAAGGTGAGTATTGGTCACATGCTACTGCTCCATGTTACAGCCCCCTGATCACCTATTAGGTCCCACAGATTAATGCTTTCAGTAATTAATGAGCAGCTTAGAGGCAAATCACACACTGAACCCTCTCTCTCCATATTGTTTCTCATTAACGGAGGAACAAGGAACATGCTCGGGCATTTTCCGAGCTGCCGCTCAACATTCTTCCTGATTGATGAATGGTACTGCTCGGCCTGACTTAAAAGTACTGGCGTTAAATACAAGGTCGGAGGTAGAAACCCAGTGTTTGTCCTTCCAGAAAGGACAACACTTTTTTTTTTTTAAGCAGAGTTGCCAATAAGTTCTGTTGTTGATGTTTATTTTTGTTTTTTTCTGCTGGCAGCACTCACTTTTCTGACTGTCTTTAGTAACTTCAGGTCTAAATGAAAATCAAATTGTACTTACCTCTAGCAGAACTAAAAAATAAATAAATTAAAAGAAATGAAAAAATAAATCTTTTTAGAAACTCTTCCACATGGAGGTTGGGCTAATTGGCTCAGGTTGGGTATAATTGGTGGGAAGATGAGAACTAGTTTCTTAGTAGATTCCCAAAACTGAGGGTTTGAGATGTGTTGTTTCAGATGTCTTTTTTTTTATCAAAAGGTTAGATAAATAGAGACGCCATGGTCAACCCAAAGCAATTTTATCTAAATTTTAACTCAAGAGCATCTAGACAAACCAGTTTAAAAGTATGGAGAGAGAAATTATATGTATATATATCATAGCTTTGGTGAAAACTATGTTGCAGATCCATCTTCAGTTTAAACCGGAGAAAGATTTACAACACTGCTATATCCAAAGTTATTCAGATGTCTGAAAGTGTTTTTATTTTGCACACTCTACAGCTTCAGCTTACACATTTCATGCTGTTGCACCATCTGAGTTTAAATGAAACTTGTCCGGGTTTGAATACTGCTTGTCAACGGATCATGCGTTTATGCGGAAGGTGACTCTGGGGAGGCTGTGAGGTTAAAGAGGTTCATAAAACTCTGCTCACTGGACATCATCAGTTTTTAATAGACTTGAGCCATTGCTGTCATATAAATCAGAGCTTAACAACCATTCAGTGCACATTGTTATTTATGACACTGTACTTTCAAGCAGGGATGAGTCTGCTGGCTGAATGACATGCAAATATAGATTTTGAGCCAGTGACGCTCCTGCAGTCCTGGCAGGATGTAAATGTAAGTTCTTGGTGGTGAAATATCAGGACAATTAAAACATATTTAGTCTTTTACAGTTAGTTCATTCTAAACCCACTTATGCAAAAAAAAAATAAATAATAATAATAACATACAGTTCATGAACGAGTAACTTAAAGAAATTATACCTACATTGCCCAGAAGTACCTGTTGGAAAAACAGCCTCACGACTTCTCTAATCTGGGGTCGAATCTTTTAGAAAGATTGGAAGCCTTTTAAAATGGCTCATTTTCTAAAAAGGTCAAACTCATAATTGCTTTGTCTAAATTCAACCCCTCACCTACAGTCATGAGAGATGGATTATGATTTCAAGAAGGACATCCTGGATGCAAGCAACTGAAACAGGTTTCCTCCGTCCGGTGCTTGGATTTTGTCCAGACATGGGCTGAGAGCCATGGAGTTGAACCTTTTTAGGCATCACATTAGGACTATTCCTGGGCATCTTTTTTGGAAGTTTTCCAGGAACATCCCAACAAAAGGAGACCCAGAGCTCTCAGAGAAAACATATATAATCCTTTAGTTTGGTTTGCTTTTCCACAGAAGGATTAGAAGAGTTTTTGTCAAGATGCCTTGGTTTTCCCTCTGTATCTTTCATCTCCGCAAACCACTCTCTGAAAAGTAATTTCTAATATCCCTATTTCATTTTAATCATTCTAATATCTATTTTTTATTTTAAATTATAATATCACTATTAGAATTCAAACTTAGATGACTAAAATCAGTTCCAGGACCATTCAAGTCCTTAAGTGGCTTTGTAGTTTGTTTCGACCTCATAATTCATTTGTCTTATGCTTTTGGTTGTATTAAAAAGGGCCTTCCATACAAATCTAAAGGCAGTATAGAAGGGACTGTAGCAAAAGAGAGTAGGCAGGTCATGATGGAAATGACAGATGAAAGAACACAGGTCAGAGGTAACATCTGCTCCAAACGTAGGCTGCGGCCTTTTATGGAAAGATCCTCTAAGAAATCCACAGCAGGATGACGTCTGGCTCTCCTGTGGTTCCGGATCAAAGTTTTAAGGATTCTCCAAGATTATATCGTGACTTTAAGATTGAACAAAAAAACAATGTCTAATCCACACTGACCCTCTGCTAATCCACTTATTTGGCAGGTAATACAATGACAATCCCTTCTAAGTTAATATGCTTTTCCACCGTACTGCCTCTCTCACTCTGGGACAATGAGAAGAAGCGAAAAACACATTTATTCATCTTGTTTGGGATGAAAACTCCAACTGCACTGTTCTAAGGCCTTTTAGCCTATGTCGATTATTTATAGAATTGTAAGAGCTCCAAAACTTTGCGATAAGTTTATAAAGTTTCTGAAAACAAAATACAAAAAAAAAAATATCCAATGCTTTCTTAAAGGCCAAGAATGAACATGAAGAGGGGATCTCAGTTCCTGTTTTTAAGCTCTGAATCTTTTGAAAAGGCTTCACTCCTGATCAGCTCAGGAATTTTGGCTTCTTGTTGTCAAACATGAAATGTGCTCAGGTTCTTTAAAGCTTAACTCATTAAAAGGAGAAGTATTTCAATTTGTTTCAGTCCTATAAAGTAATTTAGTGACTGTGGGCTGGGGTGCAGGTGTGGAAGCAACAGATTAAGTTAAATCCATCATTTAATTGAAAGAGCCGTCCTGAGCATTTGACCATTTTCAATTTAAAACGTTAGAACTCATTAAAGCCCCCCTCAAATTAAACTAGATTTTTTTAAACTGGTAATGTGGCTTTACTTGTAAAGGCTTTGTAATGCTAGGCTATTTGAGAGTACTTAAAAAATGTAAAGGCCATTTTTGTTTTTTAACCATAGTTTAGTTAACATTAATGACGCAACAGAAAATTATTTCCAATTTTGTATTACAAAGTGGAACAAATTAATTTAGAAATAAATAAAATTACTGCTCAAACACAGATGCTTATAATGCTACAGAATCAGATGGCTGTATTATAATAAGGTTCTTTCCTAGGCTGATTGACTTAATTGAGTCTCAGTTGATGTCTTGGCTGGCTGGAAAAATTTTTTTTTTCTTTTTTTTTGTAGAACTGAACTGATGGTAGAGGTAGCACATGAATAAGGAAAGTGGATCTTGGTATGTTTCTGCTTTGTCTGTTCACTTTAACATTCAGACAGCTGCTACGTTTCTCTATGCAGTTTCAGTTCACACATGTAGCTCTGGTTTTCTGCTTCTATTCTAAGGTCTCTACAGAAGAGAAAATGTGTGTATTGACGCTTTTGGCTTTTAGCTTCAATTTCTTTCTTTTCTGTCTCCATCGCAGCAGCTACCTCAGTGGGAGCAATGGTGGCATTGATTTATATATTTGGTCTCACTCGCTTTTAAAACGCTGAAAATGAGCAGGGAATCCCCAAAGTTCAGGTTTCATTTGATTTGGTGCAAATGCATAAGGAGCTTCCTCGCAAGAGTAGCCAAACCTCCAAGCTTATGGGATAAAAAGTTAGGAGTTGGACTTCACATCAAAAAGAGTCAGATGAGAATGTCCAGGTATCTTGTATTCAACACAATGGTATGACATTGAACATGCAAATTTATTTATTTATTTTGTTTTTTTACATGGTTTTTAGCATAAAAAGTTAGGGTGTCTGGTTTGGGTCAGAGGTAAGTTTCTGCCTGAAGTGAATGAGTTCAAGTATCTTGGTAGCTTCTTATAACCTGTGGCTGTGACAGCATAGAGTGGAAGATGTAAAGACAGACATTAAGAAATACATCATGACTGAAAGAACATGGCACAGCACTCTGAGTAAAACCTTCTCCATGAGTGGCACAGTTCTCCTTTAGGAAATACATCATGGGCAAAACCCAGAATACACTGGTGGTGTTACATTACGTCAACCCTAGAATACGTTTGAAAGGACGAAGAAGGTTCTAAAAGGTTTGCTACAGGCTACTTTTTGCTCCTGGAAACTCAGATTTGTAAGGATTTCAACTTTTCAACCAGATAATAAATGGACTCATCTACTTTCTTAATGTAAATCTTGTTAAAATATAAGGTGTTGATTTGTTTTGTATTTTACATTACATTTCATTGGAGATTTTGTAAGTGCAAGTATTACAAGATATCTTAAGCAGTGATTTTTTCTTCTGCACGCAGGTTAACAGGGATTTTATTAAAAGTACCAAAACAGCAGGGCATTAAAGTTAATAAATGCAAACCTATCTCCTCTCTCAAACTCATCCAGACACAACTCAGCAGCCAACACATTTCATCAGAAAGCATGATGAGATATAGAAGCAAAATGACTGCAGAACATGAATAAAAATAAAACGAACTGGAGGAGGAGGCAAATAGCTAGCTGACAATTTCAGTTTGATACGTTATATGGAAATATATGGATGAAAAAAGTCTGAAAAAAGGAAATGGGGGGGTGGGAGGAATGCACGGCTGCTTTATTTATGTGACAAACCCAGCAGCCGAGCAAATGGAAGTAAACCTGCGTGCGATAGGGAAACGTACAAAAGATATGAAATCTGTGGAGTGTGAAAACGCTGAAAATGTCTGGTTGTATGCAGAATATGAAGCATCAGAGTTTTAGCGGGATGGAAAAGCCCCCTCCATCTGATCAGAGGATGAATAAGGTGACGAATGAAACACGGCGTGGAAGGAGGAGGATGGAAGAGAGGAGAGGAAATAAGAGGTTAGAAATAGGGGAGAGAAGACGGAGGACGGGGGGATTAGACGGACGCTGGCGGGTAATCCCAGAGGAGGAGGTCGTTAGCCGGAATGGAGCTAATTAAAATGTGATTTGTGCTACAAGCAGCTTACGGCCTGCTGCACTAGAAGAAGGAGCACTGAAAAGAACAGAATCCCTCTGAAACCAGGAAAGCCAAATGTCATTTTTTTTTAAAACATAGAGCTGTCCTTTAAATGTGGCTGTGTCCAGACCTCTGAATTTAATTAAGAATATTAACTTAACTATAGAGAATATTTCATGTTTATCACTGGTCCATTTTGCCAGTTTTGTTCAATAAAGAAGCCTTCAGGATATAAACCATGGGGGCACATTTACTCAGAATAGGTTTTAAAGTCAGGCGTTGGTTAGCAGTTCTAAATTTTTCAGTTTAAAATGCTGAATCTTGCAGTATTGCAACATATTCTGAATTTTTTATTATATTTAATATTACGTATATTGTTAAGCGTAAAGGAAAGCCGAGTGGGGAGGTCCACATGGCTGCATCGAGTAGCTCTGCACCAAATCTGTACAGTGAATGTAAAGACCGTAACTTTAACCAGAAGTCAAGAATGAAGCTGCAGTTCTAAACCCACCGTAGAACTGACAAGTGGATCAACTGAACTATTTATGGCCCTTATGCAAGTTCAACTGCAACTTATATTTCATCAATGTTTTTATACATTCATTTACAAACGTCACCATTGTTTTGTCATTTTGATTTTGGCAACAGAATTACCATGATGGACAATCAAATCACATATTTCTCAAATTTTAAACTGAAAGCATTCAAAACAAAAAAAAAGGAAAATATTGATATGCTCAGGGACATAAACAAACCTAAAATGTACTGTTTCACACAAAGGGTATGCAAATGTTGTGTGATATCTTGTTTTAACAGCCTGCTGCAAAGTAAATACATACATAACAGCCCCATTGAGAAGCTCCTATATGGAACATTTATGCAAATAATTCTCTCTAAGTCCAGGAGGAAAAAAAAATAAACAATTGACACAATAAATACATCTGTGGAAATCTAGATGAACTAGAGACAAACAAAATTTTGAGATGGGCTCGACCCTTTAACTGTCACCCTGGAAAATATGCGTTATCCAGTCAGCCCACTTGTGTTGTCATGGCAGTGAAGGGTTTAACCAATGGTTCCCAAACACATCTTGATTTTCTCTGCTCTCACATAAACTCCCATTCGTAATCTGAGACCTAGCACCAGTCTTTGTGTATTTTATGCTTTTTATGTAACACCATTAACCAAATCCCAGTCTGTGTCTTGAGCCGTTCAATTACACCCTTAAGATGGGATCCAAGACAAAAGTTTTGAAGGGTGTACTATGTTAACAGAGACAATTATTTTAGACTACTTGAATCTCTGAAGCCTACAAATAGAAGCTGCTTTTACGACAACGCAATAAATAAATGCAATACATAAATGACGTATGCAGGGTTTGTTTGAGTTTTTTTCCCCAAGATTATACATTAATTCATCAGCTTCTCCAAAGTGTGCACACATCAATTTGTGCTCTCTGAAAAAAAAATAATAATCAAAGAAGTTGTTTATTCATCTTCATCCTTTTCTTCCAATTCTTTTCTCTCCTCCTCCTCCTCCTCCTCCTCTTAGAGTCTGTTGGATATTGGATTCTGAAATGTTTCTGTGTTATATCGATTTCTGCTTACACTTCAGAGCAAGCAGCTCATATGGCCTCGACTCCAATGTTTTTTTTCTTTGTTTTTTATTTTCTGAACACAATCAGCTTCATTTCTGCTTTTTCTTTCACTGATTCACCTGATTTTCTCCTTGTGGCCTGGAGTTAATCAAGCTAATCGAGACAGCAAGGTCAGAGGTTAAAGCTGCACGTGAAAGGAAAGACTTTGTGGTATACGTTTTGCAACACTGTTGTGCAGAGTCAACTTATCTGACATTTAGGATGTCTGTATCTGTTGGTATCCGCTCAACAGATCCAAATGTTTTGTTGCATTCTAAGTTTCATGTTGAGCAGTCTCTGTTTTACACAGAAATGAAGCGTTTGGTGCCAAACACTGAGCGCCTGAGCTGGAGAAACGTTCTGAAAAGTAATGACTGACACTGGCACTTCTAAAACACCATGTATACGTTCACTCACAGTAAAAGAATTAAGAAGTACTTGTCTTCTTTGCTGCTTGAAGCTGATTTGGACCGAATAAGCCTGAGAGGTTCCGCTAAAGAGATGTAAAAATATCTTTAATCATGAGGGAACGTTCAGAAATAGCATTAAAGCAAATGGGATTGTTTTAAACTAGAAGTGGAAGGCTGTAATCTTCCTTTAATAGACATTTGCTGGAGCGTGAAATGCTCTTGAATCGTCCGTCATCATCACAGTCATCCATAAATAAGCACAATGAGCTGCACTGATGAGGCGTCCCGTTGATTCTTCAGCAGCAGGGAGCTCCGACAGACACACAGTGAGGGATTCAGGTTTATCCAAAGAGGACAAATGACAGACCAACTGACCGGCAGCAATACAGTGAATCGGCTTCCTGTGATCCGCTCGGTATGATTGGATTAAGCCATCATCCACAGCAGATGATCCGATCCACCCTTCCGCCCACACAACAGCCGGATCCCTTCTGCTCCCCTCGCTCGTATAAGCAGATTTGACAGACAATGGTATTATACACTTCACCACATGTCTTTCATTAACGTAGGCAGGGTCAGCCAGGTGGTGGCGAGGCCAGTCTGGAGCAGTACTCTGATCAGTACCAGAGACCTCCAGGGGTTTCCTTCTAATCTTGGCCTTTTAGGAAAAGAAGGCCAGAAGATTGTCAGTCTTGAGTTGTTGCAAAACACCTTTTGTCCTTCACAGGAGGAGGGATGCTGGGTAGAGTCTGAATTACTTAAATTAATTAAATTACATTTTTCTTACAAATTAAATGTATATATTTTTTTCTGTCTACATAGTGAACCATATTTTTGGCAGAGCCCCACACAGTTTTGCATCTGATTGTTGCGAGTGGCTGTTCTTTGTCTTTTGTTTCAAAGTAAAACTTTTCAAACTTTTTTGAGGGTGAGGAAGCTGTGGCCTCTGCTGTCAAAAACACTTAAAATATAGGATGAATTATGTCATAAATAGTTTCATCTCTTTTGTCTATGCAAAATCATAGAAATGAACTCATTGAGTTTTTTTCTCATAAGGGGAAAATGTAAAAAAAAAAAAAAAAAAAAAAACGTTTTGATTTACCTCTGCAAACTATTATATTTTTATATATCCTAACATAAAAAAAAAGTTTACAACTTAAAAAAAGATTTCCGGCTGTAGATGTGGACAGATCGAGACAAATGTTTTTCTGAATTGTCCTGGATAGCTGTCCTCCTGACTGGAAGGTCATTACTTGTGATTCCTCCTGCTGCTCACAGCATTTTTTTTGGAGGGTCTCAGAAGTTCTTGCATTTCATGATATAAAAAGAAGAAAAAAAATCAATCCAACTCTGAACAGCTTCTGTAGAGCTGAGACTTCTTTCATGCTGCTGGAGGAGAAATGCCAAAAAAAAAAAAAAACACCAAAAGATACATACATTTTTCTTGTCCCAAGACAAACTCTGTGTGTGTCTCTGGTGGGCTGATGAACACAGGAGGAGATGCTGGTGTCCGGCTCCTGACCAACACAGAAGCTCCTATGGGGAAGCTGCAGCGGTGCATGTTAACATTCTCAGATTCTACAACAACAGAGACCATTTGGGGATTCTGAGCGCGCTCCGTGAGCCTTCAGCTGAAGGCCGCTGCTTTCATGGCCTCAGCTCCAGAAAATCCCCCTGAACCAGCGGAGAGCTTCAGGTACAGCGGGTCCCAGTGGATGAGAACGGAGGAGGAGGGTGGTGCAAGGAAGGAGAAATGGAGGAGAATGATGAAAAAGAAAGGAGACAGCAGGTTGGAAAGAAGGAAAGGAATAAGAGGACGAAGGAGCTGATGAATAATGATGGGAAAAGAGAAAGAGGCTGAATAAGGAAATACCGAAGCAAGGGAATAGGCAGATGAGTCGACAGGATAAGCTAGTCTACCAGCAGGGGGCACTGGACTCATCCTTCATTACACCATCTGTTACACATTTGGCAGCTGACCCGGACAGTGAAACCCCATTGACACACACACACACACACACAACAGAACATTCACTTTGGACCTCCTCTGCTGTTCATTTGCAGCAACACGTGGACATATGACCCCTGTCTGTCCACTTCGGTGTGGGAGCAGGCATGAGGTCTTTCACAGGTTACTAATCTGAACAAGCTGCCGGGATTCATCAGCTGATTAGGGCGCCCGTCCCAACTATCGTGCTCATCAGCACCATCTGCATGCAGAGTTAGACGTGAGGCTACTAAATGTAAAGTTTACGATGAGTCAATATGATCTCCACAACTCAGTGTAGTTTCTTTACCTACCATGAAGACGGTTTTAGTGCTTTTTGTTAGTGAAAATTCTCCCTTCACTGGTTTATGTACAGAGCCGTTGATACCTGGATTTCACCATTAGATTAGATATTAGACTGAATATCCGACTTGAGATTGCTATGGATGCTGTCTACTGCTGACTCTTTAAAACTACTCAATTAAATCCCACTTTACTGCACTTTTCGATTCTCCCAAAACTCTTCTTCCATAAAGTCACATAAATTTGCCCACATGAGGGCAATGTCTTTGTCTACATGCATTATCCTTTATAAGCATATTTTTCATGAAAGTGGACATGTTTCTAGATATAGATTTAATAGGTTGCTTGTAATTACTCACACATTAATGTCAGCACTGGCTTGCTGCATGCACATCCATCATCCTGGAATGTGAGGTCAGGAGTAACACACACACACACACACACACACACACACACACACGTACGCACGTATACCTCACACACACAGAAGTGTGATGGTCACCTCCCCTGCAGCGGAACAGCATTTCCTCCTCCAGAGAACAGCAAAGTCACAACTCAACAACCTTTCACTCTAGTTCCTTTACTTCTCTCCTTTCCTCTCTTCCTTCCTTGTGCCTCCGTCCTTGAATCGGTTTGCCCAGAATAGAAGCTTGTTCAGCTTGTTAGCGACAGCAGCGGGTGTTCCTCTGTCTCTGGAGACTGAAGGGGAGGACAGCAGTGGACCACAGCTGCCCTGCCAGATGTGAGTCTACACTGTCTCTCTGCAGTCAGCTGGTGTTTGTATTGGCATGCTTTCGCCTCCTATGAATCTATATCCATTCATCTAATAGTGTTAACTTTTCTTTAATTAAATCTGGACATCTGTAGATATTCCTTTAGTAAAAGGAAGGTCCGTTTGCGTGTGTGTGCACATGTGTCCTCTTTTTTTTTTTCTGTGTACGTAGATCTGTGTGTGTGTCTAGAAGATATATATCCCCCAGTGTGTGCCACCCCAGACACGATAAGATTCATGCTTGGTCTGCTTGTGTGCAGTTTGACTTTTAACTCATCAAATCGCCTGTGCGCTCTTAGAGATTTCCTCAAATCTGTCACCATTCTGACAGTAAGTCAATTTCCTATTTGCAGTTTGTCCTGCTCGGGATTGGTCCATGGTGAGTTTCTTTGTCCTCATCGGAACCAATCGGGACCTCTACATTAGGTCAGATTGTCTTTAGTAAGCATCGATTAATCATTCGAGGCCTCGTTAGTACTCTTTTTTTTTCTAAGCTTTTATCTTGAAATCTATATATTTTGTTTACTTCGCTGTCTGTGTGTGCATGTTAATGTATGAGCTAACTTTTGTCCTCTGGTATTGAAAATCTATCTAGAGAGGAAAGAAAAGAGCCTTTTTTTTCCTTTGTCAGTGGAGGCTGCAACCTTTGCTATTCATCACTGTCATTAGAGCATCTGAAGAAAATGTATGATTGTATTTACTGCCTCTCTCTGCATGCGTCGTGGCTTCTTTTCTACCCGGACCAGGAATGGATTCGATAGTGATGCAGCAGCTCCTTTCTCCTCAGACTTTGACCTAATTGTGGGCTCAGTCGACCGGCTGCTGAGTTTGCTTGGTCGTTTTCGAAGCTAATGTCTGTCCGGAGCTCATTAAAGCACAAAACAAGTCAGCCACGTACACAAATGCTCTCTCTAATAAAGATCCAATACTTTGATTTAAAAGGACACTTTCGATAAATTTTTTAGATCAGTTTTTACGATGTTTTTGTCTCTTTTGAAAAATTATTTTCAGTAGGCAGGACATGAAAAGCAAACTTTTGAGTCTCTCTATTGCATTTAATCAGCAAATCTCATTATTTCGTTTAACTTTGATAAAAGGCAGTTCTTCCTGAATCACAAGGAAATGTATACTCTGACTTAAAGTAGGTTAACATTTTGTGACACACAATATATAAAAGAAACATGTTCTTTAATTGGTAAGGGTAGATCAAGGAAGTAATTTTGTTGCAGAGGGCTGCAATAAGGTGAGCTTCTCTAGATGTATTAAACACTATTGTTAGCAGTTGTAGACATATGTATGTCTAAATCATTTATTTTCTGTATGTTATGAGTTCACAACCTCCGCCTCAAGCGTAATGAACATTTCACATCACTTTTTGCACATTCAATTTAAAATGTAAAGAACATTTTTGTGTCATTAAATCCTCTGACAGTTTGCGAATTACCTGCAAAATATTAATTAGCATTTACTGAAATTCCATAGAATTGCAGGTGTGTTTAACATAGCACCATTGTGCTCCAATTGTCCGTTCCTTCAATATATTTCATATTTACGGGGTAAAAAAGACTTAATTTTTCCTTTCTCTCAGCCAGAATATTTACAAAATTATAGTGCAATTATGTTCAAAATCTTCTTTTACATCTTTATTGTCAAGTGATTGATTGGTTAGTTGGTTGATTGATTGGTTGGTTGATTGATCAATTGATTGATTGATTGAAGTGGAAGGGTAGACAATGTATATTTTAATATTATACATAAATATCAAGACACAATCAATTAAAGAAATTGAATATTGCATTAACGTATTGGTGATTGTGGTTTTAAAGAGCTGAAAGTGCCATGCTACCTTAACAGCAAGGTTAGACATGATCTGAAATTAATTTAATATTGCATTTAGTTTAAGAGACATCTTTGTGGTGAAATATTATGAAACTACAGCTAGCATTTTTCTTACAGTCATGGTTCATGGAAGTCCCAAACTTCCCCTTTTACCAGAGCAATATGCTCATCTTTGTACAAACTGTGGACTGGATTTACTAACTGCCAGATTACATCATTAAATAAAAAGAGATGAACTTGAAATTTACTTCTCTCACTGAAAGAAATTTAGAAATATAAAAGAGGGCCTATAAATTCATGGAGCATGGACTACCAGTCTGTTGTGTATGTTGTGGTAACAATATTAACCATGAACTCAAATGTTCTATACTTATTAACATATTCATACTTCTGATCACACAATTTAAGTCCAGAATTGTAGAGTTCAAGTCTAAAATTAGTGTAAAATATTTGCATTTCTTACTTCAACTTGAATCAAAGTCAAATTTTTATTTTCTGCAAACATTACCATTTTGTTATATTTTTAAAAGTTGAAGTCATCTTCCGTGAGCTAATGCGACAAATCTAATGATGAAGTCAATCTGATAAAGGTTACTACTTGTCAGTAAAACACCTTGTTTGAGCCACAGTCCCATTTCCTTCTGTCAACTTGTAAAATTCTAAGTTTCAGGTGTGAGAACAATTTGTGTCCTTGTGACAGGTTGTTGGTAACAGATATTTTTGTTATGTATCTCTTGAATTTAGACGTTTTTATATTCCTTTTGGAGTTGGACTTATGCTAAAAGGCCAAACATTTCTAGCAGAGAATAGAGGTAAAACTAGGCATTTTTTAAGGAAAAAAAAATATCTGAATGCCATTTGGAGAGCACAGAGAACTATTGATCAAGACCTCATTAAAAGATTCAATGAAAATGTATCTCAACTGAAGAAAAAAAGGGCAAAATGCTGAACCAGAAGGACTTTTGCGCACCACTGTAACCTGTATTTTCTGTGCGACTGTCATTAGCAACAGAATCAATGATGTTATCATCCTTAACCGGTCGCCTGACATTATAACTGAATGCTTCTGAAGCTCGCTCACCTCCATGAACGTTAATCAATAAAACTCTGACTCAGTCACTATTTCTCAGAAGTTTCCAGCCTAAAGCATGAGTCATTACACAAACCACCGACACGCACAGCAGGATATCATCTGGCCTCCGCAGTTCGGCTAACAGTGGAAGCTGAAGAGGAGGTGTTCAAGCTAAAAAGACCAGACTGGAAGGGGGTTGGCATGGAGACCTTTGTGAAGGCAGCCCTTGCAATTCTTTCCCATCTCTTCTTCTTTTCATGACACAAAAAGATGTTTTTTTTTTTTCTATTTCCTCTTTAAAAACTGGCAGAGCTGAAAAAGCTCAAGGATATCAGACAGAAAGGTGTGAGGTGCAGTCCCACCACCCAGACCCACTGTCTGTCTGTGAATGGCTTCGGTGGGGTCACAATGTGCCGCGCGGCTCGGCACGTCGTCTGGCTTCCCTCGTCTTTGCAGTTTAGCCTCAGTGCACATACACAGAGAGTGAAGCTGGGGGCGGCGTTGAGTAGGTTAGGTGTTATTGTATTAACGGTTACACACGAGAGGAAGCTGCTCAATGAACTTCCTGTTTTCTGTTCCTGCTAATTTGACACAGAGGCTGGAGATGAATGAAAGGAGTCAGGCAGAAGTAGCTGTGTGTCTAACCCTGAGAACAGATATTGATCCAAGCAACACTGATGAATAAGCTGCAAGTATCCGCACCGTCTCTTGACTTAAAAAATAATATAAAGAGGTGCTTTATATTTGATCTTGCTTTGTTCGTTTTATGTGTGACACTGCAAGGCAATAAAGAAAACAACAACAAATATTTAATTGGTTTTAATTACTTTCATGGCTATTTAAAAAAAAAAAAATGTTGCACCCAGAATATCTTTTCTGTGGTCTTAATCCTCAAATTACGGTCAAAGATCAAGATTGAAAGAAAGATCAGGAGAATCCTGTTTGTTAGGTACAGTGTAAAATTATTTACAAATTCATCTGATTTTATAGATTTTTCAAATTTTACAGATTTTTCTTGGCAGACATACATTGTTTCACTTGGCGATCATAAATCAAAGCTACATGTGGCGTTCCTCAAGGTTCTATTCTCAGAATACTTTGTATTCAACATCTGTCCCCTACTTATGTATCCTCTTACTTAAATTATGCATTACTGCAATATCTTTGGACATTTTGTTTGTGTGACCGCATGACCAGAGTCATAGTGCAGGGGTATCTATTGATGCTTAGTTCAGAATGTCCTCCATCTTAAAGTAAGTGCTGATAATGTTTTTGTGACTCTCTCCACCAGAAAGTGGAGAGTTTGTCCACCGTGTCATAATGACAAAAACTTACATTGATAAACATTGATAAATTAGGGTTTGGAAGACTATTCATGTCAAAATCCATCCTTCAATTTCCTTTTAAACTTTCTTATGTCAACTCAAAACTCGTTGCACAACTCGGGTATATTTTAGATGTAAATAAAGAGACCTGTTTAGGTCTAAGAAAACAGCAGCGAGGTTTTGTAGATGCAGACATAACAGCTGCTCGTTTCTCCTCTTTTGCTATACATCTTTTTTTTTTGGAGTATGCACAACCATCAGAAAAACCAAAAAGCAACATTACTCTTGCATAAAATTTCCACACAAGATGCAGCTTCTGCCATTAGAAAAGAACAACCAGTCTGAGCTGTCTTGGCTTCGGTGTCTTCTTCTGTTTTAAGTCTCACTCTCACGGCTCCACCTGCTTTCAAGGAGCCCACCCACTCTGCAGGGAAGTGTTATAATGAACTCTGCTGCCGGTGTGATTCAGAACAGAAAGATTACATAAGGACGGCTTCATTCTGTATGTTAAATCCTTTAAACATGGTCTGATAACGACTTCATTCCTCCTGAGAATACCCCAGGGGATAATAAAATAAACCTTAAATCATCTTCCAGTTTTTTCCCATCTCAATCTGTAATGTCTCTCTGTCTGCCTGCTGTTGAGTAATTTAGAAAAAGGGAAATCATTTAAAATGGGAACTGAGCAACTAAAAGTGATTGGGCCAAAGTAAAAGAAAAAAAAGAGAGAGAAGAAAAAGTGAAGAACTGAGAGAGAGCAAAACACTTAAGAGAGGAAAATCGACTTTGAAAAATGAGAAAGAGGGAGCGCCGGGTCAGAGCTTCACCAATAAAGTGAAAAGAAAGATAAAAGATTCAGCCTTGGCAAGAGAAACCGAGGCGCTTTCCTGAGAGCTCTTCAGCCCGGTGGACACATCCAGCCTCCTGCTCCACTCTCCCACAGCCATTTAACTGATTTAATTCTCCAAAATGGAGTCTCTTTGTCAGTCTGAGCGGCTTTTTTTCTCAGCTGTCACATTCGAAACTCTCTTCTCAGCCTCTTCCGCAGTAAATCTGTTTAACAGCGGTGCATAAAAACGGCATAAATTCAAAGGATGAGTCGTGTCAAACAGCACAACAAGCGCGCTAGAACCTCATAAAGAGCGGCGATGTTGTCAAACACAAGGTAATGAGCTAATCCCAACCAATGATGCTGCACAGGGAGATGGACTCCCTATAAGACACAATAAATGCTTTGCTGTTATCTGTCCCCCAGACCACTCCTGACATTGATGTTTTACCTTAACATTTAACATAATTTCCACAGTGTTTGTGCCTACAAAAGTTATACTGTAGAGCTTTCTGTGAATAGGTTTTTAATGGCTAATTGTAATGATTCAGATGTTTGCTTTATACCAGTGTCCAAGTAAGCTTTTTTGCACATATGGGCAAATGATCACTTGTTCAGAATTGATCTGCAGATAGTTGTTCTACTCAGCAAAATTTAGTTAATAGCCCCCTTACAACTTCAATTCATTTGCAGCTTTTTTTTTTTGCTTTGTTTTAAGAAATTAATGTTGTTTTGCTTTTGAACACATTCTAAATTATATCACATGCAAAAATTCCAAAATGAGGTACTTAGTTTGCGTATTGTTTAAATAAGTCACAACATAACAAAATTCACACCACTAGATGGCGGCAGTGTGCATCTAATAAAAATCTGTGTGTGTAGAAAATGTCCCACCAGTCATTAGTGGTATATATATGCCACCTCTGCACAACCACAATGTGCAACAGGGCAGAAAGCAGATTAAAAGACTAACCAAAAAGCTTCAGATTGTGACGAAATTCTAACAAACTATGAAGACTGTTTCTACTCAGTGTAGCTGTCTTATAATATGAAAGTTGAGGGTTCATCCTGCCAAATGTTGATGTAGGCAACATATGGCACTTCACCATAAGTTGCCTACTGTCTGATCTAATTTAATTGTACATCCATGGCTAATAAACAAAAATAAGCATTTTAGATTTATGGTATTTACTGAAGTTGGAACACTTATGCAATGTGTTGGGTCTAAACCCTACATTCATTCACCAATCTGGAATAAAGAGACACAGACAAAGATGAGCTGTATACTCTCAGAGAACAAGGCTGAGGTGGAAAAATTATAGTCCCATCACACAGCACTTAATCAATAACCATAATTCATCAATAGGTAGACTAGGGATTTATTTAGGACCACTTTGAGAATCTCTACAACCTGTACCTAAATACCACTTGAAATTTTACTGTGCAGAAAATGAGCCTTGTGTTCAACTTGTCCAGAGGCAGCTTCCACTTCTTTCACCATTAATGCATCTGAAATTGATAGTATGGCACCACATGATAGCCACATGGTGGAGTTGTAGTTGTGGTCATACTGATGAAAATGTATTCCACCACTCTGTTAGAAAAATAGGATTAAAAAGGAAAAAATATATGATTCATCTTGCTGTCAGTAATCAGTCCTAAAGTTTTATGGATTGTAAAGTACATCAGATAGTTTAGGAAAACACAAGCTGCCTTAAAGAACAGAATGTTTCAAGCGATAACAATGTGTCTCTCATGAACACAATGAAAATACCATGGACTAAGAATAAGCAGATATCACTATGGAACTGGGTTACCCACAATCCTTAGCTGTTCCTTATATATAGTATTTGAGAACAGAAAGCAAACCTGGGGAAAATAAGGGGGAAACATTAATGTGCTGGACAGGAGCATATTTACCAGGCATTGTGGTTAATATGCTCTGGGTTTGCCGCCATAACATATTTTATTAGATGAGTTCTTACCTTTTTACTGGTGTACCCAGAGCCCAGTTAAAAGAGCAGAGATCTCACTAACAGGCAGCAGACTTCACATCTGTCAGTGTGTTTATATGTTGTGGACAGTGTTAACAGAAAGCCTGGAGCTGTGAAAAGAGCACACAGTTGGAAAGAGTCCACAGCATTATCTCTGCCCCTGTCAGACCAAGCGCATGTTGAGCCGCACTGCCTCTTTGTTTACCTCTGAAGTTTCTCTTTTATGCGTTGAATAACACTTTCCCTGAAGTCACATTCCTTAGAAACCTTGGAAGTCTACAATGTCTGTGCCCATTTTTTGAAGATGTCTTTCATTTCTGTATGCATTTCATTTCACACCGCTTTTCTTTGCATGTCATTTGTGATTCACAAATTTCAACACTCATCAGTCAATACAATAACCCAGCACAGTTTTTTTTTGTCATTCTTTGGATTAGAGGACATTTCTAACTAAGGTCAGTCAGCCTTAAAGAAAAAAAAAATCACGCAAAAAAGAATTGTCAGGTTAATTTACCTTTGTATGAAGAGATTGTGAAGGTACACAAGAGCTCATAATGACTAAAGATTGCATGTCCTGTCACTTCAACTGAAAAGTCTTTTATATACAATGTTAGGACATTTTTACATTCACTACTAATTGTATAAAACATATCAATGTCAACTTGGGAACATTCTTAATTTTAAGCCGCAGTAAGTGGGGAAATAAAACAATTTAAAAAACTTGACATTTTTTTCTTAATTAAGACTTAAGCTTGTAATTGACTAAATGTACATGGCAGTACAGCAAACTGTGAGTTTTACTGTAGGTCCTTCTATATTTGAAACACCAACTGTAATCAACCTATAGACCATAACTACAAGGATTAGGATTTTAGCATGATGTGACCTTGCTCTGCCTTAAGCACAGGGTAAGGAGTTCCACTAACATGAGTACAGTCTCCTGTGAATCCGAATGATTTAGTTGGGGTCATTTTGACATTTGAAGGGTTTTTGGACACTGCAGACTAAGATCTTGGCCCAAATCCAGGGCTCTGGAAGGACAGTCCACATCCTTTGTGGTCTGGGATCATCAGGACCCTCAAAGGAGACCTGGATGCTGTTGCTGTTTTAAAGGGTTGTCCTGATTTCTGCCTTGAACTTGTTACCTAGACCCAGTAACATATGAGTTACTGATAAGTTGGAGAATAGATGAGTAGATGGTCACAATCCCTTAGAATTAATAAAGGTGACTGAAATCATGATTTAAATCTAATTCATAAGCATATAATTAATTATATCATTTACTTTGTTGAGGATTATTGATTCTTAACTTCATGTTTGAAAGTTTGATTTGTCCATGTTTACCATTTTATATTCTTAAAAAAAAAAAAAAGACCAAAACACAAAAGAGCAAACTGCGCCAGTACTGACTGCATACAAAATAGCTCAGGGTACAACATAATTGTAATGCGTCCTTGAAGGAGAAACACATATTTATCATTTTTAACAGCTTTTAATGTGGCACAGAATTGCCTTTAGATAATTTTTTATGTATTTTGTGGAGAGTATAGGAGAACAGAGGAGGCATTTGCAAAGATGCGTGTCTGATAAGAAATGATCTTCTCATCATGTACGAGAAGGCCAGACTTCTTGCATATTTGTATGTACAAGAAAACATCTGACCTTTACTTTGTCTGATCTTGAATTTTTCTGAACCATGCGAGGAATCTTAGTAATTTTCTTTGGTTGAACCCCTCTTTTGTCCTTTTGTGAAATAGGAAAACCCTCGTGTCTCCCCACAGAGAGACGAGGGTTAAGCTATACGTATAGCTATTCGTATAGAGAATATCCATCCATCCATCCATTTTCTTGACACCCTTGTCCCTTAGTGGGGTCGGGAGGGTTGCTGGTGCCTATCTCCAGCTAATGTTCCGGGCGAGAGGCGGGGTACACTCTGGACAGGTTGCCAGTCTGTCGCAGGGCTCGTATAGAGAATAGCTATACGAAATTTAGTCTGAATGTGCAACTGTTTCCGTCTTTGTTCTAGTCAGTCTTTGTTTAATTGATCATCCAAGTTTAATTACTATTACAATTTTACTTGGTCTTTGACTAAAAATCTTGATTTTGAAATTAATCCCTCTTGGGTCTGATTTTTTTTCATAATATTGGAAGAAAATAATGTGAAGTAAGAGTAAAATGTGCATGACTATGGTTTTGCTTTTCAAATATGTAATTAGAATTTTGTTTTCTCACAATAAGGGCAATGTTATTCAGCACAATTTTATTTTACTTAAATTCAATTTCTTCTCGACTCGAAAACTGCATGGAATCATTGAAAGTGAAACATATTAAATAAGGTTTTTTGAACTCAGAGCCCAGTAAACATCATATGTTTTTTTTTCACATATTTTGTGCATCTCTCACTCCTCAAACACTCATACAGTCTTGTTGTAGAGGAAGTGAAATTAAAAAAATCAATTGATTTCTTGACACAAGATTCAGTTAAGAGCTGTTTCTCCAAACCATTGTGAAGCAGAAGATCAACCTTGACATTTTTGCAATATTGTAACACAAAACTGGTAAATTAGAATCCAAATGGCTTTATATTAACTTAATTTTCGTTGTGTGAACACATGTCAAGGAGCAATGTTGCTTTAATACTGGCTTTGGAACAGTGGATCAGAGTTTTACTCTAGGAAATGCTGAGAGGTCAAAAGAATGTTTTGTTCTCCTGTACACAAACATTTTTTGAATCTGGAGAAGGTTTACCACCATCAATGCATTTTGGGGGGATTTTGCACAAGTGCAGGTGCCTGTGTTCCCTGTACGCTGATATCCAATCCTCCTATACCCAAAGTAAAATCATATTTTTGATAGAGATCCAAAAGTCCCTAGAACAACTTCATCCACTTCCAAGGTACATGGGGAGTAACCGTGATCTGGCATTGTGAGGACTTCAATAGATTTACCCTAATGAAGGCCTCAAGCTGAAACTCATCATTCTGTCAAATGTTTTTTTTTTCTTTTCCACTATTTCAAGTGTTGCATTAGGTCTCACATTTGCACATTCTTGCCACAGGTTAAGCTTATTCCGAGTACGAGTTGAACTCATTTCGAGCTGCCATTTGTCATTGATCTTCAGGCCAAGACGATATGTGTAGTTTGCATGCTGAGCACAGGACAGCCAATATGAGATTCAGCTGTTCTAACGATGAGGTCAGAGTTATCCAGGGCCTGCATTTGCAGTCACCAATTGTTAGATGAGAAGAAGACAAAGAATGGATGAATGGACACGTGTCAAAGTCAACATCGCATCAATTTTCAAGCAGGATTGTGCAGTTTTGTTTGTTTGAGCATCCATTGTCCCTTTTATCTGCTAAATAGCTGATCTTATTAAATTATTAATGAAATTAATTACTGTAATTTATATTTCATTGCAACTAAATGAACTTCCATATGCCATAAAATCTATATAAACAAACTGCTTTTGCTTTTTTTCAAATGAGTCCTAATGAAAGAACCAAAGACCTTCGTTCTGTGCACATTTAACATGTGTCTGATCTGAACCCCGTAGGCCATCAGAACCTTTAGCTGCCCGCCAAACATCGGCAGTCTCATTTCTTATTCTCCCTGTAAATATTAACCTACGCTAAAATTACACACAGCATGTGCCTTGGAGCTTCTTGCAACCTGGCTCTGATTCAACACTGTTGTGACCCACTTCCCAGGATCAATGACATCTGGAGGATGGAAGAGGAAGAGGTGGGGAGAGAGAAAGAGAGAGAGAGAAGTAGAGAAAGGGGAGGTTGATGTCTTACAAAGTGCTTGGTAGGAGGTAACTTCTGGAGCATGGAGGAGGAGGTGCTAAATCAGAACGATGTCCAACTGGCACAATGGGAGAGGGAAGGAGGAAAAGGAAAGAGTTCTTAAGAGGGGACAGATTGGAATACACTGAGGTATAAAAGATAGAGTAATGTGATGACTCTAATTCCTTAAAACTGAAGTGTCAGATCTGGGATGTGCACTTTGAAGATCTTACTTTTCCTCTGTTTAAATGCAGCCTCACTATGGTTGAAGTAATGCATGTTCACAACCCCTGAAGCTTTTCTGTGAGTGTGGGTGTTAATTCCTTTATGTCTGCAGTGGAGCGCCAGTCATAACTCAAAGGTGACCGAAAGCCTCGTATGTCACAACACACGACAACAGAAAATTTAAACAAGTTTGCAGTAGAGTTAGGGTTCTGATGGTAGGGACAACATTCTTATGTATGTATGAATGTATAAAAATCAAGGATTTTCCCTGCTAAGTATGATATAAAATGGCTGAACCTTTCTCTTCTGGTAATAACTTAATCATTACATAATCCTCCATCTGTCAACAAGTCATTCTTGACACAATACAGAATCTCACTAGCTGCACAGGTACATTTTCAAATGAATACACACCTTAGTCTCTAAAAAATGCCAACAGAAAATACACAGGTACATTTCTGCAACGGTACATGTCATATTATCAAACTTATAGACTGTTTTCTTAAACATACAGGTACATTAAACAAAATGTGTCATTATATTTCCAAAATTCACAGATCGTTGATGAAAAATGCACAGATTACTGCGGAATTCTGTTTACCTAAAAATTAGAGGTCACTTTCTATTCCTAAAACTTGGAGCTTGTCTTGATAACAGGTTGTTTTTCCTGAAGAATTTACTGGCTATCTTTCTAAAGCTCATGCATTGACTTTCAAAAAAATTTGCAGATTATTTTAATTAATAAGGTCACCTTCATGTAATTTGCGAATTATTTTCAGAAAATGTACAAGTTCAAATTATCTACAGAAAATATACAGATTATGTTCCTAGAACTTACTTTCTGCTACTTTTTTCATTCATTCAGAGTATTTTTTTTTCCAAAAATATGAAGTTTATCTAACCAAAATGTTCACATCTTTCTCAAATGTACCCCTCCCAGTGATTTGCAGCTTCTGATGCTATAAACATAAATGTTTATTTGTGTCATTCCCAAATTAATTAGCACTAATAAAAGTTTGTCAAACAAACATCATAGCCGTTAAAATGATGTAGAGCTTTTGCAGTGTTTGTTTTGGTCCTCTGCTTCCGGTGTTTGAACAGCTTGGTAGTAGTTACAGTAGTGAGGAATATCACACTTTCACTAATCTTCTAAAAATGACTAGGACTTGTTAAATAGTGTCTCCTAAACCATTGAGGTAAATAAAATCACTTACAATTGCTGGTTTCTGATCTTATTTGTATCATGTTCTGCCATTTATGTAATGACAAATAAAACATCCTAATAATATCATTTTTGATTAATTTAATTGTCCATTTTTTACCATATTTAGTAGGGACAATGTGAGTTCATGCACAGTTCAGTTATTTTTACATTTCTTAAATGTTCTTCAAGTTTATTTAGTGTCCTTGTGGCTCTGCAAACTGCTGCACAGTTAAAAGACTGTATTTTTTCTTCTTTTTTTTTTCCTTTTTTTTGACAGATTTTATTGACTCTTCTTTTTGACATTTTTTTTTCCTCATTGATGAGAAGTTTTGCATGGAAATGTGTTCTGCGTTGCGTTACCAGAGGTGTAAGACGTTCGTATCTATCCTCTTATAGGTGGAGCGTCGTCGAGCACCAGGCCGGAGAAGGGGGCCGGACAAATCAGACTGCCTTAAGACAAAACTAAAGACACAAAGAGCATCTTAAGCTTCCATTTTTTCTTCCTCCTATTTACAAAAAAAGAAAACACATTAAGTCCTCAAGCTTTTTTTCGTTTTTTCTCTACTCTCTGCTGCGATTCTGAGGACTTCTTTCTCCTCTTCCCTCCTCACCTGTGGTCATGAGCTTTTTTTTCAGCTTCATGCTTCACTTTCTTGGAATTCCCAAGCAGGAGAATCAAATCAGAAAAAAAAAAAGTATATGAAAAACACATTCTTTTGATAAGAGAAGTTGACCTGAATATCACGGATTCTTCTTTGGTTTTACAGCATCTTTTCTTCTCAATCATGTCCTTGTCAGGTTACTTTTTTGGAAGAGGTGTTGATTTTTCAGGGAAGGGTTTTCGTCTTTGCAGCTCTTTTAATTTTTTGGATGATACACTTAGATCACATTTCCATGTGATCTAAGTGGAAAGATCACAGTGGACTGAAGAGTGAATCTTCTCCTTTAATGGGCATTCTTTACTCTTTTTCTTATTTTTTTACAGCTGCTTTGGCTCTGTAAATTGGACGTCCGCAGAATTTTGTTTGCAGCCACTTTTTCAACAATATTTTTCTTATTTTTGTTGCCCTGGTGCCTGTAGTTGTTAAATGACAGTCAGGGTTCGGAGGACAGGGTGACTGGCAGATAATCAGCCGACACGCCTTCTCTTTCAGTCCAATAGGAACTCTGGTAGGACTTGTTTCAGAAACTGTATTTCTTTTTGGCCTTCATTGACACTACTGCCATGGGACATTTAGGCACAGTTAAAGGATCAACCTCAAATACTTACAATTTTTCTTAAAGATGAATGGAAATAAGTTCTCATTGTGGGTTTGATATGGGGGTTGAGCCAGTGTGTGTTGCACTGGACTTTGCACAGACACTGGAAGCTGAGAAATAAGAAAATGTTAGTAATAACTCAAAAATATGTTGTGCAAAGGTGCTATTTCATTTGAAGGGGCTTTAGAAACCCCTACTGTATAGATTTTTCAACCAAAACAAACTATGAAGTAAAGGAAAATAACCTTTCAGTCTATATGAGCAAATACTGTCTGAGCTCTTTGCTACAAGTGGTTTTTCCACCAAACTGGTGCTAAAGCCGGCTTTACTTTCACAAAATCTGGCACTATAAAATGTCTGACAGAGTAAAAAAAAACAAAAAAAAAAAACAGTTTTTATTTAAGGCTGGAAATTGACTCAGAAACCACCAAACTATTGGTTGCTTAGAACTCCAGACTCATTTCTTATATTGAGTCTGGCTTGTTCAAGACAAACCTCCGGACCTGCAACCTGAGCAAACAGGGATATGATCTCATCATCTCATCTCCTCAGTGTTTTTATACTAAACAGAAGTTTGCTTTAGTGCCACACATGAAAAGAAATATCACAGCTTTTATAATTTATTTAATTTATAAACTGAGTTTGCATCTCTGTAAACACTGATGACCTTTCAATATCATCACCCAGTGTTTATGATTCCTGCTTAAAACTGTGGACCTGTAACACCTGTTTGCAATGCTCATAAATAAATATATTAAAAAAAATCACATCCACCATGCACAACTCTTCGTTTTAAGTGGCTTTAAATCAGACATGACAGCAGAAATAAGAAGAGAAACCCAGTAATGTCTGTAGACAAGTTGTCACTCTGCACTGCGATCCTCTGATTCTTTGATCGGTTTTCAACAAAACCCATTACAACTAGTTTTAGAACCAGCCCTGGTTTTGGCCTGTAACCACTTTGGTGGAAAACCACAATAGATAAATAACTCCCTTAGAAAACACATCAGTCATTAAGTGGCATCTGTTCCTCCTCTGGTATCTACACAGATTGAGCTTTAATTGTCCATTTTAAGCCTTGCCACATTAACGGTCTTAAATCAATGCCCCAAAGGCTGTTAAATCATATAAAAGAGATCATCAGTACAGGGGACAATTTATTATGTGGTGTTAATCAGTTGAATTTTAAATAGAAAAATATGGGGGGAGGAGGACATCCAAAACAACACAACAGCTGCGTTTTTGCTTTAGTTTTAATCTCTAAAGTTTTGCACATTTGTATCACTAATTGCCAAAATAAATGTCATATTAATTGATTTCAGTCATTTTAATAATCTTCTTTAATTTGTTGGTTTATGATTGTGATAACTTTTGACCCCACTTTCCACTTCAGTGCTTTTCTTGGCAAAAACTCAAAAATATTACAAAATGCACACCTCATTCATGCACTTAAAGCAACACTGCAATTTTTAAATTCAATATAGGGTTTCTTATTACATTTTTTTCTTGAACCATGTACAGTACACTCATTAATCTTAGCCTTTTTCCGTCTTATTTCTCCTGCTATACTATTTATTAGGCCAGCCATTCTGATCTCAACTCTTCTTTCCTCCTCGCTAATAACTGCTTTTTTACAAGTTCCATGTAAGATTTAACTGCTGGTAAATTCAGCTATCAAGGCAGTTAACCTCCTTATTGACCTGTTAATGAAACCTCTAAACTCCAAGCTGTCATTCAGCTCTCCTCTTTCCTTGTTTCTTCCAGTGAATTGATCTGTGTAGGACTCAGTTAGTTGGTTTGTACCACAGCTTAGTAACAATTGGTCACTGATCAAGGCTTGATTATTTGTAAGTGCAACAGTGTGTTTAGTTTGAATTATACCAGTATGTTTATGGGATATAAAGCTGTAAAACGGTGTATGAATTTGAATATTTGTAGTAATCACTGGTTTGCTGTAGGAATCAAACAGAGCAGCTTGGTGTCCTGCTGCCGTTCCTGTGAATGTAATTTGTATCCAGAGGTTTTTATTACAATAAACAAGTGCTGTCACACTCTAAAGCAGCGGCTTGTGTGTTGGATGTTCAGCTTCTTTGTCTGCTCTTCATTCATTATTCTGTTTAAAAACCAGATGACATATTTTGCTTTAACCTAAAACAAGCTCTAGGAACTGTTTTGGTCCCACTTTTTGCTCTCCTTATGAATAAACATTATGCTATGGTTTGTAAAAGACTTAAATAAATGCCCTTTAAAAATGTTTATTATGTCACAAAGCACAGTTATGGTGTGATTTTCTGTACCTACCAAGCTGATATGTAGACATCTAATGTTTTTGAGACACTGAAGAAACCTTTTGGTTTTAAAAATTGGATCTGTTCTTATATAAATTGGCCACTCATTCTCTGACCTTGGATTGTTCAAAGTAATTCTTATTCATGTATGAATTTATGTACTACATGTACATGTAGTCTACATAGATTTTTATAAAATGAGGTCTGAGTAACATGGCTGCAGGGGCAGATCTATTCCTTTGAGGGTTATGAATGCCATTGTGTTGAACTGTACTTAACCAGGTGTGCTTTTCAAACACTAGCAGCTCTCTGAAGTCATATTTACCTCTCCTGGGACCTTTTACCTTTCTTGAATAAAGCTGCAAGGGTTTTATGTCACTTCACCACAATGTCATAATCAGCAGCCCATCTGTGGAACGCTTTGGAGAGTTTCTACCCTAATCTTTTCTGATTCCATCTTGTAATGATTTATTCATCCATCATAGTTTACCGAGTTTTAAGACGACCAACATTAACACGAAGAAAACAATGCAATTTTATTATCTGGGTTAATAATTATCATTGACTCACTGAGAAAGAATAGTAGTGAAAATAACTGTGTGTTTGAAGATTCTCAGAAAAGTTTCACCTTAAGCTATCTGAAGTTTATGTCTGTTCACTCAGCTTCGCTGTTGTCATTTTCCAACTAATTTTCTCCTTCACTGACATCTCCGCACCTGGTTCCACACAAACGCTCACAAGCCTGGGCTGCGGTCAACAAACTTTGCGGCCAAATTTATATCAGCTGAGAAATCTGGGGGAAAATGTGAGGACGTGTGTGTTTAAAGCCTTCAAGCAACATATATCCTCATATTGATTTAAAGATAAAAACCTGGCCGGTCCTGTGGAGCCTCTACATTATTTGATGATTTGTCATGCAGTTATAACAATAAGTCTTTTCTAACATCTTAAACTAACTGGGGAAATTTTGGTCTGTTGATGGCATCAGTAATGCCTCAGAATTTCTGAATTTCTTTACTTGAGTGGGTACACTTCATGTTTCAGATTGTTGATTCATGATATAGTGCTGATGAACTTTATTCATATTAAATGGTCTGCAGAAGTCACCAACTGTGATTTGCTGAATGAAATGATCATAAATCAACATCTATTGTCTTAACTAACAGCACTTGCAACATTCCCTTGCATATGTCTACATCATGACATTACTGGCCTCCAGTCTACTAATGCTAGAAAACTTGCTGCTACAGATCTATACAAATTTACAGATTGCTACCTGTTAGAGTTGAACATGGATTATTATGGAAAAATGCGATTGAGAATGGATAAAAAAAATCAAGCTGTTTTTATTTCAAATCGAGTGGATGGCTTTAATGAGCTTGTGATGTGAACCCTTAATGGTAGCTTACAGTATGTGTTTGAGTTTTCAAACTCTGCTTGTCCCAGAGGAATTCCATATTTAGGTCTTCGTACTTGATGTAGTAAATACAGACCTGAAAAAGTTTGTGTGGGAACCAGTCCATTTTCAGTGCCGCTGCTTTATATTGATTAAAGCCAAACTGCGGGCTTAATTAATGCTATGATAAACAACACCCCGCTCCTTCTCTCGCCATCAAAGCACCCACAAAGCTCACTCAGATGTACACACACATGTACGCCTTTAAAAAAAAAAAGAAAAGAAACACACATACATAGTCTTAGATGCGTGCAAAGAATGCGGTCTGTCTCTGTGGTGCAGCAGAACTGTGTTTATGGCTGTTAATGAAAACCGAGGCCAGAGTCCCAGAATCCCAACGCTAATCACCATCCAACTCTCTGGACAGCAAAGAATGAAGGGTAGAAGGGGGTTGGGGTAGTTTAGCGAACGCGGCAGACGAGTGCACTCGTGTCTGAACGTGTGGAAGTGTTGAAAACTGGTTAAAATCTGGTGCATTACATGCAAGGCCTACAATGTGGTTCAGAGCAAATACAGAGCAAATACCAAGCTGTGATTACTGCTTTGTTCAAGTACATTGGCTTACCATTTTTATAAAGGGCAAGCTTTTCTAAAAATTCTCACAATGATTTTACAAAGAGGGCTACTCAGCTTCCATTGGTTGATGGTCCACATAAAAACTGGAAGAGTGGAGGACGATCTGAATCACACTAGCTAGTGGTTAATTTTATTGTACTGTGGGTGGTTCTTGTTGAATTATTATAAATAAGTAATCAAGTGGGTAAAACTACCAAGAAATCAACATTGTTGATTTTGAGACAAGTATACCTGTGAGACAAGTATACTGGAAATAATTATTAGAATGGAAGCTACTCAGCTTCCATTGGTTGATGGTCCACATAAAAACTGGAAGAGTGGAGGACGATCTGAATCACACTAGCTAGTGGGTAATTTTATTGTACTGTGGGTGGTTCTTGTTGAATTATTATAAACAAGTAATCAAGTGGGTAAAACTACCAAGAAATCAACATTGTTGATTTTGAGACAAGTATACCTGTGAGACAAGTATACTGGAAATAATTAATTTGAAAATAATAATAACATCATATTGCCTAAATGTTGCAGATATGTCTCTCATAAATATTCAGCATTTGTTTGAAAGCTTTTTATCTACTTAATCAAAAACATTGCCTGGTGGTTTAGATAAAAAAAATATATGGGTATTGACAATATTGCACCAAATTAAGGGATTTTGTTATTGTCACCTCAGTAATCTAAAATAGATTAAAATTATTTGTACAGAGCTTTGATCATCTTTGGGCAAAATATGATGAATTAATAATGAGTATGAATGAAATTTAGGTGCTAATTAAAATATTTGATGACTGTCATTAACAGTACATTATGCAGCTTTTACAAAATATGTAATTTTCTATAAATGTTTAAGCCGTCACCATGCCCTCACATAATAAGATGGGTAATCTGTGAAAAGACTGAGCTCCACCTGTACTAATATTGCCATCTGAAGAAATGCACCACTCCCGACCTAAAACAACCAATCAGAACCAAGAGAAGCGCTTTAGCCCCGTCAATCAATACTACCCAACACGATAATGATGGAGGAACAACTTACAGTTCCAGGAAAGCCGTTAAGACATTGTCATCAATGCCTGCACTAATTAGCCTTAGCATTTATGGAAGGTCATGTGGTGATGAGCCAGCAGTAGTGCAACATATTGAAAGGGGAGGGGTTGAGCACGGGCATGATTGACAGCGCTCGATCAGGCTCTCCTGGCTCTGATACTTCTGCATTTGATCCTGGGAGAACTGGGAGAAGGGAGAGGAGATAATTATTTTTCACAGATAATCTGTCAAAACAAATAATAATTATGTCATCACAGATTATACTGTTACGACACAATGGTAACTATAACAAATACGTAAAGAAAAACATTTTTTAATAAAAGGTACATATCGCACCTTCACATAAATTATGACAGCATTGAAATAGAATTCTGACTACAGTCAGATTTTACAGAATTATTATCACGACTTACTAAAATTCTTTTTTATTGTTTTGAGAAATAAATCTTTTTCTAATTGGAGACCTGAGCTTTCCCTCAATATCTTAAAATTAATCAGTATTGACTCATTTAAGCGTAGACATGTATGTCCAAGATAAAACTGAACGCTTTGAGTTTAAGATGATCACAATCTTTGTCTTTGCTTGTGATTGTCATGGACGGAAATGAACACTTGGCTCTGCGCTGCTTCTTTCACTGTGCATCGAAGAGTTTATTAAGCCCACTCTGGCTCACTGAGCTTCAACTAGCTGTAGAAAATGGACCATGTGAAGAGACATGGCCACCCAGAGAGAACTGTGTGGGAGACTGGAAATGGAGTTTGGAATACACAGAACTCTACTTCCCCGCTCCGCTGAGACAAATACTTGTTTCCTCTCGCAAGGTGGTTAGCCACATATTTCCACATTTCTGTGATAAAGAACTTCATTGACCAAAGTGAAACAACAAATTCCAGTTGTCAGACATATATTAAAAATGAATGTGGAAGCTAAATGTACGTTCCCCATCGCGCTCTAATAGCAGCAAGTCAGTCCAGTGGTGATTCCCTTGTCTTTCTCAACCGTCCATCTGGAATGTGTGTAAAATCTGGTTTTCTATCGTCTTTGAACTCGTTGCAGACAAATCGTTAAATTCCTTTTTGCTTCATTTAAAAAAAAAACTGGTATACTGATTACACTGTGTGATGGTCCATCGCATTCCTGTCGATTTATTTCCTTTTTTACTGAAGCTTGACAAAGGCTTCCTAAATAAATCGTTCTTTCATCTGCTTCTGTTAGTTATTTCTGACTGAAGGTTCTGGATGCAGGATTGGGACTCAAGGCTGTCCAGTTAAGAGTTGCTCCCTTGTCCTTTAGACTCCTTTTTTTGAGATTCATTAGTAAGACACAGATGTCAGAATAATATCTCTAAATGGATGGTATGTTGAACTTTTAACCATATGGAAAACCACAAGAAAATACCACACTCAGTTCCACTCTAAACTTTGAGAGTAATAGTTTGGAAAAACATTGCTTGGCACAATGAGTTTGAGGTAGAGTCGGAATTTGAAGAAAGTCTTCTTCATCCTGCCTTACGTCAACAGTTGCGGGTAGCGGTGAAATCATCAGACACCTTCTTGGCAGGCCCATTAGAACCATTTAGTGTTATTTTAATGCCACAGTTTACCTAAATAGTGCTGTCTCTCTTATTGATCGCTATATCTTTTGATGGCCTCTTCCAGGAAGACAAGTCATAACGACATGGGGCTCAAATCGTCTCAAACTGGCTATTCGACAATGAGACCATTGAGTTCCAATTGACTTCTACATTTACCAGATCTAAAACATTACAGGTTTATGATGTAAATTAGATTTGAATCATGTTTTTAAGCCTACAAATTAAAAAAATAAATAAAAAATAAAATTAACCTTGTAAATACTTAATAGTATCCTGTCAACATTAAAAGACAAAATGATAAATAAATAAATTCAAGGATTTTTTGTAGAAGGAATCTTGCTGAATCTATGCCATAAAGAATATTAGCAGTTCTGAAGAGAAATATGTGTCCAACTTTGCACAATTAAGTTCCTGTGAGTGCGACGGATAAAAAAAAACAAGATTACAGCTATTCATGCAGCGCTCCTGCAACAACTGGAAAGGTTCCAGTACCAAAGTGATGATATCATGTGCTGCCTCCAGACATTGCTTGTTTGAATGCTGCTATTTTCATGCTCATTAGTGATGTGTGGGTTTATTGTATTACAACAATAAATCACGTCAGTCGTTTAGGGATGTTTCTGTTCTGTAAAGAAGATGACACATAACTGACTACATCAAATATTTATAAACTTCTGAAGAAGAAAAATAAAAGATATTTCTCGAATCAACAGCCATTTGGACTCTAAAGCATCCTCTGCAGTGTCCGCCCCGACCATAACCAGCCTGCTAGTTACTGCTAGTTTCTCGCCACATACAATATGACAGAAAGCTGTACGTTTGTGCACAGACATCCAGACACAAAGACAAAGACACACAAAATCCAAATAATTACTGAAGCCAGAAGTCAGCAGCACCATGCAGCCAGCAGTGTGCGCGTGTGTGCGTGAGGAGGTCTGTGTTTTCTGTGTGTAACGTGTACTTTAATGAGGAGACTGAGGACAGACCGGTTTACAGAGAAGAAAAAAAACTCTAAATCCCATTACTGCACTGTTAGTGTGTGTTCACAGCATCTGTGTGTATCATTGTGAGTTTGTCGAGCTGTGTGATTACTGTGGGTTTATTTTCAGTGTGTCAGTGGGTACGTATAGGTCCGCCTGCGTGTGTGTGCGTGTGTGCGTGATTGTGTGTGCACCTCTGTGTCCACGGTAAACAGCGACTTCTCATTAAAGCTTTCCGCATGGCTGCAAGTGAATGCCGAGTCCTGGAACCTGGATAATCCACTCTACAACACAAATAATACACACACGCACAATCCAAAGCTCTGTGCAGCCTGCTGACTTACAGACCTCATATCAACTCCACGGTCACCTGAAGGGGGAGATAATATATAAATAAAAGATGGAGACAGAAGAGATAAAAGAAGCGAAAGAAGAATAAGGAGGAACATGAGGAGAAACAACAATTGCAGACAACAAAAGATTTGCAGCACGCGGGACTGTTGGAGGCAGTAGGCAAAGGAACAATTCAGAGGACGGGATCGACTAGATTAAGAAGTAAAGTCACTAAAAGGAAAGGGGGAAGAGGAAGACAAAGAGCAGAGGAGGAGCAGCCAAAGGGAGTTGGTGTATTTGTCAGTTTAATCCTCTCCTATTAGCAGCTCCTCTGTGTGCTGTAAGGATTAGCTTGTTGTTTGAGCTCCAGCAGGTCAGAGGGGGGTGTGGGTAGGGGGTTGGGGAGTGCTGAGAATAACGTCCCCAGCATCCACCTCCCATCCTGGAGCTCCCTGAGAGGATTCGCAGTCATTTTGCTCGTAAAGAGCTGAATGACCAATGAGGTGTTGAGTCAGGAAGCGTTTCCCACAGCGACAGTTTTAGAGGGCCCTCCCCTCAATTAACCTCTTGACATGGCTCAAACTCCAAAACGCACATACAGAAACAGAAAGAATAATGCGTGCATTGATATGCAAGATAAAGGCCATGCACATATCAGGTCAGAGTGAGGCTGCTGCTCATAATTCACAACACACACCAAACAAAACCCAAAGCTCAGCGGCGGATGCTGTGTTTACGATTCGGGTCACACAGCTAGAGTAAAAAGCACACGCAGAGGCAAACATGGGTCAGTGGTGCAACCCTTGGTTCTAATGCAGAGCACAACTGCACAACAAACACACGCCGAGTTTAAGGCCAAAGCTCAACAGGGAGTGAGCAGACACGCAATATCATGCGCCAAACACAAGTTTCCCGCAAACTTCGCTGCATGCTGTAAAATGGTTCTGCCTGGTTTATTGCAAGACGGGGCTTTCTGGCATCTGCTTAGGCTTTAGGGCAGAGTTAACGTTCAATAATCTGAAGGATTTGATTGGTTGAGCAGGATTTGATGGGTGTGGCTAAGAGTGTGAGGCAGAACTGAGGGAAATAAAGTGTATGATGGCCTGCAAACAGCACACAGACAGACCAACTATCATATCACATCACATCACTCCACGGCGTATGTGTGTGTGCGTGTGTGTTTGTGATGGGTTTGTGTCATATGCATGTATCTGTAAATGCAGCAACAGTCAAGTTTGTGTGTTTTTGTGTTACACAACAAAAGACAAAAGGAAGGGTTCGGGGACATGACTGCATGTTGTGTGTGTATATTGCATGGAGCGAAGTGCTGTCCAGGGGGGAGATCTTCTTCTGCTCCAGTTAGAGCGGTCAGACACCAGCGCAGCCATCCATGGTCCACTTCCTGTGCATTTCCTATTGACCTCTGACCCCTGCTGGTTGATTTTAGGTCCAGAGGGATATTTAGACCCTTCATCTACGGGCATATTTTTTTACTTGTTTTTGCAAAGGAATTTTGAAAGGAAAATAAAGGAAAATATAATATTTATTTTGACAAGAAAAATGTCTGTTTGCAATAATGCTTCACTTGATATTATTATTGATAAGAGATGTAACATTATTTTATCAGTAGTCCAACCCTTTAATTGCTATTTCCCTCCTTCAGTCAGTAAACAAAACAATGAATCCACAGATTCTTCCAGTATACTAATTTGTTGTTAAACCTAACATGACGCAATGTTTCTAACCCATGTTCCATATTTTGAAAGTTGCATGAATGACAAGCTGTCATTTCTATAAACTAACGGTATGCTAATGAGGGGAAACAGTGACTCTACTCTGTCTTAGAGTCACTTTTCAAGCCACATATAACGTACTTTCAAGTTCCAAAATACGTTTACAACCAGCACATTTATTGGCCAGAATTGACTTTATACAGTTCATGCAAAGCAATTGTTCAAATGAATTTCCTATGTGAGAATTTGTAGAGATTAGTTAGAGAGTAGTTTTGTTAGTTTGTCTGTTTAAAAATTACACCGTCAGCATGGTTTCACATCATCATTTTCAGTTTCTGCAACTGTTTTCTCAAAAAAAAGGAGTTTACACTGAAACGAGGAAAGTGAAAAATGGTTCACTGCGAGTTCATTAGATTTAAAAGGTCCAAACAGATCAGTTTCGAAGGAATGAGCGAATCAGCACTTAAAACTGCTGCTAGAAGCACATTTCCATCTATCTGCTCTTCAAGTGTCACCGTGCTCGCTTTAGGCTTTGCAAGATCCTCTGAAAGGTTGTGGAGTTAATCAGATGTAGGAGCTGAAGTGATGTACTGTCATCGTTAGTTTGAGGGGTTTAGCAGAAGTAAACTTATTTCCAGAGCTGAACTTCTTTGAAGCATGTCTCCGTTTTGCATAATGTCTCAAACATTGTTGTCATCACTCATTTAGACATTTTCCCTTTTTATCCACTCCTTTTGCTTACGTTGCAGCAGGAGGTCTTCTGGCTGTTTGAATGTCAGGTGTGAAAAATATGCAAGGCTTTTAAATGTGACGTGAGCTGTCATCATGGAGACCAGGAAGGTCTATAAAATTTTAAAAAAGTAAAATGTACAATGACTCTACAGACCAACTTTAAGATTTTAGTCGAAAAATGCCTGGTCAAGCTATGGATTTTTCTGACTTTGCAGTTTCCCCACACTACTGTCCTCTTCAGAGCACATGCAGTATCAGTGTGTACAGTATCCCAGCCATCCATTAATATTCCCAGCTGTTCTGTGGTTAATTTCCTTCTTTTGTATATTCTCTCAGTTCTGCCTCTGCGACCTCCTAATTTACCCAGAGGGAGCAGAAAGTTTCATCTCCTCTTATTAAACTTAATTTCCACAGTGTGTGCGCGCGAGTGTGGGTGTGTGTGTGTTTGCTCAAAGACAAGGAGAAGCAGCCATGCAGTAAATTGTCCTTGTCATCCGTGTGTCACCAGCAGAGTCGGTAACCTTAACGAGGACTGCGTGTCCGCCCGCTCCGAGGCTCAGTGGCGGGGGTCTCTAAGGGCCCTCCGGTTGGTGTCCTCATCTCACAGCCGGAACGCTGCGGACCCAACGGGATGCTTTCCTCCGACGCCCTCAAACAGCGTCACTGCTAATTAGCCAAGCAGTTTGGAGGTGTAAGGTCCTTCTGTTGGTTGTTTTGTAGGAAAAACACAGCTGACTTCACGGTTGCGCTGATTAGAAGTTTCTCAGTATGATTTTTCTGAGCTTAATACCTTGCTCAAGGACAGCAGAAATGTTAAAGCAAATGTTCAAGAACCTGGAAGCTGATAAAATACATGGAAAGTTGTTTCTTTCTTTGTTTATTTTGTAATGAAAGGTAAATTATAGATGTCTTTATGAAACCCCCATGTTCTGGAGTAACTATTGAAAAGGAACACTGACTTCCTTATTAACCCACTTTTACTACCAGACCAGAAATGGAGCTCAATTGGGGGATTGGTGTTGCGTCTGCAGTGAGGTGGTCGCTGTACTGATCTGTTGTGGTGAAGACAGAACTGAATAAAAAAGATGAAGATCTCAACTTACTGGTTCCTACCCTCCACTACGGGCATGAAATGGGTAGTTACCAAAAGATCAAGATCGTGGATAGAAGCGGTTGAAATGAGTTTCTTCTGACGGGTCTCTGGGTTCTCTCTTAGAGATAGGGTGAAAAAGTGCTTTTTCACATCGAGAGGAACCCTTTGTCCAGATGAGACACATCTCACCAGGAGGAGACCCAGAGAAAGACCCAGAATATGCTGGATGGACTATGACTCTCAGCTGACCGGGGAACCTGGGATTTTTTGACTCTGCCAGCGGAGCTGGTCCAAATGGCTAGGTAGGGGGGAGTCTGGGTCTCACTGATTAGGTTGCTCCCCCTTATCAGGAGGAAAATAATTTGTGTAGAGTCCCAATTTCTTTTAACCTGAGGATTTGCCCAATTTGGGTTTCAATAAAAGCCTCTCTGATTCAGATTTAGCTTGCTTTGAAAACAGTTTTTGTTGGTTTCTTGAAGGATTATTTTAAATTTGGGTCAATTTTTGGTTTAAAAAAAGTTAAAAAGAAACATATCAATTATAAGTGTGTGTGTGTTCTGACAGATCCAGTTTTCGTAAACTGGATTTAATGACTACGGATCGTTTTCGCACCATTGAGAAATGGGGTCAGTATGTGCTCAGTGTTGCATGGCTCCCCCCTGCGACTGTGACTCAGCCTCTCTTGCCCTCTGCTGTCACTTAAAACATCTCCAGCCCCCCCACCCCACGCACACTCTCACGCTTATCGCTCCTCACAGAGATTTGACTCAGATTCTCCCCTTCAGTCGTTTTCCTGGCTGCTTGCTCCGTCTCTCTCATAGTATCGCCTTTGTAAACGGATCCCCAGCCCCGGCCTGCATTTGCATGGGTGGGAGCCAATAAGGGGGGCCGACTGGGAGAGTAAGGAGGAGAATTTTATTTCCATATATAACGAGGCCTTTTCTGCAGGCAGCTAGAGACCCAGAAAGCACAGGGAGATGAATTTATTTATGTATGGTTTTGTCAAAGATCTCCCCCAACACTTGAAGTCAGTCCAGGAAGCCAATTATGCACTGGATTGCGAGAAAAACATTTCTTTACATGTCATTTAGTCTCTTCAGCTTGCTTTTCCATTCCCCTTCACATAAAAAAAAAAAAAAACGAGAGAAAAGATCAGCTGAGGAGTAGTCGAACCGAACCACACTGATTCCGTCGTTATCGCTCCTGCTTCACGTCTCATTTTTGTTGCGATCAAAGCAGCAGCCTTTCATCTGCTGCCTGCAACTCTTGTGCTCGGCTTGAGGCCCGTTTCAGAGAGAAGCAGCTTCAGGGTGATAACTTACCATCGTCTTCACTTTCTTGATTTTACTGTAAATGTCAAGGAAAACTCGCCCAAAACCATAGAGCGAGCAGAACAACAACATGATGTGCAAGACGCCAAGAGTGCTTTTGTTCTTATCAGTCGAGATGAAGCAGCAATAGAGGAGAGGGTTAGAATAAGAAATGCGTTTGCATCTTATATTCTCCAGGATTTTTTTTTTTTTTTCCCACATTTTTTGCCAGTTCTAATCTGCGATGCGAAAGAATTAAAGCGTGGAGCTGAGGCGTTATCTCCTGCACACAGCACAAGAAAGAGAGGAGAGAATAGGCAAGAGCTGAATAATGAATCAAACACACTACAAAGCCTTTTACATTTCCTATACTTCACCTTAAATATTAAGAGGACTGCTTCTCGGCCCAATATTCGTCTTAAGAAAACGGAGAAGTAGGAACCGTCGTTACAACTGGTGGCTAAAAAGAGCTCTCCGTTCTGTCGGTTTCTGGGTTTTTGACTGACTCCCAACTCGCTTGAGGATGTTTTGCATAATGTTGACTGGGCGACCGAAAATGGAGGAGTATCTAAGCATCTGGACAGCCCGTGATGAATGCCAGGAAGTCTCAGCGGGAATGCCGTCTGATGGATCATAAGACTGTGCGGAGATATCTCTTCACTGAAAAAATGGTGAAATTTATTCAAGCATCTTGCAGTCAGAGCAGCGCTCCTCAGCAGGATTTTTTGAAGTCTTTATTTTATGACTTCTCCCCCCCCCTGCCCTTTCATACACTTTTTACCCAGATATTGTGCGTTCGATCATTGGTCTTGAACAAAGAACAACATGTTTTTCGCATAGGTTACATCTATGATTAACTGATGTTTTGGTTCACATGTGTTGCTTTTTTTATGTGATAATCTGATGTAAACCAACGGAAGCAGGTTTTACAAACACTGATTTTTATTTCAACATCAGATACTGGCTCGGTTTCGTAAACACTTTGCTTCTTTGCATCGAATGTTGTCCACATAGCTCCTAAAGTTAGCCACATATAGCTGTTTTCTGTAATACCTATGTGTAGAAAACTTGGTTTGATGCAGTCAGATGTTGAACACTGCTCATATTTAAAGTTGGAAGTCATGAAGTAACATAGTCATCCCTTATCAAACCGATCATGACTTTTTGGAGATTATAAGCTTAAAGCATAACAAAAATAAATCCCACCAATTGAGGATCAATCTTTTTCCCCACTTTTTTTTTTTTTTCAAAAACTCATGTTCCATAGGTAATTTCCACAGAAAAAAATGTTATAGCCCCTGCCTGATTGAATAATGGTTAATGGCTGTTTGAGAAGAAAAGGCCTAAAGCTACCACTGTTTAACATATGGCGAGGTGCTAATGGAGCCCTCAAGATGCTCCTGTCTGTATTGTTAACTGCCAGCAGTGAACTTGAAGCCACGGCGGCAGAAGCGACGTGAGATTTCACAGCTTCCCCCCGAAGATAATCTGATGTTAATTACCATGGGGTGCCAATAAATCACTCACAATCATGTCATAAACATGAAGGGGTCCTTCATGCATCATTATAGCTTTGCAAAGAGGAGTGAGCGAGCCTGGGACTTGCTCTGTGACACCCTCAGCTTTGCATAAAGGTCCCTTCATTATCCCGCCCCATCATTTCACTTCACAAGACAGTGGCGCTTTGACTTTAACAGCCTCCATCGTGTCTTTCTTCACATTCACTCATTCCACCGATGTCAAATTACAACCTGTCTCCTCACTGCACTGAGGCTCCATGTGGAGCTCCATAAAGCAGCGTTAATATGGGCAGGAGGACAGAGGACAGAGGTAATTATAGACTTTTCAGCTCTTCATTAGAATCGATTATGTAACTGATGCATTTAGAAGCATTTTATAAAATGATTAATTCAATTTGCATTTAAATGATTCATCCGTCTACATTTTATGCTCTTTATGATGCCTCCAAACCCAGCATGTAGTGTGTCAGAGGCTGCCAGTCTTTTATAGAGCTCTTTGATTGCAGATACCACTCAGTCTGAAAGACTGCAAACATAAAATTAAGGCCCTCTTAAAAATGATGATCCAAATCACCACTTAGTTAGTTCCAGCTTTAGTTGAAGACTTCTTTCTGACATATTCTGTGGATTTATTCATAGACGTTAAATTAGAACAACGCAGGCGGCAAACTGGAAAGAAAATAGAAGAGGAAGCGTTGAGCTTCAGTGCTGAATTTGAAAGATGTTGGCCAAACGTTGCCTGAACCGGGCTGCTCGCACCACTTACCATCTGCCGGCCATTATAATCAACACTTCAGCTGACTGTGAAGCGGGTTTTAAGGATCTGATCAGTGAACTAACATATGATTAGGCAAAAACTTGTGGTTTCTTTGATGAGTTAAATCACATATCATGTTGGGATGCCAGAAATATCACAGAACCACGAGACTTGACAGGCTGGTTCGGTTTAAATTTAGGAAAGAGCAGCTGGTGTCGCATAATTCTTGGATTCAATCAACAGTTTTATTTGTGTTCATTTTTACATACTGATGAAATTCTTCAATAAGGTCCAACTTTACAAGTTTAAGCAGGAATATACTATTGAATAGTTGCGCTTGAATCTGAAGTCATAGAGCAACAGCTCCAAAAACATATTTTCAAGCCAAGCTTTTGTAATTAGACATTTCAGAATGATACAAACTAACAAAAGATTAATTGTACACACAGACCTTTTTCCCAAAATGTACAGGTTCAACATGGAATTGGCTTAAACAGATAAAATGGAAAGTTAAAGAAAATTATATTCCTAGAGAAGGAAATGTAATGATCTGAGGTTGTTTGACTGCAGGCAAAGTTAATGACTCGCACAGAGTACAAGTTTTAGGTGTGGAAAAAAACATTTTAATGTAGTACATCCTAGTCTGGTCCAACAGTTTGTTCGTCCTGCAACAAGATAATGAACCAAATCACAGCTCCAGGCACTTTACGAACATGGTAGCGGATAACCCCAGCAGAATCTCCAGAAATAAAGTTTTTAGCTGCTTGTCAAGGTCACATTAAACTATCTAACTGGTTTTAGGTCCAACAATCCTAGTAGAAATATTTTGACTTTTAGAATAGTGTCATGTTTTACATCTCCAAAAGGAGGATACTTTAGGAATCCGATAATTTAACATTGAATCAGAATGCTGAACATCGTACAAGTGTATGTTTTGTCATTAAATTTTATTGTGACCAAAGTGGAAAACAATTAGTTTCCCTTTTTCCTTATAGAAAGTTTATTATTTCTTTTTTCTGATCCCTGGTGAAAAAGTGCTACCTCTCCAATCTTCTTTGGTGGGCAAGTGACAGTAGCACCTATTTATGTCTAAAATATGTTGTAAGGTTTATACATTTTAGTGTTGTTGAAGGAGTACTGCATGTATTTAGTATCCCATAATGGAAAAATGGCTGTGCAGATAAATGTGATGTTAATTCCATCACCCCTACAGAGTGAGCTGCTTTCTCCCTCTTTTTAAATATTTTCAAAAAAGCTGTGATAAAATATTTTCACATCGTATCATAAAGAACATTGTTCCAGAAGTGCAAACCTTGCAATAAGTGTCGCTGGAGGTTTTTTTGGAGTTGTGTTAATCCTCCAACATCTCCTCTTTTATAGAGGTGGTTTAATAGTAAGCAATTATTCTATGTATTTGACTAAGAATAACATTTTGACGATGTCCTGAAAAGTATATCTAATTTAATTTACTCATAAAGTTGCAAGTCTATTAAGAAAATGAAAAAAATACAGTTATTTACAAGTATAAAGTTTTAGGAAAGTCATGTATTAGGTCAAGGATTCAAGGTTAGTGTGACTGATATACATCTCCAGTAGTCCACAGCGCTGCATGAAGGGATAAAGTTTACAACTTTCAGGCTCTAATCAGACTATTCTCCATTCACCTCTAATGTATTTCTGTTTATTACTCTAACTGTGCTTGTAGTCATAATTCATCATGAATTTTTTATCGCCAGAGAGCCTGGTAGTACAAAGGTTAAATAAGTAAAGGCAGTACAATAAAGTAAAACAAAATTCTCTCTCTCCCTCTTTGCCTCTTATAAATCTCCATATCCAATGGGCATGGAGGTGACTCAAACAACCTGGCTGCGGTCGGAGAAAGCCAATTAAAGTGGAAGGCAAACGTGCTCCGTAACTTCAGAGTTGCTTCTCTCTTTCCAAGTCTGTCCGCTGCTCTGATCACGGTGACGGGTCTATTACACACTCTGTGTGTGCTTGAGCTGATACAGGCAGTGACGCAGCAGTTGCAGGTACACAAGAGCTCAAATGGAATCTATTTAAACTGGTTAAATGTTACTGGGAGATGTGGCAATTACCTACAAGTTGGGGGTCTTCTGTTGTTTTTACTATTTCATAACTTTGTCTATATTCACATTCATTTTTCATTTCAATTCCAGTCTAGCTTGAAATCAGTTTGGAGATGTTACTTGGTAAAATATTATTAGGAACATTGAACACCCCATAATATAAAAGCTAAACCAGATCTCTGAAGTGCCTATCAGTTAAATATGTGTCAATTTTGCCTCAATTAAATGTTTCAGTGAGTGGACATATGAGCACATAAAATAAAAACAATTTTTTTTTTTTTTTTTTTTCATTTTAGAGGCAGGAAGTTAAATCTCAATCATCTGACGATGCATTATTTGATCATGTAGTTCATTTGCACAATAGCACCTTTAAACGTTTGGTGATGTGCGTCTTCTGCATTGCCCAATAGGTGTCCTTGAACTGGGCCATTTACATAAATGTGTTGTGTCTTTTAAACAGCAATTCACTCAGAATCTAATAGAACTTGTGTGAAAATGAAAATCAGATCAACATTTTGATAAAGGCATTAACTAATGAACAGACGGTTGGCCTGTCCGCACCACCTAGACCACAAGAGAACTGGTGGTAATTGTCACAAGTATAATGCATACATGCTTATCTATATTTCTATTTTATACATTTTGTTTGGAAAAAGTGAACTGAGTTACCTTTGTTGTTACATTGAAATATCATACAATACTTAATGCATTCAGATGGGACTAGCCAGGCAAAATATAGGTTAGGTATTCAACAATTTATTATGGAGTAGATGCTTTAAATTGGCAGTTTGAGTAATGTGAATGGGATAAAAAAATGATTCTGTTACACCCATCCTCATGGATTTCAACAGTGCGAATCCTAGTGAACTTCACCAGCTGCTGGTAATCTGTTCTGATTATTTGTTGTCTTGTGATCTTTAGTTCCAGTTCACTTACTATGTTGAATGTCAGGTACAACTAACATTTCTCTCAAATGTAACCAGAAGTCAGCAACTTTGAGAACAACATGCTGAACATGAATAACTTGTCCAAACAGAAAAGGTTTGGTAAAAATAATAATAAAACAAGTTAAGAAGATTTTGTACATTTTCTCATTATATTTATCCTTAAGCCACAAACTTTGTGTAAAAAAAAAAGATTGATATACAAAGTTTAGTCAGACAAAAGATTATGTTTATTCAAATGAATCATATAAATAAATAAATTTTGCAGCTACAAGCTTTGCTTTCCACGGGATAATATTGGTTTTGCAACTCCCACCACATTTTACTTGGGAGAAGAAATGGCAAAAAAAAAAACAAGCGGTGATTGTTGTTTCGACTTTAAGCAAATATCACGATTCTTTTTGCCTCATTGAGAATACCCTTTTCTTCAGGTTGACATTTTATATAAAGCTGCCACACTAATTTTGTCATGGAAAATATATGATAGATTGATGTGAGGAGGTATAAAAAAAACAGGAAGAAGCTGAGAATAGACTTCAGAAGATGATGCAGGAATGATGTAACTTTTCCTTGCATTCCAACAGCGAGGAATCGGCTGGAGAATCACAGGCTGGACTACCATCACTCCTGTCAGTCTGTGCTGCTGTTTGGACACGGACCTGTAAAGTATCTAGGAATTTTGACTGTTTGCTTTAGTTTTTGTCTGTGGTCTCTGAATCAGTCCTCTCTTGTTAAGTGCAGCTATGTAAATGCGGTTTGGTTGCAGCTGAACGTCAGTAATCTAAATGAGGGTAGAAAACCAAACTCTGAACATTCAGACTTTCACCTGATTCTCTTTAAGTTGCTGTTACAGATTCATGATGAGGCTGCTGCCGTGTCGACAGCATGCCACAGTTATTTACTGCTGGTGTTTTCATCAGGCAAGCTACCACTTCACACACTCTCGGAGCATTGAAAACAAAATGTTCATATGAATGCTCTTCACCCGCTTCTGCTACGATCTAAGCATTCTGCTTCATTTGAGTTCAGAGTGCCTCTCTGTTTGGGGTTTTGTCTGCCATGCTGCATCCTGACTTGGACCTACCTCAGGCCAGTATTAGACCCAGCCGGTGTCATCCTTATTTATGCGCACAGAGTTACAGTGCATCTCCTCATCCACTCAGCAGTTGGCAGATAAGAGCCTGCTTTATCCTGCTTATCTCGCAAAAGATAAAACACCGTCGGAGGCAAAGTGGAAATGAGATGTGAAGACAAACGGCATCTTTAAATCTGTAAGGAGTGTGAAATGCTCTCAGACTGGTCAGTTCAGCATAATTCAGCATCATCACTAAAGAATTATGATAATTTGCCCTGACTGGATGAGTGAGGGGAAGAGAGGAAAACTGGAATACCATATTCAGCATCAGTCTATCTGTTTTCTGAGACGCATGTGTAAATAGAAACGGTGGGTGACGTGCACTGATACTCTACCAAGTGAGCATGGAGCACTATGACCTCTGACTGACGAACACCATGTGACGAGACTAGATTTTTAAAGGAACCTTTAATGAATTCTGACTGTGACAAATACAATTTTTTGGAAGGAGTTAAAAAAAATAACTGACTCAGTGCAAAACAGAAAATATGAAGAATTTCAAATCTGTAAAGTAAGCCAACTGAACCAAAACTGTGAGCCCTTTAGCACAGTTATTTATATTCATCTTGTGGTAATGATGCTCTAACAAAAACATAAATTTTACTATGGACTGGATCCGAAACTCCAAAATGCCTCCAGTTAAAAGACAATAATGCTGAAAGTATTATGATAAATAAAAAACATCTTCTCTCACAGATGATATTTTAATGGACACATCGTGAGCAGAAAATCAAGTATCAAGGTTTTGGCTTTGAACTGGTGATACAAATTTTGGCAGAATGTAATTTCTATTGAATATGGTTTCTGTCAGAGGTGTATCAAGCACAAGTTAAAATTTGACAAACTCACAACTGTTCCCTTTCCCTTACAGTTTCCAGTCCTTAATTTATCAAATATGTATTTTTTCTAGTTTCCTTTTTTCTACTTGTTTCATTTAACACATAATTCTCATTGCATCTAAGCTATAGATTGTTTTGTTTGTTTGTTTGTTTGTTTTATTTCATGGTGACATGAATCTTTTATAGCTGCAGATTCAGATGTTTCCAGTCCAGGCTATGTTGCCTTGTCTGGTAATCACATAAGCTGAAAACAACAATGAGCACAGGCTCCGTTTGCTGCCTGCTGTCAGTTTCGCTTTCTGAGTATCTTTCTGATGGAGCGACATTTTGTTTCGACTGGCGGTCAGTAAAGACTCTCGTTGCCTCCGCCTCCTTCTGTTTTCTATTTTCTCGCCAATTCTTCTTTTCTCCACTGCTGCAGACATGACAGAACGCTGTGAAGCTCCCTGACAGTGTTTCGTTTTCCTCCTTTTGGTGTCGTTTGTGCCTTCTAGTGAATTCGATCCCTTCACATGAAACATTTCCTGTTTCCCTTTTTCTTCACTCAGCCACTTTTGACAAATCGCATACAAGTTTTCATCCCCCCGACCATATTTCATGGCGGCTGAAGGTTGCAGAGGCTGATGAAGATCATTCACTTCACAGTCCATTTGTTAAAATCATTAAAAACATTCAAACATGTAAATTGCATGTATTGGAGTGTGAAGTCATTTTCCCTCCAGCATGCAAAAACACACCAACCTCGCTCAGAAAGTTTAATCTTCATCAACTGGAGAGACAGTGTTGACACACCCGAGCAGTCTCAGAGTGCTGATTCTAATCTGCCAACCTGGCTTCCAGAGATTAGACACATCCCTTTAGGGTGTTGATTGAAACATTTGCATCTACTTAAGTTCGTTTGGTTACACATATATTTTTGTTCAGCTTTGTCAGGCAATTAACTGAACATTTATCAGATTATTTTCAGTTCAACGAGATGATGTGATAGTTGATATTTATCTCTGCTGAAACAAGAAGGAGATATTCTACATTGTTCTGGATGAGCTCACTTTCTGGTTATTGTACTAAGCTCTGTGATGAGGCGTGGAGGCTTCAGGTTTTAAACTATACATGGCAAGCATTATTGAAAAAAGACAGCAGTGCAAAGTTATTTCCTGATCGTTTAATAGTAGAATGTAATAGCATATTTCTTAATTATTAAAGTTTTCTCAGAGACTTGTGCATTTTCTGTACACAATATCCATGTTTTTTGGGGGGTTTTTTGTTGAGAAATTAATATATGTAATTATTTCTCACACAATTTAATGCATTTGACTAAATCCTCACTGGTTCAAGTCTAAAGAAATGCAGAATGAAGAATTAACTTCAGGTTTTCCAGTTAATAATAGAAAGGAAAAAAAACAACATTTTGCACATTGTGTATTGACACTGATGTTGGAACTTACGGTGGCCGTGAGGTGCAAAGCAATTACAAATTACAAAAACACTACAACATTAACGAAAACACTACAACATTAACGAAAACACTACAACATTAACGAAAACACTACAACATTAACGAATCACTACAACATTAACGAAAACACTACAACATTAACGAAAACACTACAACATTAACGAAAACACTACAACATTAACGAAAACACTACAACATTAACGAATCACTACAACATTAACGAAAACACTACAACATTAACGAAAACACTACAACATTAACGAAAACACTACAACATTAACGAAAACACAACAACATTTACAAAACGGAAAAGGTAGGTCCCAGTGGAGACCTAAGAAATCGCTGATTGGACTACAGCTCGTTAGAAAACGGAAAAGGTAGGTCCCAGTGGAGACCTAAGAAATCGCTGATTGGACTACAGCTCGTTAGAAAACGGAAAAGGTAGGTCCCAGTGGGGACCTAAGAAATCGCTGATTGGACTACAGCTCGGTTTACTTTTGGTTTATCGGAAGTTATTCTGGCACGCTCCGTTTGAGTGAGCATAGACACAATATAAGAGTAGACCCCGCATTGGCTGCTCCGGCGCAGGAAATACGGCGGCCATCTTAGAGCGATAGTCCCTCCTACTTTGCCAATCAAAACAACAGGGATATTATTGTTCAGATCGATGGATTATTGATGTCAGGCTCCACAAACAACATTTCACAACAAAGATAGACATATATATACCTGTAGGAGCTATTCTTCCCATTGTTTTGTTAAATCTTAGAATTTAAATTGTTTAGTTTATTCTTAGCATTTGTTTGATTTTCTAATTGATTTATCATTAGAATTTTTATTTTAATTTTTGTTTAGAATAAGTTTTTTGTTTAGTAATTCACTTAATTAGTTAATTAATTTCAGATTGGAATGTGGGTATTTCACGGTATAAGTAGGTGGGTCTTAAGTAGCTTATTATGCATGTGGTGGTCACAAGGTTTTTTACCAGCTAATCAGTCACATCGGTTTTCATTTTGACAGTCAGTGAACAGGTACAGGAGTGGGAGCAGAAACCTGTAACCTTTGGCCTGATCTGCAAATAAAACCAAAGAACCATATTTAGACTTTTGATTTCTTTTTGCTGCATAAACAAGAATCCATGTGCATCAGGTGACTATTTGAGTTTGATTCACCTTTTGTTTTGATCACCTTTGAGTTTTGAGTTTTTTGATTTTTGAATTTAAGTTTTTTGGACAAATGGTCACTACATAATACATATTTATGTAACTATACAAACACAAATAAATAATGATTAATTAATAATGGCACAAATAAATAATGATTAATACTGAATAATATATATTAAATGCATGTTTATATGTATGTATATATACATATATTTTTTAATGAAATTTGTGCAAATTAATTTGTATGTAAGTGTAATTCTATAAAACAAATTAGATGTTAACTGACAGTTGTGGAGTGAAATATTTTTCTTGATCTTTGTTTACAATCTAAGATTTTTTTTTATATAGGCAATATATATATATATATATATATATATATATATATATATATATATATATATATATATATATATATATATATATTAACATGCATCCAATATATATTATTCAGTATTAATCATTATTTATTTGTGATTGTATAGTTGTATAACTATGTATTATTATGATAAATTATACACACAGCCGTTCACCATAAATTATTCACGGCTGTGTGCTTTGTAATATGCTCATCATACATCGATATCAGAATATTTCTGATATCGATTCCTATTCTATTGTTATAGCTACTAATCATATTTAAAAATGCTGAACTATGTATTAAAAACATACTTAAATAATACAATTATTTATAAATGTAGCTTTGATAGATGTCTGAATATAGTTTCCAGTGACAAAAAAGTGTGTTATGATCGATTAAATGCGCTGATATGTTATTTTGCCCGCTAAACACATAAGGCTAAGTGGAGTGGTCTACCGCTTCAAGATGGCTGCCCTAAATCTAGTCAGCGACAATAGGGGAGAGCGGTGCATGAGGCGTCTATCCTTATATTATGTCTATGTGTGGATCACCAAGTACATTCATGTTTTAAAAAAACACGTAAAGCCAGAATAACTTCCGGTAAACCAAAAGTAAACCGAGCTGTAGTCCAATCAGCGATTTCTTAGGTCTCCACTGAGACCTACCTTTTCCGTTTTGTAAATGTTGTTGTGTTTTCGTTAATGTTGTAGTGTTTTCGTTAATGTTGTAGTGATTCGTTAATGTTGTAGTGTTTTCGTTAATGTTGTAGTGATTTTGTAATTTGTAATTGCTTTGCATTAATGTTGTAGTGTTTTCGTTAATGTTGTAGTGTTTTCGTTAATGTTGTAGTGATTTTGTAATTTGTAATTGCTTTGCGTTAATGTTGTAGTGTTTTCGTTAATGTTGTAGTGATTTTGAAATTTGTAATTGCTTTGCGTTAATGTTGTAGTGTTTTCGTTAATGTTGTAGTGTTTTCGTTAATGTTGTAGTGATTTTGTAATTTGTAATTGCTTTGCATTAATGTTGTAGTGTTTTCGTTAATGTTGTAGTGTTTTCGTTAATGTTGTAGTGATTTTGTAATTTGTAATTGCTTTGCGTTAATGTTGTAGTGTTTTCGTTAATGTTGTAGTGATTTTGAAATTTGTAATTGCTTTGCGTTAATGTTGTAGTGTTTTCGTTAATGTTGTAGTGTTTTCGTTAATGTTGTAGTGTTTTTGTAATTTGTAATTGCTTTGCACCTCACGGCCACCATAGGAACTGACCGCTAAGACCTTCTTGAATGTGCCTGTGCAAAAATGATTTGGTACAGAAACTAGTATTTATTCTACCTCTTCCGTCTTTTACGTTGGTACTATTGATACAATACAGTTGTGCTAAAGTTTCTAGGTAGACCTTATTGACAAATGCCTTTGGCCTCTTTACTTTATTTTTGTTATTGCTGTCATTTGAGATGTTGCACTTTTTTTTATCTATTTATTTATTTTATTATTTCGATGCTGATGCCCCATTCCCTATAGAATGGTCAACAGAGCCAAATTTACAAAAGTAACTTGATTAATATCAGAGAACAAACCTTTTTTTTTTTTTTACTTGATTTTAGGATTGTTGAATTTCTTTTTTCAGAACTTCATCTCTCCCTTTTTGCATTTGAGTTTGGAACTTTAAAACCAATGCACCATTGCCATATATTGTACAGAAAGATAAATCCATAGACCTATGAAAAACAAAAATAAAAGGTCCACAGCCACAATGCTCCAATGGCATTATAGAAACATGCCCTCCTCAATGTGGACAAGCTTTTACCAGTCTATTTGAAAAGTAACTGTTACATTAAAATTGAGTCTGCATCATGTTGCTGGTGTCCTTCGGATCATTCCAAGATCATTTTAAAATAAACTATTCCATGTTGATAATCATAACTGTAGCCACGTTTGCTCTGACTGATCACCACTTTGCATGTAAATACACTCTTGCACCCCACAGCACACACACACACGCACACGCCCACACACACAGAAAATAAACATCCTGCATGTTTTTATATGCAACCTCTGACCCTCCAACACAGCTGTAAACACACCATTAATAGAAATCCATGTGTATATCATCAAGACAGGCTGCAGTGCTGATCTTTCCCATAAGTCACCGGGGCTTGTTGTGACTATTGATCTGGCAATCCTTCTGAACACACACACAATGTTTACATGCCAGCTAGTTCAGGCAGCTCTGAGTTGATGAAGAGACACCCAGGAACAATCATTCCTAAGCCACAATACATATATATACATAGTTCAATCTGGAACGACTCAGACGGACAAAGGGAAACAATTAAAAGATTTAATGACGGGAATGAACAACAGTTCTTTGGCGCTCGGACCCCGGCAGTTAATTTGAGCTGAGATTTGATGTGAACTCGATGAACATCCCGATAACTGATTAGGCATATTCTCCCCCGGGGTCTGACACTGGTGGTGGAGGTCAGGAAAGGGTGCTATCCTAGAGCCGAAGGATGTGGGTGGAGAAGGGGAGGTGGTGGGTTGAACGCAGCTGGGAAGCAGCTGACGACTTGGGTGTGGATCCTTTAAGCAAGAGCCTGATTGATGATTGAACGCGCTGGGTGAGGTCCAGCGCTGGGGTCGGAGATGAGCATGATGTCAATGGGCAAACGGTGGGGGCGGAGTCTTCCAGCTTGAACTTCCTCTTTAGCTCCATTAGAAGATATATAGTAAATATGATGCACAAGCTACATCTATAAACAACAACAACTGATGAAGCTGATACTTTTGGCCCACTGGGCGTAAATTTTTGAGAGGAAAAAAATGAACTAATGGGACACTGGAAAAGATGATTGGTGTGTGTGTGTGTGCGCGCAAGGTATGTTAAAAAAGAGTTAGCCTATTACCAAACTATTAAAGCCTGAAATACCATCTCGATACAAAACATGTTGCAGCAGCACAAATGTCCCCAACCTAATGCCAACATCCACAGTTCACACGAAGAAGTTTTATTTTCTTCAACGTTATGTGAATGATCAGTAGTTTCTAAAACACTCGGAAGTTGAATGGGTGTAATTGCACTTTGCATCAATCTGATGGTTGAATAACTTAAGTAACAAATTATAAATTATACATATCTTTGCCTTTGAGCTGTTTATTCAATAATCCTAGCCTTAAAAAGGTTTTTGAACTGAAAATATTCCTTATTTTGTCAATGTGTAGCTTTTGATTAAAATGTGATGGTACTCATTGATTACAGACCCTGTAATTAACTTGATTCTTAAGTCAGTAGCTATCAGCACATAAGGCCTACTCTTGTTTTTTTTTATCAAGAATGATAAATTTCCACCTCTTTATGCAATAATGAAACAGAGTTATTCTATTTAGTTTTGATTGATGTTCATTCCAGACTGTTTGGATATGTTTTACCAAGCAATCATGACATCCCCCCGCCCAAAAAATTTTAGTTTTCTGACAATTGAATTTATCATCCATCATCTAAATATTTTCTAGATATGAGGAAATATTTTGTGATGTATTATAAAAGAGACTCACATTCATCGGAGTCACTCAGATTTACCTGGATTTCACTGAGACTCCATGACTGTAGGATTCAGTTCATGTATGGCTCCAGGCCTTCTGCTGACATTTAACCTCGGTGTGGAAACTTAGAGACACATCAGGGGGATGTTCAGAGAAAGCTTCTCATCCATTCGTGTGCAGGTGTGTGTATGTGTGTGTGTGTGTGTGGAGGTCATCTGCTGCCTGAAGCAGAGAATCCCTGTCACCCCTCTGGAGTCTCTCCATTTCTCACCATCTCTTGAATTCACTTCTCTCCTTTTCTCTTTTCTCTCTCGTTGTCCAAGTTCAGTTTTCCTGATCGTTTTTGTTCAGTTTTATTTCAAATCGATTTCAAGATTTCTCTGCAGGACTTTACGTGTTGCTTGACAAGTAAGTGGAAGTCTGATCGGTGTCGCCTTAAGATCTTTTCCAGATGTTTAGGATTATTTTCCAGTTATTTTCCAAGCAAGCATTCATCTCTAATTGCTTGGGAGCGGTTTCTTCTCTTCAATAAGAGGAAAAAAATATTAAAGAATAATAGAAATATGAAAGTTTGAACTGGTCATCTTCAAACTTGTATTCAATACTTATTTTTCCTCCATCTCTGACACTTTCATTTCAGTCCACACTTAATTTCAAACTTCTATCATCATTTCATTTTAATGCCGTTTGCAGCTTTTACTTGACCACAAACTCCAAACTTGACCTGTAGATCTGCCTCTCTGACCATCTATGTTATTTTTTTATTTTTATTTTTACTGATATTTCCACCTTATTATTTTATACAACACACGCAAGACTGACAGAAAAAGTGAACTTTGATGTCAGCGGTCTGGTCCCTCACACCCCCTGTTGGGTGAAGAAGCTGGTGTGAGAAAGAACAAAGACGGACTGACAGAGAAAAAAGCTGAGACTCAGAGAGATGCAGGTAGAGGTGAACAAAAACCAGGAAGGACAAAAGATGAAAGATGAAAGGGCGAAAGGAAAAGGAATTTGAAAATGAGTGGAAGGAAAAAACGCCAGGGAAAATGGTAAAAAAAAAAAAAAACATTGTTTCTCAGTCATGTTTATGCAGCTGTAATTAAGAAAAAAATTCTGGAGCATTTTCAAGAAATATTTCTTATCATTGAAGTGAGATTTTTGAGATCTGTTGGAGTTAAAAAATCTAAATATTTATTGATTCAATTTGGATTTTGTTGGATTTATTTTAATCTTTACTTTGTGTCTTATGTTACATACACATATTGTTTTTCTCCATTACTTCTACATGATCTTTTTATCTTGCAAAAGGAAACACTATTCAGATACCTACATGTTTGTTGTCGTAGCTCATTAAACAAGACATTATGTGAACTGGATAAATAAACAACATCTTTGATGTGAGCTTCAGGAATTAGTTTCTCTCATTTGAAGGTCAGGCTTTGTGCTTTGAAATAAGTTGAAAAGCTAAAACATTCAGGGGGAACTTAGAGTGAAGCTACCCTGGATGATATAGAGCTCTGCTAACTCAGGTGTGAACACTGCAGTAACGATTCATTCGACTGACAGAATCAGTCGTTAGAAAACAGCGTCCGAAGACGTGACAGCTGAGACACAATTGACACCTTATGCCAATTGTTGCAGCTGAACTTGTCATTATTGGAGCATTGAGGATATTGACACTTAAGTGATGAATTAAATTCAATATACCGTGCAGCTCCAGATGAGACGGTTCAGGCATCTGGTCAAGATGTGTCCTGGAAATGTCCCATTTGGACGTTTTCCAGGCACATCCAACTGATGATAGGCCTGGAAGTTTCATGCTAAATGGCTTTAGGTATGTAAACATCTTGGACTGTTAATACATTTGGTTCCTCTGCAATTCAAGTGTTGCTGGACGCATCACTTCACCTAATCTTGGTCACTCTCCATATAAGTTCAGGGTGTGGATGGATGGATGGATGGATGAATGGATTTCTGTATTTCTGTCTTAGTTTAATCTGGATGCATGTCCACATTCTGACCGGAAACGATAATCAAGTCTAGAAGTTCTAGATTCATTTAAAGATCCAAAAGTGTTTTAGATTCATGTCACCTTACATCTAAATTGGCTTGTTTCAGAACTTGGTCACTCGATGTGTTACCTTTATAAATGTGGGCAAATCTTTGTCTATTTTCTACTAATGCTGAAAGAAAACACAATTTTGCAATTGTGGTGTTTAAATTTAATAAGAGGTAAGATTAAATTTGCACGTGAATAAACTTGTTAACACGATAAGTCATTAAAAATCATGGCAGATGTAAACTGTTACATGAGATATACTCAGTTCAGCGACGGTGCTGGTGCTCAGTTGAAACGTCGTCATCTTTTTCAGGCGTTGGAGCAACAAGCCCCTTTACTTGAGAACAGCTATATATGAGGCGCTTTGGAGAGATTGTAGTTTGGCGATTTTATAGAACTATGGACTCAACAATTTTGAACAACACACAACCTTTTCTGACCTGTGTGATGCTGTGAGAGCTCTAATGGATCCAGCTGCACATTGAGTGAAGAAAAAAATGAAATAAAGAAAAAATAATATCATCCTCCTAGTGCTTTTTTTGTTTTTGCCAGTAGTAACATCTGGCTGTTGATCCCGAGACTCAGGTGATGCAAAAAAAAAAAAAAAAAAAAAACAAGCAAAAATAAATGTTTCCATTGCAGTTTTCCTAAAGATATCTCTTTTGATACAGCCAAAAACTCACCTAAGCCTAGCTCAAAAACGTTTTTACCAAAAAATGTGTTTTCTTTAAGCAAATTTCTTTTTGTAATTTCAATTTGCAAAATATTATGGTAGTGCGAGTATTTTCCTGTTCTATCAGCGAACTGAAGACAACTTCCAGTTCATTTTGCTATAGGTTGAGATTTCTGTCACAAAATGCAACATTTGTGTGAACTGACATAAAATACCCCTGATGAAACTCTGTTAAGCTCTAGAGGCAGGCAAAAAAAAATTATAAGTAAACTTTAAAAAGTAACCCAGGACCTACTTTATTCACATCTATAAATCTATTTTATGTATTTTCAGTTTATCCCTGTACTTTTTCACTTTTCTTTGTGTTTTATTCTAAAGTACTTTGTCATGTCAGCTCAATGAAGGTCTTGCTGCTCCTAGGAAGCGATCGTAACTCGGTTACCCAGATTTGTTTTGTGTAGCTGCAGAGTTGCTCCTTTTTCCACCAGCTGCAGCGCTGAACCAGTTTTTCCCCATGAAGTCAAGCTGCTGAGGCAGTTTCCCTCCTGAGAACAACATCAGTGAGCTGCAGCCTGGATTTGCAGTGACGGACTCAACTTTTGTTTGAGGACTTTTCACTTTTAGGTTTCTGAGTAAGGAGGACAGAAAGAAAAATCTGCCTCGCTTGATTTCTTTCTTAGGAGGGAAAATGAATGTTCACGCTGCAGAGAATGCCTCACAAATCTTACGTCAGTCTCCCTTTTTTCAATTTAAAGAGTCAGATCCCTGAACATGAAAGATCCCGAGCTACTTTTCTTTCACGTCGAGGAAATTGTTGTGAATCTCTCCAGAGTTGGCTGAATATACGAGTAAACAGCAAGAAGTAAAAACTTATGTTTCTCATTTCCCTCCACTGTGGAAATGGAGGATGCCCTCTTTACCTTCCAGTCTATGTCCCATTTCTCCTTCTGTTATATAATATTTGTGCAAAGGTAACGAACAGAAAAGAAATAAGTGAGTGCTAATAACCAATTCTGTCCACTCAGTCTTCAGCAGAATGAAATTGCCTCTTCTTGTAGCTCAAATGAGCTCAAATTTCCCCAGAGATGGGGAGCGAGCCGCTGCACCTAAACACAACACAGTGTTTTTCGACGCGGCTGCCACATGTCGTTCCGTGCGGCCAGTCATACGTGTCAGCATCAATCTGTCTGCAGCATCACTGAGCCACGAGAAAGGCATCAATCAGCTGCAGGTACACTCTCACTGTCGGATCAAACGGGATACGGATCGGAGCAGAGCCGCTGACAGTCGTCACGCCCAACGTGCAATCAGCTCAGAAAGATAGAAACGATTGGCGAGGAAACATGAAAACCTGCCGCTGAAAAACAGGGAGCACTCTGAAGGCTGATGGATATGTCTGTGAAGAGGTGCTGTAGCTTCGCTTGGGAATTTATACAACCGAGATAAAATGTTTACTTTCAGCCTGGTAACAAATGGAGGGTGTAACGGAGGAATAGGTTGTTACTCAAAGTGGGCAAGGGGCCTTCTCAGTTCAGGCTGGCAACTCTTCCGACGATAATTTTCAGACTTGCTTTTAAAATTTTATTCGTTCTACTCCAGCATGTCTGACTGCACCCATTTTTGTTGTGTTTTCAATTCCTGAAACTCTTACGTTGTTTTTCCTGTAGACTTTATTTTCCTCTGGGTCCACCGTTCCCTCGCAGTGGCGGGCCGTATGGGTGGTTTGATTTCCCATTGTCTTTCTCTGAACTTGTGAACTTAAAAGGCTTTCCTGCTGAGGATTGACCACTTGACATTTCAGCCCACAGATGTTGACATGTATTAAATGGACTGCATTTTTACTAAGCTTTTCCAGTTTTTTTGTTATTTTTAGTTATTTATTTTTTCTGGGCTTTTCCATGGGATGCCATCCATTTGCACACACTTTCTCACAACATTGCAGTTGTGCAAGGTGGAGCTCAGTATTTTCTCTAAAGTCACTTTAAGATCTTGTGGAGCATATAAAAAATATATTTTCCTGTGAACATAGCATAACAAGAAGACCAAGAAGTAAATGTTGTGTCTTAAATCTAACAATATTCACAATCTGGAGTGCAACGGTAGAAAAATGCCAAAAGGGCAGCAGTAGAAAAGACTTCAACATGGAATAAATCTCTACTTCGGTCCTCTCTGCCCAAAGCGGTCATTCCAGAAATCATTTTGTTCATTCAGATGCAGTTTTGTAAATCTAAATTGTGCAGTCACATAAATAATAGACTTTGATTCTTCTAGATGAGCCATACATAGATAGCCATAGACTTTTAATGTTGATATGTAGATGAAATGCAGAGTCTGAAATTTGAGGTAGAATTTATGTGTATCTTTTTGTCTCAAATCAGATACTTAACTTACTAATCTAGAAAATATTTTAAAAAAGACAAAATATTTTGCTCCAAAACACTGAGCCACTGTCTACATTGGAAATACTGTATAAGTTGTACAGATGAATCCATCTGCATTTACATACTATAAGTTATTAATATTACATACTGAAGAGCAGGAATTTACACCTCAAAAAGATAAAATCTCCTGGTATTCAGGAAATGTAATACATTAACTAAAATATCCTTTGGAAGATTTAGAAAAAACATTAGAAAGTCTTTTTGAAACATTTCAAATTTGTTTAAATTGTCTCCATTGGTTGATTTTACAACTGGGATTGTTTTATGCAGAACATGATTACCTCCACACACACTCTGATTCTGAGTAAAACCGGCTTTTAGTTTATGTTCACTTGTGACAGAGCCAGAAAACTTTGAGGTCCCGTTAATAAGCCTCAGCCCCCCTTTCCCCCCAACCCTCTTACCACCACAGTGCATCCTGGGAAAAGACCAGCCCAGCTACAGCCGGGGGCCTACGATGCAGTAAATTTATTCACTTTTGTAGGATAATTGAATTTTTCCTTCATAGTGGGCTGATTCCACAGGGGTGGAAGTGTGAGTGTGTGCGCTCTTCTTCTTCTTTTTTTTTCTGTAGACTATTAATAATTGACTGGTTTCTCTGTTCGTGTAGATTCATTTCACCTCGTCGCTAATTCGGTCTTCTCTCAGATGTGATCTGCAGGTTCCTCCGATTTTTCTCTCTCCATTTCCCGGTTGGTTGATGTTATTTACGGGGGCGGGTCACTCGGTTTGGTTTACTGTCTTGGCTTTGCTGCGTGATGAGCGACTGTGTGAGTTAACTTCAAGAGACAGGCGTAAACAGGAACACTTTAAACCTACAACATTAGGGGCTGTTTGATGCATGGAAAACAGCGCTGACAGCTCTGGAAGTCCAGTTTGACAGTTGATTCACAAGAGAGTCACGTCTCTTACTCTCAGCGGGAACATAAAAGGAAAAAAAAATCTATTTTCTTTTAAACAATTGCGGGCTTATTACAGTTGTTTGGTGCATCGTTCCTATCAGATATGATCACATTTCACAGCTTCGCAGCGCGAGCTCTCCCTTTGCACGGATGCTTGATGAATTTTGAGCTCTTTTGCAAAAATAATAATGTTTCTGTCTGATCAGAGGTGGATTAGTACTGATTAACAGGGGGAAATTATGTAATTATATAACATGTTGCATACAAAGATTACAGCGATTTATTAATCATATTTTATTCTTATACAACAGCTTTAGAAATACAATTTTGTTTTGAAGCCAGGACTCTACAAGGCAAAATCTGAATCCAGATTCAGAATGCAAATCTGTTTAATTAGCTGAAAGATTGATTTACTTCAAATATATATAAAAAAAAGAATAAATAAAACATATAGACTAGACTTCAGTTTTTGAATTGACCAGGAAGGAGAACATCAACTGATGATTTCCAGTAAAAGTGTAAAAATTATCTGGCAGGTTGCATTTTCATCTAACCTATGAAATCATCAAACAGATATCAGAGACCTTAATGCTTTTTTTATTTTGTAGTTTATATGCATTTAGACTTTTTAACTGACACATTTTTGAGCCATATTGTAGCTGTGTTGCTATTTGCGGACCAAGTTGGTGCAGCTTAGACCGAAGTTTAACTCGGCCAGAGGGTCTTAACTGTTGAGATAAGCGCTCTTGAGAAGATTTGAAACTATATACACTAACAAACTTAAATGTTTTCTATCTGTGAAAAATCTTTCCCACTGTAGAATGACGGATTTTATGTTTTAAAATTTTTTAAAGCAATTCCTGCATTAAAGAGCACTTTCAGTTGCCTGTTTAAGGTCATTGTTGATGTCTTTTTTTTACCTTGGCGTTGCATTAACACAAACTGCAAAAATTGATTTCTGAAACCTTCAAGTTTTTATTATATTTATTTTGTCTCCTAACCCTGGAGATTACTGTGTTTACACATTTACCTCCAGTAATATTTTAACAGGTTTTCACCTGAATTCTCATTCTTTAAAGAAAAGCCTATAAACTCCGTTGTACCCTCCTGGATGGAAGAAGTGGCTGGGGAGAGGGAAGTCTGGGCCTCCCTTCTGAAGCTGCTGCCCCCGCGACCCGATCCCGGATAAGCGGGCGAAGCGGCATGCGGCTCGGGTGGTCGCTGAGGCCAAAACTCGGGCGTGGGAGGAGTTTGGAGAGGCCATGGAGAAAGACTTCCGCACGGCTTCGAGGCGATTCTGGTCCACCATCCGGCGTCTCGGGAGGGGGAAGCAGTGCAGCACCAACACTGTTTACAGTGGGGATGGTGGCTGCTGACCTCGACTGGGGATGTTGTGGGTCGGTGGGCGGAATACTTCGAAGACCTCCTCAATCCCACCAACATGCCTTCTGTTGAAGAAGCTGAGCCTGTGGACCCTGGGTTGGGCTCTCCAATCTCTGGGGACGAAGTCGCTGGCAGGGCCCCGGGGGTGGATGAGATCCGCCCGGAGTTCCTTAAGGCTCTGGATGTTGTAGGGTTGTGTTGGCTCACACGACTCTGCAATATCGCATGGACATCGGGGGCAGTTCCTCTGGATTGGCAGACCGGGGTGGTGGTCCCCCTGTTTAAAAAGGGGGACCGGAGGGTGTGCTCCAATTACAGAGGGGTCACACTCTTAAGCCTCCCTGGAAAGGTCTATTCAGGGATCCTGGAGAGGAGGGTCCATCGGATAGTCGAACCTCGGATTCAGGAAGAGCAGTGTGGTTTTCGTCCTGGTCGTGGAACACTGGACCAGCTCTACACCCTCAGCAGGGTCCTGGAGGGTGCATGGGAGTTCGCCCAACCAGTCTACATGTGTTTTGTGGACTTGGAGAAGGCGTTCGACCGTGTCCCTCGGGGGGCCTTGTGGGGGGTTCTCCGGGAGTATGGGGTACCGGGCCCTTTGATACGGGCTGTCAGGTCCCTGTATGACCGGTGTCAGAGTCTGGTCCGCATTGCCGGCAGTAAGTCGGGCTCGTTTCCGGTGAGAGTTGGACTCCGCCAAGGCTGCCCTTTGTCACCGATTCTGTTCATTACTTTCATGGACAGAATTTCTAGGCGCAGCCGAGGTGTTGAGGGGATCCGTTTTGGTGGCCTTAGGATCGCATCTCTGCTTTTTGCGGATGATGTGGTCCTGATGGCTTCATCAGATCGTGATCTGCGGCTCTCGCTGAAACGGTTCGCGGCCGAGTGTGAAGCGGCCGGGATGAGGCTCAGTGCCTCCAAATCCGAGGCCATGGTCTTGAGCCGGAAAAGGGTAGAGTGCCTTCTCCGGGTCAGGGGGGTCGTCCTGCCTCAAGTGGAGGAGTTTAAGTATCTGGGGATCTTGTTCACGAATGAGGGAAGAAGGGAGCGGGAGATCGACAGGCGGATTGGGGCGGCGTCTGCCGTGAAGCGGGCGCTGTACCGGTCCGTCGTGGTGAAGAGAGAGCTGAGTCAAAAGGCGAAGCTCTCGATTTACCGGTTGATCTACGTTCCCACCCTCATCTATGGTCATGAGCTTTGGGTCATGACCGAAAGAACGAGATCACGGATACAAGCGGCCGAAATGGGTTTCCTCCGCAGGGTGGCCGGGCTCTCCCTTAGAGATAGGGTGAGAAGCTCGGTCATCCGGGAGGGACTCAAAGTAGAGCCGCTGCTCCTCCACGTCGAGAGGAGCCAGTTGAGGTGGCTTGGGCATCTGGTCAGGATGCCTCCTGGACGCCTCCCTGGTGAGGTGTTCCGGGCACGTCCCACCGGGAGGAGGCCCCGAGGAAGACCCAGGACACGCTGGAGGGACTATGTCTCTCGGCTGGCCTGGGAACGCCTTGGGGTTCCCCCGGAGGAGCTGGAAGAAGTGGCTGGGGAGAGGGAAGTCTGGGCCTCCCTTCTGAAGCTGCTGCCCCCGCGACCCGATCCCGAATAAGCGGAAGAAAATGGATGGATGGATGGATGGATAAAGAAAAGCCTATAAACTCCGTTGTACCCTCCTGGATGCAGCCAGATCTATGTCAGATGGATCAGAATAAACTCAGCATTAATTACATTTTGCCATGATTGGGATGTTTATATAAATTAAAATAAAATATTAGGGGAAAAAAAGAACTTATCCTGGGGTTAGAAAGGTGGGTGATTCATCTGGGAGGATGACAAAAAGGAGACCTTAATAAATCAGTGTTTTACAGCAGTTGTTTTCTGACAGAGAAGCATCATAAAATGATAAAGGGAGACCCATTTACTGTAGCTGAGAAAAGGCCAGCATGGGTTTTCTCTTTAAACAGATGCAGATGTGATGCGGCCTGGACAAAGTTTGTATATTCAGGTCAGTTTGTGCATTCAAAGCAAATACAAACCATGTTCCTCTGCATCTTTAATGACCTATCTCTTTGCTTCACTCACTGATCCTCCCTCTCTTCTCGCTGTCAGCTGGGTGAAGTGGTCAAATATTTATGGCCGGCAGAAGCTGCTGTGTTATTGTACTTGATTTAGCTTCAGGCACTTTCCATTGCATTCGCTTTCTCTTCTTTTTTTTGGGGCGTCGCTTTCAAAACACAAAACGCTGCAAATCAAAACATTGGTTATTTCTGTGAGAAGCTCACCTTGAAGATTTTTTTTTGTTTGTTTTAAACTCTTTCCATGAAATGTTACAGATTGGTGGACTGTTGATTAATCAAAAAGACAAAAGAAAAAGGTTTTTCTTCTTCTTTAGAGCTGTCAGCACTATTGCATTGTGCTCTGCTTCTGATAAAACATTAACTCCAGATTATCAGTCCTGTTTTGCATACCAAGCTCCCCAGGGTGCTTCACTGTTTACGGCTTTGGTTAAATGTGCTAATATTCATGAATGATAAAATATTCCCATACCAAAACGGAGCCATAAAACATAAATTACAAGATTTCATTACTCACTTTAAACTTTTTGAGTAATTGTATGTATCATTAGATTTGCTGTTTTGAACCGCATTATGAGATTTAATCCCACTCAGATGTTTGTCAGAGAATATTCGCTAACACTCAGCTTCTGTAAATATACCTGATGGGTCAAGGATAAAGCTGTGGAGAAAAAGTCAGGGTTAAAGCAATATTTGGAGCTTAAAGTTGTACATCATTAAGCACTGACAAATCCTTCCTTCATGAAAATGGGCAGAGTGCGCCAAAGCTGTGAGGCTGGTAGACTGCTGATCAGCCCATAGTAACTGGAGACCTCTTCAACCAAAGATCATTTCTGTCAAAGAATCTGTTGACAGGACAACTTGTGGTTGTGCACTCCACAAACGTGTAGGAGTGGCAAAAAGAAAGTAACTACTGAAAGAAAGAGAGAAAGGAAAACAAATTACTCTGGTCGTCAAAGTGGTGGACAATACTGCAAAACATCCTCAATATACATCCATCCATTTTCTTCACACCCTTTGTCTCTCAGTGGGGTCGTGAGGGGTGCTGGTGCCTATCTCCAGCTCACATTTCAGGCAAGAGACAGGATACACCCTGGACAGTTCGCCAGTCTGTTGCAGGGCAACATAGACTCACACAGGACAAACAACCATGCACACACACACTCACATCTAGGGACAATTTGGAGAGGCCAGTTAACCTGACAGTCATGTTTTTGGACTGTGGGACAAAACCAGAGTACCTGGAGAAAACCCATGCATGCACATGGAGAACTTGCAGATTCCATGCAGAAAGACCGGGGTCAGGAATTGAACCCAGAACCTTCTTGCTGCAAGGCAACAGCTCTACCAACTGCCCCACTGTGCAGTCCCCTCAATATACAACCACCTGAAAAAAACAAGGTGCTAGCAGTTTTATGCTGCTGGGATTTTTTTTGTCAGTGAGATTAGAAATGATGATCAAGGTAAGTATAGAGGAACTGTGGGGAAAATAAAAACCTACAAGGGGAGGCAGAGGACTTGAACCTGTGAGCAGCTGCACCATCAAACACGATAAGAAAATTTAAACATGCAGTTTGAGCAACACTGGAATGATTCACATCAAAGCATTTCCATGCACTCATGCTATTTTGCAAATCTACGAAAGGCTTGCATATTTCTTTTTTTTTTTACTTCACAATTATGCAGCAAATGTGTGTTGGTCTAACTGATCAACCCACAACAAACACATCAAGGTTTATGGTTGTATCATTATAAAATAAGGACATATACAAGGTACTTTGATATGTATCTACTAAAATACAAAGCATGTTTGTTGATTCTCAGTTATCATCCTCTGTTAGAAAAAGGAATGATCATCATCCTTAGTTGTTTGCAGGGTTTCTCATTGAACATCCTCAGTATCTGAGCTGGTACTGAAATAAGGAAGCTTGACAAAACTTTTAGGTGAAAACCTGAACAAATATGCTGATTTTGCTGTAAAATTATAAGAAGAAAAACTGTGCCTCAAACCATCTCCATCAGTGTGTACAACTATGAGTTTTAAAATTTGAATGAGAATGAGGGAATCAAGAAAATCTTAAATTAAGGGGAGTTTATTTGAAAATTAAAAACTTGTTTTATTTTGCAAGACGACATGTATTTTTTTCATACCACTGAAATTCTTTTGTATAGATTTTTGGGAATCAGAGAAAAGTAAATATGTCAGCTGTAGGGAAGAACAGAGTAAAACTTTTCTTTTCTTTCGTACTGTTGTTTTAGAAGGTGCAGTTTGGAATTGAAGCAGGAAATTGACTTCTACTTTGCAGGAAGCAGAGAAATATGTCTGACGGGGGAGGAGTCATTTTAAACAAGTCTTTCAATCCGTTCATGTCACAAAGGAGGACATAAAGAGGAAACCCTGCGGAGCTGAAACATAAAAAAAAAAAAAAACAAACAACGACCCAGAAAGCAACAAGAAAGCACAGCATCTTTTCTTGCACTTTTTAAGCCTGTTTGTTTTCTGTTCTGCCTTCAGAGGGAGTCAGGGGTGAATTAATTTTGGATTTGGAAAACAAGGGAGGGGGTGGAGTGGTTGTCTGTCTAATAACCTTTCTGCATGAGGCATGGAAGGAGGGGTGGACTTCTGAAAGCATCAAATGTTAATGTTTGAACAAAAAAAAAGATTTTCATCTTTGCTGCTCTCTCCTGCTAATTAGTGAAAGAACGGCTGACATTTAAATATCTAATATCCTCCTTTTTCTTTCCCTCCATCTCTGAGATAAATCTGTGCCTCCTTTTCCTTCATTTTCTGCCAAAACCTTCTCCGACCCCCTTTGCACCCCCCAGTTTTTATGTCGTTTTTTTTTTTTTTTTTTTTTTTCCCACTTTCATCTCCCCTCACCTCCCAGCCACCGCTGCATCAACCCCCACCCCCCTCGCTCTCCGTCCTCGTTCCCAGCTCTGTGTCGATTAATTAATTGCCGGCTAATTTAATTTCTCAAAAAGTAATAACTTGTTTAAGCATGAATAAAGACTGACAAGGCAAAGTTCTAATCTGCCCAAAGTTTAATTAGAGCCGGCAAGGTTTCCGCATGGAGCCAGACTGGGGGGTCAGAGAGAGGGAAGAGATACTGAACCACGAGGAGGGAGGGGAAGAGTGAGGCGGATGGGGGTTGACCAAGCCTCTGGGAATGGATCGGGCCTTTAAGGATGATGAAGTGACAGCTTTTGGTTTGCGCAGCTGTGGAAGTCTAACCATGTATCATTTATCAGTAAAAATTGACAAGAAGAGGACAATAGCTAGCTTTCGATCAAACTGGCACAAACGCTTGGTCTAGTTCATCTTCTGTAATGCGGTCTATAGGGCCAGAGAAATAGATATGGAGGGCTGCTCTTAGTCCATGGCGTTAAATTTGATACACGGTTTGGAGGATTTAAAAAGTATGGTTTTAAAATAAAAGCTGCTCAAGAAAAAGGTCCCAGTTTCCAAAAGTGTTTTAAGCATAGAGTGTTCTGGAGTTTGGTAGAGATTCTACAGGAATGAGAATTTCTAAAGCCAAAACACAGAAGTACTGAGGACATGGGCTACATCTGTTGCTTTCTTGAGTTAGTGATCTCAATGTGGCTCTAGAACAAACCCTGGTTAAGAGCTGAAAAATCTTGGTTCCTTAACACACTATAAAGGTAAACCTACCTATAAAAACCCATCAACATAACTGTCTCTGTATTAGATTTGCATTTCTTAAGATTTAATAATATTTCATAAATTTTCACTTGTATGTAACTTGGCCTTTTACAAATAAATACCGATTTGATTTGAATTATTAAAAAATAATTTGACACACAACTGTTACCTTGAAGTTCTATTTCTGTGGCCCTTTTTGGTCCAGAGAGCACAGAAATAGCTGTGGCCCGTTCTATTTGACCCACAGGCTTTGAGTTTGACATTTGACCAAAAAGCAATAAATATAAAATCTCCCATTGGAATAATCAGAGGTCAAACATATTATATGAAGTGATTAAAACTAACACCCAAAATTAACCGGATAACGTCAGTGAAACTTTAAATTTGAACATTTGTCCATTAAACACACACAAACTGAGGTTTCATTTAATCAGTGCATATTTTTCGTTTATAGCTCGGGTTTATAGTTGCACTGAGGGTAGTTGGTCCAGTTTCAGCCGGCTCTGACCTGCCAACAGTTCTGCATGAAGGTTCAAGGGATTACATGCTTCTGCATAGAATTTCATGGCAATGACACCGAAAGAAACATTTCAGCTATTGTCAAAGTGTCAGCTAATGTGTCCATTTGTAAGAGATAAAAACACATTATCCTGAGGAGGTTTATCTGACGCCTGTGCTGTTGCTACTATCATTGCATTTTGAGGGAATGTTGGGAGATGGTTCTAGAAAAGCTTTTTATTCTGATGATTGTAAAATCTTTATGGGAACATGGAGTACAGAACACACTGATACGCCAGGATCACACAGACCTGCTGGGGGAAAGAACACCAAAGACAGAAGCTAGTGTGTGTTGTTCAAGCATCAGTGAACTGAGCCAGTGTGTGTGACACTGAATACAGATTTGGGTTTACAGCAGTCTGTCTCTTACAAACAAAAAAAAGCCACACACCAACTCTAAATAGTGTTGTTTTCATGAAAAAATATCTGCTATGTATGGTGAATAATGTCTTCTGGGAGCAATATCATTTGAATCTAATGATGTTCTGCTGGGAGGACAGTTCAATCCATCCTAGTTCAGATATTTATTCAAAGTGATGATGAACTGTCAGTGGAGATGTGTGGACTGGGAACAAAACATGTAGTGAAAAGTAAAAGAAATTTAATGCTGTTTTATATCTGTCTAGCACTCTTAACACCTTCATAGACCAAAAGTCTACAAATCTGGCACCAAACCAATATAACTTTTCTGCCAAGAGGGAAATCATTAAATCTAATGTTAGCCATTCAATGATTCTGCATTCTTTGAACAGAAAAACCTACAACCATGCTCGGGTAAAAAATATATATATATTGCAAAAGACAAGAAAACAGGTACTAACAGTCTCACACACTGCTAAAATGAAAGAGTTGTACACATATTAATTTTCCACTTGATTATGTTTTAACTCAAATCTTGTGACTAAATATTATTTACTTCAGTTTACATGGTCTTTGTACATAATGTTGTGGAGTGCCTTAGTTTGGCACTACATACACGCAGCAAAGCTCTACAATATCTCAAAACACAAATGTCATTGCACAACATTATCATATTTGAAAAAGGCTGCCTTGTTGCAGCATTTAGTGGGATATCACATCTCAAGTGTCATGCATGCAAATTCATCAAACCAACAGCCGTTGGTGAACATGCTGACCAACAGTCTGCAAAGGTGACATATGCTTATCCAGAAACGGGTTGCAAGGGCAGGAGTTTCAGCAGAGATGTTCAGACTTTCCTCTGCCTTTCCTCCTCCCACCTGTCCTGGGCCTGAACACCTTCTGATCGAGGCGTGCAGCGGGCATCCAGAATAAATACCTTAACTGACTCCTTTCAATGTGGAGGAGAAGCAGCATTAAATGCAAGGAACAAGGACACTTGCAAATCTTGCTTGTTTACTGAGTTGCAATGTGACCACAGAATATAGCATGAATACGAGGTGTTACCATCACCGCAATATGAAACATAACATTAGTCTGGATTAAGAAATTAAGGAGCATAATTTTAACACCTGAGATGGAGTAGCTTGTCAACGAATAAGCAATTTCCCCTTGGGGATCAAGAAAGTCTATTCTATTCTATTCTATTCTATTCTATTCTATTCTATTCTGTGAGGTGGAGACTCTAGCATTTGATTTAAGTAAAGTGAATTGCTGTTCATCCTTTAAAATATAAATGCGAATACATTAATTCAACAAAGCAAACAATAAAAAAAATCATCAAATGGCACAAACACAGAATGAACTGTGTTTGCAAGATAAAAAACAATATATCATGCTCAACTGAACTCAAATCCAGTAATGAGAACTCACAGATATTTTGTTATTAATATGTTTGGAGGTTAGGACAGATTCTTAACTGTATTATTTCTGCTGTAGAAACAATAATAATAATAAATTCTTGCTTATTGTTTCATATTAACCAAGCCTAACAAACAGCATATTTCAGGACTTGTTAAACTGCATAGTTGTTGACAATCATGTCTAATGGCCCTTGCATATAACTGGGTACAAATCAAAAGACACTGTTTTCAACTTTGCACATCAAGAATCAAAACGCCATAAATTGTATACTTAGTTTTTCCAGAACATCGTAGTTATAGCATTCAGGAAATGAGTCTAAGCCACTGAACTTCTAAAAGCGAAGGTGTGTGGGCACTGATTGCAGCAGAGGAAGCTGTAGCGCGTCTTTCTCCTGCACGTCTTTCAGCGTTCAGAGGAGCTACACCTCCTCTCAGTCCTCTATTGTTCCTGTAAGATAAATTGAAGCCATTGTCATAGACAGAGAAAAGGCTTTAATTGAAGGTTTTCCTGTAGAATTTGATGCAACACAGACTCGCTCTCTCACACACATACACACATATATGTATGCAGAAAAACCCAGCTTCAAAGTAATTAAACACATTAACACTTCAAGCAGAAGCGAGAGAAGAGAGGCTCTCTTTTGTGTACATTCACTTCCATTTATCACCACGGATTGAGCGGCGAGAGGGGAAGCTTGAGGATTTAGCATATCTCTGCGAATAAAGTGATGGAGCGGAAAAGAGGAGGGAGAAGAGGAGAAGGATGAGAGAGCCAATCCGCCTTGGCTCTTTACTCTAGTCGACAGCGTAAAATGTCAGATACTCATCTGGAAATTATTTCCATTTCATACCACTGACATCTTCCCAAGCGGGGGACTCTGAAATCTAATTAGTTTGACCAGAAAATGGTGACCAAGGTATCAGAGTGTATTATGCACAGAGAGAGAGAGGCCAGCAGGGTGAGTGAGGGTCCCTGAGGTTAACTGCAGCTCAGCAGTATTGATAAGGTGGGTAAAAAAAAAAAAAAAAACTCTGGAGGGCTACTGTATTTTTAAAAAGGCCCAGCTAATAGTGGCAACCTTGAATTTGGCATTTGAGTTTTGTGAAAGCATCATTGCCAGGTTAGGGTGCTGTGGAGAGAAGGCAAATTTGTAACATGTCTTGTCCTCTAGGGGTTGCCCCAGAACTTTTCAAACTTCCCAGAGTGCAGAGAAGAGAGCCGAAGGCCTTGGCATGGCTGGAGAAACATAGTTGCTGCTTCAGGGGAGCTTTTTAAGCTGATAAGTGTTTTGTGATGTTTGTTGCCCTGGGGAGTTTGGATTGTTAACTGCAGTTGTCATCATCACGCCTACAAACCTAAATGTGCAGTGTAGAGCAAAAATCATTCTGATCTCCAGTCCAGCCTGTAGCCAAAACAGCTCTGGGAGGTTGACAAATCTTGTCAATGATGACTTTTAAACTTTTTATAATCCATCACGTTTTCTCGTTAGCTTGAGCTTCCAAAATTCTAAAACAGCCTTTTTGTCATCACAATAAATTGTGATATGGAAAAAATTCAGGAGACATATTCGTTCACCTCTCAGCAATGCAGTAGAGCCCTGGCTTAAGCATGCATTTTTGGGGTGGCTACAGTGGATCAGGCGTAGAATCTGCTACCCATATATGGAGGCATGCTGATGAAGGGAATGTAATCAGAGCATATGAGCATCTGACACAAGTTGAAAAGAGCTAGCAGAAACATTTTTGATTTACTTGCACACAGTTTCCCAAACCTGGCTCCAATCCAATCGGAATAAGGTTGAAAGAAGCAGGTTAGAAATTGTGTTTTCTTGCTCAAAAGTGATGGCAGGATGGCTCAGGAGTAGGACAGATGAACGGGGGTTTTGTCCACAGTCATGACGATACTCCAACCCTTACACTTGAGAGTGAGTTATAGATTTGACTAGAGGAGCAAACAGAGAACAATCTGGGAGGCAAGAGGTATTCATATGGATCCATCCAGGACTTTTAGCTGACATGACCATAGATAAGTAGAACCTGACTGCATGAGTGAATGGAAAGATTGATTAGACAAAATATTAGTTTAACACAATTGCATTATTTGTAGTAAACATTCTGTGAAAAATACAAAAACAGAACTCCATTTTCAGACTTAATGCACTGACCACAATAAACTACCCTTTTATTCTTAATACGATTTACCGAAGCATATGTCTCCAAAGATACAAATTCGTAGTTGGGAGCAGATTTGTCGCTATATATATATATATGTATATATATATATATATATATATATGTGTGTGTGTGTATTTTTTTTGTTGTTAATTTGATTGGCTGTGCATCAGCTCACACACAGAATGGATAAAACAGAGAGGATGTATGGAAAAAGTGAAGTGACTTAATAAAGGGGCACACTTTTTTTCATTATCAGTTTTAAACTGGGCAGAATATCAAGTTTTTTCAAGTAGACAGGTTCAAGTCCAATTCACGTCTCAAATCATTGGTGTAAAGCTCCAAGCCAATTCACAAATATAATTTTTCAAGTCATGTCTAAAGTCATAATAACAATACTCAAGTCTGACTTGACTCAAGTCATGTGAATTGAGTTAATGCCTGCAACTTGTACATACTATAATTGTGTGATATTTAAATGTGAAGAAGTGGATTTGTTTTTTCAGAACACTTGGACCATATGTTAAAAATGTGGTGCCTTTGTGTTAATTACAGTTGACTTGTCTTTCTGTAAATGATCAAAATGTTTTGGCAAAATTTTGAGCTGATAAAAATGTAACCAAAACCTACATTCTGTTCCTCATAATCCCACACCAAGCTGTGATGTCCCTGTACTCTATATTTTTTCTATGCTGAACAGCACAAATAGAGACTTGATAAATGCCAGACATTAATCTGAAACGCCCAGCACTAGTTTTTTGGCAGGAACAACCTTGAGATAATTTGACTACTTTCAGAGGTTCAGGCGTTGTTGAGCCAAAAATATATTGAAGTGTTCCTAAGAGAATGAGACCACAAATATAAAAGGCGTCATATACTCGGAAGAACTCTGTTATATGCTGAACATTTGGCTTTGGTGAGGGTCAAAGATAATCTCCAAAATCCCAAATGACCTCTCATATGTAAAATAAGGCCAGCTTTGATTTCTGTGCCGTACTGAAAATCCTCTTTGGCCATTTCCATGAAGACTTGTCCCACTGTGGTTTGCTTCCATAATTTAACATGAAGCTGATGGGAATTCCTCAGTGTCTCTTAGTGTAAGAAAATTAACAGCTGCCACTCTACAAAGGGAGTATAACATACTTTAAAGTAGTTCAAGCCCATTAAGTTAAATTCTGTATTTAATTCAGAGGCGATAAAGGAACAATAATAAGCTGGCAACAGCTGAGTCAGCGGCATCTAATCAGTTTACCTAAAATTCTCTCCAGTTGATGCAGGATGCCCAAGCGGTGCTACAGAAAGACCAGTATTGATCTCTCATAGTGACTCCAGCCCACACTGTCCAAACCCTTCCCTACTATCAGGCATTAGAATCAGCTTTATCTAAGGCTGTGATCAGTCAGTTCTTGTGTTTAATTAAGAGAAACACGACCACTATTGGACCGGTCTTTGATTAAATCAACACATCCCTGTGTTGCAGGATCAAAGATTCGATCACATCAGATTTTACACATTCACATTGGTTGGTGGAGAAACACAATATATGGCAAAAAACATCCAAAGGTTAGTGATAGGATACAGATAATCAAAAGAGCTTCCAAAAAGAGATCGTATAATGTTAAGATTTAAGAGGACATTTTTTTTAGTTTCCGTGTCTGTGTTCTCTGCAACAGGAGAACACAGATTTATCCAGTGAGTTTAGAGTAAAATTGTACTTCTCAGCTTGTATTTTCCCTTTGTACTTGATCATTATACTCTTTCTTCTGACAGCTTTGTTGAAAACCACATTGCTTAGAAAGCATTAAGAAATGTAGTACTTTGCTGAAGGACGATAGGTTCATCCATTGTGTTTCACATATTCGACATTGTGCATATGTATAACTTGGAGCACAAGAAATACGTCCAGGAAGAGCCATTCTCCCATAGCTGTGAGATGTTCTGTCTATTAATAAATGACCCGTTTTTGCAATATTTAATTTGACAAATGTTGATTTAATTTTCTAAAATTTATATAGAAAATCCCTTCATTGTGATTTCTATAATTGATACACACCCAGCTTTTACAATGTTGATAATTTGGAAAAGGTTTCTAAACAAAAAACTACAGCAAGCAACAAAATGCTATAAATGTAAATCCAGAAATTAAAAGGAATCTAATGAAGCGATGCCCGGATCAGACCAGGTGTTGAAGATGTTCTGTTTCAAAGGCTGTACAGTTTTGTTCACACACACAAAGCAGAGGAGCTGAAGATATTTGAGAACAGGATCAATATTTGTTTGATTTGAGGTTGCACAGGTGTGTAGAACTGATTCTGGAGGTGGTGCAACACAGGAAAAAAAAAAAAGGAACAAGCTAGTCAGAGGAAGGGCTGTAAAAGTTACAAACCCAGGTTTTTCCCACAGGATGTGGTCCAGCTGATCCCACCTGCTACTGGGTTACATCTGGAGCTCTCAGGAATGCTTGTTCCATGTGACTCATGCTGACACAATGATCAGAGGCTGAGCACCTATTAGCAGGCGCTCCGAACTAAGTAGTCGCTGGCACATGACTTAACAGTTTCTGCAAGCAACTTGCTTTTGCATGGGAAGTGCTTAAAAGCCCAAATTCGAGCCAGCGGCAGCCATGAGAATGTGGGGAAGGGAATGTCAGCCACTCAGCACTCCCCTGGATTAGAACGGACACGTCAACCGGCAAACAGACAGAAAAGCCGACTGTAGCTCCTTTAGCAAAATATAGGCAATGAATGTCAATTATACATGAAGCGGAGGGTATTTTGAGAAATCAGCAGCATTCCCCAAGCGGACCAGAACTCCCTCCTGCCTCCTCCCTGCACCCGCTTTTCATCCCTTCACGATGCAAGTCTCTAGCCTGGAGTATCAAAGAATGATCTAATGTCACGCACAGAAGAAAGGTTACTCTCTGCATACGCATTGATATTTCTGCTTCCATCTCTGACCTTTTTCTGTTCTGAGCTGTGATGGTTTTTTTTTTTAATGCAAACTTAGCCTAGCTGTCTGTCACTTTCTGTCTGCCTAAGGGATTCCTAAAGCTCAGGAAACAAGAATAAAAAAAATAATAAAAATAAAACCTGTAAACTGGAGAATTCAGTTTAAAGTTTAAAAACATACAACACTGTAAAAACAAATCAAGTCATAATCAGTTTTTGTACTGTTGTTGTTTTTTTGCTTTTATTAGCTTCTTGAGTAACATTATTAACATCTTATTAAACCTGAGGTTGTTTGCCTTCTTAAAGGCAGCTGATCCTGTTTCACGCTCAGCAGCCAGTTTCACGAGGTCTCCATCTCTGAGCGCTAAATGAAACAACATTCTTGGCACTTTGTGAACTATTAGTGACTTGAAAAACAACCATGAATTTAGTTGATTTCCTTCAAACGGTTTGAGCTTAGTGTGGAAAAAAAGATAATGTTTTCATCAGTGCTCTCACCTACATTGAACTTTGACAGTGTCCTTATTTTATTATTTTTTTTTATACACAGAAGCAACATTTGTTGCACATTTTTCTTGCAAAACCTAAAAGGTCAACATTCATGATCTGTGAGAGGGATTTGTTTTCTGTCAAGCAGTAGGTAACTATTAAACAAATATTTTGAATATTCTTAAAACTATTAGTATGTCTCGATAGTAAATGAGAGATATAATTTGGGTGCTTTCAGTTCCTAGTTCAGCACAGTGGTAATACTGCAGTAAAAGCATTTTTACAATGCATTTTTCATACACGCACGAGCTTCATCTCCATCTCATGCAACCACTATTGTTTGCCAGATTTTCTACATATCTCATCCTTATACTTTTATGTTTTTATGTCTTACTGCAGACCTCAGGCCCCTTCCAGACGTGGCAATGACCGGTAACTGCACACGTGAGTGCACCGAGTTTGGCCACTCTGACTCCTGCTGGATGCCCGGCCAGCCTTCCCCCAACCGTAAGGTCTCCAAGAACGCCCCCAAGCTCTCCACCTTCGTGCCTTACCAGGAAATGGACGGACAGGAGCACCTGATGGCCAACGGCAGCCCGAAGCCCATGGTGACGGAGGAACGTGGGACGGGTGGTGGCGCTGGTGGCAGCAGCTCCAAAGTGGCCAGCATGAGGTTCATGACCCCATACAGCAGTGCCTACCCTGGGAGCGGAGACTCATCTGGCAAAGACTGTGGCCTCGAGGAGATCCCACTGAGCCAGGCAGCGGAGTACCACTCTGCTACCACCCCCACTGGCCAGACCTCCAAGAGAGAGATCTATCTGTGAGGGTCAAGCTCTCAACTTTAAATCCCCCAATGATCCACAATGCCGCTCACCGCCTCACCTTCCACCTCCCACCTCCTCACAGCCACCCCCTGTGCCTACAACTCGCTGTGCCACAGCACGACTCACCCTTCTTCCTTTTTACAACTGCATCACCGAACAAGGCTTTAGAACACCCCCGCCCCGTCTTACTGCCGCCACCGCTGACACTCCCCTCTAGAAACCAATCAAATGTAAGAATAGACAAATAAAAATGGAAGAAAATTCCGTTTTAGCTGCTGTGGATGGAATGTACACGATGCCACATAGTTGTGATGATTTCATGGGAAACTATTTAGCTCTTCACGTATTTGAGTAAAATTTTTGTGTGTGGCATTACGCTTTGTCGCTGTGTCGGAACAGAAAAAGAACAAGAACTTCATGGGGGGAAAGGGAAGAACTTCTTGTAAATCCTACTTAAGTATACTGTGTAATCTTATCTATCCTCAACTTTTTTATTTTATATTTACTTTGTCTTTGTTGACTTTGGAGGCCGTAGGAATCGCATTTTTTAGTCAAGTTGAATTCAGTCAACGGAAACGGCTCATTGAAAAGACTTTTGCAGAAGCGCAGCTGTTTCACAATCACCGGAGTTGTATCTTAGTTTTTTGGCAGAACAGATCCTTTTTTTCAGTGTACAGAGCTGTAAATATTACAAACAGTGACAGAGGAAACTGCTGTGGCTCTCAGTGTGGATCTGTGGCTGTTGTGCTGTCTGAAGATCTTCACGTATCGTCCCTTTGATGGACTGAAAATCTGGGCGCACACAGGGTATCAACATCGCAGCATTCAGTGTCACACTGCAGGAATCTGGACTCTTGAGCATCACCGACGGTGCCAAGTTACAACCACAAGACATTTTGTTGTTTGAGTGTTTTAGTTTTTTTCTCTTTTTTTTAATCTCTGCAGCTTCTCAACACTGCTTCTGTGGGGAAGTACATCATTTTGTTTTATCAAAAGGAAGCTGACTCAGAGGATTATAACCTCATGTTTTTTCTCAGTAGTTGACCATATTATGATCATTGTTAAAATTGACTTGTTTAACAGTTAAATATAAACACACAATCTTCATCATGTGTTACATTCCCATTTCATGTTTACTGATGAGAACCGAGAAAAAAAGGTTTTGTGGTGGAAAGTTCTGTTCATGTTCATGTTTCAGAAGAAAGAACAACAATACAGAAATTGTAAAAATAATTACAGCCTTCAGCCAGGTTCTATGGGTTTTATGCTTGAGGATGCATTAAAAATGATCTGGTGTTCATAGGTTCTAACATTATTTAATTCTAAACCTCAAATTAAGGAATACCCACAACAAACTCCGCATTGTTTGTAATTTTCAAAAATTAAACAGAATAATGTCAAATAGAAACACCATTCAGTTAAATACACCATCAGCGTGAGGTTTAATCTCAAAAGCAGAAACAAGCTGCTGCTTGTGAGAAGCTCCTAAAAAACTATAAGCTGTAGTTTGGTTACTTTGATGTCATGATATGTGTATGTTTTAACACCATGCCAAGACAGAAAGGAAACCTTAGTGATCTCATAGAAGCAATTGTTGCTCAACATCAAACTGGGAAGGGTAATACGATAATTTTATAATCTCATTGCAATTTGGAATCCATCCTTCTACTTAGGTAGAGGAATATTATTCTGCAATCGAAAGAATTTACTTCCAGGATACTGATGGAGCATTGACAAAAGGTGTACATTGCTTTTACCTATGCTGTGTTATTCTTAGTAGACTAGTTGGCTTTTTATGCAGAAAATTCTTTACAGTTCTCATACGTTTTGATTTTCTCAAGGTATAAAATTCCAAAGTGGAAGCCAGTTGTGGTTATACCCAACTTTGTTACAATTGAGCTGCAGGAAATATGCGGGGTCTTGGCATTTTCTTCATTTCTTAAGTTGAACTGTCCCATTATAAAATATTGAATAAAAAGGAAAAAAAAAAAAACATAAAGGTCCATCCTCTAGGGAGCAGATGTGAAGTTGAAAATCATCACTACATATACTCATAAATCATACAGATTTTCAGTCAAACTTCAATGATCGAGTTATGCTCCAGTTTTGGTACAAACACAAACAAACAAAAACACACTCAAAAAGAAAAAGCTGAGTATTTATCAGGAAGTCCAACTGGTCTCAGATGGTTGCGCAAACATCAGTCGTGACGCTGCTCCTGCAGCTAGAATATGTTAAGCACAGTGTTCATGAAGACTGTTTTGTTTGTTTCTGAAGCAGCTGTTTCCTGTTGATAGTGTCCACTGCAGCTGTTCTCACTCCTGACTGTTTGACTTTAGAGGACGTCTCCCTGCTGTGTTTGTTAACTCGAAAGAGGAGCCCTTGGGTCATTGTCGCCGCTCGTTAGTTTCCAATTCTTTCCCACCTCTGCGTGAGGCCGAGTTACTCCATGTTTAGCAGGAGTATTTATTAAGCCAGTTTGCTGTTTGAGGTGGGAGTTGGGGGGGCACCCAGGGAATGTGGCAGACAGTTGTTGTTGTGCTCTGGCCACACAGAAATGCAGGATTAATGGCATCTGAATGGGCTTTCGTCCACAAACACTCCCACTCCCCCCCCCCCCCCCCCCCCCCCCCCCCCCACCACACACACATGGAGCTCAGCAGAGAACGTCTAATTACAACCTGAGGCTCTGCATATCACCAGTGATAATTTGCGTGAGGAAAAGGGAGTTGGTGTGGAGGTTCAGTCTTGTCAGGTCTTGTTCTTGTGGCTGCTGAAAATGTCGTGAGATTTCACCTGAACGGATGGGGACTTGCAGAAGAGGATATTGATTAGGCTGCTCTCTGAGATAGTTTAGCTTTTAAAATTAAATATACTGAGTCAAGTGTTGACATTTTCAAAGTACACACTTTTTTTTGCAGACACAGACAAAATAAAGTAGATAAAAACATTTGGATCTTAGAAAAATCTTAGAGTTTAATAAACTTAAAATGCACAGCGATGCATTTTGTACCATGTAAGTTAAACATGCCTGTTTATCATATCCACAAGGTGAGATCGATGTCTTTCTCGAGTGAACAGGAATGTAACTGACTCATTAGTTTGGTTTCTTTGCACTCAGCACTTCTAGCCTTCACAGTCAGAGCACCACACCAAAGCAACATAAACAAGCTGGAAGTCTTTGCAAGTAAACTGATTACAAATTAGGGTCATCAGCTGGGTCAGGCAGGGTTAATGTCTCGTTTCATGAGGCAAACAGCTTGATGGAGCATCGTAGATTGCTTCTCTCTAACTCTGTGTTTTTAACTTCAGTGTACAATCATCCGTTACGTATCAGACAGCTAATTGCTTTGTGTTGTGTCTTATATTTGGTTCAACTTGAGGTAAAGCTTGACGTTTGGGCTCTTCTGCAGTTCTTCTCATGATCCAGCCTCTGAATAAAGTTTGATTTATTCTCGACATATTTGCCCGTTCAGTAAATATGCTCATACAACGACACACATACATCAGCCGTCATTCAGCTGCCGCTCAGCCCTGCCCGCTGAAGAGATTTAGAGCTCATGAGCGCTGCATGCTCCTGCGGTGATTTAACACCCGAGCTCTACGGTCTGATTGATTATTTACAGGCGTTTCGTGGCAGTCCACCTTCACACTCTGTCTTCCGGCTCCTCGGCTGTGTCCACCGGCTGCTTGGGTGTGTGGTCAGAGTCCGGGTCGGCCTGTGTTGTGCTGAGTGTGTTGTGTGGTCTAAGGATGCAGAAAAAGGTCTAGAAGTCTTGTAGCATCAGCTTAGTCTCAACCTTTTGGCACCAATTAACCCCAGAAGAAAACAACCACCCTCTGGTAACCTCTGGTAATCTTTGGCGAACTCTGCGACGTTGGTTTTACCTCAAAAGCAAACAGTGCTTTGGTGTTTGTGCGTATACTCACCAACAGATTAGTTTGCTTATTATAGACATGAATAGGTTTAACACTTTTTAATACAGATAAACTTAATTAAGCCTAGATAAAAGATTTGGGCTGGGACTCATTAAATTCTTCCAAACTGGTAGACTGAAGTCAGTTTCCTCCTCTATTAACAACTCAATCAGTCTGATTGGCATCATCAAAAGGATTGATCCAATCAGTCTTCCTCCTAATTTTTGGACATAAGTGAGCTAAAACACAAGAAAACACCATATCATGATGGAAAACCAGGCCTGTAATGAAGGAAAGCATTGCTCTTTTCACTCTCAGTGAAGATACATATCATTCCCTTGTTTGTCAGTTAAAGCATAGTTGTTTAATTTCTTGTGACAAAAATACTTTGAGTAAAGTTTGCTCATGAAACACCAGTGAGATAAAGCCTGATGTCAAGAAATGTTTGTCACAGCTCATGGATAATTCGATCAGTATTTGTTTACAAAAAATTGTACAAACACAGCAAAGGCAACAAAGAAGTGCTTCCCATAAAAACAGAAGGCAACGGAAAACAAATGTCACAGAACACAAATGTCAAATAAAACTAAACGTGGAAAAAAAATGACCCCAAGTGGTCGGAACTGTGTAGGCCACATGGTGGTCACAAATTTGAGAAACAAGGTCAAAGGCAGTTGTGTTAATTATAATCAGAAAACCTGAGCCAGTTTATTTGTATAGGACATTTAAGCAATAGGGCAAATCAAAGCCCTTTAGATAAATAAAAAGAATCAATGTCAAATAATAAAAAAACACTATTATAATGCAGTGCTGTAATAAAGAAAATAATGACAAGTTGGAATTCAGATTAAAATGATCGATGTTCCAGCCTTTCAAAGGTAGCTTTAAACAGACGAAACAAAAAGTAAAAATTACCTTCATCCACGTTTCATTCAAACTGATATGGCTCCGCAGTCAGACTGTCAGATTTAATAAAACCAAGCAAAGAGGAACAGCTACCGTGCTCAGAATATGGTTATTTGTTTCTTTGCGTGACTTTGACTCGCATTTTCTCTTCTGTTTTTTTTTTATCATGTATGACTGCAGCAGGAGCCCTAAGCTGTGTCTTGAGAACACCACATAGATGTTTCGATAATTTGGCAAAAATAAAGAAGAAATTCAACTAGACAGAACTTCAAAATCAAAAGAGTAAAAGAAAAAAAACTAAAGAAAAAGTGTTTCTGGGTGATATTTCACCCAGAAACATGTACCAAGTGCGGAAAATAATAAAAAAATACTTTATACCCAGCATATGCAGTAACAGTCAAATATTTAGACAAGGTAATGAAAAAAGTAAAACGGCGTCCAAACGCTTGAGTGCTACCGCGTTTCTGTGACCATTTGAAGGATCCAGAGTGTCAGCAAACGTTTCCTGCTCCCTGGAGGAAAACCTAAATCCCCCGACACAGCCTCCAGCCTCCCGACCTACCCGTCAGCCCCCAGGAGACCTTCTGTCACACACTTTGACAGTTTCTGTGTGGGTGTGTATGTGTGTACAGGAAGAAGAATGGGAGCTGGTCGCTTTGCATGAACATTCGCTTTCAAATCCACTTCGCAGTGACAGAAATTGATATTTCTGACATTTCCTCTGTGTTGAAATTCAGATATCCTGTTTGCCGAAAGATTCAGGTGGCCTTGGGATATGCACCGACTCATATCTAATCAGAAAAAATAATCTCTTCGAGGATCTTCATTCAAGGTGGAGAAACAATTTGTAAAAGTAACAAGTACCTTCAGACAGACTTGACAATGAAATCGACCATATACACACTAATATCTATTAGTTGATTTATATTAAAACAAAATAAGTGTGTACTTCTGAAACCAAGCTGCAGCTCTTATTGAAAAATAGCATTACAATCCTTCTATTTTACTCTTAATTCAGTATTAACTGAAATGTATTGCTGATTCTTTCAACATTTATGACACAAATGCATAAATATTTTGTGAAAATCCTATATTTACTTTTTTAAAGCCTTAGACATCTAAGATTTAACAAAAACTACTGAAAGACATACAATTGTGGGTATTTTACAGTTTTCTAAAATAAAATATTTCTCACAACACTGGGCATCAGACATCAGCTGGATTCCCCCCCCCCCACCTCCCGTGTATTTTTGAGTTCAGGAGATATAATTCTGATTATTCAGCCGTTGTGTTTGTATATTTACCAAACTAATTCTCTTGCATCATATTTTGGGTCATCTAAAGATCATTTTTCTCATCTTCCGAGTCAATTATTACACTTTTCATCTCTGTGCTGTCAGAAAGTGTTGTTATGAATCTGTTGGTGACGTTTCTGACGCAGCAAATTCAATGTTTTCTCTCTCAGGTGTCTGAGATTTAGCTGGGAACCAGTGGATTCCCCTCGTTTCATTTGCAATGTGTATAAATCGGACGTTTGCTCTGCTGAACACATTAGACACAGAAAAAAAAACACGTCGTGATTAACACAGAGAAATTGCGTAAAATTTTCATTTTTTTTATCAGGAGAAAAAGTCCTGGATAATGGCTTAATATTTGTATTGTTTTTACAAAACTTCTATTTAGTCAGCAGAAGTTTTACTTGAGACTCAACAAACATCTTAGCAGCTTGATGAAGGGTGATGAGCAACAGAAGGTTTACCAATTGACAGAGGAGCAACACAATTGAACATTTAAATCAGCCTCTAAGCAGTTAAACAGTGATTATACAAAAATATTTAATCTATTAAAGAACATAAATACAAAGAATGTATTCCAAATACCCATGTACTTTTTTTTTCTTTTTTTTGCAAATTTGTGACAATAAATGACAATTTAGTCTGAAAAGACCTTTCCATCCATTAATCCATCACCATCCTCTTAATGCGAGATTGGGTCGCGGAGGCAGCAGTTTCAGAAAAAAGGCCCAGACTTCCATTTCTCCAGCCACTTGGGAACGGAAGAGGGAATCCCCAGGCATTCGCAAGCCAACTGAGAGACACAGTCCCTCCAATGTCTGGGTGTCTGTGGGACGTGCCTGGAAATCCTGACCAAAGAGTCGACCAGACGCCTGAGCCACCTCTACTGGCTCCTCTCAACGAGGAGGAACAGCGACTGTACTTTAAAACTCTCTAATTGATTGAAGGTCCCACCTTAATCAAAGGGACAACCCAGACACCCTCAGAATGAAAATCATTTCAGGCGCTTTTATCTGCTGGACAGAATAATTTTATGATACGTAAAACAGGTTATTATTTGTGAAAGAAATTCATTAAACTCTCAGCCTATGATGTTCTTGTGAATCTCAAACATGCATCATTACAACACATTTAAATTTCCAGCCTCTCTGGCTCTTCAAAGGACATTTTGTACTAGATACTCAAAATGCTTTTATACTTTGAAAACACTTTTGTGTAACAAAGAAGAATTAAACACATTCTCTTCAAAATGAATACTTGTTTTGAATACCTGCATTATATTTTGATAGATGCCTTTCTTATTTTATATCAGGAACATGTTGAAAACTATGAATGAAAACCAAACCTAAATCTAGCAGGAGTATGCATCATTTTTGGCTCAATTGTACTTCTTACTGACCTTTCCTTGCAATAGATTGAAATGGATTGGAGAAAATTACTTCAAAGTATTGATTGTTAAAGTGTACAGAAAATGCAAAACTTCGGTATGAAAAAACACAAACTACAGACATTCAGGAAGGCAAATTAATGAAATAAGAACTACCGACACTGTAAACAAAAATATTCTCAAAATGTCTTGTAATTTATTTTCAAAAATAAGATGAACAAAAAAATGAATTCAAGTTAGTGCGACATGTTGTGTTATTGGCTCACCGTGATTTGCCTCCATTTCTGGGAAGACGTTATTGAAAAGACTTTATTAAAAAGGTGAAATATACCTTTTATCTTAAGCAACATATAATGTGCAGTCAAATTAACAATGATTGAGATGTGATGGCTTTCTTCTTTGATTTTAAAAAATGGACTGATCTTCTTGTTTTTGTTTGCTCTCTCTTTACTTACTACTTCTTTTAGTTAAGTTAAAATGTTTAACATTAAATATGACCATTTCTTCCTGACAACCTTCTGCTTGCTCGGCTCTGGATAATCCTTTTAACCCAATTTTAACCTTTTAGAATACAAAAAAAGCTTTTAATGGATGCTAAGTAAATTTTGTCCTTCTGAAGTCTTTATCGTGTTAGAAAAAATACCTTTTCATTAATAGTGTTGTTCAGATCTACAGCTTGATGAGGTTGAATTTTGTCAGTGCAAACTTCCAGTGATAACTCAAATGCAGTTCTACACAGATCGCTCTACATGAATCTTGGAATAGAGTTTGGTTTGCAGTTTTTTGGGATTGTGTATTATACCAAAGCTGGAGTCTCTGGAAATGAGGCCTTAGCTGAAGCATGAAGACATGCCAACTTTATAAATATGATACATTTCTGTTATTGTCACAGTTGTTTATCAATGATATGGAATCAACACTGTTATAGACATACAATATGGAAATAAGTGATTGGTTTTTTTGTTTTTTTTTTTGTTTACCTGATGCGTGAATGATAAATTATTATCTCCCTTCCCCCCCAAACCAGGCAAGTTCGCTACAAGTTTTGTTTTTTTGTTGTGTTTTTTAGAAGACATGTCAAAGGCAGACTGGTTTAACCAGCTTATTTTTACCATCCAGGACATAGAACAGTCTGTCGAAAGTTTATCCTCACAGATGTAAAATGTTGTCATAAAACAACGAAAACTCAGTTTTTACTGCATTTCTGAGAAATTGAAACAACAAACTTATAGTGATCCCTTCTGTAAGCAAAAATAAAACTCAAACAATATAAAAATAGAACCATGTGAGGGCTGGGATTCACAGACCAACACAATTTGTGCACAATTTTGAAGACCAACAAAGAGATAGATGATTTTATTTATTTAATTTTTTTTACAAATGAAATCATCTGAACAGCAAGAAAATGGCAGATATTGTGATTTAGAAATAAGATCATCTGTCTTTTTCACTGCTTTTCCAAATTGTGCACTATTGTGTTGGTCTGATATAAAGTCCCATTCCACCGGTTAAATGTTTTGGTTCTAACATTACAAAATACGAACAGTTCAAGAAGGATTAATACTTTTGCAAGGCTCTCTGTATATGTGGTTTTGTTCCTAAATATTTGAGGTTATAATTTGCAAATTTAAGAAAAGCAACACAGTTGTCATTTATATGTGATTTTACGGAGCTCATGTGTGGTGCCCACATCTATATATTACTACTAAGAAACTAAAAATCTTCATAAAATTGGTCTTTTTCACAAATTCCTTCAGTGATTTGCTGGGTTTTAAGTCCAAATTTGTAAAGAAAAATACTGATTTTGGTCTTAATAGCATGGAAATTTTACAGTATAGTAAAAAAAATATTTTTTTCAATTAGAAAAAAAAGTGCAGAAAAGAAAATATTGAATAATTTTTGTCTTTACATGAAGTCCACGTTTGTAACCTACATGTTGGTTGGTTATATTTATATAGAAAAAAAACTGCTAGTGAAGCCTTGTTTTTTTGTACAGTTTTATGTACATGCAAGTGTAGGTTTTTAAAAGATGAAGATGAGAAACTATATATATTCAAAACCGTGAAGGAATCCAGAACCTGTAGGAATATATCATCTAAAGTACCGTAGGATCTATTGTAACGTAGGAGAGAGGAGTAAGGCTCAGAGTGGAGGACGACAGCGTTCCTCCTCCTCCGATCATTCACCCACTCCTGATTTTTCCATTTTCGTTCTGGAACATTGTTACTTTTCTGAAACTGATATCTTGTTTTTGATGTCTTTTGATTTTGTTGGAGGAAGTTTGGTGATGTGTTTGTTTGATCCTCATCCGTTCTCTTTCTATTGGCATGTTTGAATAAAAAAAAATGTGGTATTTTATTTTTGCTGAGCAAATCAAAGAAATATCTTGTAATTACTCCTTCCTTATAGCTTTACAATAAAATCCATTCAGTCGAAGAAAGATGATGAGTGAGTTTTTTTTCTTCCACTAATGTAGACTGTGAACATGTACAGTGTCCAATTTTATCAGTTGTCATTGTGTAGACTGATAACACAATAACTAACATATTTAAAGCATCTGTTTTGGGTCATTTTGGGATTGTACAGGTCCTCCTCCCCTCCAAATTAAAATAAAGCTTATAAAATTAAAATAGAGTTAAAAGATGAGGTAGTAGTAGAAATATCACAGTACTCTAATGTCTCGATTACAGCTTAAATATGTAACAAAGACAGAAAATAGAACTATGTGAGGGCTGGGATTCACAGACCAACACAATTTGTGCACAGTTTTGAAGACCAACAAAGAGATAGATGATTTTATTTATTTATTTATTTTTTTACAAATGAAATCACCTGAACAGCATGAAAATGGCAGATATTGTAATTTAGAAATAAGATCATCTGTCTTTTTCACTGCTTTTCCAAATTGTGCACTATTGTGTTGGTCTGATATAAAGTCCCATTCCACCGGTTAAATGTTTTGGTTCTAACATTACAAAATACAAAAAGTTCAAGAAGGATTAATACTTTTGCAAGGCTCTCTGTATATGTGGTTTTGTCCCTAAATATTTGAGGTTATAATTTGCAAATTTAAGAAAAGCAACACAGTTGTTATTTATATGTGATTTTATGGAGCTCATGTGTGGTGCCCACATCTATATATTACTAGTAAGAAACTATAGTATAAAGTAATTACTATAGTCTTGATTTAAAGGAACTCAGTGTTTTAGCCTTTCGGCAGTTCTCTGGAAGTTTGTTCTAGATTTGTGGAGCATAGCAGCTGAATGCTGCTTCTCCATGTTTGTAAAAGCTGAAGCGGTGTGGTGACTCTTGATTGCTCCTCCTTTGGTCCAGAAATAATTATGTCCATGTTGGTTTTGCAGTCCAGCAGAACAAGTAATGTGGTTCTTCCACAGTCTACATTCAGACAAAGACATTGACATAGGCAGCCTCAAGTCTGTGGTGAGCATAGCATTTGGACTGAAAAATGTCAATAGCAATAACAACTTGTCCTGATTTCAGTAGTGGTTTGATAACTGATTAAATTAAGGCTTGGGGAAAACACCTGATGAGAGGTAGGAATTTATTATTTGAATCAAATCAAACGCCATGACAGGTAAAAGTTAACGTTGTGGCAAAGTCTAAAAAACATGAAAAAACTTAAAAGTGGCCTTTCTGAAAACTGTAAAGTCAGTGTCCACTGACAGGTCAGGCTTTCAAATGCACCGTCTCCACCAGATGATATGAAATGTGGATGCTCTGGATCTAAAATCTGATTTTCAGTTAAACTCTGAACAGTTTTCATTGTCTGCACATACAGTTGCGGCTACAGGCTCTTAGTGTCTTACCAACCCGTCAGTACTGCTTAGAAATCATCTCTTCTCAGTTTTTTTTTCCCAGTTTATTGGATTCCACTTCAGGAAATTGACTCGTGAATTCTCTCGTTGCACCCCGAAGCGAGGCGTCACCCAATCACATTTCAATGGAAACAAACTCCGATGTGTGGCTGCAGTGCACAAGGAATATCAAACGCGCTCTGAGGAAGGCGTTTATGACACTCCGCTTATAGCGCTGTTGCAACGCATTACAGCAGTAAATTGAAATTCGGGGCAAAATGATTATATTCATTGCCACACAATATTTCTGGGAACAATAAATGAAAAATATTATCAGGGCTTGTTTTGAAGCAGATGACACAGTTGCAGCAGGTTGCTTTTCTCTGCCTTCTTTCCCCCAAAGGTTTCATCACTTTAACCCATTTCCTCGTCCACGTTTATTTAAGTTGTTTGTCTGCTCTTCTCCCGTTTTATCCATAATTTTGTCTCCTTCTTTTGCATGTACCCATTGTTTTACTGGTTAGTTTTATTTTCTTCTCTACTTTTGTTTATATTATATTTTATCAGTTATTTCATCCCTTTCTCCCCCCACCCCCCTTGTCCATGTACATTAACATAGTTTCCTGCAATATTGTTGCTTCATTTCTTCATCCTATTTTCACTATTGTTTTTCGCCTTCCATCACTACTCATTTCCATACTTCATTTAATTTTCTAGTCTCCGATCTCTTCCTCAAGTCCACATTCAACTTGCATCATTCCTTTTTCTTCATCTTGAATTTTCCTATGAATGTTTATCTCCCCTTTATGATTTTCTAATTTGATAAGATATTCCCATCCTATTTTTGTCTGTTCTCATCTTTCTTTCTGCTTCTTCCAATTTATCCATTACTTTCTTTTTTGTGTCATATCCTCTTCACTTTGAATCAGTCTTGTGAGGTCCTACACTCATTCCTCTTGTTGTGTTTGCTTTCATAAGCTTCATTTATATTCCCTGATTCTTTATTTCCTTCTCCACTCTTGTCCTTTAACCAGAGTTTTGCTTTTCTCTGTGATCTAATTCTTCTTTTTTCTTACCTTGTTTTTACTCTCTAGTTTGGAGGAGTGGGTGGGCATCAGGGACTCAGCACTGGATTGGTGCAGTCAACTTGGCAGAGCAAACTTTCTGTGCCAGCCTGGGGGACCACTTATCCTACGCTGCTCTTCTTTCATGCGGGGTCCCACAGGGCTCAGTTTTAGCCCCTCCCCTGCTTTGTACTTTATTTTGTCCCTTTTGCCTGCATACTGGCAAAGCATGGTGTGTCATTTCCTTGTTATGCTATTGGTAATCAGATAAATATTTTTAAATATTCTACAAATGTGTAGCGTCATTGACAAAAATGCTTAAGACCTGAATGGTTTTCAGACTTTTATTTGTTGAATGAGACTAAGACTGATGCGATGTTGTGTGTTAGCACAGCTGAAGCGTCCCTAGTTGATATGGATTTTGAAAACCAACAACGAGACATTCTGAGGTCAAAGTGGATGGAGGTGTTACATGTGACAGATCAGGACGTCAGGTCATCAGTTCCAGCTTTTGTCAGATGAAGCAACTTGAGAGAAAATGAATGGCTAGCATTTGAACAGTGCTTTATCAAGTCCAAGGACTCCAAAGCGCTTCACGTTACATTCAACCACTCACATGTTGATAAACTACATTGTAGCCACAGCTGACCTGAGTCTGACTGGCATAATAAACTTCACAAGGCCAGCAGGAAAGACTGGTGAAAAGTCTTGGCTGCCCAAGGAACCGACCAGTTACATGATGAAACCCTGCAGCTTCACACAATTCCTTCAGTTTAGCTTCCCTACACTGGCTGCCCCTGCATTTTTGAACTCCTTTCTGAGTTGCAGCACCAGCCCTGCCAACCTCTCAAGCAGGAAATTAAATATACAAGGAGAAGATCTCTCAATAGTTTGTAAAACAAAGGTATAAGGGCTTATTTCATTAACATGTTAGATCCCGAAAGTCTAAAACGTTTTTTTAAGGATGAAACATCCATTGACTATATTTTTAGATCTTCCTTTCATACTCCTGTTTTTTGTACTATATATTGTAAACATATAACAAACTATTTAAGCTTCATAAAAAGACAATTTGATTACAAAAGTATGCGATATGGATTGACTGCTTATTCTCGACTCAAAAAGACAAATATCCACAGTAGGAAGTAAATAACCAAAGCTATTAAGCGACTGCAGCTCTTTATCATGAGCATAAAGTTTACTAGTCAGACGATCCTTTAGAATGGTTTTAGTTTTAATGTGACATCTGTATGGACCATGCAGCAAAGGTTGGGAATTGAACCTGCAGCAGCCACATTGAGGACTAAGGCCTCCATATGTGGGTTGTGTTTAACTCCTGCACCACCACAGCACACTGTCTGTGTGTTGTTTTTGAGAATCACCAGTTTCTACCAGTTTGTGAGCCTTAGCCTTCTGGCTCAAGCTGTGCTGCTTGGACTGTTGGATGATTTTTTTTGAGTAATATTCATCAGTAAAACCATCATTTACTTCATTTCTACCTGGGTCTGCTGCGTCTGCCTCACCACCATCACCACAAATCATGACAGGGCTCTCCCATCAGCCTGTCAGTTTATAAAACCACACACACACAAACAAAACAAAGAAAGCATAATAATCCCTGCATGTACAAACACACAAAAGCTCAGTCAGCCCTCTCCAAGGTCTTGTGCAGGGTGTAAAGCTGGCATATATTCATCTCAGGCTATTGGTATTTTTACCTGAACTTTTTCTCGTCTCTTGAATGTTTATTCTTCCCTCTGTTTTACTTTTGTGTTTGTTGGCGGGTTTTTTCTTTCCTCCATAGTCCATCTAACCTTTTTATGTGGTTACAGAGGAAATGTAATTTGAGCCTAAAAGAGGAAATATATGATTATATAATATTGTAAGATGAAACCATATTGATTCTCTGTGGTTGAATTAGGTCACAGCAGTAGGAGAAAGAAGAAAAAACAATTAGAGCCAAAGAATGGAGCTAATGGAGGAAATCAATATGCCAGAGGAGCAATTTAAAGGTGATAAGGTCACATTTGTGGACTAAAAGGGATTAAATCTATAATAAATATGCATCTGGTAATATAATAAAATAAATATTTCATCTGGTATCTGATGAAATGGTAACCAAACACAAAGTGTCAAAGTTTAAAACCTTTACTTTTGCTCCTTTGTTTGTAACATTTTGCTCTTTGCTTATTAAATCAGTTTTCATATTTTATCTTAAACGTTTGAGACAGCCTTTCAGGTTCCAAATTGTAAAACAGTCTATGAATTTAAAAACTGTAAAAACTAATAACCCTTCCCTCAGAGAAGTTTTAGGGTCACTGTTGCTGATCCCTAACACAGATAAAGCAAAGTTAAACTATATATATATTTTAGAAGTCCAGCTAATTTTCGTTGAGATAACAATTCTGGTTTAAAAATCCAACTTGATACATCTGTGTAAAACCTGCTTCATATGTTTTTAGATCTACATATTGAGTTAGAAACTCCATTTGGCAGAGTAAAATGCAATAAACATTATGTTTAAAACAGGGCTTTTAAAAGCAAACTGTTAATACATAGTGTGAGATAATGCTAATCAGGTGCTATAGCTGGAGTGTTGTTTACTCACCACACTGACATCTGCTGCAAAGCACAACATATCTACAGTATGTTCTATGTATTTTTGCAGGATGATGGTGGAGAGGGAGGAATAAACCATCAGTAAACTCATTCCAACTATAGACTCAGATCTGGTAATGACAGAAATCGCTGACAATTAACCAAGCAGTGAGAATCAGAGTGCATTTCATTATCTGAAAAACATTCTGTATCAGGCACCTGAAGCAAAAGGAAATTCATATTTAACACAAATGGGGAAATAAAACACAAACATTACAGACAAAATACCAGAGAAATAATCAGTTGAAAAGTTTTCCAAAACATTTTTGTTCTTTTCATTAGAACGAACCTTACATCTTCTTCAATCAGACTGCTAAAGTTTTGAGGACCAGCCGCCTTCACACTTCTGCTCGTGTCATAGAAGAGCAGAAAGGTGACACGGCGGAGTCCGCTGCTCTGTGTTTGTGAAGTTATTTTTTCAGCTTGGAAGGCAAGCAATAGAAAGCCAAGCAGACATCTGGAGTTTTGTGTAATTGGTATTAGGCAGGCTGTCAGACAGGCGGGAGGTGGGAGGTGATGTATGAACGGAGAAGTTGGAGAATTGAGTAGATATGGTGGAAAGGTAGAACTCTGCTGCTTCTAATGCAAGCCTCTGTCATCACTCTATGAGGGTGTGATGATGTAATGTGGGATGTCTTCAAAAAGAAAGACAGTCAAAGTTAAAAGAATGATGGAGAAAACTCAACAGTGGGAAAAGTTTTAATATACAACTAATTTATAAATATTGCAGCAGACTGGAGACTTTTAAAATATTTTTTAAAAAATTTTGTGAAAAAGTTTAAGGAATAACGCTAATAATTGCATGTTGTAATTATTCAAGGCTATAGATTTAAAATGTTTGATTCAGTGATCAGTTTTTAAAATTTTAAAGGAGAGAGATATAATTTAACCATTAGTAGTTAAATTCAGGCTTTATCAGATTGAATGCAAGATCATATGGATACAGCTTGAGCCAACAAAAAGGAGATTAGTAAGTTCAAAGAACACAATACAATACTTGTGATAACGTCTTCACAACAGTCTTGTGTAGCACTTTGGTCAGTCCATTCCACTGGATGACAATACTCTGTGTCTTAGTTTAGCCTTGGGAACTCAAAGACATTGAAGCTGCTCATATGTAGCAGTGGAGGTGGATACCAACTAATTTTATAAGATATCAGGATTCAGACTCGGATGGTTCTGACTTGATTATCAACAGTCTCAAGTAGAATCTTAATCTTAATTTATAACCTAGTCTTTAAGAAAGGAGAACACAGAACGTAGACCCAGAAACTTCTACATCAAAAAAAGAATGATTTGAACAAGAGACACACCATATACAAGTTGTGCAGCTCTAATAAGAAATATTTCTAACCTCGACAAACACAGGGAACCATAGTACACGGCACCGCCAGGAGGCAGAAAAACAGCTGACCACCTGCCACCATAACCAGAAAGACTATTGAGCTAGCGATGTGAACGCTTCCCCATAGACTCAAAGCTACTTAAAAAATTCAATGCAGTTCAACTTCTGTTACCACCGAGTTATTTAGAATCAGAGCTTTCACTGAAACGCTCATCCCCTCACACTACACCATCAAAACAACACAATCGCTTAAAGCATTTACAATGACTCTAACGTAACAGCTACTTTCACAGAATTGTAGGTGATGGTATCCATTTATTTTCTGATGTGAAAATAATATTAGCCAATGTGTTTTATGCACCTAACAGGAGCAGTGAATCTAAATTACACACGTTTAAATATGAACTATTAATTAGTTTTGAATGAGCATGCACAGTGGTCCACAATCATTTTTCAGAGCTAGTGTTGTATCTGCTTTGATATTATTGTAATATTGTACATTATAATCCTTCAAATTCCTTAATCTTACAATATGTAGGATCTTATTTTTGTCTTGATCCATGGCTAGTGATCAGGGATGGAACACGTATTGTAAATTTAGAGCTACACCTTCTGGCTCTGCTCTAGATTGCCACAAAAAAGTCTCTAACTTAAACTCTGTTACAGAAAATGAGCTCCTAAAAGTCAAGGAGTTCATCCATCTTGTCACCCATCTTACCTTTTATTCTATTCAAGACATCAATACAGATAAAATCTTTTCTTTTTTTTTTTCCTTCAGACTAGTTCCACTTCCAGATTCACACAAACTATTAATAATGCTCCAACTAACACAAGGCATTGCTTGCTTTGGTTAAAAGAAGTGGTGTTTAATGACCAGTCCTGAATGATTAGTATCCTGCATGTTTCAGGTCTTTTTGTCAGCACAACTCGATGACATGATGAGTTTTACCACTTTAATCAGCTGCATCTAAAACCGCCAGGACTATGTCCATTGAGGACTGCAACTGAGCATTCATGGATGGTTGTTTAACTTTTGTTTTAAATCAAATTTTTTCAATTCATCTTATTAGAGGTGGTAGAAAAAAAAAACATGACTATTTAGACCACCCTAGTCGGATCCATATGAATTTAATGTGTTTGAGCATAGAAAAAAGGATAAGAATTGTTAAAATGCCTGAGATTCAAACCAACTGGAAAAGAAGGGAGGTTTTGCTGACACAGCATGCCAAGGACGGTTTGGTAATTGGTGTTCTAGTTTCTGGAAAGTTAAAAAAAATTACTTCCTGGGGTTTTACACGCAACAATTTTCTCAGGTTTACAGTGAAAATATATACAAATCTGTTACTGTGAAGCTATCATGTAAATATAGGCCAATATCTGTTGGTTTTGTTTCCAAAGCCTTGAAGAATATATGCCATTAACAATTGAGACAAAGAAGGTAACAAGACCTCAGTTACCACCAAGTTGTGGCTGTGTAATGTATGGCCACTCCTTGTTCTGTGCAAAAGCACAAACCTAAAATGAATCTTGCCTAGATGCAACATTCTTTTCTCTGGGTCTCAACACATCTGGGACGGGCGATCACACAGTACAACTGGAACTGTGGTCAAGAGGATCTGTATTCCTGATTGTTGTTGGAAGAAATTAAGCATCTGGCTTGCTGTCAGCAACAAGCCCCTCTATTCAGCCACAGAGGTTCCATCAGTGTGCAACGCTCATTTCCACTTTTTTCATGTTAGCATGCAGGAAAATACAGGAGCGATTTTAATGCAACAGATGTTGCCCTCTTAACCATATCCTGTCCAATTTTCTGTATGCACTTTTTTTCTTTCAGGGAATGAAACACCAGATTCTGCACTCATTTCAAACAAATGATGAGAAAGAAGAGAATACAGCTGCTGTGCTGCCTCGCCTGTCTGCAGTTGTGACCTGTGCCTCTGTTTTTATTTTTGATTTTGGCAGCTTCACTTTATCTTGCATGCAACATTCCAAACTTTGCACAGATCTAAATTCAGCTCCTTTCTCTTCCGCAGGATGGATCAGGTTCAAGGGAGGGTCGTGTGTCATCAGCAGCAGCCACAATTATTGCTTCTCGTGGTGTATTTGCATGAACCTGCTGAGGTCAAGTCTGTTAGCTGCTGTTCACGCAGACTGGTTAGAGACTAGTGCTTCGATGCCTCTTCACTGGCATGTGAAAAAATAGTGGAAGGGAGGAGAAGAGGATGGGGGGGAGCACATAACTGCAGGCGCTGTGTGAAATGTTAAAATGGAGATTAGCCCGGCCACCACAGATCTCCCTGCTAATGATTAAAGATCACTCCATGCATTTCAATGGGAACACTTGTGGCTGCAAGCGCTCTGATAAGGTTTTGGATTAATTCACACATATGCAACACTAAAAAAAAAAAAAAAAAAACAGAAAAGAAATGGACGTGCTTTCAGAAAGAGAAGCTGGTGGTTCAGATATGTGTCTGCACGGCTCGGTGTCCTTTGACAGGAACAAGTAGAATCTAACTGAAAATCTAATGAAACCCTTGTAGGCCCCTTTAAAATGCTGCTCCTTTAAGATAAATGGCTGCAGAAATGAAAACGGAGCTGATATGCCTTTTTGTAGACAATTGGTTATTTCATGTAGTAAGGGTTTACAAGCATAACAATAGAGTGTGGAGCTTTGAAGACGTAAACTGGACGAACAAAATCCATTTATTTGTTTAAGAGGAAAAAAAAAAAATCTAAATCCTTTGAACAACAGTAGAACTGAACAAAACCATGTAATTACTCCAGTGGTGTGGAAAACCCAATGCAAGTAAACTTTCTGTAAGAATATAAATGCTTTATTCAAATCAAATGTTATTTTTTTTCTTAAACTGATTCTAGTTGTTACATCTGTAACAAAATTATAAACAACTGCATTAACCCAGCCTCACTAAAAAATGGGTATATATGCTGTTAAAATGTTTTAGTTTACTTGTGAAGGCAGCATGACATATTTACAACATTTTCAGTTTCATTGAAGAGAATAAACTAGAAAGTACTGCTTGGTTCTTGTTATATCCTTCCAGTGGCAGAACAAGTCGGCGTCGGGCCGGGGGGCGGGGCAAATTTCCGGGCCCCCTGACCAATCGCCGGGCCCCCTGAACAATCACCAGGCCCTCTGACCAATCACCGGTCAGAGGGCCTGTTGAGAAAGGTGTATCAATGACAACTACTGACATTGATACACCTTTCTCAACAGGCGGGGGCGCACTTTCTCGGTCTATAGTCCGACATTCGAGCGACTTGAATCCATTCCTCCCTCCCTGGCTCCTCCAGACCCAGGCCCCCATCGGCCTGGTTTGGGGGGGGGGCAATCGCCCCCCCAGGCCCCCCCTAAGCTCCGCCCCTGCATCCTTCACTCTTCTTTTTGTTTACTCGTATTAATCACAGATCGGTATTGAATTTAGATTTGCTGTGCATGTCAAAAAAAGTGAAACTAGTGTACCTGATAAAGTGGCAGGTGAGTGTCACTTTATTGTGAAATTTGGCAAATCATACCCAAAATAATTTCCTGTTCACATGGTTCTATTAGCTATGGACAAATTATGGTCCGCTATGTGGTATCTGTAGCATCTAAGATCACACATGTCCACTTTTGGCTTATTCCCCAATTTTTTTTTCAGATTTCTTGAAACATTTAATCATGTTCTACACTTTTCTGCACACAGCATGATTAATACGCAGCATATTTAGAACTTTCGTCTGAGTTTCTGAGAGTAAATAAGCAGCGGGGAATTCAGCAGAAACATGAATATGCTTCCTTTTATTACATGAAAGCCTTTCTGATAAATGAAAAGAGCAAACAGACAAAAAGCAGAAGGTGGAGCATATTTCTACATTTTGGACAGTGTCGTCACCCTCCTTCTCCTCCTCCTCCTCCATGCCTTTGCCGTTCGCAGCCTCTCTCCATCACTGTCGGCCCCGGGACCGGCCGCTCAGGAGCCTGCTGAGGAGAGAAAACAGAGGAACGACGCAACACTGGAAGGAGGTACGAATGGATGGATGGATGAATGGATGGAGGTAGGAGGTAGTTCTCCTCGGGGCCTTTGGAGGAAGTGCTTGTATCAATCACTCGACGGGGGGAGGAGGTTATTCTGAGTGATGATATTGTGCTGTAGAAAACGCCTCCTCCTCTCCGCTGCAGTTCTCCTTCTGACCCCACAGGCCTAATTTTCCATCCTTTATCTCAGCCTTTTTCCATCCTTCTTCAAGACTTCTATATCTGTCCAATAACAGCATTTCGATCTGCTTGATGACCTTTTCCAATCTTTATTTAGATCTCTTACGTCTGAGAACAGTTTCTAACCACCATAATGTGGTTAATGATGCCAATCAACTAAAGCTGTGTATCATTTTTATCCTGACCTCGGTAGGAGAAGAGGCGTGAGGTGTGGCCTTATCCACTGACCTTCCAGTTGGGCAGCAGGAGGTGGGTGGAAGCTCGTTATCTGCTGGCATGATGTTACTCACAGCTAACCTTGGAAGAGAAGGTAGAAGAATGACAGTGTTTCCTAAAGCTCTGTGGCATTATAAGCCTAATAAACGCAAGCCCAGTGACAATCCACACAGCATTTACATAAAATTAATATTCTTCGAGTCACTTCTTAATACGCTTTATAATGCTGCAATAAACACCTAAGGCTTCCTCACATCCCTTAGTTGAGATTTATAAGCTTTTTGTTTGTAAACTGCAGCTAAGAGCGGCACGTTGGGTTCACCAAATCTCAGAAACATCCATCAGATTTGCAAATATCTGAAATCCTATTGCTTGTAAAAAAATTTTTGTCCTACCATAAAAAAAATTACATTAATTTTTCTACGACACCATAGCTACCATAGCTAATATCTTCTGAGACTTTAACTAGAACCTTAGGTTTGTTCAGTTGGGACTGTAGACTGAAGATGAGACTAAATGCATGTCAGTGAAGCAACTTCAAACGTTTTCCCCAGAAAACTTTAATTTGCCCTGACCGTTCCTTGTGTGTACATGCAACATTTGATCTGATTGCTACACGATTACTAGATTCTAACTTTTAAACCTTGAGGCAAAAGTTTAACTTCAATTTGCCAATAATGAAATATCACAAGCAGGGACAGACAAATGACCCTGTAAAAGCTTACTGAGTTACGGAATATATGATAAATTTAAAGAGCGCTCATTTAACACGTTAACATATGTTAACGTGTTAAATATGTTAACGTGTTAACATATTTAACATTTAACACGTTAACATATGTTAACGTGTTAAATGTTGAACAGTTTTGTGACAGATTTTAGAGGTCATAAACATAGCATTTGTGTGGGATTTTGCAATCTAATGATGGAGCGGAAAAGTTATATCAGCACCATCTAAAATCATTATGAAGGCCTTGGTCACAGTGTTACGCGTTGCATACATGTCACATTCTTAAAATACTAAATTCTCTCGAGAAGTTTTTTTAGTGTTTTGTTAGAATATGTTTAGAATGATGTTTTGCTATTAGAATTAAATTAAATCACCTAAATGATTATCTGCTAACAAGAGGTTGTCTCCAACTAGGAAGTTTATACTTGCTTTTCTGATATCTACCTTTTCTTTTTTGCTAACTGATTTTACAATGCATTTTTAAAACGTATGGAGATTTGAATTGAAATATCTAGGGCAATAGATAATAAAATAACAAAATTAAAAAAAGAACTACATGAAATTGGAATGTATTTTGTCAAGAACGTTCTTCTTTTCATGAAAATACATTTGCTGTTGCAAAAATGTATGGGGGTACAGTAAATTTAATGATGGAAAAATCCATCACTTTTCATCTCTATGTTGCCTATCTCTGTTGAAAATTTAATTGATGCGACTCGGTGGACATGAGGTGGTCTTAGAGGTCATCGCACATCCTCCTCACTGAGGGAACATTGGTCCTGGCACTGCTCCAAGCTATGGTAATTTTCCTCTGCACTTGTTTCATCCTTATTTCCCTGATATGATGAGTCTCCCCGGATCAAAAGTTTGGTGTTTTGGGTGAGTTGTAAGGCCCATCGTGCCAAACAGGCATCGGCCTCATTACACTTTCATCCTCTCTGTCTTCATTTTAGATTTAGCTGGAATCCAAAAGCCACGGAGTTCTAGCAGGACAAACTTTTTCCTAATCAGAGCGTGTTAGTTAAAAAGAAGACAACGTCCTCTGATCAGAACAAGTAACAACTTTTTCAAAGGATAAAAGGCACACATTAAGTTAATTTTTTGTGTTAGAATTTTTTTCTTCTCTGTATAATAAAAACTATTTTAACTCATCCTCGCTATTATTTGGATATATTTCAAGTTATTTTCAAGTTTTCCATCAGGTTACGTGTCTTTCTTATCACTTTTGAAACTATGAGCAAAGAAAATATGAAAGTTGTCTGAGGTTTTGATCACAAAATGGAAATTTGAATGTCATAAGACTGTTTCTCTTCTTTTTGCTCCATGAAGACAAGGTTACTAACATGTGTGGAGCAAGAGTTAGGGTTACTTTGACATAACCCTAGTTATCCTTACATATTCTAATGCCTTAGTTGAGCATCTCAGCACCTTTTCTGGAGTTCTCCTTAGCTGAGGAACACTCAATGTAGGCTAAATAGCGCATCTTGCAGGGCTTTTTTCCCTCCATACTAACAGCCAATGTATAATATGATACTGTATATACAATATACAGTATTACCAGAAGCCACTACAGTTTTTAAGAAGTGTATTATTCAAAGAGTAGACCTTCAGCAATGTGTACTCAGCACACCACTGAGTGCATAGCTCGGTTTAACAAGCGCCCAGCAGTAATCAGTCCAACAAACAATGACGCCGCTGAAGCACTCCAACCAGCCGGCCATGCTCATCACTCCATGGTATTTTTATAGTGAACAAATTAAACAGAAATTGTGTCAAATAAATGCGAAAGTCCATAGGTGCTTAGGGAAGAAAGAGAAGAAAAGCAGAGGATGCAAAATGTGAAAAACAGCAAACTAATTAAGTATCTGTTGTGAATCAAAACATGTTGCTAGCTTAACAATTGTTTGTTTTTACATATTTTTTTTACATATTTTTTAATTGTCTTGCTTCTGTGGCCATGGTAACTAGCCTGAGCATTCATGGTGGTGAATCAACTGTAGCGTTACAGAGAGAATGGGGGATGGTATGAGCAGCATGTACAATAGGATGATTGACAGCACCATCTTTTCACTTTGATTGGCTGTTTCTGTTGGAGCAATATACTGTATTTGTGTAGATGACAGCAGGTCTGTAGGGAGAACGCAGAAGTTTGTTTTGGCTCTAGTGGCCTTTGTTTGAAAGTAGTTTGACAAGAAAGAGGGTTATGGGAGAGGGGGAAGGTGTGGCAAGTTTCACCAGGCCAGGAATTGAACCTGCAACCACCAGCATGAGAACTAGGGCCTCAGTACTTGGGTTGTGCTTTGCCCCTGCACCACCACAGCACCCCAGGCAGAGGTGGTTTTTGACATGGGGTGACATAGGCATCCAGAGGCCGGGGGCATGCTCTGAATGTTGTTCACTAAGGGAACCAAGCAGGCTGGGATAAATGACTGCAAAGCATTAAAGGAAAAAATGAAAGTGTCAAAGAAGATAACAAATCACAACCAGAATGTTTTTGGTTTGTATTTTTCAGTGTGAGTAAAGGGCATTATGTCTTTTTTTTAATAGAAAATTGTGATACAGTTTAAGGTAAACAAACCAGCTAATGAAATAAAATAAATATAACAACAAGGATACAAGCCGCAATTTTATATAAATAAATAAATAAACGCACTAGAATGATCCCAGTGTTTTTATTTCTTTGGAAACATTATAATATTCCACAAACAAGCACACACACACACACGCAGTCACACACGCACACCCATACACAACCATTCTGAGTCAGAATGCTCTGGAGAATGCGCAATCTGTGCCATTTTCTCCTGTAGTGAAATATTTGAATTCCCCGTGACAGCTGCGGGTGGTGGCAGAATTTACCTTCACATCCAAACCGGAGCGCCTCGGCTGCCGGCCGAGCCTGGAAAACTGCTCTAATAAGCAGAGCTGGCTGCCGAGGCAATGCTGAGTAAATATTGCGCTTACCAATCAGAAACTTCACTGACTGCCTCTAAACATCAGACTGGAGGCAGTTATATGGCTGCATGGCCTCATTCATTCTGCTTATAATAAGTCATTATTCTCTAACATCCAGCAACAAGCTGAGACTCTGTGATGAAACTCTTCCTCTCTCTCTGCCTAGAAGTCAAACTTTTGCTATTATATTTGCGGTCTGGACTGATTGAATTCAGTTCCCTTGGACTTTATTATTTCTGCTTTCTACTTTCTGCATGTGTTTGGTGACAATCTACACTTCCATCAGAATAATGAGATAAAGTGTTTTATGTACAGATTTGAGGTATTTCTTTGTTTTGCGCTTTAGAGGTCCAGAACTCAGTCCAAAACACAAAACTTAATGTGTAAAAGAAATGTAATCTTTTGAGGCTGTGCATCAGATGCACCTCCATCCCATCCCACTTTGAGTTGTAGAGCCTTATAGACCATAAGATTCTGGAAAATGTGTTGGGGTGATGATGAAGATGTTGGTTGGACCGAGAATCACGTTAATACCTCACAGCCTCCTGCTTAACACCATCAATTTCTGGAGCTATTCTCATCTTCACTCATTATTTTCACTCATATTTTGTCATGAAAGCCATTTTTATCCACAGAGTCAACGCCAACATCTGTACCAAGTCATCTGTATTGTCATTGTTCCTTTTGTTGCTCGTCTTTCAGCCTCTGTTTGAGCAGCCAGAGCTTCGGACTACAATAAAGTTATCCAGCCTTGCCTTAAGCGGACAGAGTCTTAGCTTTGCCTGAAGCTACCAAAGCCTCACCTTGAGTTTTAAAGTCTAGATCAGTGTTTCCCAACCCTGGTCCTCAAGGCACACTGCCCTGCATGCTTTAGATGTTTCCCTGCTTTAACACACCCCATTCAGATGATTGCAGTTCAGAAAAGACCTGTTAATCAACCATCAATGAAAATCACGTGTGTTGAAGCAGGGAAATACCTAAAACATGCAGGGCAGTGTGCCTTGAGGACCAGGGTTGAAAACTACTGGTCTAGATGTTGCACCGTCATGTTAAGATCCATTCAAATCACTTGCTGTGAGATATTCTTGCCGGAGCTGCTGTCTTTCTGTATCCTAACCTGGCGAAAACAATCTGATGCCCTCATTTCCCCTCCCCACCTCTCCGCTCGCTCAGACTGTTTGTTCTCCGTCTGTGTGAAGCCGGTGTAACGAGCACCGTGGCTATTAGCCAAATGGCCGTAATATTACTCTCGTCAGACTATGCAGTCACTTTGCTCCTCATGTTAGCAATCTGTCTGAATGTGTTCGCCTTTATTGCCTCTGCTCTCCTCTGCTAGCAGACGTTATTAGAGAGTTTTTTTTTTTTGTTGTTTTTTTTTTCCCCCTGCTATTTTTGCATAACAGGCGAAAGCTGACATGTTAATATTCTGCTGCCATTCAGAGCGAGCGGCGCGGAGAATCGGTAGGTAAGAATTCATGTCCTGACTGCTCAGGACAACAAGTTACTGCTAGAAGAAAAGAGAAATTAGTATTTTTGAGTGAAAAAAGCTTGATTAATGTCAAAGATTAAAGACCCCCTAACCATTTGCTGTAGCTTCTCACAGAAACACCATCCAACCCCATGAATCATTTGGCTCAGTCCTGCTGTGTCATTCATGAAAAACACGTTCAAATGAACAAATTATTTGAGTGAACGAACTCAAATCATTTTATTACCTTATTTTATTTTATTTTTTTATTTCTCAGTTCAGATGAGTTCAGTACCAGTGTGCCGGTTAGGTGAACGTCTGCGGTTTGTGATTCATAAGATGTATGGAAAAGATTCACCCTGTGAGAGACACCGTCACTCCAGGACAGAAGCTGTACTGCCAGTCATGCTGAGTGAACAACACTTTGTGGAAAAGACGTGATCCCGTTCTTTCCGTTATGCTTTTTGCAACCATTATGTAGAGCTTTGGGTAGTTTGTAGTTCTAATTCACATGATAAGCTTAGACTAACAGTCCCAGCAGGTCTTTGAGATTTGCTTGTGGACCTGAGTGGGGAATCTGTTAGTGGTTAAGAAACACATCTTGAAGTTAATAAATTACATTGCAAAACCCCGTGTTTATAATTAATTTTGTAAATATAATTGTTAGTACAATTAACTGAAAACACAAATAATTGAAAGCATATTCCCTCTTCTCCCCCTTCATGGATTATATATATTTTTTAAGTAACTACTGATTAAAAAGTTCAATTAAAATACCAAAAAGGTGTTTTGTTTTACAAAAGTCACAATTGTCAGAAAAAAAAAACATTTCACATACAAATTTGAAAAGTCAAAACTTTTGCTTCAATTACAAACTGACAACTTTGTTTATTTGTTGTTGTTTTGCACCTGGATGTAATAGAAGTAACCTTTCTTTTCCCTCAATGGGGAAATTCAGGTGTACCTGCAGCAAATACACAATACATTATTAGAGGAGTCTAACTGTCTGTTTATAAGAAGAACAAGTAAGACAATGTAAACAGCAATGTTTAGGACTTGATGCAATAAAAAAATCACTAAAAAGTTCAAATCTCTACTCAGTGTTCTTTGAAGCAAGCTTATCTGGGGGTCCACATAGCGCTAAATCCTACTGTGAAAGCAATAAATAATAGTACAGCTGCAATGTTTTAACCCTCAGGTAAAACACCTACACATCCAAAATGAGAAGCATGGGAAATGTGTACTGTAAAGCATACTGCATTAAGTAATACAAATTAACTGTAAAGGAGGGAAAACAAGAGCACAGCCTCAGGTGAAAGAGCACATTTCCACACAAGTTAACTGGGATTAGAACACATTAAACAGGTCAAACAGTAAATTCAACCACAAATACAGCAAAATCAAACAAACAAAAAGAAAAAACACTTTCCTTTTTTATGTTCCAGTCAGCATGTTTGGCACAAATAAAGCTTCCCTAGTCTGACTTGTTTAGATGACTCTGTGGCATGCAGCAGGTTGTTTTACAGGAACAGATGCCTGAGATGTGGCCAAAAGCAACTTTTCAGCTGCTAATGTCCTACTTTCTTATTCATGTTGCTTATAACGAGATAAGTTTAAAAACGTAATCACATAGCTGCATTATCACTTTGTGAAAGTTTTCCTAGATAAAAATATTTTTAAAATGTTTCTGACTCGTAAGAGCACACAGAAGGCTCCTCATGTGAGAACTAGAGCAGCACACCTCTGGTTTATGTCCTACCACAGTTTTTTGTCCTGCAAGGCTCTTCTGCAGAAATCCACATTTCAAATTCATAGATAATACTGAAAATAAGTGAATATGTCAGCATCTATTACATCTCCTGGTGTTCGTGTTTGACCCAGGTCAGTCACACCCACGCACACCCAGAGATCAGATTACCAAAGTTTTTTTGTTTTTTTCTTACCATTTTGATAGAAAAATAAAATTTAAACTGAGTGACAGCAAGACAATCAAATTTTATTTTATTTCTTTTTCTTGGACAGTTGGCGTTTACTGGCTGCAGAGGTTCAAAGATGTGTTAAAACTTTACAGATTTCTGGAACATTGAAATCTTTGATGAGCAGCAGAGAGATGAAGAGCCCTGGGTGACAGACACAAAACACACGCACGCACACACCAAACACAGCAGCTCATATTGTTTCATATCAGCAGAGAGCAGAAAACTAATTTCTCGTCTTTCCCCCTCCAACAGTTATTGGATGAATTCTCTGTAAGGAATTCTGCCGAAGTCTCAGACTCGTCTAACTGAAAAGAAAGAAAGAAAGGAAGGAAGAAAGAAAGGAAAGCACACCGACTTGTGTGAGTTTTCTCTTTTTTAGTGAGAAGCAATGACCTTTAGGATTTGGAAATTGGACGTTCATTCCATTGAATATGTCAGGGTGTTTTTTTTAACCATACCTTCTCTTCTAAGTTTAAAAATTATTTCTCAGTAGCGCAGTTACGTAATTTGGCTTTATGCAAAATCTATGGAGATTTTGAACTATCCCAGTTCCCAGAAAAATTAAATAAAAACTGTTTAGAATGGGGGAAAGCATGTGGGAGAACTGACTGCTTCTTTTCATCTATAAGAGATGTGCATTTCTAACAACTGAAAAAAAACAGACTTCAACTATTTGCACCTTGTTATGTTGGTTAAATTAGGAAAATCAAGAACCTTTAGAAAGCTTGGTCCAAATAGTTGCCTGTGTTTGCAGTGTGAACAGTTTCATGGATTTAATCTTAGATTATATTTTGTTCATCTGTTGGATGCGCTCCATCAGAGATCAAAACTTTCCACCAGAAGAGGTCACATGCAGAAGTTTTGCTTTTTGAATTCAACATAAATAAATCAAATAGTAAATGAATGGATTATATAAAGCATTCTACACAAATGGAAAAAACCTGAAATGTTGAAAGAAAGTCAGAGAAAACCCACACATACTTTAACCACTGCTTCACTGGCTCCTGTTTTGAATCTGCAGCATGAAAAATGTTCAGGTTTCTGGCAGCTGCAGAGAGCAAGAGGTGGTTGTGTTAAAAGCCAAAACAGTCATAATTCAAGCACACTGCAACACCTGGTGGAGATGATCTTCTTATTTTCTATTTTAACAGTTTTTTCCATGTCTATATTGCATTTATCCTGCGTTAAATTAACAAAAACTATGTTTGAAATCATGACACTTCTATTGTGTCATGTATTATAAATGGATTAAAAGCGTGAGAATAATGCCACTTTCTGTTCTCCACCGAGAACAATAATTTAAAACAATACTTATCAGAGCAAAGCTAAAGTCGTGTCAATTTTAAAGGTTTTAAAGGTCTATTTCTGGACAACAAGTTGACCAAATAGTGCAACTTCAAAACTTCAAAACCATTCAAACCCTTCTTCCAACACGTCAGAAGACTTTTTAACAAGGATGCACTTTGTTAGATTCAACAGCAGCCTATGCATATTCAGCTGCAGCAGGACGGAGGAGGCGCATTGAAAGAGGTTCAGGTTGTAGAGTGTTAAACCCCCCCGTGGTCCGTCTGGAGGACAGAACACATATTATGGTCTCGCTAATTAGCAAGCGATAAAAATAGTTGTGGAAACAGTCGGATCTGGATCATGACTTCCCCTCCGCTCCTCACACCCCAGAGCGACGTTATGCGTGTGGAGAACTCAAAACAAGCTCATCCACACTGTCAAGAAAGAAACACACGAATGAGTTTGAACTGAGATAGTTGATCCTGTATGACATGTCACATTCAAACATCGTCTATGATATATGAGTTTGATTATTTCCAATAGTTTGCAAAGAAAAGAAACATTTTTTTATCTAACACTTAGATCATGCTTTTTGTGAGAATATCTATATAGAATAAAATAATTTATTTCTTCACTAAATTATGAAATCTTGTTTTCTCTAAACTTAGATTTTAACTTGGCTCTTGGTTGAAATTTTAGGAATATTGTTTTTCATATATGAACACAAGCAGAGTGGAGACCGCTCCAAAAGCAGGAAATGCTATAAGGCGGAGGTCATTCTGGGTAGATACAACCAAGATCAATGTTACAATCCAATGCTGTTTTAATACTTCTAGGTTTAGAGGTATTAAAGTTATTATATTCAGATGGGACAAGACAACTGAGAATTTGTTGTATAATCCATCCATCCATCCATTTTTTTACGCCCTTGTCCCTTAATGGGGTTGGGAGGGTTGCTGGTGCCTCTCCAGCTAAATGTTTTGAGTGAGGGGCAGGGGTCACCCTGGGCAGGTCACCAGTCTGTTGCAGGGCAACACAGAGACACACACACCTAAGGACCATTTGGAGAGACCAATTAACCTGACAGTCATGTTTTTGGACTGTGGGAAGAAACCAGAGTACCCAAGAAAACCCACACAAGCACAGGGAGAACATGCAAACTCCACGCAGAGAGACCGGGGCTGGGACTTGAACCCAGGACCTTCTTGCTGCAAGGCAACAGCTCTACCAACTGCACCACTGTGCAGCCCTTGTTGTATAATATATTATTATAGATTATCTCAATTATGCACTTTTTTTGGCTTAGAAAAATAATTTTAATCTACTCACAAAAACGAACGATTTGTTATTAGTATTTTTGCAAGTCCTTTTAATTATGAAGGTGCTTCATACTTCACTTTGAATCATCTATATTTATTTATTTAGTGCATGTTCTGACAGATTCTAAGATCAACACATGATTGTGGAATAATGCGTTTTCATGAGTTCTTAAGTTCTTTTATGTCACAAACAGCTGAATAATTTCCTTCAAGGGTTTGTTGAGGAAAGGTTAAAATTTTTAGTAAATTTGTCCTCTCAGGGGGACTCGCAGATAAAACGCCCTCATCATCTGCATCGAAGTGACTGAGCCGCCTGCAGAGATTTCTTGTCAACAGATTAGGAATCACTCGAAGTGAATTGTCCCCGCCATTAATATGTGCATAACATGAACGAGGCAGCGTGCCACTGCTGCTGATAAACAATGAGGCCGTTTCATCTTCAGCTGAGTGTGACTGTGATGAATATTCAAGCCCTGCTTTAAACAGTACACACTGAGCCTCTTAGCTAAATCGGCACTCACTTCTTTATTAACATACTGGAATGTGCAATCAATGCCCCGACGCATGTTCGCTACGCACAACTCAAAAACAAAAGACGTGACAAGAAGAGCTTCATGTGATTATGACTGTAAGGAGTCACACACTCTACAGAAATACAGTCACACTGTCAGTTTGCTGATGATAGGCGAGTGTGATGGGCTTTCTGTGCATTTAATCAAGCTCAGATTTCAACTTTAATGATGTATTGTTTTGAGAAAACACGTCGGAAAGATCTGTCCCCATATCCAAGGATTTTCACAGCGACCCAATTTTTGCTAAGAGCTTAGGCATTACTAAGATTTACAGCATCTGATTATCAATTAACTCCTTCGTTTCTATGTGCTGTTAGGTATCAAGAGAACACTCAGATCTATGGTTTGCTACATATAAATATTTTTCACTTATTGCAGTTCCATTAATCAGAAGAAACAAGTTGAACTGCTGCACAATTGGACCCACTTCAACTCAGCAACTCAGCAAGCAGCGCTGACTACATTTTTATCAGACAAATCTTTTGCAACAGATTGATGTTGCATTTCAATATCACTTGTACATATAATGCAACAAGGAGAATATGCACACTCTATATATTGTTACTAAGTATCGACATGTTCAGAAAAAACGATGGCAGCCTAACTGCAAACGTCCTACAATACAGCGTACATACTGTAGAACAGGGAAGCGGAAAACTTGTTTACTTAAAGCCACAAGTCTTCACTTTCTTCTAAAATGAAAGACATTTATGCAATGGTATGACATGTTTTCTGTATTTTTGCTTCAATTCATTTAACCTGGAAACAGCATTACAATTTAATACAATTTTCTCTGTTATAATTCATAACTTTCCCATCCTGAGTGGGTCTCCCCTGCTTGATGCTGGATGGCCTTTCTGCTGCAGGTTAGTGGGGCCCCTGAGCTGCCTGGGGGGCTGGACCATGAGCTTGACCTGGAAGGCCTGGACCGGCAGTGAGGCTGGGTCGGGGGGGCTGCATAACCTACATCTCCCCCCGCCTCTCGGGCCTTGGGGCTGCTGATCCCGTGCCTTACTGACAGCCTACCTCTGTGTGTGACTACCCTGGGGCGGTGCCTTGTTTCTGTCTGCCTGGAGCTGCTGTGGCCCTCTGGAGCCGAGTCCACCTGTCCTCTGCTGCTTTTGGGTGTTGTGTGCTGAAAGCCTTCTACTGTTCTCACCACTCTAACAACTGGACACCACCGAGGGAGCAACTCACACACAATACACACGCCACACAAACACATTTATTGCTACACACTTTACTTTTTGTCTAAAGAACCTTTGGATCTATATGTCTTACTCCACAATAAATCTTTTCTAACTCTGTGTTCCAGTTCATAAATACATGCTCAGATGCTCCATTATTGTGTCTGATTGTTTATTTGCTTATGCCTAGTAAAGAAACCTGCACAGAATGCCGTATTATTAAAAAAAATGTAGAGGTGCAAAGGTGTTAGCAATGTTGAACTACTTTTGATGCAGCCCTCAGGGTGGCATTTATTGGGGCCTGCCACTGCAATGCATAAGGAGAGCAGTGACTGACCTGCGAAGCAGGTCAGTCACTGCCTCCATGCATTTGCATGGCAGGCACCTATTATTCTACACCCAATAGAACGTCTCTTTATTTATTTATATATATCTTTATTTTTCTTCCATTACCGTTAATGCGGCTCGTACCGCTGCGTGCCCACCCACAAAAGTGGTATCAAATCGAGCGGCTCGGCGCCGAGAAGGGAGCTATTACTTTTATTGGGGATCGGAGTTACGACGGCGACGTAAAAAGCGAAAAACGAGCGAAATTTCCAACTGCCGAAACCTTAGAGTGTAACTGAAATCAACTGCCGTTTTTTAGAGTGAGAAACAGAGTGGAATTTTGACCCAAAGATCATTTTGAAATCGCTCTTATGCCTTCAAAAATTGCTCTATTGGTATGAACGTCGGTCATGACATAGATAAATTTGTCTGCTCCGGTAAAATGTTTTCGAAATTTCCCTAGGTCTTACGGTTTTCCTTCCAGGTGCTTCAGAGTAAAGTTTTGGGAAGGGCCAACTGACGCTGTTCCTCTGTGTAATACGTCTCTCCCCTGAGCACAGCTGTCAGTTGCCAGGGAAGATTCATCACCATGGCAACAGAATTCTGGCCTCACCTGACTGGCTTTTTTCAGACAGTGATTTAAAAAGTGAACTTTGTCGCCCCCTGTGTCTGACTTTAGTGATGCAGCTTCTGCCTGCAGTGATCTAACATGGCAGATCACTAAAATATTACAGAGGAGGGTTGAGCTGTTATTTAGAACTACTTGCTGAATGGAGTAAGTCAATGACAGACAACATTCATACCTGATATATGGTCATCTCTATAGTTCCAACTATGGCAAACATTCAGTTAATACAAAGGACTGGAATATAACTGGTTTAACACAGCCACTGCTACACATTGGATCAGTGTTGCTATTTAAAATGGTGCTTAATGAAAATTTCAAAATAAAATCAGCTGACTGATTTTTGACCATTTTTACATAATACAGTTGCTCTATTGGTGATTAAATAACTGGTGTTATCAAACCGGTGTGACACACTGGTTTAGTGTTGCCATATAAAAGTAGGCTTACGGAAAATTTCAAAATAAAAACCTCATTAATGCCCTCCAGTAAGTGCACCACCACAGCGAGTGCACTTATATTAGCTATCATTATATTATCCCGTCCTTTATTAGCTTTTTCACTCAAGTTATGGCACTGGCTTGCGCAAGCCAGTGCATTAGCATTTCAACTGATATAAGCTTTTAGCCAAAATTTCAAAATAAAATCAGCTGACTGATCTTTGACTGACTGATTTTTGACCATTTTTACATCATGCAGTTGCTCTATTCTTGATTAAATAACTGGTGTTATCAAACCACTGTGACACACTGGATACGTGTGGTCATTTTAAATGACGCTTACTGAAAATTTCAAAATAAAAGCCTCAATAATCCTCTCAGGTAAGTGATATTAGCTGTTGTGTTCAGGTGTTGCACTATTGCACTGATTTAGATCAGCTATAGAACTATGGTGATGGATCTGGAAAGAGCTTCAGTCATTAACAATTGATGAACAGTGTAAAACCCATCAGTTTGTGTAATATTGACTTTAAATAGGTCATTTCAACCGTGTAAGTCTGTGCACTGCCATAGGTAGGGTGATAGTATTGGCATTATATTTCTGATTATAGAACTGGCTTATGGAAGCTAGAGCAATAACATTTTTGGACAACAATTTAACTTAGCCTAGCATTGATGCTAATATTAAGCATCAGAATATTTTTCTTACTTACTAGCAACATTTTGTATAATGAATGGAGTAAGTAATGACAGACAACATGCTAGTGATGCAAAACATGATACTGATAGCAATCATGCTAACATTAGCATTTTTACTAATTTCACCTTATGCATTAATTTTAACAAAATTTATGGTGCAAGTATAGCTTCATCAACATGTTTTTGACTCTCCACATGTTTTTGACTACAATTTAGCTCAGGTTAGCATTGATGCTAATGTTAAGTATCAAAACTATTTTCTAACTTAATACCAATGTTTCATATACTGAATGGAGTAAGTAATGACAGACAACATGCTAGTGATACTACACATGCTACTGATAGCATTCATGCTAACATTAGCATTTTGGCTAATTTTAGCTTATGCAACATACTAAACGGTACGAGTACAGCTTAGTGAACATGCTTCTGACTCCCCACAGGTTATTGACTACATTTCAGCTTTCTTTAGCATTATTGCTAATTTTTAGCATCAGAACGCTTGATTAAAAATCCGACGGGCACATTTTGGCAGGCCCTTCAAAATTTCTGCAGGAATTTTCTAGTTCAGTTCTGTTATTGTGTTAGACTTAAGATGAACATTGGAAGGAATATTTAAGTGTATTTTTAATTGAATAACAGTTTGCTAGAGAATAAATGCATAGTGAGACATTAATTTTTTTTTTATCTTAAATCTGTTAAATGCAATCCATGCAATGTTTGTCTTCAAAGCCATGACTACCTCCTATTGGAAAATTAAAATAAAAAAACAACATATTTTAATAACTGTAAGAGAAAAGATTAACTAAGCAGATTATTTTAAAAAGAATATTTTTTACAGTGCTCAGCAGGTTCAGGCTGAAGATCTGTGGACTCAAGAGATTATCTGGATTTATCAGCTTTGGCCATTTTGTTACAGATTTTCATTTTTTATTTCATCAGTTAGATGAAAAACAAACCTGAATGAATATAATCAAACGTGGCCCTTTTACAAATGGAAGATGGCTGGATCAGATCTGCCTCTCTGATAGCAGTAGTAAAGAGGATTTGTTGGAGTGGAGTCCATGCTGCGCTCACATGTGTCCGCAGTAATCAGAAACAGAAAACTGGAGATTTCCAAACAAACATCATGAGGCGGGATGATAAGATGGAACGGCAGCTCCAAGAGGAGAGAGCAGAGGATTAAAGAGATTAAACGCTGAAGTCAAACCGTCTGGGCTGCAGGACGTCAGCGCACATGGACCTGCGGTGCCACTTCATGCAAATCACAAACAAACAGAGGCTTTCCCACTTAAAGAGAGCCAGTGGGCCACTGGCTTAATGCTGGTTGAATTCCCAAGGCCAAGCCAGGTGTTGTTGCGAGTTTGAGCGAAACTATTTGTTTTCCTCTAAACTCTGACTAGTTAAAAGGAAAACTGCCTGTCTTGTACCTGCTGCTCTGTTGTGTCCCCAAAATGAGTTATTGGGAACAACACAGGCAGAATTGAACCAGTATCTCAAATAAACTCAACTTTGTGTTGAAACACATCTTCTGTTTTATGGGACCTTATATAATAGGTCCCCTAAATGTTTGGGACTCTAATAATAGGGAACCTATATTATATTAATATATAAGGGACTTGTAAAGTCCCCTGTATATTAAAATCAGAAATGTTTTGAAAGACTTTAGGTGCTTAGGTTCCAAATAAGTTCAAAATAGACATGCATGGTTTCTGGACCCATTGAGACATAAGCAGAGTTCATATTAGGGTATGAATTGTTGATAAATCGTACAAGCAACACGGCACATAAACATTACATTTCGTGTTATATTATTCATTTTATATTAATAATCATGCATGAATGAAAAAAATAAAATGTGCATGCCCGGAACAAAAAAAATAATAATAATAATCTAACTTCTGACAAGTCAAATTTATTGTAGTGATTTCCCAGATTTTAACAGTTTGAATTTGTTTTGCATGTCCAACTTGAAGCTACTAACTGAAGCTGGGGCAGTGTGTAAACGTGTGTGTGTAAATGTGTGTGTTTTTCCAGGTAGACGGTCAGACCTTTACTGTGAACTCTGTGCAGAACATGGAACTCAGTGTGAGGCAGTGGTGTGTATCTTTGTGTGATCTGTAGAGATGGAGTCTTCCTCTCGCTGCAGGCCTCCAGGCGCTGCCCTTGGCGCTCCAACTAATGCCACACTCGGACCCAGTGGAGTTTACACAGGATTAGATCAGACACATGCAGTTTCTTTCAGCTCTATGTTCCAGGTTTCTGCTTAGAACTCCTACCTGCCAAACTGTACCACAACACCCCGAGAGTTTGTCTACTACAGCTGTACACATGCAGTGTGATGCAAAAGGTTAGATCCTTGGAAGATAAATCTGTACAGGGAGAAGAAAAAAAAAACTACTGCCAAAACTAAAATAAATACAAAGTAAAGAGAGTTTAAAAATATCTTACTACGCTATACCTGTAAGATTGCTCCAAATCATTAAACAATAACACATAATTATACTACTATGAAGAGTATTTGATTTACGGAAAGAAATTTGATGATATAGCAAGGAAAAATAGGATATTAGAGAAATCTAAGACTCATTTGTTAACCTGACAGGTTCTTATAATGTTGAAAGGAAATCATTTACAAATAATAATGAGTTAACTAAAATGCTAAACATAAATATTAAGGTATTTCTGTAACAAGACAAAAATGAGTACCATTTAAGCAAAATAAAATAGAAAAAAAAATGATTTATTGGTAAAACTCTGATTAAAAAAAAACTAATATATTTTGAATATTAAATAAATTAATGCATTTTTTTAAAATAAAAAAGTCACTTTCAGTTACCCAAAGGCCTTTAGATTGTTTATTCCAAACAATCATTGACAATAATGATGCCTCATCATTTTTCTAACAATTACTCAAAAAACACAATATGATTTTCTAGATTCATCTTTTAGCCAGGTCTGAAGGAGAGTCATGTCACAGAATAAATCTTCATGTGAAGTTATCTGATTGTTTTCACAAAACTCTAACCTGAGTAAGTTGCTTGATCCTGGTGCTGCTCAATTTTGCTCAGTTTACTGACTGATGGAGCTTTTCTGCCAGAATGTGTTCTTGTGTTTTTGTTTTGCTGTGAAGAAAGTCAGACATTACTCTGTGTAGGGATACGTCTGTGCACCTTTAATACTTTAAAATGTGTCAACACACCATAGTTGACATAAGCTTGTCATTACCAAACCACTGGTCACCATCTCACCCATGCAAACAGACACTGAATTTCAAAGCTGCTCTTGCTGACAGAAAAAAAAGTTAATTAAAATCAGTGCAGTAAGCTTAAAGGTGAGGTTTAAGGAAAGGGGGAATGTGGGAGAGGGGGAGCTCTGGGAGGTGGAGGAGAAGGGTGGGCAGAGGACTCAGATAATGAAAATAGTCCCTGAACTTGATTTCCTTAATCACTGCATGTCCCTCTTTCTGTTAATTGAAGATAATTATAGGATTTTAATTTCCTTATGTAGGTTAAAGAGGAGAGTGAGAAGTCAAAGCAGATGGAATAACTGATGCAGATGAAGACGGAGAGGCTGACGATCTGTTAGTTATGATCGAAGCTGATGGAGAAATTCAAGTTTCCAAATTTGGTTGAAAATTAAAATTTTACTTATCGAATCTGAAAATCACATGAAGGGAAATTTAGAGAATGTTTGAGGCACTTTCAGCTGCAAAGACTTTTTGTACAATAGATCAGTTAAATTAAAAAGGAAAACATGATATAAATTGACACTAAAAACATAGATTGTTTTTTTCTACTTAGTTTTACAGAAAATTAAACCAATATTTATATTTGATTTGGCTGTTTTATTCTGTGTGGTTTAATCTTTGGTTTCAAAATTTTACAGATGAAAATGAAACCATTTTGTTTTAAATGTAAAGACAATCAGTTAAATTGGCCTCGTCAGGGAAGACAAATCATCAGTGAGTTGTGTTCACTTTCAGAATATAGTTTTTGTTTTGTATTATTCTGTAAAAATCCTTATGTCCTACTTAACTAAAAATGAAGAAAATGTGAAAGGTCTAAAAACATGATTTATTTATTTTCTATGTAAAAATAATGATTCCCTTCATGCATGAATTATGACAACCTCACTTGGGAATATGATTTACTAAATGTTTTTAAATCACTTTCAGGCATGTAAACAATGAAACAAAATGAAACAATTTAGTTTCATTTTGTTTGATTTTGTTGTTGGTTTTTGTCATCTGCCTGTTGTGGAGTATTTTTAGGCAATGCCTGTTATTTACAGCCTGCATCCCTCTTAATGAAAGTATTAATCATCAATGCTTTTGCAGATGCAACATTTATTTATGCAGGATGTTCAAATGTGACAATGTATTAGGTTTTTTGCTGGCTGTGGACTCTGCTCTGAAGCACATTGCAGATATGTATCTGTCACACGTCTTGTCCTTTCCTTTTCTTCCCAGAAAAGAATATGAATGGAATTAAAAATGTTAACTCTTAGAATAAAACATTGATAGTACAATCAAATATTTTCGTAAGTGTAAAAGTACATAATGAGCACAGATTAAAAGTTAAACTGAAACAAACAAGAACTGGCATTTTATTTTAACCCTTCAGTCTAAATGAGACAAACAAAAAGACTTTGAGTCATGATTTGCTGAATGAGATGTGGTGAGGATGAACGCAGGGACCCAGGTTGTAGAAGAAATGATGAAAGCTCAAAAACAGTAGAACACAGGCCGCATGGCAGAGAGTTTAGCGCACAACTAATACCGGTAACTACTGATACACAGAGGACTGAAAACGGGGAGGGTAATCAGGAAAACTAGACACAGCTGATCAATCAACAGGGAGGACAGGACATCACAGAGACTCATGGAGAAACAAGGACACAGAAAAACCCAAGAAATAAATACAGTAAAACACAGATTGTCACACTTTGTACTTTGTTCCTATTTATTTTGAACTAATACAGATCAGAAAATTGCTCTTCAGAATTTAAAGCTTTTTGTTTCCTTTGATAACTGAAAGACGATTTATCCGCATTGCAATGCTTAAGGAGGATCCAGCACCTTTTGCCATATCCCACAAATTTTGCCTCATTTTCTTTCATTTCTTCAGTTTTTAACCTTGCATGAATTGAGCTGAGCTGCAAATAAGGCTAAGTGGTGGTGTAGGCTAAATAATTAATTAAACTTTAAACTATTAGATTTAAGAAAAGGAGCAAATAGTTGAAGTAAGCATGCTTAAGGTTGCTGTGTGTGTGTCCCGCAGCTCACTTTATTCCTTTTGAAAGCTCATCTTTTCCACGTTCATCGCTACTGACTGAACTAATGGCAAAAACAACAGCAGTTTCCACCTGTTAAATGCCAGAGATGGCATTCCAATATGTGTAATATCTTTCTGATATGAGCAATATTGCTGCGCTTTGGGACAAAGGGATGGGTAGATGAGGAAAAAATGAAGAGTTTAGAGCTTTAAAGTGTGTCTGTCCAGACTGAGCAGGATCTAATGCTTTCTTCTGCCTCCCCATTACCTCCATAAATATAAAGAAAACATGAGTATTTGTCTTGGAAATGGACGGCGGTGTTTGGCGGGACACACACTGATGGCCTTTTGTATCAGAGAAAAATGGCATAACTGTGGTCAAATGGAGCCTTTATGAAGAAGCCACCGTCTCTTCCCCGGCGAATGGGACGTGTCAGAAAACGGGGGCGCGTCCAGTAATTTGGGTTTATTTATGTGATGTGTGACAGCGAGGATAAAGCAGAGCGCCGCATCGAAGCGCTGATTGATCTTTCACAGGCAATCACCACGAGCAGCGAGCAGAAAATAGGCCGGCCGTATCCGAGGAGGCTCATCTGAGAGCGGGATTACCACGTTACCAATGAACCTTCAACTTGTCAGAGTCTGACCCGTCTCTGAAGGTGAGACACAGCGTCACCAGGCAGGACGGTCTGATGTGGACAAATGAGAGAACGAAAGCGTTGCAGGACCTGCTTTGTGCTTGTTGCAAAAATGTCTGTGAGCACTGGTTGAAGTTTATGATTAGAAATGTGTGCTGGTGAATTTCAGAAACCGGTGGCACATTTCGGGTAATGCAAATGAAAGCCACAACCCCAATGTATGTCTTAGCAGTTATTTTTATGCAAAAGCAAAATAATCGGAAAAGGAAAAACATGGCAACCAAAAAAACGAAACAAAACTATGCTTTGAAAAAGTGATATTTCCAGTGAATTTTCTTTTTTACTGCACAAATGATATATGTCACTTTCAGGATGGTGCAAGAATATTCATAACCTTGATTTTTTTTTCATAATGTTTCTTATGTTACAATGACAAAGTTCAATATATTTCTCTAAGATTTTATATCAATGCACATCAGAGCATAAATATCAAAGGTAGGGAAACATATACAAGTCATTAGTGTATGTCTGCTAGTTTTGCACATCCACACACTCACATTTGGATCCATTCTTGAAAAAAGTACACTATCTTGCAAAGTATTTACTCAGATCCTAAAAATAAATGGATACAGGTGTTCCTTTTACTTTAATGTTGATGTGTATATAATCCAGCACCTTAGCAAGCAAACTGTTTGGAAAAGTGAAAAAACTCTAAAATGTTATAAATTCATAGGTTTTCCAAGAATGCATAAGAAATATATATTTACACACTTTTCAGATAATATTATAGTGCAATACATTACATCTACTTAACATTATATTTGAATAAGTGATGTTTCTTTTGTTGTTGATTTGTCAGAGCAATCCAGATTTTCTAAAAATCCCTCCACTCCCTGTTGTCTTAGGGGTTTTTGCCTGTTTATTTTGTATCAAACTTGGGCATAAAATGTTACTTTTCCTAATTTAGATCCACAAGTCCCTAAAATCCAATTCCTTTCAATCTCTATTTTTTTTTGTTTTGTTTGTTTCTTTATCATCCAACCCAACATTGGCCTGTGAATCAGTGTGGCAGTCATTGAAACTGCCTCCGTAAGGCCACAAGTGAGCAGCAGCAGCAGCAGGAGCAGCAGCAGCAGCAGCAGCAGCAGCAGCAGCTTCTTCCCCCTTTTTTTATTATCCCCTTCTAGTTTTATCTGCTGCTGTTTAATTGACTCAGTGTGACGAGGCGGCAGCGAGGGATAGAGCAGAGAAGGGAGTGATGTTCCTAGATGTAGAAGACAGTTGTGGGAGGGCTATGATGAAAAAATAATGATGCTAGTTACATTCTATTACACAAAATATGGAAAATGGCAATGAAGTTCCCCTCAACAACATTTCCTTCCTAATATCACCATCACCATTTGCTGCTGCCACTGCCGGCCGCAAGGAATTCTGGGATGCCGCGCAGCAAGAAGCTGATGTGGATGTGCTTTAACACACATACAGAGTTACTTTCAAGGCTATAATTCATGCTGCTTTTAATGTATTTTTCACATCGTATTCTACCTCATTATGGATTTTATTTCCTAGTTCCTCATTAACACAGAGTTAATATATTTTTTATGCATGCATTAGTATCCTCTCCTTCATTATGCACTCACCAGCCACTTTATCAGTCCCACCTTCTTCATAGCAACAACTCGGCAACCTCCTCCCTCTCTTTGCTTTCAGTTTTATCTCATTTCAATTCACATGAATCTAAGAAACAACATGTTTGGTCTCATTAAATGTATTTACATGACTGCATCATGACCATGACTGAACTGGGATGTATGTGATTTAATTTCTGTGTACATCATTGGATTGATTTGATTACAGTCTTGTGTATATAAAATGGATCTGTGTGTCTTGTGCAGCGCTCTGACAGGACACTTGTTGCAAATTGCAGACAATAAATGAACTGAAGTGAACATATATTGAACTGAAGTCGAGCAAATTTAGACTACTGCTTTGTGTCCGATCATGCTTCAGGAATGGACACAGATGTTTAGCAATTAGTTTGAAAAATCCATCCATCATCCACAGTTACGACTTATACAGGATTGGGTAGCAGAGAAAAGAGAAACACAGACTGCCGGCAATACACTGACACTCTGCAGATCGCTCTGGGGAATCCCAAAGAATTCCCAAGTCCGGAACGGATATATTCTTCATTTCAAAATTGAGAATAAAGCACATTCATGTTCAGGAATGACTTGCTGGAAGCACAGATGTAAATTCCGTGTCCATCCTTGATGTCAAAGGCTAATATAATGATTTCAGGAAAAGTAGGACACATTAATAACTTAGGGGTCTTACAGGAGCACTAGTAAATAAATGAAAACATTTTAATCATTGAACTGAAGTATGTATCCATGTATTTTATTCTATCATCTTAGGATGGGTTGTAAAGGTAAAATTGTTCAGAGAGGGAAACCCAGAGATCACTGGTAAGAGTCCCAGTGGTACTTATTAGCTCCATCTGAGGATTCCAGTGAGTTTCTTCACTAACGCAGCTGTATTTAATGTTGCTTATAGTCAATGTTGGGAGGAGAAATGTCACAACAGTTTAAAAAATATCAGCATATTCCCTGTAATGTTGGTTTTATGTAAATTGTTGATGGTTTATTGTTCTGTTGTTGGTAGCTTGTTTTCACGGTGTCCTTGACTGTTTTGAATTTTACTTTAAATAAAATATATTGTTATTAATAATAAGAAGTATGACAGTTCTCCTGATGAAACCACTGACTGACATTAAAAACAATGTAATGTCGTATGCTGGTCCACCCCTGTCTATCATCAACAGAGTATATTGGAGAACCTATAAGCCAAAAATGTTGACAATGATGGCAATGACCCCATGCTGGGAGACACCTTAAGACATACAGTAATGAAAATCAGACAAAAAATAAATAACACCTGAAACTCTTCGTGGCTTGGTGTCCTTCATGGCAGAACATCTTCAAAGACATTTGTAATGGTGATCATTTCCAAATTTCACAGTTTTAAATCTCTAAGACATCTGCTTTGTTCTTCCAAATTAAAATAGTTTTCACAGCTTGCTGATGTATATCATCCTTTCAGATCGCTGATATCTTATTTCTTTTCATCTCTAATTTTATCCTGTTCAGGTCAACAGAAATTGAACATCAACAAAGCGTAAAGACACACCGCTGTTTTAATACCCAACACAAAACTCAGCGTGAAGCGAATGGGGAGAAAATGCAATAAAATTATCCGCTGTTAAGGTGAAGTAAGAACAAATATTTCTCTTCAGATCAGTTTAAGTCACTTCAGAAATGAAGGAGTCAGAGTCCACCGTCTTAAAATCAAAGCAGCAGGACGCAGCACCAAAGTCAATTTAAATCCTGCACTAAATAAAGCAGCGATAGCTCCTCGCTGAGTCTGACACAGTTTCATCAAGTTCATAATAAATGAAAGTTTATTGATCCCTGCAGGGAGATGTGTCAATGCAGCGGCAAAATAATAAAAGGCTGAAATTGAGTATAATTAGAAATATGCCAAATGAGAGCCGGGATAATGCAACTGTGTTCTGGATAAGAGATGATGGACTGAATAACAAACAGAGATTCTGCTTCTCACAAAACAATTTCAAATTTGTTTTGTTACAGCACGCTTTAAATCATGTTGTGTCACTAAAAACACTCAGACTATGATGAGTATGATAAATCAAAGAAAAAAATGTAAATTAAAACAATTACTCAGAAGTGTAGACCACATTACAAACACTGAAACACCAGCTGTTTTGAGCAGAAAAAGAGAAAAGGTGGAATCTCGTTCTAAATAAACAAGGGTTGGTGTACTAATGTCAGTGTTACAGAAGGCATGCAGTCGTCAGACAGATTAATTTTATTCATTGAGGAAGTTCTTGTTTCCCAACAAAGATAAAAGCAATTTTAAAAGATACGTATCAGGCTATTGGCAGGGCCCTTATTGGACTTTCTGGTCACTTCCTGCTTCCTTTCATTCCAATCTACAGGCAGAAATTAAAAACCTTTCATTCTGTGATTTGGACTGTTATGAACTGGAAAGAACAGTCAAACCAAGGCCAGTAGAACCTGCAGCTGGCTGCACACACTGTGCATATCATGAGATTTTCCTTTAAGTAAAGAAAAGAAATGCTATTGTATTTTTCTATTAACTAACCATCTTTATTACTAACTTAAATGTGGAGAAATGAAGGTATTTTGTGTGAGTCTGTTGGAGTGAGCACATGTCCATTCTAAACCTAAATGTTATTGGTCGATTTACTTTTGCTTATTTGTCGGCTTGGCACTCTTTCTGATAAATATGATTATGCAGTGAAGCTTGTTAAGAATGAATAAGCGGAGTTTTAACCCTCCTGCAGTTCTAAGAGAAGTTCCGTGAACCCCACCCGAGCTTTTTACAGTATACGCGATTCTGGTCAAAATGCAAAATGAAGAGCTGACTGGTCACCTCATTGACCACCCATGTCTTCCTGAGCGTCACACTAAGACTGCGGGAGGGTTAAACATTAAAATCCAGTTGAAACTTTGCCAAAAGAGTAGAAATGAAGCAAACTTTGTCACTTTACCTCCTCCTTCTCTGGAAGTCTCAGACATACCACCTAAACCTGGGAATCTCCATCCTCCAGGAAAGTACAAAACAAGCTAAGGAGACATATAGTGTACAGTACACTGGACCTGCCTTCCTAATCAAGTTGTCCTTTTTAAGCCAATGTTTCAGTTTAAGCTAAAAACTTAGCAGGGGCAGCAGCTTCAGAAGTGAGGCCCAGAATTCCCTCTCCCAGCCACTTCTTCCAGCTCCTCCAGGAACCCCAAGGCGTTCCCAGGCCTCCCAGCCAGGTTCCCAGCCGAGAGACATCATCCCTCCAGCGTGTCCTGGGTCTTCCTCGGGGCCTCCTCCCGGTGGGACGTGCCCGGAACACCTCACCAGGGAGGCGTCCAGGAGGCATCCTGACCAGATGCCCGAGCCTCAACTGGCTCTTCTCGACATGGAGCAGCGGCTCTACTTTGAGTCCCTCCCGGATGACCGAGCTTCTCACCCTATCTCTAAGGGAGAGCCCGGCCACCCTGCGGAGGAAACCCATTTCGGCCGCTTGTATTCGTGATCTCGTTCTTTCGGTCATGACCCAAAGCTCATGACCATAGATGAGGGTGGGAACGTAGATTGAATTTGTACAAAACCATTCAGAATTTCAATAGTAAATCTGATGCTGTCTCGGTAATTGCTAAGTTTATTTAATAGTTGAGGTTCAGGTCATGGATGTGATTTTTTTTTGTGTCTCATTTATATCCTTCCTTTCCTTCTGCAGACTAAGCCTGCAAGATTTTGCTGATTGTGTAAATTGTGAATCTTACTCTGAAGAAAAATCAACTGCTTTCTCTGCATGCTCTGTCAAAGTCAATCTGGTGTATTAAACACAGAGCTGAGGCCATGTAGTAAAGACAGAAAGCTGCACTTAGGGAATTCCTCTTTGCCTCCTTAACTTTGAAATGAGGGCACAGATGCCAAGCTCGGTGGTGGAATTAGTGGCTTTGTGAATAATGACGGAGGCCAGGTTTCAGGCTGGAGACAGACATCAACTATTACTGGCGTCAGGAGGGTCAGCATCCCAATTTGAGCCTTTCTGTTTCTATTGGACCATAAAACCTTCCAATGCTGTTCTTGTTTGCAGGCTCACCTTTAAATGATCTCATTTGCCTTTATGAAACAAGTAAACAGAGTTCACAAGTTGGCAAGGTTATTTAAAAGCAGAATATATTGAATATACTCTTCACAGACGTAAATGTGACATGTTCAATCCAAGGTGATGCATTGCTTATAGAAACAACAAAAAAGAAGCACACAAAAAACAAGAACTACATCAATTTACTAGGCTCAGACAGCAGGCAAAATATTAGAAAATATAGCAGCAACATTTCATCCGAATGACTCACAAGACGTCTGCAACAATATCCCTGTGACAGAAGAGACCAAATACAAATTAGGTTCATAATAAAAATCTTTATAGAAAACCAAGATATTAAGTTGTTACAGTTGTAGTCCAGAATATATGTTTTAATTCAGTTACGTTGGGACTCTGAGCTGAAAAGGAGAGACATTTATTTCACATGCACATGGCTGATGAACCCAGACAAATGCTTTGCACACATGCAAAGTGCTCATCAAACAAATACATGATGCATTGCATAAAAAGCAGCTGTCGACATGCAAACATCTGAGATCCGCTGGCCATGAACCCAGACTGCTGTAAACAACATTTGATGGGATAGTTGAGTGTGCTTATAATAAATGTCCATTATAAGGAACGAGGCCCTGAGAGAGATACAAAGCATCTAACACTGCCAAGCTGACCTCCACCGTCTCAAGAGGAGGTCTGGAAGTTGATTTTACTCGAAACCCTTTTAGATATTAAAAAGCTGATGGTTACATATTTCACTTTGGCAAGTACAAGTGATTTTGAACCAGTTTTTTAAGTCAATAAGGAAATGATAAGAAAGACTGTGCTGTTGGGGATTTTTGGCTTCAGCCAGAAAGCCAGAGTTAGATTCATGTCACCCTTGTGTTCAGTCAATCCAGTTCCATCTGATTCATCGAAAGCTATGTTGAGTGTAATATATTGTTGTGCATCATTATTTTTATATTATTTCTGGTTGTTGACGTAGACATAAAATATTTTTGGATGTGTATTGTAAATTTGCACAACTTTGCTAATTCATTTGGGACAGTATTTAATTTAACTACGTTAAACTTAAATGTACATGTTTATAAAAGACTGTAAAAGTGATGTATTCCTTTTTTTGTGTTTTAGTTTCACACTTCCTTGGAGTCAACAAACCTGAGGAAAAAAGGTCAGCTTTCCTCAGATTCTTGATGTAAGGAAGAGTTTAGCTGTACTGTCTAGTTGCATTTCATATGGTGAAGGCAGTATAAAGGCTAATAAATTGATATTAATTTTAAATGTCCCCAATTAAACAGTTTAGTCCATTTAAAAAAAACAAACAAAAAAATCAGTTAAGCAGGGTGTTGGGAATAAATATCTTCTTTAGTGATGGATTGAAATTTGCATCTAATTTGTTTCAATTTCTGAATATTTTTCTAAGGACAAATACGACACAAACCAGGCAGCAGGTTAAAGTGGAAATTACATGTGCACTAAAAAAATTATTCTTAGAAATTTTATTGGAAAACATAGACAGGCATTAAGCATTTCCAAGAAGCATTTTTCTAAAGATTTAAGACAAAAACAGAAATCTGTAATGGAACACAATTTCCCAAAATAAAACAATTAGAACAATTACTCACAGGAGAGGGAAAAACAAACAGGTCTCCCATCAAGTTCAATTCAGTCGCCGTTTGTTTTTCACCTGCTGATTTAACCACAACTTTGTTTTTTCAACAGAATACAAACTGCAGCTAGGAAACACAAGAGCAATGACTCACAGCTGGAAGAAAATCTCATGTTTACAGCTGCAGGTCAAACAGCTGTGGACACCGGGGAGGTGTGGTGGAAAGGTATGTGTGTGTGTGTGTGTGTGCTTGTGTCTGTGTGTGTGAATGAGAGAGAGCTCAGGTGGTTAACAATTTAAACTCCAATTTACTCAGCGGAGCATCATCTGTGTTTCCATGTTTATTTTCTGAATTTTGCTGAAATGGATTTACCATTTCTGGCTCAGCGTTTAAAAACACATCTCATACAGTCAATATGCACATGGTTGAATTCATTCATTTGTAGGACGTCAATATAACCCGTGAGGGCAAGTAAATTTTGAGTTTTTTTTAGTTTGTTTGTTTTTCTTTTTTGCAATAATTTTTGTTGCAAATGTTTAGAGTTTCTAAACATTTACTGTATTCCACATTGTATTGACTGCCATTCCGATAGTGGAAAAACATAATTATCTCATATTTCCCTGTCCCTGTTACCATGTTGACTTAATAACCTTAATTTTACCAGAAAAAAAAACAAAAAAAAAACATTGAGATTAAAAGTCTCTTTTTCAAAGGAGTTCTAGGAAAGAGGCAGCAATCACCACCTGTCATTGACTGTACAAAGTGATTAGTTTTGGTATATTATATATCATAACAACTTTTAGCTAAATTTATATTTTTCTAAATAATCACCAACTTCTCTGTGGGATCTCCAGTACTTGTGTACTCTACTAAAATCTTACAAAATTTAGTTATAACTTCAAAAAGTATTAAATTAGCAACTATAGCAAAATAGCATTACCCCTGTAATTTGTTGTCATGTTTCCTTTAAATACCAACAGATACAAAACCAAAATACGAATGTGGGAAAATAATTTTAAAAAATCTAAGCAACCACTATATTTATTTAATTCAATCACCCCGTTTTTGGAATATAAAGATCCGACTTTGATTGTGTTATTCTATTTAAGGTTTAAAGTGTCTTTTCTAAACCAGAAAGAAAATATTTTCTGTATCAAATGCGTTGCATTAACTTCCTTGTGGCTGTTCTAAAGCCTTCCTAGGCCTCAGACTTTGATAGTGGTTGGTCAGTACCTGTCAACTGCTTAGGTGTCCTTAAGGGTTGGATATACCCAGATTGAAAACATTTTACTTCCGGCACACATAGAGCTTGTTAAAGTATCTAAGTATTGCTAAGGAACACCAGGGATCTAACAGAGAAACCTGGGGAGAAAAATGTCACGGTTTCTTACCTCACTCCAATCTATCAGTGACCCAAATTTTGATAAGGGAAGGACAATAGTGATCATTAAAACAGTATTACAATTTATTGCTTCATGTCCTTCTTATTTATGACAGGTGGTTATTCTGCACTGTTTTGGTTCATATTTTTTTCTCCCTCCTGCTGGTTCTGGTTGGGGTATTCTGGGATGGAGAGGTCATTCATTCCAGCTGTGCTGTTGCCACGACAACCTCTCTCTGCCCTGTTGTGTGTTCTCTCAGTGTGTACTAATACATCAATCTTTTTTTTTTTTCCCACTTCCTAATAATGATGATATTAATAAATCATGAGCTTTGTCTCTGGCAAACAAGATACTGTGAGTTGTCAAAGAGCAGCTAAAGAGAAACAAACATGGACATCAAAGTAAAAGAACAATAAAACGACAACAGGAGATTAAAGGAGAGGAGCAGTGGGTAAAAATAATATATTTGTAAAAATAATAGCATAAAAGTCATCACATAAAAGCGTGTGTAAAAATAGGTCTGAAGAGGAGAATGAAACAGAGGATGTTCCCTCTTTCCTTCTTTGTCGTCTTTCAGTGTCTCTCAACCATTTTCTGATCTGACTCTCGCTGCAGTCAAGAAGTGTTGCTCTCGCTTAATTTATGCAAAGGAGACTGCAGAGCAGGACGTGAGATGTTTCAGTGTCGTCGCCAATTAAGTGGCGTCACCCAGTCATAGAGGAAGAGCAAAGAGGGATAGCAGGGGGACAACACGGAGAAAGAATTAAAAGTTTTTGCGATGACAAAGAATGCTTGCAGAACTAAAATGAAATAAATGCTTAAGTCTCTTGTTTTTCTTAAGTCTAATGTTTTTATTTACTTGGGAAAATTATTTTTCCAATAAAACAGTATGGAGAACATGTAAATTGAGAACAAGTGCTACGGGTAAGTGTTAAATGTACCAGAGATTTGAGTTGGAGAAAGAACTTTCTAACATACTAGCTGAGAGCCGGGTCAATAAAAAAAAAAAAAGATGAATAGTAGATAAACAGATGAAGATTTATATTTCCAAACAAAAACTCAGATATTCAGGAATGTTTTTTTTTTCTATAAAGCCTGATGTATACAACAGTTTAATAGACTATTAGGAGGTCTGGAGTAGATATAAAACGTTCTTAAATTCACACAAGACAAAGATTGTTTTCATTGGAGGGGAACAAACTGCTTAGTATCTTATGTTGAATAACATTCATTTGACCAGTAATAATACAAAAAAACCAACCTGATATTACCCTTGAATAGGACATGTTTGAATCAAATTTTAATGTTTTATGTAAAACAAGTGATTTACCTAAAAAATATCATGACAAAGAGACATTTCTTTTATAAAACATATATGTATGGTGATGTGGAAAACAAGTCTTTGTGCCTGTTACTTTAAGGAGGAACATAATTCTTATTATCAAAAAGATCAAATACATCTTGTTGATGACATCTTAAATGATGAGTAAACTGAACTTGTACACAGTCCAGTCACATTAATGTGACCATCTGTCAAAAGCCAGAATAACCACCTTTCGCAGAGCGAACTGCTACGAGACGTGCAGGAAGAGAGTCACTTAGGTCCCTGAAGGTCTTCTCTGGGATGTTGAGCCATGCCGACTCTAATGCCGTGGCCAGCTGCGCTAGATTACGCGGTTGAGGATCCATGGCGCGAACAACTCGATCGAGATGGTCCCACAGATGCTCGATTGGGTTTAAGTCAGGTGAGTTTGCTGGCCAGGGGAGGACGGTAAACTCATCCTGGTGCTCTTCGAACCACGCACGTACACTGGCAGCTGTATGGCACCTCGCATTGTCCTGCTGGAAGATGCCATCATCCTGAGGAAAAACAATGCGCATGTAGGGGTGGACATGGTCCGCAAGGACAGATGCGTACTTGTATTGATCCATCGTGCCTTCCATAATAATCAGTGAACCCAGAGAATGCCAGGAAAACATTCCCCAGACCATAATGCTCCCGCCTCCAGCTTGGACCGTTCCTGCAATGGTTGCAGGGTGGTTCCTTTCAGAGGTTTCACGCCTTATACGCCAACGTCCATCTGTCCGATGGAGCATAAAACGCGATTCATCTGAAAACGCTACCTGTCGCCACTCAGTGGACGTCCAGCTGCTGTACTGGCGTGCAAATTCTAGCCTTCGTCGTCGATGAACACCAGTCAGCATAGGTGCACGAACCAGGCGTCCGCTTCGGAGGCCCAGACGCAGCAATGTTCGCTGAATAGTGGTTTGGGAGACACTTGTGGTAGCCCCTTGGTTCATTTTAGTGGTCAGTTGCTCAACGGTAGCCCGTCTATCTGCCCGAACGCATCTCCGCAACCGTCGTTCGCCTCTGTCATCTATGGCCCGTGGTGCACCACATTTGCCACGTCGTTGATTTTGGACAGTCCCATTTTGCCATGCACGGTACACTTTTACCACGGCGGCACGCGAACAGTTCACAAACTCAGCCGTTTCGGAAATGCTTCCACCCTTGGCCCGAAAGCCAATGATCATGCCCTTTTGGACGTCGGATAAATCGCTTCGTTTCTGCATTACGCCAACGATTGAAATGTTTTCCGAAGCCCACACACACCCTTTATATACGCTCAACTGCACTGTGCTGCCACCTGCCTTCTGTGATTGGTTATTTAACTCTGAAGTGGAAAGTACGTGGTGGTCACATTAATGTGACTGGACTGTGTATATTGTTTCTTTTAGTCATACAAAGCACACAAACTTCCTCACGGTGTGTGTGGGAAGAAGGTTATGACAGACTGCTCACACTTTTATACACAAATACACAGGCCATCTGAGGATTAGTTCAACATTGTTGGACAAAATTGCAGATAAATGTTGGTCCTTTCAATATGCTCTTGTGTACACTGTGAAAGTCAGTCCAAATGCACCACACCAGGCTGCTGCTAAGTTTTTCCCAAGTAGTAAATACTTGTGTAGATTAATGAAAGTTATTTTATCAGGCCTCGTGTTTAAATTTTAAACTTATTTATTTTCCAATTCGTCAGTCCTCAACATGGCCATCACGACTTTGAGTCCCGGCCTGTTGACCTCTGTGCATGTCTTCCCTCTCTCTCACAAAGCACTTTCCTGTCAGATTACTATCAGCAAAGACCACTAGAGCGAAAAAAAAAAAATTAAAAAAATTAAATGGACATTTGAATCCATAGAATTCTTCCATAAAAACTATTCAAACATCTGTTTAGTGTTTTATAATAAGTGCATTCTGAATTGCCTACCTAAGTGACCTTAGGTAGTCAATTAATAAAATTACATATCACAGTTTAAATGATTATGTTTCTCTGATCTTAAATCTGGTCAAGTATTGGCTGTTTTTCTTAGTATCAGTATAGATTATGAATGTTTTGAATAATGATTTTGAATAACTCTTTAAGTCACAAGCCGACTTTTATTCTTTGTTTATTTTCCAGCTACATAATTGTGTTAGAGGCAGAACAAAATAAATTGTGACTGAGGCAGCAATCAAGGAAATATAACAGAAATGAACAGAGCTAACGTTGACATAAATGAAAGTTTCCCAGCTTGGAAAAAAATATTGATCTGACAAACTAGGAGTACTTATTTTGCAGATTTTAGAATTAAAACTGCAACAAACATAATGAAACCATTTTAGACATAGAGGGTTCATTATCATGGAAACAAAAGGCTCTCATAAAGAACAGTGACATGTTTCATGGGTACAACTGAGGTTAAGATATTGAGAACATTTGGTTTAAAGTCATTGAAAATATCTATGCATATTAGACATTCTGCTGAAACCAGTGTAAATATTAGGTTTAATCAACTCACCAGGAAACCAGAAGATGACAGTTAATCTTTGCACTGGGGGATACATGGAAGTTATTCCAGCCAGGTTTAAAGATTGCTGTCATATCTAACCAACAGAAGCCTCGGAAGTTGCAGACTCCAAAGCAATGTAAACAGGATAAACAGACATGTGGCCTGTTCTTATTCCGACTTTGTGTGGCATAAATCGTGGGAACAGTCACAGTATTATTCTGAATCAAAATTAGACATGAAGTTATGAAAGGAAGAGATGCTTCACTCTGCCTACTAACTCTCACAGACTATAACCGGTGTCTGTATGGATCAAAAGCACAAGCAGTCTAAGGACATTGATTTGCAGTATACGTTCATCAACTCCCCCAAATCCCTCCATATTCAAAGCTATTGTGGCTTTAAGTGTCAGTTTAAGACAGAGCTGGATGAAGAGCATGTGAGCTAAGTGCAGCAGGTAATTACCACTCCTCCATTGATAACGATTCTAATAGACTTCCAACCAGCTATTTACATTAAGAAGGTGGCCCTCTCACCATATTGACTGTCATGGAATATATGTCTGGTAGGCTACATTAAAATCAATACAGCCATTTAAAGAGCATTATCATTAAGAGGGAGCTGTGAGTTGAGTCTGACTGTGTGTTTGTGAAGACTGGAGGAGGCAGCATCCTGCAGCAGGATGATGCCTTAAACCAACATCATTTACTGCATGACTGCACCATCACTTTGTCTGACGCGCACACACACACACACACACACACACACACACACACACACACACACACACACACACACACACACACACACACACACACACACACACACACACACAAACCACACTTACAAACATAGTATGTCTTTCTATCTTCACAAGGACTTTGCATTGACTTTCTTTTTTCTTTTATTTTCTTTAATTTGCTCTAGCCTAACCCTGACCTTAACCCTACATCTACATAACTCAGTTCACACCTCTGTCCTAAACCTTACCACTAAATCTTACCCTTAAACCAAAAACAAGACTTTTTCTTATGGGGCAAATTACTATGTGTTTGGAAAACAGTCCTTACAATGTATCAAATACAAGGCCACACACACACACATTCTCCCTTTCTTAACATCTCTGTAGTTCACTTTCAACTCGCTTTACAGGTCTCTCAAAGCCGACCCTCTAAAAGAGAGTGCAGTTGGGAAAAGCAAATATACGATTAATCATACAGTCAGAGGATCACGAACACCTGTGCAATCTATAAAGCTGCAATGCCAGGGGAGCTGCAGGTTCTAGGGTATTTATTTAGCTCTGTGAATCTTAAAGTTTTCTTTTTAACTAACTGCTCAGTGGTGCTGAAAGGAAAGTCCCTAAGGTCAATATGATCCAAAATGGTTAGATGTTTCTTCAAACTAAAATGGGTCTTTGGAGTCACAGATGCCTAAGCTCCTTTGGTGTCTCCTGTCTGAAAGCTTATGCTTTCCAGGAAAAAATATTTTCTAGTGGTTGTTTCATGTTTTGTACTTCAGGGTTTTCTTGGACAATTGTATTTAAACCAGACATTAAATATCGGGGTTGTGAGTGAGCAAGTTAGGAGGTAGTTAGGAACATTGAAGAATCAGAGCCTGCTTTTGAATCAGAAGCATTGTGGCCTATTTTTATTCCTAGTATCCTATCCTCTTTTATCACTACTTCTTAACATAATTAGTTGATTTAGTAGAGAAAATAAGGATTAAAGCATGTTGGAGCATTAAAGCATTTAGACTTATAATCAATGCCAACTAAGCCACACACCTATATTTTAATGATTGGGAGGATGACAGAAAGAAATGGAATCTGATTATGTATGCAAGCACATTATTTATGCAATGTGCACATAGGAATTGCACATTGCAAATGGTCTCTCTTGCAGGAGACCGTCTCATCTCTTGTAATCGGAGGGTTGCAGGTTGCTGCACTCTCCATCTCTGTTGTTGTGTCGTTGGTCATGACACTTCACTCGCCTTACCTGCGGGTGGTGGTTAGAGGGCCTGGTGGCGCTGGTGCATGCCAGCTTTGCCTTTCAAGTCAGCCCCGCTGTGGCTACTATGCAATTGCCACCATCAGCATGTGATTGTGTGTGTAAGTGGGAGAATGACTCAAGGTATGTATAGTTCTCTGGACTTGATAAAGTGCTATCCAGACACAGGCCATTTACCATTTTGCAGTCATCTGGCAAAAGCAGTGAATGTGGAATCTATTGCATATTCATTGCTTCCTAGAATGCCTTTGTACCTATGTCAGTCTTGGAATTAATCATGGAATGCTAATCATGGAACATTTACCAGCATGGAAGGCCATCATCTGCTTATCATACGATCTGTACTTCTTAATTTGTCTGTTTATGTATATAAAAGTCTGTAAAAAACATACCTTTACCTTTTGAATGTGATGCTGTCACATTGCAGAGACGGCCAAGACAAGCATTCCATGCACACACACGCACACACACCCGTGTGGTCACAATTGGAATGTCCATTAGGCAGAAAGGCATATTTTTGGACAATGGGATAAAATCCCGAGTAACCAGGTAAAACCATCAACGTACTCTCAATGTATTTTAAAAACTAATCCGAAAATCATGTAATTATAAGCAAGTGCAAGAATAATGTCAGATTGGACCTTTTATAAATATTAGTTCTACTTACAATCAGAGTTGTTTTGGTGGCTGCAAGGGACTTAGACACACCGATAGACCAGAAGATCCAGCAGAAACCAAAGAACATACAAATAAACAAAATCCATTTCATTCAAATAATCTCTCAATCACAGAAGAGAGCTCAGATTAAATTTCCTACTGAATTGAATAGTGCAATTTTTGTGATTATAATCCATATTCATATTAATGTAATTGTAAAAGCTATGTAGATCCTGAAGCATCTTATATTCAGCTTAAGTGGAGAACAAAGAATATGCATTCATTTTAAAATCCCACAATAGTTTAAGGAAAGATGGTCTTTACAGATAAGAATAAAGCAGTAATGGATTAGAGGTTCTGCATCTTGTTGCTTTCCCTGAATGTTTTGTTGGACATTTTGCAGTATTCTGTCCCCTACAGTATTTGTGTGCTTCTTCTCCATTTTTTTTGTGGCAGCACAGCCTCAGTTTGACCTGTCAGTGTGATCTATGTTCAGGAGTATCAGAAGGGCTCAGCTGCAGGACTGATGCAGAGCTCTATAACACCCCCTCCATCCCCTCAGCCCTTCACCTACCTCTTCGTCTCATTTGACACTGAATTAAGTCCCACCTGAGCTGCCGTCACTCCCATCATGCATCAGTCTGCCACCTGAGTCCTGCCTTCACACACTTACCTCACAGCATCATCACAGGTCTTTCTCACTTTGTCTACAGTGAAGCACACACAAATACCAGAAATACACACCAATCCACAGCAGTGATAAAGAAAAATGATCATAGATTAAATTTGTTTCTGAGGTTCCTTTGCGGCGCTGTGACTAAAATGGTTTTCTAAAATTTCTGTGCCGTGTGATGGAAAAGGCACATAAATACAATTGCAACTGGATGGCAGAGGTTGACAATATGCAAATGGGACCACTGCATTTAAGAAAAAAAGGCAATAGCCAGTTTATTTAAACCAAGTGGAGAACCTACCTTACGTATCATCAGTGTTACTATCTGTAGAAAAGTGGGTGTTCTTGTCAATTTGTCATTCTATAACAAACAGGTGTATGCCAAAGTGGTACAATAACTTTGAAAAGCAACTTTTACTACCTGACAATTTGGAAAGGGTTTCAAAGCAATTTTGAAACTATTTCAGTTTTTTTCAATGTTCTGTAAAGCTGAAAAAACCTAACCGTTTTAAAGGTCTCTGTGAATTCAGCTTAGAGTTTCACCATGCATTGTTCAGAAAGATGAGAATCCATCTCAGACTTTAAAGGCCAATGCAAAGCTGGCCTTTAAAGTCCACTGCAGCATTCTTATATGTGAAAGGACATTATGGAAATTAAATAATACTAAATAAAATAAATCTAAAGATTCCTGAAACAATATGATTCGGAAAACTTAAAACCAAAGTAGAGATTTGTATTTAAAAAAAATGCCCAGCTGCATATTTGGAGAAAACCAGAGATCAGCACAAAGATTTTATACAAACTGTCAAACAGATGATTATTGAGGCTTCGTTAGCAGCAACTGGATCTCTGGACATTGCAGTCAAACTGAATGTTAAAACCTGTCTAGTCATGGACAGATCAGTGCATGAAGGATTCTTCATCATGAGAACCTCAAGCACCGGCACAGCACAATTTTTAACATGTTATTTATGTACACAGTCCAGTCACATTAATGTGACCATCTGTCAAAAGCCAGAATAACCACCTTTCGCAGAGCGAACTGCTACGAGACGTGCAGGAAGAGAGTCACTTAGGTCCCTGAAGGTCTTCTCTGGGATGTTGAGCCATGCCGACTCTAATGCCGTGGCCAGCTGCGCTAGATTACGCGGTTGAGGATCCATGGCGCGAACAACTCGATCGAGATGGTCCCACAGATGCTCGATTGGGTTTAAGTCAGGTGAGTTTGCTGGCCAGGGGAGGACGGTAAACTCATCCTGGTGCTCTTCGAACCACGCACGTACACTGGCAGCTGTATGGCACCTCGCATTGTCCTGCTGGAAGATGCCATCATCCTGAGGAAAAACAATGCGCATGTAGGGGTGGACATGGTCCGCAAGGACAGATGCGTACTTGTATTGATCCATCGTGCCTTCCACAATAATCAGTGAACCCAGAGAATGCCAGGAAAACATTCCCCAGACCATAATGCTCCCGCCTCCAGCTTGGACCGTTCCTGCAATGGTTGCAGGGTGGTTCCTTTCAGAGGTTTCACGCCTTATACGCCAACGTCCATCTGTCCGATGGAGCATAAAACGCGATTCATCTGAAAACGCTACCTGTCGCCACTCAGTGGACGTCCAGCTGCTGTACTGGCGTGCAAATTCTAGCCTTCGTCGTCGATGAACACCAGTCAGCATAGGTGCACGAACCAGGCGTCTGCTTCGGAGGCCCAGACGCAGCAATGTTCGCTGAATAGTGGTTTGGGAGACACTTGTGGTAGCCCCTTGGTTCATTTTAGTGGTCAGTTGCTCAACGGTAGCCCGTCTATCTGCCCGAACGCATCTCCGCAACCGTCGTTCGCCTCTGTCATCTATGGCCCGTGGTGCACCACATTTGCCACGTCGTTGATTTTGGACAGTCCCATTTTGCCATGCACGGTACACTTTTACCACGGCGGCACGCGAACAGTTCACAAACTCAGCCGTTTCGGAAATGCTTCCACCCTTGGCCCGAAAGCCAATGATCATGCCCTTTTGGACGTCGGATAAATCGCTTCGTTTCTGCATTACGCCAACGATTGAAATGTTTTCCGAAGCCCACACACACCCTTTATATACGCTCAACTGCACTGTGCTGCCACCTGCCTTCTGTGATTGGTTATTTAACTCTGAAGTGGAAAGTACGTGGTGGTCACATTAATGTGACTGGACTGTGTATATTTACATGAGATGCTACAACAATATGAACTTACAGATGAGAGTGAGCGATAAGGCCAAACAAAAGAAACTTACTTACTTATTTGAAAGTAGATAAACCAAATGGCAGACATTTACCTCCCCAACTAAAACAAACATCAGAACTCAAAATGGTTGACAGTTCACACCTACAAACTCCACAAGATACTTCTACAGATGTCTTGATAAACAGCAGTGACTTGTTGGGATGAGCAGAGGATGACTAGCACGACGTCCACTTCAGCATCTTCATATGCGTCATCTCTGGCAGGCCACCAATTTGTCGTCTTTGATCTTCAGGATCCACCAATCAGCAACAGGCTCCTGCACATTCAGATTCACACAGTCACTTCTCATTACAATACCAGTTGTAACATGGATCACAGGATGAACTTAAGAGAGTCCTTGTGCAACTTGTGTTTCTAATGCCTGAGTAACATATAAGTCATTCTGTTTGTTGGCGTGTTGTTTCTTTTATGTGGTCAAGTTGACCCCTTACTGATTAAGTTGTTTGATATATTGACACAAAAAAACAAAATTTGTATCATCCTACATTTCCATTCAACTATTTTTAGAATGACTGCTGAAGAATATTATTTCCTTTTTAAGTTTGATAATGACAGCCTTATTGAGTCCAGGCTTCACAACATGTTCTTAAGCATCCTAAGGAATATTGGCTCGTTCATAGAGTCTTCTCCTTGAATGTTACTTTATTAAACAAGGACAGTTTGAAAAAGTTTAGTCCATAAACTAAACTTTATACTTGGGGGAAAACCCAAGTATAAAGTTAATACTGCTATGCAATGAAAAAAAAAACTTTTTCAAAAGCAGCAAAAGTTAAAAAAATTGACTTATATATAACCTTAATTGAATAGAACATATCCAAAGGCAATAAGAAATGATTGGAAGTTTCTAACAAAGAGCAGAGCAAAACAAGAGTCTTCCTAATGAGGGAAGATAACGAGACAATGTAGATGATTAATTAGTTACATTGGACCAGGTGCTAGGGAAGAACAAAAAGAAAAACTAATGAAAAGAAAAACAAAAATATAGAACATGAAACAAAAAGCAGTTTAATTTAAAGTACAACACAATGGAAAGAAGAACTAGATGATAGCATAAAGTCTAACAAAAATACATGAAAAAAAATGTTGATGCTACTTGATGTGCTGCACCATTTTGATGTGGAGATTTGAGAGGGGAAAAAAAATTATAAATATGAGCAAAAGTTTGGGAGGTCACACCAAAAACAGGTTTGTCATAATCAGGGCACCACCTCATTATCGCCAGGCCTTTCCATGGTACAACCCATCAGCAGCTGTCGGAACATGCTCGGGATCTCGTTAAACCCAGAGTCCGAGGCTTCATTCATTACCTAATTGGTTGCCGGGAACCTGGCTCCATGAAGCGGGGACATGATCTCTGCCGCATCGTCCTGTGGCGTGGGCTGCCGGTTCATCCACGGCTCTGTGTGTCAAAGTGTCACAAACAATGGCTCCTCTGTGTCCTTCTCTCATTGTGCAGCAGGCAATTATCAGTGTAAACTAAGGCCGATTATTTCGGTATGCTCCCGCAGTTGTGCTCTAAATGTTTTCACTGTTTGGCCTTTAGTGGAAAAAAAAACCTGCCTGTTAACTGTTAATAAGGTAATTAGAACTGTGCAACCAGTCAGATTTGAGCCACATTAAGAGACAGAGCTGTGACTTTTACTCACATAGAGTAAAATCAGGCGCAAAAACAGCTGCAGCTCATTACGGCAGTAAATATGGCTACTGGTCGATAAACAGCTCCTTTCAAAAACTAATTCTAGCCAATCAGAGCGAAACCTCGCCACAGGAAGTGCATGGCAACAAGCAAACTGATGGCAATAAAGCTGCATGGGGACTCTGGAATTAGAGATACTCTTCCACATCAGTTTGGAAAAAACATACAGATTTTTTTCTCAGCAGGAGTTTTAGAAAAATCTGGAAACAACTGCCTTTTAACATCATCTATCTAAAAAAATTAGCATATTTCATCCGATTGTAGCAGCATAAATGGTACGCTGCCACTTTAAGAGCAATTTCAGCTGCTGCATATAAGCAAGCCTTCACCTGACATGAGTCTGTGTGCGTCGTGACGTCAATTGAAGTTGCTTTCTTTGTTTGCACCGTTCTGGGTAAGCGTGGCTGTTTTATCATTTGTCGGCTTTAGGAATGGTTATTGATGACTGGTCTGTCTGCTTAGCCTCCTTCGCTGCACCTCCAATATCTGGGTCGATCTGTCCATTCATTCTTTGCTGATAGGAAGGTAAGAGCTAGCGCGACTAAGTAACATCTGTTTTATGTAAACAAAACCTTCACAGAGCTTTTTTTTACAGTTGCACTGTATCTAAGTGGTGTTGAAGATCTGATTATTTTGGCATTTATCAGGTCACAGGTAAGAAGCTGCTGCACGTTATATATATATTTTCGTAGCAGTTGTATTAATTTGCTATATTCTTAGCCTCCTGATGACTCATCGGCATTGAACCTGGAGTGACACTCGCTGCTGTTTTGCCTAATTACAACTTGTTTTAAAAGACCAACTTGAACTTTCCCGGCTTCTGGGAGCATCGATGGCGCTACTGAAGGAATGAATTGCAACATTGTAGCGCCATTGTACCACTGTTTTACTCGTATTGTTTCATTTGTTTGTCTTTCTTTTAGGGACTGAGGCTTCTGTGGTGGCGGTGGTGACCCCTGGTGGCGGTGTCTTGTCTTGCGTGTTTTGTTGGAGCACCCTTTTCTTTTTGTTTGCTGTGTTTTTGTAGTGTCTAGGGTGATTCCCTTTTTCTGCACTGGATGTTGTCCCCTTCCCTCACTACTTCCCCACCGGTAAGCCTCAGTTTCTTTTGCAATTTAGACATTTTATAATAAAGCTTGTCGACTGCATTCACTGTTTTAACCATTCAATTTCAGATTATTATTTTAAAAAGATCATAAAGTTTAATAAATTTTGTAGAACTTCCTGAATCTTGTCTCCTCATTTTCCAGCAGAACGTACCTGTGTCCTTCCTTAACTACATTTTCCTGGAGTTATTCCAGGTGGCGTTGTTGGTTTATTTTTGGGTTCATAATTAGAAAGAAAAGAGAATCCAACCCCCCAGGTTGCCACAAATTGGCGTTGTTGGCAGGATTACTGCTGTGTAAAAGGAGACTTGATTCTTTAGTTTTTTTTGTTTTTCTGTTTGTGTAGTGGTCTTGTATTTTGTTTGCTTTGGAGGAGAATTGTGTTCTGTGTACAGGCAAAACAGCAGCGAGCCTATTTAATAAAGGATCCAGATTATGGAGGAGGAGATCCAAGAAATGCGGGACTTGATTGCCCAATTGAAAGCAGACAACGAACGACTGCGTCAGGAACAGTCACTCTCTGCCCCAGGTACTTCTACTGCCCCTTCTACTTCAAGCACATCTCAGAGTGCTTTGCCCGGCCCAGGTCCCCTTGTGTCAGAGAGGTTGGTGTTTGTGCCTCGTGATAGGAAATGTCCGATGTTCAGAGGAAGATCTGGTATAGGGTTAAATGAATGGTTGGAGGAGGCTGAGGTCTGTATGAGGGCACGTCACTTATCACCTGTTGATCAGGCTTTTTATTTGTATGATCATTTGGAGGGTGAGGCGCGAGAGGAGCTCAGATACCGCTCTAGTGCTGAACGGACTGATCCAGCTTGCATTATTAGAGTGCTAAAAGAGGTATATGGTTGTACTGATTCCTATGTCTCATTGCAAGAGGCTTTCTTTTCTAGAAAACAGCAGGAAGATGAAACCCTTCAAGAATTTTCACTTGCACTAATGGGATTAATGGAGAAGGTTAAAGCCTCTGCACCCACTAACATGGTTAATGCTGATGTATTGTTGAGGGATCAGTTTGTGGAGCATGTTCTAGATGGTCCACTGCGGCGTGCATTGAAACAGTTTGTACGGGAGAAACCTGCAGCTACTTTACTTGATGTCAGGGCTGAAGCTATTAGGTGGGAACGGGAGGGCTCATCTGGTGGTAGTAGGGCCCGGAGTCTTTCAGTTCCATCATTTGGATTTCAGTATGCTGTCCAAAGCACTGCTCAGATTAGTCCAAGGGATCAGGGGTCAGAATTGAGGGCACTGCATGATATGTTGGCACGACAACAAGAGCAATTAAATCAACTTACTCAGAGTGTTGCCTCTCTTAGTCAAACCCACCAACAGAGTCGTCCCCCTCGTAATGCCCCTATAGTCTGTAGACGGTGCCAACAGCCAGGTCATTATGCCAGGGAATGTGACGGTGTGCGTGTCCCTTCACGTTTTCACTCTCATGGCTCTCAGCAGCCCTCTAGTTCCTTGCCTCATAGCTCTGCGGTCTCGGAAAACTAGTTCCCACTGAATTGTTGAGCCGCAGTTCGGGTGGGGTCACTATTGGCTCAGTCACAGCACCATGTAATGGTAGGGAAACACCAGAGCTTGTTGCATCATGTCCTCATTTAGATGTGCGTTTGGGGGGTGTTCAGGTGCCCTGTCTAATTGACACTGGTTCTATGGTGTCAACCCTTACAGAAAGTTTCTTTAAGGATCATTTTAAGTCTGGGGGCCCTGACGGTTTACACCCTTGTCACTGGTTGCAGCTTAAGGCAGCAAATGGGTTAAATATCCCCTACCTTGGCTACATAGAGCTTAGTGTTGAACTTTGCGGCAAAGATATTCCAAACTGCGGCGTTTTAATTGTAAAAGATCCCCCTGGCAAAGTACCTCCTACACCAGGTGTTTTAGGCATGAATGTAATCCAAAAATGCTATCATGAGCTTTTTGTGCAGCACGATGCAGGGTTGTTCAGTCGGGACAAAGTCCCACAAGCCCCACATGAAATCTGGCCTGCATTGCAAAAGTGTCATCAGGCAAGTTTGCAGGACTCATCAGACTGTGTGGGGAAGGTAAAGGTGCGGGGTCGTGCAGTATGTAGAGTTCCAGGTGGGGTTATGAAGCTGGTGGCTGCTACATGCACTGATCAGCTGTCACAGGTTGCACTATTTGAGCCTCCTGAGTCGGGTCTCCCTGGGGTTTGCTTGCCTCTCCTGCTCTTGTCCGTGTGGTGCGAGGCACAGCCTACATACCGGTTGTTAATGTGGGCTCTACAGACATCTTGCTTTACCCACGTACTGCAATTGGTACTCTGCATCATGTTAATGTTGTTAGTCTGCCTGCTGGTGTTACAGAAGAGCCCTCATATACAGCAAAGGTGTCCTCTCAGGTTGTAGTCTCTGTGCAGGACCAAATTGAGGCCATTGACCTTTCCCAACTACCCAGTACACATCAGGGTCAGGTGAGGACCCTTCTTGGGGATTATTCATCTGTCTTTGCAGAAAATGATGGTGACTTGGGGTGTACAAATATAATTAGTCATGACATACCTCTTATTGATGAGACTCCTGTAAAGCAGCGTTACAGGCGTTTACCACCATCAGACTATGAGGCAGTAAAGAATCCCATCAATCAGCTACTTAGCACTAATGTGATCAGAGAGAGCTGCAGCCCATATGCATCTCCCATTGTGTTGGTCAAAAAGAAGGATGGGAGCCTGAGAATGTGTGTGGACTATCGGCAGCTTAACAGCAAAACCCGCAAAGATGCCTTTCCATTACCACGCATCGAGGAGTCTTTAGATGCACTTACAGGTGCTTGCTGGTTCTCTACCTTGGACCTGGCAAGTGGTTACAACCAAGTACCGGTTGCAGAAGCGGATCGTCATAAAACGGCGTTCTGCACTCCATTTGGTCTATTTGAGTGGAATAGAATGCCATTTGGCCTTTGTAATGCGCCCAGTACGTTTCAGAGATTTATGCAGCGTATTTTCTCTGACAAACAGAATCAGTCGTTACTTCTGTATCTTGATGACATAGTTGTGTTTTCTTCTACTGTGGAACAGCATTTGGAGCGTTTGAGGATGGTGCTTGGACGCCTGAAGAAAGAGGGTCTCAAGGCAAAGCTGACAAAGTGCTCCTTTCTTCAGCCAGAAGTTAAATACCTGGGCCATGTCATTTCCAATAAAGGTGTTGCAACTGACCCATCTAAAATTGAGGCAGTGGTCAACTGGCAGCGCCCCACCACATCCACTGAGCTAAGGTCCTTCCTTGGGTTTGCCAGTTACTATCGGCGGTTTGTTGCAGGCTTTGCTACGTTGGCTGCGCCCCTTCACCAGCTAGTGGGACAACTAAGCGGTCCAAGAGCAAAGAAGCGGCCAAGACAGGACATCACTGAGGGCTGGACTGCAGAACACCAACAGAGCTTTGAGGAACTGAAAAGGAGGTTGACTACCTCACCTGTGTTGGCCTACGCTGACTTTTCTCTGCCTTTTATTCTAGAAGTGGACGCGAGCCATGGTGGTCTGGGGGCTGTCCTCTCCCAACAACAGGATGGGGTGGTGCGTCCTATCGCTTATGCCAGCCGAGGATTAAGGCCGACTGAACGCAATATGGATAACTACAGCTCCATGAAACTAGAATTTTTAGCCCTTAAATGGGCCATGACTGAGAAATTCAGAGAGTACTTGTTGGGCCATAAATGCCTTGTATTCACTGACAACAATCCCCTCAGTTATCTCAGTACTGCCAAGCTGGGTGCCACTGAACACCGATGGGCTGCACAACTTGCCTCCTTTGACTTTAAGATCCAGTACCGGTCCGGGCGTACGAACAGGAATGCAGATGCCCTTTCCAGAAAACATCCATCTACTGGAGAACAGGTTGGTGCTCTTGTTCCAGGGAGCAGTCTGCCTGAATCTCTGCAGCTGATGATGGAGAGACAGGATGCTATTCAAGCTGCCATCACCGTCCTTCCTGAACGCACCACAAAGGATATGCAAGTATTGCAACATGCTGACCCAGTCTTGCAGGAACTTTGGAGCTTCTGGGCTCGCAAGAAACAACCTGACCGCACAGAGCGAAAGGACTTGCCGTCACCTCTGTTGGCACTCCTGAGGCAGTGGGATCGCTTGGTGGAGAAGGATGGTGTCCTCCACCGCAAGACCTTTCGCCCCGATGGTGCTGAGGAGATGCTTCAGCTGTTGCTACCCACAACCTTGAAGGAGGAGGTCCTGACTCGGGCTCACCAAGATCATGGACATCAAGGTGTGGACAGGACTCTCTCACTTCTGAGGACAAGATGTTACTGGCCAAAAATGTCCTCTGATGTTGTTGATTGGTGCAGGTCATGTGAGCGGTGTCAAGTCGCAAAAGATACTCGGCCTACTGCACGGACCTATATGGGCAGTTTGCTAGCGTCACGACCCAATGAGATCCTTGCCATGGATTTCACAGTCCTAGAGCCTTCTCAAGATGGCCGGGAGACTGTGCTCATCTTAACTGATGTTTTTAGCAAGTACACCCTGGCCATACCAACCAGAGATCAACGTGCCTCTACTGTGGCCCATGTCCTGGTGACGGAGTGGTTTTCAAAGTTTGGTGTACCAGCCCGTGTTCATTCGGATCAGGGGCGTAATTTTGAAAGTTCCCTCATCCAGCAGCTCTGTCAATTTTATGGCATCAAGAAGTCCAGGACCACACCGTACCACCCTGCTGGAAATGGACAATGTGAAAGGTTTAATCGTACACTTCATAACCTGTTGCGTACCCTTCCTACCACCAGCAAAAGGGCATGGACTGCTTATTTGCCACAAGTTGTCTTTTGTTATAACACCACGCCACATCAGAGCACTGGAGAAAGTCCCTTCTTTCTGATGTTTGGCCAACAACCTAGACTTCCTTTAGATTTTCTGCTCGGCCATGTATCAGAACCAAGTGCTGGCAGTGTTGAAAAGTGGGTTGCAGAGCATCAGACGCACCTGAAACTGGCTTTTGAGGAAGCCAGGGAGAAGCTGAAGACTGCTGCGGAGAGGAGGAAGAGAAATAATGACCAGCATGTTCAAGACTCGCCTCTGCATGAAGGCCAACTTGTTCTACTTCGAAACACCAGTCACCAGGGAAGACACAAAATTCAGGATCTGTGGCGTTCCAAAGTGTATAAGGTCCTAAAAGTGCTGGGTGACAGTGGAGCAGTTTACACTGTTGCTCCCAAAGATGAATTGAACAAAACTAAAAATGTCCATCGGTGTCTACTGAAGCCAGTTGTTTGCACTGACGTCCCAGCATCACCTCGTGGGGAGCCACTGATGACTGATTCATCCTCTGAGGATGAAACTGATCCTGATTTGTTTTTGGAGATAAATGTCCACCAGTCACCACCTTCTTTGCCTGCTGACCCACAAATGGTCATAAATGACACTGTTCCTCTGTCCTCTGGGGTATCCCATCATGATGCTCCTTCAACATCTGTTTCTCAAACTCCTAGTGTTACCGGCTCAAGTAATGATCAGGGCCCTCCGAGGGTGACGAGAAGAACTACACGCTCAACAGCAGGTCAGCATTCCAATGTCCACCATCTCCCAAGACCAATGGCATTAGTGCATGGGGCTGCAAACTCTCCTGATTCACATTGTAATGGTGTTTCTGTAGTATTTAGACCTTGGTGTTAGTCTTTTTTTAGAAGTCGTCGTCGGGGCGTCGACGCAAGTTGGGGGGGTAGACTGTAGCAGCATAAATGGTACGCTGCCACTTTAAGAGCAATTTCAGCTGCTGCATATAAGCAAGCCTTCACCTGACATGAGTCTGTGTGCGTCGTGACGTCAATTGAAGTTGCTTTCTTTGTTTGCACCGTTCTGGGTAAGCGTGGCTGTTTTATCATTTGTCGGCTTTAGGAATGGTTATTGATGACTGGTCTGTCTGCTTAGCCTCCTTCGCTGCACCTCCAATATCTGGGTCGATCTGTCCATTCATTCTTTGCTGATAGGAAGGTAAGAGCTAGCGCGACTAAGTAACATCTGTTTTATGTAAACAAAACCTTCACAGAGCTTTTTTTTACAGTTGCACTGTATCTAAGTGGTGTTGAAGATCTGATTATTTTGGCATTTATCAGGTCACAGGTAAGAAGCTGCTGCACGTTATATATATATTTTCGTAGCAGTTGTATTAATTTGCTATATTCTTAGCCTCCTGATGACTCATCGGCATTGAACCTGGAGTGACACTCGCTGCTGTTTTGCCTAATTACAACTTGTTTTAAAAGACCAACTTGAACTTTCCCGGCTTCTGGGAGCATCGATGGCGCTACTGAAGGAATGAATTGCAACATTGTAGCGCCATTGTACCACTGTTTTACTCGTATTGTTTCATTTGTTTGTCTTTCTTTTAGGGACTGAGGCTTCTGTGGTGGCGGTGGTGACCCCTGGTGGCGGTGTCTTGTCTTGCGTGTTTTGTTGGAGCACCCTTTTCTTTTTGTTTGCTGTGTTTTTGTAGTGTCTAGGGTGATTCCCTTTTTCTGCACTGGATGTTGTCCCCTTCCCTCACTACTTCCCCACCGGTAAGCCTCAGTTTCTTTTGCAATTTAGACATTTTATAATAAAGCTTGTCGACTGCATTCACTGTTTTAACCATTCAATTTCAGATTATTATTTTAAAAAGATCATAAAGTTTAATAAATTTTGTAGAACTTCCTGAATCTTGTCTCCTCATTTTCCAGCAGAACGTACCTGTGTCCTTCCTTAACTACATTTTCCTGGAGTTATTCCAGGTGGCGTTGTTGGTTTATTTTTGGGTTCATAATTAGAAAGAAAAGAGAATCCAACCCCCCAGGTTGCCACACGATCAATAAAAGAAATGTGTTTTAATACCAAAAAAGTTAACCTTCAAATTACTGTATTATGCTCAGTTATCCACTCAGTACTTGGTCAGGAATCCTTTTGCAGAAATGCCTTCTTCAATGCAGCGTGGCATGGAGGCAATCAGCCTGTGGCACTGCTGAGGCATTATAGAGGCCCAGGATGCTTCAATAGTGGCCTTAAGCTCATCCAGAGTGTCGGGTCTTACGTCTCAACTTTATCTTCACAATATCCCACAGATTGTCTATGGGGTCCAGGCCAGGAGAGTTGCCAGGCTAACTGAGCACAGTAACACCACGGTCAGTAATACTAGTGGTTTTGGCACTGTGAGCAGGTGCCAGGTTGTGCTGAAAAATGAAGTCTTCATCTCCAGAAAGCTTTTCAGCAGATGTAACCATGAAGTGCCCCAAAATCTCCTGATAGCTGCTGCATTGACCCTGGCCTTGATAAAACACATTGGATCAACACCAGCAGCTGGCATGGCAACACAGACCATCACTGACTGTGGGTTCTTGACACTGGACTTCTGGCATTTTGGCATTTCCTTCTCCCCAGTCTTCCTCCAGACTCTGGTACCTTGATTTCCAAATGACATGCAAAATTTGCTTTCATCTGAAAAAAGTACTTTGGACCACTGAGCAACAGTCCAGTGCTGCGTCTCTGTAGCCCAGGTTAGGCGCTTCTGTCGCTGTTTCTCTTTCAAAAGTGGTTTGACCTTTGACCTGGGGAATGTAGCACCTGGAACCCATTTTCTGCACATGCTTGTGCACAGTGGCTCTGGATGTTTCTACTCCAGACTCAGTCCACTGCTTCCACAGGTCCCCCAAGGTCTGGAATCGGCGCTTCTCCACAGTCTTCCTCAGGGTCCGGTCACTTCTTCTCATTGTGCAGCGTTTTCTGCCACACTTTTTCGTTCCCACTGAGGTGCCTTGATACAGAACTCTGGGAACAGCCTATTGGTTCAGAAATGTCTTTCTGTGTCTTACCCTCTTGCTTGAGGGTGTCAATGATGGCCTTCTGGACAGCAGTCAGGTTGGCAGTTTTACTCATGATTCTGGTTTTGGGTAATGAACCAGGTTGGGAGTTTTTAAAAGCCTCAGGAATCTTTTGCAGGTGTTTAGAATTACTTTGTTGATTCAGATTAGGTTAATTACTCGTTCAGAGAACCTTTTCATGATATGCTAATTTTTTGAGATAGGAATTTTAGGTTTTCATGAGCTATATGCCAAAACCATCAGTATTAAAAATACTAAATACCTGAAATATTTCAGTTGGTGTGCAATGAATCTAAAATGGAATTATGGAAAATAATGAACTTTATCACATTATGCTAATTTTTTTGAGAAGGACCTGTATGATAGAGGTCACAATGCACATGCTGTGCAGAAATGTTTGGTTCAGCATTCGTCACTCACTCTTATCAAGTGAATATAGTGTTGTGTTATGTGTATGGATCGCCTATGTGTGGAACTCATTGTCAAAAAGTGCAAGTAGAACTTAAAGAAAAACCCTGAATAAAAAAAAAAATCTTGACATATAATGCCATGGCAATCTTTGATCAATGGACACTTCTATTCAATACTTTTGTAAAGAAACTTGCTGAAAACAGATGAAAAGGGAATGGACATGTAGTTTATTAATAAAGAACTTACAAAAGCCAAAGAACCAGCACAGGAGAAACTGAAGGACATGAAAAAGGAAACCAGGAAGCAAATGTAAGCAACCCTGTAGCTGTGAAAAATCTGAGATAACTTTTATAGTATAAACAAGAGAGTTAACAAAAACAGAAAGGGAATGAAAGACACAAACCCAATACACAAAGAAACAACTTTGTGTGTTGGTTTATGACTTAATGTGTGTAGATTTAAAAGGATAATTGTGTAATTTTGACTTTCAAGTGTCCCATTTCAGTGATGTGAAGATGCTGAGTGACTGCCAGCGAGGATCTCAAATGCCTTCAGGAATGAACGGCTTTATTCTGAGCTGTAAACTGACCATAACACACACTCACATACACACAAGACCCTTGCACTGGGAGGATTAGCGTTCATCTTCTCCAGTTGTCTCACCACAGGCCTGTAGAGAGGGACGTCCTTTTGACAGCAAAGGTTAAAAATTCTGCACTGACTCTGTGGGACCCGTCTCGCCACTGACGCTATGACTTAATCAAGTGGAAGGAGAGGTGAGACTTAGTGTTGCACTCCTCGATGGACAAACCTGACCGGATCACAGAGAGTCTGAAAACACGGAAAGTCTGGGGAAACGAAGAGAAACAGAGGAAAGGAGATGAAAATAAGGAACTGGACACAGAAGAACACCAATGAAACATAATTACTGTTTTTTTTTTTTTTTATTCTTTATAGATTTGTCGGTTTCATTATTAAAGAAGGGAATTTATAGGTCTCAGTCAAATAAACCTGATTGATTTCTCATAACATGCATGTAAGAAAACTTTTCAGCTGTGAACTTCTTCTTCAGCCTTTATCCTGAAGGTTGTGGGTGTGTCTGCTACTTCGAGACAACTGAAACTTTGCCAATTACGCCATTTACAACCATTCTCAGCATTGTTGGGCTGAGAAGTAGGGGGTTTTTTTTATGATAAGCTCAGTAGACGCTCAGTTCCACCAGGTGTTTGCAAATTGCTGCTACTGCTGGTCTGGTGGAGCTGAGTGTGGAAGGCACAGGGGGTATTTAGGCACCTGATTGACTGACAGGGGAGATTCTACGATTCCTTAAACATGCAAGAAAGAATCAAAGCAACATTCCAGGCATATTTTGATGAATGACTAACATTAAAATGATAACATTAAAATGATATAAAGCTCCAAACAGTCAATTTTACACAAGAGTTGACGCTGTCCAACAGAAATAAGATGTTTGCTAAAGACACCTGCTAACCACAGAGTGATCCAAGCATAACATGGGAAGGATGAGTGGAAGGAAAAGGTGTGGTAAAAAAAATGCACATAGGTAACCAAATCCTTAACAGTTCTGTGAAGCAAAGCTTGTTCACTGTATGGGACTGCAGCTAGAATCAACATTAGCAGCTTCTGACCAAGGGGGAAAGCGCAATCATCTATCAAGAAATTTTAGAGCCCTTCATTTCCACCTTTCCATGCTGCCAAAAGTATTAATACTCAGCGTAGCAACAGTTGTTTTCAATATTGTTGATTGGCTTATGAATTTGTCTGACCTAAACCCCATAAACCGACAATGTCAGCCTTAAATACAAAGTGGCTCAAAATTGTAAACTCAGTGAAAGTTGCTGCCCAGCATTGACCTTTACATAAACAAAAATAATACATAAGCAAAGCTTAATAATAAAGGTACATGGCAATCAAAGTAAAAAGAAGTCTTCAGAGTCAAACTTCTATTATATTTTTTTCACAGGGTAACAATTATATGAAAAAAACATTTTTTTTTAATTAAAATTTAACTATTGAAGATTGTGCCAAGGAGTAGCATGAAAAGGTGCACAAAGACGTCATTCATTAAATCTCAGTTTTCTGCACTCTAATCCGTTCTTGAGCACACTGGTCCAAGCTGCATTCCTGAAATCTCTCCTTCTAGCTGAGTTTTCTAATGAGTGCCAGTGGAGGAGGGATACCTGTGAGTCCTGATAGATGCACCAAAGCACCTACAATTCAAAGATGTGCAGCATAAGTGGTGCATGTGTAACTCAGGGTAAAATCTTCCCTTCTGTATTCCCCATGCATCAACAGCATGTTTTAGTATTTCAGTCATGTGATCATAATCGCATGATGCAGTCTGCTCACAGCATTGTCTGGAGTGGTAGTGCAGGCCTCCTCCAGCTTTCCCCAAACCCATAAATATTACTGACCTTTGTAAACGAAGCAGCGCCTGGCTGCAGTTTAAACATATTATGTAATGTAATATATTATTATGGTTATGTTCAGTAGATTTGTTTGCAATTTTATGGTTATATAACCATAAGTTAATAATGGTTATATTATTACACAGAAGCAGGAATGCCTGCCTTTATCAACAAATACATACAATTAGGCAAGTGTAAGACTTCTCGTAACAACACTTATTGCAAAAGGATTTATAAACTTACAAAGCATTCATATTTACCAAGTTAAGGTGAAATAAGAGTTGTTTGGGAGCCAAAGGAGCTGGCTCTTCTTTGAGAGCCAAACGTACTAGCAGAATGCAGGAACGACCTCTGAAATAGCTGACCTGCGTTCAGCAAAATTACTGTTAACCTTTTAATTCCCATGTGCTTCTGCTTGAGGTGATGCAAAGTGCAATTAAGAGCAAGAATATAAACAGAATACACACATCATATGAACTCTTATGTCACGACATTTGAACTGCAGCATAATTTAACCTTGCTCGTATCTATCATCAGAACAAACTTCGGGGTTAGAGAGATGTGTATATATGTTAGATGAATCCTCTTCTTTAACTTCAATCCACTGCGACTCGGAGAACATTTCACATCTCCAATGGCGTAAACAGGTGCATTTTAGCTCATCTACAGCCAGGACACAGACCGGCCCCAAAACTGCACTGCGTCTGTATGTGGAGGTGCAGGGGAGGGGGGGTTAAAATGGTCCTCTCTTGGCAATGACCCAAGCAAAACTGTCTGCAGATGGTGACAGCCGACATCACTCTCTCCCACTGCAGAACAAAGTATTGGCAGACAGAGACTGTCCTCTGTGCCAAACTGTGATTAAAGCTTGTGAAGATCATAACCTGTATGATGTGCAATGACCTGTAATAATATCACTGATATGTTTGATTTTCTGAAATTAAAAGAAAATAGACACAGCCTTGAGGTTTAAAATTGATCTTGGAAGTGCAGACTGATACCATTTGGACATTGCAATACATTTTCTTTCTGTTTCGTTTAATTGATCGTTTGTTTTGCTGTTGTGGGTTACTGCTATTACTGTAGGGGTTGAGGCCAGCGCTGAAACAGGGTCTGGTGAAAACGCTTTTGTACCTTTTACTGTTCATAAAATAATAATATGTGATATTGAAGAATTCAAAACCAGTTAGAGGGTTTTGAATTTGATTCTAGTTTCCCTGCTACAGGAGAAAAATCATTTAATCACCAGCTGCATGCCAGGGTTTTTGCAGCGACATGTCTGCCAAAAGGTCCCTGCAAAGGTCAATTTTTAGGACTGCATACACGTACTCGTGTCGCACAGTAAGCTGTAAGTAAGCTCACAAGCTGGGAAACAGATTGTGAACTTAGATCTTGTTCTTTAGCCGTCTCTGAGTTATTGCTTAACAGGGGTAAATGGTAAATGGCCTCTACTTGTGTAGTGCTTTATCAAGTTCAGAGGTCCCCAAAGCACTTGACACTACATTCAGTCATTCACCCATTCATTCACGCATTCACACGCTGATGGTGGCAAGCCACTGGATAGCTTGCCCTGGGGCATTTGACAGAGGCAATGCTTCTGTCAAATGCCCCTGCTGTGCACCAGTTTTTAGAATATGTCTAAAAAATTAAATATTGAACATTGAGGTCATTTGGTACTAAACACATAAAATTGCTTTGATTTGACTCATAATATAATATTTAAGCATGCAAGTGTTATCTTAAGTTCCTTTTCTGTGGCTGTCTAGAGTCTGGACAGCCAGAGAAACAGCCATAGTGGGCCAAATTTGGCCCACTGGCCTTGAGTTTGTCACATGTGCTCTAAGTCCAGTCCTCAAAAGCTACCACCCTGCAACTTTCACATGCAATCTGTTCCATGACACCTGGGTCACAGAGCTGACCTCCCTCACTAGTAGAAACTCAGTAACTGCTCATAAGCAGAGACCTTTTATTTGAGCCAGGTGTGTTGGAGAAGGAATGCCTCTAAAGGTTTCCGGGTGGTAGCTCTCGAGGACTGGACTTGGTTACCCCTGCCCTAGAATCTAGAGAGCCATAAAGCTATGGTAGACCGGTAGCTGTGGTAGACCGGTTATGGCCCCTGGCTTACAGGAAATGTCCTGTTCTGCTTCTCTTCTTGATTTACTTTAAAAATTGACTTTAAGCTCATTTTCTACCTTATCGCACACCGATAGGATCAAATCATCTAACCAGGTTTCAGGTAAGATTTCCTTTCTCTCAGTGTTTTAGATTTAATCAAATGGACTTCTGCTAATGTATGCTTCAAACAGCGTGACAATCGAGTTTGTACCTGGAAGAGATTTTCTTTTGAAAACCCAACAATGTTTTCAATTGTATCTCACTGTTTTCTCACAGTTTCTACTTTTTTTTGTTATTGTTTTGTTTTTTTCAGTGTCAGTGTTGCCATGTAAGGAGTCTCTGCAGAACAGTTAGAAGCCTTTTGTAGTCAGCAGCGGTCGTTCCTATTAGGAATTGTAAATAACTGATCGCCTGCCCTGTGAGTTCCTTTAAATGAATCAGCATGCTCCTTTAATCTGTTTTAACACACCTCATTTGGATTATCTCCCTCTCTGGTTTAAGCTGATAAATAGCCCACAATTTCATTCCAAAGTCCTTCTTTGTGCACCTTTAAATGAAAATTAATAACAGCCAGGTTAATGGAAAGATTAATGAATCCAAAGCGTAACCCCTGCAAGTTTACATAATGCATATGTATATAGAAAACACATTGAATTTCACAGAGCAGAGCATTATACAGCACAGAGGGGGAGAACTGTCTGAGCACCGTATCTCCACTGCCTCCTATCAGCCAAGTGTGAGGCTTTATCAGCTGTAAGGCTTTGGTGGAATAAGCATATCTACTCAGCACAGAGAGCAATATGAAAATTAGCCCACTCTTAAAATGAGAATGTATGCATTTTTTAAATAAATGTAGTTTGTATGAGGCTGACTCAGTGCTTTTTTTATTTCCCTGGAAAAGTGGGATAAGTTCTTCTTATTTGTATTTAAGAGGATCTTAAACTGCAAACTTCTGCTATCTTTATTCTGAATCTGAATTAACCGATTTTTTTGTCTCACACTTACATGTTTGTTTGGGTTTGTTTGTTTTTTCAGAAACTGCAGAAAGATAGAAATCTTGAGTACATAAACAATAAGTTGCATTGATTTTTAAATTGTACCTAAATTATCAGTCTCAAATTTGATCCCATACTCCATCAAAAATATGTCTGAAAAAAAATCCCCCATTGAATGATCTTTGTTATAAAGAAGCCCAGACACCCTTCAAGTTTCTCTGAAATTATTTCACTTCATTTCACTTTACTGGTTTAGATTCACAATAAATGTTGCCTCAAGTAATTTACCCAAATACCCAAACTGATAAATAACCTTTACTGTGATATTGTTGATGATTATTCATCAAAATAATGTCTAATTTATAATAATTTAAATTAGATTACAAAAGAGACATATGCAAATAATGGCTCACCGGATATATGACAACTGATAATATACTCAGTGATTATTCCCACATGTAATTATTAGTTTTTAAAACATTGTAGACTCATTAAATAATTATAGGGTATTTTATTTAATGCATCTCCAATTTGATTGGAATAGTAAAATATATGAATAATTATTTGACAAGTTTTTCATTTAATGGATTGTACATGTTTGTAATATGTTTTTTTTTTCCAAATCTATTTAAAATATTACACTATGATACCATCATTCAACAAGAATGTAGATTTTACAGAAAGCTTTGAAAAGACATTTCGGAGGAGCTCTGCATTTCACATATATAGCTAATAAAACCTCACTCTCTTCATATGATCATCACACTTTTAGTCTTCATCTGATTTAGTAAAAACTGTGCTTTTACACTCAATGAAATTATTAGGTGAGAGAGAGGACCCCATAAGTGACACATTACAATAAAAGAAATGTATTCAAGGCCTTCGCTATGTAACACCTGAAAGTGAGCAGCGGGATTTTGAAATGAATTCAGAGGCTCGGCAGCAGCATGAAGAGAGACAGAACTGAGCTGCTGCAGAGTGTTTATCAGACAGCCTGCTTTCCTGGAGGCTGTGCGAGTTTCCTGGGATCCTCTGAACAGACTGTGAGATATGACAAGTGGGGGATCTCCTCTGGAAAGTGAGAGCAGACAGGAGCTGGATAGTTAAAATGTGGATTAGAGGAAGAACACGCAGCTGTTCCTGCAGGAGTGGCTCCTTTGGCTTTCTGCACTGTGATTCTCAGCACAGCTCTGGCTGGACATGGGCCAGGCGGATCCTCTGAGGCCCAGTTGTCTTGGTTCATGTGTTTGGGTCTCTGCAGTTTCAGGTTTGGCCTGTGGGGAGCATTTAATTAGAGCAACAGACTGCTTCGATCAATCACAAACGGTTGTTTGAAAGTTTTCCAGATCTTATGAAATTTGATGCAGCAGGAGACCCTGCTCAGTCTTCTGGCCTCCAAGATATATTTTCTTTATCAGGAGGAAACTTGAGGATGATCAGCGCTTCGTGCCAGAAAATGTCAAGCCATCCAAGCAAACCGCAGGATATGTTATCACTCCATCAGAATGGAAACACTGTGAATAAATTATGGATAAATGGACAGATAAAGCTGCATATGATATATGTGACAGGACTGAGGTAGATGCAGGGAAAGATAATAAAGATAAGAAGAAACCTACAAGTGAAACAAGTAGAAGTGCAAGGAGGGAATAAGACAAGACAGGGAGGGAAAGCATAAAAAAAACAACTCTCTCCATGCCTTATGCTTCACTTTCCCAAATATATTTCTACCAATCATTGGGTAAGACTTGTGTGATTTGAGCCAATCAAAAGCAGAGGATGGTTTGTCAGCAAAGAGTTAGTACGAAACATCAATGACTTGAAACTAAAATTGTTATTTCATTAATCAGGTGGATTCCCTTTTTGATATTACCACAATATTTCACATTAACTAATTAGCCAGCCAGTTGTGCCACATGTAGTCACTTTTTCAGGTATAGAAAGTCAATGATGCACACTGCCGTAATGTAGTTTTAATACAGAGGACATCTTACTAATTTTGTCCAGAATTTTTTTTTTTTCACATCTTCTTGTTTGTTTGCTTCTTACGTTGATGGTCCTTGGCATAAACCAGGTTGTTTCTTTGTTCCACCATCTTGGATTGTTCCTGACTTTGAAGCCAACACAAGTGCTACTTGTGGTTTCTGGATGCTAGAGGAGAAAACGTCCCTTGCACCTGCTTTTTCATCTCTCATGTGGTACCAATGAGTGACTACACATGCATTCCCTCTTTTTTTCAGATCCTTGACCATTGAACACGCATAATTAAAATTTGTGGTGACCATCTGCGAACTCCATTGTCTCCCTTCCCATGCATCGGGGATGGAACTGCTTAGGATTTTTACCACAGAGTTTGTTTGCTTTTTTATCATTACACCTCTTTTCATGAGCTCTAGTATCTCAGTTACTAAAATATATTGATAAAGGCAAAATGAGAAATTAATCTAACTGTCCAAATATTTTGTCAATACTGAAATTGTAAATACCTCACGCTCAAAATATTGTATCTCAAAAAAATATTGCCGCCAAGCTGTTCTTTTCAACTGAGTCGTTTGTGAACAGTTATTTGACTTTTATTGGAGCTGCACCATGTATTGAATTACATCCATATTCTTTTCCTGACAGGAAACTACATTTTGCTTTAACTATTTTTGCTGGAATTAAAACACACAGACTGCATTAGTTTATAAGTGCAAAATATGTTAAATATGTAACAGAACCTTTGGTTACCCTTTTACAGTGGGAAAAAAACATCCAGGAATTAAAGCATCCTTCCAAACAGGAAAATATGATGAGATTCTTCTCTTTTCTGGGTCTATGTTTTAGGTCGCTGCCTCGGAGTCGAAGCTCACGTTGCTGCTTAATTAGTGAGATGTTTAAATCAGCTCCTGGCAACATAGACACAAAACTACGATGACAACAAGCCCCGAGTCTTGATGGTTCATTTCTGCCCTGAGCCGTGATGCCTCCGCATTCATCCGAGATTTAACTGACATTTCTTCCACTGTGGATGAAGTGTGCCATGGCTCAAAGGCTGATTTTAAGAACTTAATGTTGAGTTATGATTGTTGGTGGGGAAGGCCTGATAGCGAGGAACAGCTCCGGCTGTTGTTTTTGTTTCTGATATGGGTCAGTGTTGATGAGGAAAATGGATGAATTTCTTTCTCTTTGTAATTTCCATTTTCCTCTGGGAAATAATGTGAAATTCTCCATACTGCTGTGGGTCTGTTTGCTTGGCACAGGCTCATTATTCTGGATATTACTGTGGCAAGAGCCCACGAGCGTGGGCGGTGAGGGGAGTGGACCTCAAATGAAAATATTGATGACCCTGAAGCCAGAAATATATAGCACAAAAACATAAACAGAGAGATTTTAGAACTAAAGTTTTTCTAGCAAGAATAAAACTGAAGGTTTCTACAGTTGAGTTGTAAGCAATGTTTAAATTTCAGTCAAAATAATTGCTATGATTTAAGTTTTTTTTTTTATTTGCAATAATAAATTATGACACTTTTAATACAAAGTTGACATTATTCAAAATATCTTTGTTATGACAACTTGACATTAACCAAGAAATCATTACTGATATAAATTTGTTATCATATTACTGATTGCGCTTTAAAAATGAGGTAACTTTATGTTTTTAAAGGTAAAGTTTAAACAGTAATGATTTCTTGGTTAATATTGAGAAACACTACCCTACATACTTAAATAATATGGTGAATATAATACAGTCAGGCTCTACAAAGCTCTGCTAATGACCTAATATTTAATCTAAGTGTTTCGAAGCAGAGAGACCTCTAATGGTTTCAGGACACCAGTCCTTGAGGACTGGAATTTGAGACCACTGCAGTAAACTGTTTTAAATATCAGTCAGTTATCAACCAAAGCAGGTGAATGCAATTTTAAAGTCCATTGTATATCTTCAAGATTAGTTGAACGTATGACTGGACAAAGTCAGTTCTAATATCAACCATCAATAATTCAAAAATTTTGTACTTAAAGGAAATGTAAACATATTGTACTAACGTATTGTACAAGGTGAACAACATATATTTTTTTTATCTTGTCTGTCTGTTTAAATCATAATAGTTATACTAACCATTGCAAGAGTAAAGGGAAATACAAATAGAAGATGTGGTACTCTCAAAATGTTGTAGTCTGAGCAAAAAATTGCAGCCCAGCATTACCAGGTTAGATTATTTTACAGAATTTGATCTCTTACTAAAAGTGTAGCACAGCTGTAGTTCCTCCTTAGACACTGGGAGGTTTCAGTGTTTTTTCCAGGGTGTTTTCAACAGTATAACAGCAGTGTTACCAAAGGGAAGCTGTGGCATTAGACACAATAAAATAAATAAATCATTACTGTGACACACTTTGTTTTTCTTTGTTTTTTGCCCTGGGGAAATTTGCTTTTGGACTTAGAGCTATCGTGATAGTTTTATTCACCACAGATAAACAGTAGACAGAAAATAGCGGATAGAAACACAATCTACTCATTTATGTTAAACAGTTTTCATATTAAGAGATTAAAATAGGATTAGAATGATTTTGCAACTGAACAATCCCTTCTACTGGCCCAGGAGACATATTGAATGACCCATTATTTAAAATCTGTATTGAGGCAGGGACAAATTCATTATTAAAATGATTCAGCTTGCATTTGGGACTTCTGAACCTTTTGCCAAATTAAATAGGCTCATATTTAGAATCAAAGATGTGTGACAGATCCAGCTCTTTGCACTGGTCACGATAATGACTGACCCCGGCTTCTTCAAATCAGCAGCTGTGTACTGGTTGTGCTTTAATTCTAAGCATTGTTCCTTCATAGTGATGCGAACAGTTTGCAGCTCGGCTAGAACTGTTGTTGCATTGTAGAAAGATAAAAAACAGCCTCTTTTTGTATGAACTTTCCATTTTCTTCCTGTGCAAACGTTGATTCTCTCTGGGGTTTTCCACTTCTTGCCACCATTTAAAAAAACAAAAAAAAAAAACAATTTAAGGTTGTCCATGTTTTTTTAAAGCTACTTATATGAAGATAGAAAAAGGATAATAGGCTCATTAGAAAATTACATTATATTTTTGAATAAAAAACTTGCAGAGAACAGTTCAATAGTATTTTAAATTGTTAATCAAGAACAGAAAAAGTAGTCTAGCTACAAAGGGAGGCTCTACTGGAGCTTTGAGGTAACTTTGTGATTGGTAAAAAGAACATAAACAAACAAGGAGAAACACTTTGAACATGCAGCAATCATCCAATCAAGTCTCACCACTTCAAGAGTCATACTTGTTCTTTTATGCTGTAGTTGATAATGAGAAACAGCTGAACAGCACTGGAATGATGGTGATGAAAGGAGAAGAAAAGAAAAAAGAAAAACACGACTAGCCCTGCACTGTGACATTTTCTGCAACTACTTAATCTCAATTGGAGATAGCAATGGGCATCTGGACATATTGCCAGTCCACGATGGTGACAATACAATCACATCATAAGACACAATAATTCACAAATACACACCCACTTATTTTCTAAAATGTCTAATTGATTTAACAAGTCTGTTGTTTTACTTGGGAGGAAGCCAAAGTAACTGGGGAAAACCCAAGTATGGGAGGAAAAACTTACAAATGCAAACTCCAATTAACAGGCCAAACCGACTTAAACCCAGGACACAGTTTGGTACACTGTTACATTATATAAAAAATTACCTTGGGTGGTAGTATTATTTTAATTATAAATCATTGTTACAACAAATTACTGCAACAATGCAGCAATTTGTGTGCCATCATTCTAGAGCCAGCTTTCTTGTTTGCATTTTATTGCCCATTTTTGTCCCAACTAGTTTCTAAGGTTATTAGAAATTCAAACTGAGTTCCAAGTGTTTATTTTTGAATGCATCCTTCCAAAAAGTAGCATTTAAGCATTAAACTGGATGTTTTAGATTTTTATTTATTTATATATATATAAATGTGGATTTATAAAAGTGTATATATATCCAAGATCCATAAATACATCAAGGACAAAGCCTCAACGGATGATATGTTCAGCGAATGTCTCAGGCAATGAGGAACAGAGGATGAGGTGCTAGAGGTTCCATCATGGGAGGACAAGCCCCTACATGGGATGAACCACCGACCAATAACTGGAGTGGCTGATGTCAGGAAATCCTACCAATGGCTGGAAAAAGTTGGACTCAAGGACAGCACAGAGGCTCTCATCCTGGCTGCACAGGAACAGGCCCTAAACACCAGAGCAATAGAGGCTCAGATCTACCACACCAGATAAGACCCAAGGTGTAAATTGTGCAAGGAGGCCCCTGAGACAGACATAACCAGGTGGCGGGCATAGTGTACAGGAACATCTGTGCAGAATATGGACTGGAAGCCCCGAGATCGAAGTGGGAAACAACCCCGAAGGTGGTGGAGAATGACCGAGCTAAGATCCTGTGGGACTTCCAGATCCAGACAGACAAGATGGTGATGGAGAACCAACCGGACATTGTGGTGGTTAAAGAACAGAGGAAAGCCGTTGTGGTGGATGTAGCAATACCAAGTGACTACAACATCAGGAAAAAGGAGCATGAGAAACTGGAGAACTACCAGGGCCTCAGGGAGGAACTGGAAAAGAACTGGAAGGTGAAGACCACAGTGGTGCCTGTGGTCATCGGGGCCCTCGGGGCAGAAACCCCCAAACTGGAGCAGTGGCTAAAACTGATCCCAGGAACAACATCAGACATCTCAGTCCAGAAATGTGCAGTACTAGGCACAGCCAAGATACTGCGCAGAACCCTCAAGCTCCCAGGCCTCTGGTAGAGGACCCGAGCTCAGAGGATGAAAGAGAGAGAGAGAGACCACCCGCAGAGGGTGAGAAGGGAATTTTATATTTATTTTTTTATAATACACACTGCATTCCCTCAAATATAGAGAAGATATCAACGATGTTAAGCAGTGCAGTCTGTCTTAATTTTTTTTTTTTTTGCTTAACCAGTGAATTAAAGCAGGTCGGGACTTACATTAACCAAAATGAACTTGCTAAGTTATTTTATTCTTGTCCAGCAATATACACATTTTATTAAAATGCATATTTCCTCAAATCTTTTAAAACTTTAGCAACAATATAGTTTTTATTTGTTTTATGTATTTTATTTTATTTTTTTTTGAGTAAAGAATATTTGGAATAACCCTTGAAATGGAGAAATAGGAGTCTGAGCTGAGCTAACAAGCCCAGACAGTATGATATTTCTTTGGCAGAATATACTTTTACATTCGGGAATAGATGGCTTTGATATGGGATGGAAATAATAAAACACTGTGTAATGAAGAAAGTAACACACTGCACAACGCAGCATCCAATATCTCCCGAATAAATCCTGATATGAAAGAGAAGCCTGAGCCTTGTGCTCACTTAGAAACCCGTCTTTTTTTGGTCTCTCAAGTGGAGAAAAAAAAAAATCTCCCTTGAAGAAACACGGAAGTTTGTAATAAAGTGATTCTTTGTTGAAGAAAAGTCCTCCCAGTCAGCTGGTTATTGGTCTCAGACTTTCTGGTCTAGTATTAGAGACTTCGGGGGTGATTGATGATAACTTCCTTTAATCAGAAAGGTGATTCATCAGAAGTTTTTTTTGTTGTTATTGTTGTTGATGTTTTTATAATTCCAGGCGCTTGAAACAAACTGCTCCTATTCATTTTTAATCGGAAGATTAATGCTGCATAATCCGTTATTTCTTGCTATATCGTAATAATGTCTGAAATGTAAAAGCTAAACATCCATCTTTGCCATAAACCTTAACCACTAAAGAAATAAAAATCATTAGTTTATTTAATTAACTTCAATCCACAATACATAAAACGAAGTAAACCTGAAACAGAGGATTGTAAGTGTACAAAATTCTTAAATCAGTCCCTCAGTTTTTAGCTCTTTTTAGCTATTACAGATCAATCGACATTTAGGAATTTTTCAGGGACGATACTCTCTGGCATCCTTGTGTTTTAAAATGAATTCACTCACCAACTGCTGCAGTCAGGTGACCCTTACTTAAGGACAGGCAGTACATGCTAATTATGGGAGATTTCTCTCTGAAATCCTTAGTAAAATTAGTCCCTTTTAGGCATTTTTCAGAAGAACAGCTAACAATTAAAATAGTTTATTGGAAATGGGAAAACAAATAAAGAAAGGCAGAAATAATAGGTTTCTTGGCAGAATAATTACAAATGCTTTTTATTGGAAACTAAATCAGAAAGATGGGAATGAAAACAAAGGACTACCATTTGAATTGATCCATTTCCTTTTGGTGGCAACCACTTATTATTTGCTGGATCATTAAAATAATTTAATAACCCTTTTGGCTTTACTCCACAAGACCTGTTATTTAGAAATGGTTGGACGGCTCATTGCCTTTACTGGGTGAACCTTTCCTGAAAGCCAAAGTCAAGGATGATTTTATTTATTTTTTTAATCACATAATCTTCACTTTGCTCCACACATTATTTAAGCATACAGTCAGGCTGTAGAGGACTTTTGAATTATAATAGGCGAGACATATTAGCAGCATACATGTGTCAGTTGGACAGAGTTTCAAGCAGCATGGAGTGTATGTCAATTTGCTGCAGGCTCTGTCTACAGCTGTTTAAATCTGCCAGCAGCAGGTGTCAAACTAAAGAGTCAAAATGTGCTCTCCTCTGATTGAAATTTAGTACTAAATACTTCAAGAACTCCCTTGAAGTTTGGATGCTGAATCTGCCAAAGTAATTGCAGATAACAAGTGGCATATTATCAATGTCAGACAAAATTGAGAACTGTAGCATCTCCAGAAGGCTTTGGCTAATGCTGAAGGCTTATTGCTGAATCTGAATTATTCAGTGCTGTTCATGTATGAAAACAATGTCGAGATATAAAACAAGCACTCGTAACACAGCTATTAGATATTAAGGATTTATAGATGTGCAAACACAGTCTGTTTTAAATATATCCATTTCTTTCTCTAGTTTCTTATTGTGCAGCACATAGACGAAGAAGTACAACTTGGTAAACTGAAAGAAGCAACTAAATGCTGGAAAATATGAAAAATATGATGTAGCAGAGCTGTATGGATAGATACAGTATGTTTTCACTCTTGAAAAAGTCCAGATTAGGCCTTAGTAAATATAATAAAACTGTAGCATTAATATTGGTATTGGCCGGTGTTGGATGTGGCACTTGGATGTGTTTCAGGAATGGAAGAAGGTTGGCAATCTGTTTTGTCATGAGACAGGGATAGTGATGCAGTTTAGGATCTAGGGTTGTTCAACTGAAGCGGAGAGGCAATGTTAGGTCATTTTTTTATGGCGACAAAAGAGTAAGAAACTGACATGGAGAAAGTCTTCATTTAGTTAATCTTTTCCCATTTGTAGTTTGTCTATTTATCTGCAAACCAAAGTACTAATTCATGTTGTTGGCTTGAACAAAGGCAAGTGATTTTACTGGCTTTGTCCACCGTATTTGTAATCATATTAAGGAATTTTTCAGCGGCTTGGAATATTATCTTACATTTTTACTGTCATACAGAAATAAAAATAGTACTTGAACTTACAGTTTGCTTTCCACACTAGTAATGGCTTGCACACCGAAGAATAAAATGTCAAGTACAAATAAATATATTGACTCAACCGTTCTGTATTGTGTTTGGATTTCTTTTTTCTAAAATGAGCTCTATGTGACATGTGTTGGAAATATGTCCACGTTTTCTTGTACATTTTACCCATTAGTATTCACGCACACACACACACAGCACAAGCATACACGCACACACGCAATACACAAACAGACACTGGTACAGAACAGCAAACGCAGCAGTATTGATCCAGCACTCGAGCATTTGCATTTGTGTACACACTTTATTCATGTCCAAACTGCCTCTCTCTAACTGTTCCCTGCAGTCTAATTCAAATGGAGGGGCTGCAGTAAATTTACAGCGTGAACCAACGATATTAACTAAATTAAACAGTAAATTTGAGCCAGCCTTTTCCTTTTCGCTTCCCTGCTTTCCGTCTGAAAATAAGGTTAGTTCTTAGTCAAGAGGCGGATTTAATGCGAAGTGAACATAGCCGCCGTAAAGCTGTCGTCTGAATGGATACCTCAATTCTCTTGGCCTGCAGTATAAAATTGTGACTGTGGTAAATTTTTCAAATGGAGATGGAAAGATATTAAATCAGCAGAATCTCCACTCAGTTGCAGAAATGTACTGATCCAACATGTTTGATATATTCCGTAACTTTAAAACTAAAACAGTTACTGAAGACAATAAACAAAACGTGACATAAGTTTGATGACAGATGGTGAAACTTTTGTAATCAAATTGCCATAACGGTGCTTGGACTAATTCTAAAAGCAGTGGAGACCCAAATGAAAGTATAAAAATGTGCAGAAAGTGAATTTTAGATAATAGGTTCCCTTCAAAATTGTACACTCACAGATGTAAAAATGAGGGCATCATAAATTATGCAAAATCCTCAAATTAATATGAACATCACATGTAATTTTTAAAAAAAAAAAAAAAGATTGTCCAACGCTCTGCCGGAAGAGCGGAATAGCACAGCAACCCCGACCACAAGGACAAGGGTTCAGAAAATGGATGGTGATGGTGCACAAACAAGTTTAAGCTTTGTGCACCTCAAACAAAGCTTAAACTTTGTTTGAGGTGCACAATAGAGCATGGTGTCAGAGTTCTGATTAAATTTTAGTATTCAGTAATTTTTGCAGGTCTTTCAGCATGCCCATGTTGACTTTGACATTATTTATATTAGAAAATGAAACTAGTCCTTTCTACGGTTCCATGTGTTAGACACCCTGTGTGGCATATCACATGTAGCTTTTCCTCAAGCAAATTGTTAATTATTTCCCTGTTTTAGAAAATTGTTGGTTGTTTTTTTTTTTGGAGAGCAAAGTCTCCATGAGATGACACTAATGAGGAAGAAAACATCTGTTTGTCCTAACCTCCAAAGCCAACTGGACAAAAACCTAGTTTCTGAAAGATTTTCAGCATACCCCAATTAAATAACCTCCTATGCTGGCTCATGTTGTACAAGAACAGCTTCCAATAAGTGACAGTGTGGGACAATGAAGTCAGATACTCCTTTTTAATGATCTCTTGTCTTTAAGGGTTTCACCAACAAGCAGACATCTTTGGGGAGGCGTCCAGTGTTTTAACAAACCCCGGAAATATCTCTGAATCCCACCCACTGTGAAGTGTTCTCACACAACCACGAGAAAATGGGAGCGACGTTGACTCCATGCTGTGTCATCTAGGACTGAAGAAGTTGGTTCTTAAAATGAAAACTTATAATAAAAGAAATAAGTTAGTAAATGAGGCTCAAACTTTTTGCTTGACAGATGGACAGTTGCGGAAAACCAGGCAGAGGGTTGGATTTTCTGGAACAATCATAGATAGCATGCATGGACCAGCTCCCATTTTTACATCAAATCAGTGTTAAAGTCAGGTCAGGCTCCTATGTCTAACATGTTTTTTTTTTTTCCATCCTAATAAATTCCTCTGTCTCCATGTTTCTTTCTCAGACTGTTCTGCACTATATTTTGATTTAAACTACCATGCTGTCTTGAATTTCACACATTCATTTTGATGAGTAGCACAACACAAAAAGAAGTAGAAATATTAACTAGAGCGTTAAGAACGGCAAAAATATCTGAAGGTCTTTCACCACAGCCACAGGTTAACATCGGGTGTCCATCGAATCAAATGCCCATTCAAATTACAATAAACCATCTGTATTGGTGCCATGAATCTGTGTCGAAATGACATGGAATTAACTGGGCCAAATGTCAGGTTAATTACTGCCAACTATATGTACTGCTATATGCTCATTCTGAATACACAGTAAGCGTAGTCAAGCATGTGACCCAGGTAGGGATTTGATGTAGTCTTATTTGTTCAATAAGGTGAACAAATAATCTGGACAATAATAATGTCCAAGATGAATATATTTTTAAATCAGCAAAATGAGCAAAATTCAATTACAAAAAAAAAACATATAGTTTCAGTTTGTAAGGTAATTATTTACTAACTTAAAAGAATGATATCCTTATCCTGTAACATTTGGTGATAGATGCGATGAAAAGAAATGAAAAAGTGAGTAATTAACTTTCATGTGGTAAAGCATCTTGGGCCACTGAGTGTTACTCAGGTCTTTTTATCCTTTTGGTGCAAGGTAAAACACTCCTGCTATTGTCTCTGCTTCAACAGTGGCTTATGAGAAGCAACGTAACAGCTGCAGCCCTTATCTAGCATACATCTGTGTGTGGTGACTCTTGCAGAACTGACTGCAAGCACACGCTTGTAAATCTCACCAAACAGATTTTCATTAACAATTCCATCAAAGTTGAAATTCACACTTTTTTTGAGGAAAGTTTTTTCTTCCACTGCACTTTCCATCAATATGCTTGGATAAAGCTTGCTTGAATGTCAGTGACTGTCTACCAAGGTCACACTTATGACTGTGTAAAGTAGACCATAACATTTCTGTAGAATTATGTTTTTGTCTTAGAAAAATAGCAAATTATGGACAGCAAGCATCATCAATAACATGGCATTGAATATGAAAAAACTAACTTAAATGTGGAAGAACAGTGATTAGTGAAGTGGGATTAAAGGTCAGTACAATGTACGACAGCTCTGCAGAGAACATGGGGCAATAAAATATCTAACTAATATAAAACTAATATTAAAAAGGGGGAAAATATGATACACAAGAAATGGCTGGCAATAAAAATAAAAAATGAAAAACAGTAAGAATGACTCATGAAATATCATCCAGAATTTAGAACTCAGATAAAACTGAATCCCAAGTCCATGAAAATATGCAAAGCAATTTCTTGAGTTACAGAATATTGAGTTCTCATTAACTGTGAGCCATAAAAAATGAAATCCACATAGAAAATTGTTTACCATTCATCCTGTAATTACTCTATATTCTATGAGTTTTACATGTTGTTTTGTATTTCTAAAATCACTAGAAATCAATATTTTTATTATATATTAAATTGTAATTTACTGAGAGTAAATTAGTGTCACACTTTGCACTGAAACTACTGAAACTTCAGACTTCAGTAGTTGTAAAACTGTTAAGATCTTATTTTTTTCTCCTTGCTGAAAAGGTTAATTGCTTCTTTACTAAAAATACAAGCAACAAACAATTTACAACAAATTAAAAGAAAAGAATGTATCTAATTTATTTTCTCTCTATTCTCTTTTTGAACAAGCCTACAACTCGATTTATGGCTGTTCAGGTTTTCGAGTCTGTAGCACCAATACTGCTACAGAGGCTGTTTTCACGTAACAAGGAAACATGAGCTGCCAATAAAATGAAAGTCAGGTGATGTTGCTTTAACAATAGGCTAAAGTCCACAGACTCCCCTCCAATCACAGCAGACCCCAATTATTCACTAGTAGCTCCATAAATGCTTACATTAAGCTGTGAAGTCCAACCTCACAGAACAGCAAATAAAAGTGAATACATATATTAAAAATAGAAAGAACTTCTTGAAGTTCCCCCAGTTTCTACATTTACATGGATTAAAGTAGGCACAAGGCTGTTGGGAACAGCATCCACTCTGGTGTTGGGCTTTCCACCACAGCACTTTGGAACTTGGCAGATGGGATTTACTCCCACTCATCCACTGGGGCATTGTACACCATTAAACTTCACAGCTTCTGCAGGACTGAGCTCTTTATAGTGCCATCTTTGATACATGAGGCAATGCATTCAAATTAGGCTGTAGTGTGAATAAAAGATTTTCCCAAAGCCAAAAGTACTCAGTGCTGAGTGGACAGGATTGTTTGAATGCACTTGGCAGACTTTTACTGTTTCAAAAGTAGGAACAAAGGTAATATGTAGCAGCTGCTTGTACAGTAGGAGCAGAAATCCACATTCAGTTTTGGATTACCTCCAGAGGCATAAAAGAAATCGGTAATTTCAGAAAATATCAGTCAGCACGTCTCCATAAATTACTTTTAAGTACTCTGCAAACAACTAAAAAATACAGGCTTTGCTCTTTTATGGAGCTGCTTAACAGACGTTGCACAGAAATGTGGAGACCGCTGGATTGGTTACAAACTGCTTCAACCTTCAGAAAACTTCACAGGTTTGTTATGTATCACAAAGCCTTGTGGTTTTACTTCTTAGATTTGACATAGAACTCTTTTTAAAACTCCATCATTATCAAGGTAGTTACAAAAAAATGTAAGTTAATGGTCAATCTTGTGACATTTGTAGCGCTTGTCTGCATGAAACATCACACTGAGCTGAAAATAATCAAGGTGCACACAATGGATGCTACATCTTGTTATTTTTTTCTCTCTTTTTATCAGCTAATTTACCTGCACTGTAGTAATAAGTGAGTCCAATCTAAAACGCCTTTTGCATCCAGAAGCTTTCACGTGCACTGATGATAGAGGGGGAGCAACAAAAGTAATCACGCTGATCCATTTGAAATTGTTTCAGTTGATTTGGGAGGTGATAAAGACCCACGGTGATGAAATGCAGCAACAAACTGAGAGAAGAAAATTACAAATTTGTGCAGAGCAGATATGAAAACATCAGCGGGCATCATGCTAAAATGAAAGTGAGGAAACATCAAAAAGTCTGATGACAAGCGACAGCGGTGTTCAGCCCGATAAGGAAGCTAAATGACAAGAGAGCGCAGTGTGGTGGGGAAGTGGAGAGGGACGGAGGTGTGCAGAAAATGACAAAGCATAGGAGTAAATGAAAATAGCCTCGGCGCAGTGAAATGAAATCGACGTGGTGAGAGATGCAACTGATCAGCCGGACAATAGACGAGAAAAAGGAAAAGTCAGTTTTTCAGTCTGACTAAAGAATTATTCTGCTGTATAAGCCTCACTTTTATCTTCCCAGCACCGTCTCCAGGGAACCAACAACAAAGTACGCACTTAGATATTGTTCAACTCTGTGGCTCTACCACCGCTGTAAGTGAGGCTGTTGACTTACTGTAGCAGCAAATGAGCAAGGAATCATTATCTAGAATTACTCTCCCTCTCTTTATGTATATACTGTATATATAAAGATGTCCAATAAGTCTGAACTAATCACTTCTCCCTTAACTCTGAGGATATTCTGAATCACTTATCTTTATCACCTCAGAATTTCTGCTTGTCTCCTCAGTTGCGTCCTGCCTGTGAAAAAAAGTCCCTAAAAGCTCTGATCTTCATACCTTCAATATCGAGCTTCAGACTCATTATCCTATCTGACACTCCTCCTCCTTCTCTGCATCATGTACACCAATATAGTCGCCTGACACTTTATTAATTACATTAGTTGCTAATGTTGCATAAGGCTGCTATGTCTTTAAAAAAAAACAGCATTGATTCTTGATGCCACAGATTCAACAATGCGTCACAAACATTCCACAGAGATTTTTACCGATATTAAAATGACAAAATCACGCAGTTGCTGCTGATTTGTTTGCTTTTTATTCATGTTTCAAGGCTTCTACTTTACCAATACTGAAATTTGGTCTATTGGTTTACAGCATGGTGACTGGAGTGAAATGGATTCATTGTAATGTTTTAGAAATCAGTTTGAGATTTTTTTTTTTTGTGACATGATGTTATCCTGTTAATAATAGCCATAAAAAGATTGGCGCACCGTATTCATAAGGATATGGTCATAGACCTTGCTCAGTTGGTTCTCCACAGCATTATCATTATCCCACCGCAGCCTTCCTGAACCTTTGAAACAAGGTGGGGTGGATCCATAATTTGCTCACACTCCGTTTTTTTATCACATCATCTGAATATTGATGCTGAAATGGAGACTCATTAGACTAGGAAATATGCTTGTTTCACAAACAACCATACAAAGGCAACTCGAAACCCCTTTTCTTCAACATTCTGGTGCTTGATTTTAGCAAACTTTAGATGCCTAAATGCTTGCTTAATTGATTCTGTTGTTACTGGCATATATGGGGTTAAGCAATTTAATAAAAGAGGACGGTTAAGTAGGTCTGAGGGTTTTCTTCTCAAGCAATTTGAAAAAGAAATCCTGCACTTGAATCTACTTCAGATAAAATGGTCTTGAATTTGTTGTTGGTGATGGTTTCCCTCTTTTTTCTTCCATTCTAAAAGTAGTGTTGAAATTAGGTTTTCAAATCAGATCCAAATTTCTCATGAGATGGGTTCACAGAAGCAGGTGTTACAGATTCTATCAGCACTGCAGTCATCTCTGAAAACACCCTGGTGTCACTGCCCTGCACTTGCTCTTGCTGTTTCTCACATTTGTGATTTTTGATCCTAATTGACCACTGGCTGTCCAACAAATTGCTCTTCAGAGATAATAAAGATTTACTGGAGAGCAGGTTTGGACCGAGCATCACCTGCTCAATTCAAACCCTCTGTGATTTTCCATGAGCGTCTGTAATTACTCTCAGCCAAATATCCTTTTGTGCTCAGCTGTGAATCGAGACAGCGGTGTCCTGACTCTAACTCTCCTCCTCTTTGTAATCTTTATTGACCCATTATCCTGCCATGTCCTCCAGAAAAGACTGTTCTAATACTGGTATCACCACAGGCATGATGCATCGTCCTTCATGTTGTCATGCCCCTCCAAGTACGCCTTTCCAAAAGCTCATACAAATATTTTAAAACATATTTTTAATTTTCCTTACTCAGTCGGGTTGCATACATTCGAAATAGTCATTTAGTAAAATCGTTTTATCAGTCAGCAGATTAAAAAGCTAAATCAACGCTTTGCGCCGACGCCAGCCCCCGGACCCGCCTCTATTGGTCTGCCTCCTGTGCCGATGCCCGGATCTACTCAACCGTCTTAAGCTGCCAGAGTGATGTTCAGTTTCTGTCTCACCATTCTCATTCACAAAATATTTTTCTAAATGTCGTTTTTGATACATGACAGGTATTTTATTCTTCGGTTTTATTCTCTTCGGTTAGCAGTGTTCTAGAACATGGAGACTTTTTGGTCAGTTTCGTTGTTATTTAATTGTAAACACTGACCTTAACTTAGGTAAATTGCAGTGACTATGATGTTATGGGTTCTTATTTGCTATTAATTCATGATTTTACAAGGTGGCAATGATTATTTTTTCATATTGTGCCATTTTGGCTTGGACAATTTTTTTTGTACCTAATAAACTTAATCATCATTTGAAAACAGCTAATATTTTCAGGTTGTCTTTTTTTTATATTCTCAAGTCTTTGATCTGAAACATCTAAGTGGGGCAAAAGAAAAAAAAAACGATAAAGCTGAAAAGAGACAAACACTTTTCACAGCTCTGTAAATGTGGAAATCTCTGGATTATTTTACAACAGAGATTATAGAATTCAATTAGAATCAAATGTATTTGAAAACAGGAGTTTCAATAGCATGAAAAGCCACATATCGACAGAGATATGCACTTTACTAAAGAAGAGGTGCTTTGCTGAATTTCTTAAACATGCCATTCGGAAATATAAACCCAAGTAACAAAATGTACACTTGGTTTCCACGACAGTTTAGAAATAACTTTATTGGATCTTTTTCAACAAACAAACATGTCCTGAAAGGACCGAAAGACAAAGTAAAGCTGAAAGAAAACAAGAAAGAAATGATTCTATTTGCCTCTTATGCATGTTTGTTTTCCCATCTCTCTACTGCAACATATCCACACATATCACCACAACAACCCAGAACTGTGTTTGTTTCACCCTTTATTTGGTTGCGGTTTGCTGTACTCTTAAAAACAAAGTGTCGCGGCTTACCGTAGTGAGTCTTCACGCTAGTACGTAGAAAAGTCTTTATGGTGAGGCGCTACACACACAGCAGAACACCAAGGGCGGATAAAAGACTTCCTCCTCCTTCAGTGCTGACAGGATGGCTTAAAGAGCTGATTCAGACATCAGTCAACACTCTGTGCTACAAGATTAACACGGCTTTATTTGGACTATTCAAACAAGGAAGCTGTGAATGTATGAGGACTTCCTGTGAAACGCTAATTACACAAGAACAACAGTCTTAATACAACTGTGAATGTGCTCAGCATCTTCATCATACTAGTTTGTGAGCGAGAAGCAAACACACTGTGGATAATTACAGTTACATTATAAAGTAAGATGAGATTTTGTGCACCTGATGTTAGAGTTGAAACTGTCTTACAAAGTTGAAGTGTGGTGAATTTGTAACAGAAATGTTGCTGAAAAAGCATTGGATGCAATCTTTGAACTGACCAAACATTTGCAACACTTTTTTTTACCTGCACAGTGAAAATGTAATAAAGTGACACAACTGGCCTATTTAATCCTGTCCAGTCCTCTTTATCACCATCAGGCATGTGTGGCATGAATTTTGTCCTTTCTATGTGTCCCTAAGTGCCTGAAATGTTTTTCTCTGAATGTCCCAATTCAGTTCAAATTTCTGTGCTTGCAGGGAGCTACAATAATACTCCTGGAAAGGTCAAAGGGTGGCGCCAAACATGCAGCTTGTAAACAAAACAAATATGTAGATAAAGAGGAGGAAGAACAACATTTTGTCTTTACATGTCTGCTGATTTCCCACTGTGAATAATATAACTCACAAGACAGAAAGGTCAGAAAGAGAGCTAAATATATATTTCCTTTCATTGTTAGTATAAAATCTAATATTTTTTTATGAAGGTGAAGCACAAAACAAAGGTGTTTTATTCTTTCTTGTTCCATCAAAATTTTAGCATGAGAAATATACATAAATCATTCTTCTGTAGTAGCACAAAATTGTTGGGATGAGCAGGAGTTTAAAGTCTTGAGTATGCTCAGGTGAAAAACTGTAAGATCATTAAAAAGTAGATTTAAAAAAAATGGTTGTTTTTGAAGTGAAACGTATTCCACTCTACACAAAGTTTTTCACATGATCTGTGTATTTCTGAAGGCCGATTCCAGTATGCTTCAATAATTGACTCCTGGAGATTTCATGTGCAACAAGAGAAGACAAACTGTTTCTTTTTCTTTTACCCTTTGATACTGATTCCACCTACCTGTGACTCTTGATTGCTTGTACCATTGCCCGATTATAACAAACAAAATGACGCAACATATTTCCCTCACAATATTTTTTTTTATACTATCTCTGTAGCAGTTGCTATAGACAGTACAGGTGTGTGTCAGTGCTTTGCTCATGAGTCTATGCACTGTTGTACCTATAGATCACAGTGTTTCACAGTGGGAAACCCATCACTGCCTGCTATTGAACTGACACCTTCTGTTGTAAGTCATTCTCTGAGACTGTCCTCCTGCCACTTTGCTGGCTCATCCAGGATGACGCTGCCGATTAAAATCCTCGAATTGACTCCCAACACAAGTTCCTGTCTCATCCTCAATTCCCTGCGGGGATCATTAAAACTCCATCTTACACCAAACTCAGACCAGGGAGATTTCCTTGTCCAGTACGCAATCTCTGAGAGGTCTGATGAAGCTGCTGAGTCTGCGCTCGTAACACGGTGCATAGGTGAACCCAGACGTCTGAATGATTCTAGAGAAGTTTCACAACCACTTTGAGATAGCACTCTATTAAAAGTCAAAGTCTGGGGTTCTGAGGTTCAACCATTGGAACTGAACTAAACTGTCTCTTACACACAAGGCAAAATACATGAACCTAGAATTGTAAGCAGTTGATTTTTTTGTTCGCATCTGAAGTTCCAAATTTGTTTTCAGTTTAAAAGTCTGAAAAACAAGTTTTTTTTCTTCTTCTGAAGAAAAAATATTTTGTACCACTTACAACAGAGCATGTGTAGTCACTTTCATTTCCTCACTTTGCAGTACAAACACTAACCAAGTACATAGAGCTCCTTAAATGTGCTAATCAGGATGTTTGTTACTACCAGAGCCTTGATTTAAGTGTTGGTATTAGCATTACATCTCCCCAAGGAATTCGGGAAACAGGAATACAAACCAGTTACATTTAAAATATGTTATTTTTGTCAAGCTTATTCTACTTCTCTTGGAGAAAAAAAACTCTTTTATACTTTTCATTGTATCACTTACTATATATTTTTTTATGGCATGGTAATGAATTGGATTTCCTTATGATGATATGAAGCGTGTATAGATTTCCCTTCTACACTCATTAGTTATTTACCGTAATAAGGAAAACATACATGCCCTAAAGTTTGGTTTTAGCATACATCTAGTTTGCTTCAAGGGGCTAATGTGTTTCACTGGAGAGCTATTTATTATAAAGAGGACTGAACAGATTTTCATCAAATTCTATTATATTGGTAGACCTAATTGGACTACTTGTGAGCAAAAAAAATATTTTGTACTCTGCAGCTTATGTTTACCATGTTTACAGCTTTATTTTTTAAAAGTTAAATAGCAATATCTCGTGTAATAAAGGTATTTTTTCCCATTGGAATTTCCTATTTCTATTAGATAATCTTTATTATGTAGCTGATTTTTTTTCTCTATCGTTATATTTTTGTGGTTGAAATTAGATTCCCAAGTTATTTTTATAAAATAAATATTTATTTATTACTGATTTAAAGATGTATTTAAAAAAGCCTCTCATTTCTTTGGTGGCAAGAAACAATACTTGAACAAAAGACAAATTCATTAACTCTCACGTGATTTCATTGTGTTGTCACGTGACTGATAGCCCTACCATTAACAGTCACGTGGTAATAGACCCTTTTCACATGACGTCACACAACTTCCGTTTTGGCTCGAAGCTGGGGATCCTTAGTTCCGGTGTACATAATAATTAATGATAAAGTTGTCTATTTCATATATAAATGCATGTAAAATGGACATACATTTTACATATGTATGTATATTATATATATATATATTATATATATAATATATATATATATATATATATATAATATATATATATATATTTTATATATATATATATATATATATATATATATATATATATATATAATATATATATATATATATATATATATATATATACATATGTACATATATTTATACACACACATATATGTATATATATATGCACTTTTCATGTTTCTGTCGCTGCTAACTGTCACAGAGTCTGGCCCAAAGACGATATATGTAGAGAGAGAGAGAGAGAGAGATATCTGACAGCATATGTTGATCAGACACAACACCGGAGCATGGAGTTTATTTACACAGTCTCTAAGACATTTGCCTAAAATAAGATTTGAAGATATATCACGATTTGCAAACCAATTTTCTTTGACAAAAAAATCTAAATTAGACAAAGGCTACAAGTTCTTCACCGAACAAAACCTGTTTGACTATGAAGGTATTTTAGTTTTGCGTAACCGTTAGCTTAGCATTAGTGAATTTTGTTAGCTAGCTAACTACGTGACATTAACCAGAACTTTTTACTGTTATTGAACTATAACGTTTTAGGCTCTAATCTTGATCGGATTCTTAAATTATAGACTGGAGTTGATCATCCCATAAAATAGCGGTTAGTTTGTTATAAGCACAGATGTCCGGTGCCGCCGCTGCTTTGTAATGGTTCCTCTAATCCGACCACTTTTTCGGTAACGAAAAATCTAACGAGTTCGTGTTTCAAATCCAGTCATCAGATTAAAGTTATGTATAATATTTTTTTTTTGTAATTATTTTTATTCCTTCTGCGCGTCTTTGGGAGAGACTCTGACAGTTAGCAGCGACAGAAACATGAAAAGTGCATGGAGACAGGGGCGGAGCTATTGGGGGGGCTGGGGGGGGCGGTTGCCCCCCGAACCAGGCCGGTGGGGGCCCGGGTCTGGAGGAGCCAGGGAGGGAGGAATGGATTCAAGTCGCTCGAATGTCGGACTATAGACCGAGAAAGTGAGAAAGTGCGCCCCCGCCTGTTGAGAAAGGTGTATTTAATGTCAGTACTTGTCCGTCCGCAGCTACGGCTCACTAAATGTGGGAGATAGATTATAATAGTTAAAAGTATTATCCATACTCCAATCTGGAAGGTGGCGGTAATGCATCTATAAGTTTGTAACATCACACTAAAATAAAGTATCCTGAGAAAAAAACGTAACCTTCGAGAATGAAACATGAGTTAATGAAATACTGTTAATTTTTTCTGTATTGATATGTACACAAGGATGTCTTGTATGTATGTATTTTATTTGTAAAAGTCCACGGAGTAAAAAATATCTGGGTCACAACTTTTACCGGAACTTATAAAAGGAACAAGAGACAAAGGGTTTGAGAGAGATAGTTTTTTTTTTTTTTTTTTTTTTTTTTTTTTTTTTTTTGTCATGGGTCCACACTCCTTACCAGTTGGTGGCGGTAATGCTGTCCTAAAGTTTCTTGCCAACCGCCAGTAAAAATTGACTAGAAGAAGAAGAAGGGTTTGAGAGAGAGAAGTGGGTGTGGCAGCACGTGGCGACAGGACGCGGAGCGACGGTCCGGGGAGCCCGAGAAATTAGCCCGGAGATACATGATCGTTGGAGGAAAAGCGTTGCCTGATCAACGACTGAAGGAATAAAAAGTCTCCTGGAGGCCGGATAGAGCCACACGGAGCGATAACCGGACCCGATGCGCCCGCGCTCCAGGCCTGACGAAGGGATCCGCCAAGGAACACAAACGCCGTCCGGGTGAGACCCTTCCATGTTTTTTTCATTGTTTTTTTTTATGTGCACGAAGACTAATACATTTTTTGGGCCCCAACGTTGTTTTTTCTGCGCGAACGGAACTTTTTTTTTGATGGACTAATTATGGACTTTTCGAAGGATTATTATTGATGCAATATCTTCTTTTGATTGATACACAGTCTGGGGTAATGATTTGGGATGGGGTTGTTTATCTGTAAAAAATTAAAGAGTGACTGTTATAATGCTATGATGCAAGGAAACAGATGATTGATTATTAAATGTAGCGGGCAACTCGTAGCCGCATCAGTAAGCCGACGTGTCCCATCTTTCCTTTTATTGAAATCATATCGTTTTCTAGCGTTAATTAAGAAAAGCTACAACCATACTCATTTCTGAAGTTCTATAAAAATCAAGTCAAAGAACTCTCTTGACGTGTGCAATTCGCGTTTGGACGAGGATTTGTTACAAGTTGTTTGCCAACCGCCATAAAAAAGGAAAGAAGTGTGGGAGACGCTATACCGTATGTGCCGTAGGTTAGCTTCAAACCGTTTGTAAACCCTTTATCTATTCCTTATGTGACTGATATGCCTCTTAACTTGTAGATATCTGTGTTTGTGTGGAAAAATAACAAACAAACCAAAAAAACACCTTAAGCTAATAGATGAGTGGAAACCGGTGAGTGTTTTGTTTCTGGAGCTAGCATGCTAGCGCTAGCCTCCAGTTTATTGTTTAGAGCTTTGTGTTAAATCAGTGCTATTGCTAACAAACTTTATTTGCATGGGGTTCATTTTATTTATATTAGGAACTTGTTTTACTATAGTAAAGATATTCGAAAGCATGTATGTGTTTTTAATCAAAATATTGATTATATAATGATTTTGATATTGATAAAAACAGGGTTATTTATTTTTTGGTCTGTTTTTAGGCCAGGTTCCTGCTCCATCTCTGTTGGTGTTCTGCCCAAAAGCTGACATCGAGCAAATCCTACGCCAAACTAGGAGATCTGTTAAGTCCTGACAACTTCTTCCAGTACGGTAGGAGACATTCTAGCCTAAATCTTCATTCTCCCTCTGGACTGAAACTGGATTCTGACAAGGATCCTTTTATTCTCAACAAGGAGTTGAACTGTTAAGCCTTTTGCCTTGGCTAGGGGAAAAATGTGTGGGGATTTAATCAAGTTTGTTCTTATCCATATTTGTGGTGGTTTTTTAAATGTACAGTACTATTCCAGGTGCAATTTTAGCAGAGACCAACCACATGATGTAAAAGGCTCACGTTCTGAATGGAAGTACAGCTACAGTGCTGGAATGACGCTGGGTCTCATCTGAAATAAGAAATGAGCAAATCAGTTTAAGAAGTGATTTATTTCACTTTGTTCACTCAAATGTTTAGTTGATTTGAATGGATTGTTAATGAATGACATATTAGTGCTCACAGAACTTTTGATTGCAGTAAGATTTATTGGTAAAATACCATACCGTCTTCCATCAGGTAAAAAATACAACATTGTTTCACCATTTTAATAGTTCTCTCCTAAAAAATGGCAAGCTAAAACTATTGTCCTTTCTTTAATGGAGCCTTTGAACTTGTATAAATGTTTGCATCGAAAGTTTCTTTTATTTATTTATTTATTTTTAGAGGGAGAAATTGACTTGGGAAAAGTTATTTTATTTCTCTGCCTGAGTCATCCCACCTGGATCCAAATAACAAGTGAAAGTGGAACTTGCACACTGTGATCCCAAGTGCAGCTGTTTTTAGCAGAGAAGATTAAACGCTGCTTTTACCAAGAGGTGTTGTTGAGGTGCTTTTCTTTGGGGAAAGAGAAAAATGTCGTCTCCAAGTGTTCCTGCAGGACTCGGCACTATCGGCTACACTTTGCTCAGGTGTGTTGGAGATGGTGTGAACAATATAGACGTCTGTCTGAGAGAAGCATTTCTGCAATGCCATCTACTTGTATTTGTGTGAACATCAGAACTCCTCCTTTGGCTTTTGTTTGCTGGGAGATTCTGCGAGTGTCAGTGTATGCCACCACCAAATTTTGTTGCACAAATTTTGTCGTCAAGCCCAGTGAGGTGGGTAGTGAGGCTAGATTTTGTAATTAAAGCTTCTGGACAAAGTCCCAAAGGAATTTTTGGAGAAGGTGTGATGAATGTTTCTTGCTCTGAAACCTGGATATGTTCCACTAAGAGGAGACTCCTAAAAGAATACCCAGAAATTGCTGACTGTAGTAGGTATGCTTTTTCTGACTTGGGGAGTGGACAAAGCAGGGCAAAATTAGACATTGGTACATTTGTCCCGTACTGCTGAAAACTTGTTGCTTAAAATCTTAATTCATTCCAATAGTCCAACTGTTTTATGTGGACTAACTACCATATGCCAAACTCCTGTTGATGACTACAGTTGAAGTGTAACTGCCAGTATAAATTTTGACCCAGTGTGTTTAAAGCTTTCATCCACAACTAATTTTCTCATAATTCATCAGTTATATTACATTGTCAATCCATCTTGGGGAAAAAAAGCTTCTAACAAGAAGTTTTTTGAGTACTTCTTACACAGCTTACAAACATGTAGAACTATTTTGGATTTCTTTATTGCATTAATTGTGTTTATTCACATTCATTTAAATGGTGGAAGAAAAAGCTGATAGCATTTTTGCATTGGCACTTGACATCTCCATGCAGCTTCTCTAGATTGTCTTTGTTACTAATACGTGCCTGTTTTTGCAGATATGACAATGCAATGTAGCATGGCCTTACATAAAATGTTGTCTGATATATTGCTGCAGAGCATGTTTAATTTATTCATGTACTTTTTTTTGTAGAATTGCTTTATTTGATCAAAAGGAGAGATTTCAGAGCTTTTTGGGTAACACTGAAAGCTTAAGGTTTCTATTTTTTACAGTGTGCTTCCCATTGTGCCACGCCGACACACATATAAACTTCCTCTGCTTCAATTTGTGCCAATCTGACTTTGGAAAAAGGGGAAAATGTGTTCTTTCTCCACGGTGATCTGTCTTCAAAGTGGGCCTACACATGCCGAGGAGGGTGGCGGCGAGGTGATAAGTGTTGGGGATGTTGTAAATTTGAATACAATGACATAAACTAAAGCTGGTTGTCATGCTCGGCAGTTCTGCTCTGGCGGGCCTTTCCTTTCTGTCTAAAGCTTCTCGACACAGTTCCGGATTTGCCAAATCCTCAGACGACGAAACGAACCCTGTCGCTTCATTGTGTGAGCATCGAACGCCCTTCCACCCACCTTCTCCCCCTCATCCATCCTCCCACTGGTCCTCTTCTCTCTCTCCTTTGCTGCAGAGATCGGGGGCGACAGGCAGGAAGTTGGTTTTCAGTTTGAGGCTTTAAGCATCGGGGATTGGTTTCAATTTAATGCCCCGATGTGAAGAAGAAAGAATCAATTTAAAGTAGCTGAGTCCCCTGGGTCTCCTGGTTGAGTGAGCAGTAGAAATGACAAAGACAGACGGAATAGAGAGACACAAATCACAGACAAAGAAACTGAGAAATTATTATAGCAAAACCTGCATAATCTAATAACATAAAATAAATCTGTAAAATGGCTTGAATTTTGCAGTCTCTGTGTTTAAATGATGTGTTAAATTTATTTGGAAGAACAAATTTTAAAATGAACAATATATGTCTAGAGTCAAGATGAAGGTGCTGCATCCAGCCATACTCAATGAGTTCACATTTAATTCCAAATGATAAAAGGTGACCTGGTGCCATACCTGAGCTCTCTTGTGATAGCAGACATTTTATAAAGATTAGATTTCTTTCACTCTTAAAAATGTATTGGAGTCTTTTGGGTAGAACTGGCTTACTTTTTAAGATAATTCTATGCACTGGTTGGGTAGGCAAACACATTTTTAAAAAGATTTTGTGTAATTTTTGTAGAGTGACAATAAATTCCTGAAGAGGAAAAAAAACATATTTGTTTATTCTTATTGAAAACTGGTCTGTTGTGAGAAATTAAGGTGGATCAACATCCATAAAATAATGTGGTGAATAAAAATGTGCATACAAGTTCACTGAGAAATTAGCTGAATTAAGATCTGCTCATCTGATATAGCACATTGTTTGAATGTGCTACAAACAATATGATAAACAAAGCCCATTAATTTGAAGTGTTTAAAATGGCAAACTAGATTATTTGAAATTGTACTAGAATAGTCAAAACCAGATGAAGTTCATTGTTCAGTGAAATTAGCGAACACATACCAAGTCTTAACTCAATTTCTTTACCAACCCAGCTATTGTTAAAAGTTTAACTGCATTTTCTGTGAAACACATTTAAAACAGACAAAAGTTGAGTAAAGTAGAAATGAAAGGGGAAATGTATAAAAGACTTGCATTAGGTAGGCATGTGTGATGGTGATATTGCAGATGGTAAAGCGAGTTTGCCTTTTTTAATGCTAAATGATTGAACCATTATAATTATACTCTGTACTAACTTTAAGTATCCAGAATTTCTCTGTTTCAAGAGGTCTGTCATTTCTGTACTATTTAGGTAATTCACATGAATTGTTTTTCATCCTCTCTGTCTGAGGAAGAACTCCCAGATGGATGTTGTCCATTAGTTTATAACTTTGTCTGCCATCATGTTAGTTCAGACTGATTGTATTGAGGACGATGGAAGGGAAGAAGGATGTTGAGCCAGGAGGAGAGTTTTTGAATCAGAGCCAGATGATTCCCAATAAAGTGAGATGAGCTGACATCCTAACAGAGTGAGCTTCAGAGAGGGAGGAATAGAAAGTAATTAAAGGTGTTTCTGTAGAGTCTTGTTGATGCAAAGTTTCCCAGCATGACTTTCATCCTGCAGCCAGAAGGAGGGTTAACATGACATTTGACAATAATTCTCAAAATGTTTGTATGTTGCTCTGATAAATGCTCTGGGGCAAAGTTTGACAGGCTCTCAGAAATATAGAAATACTGTTGGTTTAATTAGGGTAATGATGACCCTGTGTGTTTCCCAAGTAAACAGACCCTTTCCTATTTCATGCCTTTTGTTGTGTGGATGCAGAGCCACCGTCATTCAGGTGCTGAAGCTTCCTCAGGAGCCACTTCAGCTAAGTAAATACTGTTGTTTATCTGTCAGCAATTAGCAAGCCAAGTCCTGCATCTCTGGCCTGTATTCAGCATGACTCCATCAGTGAATACATTAGCACCATAAAGTCAACAGGGAGAATGCAAAACGATGCAGAAAACAAACTATAGACATGGTAACACAAAGGAGAACGGCTCAGAGACAAACAAGATGTTTTACACTGAGAAACTAATCATCCACAATGCAGATCTGCTTACAGCGAGGATGATTACTCGCTCCACAATCTCTGGAGGTGCGTCACGTTATAAGACAAAGAAGGCCACATCTTGTTCTCATCAGCACTGGGAAGTAATCCTCCTCCCTGAAAGGCATTGTGTTGAATTTTGGAGCAGCAGAAAGAATTGTTGCTGTATACAGCTAAAAATAATAGACTCTCAGCACTGTCCAATCTCACCCGACTTTAGTTCAGATTAAACTTTACTTTATACGTGTTTTCATTAGTAATTCCTTTCATTGTAGATCTGTGACATAAAATGCTTCCCTTTTTTTTAATCAAGTATTTGTCTTACAACAGATGTTGTTTATTGTTTGTAAATGATTCCTCACACTACCCATTTTAACTATTTGTAATCTGGTGTCTTCCAGATTTTCTACATCTGCTTGATATGTTTACCAAATGAATAGCTAAAATCACAATTAAGATGTTATTAAACTGATGCTAAAGTCTAAAATCTGAATTGAAAGCCTTTATTTTTGACAATTAAACTATCATTGTGGAATTAAAGTGAGAACAAGTTATACATTTTATTTGTCAAAGACAAGGCATGTTTGCTTGTAAAGCACCATTAATGCACAAAGTGCCATATGGTAAAGAACAGTGATGGGACATAAATATGAAATGCATAAGGACAAGAATATTAAATACACAAAATCCATAAATATTATTGAAATGAATTGCGAAGATATGATAGAAATGAACTGATAGTGCTGTACTTCACTTTTATTGGAAAGCTGCAGTAAACAGACAAGTGTGCAAGTCTTACTGCACTGTGTGCACATGACACATCATGTCCATGACAATCTTGACAATATTTTTTTTTTCCCACATGTTCATCATGCAGTGGATAAGGATTATTGTATAAGCCTTTTAGCTAGAAATAGCTGTTCACCTTCTGAAATCTAAAGTTCAAGGAAAACTATAAAGTTGCTTTGTTGAACATGTTTGTGCACCACATGGCTGACTAAACATCATTAATTATTCACATTTGGATTGAAATGTATTTTTTGTGTGTGTGCATGTGTTGAGGAGTAAGACATTTTCAGCTTTGACACCAAATATTATTCAGCAACTTTAATTGCTTACCGTATCTGACTTCCACCACTTGAACAGGGCCATGAAAAATCTTTTTATTTCTGTTGAGCTTATCCTGTGCAATAGGCACCTGAAGAGGCCCCGTCAGACTTCTATTCATCTCTGATTTCTACATTATTTTTTTTATTTTTATCATAACACAGTGTGAGGTTGTATTTTTCTGCATCTGTTCTTTGTTAATGGCCTTTTCCTCTTTGAACTTTGGTAGCCATAGGCTAGAAGCTCAGCTACGGTCAACAATGCAAATTTGAAACCTCATGCATGAAGTTGAGGATGGATACAAGCCAAGGCGTGAGTTTTATTTCTTTCCTTCAGGCAGAGTTCAACTGGTCGAGGCGAGTCCTTATAAATTACCATGACGGAGTTCCTGCTGGCTGAGCAGAAACTAAAGCCAGGCCTCTCCATACTTTCAGAAAGCCATTGACAGATGTAGCTTGTGTGATTCTGATGATGCTTGGAATTTAATTAACTAGAGAAGTAAGAGAATCCACACCAAGTAAACGAAGTGGCTTTGAAAAATAATCTTGCTTCCATTTTAATTCATCAGAAAAAAACTAGCTTTTTTTAGCTGATAGTGTGAGTGAAGGTGGAGAGCAGCGAGACCTTCCTTGTTTGCTCTTCTGACAAGCATGTCAATGCTCGCCGTGGTGAAGCACAATGTTGAATCAGACTTTGTGTTTGTTTCCCCACGACTTTGCTCTACTCTACTCCTCTAATGTCGCTGTTCTGTCCTGTGTACACAGATCCGCCTGCAGAAAGTCATTTTGAATTGCAAACAACTCCATTGGGAGCAATTGCGGAGGGTGAGAGTAGACGAGGCGGGAAAGCCGGATTTATGAAATGTCCCACTGTCGGATGGATATAACAGAGCAAACAGTTTGTTTTACAAATGATACAATCTATAAATGGAGAACCAACAACCAGGCTCTCAAGCTGAGATGGAGTCCAGAAAAAAAAGAGTCCTTAGTAATGGAATGCAATGAATAAAAATATTTCTATAATCTCAAGAGATCTCTTCCTTTTGTGATTTATCACAGTTCCTACCTGATTCTTTAATATCACTCCCACATCTTCCTGATCCAACTCCCAGCACTCTCCTTCCTTCCCTGTCTTTGGTCTTGTCTAAAATGAAGGGAACAGCTGGTAATTGAAGATCACTGTCTCTCTCCTGGCCCTCGGGATTTGCAACGCATCTTCCTGCTGCTCCTCTGTTCCAGGCAATTTTTTCCTCATTTTTAGGGGGAGTGTTTGTATAAACTTGGAACGCCCATTTTGAAATTGGATTTTTAGTCTTTATGGACTAGAAGCATTGTAGTTATGTGGTGCTGATGTGAATTATCTCCGTTCAGTCCAATCAGACAAGAGCTGCTTTTCCCCCTGAAAGATCTCAGAAGAGGAAAAGGTTGGCTCTCCAGCAAACTGCTTGTAAACAAAGCTGAGACATTTCAGATCAAGCAGTCAGTGGTTTTTATTTCCTGTAGTTAACAAAAGCTAGCTTTAGGAAAGTGGAGTCCATTCTGAAGTACTTCTGAATGTATCAGTTATTTAAAGCATATTTTTTTCACACTGTGAACTTAAACATCGTAACGTAATTTATGCGACAGCTGGATCTAATCATGCTGGTAAAGTAAATGTTTTTAAAATCCGTTCTTCACATTGGCGAAGCATCACCTTACTGACGGAAAATAACCCCAATTTGTTCTCTGGTCAGGAAAGTGTTTTAGACTTTTTTTTTCTCTTAGATGACTGGATCTACATTTAGAATTCCATCATTTCTAAATAATGAACCCAGCTCTCGTCCATGAATAGAAAACAGATTACAGATGGGCATGCAAACACAGCAAACTGGGATACAACAGCCTTGTGTGTTCCAAATTGCATGGTGTGAGACAGTAAACATGGTAATTTCTCCATTTCAGACTGCACTGATCTATGATTTGAACTCTTACTTACTTTACTTCTGGCTATTGCTATTCAGTTTTCATAAACAAAAATTCAGTGAGGGAACCCATTACTTACAGTGAGAATACATACACAAACAAACCATTCACTTTGAGTAGATCAAATGTGATTTTTCAAAAAATAATACCAATATCAGGAATCACAGACCCCAAGACAGCTTAAAAAAGCCCAGTATAATTTTTCATAACGTAAAGAATAAAAATATATTAAATGGGGTGGATGAAAATCATGTGATTTCCTTTTTGTCAGATTTATTCTTTGCTAGTAGAATTCTGAGAAAAAGCTAGCAGGATGGTGAAAGTTCAAATCCACACAACGCAATGGGTACAATGAGGCAATGTGTTGTTCATTAGTTGACCCTATATGCTGTAAGGTTTTAATTAAGATTGTGATTGTAGTTGTAATAGTAAATCACCATTACCCCCTTTTTTTCACTGCCTCTAGGGTGTGTTAGCACTAAGTCACATTTTGAATATGCAAGAGATAAAGTTGTCTTGTTTTGCAGTCACACTGTTTTGACATGTGGGTTTACTCTAACACATACCGATGTCAAGTCACTAAAACGATCAGTAATTAAACCAGTAGTAGAGTTAAAAAAAAATCGTCATTACAATACATTGGAAAAACTGTGAGGACCTTGAATGCTCTCATTTGCGTCAGCTGTGTTATCTTAGGCTCCTACGTAGCTGTTGTGTTTTGGTGGTACACTTAAAGTCATGCAAAATCACAATTGTCACTGCTGGTGCATCATTCTGGGGTAGTTTGTGTTAACCTGTTGGACACACCAGTGGGACAGAGCACTGTCCTCTTTCTGTTTGTCACACAGGACACTTCTAAACTATCATGCTTTGTCTACAAACCATGAAATACAGTTTACTGCAGATTAAGCAAGCACTGCTCTCAACATCAACTCAACTGGCAGTTTATGGCAGCATGAAATTAAAAGGACCTACTTTATTGCTGCCTGAAGTCACTCTCCATCTAATAAACTCATCTCTGAATCGTGCGCTGTCGAGTGACGAGTTTGATGATGTCAGAACAAACCAAAGCCTGTCCATAATAAACACTGCGGAGGCAAGAATATTGCTGGAATCAGCGATCCGAGCGTTGAGAAATTAGCTTGTCTCACTCCTTCACTGTTATTGATCATCTGACTTCCATATACATTTCCACATAATAGGCAGCAGAAACTTAATTAGTCAAAAGACAGGCTGGGTAATTACATGTCACTTAACAATGTGTTTTATTGCCTACAAGCTCTGGTGGTACCAAGCGAATCTAATGGTGACTTTAATGCTAAGTAGATAGAGACAGAGTGATATCAAGTAGAGAAGAGACAATAATCATTGGCCAAAAACATACCAAACTCTGGAGTTCTTTCCTTGGTTTGTTTGAAAGAAGGCATCAGATTTATTTTCTAGTAATGTTATGTGTGTTGAATTTAGGATTATCTCTTAGGTAACATTGACCATGTTCATTGATGAGTAAAACAAGAAATTGAGTTTGTATGCAACAAAGTTGCACTAAATTGTCCACAATCAAACTGTTAAACAATGACCACACAATTTTTTTGGCTCCAGTGCAGTAGCTTCCAGCAGCAATCAGAATCTATTATGAGGCAATGTCGATGATTGGATTTAACTTGGTCTGGCAGCAGTGATATCTTAACTCTTCTTTCCTTACTTTTCAAGCAGTCCCCATAGGTCTTCCAGTTTGGGTCTTGTAACTGTTGGAGGTTTTAGAGAATAAGTGAAAAGAGCTTTCTTGGCCTCCAGAGTAGCTTTAAGCTAAGCATTGCGAGCTTGTCAGAATCCCTCACATCTTTATTTTTGCCTATTTCTGACATCTGGGGTTGTTTTACTAATCCTATATCTATTTGGCCTACAAGCATTGAAGACATTTTCAGAAATTTCAGTGAAATTTTGAAGTTTATAGCTTACCAACTATACTTTATCCTGATTTTTAAAAACAATCTTTTACTCAAGTGGGGTGCATCACACATAGTTTTCTCTCCAGAAAAAGGCACCCAAGCTTTTGCTCTGTCTTGTTTTAATCCCTTCTTTCCTTGTAAGACACACACAGATGTGTTGCTGAAATCTTGTGAAGCTTTGTTTTTTAGACTACCCGAAAAATGTTTGGATGTTTTTTTTTTTTTTTTTTTTTTTTTTTTTTTGCAATGAGCTGCAATATCTTGGATGGACTGTATAAGCGTTGGCATTGAATGTAGAGATGCGTTGCTGCTACTGGAACATCTGACATTTATTCTGCACTGCCTCTAGGGTGTGTTAGCACTAAGTCACATTTTGAATATGCAAGAGATAAAGTTGTCTTGTTTTGCAGTCACAACTGTTTTGACATGTGGGTTTACTCTAACACATACCGATGTCAAGTCACTAAAACGATCAGTAATTAAACCAGTAGTAGAGTTAAAGTTATTAAAGTTGTTTTTCCATGTGATGTTGAAAATAACAGGAAAACTAAGCAGATGCAATTCTGATTACACTACATTTAACTTTTAAATCTACATGAATTAAAAGTTACAATAACTTTTGCATTAAAATTCAAAAATACTTTCAAAAATACTTTATTAATCCCAAGAGTTGGTGGGTATTTCTAACTTTTAAACAGGCAGTAAAGGTTTTGACCTGATGTGGCCTCTTCTTGGCCTATTAACAAAGGAAGTACATTCAAACAACCATTCAGCATGTGCACTCATGACTGTTTTACATCAGTTCAGCTATTTCAGATATAACGGCTCTCAGAAGCTGCTGCTCACAGGCTGTAATTTAGAAAACATATTAGGAAGGTTAGCATTAATCCTCAGACACTGCAGATTTGTTTAAACAGAAATTATTTTAAACATTTTTTAGTTGCTCACAAAGGGAAAATGATGCAGTTTAAGAAAAAGATGAGACTAGAGAACACAAAAAACAATTGTGAGTGAAGCACATGCAAAATAAGAGACATATGGGGCTTGGACATCATCGTTTAACTCCATCACTGTGCGTGGTTTGCATGTCATGGGGGAGCATTGGCCCCCATTGCCCACTCTCTAGCTCCACTCCTGCTCCAATGCATCCACTATGGAACCCTGTTTCAAAAATTATTGTTCCTGGTCTCCCAAGAGGCGAATCTGTGTGGATCCACAGACTAAACGGGGGACGGACACACCTAAAATATGCATATGGTGATTGCATGTAATCAGAATAAAATAATAATAAATAAAAAAAAAACAACCATTATGTCACATGAAGCAGGCTGATCCATTACTATCCATAATGCATAATTTATTAAAAACTTTAATTATTTGCAGTAATTATCACATATATTCCAATTGCGACTGGGTTCAAGATTTTGTCAACCACTTTTAGATCATATGTATGTTGTTTAGCCTGTGTTATTACAAACCTGGAGGAAAAAAACAACCTCAAAATATATATTAATATTCACTGCAAATGCAATTGCTATTATGCACAGGTGTGCACATCAAAACAATTGGTAATGTCTGTTTTCCTGCAGGGTATAACAATAAGCTCATTATGGCAGCAGACAAATGAAAGAGTAAAACAATGAAGAGATCACTGAAAGCTCCAGGGAAAGAGCCAAGAGACAAAGAACAGAAATACCTTTCAATTCTGTTCTGGATTTAATGGGGGAGATTAGATTGGGTATACTATGCAACTTGAAGGTTTAGGTGAAGCTTTTATTTTGTTTTTCATAACTCGAAAATCTCAACTGAATCGCAATAGCCCAAATGCATATGAGATTCTACTGTTATGCTCAATGCTGCCCCACTTACATGTTTGGAAAAAAATGCCAATGTAATTTTTCTATACAGTCATTTATATTTATAAAGTTATAACTACTGGCAATCCTGCTAAAAAAGAATCCTTAGATTGTTTTTATTCCACCCTATTAGTGATGGAAAAGTCACTATTTTAATTTGATGAGGGGTCTTTTAAACAGCAATCTATTTTCCCAGATTAAGTGGAACTCCTTCAGATGTGACTCCTGTTTCTTGTGCTTTAAAATATGCCACTCAGTCTGAAGTGAATCTGAGAGACAGCCTCCAATGAAGAATTACTTTTTTTTCAAGGGTGCTACATAGTGTAATCCCAAACCCAATGATGGAATAACATTGTGAATAAAAACATCAGTTTGTGAAAGGGTCGAAATTAAATGACTGCTCTCTGTTGTTTTTTTCTGCAATACTGAGAAAATTAAAGTAGAACTAATTCCTTAAAAGGGTTAGATATTTAAAAGCTTGGTAGCTATTAACTGACCCAGAATTAATCAATAAATCTTACTGAAAGATGTTTGCAGCTCCTCCTCCACTTCACCCTGTACTTTGAGAAACATGAAAATTTAAATATTCAGAAGGGATTTACTCATTTATGCCAACATACAGTAATCCTCTTGCTGGAGCCAGACAAAACAAATCAATCTAATTATAAATCAAGTTGCTAACCTACAAAGTGTTTGAAAAAGAGTTCTATAAACTACAGTATTTTAATTTTTTCTTATGAAATTACATGATGTACTTCTTTCAGAATATTTTTTTTTCACCCGTTTGATTTTGACAGTGGGCAAAAAACAATCTGGTAGTAGGTGGGGATTGAGGTGTGTGTTGACTCTTCCCGTTTTGGAGAACTAAAAGAAAATAATAGTAATTAGTCACAGTTCAAAATGCCTCTCTTATTTTCTCCAACTAGATTTCTCCATCCAGTGCATTTACGTTCAATAATGCTGGGGACCTATTGCAATGTACTCTGGCAGTAGAATTGCCAAAAATGTATTGTTTTTAATAAAGTCAAATTTGCTTTGAAAAAGACAAAGAATGCTGATTCAATAAAGAGACTGGAATCACACTTAGTAGGTCGTATAATTCATTGAAACCATAAGTTATGTGCAAACAGGTAAGTTAGCAACAAAGTCCTAAACAAATTTAGTTGAAAAGTCTTGGATAATTTTGTTTCCAGTGTCAGTTTTAGTTTCCAATCATTCGCCTGACAGAACTTACTATTCAAAGCACTTATTCAGGAATATTTCATCTAATTTCAGGTCAAATAATTCTGATCAGGTTTAAATACAAATCTGACGAAATCCATGCCATGTTGTTCAGGTCTCTGCATTTATTTGTGCACTTCATTTTTTTGATTAAAAGGTGTTGACAGTTTATGGATGCGGCATCAAACTCGCATCTAATTAAACAAAAGTTCGGATGCCCATTGAACTGTTTTCATATTTTGTTGAGTCTCTCTTTAAATCTTAATATTGTTTATGGACTACTGTGTGAATAGACCAACCATTGTGTTGAATCTTAACCGTGGTAACGGTTTTTCACAAGGAATGTAATTTATATTATGTAGAGTTTGATCCATGTCTCAAGTGTAATCTCTTGCACTTGAGACCATTATGTTACTAGTTTGAGGTTGATTCAATAAGACAGAAAAACGGGGGAAAAAAAACGAAATTTCTTTCAACACCCTTTCATAAAGAAGATAACCTTTTTTTATTAAAAAGTGTCTTGTTTGGTGATTTGATTTTAAACTAACAAAATCTCTTAAAATCTTCATCCATATTGTATTCAGTTGTTTTGAGAATAAAAAAAAACATTCACTGGGATTGGGAAAAATGAAGCAGCCACTCGACATGTGCTAATATCAGGGATGTAAACGGTGTGATATCTTTTTCTGCCAACTCTGAGAGACCGTGGCCACCACTTAGTGAATTGCTTGCAGTCAAAATAACAGAGCAGATTGTTTTATTTTGTCTTTATGCTCTACAAGCATCTCGCAAACACTAACACATTAGTCAGTGACAATTATTAAAAATATTATTAAACAGAAAACTGTAGATGAAGGACATACTGTAATCAGGCTCAGATATCCGTTCCTCTTCTGTGTCACAGCCCCGTCCGTATCCCTCCTCCCTGTCAGGAGATGATTGGATTGCCCTTGATTTTTTTTTTCTTCTCTTCAGCATGTCAGATCTGTATTTCTGGGGCAAGACCAAGAGGAATTAGGTATAAAAAAGACTCACTCCATATTCCAAAACTCATTTTGTCATCAATTGCTGCTTCCTGTGAGTTTCAGAGCCTGCAGCCAGAAACGGAGGGGCTTTCAGAGACGTGGCCGCTGCAGTCTATGCCCTCCCCGACTCTCTCCATCCGTCTCCATCCGTCGAGCCGCTTCATTTATTCGGAGGATCAGCTGTCAGTCCTGACAGTGTCAGAAAGTTTTAAATGAGCTCGACCTGGACGGCATTTTGGAAACGGATTAGACTCCATATTTTAACCACAGAGTCATCAACAGTGACTCGTGTCACAGCATCAATGGAGGGTAGAAATCACCAAAAATGTTTTTCTTTTTTCTTTTTCTATTTTTTCAATGCTGATGGAATAAATTTATTCATTTTACATTAATTAGCATATATTATGCAGGCTAAAATGGAGGTCTTGGTACAGATTGGGTCATTTAATGAAGTGCAAACTTAAATGCACTCATCTCAGTTTTTACATTCAGATAAAGTTGTTCAGAAAGTGAGAAACAGTGAAGTCCACAGCATGAGGGGTTTAATTTTCCTATTTTCTTTTGTTTGAAAAGTTTTCTCACCAAGAGGGTGTCAGTCATGCTTGATTAGAGGCTTGTTAACCTTTATAGCATTCAAAGCCTTGTTAAATGCAAGTCACAATGAACTTAGCTATTTAACAAAGTGGAAGAAGGAGTCAGTACATTCCTCACAATGTATAAAGAGCAACTGAAAAACAAACAAGAAAAAATGAATAAAATATCAACAGAAGCAAGAGGGAAGTGGAATGAGATTTTTAGATTATGTACCCATATAAAATACTGATTTAAAATGCATACAAAGATTGAATACTAGCAGATTGTCACCTAGCAAATCAATTCTGCAGCTGGAAAGTCATGGAGTTTTTTTTCCTTCTGTATTAAGAACTAAGTTGGCTACATGACGGTGTGATGGGTGGGTTATATCATCGTGGGTTATCATGTTGGGAGTGAACCAGTGTTCTAAGTGGAGTATAATGGAGCATGATGTTAGCTGTTGGAACTAGCCGAACCGTCCAGACTATGCTACTCTTATTAAGTTATATGGAATAGTCTCTGATGTCCTGACATCCTGTCCATTAGCAAAGCATGTCTTGGATGTTACATAAACAGATGCTGATTAAGATAAAAAGGAGAAGAGAAAGATGCATAGTTTATTTTTTCTTGTCTTGCCTAATATACAGATAAACCCCAGTTGAGGAAAAATGTGGTTTCCCATTCCTGCCAAAAATGTAGGAGCAGATTAAGCAATCAAAAAACAAAACAGAAAAAACGCACGTTAATTGAGAAGGTGCATAACTTTGATTGCGGTCTCATTTCTATTTGTTCAGGCCAGGGACACTACATAGGAATTAGCAAAACTTCCTACAGATGCTCCTTCAACCCACCTGTATGTTCTCAACAGAGAACTGAGCTTCCCCTCTGTTTACTGGGCACACTTGTCAATTGGGAACAGTAACTCCTCGGATTAATATGATTGGCCAGATTTTCAGCTCAAATCCATAGTCAGACGACAGCTGAAAAGAAAGACGGAGAGTCAGAAGGACAATGACACCTGCATGGCAATCGGCCTAATTGAAGAAGAGGAAGATGAAGTAGGTTAGGAAAAATAATGTAAAAATTCTTTTTCCTTACCTTCTAATTTTTCTTCATCTTCCTCCACCTCCTCCTCCTCTTCTTTGAATCCACATCACATTCTTCATGGCTACTATAGCCATGTCCAGTAGCTGCTCTTGTAGATGTTTTTGGTTAAAACATAAAATTGATATATGGTCATGAAAAGACCCTAGCACTGACCTTTCCTCTGTGGCAATGTTGTGCAGAAGTGGCATAATCTTGGCAACATCCACCCACTTTCTAAAAAAATGTCAATTCTCAGTGTCATTTGTATGAAAAACAAAAAAAAAAGAAGGCAACTGCTTATGGGTTTGTGCCTGTCTCAAGTGGAGGACTTGAAGTGGCATCTTTATGTCTTGCTTACCAATGATGCTGAGATGGAATGAATGGATATGGATTTGTTCCAGCGTTTCCAGTAATGTGGGTGTTTTCCAGTCCGCCGTGGTGACAAATAGCTGAGAAAATAAGATGGGGCTCTGATTTACGGGTCCATCAGCGTTCCAGCCTTCACCTCCAGTCATTACATAGGGATCACTAACTGAAAGAACATGGCCTGAGTGAAGTTGCCCCAACTTCTTCAAATGAGACAAAAATGGTGTCAAACATTTGTACTATGTTTGACTTGGCTTGTGCAGCAAAAATCTTTGTTTGTGCTGCTGTTATTTTAAAGATATTGTTTCCAGAGGTCATGAAAGGTCAACCATCCCACAAAACCATCCCTCAACCCCCACCTTCTGCAAATCAGACAAAATCGGTGTCAATCAACTCAACTGTGTTTGTGCAGTAAAAAAAAATTGTTTGTGGTGATTTGGCTTTGAAGATGTTAATGAAATTTTAGAGCTTATATCAGATTTTGTAAAAATGGAGGGGCTGATTGACTTTTAAACTTTTTTTTTTTTGCTGCACAAACGTTTGACACAGTTTGAGAGGGCAACTTCACTCGGGTAAGAATATGGTACTCAGGTAAGATAAGCTTCCTTATGGGGAGATGATATGACTCTCCCCAGAAATAAGGTGAGGATTTCTAACTCTGCTGGGGATTCTACCAAACATCTAAAGTACGCAGCAGAGGTGGCTGAGGCATCTGAACAAGATGCCTTCTGGGTGGCTCTTCTCTTTAGGCTTTTCAAGTCCTTTACCCTGAATGAAAACTGGGGGCACACCCTAAGAACATAGGAGGATTGGGAGAGGGGGTGACTGTTATCTCCTTTTTTTGACTGAGAAAGGAGAATAACCTGCAAGAGACAGGAGATTCTTCCACTCTTAAAAATGCATTCGACTTTTTTTTTTAAACAGTTGAGTAGCAGGGACTCCATTGTTTCTGCCTCCCTTTGATGTATAATGTCTTGTTTGACAGTACAGTGAATCTCTAGTTGATGTATGGAGTTTGTATAAAAAAAGATGCCAATTTAGGCTTTCGTCCTTCATATTACTGGAGGACAAGTAAAGCCTGAAATGGTCTGAAATTGAACCTATTGAGAAATATTCAGCTTCATTCATCTGGGCTGAATGGGGGTGAATAATTACTTCCATGACAAATGCAGATGAATTGTATCAAATACAGGTAACGCCAGCACAGGGGTCAGCATATGTGCAGTGGGTGCACTTGTTTCTTCCTGTTTTGCTTTCTTCATCTCTTGCAAGGCTCTGGGGAAGTTAGCCACTCCCTCTACCCGAGAAATTAGAAACTTTCACAAAACATCCCACCACCCGTTTCCTTACATCCATTAGCAGCATCTCATGGGAGGGATTCTGACCCCTGCTCCGGACAGGTAATGTAAATACGTGAGGACGGGAGGTAGACCTTTCTTCCAGCTCACCTGTCAGCAGGTGGACAGCGGGGAAGAAGACATCCTAAACCTCTTATCTAATCTGTTGTCTCCTAATGAGTCATTGAGATGGCTGTCCCTGTTATGTGAGCCCAAGAGGGGCTGTTGAAGTCTTTGTGTCCCCGAGGCTAATTACATCGCCGTCGTTTAGCGCGGGACAAGGCTCGGCTTCAGGTTGGAGAAGTGATCCTTCTGTGGAGGGCAAAGTGTTTGTATGGCTGCAGGGGGCGGAGGGCTCAAGTTACCTGTGGATCCCCCTGAAAACAGAGCAACCGATTGTTTCATCTTTTCAGTTGGATTAAAGATGAGGGGTGGGTTGTTTGATCTGGCACATTCCTTCCATCTCAGCCCGCCTTCTCAGGGGGATTAAAAGCCAGAGCACTGAACGTCTCAGAGGTTTGAAATGGCAGAAGATCCCTTGCCGTATTATTTAAGACTGGAGCTGCACACAATCCCATCTCTCAGGGTTTATTTCTCTCAATTTACCTCCTAAATTAGAACTTTTTTTATAGAGGGAAACTCTGTCCAAATACATTACAAAATTTCAAACTTTTAATTGTTCTAATCATGATCAAATCCTAAATGCGGATCTCTGCTTTTTCTATGTATTCATGCAAGCTTATTAGACTCCTTTTGACTTTCAAAGTTTGCTTAAGAAGTTTGTGTCTAAACTCTAACAAAAAAAACTACTCAAATATCTAGAATGAATTGCAAAAAATGATCCAACATGCAACAGCCTGTTACACGTCTGACCAATGTGTGTGTCAAAATAAATGGAAATGGCTCATCTACAAGCCCAGTAGTGGACGTTTTACAACTTCTTTTAAAATCTATGAGCGCAATTAACAAAGTAAAATTCCTAAAAAAAAAAAAAAAAAAATATATATATATATATATATATATATATAAGACTTAATCAAAGTCATATATATAATCAAACTTAATCATATGAATTAATCAAACTTAAAACATATTTTTTTTACAGATTATTTGTTGAATTTGGGAGCATATTCTGACAGGTGATCCAGATATCTACATTTTGAAAATAAATAAAATAAAAAACAATTCTTAGACATTTCATCACACTTTTAATGCTTTTGGTAAATAAGATTTTTTTAAAAATTATTCATGTTAAATATTAAAATACTTGGGGAACATTTTAGAGAATTGTTTTTTTTTTTTATTCTGAAGTTTCTGTAGGTTTCATCAGTACTGAAATATTGAGATGCAGAATGTAAATGTTTAAGTGTCCTTTCACAAAAGTCTCACAATAGCTCTGTTTTTTACATTGCTATAGTAAAACTTTTCCTAAAGGAAACATGTGGTGAAAACCTGCCAAAATGTATCCAAACAAATCCATCTGACAAAACCAGTTTCCGTAAAAAAGACAAACAGCTAAGAGCTGACATTAGCTGGCTTCTTTCCAATCTGCTAGTCTCCTTGAGCTAAGCGCTGAGCACCCCTGTCTCCTGCCTTCCTTCCACCTCATGACAGTGATCCCTGCTTCTTCAAGGGGTCAGCACATTGCCAGTTATGTTCTCATAAACAGAAAACAAAATGCTAAATTGAACCTAGACAGAATTCTGTCTGTCACTTACATTGACCTCAGTGTGCTCTTTATTTTGAAGTTGTTTTTCATAAAAAATATTTGCTAATTGGTAGTAACATAATGTTGTAGGGCAGAGAGATAACATTTTTGGTCTCCTACTTTGTCATTATAAAGTGCGTTTAGCAGCCTGAATGTTTTCTGAGGTAATTCCATATTGCATAGCAAATGAATAATTGCTATAATAATGTAAAATTTTCCAACATTATGCATCATTTTGTCCACTCTACTACTGTATGGCCCTTTCTAATGGCTGGAGCACCACACAAAGTGTAGCACCTACCGCCTTGTGCTCTGCATGCCCCTCGCAGTGAATGTAAAGCTGCCGACTGCCCCAGGCAAGTCATATTCTAGATTTATGGTGCACATTTGTTTCTGCCCACCACAGCAGAAAGTGACAGAAGCTCCGGCTGCGGTACAGTTAGCCTCCCAAACAAGGAGTACGGTGAAAATGGATCCCCCCCAGGGAGCATTGCTTTATGCATATAAACGTCCATTGAGTGTGAGTGCACCACATTGAAAGAGCAACTACATCTGATTTTACAGTTGCATTTCAAACACTTCAGGCACCATTGTGTTTTTAAAGATTGCCATTTGCAGATTTTAGACAGTGATAGAAACTTTGTCCAACTAATAAAGACCACTTTCATCTCACTGCAAAGCTATTAACCAGCTTTATTCTCTCAAGTGATTTAGCTCAGTTTGTAATTTTAAAAAGTGATTAGATGATATCAATCCTTAAGACCAACATGTAAATGCAACAGATATCAGTTGTATATCACCCACTGTTTCTGAAAAATAACAGTTTCATCAGGGACTTCAGAATTACCGAAGCGTATGAAAAATAAGTGAGCAAAATCGCTAATTGGATGGCATAATTTATTTATAAGCTCAGTTTTATAAACTTACACTGTAAATTGAATTATTATTTATGTGGGTATTTCCAGTGTATGTTGTTCAATAATAGAAATATTTCTGCTTTAGGCCTTTTTTTATTTTAGTTTCACAATTCCCTCTGGTTAAAGCTATTATGATTTTATAAAGCTACTAACCTGATGGAGGATATTGTGTAAAATTTAGCACAATGTATTATCATGTTTGTTCAATATAGTGATCACAATTATAAAATATATAGTCACATTTATCCAGTATAACTATGAAGTTACCCAACAGTGTTAAACAAAAAAGACAACCTCCTTGACAGCAAGATGCTTCTGTACAACTGAGTCAAACTAGTATAACACTTGTTTTTATAGGTAATAATACTAACACAAATAAAGCTACAACCCCCAAAAAGCCCATTTTGCAACAATAACAAAGCACATTGTGACAGAAGGACAAGAACAGGGACTAGTGGTCCATTTGGTTACGTTTGATGCTGAATTAACAAAAAAGTACACCTCTGATTTACTACAGCCTTTTTTTTGAGTATTGTCTGCTTTCGAATCCAGAAACCTTAATATAAGTTTAGAAATTGAAATGGCTGTTTTATAGATAAAATTAATTTGTCAGTATCTAATATGAAAGCAGACTTCATCTTACAATTTTGCTTAGCTTGTGTTTTTCAGAAGACCAAAACTGTATGTATAAGGATACAAACAAATATAATCTTTCGATCTTTAGGGAATTCTTTTCTATTCTCTTCAGAAATATCAAACCTCTTACAGTCTTTCTTGACAAGCGATTGTTTTGGAGGACCATGGGTTAAGGTCCCAATGTTTGAGTATCATGCTCATTAGCTTCACTGGGAAACTGTAGACCAAAGTACTGAAGTGGAGAGTTCACCAAAATGGCTGATTAACTTTGCAAGGATGTTTGCAAAGCATTCTAGATGTGCTTTGGTTAATCTGAGAAAGCTTTTGACATTCCCCCTTCATGGTGTCCTGTGTGGGGTTCATTAGAAAATATTTTGTCGATCCGTTAAAAGGATCATCCATGTCCAACGGAAGTTAAAGATGAAATAGAACCAGCCATTACACGGATCTTCTCTGTGTTTTTAGCAATGGTCTACTTTCCCTTTTCTTCATTTCACCACAAGTTCCAGATAGGTTCAGTCACGGACGAGGTCATTACAGTGAGAAGTAAGGCAGGGAGGTGGGTAGGAAGTGAGTGAGCAATCGCATGCGTTCCACCTTCCTCTCCTGTTCTTAGTGATTAAGATGCATCTGCTGTGTCTGCTTGCGCTCCAGCTGCTTTGTGCATTCATCAACATCGGTTTAATGAAGTGATCAGAGGCTGAGATCAGACAGAGCCCAGAAATATTACTCCATTAGCCTTTCTGAGCTCTCTGCGAAACAGGAAACTCTGACCTGAGGCGTTTGGCTTGTTTTCTCCCATTGTTTAAAAAACTGAAAAACAATATGAAGAATAACTGATTACCTGTCCAGCTCCTTTAAAAACAAACAGAACAATAGGACGATTTTTCATCCGTGCGCTTTAAGCGGGAGGAGCTGAGTTCGTCCGCCCCCCCGACCCCTCTCTCCACTGCTATGCGGCCCAAGCTTCTCTCTTGCGGCGATGATGTTAATAAACTGTCAGCGTGTGGCACTTTGTAATTGGGTTTGTGCCTTGTTTAACAAAGAGCAATTGGATAGTTGGAAGGGAGAGTAGCAATCTATCCACCTCTCCCGTGAAATGAGCCGAGTGTCTCATCCATGAACGTGTTGTCCCGGAGGAGCGCCGCATGAGAAGTGTCTGTTATCCCTGGTAAATAAACCGAAGCAGTGAGAAACTACGCATACACCTGACATCATAAAGTCTCTGTAATGCTGTCATAAACATGACATGTCACACACTATAACGATTTGCACTGCTTCATTCGGAACAAATGAGCCCACAGCGCTTATTTATGACGTCTTATGATTTAGCGACTGCACCACCCCTGCAGACGCTGAGAAGCAATGCCAGGTAAGACACAGATGTTTCAGGGCAATTCAATACAGGAGGGAAAACCAATGGATTTGATTTGAATTTCCAAATAACAGGAATGATGGACCATCCATGTCTCTAAATCTGTAAGGCAATGTTTCTTTTATGACGCACTTCATATTCAAATTGGTATTGGTATGGTATTTTTTCGGTACGTTTTACGCACATTCCAAAAGTCCACGTCCTCATGCATTAGCATGAGTTTGCATACATACATTTTCTCCAAAATACTCATCAGAAAACAAATAATGTGGGAACCTTTAAAGGCCAACAACATAGAATGTGCACATTTGCCGACCTCAGAGCAGATGGGACACACGCTGAGCTTCCGTTGACATTCAACATGAAGGTTTATTCTCCTTGTTTGTGTCCATAAAGACTTCCACATATTTCATTCAAAGTAGAGCAGTCGACATGCAGTTGCATGGTTTTGGATTGTTTTTCGCACACACCTTTTATACTCCTTCTACTTCAGTATGCATGCTTTTTTTTTTAAAGATTACTTTACCCTTACTTTTGAGGGCCTGCATTTGCATGCTTTTCATTGTATCTCAATGTTAAATCTTTATAATCTACCATGATCTGAAACTGTTGTAAATGTATATTTTTATTTGCATGTTAAATGTTGAAGATGTTGCTCTTAAAAAATTAAATAAAATGTTTAGTTGAGCAACAATGTTTTATCTTTTCAAAACAAAAATAAATATTAATGTAGCTGTAATAAAAACAGCTACATTCAGATTGGAGGGATTAATTTTGTTTGACCTAAAAAGAACAAATGCTTTATTTAGTAAACTTTCAGTTAACTTTTAGAGTTTTCTGAGAGTCTGTGGAAAAATTATACCAAAGGCCTTCAGCCTATAAACACCAAACAGGGCTGCTCCCTGTAAACACCATCATCCTATAACCAACCTTTAGGTCTGACCAGTTGGAGTCCAAGTGACTTCCTGCAGTTGACTCCCCCTCTGGCCACTTCCTGCTGTGATAAGGCCAGCAGCCCCTCAGCTCCTGCCTCACCCCCTGCCGCTGCACACACATCTTGGTGACAGGTGATAGGAAGTGGCTGGCAGCAGGTGACAGCAGGGAAAGTTTCCTCCTGCGGGTGACACCTTCACCCCGAAGCCCTGATGCCTCCTTATCACTTATGACACTGAAAAACTGCTGACGGTTCCCCATCCCCCCCACTTGCCTGAATCTGCAGTTTTTTTTTTCTTTTACCATTTAAACACCAAGAATAATCTTCCAAGAAAGACACTCTGTGGGCGTCATCATGAGGGAGAGAAAACGTTAGACTTCTGAATGCAAGTTAGGTGCATAATACCAGCTGGATGCCTTGTGGGTGATATGGAAGTAAGGAAGGCATCATGGCCAGTGTCAGCGTAGTCAGCTGAAGGGAATGATGCAACAAGAATGAAGAGAGAGAAGAACCAGTAGCTTTTGTCAACTGTTGGTGACAGCTCCACCTCCAACAGGATGTAGGTGAAAACCAGCTGAGGCAATCATTCTGTGGCATTGGCTGCAGTTGACTAATTTGGGGATACGAGGGAAACAGATATTCTGCTTCTAAATTAACAACTTTTTTAACTCAGCAGAGGCTGAAGACATTGGTTATCCCTGGTAAAGATGTGCAAGAGTAAAAGTTATAAATTTTAGAGACCAATTAACCTATTGTATATTTTAAGTGAAGGACAGAGTACCAAATAACCTCAAACCAAATTCAATTCAAAAGTTGGGACAGTCTGAATGACTTTGTCATTCTGACATTGACCATGACAAAACATTGAAATTATTATTTATTTTTAAATAACTGGTAGAATGCAACACTTTTTTCCTTAAAAAAAACCTTTGGGTGTTTCAAAGAAAGACTGCACTTAAAATGGCTCATTGGATCTTATTGGAAGGCAAACGGATCAACAGCATTGCAGATCTCTTATTTCACACTGTCATTTTCTCACATATTCATCCTTTGTTTCACATCAGGAAAAAAAAAAAGATCTCAGCGTATATTCATTGTTTTTCTTGTATGAAACGGCCATTATAACAATTCGCTGCCAGTCCTCAAGGACCATGCCAGCGGTGTGTCAACAAAAACAGCAAATAGTAACTTGCTAAAAGTTTGAAACATCCATCAGTTTTCCAGATAGAGAAAGGAGTAATCATCACACCAAAAAAAGTTGAAAATGGCAGATGGCAGACAGAAGTTCAACTCTGAATCAGTTTAGACAAAAACTGAATCTCTTTAATGAGCTGTGCACAGACCACAGTCCAAGCTATTTACATTTGTCAAATTCAATTTATGTGTATTTCTATAGCTCTAATCAAAGTTCATTTCCAGAAATAGAAAATGATGCAAATGAAACAAAGTCGCATAATATTTTCAGCTATGCTCATAGACTAGGCAATATAAAACTTCTTAGCGGAGCTCCAAGAAGTTTCTATGCGACATGCACATTTCTTCAGCTTCTGTCTAACTAGGAAAGATATTAACTAGGAAAGATATAAAATCCATCCATATATGAATGGATAAAATCAATATAATAACACCTTTTTCCTGAAGCTGTAAGAACCATAGCTGCCAATAACGCTGACGATCTCCAAAGTAACCAAGGTCCAGTTCGTCAGTGTTCTGCCTATATCTTTTTGTATGTTCTGTGTTCTCTGACTCGCACTGAACTACATTTACTTGAGGTTTATTCTTGTCAAAAGGGAGTCAATCCTGTCCAAGCTTTTAAAACGAGGTTCTCTGCTTAAAATGCTTTGACATACCATATTTTCCGCACTATAAGGCGCACCGGATTATAAGGTGTACCTTCAATGAACGGCCTATTTTAAAACTTTTTTACACATATAAGGCGCACCGCATTATAAGGCGCATAGAATAGACGCTACAGTTAGGGTTGAATTGAACCTATACGGGACGCGATTTATTCCGTACTCTACAAATATGGATGTATAATTGAGAAGTGGTCCCCGAGTACTTTATATAGTAGGCTGCCACAGTCATTGTGTCACTCATAGTGTTGGTGTTGCGATATTGTGCCCAACTGCTTCCTGGGTAACACAGACCAACCGACACGCTGCCGCTGCAGTCTCTTTCTTCCCACTCCCCCCCGGCTTTAAATGTATAGGTGCTGGTCCCTTGGTAACTCTAGTTGAAGCACCCTGGATGAATGTCTAAAGCCACTTTATTGACATAAAGAATGTCAACATAACAGTCCGACTCCGGTTGGCGAGGAGAGCCTTCCGCAACTGGGCCAGAGCATGGCCGGACGATGGTCACCCTTCTCTGTTTGCACACAGCATGTTTGTGGAGAACGTGATGCTAGATGACCTGCAGACGACCTGATTCTAGACGGTCGGTAGGTAGATAGGTCAGTCAAACTTTATTAACAAACCAGCGTTCTGACAACTATCCCAGCATGCACCGCGCGCTTCTACTTCTACGGGCGAAAATAAAGTCGCCGGCTGCTTACCGTAGTTGCTAGACCTGTTGTGGCTCAATATTGGCGCACCGGATTATAAGGCGCATTGTCGGCTTTTGAGGAAATTGAAGGTTTTTAGGTGCGCCTTATAGTGCGGAAAATACAGTACACATAATTAAAACAATCTCTGCAAGTACTTGCGGAACATTAAGAGGTAGTTGGTATATAAAAACTTAATTGTTAACTAAAAGTCCAAAAATACCCTACATTTTTTTAAAGACCTGAGGCAACCTTCCTCCCCTCCTACATTGGTTCGGCCCTGGGCCATAATTTAGCAGCGGCTCCTCTGGGCTCCTCCAGCAGCAGGATGAACAGGGAACTCATCCAGCTGCGTTGCTGCACTAATCCACCATTCTTTCTCTGAATGGAGCATTAACATAAATGCTTGGCAGCAGGAGGAAGCATTGTATTCCAGAAAAATCTGAGCCTCTCAAATGAACATTGTTGAAATTCACCTGTTGCCCCGGTGATGAGAATGGCGCCTTCCCCATGGCCAGGTCCATTATGTAATGTAGCGGACTTTGGGCTCTTAAAGCCTGGCCCCAGAGGCGCGTCCAGTCAGGCAGGACGTCTCTAAATCATAGAGCCAACACTGTGCCAGAAACACATGGCGCCGTGCATCAGGCTGTTTAGTTTAATTGAATTGTTGTCGCCTGCGGGCGCCTCACAAATGAGTGAGCTTTACTGTTTAATTGTCTCATTTAAATGCTTCCACCGGTTTGGATTCTGCTGCATAGAAAGAAATGACTTTATGTTACTTTCACATCCAAAACATAATTATTCCTTATGCAGCACTGACACTGTTACCTTTTCCCACTTGAGTTACAAGTAACTAGGCATTTAAAAAGAAGAAAAATCATCCTTTTCGAAGAAACGGCTCATCCCTAATGCATCACGTAAGGCCAGCTCTAAAAAAAGTCAGTTTTGTCAGTTTGCTGCTCTTGACACATGCTGGTGTTTTTATGCCAGAGTGGAAAGACATCAGCAAGAGCATTAGGGAACATGTGATGCTGTTTAGCAATCTGGGAAGGATAATGAGGGTTATTCTCAAACTATTTGAACTCAATCGTTCCACAGTTGCCATGTTTGGTGAGAACCCAAAGTCATGCAGGGCGAGGGTACATAATGTAAATAGTGATAGGTAACATAATGATACTTAACTAATGCAACTCACTCCTAATTTAAACTGCAGCCCGCTACACTCTGCTCTGCTGCGGACTGTGCAGGTAGACCGCAGCTGTTCCAGAAGATCCCCAATTAACACTGTTTTTGTCCCTTCTCTGCTCCACTCCTCTGTGAACTGCAGAAAAGCTACAAGACGCATGCGCAGGAAATCACACGAGAAAGCCAGTGATGAAAAGAATGAGTCGTGTCATATAAATTATTGGGAACACTTTATTTGAAGGGGGTGAATAAGACTGTCTTGACACTGTCATAAACATGACAAAACATCTGTCATGAGCAAGAATAAACCTTCATGAATATTTATGACTTGTCATAAAGCGTCATTCAGTAAATTATGACACTTTTAATACAATGTTGACATTATTCAAAATGTCTTTGTTTTGAGAACTTGACATTAACAAAGAAATCATTACTGTTTAAACTTTCATTACTGTTTAAACTTTACCTTTGATAACATAAAGTTACCTAATTTTTAAAGTGCAATCAGTAAAACTTTTATAACAAATTTATATCAGTAATGATTTCTTGGTTAATGTCAAGTTCTCGAAACAAAGACATTTTGAATAATGTCAACTTTGTATTAAAAGTTTCAATTTACGGAATGACACTTCATGACAACAGTCATAAATATTCTTGAATGCTTATTCATGTTCATGACAGGTGTTATGTCATGTTTATGACAGTGTCATGACAGTGTTATTCACCCCCCTTCAAATAAAGTGTTACCAATTATTGATTTGATTTGTTTTATTCCCTCCATTGCTCTCCCAATTTGTCTGCTTTGACTAGTGGTCCTGCTGTGGCTTGAGGAAGAAGCTTGATTTATAAGTTTCAGAGTTGAATCCATGTTTTGTGTGCATGCATAGCCATACCTGATGCATGCTGACAGTATATACAGGGTTTCCCCTAGTGTATTATAAGCATGGTGGCCCGCCATGTTTTGCTAGCCCCGCCGCCAGGCTTAGCGATGCACCGTTTCAGCTGTTTGGGTAATTTCCCCTCAGAAAGCAGGCGGAGAATCCACGCTTTCTTATTGACTGCCTGTCACATTCAGCGTCAAGCTCCCGGTCGGGGAAAATCCCTGATTGAATTCCTGTTGCACCAGTGTGATCTTTGAATATTGACTCCTCACTTGCTTCATTGTCCAGCAAAAATAAAATTGGTTCTAAGCTTCTGAGAAAGTGTGTAGCCATGCGGACACAATGTAAATGTTTTTATACAGGATAATGGATGCGGATTTACTAAGGAGGCGACACCATGGTTTAGCGGAGCCTGATGCATTGCAAATTAGGGGGTTAAGTGCACAAATTGAGTAATTAGCAGGCTGTTCTAATCATGATTTTAAAATTCCAAATTTCAATGTGTTTAAGTTTGTGTGTAAAAATGATTTTCCTAACATTTCCCATATCAGTATAATTGATTTGTATTCAGAAGGCATGAGTGTTGTTAATGTCCTCTCGCTGAAGATCATGAATCCAAAGTATGAGACAGAAATTGAGTCAGACCAAACCTCATCAGTAAAATCAAACCCCAAAGCCTTTCTTAAAACCCCTGAGCAGAAGGAAGCAGAGGGAGCTTCTTTCAGAAAAAAAAAGATTCAGTATCTTTAAAATGTCAAAAGCCATGATTAACTTTTTTGCTAAAGTGTTCAATCAAATAATAAGTCACGCTCCTTTCATGCTTTTGCCGTGTGAGGAAAAGCGATGAAACAGAAATTTGAGGATAAATCAGAGCTCGTTTCCTCAGCAGCATGTGTGCATCTGCCCAAGTGATGAAATTCTTTCTGTCACAGTTTAGGGGCCGAGAGGTGCAGTTACGAGAATTATAGCAACACTTCATGTAGACTAGTCGTTACTCAAAAGCAGCAGGACGGCCTCCAAGTAGGTCCATCTTTTATACAGAGAAGTGGAAATTACGTATTGATTGCTGTCTTGGCATCTTTGTGAGTGTGTGTTGACAAGCACAAGTCCAAAAGTTTGTGCATATGTAGGCAGGGATGATTCCAGTTTTGATGATGAGCTGAAAAGGAAAGTGCAAGAGTGACGAGACCAAAAGATGTTCCTTGAAACACAGACACATGCTCACTTCATTTTGACCAAACAATTTTTGTATTCTTCTAGTATTTTTAAGTGAATTTTCAACAAGCCTTTTCATTATGGTCTTACCCACTGAATTCTGTGTCCCAGCGTTACCAATATTTGTTGGTAGTAATACTAGACTTTGTGGCGATAACAGAAACCACACAGTCTAGGGATTCAAATGTTTGGTTGTAAATTAACACCCAAAAATAATGTGTTTTAATATGGTCTGTCTGTCTGTGATTCCCCCCCCCTCAAAGTTCAAGTTACCTTGTAGCAATAGTTGCTTTCAAACTTCACTTGCAGCCTGTGATGCTTTCTTTCCACTGTAGTGTGATAATGATTTGCTGAAGTTGACCTGCCATGCTTACACCTTGGAGCAAAACTATACAAGCTCAAGCAAGGAAGCTCAAGCCATCCACACTGGTGAGAGCATGCCACCATTATTGCTTCAGGGTGTGATGTATTTATGATGTATGGTCTGCACAGTGAGATTGCCCTTAGCTATGAAGGTGAAAAAAAATCAAGAGTTGTTTCTAAGAAGGGAGAAAAAAAACTTGACTTCTTTAATAAAAGCCAGAGAATTCCAATGCCGAGTTAAAGCATTCAGATATCATATGGTAAGAACAAAAGGTCACTTCTGATTGCAAGTATCAAAATAAAGCTCCCAGTTTTGCCCTTTCACAGTATGAGCTGGATTAACACCCTCTACCTACATACTACAATTTGTGTTGTTGAACTTGTAATTTACATTGATCATCTTTAGTATTTTAAACTGTAAACCAAAGTTTTAAACGTGGATTTATAAAAAAGGTTCACTGTTTTGTGACCCCTCCATTTTCTGTACTCTACACTGCTGGCACACAGCACAGAGATTAAAATTGTTGCGGTAGATGTAAGGATAAAAGGTGGCAAAAGTTTGGCTGCGTTTGTCATGGCTAATTGGCAAATTGGTTTGCAAGAAATCATTTGTAAGACTGAGACAGAAAGAATCCAAGATGATACTTTTTACTCCAAAAACATGCTATCTTGTAATCTTGACCCAGTATTCAACCTAGATTTACGTTAGAAGTGTCATAAACAAATATCTAATAATAATGAACTTTGAAAGAAAGTGGTAACATTTTAGTTGGCAGGTGTGTTCAAACTATTGAGTGTTTACAGGTGTAGGACTACGCTGCATGTCGTGGTGGTTTTTCACTCATGCATGTAAAACCCCTCCTCAACTAGATCCCATAATTACAGCTCAAAGTTGATGCTGTCAATACACATCCCCACGACAGGAAAAGAGTTGAGGAAACTGAATGGAAAACGGAGAGAGCAGATTCAAAGAGTGATGGAGAGAAATGAAGTCATAGAGTATGGATGATGGAGTGATAGAGAGATGGTTTGGCTTGAGGGGGTGGATGAGTGGAGGAGTCTGTTTTCACTCTAATCTGTTTACTTTGCAATTTGTGTTTTCAGAGCAAGGCCATTCATTCTGCTTAACCTGACACTTCACTCACCAGCAGGAAGCGTGTGTGCATATGTTTGTGCGCGCGCACGTGTGCATGTGAGGTAAAGCTCATTTAAACCTCCCTTTTATTGAGATGTTTGCCTGCGTCTAAGCAAGCGCATGTGAGTCCGCACGTGTCTGTGCGCGGAAACTCATTTACATCCTGTCTCTTTGTAATTGTGTGTTTATTTATTCGTGTTTGTGCGGCACACATTACATTTGTGTCTTGTCTTCTTGTAATTGCATACGCCTGTGTGCATTTGCACTCAAGTGTGTGAGCGCACGCTTACGTTTGCTCATGTGTGTACTTTTGCTTCATGCGGGCTTCCATTAGCAGTGCAGGGTTGGACTGTAATTATTTAGCAGTGGAGCCATTAGCTGAGGCAACAAACAACAGACACTTTGTTTTAGACTTCCTGCGTCTGATTGTCTGCCGTAATATTCATCAATTCACAGCCCATTCTAAACGAAGATCTATGAAGTGTTCTATGCAGGGTGTCAGATAAAAGAAGCAAGTACACAGACATTGATCTGTGTAATATTGAGTTCTTATGATGCAATGTAAGATAAAAGATGAGCAATTTTTCTTTAAACTGACTATTGGTTCATCCTTTGCTAATTTGTGTCATTTGGGAAGTGTTCTGGGTGAGAATTACCAACACTTTCCAAGTCTTTATTGCATCAATATTATGTTGGCATAGTCCAAACCAGAGAACAAAATTGGCAAGGAGTCCCTGTACTTCAGTCCCAACCTGGGACCTCCGATGGACCAAGCGTCCTTCCTTGCCAGCAAAGTGCCCCTCCTAAATGGATGCTTTGTTTATGTTTACCTATTCTATACATTAGAATAGAATTACTTCTGGAATAAGCTTGTGATTAGCTGCATACAAATTCACAGCAGAAATATTTTCAGAGCTCCAAAATAAAACTCAACACAGTCTAAACCCTATCTTTGTTTTCCCCTTGCAGAAAAAAATACTGCAACTGACATTTTAACTCTATTCAGAAGAGCAGAAATAATCAGTAGAGGTAAACAATCGTATTTCCATGAAGGTATGTTCAAATCAGTGCACAAACTTGAACTCCCCTTGAACTTCTCAGATTATCTATCTTTAATGACACTGTCCTACTTGACCTGCACACTAGAAAATATTTCAAATACAGTAGGCAGCAGGACTTTCACCTAAGGCAGTGAACGTGTGCAGGATACCTAATCTGAACACTTGCTGTAAAAAAAATGTCAAATTGAACCTACAGTAAAAAGAAAAGAGGGTGAAGGGCACAACAGACAGAAGTATTTGACTGCAACTTCAAAAAAGAAAATACATAGAACATACCGATAACTGAAAACAGAGTCCAGTCAAACATATTCTTTGTCGATAGTGATTGTAGAATGAGGCAACCTTCTGTTGAAACATTTGTCACAGTGGTAAGGGTGATCTCTAACATCATACATGTTCAGGATTACCTAAATGTAGCTTATTGTCTGACAACTGGCAGGTTTACTTAGTTGTAAGTTGTTTTATGTGCTGTATTCTTCCAAGCTTGAGATCCCTTTTCATGTCAGAATAACCTGTTTAACTCATTAAAATTTCTTCAATTTGCTCTTGACTTAAATTTGTTCCACTTGCTCTCAGACTGTTTCTGGCAGGCCAGTTTGCCAGATTGTATTCTGCAATTAGGCACAGTCAATGTGGAGATGCAGCAAAAGTTGTTGTACATATGTTCTCTGGTTTTCTTCTCAGACTTGTTTGGAAACAGAAGGCGCGTTTCCACTAGACAGGTACCTCTCGCCGTTATGATCTTGGGCCGCCTAAACCAGACTCAATTTCTATTAGTAATGAAGCCGCAATTATAGAATTATACATTGTGCCTCTGCCCTCAGATTTTTGTACCTACTTCAGGGGTAGTACTAGTTGCACCAAGTTGGTTATAGCACAAAAGCAGTTTCATTGAGAGTTGTCCATGTTCATTGATTGCCTTATAATTTGTGTCACTGGAAACATTATATGTGAATGCCGTTTGTTATCAAAGAGCCGTCTTGTACTCAGGAGCAAATATGAGTTTAATCATGAGCAGCGATGCGGTAACGTTTGCTTTAGAATGACCGTGATTTAGCAGCGCTGCTAGCAACACATGTCCATGAAGAACACACAGCAATAAAGAAGAGAGAAGCTGTGGTCAGTTTTCTGACGACGGTGTGTCCGGAAAAGAACGTGTAATGGGAAAGCTCCCTATCTGGGGTAGAACTGAAATGCACATTAAATGGTTAGAGTGTGATTGTGATTGATGGTGGAAAAGTGTCTAAAGAAAGGTAAAGACAGACTTCAATAGACAATCAGATCATCTGATAAAGTACTGTAATTAAATCCCCTCAAGACCACTTCAGTGTCATTACTCACATTGGATTAAACACACTTCTACGGTTGCATGAGCTACATCTTTCAGAACTTGACTAGATTACTGCAAAAATGTAATATATAGGCAACATTCAGAGTGACTGTAACCATAGCACTGATATGAGTTTATTAATCTTTTTGTTTTCTTTTCTACTACCTTTTCCCTAAGATGCTATCTTTTATCTATGAGTATTATGCACAGGAGCATCCAAAGGCCCATAGTGGAAGATCTGCCCAGATCCACATCCATCTTATCTATCAAGAAGACAACAATTAGCTGTGCACTCCAACTCCGCCTTTTGGGTGGATGGTCACCTTTAGTATGAATCCTATGCAATCCTTTATAAATGAGACTCCTGTTGGTTTTGGAACAGTAATATCAGAACATTGTTAAAAGAAAGCTACATGACGTCCCATTTCCAGTATTACACAAGCCATGTAGAGGAGACAGTAAGGGTTTAAGAAAAGTTACACATTTCATGCAAATTCTGTGTGGTAGAAAACTAGCATGGCATATCACCCTAAATTCACCCAATTTGATATATAAATATATATTTAAAAAATAGTCATACATATTCACACTAAGTGACTCAAAGCGGATATTATGCATTTTGATCCTAGTCATAACATTTCACTGTTAAGCACAGTTTATTATTCTAAAGGGGTAGAAGAATATTTCAAAGGAAAGTGCAGCTGGATTGGTCAAGTCATTGACTTTAAAGCAATCTCTCCTCCTGAACAAGCAAGTAGCCCCTCTCTAACTCGCTCAATGGTTCTGTCAAGAAATACGATGACAGTAGACACAGAAAAGCAGGTCTTAGTGTAGAGAGAAATTACAAAGCTACTGGTTGCAATAGCTTTAAAAATCGCAGTTTCTAAACAAAGAACTACTGGATCACATGTAGCTTCAATGAAGAGAAAGAAAATGAAAAAGAACATTAAAGTACTGGTAGGAATGACTGCAGTTGATGTATAAATGTAAAGTAGCACGATGAGCTAAAGTGAGCAAAAAGTAAAAAGGCTGGGGAAAAAAATTGGAAAATTTTACAGTCTTGAGTCACATAGTTACTTGCTTGTAACTATGTGGCACCTCATTGGTTGATAGACTCGTCCTCCAGTTACTGCTGCATATCGGTGCTCGTGAGGGGAGCAGAACATTCCCCCCACCCTTCCAACGCCATGCTGTGACAGGCTTAGCGGTGATATGCGTGGATGTGTTATCTCCTGACTTCCATATTCGTAAATCTTTGAGATCAGACAAAATTGAAAAGCTTCAACGGGAGATTGACACAGCTGAGTGGCTCCGTGGGCGCGCCTCCCAAAACCGCATGCTAATGCTCAACTGTGCATATGCTTGTATACACTCAGCGAGTGAAAGAGATTGTTTATAACGTGTATGAATTCACACAGCCTACATAAATATGCATATGTATGAGGCCTAAGCTTTTTACAAACTTGAAAGATTTGCATTTTTGAAAATTAGAGTTCTGAGCATGAATGTTTTCAGTTTTTTTTTTCTCCCAGCACGGTCGAGAAAGAATTCCACCAAACAATTTTTTTAAATCTTTGAAGTATCAAAGGACAAAAATGAAAGCAAGTGAAGAGTAAAAACTTTTTCGATGAATTATTGGCTGACATAGTATCCTGGAGAAAGCATTTATATATGTTAAACTTCTTTTGTATTTTTGTTATGTTGCAAACACATTTTTGTAGTTTATTAGTCAATTCATACATCAAAGGCTAAAGGCAAATGCATTTCCAAAAAAGAACAAAAAAATCAAATATATTACATTTAGCACTTTATTTCTTCTTCCAACCATTTACTACTTCCAATAAAATACAATGAAGGTTGAAGTTTTCAAAGTGTTAAATTTGAAATGACATGATTTGACATGATTTGCTAAACAGATTTAGTCTTCTATGTAGCTGTTGGTCATACAGGCTTGTTTTTTGAGTTTTTAGAAGTGATCACAAGTCATGTTAGCCATGACAGCCCAACAGAAATCTGTCAACTTTAGCATACCAGGACCTTGATCATCCTTGCACCCTGGTGCTATGACTCACTTTTTTGTGCATATGCAAAATCTCCTCTACCTAATCTCTTCAAATCCGTTTCTGCTTTTGTTTACTGAAGATGTTGTAAAGTTAACCAAGCTTTAGCAAAGTTGCAGTTTACCTGAATATTCTTAGATCTTGACCTTTTTATCTGTACTACAACAAAACCAGAAATGTAGAACCAAGAAATTCACAAGAATAAAAAACCAAGTGTTTGTTTACCCTGTAACCAAAACATTCAATGTTCAAAATAATCAATGTAGCCTTATAGTGAACGGAATAATAATGACCAACAACACAGAAAAACCACACTCAAAGCAGTGATCAATTGAAGAAAGTTTTATATAAACAAATGTGGATCAGGTTATCTATGCCTAAAAGAAGAAATTGATTTCAGCCTTTGGTTCTTGTTCTGTATCTCTGTATGAGTTTGGGAGCAAGTTTGCCTTCTCATCTTTATTCTCTTTTTTTCCCCCATTTGTACATTCACAGTCAGAAAAACATAAAGCTGGAAAATTAAGTACAAGTACTTTTCAGTAAAGTAGAATATCATCAAAAACTAACTTTCAGAAAATAAGTTTCTGTACATAAAACGAGATGAATTAGATCATACATAGAGCCAATAACAAAAGTATATTTAATACTGAAATCTTATAAGTTATATATATGTAATCAAGCCATTCAATTTGACTATAATTAAGTCAGAGAGCCCATCCACCAGGAGAGTGGGACACCTGGCACAGTTGCCTCCTCTGTTGCTGAGACCTAAAAAGGTTTTCTTGACAGAAAAAATAGAGAAAAACCAAATCCAAAAATATAGGAGACTCTACTCCTGAGATCTTCCAATGCAGAACTTGAGGTCTGGTGTCCTGTAAATTTTAGATGTGTCCCTACACTACATGGAAAAACTTAAGGTTGAACCTTGGTTGAGCCTTTTTTTCTTCTGCAGTGTATTATGTGTTTTGTGGCAGCAATTGGGTGTTGGGTGAAGATTGAGTCTGAGATGGAGTGTGAGATCTGAGGGTTCGCTGCCTGCTGATAAAACTCACAAACACACACACCCACCCCCACCCCTCCACTCAGTTTCCGCGCGTGTGCAAAGACAGACACGCGCACACACTTTCTTTAATTCATTTTACTTCCTCAGATTTATCTTGTTTTCCTCCGTCTTGTCTGCTCATTCCCAGATAAAGTCTTCCAAATTGCATCACCCTCCTCTCTGTAATTCTGCCGCCTCCGTTTCAGGCCTCAAAGCTGTGCAACAAAACAAAAAAATAATGATGCATCTGTTATCTCCAAGATTTGAGTTACAACACCATTTATACAGCAGACAATGCTTTCGATGTAATTATTTTGTTTGTCGGCACAGAGGTGACCACAGATGACACAAATATTACAAAAGGCTACAGAAGCCTCGCTCTCTGACGGCATAAGGAAATTCTCAACTTTTTTCAAAGTTTTTATTTTCTTTTAGAAACATACATGTGTAAACCTACTAAAAAGTACAGCTGTATGAAAATCCTGTCTTACAGTGCGAAAAAAAAATAAATAAAAAATTACATAAATTCACGTCCTGCATTCGGATTCCATGAAGTTCATACCGACTCTTATCTTGAGTGATAACTGACAGACATTTTAAAACAGAATATATCAAAATAAATACAGCCGTAATTAAATATTTTTTGTAAAAGTGGCTGTTATTGCAGCCATGCAAGGAACAAACGTAAACAAACAATGATGTACAGTAGTATTGTTGTTGCTCTATGGCCATCTTTATAACTGAAACCATCTTTATAACTGACCCCTGCTCCATCTGACAATCTTTAATTTCCCATTTCTCACTTTCTTAATATCGATCCATATTTTTTGCTCTCTCACAAGGCGGATTGTGCTTTCTCACAAGCACTTGTGCGCTGAGCAAATAAAGAGTGGTAAGGCTCTTTATGTGAGAGCTGGACATATAGCAGATCATCAAACAAAATTTCCAAAAATAAAACTGGAATGCTGGATTGTTTAGTTTGTCTTAGGTTTGCACCGCTTTGCATCCGATGACCATAACGGCAAATGTTGTATATTTATACGGTGTACGCAAACATCGTCTTTCAGCTGTATGAGCCGTTTCCAAAAGGTGAGTCTGGGTGTCTTTAATGAGCTTCTTTGAGTTTTTCAGTCTCTCAGTGCACTTATCAGCCAGTTTTCAGAGAGTTTTCAGGTGCAACTCGGTTCATTGTGATCTAACCAGTCATTAAGCTAAACATCTTACACGAGAGGAGAAAATTGTACTGTTCTTAAGCGATCTTTTTAGAATCTCTTTTGTCGAGAGTCGCCATTTGGTAGCGACGTGTTGCTTGATTGACACATCCAAATGAATGAACGGTCTATTGAGAGGTCTGTGGTATATCTTTTTCACATCATTACCATGTGCATCGGTAATTTCCATCATGAATACTGCAGCATCCCCTGACAGGCACTCATCGGGCTGCGACATCCATCGGGGGAAATGATGGTATTAGACGGGAGGCAGACTCTAGGGGTGAGGCTCCGTGATGAGAGGGTGGAGGGAAGGGGGGGCAGCTAATTACCCTTTTATTACCAGGGACCGAACCCGCATCCCAGGAGGGCTCGCCTGGCCCTGTTTGAGACGAGGAAGATCCAGCATGCCACATTACCTCAGCAGCTCAGGCTTCCTTCCTTGACGCACGTCACATTAAGAGTGCACGCACACAGTGTCTCTTTCTGGGCCGACTTTTTCTGGACCCTTACGTTTCGTCTCTGTCTGTCTTCTGATCGAGCAGGACGACTTATCAAAACAAACGACCAGTTTATCTTGGCTTAACAGATTTGGAAACTGATGCCTTTGGAAGGTATTGTTTCATTTAATGTCAAAACAGTCAGCGTTTAGCAAACAGTATAAATCTAATTTATGTTACTCAGCAAACGAAAACAAAATTAATTGGGTTAAATGATACATCCTATTATAATTTAGCTACCAATTTAAAAAAAAAAAAGTATTTGTGGAAAACCAACAGTTATTATGATCATTACCCAAGTAATTTGATGAAGCATCAGCAAACGTGGCAGATACAAAAGCTCAGAATATCACAAACTGCATTTGATGTTATTTTTATGTCAAACTCTACTTATAACCTTCCAAACATTGAATTTTATATACCAGTAATTCTAATAAAAAGACATATTAAAAATGGAATCTAGGTCTGTCAATATCCACGTCTATAAAATATATTTCAAAACCACCATTTCTAATAAAGCTCAACCTTTGACACCCTTGACTCTATTGCTGTTACGTCAGCCAGGAAATTGTGTTATACAACGTCTACTCTTAGACTGAATTATAATATGAATAATAAATCCTCTTAACAGAGGGATCATTACCTTAAATTACAGTGTACTGACACTTTCTGTGTAGTACATATGTTGGATGCATTAGTAAATTACTTGGGGTCTCTGAGGAATTCCCCACTACCTGAGGTCTTGTATGGTGTATCACTGCTAAAGACCTACCAACATAAAATGAGGGGAAAAAAGATCTCCTCACTAAGGCTTCTCTGGGCTCAAACACATTAATCAGGAATGAAAGTATGTAAATTGGACACAAAACAAACAGAAAAAAGACACTTTGAGCGCTCTGCTTTCACCAAAATGAGGACCAGAACATGTTCATGTGACCTATATGGCAGCATGACCCACTAATCACTTATTTATTAGTAATAAATGTGAATCTGGATCCAGAGTAAAGAAATCAAATGATAATCAAAGCAGCACTGCAAAATGATACTTGACTTCTACCTAATAGTAATAAAAACATGAACTTTCTTAGGAGATGCCATTAACTTTCAATATAGAATATTACATTTAATTAAGGTCTGTGGACTGTAGCACTGAAATGTATAACATTTACTCTTTATTTTAATGAGTATTGATCCATATGAACAAGAAATATTCTGATCCTACATTTTAAATTTGATCAAGAATCTGAACTATGTTTAAATGAAAAAATATGCATTGCTTTGGCAAGATGCACATCCATGTTTTAGATGACTAGTTTTTCCGAGCCATGCCCGTTCTTTGTGTGCATGACGTGCAAAATTATTTTAGCCTTTTTGCTCAGCAATCTGATGAATAGATTCAAAATCTAAAAGAGAAGTTGAAGGGCTTTCTGCCTGTGTGTGTCATGTAATCCTGATTTTTCCATCATCTTGAGATGGAGCAGATGGGTTTTAAAAAATCTCAATTTGGTTGTCAACAATTTGGGCATCCAACATGAGGCCAAGTAGTGTTTTATCCACAGTTTGATTAGCATAAACATATTCTTGGTTGCGGACACAAATTAGTTAAAGTTTTGAAGGTATTCTGCCTCAAACATATATTTTATATCAGGCTTTTTTTTCCACCTGTGTTTTGGCTAGAGACAAAAAAAACTGAGGGTTGACAAAAGTTCTTTGAGTTTAACTTCCTCTCGGGAATTGGTGCAAGTTATTTTTGACAAACTGTCAAAATTCTATGAGCTAATTTGGCTAAAAAGTGCAGAATGTTGTCCCTACATGGAGACAGAATGTAAAGATTGCAGCAGAGACCTTCTTCCTCCCTGCTTTGTCTCTGCACAGCTAACTATGCAAAATCTGGGACTTTTTTTAGCTGCTAACAAGGCGTCATCTTGTCCAACTGTGTCACATCCGAGCCAAAGCTGCTAATAACAGTTTTTATTGTTTTTTTTCCCCCTTTCCAACACAAATCCTCCCAAACTCTTTGTGTTTCACAGAGCAGCACGAGCATGGTGTCGATGCTGTAGTACATGGCCCAGTCGTGATTCAGCCCCCTCATTAACGAACAGAAACACCATCCGTGGGGCTCGGCTGTCACTGTTCACATTATAAGTTCATAAGCCCATCTCTAATTCATGGAGGAAGCTTACCGAGTATGTGTGTGTTCAGTGTGTGCTCGGGATGGTTTCAAAAGGGAGCCTGCTGCTTGGTTTTATGCTATCTGTTTTAGATGGGTTAATGAATCAGACTCGGAGCGACAGTCAGAGTTCCAGCCTTGTGTTCACAGAGCTGGAAGCTTCGAGAAGAAAGTAATTTATTTTGCTATTTAGGTGTCATCAGGGGCAACTGTCGTCTTCGTTCTCCTTGTGTAATTTATTATAGCATAACTCAGTCTCTTTTGTTATTATGATTCTGTGAGGAGTGGGGATATCTGGTTAATCCTGCCTAGTCTTTGGAAAAACAGAAAAAAAAGGCACCTCACGTCGGACATGTTCGGTTCATTTCATTCATAGAAGTTTTAATGAAGCATCTTTCTGAGTTTGCACTCTTAATTAACAACCGTGCCGGTAACAACTCTATAAAGGTGTTTCCGCTTTGTTTGTACTCGCAAAGAAAAAAAAAATTGCCGTCAGTTCTTTGAACATGCACTACAGATTTTATCACTTCCAGGACTGTAATGGAGTCAGTCTCTGCAAAGGGAATTAATTAGTTTGTGCCCAACTAAATAATTTTATTCAGATTCCTTTTGAGTAAAACAAAAAGAAAGACCTTAATGTGCAAAAAAAAAAAAAAAAGAATAAACTGAAGACTCGACTCAATAATTTGAGGAAAAGAAAAAAATAAAATCTCGATTAAAATGGCACATATTATCTGTCCAAATACATAGACTAGGTGCATCTCAATAAGTTACAATATCATTGAAAACCTCAAAATTTATCAATTTATTAAAGCTATAGAATGTTATACAAGGTGGGTAGAGTACCCAAAAATTGTAGTTGAGTAAAAGTAGCACTACTTGAACAATATTTTATCTATCCAAGAAATTACTCAAATTAGAGTAATTAATCAGAAAGTTTGATTTAATAAAGAAATACTGAGCCCCTAAATTAAAAAAAAGCCTTATTGTGTTCACCAGATGGTATGTAGTGCAACTTCATACTATCTGGTTTGCACCACATATTATCTGGTGTGCACAAGAAAGTCTGTTATTTAGGGGGTTTTTTTTCTCCAATGTCCCTTCATGGGCTCTGCACAAAAATAATAAAGTTGTGTGCAAAGTTTGCTATTTTAAAGGCTAAAATAAATGCATAAAATTGAATTAATGCAATTAAATAACACAATTACAAATTAAGGCAGAAGAAACCCTCCATTCACCCAATACAAAAACCCACTTATTCTCGCAGGTTGCCAGGGAAGTCGGTGCTATTTCCCAGCAGTCATTCCACGCCCTGAACAGGTCGCCAGTCCATCACAAGGCAACACAGAGACAAACAACCATTTATGCACACACTCACTCACAACTAAGGACAATATATAGCGAACTATTAACATAACAGTTATGTATTTCAACTGTGGGATGAAGCTGGAGTATCTGGAAGAAACCCTTGCACCCACAGGGAAAACATGCAAACTCCACCATTCATCATGCATGACAACAGTTCTGTGCACGCTGAAAAGATACTTAGTACATACTTTTTACAGATATGTATGTACAGCAGGGTAAAGTATTTCCACCAACAATGCATAATGTCTAGTGCATCTTTTTCAACTTCAAATATCTCAGCAGGTTCAGCTGAGATAAGCTTGTGTTTAAACAAGAATTCTCACTCTAACAAACTGAACTGCTGTGTCTGCATCTGCCAAAGTTCTAGTTAAACATGTTTGTTCTTCATTTATTGCTTTTTAAGTTACTGACAGTTGGCAGAGTATCCAGAAATTGTCCTCAAATAGAGCAGTGACACTTCACAGTGATAATTAGTGAAGTAAAATGAAAAAGTACAGTGTATAAAAACTACTCCGATTATTTCAAAATATTTCCTCATATTTATTCCTCAGGTTTATTTGTCACTAACCACCTGTGTAAGACCAATTAAAACAGTTTTTTTTTTTACTAAACCATCAATATAAGTTTTCTGTGAAATGTGTCCATGTAATGTACTGTATGCATACATATTCTGCACATACCAGTAATTGTATGCGACTAATAAGCAACAGTCATGTCCTTTTCATACCAAACTAATATGTTTCTAACATTGTCTTTGCTTCAGTGGTGGATTATCTTGAGAAAAATGAGAGTTATAGCCCAGGTACTGGATACACGTCTGAGTGATGAAAAATGAATTACCGATGAAATAAACAAAATTATTTGAAATGGTGTGAAAGCATGTGATTCGGCAGTGTGGCGTTTAGGACGGCGCAAACTTCTCTCTCTCTCTCACACTTGGAGTCTTGTCCTGCCCCTTTTGTTCGGTGTGCTGCTGCAGATTGAGTTGTGGCTGGGCCCTTCCCTTCCCATTCAGTGGAGACACCAGCAGCTCTCTCCCCCTTTACGCTCCCACACATTGTCATAAAACTTTCACAAGAAACCCCAAAACCAAGCCAAAAAATAAACAAGGGCTCTCAGTGAGGAGCCAACACCCGTCGTTAGCTTCAAAGCGTCCAAAACATTCACGACCGTCCCATCACTAATGAGTGGTGGCTCAGGCTGAAGTTCAAATCTTGTAAAACCGTAGAATGGTGTTGTTCACATATAGGCCTATTATGTTTCTAAATATTTTTTAATAAGATATAAAGTATCTGCCAGCTATATTGATCAATATATTTGATGTACATTTGCTTGACGATTTTGATGATGGCATTTGACAAAATGTAATGTTTGTTGTTTTTTTCACAGTTGGTTACAGTATTGTTTTGTGGTCCAAAGCCATTTGAACTTCCTTGTTTGTTGAAATTTGCTGTACAAAGTTCTTGGCTTGACCTTTGAACCTACATGGATCAGTAAGGCTGGAGTTTTAAACAAAGTCTATAATTTAATTGTTCTCTCAGCCGGTACTAAAGCTGCTTAAGGTGCATTTGTAACTGCTGAAGGGAAGATCAACATGCGGCACTTAAATGAAGCTGAAATTAACAGTTTCCCACTAATGAAAAGGCGAAGATTGACTTGTGCCAATAGAACTGGCCTTGGAGTGGCTATTTGTTGATCCGATAAGAAATGTAGCTTTCTGAGAAAGTAAACTTAATTGGGAAACTGTGCAAATGCATGTAGACCATTTATCTTTGAGGCTGAAAGTTTAGAATTGTTTTTCTCTGCTCTATCACTGTTTCCTTTTCATTTCTTCCCCAGTCAATCAGCAGCTTGTTAATTGAAGATGCACAGCTGCCAAAACAAATAGAGACAACACTTTTAATGGAGCCTTTAATGAATTACAAGACAAGTGTTTGTTTAAAGATTTACAGTAATTACAAAGCTGTGAGATCATCTCCACACTGGGCACAGATGAACCCGATATCGACCTTCTCCTCCGACTCTGAGCCGGACAGCAAACAACGGCGTCTCCCAAAATGTCAGCCTGCTCCTTTAATTAGGCATTTGCTGTCTGCTTGCAGTGTGGCGAGCAGCTCTGATGTATCGATACTGACGACGATGATGATGCAGTCAGACACCTTCGCTTGAACACGATGGCTCTGAACACGAAGACTAATGTGAAATTTAGCCCCTGTTTGCCATCTGCTGCAGAAAATACCTGATTCTCATAAACAAACTCACCCTGCCTTCGCTTCTTGGGCTGCTGCTGCTCCTGCTTCAGGCCCATATTCACACAGCAATCAATGAGGGGATCCCACACACAGATATATAGGCTGTGAAAATTGGCTTTCTTCTCCTTCAGAAGATTCTGGTGATTACCTATATAGTCCTGTTGATTGGAGATTGATCGTGGGTTGAAATTAAACAGCAGTGGGTCTCCTTTTTGTGGTTTGTGCAAAGGCTGATGGGCAAATGGAGGATTATTGGGTAGAAGAGATGGAAAATGGGGGGGAAAAGGGATGGGCTGCCTCAGAGCACAGTCCAGAGAAAATTACCATCTTTACGAGACATTTAATCATTTCTGAAATACTAAATATATCTTATCTATTTAAAATGTGTGAGAAAATAAAGAGATTATTTAGCTATTTTTTGTAGAAATCCAATAACCTTCCCTGATGATTACATTGATGCTGGGATATTCTGGGACCCGACGTACAAAGAGCTTCAATATTGTCCCTATAAATGCTAAACTGAAAAACAACAAGGCATAATATGTCATTTTTTTAGTAAGTTATTACTGGCAAAACGGCAATGGTTTCTGTATGTCTATGTAGGATGATATTTTCTACTGTTAATAACGAAATCATAGTTAAATATCATCTCACTCAGTCAACTGGATAGATTCTGTAGAATTGTGGGGGCAATTGTCCGAAGCTGTGAGGAAATATGTATCGTTGATGGAAATGCTGAACTCCCCCTTCTCCGTCCTGGTCCAATTCAGCAGGCAAACATCCCACCAGTGTCTTTCATTCTGTTTTTTTGATGATAACATGGAAAATAAAATAAGATATCGCAGGTTGTCAATCATTTTTTTTCCTCCTATGAACTTGTGAACTTATAACAGTCGTCCCAGTCTGCTATGATTGCGGTGTTTGAGTCATGTCACAGGTTTTCAATCTTTGTTAGTTTTTTTCATTTATTTATTTTTTACTTTGTTTGCTTTTTTTCATTCCACTGTGTTATCCCCTTTTAAAGAAAGGGAGAAATACAAGAGAATAAACGATGAGACGAAACCGGTGCGCCTTTACTTGTTCTTGTATTATTTGTAAAGAGGAGCAGACACATAAAAATCACAATTATTCTAATTTAAACAAATCAGGCTGCTAGATGCCAAACAGACCACATCACTAACGGCAGAAACGGAAACAGAGCTAACTAGCTAGCCAAACACTCTTCGCACATCACATTAAAGCGAAAATAACTAATATACGACACAAAACTAACTAAATACATAAAAACTCTAACACATAGGGCATTCAGCCATATCATTCTCCAAAGATTAATCTCTTACCTTTTAAAAAAAAGGAGAAATACAAGAGAATAAACAATGAGACGAAACGGTGCGCCTTTACTTGTTCTTGTATTATTTCTAAAGAGCGCACGAGCCCCCCTAGTGGTCTCTTGACTATGGCGCCAATGACAAAGGACTATATTTCTTGCACACACCAAATCACACTGAATTAGGATAATCAATAATTAAATCTAATAATAAAATGGTCAAATTAATATCATACCCTGTAACAACTGCATAATGCACAAGTAGCTTGTGTCGTTCCACTAAGCAGTGTCCAGACACTAAACATTAGATGAATTGTGTCATTTAGCCTTTGGAAAATATAGCCAGTGTAACTAAAGCAACACTAATACTGCCTTAAAGATACAATTATAAAGTCCAAACTTGTTCAAAATTTTATCAAAACAAATTGTACATGTTGTTTTAAACGACGAGTTCCAAAACACTTCCCCATTCACTTTTTAGTTATTTTTATGTTGAAAATGATACAGTGAACCCATCAGCATCTGATATGAAGATAGTGAAGCAGGTGTGCTGCAATGGGGTTATGTACTCGGGTGTAAAGAAATAAGAAATTAAATTGAATGTGCAAGACAAGCGTGTGACGTCAAGATAAAGAAGCTACTAAGATTACCAGAACTAAAATCTAAACTCCACAGGATCTAAAAGAAAAGTGTTAGTAAACATGACATGATGCCAAATGGTTTAAATGGATATTGTTCACTTCTGTGCAGTTTCAAATTTATTACCACAGTTCAGTAATTTTTATAAGATTTGTGAAATTCTGCAAATTGTGTACATTTTTATTCAAAACCATTTTACTCATTTTCTGCTGTTTATCCATCAATCTTGACTAAGCATTTCTGAAAGAAGCATGAAATTGTTTGTTCCACCTAACCTGGTAATTTAGTCACTATTAGCCTAATAAACAAACTGCTCAAAATTCCCTCTGCATTAGTGATACAGCCAAACAGTCTTATGCATGTGATTGAGTTTGCGTCTGTGAAGAATGAAAGCACTGAAGGACAATTGGTAGTCTGGTTTATTATTTATGTTGAAGAACATTTCTTAAAGTATGAATAAGGCTTGTATGAAATAAGTTTTCATTTTCCCCTTTCTGATTCTCGGAGATGAGCTGTGACACTGGAACGTAAATGCAAAGCGAACAAGGTCCCTGCTGCTGGGGAAAGAACATTTTCATTGTACCCCCAGAAGCAATTATATTCAGCCAAGAGTTAGAAAGAGCCACTTTGGTAGAAAAAAAAATTATAAAGTTCTGAAGTGCTCTTTGAAAGAAGGCCAAGTCTTTTCTTTTATTATTTGCACCATCTTTGAGAGATATAGCTATGTTAGCAGGAGGCTGACTTGGAGTTAAGTGCCCGCACTCTGACAGCTCTGTGCAAATTCATATTAGCCAGTGCCGGGATGGGAACTACATAGAGGTTTAACTCATAAAACATTTAGAGGACCCGTCTCAGATTGCACTTAGAAACTATTTAGAGTGATATGCAAAGGAAAACATAATAAGAGCGAAAGTGCTACCGCTGGTGATCTTGGACACATAGACGGTGATCTGTTTAAGAGTCCACATACGCTGTCGGCCTTTCTGAGGTTGCTTCACTTGATTATTCTAAACATGAGCAATATCTAAAGAAATCATCGAAGGTCGAACAGTAGATGAGAAGACGAGAACTGCTCAGAATAACAGCAGAGGGATGAGCTGCCTTCTCAGGCTCATGTTTGGAGGTTTTTACGCCCAAATAAACTCAATTTTACAACAGCGCTAACCTGATCTGAACCAGAAAATGGACCCATACGCCCGGAAAATCTCTCAGCAGGCTCTCCCTGTCATTTTTCCCAGCCAGCCTCTGTGGAGCACTGCAGTATATGGAGAACAACACATTCTTGCAGAGTGTACATGCTTGTTTCATCTGCTGAAACATACCAACAATGCAATTTATTATTTTTTTCCCGCAGAATTTCAGTTGATCTGCTTTTGTTAGTCAGTTTAGTGCATTGTAAGAATGCTATAAGCTTGCATTTCTGCTCATTTTTTCACTGCCAAACTCTGGTATGGCTCTACCACCTTTGCATATCTAAACTGAGTTTGGTATCCACTCTTCTTTGAAAAACAGGCCTCCTGGCTGCTTCTCTGATCAACACTCGACTCATCAGTTTAAAAGGACAGATCTGTCTTTCAGATGATGATCAGAACTCAGAGAGCAGTGCATCATCTGAATATAAGATTATCTGATATAACTGCAACTAATTACACTGGATTTTGCTTAACCTGCTAGACTTGTAGCAACCTTATCTTGTAGTAGGTCTGAGAATCTACGTTTGCTCTGTGACACTCATACACACATTGTGTTACTTATTGTGATTTAGAACAACTGAGGAGATAGAGGTCCTCAGTTGTTAAAAACTTGACGACAGAATAACTGCTCTCTGTTCTCTTTCACAGGTTTTCTGTCACTTGCATTTTGTTTGCACAAAATAGTATTTACACATTCTTCACACGTGCACATCATAGACCACTGATTTCACTGACCTTCACACTCAGGTGGAAAATTTAGACTATCTTTATTTTCATGAGATAAATAATTAAAGGAACTTTAATAACAACCTTTGACCGTTGTAGCAAGGGGTATCAGAGCAGAGCAAGGTTACCATAAATGTGACACTTTTCAGATTTTTACTTGTAAAAACAACAAAAGCAACAAAATAAAAAAATAAAAAATCACATATTTTGCCTTCCACATTGCCATCTGCAACTTGGTGCTTCTCTGAAATATAAAGAAGAAATTCAGTTTATTCACTCAGTTTAACAAATTTCATGATGAACTTATGAACACATTGTCTTACCACACTTACCACTAGGGATGTGCCGATCAGGTTTTTTTCTGCCGATACCAATCACCCCTGAGGGACAATCGCCGATTCCGATCCCCGATACCGATCCCCGATACCGATCACATAATTATTATTTATTTTTTATCATAAACACTACCGTTACATTATGTGGAAAAAGGAACCATGAATTCACCTTAATTTAGACAAAAACTTGTTTTTAATAACTTTTTCCAAGAAGAAAACTAAACAAAACAGGCATTGTGCAAATTGTACTGCTATCAATAATACTATCTTTAACAGACTGATAACATATGAGGCTCTGAAGAGGCTCATATGTTCAGAGCCATATGTTCAGAGCCTAATGCAAAGAGCCAAAATAAAACCTCTCAACATTGCCAAAAAATTCAAGTATAAAACTTAACATTCAAAGGCAAAAGCAGGATCCATTACAATAAACAATCCAGAGTTAATGAATGAAAACTTCCTGTTAGCATAGCGGCTAGCTGGTTATTGCTAGTTCTGATTGGCTGTTTCTGACTGAGCGGAGTAATTATGCAGAACAGGGAGGAGATCGATTATTTTTAGAGATTATCTGTCTCATGTTAGGACAGCGAAAGTTTTAATACGTATGTAAAATGTATTTTTTAGGTTAGATGCTGCAGATTTAAACAGGTCCGGTGTGAGAGTCACTACCAGGTGGAGCAGAAGCGGCTCCGTCTGTCAAATATTACTATATATTAAATATTACTACCTGTAGCGGAGCAGCGGTTCAACAGCGAGAGCAGAACCAACATCTTACATCGCAGTTCGAAGATTTAAATCATTTTACAAGTTATTTGTTTAGCTTTCTGACCGTCATGCTAATCCGTGTGAGTGTTTGTAGCTGTGCTGCTTTACCTGCTGTCTGATCCTCCATATCTTTTTTACTGCAGTAGCCAAACTCCGTCAAGTATGGCTACATTGTTTTATCCCATATTAGCTTCTCATGTTGATGCATTTTGACCTGCTTCAATTTTCCACCACAACACGCAAACTGCCCCATCACTCAGTGCGTTATAGCTCCACATCGCTTAGGATTTGTTGCTGCGCTTTTGCGCAGTGAAGGAAAGACGAGACCAGCTGCTCAGACAGGCTGAGAAATGAGATGTAGCTGATCGGTATGGGCAACAGAGCCAATGATCGCCGATCACCGATCAGGCACTTTTTCACGAAAACCGGCCGATTGTGATCGGTGACCGATTGATCGGCACACCTCTACTTACCACAGATCATAACAACAAGATCAACCATTCAAATATTGGATAAAAGTAAGTTTGAATTTTTTTTCTATGGCCTAAATTATGCTGCTTATGGCTTCTTATGGCTTCTTGTCAGACCTCGCCAAAATTTTGGCAGATAAAGCTGTACAGTCTTGAGAAAACAGACATGATAAAGACTGACTATTCTCAGTCAACATTGTTGCAAACTGCTGTTTGACAGAACTGGTTGTGTAACAAATCGATGCAGTGGGAGGCCTTTAAAGTCAATAAAATAGTGTATTTCCTTGTTATTGTCTGCTAAGCAGAAAAAAGGTGTGCACTATACAAGACTCAACCATAATCTTTCCTTTAATACATTACTTTTCAAAGTGTGGAACACGCCTCTATTGAAGGGGCCTGGTGGTATGATGGTGGGGTACATTATCCCTGCTTTTCTTTAAGTTGTCAAATGCTGCAGCCCAAACAGATGATGGACTTGTTTCAAATAGGAAAACTAAAGGGTACAGTGAGGTAACTGGGCATTTTACTATTCCAATATTTGTTGGATTATTGACCTTTGACACAGCTGGAGATGATGATTAGCAAAGGAGATGCTGTGCTTGCTAGTTTTTGGATGTTGAGAGTGATATAAGTTTACTAAACAGTGAGTAATGCAGAGGGAGCTGGATGGATGCTGTTATTGTTTTGACATAAAATGATGTGATGGTCACTGTCCTCATTTCATCAGTGGAAGAGAAGTTTACTAATGGCTAAGTCATCTTTTAGAAAAAAATAATGCATGTCAACTATGCAAACACACTTCAAACCTTGGAAATGTATGATAAAAATAAACAAGTAACGAAGAAAAAAACAGATCATTTGAAGCTTATTTCTCAGTTGCTACATCTTCAAAGAAGCCTGGAACCCAATTGACGAAGAAATTGTTTTTCAGTAATAACAAAAATTAATAATGATTTTGTTTTTTTCACTAATTTTGGTGACTCATTTTCTCAACTTTTTGAAAAATAATTTGTTGATCAATGCACATTTATAAATATATATTGTATAAATTTGGAAGTAGGGAAACATCCTGAAATTTGAGATAATTTTAAAGCAAATTCTATGATTTTATTGACAATATATAAAATAATCGCTTGCGACCATAAAATATACCCACACAACATAAATCTTCTTTTTTATGTTAATACCCACATCAAATACTTTTAATTTAGTTCCAATAACTTTGAATATTTCAAATTGTATTGTTTTCCAATGTTTATCAAACTGGCCTGTTTTTATATCCTTGTTCAACATCCATCCATCCATCCATGTACTCTGATGGAGTGTTAGTTTGATTTTACTTTTGTAAAATATGTATATTCATTTCTATATCTTAGTAGTAATATATATTTTATATATCAAAGTATTGAGAAAATAAATGGACTACACATTCCTGGAAACTAACTAACTCCAGAATAAGCTGGAAAGTACAGTTAAGGAGAGAGATGCCTAGAATTTTTTTTCTGGAAATTTCACGCCAATGACTCAATTTCAGAAAAGCCGAGACTCAATGTATGGATGAAAAATGCATTTGTAGAGCCTTCTTCTTCTTTTGTCAAACTAGAAACATTTTTCAGCCTTTTTGACCGAAGTGCAAGCAGCCTTATTTTGGTTTAAGAAAAAGGTGCGCTGACCTCCTCCACACTCAGTACAAGTGCACCGCAAAGACCACAAAACTGCAAATCTTAAACTTGAAACTCTTTCGTGCTGCAGCTTAAAGCCTTCCACTGAAATGCACAAGAAAAGAAATTTGTCGGTGCAGCCTAAAAGAAATTCCCTGGGTGGGAGGTTAGCGGTATGTGGTTAAAAGCTTCACGTCTGCCTCAGTCTGGACCCTTGTGAGAACAATTTCATCAACAGAGACTCAAAAAAACCGCTCGGAAAATGAATTCAGCTCCTGTAATGAGGGGAGCGGTATGCGGCAGGCTCTGCCAGAGAACATTTTGGACTTTAAATCTCCATTATTTACACCCAGCCCGCCTTTGATATCTTTGGTTTCCACATAAATCCTGCCGTGTCGATCGTCCAGCCGAGTCCATCTGAAGGTAAACGCAGGGAACCACAGGGGAACAACACCGGCTTAACGCCAATGATGTCAAGTTACTGAAACATTTTCATCATCCAGCAACAGTGGGAGAATGTTTTCAATTAAGTCCTTTCATGATTTAGTAATTCCAGTTTCCCTTAAACGGATCAGAGGACCTGTCCTGTATGTCCTTCCTCCCCTCCATCATCTCCCCCTCACTTTTTTGTTTTCAATTTCTACCATAATTATTTTGTTCACACTCAGAAGGTGTCTCAACAATTCAGTGTCATCACCTGGAGCTGTTTTTTTTCTCTTCTGGCACTTCCAGACCTACAATTCAGAGCACTTGTGATTCTCTGCTCCCTCTGTCTGGCAATCCTATCACTCTGACCATCTCCCTCTCCAGCAGCCACTCCATTCTTTGCTTATGTTTGTTTAATACTCTGTGGAGTTGTCTGCCTGGGATTGGGTGTCTAAGGTGCGATGCCGAGAGATTTCCAATTGATGGGATGGAGAGGGTGGAGTGAGAGTGGAGGTTACGGAATTGGAGGAGAAAAGAGAAGAGGCCGAGTCGATGGGCGAGCAAAGTGTTTTGGTTCAGAAAGCATCGGGGTGAACTGTTTACTGCACAAAGAGACGGTAAAAGTTGAATGGAAACTGAAAGGACTTCGGTGGAGTGCTGGGAATTCATTTTTCATGAGAAATTGCACAGTTTTGCAACAGCGCATCGAACCAAAGCACTTAAATCCCTTTTTGACAAAGGCCAGCAGAGCAAAGCATTAAAACGATAAGGTGAGTGCTGTTTGGTTTCCATTAAATCCCTGCCACCACTTATTTGAGTCAATTGTGTTGTAATTTTGATGGAGGTGCTCGGTTTGTATGAATAAAACCCCAAAAAAAGTCATCTGGTGTTCATAGTCTTTGATAACATCGAGTTGGGGTCAAAAGGTCAGCACTCAACACAGAGAACGACTAGCATCGTTTGACCTGCTTCTTGTTTGGTGAAGATCTATTTTTAAATCTTTAGAGAGCATTGGATTGGAAAGCTCTATATCCTGTCTATAGGAGTAGAACAAAAGTAAAATTGCACAGTGCAACTTCTGCTGTGTTGTTTTTTTTTTTTTTGCTTTTTTTGTATAATTTAAAATGTTTCAATGATATCATTCATGAAGGGGAAAAAATATCTTAAAACTACTTGACCTTCAAACATACTAGATGGTTTTGTTGGTCCTGGCAGCAACAGCTACCCATCCATTGTTTATAAAATCTTGTAATGACTCTTTTACCTCACTGTAGATTGATTTTGCTGTATTCTTCTTTACTTTCCATTAATTCAGACACATGAAGCAGTGAGGGTTGCCCTGAGAATAGGGGTGTCTGAGAATAAATTGCCTTTATAATGCCGTGCCTCAGCATCTCAATCAGATATAAAACTGGACTTTAATCCACATACTCCCAAACCTTCAACCTTCTGGCAAACTGATATGCCCTGCTATATCAGCTGGCATTCGCCATGGGTTTTCTTGCAGACAGAATTTATGGTATCGTTGTTACAGCAGAGGTGGGACCAAGTCATTGTTTTGTAAGTCCAGATTCTTTATCCTCGTGTCTCAAGTGAATTCCCAAATTCAAAACTTGGAATTTTAAGCACTTTCAAGTCTTTTTGTTTTTTGAAGCAATGTTGCAATTATATGTTAAATGCAAATAATTTAAATAACTAAAGAATTCAGTCTGCATCCACCACAAAACATTATGAAATATATGTAACTAAACTTGCAAAGCATAAAAAAGTCATTCTAAAATTGTTCCTGTACTGCAAGAGCTTCCACTTTTTTCAACTTCAATATAACAGACAGACTATAATAGACATCAAGTTTCGTATCGATATGATTGTAAAAATCATTTCAAACCCCACCACCCTGCCCCACCCCTTCACATACACACCTAGTCTTACATTTTTAATTTAATTACTTGTATATGTTTTGTGTTGTTTTTGTCCGTTCTTAAAATCTGTGTAATTTGGTTGGCTGTGTACAGTGTCGAAAGATAGACGGTCTGTATTTTGTTAATACAGAAGGAGTGCAATTGATTGACGTCAAGTTTTTTTAAAAGGTCCAAGTCCAGTTTAAATTTGTTAAGTCCCAAAGTCAGCACCTCCCGACCCCATTAAGGGACAAGGGTGTAGGAAAATGGATGGATGGATGGATGGAAGTCCCAAAGTCAAGTCGGAGTCAAGTCTAAATTCATAATATTAATAACTTGAGTCTTACTCGAGTCCGAAGTAATGTGACTCTTTGAATCCCCACCTTTGTCCTGAAACGGCTAAAGAAAGAGCCCCTTCTTTTTCTTAAATGCATATTGTTAGTTTTGTGTCCGACTTAAATAGATTCAAACCCTTTTGTCTATTTCCAACAGATTATTTCTTCTAGAGTTTTGCACTGGTGCCATGACGTTGAAGTCATTTGTGAAATTTAAAGAACACACTCTGAACTTTATCTGACCATGAGAGACAAAAGACTATCAGAAAAAAAATCATCCTTCAATATCTTATACCCTTATTTTTTTTTCCACAAAATAAGAGTTTCACCCTCAATCCTCTGCTGGACATCAATAAAAACTCGGTGTGTTTGATCAGGCTCCTTTATAGCTCTACACAGAAATTACCTGTTTAGTTTTGGTGTGGAAGGAAATAATAATTTTCTTGCTCCTTCTTTACCAGTTTTTACCTATGAGCAAAAGGGTTTATAATTAATTGTTGAAACTATTATATATCAAGTGTAAAATAATAAACATTTTACTATTAATTTAACTTTAAAGTTAATGCTGTCACTCATTAACTTTCAGTGAGATCATTAAAAAAGTTTTTCTTTTTTTAGGAGCTATTGTTCAGTATATACTGGATCTCAAAGGGTCAAAAGACAATACTGAATTTGTCCAAAATCACTATTCTTTTTGACAGCGTGGACAGTCATTTTGCTCTGGATGAACCAACCAGCTTACATCTCTAACTTTGGGCCTTGCTACAAGCAGCTCAGCTGAGTCACATCAGTCCGCAGAACTGTCATCCTGAAGGGGCATCACTCAACTTGACAACATCTGTCAGCGCCAAACGGATCGTCCCCAAAGTCATTCTACAACATCTCTAAAGTGCAATCAAACTTTTACATCAGCAGGCACGCTGGGAAACCCCCGAAGGAACGAGCATTACTGGAACGCCACTTTTCTCCCCATCCACCACAAGGCGGACGGTGCCATCTGACTGCCTTACCCTGACTGCTATTATACTGCCTTCCTCTCATTTATCACTGGCATCCATCCAGACACTAATGAGGATAGGCTCTTAAGTTTTTTGTTTTTTTTTCCCCCCCAAACGTCATAAATGGCAGGAAGTTAACAGCTGAAACACATGTCTTCAAATTGTCAAAAAAGTAGAAAAACGACAAGGGAGCTGGCAGTGAGTAATTTGAAGAGAGGATGAGGCAAGAAGGAGGAAGAAGGGGAGGAGGGAACAAAGTGGCGTGCAGTTGTAATTTAAGGTCCCGGTGTGGACATGCAGGTTCTTTCTAAACATGTTGGACGCGCCTCCGTTAATGAGTGCTTCAAGTACCCTGCCAGCCCTCTTTAGTCGTCCCCATCGTGATGCAAAGCGGAGAAAAGAGGCATCTTTTAAAGGCAGCATATGGTTGCCGAGGATATTCCACTGATGTATTGTCATGGGACATTTCGCAATCCCAGCTCTGCTGCGGAGGACCGGCTCTGAAACCGAGCCAGATGTCCGTGTCTTCACAGATATCGTCCTGATGTCTTGCTGCTTTATTGGCAACAGCAGTGGCATGTTCAGCCGGCCGTGAATGTTGAGGCTATTCTGGCGGGAAGACTATAATAATAATAATAATAATGACCACAATTTTTATGGTTATGGTTTTAATAACAGATGAGGGCAATGATTAAAAAACGTTGAAGGTGTATTAATTATACATTTGGGAGAAGGACTGCAAAGGAGCTTTGATCTATTTTCTTCTGCGTGTTTTTCTATATTTGATGTGAAAACCCCAGGACGCAGACTTTTAAAAAGTAAAGTGATGAAATAGCTTTGAACATGCCCACCTACAACTACAAGCTTCCATTATTTAATCATAGGAGCTGCTGAATGTCTGATTGCTTTTCCAGTAAGAGGAGGATTTCATTTTGAACACTTCAGTATTGTATCCCCTCCTGTGGGCTGAATCTCTGCAAATTTTCTTTTTTTTTTTTTTCAATGTTTTTGTCTTCTTTTCCACTTTGGTTTTGACAAAAATATAAGTCAAAAGAATCTCCTTGGATATTTATTTTGTACTTCTAGGATAATCTGCTGAGAAACCAGCTATCTGTGGTGTTAGGGCATCACACATATATGTTGTGGTATAATAAATAACTAGGACAGTATTTTTCACTGCAATCTGTTTGTGATTGTTTAACTAATCAACAGTTTTTCTGATAGAAGTAAGGTCTTTGGCAGTTTTTTAGAGCGTATGTTTTACAAGTTCTCCACCTCGGCAACAATTATTGCAGAAGTTAAAGTCTAAAGATTTTTTTCTGTCTTAGTTTGGAGAATTGTTTGTACTTTTTGTTCTAGGGGTGAATGTGTTGTAAAAATATAATATAAACATGATAGATGATTGAGGAAAAAAAAACATCTGACCACTAATGGGAGATAGAAACTACTACACTGTGATGGATGCTGCCATTTCAGCTGAGTTTTCAGCATTAGTTCTACTCTGAGTTCCTGGTGGACATTAGGGTGAACTCTCAGGGTGAGCCTAGCCAGCTCACTCCATGCAGCTTTATAAATGATTTTCTACTCTCTGCTATATACCATAACTCATGATCTAAGGTGAGATGCTGGAAAGTAAATGGGCCAGTAAATTGAGAGCCTCACTTTTTGGCTCAGCTTTTTCTTCATAATGACAGACTGGACCAACGCCCACTGCAGACAAGACCTCCATCCTTCCATCTCCCAATCCTTCCTGCAGTAACTCATAAGCATAACACCGAAACTCCTTTAACTGAACCAGAGACTGACCATGGACCTGGATGGAGCAGTCCACCTTGAGGACCATCACCTACGACTTGTCGAGCAGACTTTCTAACCTGCTAGTTTATACTTGTGTGGTAAGTGCTTCCACACACACTGATAATTTTCGCCATAGCGATCTAACATAATTTAAACGGTTCTTAGAAATTTTATCACAGCCTTGTTTCCTTCAGATGTTGGTGTATATTTTGCAACATTAGATTCTGGTCTTTTTTTCTTTTTTTCTTTTTTTTAATTGCAGACTGAATCCCAAAACCTTCTCTGTGTACCCCTGGGAAATTCTGTGTCCAGAGGTTATCTGCATCAACAATTCATCAATCTCACCGAAGGACTTCAAGAGTTTGACCTGCAGAAATTCATTGCAGTATAAACACTGTCAACAAATTACCGCTGTCCTTGAATCTGTGTCCATGGCAAAGATATCCTCAGCTCCTAAGACTTGGAGTCATAGGTCAGTCATCCCTTCGCTGCTGTGTCTCATGAAGGTTAAGATCCTTTCGGCATTTTGCAATCTTAATTTGTGTGATTCACTCATGAGTAATATTCCTACAAAGGGCGGAAGTATTTTCCTGAGATTTTTAATTTCCAGCTGCATTCAGTGAACAGCATAAACTTGAGAATTTGATGGAAATAATTTTACATTTTTGTATACTTAGTCACTCTGAAAAAACCACAAAAGAAAATAAAACTCAAATGACAAAAAATGTAACAATACATCTTAATTCTGTTAAACAATGTTTTGAGATGCTTATAGAAATTGCAATTCTTGCAGTTTTAAAGTGGGTTGGAGTGTATTAAGTAAAATGGGTTGTTTTGAGCTTTACATGATATGTTATAACCTCATCAAAAACATACCTTGGATGTTTCTTTTATTCTTTGGCATCCTTATGTTTAGCTTAGGCATAAAAAGTCGTTGAGTGGCTATAACTTGTTTTTCACAAAGTACGATTAGCTAAAATATTTTGATTGACCTGAACTGAACATCCAATCAATGAACAGATGCTTAGAACAGATCAATGTATGGATGTGCCAAAACTTTCTCCAGCTGAACAGAAACAAAACTGAAGTTATTATCTTTGGACCGAAAGAGGAACGAACCAGAGTCAATGCGCAGCTTCAGTTACTACAACTACAAACCAGCAATCAGGCCCGAAACCTGGGAGTAGTGATGGACTCTGACCTGAACCTTCAGAGTCACATCAAATCAGTCACAAAGTCGGCTTTCTATCATCTGAAGAACATCTCCAGGATTAGAGGACTAATGTCTCAGCGAGATCTAGAGAAGCTCATCCATGCGTTTATCTTTAGCCGCCTTGATTACTGCAACAGCGTCTTCACAGGTTTGACTAATAAATCAATCAAACAGTTGCAGCTGATCCGGAACGCTGCTGCTCGCATTCTCACTAAAACCAGGAAAATGGAGCACATAACACCAGTTTTAAAGTCTCTACACTGGCTCCCTGTAGCTCAAAGGATAGACTTTAAAATACTGTTGTTAGTTTATAAATCACTGAATGGTTTAGCACCACAATACCTTAAAGATCTGCTAGTGCCGTACCAACCGTCTAGACCCCTCAGATCTTCTGGTTCTGGTTCTGGTCTGCATCCCCAGAACCAGAACGAGACGAGGAGAAGCAGCATTCAGCTTCTACGCACCACAGATTTGGAACAAACTTCCAGAAAACTGTAAAACAGCTGAAACACTCAGTGTCTTTAAATCTCAAATTAAAACCCACCTGTTTAGAGTTGGATAGACTGAATGTTTTTACTTTTAATAATGATTTTAACTCTTTAAATCTTTTTCAAACTCTGTCTTGTTCTGTTTTTATTTTTATTTCAAATTGTGAAAAGCACTTTGAAATGCCTTGGATAGAATGTTTTTACTTTTAATAATGATTTTAACTCTTTAAATCTTTTTCAAACTCTGTCTTGTTTTGTTTTATTTTATTTCAAATTGTGAAAAGCACTTTGAAATGCCTTGAATCCTTGTAAGATACAAAAACTCTGAGGTTTGAGAATCCTTGTATGATGTCGAGGTTTGAGATGTTTTAAAATGTTTTCACTTTTAAGTTTTACTTTTAATAATGTTTCTATCTTCTAATCTTTTTCAATATCTGTCTATTTCTGTTTTCATTTCCATTTTAAATGGTGTAAAGCACTTTGAAATGCCTTGCTGCTGAAATGTGCTATACAAATAAAATTTGATTGATTGATTGATTGAACTGTTTTTGTGATGATTTTCTGTTGAACAGAAATGGTGGTCTTGTAATATTTGTGTGGGTAAGACTGTAAAGTTCTTGCAGACATGAGTTTTTCTATACATGTTTTTCTCAGTTAGGCTGTCCAACTGGTGCTGTGGTGTTATCCTATGGCAATTTGTAGAGTTCCAATGTACTGGGAACCAGAATCAGAGCCTGGCCAACGCATTTTTTGGTGAGCTTTACCACCATCTGCCTCGTCTGATGAAGCATCCAAACCTGGGAAGATATTAGATGCTTCAGCTGACTTTTTTTTTAATTCACAGTGAACAAGTAAATTAATTTAACATTTTCATATATTAAACTTTTGCTACATTGCACAGATCTTGTCTGTGCAATGTTGGTGTTATCTGGTTACGTTAAAAAAGTAGAATGTATTTGTGGAACTGCTGTTTTGAATTGTTTTAGACTTAGTTTTGTTCAGAATCCTCTAAAATCATGCAAACTGGATGGCTGGTCTGTTTCCCCTACCCTCTCTGTAAAAGATGAGTTTTGTTCTGTCTTTGATCAGGAGAAAGGAATTGTAAACAACCATCCTGAACGTGAAGAACAATATGTATTACTATTTCATGGGCATGAAAAAAATAATATTTATCTAGGAGTATGCAATACTGTGGTCAAAATATATTTTCTTAACCTTGTATCCAAAGCTATGTTAACACTTGATGATTTTAAGATTCAGGCCGTTCAAATTTGTTTGAACAAGCCTTTTAAATAGTTGTGTTAGTTTATTGGTTGTAAATAGACTCTAAAATAAGCACTTTTAAAGGTAAAATAAATACGGTGGCAATTATACCTCCCTTCTGACTTTTGAGAGTGACAATTGATATTCATGAGCAGTAAAACGTGTCTGGGGTTTAGATAATCAGATGCATTTCTGAGTGAATATTAATACTTTCAATTCAGGGGATGGGGGGGCAGGAACTAAATAAACCAACTTTGGCCATATTCACTGATCACATTTTACATCCAACAAGACAAAGACGAGTTGGATCAGCTCACTTGTCTCATCAAACAGCCAATATCACACAGCCTTGAGGTAATATGGCACATCAGTGATGGTGCACATCAAGAGAAACCACTCTCTGCCTTTTAATTGGCTCCAGCAGGTCATCTCCACTCAGCTACCCTGTGCCTGGGATAATATGTGAAACCCATTTGGATTTAATTCCCCCACCCTTTTTTTGATTTTATGCCGAGCCAGGAGAGGAAGAGGAGGGGGGAGGAAGTCTAATGGAGAGGGAGAGCTAGTTGAAAAAAGCCAGTGAATGACTGGAGGTGACACACGGAGAACAAGAGTGTGGATTTAAAACATGAAAGGGGGGGAAGAGGAGGGAAAGGCGGGGGCAGGAGGGAGGACATGGGCCGACCCTTTGGATTGAAACACCCAGAGATGGAGAGTGACTCATCTGAGATAAAAGGGGGAAGTGGAAGCTGCTGCTGTGACAACTAATGAAGAGCTCCTCCAGCCTCTCTCAACATCCAGCCCTTATTGTTTATTGATGCCTTGATCAGAGTTCTAGACCAGAGCACACCATCGCTCAAACCCATCACACCATTTAGGGGCTTTCAGCTTTAAAGCAATGATTTCTTAAGGCTTTTTGTCTGCTGCACTTCAAAATTTAAAATCAGTGACATTGTTGTTTGGAAAATCAATTCCTTCCATGTTGTTGGATAATCTGAGTTGCCAATACAGGCTTATCCTTTCGAGGATGAAGCCTTTGCTATCAGACAGAGCAGTGAAGGAGCATGTTTGTCAAACTTGAATAAACATTCCCTTTAGTCCTTACAAAAAAAAGCAGTTTAGGTTTCTTTTTAAAGAGAGAGGTGCATCACACGAAAGAAGAGGTTATGAATGTTTTTACTGATAAGCAAATGCAGGACATTTAAGCAAGACTGGCTTAAATCAAACACTAAGAACATGAGCATCGTGGAGATACTGTGGCTATTTAGGAAGAGTCGTGTCATCGCAAAGAAAACCAGCTCAACAGGTCTGTAAATTGAAAACAAATTACATATAGAATTCATCTTTGTTTCAATTTATTAAAAGCAATAACCTTTCCTCACGCGTAGCATTTCACAGAGAGCACAATGAGTCAGGCTGGGGATCTTTGAGATGAGTTTCAAAAGCTCTCTTCTACTGTACGTTTTAGTTTCGTGCCACTTGATCTGTATATCGTGTTTTGTCAGCTGTTGGTGTGTCGTAAACACCAAAAGTGTTCAATATGTCTGAGAGACACTATGGTGTTGACTTTATCAGCTCCCAGAGTTCTCACATGATCCCGATTGTTTCAGAAAATGCAAAGCAGCAAACAATTATGTCTGTATCAGATTATTTCTTTTCACGATGGCATCAGGGTGACAGAGAGCAGATGTAAGTCTCCAGCACAGGGAGAGGATCAATGATCCATCTTGAGGCAAACTAAACATCCAACACGCCCAAGTCATGTGATCATTTTAACATTTAATGCCATTCTATTTCTAATCGGGGAAACAAGATTTACTGGCACAACCAGCTATTTGCAACATCATCGTCTGTGGATTAATGAAAGCCACTAACCGTAAATCGTAATGTTTTGTTACTTGTTCAATTCAAAAAGATTTTTTTTTCTATCCATGACTGCTATATTTTTTTTTCTGTCCATGACTGCTATATTCTATCCATGAATGCTATATTACTGGCATTCGATTTCAATTCCTTTGGAACCATAATTTACATCTTTATTCATAGTTATGCTTTATCTGTCTGAGGTAATGTTGAATCAAGGATGTTTCAGTACAAAGAAGGGCTTTTTTACATTATGCTCTATCTGCTGTGGCTGCACCACCCACTCATACGATAAAGCAAATAAAAAATAAAAAAAAACTATGCCTTTATCATGGAAAATGCACTCTTTGGAATAAGTAAAAAAACATAATTAAATAAATCAGCCTCTTGCTTGATTATATGAGAAATTCTATTACACAGTTATTTGAAAATTATCTAAAAAGTTAATTTTGTTTTATTCTATTGTGTATTTTTTTTTATCTATCCCCCTATTATCTTTTAGCTAGCTTCATAATTAGTGAACAATATCATGATGATTTACTGACACCAACTAGTTGTTATGGGATGAATAAGTCAGTACCACAATGTCAAATTTACACAAACATAATCAGCATTTCCCCCCCTGAGGAACACTGTTGGGAAGTTTAACCACATTTTACTGCTAATAATTCAGATTCCATGACTTTAACTGTGGAAGTTTTTGGTGCTGCTTAGAGAAATAGCAACTCTGACAAATCTCTCTCAGTTGTTTGTTTTTCCTACAGTCTTTAAATACATCATAAATATTTGATTACAGGGAAAAAAATAAACTAGCTTAGTATGCTTAAAAGCCCTAAGGGAATGTCTGAATAAACATACAGTGTTTGCATACAAATGCACAACGCACACACAATACACACATGCACGTGCACGCATACACACACACACACACACACACTTATATATATATAAGATGTTTATATGAAGCTACGTGTAAATAAGTCTTTAATGTGCACGACACAATATGGACCCATGAATTGTTTTCATACTTTAAGAGTAAAAGATAATTTCCAGGTTGTTGTAAAGGAAATAACAACAAAACAAACATCAACAGCAACCAACCTATGTTCGGTTCCACACAAGTTAGACAGTAAGAATTGTCTTTGCACTTTTTTGTAGTACAAAATCTGAAAGTGCTAGATGTCGTAACAGCTTTTCATTTACTGATAACAAATATAAATTAATTTCCTCTTTGAACAATCTGTTTAAAAGTTCTGAGTCCTGTCTAATGTGATCTTCTCTTTTGTCCACTCCACATATACTATTGGATTTAGGTCTAGAGAAAGTTATTTATTGAAGAAGATGGATTTAGACTCTGGGATACGTTAATTTGGCCTGATGTTTTAAAACATGTCCTGTTGAAAGACCAATTGACAAACCATATTTAGTTTTCTGCCAGACTCTCCTCGAGTTTTCTTGAGTTTATTTGAAATGTCCTGATATTTCAAATAAACACCTGTTTTTCCCCACCAGGGAAAAACAAAAAGTCATGGAGAATAAAATCAAAAGCTTCCAAACAACCCAGATAATTTAAAAAGTAAGTAACATTTACTGCTGCAATAAAAACATAAATTTTAGCTTACGTTTAACATACTTAGATCAGGCTTAGGTCAGGTTAGCCTTAGATAAGGCTTAGATCATTATATACTTTTACAATGGCCGCCATTACTTGTGGATTTTGATGCAAGTAATCAAGTAATGCAATTCCAACTGATAAATTTATACTTACCTTGGAAATATTTTCAATTTGATGTATTTTTGCATGTGATGTTCCAGGCCTCAGTCAACCGAAACAATGTTTTGTCACTTTTTTCTGAAAAAGCTGATGCCTGTTAATAAATCTCTATATATGATTTGTTATATTCAAAAAAAGGATGGGAAGTTCATGCACATAAATTTAATAAATTGAACGAACTGATTCAATACACAGTGTTCCCAGGACACACTGTGTGCTGTTGTGATCAAGTGAAAATGTAATAATCCTAAATGGAACAAACATAAAGACTGCAGAACTGCAGAGGACATCTGCAAGAAGAAAATGTAAAAAAAGTACTCTTCAGCAATTTTTTTCATCTCTAAGGACATGTGGAAAATGCTTATCTATTTTAAACCGGGAAAACGTTGGTCAGTAAATGTTACTTTACTGTCAATTGAGTCATATTGTTGAGATCTTTGTAAATGCAGAAGCATGCCTCTAAAAGAAACTTGTCTTTTTTCAAGCAATTTTAAATAATCTTCACTATGTAGCATTTCATAAGACACTGAACCCAACTTAACCCAACATATGCATTTGCAAATTACCTTGTGTAAATGCATATTTTACAAATCATACCAAAACATGATGCACTATTATTGCAAAATCAGGGAACAATACAATCCAGTCGATTTGTGCAGATCTTTAAAAGCATTAAAAAACGTTTTAAAGGCTAAAATTTTATGATTAGACAAAAGAGCTTTGGATTGAATGTGACTATATGTGCAACGCTGGCACAGACATACACCTAAAGATATGCAGCTGTAATTGCAGCAGAAGTTGGCTCATAAAAGTATTGACTCAAGAGGGTTGAATGCAAATGCATTCCACTCTTTCGCTAAAATTATTTTCTTTCCACTTTCAAATTATGCACTGCTTTGTGTTTAAGTGCATTAGATAAACTGCCAATAAAATATCATGATTGTAGTGTGACACACAAGATGTAACATCATAAGCACTTTATAAGAATTTAAATTAATATGAATGTTTTTACAAAACACTGTAAACATCTGTCATCTTGCTCTCTTTATAATACACATTCTCCTACAAAAAAAAACAACTACTGTACAAGTCTGTCTAGTACTCTTAACACCAAAGACCCATCTAGAGTTGATGTTGCAGCAGACTGTTAAACTAGGTCTTTTTAGGGTTTTTTTTTTAACACAGGGGTTTCAAAAGCCAAACTTACCCTGACTTCCTCTTGTGTCACCTTAGCAGTTTTTCCAAGGTGGTGAAGCGGAGGTTAGGATGTTAAAAAGAAGCCCAACAAACATTGCTACTGCAGCTAATTAGCGGGTTCCCCTAAAAAAGGCTGATGGTGAGCGAGACAAATGGTTGCCTGCGGGCCCGCCGTCAAGGGTGACGGATGGATGACACAGTCTCCCTGCGGCAATGACAGGCGCAGAGAGCGGAGGGGGTGTCTGGTGTTGTCCCGGGGACAGTGGGATGGTAAACAGGTCTGTAGGACAGTGATGGCCTCTGGATCTGCTACTGGAGCTCACACAGCTGAGTCAGAGAAATGGAGCACGGAACGGCACCTCTGTTGAACATGAAACGGAAGCAGATTACATATTTTAACATTTACACATCTAGAAGCAAAAATGTATTTTTTTTTCTTTCAAACATTTGAAGACACTTTTTTTGTCCTGCTCCAGCAATTGAATGAAAGTTTTTTTTTTTTTTTTTTTTTTTTTTTTTTTTTTTTTTTTAAACAATCGCCTTGAAGTCTTTGTGAAGTTGGAAATTTCAATTTATTAAATTATTTTTGTCTGTTCAATAATGTTGAAGCATGTTATCACTCAAAGTTATCTGACTGTCTGAATAACCGACTGGAGTCAAAAGTGAAGATTTTGTTTCTCTTGTGACACTCAATATTCACTCAAGAAATTGACAGGATGCAGAGTCTGTGACATCCTGAAAAGAAAACATCAAAGAGTAGGCTTCCATTTTCATCTATCATTCTGTATTTTGCACTTCACACAAGAACAAATTAGTATAATGAGAAAAAGGAATATTCCAGATTTGAGCAATTATTGCCTAATTCCAGGTGCTGCTAAAAGTAGACCACAATAGATAAAAGCCTTAACACTGATAACCTCTCACATCTGAAAAGATGATTTTGTGCAGAAAAATATTAATTTATACCTGTTTTTTTGGCTTTTTACTATAGATAAATCAATTTTCTTTCTGAACTTCATGTCTGCAAGAGAAGGGTTATTAGTAACAGGGAAAAAAAACAAATGTCATTTTTAAATGGGTATGCCAGATAAATCTATGCAGTAGGGAGTTTCCTGCTTTCATCGACACACACTCTTGCACACACACGCACACGTCAATCTCAGAAGTCGTTCCCCAGCAACCTCTCGCTCTAAAGCTGTTGTCATGGTGGTGAAGTTGAGAGCAGCAGGGTGGAAGTTTGGTTCATCCTCCCGTGGAATTGGATTATTTCTGGATGAGGAGAACCTCTCCATCCCCTTGCCTCCTCCCCCATCAATCTACCACCCACTGTATTCCCCACCACTTTCCCTTAAGAGACAGACACAAGCAGTTCATCAAGTAATAACACCCCTACTTTGCCGGTGTTGGTGGGCTGGATAGAAAATCTACAGGGTGTGCCGATCTCTGATGCTGGACGGTCATAAAGCCTGAAATAGAAAATAAATGTTCCCTCATTGTTCTTGCAGAGCTCAGACTGTAAAGTGACGGTCTTCACATCATATAAAATATTTTTTTATTTTTTTTTATTTAGCCTATTCTGAAACAAATCTCATGTTTGTTTTACTTTTTTTTCAATTGTTTGTCTGCTGTGTCTACTTATGTAAAAGTACAGACTGTTTACTGCTTTCTTTCAACAATGAGTTTCTTCCGTCCCCTGTTTCATAAGTCAGATTTGCAAAATATAGAAGTCCCGGTGACAGATTCTCCCACCCAAGCAGTGGATCCCTGCAGAGTTCCCATGAGGCCACTGGCTGCTGTTTTGATTTATGCTCCGGTTGCCTTGAGGACAGGGGTCTTCTTAACATCCTAGGTCCTGCAAAGTTTACTTGTGTCCTTGGTCCAACACCAGAAAAAAAAAAGGTTGATTTGAGTCTTCCAGATGCACTGTGATTTGGTTATTTTAAAGCAGAGACACATAGCTATGTTTTTAACAACCACATTCCTTAAGGATCAGCGTGTAAGACCAGCGGTTTAGGTGGCAGTCATATGATGGCAGGTTTGCTTTGGTGTCTTATACTTCTCTTATTTACTTTACCACCAGACCATGACATATTTAAAGTGTGGCGTATTGTTTTACAATCTAACCTTGCTTTAAACATCTCCATAATTTAGCAGTGGTCTGCCTGGTTTTTCATCCTTGTTTATTCAATAATGTTATCCAACAAACCTCTGATGCCCTTCACGTAGCAGCTACATATATTATTGAGAATAAATTATTCATTACATGACTTTTTGAAGTTAGCGCATTGTACTGCATTTGATTCAGCAGTACCATAGTACAAGAGGCTGTAAAGCCTCAACTCCTTTTCAGACTTTAATTTCTAAAACATTCTTAAAAATATTTATCTTTCACTTAGCACTTCTGCTGCACTTTGTGTTGGTCTAGCAAAGAACACAACAGGATGTGCAACATGAAGAATTATAAAAAGTTCTAAGAATATGCATATATTGGCATACTCAATTAACCCATCATCTTTATCAGCACTAAATATAGCTTGCCTGGTCACAACCCTAAAATCCCAAACTAATATTTGCCTCTTACTTTCAATAGAAACATTTTTATTTAGACTTCAGGTTTACAGAAAAAAGCAGTTCTTGCAAGTTTTTATGTTGGTTCATGTGGAAATATCCATGTCAAAAGCAAGTAACACCTTCGATGTCTAACACAACATCTAAAAAAACAGTGACAAGAGCCCAACCAAGCATACATCCTGTTGTTTTTCTTTTTTCAGACCATGTTGGAGTGAAATAAGTCAGACAACTGTAAAATGTCACTCTACAACTTTAATCCAGGGCTGAAAATGATCCTAACAAATGTCAGCATCAGCTAACCTTCACGCTGAGTTGAAACTCCCATCTGATCAATTACATCCCCTGGCCTGCTGACCTTTTCATGATTTGTTTAAAGGAGAATGCCATTTGATTAGCCCTAATTGCTACGCTTTGGCTGGCTGTGGCTACATTGCTGTTGTGAACATGTACATCCTTCAGAATGTTTGTGCTGCAACTTAAACCAAGAATTGCAGTTTAGATCCGAGGAAGCCATCTTTTATCCTGCAAAATTAATAGTTTTGTTTGGCAAGCTCACAATTAAGGCTTGGAAAATACTACATGGTATTCATTATGCAAATATGTGTAATGTAGATATTAGTATGAAGGAGAACTGAAGTTTAGAAATGAGATGTATTGTTCAGAAATGTTATCCTTTTTTTAAAAAAATAAACTGTCCTAAAGGTCATGATTTTAAATAGTGTACTGTTTTTCAAAAACCTCCAGTTTTTTTTTTTTGTTTGTTTGTTTTGTTTTTTTTCTGTTATGATTTTTCAGGGCAAAAGCATCCCATAGCATTTTTGTGCCCTATTCTACCAGTAAATAGACTCACTGAAATACAAAGGCAAACCTCTGTTGGTTTCCAGTGTCATGATGAAATTGGTTGAAAGAAAACAAATTTAAGCTCCTTTGTCCATCTTCATGCAATTTTTTCTTCTAACGTTGATTGGATTAAGACTTCCATTTTCTCTGTTCTTGTGCGGTGATGTTATTCATGTTTTCTCAACAGGGCTATAACAAGTTGTTGTGAAACAGGTTGAAATATTTTCACTCCAGGATCAGGTTTTGAGTAGCGGCAGAAAATAAGTTTGTTAAAGTGCCTGTGGAGAAATTGATAGTTTTAGATGAAGAAATGTTATTTGATGAGATATGCATTTCCCCACATTGTGGTCAGGTCATCATGACAGATTTAGTAGGAAAAAGTCCCTGTTTTTAGGTGGATTGCAGCATTAAAATATTACGGCGATTTGACCTGTGTAAACTTTCTGTGTGTGAAAACTACAATTTTACTAATTTAAATGTAATCCTAGATCTCTGTGAAACAGTTAAGTACTGGTTAAAGACGTGTCAATTTAAAGGAGCAGTAGGTGACGATCACTAACATCTAGTGTTCAAATGGGTGACGGCAAAAAAAAAGAAACCCTCCTTAAATCCAATAAATCTTGTTTTACTTTAAGATTCTAAATGCCCAAAACTTTCTTCTCCTCTTCATGTTTTTTCTTTAAAAAAAAAAAGTTCACTTCATGCACCGTTGTCTGTTCTTGCATCACATGTTGTGAAGGATCCTTCTTTTTTAGAATATCTCCTATTAAACATCTCCCTCAATCAGTATATCCACACCAAAAAAAACCCTTCTTTTTTTGTCACCATCTTAACAGTTCTCTTCTTTGTGCTTTCTAGGGAACAATAATTAAACAAAACTTCTACATAAGACATAACCAACCAAACCAAACTTATTTAGCAAGTTCAAAAGGTCTACATGCAGTCGCAGTGTATTCTTAGGTCATCATCTTACTATTACTTTCTGTGCACTTGTAAGTTCGTCATCGATCTGTCCATCCCTTATTAGCAACCAAGACATCCCTCTCAACACTGTAGCTCCCTATTATTGTTGGGATCCAAAGATATTCCCACACTAAAAATAAAATACACCATCTGAACTGTGCGGGAACTTCCGATAAGTTTTATGATCCACAGGTGAAGGCTGAGAATTAGGGAGTCTTACCTTTTTGGTTCAGATGTTTCTTCATCATGACTAACCAAACCACTGTCCACATTATGCACAGTTAAATCCCAGTACCTCTTTCCAATCCCCAACTCCATTCCACCATCACTCATCAATTACATGAACTCCTACAGTTGACTTGGAGGGAGAAACTTTATCCGGTTGTACAGGATGCAGCACTCGAGACAATTCCATCTTGACTTGCACAGTAAAATTCAAAATGTGTGGTGATTGTGAAATCTTCCCAATTATTCTTTTAACATATTCACCACTGTATCATGTAGTAAACCTCAAGTTTAGTATGTCAGAGGTCATGTACAATTTAACCCAAAACCTTTACAACTGCCCTTGCTCTGAAGGTGGCTGAACAAGTCTTCAAAGTACAAGATGAACATTTAGAGGTGTATCCAAACACAGGCATTATTACCACTTTGCCTTGATTTACCCCTGAAAATATATATTTGAACATGGATTTTATCCTTGCCTCTAAACATTGTTAGTCTTCATCATACGATTTTATTTTAACTGTGTGGTTCTGGATAGACCAAAACTTGTCAACCTAAAATATGAAGAATAATTTCTTTAAATAAAATCAACACATTACAATCTAAGCTGCTCCTGAATAAAGAGGGTTGCATGTTAAATATGGACATTCCATAGCATTTAACCTGCTTTGGCGAGTACAGCTTTTAAGCGGAAGCAACACTTGGGACTTGACTGCTGACATTTTGAGAGAACAAAGGGATGCATGAGATGGCATATGGAGAGAGGCCTTAAGAGACATAATCTCATAACATAATGTGACTGGGGGAAGGGAAGAACACTGAAGCAAGGGAGGAAAAATGGAGAAAAATACCAGGAATCAAAACCAAGGAAAAATAGGTTGAAAGAAAAAAAAACAGGAGAAACACATTGAAACGAAACAGAGGAGCAAAACAAACAAGTTTGGAAAGTGAGATGGAGTTGTGCATGGCATACACGCAGAGCTCAAACACGACATGATAAATCACCCATGATTCAATGGGACGTCAACAATCTGTCCAGAACCTCAGTGCTACAGCCGGTGCATTAACAGGAGATGGATGGAGATGTGCAGAGTTCTGGTGTACACTGGCTCATGCCCTATGCTCTTCACCCTGTCATCCATCATGATTCCAAACTCATATGCTGCTGCACACATGTACACACATCCATCAGAGACGCCCTCAGCGCAAACCCAAACCAGGAAACCACAAATCAAACAGCTCTGAGCTGAATCTTCAAAGAAGAGACGTGAATACATAAAGAAGTGTTAAAAATGATTCTTAAGAGTAGATCTAATTGTGATCACCACTTCCACAAAAGCCTAATATGTTTATTTAAACATATATTCTTGATGAGATTAACTATTCCTTGCTGAGACACAGAATGGTTAACTAAATATTATATTTGAATGATCAATTGGTCAGAACCTCATATGAAAATGGAGGGCGTTCATCAAAGTATTGTCTGTTTACCTCTACATCTAAATATTATTTACCTTTTCCAGCTCTCTTGCTATAGTTCTGCTAAAATGTTTGAGGTCGTTAGCCTGCTGTTGGATAGATAATCCAATATTTGACTCAAGAAACTATAAAAAGGCATTTATGGTGAACTTGATTACTTATTGTCCCTCTGCATATGAATAGTCAACCATAACCTTGCTAGATTGTTGCTATTTGATAGCGTTTCATGGTAATGGTCTTTACTTTACATGATCTTTACCTAAATCCTATCTGTCTGAAGTTGGTTCATTGGTTCATTTGGGTGCAACTTTGAAAATCTAAGTCATGCTGGAAATTTACAGAGTGAACATATCATTATATATTTTAAATGTTTTATTGTCTCAAACCTTTGTATTTAAGAGTTTTCTCTACCTAATTTTGATCGAGTTTAGTTGAAGATCCTGATTTCTGTGTCATGTTTGCGTGGAGACCACAATCTGATCTTGAGGTGACATTTGCTGGAATGTCCAGTTCTGAGACGATTCATCAGATTCTGATAATCAGGCTTCATTAGATTATGCATGAAGCCTATCATTATGCTATGCTTGTTTCTGACACCATGATATTCTGCTGGCACACACTTGAGTGTTTCAGAGAAGTAAATTCAAAGAGTTTTTCCTTTTTTTCGGTCATCTGAAGTCCATAGATTCTGTTGAAGTAACACTCATTCATAGATGTAAAGATTTGTTAGCAAGCTTCATCAATCTTTACCACCTTTTAAACAGATTTAATTTAATAGATATCTTCATGAAGATGTTTCTTTTTTTTGTTCTTCCAGCTTTCACTTCTCAACCGCACTTTCATGTTGTTAAAACAGAAGGCAATTCCAGCTTGCCTTGACCACAATTACAATTAAACTCCTATTAGTTTGGCTGTACTGATGTTTGTTATTGATTTGCTGCCTCTGTATTTTAATGTTGTTTGCTGTTAGGTGGATCTTGACAAAAAAATAAAATGTTTTATGGTTCATCAGATAAGCCTGTTGTGTACTTTCAAAACCTAATGTATTTTTTATAAACTAATACACAAAACTTGAGTTCTTCTTTACCAAGAGTGCATGGTTATCTCCATAAAAGTAGCATTTGATGTCATTTCTGTTGACCTATTGAAAAATTCAGAATTGTTTCTGTAGGCACTCTGGCATTTATTTTGGTGTCAGACCTTTAACTTGCAACCCATGTTTTTGACTTAATCAGGAAATGGTTTGGTGTTGCTCAAATGAGTATTGGATGTTTGCCCTCTGGTTAAAAAACAAAACAACAAAAAAACACTCAATTCATTAAAGGTTTGAAATCAGAGCAGAACTGTCAATATTTTCTGGGTAACAATATGCTTAGCAGACTCAGATACACTTTGGTCTGTTGGTTTGAATCTCTTTTTTTTGCAAAGTTTGGTTGCATTGTAGTTGAGGTTAAATCAAACTGTATAGTGAACAATGAACTGTAAAACTGTAAATGAGATAACGGAGAGCTATGTTATTCGGTAACAATCATTTCTGATTTGTGCATACATCTACAAACTTGATCGTATGATTTATTTTTTAAATTGTTCAGGACAACATAAATAAGGCCTGGATTAAGCAGCATGACGGTACATTACCACCATCTGTTTTTTTTTTTCATACCAGGATGGTCAAAGGTTCTACATACTGTGTCTTAAGACAATTCAGCTCCAGATTGTTTTAGTAGTCCATAGTCAGTTTTACAGCTCCGGAGGTTTATCACAACCTCTCTAATTAAACTAATATGTAAAATAAGAGTTCTTCTTCTGCTGAGGACTTGAAGTGCTCCATTTGTCCATCATAACTTGTCAGATGTTGATCTATCATTGATGGATACTCGGACCTTCAATGACCACTTCAGTACTGCAAATTCTTTAAAGTTCTACGTCTCTAGTCTAAAGAATTGTAATCAAATCAGCCAGAATGAACGAGACCTGGCAGCCTGTGAGTGTGTGTGTGTTTAAGGAGTCATGCTGTGAGCTTCGAAATGTCAGGGCTCGATTGATTTCTTTCCCCTCTGATTAATTCATCTTGCACTCTAATGCTCTGCATAGAAAATTGTTGAATGGCATTCAGCAAGATTAAAACCACAAACAGTGCTTTTCATAATTTGACAGGTGATTGGCGGGAGGTAGGCTCCTGGTTGATTGCATCATTAGGGGATTTTTCTTTTTCCCCATAGGGGAATTAAGCACACCATCAGCTTTTTTTTATACATTCGTGTGGTCCGACTCAGAAACGGCTGCCTCTGCCTGTCACTTCACTTAATAACTCTCTCAAATACTATTTCAGTACCTGAATGAGACTTTAAATACAGTCTATTGTCTCTTTCACTATTTTAATCTACCATTATTAAAACACCCCATATTTTTACAATTTGTCATTTTCAAATTGGGGGGCTTCAGCTCTTAGACAAATTGCAGTATCACTGAACTAGATTCAGAGTTCTAAGGAAGAGTGGTGCATGTGTTGCAGTATAATCTGAAGCTAAGGAAATAAAAAGATTAGCCCCATAAATTGTAACTGTATCAATGCAATTTACACAATATGTCTAAGCTCCTTTTAACAGTGACTGTCCACAAAATCTGGCCTCTTCCTTTCGGGTCAGGAGCAGGTGAAGGATGTTAAGTATATTGGTGTTTTGTTCACGAGTTAAGGTAGGATGGAGTAATACATGGATAGAGAGCTAGGTGCCTTATCAGCATTTATTTATTTTGATGCTGTTCTCTGTTGTGGTGAAGAAAGAACAGAGCTACAAACGAACACTTGTGATATATTGGTCAATCTATGTTCTGACCCACATAGTCGCGAGATAAGGATCATGACCAAAAAAGCAAGATTCCAGATACGAGTTGCTAAAAGGAGTTTTCTTCATCTATGGTAGCTGGATTCAACTCTGAAGAGCTCCGTCATCAGAGAGCCGCTGCTCTTCCAGATAAATTGTAGTCAACAAGTATGAGTTGCTCATCTGATCAGAAAGTCTCATGGATGGTTCCCTAAAGTTGCAGATTTTTCAGATGTGCTTTAGGGTGACGAGACCCCATTGCAGACAAAACAACCTGCCTCCATCAGGCTCAGATTTGATGAACTATTTGCATGCATAGTGTATTTGTGATTTTTTTATGCCCTATTGTTCTTGTTTATATTCTGGAGTCGGGTAGTTCCGAAAAAGAACTCTTAAAAAACTTCCGGGACTCATTAAAGTTAACAAACTTGCGGCCAGACAGGGGAAGAAAAATCCATCCGTCATTACCTTAACTGCTTTCACAGAGATGGAAATTCAAAACCAAAAGCACATATGTTAATATGTGATCTTTAAGATGAAAGAAGACATCAGCATGTTTTGGTGTTTGTATGCTGTAATTTAAGATAGAAATCTAGTAGTAAATTGTTTGCCATACAAACCTCCAGATAGAAGTAATCACTTTACAAATACACTCCCCTCTTATTCCCAGCATCCTTTGCAGAAACATGAAATATTCAGAGTCAACCTATGATAGGAAATGTGATATGACGATAAGGATAACCGGTAGTTTGTAAACATCCACTCAGGTGCAGATCTGCATTCACTTCCAAACAGCAGCTAGTATAATTCCTTATTCGTCTGTTTGAATGAGAGTGTGGTAATAAGACCAGAATGCAGACGTCTTTGGGAGGTTTAATCATTTATGGTGGGGAAAATTGTACTTTATGTGCAATAAATATTGATTTAAACCTCATGCATATCTGGATGTGCACCAAGCTCCTCATTGTCCACATTCCACATGCCGCTCCAGCTCTTCTTTTTTTTTCCTCTTGTGGTTAACTTCTCAGGAGTTATAGATCTGCTCTCCCACAATGGTTCATTTAATTTTAAGATGATGAGGTTCCCAACAGACTGGGAAGCTGGTAATCCTGCCTCTGCAAGTTTAAAGGAAATCTCAGGATAATACTGCCTGTAAAGGATTACAAAACCAAGCAAATGTAAAACATAATTGTTCCAACACAGGATTTTTACACCATCGAAAGGTTTTTTATTTCAGCTTTGATATTTTACACTTTACCTTTCCAAAAAAAATATGTTTAACTTTTTCCACATTTTGTCTTACTACAGCCACCAACACTTACAGTATGTCTTTTGAAAAATAGGGAAATAGTGATTTTAAAGCTTAATATAAACCTGGCTAAACAGTATTGATCAGTAACACTTGCATATGACAAGAAAACCGCTATGCATTTCAATTTTAAACCCACATTTCAATGTTGAGTACAGTATTTTAATTTGTGTAAGTACTCTGATGGATTGGTAACATTCACTGACTGTGTCCTACCTCTCATTCACTGAACACTAGACTTAGACACAAGTCCCCTCGCTGCAGCCCCACAAGTATCAATTATCATAGAAATTGGATTAATTGATTATTTGTCCAACCATCATCTAGTACGTGTATCCTTGCAGGGGGACTGGTGGCCATCTCCAGTGGTGAACGGGCGAGAGACGGGGACACCCTGGACTGGTCGGCACAGAGACGGACAGGACTAACAACCATGCACACACACACACTCACTCCTAAGGAGTGTTTAGAGAAACCAGTTAACCTAACAGTCTTGCTTTTAAACTGAGGGAGGAAGCCAGAGGCATGCACAGGGAGAACATGCCAACTCCATGCAGAAAGAACCCAGACAGGGTCTTAAACTCAGGGCCTCCTTGTTGCAAGGCTACGTGTCACTGTGCAATTATTTAATAATTTGTGTACCGATTAATCCAAATTTAAGTTCTGACTTTGCGTAGTTGAAGTGTTTTGATGTGCAATTTAGTGAAAATTTGTAGCAGTAAATTAATTATTTTAACCACTTAAGTTTGACTAAAGAAGGAAAAATAGTTTACTCTGCTGATGAGGCACAGATAAAGATTTTGCTTTGTGTCTTTCATTATACCTGTCAATCGTTTGTGGTCCAAGTTTAAATGATTTTTGTTCTCTTAATGTGTGATGCAGAGACAGGAAGAGATGCACATGCTGAGGCTGCAGTAGCATTTCAACATGGTTCATTCTCCATCTCTGTGCCAATTAGCTCCTCTATGCCGCCAATGTGGGAGACACCAAAACTCCTGAAATAACACTGCAGAAGTTACCAAAAAAAGAAGGCAAGGACAGAAACAAAAAATAATGTTAGGGTTGCTGTTTTCTCTCATTGTTCTTGCTTGGTGCTTTCATTTAGCTGCATATGACTTGCTCACCACCCTTCTACATTTCACATGAAACATTATTGGTAATGGGAAGCAGGATATCAGGGTCTTCTCCAAACTAACAAGCACACATAGTTTTTTTACTATGAATAAATGGTTGAAATGCTAATTATGTCATAGAATCTTCACATAAGCTCACATATATTTTTAAAACCATCTCTCAAAAATATTTGAACAGAACTAGGTAAATTCTGGTTCCTGAGCAGGTTAAAGCCATGCATCTCTTCCATCGTTATTATAGGAGGATGTAACTACTTGTATGTAAGCAAATATGTCAGAAATGTTTGTGCAGAAATGTTCCTTTAATGACATGCATGACCAAACGCAAGACATTTTAATCATGAATTATGAATGTTTTGAGAGTCTTTGAAGACTTGGAGACATACTGCTGCCTGTTAATGTGTTTTATGCATGTGTCTGTGTGACAGTGTGGACATTAGGTGAACCACACATTACATGAGTAATTGCTGTGAAAACTTGCATGTGATTGGCAGCAACAAGTCCCTAAACCCTTCCAGTGCTCTCTTACACACTTTTGTACAGCTAGCGACTTTGCTGGCTGTTTTTTTTTTCCTGTGAATGTGAACATATATAATGAAAAGCAAAAGTCCCATCCCAGGATACCAATCAGTTACCTTAACCCTTGACAGCTTTGTAGACTGGACTAGATTTGTATTTAACTCATTCGAGTATGCTCAAAATGCACAACTCGGGTCTCAAAGAAAAGTGTGTTAAGAACACACTTTGAGACTTCACTTTGGTATGTATATATATATATATATATATATATATATACTGTATATATATATATACCTAGAACTAGAACCATATATATATAATATATATGGTCCCTTCAACGTGCCAGACTGAAGGGACCAAAGACTGGAGCCAATTGAGGCAAACCAGGCTGCCAGCCTCTTTATGGACTGTGTTCTTTGTCCTGCTATTAATAAGGAGAGGATGGACAATGCCACTGAGTAATGTTCCATACCTGCCTGTGTTTTTTTTTATTTTTTATTTTTTTTTATTTGACAGGACTTTGCTTTGTTTTTATAATAGGGATATATATATATATATAATATATTAATATATATATATATATATATATATATATATATATATAATATTATATATATATTTATATATGCACTTACAGGTTTCAACTGTGTGTAGAAAGTCCATCAGATCGCTACTACTTTATTGTTGGGAGCTGACTGGGACATCAAACAATCACTTTAGCTCTCCTTTGTGTGTGTAAGGAGACAAACTGCTCCTGAAGCTTCACGTTGTCCATAACCGTCAGCTCTCCTCCCAGGTGACCCGGCCTTTCGTAAACCTGCTGTCACGTTTATTTGCTGCTTTCAGCGACAGTGCTGGTGGCGGGGGAGTTGTCCTGGGCAGAGGCAGCGAGCCAATGATCCACAAAGAGGAGAGTGATGAATTTGGGCCCTCGGCTCAAACGGGGTGCCACTGTCACGGGGCTCGCGTGGTCATTAGAGCGAGCTCCAAATACCGGCAGCCGGTTGACAAATCACAACAAACTCCCAGCACACCACAGCCATCTCTCACTCTCTCCTCCTCTGAATCGACCACTGAACCAGTGCATGTCGGAGAGCTTCTGCTGAAATATGATTAAGCTGTCACCATCAGGGAGGCCAGTTTGTCAGCAAGTTGGGATCTCTGCTCCAAGTTCTTTAGACAGGTCTAGCTTAATTGAGTATTCAGTCTCGGAGTGCTCTTGGTTGGTTTCACCCAGGCCTGTTCCCTGGAGGCCAAACAAGCTGCAGCGTTAGCCAAGCGACCCTTTATCACAGCAACAAATCCCGGCCCCCAACCAAAGCAGCAGCTGAAGTAGCAGAAGCAAGACAGAAGCAACACTTTTGTTCTTACAAAAAAAAAAGAGAGAAAACCATCTGTATGACTTTCTTGCTTCGAGTCATTGTGATACTGCAAAACAAGAGCACTTAGCTTCAAAAAAGCTGTAAACATTCCTGGTTTAGACACCTTTTTTTTATTCACAGAAGTTCAGCATCAGTGCTTTCAAAAACTTTCCTGCAGCATTCCCGCATACTTTTTGGTCCCTCGAGGCTCCTTCCCACCCGCTGTTCACTTGGCTAAAGCAAAGGCGCCAGCTGATTGGCCAACCAGAACACCCAGACAAGCCAGCGTTCACCTGCACTCCACTCTTGCTGCCCAATTACCCACAAGTCTGTGGGGTCCTTCATTACCCAAAGGCCCAAGGGCTTCTTGTGTGCCAAAGTCCTAATGAGCGAGCAGAAAGACGTGTTCCTGCACTAGCACAGCGCCGATACTTAATCCAAGCAGCTAGGAACTTTACTGAACACAGAAACTAGAACACACCAGCTGCCTGCAAAATCACTTAAACTATAGAAGAATATAAAGTATACTACAGATATTGTAATTTCCTCATCGATGCTGCAGGCCAAAACAGCCCTAATGTGTCGATTTCTCCTGAGACAAAACCTGTTTTTACTGTTTGACAGTTTGAACCCAACTTTTTCACAGTAATTGCCAAGTTTGTGGGGTTATCCTTTGAGTTTTCTGTTTCAAATAAAGTTGTATTAATCGCTGATACCAGTTTAACTTAGTGTAGGTTTTGCTTGTGTGCTTCACTTTACAGGAAACTCTTTGTATATATAGTTTGCACACAGAAGACAGGAAGGAAGTGCTGACCTCAGTCTGCCCCTCATGTTGGAAGTTCCTGTTGGTTCTGCACTGCAGAAACACAACTTGAACATTAAACAACTGTTTTGCTTTTACGTTGCACATTTTCTGAGAAGTAAAGTCATTTTTTTAAATTTTATCTTAACAGCATATAATGAAATGTGCTATGCATGTGTAGTTTGACATATCGAGTGAAGCGAATGGATGCCTTCCATATCTGGTTCTTGATCACAAATTGCAAAGTTTATCTAACAACAACCTGAGAGAGCATAAAGAAAGTAATCTTTTAGAACTTTTAATTGGGATGACATGTCGAAAATATAATTTCTGGAATACATCGGAGATGCATCCCGACTGGATGCCCAATCACCTCAGATGATGACTTCAGTTTAGAGAGGCAGTGAATTAACTCTCAGCTCCTCTCGCATCCTCATGGTTAAGTGCAAGTCTGTCCTTCATTCATCTGTCATCTCATGCTTTTCTGAGATCAAGTCATGAGTCGCATGTATTAATTCAAAGACTTATTTCATTATCTCCTTTTTAGACATAATAGAAATGAGTTTGGCTTCATTTTGACCATGACCGCGATGGCTGTGTAGAGAAATGTTGGCTCTAAGACTCAAGTTTTGATGAAACCAATGAAAATATTTGGTTCTGCACAGGTTTACACTTCTTGGAAACACACCAGCATTCTGTCTGACTATATGGAGGTGATATATCCTCTTCCTCTTCGCTGTTATTTCAGTGTAAGTAAATACAGGAGTGATGTTAAATAAGGTGTTTTGCCAAAGAGAGAGTTGTCAGAACTTGACTTTTCTCCAGCTACATCAAACTCCTGAAATGAACATGTAGCTATAACAGTAGAGTAAATAGATAAATGGGAGAAAGGAGCTGGGGGGGGGGAGGGGAGGGAGCAAAGAGGATGTGCTTCTGCGCTTCGCTCACATTATCACCGCGGCACAAAAGGCCAAATATATTCACTGGCTTTTCTGTGGCACAAAGCTGATTAACGGAAGGTAGCCCCCATTGTGAGGAAAATCACTTCCACGGCTGTAAAGCAAGTGATTTCATATCCCCTTTTTATTTAAGATTACACAGCAAGTGCCTAATCAGCTGATCCTTAATCATCAGCATTGTACTTCTCCATGTTTCCTGTAACCTTCTGCCTTCTCCCGCTGACTGCCTGCCTGCCCCGCTCTGCTGGCTGAAGAACCAGGTTACAAGAAAGTGCCCAAAGCTGGAGGAGGAGGAGAGATGGAGAGAGAGAGGAGACGGGGAAAAAATAGGGAATCACTCCCAAGATAATCGCCTTAAACAGCCTGACTCTGGCTCCATCTACAGCAGCAGCTTTGGTTGCTTCATCTATGCTCATATCATATTAGAAGTCGTAAGGCCTGCAGGAGGAGAGAGGATGAAGGAGGGGTGATGGTGTCAGACGGGGAAGGGAGGAGGTAAAAGAGGTAATGAATCAATTATCAGCTCCTGGAAAAGGAAAGAGACACAACCTCCCTGCAGAGCCGTTAAGCGTTGACAAGGAAGACTTCTTGCTACCTGCTGTGTCAGCAGACCTGGAGCCTCAAGAGCATCACCTTGTTTAGCTCTTTTGTTCTTTACAGATTAGCAGAGAAGAACAGAATACATGCACATGATTTCCACATGTTGTAGTATATGTTCTTAAAGTAAAAGACGTGTCCATCCTAAATGAAGAGAAATGCCTGAGGAAGCTAATGTGAGCACCACAGTTTGGTAAAATGAGAACTTGGATGACAAAGTTTATAAGACAGTTTTCTGGGACAACTGCAAATGTCATTTGCTGTACCATCACGGACGTCACTTCTAGATTGTAGAACTCCTCCGTATTCTGGTAAAGGTGCCTTTGTAGAACATCTTCTGTCTGAAGAATGTGCTGCTATGCAACTGCTGTATTTCATTACGTTCTCTCAAATTCCTGCAGGATTTAAGAGCATTGGGTGAAATGTTGTCTTTTACTATAGCTGTAAACAAACAAATATCTCTGAAGAAGACTGTTTATTTAAAATGACCAAATAGGTAAAAAAGAAAACTAAAAGAAAGATATAATTGGAAATACTTAAACCTCTTTTGTTCAGTTGTTCTTAGTCCTAATGTCATCAGAGGTGTGTGATTGTGGAGGCTTGATTTGAGACAGATTTTATTATGATTAGGACCCAGTTTACAAACATTTAAAATTTAACAGTTTTATATCATTCTACAGTTGACACTCTATATAGGACTTCTCAATATATCTCAAAATTATTATAGTCACCATATTAATGTACACAGGAACACAAAGGACTGTAATCAGTGTTGGCTAATTACTTAAGCATAATCAACTGGAGCCACTTGTTTAATGGTGCATAAAATGTTTTAGGAGGCAAAGAGATGGTGAGGTGGTGAAATCATTAGCCAGCTACAATCAAGTTGTTCCAATGTCAAAGCAACAGATCATCCAGATGTATTGTTATAAATACAACCTTTTTATGTTAGATGGAAATATGTTTTTTCTTCCAGCAGCTACATATCTTGCAGATTGTAAACTCCACTTTAAATTATGGAGTCCACATAATGTGATTCATCACAAATTAATGGTTTTGATTAGATGAAAAATGTTTAACTTGTTTTAACTGGTAAATGTACAGGCAGTTTGGTGGAACTACAGTTTTTCTTTTCAGCTAAAATTTAACCACAACTCTTTTCCATGTATACTTCAACTCAATGATATACATGGTCATGGGTGACTTTAGTGGGCAAAGAGTGCAATGCAAAAAAAGTGCAATGCAAAAAAAGTGTTGAGGACATGCCTCTCTGGAAGGTAAGCCTTTAAAAATATATATATATTTTTTAGCATGGAAAAATAAAATGGAAAAATAGGACTAATGGTTTACTTATGCTCCTTAACTTTTTTAAAGAAAAATGTGCATGGGGACCAAGAATAGACATCAAACACCCATAATGCACCAAATATACGCTGTAGATCTTAATAATGCAACAGAGCGTCTTATTATAGCAGTCAAATGTCAGTTTGATTATTGTAATGCTTGAAAGGGTCAAGTGCTACAGCAGCTCTTTATTACTGCATCCATTTTTCATGACTTGCCACAAGGTATATTAGGAACGGGACCAGGTGGTGAGTAATCTCAAAGTGAAAGCTGAACTTTTTATGGCATGTTGTGGAAGACATTTAAAAAGAATTGCAAACAGTGGACTAAGAGAGTATCCTACTTTGCTGTTTTATATGAATGAAGACATTTAAAACTGTATAATTGCTTGTATAAAACTGTGGATAATGGCAGAACTGATAAGAGTCTGTTTAAACTGGAAAGCTCGTTGAGTCTGCACTGAGTCTGGCAGATTAACATTAATGTAGCCTTAGACTGACCGAATGTTCCCAGCAGTAGATTTCAAGTGGGATTTTGCACACAAATGATGGCAGTGTGGAACGGTACATGGACTGAAGCTTCATGTCTTTAGCCTCAGTTGTTCCTTCTTGTAGTTTCTTACATCGTCCAGTAGAACTTCTCAGGTGAACCTAAATGGTGGCATGGTTTTATTTGTGTCTTTTGTTTTCTGAGTCGGTAATCCTGGATGCACTCCATCTCTTTGTTTTGAAGTGAGATGGGCACAAGCCTATCTCACTGCTCTCCAGATTCTAATGCAGTTCCAGCATTGGAGGGATGTCTGGATAAACAGATGTGATGAATTAATGATGATGAAAGTCCAATAAAAAGCTATTATCTCACCTATGTATAGCAGTCAGTTAAATGACTCGGTTGATAAAGATCTTATCATGGAGCAGATGAAATAAGTGGATTACATTAATCATAAATGTTTCATATGGTTCAATATTTCATGTGTTTAAGTGTTATTGCCAATAATGTTACTTGCTTTAAGCCTAGGTCAAGGGTTTCAAATAATTGAAGAAGTTTTTCCACTTAAAAATAAATTACACTTCCTCCTTTTACTGTTGTTGCCCTGGTCAGGTTCACAGGGTGAACAGGGTAGTTAGTCCAAAATTACAAGTTTTAAAAATTCCTTTAGTAATTTTGCTAAATTTTAATGTGTGTTAATTTCTTTACAAGAAATGACACTTTATTTTTAAATTATATTTTACAATAACATTTTAACAGTTTTGAAAATCAAGCTATATCATCCAAATGTTTAGATCAGTGGTTCTTAACCTGGGTTCGATCGAACCCCAGGGGTTCGGCGGAGCCTCTGCCATGGAGGTAAAGACACACTTGTGTAAAGGTGTGATGATGCCCCGCTTTGCCATCACTTGCTGCAGAGGATCACATTACATTGCTTAGCCAATCAGAGCTGCGGAGGAGGAGCCCTGATTGGAGGAGCTCCACTCAGCATGGATTTGAACTTGTGTCTTTAATTACTTCAGCAAAGCTAACAGTTTTTACCAAATTCTGTAGCTTTCGTGTACTTCTAAATCGGCTCCTTAGTCGCATCTTTTCGGGGTTGGTACTGCCTCTAGTGGTGTGGGGGTGGTAGCACAACTAATATAACTATATTAGTTATATAGTTAGAATACTTAGAATACTGCAAAGTCTTAATTATTAATTTTTCATTTTCTTAAGAATATAGAGCTAATTAAATGATCTAAACAAAGCCTTAAAGTGGTTCCAGTTTCTCGTGATGGCCACCCTGTTGAAACTGGACAGTCATTTTCCTGGACAGTCAGCTCAGCTTTGCTGAAAACAAGACTTAGTGATCTTGGGGTGACCCAACTAGACTCTAGTTGGATAAACCCTATGTCTTGAATTTTTAGGGAACAAAATCATGTTTTATTTATCACTACAGAAGGGTTCAGTGACTGTACATATGAAACTGGTGGGTTTGATACCTCAAAAAAGGTTAAGAATCACTGGTTTAGATAAATCAGGAAGAAGCCGACATGTTTTCATAGAATCTTCTATGTTTGTTGCAAAATGCACTACTTAATTACCGACATGGTTTATGATGATAAAATATTACATGTATGTTTTCTGAGTGGACACCAGTGCAACAGTCAGGTTTAAGATTTCACAGGGGAAAAAACTGCTCAACAGTATTTTTTTTCTTTTAGAAAGAAAATAAAATGGCTATAATCCATCAGTGTCTTTCTTCCTGCAGATCTCACATCGAACTCTGCAACAAAATTTCCACCTAAAGGCTTTTTTACATTGTGTGTCACAAACAAAACATTAAAGGAGGAAATGAAGAAAAGAGGCTGAAGCACTCACTCAACACATCTTATTGTTATCCGATGGGGTTTTAAGAGTCTCCAGCAGACAAGTTCGGAGGCGAAATGAGAGTGTGGCAGTAAAAATCAGCTTGTGCCGCTGCTGGAGAAGAGGGATGGAGGGGGCCACCAAGAAGGGGAGATAATGGAGAATTTATGTTCTCCCTGAAAAGCCCTCTTAGCCCGATTTAATTCTCTTAATAGTGGCAAGATCTCAGTCGGTAACAGTCGGGCACTAACCTGCTCTGCAGTTTGAAAGCCGGACGTGCGGTGGGTAGGCGGGGAGCAACAGATGCATAATGAATGAACAAAGCCCTCTGGCTATAGAGACGTGATTGCTCTCAGCATTGTTAATGTTTCATGATTTTAATAGCTGCGTTCCAATGGGTTCACAGAGATATTTGGCAAATGTGCTGATGTCACCATGATGATGATGGGGTGAAGAGGTGAGAAGTGAAGCATTTCCTCTGAGATGTTTTATGAAATGTTGCACAAAGATGAATGTAAAGCAGATCGAATTGCAATATTTAGAGCTGACGCCAACACATGTCCGTCTAGGAAAGTTGAAAGTTCACATTTGCAGGCAGATCTTGTGTTCGACTTCTGGAGAACTCCAGCAGGAACATCCAATAAAGTGATTCCCCAAAACACCACACTGTCACATTTTTCACATTGGTTTAACATACTTACTGTTTAGTGCTCATGTGAATCCAGTTTTTGTCATGAAGTAGAATAGTTGCATGCAGACTTACTTTAACTTCTGAGTATGCAATTCCTACTTCTCAGTTCCATTTGGAAATCCCGTCAGGTTGTGACGTCTTCACACAAATTCACTAATAATCCAATGGAAAAGCAGAAGTTTGTTTGCAATGTTTATTTGAAAAAAACAACCTGACATACTGTTGACCTGACAATCTTTGTGTAAATTTCTTAACTTTACAGACTTTCTTACATTATTCCCAGCCTTTTCTGTAATTCTCTTTCCACTTCAGGTGGTGGACCCACACGAAGAAGACTTTTTCTGGTTTCTCTATTTTTTTTCCTTTTCATTGCTAGCTTACCTTTTCATTTAAATTGTCATGGCATTTTTAAAAGTGTCTTAGTCTGTCCACTCATCTAAAGCCCTGTTTAAAGCTGAAAACCCTGCAATGGATGCCAGTTAACACAATAATAATAAAAAACTCCACCATGTTGAGTTGATTTATTGAACAGATTTCCATCTACAATCATTTAGAGGAGGTCAATTTGTTTGGGAAGCTCAATTTTGGTAATCTTACTTTTGCACTCATGCAATCAGCATCAGTGCACTCAAGCAGCTCACAATCACCTGGGAATCAAACGGGATGGAAATCCGTGTGAGAGCATTGTTCTGAACTACAAATAGGTGAATATTCCTAAAAATGGATCGACCTTTTCAACTTAAAGTTGAGTTTTCTACGCAAGGGAAGGAGTTCAGGTTTATCAATGACTTGTTTATGCTAGTTGATTGGATGAAAAGACGTTTTGGGAACGGATTCAGAGTTGAATTACCTAACAAAAGAAGAAACGCAAGGTCTCTTCTTCCACGTTAATAGTTGGTTTAGGTTGATCAACTGAACAGGAGGCCTTAGGGGTATGTCCCTTTCTGGTATGTCTGATCTGAAGGAGACCCAGCACTCATAACTAAATGAAAGAACAATATATCAATTCCAGGCTGGAAACTCCCCCAGCAGAATCTGGGGAAGTGTTGCTTAGAAGAAAAATATCAGGATTTACATATCCATAACCATCATGACAATCTTTCAACTGATTTCCAACATGTGAGCAAGAGGATGGATGGATGGATGGATGGATGGATGGATGGATGGATAAGCAGAGTTGAATCTAAAACCTTTAATTAAATGCACAGTTCTCACTGTGGAACACGTGATTTTATTGAGTAAAATATTTTGTCATATAGCTTTGAGCCATCATAAACATAAATTTGAATTCAAAGTGTGACAATGCATGAAGCCAGGGAAAGCTGAAATGGCAAAAGGAACAAATATGCTCACCAACATGACCATGAGATTTTTTTTAAAGTTATTTTCCCTGACATTTTGTTTTTTGCTTCTATTATGTTCCAGTGCATATAGTTTTGATCTCCAGTACTTTTCTGAGAACTGCTCATTGTTATTTATTTATTTTTTTGGCCAAAATAGAATGCCATCTCCTTTGAACATAATAATTTAGCTCGCTGTCTTCCTGTGTAATGTTTTCATTCAACAAAAGGTTTTCTTTCAGATGTGTTGTTCTACATGCTAATTATTTACAGCCTTCTCCAATGGCAAGAATTGGTACTCTTAAGTTTCAGATTGTACAACTCTAATACTGCCACCTTTTTATTACTGTTTTTGATTAAGGATAGGTAGATAGTTAATCAGTTCTTGGGGGGTAAATATTTTTTTAGCAGCATAAAGCCAGCAATGGAACCAATATAACTAAGAGACATCCATAAAGTCTCATGTATTGTGCAAAAAATAAAGATAGCAATACTATCCAGTATAATAGCAATTGTAAATATTGAAAAGTATCTGATAGCAAACTAGATGGCAGTTTTACACACACACACGCACACACACCCATGTACACAAAAAGCAAGAAAAAAAAAAACAGCTGGCGACTTGGACTTCACCAAGACTTCCCTTTGTCAACAATTTTGTTCATGAGTTGTAAGGACAGAATTTGTAGGTGCAGCCAAGGTGATGCGGGGATCACCTTAGGATTACGCCTTTGCTTTTTGCAGATGATGTGGTTCTATTGATTTAATAAGGTCTTGATCTAGAACTTTTACTGGAGCAGCAAAATATCCACGAGAAGTCAGGAAGACCTGGAGAAATCTACAGTTCAGGAGTCGGAGTCTGTTTGCAGAAAACTTATTTAATTGTGCTCTTCATAAATCGGTAATCTACTGGAAAAGATTTTGTAAACACTTTAGTTTGTCTATTTTATAAGAAGAGGAGTTAGGAAGTCTGAATATCTTTGGCTATCAAATGACCTCCTATGGCCAAAACATAATCTTTGTTGACTTTGCAACACTTTGAAACTTGCTCAGACAGCTAACAAACTCTCTGAATGACATTGTTTTCTTTCTTTAAATAGAAGATTTTCTTTCTTTTGACAGATATACAAAACAACACTTGAACAAAAGCACCACAGCTATGAAATAACAAAAAAACACAAAATTCACAGCATGTTTTATAAGTCTTCAGCTTTTTCTTTCTTCCCTTCTGCCCTCTTGGCTCTCAGCTCATCGTCTTCATGCCCCACTTGACTCTGATGATAAGATCTCGGTCCCCATGGCAACTGGTGGGATTCGGAGCTATCTTCTTTTCCCCGTTTCTAATTCCTGCCCATTCATTTGCATAGAAATAACATTTTGGGATGAATGAGTGGTCCCCTCTAGGCCCAACCTGTGTCTATCTGAGCAGTCAGAGCATTTTATTTGTGTTCTTGCCTGCCAGTATGACAATGAACATTCACCTCGTGACGTGAATGATGAAACCGACAGCGAAGATGAGCCTGATCAGGTCTCTCTGAGCTTTGGGCCTCATTTTAATATTGCCTTTGGTCATGTAGTTTGATTACAATCATATTTCATCAAACAACCTCACTAAGAAGTTGGTAATGACATAATTAACCTACAGGGGGCAGGGCGGCGGGTATAATTGGGGAGGCTTCAAAGCAAGGCTGGCCAATTGGAAAGGTTGGAGATTTGCGGTATAGCGAGGGTGAGTGGCTGCCATGAACCGAACACAGACAACATCAGGCAGCATGGAGCTAATGAGGTTTTAATGACAGCAACTCTCAGGTCCTGGTAATGCTGAGCTTTGTGTTTTACATCTAGGTCACATTAAGTCTACTGAAAGACTCGATTCACCTCTCAAAATAAAACTTTTTTGCCTTTATTTTCAGATGTTTTTTGTTTTTTTTCCACAAAGAGGATCATTAGTCTTCAGAAGAAGTAGAAAGGAAATTATGATGAATTTAAGTTCATTGGGGGTTGTCGTCCTGCCTCTGTAGTAAAAGCTTTAGTATTCAAATCCACACAAGTGTCTGCTTTCAGGACATTTTGCCATGTACACAGTTAGTGGCCATAATTCTTGCCCTTTTCCTCTCGATGTGGTGCTAATGGACGACCTAAAGAGCTTTAGCACAATTTTCCATTTGAAATAAGATTACTTACACCAGTGGTAAATAATCATCTAAATGGTTTGATTTGCTGTTTGAGGACAGCACTAAGAAGGCTGTATTTTATATTTATTTAACAAAGTGAATGAAAGGTGATTATTAGGTCATCCGAGCTTCTTCAATAACTTTGTGTCAGAGTGTACAAGCTTATTGTGTATGTACTAAGTCCCGAGAGAAGGCTTAATGGACTTGATGATTCCCCAGTTCTCTTTAGCATCACCATTAGATGCAATATTTCTTCTGAGATGCTGAGTTTAGAAACCATTTTAGACTAGAAAAGAACTTTTTTTTTTTGTTTATTTAAAATATTTGCATTAAATGCAAATTTGATGGTCCAGTCAGTACCATCAAATCTGCAGAATCTACATTAAATTCTGTTCTTAAAGAACTTGTTCTTCTTATTTTTTTGAGAAGTGGACTTCAGTGGAATAAATAATCTTTTTCTGCTTCTCACACCAGGGTGAGCTATTTGTCAACACTCTGCCACCTTCACTACATCCATGGAGTTTCTTTGTGGTTTTCATCTTTTCCACTTCCCTTCCAGAAATATAAATTTTTGGTACAATCTCTCTTCTTTTCATTCCTTTAGGGAGACTTTGAAAACACCTTTGCGTGGAAGTAAAAAAAATCATGCATGCATCCTACCAAAGATTCAGTGACCCTCGAATACTAAGATAGTGAAGTTAAGTACATCGCAATGGAACAGTTGTTATCCTCCTCCCTGTATGGTTAGATGGTTCTAGATTTAAAAATTGAAGCATGTTCTATGGAAAAATTTAGATCCAAAGATTTTACAGCCCAACCCCCCAAAAAACGTGGGTGAGGGCAACACCTAAGCATGTTGCCATCATGCTTTTCGCTAATTTGCTTATCAACATACAGAAAACAGCTTGAAAGGTAAAAAGATTTAGTCAAAACGAGGAAACAAATGTGCAGAACAAAGGTTTCATCTCCAGGTTTCAGGCAGCATGGTTCAAAGTGAATGTCTGGTGATGAGAGGAAGGAGGGATCTGGATGATGGGTGCTAAATCGGATGGTTCCAGGGAATTTTGACTGGAATCGAAGTGGATGATTCGTGAGATTTGTTTGGTTCATGAAAAGAGTGTGTTGTACAGAGCAGACTGATGAAGTCAAGAGGCAGTAGAGCAAAGGGATATCAAAGGGTGATCTTGGTGAAGGTGAAGATTCGGTGATTGAATCCAGGACAACAAATAACTGGTGTGTTGTTAAAGCGGTAACATTTTTTTTTTAGATGATTCAAAGTCTGAAAAGTTGTCAAACGTAAGAAATGACAAAAGGGTGAAATGAGCAGCACCAGAGTCAAAGAAACTAACTAGACCAGATATATTCAAAGTTGGTCCTCAATGTCCTGAAGTTGTACCTGGGTGTATTGTTGGGTTTCCAACGGCTTTGCATCCCTGGTCTAACAGATTCAAATTAAATGGCTCAATTACTTCTTAAGTAGGCAGTCAACTTTTCCAGATCCTGTTAATGACCTCATTACCCAGGTGTGTGGAACCAGAGACAGATTTTTTTTTTTAAGTTGCAGGACACCAGCCCTCAAGGAGTGGAGCTGAATATCCCTGTACTAGATGTATAAATTTGATTATAAAATATTGTGAATACCGAACAGAATAGATGGCCAAACATGTAAGTGTATATAGGTTTTTGTGTGTTTCCATCTGGTCTTTCTCACCCATTGTCTAATGAATGATTGTGAACTTAGCTTTTTGCAGTCAGTTCTGTGATTCATTATTCCTTTAAGTGGTGTTATTCCTTCTTCCATGTTGCTCATGTATGAAACTTTGGAAACCCCATCAGCAGAATCACTTTCAGGAAATGTTAAAATTGTTGATGTTCCCCCTGACCCCTTTCTTCAGCTACCTCTCCACCTCTGTTGAGACCACGCTGGCTAGGCTTCAGAAGGAACCGGTGCTCTGAAACCCTGCAGGGTCACAGCAGTCGAACCCATCCCCAGTGGAGACAGTGAGAGACGGAGGGGGGATGCGAGTCGACTGACTTCCTGCCTAAAAAAGTCTAATCTTATAAGAAGGCTGCTGCCTGCTGACTGGGAAGCACTGGGATGCCAAATACAACTTTAAAAGCTTTTCTTTTGCACTCCACATCCCTTTATCACAGTCAGGCCATGTGCTGCAAGCTGAAAGGGGGACGCAGCAGAAGACTGCCTCGAAGGGGAACCCGGTGGAATCTCGAGACAGAAAAATAAAAAAAGCCTTAGTGTGCATTTATGCAGCATGTTTCTTTTCTTTCGGTGCTTTTGTCAAATAAAACAACACTAAATATTTAATATTATGTATTTCCTCTGGTATAATGCAGCTTTTGTTTTTACATGCTTTCCCTCCGCTGTCGTTAATATTAAAGGCTGCTGCGGCAGAAATAACTAAATTGATGCATTGTGTGGGCTGGTCTGCGGTGGAGCGGGTGAAATAACTCTCAGAGAGGGTCGTGCAGACACATAAAAACATTTGCAGTGTACACAGCAAGCACTCTGAAGAAATGACACTGACCTGTTTAAGTGAAGCATGCGTCTGCTAGTGGGGCGGGGGGGTATAGACAGCTCCAGAATCTGTCTTGCGTACATTAGTAAATATTCATGAACTGAATTTACATATATTCACAGAAACAAGCTGAACTAACAATGAAGCACATAAACAAGTCTAGCTGTTAGTCTCATTGCTTTTTCCTGGCTGTAATATGTGATTTGTAGTAAGAGAGGAAAAAAAAAAGATGTACATCTGGGTGTGTGGATTTGCAGGTGGAGTCACTTTCTGTAAACTTACCACAGGATTGTCATCTCAATAGGAAGTAATAGACAAGTATGTATTTTAAAATTTAATCTACAAATGTTTGATGCCAGAACTTTTTTTTAACATTTGTTACATTGCTTTCTTTTCAGATAGATAAATAGGGAGAAATTGCTTAATGTGTCTGGCGATAAATTAAACCTGTTTCTCGTGGTGGGAAGTGAATGATTTCTTCTTTATAATTGAAAAATGCTAACTAATTAATAATAATGAAAACAAAATGTTTTTTTTAGTGTACTTGTCTTTGATAACTTAAGCAGGACATAGGCAAAGCTTCACAACTCTTATTTTTATGATGTACTGCAATTTCTTCCTTGACCTTGAGAAAACGACAATCTAGTGGTTATACTTTTATACTGTGGTTAATTCAATCATGCAGATCCGATACCGTTGCATATATTTTATCACATAAAGTATACTAGCAGCTTTTCACTACATATTCAAACAATGTTTGGTCGCAATGTTACTTTGTGAAATAACGCTTTTCTTTAAAGCAATTTATCAAATCACAGTCATTACAGTCACTGATGAGCACTCAACTAACATCAGTTAAATATTAATTTCAGTAGCCTCTTGGCAAGGTTCAACTTGGACTTATTGTTATATTTAGATCATTCCATATTACCATGAAAAAAGTAATTAGAAAATATATCATTAAAGCATAAAAGTTTTGGCTCTCTGAGTGAAGCAAGGCCCCAACTCAGAATGAATGTAATTAACCTTGTCTGTTCACTCTAAAATGAGTGATCAGCTTTGATTTGGATTACAAATGGATGAAATGACCATGCTTCTTGGTTTATGTTTCAGTAGTATAGTTGTATTAAATGAAACTGTCATTAAACCTGAATATGCATTTATTTTCATGTATCTGTAATAAATCTGTGATGATTGAAGATGTATACAAGTCTCCTTATAATTATGAGATTTATGAAGGTCAGCTCTGTACCAGAAGAGATAAGCTGGAGACAAAGTGGATAAAAGGTGCTTGAGAGTGGGAAGGATGGATCTTATTTTACCATTTGCCCTGGGGCAGATGTATCTGGAGCTTCCTCCCCAATGGATTTTGGGTAATGGGGTTGCCTACTGAGGCCAGCCTGGGAGCTGGCTTCCAGAGAGGGCATTTCCCCCCCAGTCTTTGCCTCCCCATCCTTGACCACCTGATTCTTTCTGCTCCATCACACCATCACTCATGCAGGTCTTTGGGGTGCACATGCGACACTGAGGTGAGAGGACGGTTTTTCAACTCTGTGGCCTTTTGGCGGCCTGGATCCTAATTTTATTGTATAACTTGCCATGAGGTGTGGTGGGAACACCTAATGGTCTCCTCTCAAGTGTCTGAGCCCTTTCTCATATGTTCTATGGGATACCAGAAACTATGTAGACATGTAGGGTTCTGGGTATGGGTGGAGAGGTGAAGTGGCACCACCTACTGTCTGATGAGGGGTTGTTTGTGTGGTTTGAGGCTCTTCACCTCCCCAGAATAAAGGTAACCATCTTCTGGGTCTCGTGGGTTGCTCCTCTGAGGAGACATTACCTGGACCTGGGAGGCTCAAGTGTGTATGAAGACTGCAAGTGGCTATGTTTCTGTTTTTTATGTTGAGTAATTGTCTTTGTCTGCATGAGGATGGAATATGCGTTTGTCTCTATGTGCGCTTGTCTGTCTGCCAGGTTGGATTTCGGGCTGCCCCCTATCCTGGATCATCTTGGAGTCCCTACCAAATGTGGGGCCTACTTCCTCATCACACTTCCCTCTGGTGACTGATGCTTCTCTCTGACACTGAGAGCTGGCAGCTTTCAGTGTCTGAAACTGGGTGCTTCGGTGTGACATATCGTCTGTGTTTTTTTGATATTCTCTTAGTGTATTGACTGACTACCAGATGCTCTGGTACCTGCCTGTAACACCATCCCTATGTTTGTATTGCTGCTTTGTATGCTCTCTGGGACCACTTCTAGATCTACCACCTGCTTGCAGATTCAATCATTTACCCACCCCATCACTGGTCTGCATGTGGACCAAATTTAATCAAATTCTAACTATTCCAGATTGTTGCTTATTTGGTGCATGACTAATTTTGACAGCGAGTATAGTTCAGCTGTAATGAATCGACTTGACACACTAGAGGATTAAAAAAAAAACACATCAAAATTTAAAATTGCAAAACACTAGCTGGTTTTATTGTTTCAATAGACTAGGCTGTGAGGTGACTATAGGTACTATTGATGAACTAACTGGGAAGGTTTTGATTTAAGATTTTTTGTTGTTGTTTATATGCTGTAATGTTTTCTAACATCATAATGCTTGCCATCCCACCTGGCTTTACCTATCACAGTAGAAAAATCACCATAACAAAAAGTGTCTTGTCACTAAATACCAGCTATGTTTTGTGCATTTTATGGGGTTCCTCATTATAGACTCACCTTTACAAAACTGAAACTACACTGAAGCACTGTCATGTCTTAAGGCTAAGGATGCAAACTGCCCTCCCTTAGAATTGATATAACCCAAATTTCCTTTATGCAGTGCCTAATGACTTTGGTTTATTCTTTTTCATTGTAAAACAAGACATGAATTTAACATATCTACTGTTTATCTTGGCTGTGCCTCTTGCAGCTTTAAAAAGCTGAACATTTCCTGCGGCCCAGATATGAAGAACAATTTAGCTGTTCAAAGTTGTTTTAAAGTGCTTATGTGTGGCTTTTCTCAAACAACTTCCCAGCATTTTTCAAAGACTAACAGTAGAGATAACATCAAACACCTCTGTGTAACTTGATTTCAGAGGTTCCTCAATACTTTAAAGCAGCTGTTTAACATCTATTTTTTATCAGCCATCTTTAGAGATGCAGTGAAGATCTGGATGTACAGTATGAGCATCTGGTGTTGGGTTTGGTGCTGTCTCTGATCCATTTCACTGCCTCGGGTCATTCTGCTCTCTTTTATTCTCACTGTTCAGATTTCCTTAAGGTTTGTGGTGGACTCAGCAATAAGCTGGATCTCATATGAATACAACAAATTCGATATTTCTTTAAACTCAAGGACCCTTAGAATCCCAATGCTCTTTATTTTTTACAAATGTCAATGAAATATTACAGGACTGCAGTATGTGTCAATTCAGATGAGTCAAAAAAGGGTTCAAATCAAGATTTTAAATGCAGACAGGTTGTTATGCAAGTTTGTTGCATAACAGCACTTTGCAACTACTAGATTTGTAAGGTAGTTGCAATGCTTATACAGAGATGATAAACTTTAATACCTTTCAAATAACAAAACGTCCATACTGAGCCACCACATTAAACTTGTCCAAATTTTTCCAGTTAATTGATCACACTTCATTTGTTTCTGTCTACTTAAGACCAACCCATTCAACTATAGTCAGATTCAGTGAATTATTAAATGCCAGTAAGTAAAAACTCTTTAAGAAAACTAACAGATTGCATCGAACCTCTCGCTCTCTCCCTGTTTGAGCGGTTCTTCACTCTAACAGAGATAGATTGGGATTTAAAGAACATATCCTGATGAAACAAAGGTCATTTACATTATTACTGGAGACCAAATAAATGCCATCCTGAGGTAATGACTGACAGCAGATTATTCCTCTCTCATGCTCTGCTTCAAACATGACCACCTGTCTTTATCATGTCTGAATTGAAAAAGAAGAAATACATCCTGACTTTAACATGTTATAATATAAAAAACAGACTTTGCTTAACTGATTGCATTTGCCATCAGTGGAATAACGATGGAAATTTATGCCATGAACGTTTAAGAGAAAACTATTTGCTGTATGCCCCTCGCAGAGTTACTTGTTTTTTTATTCAATGACAAATTATTAATATTATTAAATTATATTCAAAAATTGTCATGAAAACAGTGTTTTATCTTTCTCTAAACTCAACGGAAAAATCTACATCAATCAAATAATTTCTAACCAGCATTTTGTAGGTCTGCACAGGCAATGTTGGCAACAAACCCTGTACGACACTCCATAACCAACTCTGGTGAGTAAGGAAGATTCCTCATAAACAAAGTGAAGTCAGTCATCAGTCAGATTTGATATAAAACAGCTGTTGCTGTTGTTCTGTTGCATTTTGAAGCCTTTCATTTTATTTAGATGTAACTCGAAGAAAAAGATAAAATGATTGAACTGGGGTCCAGGGAAGACAAAATAGATTTGAACATATCTCTTCAGTGTCCTTTTCTCACCCTAAACCTCAAAATCCTGATGGTGTATCAAAATTATCTATACAAAGATATTTAAATAAATGCCTAAAAGATTCAAAGAACTAACTATAAACAATGGAATCGTGTTTGATTAAATAAGGCAGTTTATTTCTAAAGAGTGTATTTACCCCTAGTTGTGCAGCCATCCAGAATTCTTTGTAAAAACACAATTTAACAGATTTTAACATTGTGTTCAGTCAGTTGATATTAGAAGTAAAAAAAAAACAACATGCTTTTACTTTAACACTTTTGTGAAATACTTACTTTTTGTACAGCCCCAAAGACAGTTTATTATGATATTTTAGCACTAGGATGACTTTATTCAACATCTAATTTTATTGGTAACTGTGAAATATGTTTTCATTGAGTCTGTTATGGTGTTCAACTATATTCAGAAAAAGAATATTACTCACTTGTAATGTTGTAAAATATCTACAGAAAATAGGTCATGCAGATGACACAGGGTTCAGAAGTTGGAATCAATGGATATGTGAGGGGATCTGCATGCTTTTAAATTTTAGACATGATATTATATTCATTTTACACACTAAAAAACAATATAAAACAAGTAGGAAGTGTTGCTGTTGGATTTACAAAGTGAAAATTGGATTCGAGATATAATCTCTGTAGTACAAGTGGAAATGTACACATTGTTAGATATATTACCTTGTCTAATCCACATACCCACAGAGAGGTTTTCTTGAGATTGATTCTGTTAGAATATTTAACTTCCAGCTGTGCGTGTGAGGATCTTTGTTAGCACAGCTGCTACAGAAAGGATGGCAGAACAATAAATCAAACTGTCTCTCCTGGAGCTTTTTATTCACCGCTGAATAATCTGAAGTTTTAACATAACAGAGTGATGTGCAGAGGAGACTCTTCAACAGACTGACAGAAGTTGATAGAGGTTGTGAATCCTCCTGGACATATCCTGTATCCATTATCTATCAATCATAGGAAAATCCAGCCTTAATGAATAACTTTTCAGTGTCCTACCATCACACGGTGCTTAGGTCAGAGTTAAATTTGACTCACAATGGTTTTCTGGAGCACCACTTTTTATATAAGTAGCTCAAATTCTCTTTCCTGAACACAAAATAGAACCATGTAGGTTGAGGGTAAATTTTCTTTGGAAAAAGATACTACACTTATTCCCCACAGACATCAACCCTAAAACAGCAATGCAGCCTTTGTGTCATGGCTGTTATCAAAGGAATGTTTTTTTTTGTTTGTTTTTTTACAATTCAGCAAGAGAATGCTTGCTTACAGCCACTTTATTCTTCTGCTCCATTATGTGCCCAAGCATCAAACTTTTCAAAACCCAGAACAGTGCCACAGTTCATAAAGGTTCAGTTGCATCACTTGAAACATTGTCTCAACGAAAATAACACACTAGTTGAGTTTGTTCTAGTCAAAATCTATTTGGTTAGACAACAATACAGAAAACATGGTTGCATATGGTGCAACTTCAACTGGGGTTAAACGGACACTAAAATTCAATTACTTTGTTTTTTCTCTCAGAGCTAAATCCTACGGAAGCGCATTGCTATCACGCAGGAAAAAAAAAAATTCGAGCGCTATCGCTCAAATTTTTTTTTCCTGCGTGAAAGCATTGCGCTTCCGTAGAATCCAATTATTAGTGACTATTGAATATTTTTAAACCCAAGGAACTGTATGTTTGAGTTGGGCCCAGTCATCTCAAAATTTTACAAGATGTTGAACTTTTCTTGTCGGTGAGTGTAATTTAAGGCTCATCATCTTTCTTCTATACTTGTGAACTTGTCCCTTGAAATGTGGAGCCCTGTTTAAAGAGAATAGCAAACATTTTTTTCCAGGCACAAAGTTTAACTTTATTTGGGATTGACAAGTTACACCCCTAGTTTGGGAAAGTTGTATTTTCTGTGGGAATGAAAATAATATAAATACCTTCAAATCTGAAAAGAAAGTTTTGTTTCTAAGAATTTCAGGACTTGTGTTAAGAGCTTAACTGCAGAGCCTTGGAGAGAAATTTTCCCACTTTTCTAACTTTTTGACTTCCACATCAGCTCATATGTCAAGATTCAGATTCAAACTACAATGTTCAAGGCAGGTTCCCACTTTTCATATGGTTAATGTGACAGACATGTTCAAGAACACTTGATAGAAGACAGTTCATTAAGTCAACCCTTTTCTGACTACTGCAGAAAAAAAGTGCAACGCCTCCAAATCATCCTCCACATATTTTTTATTTTTTTTACAATTTCTTTTTTGTTCTTTCAGTGAAATTTACCCACGATGCTCTTCTTTTCCATTCCATTGGGTCAATGAGCTTTGAAGCTGGCGCAATGAAGGACCGCATTCCCATCAGGGTCACCTTGCAGACATGAAAATGACTCTGATGTTCTTTTTCCACCAGCCCCTCGCCATCTTTCTTGTTGTTTTCCTCCAAAGGATCTTGAGAGAAGGCTGATGAGAATAATCTACATGCCAGAGACAGAATGAGAAGGAAAAGACGGCGCGGCAAAAAAAGAAAACTTTGAGATGGGGGTTGATGATGCAAGTTAGAGGCAAGACGCCTGATACCCCAAGCAAATGATCCAGCAACTGGAATGCAAACCCTTTGCAAGTTCAGGTAGGGAGGTTCACTTGGCGGGGGGGTTTCTAGGGGGATGTCAGTGTGTCGCAGTGCTTCGAGGCCTTTGACGCTGTTGTCACATTCTTTACCTGGAGAAATATTTCAGAGGTTAAAAACAATGATCAAGGAAAATGATTTATCAATGCGACTAGCACGTTTTCTCAAGAAAAAAACAACAAAATGTTACTCTGAAGGTACTGGAAATGGTTGTCTGTTTTGTCTTTTTGAAATTTTGTAAAAAAAAAAAAAAATAACAATAACAAATAAATAAAATAAAATACAGTAAAAGAGAGCATACACCTTGAATTCCAGTCAGATCAAATGACAACAGGAATGTAATCAGTTTCGTTTCAAATTGATGACAGTATTTAAAGACAAATACAGTTCATTTCAGTTTGTCAAATTTAATTTCTAATTGAGTATAGATGCAGTTTGCTCTGTTATCTTATTCAGCACTTTTCCTCAACTTCACAGGAATGAGCTGGATTTTTATGAAAGAATATCAACCAAAACTGCACACATTTATTACAGTAAACTAAAAAACGCATTTGCATGCATGACTTAGAGCGGTGGAAGATTTTCTATCATTGGTCTTTAGTTTAGCAGATTCTGCACACTCCACAGGTCCACAGCTTATTTGCAGGACTGAGATCCCTCATTTGTTGCCTTGTTGATATGTTTGGAGTCATTGGCATGGAGGAAACCAATCCATAGCCCATCCACACCATCTTGAGTGTTTTGGCCAACGATTAAAGTAAACTGAGGATTTTGTGGTCCATGGCCCAGTTAATTGATTTCTTAATCAGGTGCAGTTAAACTGTAACCTGAGCAGATTGACAGCCTGAAATATAATGTTATCAGTTTTGTTTTAGATTGCCAATCTGGACTTCCTCAGGTCAATTTCTCCTCCTTGCATAGAAGGTTGGAGTGATGGATGTTGGTCTCATGTTGTTTTGATCTTGGCCGTGATGATTGGAATGCAGGAACTGATTCTATGGACTGGTGTGCCTTATACACATAGATACTTAAGTTTAGTAATATCTGTAATTGGTTGATTTATGTCTTTGACATAAAATGGCACAGATATTAAATAAAAATGTCTTCTGTTGCATATTAGGTGATTGTTGTTCAGATGCTTAATCTCAAAGTGCGACATCTCAAACAATAAAATCTCAATTAGCCAACTGCCACTTTAAAAATGGCAAAATAAAGGATTTCCTGTCTAAAAATATGACAAAGGAAAAATTGAGCAAACTTTTATCTTTAGGTTTGATTATTGCATAGATCTTCTTACAAAATAAGTAAGGAAGCAGCTGGTAATCAAAAATGCTACTACCCCAGTGATGACCAAAACCAAGGAAACTGGTCATTTAACACTAATTATATCACTCCAATCACTCCTTGTTTGTAAAAGGATATTCTGTGCCTTACCTGTAAGACATTGAATAGTCGGTCTAAGTACATTTCAGAGTTGTTTGTCAGGTATGAACCATGGAGATCCCTCTGGTAATCAGAGAGCTGTTCCCTCTGTGTTTCAGGACCGAAACTAAACGGGCAGATGTAGCATGTGCTTTCTTCATTCTGGAGCCGAGTCTCTGAAAACCTCATATGCCTTGCCTTTAACAGAATGAGAAAGTCATTCAGTAAATACTTGCTTTCACTTTGATACTAGACATATTTCCCTGTAGATCAAAGTTCGAAAGAGCCTAATTTCAGCTGAAAACCTTATCTCATATCTGACGCTCTCTGCTGTGACCAAGTTCATTTTCCAACTGTCTACACTCCCATCTTGTAACTCAGGTTTTCCAAGCGCTCACAAGTCAACTCGGCAGCACCTCCACCAGTGAAAATACCACAACTTTGCTTAATTCTTTCTATGACGAGAAATATTAAGAGATGGAAGTTCTCGTACCAAAACAGCATTGCTGTTGCGAATATGCTTTTGTTTAACTTTTAATTCACGTTGTAAAATGCATTAAGAACTTCCCTAGATTACTGCAGAATAAATTCCTTTTATAAATACAATTTCAGTTACTTAGATATGAAGGCTTACAGAGGCTGAACGAACACAAAGAGTAAGAACAATTTGCATTTGCAGTCATTCATTCCCCAACAGGTCAAAAATGTAATGTAATGTAATCACTTTGACAGCAATCTTGTACTTGCAAGGTTGAATGTTTTACTCCAGGAAAAAGCACAAATAAAGAAATGTACATGAGTTAAAAGTATACCACATGCAATTGCAACAAATCTGGCACCAATGTGGATGTAACTTGTGCTGAATACTTCATAATGTCTTTGTTTAGTGATCAGAATCCTGATTTTTACATAATCACAAATTAAGCTTGTTTGTAAAAAATGTTTGCATTTTGACCATTACAAGCAGTGGTCATCATTTTGAGTAAAACTGCTTCTTTTTTCTATATATCAGTGCTTTTTTTTTCTTTTTCATAGTATAATATTATTTTTCTATATAATCAAAGAAAATGTTGCTGTGCAGTAAAGACTCAACCATAGCACTGCATCACATATTACTGAGACTTGAGAAGACATGAACAAATGGACAATCCTGTTCTGGTCGCTCTGATAAGATATAGTTTTTTTTTTTAAAAAATACATGGTTTATAGAAATATTCTTATTTGAAATTGGCTGAACATTTCAAAGTATTTTAGAGAAAAGAAAAAGAAAAATCCAGCCCAGTATTTTTTAAAAGTACATATTTATCTGTTGTGAGGGATCAAGAAAATTACCTGCTGGTCTTCTGTTCATCTCTGCCTTTGAAATCTGTTTTTTTATATATATATTTTATTTTCTTTAGCTAACTACACATCATCGTGACAAACATTATTGTCAGACTCTCTCTTGCGCTGCATTATAAGAAGGAATAAGAAGAAAAAAGCAAAATGAGTCTGCCAACTTGGAAGCAAACTTTCCAACATCTGAAGGAGTTTTATTCAGTGTACAGCTCAATTTTCTTCACATTCATGTTAAATTACTGCCTAGGTACCTAACCTCCTCCTCTTTTTACTCTTGTCACACAATGAACACTAAAAACACAGTGAGCTTCCCTTTTTATCTCCTGACACTTCAAAGAGAATTCATGCAAAATCTAACAGTCCAATTTTACCACCAGAACAGCTCATACAGCCCTCGTCTTCATCAGAGCCCAGGTGTGTCAGAGCACTGAGGTGGGCGGTAAGTGTAGGTGACACTGGGGGCTGAAACTGTGCAATAACGGAGTCGTTTATCAAGTAATTAGTGGATGGAAATAAACGTATATGACAGAATCTCTCTGTTTAAACATCAACAAAAGAGGTAATGATTGACTCATACTGCCAGAAAGACATTCTATTCATTTAAAGCTTACTTAAAACGAAGCAAATTGAGAACTCTGAAAAGAGTATTCCACTATTTGAAAAGCATCTCCAAGGCAAGGACATTTCTTTCTCTGTGCAATATTCTGCCAATAGACACAAAGAAATAAAGTCAACAGAATCATCAACAGAGCAACATCAGGCCTATTTTAAAGTCTTAACAGGTATTTTGGAATGTATGACACTTTCACAGCTTTATAAGGCGGGTGGCTTCTGACCTGAGAACCTGTCAGAGACGCTCTTTATTCATAAGTGTGGGAGGACTTCCGATCCTATGCTCTTTATAAAACTGTTTTATGGAACAGAACAAAAACATGATGAATCTCCTTAAGTGATTATCTTAAAAACAAAATCTCAAAAAGCGAAACCTGAAAGGAGTAGAAAATGGTTTCATTTGTCTGATCAAATATGTACTTAAAACCATCACTGGTGTTTATCTGCAAAAATGTTTCTGCCATGATTTAGTGAATTTGTCGTTTGGTGATATACATTTTGCAGATTTGAAAAGAAATTTCTGAAAAATACAAAGGGAGACGACAGCTTCCGTTTCTTCTCTTTTTTTTTCATCTTAAGTTCAAATTCCATTTCAGTTCTTGTTCATACAGTGCAAATTCACCACAAATATAATCCATATCCATGCACAGTATGATATATGACATGTTTTAGAAATATGAAATCAAATCAGTCTGATGCATTTCAATAATACAGACATATTCAACTTTCAAAGAAATAGTTCCATTTGAATTGCAGCTGTAATAAAATGCAGTAGAAATTAGTTTGTATTAATACTTAACAAGCATGTGGTGGCAATGGAAAGGAAGAACCAGACTATGAACCGCCTGCTGCTCTGAATAATGAGTTCCTTTATTAAATACCCACTAATCTGCAACAAACATTTCTAAATTAAGGTGAGGGCATCAACTGAAAACAGTTATTTATCCTTACTTCTTCTTCTTTTTTTTTCTATCAAGTACATGGGATTATTATTTTTTATATGCTAGGGTCAGAGGCACACGAACGTAAAGGTTCCGCATGGACTCTGATGTTGAGGTCAGAGCAAGTTCAGAGCCAGTCCAAAAAGAAATACCTAATTTTATTTTGCTTTATATTTTTCCTTCTAGTTTTATTTTTAACAGACAGCAACCTTCGCAAGAACAAAGAGAGAAAAATTAAACCAACCTTGTTAGTGAAAACATTTCAAGGAAGAAGTCTGTTCAGCAAAATCAAATTTTACACTTTGAAGATCAATTCATCCATCCTTCCATTTTCTTACACACTTATCCCTAGTGGGATTGGGAGGGGTGCTGGTGCCTGTCTCCAACAAGACATTTCAGGCGAGAGACGGGGTTCACCCTGCACAGGTCGCCAGTCTGTCGCAGGGCAACACAGAGAAGACAGGATAAACAACCATGCACACACACACACACACACTCTCACACATAAGGAGAAGCTCACAATTAACCTGACAATCATGCTTTTGGACTGTGGGAGGGAGCCGTAGAGAACCCACATATGGACAGGAAGAACATGCAAACTCCACGCAGAAAGATGCCGGGCTGGGAATCAGCATGGGGTCGGTTTTTTAAATGTAACTTCATATCTACAAAAACAATTTTATTATTTGTTTTGTTTCAACCAGGTTTATAACAACGGTTAAATACATCTTTAACATCTTTAGTTAAATCTAATAAAAATATGCACAAAGAATTTGTTTAAAAAAAACAGTAGGTTGTTTTTGAATATTGATCATTAAACTTCTAAACTGATGTGCCGGATCATGGAAAGTGTTGTCCTTTTTCTTGAGATGAAGCTTTATTTATATTAGGCTTATTTAATACAATTTTAAAGTTCAAACCATGGGAACAAAAACCTTATAAAAAAAATCAGAAAACGCTGCACAAAACTTCAGTGTTAGTGAATGTTTCAGTTGCACGTGAAGTTCTAAAAAAAGTTTCATAAACATTCAGCTTAACTGCTGAGTCTGCCTTTACACAAATCTGAGAAAATGATCTCTTGTACATAAACACATGTACCACCTTAAAATCACATACTGTCAGGGACAACAAGCGAATGTCCTATTGCATTTGTTACCATGGAAACAAGAGAAGTAATGACGAAATAACGGTTGTATGGGTTGAGAGACTGCCAGAAAGTGACATGAACAGCATTGCTTCTTGTTCATGTTTTTATTACAGTTTAGCAATGCAAATAGAGAAAGTTTTAGATCCTTACAGTTACAACCAGTGTCGTCATCTGTGGGGTTCTGTGGGTTACAAGAACTAAGCAGAGCCGCAGCCTATTTGCTCCAAATACACTGAACCGGTACTGCAGTCCCGTCTCTGGGTAGAACAGTCTGTTCAGAAGACGGACGATTACAATCTGAAGACCTTTTGTTGGAGCAGCCTCTCTCTCAGCAGTAGAGGATCAGTAGGCGCCGTTCAGAGACGGGAAAAGAGTTTAATCTCACATCACATCCCAGAGAAGGACAGCAGATGTAATGGAGTTTCAGTGAAGCTGTGAAAGAGTGCAAGAAGAATAGGAGAATACGTCTAATGAACACCAACACCACTAGTATTAAAGAGCCTGTGATGAATGGTCTAGTTAAACAAATACTCATTGGTATTCTGAAATAAACACAGCAAGAAAAACTTTTACCCACTTCTTTGCTACGATCCTTGACAAATATTCAGCTAAAGCAAAAAAAAAGGTTTGTTGACTCAAAGTCCTGTTTGTATTAAAAAAAATAAATTAAATGTAATTACATGTTGTGCTGCTCTATGAATGCTGGTATGTACCTGTGCTAGGAAGTTTTTTTTTTTTACACTATAATGAATATCTTTGCAAACTCACAAGCAGCTGATCTGCTGAAGGGCACTAGTACATTGTATTTAAAATAAACAGCTAGAAATGTAAAAAAAAAACAGTTTAAAATTTGGCTATCAAAATCCCAACCAATGCACATGTTTAGTAAACTTCAAAATTTTAGCAAAGTGAGACATTTCACAAATGTGTCTACCGAAACTGAGGAAAATACTTTTTTTTAATGGACTGTTATATGTACAAAAATAAATACATTTAGAGTGACAACTATAGGATTGGCACAAACTAAAACTAAGCTGTTAGAAGGCTATGAAATGCAATCAAATCTCACTCTACGCACACTTTGGAAAAATTGTCAATGGAAATTAGGCAGCAAAAAGTGAAGGTCAGACGTCCCCAACGCAGTTTCTCCCCACAGTTCATCCCAAGATGCTTTCAAAAAAAACAACAAACTATGTTGACAGCAGGAAGAAAAGAGCGGACAAAGAGAACATTTTGCACCGCATGTGGGGAACCAATAACTGACAGAAACACAAGAAATCTGAAAAGGCTTAAGAAAGCAAGCTGTCTTTATGTCATTCCCAGACATCAGAATGCAGGGAAAGCGACAGCTTCTCAACAGACTATTTCAACATGTCTTCTAAATGCTGCAAAGCAAAAAGAGAGAAAAATAAAACATTCGAAAGAGGTAGGCTTTATCTACCGTTAACAGTCATCTACCCAAACTGCTAGGCTGTTTTTACAGCTCACTGAAATACTGATTCTTTTGTTGTATTATTGTGATTAGAGAAGTAGATGATAGATACCAGATTTTCTCTCTGTTGAGCTTCATTAAGCTTATTCCCAACCTAGATTAAAACTTGTTTACTACATCAACTTGAAAAATATGATTTTTGTACAGTGTTGATCAAAGTTAACACTGGCGTTAACACTGAAGTCAGTATTACAAGAGAGTGGGAAAAAAGAAGGTACAATTTAATCATACACGGGAGAAGCTATATGATGCAGTGATTGTAATGACTATGTAACAATGCTTGGACCTTCTATTCTATTTTTGTATGTGTGTAAAGTGAAACCAGCTTTACGTGTGTGTGTGTGTGTGTGTTAGTGTTTTGTTTTGTTCGAATACTGAAATGGTCTGACACAGAAAATCCCCCCACACACCACGGTGATTGGACAGCTGTGTGGAGACGAGCTGATTGGGTTTGTCTTTTCATTTTTGATCCTTCTTATGTGAACACTTGAATGAAACCTCATTCCCCATGAGACAAGTCTGAAAAGGTTTTCAAACAACATCACTTCTCAATGACAACCGACACTTCGCTGCCACTCCTATTGTGGCAATTTGGAGTAGATCGAAACACTTTTGATTTAACAATTGATTTCAAAACAACGCATAAAGTCATAAACCAGCCCTGACAGATTATTACTTCGTCCCTGTTGAGAGAATTCATTCACCTTGACCATATATATTTAAAACCTTGAGTTTACTGGGTTTTTACCATAAACATGGTATGAAACATCTTTAGCCTTTAGAAAATTCTGAACCCTATTCACAAATAAATGAATGGAGATAATAAAGAAATTTGGCATAAATATTATAAAAGCAAAATTACCAATAGCTTAAAAGGAGATTAAAAAAATCATTAAAATATGAGTAAAAAGAAGTATAGATTTAGCTACTTAATAATCTCCTGTTTTGTTTAGCTAAAGCTGAATGGAAAACAAGTCTATTGTAATAAATTAATTGTAACTGAACACATTTCAATTGGAAAGATGAGCAATATTCTCAATTCAAAACCCAATTCTGTTGTTAAATTATTGGGTAACTAGTCATGTGAGTTAGGTCCTCTAACTATAAGATTGTTGCAAGGTGCTATTATACCCATTCAGTTTTCAAGTGTTTCATGGAACCCTGTTTATTCATGTAGCTTTTTTGAAATGATATTGTTTTTTATAGAAATGTGGACTGTCTTTGCTCCATCGTGATTGTAATTTAACCTCAAAAAGGTTGTGGGTGAGTCTTTGCTTCATGTAATGTTTTGGTCCACTGTTCACCTGTAATGGCAGTGTGGGGTCATTTTTACAGCTCAGCAAAGCAGTGTCTATGTAGACTGATATGCTGTATGGACCTGTATGCTGGTCCATACAGCTTCCAGCATTCAAATCAATTATTTCAGGGACACAGTTGGTTAAGATGTATATTATCCAGCAAAATTAAAGTGGTCAGGCGGGAAACTTTGTCAGTAACTGGTGGATTTTAGGGTAGAGACAGGATTATTCTACCTACCGCACCAGGAGTCAACTTAGACTAGAATGCAGTATGGATTCCAGGAAGCATTGTTGGAGTCATATATTTTGACATCTTTTATTTTTTAGTTTGCTGCTGCATAGTTGTCATTATATTTCTCTTTACAAAATACAAATGGACCTGCACATGTGAAGTAGCCTCACAATAAAATGTGTGGAACAGGTACAAAAGTGCACACTTCAAATTGTACAAAAAAGAAAAAATAAAACCCTTCAAAGTTGTACAAAAACTTATTTTTCAGAAACCCATTTTCCTTTTGAGTCACGGCTTTTATGCAGAAGCTCTACAATTTAAAAGCAGGAAAGACAGAAAGAATGAAATTGCATTGCAAACTTGTTGAGAGATAGTAGGGAAAATGCTACAAAGAACCAAACAGAAAAATAACTTGACACATAAAATGTTACTTTAAAGTATAAAAAAAGTCATAATTATAACAGTAGATGCTGATATTTGGAAGCTCGCAGTTCAACAAAAAACTAAATGCAGTCTTCAACTCACAAATGCGGCGTTCTCATTGGGCAACTGTTTATTTTCATGCATAGACAATAATTCTACTTGGTGGAAAATTGACATTTAAATCTCCAAATTGTGTGAAGCTTCCAAACAAGAGCTTTTCAACAGGTAAATCTCCCCATGCAGCTTTTCATTTTCATAATACAGACAAGCTTCTGCAGAGACGAAAAGCAGCAAAGATAATAAATTGGATGGAAGTGTAAAGCTGCTCTGTACATCATTTTGTTTTCATAGAGAAAATGTCCTCTCTGTGCCTGTTTGTTTTATTGCTTTATCACAACTTTTTCAACAGGACTCCAAGCACTTGGGTGTCATTTATCCATACTGCATATTAATACTTAATTTTTATTTGATTTGCCCTTCCTTTGCTGTTAAGCCATCCACAAACAACCACATATCCTTCAGTGCGGAAGAAGAGCTCCGGTTCCAGCATCTGTAGGAAACTGAAATCGCCTCAGATCCTCCTAATCTGAGTAATTAACTCCTCCCTTCACGGTTGGCGGAGGAGAGTTTTCATTCTAATGATTTGATTCACTGATCCTTTAAATTTAGCCCCACAGGAAGAGATTCAAATAAAGCTCTTTTCATTTATTGTCTTTTTGCCATTTATTGCTGAATATTGAATTGTGTAATAAAAGCCTCATTGAGTTCGTGAAACATGAAAGCAAACAAACCTTTGGGCACACTCAGGCAGCTTCCTGTCACCTCAAGCAAGTTCATGGCAGATTAGCCTGAGACCAAGCTCCGCTTTTTTTTCTTCTTTTTTTAAAAGGCAATTAGTCAGAAATAAGAAGTTAAAAACAAATATATTTAGTTGGTTTAGCAAAGGTGGATAACAGCTGAAATAGAGTCACTGATTAGATTGATCAATTTCTATTGATAGCTTGTTGCTAAAGCCACAGATAAGCCATCAAAGGTGGTGGTTCCTGTCTCCACCTTGCCTTGGTGCTGATGGCTGTCGACTATCAGATTTGGCTATATGAATATGAATGTGCTGCTGTATTAACACACCGGAGCCAACTTCACTTCAGCAATGGAAAATTAAAAATGGTTGTTAGAGGTTGTTAGATCTTTATCTATTAGGAATCTATTTACCAAGTTAATGGCAAAAAAAGAAAAATAGGTTATGCTCTCAATATCCAGCATCCTGTGTGTGTGTGTGTGTGTGTGTGTGTGTGTGTGTGTGTGTGTGTGTGTGTGTGTGTGTGTGTGTGCGTGTGCATAGCTATCCTACTTTACTTCCTAATTGCAATTACCAGCATTGGCCTGGGCTATTATCTTTTTGACAGTTTACAGAAGTTTCTTTATTAAAGATCTGAAAGCGTCTAAGTGGGTTAGGCGTCTTGAGCTTTTGCCTCTGCGCTCTTGACAGAACCGCCCCCCCCATCCTCCTCCTGTTCCTGCGTTTTTAATTGCTTGCACCTCGACAGGTCGGAGGCGAGGTGCCTGTGCCTTCTCCCGCCCCTAACATCGTCCCACCAAGGAATAACCCGTCAGCAGTTAATGAGGCTCGAAAAACAAATCCCATAAAAGACGATGTCCTGTCACAGGAGGAGACTAAATTATATTCAAAGTTAAACAGAGTAGTGGATTTTATGATATTAAAAAATATTTACATACTGTACAGTTGCTTCACGTGATCTTCTCAATTGAAATCTTATAGCCTATTGGCAAGCTTGGTTTCAGTGCAAAATACTACATTTAATATTTTAAGAGAAATTTCAAGATCAAACTTTGACAAAGAAGCACATAAGCACATTCCAGAATATGGTTCTTTGGACAGTAATCATTTGCTGCAGCAGAACCTGATCAGCTCACCACCTTATAATCCATAATGAATTGTACAATATATCAGATTGTGGCAATGGAAAATGTGGAACAACTCTAAAGACCTTAGTTATATATAACACTTTAAATGTTACATAGTTCAAAGTTATATTAAAATAAACTAAAGTCATTTTTAAAGTTCTTTAACTAGGATGTAGGATGTAGTAGGATGGTTCAGTTTTAGATAACATTCGCTAGATAGCTGTTTCCATCCACACAGTCCAGTCACATTAATGTGACCATCTGTCAAAAGCCAGAATAACCACCTTTCGCAGAGCGAACTGCTACGAGACGTGCAGGAAGAGAGTCACTTAGGTCCCTGAAGGTCTTCTCTGGGATGTTGAGCCATGCCGACTCTAATGCCGTGGCCAGCTGCGCTAGATTACGCGGTTGAGGATCCATGGCGCGAACAACTCGATCGAGATGGTCCCACAGATGCTCGATTGGGTTTAAGTCAGGTGAGTTTGCTGGCCAGGGGAGGACGGTAAACTCATCCTGGTGCTCTTCGAACCACGCACGTACACTGGCAGCTGTATGGCACCTCGCATTGTCCTGCTGGAAGATGCCATCATCCTGAGGAAAAACAATGCGCATGTAGGGGTGGACATGGTCCGCAAGGACAGATGCGTACTTGTATTGATCCATCGTGCCTTCCACAATAATCAGTGAACCCAGAGAATGCCAGGAAAACATTCCCCAGACCATAATGCTCCCGCCTCCAGCTTGGACCGTTCCTGCAATGGTTGCAGGGTGGTTCCTTTCAGAGGTTTCACGCCTTATACGCCAACGTCCATCTGTCCGATGGAGCATAAAACGTGATTCATCTGAAAACGCTACCTGTCGCCACTCAGTGGACGTCCAGCTGCTGTACTGGCGTGCAAATTCTAGCCTTCGTCGTCGATGAACACCAGTCAGCATAGGTGCACGAACCAGGCGTCTGCTTCGGAGGCCCAGACGCAGCAATGTTCGCTGAATAGTGGTTTGGGAGACACTTGTGGTAGCCCCTTGGTTCATTTTAGTGGTCAGTTGCTCAACGGTAGCCCGTCTATCTGCCCGAACGCATCTCCGCAACTGTCGTTCGCCTCTGTCATCTATGGCCCGTGGTGCACCACATTTGCCACGTCGTTGATTTTGGACAGTCCCATTTTGCCATGCACGGTACACTTTTACCACGGCGGCAAGCGAACAGTTCACAAACTCAGCCGTTTCGGAAATGCTTCCACCCTTGGCCCGAAAGCCAATGATCATGCCCTTTTGGACGTCGGATAAATCGCTTCGTTTCTGCATTACGCCAACGATTGAAATGTTTTCCGAAGCCCACACACACCCTTTATATACGCTCAACTGCACTGTGCTGCCACCTGCCTTCTGTGATTGGTTATTTAACTCTGAAGTGGAAAGTACGTGGTGGTCACATTAATGTGACTGGACTGTGTAATTTTCATGCAAATTCGGAGTAAAGTTTTACAATTAAGCAAAATGCAAATTAGGCCTTTTTCCATCAGCTGGTTAGGAGAAAATCAACCATGATTCACAAAGGGTAATTTCACCTGTTGTTGACATTATGTGTCGCTGTAATAAGCAGGAAGTAGAACTAGCAGATTCAGAAAAATGGAGAGAGCTTTTTCAGGAATGTGTTGCTATGTAATTGATCTGTCATGTCAACTAGTATTGGCAATGTTACATGCTGTCTGGAGACATGGAGAAAGAAATGCAATGCTAATGCAAGCTAACAGTGGAAACAGCTGATCAGGCATGTGGGGTAAATGTTCACTATGTCGGAACTCATTGAGCAAATTGTGTTTCCCTTTTACGCACTAACTCTTTTTCAGAGAAATCCAAAAAAATCACATGAAGGGATCAAAAAAGCCTTTAGGTAAAACTGAGCAAGTGATCTCAAAGTCTTGTCACTTCCGTCAAACTTTTCTAAAACAATACTTCAAAATGCACACAAGAAGGATAGATGGAAAAATAGTTGTTGGGAAGAAAGAAAGAAAAAACACATCTAAAGCAAGTGTTCAAGACTTTCTCAACAGAATTTTAAAATTTGTTTTACCAATTTGTGCCAAAACGTTTTGATGAAGTTGTGTTTTAGTTCTTGGTTCTTAAGAAGCGCAACTTGTCTGCAGCTGCCATTTCCTTCATGCCACTTGGAGGGGAAAGTCCTGTACTCGTTTCAGTGTTCGTGCCTGAATGCGCGCGCTTGAGGGTCAGTAGTGGCTTATGGAATAATCTGTAAGACATAAATTAATTGTCAGAGCTGTCAGCAGCTGGAGCATGCAGCCCTCAAAGAGGCAGCTCTGGAAAAGATTTGAAAGATGATTTGAATATTTCTCTCTGCTTTCCCCTGTGTCACATTTGATTTGACAGACCTTAATAGCTGCAGACATCTGAAATTCACCAGAGCTGGAATTAATGCTAAAATGGAAATCTTCCATGGTTCTTTTTTTTTCTTTCTTTCTAAGAAATAGGGGTTAAGAACCTTTGGTGCTGTCAATATTTAAACTTTTGGAATTAATTTAAGGCTTTGCAAATACAGTACATCTTTACAAAAAAACAATGAAGAACCCACCTTTGATACACATCTTTCTTGCCTGTGGAGGTTGTAGTTCGATGCTTACCAACTCTGAACCAAATCAAGAAACCAGGCTAGTTGGAATTATCACAATTTTGTTCTGTTGTATCAGGATCTGATTTACGGTGCATCTTTCTGATTATTCATTTAGTCTGATTGCTTCAAATTGATGGTCTTTTTAAGATACCTTTAGGATGGTGTATCTCAGGGTTCTGTCTTAGGGTCTGTGCCATTTCTATCTTATATGTTTCTGCTTCATAATATTTTGAGCACTATATCACCGCTACACAAATTATATTTTGGTAAGCATATCTTTTAACACTCATGAGGTCTTTTTAACAACTGTATTACATAAAAATGAAAATCTTTGTGTTTCAGAAGAGCATACATATATAATAATTGAACTCTTGGTCCTCTAGCCTCTTATGTCAAGTCTCTAAATGTGTATGTACTTATTAAAGTAGTAGAGTGTGCAATTTAACTTTTCTATAATTAATGCAGGTTTTACATTTATATATTTGTTGTGAAAACCTATTTAATCAAACGTTTTAAGACTTGCTGAAACCTTGTGAAAGGCTCTTAACTAAACATCAGTGTAATGAGCTGGGAGCAGGCTGTGTAAAAGGTCAAAGGCAAAACTGCTACTACTTTCAAAAAGCAAAAATAAAAAATAAAAAAACTGGTACTATCTTACCAGTCCAAGTCTGGACTCTCTGCAAACCAACGGATGCACCAAAACTCTGTTACATGTCTATTACAGTCAGTTTGTGTAGTTTATGGCATGTATGCAGGCTGATTGTAAAGTTTAAAACCTTGATAACAGAAGGAAAGTAGATGAGAATTTTCTGCTGCGGTCCAACCAGGAGGAGGTTGTAAATACGTAAATACTATAACTCTCTTTGCCTATCAAATTATTTACCGTCCTGAGTGATTTTATTATTTTCCTTCCCCTCCTCAGAGAGGAAACAGCAGTTTTATTTTCTTTTGATGCCACATTCATTTACTAGTAATTGGTTTTTCTCGCTCAGTCTTTGAAAAAGTTGCGGAGCGTCAGTAAAGTGCCCCTTAATAAGCAAACGCCACAATCATCTAGTTGCAGGTGTTTATTTTAGACAAGGCGACACTTCATAACAATGCAAACCATTATTCTGTTCCATTCGAGGGAAGCAGCACAAACTCATCTCCTGATTCTCTTTGAAATAACTGAAGCTGTTTTTCAAACATTATTTCACCTTCAGTAGTTGGAGTGGTTTTCATTATTGGTTGTCCCTCTTCTTTTGGAAGAATTTACTTTTCCCCGTGTGAAAAACAGAAAGAGGGAGGGATGAAGGGCTGGAGGGGTTTCAGAGCTGTAATCTGGTTTAGAAGTCATGCCTGGTCCATACACTCCAGTAAATTTCCTGTTGTAAATGGGGGCTAATGGGGGAAAGGTCTGTGTAATTCTCTCTCCATTAGCTGCTCCGCCTGGCCTAATTGCCCAGCCGAGCCTGAACAATTTTGTTAGACGTTGCCCGGGTAATTATGGCTGCTTTGGCTAAAAATACCAGCCGACTTGGATCCAGAGTCAGGCAGTGTTTTTTTTTTTTTTTCATTTCCTTTTGTCTTCACATTCAACCATCTCCCTCCTCCTCTTTCTCTTCCACCCACCAGCAGGCAGCTCCAAGCCGCTGGGACCTACTGAGCTGTAAGTAACGTGGATATGAAGGCCAAGTTGTGACGGAGGCGATCAGATGGGCTGAGGGAATCGAACCAGTTTGGTCCTCCAGACACGTTTCCACTGCTGGTGACAAGTTGAAGGACAATGGCGAGGCATGATGTTCAGAACGATAATCCTGCTGTGGCTGCCACCAAGCGGCAGCTTTTCTTCTCCAAAGCCATGCAAATGGTTTCTGATTTATGGTTTCTTTTGAGAACCCAACTTTACAGACGAGTCGAAAAGGTTAAAATATTTTTGCTTAGGAATAATTAGCTTTAAACAGAGCAAATCTATCGACTCCATCAGTCAGTGACTGGATCTAAAACCAAGGGGCTCAGCACAGATTCTCTTCAGTAGTGACGCTCGAGTAAAGTGTTTCAAGCTACACTTAAGCCATTGACCTTTATTCACAGGTATATCAATTAAAGCCTCATCTCAATAAATTAGACACGTTTTTCAAAAATATTTCAGCAGCTCAATTCAGAAATTAAATCTGACATACTTGTAGATTCATTCACTGTGTTATGTATTTCAAGTACTCATTTCAGTTCATTTTAGTAATTATGGCCTAAAGCAAGTTAAAAACTTCAGAGCTCTGGGCAAGTTCTTGTACTCTTTAGCGCGGTACGATGCTTCTGACTGGGTCTCTGGAATGCAACAGTTGCAGTCCATATTGGAAATGTTTTTATCTACTCAGATTTCCATTATGCCTGAATATGGCTACTCATAAGAAGCCAGCTTCTTTAGCACTGACCTTTTGATTTCTACCCTTGTGAAAGTTACTGCCTTCTGAGGAGCTATCCAGTTACAAACCTTCCTCGTGATTGCTGTAACATGTTAACACATCTCCATATTATTTTCCTTATTTCACTACTACATATATAGTATCCACATTTTCTGAGAAGTAATATTTTGGATTTTACCTATAAGCCACAATCATCAAAATGAACAGAAATAAATGCTCAAAATCTATTGCCCTGTCTAATGATTCTATCTAATTGATATATAATTTGATTAATACAATTATCAAAATAAAAAAAAAGATAATGTATTTTTATTTTCAGGGCTTTTTTTTCCTTTTACACTGCATTCATTTAACCCTCCTGTCATGTTCATTTCTGAGGTACAGTAATAATGTTTGTGGGTCAATTTGACCCGTGGAGTGTTTCATCATGCAATAGTGTCAGAAACCAAAAGATTCCTCCAAAACATTTTTGTATCTGATTTTTAACTCCAATACTAACCATTTCAATCAATATTTGTACAATGATGATTTTTTTTTTTACAAATAAAAGATCAATGACAACAACTTACTCATTTACTCATGAAAAAAAACCTAGAAACAAAAAAAAAATCCATTAATTTCCTTGAAATTGATCTTTTGTAATTTTTTTTTATATTACTTTTTTTCAGTGGGTGATCTTTATAATTAAACTTTAGACACATAATCTTTTCTGGGTCAAACTGACCCGCTGATTAAAATCAAGACAAATTAGTCATGCAGAGAGTATTTATGTTTCCCCCCGAGTTCTGCTGAGTGTCACTCAGTGTGGGTGGAGTTTGCCAACAGGAACAGAAAATGTTCCTGTCAAAAACTGTCTGAACACCTGTTTTCTCGCAGTTTCCTAGTAAAGTAAAGTGCAGTGAGAAAGTGGGCTTGTGTGTGCATGTGTGTGGGTGTGATGGTGTGTGTGTGTGTGTGTGTGAGTGTGTGTGTGTGTGTGTGTGTGTGTGTGTGTGTGTGGGGTGTGTGTGTGTGTGTGTGTGTGTGTGTGTGTGTGTGTGTGTGTGTGTGGTAAATATAGTTCATAGCTGGAAGGAAACAAATAGAGTTTGACTTTTTTTTTCTTTTCTACCCTTCATCTTGACTGCTGGGTCAAATTGACCCAAACAGTAGTTCTGTGTAGAGTGCACCTATTAAGACAAATAGAAAAAGTTTAATGAAAAAAATATATATATACTTCCAACTATTTTTAAACTTTAAAACGGGTCAATTTGACCTACAACATAACAGTAGGGTTGAGATGGAAATGGCACAGAAATGTTTCACAAACCTAGCAAGCAAATCTGGTTGCATCACCAAGAAAGAATAATGGACAAGTGATACAGATCTTTGATTCGGCCATGCTTTATTTTATTCCTTTTATTTCATTTTCATTCAGCAAAGTGCACGAGTTGTTTTTATTTGTGTGCAGGAGTCAAATTTAATGTTCCCCATCCTTTTCTTTTTTTGAAAGCCTGTCTGATCCCAGACAAATGTACATTTCCCACAGTTCTTCTTTCCTTTCTAAAGCATCACATTGTCACATAAATTGCCAGCTGACACAACGTATATTCTTTTGATCAACTAAAGGAGGAAAGTTAGAGATGTAAAACGTCCATTTCAGTATAAGAAGAGGAGGATGATAACAGTGTGCAATCGATGCAACACCTTATTTTCCAAACCACTTGTCTTGACAGTTGGAGGGTGTTCCCTGTCGAGTGTAATCTCCTCTTGCTTGCTAAATGGTGTGAACACTACTGTTATTTTTCTTTTTCTTTACAGCTTGTTGGATGATCTTATTACAACTCTTAAACTCGTACAGAAAGAAAAATGAAAACTTAATCCAAGAGAGGTGCAAAACATGTGGAAAAGATTAGACTTTTCAGTTTTCAAAACGATTCTTTTTAATAACCTCAAGGTTTTACAATACTGGTTAAAATGATGATGGCTGCCATTTTCCAGACATAGAAGAACACCTAAAAAGGGAAAATACACAATCTTCAATCTTTCTTTTTTTTTTTCTCCCCCAAGACAATTCAGCAAAGATTTCACACCTGGCTTCTCTCTGTGTTGATTAGTATATCTGATAGCACAGCAACAAAATTCAAACACATCCACAGCCTGGCCTGAGGACAGAGGAGCTGTGCCATGTTAGGCCTTCGGGTGGGATAGTCAAAGAGCCAATTTGGCTCATTTAGTGTTTCAATGGTGTAGCTGCAGCAGGTTGAATTTAATACCCTTTGGAGAGCAGTAACCTCACATTGAGATGGAAATGTAACACTGTTCTTTTTTTTTTTTTTTTGAAAAGTGTGTGGAAGTCTAGCCAAATTGTGAACAAAAATTACACTTTAATGCTAACAAGAACTATAAAGAAACACTAAAAATTTAAATATAACAAAAAGAGTCAAGGGTAAGGCAGTGAACAGATTTTTGGAAAAAAAAACCCCGAAACTTAAAAAAATCAAAGTTGGTGTTTAACTTAAGTGCCAAAGCAGCATCATCTGAAAAAAGTCTTCAGTTTGAACCGGCTCTGTGTTTTGCGTTACCTTCAGCCGATGTGAAGTGTTTGTATTTTAAACTCTCCACAGCTCCTCCTGCTCTGCTGCTGATGGGGCTGTTTAAAGAAGTTGTGACAGGAAAAGTTCCCTTTGTGGCCTAGCAGTTCTTTTAAATGAAGACTCGTGTTCTAATCTCCCACCCATCGTGTCTCCCCCTCCTTGCTCCTTTTGGACAGATTTACCTACGGCTCCATCAGCCCCACCATATTTATCCCTCCGGTTCTTTTTGCTGGTCTGGCACTTGTGTTTATGTTGTGCTGTGATTGTTGATTTATATTTTGACAGCATGCATCTGCGTATTTTGCTGATGTGTGTTTTTTTATGTGTGTGTGTGACTGCATGTGCGTTTCTCGACCCGCCTGTGTAAGTTGCAAACAGAAGCTATTGACTTGTAGTAAAGCTGTGGTCCTTGAGAGTATTTATGAGCAGGGAAGCAAAGCAGTTCGGTGGCATTTTCCTGTCGCTGGAGCAGAACGACTCTCTCAACTCTCCCTCTCTACTCTGACAGCTTCTGCTGAGCAAAGAGACACTTTTCCCAGAGTTCACAGTATTTCTTCCTGTCTTTCGCCATCAACGGCAATCTGACGAATGCAAATGGAAACGTACTGTTCAATTTGCCAATAAGAAGGATTTTCATGGTTGTGAAATAAAGAAAGTGAAGAAATTTTAATGTTTTCCATGGATTGTTCTATGCTAAAATATACCGATAAATTATTGAATCATCCAGAAAAAGTGCTTTCTCAAGAATATCATGATTGCACTAAGTGAGAAAAGCATGTGTAAAACTAAACAAAACCAAACAGAACAAATCTTAACATTTGTTTCGATCATTTTTGTTGGCGTTCATTGATTTAAAAGTTTGCCACAAGTCATGCAGGGAAGAGAACAAATGATAAAAAAGGTGATCTGGGCAGATGAAACTTAATTACATTTTTTCATTTTTTGCTGATTGACGAAGATAAAAACTGTGCATGACATTGGACACACCACCGGAAAGGGACACATGGTGGTGACAACATAGTATTCTTTGCCAAGGAGAAGGAAGCTGATGACAATCAATACAGGGCAATACTGGAAGAAAACCTACTGAAATCTGTGGAAGACATGAAACTGAGGTAGAGATCCATCTCAAAACAGGATAATAATCCTAAAGAAATATAGCCAGAGCGAAAATAGCATTGATAAATTAAAAAAGGGAATACATTCTCATAGCTTTTTTTTGTTTTATTAAAATTTAGATCAACATATGATCATGGTGCAAAGTGTCATAAATTTGACCTGCCACATAAACTAAAGATCATTGTATGATTTAGTGCCTGTCTTCCGGTCTTGATGATGGTGAACCTCCACGCTTCTCGCTATGCTGAGATGAGCCGTGATGCCGAGTGCCAACAATAGATTCAGACATGACCTGCAACAGATGCACAGCTTAATTCCCTGCGCACACTCTAATGGAGACAAATGGACAAGTCGCGCAGCAACAGAAGGTGTCGCACATTTATATTCATCTAAATTTCTCAAATGTATGTCTTTATAGTGCTTGCGTTTTCATGTCGAACGGTGGAGGAAGCCCACTGCTTCTTCCTCAGAAGGTGTGGTTTGACGGTGTTTCGGCGTGTTTCATAAGCAAACTTCTAGTTTTTATTTCAGCTTTATTTTCCATGTTATTAAATTATGCGGCTTCCTTATTTATTTAACAAGTAACACTAAACTGCCTCTCTGAATGCCATGTGACTCTGCTTCAGGCCAAAAGCATGTAGATAGTTTAAAAATATTTCCAAATATAATTCCAAAACAATCATCATTAGTGTCTTGTTGTAACAGTGTGAAGTTCATTGTCTAATTTCTGCTCCAGTTTCCAGTGGGTCAATGAGTTGTTAACCAGTCAAAAGTGCATTTTGCTTCCTAAGCTCCTTCCTTAGGAAACAAGTGGCTGAAGACAGCCAATATAAATCATATTGTAGTATTTTTATTCAATGAAACCAGCAACTAGATTAAATTTATACGTTGGTCTCATTCAGTTTTAAGGCACTGCAAATTGTTTTTCTGCATAACTCTGTTTGCAGACATTGTGCTTGATTTGGGCATATAGAAACACAGCACAGATATCTATTTATTGATTAAATGTTCAAACTGCTGAATACCCGACTGACACTAAATGGTCAGAGGTCAAAGCTTTTGCCCAAATGTGACATTAACATTCCTACAATTGTCTTCACACTGCATCAACTCTAAGCAATCTCGAAGTAATAAGAATACAAAGCTAGACTAATGTTCAAAGATTATCCTGATTAGAACCCATTAAGTTCCTGACATCTTAAATTGAAAAATACTTACCTCATTAAGACGTAAAGTTTTTCAGGAAATACACTAGAATGTGATTTAGGTTCAAGACTCCATGACTTCATTTTCATGTAAGCTGCAGCCTATTTCCAGTCCTTATTCAGAATGAAGTGATTTACATGTTAATAAATCAGGCCATTTATTGGAACACATTTAACCTTGAACCCGTGTCTCCCATACTATCAGTGAGTTGATTGCTGATTACCGCAGCCCTTCTTTTTTGATATCGTCAGATCACTCTGAATGTGATGAGGTTCCAACACACACAAACAAGACTAAGAGGTATTTAAAAGTAATTATCTGGCTGCAACAAAAGAGGCTGGCATTTCAAAGAGTGCTGTCTCTCACCTAACCTGAAGATTTATGGAGAAGCTGAGTGATGAATCCTCCTGGCTGCTGCTACAACCAGGACGAAATGAGTGTTTGAGTGACTGATTTCAATTATGTTGATTTTATTTGGTGCTAATTTTGCATGAAACACTGTTTCAAGAATTGAGACTTGAATACTCAATACAGTAAAAAAACAGCCAGAATCCCAAAGTGACCTCTGATGATGAATGCCACTCAATCGATGCAATTCTCAATTAATGTCTCCCAGTTTGAAGGTGCAATTGTAGCTGAATGGAGCTCACAGAGAAAGCTTTTTGAGATACTGAAGGTGAAATCCATCTGGAGTTCGGGGTTCCATCCGATTTTCTTCCTCAGCGTCTGTTCAACAGATGGGTCACATCAAGAGTCATTTAAACAACGTTTATTGAGTCTATTGACTAAGCTTACAGCAAACATTTGCACTGTCTCTGCATCCTTTGAGGAGTTTAGCGACAGATGCAACAAAGTGCAGCTAACGGCTTCAGTTCATAAAGACAGCTGGCGTCACGTCGTTTTTTTAGCCTGCCGAAGACAGTGGAGGGTTCTGGAATCCGGGACGTGTGTCCTTGTCAGATATTAGATGCATTTGATGATGTCAGGAAGCAGCGATCCTATGTTTGTTGATATCTTTTTTTAATAGTGATGATGAGGCTCCATCTTATGTTAAAATGTTTCGTTTCCCCACAGAAAATCATTTTCACAGATTTTTTTGTGTACCTTATAGTGGATTGTCAAGCTGATGTATAGGTTTTCTGACTCCTCCCACAAGCTCTTTGTAAGATATGGACTAGAATATTTCTACATCTAAGACTTAGTATGAGGATTTCCTTTTTATGACAGTAAATCAAAAAAGTAAAGACACCAAAATCTCCCGCAGCAGTTAAACAAAAACCTTCCCGCATTCAGCTGGGAATAATAACTATCAATTACAGAAAAGTCCTTTTCCAGGTTTTTACGGTTTTCCTGCTTTTTGACTGCTGCATCCCACAGGAACTGTTTAAGGATATGAAAGTGTGCTGCCTTGCTGCACACCTTCATAAAAAAATAAAATATTTGTGCTCTGGAAATATGAAGCAATTGCGCTTATTGTCTAATGTCCTTGACCTGTGCCAGATAAACACCAAAACTCTTCATCCAAAAGCAGAGAAACACATTATTGAATTTCATACTGTAAAGTCACACTTTGTCTAAGCTTGTGCAAACGTTGCAGCTTAGAAACAGCTCTTCAATTCGAATTGTTTGCGAGCGTTTATGTCTTTTGTTGTGTAAAGCTGCCAGAGCTCTTAACTCACAAGTAAGCACTTTTAAATGTGGGGTTTCTCCTGCTTCCATTAAAAAATTGGACTCTTAACTTGAAGCAAATAAAATTGTCTTTAAAGTGCCAGCTAGAGTCAAATTGGTTTCCCCTCTTTATTGCACAGCAGTTTGTGGTTAATATATGTTCCCGTAAGCTAAACACAAGCTAAAACACAAAGAAGCAGAAGATGAATGACTCCACTCAAAGTTATTTAGATATACTTACTCATATGTTTGTCAAATCCAATCACCGATTTTTATTGGACGTTTTTTTTCTTTTTTTTTTTCAGTTCAACAGATTGTTTTATGAAGCACATTACCAGCGTGATCAGCCTCACGGGAGTTTACATTAATCAGATCAGTAGCTGCGTAATTCTCACAGTCAGTCAAAGCAAGAAGCCGGTTTGCTTTCATTACAGAGATCATTGATTTTCAGGACAAAGACGGAGCTGTGATCTAACAGGTGATGACCAGCGGTCTGTTCATCCGTATTCGATTTTTCCACCTTTACCATCATCTACTCCTCGTCCAGAGTTGCTTGACAAGATAAGAGCAAAGGATCAAATTAGGTTAGTTTTATTTCTAAAAAAAAAGAAAAAAAGAAAGTAAATGGTAAATGAAAAAGAAAAGAATTTTGATTTAAAAATTAAAGAAAAAAAATTATCAGCTGAAATATGAACAAGCTCCTTTGAAAGGAAATGGATCACAGGTGAGAGAGACTACACTTACACTGCTTAAAAAAATACACAGAGTAATTATTTTGCATTACCTAAATTTCAAAACAATCTACAGGCTATGTTTAGGTGAAATATTTTTGAAATACAAAAGGGCATAATATGTAGTTGCTGAGCTTTATTTATATGCACATGAAAACAAAAGTTTTAAAAACCTTACGAAATCATAAACTTGTATTTGCTGTCTCAGGTTGCATTTTAATGCAGCTCGATTATGATTCACCTGTAAAAAAATCCGATAAATTATTCCAATACCTAAAGATTTTCATCACAGGTATGTTGTATGTTTTGACTTCTCCTTGTTTATAGGTTTATATGGAACAACAACAACAACAAAAACAGCTCTAAATCAAATAGCTATTTAGTGCCCAGCCATGGCTGTGCAGCTTTGAATAAGTATTGGAGAGTAAAAGGAAATCTCACTTTCCTCTGCCGTGGTTTCATACATCAGAACCATTTGTTACGAACAAAGAAATGAATTTGTTACATTTAAGCTCATCATACCTGAATTTACCCAGACGGGTCGATATTGACGTTTTCTGACTGATTTTGTTCAGATCACCTTACAGAGATCTGGCTAACATCGCCACTGCTGCACCTCAAACTGGACTCCTGCTTCCTGGTACTCCTCCTGCTGCTGCTGATGTGAAAATCAAAGTCAATCGATAAAGCAGTTGTGTGATTTAGAGCTGTTTGCATTCATGTTGTAGGGATCTTTTACCTCATTTTATAACTTCCTGGGTTTTTGGCCCAAGTCACCCACATTTCATCCACGTTTTATCTGTTTCGCCTTTCTTTACATCTGTTAACTTTTCCTGTGTAGTCATTTTACTATAAAATATATATATTATATATATATATATATACAGTATATATATATATATATATATATATATATATATATATATATATATATATTACAGTATATATATATATATATATATATATATATATATATATATATTTATACCTTTGTTCTGTGTTATTTTGTTTCTGTGCTCATTCTGAAAGCCTCTCAGATCCTTATTTGGACCTTACCTTTTTTTTTTATCACTTCCCTCCAGTGTCACCTCCTACATTCTCCTGTCTCCCCTTCCTCACCTCCCAATACCGACTGATGGCTGTCTTCTTTCTTCGCACCCTTCATCTTCACCTCCCCCTCCTCATTCTTTACTGCCTCTGTTGAAACCGCAGAGACCAAGCAGGTTCCACTGAGATGCTTTGAACAAACGTATTAAAGTTGGGTCGTGGCAGGTCGCAAAGGGAACTTTGGGTTTTTGTGTGGCTGTTAGAAAAAGAAGGATAGAATGATAGAAAAATGAAAATGACAGCTGGAAATGTACAAAAATAGAATCAGAAGATTAAAAATAGAATCACTGTCATCTATGAAGAAATCCGCAATGTGTTGTTTGTAAGGAAAAACTGCCAAAAGGCATAGCCTTTTTAAAGATTTATATATAATATATATAGATCTCATAGATCTCTGTATGTATGTATATCTCGCTTTTGAAAGATTACCTGGACTAGTGGTTGTCCCAGTTGTGCGTTCGCTTTGTTCAGGTATTTCTTCTTCTGGCTTTTAATATTGTTGCCTTGCTTTGTTAATGTGTTTGTTTGGTCCAGCTGAATTGCAGGTTTTTGCTGTGCTCTTTGTGTCTCTCCTGTTTGATGTCTTGTCCTGCTATCTGCCCCCAGAGAGTCTTGTCGCTACCTGCTTTCTCTTATACCTCACTCACTTACGTCCATCTTACCTGACCAGCTCTCACTAAATCAGCTGTTGTTGTTTTCTCTGCTTCTTGCTATTCTGGTCCTCGCCATGCTAAGTGCTAATCCTCGGTTATTCTCCAGGAGGAAGATTTACTGCCTGGCAAAGCAAATAATATTAAAATAATTAACCAATAGCCTTTCTTTTTCGTATCTGGATTTCTAAATACTGAGCAAATTTACGAAGATGCATGACATTAACTTGTTTAATTCTCAGCCACCCAGCTGCTGTCTTTAACCAGTATTTAGCTTTTGTACATATATTTTTTTGCCATCAGGGTTTTATTTTAAATATAATTTGCATTATTTAAAAATTTAAACAATCTAAAATTTGAGTCTTTTCAAAACAGTTTCAATACCACTTTAATGAAGTGGACAAAACTGAAGGGCAAATAGACCTTGAAGGTTCAGCAGGACAGAAACAAAGAAACCAGAGAGAGACAGAAAGGAAGCAGAGTAATTAAGAGAGTTATCAGTTAGTGGTCCAAACAGAAACAAAACCCATCTGATTCCTGTGACTGTGAGCTGAATGTCGGGTCAAGCTGTCACCCTCTTTGCTTTTGGAGATTCACCAAACAAAAATCCAATTCTGCAGATAGCGTGAGTCTATTGAAATGTGCTGATTTGATGTTCTTCAGTCACTCGGACTAATGAGGAGACGTGTGTGCTGTGAATGAAATTCCAAGCTGAACAAAAAAAATATGACTCTTCTTGCTCCCTTCTGTGCCATAACAAAGCCACACAGGAGTAGAGGAAGATAACATTGAAGTCACCAAAAATTGGAGGAGGCCTCTGACAGTGAAAAGCACTCATAATCCCTTGCAGGAATTGCCAAAAACAAAACAACAGAAACGTAGGTGGTTAGTTTTGTTTTTCTGTGCCAACAGTCAATTTCAAGGTGTGATAGTAAATGTGCTCAAGGTTTTCTTATAGAGTGCTGATTCTGACAGTTTCCAGTGATATACGTCTCTAAACAACACACAGGTTTAACCTCCAGAAGAATTAGTGGTTGATTAAACACTGCCTTGTCAATACAATAAAATTGTACTAACGCAATGCAACACATTTAAATCTGTACACGTCCATCAGAAGTTAAAATTGTGATCAAGTGACTTCAGAAAAGAAAAACAATAACCCAGATCCTTAAATCCTTAAATCCTTTTGACGCAGCTGTTCAGTTACTAGCTGTTTTAGCTATGGCAAAACGGTAAAAACACTAACTTAACACACAGACAGACTTGCTAATTGTGACCAGTCTAAAAGAACGCACAAACACTATGGCACTGCAGATGCTTTGCTCAACATATGCGCTCTGGATGATGAACATTGATTTATTTGAATACATCAATGTGACCCCAACTGTGTTCGCTTGAATTAAACATGTAATAATTTGGACACTTAAGTCTCTTTTAAGCCACCTTATTTTTAAGGAAAAAGTGTTCAATTATGTTAACAATGATGATGTTTGAACCAATCCTTTTTACAGCCTGGAGAAATCATCACAAGGCAGCATTTCAAACTCACAAGAGAAATGCTGTGAAAAGCAAGTTTGAAATGCTTCAAATTTGACATTTGTCGATGTGAGTCGGAAAAAAGCGACATCTAAATTTGTAAGTTAATTCTTGAATGGATAGAAACAGGTCTGGGTGTTAAAGAAAGTCCCTTCTTGTATGCAAATTCAGAGACTGATTCTATATTGTGTCATTGCTTTTTCTTTTTCTTCTTTTTTTTTCCCCCTGGTAAGCCAAGAAGCTTTCAGTGATCTGTACCACAACAAACAACGCAGGCAGACTCAGGAAGTGATTGAAGGATATACTGGGTAAAAAACAAAATAGGTAGCAGAAAACATGGCAGAAGTGAAGGCTGGTGAAATGGTTGACATGCCGATAGTTCATCCACTGGAAAAGCGATATCTTACCATCTCTGGCAGTCCTGGAAGATTGCCTTTTGGAAAGGATCACATAAGACCAGATATTTAGTTCAGAGAACAGACGTTGTTGTTGTCAGCAGCAGCTTGTTTCTTGAGTCCACTCTTTTGCTTAAACTTTGTTTTTCCCCACCTCTTTTGCTGTTAATTCCTTAAATCTGTCCTTTTTCTCTGACATTTGCACAAATTGCAAATTGCCATGGCAGAAAGGCCCCGGCTGTTTGCCTTCCACCATGATGGAGCGCGAGGTGTCTGGCTCGTGGCAGCCGCAGAGAACTCGTCATATGAATTCAGCCTCTTTTTCTTCCACATCTATGAGGCCCGGGGATGAAATCCATCTCTCTGTGATGAGACAATGATTTGCGGAGCTCCATTGTGGCAGCAGAGAGGCAGCAGAAGGGTGAATTTGCATGTAAATGCACGACGAAATGATCCTGCAGCAGCAGCGAGGCAGCGCGGCCCTTCTTTACCTCCTGATGTGTTTGCTCTGCTGCCACACACACACAACACTGAGTTACAACTCGCATCCTGCTCAGAAAGAAATACATCTGCATTTTAGATTCTAAGTATATATGAGTTGGAGCCATTGGTAGGACAAGTATTCAGTCAGCTTGAGACACAATTTTGTTTCTGTGATATGTAAAAATGACTTTGCTTCCGTCTAATGAATCTGTCAGGCTTTAAATTCTGCTCAAATAAAAAACACTCAAACACCTTTAGAGAAAGAAATCCAGATTTTGGATCTGCACATAGTGCCACAGATTCACTGTGGAGGTATTGTAGAGGAAAATATATTCAAACTTGACTAACTGGTCCTTCTGAGAAAACTTTTCTGCATTTAGTTGTGTTTTTTGTTCCTACCTCAGACCATTATGTAGGTTTCCTGCATTTTCTTGAGACTGAAATTCACATTAGCTTGTGGTTTTGCCAATTTTAGCATATTGGAAAATCTTAATGAAGCATTTTCTGCTGATTTGTTTAACATTTTTAAAACGGCCAGTTTAAAAATGGCAGTATATATACACTGGATATTAAGTCACATACACATCTTTTTCTCAATGTCTGACATTAAATCAGACCAAACCTCTGTTGCCTTAGGTCAAAATTGCAGAAAATATCACATTCTCAAAAGATTTTATTTTACTTTTGTCAAAGTCAGTAGCTCGCATTCATTTAGTCAGTGTTAGGGATACTTGTTGTTCAAACTGGATGACTCGGGTCAAACCGTTTGAGTTTCCTTCAACAAACTATGGATAGTTTATCTGATGCATTTGTGTCAATTGGAGGCACAACTGTGTATATATTTTAGTGTCACATCTGCAACATACTGCTTGGTCCTGAAATGTCTTTTAGCTTCAGACTGGCCCAAAATTCAGAAAAGGTAATTGGTCCTGCCATCCTCTATATATAATGACAATCATGGTTTTGGTTTGAGGGAGGAAGCCAGAGTATCTGGGAAGAACACACATATGCACAAGGAGAATATGCAAAGTCAATGCAGAAAGATGTCAGGTTGGGATTCAAATGCAGGACATTTTTGCTGCAACGCAACAGTGTTACTAACCGCTAGCAGCACTGAATTTAAATAGGCTTGAAGCTATTGCTTGGTGTGAATGTTTTTGTCAAAGATCAGGAACGATATGTGCTGCAGCTGTAATTGATGGTGTGTTCCTCAAAGCTGTTGAAAAGGTCAAGGGGTTCTACAGTACTGCAAAAGCCCATCGTCAATGTTTAATTACAGTAAAATGACATGCGTCAATCCAGATGGTTCCTTTCAAAACATTTCCAGTAAAATTGGTGCATTCAGACTGTAAACGCAAGGACAAACTGTAAAGAAGTGGATTACGGCGGCGGAGAAGAACAGGAAGACAGAAAGAGTAGAAAATCCATTGACATGTCCTTAAAACGCCTCAGAGCACCTCAGAGTTGATAATTAACTCAATTTTTCTATATTCACTTGTGTAATGATTCACATTGCTGCCAAAATATTACAGCCTAAATCTGGAGCAAATGCTTACCTGTCATGGCAGGCTTGTGTCTGATTAAGAAAAGGAGAGGAGATGATATGAGGTGGGAGCTGGGGGAGGAGAAGAGGCGGAAACCAAGCTGCCATGTTGATTACAGAAGCCGACCGAGGCTGAGAGGAGACGGGAAGCCATGGTGATGCTCAGCACAGGAGGGAGCGTCCTGTGGAAGCTGTGAAACACCACAGCAATAAAGTCTGGGATGATGAAAAGGAAGCAAGTTTCCCCCTAACCCAAAACTGACACCTTTTGAGCTGACTTGTGTTTAAAAAGTTCAAAGTTATACTATACCAGGGTCTATACCAGCAAACACTGTACACCAATGAAATGTTTTGTTCCTACTTTTAGTAAGATTTACATTTCATGTAGTTTATACATGTCCACTTAGAGTAAATGTATTATTAAGATGCTGACACAATGGACTCTGATCTTTGAATCCGATAACATCACTTAAATAGCAAGAACAAATATTTTACAAACTTAGGCAGTTTGTAAAACAGAGCAATGCCTGTACCTGAAGAGGCGTGGCATGGTGCTGGTGGGTCATTCTCTCCTATTGGGGACCCGATTCAGCAGATAGAACCGATTCCAGATGCAGTGTGACTTCAATTTCCCATCTCACCTTGTTTTGCCAGTTCCCCCAATCTCCAAAACAAGCGTATATATGCATAAAAGACACAAAAATGGGTTAACCCTGTAGCTATCACTCACATTGTTGCAGGGATATCCCCCCCCACTCTGTACAACATCTGTTTAGTTTATTGAAGTTTGCACACATTTGTTTATTTTTTTTTACAGTTCTTTTAAGGTACCACAAGAGCTTTTCAGTCAGGTTGAGATGAGATTTGAGCTTTGACTGGGTCACTGCAAAACTGTTTGCTGGTGAGCATGTGATCAGTGTTTGCTTGAAGACCCATTTTGGGCAAAGCTTCAGCTGTTGAACAAAGCTGGGAAGAAATGTGGAACTAAGTGATAAAACCTAAGTCGTTCTGAACCCAAATCATAAGGCTTCTTCCACTATGATTAACAGTACAAAGTCCTTTATTTTGTTTTATGAATGTAACTATGAATATGTGAGTTAATTAACCTTGCAAATAGGCAACAAAGAAGAAAGTAAACAAAAAAAGAACAATACAGGACACGATATAGTGTTTATTTTCCATTCCTCTAGGTGTTTAGCATCAGTGACTGATGACCTTGCACTTGCTGATAAACATTCAAATGAACTGTGCAAAAAGAGAGCAATGTTAAAACATGTATTTTTTAATGCTTATGAAAAGTTTTTAACTTTCACCCAGAGTTTCTGGTCCACACCTATAAAAAGAAACCTACTTATCCAATTAAAGGTGAGATTTTCACAGTGAAAAATGTGTTTCTCCACCTGGACTCCAGTTATATATGTTACCATATCTGCAGAAAAACAGCTTCCACCTAACAGCAATGATAAAACACTCCCTTCTGTCTCTTCTGCCAAACTGCTGTTATAAATTACTGCTCTGCAGTGTTTTGGACCACACAAACACACACAGGCCATGTTCTTCCAGACAAATCGGCACAGACACATTATCAAATGGCACCTATAGGCTGCAGTTATTTAAAGGTTGTCATGTAATTACTGTCCTCGTCTGCAGCCCTCAACATTCACTGGCTGCATTCAGGGTCAGCAGGAGAAAGCGGCTCCCGATTTTAACTGGAGCTCTCAGTCCACTTTCATGCAGAAGCTAATGGGTTTTATGGAAGAGACCTCAGTGCAGTGGCCAGGTACCTTCGAACAATTCTCCATCTAATGCACTCATCTGCTGCAAAATGGTAACATGCAATTATGGATGCCAAAGTGGCACCTCTATCCACATCCATTTGTGCTTCCATCACGCAGGGGCTAACATCTATGTTGTGTAATTAGTCTAATTAGCATTTTCCTTGGCAGGTTGTGCCGTGTTGCGTTCAAAGTCGAGCTGACGGGCTCAGTAATGACAGTAGCGACAGATTTATCCCCCTGATGTTTCATCAATCACACCGAGGTTTTCGAATAAAACAGACGTCCTTCCAGTTTAAACTCAGAGGAATGTAGAGCTTGCCTGACAAACATTTCCATTTTAGCCTTTTGTTATGGAAGCACAATTCATCATATACAATGACGCCGAAGGAAATCTTTCTGCAAAACAACACAAGACACTTTGGAAATTAAAAATGTCATCCACCACATCGATTCTGCAAACTCTTCTTACACTGTATTCTTAATCTAGATAGAGTTAGCAATGCTCAACTGGGTGCTGCAGGCATGTCTCTGCCCTTCCTTGGTTGATCCATGTTTCTGGGTTTAAATCCTGGAGGGGCAGGGTAGTCAACAGGAGATTAGCAATCGTAGGGGACTATGATACAACTAGAGTTGAAGACAGCCGATTCTGAATATCTGAGATTTTGCAGATGATCTGTGTGAAAGTGTCATTCTAATCTTCCGGAGAGCTTCATACCATTATAGAACTCAAAATGTTTAAATCAGTAAGTATTGCATACAGCTTTTGTTTTTCATCTGAAGGAAACCTCAACCTTGTCTACAGTTATGGTTGACTCTTCAAAAACCTTGTAACCTCTTTTGTTAGTGAACTGAGCCCTAGAGCCTTTTTTCGTTTGCAGAAAATAAGAGTCTAACAGTCGGTATAAATTAGCCACTTAGAGAAGAATTTAAATGTATAGTTGAAACAAAGTGTTGATGACTTTGTAGAATAATCTTTTCTTCCTAATTTCCCTGTAGGGGTGGCAAACATTAGCTTCTCAGCATAAGTTAACTCCTTTGGTTCCATGTTAATATTTCAAAAAGGGCAGAAAATTGACTTTCTAATGTGAGCTTTTACATTTCCAGCAGTATGACTGAATGTTTCATCATTAGAAAGATAAAGCCTCCCCAGTCTGTAGTATATAAACTACCACTCAGTACTCCTCAGGTGTGCGCTTAATGCAGCTCTACTCCAACCCTCCCGATGCCATCGTTAAAACACCATTACCCATAGTAAAAAGAGGAGTCACTCTAATTTCTGAAAGCTAACATGTATGTCAAATTTCTCTGAAGCCCCAGCCATGAGGAGGAAAGCTAATAGTTTTTTTTAAAGGAAAAATTTGCATGAGGAACTGCAAAGTGAAGCTAAACAAACATCGGATGTTTAGACTATTTTAAAGTGAGAGTATGAAGCAATGACGCAAACATGGCCCACCTCAGGTGCTTGATCAAAACATTAATGCAATTGAAGGGGATTATAAAGCTTATGTCCTCACAATGCTGAGAAAACAGACTTGGTTTGAGGCTCCTCCTTTCTAAGCTCATCTCCTGCACATGAAACCTTTATGAGTTGCAGAAAAACTTGACATGAAGCTTCATCCCAAGGACGGCGGCAGCACCACACAGCAGAAGGAAAAAGTTTTAACAGGATGTTCTCACTTCCTTTCTTTTCTACAGAGGAGATGAAATGTAAATAATGCTTCAATTGCTCAAAATCCACTCAGAAAACATGACTTCCTGTATCACTGGGCATGACAGACATGACAGGCAAAGTGGTTAAGCTGACACTCAGGCATCCGTTCTGTCATGTCCAGGGTAGCAGGAGGTCAGGCGTCCCGACAGCCGTCGTACGCCACTAGCTGCTGAGCCTGTCGAGTCACCTTCCATCCACCGAGCCGAACTACGGACCTCCTGCTGCTGCTGCTGCTCTTTCACCCCAATGCAGGCAGCAGACGTCACTACAGAGATCTGGAGACAGACGTTGTCAGGGTGGAAGAAAAGGGGTTGAGTGGAGGTCGACACATGAAGGGAGATAGAGTCAATTAAAACTAATAGGAAACAAACGTGCACTAGGGGTCAGCCAGTGTGAGCATGTTCAAGTCTTTTTCTTTTTTTAGTACCAATTAGCGTCTCGGACCAACAGACATTTTGTCACTTTCTGTTTGAGGGCTATAATGTTTTAAGTTCAGGGTCAGGTTTTTGTTAAATATACATTTTCTTAACCTCTCAAAATGACCTTTTTGGCCTTTAAACTATAACATATGTTCACTACCCAAGTATGTTGTTTATTTTCAGTGTTGGCTTCTAATTGTACATTTGAAAGAGGGAAGTTTTGTCTCAAACAGATCTATAAAGGATTTTTTTTTTCTGTAGAAAATGAACAAAACCAACAACACAGGAACCAATTCCCCCTTCACGTCTCCCTATACTGAATACCAATAATAAGTATAAAATGTAAACACACTGTAAAGCCAAAAATGCTTCTGTTGCATCATATATAAGACCCAGCTTAACAAACTAGTATTTAACTAGTATTTTTTAAAGATGCCTTTCTGTGCCCCTGTCATGTATTGATCCACTGAGTCATTTATGTCAGCTGCTATGATGTCAGAGAGGGGGTGTACATATCATGGAGAGACAGGTTATTGGCTGCTAGATGGTTAGGATCGTTCCCTTTTGGCATTCCTTCATTAACAGGACAGTCCAGCCCTCCCATTCTTCAACAATTGGTTTATTTGTGCTGCTAAAGGCACTCATAGAGAGAAGTCAACTTCTTGAGTAAGCAGGCAAAGATTATGTCCGGGCTGATTCTATCCAATTCTTCATACCTGAGACTCCTTCACTGGACTTTGCTCAAGAAAATTAGTGTGTTCTGCACTCAGGTCTATTAGCCTCTGTGCGTCAATGCTATGTGATGCTTGTTTTTCCCATATACCTTTCCAGCATTGCTTAGTCTCTGGCTTTGTTGGATTGGCTCATGTTTATTGCTCTGTCACTGGGAGTACACTTTAGCTGATTCAGTGGTGAACAGCTTGCACATAATCCTCTATTTGTCCTAGACCTTGCAGAACAAATGCTGACTTTAAACATTGGCTGCGCAAAAACATAGTCGGTCAGCGGACAGGCTAACCATATGTTGAATGCAAAACAGGTTTCTAAAACATAATGTCACCAAACCACTGTGATATCTACTTAAGCAAAAAATAAATCTACAATTTCCAACTTCCTTATAGGCTGTTTAGTTAATATATTGCACAGTGCATAGTATATTATATATTGCATAGTTTAAACATCCTTATTGATCCTTTTTGCAGTGAAATGTAATACTGCATGGCATTTAGATTTTCTTTGTCGACTTGATTAGCTTCTATTCATTTGAAGGGGACTCTGTTTGGCCTTCACACAATAGTTATGAGAAAGAACAGAAGTAGGGGCTAGACAGCCACCCGCCATCCCCTTATAATGCGCTTTGCAATGAAAACACCTTTGTGATAATGATGGAGGTCCGCCTGAGTGGCACGCTGGTCAAGAGGAAGCAGGGCTTATCATGGTTACCACAGCAACCAGAGGAAGAGAACATCAAGCAAACCCAAATGTCTCCTTTGGCCGGTCTTGTCGGGAAACAATCAGGAGTTATTTATCATTTGATGAAATAAACAGGACCATTGTATCTTGGCACACAATGGGCAGAAATGTTTCGCATTTTTCAAACGTCTTAGTCCTACATATAGGGAAGAAGTTGTTTAGGCTTTAAAGTAATGCAAGGTGGGGTGAAAGCCACTAACCCTGGGTTCTCTCAGCTTTCATTTGTAGATTAAACACTAACAACCAAAAATAAACCCCTCAAGCTATTTTAACCACTCACGTTATCATTGAGTATCAGGAGCTGTTTAATATACACAAAACTGCTTATTATGCAGCAAAAATCCACCAATCAGCTAGAATTTAGAACTGGTAGATTTTTTTTTTACTTGATCAACTCTGATTGGTGACTAAATACTGAAAACCCCATTCATTACAACGTTAAATAACCCTGAATAAAAAAGACTTTTGTATTCATGAGCAATGCATAATACTGTCTGTCTAATGAAAGAAAAGCTTGCAATGGTCATTTCAATAATTTAAAACAGACAAAAGTAATATGTACATTAAAAAAAATTACTAATAGTTAACTAATCAAACAGGACTTGACAAAAATGATGGTAACTGTAGAATGATATTTTGTTCTGCAACCTTTTGAGGAAATCACAGCAATCAAGCAATTTATATAACTGTCAATAAAAACTTCTGTACCTGTCCATTAGTATTCTGACCCAGTCCTTATATGGGCGAACTGTACCTCGTCAACCTCAGCTGCTGAGGTTTGAACGGTGCCTTCAACAAGCGGGATCATCTTCTTCATCTGCTTCCATGTTCAACAGGATTTAGATCAGGTTTGTTCAGAATATCCCAATATTTTTCTTTCAGCTATCCCTGGGTTTTAGATGTGTGTTGTGAGCCATTATACTTTTGCAAGACCTGTTTTGGAACTAGGCAGCGGATTTCTAAATCGATAGGGTAACAAAAACTCAACTTGACCTCAAACCTTCCTATCTATACCTGTTGACAGTCAACACACCCAGGTAACTCATCAAACAAGGGAACAATTATTCAGAAATGTTGAGAGCAGTTTTCCCTCTGATCCTGTTTGCATTGACGTGCCAACATTCAAATGGCCAAGTCTTTTCCATGTTTTAATTTCTGTGTTTGATCTCATTAGAAAGCTTTGAATTCACACTTTCAGAGTCTGCAAAAACATCAAAACACCCCCGGGGAGGTTTGTTCTTGTTTTTGTTGTGGCCATTCACATTTCACAAGCCATGCGTGCTGGCAGGTTGAAATGTTAGGGCCATGGGTCTAGCAGTTTCTCATGAAGGAACAAAATATGTATATTCATTGACGTGATTAAAATGTTCTTGTAAACCTGGAATCCTATAGTGTTGCGAGAACAAATGTCAAAAGTGCAGTTTAGTCTGAGGCATGTGAGAGCAAATCCTTCACCAATGAAAAGAGGGGGAGGGAAATCAAGACATCAGCATGTAGATTAAATACACATCAGGCTTTGAGGTGGCAGGACTGGAGCAGGTGATGCCATTAAGCAGCAATCTGGAAGTGATTATCCGTAAGACAATCAGACTGTCAGACCACTGGCAGTCCATGCTTGGAGCATTGAATATCAAAAGCAACCTGACCTGCTCTCTAAAGCCTGCCGTCAGCGGCGCCTTTTCTGATCATTGCCACCATCGGATCGTTGCTTCCTGACAGGCTCTGATCTGGGAGCTGACTGTGACTCAGCTGTCATCTTAAAGAATAAAGAGGAAAGGGAGGAGGGAGCATAACTCTCAGTTCTCTAATGGTCGAGAAGACTGCTCACCTTTAGAGCTTAACACAACCTGAGAGCAATGACTACATTTCTCTTTCTCGCTTCCTTTTTTATGCTCCTTTTTATTCCCCCTCACTGTTTGACTAACCTTCGAACTGATAATGGCTTTGCCCATTGAGCATTCATTTCTCGTTCTGTAACTTTCATCTGGAATGCAAATATTCTTAATCACATCTTTTTGACCCAACCCCTTCTTTCATTTCTTCCCTCTTCTATTTTTTTCCCCAAAAGAAGCATAGCAGAGGATTAGCAGACATGCGTGACTGATGGGGAGAAGATACACCATCAGAATAACTCAGAACTCCAATATCTCTACTTTTCTCTCTCTCTTTTCCTAATTTCCACGTGCATTAAAGTGCAGGAAAATTCCAAGGTGATGGTTGATCTTTCTAAAGTGTCAACCACTTTCTTGTCTTATGAAACAGAAATAAATGGCTGGTTTTAAGTCAAAGACAGCTCTGTTGGGTGAATCTAATCAGGTGTATGTTTCTGCAGATGAATGTGATGCCATATCACCCCACTCTGCAAGCTAAAGTCTTTGTTACTATCACCACTCTGCATATTTGCTAGTTTGTTGACATACAAAAATGAAACATTTTTAAAATAACACCTGTGCTGCAAAGGTAGAATATTGTTTGATGGAGAGACTTTTCACTCTTCTTTGGCCTGACTTCAACAGAAACTTGACTTTACCTGCTGGTTCCACTTCATTGATGTTACTGTTTTTGTATTAAACATTGACAAGCTGGATAAGAGCATTTAATGAGTACATAAGTCAGCTTTGGTTTTAATGACAAAACCCTGTTGAAAGGTCAAGTCTCTTCCTTAGGCAGAGGAGGTGATGTTTGTCAATATCTTGTTCAAAAGAGATTGATTTATGATTCGACAGATTGTTGGACTGATAAGAGCTTTGTCTGCCACAGTGGAAATGCTACTGTGGTATTTTCTGAAGAAAGAACTGAACTAAAAAGCTGGACTCAAAACGGTACAATCTTTGTACTTTCTGACTCTCATCCATAGTCATGGGGTATGGATTATACATTCCAAAAAGATCGATTTGACATGAGCGGCATTATATTAAGGTAGTTCTGATGGGATAAGGAGTTCTGTTATGTGAAGGAAAAAGTTTTATATCCAGATAAGGGTACGAATGGGCGACTGTACTGTGTGATTGTACTACTACAGCTAGACTGTACTGTAAATCTTTTGGTTGGATGTTCATGCTGTCATGTCAAATTGGTGAGTATATTATAAATCAGTATTCCCCAGCCCTAGGTTGGAGGCCTCTGCTGTTTTCCAGCTGATTTTTTCTGTTCTTTATTATTGGTTCTGATAATGCTGTGAGGTAGTGTCAGAGTAAACTCTGAAAATCAGCTATTTCTACATTGGTATAAATGAGTCCTGTTTTCATTTTTTTAAACAAACACCAATAGTCCCACTGGAAAAAGATAAAAATCCCAGATAAGACCTTGAACCTTCTGGGGCAGGAAACACCAACCTTTCGGAATAAAATGGAGAGCAGCTAACCCAGTTAACCTTGTGATGTGATCCTAGATGAGCAGAAGACACTGGATACAAAAATGAAAGAAGGGTGGCTAAATCACTTAATCTGATGACTGATTTTAGGGTTTTGACTGTTTCATGTAATAAGCTAAAGTACAATTTTTCTGAAACCAAAAACAAAACAAGGAAAACAATGCTGAATTTTTTGAAATTGTGCCAATGCTTCTTATTTTTACAAGCTCAGACTACTTATACACAACAGTTAGAACAAAATTTAGCCTAGGGGTCTCAATAATTATCCCTCCATTGCAAAATTTGTTGATGATTTTAAATGTTTGGCCCCTCATGACCCAGAATCCTTCACACTAGAACTATTTGCAGTTTCTTGGCTATTCTTGGGTGATCTGAAGTTTCATGGTAATTGCCTCTGAATGGTGCATATAAAGGCCTATATATATATATATATATATATATATACTGTATATATATATATATATATATATATATATATATATATATATATATACTGTATATATAGCCAAGAAACTGAAAATAGTTCTAGTGTGAAGGATTCTGGGTCATGAGGGTGCCAAACATTTAAAATCATCAACAAATTTTGTTGATGATTTTAAAAACCATATATAAAATATATATATATATATATATATATATATATATATATATAATATATATATATATATATATATAATATATATATATATATATATTTATATATATATATCTGACAGGTGACCTGGACCAGGGGTTCACAGCCATATGATCTGCTGAGTCAGCAGAGTTTCTTCCAAACAGCTCTGATGACCTCTCCAGAGACGTGCTCGACCCCATTACAACACCCAACCAGATCATCGCTTGCACTTTTAAAATTAAGTGATTCAAGAACTGATCAGCCAAGGAAAGAAAAGGTTATTTATGTGGGACAGCACATTATTAAAATGAAATGCCCTCACTGGAACATAACACCCTAAAACAGATATTCGGTCTGCTTTCTTCCCTGGTACACCTGAATCCCTCCACTGAAGGACAATAACGGAATACTTTATTCTCTTCTAACCTGCATTGTAACTTAAGAACATAGAAATCTGTATTTTGCACAACACTACTGGTAAAACTGGCTGTACTACTCTTTTACTGCGCATGCAGCTCAGGTCCTTAATAACTAAAAACTTTCTGTTTTCTTTACATCTCAAGTTTATTTGTTTTATTGGAACTGCTTATTAGGAACTGTGGTTCAAACTGAAGTTCCAGCATCATTTCCTTCTCCAGTGAAGATTGATGATTCACCAACAGTCCACAGTTTCTATTTATCCACTCAAATATTATTTCTACTCTTCAGCTCTAAAAAGAAGCATATGTTTTAAAATCTATTTTCCTTTGGATGTTTTCTAATAATATATATTATATATATATATATATATTATATATATATATATATATATAGTATATATATTATATTTTATATATATATATATATATATATATATATATATATATATATATATATATATATATATATATTAATATATTTATATATATATATATATATATATATATATATTATATATATATAAAACAGTATGTATATATTAAATGCGGTTGTGTATACTGTGGATCTCTTTTCATTGTTTTCTATTTCCGACTTTTAAAGCCTGTTGATTCAGTTGTGCCCTTATATTTTCACATCTTTGGAGTGCCTTTAAATCTATATTTTATATCCAGAGTGTATCATTCTGAATCTGAAAGAAACAGACATAATGTTTTCTAACGCTCCCTGTTGTATAAAAAGAAAATCTAATCTTGTCAGCTGGCAGCAGTCCTTCTGGTGCCATGTTTTCAACCAACAACTCAGTATCATTAAAACATTTACTTTAAATCCTTGCAAAAGTTGTATTGCCTCTTAAACCAATTCCTCTGTCAAACTTTCCAACAACTCTTTACTCCTTCTGAAAGCAAAATGACCACAGTGTTTAAGGTGGAAGGCGTTTGTTTAGGGTGTTAATTCACAAAGCAGTTAGCATTTTTTATAAAAGTGACAAATTTAGATCTTATCTGTCCAGAGTTCCCGATATCTTCTTATTGTTTTTTTATTTTAACAATCTTGTAAAACTTCCTTAGATGGCAAATTTGTAGAATGCATCACTAATAATTGTCTTGGCAACAGGTTCCCTCACTTGAACTGTGGATCTCCGTAGGCCCTTCAAAGTTACCATGGTCCTCTTGGCCGCTGTCCAGTTGCTGCTCTTAAGCAGCCTGTCAGCTGATGCCCACATCTTGATGTGCTTGCAGGTGTTTTCATTTTGGGTGATGGATTTAACCTGCTCTGTTCAGTGCTTTGAACAGAACACAATTTAATCAATCAAAGTGTCAGATATTGTTCCGTAACTTAATCCTGCTTTAAAATTTCCTTAATTGTATCCCTGAGCTGTTTGGGATGCTCCTATATCTTAATTATTTTGTTTGTTCAAAACATTCTAACAAATCACCCTCTATGCTTTTGTTTTTTTAGATTTCTTGTGGTGACATCAAAATAAAATGGGGTGAGACGATGTGCACCCCATGTTTTATGAACGTTCATTTTTGAAGGACTTGCTTTCGAAACTTCAACACGTCCTCAGGTTACAAACATTAAGTGAACTTGTCCTTTTGCAGATTTATGTTTATAGCAAAGGATTTGAGGATCGCCACTGTAACATGTGTGCAGTGTGAAGATGAGTCTGAGGTTCTGAAGAAGATGAGTTTCACTGGCCTTTGCCTCTTATTTTGGACTTTACCATCACTTCAAACCAACATATATATTTTTTTTCTTTATGAGGCTCACTTCCCTTTTACCGCGTTTAGTCTGACTTGTATTAAAAAAGGCCACCTGTCTCATGGAAAAACGCACCGTCTCTGATACTCTGCCAACTCTAAGTGGATCAAATGGTCTCCGTCCGGGTTCTGGCGACTGAAACGCTGACGATGACTTCACCCCTGGAGAAATCACTGGCTGGAAGCGCCCCTGTAATTACTGGCTGCTCTGCTGGGTGCTGATTGATGCCTCTTGATGAAGTAGTTCAGTGATTGAAGAGTAACGATGCTCCGGGAAAAATCTATAAGAGGCATTTAACCGCTGCTGGAAAGGAGCACAGCGATGGCCATCCTCCATTCTGCTGGTTAATCAGACGGCAGTTTGGCCCCATCGCACAGCAGGGAAACGATCATTCTGGCTCATCAATCACACTGATCAATCACCTGACAACAGTGCAAACAGCCAAGATCGGAACTCCCCACCTGCTGTGATTTCACTCATCTTTCTCTCCGATGCTCTCTGATGACCTGAATTTATTCACTCCACTAACACCTGAGAGCTCCTGTTTTATATGCTCATATTTCCTAAGTGCTGCACAGGTAGGCAGGTTTTTACAAAGAAGAGGTTATTGCTGCTTTTAGATGAGAAAGGTGTCAAAAAACTTAGTAATCATTTTAAAGTCATCTTCGCGCTGTAGGTCAAACCGGTTCTACGGTCCTATATAACATGAAAGGAAACTGTTGATGAGCTTGCCATCCCAGTTATGTGCTGCACGGCCAGAGTGCTGTGGGTGTGCAGCATTCAAATGTCGCGGCCATGTGGTGTATGCGTGACACTGCTTTTTTCATCACGAGTGGAAAGCAAGTTACACAAAACCCAAAGACACACAGGCATCACATTAAGCAAATATAAATGTTAGCAAATATGTTAATTCAGCATTAAAAGAATATTATTAGCTCACTAGATGAAAATATAATTACTCATGAAATTCTAAAACGGCCGGCGCTTCAGTCCACGGTTGACGGTGGGAGTTCTGTCTCATTTCTCCGTCACCCCTCACCACCCCACCATCACTTTCCTGCCAAATTTCCCCCAATCCTAAATGAGCAGCCATACTCTCTACAATAATGACGACCTGGCAGAAGTCAAACACAATACAGTCGCTTAAAACATGGAATTGTCCCATATTTGATACTTAATATGCATTTTGTGTTGCAGTTATTGATGTGCAATGCTCTTTACTAATTATTAAGAGTCAGTGCAAATCTGTGTCGAGGTGAAGATCAAACTGTGCAGAAACTCAAGACTTTCTAACCTCTTATCTTCAACCAATCTTCCACCAATAATTAACAAACCTTAAGGTGTAAAAATGAAATATTCTTTGATTGTTTAAGCAGGAGTAAAATACATATCACAAAGGGCCCAGGAATTTCATGTACTTGTTAATTGTCTATTAAACCTCATATTATCAGAGAGAAGGGAAAATTAATATATTTATTAAATGTCTTAGAGCTTTCATATTTTGCTAATTTCCTCTTCAATGTAAAGAAACTAAAATAGACAATGCTGCCAATAATGCCAAAGTCATCACTGAACAGTGCTTCTGTATTTTTTGCATGCCTAACATCTCACACCTCAGCTGATCAGTTTATGGCCTCACTTTTCACTCTTCTTCTACCCTTACTATTTCTCTTCTCAAAGAATATGTTTTTCTTCAGCATGTCAAAGATCTTGTTATTCTGGCAGCAGGCTGCCCCCTTTCTGAAGACCAAACATGGTTGTCATCTGTCCCGTCTCCCATTTAATTCACACTAAAATTCAGGTTAGTGCAACATGTCTACAGTGGACTGAAATTCCTTCAGAAATGACTACACAAATCATGCAAGACCAATTATGCAAAGCAAATTACAACTCATAAAATGCAATTAGCAAGCAAAATGAACAATTTCCACTGTGTGACATAAACAACCCACATATAACTCCCTCACCTGCTCAGTTCTTGATGCGACAAGTGTAAATTTAAACTCAACAAGGAATGCTCAAAAAGGAAGTGCGATCACGGTGCTACCACAACTCGTTTATTTGGAAGAGAACAGATGCATTTGGCATTGTTCAGGAGATGTTTTGGGACAAGTTGCAACAATAAAATTAGAGATTTATTCATATCCCTTAGTAATTAGATTAATCAACAGAATCTTAGTGTTGATTACACATGCAAACAGACAGATTCGAGGGCAGAGTTTCATTTTTTTTATTATTATTATTTTTAATTTTTATCACAATTGCATTCAGAGTAGTTAAAACTCCAACGAGATTGAGAGCGTCAACATTTGTTGTTGTAATCCTATAGGATTGTGTGCATAGAAAGACGAGACTTTTCCAGTTGCGTCTTAAGTATTTAACAACTTATTGAGGTCATTGAATTTGTTGAATGAAGCAAGGATTAACATTTATTTTTTATTATTATATCAGGTTATCAATGTATCACTCACCAAGCAGCCAGAGAACACAAAAAGACAAAGTGAGTGGAGTTGTCCAGCATCCTCTGTTGGAAGCCATGCCTACTTGTCCAGTGTGTCTCTGTGTTGGCCTTGTGATTGAACAGAGACATGCTCATGAAGTATTATGACTCACATCTAATCAGACTCAAAACTTTAGGAAAAAAAAAATCCAAAGGTCAACAGCTGCGTGTGGTCAAATGTGGCAATTTCATGCTGTACGTGGTATAGCAGTGGAAAATTTTAGAAAACGTGAATATTCTTTAAAATCCTTCAATTATTTAAACTTTTATGATGTTGTTCCCTTAAGTTTTAGACACTGCATAATTTCATAAAGGGGTTCTAAACAATACCATTTGTGATATTCCAGTAGAAGAATTCATGCACCAATTACTTTCTCATTTAGAAGTTGTCATATATTAAAGATTTGCTTATGAGCTCATTGTGTGAGGCTGTTTTATAACACTGGTTATCCCTTTGGCACACTTCTGAAAGAAAAGTTAATTGCTCAACATCTGCACTGTTTTATGGTTGTCATTTGCTAAAGGAAACAGGAAATATTAATTTTTTAAATATAATTTTTTTTTTTCCCAGTCACTACTTTCTTATAAATTCTGAAATGTAACTGTTCCCCATTTGTATATTTTCATTTTCTGACAAGCCTGATGTCGATCTCACCCACAATATTTTTTAATTAGTTTTAGGGGTTCCAGAAAGTTTATAGAATAGATTGAATAAAATAATATAATATATAGCATAATTTCTGCAGTGGATGCTGGGTTTGCCCCAGCATCCACTGCAGAAATACTCTGAGGCACTGCGAGTGCCCCAGAGTATTTCGCCTTAGTTTCACCAAAGAAACACATCTCAGAAGAAACACATCTCAGAAGAAACACATCTCAGCCTATTCTTCCCAGAAACTCTTTATCAACTCAGAAAACCTAGATTGTTCAAAACTGTCATTTCATATTAATTTGTTGGGAGTATGTATAGTTCCAAATTCAATCTTTAATAATTTCTTATCTAGGTTATTGCTGTTAAAGGTGATTCAAAAAATTGTTGGAGCATGGAATAGACTTATTGTATTGCACTTAGATTTTTCATTTTGCCTTCCTCTTTTTGAATAAATGGGCCCAGAATCTGTTGTGTATTCTTGTACTCTTATGGATGAACTGAAACAATTTGAGTCATTTTTACTATGTCCTTCTGTAAAGCACTCTGGAACTGAGAGAGAGAATGTGTTTGCTTTTAAAATGGCTACACAGATTTATCTTCACACACTTAGGCTGTAGTTGTCGAGTTGGTTTGTTGATTTTGTAATTTGACATCCAAAACAAATTGCACTGCAATGTTGACCCTGCTGTAAGTGTATCATCAGTAAATGTGAAACGGAACCAAAATCTGTGCACATTATTGCCAAGGATGGTTGCACACATGGGGGATTTTCCTCGTTTACTGAAGCCTATTATATTTACAGGATTAACAAGACAATTTAGCAACATTAACAGATAACTAACACAAAACCTAAACCAAAGATGCTTTTGTATTATATTACAGATTGATTTCATTTTGCAGTTTTTCTTAAGACTGTGTGCAAGAGAAAGCATGATCTAGGAGCAAATAAAATGTCCTGTAAGTCAATATATGTGTACATACATTTAAAGTTGTTAAAAATGCATCTACATGATTTGTACATTTTTTTTTTTGGCTTGCATGATGTCGTTAAATATATATGAAGTGTATTTTTGCAAGTTGAGTTTGCTCAGATAAGACATTTCATGTTTTTGTTAAAAAATAGAATTTCAAAAGTAACAAATTGTTACAGTTTGGGACACTATAAATCCATTTTAACTTCATGCTCCGGTGTGGAGGAATTTTTTTCAATAAATCAAATTGTCTATTAATTTTCCTAACATACAGCAGAGCATTTTTTTAAAATTCAGCATTAAGAGTTAATGATCCAATTGCTCAAACTTATTTATTCCTTAAAATGCTTGTCATAGAATGGTGAGAATGGATCAGTCTCACCCTAGAGCGACCTCTTCCTATCTGCTGTCACTGGTGGGCAGACAACAACAACATGCCATCCTTGTCGAAGATCAATGCTGCAATTTCCCGGCCGTGTGACCTCAGCGAGGGCCATCGCACGAAGGCATAAGTCAGTCAGTCTTTGTCGAATTGACACTTTGAAGTGGCTGTTTTCACCTTGTCAGAATGGCTGCAGCAGCTGCCACTAATGCTCTCCTCTGGCTTTGACACCGGCTGATTGGTGACTCATTGAGCTCAGAGCTTTATTCGACTGTCCATCAGTGCAAAAAGCTGAAGGGTCCCTGTCTCTCTGGTTAAACCCAGTTCCCCTAAGGGCCTCCACTTGCAAGGTCGCCAGCCGATCTGTGTGAGGGCGACCTTGGCGGGATGGGTATAATATGAATACAATCATGCTGAGTGGTAAAATAATGGCGCCGTAAATTCAATAAACAACCCGGTGGAACTGACATCACCTCTCTTTCATAACACCGCTTTCTGACAGGACAAAGTAATACAGAGCTCCCCGGAGAGTCCCTGAAAACAGTCAATTTCACTGTACTAAATGTCAGTGCGGCCATGCATGGAAATATGAAAATGGAAGCGCTGGAGAGGAGTTGCCTAACAAAGAGGAGAGAAAAGCAGCAGACGGTATCAGAAGGATTCCCCCTCGCCTCGTGCCTGAGCATATGAGCGCTGGAAACATGACAACAGGAAATCAGGAAGAACACTTAGACCGAGACACACCAGCAAGAATGCAGAAATCACTAGAAAAAGGCTTTAACAATAAACATGATTGTTTTTACAATTTCATCTTTTCGGTTATGCTTTGGCTAATATATATTCATTATTATAGTTAAAAATAGATATTTACATTCGCTGAATGAAAAGACTCTACACATTTTTTCTCTCTGTCTGGAAATGAATCAGACCAAACTTATCTTGGTTTTGGTTAGTTAGAATTACCCAATTGCCAGAATACTTGGCAAAAACATTTTTCATAGATGTTATTTTGTAAATTTCTTTGATTCAAAAGCTTACATACATTTGGTCAGTATCAGGGATGACTGTCTCTTAATAAACTCTGACTTGCAAAAGCTAAGACACACAAGAAAATGACAAAGTCATAATGTTACATTTGAAACATTGATCCTAGTCAGCAATAGGTAAAACATTGTCCAGTGAAGAAAGACACAGGTATCATAGTCTCTAGATCAAATTTGAGTTCATAGAGTAAATATGTACATGGGAATTCATTCAATTACACATAGGATAAATGGCCATGAATTATTATTTCAGTGTAATAACTTGGATACCTAGTAAACTGAAACTCTCCAATAAGATTTAAAAGTGACCCCTCGCTCCCTGAAATTGTCCACTGAGATGAAAAATGATAAAAACTCTCAAGACAGCAGTACTTCCACCAACTGTGTCACTAACATAATCAGCTTATGTTTTACTCTAAGAGGTTTAACCAACATACAGCAGAGCAGCTTTCCATGTGTTATTCTGATGACAGAATCTGGCGTTCGATTACAAGTTAATAAATCCATCTGCACTTAGTTTTATTGGAAGTAATTTCACATTTATGCTACACATTGTAGATGAAAGGGAAGTTGAAATAATCAAACCACGATTGTAATCACACCTTCTCACCCTCATTGGGCTCGGGCACAGGAATAAAATAGGTCATCCCTGTCACCTTGGTGATAAGGTTGTTTGCTGTTAGACCCCTGGTTGCCTGCTGGAGCTGTTAATCATGGCTACAGCAATAAACTGAGTTGTGTCCTCTTTCTTCAGCATTTGGGTTGTTTACTTCACTATATATAAGAGTTTGTTTCATAATTTTGAGGCAAAAAGTGTTTTGTAAAGTAGGACCATTTTTGGTAATTGGTAAAAAATCTATCTCTTCTCCCTTTTCAGAATCATAGAGCTCATCCACGTTTCCTGCACAGATGATTTGTGTATTAAAAATGTCCAGTCAATCTTTTGTGTGTGCTACTAATAAGAAGTCACATAAAATCGATGTATTCTTATTGGGTTTTTTTCAACAAAGAAGTCAACCTTTTATTTGTAGAAATAGTCAATTTAGGTTTCCAGACATTATGATGTTACAAATACACAATCATCCACATATGGGGGGGCTTTCCTGTTTCAAAGGATTCAAAAGTTTATTTTTCTGTGAATACCGTGTTTTAAAATTAATGTTACACTCTGAAAAAAATGTCTGAAAACTGATTTATTAATGGCTTACACATTTTTCTGGTTAGAAAATGTTATATTTTACAGTGGCCTAGAAGGGTTGTCTTATAGATTGCATTGTTATATTGTGGCTTTTATAGTGTTTGGTCTTTAGCTGCATTTCAGTTACTCCTACAGTCCACAAAAATATTTAACCTTCAAAGGACAAATATATACTGGGGACTTGGCAACTAATCTTTAAATTAGGGTATTTAAAGATTTTGTATGACAAGATTTTGTAATGACACTTAATGTGTCATTAAGTTATTCATTTAAATAAAACCACTATAACATAATTATGTGGTGTTCTGGCAATATTGTAACAATGTCACTACTGCTTTCTTCCTCTTTTTCTATTCCCCCTGCATGGTTTCCACTCAGTCATAAAACTCTCAGAAGCTGCTCACAGAAAGTCATTTAGCTTTGATGGACATCACTTCTGATGAAGGAAAAGCTGCTCTGACACGCTTAAAGGACACTTCCCTCATGATTGCATTTACATTTAAAGGGTCACTTAAGCCGAATTAAACAACACCTATATTAACATGTCCTCATAGTTTCCCATATTCATACAGATGGCTGAAAATAAATGTACAGTTGCTCTCAAATATATGTAATATCTTCAAAGGTAGCTTCAGGACGGTCAAGGTGACTAAATCACTGAAACAAAGCTGTACAAATGATATTTCAATTACATTGATTTATTGGTTAATCTGTTTTGCTGGCCAACACAGTCTCTCCCCAAAATGTACATTATCACATGCCTCTCTTCCTGATATAAGCATTTTCAGGTCACGGTGTGTCTGCTAATGCTTCTGGAGTCCATATTTGATGTATATGTTTTTTTTTTCTTTTTTCGTTCGGGGTGGGAGGGATTTTTAGTCAATATGCTGTCTTCACATTAAAATTCTTTATTTTTTTTTTGTTAATCCATTCAAGTCTAAGCTAACTTACAAAATTTGCAGTGGATCAAATAATAATCCCTCATTGCTTTCAAGCAGAAATGTTGTTGACGACACGGGTTGCAGATTACACAGGTCTAAAATCACACAATGGCGAGGATTACCCTCGGTGTGAATATATGCTTCTTCTGGAATCAGAGGGGAACACAACAATGACAGTGGAAATTTGTGGGGTTCCACTGATTTAATTGCCCTTTTGTGTAATTATTGCACAATGATGATGCCAGACTTTGAAATCACATTTTTCCAAACACTCATGAGATTCAGAGCATTAAAAGCACACATGTGAGTCCATTATTAAATTACCATCCTAATTAATTCATAGAAAAAAGGTTTGTGGAAGTGTTATATTGTTGCAGTGTGTGTAGCGGCAGGAAACAGCAAGGCAGCGAAGCAGAAACTCTGCCGATGACCTCACTCACCTCAGCAACATCAGCTGTTGTCGGCTTGTATGTTTTGACAGATGTGCTCCGTGTTTGCATGTATCTGTGACTCCGGAGGATCCTCTGTTATCCCACTGCTGCATTAATCCCCATGTTTTCCCTTGTAGTACTGCAGGCCGGATCTTTGCAGCCCCTCTACCCTCCGTCCCTTCCTCGCTCTCTCAGGGGACGCCTCCTTCGCTGCGTCCAGACTTGTCAGAGCAGATTCTTGTCAAATTACCGATGTCCTGCATCGGTGTAATTGCTTGCCAAAGCCACTCCACTGATGCAAATTTAAAGGGTCGTCTGTGATGGAGATAATGCCAAATTGGTTTTGAGATTTTGAGATGTCTACTCAGCATGGGTAGATAGATATGTGGGACCATCCTTGAAAAAAGAAATGAAATGAGGCTCCGTGTGGAGAATGCTGATTTGGCACTCAATATTTGAAAAGACTGATAGATCTCTCCTCCCTGCAGCTTGCTTCTCACAGAGCAAATAATTGTAAAGCATATCTTCAAGGCTTGCAGTGCTTCATAACACTTACCTACTGCAGTCAGAAGACCCCCTCTCTTGTCCTATAATGTTGAGTTGCCTCAGTTAAGTAGCCATCAGTTGTGGTGAGGCTGATGGCTGGATTACAGCTCGAATGCATAGTGACTTTTAATGATGCAGAGAAATGGCCCAAACTAGCACTGCAGCCTTGTGTCTGCCGCAGGCCTCTCTGGTGATGATGTCACCTGATGGGAGAGTCAAAAAGGTCCCAGTACAACGCCGGATTGGTTCACTCTTGGGTAGATGGAGAGGTTGCTGCTAATTTCAGGGGATTAAACTCTTGAGGCTACAAGAAGTTAAGCTGAGGTTCCTTTGGGGAAAAAGTTTTCATTCCAGAGTGAGATGAATAGGTTGTAATGGTGGATTTGGTGATGACGAGGGGTAAATTGACAATGACAGCTAGTAAGGTAATTAAAGCGAGTAGGAGCAGAGCATCCTCAAGGGATGGGAAAGATCATCTGGCTCAAGAGGGAACACAAATTATTGAGTCTGAGAGAGGTCAGTCTCAAGAAACACTGCAAGAATTTTTTTTAACAGGGAAAAAGGGTAATATGTAGTTTCAAGGTTTACAGTGCCATTTCTATAGCACAATCATGTTACTATGTTACCTTCAGTTGTTATAAAAATGTTGTACATGTCAAACATAACTTAAAATAAATTTGACTTTGCAATTTGACATTGTGAAATTAGCCTCTGTCTCTTTAAGAAGCTTCCACTCTTTCCAAAACTGTCTTCAGCACATCGTCACAACAATAATAGCCCCTTAGACCATTAACAACCGTTCTTATGGCAGTAGACTGAGAAGTAGTCTGAAGAATAAGCTCAGCAGACACCTCCACCAGGTGTTTGCTAATTGCTGCTGCAACTCTGGAGGAGCTGAAGGGTTGGGGTGCTCTGTGAGACGGAGGATCAGCAAAGGACTGCAGCTCCACGAAATAGTCATTTGGCTGCCTCCAAAGATTCAAGAATTCCTCAAACAGGCATGAAAGAATCAAAGCAACATCCCAGGTATGTTTTTAATGATACAACATTATAAAGCTCTGAATAGTTGATTTTATACAATATCTTGTGCCCAGAGCTTTAGGTCAGACTCAAGGCACTTTGCCTCGCATGTTTTAGATGTTTTCCTGCTTCAACACAGAGAAACAGGGAAACAAATAAAACATGCAAAGCAGTGTGCCTCAAGGACCAGGGTGGAAAAACACTGGTCTAGATGTTGTTGTCCTGCTGAAAGGCAAACCTCCAGTCTTTAGTCTTTTGTGGCCTTCAACAGGTTTTTATCTAGCATTCTCTTGTAGTTTATAGCATAAATCTTCATTTCACTTCTGACCAGCTTACATGTCTCTGCCTATGAAAAGCAGTTCACAAAGATTGATGCTGTCACAAACCACATTTCAAAGTGGGGATTGTGTATTCAGGGCGGTGTTAGTCATCCACCACATTGCATGTAGACAACTCCCTCTTTCACTTTAGTTAGAAGACAATAACACCATAACAAGACATTTTTCACGTCTGTCCTCTCTGAAATTACATCAGTCGTATACGTAAAAGGTCACTGACACAATAAAAACACTTAGATGATTTAGAAGATGAACTATTGTGATTTCATTCTGTGTACACAAGAGCTATTAAGAATTATCATTTCTCACAGAATTAAGTAAATGTAGACTGTAGCTGTATTTGTCTTTAGTAACTGAGTCCCATCTTGTGACTTCTTCCTCCAAACTGCCGATAAATTGCGCGAAAAATCTCTGAAATTTACTTTGCGTTTGTGTACAAGATGGCGCCAATGTTTGACCCAGTTATTACAGACAAAAACAGCGACACTCTGCATTTACAGTATTCTGAGAGAAATACTTATTATTAAAAGCTTCCGTGAACACAAAATAAAAGCTCAGCAGTTCATCTTTTTAAATCGCGTAAGTGGTCTTACTGTGACAGTGTCACTTTAAGTTTGCATGTTAAACTCAAATAGATCTTTAAATTGCCATGCTTTCTTCATGTAAATGTCAACAGCCACATATCATTAAAAACTGTTCAGTTTATCTGTAAGAGAAGTTTACTATTATGCCTAAATCTTAAAACACTCATTTAATACACATACACAAGCATACACACAGCGAATTTGCGGAAGGTTTTTTTTTTACTGCAAGCTGGGGTTTCCCTGTATAAACAGTTGTCCAGTGAGTGAGAGTGGAGCCATCGCGCGCACAGTTAAACTCACACTCAGACAGCAGCTGGTGGCCAATCAGCTCTGAATGTTCACGTGAGCCAACATTTCAGAGGTTAATGAAATATTTTGTCATTCGCCGTCATCCCCCTGGTCTTCCCTTCATACCTTTGTCACTTCACTTCCTTTTCCTTCACAGTGAATGCTCAATGCCATCGCTGTGGGACTTAACAAGCCTGGAAAATAATTAAAATTCAACCAAATGATGAAACACTTGCAGCAAAGCGTCCTTGAAGGGTCGGCAGGGCCTGTTCTGAAAGCAGCCAGGCGAGAGGGAAAAAAAGAGAGCAGCGTTTTGTGCCTTTTCTCTTCACACAGAATAATGTTAAGCTGCTGCTCCCAGCTTAAGGGCCTCTTAAATTGGAAAGGCGCTGGCCTATAGAGACATGTACCTGTCAAACAAATACCACACGCCTCTGATTCTCTCTCTGCTCCTTCTCTCCGGCTCAGTTTTAAACTCTCAGCTGGTATTCCAGTCAGACATGGGGTGCCATGGAGATAGTCGGGTTTGAGAACAGAGATGGGGATTCGCCTCTAAGAGGTATCACAGCGACGCTGCTGTCAGAGGCATTAAGAGGTGAGCTCTCTGGCCCTACAGTGATCCACTGAGAAGATGTTTCTCACGGCCCTGAGGACGGCTGTCGGAGGTGAAATATATGGCTGCAGCTCAGCGTGGATGGAGTGAAGATGAACATGTTGAAGAATGAATGGTGAGCAGACATAAAGACCGAGGTTTTATGCCTGCCCATTTATAAAGGAAGGGAGCTGACTTGTTGTAGAATTCATCCTAAAGGTCACACAGTCAGGAATCAAAGAAAAGGAGAAGCATCTCTCCATTTCATTTATCTGCAGGTTTTATACAAAGATAACAAAATGTAAATCTTTCAGAGTTAAGTTCTTTAACTTTTTCTTCTTTATATATTTTGATGCCACAATCGGCAGCTGTGTCCTTTACCCATAGTAGTTCTTTTTCCTTCAGCTCTCAGACAAACTCAGTTTCCCTGTCAAATGGCTTCACTGAGACAGCAATTCTGGTTCACTGGCTAATGGAGAAACTTGTAATGCCTCTTCTTTAGAGATTGTTTTAAAACATTAGTTGGTGATTTGATAACACCTCTTAAAAGACTATGTAGAAATGGAGAAATGCCCAATATACTTGCAAATTAAGGCTGTGAGAGTCCAAGAAAACATGCAATCACAATGCTATTGCCTTGTGATAGTTATTTCAGTTATGCTGTATTTCCCTTGCCTCTTTTTTATTCTTTATCTCTACAATTAGTTAGTAATTATTTTTTAGCATCTCATGTACTTTTGATAAAGGCCAATTAGTAAATATCCATTTGTTCAAATATATTAAGAACATGTAAAGAGGAAATCCATGGCACTTGAAAAATGATGTTCAAGGAAATATTGCATCAACATCATCTCGTGGAACACTGGACCAGCTCTACACCCTCAGTAGGGTCCTGGAGGGTGAGTGGGACTTCGCCCAACAGCTCTACAGATGTTTTGTGAACTTGGAGAAGGTGCTCGACCGTGTCCCTCGGGGAACCCTGTAGGAGGGTTCTCCGGGAGTATAGGGTACTGGACTCTTTGCTATGGGCTGTTAGGTCCCTGTATGACCGGTGTCAGAGTCTGGTTTCCATTGCCAACAGTACATCAGGCTCGTTTCCGGTGAGAGTTGGACTCCGTCAGGCTGCCCGTTGTCACTGATTCTGTTCATTACTTTCATGGACAGAATTTCTAGGTGCAGCCGAGGTTTTGGTGGCCTTAGGATCGCATCTCTGCTTTTTGTGGATGATGTGGTCCTGTTGGCTTCATCAGGTCGTGATCTGCAGCTCTCGCTGTAGCGGTTCGTAGCCGAGTGTGAAGTGGCCCGGATGAGGATCAGTGCCTCCAAATCCGAGGCCATGGACATGAGCCGGAAAAGGGTAAAATGTCTTCTCCGGGTCGGGGGGCGGGGCGTGTCCTCCTGTGAAGGAGTTTTAAGTATCTCAGGATCTTGTTGACGAATGAGGGAAGAAGGGAGCACGAGATTGACAGGCAGATCGGCGCAGCCTCTGCAGTGAAGCAGGCACTTTCCTGCTTCACTGTCCGCCGTGGTGAAGAGAGAGCTGAGTCAAAAAGCAAAGCTCTCAATTTACCAGTTGATCCACATTCCTACCCTCATCTATGGTCGTGGGTTCTAGGGCACTACAGTATATGCTCTTGGGTGGCTGTTCTAAACAGGCTAGTTTATTGCTAACGGAACCCAATAGTCTGTGTTGCTACAAGAAATAATTCAATATTTCTGTTTCAGTTGGTGCATTATTGACTTTGTCAGTGAGTGCACACTCACAGCAATCATAGCATTAACCTTCAGAAGAATCCTAATGTCAATAAAACAGATGGTAACATAACCACAAGTTCTCAAAATTTGCCTCTAAAAACCAAAGTCCCAGAATACTGTTTCAACTGGACTGTTCTCGTGGTTAAAGTCCTACAGTGAATTAAGACATGGTTTTCCCCTGTCTATTACTTGACAGTTCAATGTCACATTACCTTAACTTCAGTTTGTGATTTGCAGAAGCTTCTAAAGGAGGATTACAGACTATGTAGTCCCAATCAGATCCCATGTGCCCATTGATGGCATTGGGATTAGTGTTGGGGGTCCATCTATAAAATGGCACTCCCAGTATTTCTTATTAGTTTACTGTCAGCCCTTATTACAATGTATGGCCAATACTTTACTGCACTTTAGCTATGTTCTTTCTAAGTATGTTAGTATCTTAGATTTGATCTGTTTTAAATATCACACTAGACATGGTCTAGGCATATTAGTCAAAGCCTAATTTTATATTATAGATATTGACTACAAAAAAGGATATCCAGGGAACCCCTTTGCACAGGCCCTACAGATATGATTTTCCGGCTGGTAAAACTCTCCCTAAAACCTTTACAGGTCTGAATGTTGCTGTTATGCTGTTTTTTTATGGAACAATAATAAAAACGGAATAAAAAGTGGATTGAAAAAGTGGCTTTAAATCATCTACAAGTAGATACCTCAGATAGGCAAAAAATTACCCTCATTGTTGTCTCTCTTTCATCTTCATCTTTTATCTTTATGACGTTAGATTCTGTTTGATAACTAGCCCTTTAATCCACACGCATCTCCTGCATCTGCGCTGCGCGCATCATCCTGTGCCGTCTCTCGCTTCCTCCATCCTTCTGCTGGGTGTCATTCTCTCCAAGCATCATAGCTGAATCTGGCATTCCACCTTACATCAGGGGAATGGATCTATCCAGTCCTCCGACACTCTCTGTTAGCATTGATTAACCAGCGAGTCATGCTACCTCTATGAAGACAACGTTTGAAGCTTTTCATTTTTTTTACACCTCAATTATTTAGTGTCACAGCGAGGTGCATGCTCATCGCTGCCTCATGCATCATGCAAAATACCCTAGCCAAAAGCCACATCATTTTCCAGCTCTTTGTGCTTTATTTGACTTTTTTTTTCCCTGAATGCCTGAATGTTTACTTTACTCAGGAGTTCTGAGACATGAGGTGCAGTTGGCATTGCAGTGTGATGGGAAGTTGAGAGCTGAATTAACTCTAATGGCTCTGGCTGAGTGGAGCAAAGGACGGTTTCATGGATGAAGTCATGTATTTTTTTGTTCGGCAGATTTAAAGGTCTTTCTGAGAGGTCTTTAAGTGGACGCTGCTGCCTTCACAGGGTTGTTTTGTTCTCCTTGTCCAACTCCAGCTCAGTTTATTTGCTTGGCGATAAAAGAGAGATTAAAAATGTATCATAATACCAGAGGGAACAAAAAGAGCCACTGTGGTGAAAGAAGACAGGGTGTGTAACTTTTATTAGAGATTTATTACTGGCTCAGTGTTACCTTATTTAAATACCTTAGAGGCAACTTAATGTGTGTTTTCATTCAGAGAGCGAGTAAGTTATCTATTCCCTTTAGAACAGATACAAGTTTGAAATGTGACAAATGCCTCATTAGGCAAATCTGCGCTTTTTCAAGCTCAACTCTCCACGCAACATTTGCATGTATACATTGGTTTGCATGGATACTTAAACTGTTCATTCCATTCCAGTAGCAACTAATTTCAAAGCATTGTTTGGTATTTGAAGGAAACCCAATTCAAGAGCCATGATTCGTCCAGTTTTAAACCCAGAAGTACAAGGAGAAACTGCAGTTAGACAAAAACAACAATATAGCTTAAATTTAAAAATCTTTTTTTTATATTTTTAATGTTAAAGGTGCATTCATAAAACTTGTGTTTTCCAGACTTCAAACATGGAAATTAATAAAAATCAACCCCAACACTTTTCAAGAAACCCTGCACAACATGCAGCATAAACTCAGCTCTGCTAGTTATTTTGGTAATGGAACCGAAATGCACAGAATTGCGCAACACCCTGTTGAAACAATAATTACTGAGATTATTATTGTTGGATCTCATCCGGGTGGATGAGATCCGCCCGGAGTTCCTTAAGACTCTGGATGTTGTAGGGTTGTGTTGGCTCACGTGACTCCGCGTGAGCCAACACGATGTCGCATGGACATCGGGGGCAGTTCCTCTGGATTGGCAGACCGGGGTGGTGGTCCCCCTGTTTAAAAAGGGGACCGGAGGGTGTGCTCCAATTACAGAGGGGTCACACTCTTAAGCCTCCCTGGAAAGGTCTATTCAGGGGTCCTGGAGAGGAGGGTCCGTCGGATAGTCAAACCTCGGATTCAGGAAGAGCAGTGTGGTTTTTGTTCTGGTCGTGGAACACTGGACCAGCTCTACACCCTCATCAGGAACCTGGAGGGTGCATGGGAGTTCGCCCAACAAGTCTACATGTGTTTTGTGGACTTGGAGAAGGCGTTCGACCGTGTCCCTCGGGGGGCCTTGTGGGGGGTTCTCCGGGAGTATGGGGTACCGGGCCCTTTGATACGGGCTGTCAGGTCCCTGCATGACCGGTGTCAGAGTCTGGTCCGCATTGCCGGCAGTAAGTCGGGCTCGTTTCCGGTGAGAGTTGGACTCCGCCAAGGCTGCCCTTTGTCACCGATTCTGTTCATTACTTTCATGGACAGAATTTCTAGGCGCGATCCTAAGGTTTTGGTGGCCTTAGGATCGAATCTCTGCTTTTTGCAGATGATGTGGTCCTGTTGGCTTCATCAGATCATGATCTGCAGCTCTCGCTGGAGCGGTTCGCGGCCGAGTGTGAAGCGGCCAGGATGAGGCTCAGTGCCTCCAAGTCCGAGGCCATGGTCTTGAGCCGGAAAAGGGTAGAGTGCCTTCTACGGGTCAGGGGGGTCGTCCTACCTCAAGTGGAGGAGTTTAAGTATCTGGGGATCTTGTTCACGAATGAGGGAAGAAGGGAGCAGGAGATCGACAAGCGGATTGGGGCGGCGTCTGCCGTGAAGCAGGCGCTGTACCGGTCCGTCGTGGTGAAGAGAGAGCTGAGTCAAAAGGCGAAGCTCTTGATTTACCAGTCGATCTACGTTCCCACCCTCATCTATGGTCATTAGCTTTGGGTCATGACCGAAAGAACGAGATCACGGATACAAGCGGCCGAAATGGGTTTCGTCCGCAGGGTGACCGGGCTCTCCGTTAGAGATAGGGTGAGAAGCTCGGTCATCTGGGAGGGACTCAAAGTGGAGCCGCTGCTCCTCCACGTCGAGAGGAGCCAGTTGAGGCTTGGGCATCTGGTCAGGATGCCTCCTGGACGCCTCCCTGGTGAGGTGTTCCGGGCACGTCCCACCGGGAGGAGGCCCCGAGGAAGACCCAGGACACGCTGGAGGGACTATGTCTCTCAGCTGACCTGGGAATGCCTTGGGGTTCCCCCGGAGGAGCTGGAAGAAGTGGCTGGGGAGAGGGAAGTCTGGGCCTCACTTCTGAAGTTGCTGCCCCCCGCGACCCGATCCCGGATAAGCGGAAGAAAATGGATGGATGGAACGATCCGATTCTTCTGGGCGGATCTTTACTAAGTCCTAAGGACTGAAGCCTCACTGAGAGCCGTTCTTTGTTCTTGTGTACACTGCAGTAGCTAACACACACACATTTATGAACACAAAGCAGCTCATTGATTGATTTGGTCTCCTGTCAAGGTGGCAAACATCGGGGTGAGAACAGTCACGGTGCTCCTTCTGCTTAGTTACTCATTGCGCTGTTAGACAGTGTTCGTAGTTGAATGTTATTTACAGTTAATTGAAATGTTTCAATTGTGGTTTCTGACATGGGCAATATGGTCAACTGCCCAGGGCGTTATTTTTCTAGGGATAGCAGGAGACCTCTGCGGATTGTAGCATAGCGATGAAAGCAAAACAGAATGAAATGAGTTTTAATTGATACTGGTTAAATATATTTTAGCTCTAAGTATTTAATATCTAGGTGTTTTATGGGAATGTGGATCTTTCAGATCAATCTGAGAACCAATTTTGATAGGTGAACTTAATTTTATTGTGTCATGCAGCGCAGGGCGCTGGTCTTGTTCTCGGGTTCGGTGGTCTTGGCTACAACTCTGCTACGTGACTCCTTGGTTGCAGGTCCTCCCCACACACCTTCATTCCATCCCCTTTCTGTTGGATTTCTTTCTAAATAAATGTCAGTAATGAAGTTTATGCTGTTAGGACAGGAGACAAGATTTTTCCATCCCTGAAATTATGATTCATAGAATCACATATCTAAGTCTAAACTATGTTACAGAGAATAAACACAATAAGAACATATTTAAGCTGTGGCATTGCTCATTAAAATAGCACATTTCTAATGTATTGAAATTAGATATGATCTGCACACTTAATGATATTAGTGATTAGGTTATGTATTCAGCAAGTACTTTTACTTTTAATACTTAAGTATTTTTAAAAGCCAGTACTTTTTTACTTTTACTTAAGTAAAATGTTAATGTGGTACTTTGACTTTTACTTGAGTACATTTCTGACTTTATTTGAACTTTTACTTAAGTACATTTTTTGAGTACTTTCTCCACCACTGATAATTAATAATATTAAATTATGTTATTATAATTTAATGTTATTATTGCTATTGTTTTTTTAATAATAATAGTACTATCATTATAAACAACAATGGCAACAATAACAATAGTAAATATTAAAAACTTTATATAATATTATTACTACTATCATTAGAAATAGTAACAATAATAATTATCAATTTAAGTAATACTAATTATAATTATCATTATAAGTAATACTAATTATTATTATTTATTATATTGATAATGATTTATTATTATTGTTATTGACAATAATTGTATTTTATTTTTTTCCCACAAATCATGAATCATCCGTGAAAGTTGCTCCTGATTCAGTGTTTGTGCTGCCATTTTGAAATCTTGACAAGCTAAAATTGGTTAAAATTTGGAACATCTCGATGATACCTTCATTTCACTAATGTTTCTAAGGTTTAAGAATACACTACACCACAGAAAGGCACAGTGGAAATATGTACAGTTAACCTCGGTGGAGCCATGATGTGAAATATGATAACTCTAACCTCGTTCAGCCTGTGTGAAGTGTTGTTAATGGCCTGTCCCAAACATATTGTGTATGCGCACTAATTAGTGCTGAAATATCTCTGACTGAGAGACTGCTTGGAGTTGCCAGGGGACTCGTGTCACCTCTTGTCTCCAAGCCTCTCCCTCTTTCCACCAGCATCTCGGAGAGCAGAGCCGAACTCGTGCGAAGCCTCGGGGACAGAGCCCTAGCACGACTTGTCCTACGTGTTTTAATTGGAGTCTCTCTGTGCTCGTTACTTCACAACACTTTAATTTGGCTGCAGAGCCATGGATCAGCCCCTCTGTACGAGACAAAAATTTGATGATGCTGTCAGTAACTAATTAGCGGTGATGGCGTCCTGCAGGAAATTGCATGTAGGGGCGATTAAATATGATGCACTATTAGGTTCCGCCAACCTCGGTGACCCAGTTAGTGGGGGCTGCAGTTGCGGTGGGTGGGTCTGAAGAGGTGGAGATTTTAATTGAGGACTTCTGTGCCCACAACCTCTGTACTGTTCGTCCAACAGCTTTTCTGTTTTTTAAGCAGCTTACCACAGATGTCCCAAAACTGCAAATAGTGTAATACTGCAGAAATAAAGGAGATGGAGAGATACACCAATCAGTCAATGTTCCCTTGATTGGCTCTGACCAATTACTAACAAGTGAAACTCTGGTTAATCTTCTTGCATGTCATTTGGTCAATGTCAAGTTCAATAGTCCTTACATTTATTGTGACAATGCAGAGCCATCCTGTGCCAGGAGTAATTTCTTTACACTAGGAGAAGTGATGATGTCACACCATAAGTGTGTGTAGAAGAAACTCATCAATCACAGATAAGTGATGCAACTCAGCTGCATGGAGTTCCAACTTTCTCTTGTCCTCCCCCATTTAAACAGCAGAAGGAATGAAGAGCAGACACACATCGGAAGATGCTACACTTTCACAACAAGTGTTTCTTTTTTCCTAGAAAAAGGAAATCGACTTTATAACCCATCATTTCACTATCATCATCAGAAACAAAGAAACTACGTCACTTTATGCTTGTCAGCGTTTTAATCACGATCCCCCCTCTGGTGACATCAATCTTCGCTCTATGCCTACTCTCCTCACTCCATCGCTCTTTTGTTTGTTTGTTTGTTTTCTAATTACAGAGTTTTTTTGACACCTGTGCCAACTTGATGGTGCTGTGAAACCCGCCACTGATACACTGCTGCACACAGAAAGACAAGCACACTGCCTCTCATTTGCACTACACACACTTCCATCCCCTTGTGTACAATTACTTCTTCTTTACTATTTACCTCACTTGGCACGCTATCCTTGATTTTTATTTTCTCGAGGAGGCTTGCAGGTAAACAAAACGTGCGCATAACTTAGATCCCCCCCAGCTGGGGTGTTGGAGTTGAAATGTCAAAGATGCTCCAGGTGTGATGGCCAAAGTACCCATGGATGAAACCAATAACAAGCACCCTAACGACTTGGTGATGTGGCCAAATCAGTGTGGAAGACTTGAGCTGAGCTGCTTCACTGTAAGGTTACCCCTCGTTGTGCCGGGAGGCAACAGATGGATTCAACATGTGTTTGAGAATTGGAGAAAAAGTAATGGAAGAAAAAGAGAACTCCCTTGTGTTGCTGATTGTTGTTGGGAATCAGTGTTGTTCCCTGCAGGCTCCTCCCTCTTCTTGATCTGCTTTAAGTGTTCTCATGCAACCAGGCGAGTGACGAGTGAGAACAGATGGAGACGTGCATGAGAACATCCCACAGGGGAAAAAGGATGATCTGAGCATGGATAAAGCTTCTATGGCCACAGGACGCACACCACAGGAGGTAATGCTGTAGCCTCTCAACGTCATAGTACCTTCGAGTGGCATCAGTCCATGCAGCTGAGTTGATTGTAGATGGTTTGGCTACCTTAAAAGAGACATCTTTTTTTCTTTTCTTTTTGTTTTAAAACAAAACAAACTTTTTTGTAAAAATAAAGAAGAAAGGAAGGTATGTAAACAAAGAAAAGTCATATGTGCCTTTCTTTTTTACACTTTTTAAAAATTCTTTAATTAATATTAAGAAACATGAGAAATAGAGAAATCATTTCATAGATTAATATCCACTGAACTAAGATGAAGAACATCAGTTCCGTACTATCATATTTAAAAATATATATTCTTAAATTAAACTGTTGAATGTAAACTGATATGTAAACCCTGACCTTAACCAATATCATCTCATTTGTGTTTTTTTTTTTTTTGCTTTTCGATGTTTATGGTCTAATATTCACCAGGTTCATGGTATTTAGCATAAAGCAAACAGTTCAGACAAAAGAAATCTGAATAAATAGTATTTTATATGCTGACTTTTAAAGCAAGCTTTTTCTGAAATATATTTTTGAATTGGGTGTGTTATGGGCTGAGAAGTAAATGACAGTAAGGCTCACTTCATAAAATATTTTTTTTATTTCACTGAAAAGACAAAGTTGGATAAGTAAAAATAGTAAGATAATTGGCTAGAGGGAGGTTAAAGTAACAAAACTATTCAAATAATTGATTGCAAAACAAGACTAACTCAAACTAGCATGAGACAGAGGAGAAACTTAAACAGTGACTATTCAGTCCACAAAGACACATTCTTTTTTTTCACTGCCTTGTGTTCCTCAACTTTATATTTTTCTTTTAATATTTTTTTTTGATTTGGGGTATGAAAGTCGATAAAAGCAGAAACAAGATATTGAACATTGTGCATGTCTTTTGTGCAAGAATTCTTTGGTGATTGTTTTTGCTTTGAGTTCGTATCAAATCTGCGTTTTTAGATATCACATCCGATTTTACGTTTGAATTATTTCTGTTTGTTTTTGACACCACATATTCACATGCAAAATCCACTCTTTATCCATGAAAGACATTTTATTGTGTGCTTTAACCTGTAAGGAGTGCAGAAAAGTTTAATTTGGTCTCTCCCGGTGCTGCAGAGATATCTCCGCGTTCTGTATTGGTAATATTTTTCAATATGTTCAGTTTTCTCTATTTTTTTCTTTTTTGTTGTTGATGTTTTTGAACAATTACGTCACAGTATTTGCTGCAGAACTGCTAAACAAGGCTAAGCAAGGTCATGTACTTTCAGGGTAACCAGTTTCTTAAATATGCCAATTTTGTAGTCCAAATTCAGGATCACAGAAGCTACAAGTGGATAAGTCAAAATGTTTTGTTGTTGGTTGTATTAACCTACATAATTCAATACACCGTGGCCCTACTTCAGATCGAAGTGCTCCATGTAAACAAATAAGACATCCCCAACTTACATGGGTATATTTCCAAGAAAAATACAATTTATCCAGGCACTCTGAGAAAGTTCTCCGCAAGTATAAAGAAGTATTTTCAGATGAGGTCTGATCGAGGGGTCAGTTCCTTCATTCTGTTGAAATGACAGATACATGAAACAATGAAAGCGTAAGCAGTGCATTTTGGGAACAACATCAATCTTAATGTTCTTAAAATGAAATCTTCATCAGTTACAAATTTAATTAATCAATGCATTTGATTTATCCTGCAGTCCTATTGCCTTGTACTCTATTCACCTGACTCTGTGACTAAAAACTGCTAGGAGAAGCAGATTTCAGCTATACTTTGTCGCTCAGTACTACATTTTGTAGACCCTCTAACTTCAAATGAATCTTGATGAAAGTCCTCTAAACGACTACATGAGATAATCTGAACTCATACGTCCAGCTTTTTCTGAGGTCAGCAGCCACCATGAAGACTAAACACTGATATTTAAATATGCCCTGACAACAGGAAGCTTTTATTAGCACACAGAGAGATTACAATGAAGATGAACTACAATGAGAATGTGACCCTGCAGACACTGTGTAGGGCAGCAGAAGTGACTCTATGAGGTAGCAGTTCTGGGTGATAACCTCCAGGCCGTGACAGCAAGCTTTCCTCAGAAACGAGAAAACGTGGAGCGACTTTTAAGGGGAAATATAAAGCCAGACTGACCAAGATGAAGTTGCCTCAGGACATTGTGGAATAGAAGGAGATGAAGGGAGGCGAGCGAGATACATTTATATTATGTGATTAAAGGGAGAGGAGATGCTGGTCAGCGGCCGACAGACAGTGTGATGTAGTGGGAGTTGAGCGGCAGCTCTATTCTCTCTAATTGACCCCAGTTAGGATCCTTGCACCCTTTCCCCTGCTCAAAAAGAGCATCTAATTGCTGCAGCTGATTGGGTCCTGATAGAATTACATCCGTCGGAGAAGGTCATTAGGCACAGATTCATCTTCCGATGTGGGGACGAGGAAAGCTGCTCCTTTTATTCCGGAGGCTATCCTAACGAGCATGCCATAAGCTCTTTTATCAGACAGAAAATCCCAGTTAGAGCTAAAAGCTGTCATCGATGTGTGAGTCCAGGTGTGTTTGTCTTGGCATGTTGTGTGATCAAAGATTCACCGATCAATATTTCTGAGTGTGAGGAACTGTCTTTATCCTGCAGGTGGACTGACACAGAACTCTGACAAGAGCTTTAATCTGGGAGGTGAGGCAGAAGATTCCTACTGGAACTGAACAGGAAGTGACTTTATCAGATAAAGACATTTCCACATACACTGTGCTTAGTCTTTTCTGTGGAAAATGTAAATAGATATGTGTTTGGTGAGACTATTGTCAGTTTTTATTCTAACCTTTATTCAAGTGCAAAAGCATCAGAAAAAACTGAGTAATTGAGCTTATTTTAAAGAAAAAGGATTCAATCGTGCATGTGGATTTAAATAATACATAACCGTAGTGATTAAATTTGCTTAGATACATCAATATTCATTGAGCCATGTACCACTGCTGATCTGTGCAAGACTAGATGCCTCCTCCATGTCTTAACTGATTTCAGTGGACACAGACCAAAACAGAGCTTCTCTCAGTCTTCTTTAGATCACAGCTCTTAGTTTATGATAATGATATGAAGAATCACAAAGAGTCAGAACGTGTAAAAGGCTATGTACCGTGACGGCATACATATGTGGCTAAACTGTCTGCACAGAGTCTTTTAGAGCTTTCCACACTCCTTAGTCTTTTCCATGATTTGTCAAGTTACAACTATGAAATTCAATATATTTAATTGTGACATAAAAGGGTGTATAACTGTGAAATAGGTATAAAATGATTCATGGCTTTATTTATTTACTGACTAATAGAAAAACTGATGTTTACAGACACTGTTCATCCAGTAAATCTTCCTTCGAACTGAATGAGTTTGAGCAAAAGGTGGTTCAACAACTATTTCAGTGGGGATGAATATTAATGTGCACCACACAAAAAGTAAATAATTAACACAACATTTTTTTCCCTTCAAATTCAGTTGTGCTCTAATTTTTGATAGATAAACTGTTGATCTGTCTGAAAAAACATCCTAAAAACACATAGAGGTTAGTGGAAGTTGGTGTAAAAGAGATAAATTTAATATATGAAGGAGCTTCATAATAATGACTGTGAGCTTTTCTTCTTAAGTTACTATCAATTTTACAACGTGTTTGTTCAACATTGATTTTCCTCCCTCAGGTTTACAGTTACTGACAAATGTTTTGGCACAGATTGTGTTTTTCACACTCTTAGAAGCCCAGTTCACATTGTTCTGTTTTTTTTTTTTTTTTTTTTTTTACTATTTTATGCCTAATGATCAGTTGAAAATCAAAAACATCAAACAGCTTATGGGCCTAAAACTATTCTAAAATTATCTTCAGAAAAGAGTGAAAAGTTTTTTTGTTTTTGTTTTTTTCTGATGGATTATCCTTTAAAATGTTTTAAACATCTGAAGAAATAAGTGTGGGACTTGTGTGGTGGCAGCAGAAAAGCATCCTGATACAGTCCATGTGTAATGTTGCATATCATCAAAAGAAGTTAAATTCTCCTCCAAATTCTACCCAAGAGCAATGCCATCAATAAGGAGGGGGATCAAAGGATCTTCCATCCTGCTCTTCTTTCAACAAGCCAGAAACAAATTGATGACAATCCTTGTACTGTATATTCCACAAGGAGGGAACACATGGGTACACTTTTATCCCCATGAAACATTTCACTTATTAGTTTTGCTAGGTTATTCCAATTAAATGCCATCTATTGAAAACGTATGATTATCTTTCGCAGGAGTTTGACAATACTCTGAAGTATCAAGAGTTTGAAATGTAAGCATTGCATAAATGTTGTATTCAAAGAACTCCAACATTTTGCTCACAATTTGAAACAGTCAGCGTTTTCTTTGTTATCCTATTTAAAAATGGAGACAAAGATGTCTTGGGAACATGAAATATGCCGTTTGTTTCCACTTATGTTACTATCAATGTCCAACAGTCCAACCCTCACGTTCATCATCGCGTCCTTTGTCTTCAAAAGGCAAAAACAGGTACCCGAGTGTCTGAAAACCTGCTGATCCTTCACAAGTCACAGCAAGGTCAGGTAGCCTGCCTCAGTTGGTGAGCCCAGGAAATACAAAAAAAATAAGGAATAACAAAACAAATGTAAGATGGATTTAGTTCTTAACGGGGGAAGTCAAACAAAGAGGATATTCGCGCTCACTCTGAAGTGATTTTTCAGGATTTACAGTGAGGAAGTCTGAGAGAGAGATAGATAAGGCAAGGATATCCTGACAAGATAAGTCACAATGAACCCAAGCCGACCCAAGTACTAGGACGAACGTCCCTCACTTCTTCACAGTACACCAGCTTCAACTTCAGGCAAATGAATAATTTAGACAATTCTGGCTTTGTATCACTCAGTAAACACATTCAGACATTAAAAATATTCATATTTAGTCCTAAACCATATCAGCATTACCCAATAAGGAGCTAGTTAACTGAACAAACAAAATAAATAAAACAGTAGTTAAAGCACCTTTAACTACACCTTTAACTTAGTATTTGCTAATCGTAGAAACTGAAGAAGCTCACTGAATGAAAAACATTGACCGTTTATGCTGTTACATTTTCCTCTGAAGTCGCAAACATAAATCCAGGGAAAGAAAGGATATGTTTACTTTAGTTTTTAACAAGACTAATTTCTCTAGGCTAAACAAGTTAGCAACAGAAACCTGTTAATAAACAGAGGCTGTACATGTATTTATGTGTGTCAAAGATTTAACGAGCTACAAGTTGTAAGAGGTGCAAATAAGATGTTATTATATGATATGAATGATTTAAATGGACAACTAAACTGAATTTTCAAATGGATGATTGTGGAAAACTGTTTTCTATTTTTGAATTTTGACTTCTGGAGGCTATTACTATTGTATTTTCCATTCTATTGAAGTGATCTCTTAACAGAACGTCACTTTTAAAAATCCCTGAATTGTGTGCCACCACTTAAACACAAATAACAAACTTTAAAATATTTTGTGCTAGCACAGCCAAAGAAATGGAAATGGGAAGTAAATAAGCATCCAAGAATCACTACGTTTTCTGCATGTCTGTTTTGATAATTAGGATGCAAAGTGTAAGGAGTAACTTATAAAGATAAAAAATAAAGCAATGGAAGTCAATAGAATGTTATCTTTGTTTTTCTCTCCTTCCCTCATGCTGGGCTTCCTGTGAGCCAATTCATCAACTGCATATAATCACTGGAGCTTCATATAATTGTACATATTTGCATAAATTACTCAAATTAGAGACCTGGCAATTTAGTTCACTCATTGCTTGGTAATGCAGTAGTACCTGTTTTCCTCATCTGTTTAGGTTATGCAGCCTGTAGTAAATAAAATATATTTAAGTGTACATTTGCAACTCACATTAAGTGTTCTGGAAAATGAAGTTGTATGGTTTAAATTAGACTAAACAGTTAACGCTGGATTTGCTGTAGTGTTTTGGGTTAAATGTGAGGCAAAAGCCGCTGTTCTTTGTTTTATTTTCAGGCGGATTCTGGACCTGCAGCACATTAAAGCTCCAACGCTGTCCATTAGTGCACCTCTGTCATGTTTAAGAGCGGGAGGTGGGAGTTGTGCATTAACTGAAAGCCAACACGGATGATATAGATGTGCAGGATTTAACCTCTGACCTCTACTGACGCCCACGCAGCACAGAAGGGAACATGGAGTTATCAAAACAAATGAGTCAGTGAACAACCGGGCGACTCGACGCCGTGAGCACAATTCTAATGATAACTAATATTAGCATAACCTAATATGTTTGTTGATGAAGGGCAAACTTTTGGGGGAGGACATGTTAGGTGTAGAATAAACAAAAGCAGCTGTTGCCAAGGCTCCAGCAGCCTTCTGAGGGAGGAGGAAGAAGCGGAGGCCATTCTTAATGTGGGCTCGGCTCGCTGCATGGATAAGAGGCAATCTGTCGGCTCTGCACACCCTTCTGCACTTCAGCTTTATTTCAGCAGTTCTCGCCGACTTTAATTAAATTCATATGGAATGGGAGCAGGATGAACAACCACATCAATATATTTATTTATGCACTTTTACCATTAAAACATCTTGTTTCTTTTGTTACTTTTTTTCTTCCTGTTTCACAAACGGCACAAAACTCCTTTGTGCTTTCAAGGCCGTGGCTGCAGAGTTGCCGTGCTTGTCCTGTAAATATTATATGAAGATTTAAGTAGCAATTGTTGTTCTTTTGCCCATCAACAATTCATGTTCTCTAAGTTAGGAGCACCGCGGGAGCAGAGTGTGGAGTAAACTCTGCCTGGATTTTAGTTTTAATGCATTTTGGGGAAAAGCATACGCAAGCGCTGCAGGAATAAAGACTTTATTTTGACAAGTTGTTTCCATTTTATACACAGCCTTCAAATCGGGTTTGGTGCTGTATTTAAAAATGTATAAAGAAACAAAGGATAAATTAAGGATTTGCTTCCGGACAAGTTGAGAATTTACCTGTATTTTTTTGAGTAGTATCAAAGAAATACACCATATCCACATGCTGCAGAAAGAAAACTCACAAATACTTTAAACAATAAATCTGGTGAGACATGATGACAGAGTAAAAAAAATAAAATAAAATCTGTATTAAAACTTTTGTAAGGCACTGATGAAAGGAAACATCAAAGATTGTGACATTTTACTGTTGAGTGTTCAAGTGCAGTTTTATCAACTTGATTTGTAATGTTGAAGTATCACTAACAAAACTGATTTCTAATAGAAGTAAAAGCAAAGCTGACGTTTTGATTTTTTTTTTATTTTAGTGTTTATACTGTAACAGCAAAACCTATGATCTATGAACCATTAATCTCCATTACTTTAACACACACATAAGAAAAATACCAACTTCAGTCTCAGTGAACCACAGCTTAGCCTCACAGAGTGTAATAAGTCAAACTGCAGGCTGAGTAGGCAGCGCATGAATACCAAATGCAGTCTAATTGATTACCTAATTTATGCAATAACCAGTATTTTTTTAATTATAGTTATTTATCGCCCAAATGTTTACGGTTTGGGCTGATTCATGGGCGACATGTTGAGCCACAGGTCAGACTCAGTGGACCCTGTTTATAAAGCTGACAGCAAAATTATCACAGCACCACTTCATCATCGCGGCTGCTGCAACATGCAAACAGGAAACAGCTCGTGGGCTCAAGGAGGAGCAGATGATCGTCCAAACATCACATATTTGCTGTTATAAAAGATGCTCAGGATTTTTAAAATTAAAAAAAGAAGTGTTCACTTTATTTTCTTCAGCCTTTGGTGGAATTACATGACCTAAAATGCAGTGAGGAGGCAGGCAGATGGGAGTCAAACGTTTTCATAAAAATAAGGACAACTAAAGACTTTGAAAAACTAAAGTGCAGAGGTGAATTAAAAAAAAATACAACATGAGGGCATCGCAAGGAAACAGGCTGGTTGCATAACAGGCAGATCTGAAAGGAGCTTCTTTGACTGAAATATATGTGTCCAGGAAAGCTGAACAAGGAGCGAGTGAATGATTAGGAACTGGAAACTGAAGCTGAGCTGAAAAGAAATGGCTGAGAGAACACACAAGCAACTTGTGAAAAAACAAAACAAACAAAAAAAGTGTGTAACAAACCAGACGCAACCTAACAGGAGAAATGATCAGAAATGAAGCCAAAAGGTTTGAAGGGAACACAGAAGCAGCAAGAAAACAAGTAGAACATGTTTTAAAATTAGATGATGTCTAAGATATAGTGAACCATTGCTAAAATCTGTCAGTTAGAGTTAAATAAAAATACATCTCAAGAGATGAACTGAATATGAAAAGCAAACACTGACAATTCCTGAAACAAAACAAAACACTAAAGTACCAATTTTCATGACATTTACACTTCTACTACAATTTCCATTTGGGTTTAAAAACTTTTCAAACAATGTTTTACTTTTTCTAGTTAAATGTAGCTTAATGTACTCATAAATGCCTAAATGCTTTTCATTCATAGCAGATGTTAATCTTCATGTCCCCTAACAACTTTAATGATGTGGTATAATGATAAAAGAGTGAGTGGGAATCAATCCAGAAAGCGCTTGCCCAGTTATAATGATTCAGCAAAAAACAAAAGTTTAATATTTAGAAACCTTGAAGCCAAAACTACCCAATAAAAAAATACAACAATAACATTACACGTCAGAGTCAATATCTCTTGGTACTGAAAAACATAAATTCTATAAATTTTCAGGGGAGAAGGACTTATAGCTCAAGAGAAAGAGAGAACGGTTTCATGTTTTGCCGTTAATCACCGGGACATACAGAACCACTGAAGTAAACAATGGTCATGATTTACCACTTTTAATTATTTAGTGTCAACAAAAATCTGAATCACACAACATGAGCAAATTATCAACTGTCCACTGATAATGATATATGTCTGACTTAGTGCAATAAAGTCAAAAAAAGGTTCTAAGGGGATTCAGCTCAAGATTTGTGTAGGATAAACTGATACGCAGAGGCAGAAAAAAAAAATAATAATAAAACTATTGCAAAAGAAACATCATTACAGCTGCCTAGGCTTGCAGGTTAACAGAAAGCTGATCTCCAGAGATCACTGAGGTGAGAGACATGCCTTACCTCAGACAGGTCACTAGTCTACCTCATGGCAACAGATAGAACAAATAACCATATACACACAAACACAAAGAAATACCAAAGTAGCCTGAGTGAATCCATGCACATACAGGGAATACGTCCAAACACCATGCGGAAAAACCCTTTTACTGGATCCAAGGCCACCTTACTGTAAGGCAACAGTGCTAACTGCTTGTAAAAGCTGAAACATTTTTTATTCTTTTTCTTTTTTTGTTGTGCCTGGTTGGGATTTGTAGGCTTTATAAGAAACAGTAGGAAGAAAGAGGTGCACTGAGGCTGTAGTAATAGTATCACCAGATTGATGCCAAGCTGTTATGCTGCCAATTATATTTTCTCTATTAAATGCATATGGGAGAAAAAAAATAAATAAATATATATATAATTTATTTTTTATAATATAATAATATATATATATATATATATATATAATATATATATATATATATATATAACATACTTAAGGTAGTACTCTACTTATTGAGTGTATTGACTCAAAAGGCTCCTCTTGAAAGATTTGAATGAGAGCCTGAACCTTTCAAGATTTGAGTCCAATATGATTCCAGCATGAGATAATATCTTAATTGAGCTGTGTTTTCATTTGACATCATCAAAACACTCTGTCTGCCATGAAGGACCAACATTTGATAGACAGGATCCTTGACAGTAATGCTAGAGTGACACTTAAAGCATGTTACCAAACGCTGTAAATGCAAAACTGTGATGCATACGGGCGACGGCAAGACTTTAGACAAGCTGCAACACAGTTTTCCTAATTCTGCTGGGATTCAAGGACAGTGACAAAGATTTGTTCGAGAGAAGAAGATTAAAAAGGGAGTGAGACATCAAGACAATGCTGTTGTTGTCTGTATAGGCACTGCTGATGCTTCAGTTTTGACAACAAACCTGGAGATCGTGATCACCTATGACCTGCTGTTTGGACTGAACAAACAGAGCTAAGGTTCAGCTGGTGGTGCCACTTTCAGACTGGAAGCCTTTCTCTTCTTTCTACATTCCCTAAGAGCTGGCCTGCATGCAGGTAGCAGATGGCAGCACTGTGGCACAGTTGCTAGTTTGTTACTTTCATATTATTGTCTACCTTAATTTACTAGCCTGCCAGCCATTCCAACCCTAATTCCATGTGCATTAAGTTGTCAAACTAGAAAATAGTTTTGTTGCCTTCTATTCATCTGCATGGGTTTTCAAGTGGACAACTACATTTTATGGATTCAATCCAGACGCAATTACTAAAACAATCCAGTTCACTTGAGTAACAAAGTGAACACCAAAAACCAGGAGGGTGATAATGTGTTGGTTTCAATATTGTCTATTTAGAGTAAAGTAATAAAGTGATCGCTAACTAGCAAGTTAATGCAGTTCTTTTATTTTCTCGTTCTTCCTGAGATCATGATAAAAAATGTAGATCTATTCACATTTCTTTAAAGAAGGCATGATTACTGTTTATCTTCTGCACAAAGGTTCAATAAAAAATCCCACTTCCACAGTTTCTCCAAATCACACCCCTCTAAATGACTCCATTATTGCTCACATGGGTGACAAAGTTCTCTAAGAGCACATCCAAATGAATTCTGTATCACAGCATAAACACAGACACAGTCAGAACTTTTCTTCTTGCACTTCAAAGTCGAAAAGAGGAGCCCTCTCATTCACTGTGCCGAATGTGTGTGCGTGGTATTGTTGATATCTTGCAAATTCATCCACCAACTCTGCCTCCATTCCCACCAGTGAGCTGACATTATTTGCCATAAAAGGCAGATTATGGTGCTGGGAACCAGCTTCCCCGTCAGGTGACAGGTCCATGTCAAGAGGGGTTTTTTGAAGCTATTCATGGTGAACCCAGCCAGCTCAGCCTGGCCAATGCCTTCCTATGCAATTCTACTCGATTCTAAACTCTCTTCAACGCTCTGTCCACGTTTACATTGCGATTTAATAGCAGGCGCAGTTCAAATATTAAAGGCTTCTTCCAAATTCTTACAAGGAGTAGCAATTATTTTTGAAGAGTTCAGAAAGTGAACACAGGATAAAAAGAATGGGTCTGGTTTGTTGCTCAAAAATAGCAGTAAAAAGAATTACTCTTTTTTTCCATTGTCATCTTTAATTTGGGCAAATCACTGGTTTGTTTCCCGAACTGCAACAATTATTTGTGAAGATTTTGAGGTTTCATGACACTTTTAAAATATTTTGAACAATTTATATTTCCTTTCATCAATCATATTTAGCCAGATAATCAGATCAGACTTTCTCTCTTGGCTGAATCCGGTTTTGTAAATTTGGAGCTGCTTACTGCCATCTTTCATTAGTGGACTGGCTGTTACTTCTAACCTGAGCAACTGATTCAAAAACGTGCCATGCAGCGATTAAGAAGCAGCGCCATCTTCAACTTGAGGATTTGCTGCTGAATTCTCGCCTTATGTGCATGTTGTTTTTTTTGCCAGCTTGACTATAAACCAAAGTGATTTGGTTCTCAAAAAAAAAACATAAACCAGGAAACAGGGGTTCACTCCACAAAAAAGGATAAACAGCATTCTGTGGAGACAGCAGTTGGCAGATGAATCTGGCTCACATTTCCATGAGTCAGCTCTAGAAAAGACAAAGTTCGAATTTCCAACAACAATAAAAAAACATGTTGGCGAGCTTGATTTAATCTGGGTGATCTGATGTGTTTGATGAATGAAATACAAAGCACCAAAGGTGTGTGTGCCAGCCACTGTTTGTCTTCTGGGGTCCTCGGAGGACAGAGTGACACCAATTACTTTCAAAACAGTTGTAACCAGGGACCTGTAGGATTACCACACAAATTAAATTAAACTAACTTAACCATACTTGTCAAATTTGCAATCAGTTTACAGAAAAGCAGCAATACATTGTGCTGAAGTTAAAAGAATGAGCATACAAGCAATAAGAAGGGGCGGGAAATCTGTAAAAAGCAGAAAGAGAAGGGATTTTAAATCCTGAGGAACTAACAAACTTTTCTCCTGCAGAGGAAAGTGTTAAAGCAGGTTGTCACTTTGCTCCTGGACTGTCTCGGTGTGCTTCAGATGATGTGGTGAATTCAATTCCCACCAATAAATTAAAGCAATTTTGGGATGATGAATCCTCCCCTCCCTAATTGCTCTGCACACTGACAACAGGAGCAGTCAAAGGCCAACTCAGAAAATGTTCCTGCCCACCAGGCTGCTCACCTGCCATGAGGCCGGAGAGGACAGGCAATCAGTGGAGACCGAAGGTGTTGACCTCCTGTCCTTCTTTTCTCTACTGCACCGACTGAGCTCTTATTAGTCTGCAAGATGACAGAGAGTAAACATGTTCTGGGCACGGAACAGGTGAGGACGTGTCATTCCCCTGGAGAACCTTTGAGCTTTTCCAAATCCTATTCTTTCAGGAATAATGACAGTAAGTATCTAATCCTCTGCCTCCGTGAAATTATTCCACTGCAGAACAGTTTACTTGATCAACTGTTAACTGTTTTTAAAACACATATTGGAGTTTTTGCGTGGCAGATCTTTAATTCAGACACAGCTAAAGCAACAGCATGTAATTTTTTTATATTTACAATTTTGTTTTTTACATATTTGTTCAAACTGTCACCATGCCATAACAGCATAATATGAGAGATTAGAGTCTGTGAAAAGACTGAGCTCTTCACCTCCTCCTAATGCTACTATTGCCACCTAAAGAAATGAACCGCTCCTGGTTAAAAACAACCAATCAGAGCCAGGAGGAAGGTCTTAGTGTGGTCAGTCATGCTTGTGTACATGTTGCTCAATGTTTTAATGGTGGAGAAACTATTTATCACTCCAGGAAAACAGTTCATCTGCCACCGGACTACTGCAACTAGCCACAGTTTTAACAACTATGTAAAATATGCTTTTTATAAAAGTTACACACTACAGTTTTAAGGATAGTGATGAATGCAAACATCAAATGTCTGCAAATAACACTAATAATAATAATAATACAGAAAATGTATGCACCAATTCCCAACACACAGGTGCAGTCTCCAGGTTTTTTTTTTTGTCTAAAAGTACATCCCAACCAAATGTCCAGGCGATCTCTCCCATAATTATCTCCAGGAACATTATCTTCTCGTGTTTCTCTGCGACTTTGTAAGGCCAGTATGTTTCCCAAACCGTGATAGAGCTGCTAATTTTCTAATGGACTCCTCTTCCTGTGGCCATTAGGTAAGCAACAGCAGCCACTACTTTTAAGTCTGGCATGAACCCCACTGATCACTATCAGCCCTGCTAATGACCTCTGAAAGGGAGAAAACACTGTTCAATCACATTTGCTCACAATGAAAGATATGACAGCATGTAACACTAACCAAAGTGGAGCCAGCATTAATTCCATTGTGTCACAGAGCTTTGATTTTGTATTCGATACACTGTTAGTCATTGTGCTCCTCTGTGCTATTTTGGATGTGTCTGGCAATTGGCTTTAATCATTGAAATGCTAAGGTTCAGAATGGATTAATTTCAGACGAGTGCTCGACTCCACAACAGCAGCTAATCATTAAAAATAAACTTTACAAAAGAACCTCGCAAAGGTTCACAGGTGAAGCAGATGTGCAGAGAGTTGAAACCTGTATTATTGCTGTAAGGAGTCTGGAGATCTTTTATTGAGGGAAACAAAGGAAGAATTAAAAATAATTGCTATAGTATCAGACTTGGAGTCCATAATGCTTGTTTTTGTTGTTTTTAAATTAGGAAGTGATGTCAGATCAAATAAGTCAAACAAAAAATGTGAGCAAATGTGAGTCAAAGCATAAAAAGCTGCTCTCAAACATATTACTGGTGGCTACAAAATAACTTGTAATGGAACATCCAGCTGACCTGAATAATGTTGATTCAGGAAATTCTAGCGAAGCAATATGGAGGCTATAACTTATGCAATATGCGTACAATTCTGAGTGTACACAGATTGACAGAGTAGAGTCTTGGGTGATACTTCTAGATAACAGTCTGACTCCAGATATCAATGTTTCATTCATACACATCTTCAGTAAAGTGACTTCATTTCAGACAAATCAAATGCTAGTGACAAATCTAGATTTTGACCCCAGTTCCCCAGTCTGATGGTCCATCAAATATGTTCCCAAACTCAGAGAAATGAGGGCTGCCATCAGAAGAGGTTAGAAGTCTTTAAAAAAAATGAAAAAAATGATCTTATGTCTTATGTCCTATCATGCTAAATGTGGGACCCGATGTGTTTTTACTATGCCCTTAAGACAGGGGTGTCCAAAGTTGGTCCTGGAGGACTAGTGGTTGTAACAATCTCCTCAGCAAGTCAGTGTTCTGCTTAGGCCTTCTAATGAGCCATCATTTGATGCAGGTGTGTAAAACCAAGGAAAGAACTAAAACATACAGGATGCCGGCCCTCGAGGACCGACTTTGGACACCCCTGTCTTAAGAGCATAGTAAAAACACATCGGGTCCCACATTTAGCATGATAGTGATAGCATGACTTTCCCAAGATTTGAGTTTCTGAAGTCTCCACATAGTCACAGTTCCATTACGCCTACACTACCATTCAGTCGTGACACCAGAGGTGTTCTATTCAGAGCAGTAAAGGTTTGAGGTGGCATTTGGAAATATGTTTTTGTATTGCATTGCTAGATGAAAGTTTCCAAAAGTAATCCATTGTCCATTAGTTTCTATTGGTACTGATGAACAAGTGCTCTTAAAGCAATGCTGTTCGAGGGAACAGAGACTACAGATGTCCAGCTTAAGCTTGCTCTCTAAAACTCCTACAGAAGATAATGATTTTTTTCACCATACAAGCATAAGTATGCAAATCCCTATCAATCTTTCTTTGGAGAACACTATTTTAATCAATTTGAATATTTTCCCACACATTTCAAGACAAGTTGGAGAGCCCATTATGCACCTTTTTTTCCTGAGTGATTCAGACAATGCTGGATTATGTAGATATTGCAATCTTAATAGCCTAAAACTTCATGTTTAATAAAGTTATTTTTAGCTCAATTGTTTTGTCTGCACACATCTCTTTACTATCTTGCAGCATCTCTGCATATTTCTTTGTTTGCTTTCTTATGTGTGCTGCTTCTTCTGCTGTAGAGTTCAAGAAAGCTCATGTCTACATTCTTAAAACTTTGTTACGACAGTTTTTATATTGCCAGTTTGCTGGTTTAGCATCCGTGCAGGTGATCTTCAACCTCGCCCTGTCTCTGACAGACTGACTGTGTTTCACCAGCAAGCCACTCTGACACAGAAGTGCTTGCTTGCATTTTGCCTTCAGTTCTCAGACTATAATTCTGCCTTCTTTGTAGCTTCTGTTGCTCCACTGTCGTTTAGCTGCTCCACCTCCTCCCCAAATCACGGTTCGCTGTTAGCCTCTCTCCATATCAGAGCCATGTAATGACATTGCAAAAAGCCTAATTAGATCTAAATTAGCGTCAGTTTCTTGACTCAACATTATGGATTGGGGATGAGGGACTAATTACGCTGCTATTAAAGCAGAGAGAGGTTAATGACGGGGGAAGTTTGTCACCAAAACCAAATGGGGAGAGACGTGATCGGCTTCACTCACTCAGACGCCCGAATTCAACGCTGCTTAATTTTGCTGATGCTTGTTGTTCTGCCAGGTTGGTAACCTGCTGCACTTAAAATTTCTTTATGATCAATGTACACTTTATATGCGGTAAACAAACAATAACTCAGGTTTACAGGCAGGCAGATTGAAGCATAACTGTGGGGAGACTTGTGTCAGCGCACTGTATTCCCCTCTAATTATGTGTGCGACAAATCATCGAAGGTGTCCGACTCAAGTTTAGATATCCGGAGCGCACAGGTGGGGCTGTTAGCAATATCACAAAATTCAGTTTTACTGCTTGAGAAAAAAGATTAATGCATACATGAAGTGAAAGGAAAAAAAAAAAGAAACATCTGTTCATCACAACTCATTTACCGTTCCATTGGAAAAGTTGGATCCTTTTCAAAGATATGGAATCTTTATTTTTGTATGTTCACCCAGTTGATTTAGTTCAGAGAGAAAAAAGAGATAAAAACGGTAAATGATCACACAAAGCTATTTTATATAACATTGACACATTGAGGTAATTTAAAGCATCATCCAAAATGATCAACGAAATTGTGTTAATCGGTGGCATGCGTTCTCATGCCAGATTTGTTGAACAAAAGAACATAAAATGGCCCTTAATTCACAGTTCTAAAACAAATACTGACACAAATCTAATCCTGCTAATAAGTCTGCAGATAATAGGGTGCTTGCACATCTTCACAAGTTATTGGAGCTGATAGACAGGAAACATTGCAACAACAAGACAGCTGTTAGGTGAAACAATAGAAAAGATTCTAAAATTCTTATGAAAATGTATGTGAGAACAAACTGTGGTAAAAGCAGATGGTTCCCATTTGGCAGGGTTTAAAATTTTAAAAGCTAAACAAAAAAGGATGGTTGTACAAGACAGACGCTCATATTGACCAAGTGAGGGATCAGATGTTGTACAAAAAACTCAAGGCAATATTCTCTGAAAGAAAGACAAGTTGCCACAAACATGAGACAATTTCTGTGAACAAACTCCAAGAAGTTAGATGTAAGAAACAAGATTTAGGTTCAGAAAAGCTATACTACAATCATCTTATACACCTATACATAAGAAAACAATGGTCCACTGGGTTATGGACTGTGGATGAAAGTGAAATGTGGAAATGAACATCAATTTTGCATTTGCCAAGCAGATGATGGCTTGATGTTTGTTTAGTTTGTTTAATACACAAAGATGAGTGGCTGAAGAAATCGAGCACAGTCATTGATGATATGGGATTGCATGTTAAATAAATGAGCAGGGCAGATGGCAGTAATTACCTCTACAGGAAATGCACAGGTGGATGTTTTCTCAATCCATCAATCAAAAAGTACTTTTGCTAATGAAAAAGTAATTTCTTCGGGTGATGATGCATCTGTGTATTAAAACAAAGAGCTTTTAAACTTTCTGCAGGGATGGCAAATCAACTCAAAGACATGGCCAGCAAATAGTCAGGATCTAGAACCGACTGTGTGTAATTCTTTGATGGAAACTGAAAGAAAACAGCAGACACCATACCAGAAATGTTATTTAAAAATTAACAAAACCTCAGCAAATACCAGCAGGTATGTAAACACATCTTCAGTTTGTTGGGAGCAGTGATGGTTATGTAGTCTAACAGTTAACTGGGACTCCTTTGTACACTTAGGATACAGCAGTCTGTCACTGAAAGAGTTCCCCATTTCAGCAGCAGCTTAATTCTACATTAGTGATGTTATTTTAGCTGTAGTCCTTCTGCCTCTCACCAACTGCACTGGACTGAGGGAGCATCCTACCACAGAGCTGTTCTTCCCGATGACTTCATTTACCTGCTTCTCTCATCCAGGATTTGACCTTGGCTATGCAGCTGAACAGAGGCTGCATGCAATCGTTGCCACTTGATTTCAATAGTATCTAGACCTGAACATTATCAAAGTAACAATACAATCTGAGAAACTTTTTTCTTCAAAATGTGAGTGTGTATCCAGATTGCCTGGTGCTAAAAAAACGACAAAAGGTGTGCCTTCCTATAAAATAAGATTCCACAAAAATACAAATAAAATGGATTAAAATAGTGTGAGAGTTTCCTTCTAGGTGTCATTTCATTCCAGAATATAAAAATAAAATCCGTAGAATTTACATCTAAGACAAAATTATACAGCTATAAAAATATAAGCATTGTATGTGATTTTATTTCTTTAGTAACGCATAAAAATCCAGATTCTGGTCTTCTACAGATGATGATTCAACATCCTCGGTGTTGCTTTGAAGAACAAAGGTTCAAAAGTTAATCCTCTGAGTCACCAAGCAGCCATTCTTTTCAATGTTTCACAATCCCCCCAAAGATACTTACTAGAAATATAAATGTTATTAATCATACAAAAATAAGTCTGTTTTTGTCAGTTATGAGCAGTCATGTGGTCCTTTGATATGAACAAAACCTCTTCCTGATGGTCTTTGAATGGATTTATTCCTTTTAAAAATAAAAGCATAAGATCACGCTGAGTTTATGTTTTTAGCATGATTTTTATTTTTAGTAAAGTCCTGCTTAGCTGTTTATAATGAGGAAAACTTTTAGTATGCTATGTCATCATAGATGCACACACAATTTAGCATGTTGGAAATGTGATTTGATAAATGCTTCACTGTTAAGAACTGACCTCTGTGAAGACATGCAGAAAAGGTGAAGTTTAGCAGTTTTTGTGAGAAAATCTTTTACCATTTATCTTTTAATGTTGCTAAAGCATAGATGTGAATTTACATTTCAAATGTAAAAGTTTTTCAATCAACTTTGGTAGGCTAGTCTCAAAAGAAATGCAATACAAAAATATCTATCTCAATCCAGAAGAGGCATAGTGAAACTATCAATGGCCATACTGGTCAGAATTAGCAGGAAAGCATAGACGTATTAGTGAAACAACACCTTCTTATGCATATCCATAGACAATATTACTATGTTTTTAATATATCCTGCTTCTTGCCCAATGACTGCCGGAGACAGGCATCAGATCCTGCAATAATGGATGGAATACTTCTACTAAGTAAGTACACCAATTTTCCTCAACAAAACTCGATCAATCTTCATCTTCCAATGACAAATATGTGCAAAACATGTGCCATTTAAACAAAACACTTGCACTTTCCACAATCTTAAATCAAAGTTAAGATGATCTACACTGTAGGCTGGACTTCTCCAGAGGCTTTACTCTGAATCTTTTCAATAGCACTTAATGAAAATGGTGAGCCTTGAGCAACAGCTCTGCCTCTATTAGAACAGTTTCTATAAGCACCCTGGCATTATGAAGCCTCTTCCCAACACTGATGATGATGCTGTCCCCCAAACTACTTTGTTGATGCAAAATAGCAGCAAATATTGTCTCAATAAAAGATAGAATGATGTCCACCATTTGCTCAATTGTATCAAATGAACAAAACCCAAGACTTTAGCTTGCTGAGTATATCATGCAATTCAGTTCAGAGTGCAATGTTCTATAAGGTGCTGTAATTGCATTCTTGACCTGCAAAACTGCCTCTTGAAGAGCCTTTAAAGTTCTGAGAACATTTTAAATAACAGGAATTAAAAAAAAGAGAGAAGAAAAATATCAAATCAAATTGTTGCTAGTTTTGTAAAGAAAAAGCAAATTTCTAACATCTGCATTACCTCACAGTTGTTGCTCACAATCAATTTCCCATTGATAAGGAGAGAAATGTCTTAAAATCCTTTTGTCAGGAATGAACAGATTTTTCACTTTAGCTCATGCTAAGCTGCTCTGTTATGAAAACAAGTTTCAGTTAGCTGCGTGTTCTGTCAGATCAGCATACATTGTCAGATAGTCATACGCTTAGCTCAGACATGTATACACTGTCATTGCCATATGATTTTATTTAATCAGCAGCATAGAATCAAGACGTAGATCATCATACACTTTGTTATTAACAGTTATATGGGATTTTGACTTAGCGGTTAAGTAGGTTAATGAGTTTTACACGGTTTGTATTGTAGTTGACAGCAGCTGCAGCCAGATCCCGCTTTAAATACACTTTGAAACCACCACAACGCATGTATAACTATCTAGTTATCATATTATATCATATTATAAACAATTTAATGACTTATTTCCGTCATAACTTGTTGCGTATGCTGAACTGACAACTCCACTGACGGTCGGACTTCTTAGTGCGCATGCGCACTCACTGCATGTACGCTATCCTGACAGCGTATGGCGATCTGACAGAACAGCGGCATGGCTGGAGATTGTTTCCACGGTTACAGGCCCATTGTTCAAGCCGGCATACGCTAACAACACCGCTGATTTGTCGGTGGTCTCAGCAACCTTGTAAGGTGACGGTGAGGCGCCAGCCTTCTGTACGTGGCGGCGGCTGGACTGCTGGTGATAATTAGTCTCTGTAGTAGCGCTGCTCTGACTGGGCGCACATGTTCCAGCTGTCACAGGTGTATTCTGGGAGATGCGGTTCGGTGACAGCCGTGACAGCGCCATCTGGACCTGTCGGCGAAGTGGGACGTTGACTCCGCTGTGACAAGTTGCGAGTGGCGCTGCAGAGCTTACGAGATTGGTGTGTACGCGTGCGTGTACGTGTGCGTGCCTTTGTCCACTGTGTGTTTGTGTTTTATTTTCAATATTTAGGATCCCAGCAGGGGTGCATGTTGCATGGTTTGTGAGCAAATGCGTGGTGAAGAATATCTGTTTGATATTCTTTTTTGTGCACTAATATCGGAACTGTGCCGTGCATGCGTGTTGTATCGGTGTGTAGTTTCAGTTTGCAGTGTGAATGCATGTTTGAGTGATGAAAATTTCTAGTTTACAAGATATATCAGAAGAGAGGACATAACACCCAAAATTACAGAAATCTGACCAAAGACATTGTTAGAATTGTAAAACTGAAAGTGATTATGATTATGTGATATCAATGATGTGATGATGTTATGTCAGTGTTTAATTAATTAAACAACAATTGTAGAAAAGGGAAAAGGATATTATTAAAAGAAAAGTTGTTGCAACACAGGGGTGAACATTATGTCACAACAATCTTAAGAAATGTTCCTCAAATTAAATAAACATAATGCCATCTGAAATAATTTGATAAGGTGCAGAGGTTCTGGATTGTGAATATTTTTTATTTTTAAAATAATTTGAACTTTTAAAACTAGGCTTGAAGTTAGTACAAACTACAACGCTTTTTTCTATCACTTAATTAAATTATGTCCATGTGAAATAATCAGCCTAAAGTGTGTGTCACACTGTCAATCAGCATATTTTCTTCCCTGTTTTTCAGCAACGGCAATCTGAATATTTATTCATCGATTTGCTCAAATGAACTGATCAGACTTCATCTCCCAGCATTCATTGCGCTACCGTCATTTTCTAGCCTGGTAAAAATCAGCCACATTTGTCCTACCAGGGAGTTGCACTGGAAGGTAGTAGCCAGACTAATCATTTTCTTATACCAATCTGGAAAAAAATCTATAATATGAAGATGCAAGTGTTGTCTAAACTCTGACAGAGACACTCAGTTGTCTTGGATAGAGAAAAGACTTTTAAAACCTTCGAACTATAACTCAGAAAACTTTTAAGAATTGCCGTCCACACATCCAGCATTTCAAAAGTTCCATACGGCCAAAACTGAGATCTGGGAAACAACACCAGCTCTAGGAAGACACCTGTTTGGAGCGGCCGGCCTCCATCTACTGGCAGCTCTTACCAAAGAGTTATCCAGTGGTTTCAATTGTTGAACCTTTCCCTTATGCAGATTCTCAGACTTCATTTTGAATCTGAGTGAGTCTGACCAACTCATGAAACTGAAATCTCATTCAGCTGTCTAGGCTGAGTTGGTTGGTAAATAAGATGATTTAGCCATCTGTCTTTTATATGCTGGTTGAATACTTCTTGCTTAGGAGTTGCTGATTGTATGCTGTGTGATTATCATTGTTTTTTTTTTGAGATGCTTGCTATGTAATGCTGCCAGGTATTTGAAATGATTGCATCTAAAGCAGTTTAAACAACGTGCTAAAAGCAAGCTACATGTTTTGTGTGCTCCTTTCTTTCTCTCCCTCTTCTTTTTCTTTTTCTCCTCACAAACACACTTAATCCACTCTCACACAGTAGAGAGGTATACAGAAGCCACACAGACAGCAGTGGGATGAAGGAAAGAAGCAAGGGTATGATGCAGTGTAGGAAGGCGGAACATAAGAAGATAGGAAGCTAACAAAAAGAAAGAATACATTGAAGGAAGACAGCAAGACTGCAAAACAAGAAGAAAGGACTGACAAGGAAGAAAGTCAGAAGGAATGTAGGTAGGTCAAAAGGAGAAAATAACTTCAAAAGAAAGGAAAGACACAAATATTGGTAGAAGTAAGGGTGAAATGAAAGAAAGGACAGGAAAAAGAGACTGTATGGAAGGAAGGATAATAGAAAGCAAGGACAGGAAGGAAAGGAGAACTAAGTAGAGACGGGTGGAAGAAGGAAGGATGGACTAGAAGGAAGGAAGTATATGAAGAAGGAAGAACTGAAAGAACACAATAAAAATTTAATAAATTCTGGAAAGACAAATATTTTCCCATGCATCTTGCTCTAATTTATCCAGATCTAAACACTGAAATGAAATGTTATGCTTCCAGACATTATGTGTATTCTCAGCTCAGCTTTAATCCTTAATTTTGAATTATAATCTACTATATTTGTTCTAATTGACATATCATTATAGTTCATAACCTAACTTGTTGATTGCTGACTTAATTCCCTTCTTATCAAAATGTGACTTTATCAACAGTAAATCATAAACTACTTTAAGGTCATTTTTTTGTCCTTATGTAAGTATGTAAATTCTGTGTTGCTCTCTGCCCACTTTCTGTTCAGAATCTTGATTTGAAAGTTTCCACTGGTCACAAATGTTTCCTTAACCTTAATTTCAGCATAGTGTTTCTCTCTGATAAATAACCTGAGCACCCCCTTCAGGCCAAAAATCTCCATTTATTCACAGGGCAGAGATAAAAAAAAAAGTCAGAATATTTCAGCAAGAACTTTGAGTTTGATGAGGAACAACTCCTTCAGACTGAATTATTCTCTGAATGAGAATCAGCTTCACATGCTTGTCAGTATGAGCTCAGAGCCTTTGTTCCTTATGGACGTGATACTACTGCAGCTCTTGCAAGTGTGTGAGATAGATGAAACGGCAAGCAGATGTGTGTGTGTGTGTTGTGGGGCGAGGTGTTGCCCGTTATGCTCAACAATCCCCCACCCGCCCACTCTCTTTCCCCAAGCCTGGTAGCTCTGGAAGCTCTCTGGAAGCTAACTTCACTCAGATACATGCAGATCAAACGTTGCATTGATCTCTGAGCTCTTAACACACACACACACACACACACACACACACACACATGCACGCATACACAAACACTGGCACAGAGTAGTTCTGCCAACACCCCTGTTCTTTTCACCAGAAGCTGTGTGAAATATGAAAGACATGTTAATTACGATCATACCAAGTGTCAGTTACTGCTCACTCCAGCACCTCTTTTTTTCTTCCCATCTAAGGAAAGAGAAATGAGCTCTATGACCCTTTTTTCAGCTTCCCTCTGACACATATATATTTGCTCTGAGGTCATTAATGTAAAGCTGTAAGGTTTTCTTTTTTTACTTCTTCTTTTCTGACACTAGAAAGTGGAAAAGCTTCACGACATGATGACACATACTGTCACCTTCATCTGAGTCCAATCTTCACTTTGCTTTTAGTGCTGCTTTGGGTTATACCAACATGAGAGGAAATGTCAGGCTTTTAAGCTGAAAGATGCTCTACTTCTCTTTAAGTCTTTGCTTTGGAGCTTTTCAGCTGAAACACAAAAGTTCTGGCTCTAGAATTGAGGTTCAGAAATACTGTGTTCAGACATGATGCATGGAACATCAATTCCTTCATCAGTGTCTTATAGCATTAAGGTATTCAGATCTGGGGAACATATGCATTCTCTGCTATGCATTGTTCAGATACACAGATGAGAAGTGTGCCCAGCATGACTATGTAAGGTTTTAAAAAAAATGTTTAAAAGTGAGAATTGGGTGCAGAAGATTGAATTAATTGCAGAGTGTATCTGCTCTACATGTGGTCAGATATTTATTTGCATATATCCCAACTAAAATCTTAAAAAATTGCTTAGAATGATCAAGAACTGTTTATGAGCCAAGGATTCTAAAATCTATCCTAATTTAGAAGATGCTGGACTTTTTACAGTGAAGCCACTCTTACATCACCACGGACTGAAAGAGTGAAAAAAGAAAAAACATGTTTCTTCCCTAAATCTAGGCTACTAAAACTAAGAACACTTTACCAAATGTCAAGTACAGTGGTTGCAGCATCACACTCTGACTCACACTAAGTGTTAATGTTGGTAGAACCAGCATATTGCACAAACTTCATCTTTAAATCAACATCTACGGTCGAAATTTAAACACAGATCTCCAACTCTAACGTCCAAAACAAGCATCAAAACTGATTTTATGTTGGCTAACCCAGATTAACATTAAACTGTTAAAAATGGATTTGACCTAAACGCTATTGAATATTTTTGCTTTATGCTTGAAACCTGGAACTGCGCCAGGAAATTACATTGAATTAACTCTTCCGATTCCCAAAAATATGTCATAGTGTATTTCATTTGTTGTATAACTATTCCACTTTTGGAAAATAATATTTCAATGATATTCATTAAAATCCAAATTAATATGGGAATAACTTGAGTGCGTTGTCCTGAAGCACTCAGAGAAATTCCGTATGACTGCACACATGCCACTTTTCTTCTTTTTTTTTCTTTTACAAATGACATGACTGAGATCTAGTTGATACATTGGCTGTGATTTGTAAGTATCACAGTCTGCACATGGGGATTATTAAAGGCAGACAGTGATGGAGAATGTTTGCATCACTGCACACTAAGAAGTATTCTCATTCCAGGCCAGATTTCCAATCAGAGCCATCTGCTTGTTGAAACCTCTTGTTGAGTTTTTAAACTCATTTTGAGAAGCTCAGCTGCTTTCACTGCATAACTGTTGAGAAAGGATTACCCTCTTTTCTTACGAGTTCCCGAATTTTCCTGGACGATGGAGGAGACGACGGAGGACGAAAAGTTTTTTGTTGTTTTGTGTGTGTCGCTTTTCTCCTCATCTTCACATATTTTCTTTCTGTTTACAGCAGAAGATGCAGCCCTTCCTCCATCTTAAATGACAACATGTGACCATGACCCCGTCGTCATTCCGCTGTCGCATCTCAACGTCCTGCTGGGATTCCAACGTCGTCCTTCCTCCCCCTCTTTTCTTTGATGAAGAGGAAGTGGATCAGTAGTCAGAGCACCATATATAGCGCAAACCTCCTTCCCCTCTGAACACACACACACATACAGAGTCACACAAAAAACAACAAACACACACCCTGCAGCGTCTCCCAGGCCTCCCTAATCCTCTGATTCGTTCCATTTTTCCAAGTGGGCAGTGAAGTACTCGCACACAGAGACATGAAAGAAATGCTTTCTCTGTGGGTGTGTGTACGAGGGGTGGGGAATGCCTGTTGTGTGTGTGTGTGTACTTTACCAAGGAATCTAAGAAGGTGTTACGCTTCAACATGCATTAGCAATACACGTCGAAAACCATGTTTTTCTCTCAATTTTATGTATTCATACACCAAAGGAACATGTTTATAAATGGTGATTTTACAGCTGTATGTGTGCCACTGGTTTAAACAGTCAAATAATCAATGTATCCCTGCAACCTTTGCAGGAATGAGCATATTAGATCTTTTTGGATTGTGTTGCTGGATGACCTCCATCTCTCTAAGTCAGAGCATTCCAGGTGATTTCTTTCAACTTAAAATGTGAAAATTCACATTTCTGTGTTAAACACACACATTGTGTGACAGTTTTGGCTCTGGCAGAAATAAAATAATTGAAAATGCTTATGATCTTTATGATCAACTCACAATATTTGATCATAAATAATAAAAATGGTGCATTGGGAAAAAAAATCAACATATGAAGTTCTCTGAAAGGTTCCTGTACTATAAGAATGAGTAAAGCAAGGCTTTATATTGATGTTTTATCCAAGGTTTTTTTTTCATTTTAAGTCTGTTCTTTGGCTACAATGGTGCTTTATAATGTTTGACAGAGATTTCTTTGTGTATATTCCATTTAAAAAGAAAGAAAAGAGAGAAATTGGTGAATGCACCTTCACCATTGTTTCATGTTTTCTTCATAGGTGGACATTGAGTCACAATGAGTGGTAATAACAGGGAATTTACAACTTAAAATGCATGGCAATTATTTGTTCACATACACCAAGATTGGTTTAGATGATTTTTATCCCTTTCTAAATAAAATCAGTGTTTGAAAACGTCATTCTTATTTATCCAGATTTTTAGTTTTCCAGTTTAATTGAGCAAGTCTCGTCTCTAAATCTTGCCCTGAGAGTATGAGATGGCAGCGACCTGTAGCTTGTCAAATTGTCTACACTTTTTGATGGTTGGAGCTGTTTCCCTGCAATACCAAATGTCTCCTTTGCTATGAAGACCAGGAGATAGTGGAAGCACGAAACTGTCTTCTGCTGCCTCTGCCCTTTGGGCTCCCTCTGTCAAACTTTCTTTTCAGAAACTTTGTTGGATGGTGCGTCTCATTGCAGGGATTTGTCGGTTATTTTTGGTAACAAAATACATACAAAAATAAACGTTTTCACATTTTCAGACCAGTTTTATTTTCTCCCTCGGGTTTTTCCATGACAGAAAAAAGGTCAAGCTTTTTCTGGTTATAAACATTTTTAGGAATATAACAGAAGAAAAGGGATCATCAGTAAGATATTATACAAATCTTTTTATTTGTTTTAGACATGTAAAAACAATTAAACAAACAAAAAGAAAATGACAACAGGTGCTAACATCATATATTTAGTAAAAATGGAGTAGGAGAAGAGGGGGGCAGAAAGGGAGGGGGCAGGGTGAAAGGACCACAAACTCGTGAAGACTCTCAAAATACAAAAGAAATGGCTGCCAGGTGATTTTGTATTGTTGAATGGAGTCATTGACTGTATGTGTCAATGACTCCATTCACTTCCATCCATTGCATCCATTGCTTATGAGACGGAGGAGCGGCTCTCCTCCAATTAAATAATATATTAAGCCTCTGGCAAGTAGTGTAGCAAAAGCTATGGCATTGGCCTGTTGTGTTGCTATTGGTGTAGTCGGAGGGACAACCCCAAATAGAGCAGTTAGAGCACTTTGATCATTCCTCTTGCATACAAATGTAATCGTCCTAAAGATTGACTCCCAAAAGCGGGAGAGCCTGGGGCAAAGGCAGAACATATGACTGAGGTCAGCAGGCCGATCAACAGCAAGATACAATGTTCCTAAAATACTGTGAAAAACATAACATTTTGTTTTTAGTATATAGTAAACCAACAATTACATGGGCTGAAATAGATCTGAACAGCTGCAGTAGTCAAGAGAACAAGACAACGAGGAACAAATGAACTTTAAAGCACCAGAACAGGAGGACTTTCTTTAGTGGTGCCTGATTTTCACTATGCGAAGATCAAAGTTACAGTTAATGTGCTATTTTTTTTTGCAAACCAAAATAAGGTCTAACTAGCAATTTTTTTTTATTACTATTATTTGTGGATTTTTTATTAAGTTCCAGACATGGTTGAATAATTTTTGAGTTCTGTTATTTTATAATTTGTGATTCAATGTTTTCTGAGGTCACATTGAGGTCACATCTGGATCCAGCAAGATTCAGTTTACTTTGTTCAGTCAAATGAATATGTTGATGCACTCTTGATAAAAGCCCAGATGTTTTCTAACTGCAGGTTCTGAGTGTATTTCTAATGTTATTTATACAATAGGGCCATTGTAATCATAGGTCAATAATTGTAAAGTAGAAAAAAGCAATATGTGTTATTTTATTTTACCAAAAACATCTGAAAAGGGTGGCATGCAATTATATTGAGTCATTATGTTGTAGACCACTTCATAGGCAACTGCAAATCCTTTTGGGTATGTCTTTTTCAATTCTGTGTGTCCAGAAACCAAAATGTTTGCAAATCTTTTTTAGAACCAGCTAAACTACCAGCAGATTGAATTAAAAGCTCTTGTGACCAACCATTTCTAAGTTAATGATTTTCTACTTTATTTTTTAAAAAGCTACCTTTTTATAAAGGACAATTTGAAAAATGGACAACCCTGTCATTTGTAGTTATAGACACATCTCCATGGTCCCATGTAACAGAGTAATGTAATTTAAAGAAATAAAAAAGTCATGTAAGTTGATGGAAAGAAAAAAATAAAAACTTCATTTTGAATGATGTTCTTTGTCTTTTTGTTTGACAGGTTAAACAGAACTTTGTAGGAGAATAAAAGCTTATGGTATTGTTTTATCATGTCTGCACAGCTTTATTCCTGACCTGTCTGTTTTGTTGTTTGGTCTTCATGAAGCTGTTTGTTCACTAATGTTCTCTTAAAAAAAAAAAGCCTGGATTTTTACCGAGATTAAATTTTACAATGCTGGACTCTACTTACTAAAAAACTGACTTTTGAAGGCATTTTGTTGCAATCAGTTTATTTTTAAGGATACCACAGTAAATTAAGAATACAAATGCACATGACACATTTCAGATTTTATCCATCAAAAAAGATAATAAACTGCTTTCATTTCACAATTAAATTATGCATTGTGTTTCTGTTGATCTAGCCCATTAAATCCCTTTACTCAGTGTACATAATATTCAGGATCTTAAAAAAGTACATTGGAATTTCAAGTGGAGGATTTTATTGTTTTCTTTTCAATAAACCCATCAAGCAAAGACACATCATTTTCAGGCAGAGTTCCTCCCATTGTCATTACACACAAAAGAACATAAAATGGTATCTGCATGACAATAGTTTTCTGTTCAATAACGAGACAAAAGGAAACAGAGGGTGTTTGGATCTTTGCAGCACAGCATCATATCAAGTAAATGACAACACAGACATGATTATTGTAGGGAAACTAATTAAGTTTTTGATCTAATAGCATGATGAATCCGTTCATTGGTGTGATGATACAAAGAAAAAAAAACAACTCAATGTTAAATATCAGAACTGAGAATGTGTCAAGATCTTCACGTTCTCACTGGGAATTAGTCACAAACTGACAATTAGTCAGGAGCAGTTGGTGCCACATGTCATCACAGTGCAGAATAGTTTTTTGACAGGCAATGGTTTTGTGTCATAATAATAAGTGTGTATAGTGATTTTTTTTATTATTACCTAATATCTGTCAGAATAAAAGTTAACACTGTCCTCTGGAGAAAGAAGGCGTAATAAATGGATCCATATTTAGAGCAAACCAATCTGATAAACTCGCAAAGAGCCACACATAAACAACAAAGTGGATCACAAGTGCAGGCTGCTGAAAACTGGACAAGGGATATCACAATAAATGAATACTGTGATTAGTTCCTTTGGCATCTCATAATGTTTAGCTTATGTCATGAGGTGAATGAACTCTCTTTTTTAATTGTGCTACTGCTGGTGGTTCAGTTGAATCAATAAAGATAATTGACCTGCAGATGTCTGTAAAACACCTTTACTGGAAAGAAATCAAAGAGGCAAAAATTGATATTTTTTTCTAAAAATAACACATTCCACAAACTGCAATTAAAATTCTAACCTTGATAGACAAATCAAGTCGAACTTCACAGGAGGGAGAAAAGGAGAATGTGGCTCTCGAGCGGCGCATCAGCTGCTCCTGCTGTAGCTAATGTATATCCATCCATCCATCCATCCATTTTCTTCCGCTTATCCGGAATCGGGTCGCGGGGGCAGCAGCTTCAGAAGGGAGGCCCAGACTTCCCTCTCCCCAGCCACTTCTTCCAGCTCCTCCGGGGGAACCCCAAGGCGTTCCCAGGCCAGCCGAGAGACATAGTCCCTCCAGCGTGTCCTGGGTCTTCCTCGGGGCCTCCTCCCGGTGGGACGTGCCCGGAACACCTCACCAGGGAGGCGTCCAGGAGGCATCCTGACCAGATGCCCGAGCCACCTCAACTGGCTCCTCTCGACGTGGAGGAGCAGCGGCTCTACTTTGAGTCCCTTCCGGATGACCGAGCTTCTCACCCTATCTCTAAGGGAGAGCCCGGCCACCCTGCGAAGGAAACCCATTTCGGCCGCTTGTATCCGTGATCTCGTTCTTTCGGTCATGACCCAAAGCTCATGACCATAGATGAGGGTGGGAACGTAGATCGACCGGTAAATCGAGAGCTTCGCCTTTTGACTCAGCTCTCTCTTCACCACGACGGACCGGTACAGCGCCCGCTTCACGGCAGACGCCGCCCCAATCCGCCTGTCGATCTCCCGCTCCCTTCTTCCCTCATTCGTGAACAAGATCCCCAGATACTTAAACTCCTCCACTTGAGGCAGAACGACCCCCCTGACCCGGAGAAGGCACTCTACCCTTTTCCGGCTCAAGACCATGGCCTCGGATTTGGAGGCACTGAGCCTCATCCCGGCCGCTTCACACTCGGCCGCGAACCGTTTCAGCGAGAGCCGCAGATCACGATCTGATGAAGCCATCAGGACCACATCATCCGCAAAAAGCAGAGATGCGATCCTAAGGCCACCAAAACGGATCCCCTCAACACCTCGGCTGCGCCTAGAAATTCTGTCCATGAAAGTAATGAACAGAATCGGTGACAAAGGGCAGCCTTGGCGGAGTCCAACTCTCACCGGAAACGAGCCCGACTTACTGCCGGCAATGCGGACCAGACTCTGACACCGGTCATACAGGGACCTTACAGCCCGTATCAAAGGGCCCGGTACCCCATACTCCCGGAGAACCCCCCACAAGGCCCCCCGAGGGACACGGTCGAACGCCTTCTCCAAGTCCACAAAACACATGTAGACTGGTTGGGCGAACTCCCATGCACCCTCCAGGACCCTGCTGAGGGTATAGAGCTGGTCCAGTGTTCCACGACCAGGACGAAAACCACACTGCTCTTCCTGAATCCGAGGTTCGACTATCCGACGGACCCTCCTCTCCAGGACCCCTGAATAGACCTTTCCAGGGAGGCTTAAGAGTGTGACCCCTCTGTAATTGGAGCACACCCTCCGGTCCCCCTTTTTAAACAGGGGGACCACCACCCCGGTCTGCCAATCCAGAGGAACTGCCCCCGATGTCCATGCGATATTGCAGAGTCGTGTGAGCCAACACAACCCTACAACATCCAGAGCCTTAAGGAACTCCGGGCGGATCTCATCCACCCCCGGGGCCCTGCCACCGAGTAGTTTTTTGACCACCTCGGCGACTTCGTCCCCAGAGATTGGAGAGCCCAACCCAGGGTCCACAGGCTCAGCTTCTTCAACAGAAGGCATGTTGGTGGGATTGAGGAGGTCTTCGAAGTATTCCGCCCACCGACCCACAACATCCCCAGTCGAGGTCAGCAGCACACCATCCCCACTGTAAACAGTGTTGGTGCTGCACTGCTTCCCCCTCCTGAGACGCCGGATGGTGGACCAGAATCACCTCGAAGCCGTGCGGAAGTCTTTCTCCATGGCCTCGCCAAACTCCTCCCACGCCCGAGTTTTGGCCTCAGCGACCACCCGAGCCGCATGCCGCTTCGCCCGCCGGTACCCATCAGCTGCTTCTGGAGTCCCACAGGCCAAAAAGACCCCATAGGACTCCTTCTTCAGCTTGACAGCATCCCTCACCGAAGGTGTCCACCAACGGGTTCGGGGGTTGCCGCCACGACAGGCACCAACGACCTTGCAGCCACAGCTCCGATAAGCCGCCTCGGCCATGGAGGCACGGAACATGGTCCACTCAGACTCCATGTTCCCCACCTCCCCCGGAACGTGTTCGAAGTTCTGCCGGAGGTGGGAGTTGAAGCTCCGTCTCACAGGGGACTCCGCCAGACGTTCCCAGCAGACCCTCACTACACGTTTGGGCCTGCCAGGTCTGACCGGCTTCCTCCCCCACCACCGGAGCCAACTCACCACCAGGTAGTGGTCAGTGGACAGCTCCGCCCCTCTCTTCACCCGAGTGTCCAAGACATACGGCCGCAGATCCGATGAAACGACGACAAAATCGATCATCGAACTGCGGCCTAGGGTGTCCTGGTGCCAAGTGCACGTATGGACACCCTTATGCTTGAACATGGTGTTCGTGATGGACAGACCGTGACGAGCACAGAAGTCCAACAACAGAACACCACTCGAGTTCAGATCAGGGGGGCCGTTCCTCCCAACCACGCCCCTCCAGGTCTCACTGTCATTGCCCACGTGAGCGTTGAAGTCCCCCAGCAGAACAAGGGAGTCCCCAGGAGGGGCACTCTCCAGTACCCCCTCTAAGGACTCCAAGAAGGGTGGGTAATCTGAACTGTTGTTCGGCCCGTAAGCACAGACAACAGTCAGAACCCGTCCCCCCACCCGTAGGCGGAGGGAGGCTACCCTCTCGTTCACCGGGGTAAACCCAACGTGCAGGCGCCAAGATGGGGGGCAACAAGTATGCCCACTCCTGCCCGGCGCCTCTCGCCGTGGGCAACTCCAGAGTGGAAGTACGTCCAGCCCCTCTCAAGGAGACTGGTTCCGGAACCAGAGCCATGCGTCGAGGTGAGGCCGACTATTTCTAGCCGAAACCTCTCAGCCTCGCACACTAGCTCCGGCTCCTTCCCCACCAGAGAGGTGACGTTCCACGTCCCAAGAGCCAGCTTCTGCAGCCGGGGATCAGACCGCCAGGGTCCCCTCCCTCGGCCACCGCCCGTAACACATTGCACCCGACCCCTTTGGCCCCTCCGACAGGTGGTGAGCCCATTGGAAGGGGAATCCACGTCTCCTCTTCGGGCTGAGCCCGGCCGGGCTCCGTGGTTAAAAGCCCGGCCACCAGGCGCTCGCCATCGTGCCCCACCTCCAGGCCTGGCTCCAGAGTGGGACCCCGGTGACCCGCGTCCGGGCAAGGGAACGCGAGATTCAAAGTTCGTTTCCATCATAAGGGTCTCCATATTACAAATGCTTCCGACTTCCCTGCAACACATAACACAGAAACAAGTCTACAACATAAAGTCAAACATAATAGAAAACAAATAAAAAATCAAGTAACTACAGTGCCAGCACCAAAGTCCAGACCTCAAACTAGTGAAATCAACTGACTTGATGCTGTCTTGATCTTTTTTTTTCTCTTCATTTTGCATGATATATTAAATTGGGAATAAAACAGATGGGAAGATTATTAGTTGGAAAAACGTGAGTGGACAATATAAATCCACAAAACTAGACGAAAGGTGAATATGTGAAGAGCTGGGATTGAGAATTGACCGAGAAGTTAGCATTTCAATCACTTATTATTATATTATATATTAGATTTCTTTTTCCCCGACATCAGAAACAGACATATTGCCAAGCCAGTAGTGTTATTGCATGACTTCCCGCACTTTTAATCTCACTGTCCACTGGCGCTGGAAACAATGTGATTTCCCAAGATTTCTCTCTGTTCCTTTAATCCCCAGAAGTTGAAAACAAGCAGCCATTACTTTGTTAATAAAGCACACATGCAACTTTTTAAGGACTAAGGAATTGCCTGGGGAGCTTTGCAACTGTGGTGACATATTTTGATTTTCAAATGAATCCATCCACAGGCTTTCTGACAATCTGTTTTAACAAGAGAAAAGTCCAAAAGAACAGTGATAGTGATCTGAGGCAGTGCTGCCCCACCATGGCCGGGCAGACATGAGGTACTGAGTTAATTAAAGCAAAAGTTCATGATTTGAACAAAAGGAAACAGCCTTTGTAAAGTTGATCTAAAGGTCACTCATCATTATTTAACATGACCACTCTCTAAACCCTGTGTTCCCCATAATCCAAGTGAGGGGTTACAGTTGGCGCCATGCTGGCTTTTCCCCTTTTTATAGCTTTTAATCCCCGCTATCAGGAGTGACGATGCTGGTTATATAAGCAGAGTAAAGTCTAGAATGAATCCAATTAGGTGCTTCTACAACTCTGTGAGTAACATCATTTAAATTCATTTTTAAAAAGAATTCCATGAATCAAATGGAAAAAGAAACTGGGATGTACACAGCAATTATGAAAAATACGATTTAGAGGAAACTTGGAAATGTATTTTAAAGGGTGTCAAAACCGCTAAAGAAGTAAACTCTTAAGAGGACAAAATTCATATCAAAACATAACATATAAGAACATCTTTCAAGATTTTCTCTTTGGGTTTTCACTATTTTATTCAGTCTGATCTTTTTGTATGACTACATATGCCTGTTTTTTTCTCTCTTTTTTTAAAGATATAGATTCAACTTCACTTGACAAAATGTATCAACTCTGCTTTGGCGTTAAAAGGATACAAGACATCCTGATACAGACTGAGAAAATTATGAACCGAGGTGAAGTGAAATCATGACTGTAGTTTTTATTGCAAAATAACTTTAAAGTCATAATTCTCATTAAACACCAAGATGTCTTTAGAACCATTGAATACTCCTTCAGTTTGGAACCAAAATTTAACAAAGGCAAAGATTGACAAGGGAACATTCTATAATTCTATAATTGGAACATTCAAACTAGTATGAAAATAATCAATTTATAAAAAGCAAATATGTAGTGCTGTATTTACACATAACTAGTGTTGCACCAATCAGCCAGCCAGTAGTTAAAATCAGTTAGTTTTCCAATAATTAGCAGGTAAACTCTGAAAATGCTATAAAAAGCATGTTCTTCCCATTCATAAAATTAATAAAAATTAAAGTCCCTAGCCCCATTTAATGATGATGGTCTTTGATTTGAGTTGCTCTGAGTTCAATTAAAAAATTCGATAGGCTAGGGACACAAACTTTCTGTTTATTTCCAAACAACAACCTTTGTCAGTGAGCAGCACATTTGTTTGCTTTTATACACAATGTTTTACATATCACAAGTGGTTTTCAGTTTTTCTGCCACTTCAGTATCTTACATTGACCCTGAGCTGCTGTGTTACAGTACAATAAGAATCAATTGTTTTAACAAAAAGACAAACTGGTCAAGGGGACATTTAGTTTGAATAGTTTACAACCTTAACTGATAACACAAAAACAACATAATCTAATAGTGATGGAGGTTAAACATGCATATAAATAAAGATCAAAAGAAGCAGCTTAAAGTAATAGATTCTGATTAACAATATATGAATGTACATAGAGCAAGATGGAAGCACTTGATTCAAGGTTTGTGTGGGTTTCGACTTTAGTTCCCCCCGCAAAAAAAAAAAAAAACAAACACACACGTCGTCTCATTGTGTCATTTTTGTCTCACAAAAATACACAACTCCATTCTCTCAACAAATCCAAACTCAAGCTTCTGAGATGTGCATGCAATTATTTTTGGTATTATCAGCAGCCATCCCTCAGTCTCCAGGGTTTGAGAGTCCCCGATGATGGACCCATCTATTATTTACTGCAGCAGTCTAGCAGACCAAAGAAGTAAAAGAGAATCAATTATTTAAATAGGAATTATTCAGATACTGCTTTGAATGTTAAAGAGGAATCAAGAAGTAGGATACCTGCACAGCATGCATATAAAGCTAAAGAAAGTGAAATAAAAACTCAAGAATGCAAAGTAGAAAACAAAGTGGAAAGCATGGACATTATTTGTAGAAGCTCAGTGATAAAGCTCAGTTGTTGTATAGTATCATGGTTGTATTGCAGTTTACACAAAAGAAACTGAAAACTTGCAATAAAAAATTTGAGATGAAACATTTCTGTCTTTTTAAGGCAACAATGTTTCCAATGCAGAGAGATTCTCAAAGATACAAAGTGATTGTCTGTGGGGATCTGTGGGTTGCTGGTTTGAAACCGAGCTGCCTTGTCATGAATGAGTTGATGTCGCTTTAAATTGCTTCCATTTTGTTGCAATAATGCATACTGTAGAATATCTATTAGCAAAGAAATGTTGTTTGAACTTACTGCACAGATGACATCCTGCCAAGTTATTGTGGTTAAATTAGCAGAGATCCTGAAAGCAAACATCTCCAACATTTCCCTCTGACACTGAGAACTGTATATATATGAGGACAGTGAGTAGAGCTGGTGACCTGACAGATGTATAGAGCTACAGTAAATGCCATAGAAGAAGGCTGAAAACAATTAGTTAGCAAGGCAAAGACAGATTAAATAGCTTAACCAAATAAAGTCAAAGGACAATTTTGCTAACCAGGCACATGAGAATTGGCTGTGATTGACGTTAGTGCAAAAAAGAAAATCTCACAGACAGTTGACCAACAGGTATCAAGTGATGAGGTCTGTCAGGGACTCCAAATACTTAAGATAGGAACGTGATTTGATACCTGGGATAAAGTCAGAAAATCCTGAGTATTTGACTGATAGTGCCATGTCACATTATTGAGATTTTCACCCAACAATCAGTACATGTCCCATCCTCAAGTTTGCAGGTTGCAAGTTTGCTCGCTAGTTTGCTTTTCCAGGAAAAAAATAAAATAAACTCAGAACAATAGATTTGAAAGTTCAAAAGTACAGTTGCTACTGCAGTCAACGACATAATTCTTTGACAGATATTTAAGCCTAATCTCTGGAAATTCTTTGTGGTATTTTTTCATCTTAATTATGCATGAGATGTAATATTACATCTTGGTGGAAATACTTTGGTGACTGATGGAATCTGTTTTAAATGTCTTCTTGGGTCGCTGGTTTAATCAATCACATAAGCACATCTTGAAGACTTTAGCAGCACAGTTTGTGAACAACAATAAAGCAGAAAACCAGGAGTGTGTTAAAACGTTCAGCCAACAGGACTAGAAAAAGTTCTCTGTATACCAAATCACTGTGTTTCCAATGTTTCCCATCAGTCTGTCCTGGAACTGTATCTGTTTGTCCATCTGTCCTCTCAATGCTGTCAAATACAGAGACAGAATATGGAAATGGGCGCTGCACTGCTCCTTCATTATTCATACTTCTGTACCTGGTGAATAATCAGATTACAGCTGATGAATGTGCTGAATAATTCATGAGGCCATGATTGGGGCTGTTTATGTGACCTGGGAGCGCTGATGGGAAGGAGACCGGGAAGCAGAATCCTTTGGGCCCTCAAGGTCCCCCCCTTTTTTACCTCCCTATGGTGGGTCTTTCCCGTCTCTCCTCCCCTTCTTCACCTTTCCAGTTCACCAGCTGTGTTAATAACCGCACCGTGGAGCAGAGGGGGAGTGGCAGTGGGGACTGAGGGAATGGGGGGAGGTTAATGATGGGGTTTAATAGTGACCTGTTGCAAGGAGGTGGTTTGAATAATTTAAAAGGAGGTCTTAAATTGATTGTTGTGCTGCAATGATGGGCAGGGATGAGTTATGCAACAATCCACCACAGACACATTATTATGTTTAAGTATTTTCATCCCCTTTGACTCTGCATCCAGAAGAAACCACATCTGCAAACAAAAGAGAGACATTCCATCCAGTTTGTTTAGACCTTGGCTTCCAGTTTTTCTATTGATGCTCAAAAACTGGAATCTCTTTGTTCAGTATCCTTGCCTGTTTTATACACCCTGGTGTGTATCTCCTATTTAAACAGTCTTTGAGAAAATACCCCCCATTGTAAAAGTCTTTAGTTTTGACAAGCACATTTACATAAATCTTTTAGAATGGGGTTGATGTAGAATTTTTGCCAACATATCTTATATCTAGGACACATAACCTATTGCTTTCCTGAATGTTTTAATGACTGGACATTCCCATGGTGATTATACTTTCAGATAACTATGGCAGTGACCATGGCAGTTTCAGACAAATGTTGTAATTTTCCACAAATTTCTTCCTGATTTCCTGTCTGGTTGTATTTTTTTTCACATGAAAAGTATAAGATTATGGAAAATACTGTATTTTCAGCCATATCATCATTTACTTTCTTTACCACTCTCTTTAGCTTTGACATGTCAGCCACTAAAACAAACATCAAAAACTAGGATGATTGTCAAATGTGGCATTTTTACCAAGATTTAAAATAAAGTTCCACAATTTAGAACTGTTGTGAGCTGCAGAAATACCTCACGTTAATGCATTGCTGTCTGGATAGAGATGAAGAATGAATGATGCTGACCCTGAACAGGGTGTCGTGATGCATGAATAGCTGAGTGCTTTAGTCCAGTACTTTATACAAACACTTAAAGCTTCTGAGTGAAATGTATTTCAGTAAAACCAAAGAGCTGTCTTAAAAACGCTCCAAATGTTTGTTTCTGTCTTGCTGCATTTTGCTGCTGTGGCGTCTGATTCGCTCGACTGACAGCCGGTTTGTGTGTAGTATCTTATCATGTGTGGTTAGCTTAGCACTGTTAGCAAACACAGGCTGGGTAAACAGGAGGAGACTAGGTCCCCACATGAATTTACCACTCTGCAGGTTTTGGACAACGGTGAATAAACATTATTGTTGTCCAATAACTGGATATTCCCATGGTTAAAAACACACTCACAACAACCATGAGCTATTCAAACCTTGTTTAAATATCCCTTTATAGAACAAATTCTGGGCACTGATTAAATAAGCTTTTTGTCTCTTGGGACAGTGTTGTTTTAAGGTTTTTTAGGTTATCCATCCATCTACTGTCTGTATCCAATTGTACTTGTAGGGTTGTGGGTCCAGTATAATCCATGTCACTCTTTAAAGTGATTGAGTATGTTTGGAGCTCACTGGAGTTTGCTTCCACCTAAATAACTAAGAAAAAAAAAGAAAATAAGCTATTGTTTTTCCAGCAATTGATATAGTTTATTATGTTTTGGTTCCTGATAAAATTTCGCAAAGGTAAAATATTGCATTTCTCCTCTCCTCGTACCCCATCTCTTGCCCAAAATATCTCCCCACTAGGGGCAAAGTACCTCTTTTGCTCACGGCCTGTTTTTGAGCAACATGACTGAAAATAACATGCCCAAAATGAATTGAATGTATCTCATGAACTACAGAGTTTAATTGTTTTGGTATCAAAACAAAGGCAAGACCCTAGGGAATATGTTACAGCTCTAAATCCTCCCTACCTGTTACTGAGGAAAATGAATTAATATAGTAAACAGCAGAAATTAAGAAAAAAAATCAATTTCCGCCTAAAAAACCACTTCAATCTATGAAGGTTCCTTTCAAAGCATGCAGTTGAAAGCCAAAACATGTAGAAAACAACAGTTCACAATCTGACCTTTTACTGTGCCAAATTTTATGAAAAAAAAGTTAATCATATGAGTTTTAGAGAGGTACTACTTGATAAAAATCTAGGTGGACCTTCCAAATGAACCATTTTGGCACAATTTGTGCCATTTGAACTTTCTTAGTTTTTATTTCTGTAGGTTCTGTTTCAATCATTTATTCTTTTCATATAATAAATGATTATTTATCATAAATAAGTAATTGCATCTAATAATTGTTTTGGGGGGTTCCTTTGAAAAATCCACATGCATTCATTCATAAAAAGAGAAAAAAATAGACAAATTGTAATAAACTGAAAACGGAACAGATTAACTCACAATAACATTTCAAATAGAATTATATAACAATGAAAATGCAAATAGCAATTAAAACTCATGTTAAAATGACAAGATAACAGGAAAAAACTCACATATATCATAATTACATTACAATAACAATGCGCTCTGCGCGTAAAGTCATTGCATTCTGCATTCAGACGTTCACAATTACGCAGGGCAGTTTCTCGGACTGCACAGTGGCGCAGTTGGTAGAGTGGTTGCCTTGCAGCAAGAAGGTTCTGGGTTCGATTCCCAGCCCCGGCCTTTCTGCGTGAAGTTTGCATGTTCTCCCTGTGTATGCGTGGGTTTTCTCTGGGTACTCCGGTTTCCTCCCACAGTCCAAAAACATGACTGTTAGGTTAATTGGTCTCTCCAAATTGTCCCTAGGTATTGTGTGTGTATGGTTGTTTGTCCTGTGTGTCTCTGTGTTGCCCTGCGACAGACTGGCAACCTGTCCCCACCTCTCACCTGGAACGTTAGCTGGAGAGGCACCAGCAACCCTCCGACCCCACCAAGGGACAAGGGTGTCAAGAAAATGGATGGAAATGAGCTTTTTCCTTTTTTCTTCTTTAGCTGCTGGTTCAGTGAGTTTTGCACGTAGCCTGGTGACTCTGCTGTGCCTCGTTAGCCTCGTCAGCGCCTAATTGCATTTCTTTTTATCAATCTGCTTAGTGTTCAAGCTGGGTGTTGTTGAGGTAGAAAATATTGTTTCTATCATTTAGAAGAGCCTTTTCCCTTTACGTGGATATGCAATATGCCTATATTGATAAATGTATAGCATGTGTTTTTAATTGATCTTTTTGGGGCGAGCGGCGAGGACCCATATTTGGGTCCTCTAGAGAAATAGAGGTTAAGAAAATGGATGAATGGATGGATGGTATTTATTATGGCACCAGTGTTATTTATAAACCTTTTCAGCAAACATCAGAAGCCATGGTAGAGAAATTTGAGATAATAATTTTTTTATCTTTTTCATTTTTATAAAAATTTCTGGACTAGTCAAATCCCACTATATAGTTCTGCTAAGGAACTTATCAACTTTATCCATCTCATAGAAAAACAAAACAAAAAAAACTAAAACTGTTGGCATGATTGAGATGATTGTATAGGAGATATATTCTGCATCTTAATTTCAGGTAAGGTGACAGAGTTAATGCATTTTTCAAATATGAGTTGATTTTCTGCAATTACATCCCATCAATCTGTTTCAATCCAGTATAATCAAAGGTGTTTCTGTTGCTCTATAATTGTGCTATGTACTGTATTAACACATCTCTTGATAGAGGGTTGGTTCCGCCTGCCACTTACCTTGATGAAACGACACTTTAGTATTTACTTAACTGCAAAACAGCATATAAAAACATGCATTTATCCCATATACTGTATATAATAATAATAATAATAATAATAATAATAATAATAATAATAATAATAATAATAATAATAAAACAATTTTGACTGTATTACTTTACTTTCTGAATGAACAAATATGCATTGTGTATTTAAGCATTTCATTCCAGAATGAAAGCATTTCTGAAAGCTTTATCCTGTTTGCCCCACAAGTTTCCCCAACATCATTTCCTTTTCCAACAGCAGATCTGAACATGGGCCTGTGGGCATCCTGAGGCCTGAAAGGGATAATCCATTATTGTAAATTTAGGAAAAAATACAACATGACAGCAGTGAAATCCTAAGTGACTTATTTACATGAAACATGGTTACGTACTCTGCGTTCTCCCAGACTGTGATGCACACAGCCAATGAAATTCTCTCCACCCAAATTGTAGCAACTCTGAACCCAATGGGCGAGGAAACTCTCCATTTGTCGTGTCGACAGCATGAGCAGAGAAACCCACAATGGGAAAACAATGCCTAAAGAGGCAATCGCATTAGAGCTCATGAGCCATTCATGCATGTTCATTTTCAATTCACGGTAATACAGAGCATAAGGAAGCAGCTCTGCTCCACAGAAAGCACCTACCACAACAAGCCTTTTATTTTCTAACACTTGTTTGCATGAAACATTGCCAAGATGGTGTCACAACATTATGCAAATATTAAAAGTTGGTGGTTTTATTAGCATCGTTAATTTTTAATATATTGTGTTTATACTGTGTGCACAAATATTATTTAAGTCCCATTTTTATGGATTGTTTTTGTTCAACACCAAATACATTGCTCTCAATTAATCCAAAATATTGATAAAACTTAAACAGAAATAAATAAGAGAGAGAGAGAAAAGAGGTGTTGGCTTTGTGCTGGCAATGTTAAGTAGTCATGTGTCTCTTTGATAAGATTTTTTAAATAAAAAGTTATTTTAATTCATATGTAAGAAGTGTATTAAGTTGTTCTTAATACACATAAGCCAAAATGTCTGGTGAGCAAATTGTCTAAAGCTTAATTGCTTTTGTACAGAGCAACTGACTGTTGAAATAGTGTCACTTGCAATCTCCTGTCATTGTCCAAGTATATTTTTATTTTATTTTTTTACATTTTTGGATTTTCCCAAAACATAGCCTTTTGGTTTCATATGGCAAAACTGTATTTAAAAACAGTCGGAGTGCATTTGGATGGTACAGTTCACATTGTTTTCTGGGGTTTAGAGAATTTGAAGTTTCTCTATTTTTTGGCACAGTATACATACAAACATGTGAACATTATGAATTTTATATTTCCAGGAGAGATGTGATTTCTCTATTGCAGAACATCAGTTGCAATCGTGCACAACAAATTGTCTAGTTGAGATTAGGGATTTATAAAATAAACATGCTGTAAGGTAGATTAGGCTCAAGGGTCAGAAGGTGTACAGAAAATCAGTCCAAGCCATTGCTTCTGAGTCTTCAATTTCTTTTATTTTGGTCTTTTCCTTTGACTTCTCTCTCCCTGAGCAACCAAAGGCTCACTGTTTTTATACAAAATTGGCACCACACCTGTGCTTGATTGGACACAGCCACCAAGGAACAGGTCAAACAAACATTTAAACAGAAAAACACCAACTACAAGTCAATTCACAAACTCCTATATAATAAAATTTTCTGCAAAATAAATCACATAGTACAAGATAACTCAAAATGTTACTTTGAATGAACACAAAAGAAAATCCCTCTAAATGGTAAAACCCAGCAAGGTAATTACTGACATCATCCAGCCATCCAATCAGGAAGCACTGGGCCGGCCCCTCCCATACGCCTGCCCTGCTGCCGATCTACAAGGACAAACAATGGTGAGTCAAAGAAAAACAAATATTTTAATAAATATACCTTGAAACAAATTCAACCCATAATCCAGAAATAACTTTAACCTAAACATGCATAGATGGATCCTGCAACATAACGCTAACACAAACAAACCTGGGATAGTAAGTGAAGCAAAATGGCATTGTTTAAATTAATCATAACCAAATATAGAAAGTAAGTAAATGAAAAATAATAAGGGACAAATGGTGAACATAAACTGAACCACTTTGTCACACATGCATTCACTACACTTATATAGCTGCACAGCAATTACATAATTTTAATTATGACAGCCTGAAAAAAAAACAGTCCCTTAGCATAAAAAAGCAGATCTGCAATATGTACTGCATCCAAAAGCTCAGATATGTTTCTATCAAGTAATATTTAATGCAGTATTTGGAAAAACTATAATTAATTCAAAGCTTTGTTGTCCTACTTTGTCAACACTATGGATGTGACAAAAAATAGATTCATATAAAGATAGAAACAGGAAATAATGTGAAATGTTTCATTTTGAGGATTCTATCTTTTTCAATCATTTAAACTGGGATATAGTTGTCCCATTTCTGAAAAACCAATTTGGAGCCAAAATTTACTGGCCTTCCTGTCTGTTTGTGTCATATGACCTGCTTGCCCAATCAGTCAGCAGTCCATTGACAGTGACCTGCAGAAAGTCCAGTTTAAACAAAAAACTAGTTGCAGGAAAGAAATGGAAGAATAGTAGACACTGCAGCATCTGGGACATCATTGGTAAAGTGCTACAGTGTGGCAATTTTACTGCATTATGAAAAAAATTACATTGATTTAATTAGTTTTAATTCAGAATAAGACTGGGACTCACATTGGCTAATCACTAGGATTGTTTTTTTTCTTGAAAAGCTGATGAGAACATCCCTAATTTCCTGGTTTCTATACCACACAGAAATGAAACAAATGCAATTGTAACATTATATTGCACTGACAGTATACATATATAGGTCTGTATTTTTTGTAGCATATATTGTTTTAAAGCTTATCAATTGTTAAACATGATGATACATTGTATGATCTGTATTTTTAGAGAAATTAAAATCCACTAAGCCTCACTGAGATGAATGAGTTTTTGGAAAAGGTTTAAATAATTCAAAACCTCTAGAAATAATGCAGGGTGTATTTTCTTGTTCTGTTCCACTGAGTCAATGTTGTTCTACTCATCACTTGTGTTATTCTTTGCCTTCTTTTTCATTTACATTTTTCACCGTTGTAAAACCAGACGCTCATCCTCAGAAAATCCTTTTTGCTCAGAGAGAAGCTCTCCATCCATAAATACAAACCAAAAAAATTGAGTTACTGGTCCCAAATTACTGAAAGCAATTTGAGTAGAAAATAAAGGCTGAAAGTACATCATCATTTCTAAATGCATGAACAAAGAGAGCTGCTGAAGAACAGCAGAATCCCTGTCAGCACTGACCTCACACTCCCAAAACCACAGCTCATGAGTCGGAGCTGCTGTGGGGTGTTTTTGGAGAGTCAGCCCATAGAGTCATCGCCTGCTTTAAGGCCAGAGGACGGAATGTCTCCCTCTCTGACCAGAGGCCAAAGTAGGTCAGCCGTCCAAACCTCGCCTGGGAGGATAGCCATCATCAAATACTAATCAGTGCTCGTCCAAGGGTGCGCTCCATTTCTGTGCCTGCAGGGTCTTGGAGGAGCCCCAACAATTCCCCTAGCCCTGCTTTGCTTCGTAACAGTTACAGCCAAAAGCAGAAGGACAAAGTTTACTGTCAAAGCTACTGAAATCTGGAGCCCGATCAAAGTATAATACGCACCATAGACACTGAGATATCAGCTTGCCAACCCCGAAAACACACAGACACAAACAACACACACTGAGTTAGCTGCCAGGCCTGATGGACTTTATTTAGACCAGGCTTTTTGACATCTGATTGACTACTACTTAATCCCACTTAAGATTGACCCCAAAATCCTCTTGACAATGAAATAAAGCTGGCTATGTTTGCTTTTTCTTCTTCTTTTACAACCTGCATATTCTTTGTTTAAGGTCTGCTGTGAAATGGCCTTTAGAGGACACTCAAACACAGTCTTCCCGGTTTATAGAGCTGCTACGGTTTGCCTTTTATTTTTGTTACAGCTGTCAGCTCTGTGGTGACAATGAAGTATTGCTCCTCCTTTTGCAACTTAAACACAGTTTCTGCAGACCATCTAAATTAACCCAAACACAAATAACTTGGTTGAATTTGGAAGATTGTTCCTGTCCTGACAGAAGACAAAGCGACTGTCTTTCTCTGTTTTAACAGTCTCTTTCACACATCTCAGGATGTCCCAGAAGGCCCTGTCATAGGACCTACGTTCCTTACAATTTGCATTAATAATAGAGGCTGAATGCTAATTATGTTATATTGTATTTTCTGACTTTGCATGCTGAAAGGACAGCTGTCCTGGTATTTGGTCTGGTGTAACCAAGATATTTGTTCCTCAAACTGGAGCAAACTGCAGGCAAATCCAAGTCTAAATTGTTTCCAAAGGTTAAAAAAAGTAATAACTGAGCTTGTTCCTGCTTTTGAATGTAGACAAGTTTCCCTTGCTAAAATATTTTCTTTGAGTCTATTTTTGATGGCAATAAATCTTGCCTTGTCCCTAATGTTAAGGAACAGCTTTTTGCAGTCACCTTTTATCTTACGTTGACAAAGTAGATCTTATTTACAGAGATGTCTCTGTTCACCTATTGCAGATATTTGAACTGTTTAGGAAGGATCATTATTTATTACACTACAGTATTGAAGAACCTGATTTTATTTTGCATTTTGTCCTTCATTTGTCCAGTAATTTTAGTAATTTTATTGTATATATTTTTTTTAAGGCTATGTTCCATTCATTACTGATATAAAGCAAGTTCAAAGTCTCTGCACTGACATTTTTTTTTCCTTCTTGAAAGGACAGAAGAGTAAACACTAATATCACAGTCCTTTTAAATGAGGTTTAGCTTTTAATTTGACTTTAGATGAAATGTGTAAGTTGTGTCACTCTGCCACAATAGCTAGTCTCATCTCAGAATTTATTATAGCAACTCCTATGATTGTCAGGCGGCGACTCGTCCTGCTCGTTATCAAATTAGACTGAAGGCCTCCTTCAGGGGAAAATAAATTGAATTTTTTTTCTTTCCTTTAAGTAAATCAGTGATCACTGCAAAACCCCTGAAGACTCAGCAATAATCAAATTACTCTCAGCTGATGTGAAGTAGAGCTGATAATCAGTAAAGAAGGGGCGGAGGGAGGGAGTTGGCTTGAGGGCCTCCCAGAAACCACTCACAGATATTCCCATTGAAGCAAACACATCAAGAAAAATTATTACTTTTCTGCAATGATTAAAAAAAAATCTGTATTACTTCAGTTTCTTACATACAAGTATTCTCTGATGAAATCTTGGAATATGTTTCTAGAACTATTTGTGTTATAATGCATGCTTTTTTTCATCACATGAAAAAAAGCATCTAAACATGGGCAAAGTAGGTCAGTGCAGAGAACCAACATTTGATTCCATTTGTATACTGACTTATGCTCATATTCAATACATTTTAATCAGATAAAAATGTCAGAAATACTACTTATTTCTTTTAGAAATAGCAAGACTAAGAATCGCAAATGTTCTTCCGACATACTTTTTGAAAACGTCTAGAAACTCAGAAACACTTGAGGATAATTCCACACTTTTTTTTTTTACTGCCAAAGTTGGAAACCACTTTAAAGGAAAATATATGTCACCAGAACACTGCAGATATTGTTTGGTGTGTAGTATCCAACATGATCAAAATAAAATAAAAATAAAAGTTATATTTTAATTAACACTATTAAAATGATTGGTTATTTATGCAGCTAAAACAAAACCAAAAGACAAAACTACATTAATCATAAAGCTTTTACTCATGAGGATAGGCACACATTTTTAGATGCCACTTCTGACTAAAATTAACAATTTAACAAAATCTGCTTTGCTCATTTCTATTTTGCTTCTTCTGTGTCTTGAAGCCAAGTCGTTTGGCCTCGAGACTCTGGCTTTGGGGAGTTTTTGGTGGCATACTTCGTAATGTTGAAGCTTCTAACAGATGGCAACGTCAGTTTTTATTTGTTGAGTAAAGGTTACAAAAGCATCAACAAAAATAGACTAGACCATCTGTTCAGTGTCTCAATAGCAAATAGTACAGAAAATAAAGGACCTTATTGACATCATTCCCCCGCATCCCCACCAAACATACTGTTGTCCCCATACAACACCAATTAACACTGAAGTCCACAGATTAACATGATATCAGAAATAGATGCACTTTTATAAATAATTAAGTGTAAAAATCTAACTATTTTGAAGACATCTAACGGATTCCTATAGTGAATGCATGATTTTGATAGACTTCTACAGTTTTAGAGGAGTATTGTACATTTGTTTAACTTTCTTAACAGTTTCAGAAAGAGACAGGAAGAGATAACTTATACACAGAGGTGTCACATCACAAATTACAATGTTTGGGGTATCAACCGGTCAGGTTGACTGTTCATCACTGTTTTGTTTCTGGTCTACATGAGTTTATAGCAAAGAAACTGAAAACCTGGTTTGGATTTTCTTTAGCCATAGCTAACACTCAAATTCACCGAAACGTAAACAAAGACTGAAGAGTTCATAGTAGATGGGACACAGACAGATGGTTCAACTAGTGACAAGCCTGGTAGGTCTTACACCTTCAGAAAATATTAAGAAAATGATTAAACATTCATTCTAATTTTAATCTGTGATATTTCTCAGCTTTTTATGCACAATATTGCTGCAACTCTTGTGCAGAACCTCAGCTTGAAAGGAAAAAAAAAAAACACTGGGAAGCCCAGTCTCTTGGACAAGAAGCACCATAAATCAATGAATGTCACACAATGTGTCACCATTAGCATAACATAAGACTTGTGGCTATCAATAAGAGGAGAAAATATCTCTAACAGACTTTCTTGTACGTCCTTCTGTTGCACCAAAACTCTTGACCCCACTCTGTGTGCAGACACCCACCTGTTGCACATCTTGGTAAAACTGTACACAGGCCACACTGGTGGCAAGATGGACCTGACACTTGCTGTATACCTAAATGCCTTGAAACATTCTACCATGTCATTTGAACTTTTTAAAGACAAAAAAGCAAACAAAAAAATAAACTACTCTCCTGATGTTAGGTAAAACTAAACAGTTTGTGTAGAGGATGTGTGGACTCAGCAGAAATTTTAACTTTCTTTATACTAGACCTGTACCAACTCTGGATGGAGGAAAGGTCAACCCTGATCCTCTTTACATACCTTCTTGTTCATTCTAGTCTGATCCTGCCCTATTAGACAACCCAACCACACTTTGATGGACGGACACCAGACAGACTTATTGCAGCAGCAGCTCATCGAGTCAAGTTGTACTTCTTGAATTGCTGCAGAAAGTAGCAGAAACGAGTACAGTCTCTTCTAGTACAGTGTCTGTGTATGAGGACAATGCCAGCTTCTGAGACAGGAGGGTTAATGTAAACCTTTGTAGCATTTCCAACTCTTCACATTCTTGAGTTACAGTCAACCATCATGAACTACAAAGTGAAGTTGCGTAAATTCTAGCACAAAATTGTTTAATTTGTGACATAGCACAATAATGATAATATCAACTAAACATGAGTACTTCTTTTGGAGTCCATCTTTTTTGCTCATCTACATTCTTGAGACGTTTCTGGAGTGTTTTTAGCTTGTTAAGCTCCTCAACTCTGACTTGTGCATCATCCTGGCATTAAAAAGTCCCCGAAACTCAGTGAATGAAGCATTGTGCCAACACAGAACAGCCAACTTAGGAAAGGGCCAGCTTTAAATTGTATCTTTAGGCTCTTTGTCACCAGCAGTCTGTCACAAAGACACAATTAGCTTTAAATGCATTTACAAAACATGCCAACTATAACACATTTTTTATACTATTTTCACTGACAAGGTGATTCCTGCAGAGCTATTAGCTAAAAACTTGGCATATAGTGGACGATCAAATGAAGGATGATGCATCTCTTAGGTTCTGTGTCAGGTGTTTGATTGATTTTTTTTTTCTTTCTCAAAGACATGACTTTTAGATGCTGTTCATCTCCTGGATATGGCCAGCTTGTCCTCCATTTGTCCTGATTTCCATTTATTAAGGACATAGCACATCTTGCCAAGATGTGCCCAGTTTTCACTTAATAGCGCTTTGCCAGTCACTGCTATGGTTGTAATGTTACTTTCTTATTACCTGGCTTACATATAAAAACAGTAATTGGTTCTTTGCACATGGAAGCTTGTCAGAAAGGCTCCAGCTAACATGAGTACATCTGGTATGAAATTATGACTACAACTATATTTGTTTCTGTTTTTGTTTGGTTCTGAACATTACTTTGCCGATTTTACCCTAAAAACTAACCATTGTGTGTTCCCATGCTATTTCCCTGCAGTGTTTGCTCTCTACATTATAGCAGCACAATAACAGACATGCTGTTGGAAGTGGAACGAATTGCTGTTTTAATGGGATTATTTTAAACAGTTCCTTTCAACTTCTTTCCTCACTGTGTGATTGGATTGTCATTCAGATTGGTCCAGGCAACAAACTCACTTTTGCCAACAAATCTGTGTGTATAAATAAATATATTTTTTACTACTTGTTTTTTTTTAGTAGGTAATATGTGTGTCAGCACATTTTCCAGCAAAACAGGTTGCTCCAGGACGTCTCCAAATATTTTAAAAAGAGACAATTAAAATGAAATCCATTAAAAAGGAAATTATTATTTTTATTGCACTGCTAGCACACTGCCATGCTTTCCTAAGGCTTCCTAATCTCTTAATGAGATTAGAAAAAAATAAAATGTGTTTGTACATGCGGTAGCTGCAGTTAATTACATGTCTTGTCACATAGTTTAGTCCCAAAATTCCCCCGAAAATGTTTCTGACTAGAGCTTTAAACTGTGGCTTAATAGATTTTAGAGTTTAGTTCATGTTGAACATGAAATAATGGATTAACCTCTGAGGACCCGCTTGCTCTTTTGCATGTTTCCTATTTTCCCTGCGTCTTTTTTTCCCTTTCCCGGCTCCTGTTTTCCCATGATTAGCCAGTATTGTCCTTTATTCCCCGCTTCTCTCTTTTTGTTTGAAAAAGTGCCTTTTTTTTCTTCCACCATAAGTAATGTAGGCTCATGATCTTGTTCCTCCTTCACTGCTTTTTCTTTCTTGGTCCGCTTGGACACCAATCTCACAAGGTCAAACTGTTATCAAGCATGTCATCAAGAATATTACATTGTGATTTCACTTCCATGCTTTAATTTTGATGAGATTTCAGCATTATGTTGCAGTTCAGTTACGCATGGATTAAAGCTAAATTTCAGTAATGAGGCAAGATAGTGGTAGTGTGATAGTTTGGGGCAGCTTCTGAACCTGGTCAACTTGGCCTCACGGATGGAACTGATGGAATTGTGTTCTCTTACAAAAAGGATATTTAAGACAATGTCTAGTCATTAATATAGACTTTAAGTCCAAGCACACTCAGAGCACTATACAGTGGTAAAGCACACCAGAAAGTACAGAGCTGAATGTCCTAGAGAGCAAAGTTTCAGGTTTAAATCCAATTTAGATGACATGGCATGATGTTAAATGGGCAGTTGAGGCTCAATAACTTCCCAGTGTAGCACAACTATGAGAATTTTGCAGGAAAGATTGGGGCAAAATTCCTCCACGGAAGTGTGAAAAACTCACTGGCAGTAACTGCAAACATTTTGACAATTGGTGCCACCAAAAATGACATATCAAATTTTAAATGGAGGTGCATAGAACACCTGTAAAGGGCATGGGCCTTGCCTTTACTCGTCCCGTTAAATTGGTGCATAGAAAAATAACTGCCTTTTTAATTCCCAATGTCTTAGAAACTGCTGAACCCATACCAGCGCTATCATTTTCCAATTCACATCCAGGCTGAGAGCAATTTTACAAACATAGTTTTATGAGTACACATCCTTGGATAATAACACGAACGTTAGGGGGGTTCACTGCAGCCTGCACCAGCAAGTTCATGCTGAGAGATGCAGCGGCAGCACCTTGTGAGGATGAGAGAAAAGCTATTGAAATAATGTCACAAATAGATATGCAGTGGAAAAACAAATCATGCAGCATGAGTTATTTTTCTCTGTGGTGCAGGCAAAATTGCGCCAGGACTTGATCATTTAATTGATCGTGGTGTGACTGGCCAATAGATATTCTTTTATGAGTTCATCACAAAAGTGCCAAAGAGGTTAGAGGTCAAGCTTCACAATTCTTAAGTTGCGTGATGTTAAATTTCTAAAAAGTTTTAAAGAATGTGGAACGATTGCTTTACCCAGGGATTTGATATCAAATGAGAATCAACACACCTTTCCAACTTCCTGGTAGTAAATTATCTGCATTCTTTCTGTTTAGTCACTTCAGTAACGTTAAAGTAATGTTTTTGCGCCTCCTTAAACGTCTATTGCAGTATCCCTCCTTTCCCTTCTCAGTCTTCGTCCGTCAACCTCGTCAAAGGAGTGGATATTCTAACTTGATGGGGTTTATAATGAGCTGTTCATTAGTGGTTTGCTTATGATCAAACCTTCCACCATCTGAAAGGCTTTCATAATCTCTTTAAGCTTTAATTTCTCTAAACTTGATTTTGAAGTATGTTTTTTTTTATCTAAATGCTGCCTCCTGAGTTTTATTATTCCTTCATCATTCTTTGGGGGAGGACGTGGGCGGATCAGTGGGGTTGGTAATCATAAACCATGTCAGGATAAATACGCGAGTGCATTCACTTTGCAAATGAGGCGACTCTCTCCGCCTAACTCTCGCTGTGCTAATGTTTGCTCGGCCCCGGCTGATTGATGACACGCTGATCTGCAGCCTCTCATCAGTCTGAATATGAGGAGCTTCACATTCTGACCACACCAAGGAAAGTAAATAAAGCAGAGCCGAGCTGTCATTTCTGCTGCGATAACATCGTTCAATATGCCGGGGAGGGAGTTGAAGGGGAGCTGAAGGAAGGAGGGCTACGTTTCAGCTCATTTCAGCAGGAGAAGTTGCACTTCCTAAATAAGAACTGCCAACTTGAGTGGCTGCTTAAGCTCTGCTAAAGTTGATTCTATCAAGAGGAAGTAGCCACAAAGTTTGCCGGATCTTCTGACAAAGATAGAACCCGTTTGTTCAGCTCTCAAAAACAACAGGAGTAGAGCACGTCCTCTGTTTTCATACACAGCTAAAGCAGTGGTCCCCAACCCCCGGTTGGGGTACGGGTCCGCGGCGCAAGAAATAATTAAATATTTCCGTTTTACGTATTATTTGAGTCTGGAGCATCTTTTATTTTGAAAATACTCCCGGTCCGCCGAAGAATTTCAAAGTCTCAACCGGTCCGCGGCACAAAATAGGTTGGGGACCACTGAGCTAAAGAACCTAATACTTGTTTTATTTTCATCGTGCCACCTGTTGGTAGATTTGATACACTAGGCAGGAAGTAAAGATTTTGTTCTCAAGGATAATGAGGTAGGATGTTGGAATAATGCCCAAGCACAAGGATATGAGCACAACTGACCAGTGGTCATCAACCATATTTTTTCCCAATGTACCGCCAGTTAAAAATCTTTTCAGCCAGGTATCTCCAGAGTTGGGTAGAGTACAAAAAACTTTTATATGAGAAGAGAGTACATAAACATCACTTGTAATATCTACTGTGTTCTGCATACACACTTGGTCTCCACTTGCCACAGCAGCTTTCTCCAGTGGGCTAGACAACTCAGTGAAAGAAACAAGGTGTTTCTGCTTGAAAATCTTCAGCATCTATCAAAGGTGGTGCAAAGAAGTACAAACCTTTGGTTGATAAGTTCAAACCCCCAAAAATGGTGAGTTATTAGTTCTGATGCATTGAATAATGGTGAAAATAGAAAAGGTATTCAGAATTTGACTTATAGATCACAGATTAGAGCCTAATGAGCCAAGATTGACTGATCTCTGGAAAATTGAATGATGCATCTCGATCTTTCATGTAAATTAATTGAAATGTTGCCATTTTTATGTTTAATGTTTGGAGATTAAATGTACAAATTATAGAGATGCTCATCTTTATTTGTACAGTCATTTCATATTTATCTGTAAATATAATAAAGGGTTTAGATATTCTTTTAGTTCAAGATTGGATGATACAGGGTATAACTTTACAGCAGCTGTTTATGTCACGAGCTGTACTGCCCTATATATGGGGATCTGTAAAAACCCCAGCACTTTGAGATGGAAGAACCAATCGTACCACTATGGTGACCCTTTTTCCGGAGCAGGTGTATCCCATCAGGTAGATGCAGGCTGGGGATGACAGCTCACTCACCTTGCATGTTACAGCCGCCAACCTTGCATGTGAACAGTTTGCATTGCTCTTCGTTTTTCAGCTTCTCAGCATTTTCAGCTGGCCTCAGCCTGCAGGTGTAGCGTTTGCATGCTCTGGCTTTATGGTGCCATCAGCATTACATGAGGTGTATTTGTGAACCATGAGATTTTTCAGCCTTGAGTCGCCGTTTCACCTCCTGCCTGAACTCCTGGTAACAAATTATTAATGTGGTGTCACGTCAAGGAGCTGCTGCTGCTGCTGCATCCAGCCTGCGGGAACAGCCACAGTGCGTGTGGAGAGTGTGTGAGCACATCATGTACATTATGCAAGCCGAGGTATTGTGTGAGACTGTGTGTTATGCAAGTATGTGAGCGTGTGTGTGCATGAGATGTAATTCCCACTTCAAATCAAAGTCCCTGACAGCTGCCTTAATGCCTGCTGCCTCTCAAGTGATGAAGGGTCTGGTGCTCGTCGCCGCGATACCTCCATCATCCTCTTCCTCCCCCTCCCTGTTGACGGCGAATCAATCACTGCGTCCGTGTGTCACTCTGTATCCCTGACACTGGCATGTATAATTAAAGTTTATTCCCCTGAACCTCCCTACTCGATTCCTTCCTGCAGCTTCCCTAACGGCATGCCACCACCGACACAGAAGATGATAAATATAAAATGGGCATTCGTATCTCAGAATTCATATTTGAAGCAGACAAATTCTTGGTCAATAATTCTTCAACAGATCTCTAAGGAAATATTTTTAATCAAACGACTTTTACATCAAACAACAACAATGGAAAATTGTTTTTTGTATGTTTTTCTTTTATTTGTAATTTTAACCTTTCATAATCTGTATTACAAATAAACAGTCTAAAATGTTGAAAAACATTTGTATCTAAAAAAAAATTAACAAAAAAAGAAAAGTATTTTTTAATAAATGAATAGAACAGAAAGTTAATATTTTCAGCTTACAGTGTCCTTGTAATGCTGCAATTAGCAACCTGTATAACACTAAAGTGTAATCACTATATATATATATATATATATATATATATATATATATATATATATATGGTCGAAATGAGACTGTAACTCACTTTGGAGATAACATGTCTTAATTTGTAATTACATTCCCTGCCAGTAGGTGGCACATTGCCTTGTAATAGCATGATTAGAGCGGGTGACCCTACATTGATCTCACCAGTTTCACATTTTTCCATTCAATCTCAGATGTTTTTTTTTTTTGCTTGTTTTTTTTTTTTTTTTGTCTTTTAAAAATGTAGCCTTTACTTAACTAATATCAGTAAATAAGTAGACTCTGGATTCTTTTTTTTACAGTGTACTCTCATACTATTTAATTTAATATCTCTCTAATACTTGGATCATTAAGATGAATACTAATAAAGAAAACAGAACATAAAACTGTCCGTTAACTAGGAAAAATAATGAATAAAATAATTAAATGGTAGGTTCCGGTTGTCAGGAAAAAAATAAAACATTGCACTGTACATATAATTCACATGTACAGTATAAACCATAACTTATATAGACCACTTACTGTTAAGAAACTAAACCTAATACCAGCAAAAATATACCCTATACCTTGCAGGCCTGTATAGTAGTGATGGGAATTTGGCTCTTTTCAGAGAGCCAGCTCTGGTGGCTTGGCTCCCAAAGAAGATCGGTCTGTTTTGGCTCTCAATTTATTATCATCTGCAGCCCCATTTATTAGCATAATTTGGCAAATAGGATGTTTTACATGATAAATCATTATGCATTCCAGGTTTCGCATATGAGAAGCCTATGCTTCATTTTATTTGTTCTGTTGCAAAAGTAGACATTCTTACTTTTGTATGATTTTTTTTTCATCAAAATTTATTTTGATGAAATTAAGCTTGATGAAACTTTGCAGTGTTTTATCAAAAAAAATAATAATAAAGCACTGCAAACAATCTACCAAGCAGATCTATAACAATAATTAGTCATTATTGAATATATTAATCATTAATAAAAATCTTTACCCAGATGCTGCTCTCTTACAAGTGTAAGTGTAAGAGCAACTTACAACTTAAAAACTCTCAGCTTTTGCAAAAACTTGCAAAAGCTGAGACATTTGACAAAGGACTCTCCTGCTGACCACCATCTGTCTCCTCTATGTTTTCATATAATTCCATATGCTGACGCGTTTTTGGCCACTAGTCTGTCATGCTAATCTAAAAGTTCAGCTATGAGCATCAGACTCCATTCAGCGGAGCTGCGAGAGAGTAAGAGCTGAGCAGCCAAAGAGAAACGGGGTGGGGTAATGTCCCTCTCCTATTCACTTCAAAGAGCGGCTCTCTGACGTCTAACAGATTCAACAGTCCAGAGTTTATTCACTCAAAGAGCAGAGAAGTTAATTAAAACTCAGTTCCTTAGGTGACTGTGAGTTTTAACACATTAATCCAGATTAATCCGTCCTTTGGTCCAGAATAAACAGCAGTTCAGGAATGGTGCAGTTGTGTGATCTCAGTGTGCTCCAGTTTGCTCCACATCTACTGGTCCTCGTTCCTCACCAGCCAGAGGTACTCTTCACAACACGGGCACTCAGAGTGACTATCTGGAGTCGGTCTGTCTATCAAGTCTGGTAATGGTTTTCTGCATTTTCTTAAATTCCACTATGGCAGTGAAACGCCAGCTTACATTAGTCCTTACTATCAAACAGATGGGTTAGCCTCACAGTGAGGCCTTCACCACAACTATCGAGTAATACAGCAGCAGAAAACAAATCCAACACTTTCACACCGAAACTCTGCTGTTTTTTAAGTGTATAAGTGTATACTATGACTTCTAACGACAACTCTGAGACTGTTTGCTTAAAATCAGCTAACTGCTCCTCCTGGAGCTTTATCCTCTCACTCGAACCAATCCCTCCTTTACGCTGTCATTTTTACTCCCACTCACTTTGTGCGACCTTCATAGACCATCCTGTAGGAAATACAATTCTCACTAATTACTTCCAACAAATGAAAGATAATTTATTTTAAACAATGAAAACACATTTTACTAACTTTATTTAAACATTGAAATTTTAATGTAGATAAAATAATAGAATAAATGAACTTATCCTTTTGCCATTTATTATCTTGGACTTCTCGTATTCTTTTTTATTTATTTTTTATCTGGGTTACAAAAAGTTAGTGTCGAATATTGTTGAATAATATTATTTGATAAAGTACTACACTTCAGTGCAAGCCTGTACTGTTGCAGTGTTTTGTATTATATAATGTCAACCAGGCACAAAGAAGCTATCTCTTGGTGCTGGGCTAAATTAAATTGAGCACCTGTGTGAAACAATCAGTATCAGGTGTCGGTACAAAGCAACAGGTAAAAGGCAACCACCATGGGGGAGGAGCGAGTTGCTGAAGCAGCAAAAACAACATAAAAGAAGCTGTGCAGAAGGTTAACCACTCAATGAAGCTGAGTGAGGAATCCTAGTAGATGGGTGGACAGGAGACTCTGGAATTATCAAGACTGAAAGAAGAAAGAACCTCAGGTTAAAGCTTCAGTTTCCACAAATAAAATGGGTTCCATAAGCAAAGTGTAGACTGATCAGTTTGCTATAAAATTTGCTAAACTCAATAGAAAAAAAAATCTGATTTGTTTATTCAGAGGTACAAACATATAAAACATGATACAGAGAGCAGAGTATCAGTATCATTTTAAGCCCCTTGTGTTTTCTTGTTGTTTTTTTAACAGTTAAAACCTTCTCTGGTAACATTTGGCACTCTGTAAATGTGTCTATTGCTTGTGTCTACAATGCCTAGAGTTAAGGTTGCCCTGTCCAGAAAGTAAACATCTGGCCCATTAGGTCATGTCCAGGACGAGAGGTGCATTGATTCTCTTTAACCGGAGATTGAACCACTTGATTCTTATTAAAGGCACATAGAAATTCAATTTGTTTCAAATTGAAACAAGAAAGGGCTTTTTCTTAATCAAATCTAGAGTAAGCTACTCACTGATAAAATAAATAATTAAGAACCCATTACTGTTCTGTATTATAATTTGGTCAACATTCCGACCAATGATAGACATATAAAGAGTTTCATTTGCAATGAGTTGGCTAGTCTATGCTGTTTGGGATATGGCTGCATCACCAGGATTATTACCAGGTAAAGATGCAGCTGATGCATCCTTTATGTTTCTGAGGTTCTTCAGGTTTTTTTCTGAACTCGTGCATATTAAAAAGGTAAAATAAAAAAAAATAATAATAATATATATATATATATATATATATATATATATATATATATATATATATATATATTCTAATTCGAATTAAAAAATATTATTTTTTTATTTAATTTATGAAAAAGCATGCTTCAGAGAACATTACTAAGTAATCTTTACATTTTACACCTGTAGTCTGGGATTTTTTTGGCTATTCTGATTTATTTCTAATAGGTGAAAGACTGTTACAATCATTAAGCATATTAATCCTGATTTTCTTTCAATTGCTCACAAAATTGTCTTTTAAAATTACTTTGACTGGTCATTTAGCGCCTTTCACAATTTCCAAATTAAAAGAATTAAAGTGTTAACAACGAGGCATGAAATTTGGCACAAAAATGTCAGAAGTCTGGATATTTCTTTAGAAAAGTATGCTTCAGAGTTTGTACTGATGTGGTTGTGCTTCACGTTTTAGAGACAGAACTGAGGTACAGAACTGAGTTTCAGTTCCCTCACATATACACACACCCACATCCACACACACGTTTCAGATGAAAGAACAAAGAGTGATTTCCTCATTAGGAATGTTTTTTTAATGCATGATGAGATAATTTATTCATGAAAATTAACAAATCATTCATTCCAGCAGAAACTTTCAGGAGCAGTCGCGTTCAGATTATATTTTACTGTTGTTTTTATTGTAGTCTCAGTGCTGCGACACTTTATTTTCATGGCATTATGTATACACAGCTGATTAAAAGAGTTTTGATCACCTCTGCAGATTACGTTTTTAGCAGGTAGTGCGCTAATTAGTGAGCACCGCTGATCTTACTCACAAGTCAGGAGCTTCAATAACGCTTCTTTTTTTTTCTTTCCACATCAACATTGTTTTTAAATTCATATTTGGGGTTCTCTCCGTGCTTTTATTTTTTCAGATTTTATCATAACGTTTCCTTATCTTTGTTTTCCAACAAACTTTTTAAACTTGATGGAAAATGTTTCCTAAAAGAGAATTTTCTCATCATTAGTATAATTATGGTATTGAATGGCTTTGGAAATGAGTGAAAAAACTCCACTTTGCTGTAAGTTACTTCCATTGAATATTCTGACCTTTAATATTTGCAGGCTCAGCTTTCCTGGAAAAATTAAAAATAATGAGTCTAGAGGTGTTCAAAACAGCAAACAAAAATGATAAGACTATGAGAGAAAAAATCCACCCCCCTTGTACATGAGCTTACAGAAGAATCTCGGGCAGCAATAACTCTTAGTGGTTTGTATGACTCTATGCGTCTCTCACTTTAAATTAGAATTTTGCCAACCAACATAATTAACAGTGAAAATGAGGTCACTGGGCTTTGACTGGGCCATTGCCATTGATTCTTTTCATCCATTGTTTTGTAGGTTTGGTGTTGCCTGTGGGATCATCATTCTGGAATCATCATTCTGGGTTACTCAAAGGTGCAGTGTTTTATGGCCAAACATCGGTTCTTTGGTCTTATCTGCAAAAAGAAAGCACCGGTTCATAAATCTTTCCATTTGATAAGTTACAACTTTGCAAACCTTTGTCTTTTTGTAACCACAATAGCTCAGTCCTTCAAGCAAGCCATATTTGTTTAGTCTTTTTCCTGACTATCTTGTCAAGGCTTGAACATTTCACATGATAACTGAGGTCTTTTATATTTTATCACTTCATTAGCAGCTGTCCTGTTTTATTTTTACTTGAAGATTATCTTCCTCGTTGTAAAATAATAGGATTGATTGTTTGAAAATGGAGTTACACTCCTTCACAGATTGATGCTCAGCGACAGTTGCTTTCATGATATCCGTACGAAGCAGCAAACAGACCATTTATTCATTTGACCTGAGAATGATTCAGTTTTAATTTTGTGCTGACGTGTTTCTCCAATTTCTATTTTCAGCGATGATACACAAAAGTATCTGTTTGATTTAAAAGATGATCCTGTACTTTTACTTCTGCAGCACAGCCAAAAACTTTTTTTTACATGTTTTATGTATCCTGGCTTCTCTCAAATGGGATGCCAAGCACCTAAAACGATTTAAGAAAAAGATGTGAAACCACCAAAGGTTACATGAATAAAAGTGTTAGTTTGCAGAACCGTGAAGCTTCAGAGAGTGCAGCGTCAGGTGAGGAACCTTTGATGGATGCCTATGACACAGAGGGTGAGCTGCTTTAATCCCACCTTTTGTTCAGCATAAATAGAAGACAGAATCAGAGCTGATGAGTTGGAAGCTTCAGTTGAGAGGAAACTTCAAAAGGTTGAGGATACGGACCCCTTCCAATCTGCCTGGAGCTCTGATAAACCCCCACAAAGCATTTTAAATGCCAGTTAGGACCGTGATCATTAGGGAAACTGCAAATAAAATATTCAGTGAGCAGTTGATGTTTTTCTCCAATGGACTAATTTAGTGAAGGAGATATTTTTCAATCCAGTGAAGTTGCACAATAAGAAGAGTACAAATCAGCTCTGTAAAACACTTAATGCCCTTTAATTGCCTGTGTTATTGTTGTTTCAGACTCAACATAATAATAGAGATATTAAATGTTATTGTTCATGTGTTGTGTAGGACATATAAGGAAAGTAAATTGATGGCTCAAGGGAGATAAATGATTTGACAAATACTGTTCCGGTTCAGTTGTACCTTTTCTAATTAGATTCAGTCACAGAGTGATAAAAATAAGCACCTAGTTCTATGTGTTGCTTCAAACAGAGGTTCTGGACCCTCAGCTCTTGAGAAACGATTGCTTGCATGATGCGTGGGGCTTTGTTGAAGTTTTAAGCAATTGGATCTGATTTACTCAATCGCTACTTTTTGTACGACATCTGTAATGCAGAAGCTCAAAGAAGCTCACTTGAAATGGCATATGCTTTATGCAACCTTGTGGAGAGTAGAGCCTTTTCACTTGCTTTGACTTCAATTGTTCAATTTTTGGACAAGAAAGACTAACTAGCTTTGTTCACTCCCTCTGCTGCCGTTACCAAACTACAAACCAGACCCTACAATTTTAAAACAATGCAGAAAGTCAATGTCATCACAATTCTTCCCTTTTTGCTGATGATGATTAAATATTTTAGAAATCACCACATTACGAGCACTTATGATTAAGGAGTTAAGAATCAAACAAATTTGCGTAGGAAAGCAATGGTCAGCCTTGTCACACACTAATGGGGTCCAGAGAAGCGACAAACCACGTGAAAGGGGAAAGTTTTCCCCCTCTAGGGGTGAACCCAACATAGGGATGCGGACAGCAGTGAGTGACAGCAACAAAAGTTTAAAAGTTTCCGACTTTCTTGTGTTGCGATGCTAGCCTGTGCATTCATATCTTTTGTGTGCAAGTTTGCAATTTCACATGCACAAATTTCACTGATCGCTTGGCTGGAGGAGGGTAAGCAATAGTTGCTTCATCACAGTAGTTCCGTAGAAAGTGAAGGGGGAGGGAGGAACATCGCCTCCCATGTGTTGAGCCTTATGGACTTACATACGGATATAACATAGCCTCTGTGAGGCTAACGCTTGGCTGTAGACTGCAGTTTCAAGGAGAAGCTGCAGGCTACAGAGCAAGCATTTAGGCAACCCCTGAATTGCTGCCGCAGGAGATTAATAGATTTCTCAAAAAATGCATGAAAGAATGAAACAAAAACTCAAGGTATGTTTTTGATGAGGGTTTTGCATAACATTATACAAAGCTCAAGAAAGATGAGTTTATATAATAACCCCACTTTAAAAGCAAGCTGCAAACATAAAAATATAAAACATATTAAGCCATTCAAACATTAAACTGATAACATTTCTAATTAGCTGAGTTAGATGGTATAGGATCAATGTACCTTCAAAACATATTAGCATGAAATATTTTTATCATATTTCAGGGAAAAGACCCTTTAGGAGGCTATAGTTCTGCCTTGTTTTTTGTCTTCCTGCTTTCGCACACACACATACACACACAGATCATGGGGCGTATTGCTCCGGTCATGATTTTTGCAAATGAAGCTGGGCTGCAAATCATGGCGCCCGGGCCTGAATCAGCAGCTCTTTCATAAATGCTGATTTCCAGACGCTGCATGTTCTGCAGATCCCACTGTGCGCTCTGCACTCTAAGGACTGACTATGCATTTCTCTGCTGTAAGTAAAGACAGCTGCACATAAATACATAGTGGGAAATGTATTTCTGGCCTATAAATAAATTGCTTCCATGGTCAAAGAGCGAGCAGTTGACCACAAATATTGTATTTCATACATGATATATATCAAATAAATGCTTCAGCCTTTTTATTTTGTTAGGGTTTAGAGCCTCAACAATAAATGAGCACTGCCACGCTGAATGTAAATTTAAACTAAACATGACATTTAGAGTAATATATGAAGCCTTCAAGATTACATCTTTCCCAGGGATGTTCCTCCATTTTTTGCAAAGAGAACTGAAAACTACATCTTAGACACATTCCAAAGGGGTGCCTGAGAAGGAGGTGGTACAGCGATTTGACCAGTCTTTTCCTAATCCTGACTGGTGTCAGAGAAAATAAGTACTTAAAGTCTTTTTGGTTTAGTATCCCCAAAAGTTGAATGTTTTTTCACGTGTTAGAGAAGAAACAGACTCATTGCAATATGCAACAACTATGTGTTTTTTTTTTTAACAATTTGTTGTACCCCGATGTGCCTGATGTAGAGGAATATTAAATGAATATCCATTAATCATTAATCATTTATTATGTTTATCTTTGCAGAGGAGTGAGAAGGGCTGGTACCAATCTACTGCGGTCATCGTGCAAGAGGCGAGGCGGGGTACACCCAGGAAGCAGTCTACCATAGATTAATATAGGTGAATATCTCGACTTCGTATCATTTGAAATGCAATTACTTTATGGAAAACTACTCTTCTGTTTCAGCAATGCACCCAAAGTAAAAATCCATATAACAAATGTGATCTAGGCTTTCTCTTTATGTCTCTTTATGTCTCTGTATGTCTGCGGTTTTAATTGACCTACCCAGGTTCACCTGGGTAGGTGTTTTAACTTGTAAACTTGTAGTTTTAACTTGTAGGGAACAATTATCAGGGCTCTTAATATGTAGGATTTCATTGTTCATGAAGACAAAATGAGCAAAAATGTATTTTTCTCTTGAATTTTATCCTAATAATGGGAATACCAAATTCTGCAAACTTTTAGAAACAAGCTCAAACATGGAATGAGAAAGAAAATTTTAAAATAAAGGGGAATACAACAAACATGATCTTTCATGGTCTTTGGTTGTACACTAAAGAAATTGTACAAAAATCTAATTTACAACAAGCACAGTAAAATAAGTTGCATTGTTGCAAGTATATTTCTATAAACACTTATATCCCACCCCACTCTTGACACCTGAAGTACTCAAATGGTTTCACAATGGGTGTTGTAGACCAGGGAAATAGATGCCTCACAAAACACGTATGCTTCATTATCCTTTTCAGAAATGTTTCATTTTCCTAAAATACTCACTGCTGAATCCTTAAATATGGTAACACAAAAATATCTCCTCATTTATTTCGAAACACCCTCTGCTTGTGACAGCCATTGTGTTCTTCACGGCTAAGAATTCAAACAGGAAATATTAGAAGGCGCATCAACCATTTTACGCTACCATCCTGTGAACAAAATGTCTAACCTACCGCATCGATATGAATATAAAAAAAAAACATGTGAAAAAGGCACAAGCATACATGTATCTCCTGCTCCTACTAAGCATTTATTACTCAGAAGTTTGCATATGACTGTTTATTGTCAGGCAAACGTAACACAGTCACCCATAAATACTAAAAATAAGGAATGAAAAATATTTAGGTTTTTGAGTGCAAACAAAGGTACTTTAAACAGTCAGAGGGCCATGGTTCTTTCAAGTCCAGTCAAATAGTTAAAATGGAAAGAAAAGTACAAACACTCTCACACTGTCAATAAATAAGAGAATTGCTGTGATACCTTGCAACGGCAGGTTCTGTCTCTCCTGATTCCCAGTAAATACATACTGTATAAGGGTATTGTTTGCCACACATGAACAGATAACTCAATAGCGTCCTCGAAGAGTAACACAAATAGACTTACTTCACAGGATTTTTTTTTTTCTTATGTCAGTGTAAGTTCCTACTGATTAAAGTGATGGTGCTTGTTGATTGGTTGTCTCACCTCGCAGGCTGAAGTGTCTGCTGAGGCTGGTGTGTTGTCTCCCTGCAGATCTGCAGCCGAGTAGGAGGAGGTAAGGGGGGAGGAGGAGGAGCGACACAAGTTTCTCTTCTGGGAAGCTCTTGTCTGTTAATTAGCAGTGAGCAGATGGAAGACAGTCCACATCTCGCCAGGGATCAATCCTACCCAAGAATCAGTAACAACAGCAGCGGCAACCTCAGTTTATTTATTTCTGAGCTCAGCAGCATCAGGGCAGTGTCACCTCCCTAGGAAAGGATACAGGAGGAAGAGGAGGAGAACCCAGGAGACTGCAAGAGAAGTCTTAGACATACACAAGATGCTAGGAGCATTTCTTTTCGCAGATTTCCTTGGAGACTCCAAAAGGAGCAACATTCAGCTAGTGATCGAGTGTTGAGTTTAGTCACTTTTCATTACTTTGTTTACAGCCATCTGTTTACACACACATCCTCCTCATCTTATCTGTTTGTGTCTCCCTGCGCTCCGTACGCTGCGAGCCGTAACCTACCGGCCTCCTGCTAAAACAAAAGCCTCGTCGACAGCTGCTGCAGCGCTGATTTCCTGTCTGGCGGCACATAAAGCAAAATTTGCTGCAAACAAAATGGGACTTGGTGGAGTCTTTTGTGAATGCATCTGCAAAATCACCGTCTTATTCAGGGGTTGTTTTCACCCAGTTCAGCAATCTGCCTGCGCACTGACACACTGATGTCAGAAGCAAAATTTAACTGGACACCTTAGGTTAAAAGACTTATTTCTTTGCATATCTAATGAGCATTTTAAAGTTCTAAATAACCCCATGAAAGGTACTATACATTTTGATTCAAACAGAAAGTTGAAAGTAAAATTAAACTTTAAAATGTACATATTAAAGACAAACTGCTCTGATTCTCAAAGTGCGCTTGAGCAGTTTTTGAAGTTTGATGTGTATCCATTTGCTGATTTGTTGCCAATGCCTGTAAACAGTTTGCTTATTTCACATGCACTTTGTAAACATAGATAATTTTACTGGAATCCTTGTTTAAGTAAACGCAGCGCTGTGGTTGGGTTCTCTGTACAAAAAAAGAAAGATTTTTCCCAGTTATGGCTTGACTCTTCCAATTCTGCTCCTTTTCTCCAATCCTGTTTGTGATGTTAATGGATAGACTCTCTATATACAGTTCTAAACAGAATCATGTGCATTTTAACCTCAGTGACTTCTCTTTGCTTTTTGCACATGATGTAATGCTATTGGCATCTTCAGCTTGCACTGGAACAGTTTGCAGCCGTGTGTGAAATGACCCCAATGATAGTAAGCTTCTTTAAGTCTGAGGCCATGATTGTCAACCAGATAAAGGTGGATTTCTCCGTCAGGGAAATTAAGGAAATTACATTTCTCCTGAGGGTTGGTGTGCTCTACCTTTGAAATAGGGTAAAGGGTTCTCTCATGCGTAGGGAGCTCAGAGTGACCGCTTTTCCTGTGCTTCAAAAGAAGTCATCTGATCACAGTGCCTCCTGGCCCTGGGAGGACACCACAGGGCAGATATAGAACTTGCTAGAGAAAAATATGTCCTGACAGGTCTGGAGATGATGTGGGATCTTTTACAATTTCATAAGAAGGGTAAATTGGGACGGGGATGTCGTTGTTTCCCATCTGGTCCTGTTACCCAAACAACTCAATTATAAATAAGCTACAGATGAGCTAGTGAATGCTATTAGGTCACTCTGTCTTGGCAGATTTTAATTGTAAAGTACATGAAGTATGGATTGAAATTAAATTTAACACAAATACACAGTGACAGTTTCATCAAATACTGTATGTTAAAAAAAGTATATATTTTTATTAACAGTTGTATACTGCAGCTTTAAGTGGAATGAAAATATATGTTAAATAATCATACATTAATCGTTTTTTTTTATTATTATTTCAGATATCTCCTGCATGTCAAGTGCTCAGTTGTAATTTGACCCACTGATTTTACACAACTCACCAGTATCAGATCTTGAAGGTTCTGGTAGTTCTTTCTAAACAAACTTTACAAACTAATCTGCAAGTGGATTAGTGTTGTTAAAATCTGGTTTGTATTTCATGTCAATAGAATTTTTTTTAGAATCATATGTACTCAGAAAAAAAAAAACTAGGAAGAACATGAAGAAAATGCACAGAAGGAAAGTAAGATAGAGAGTTTGAGTGAAAGAGAATAATTTTATTAATATTATGGGATTGAGGAAAATTATTTACTCTAGAGAAATTCAAATGAAACAACATTAAATAGTCAAATCACACAATATGTTTTCCTCATAGATTTGTCATTACTATGTTTGTGTTCCTGTCAAAAGCCAAATTTAGCTTCTCCTATGCAGCTAAACAAATAGTGGAAGGATAGAAATGTATATTTTATGCTGACATGGCACAACTTGGACTGTTTAAATACTAATCTACAAGAAACAATAGTTTTCTATAAAATTATATTTTACCTTTTGGGGGGCCAGGAAAAATATTCTCGAAGAGCAAACATCCCAAACTTTCTAAACAAAGAAAAAAAGTTCTTGCAAAAGTCAGGACCGTAATTCACCAGTGTAGTCTTGCAACCAACACCCTCTTCAATTAGGAGCGAGTCAACTGGAAAGACAAAATAAAAGATAAAGGGAAGGTAAAAGGAGGGGAAGTTTGTTTGACAGGGAAAGCTGGAAGTCTTTAGCAACCCCTCACACTATGTTTGCATTGAGTCAATTATATCAATACACCTGTAGCAGTCGACTCGCACCAAATGGGCATGCTCACACTATCGGCTGTGTCCCATAAACAAGATTTAATTCCACCGTTTTATCTATTCAAATTGGCTGAGAGGAAAGCAACATCCTTTAATTGTTTCTCATTTTTCCTGACACTGCTGGGAATCCACGTCCCTGAACGACACTAGCGTTCAACCTATCCTCTCTGAAACGCAAAGACATGCAGGCTCATCACAGGTACAATTTATTTTCATTAATAATCTTGATTATAAGACAAATCTTGGATTTACAGCAAGACGTTTGAGCCTTTATTTAGCCGCTTTACAGCTGAGGTAAAAGCATTTAACATCCCTTGTCTGAGCAGCAAATGATCTGTGAAGAAGATCTCTAAATTTAATGAATGTGCCATATGTAAATCGCGGTTATCTTTTTCTCCTTCCTGCACAGCTGTGTATAGAGGCAGGACTGGTTTTTGTTGCTGTCCCACCTGAGGCAGTGGCTTGAGGGAATAATTACCCATCCGCAGATGACCGTAGGGGCTTTGAGTGTTTATTTATAGACAGAAGGTGATGAGAGAAACAGAGCAAGTACCTTCAACCAGCCTGAGTAAAATGATGCATTTGCACAAGGGAACAGCTGATAGTAGAATAGGGACAGAAAAAAAAATGCAATGCTACTATTTGTTGACATGTGAGTGTATTTAACACATTTATTTGTTTCCTTTGCAGAAAGGTCCTTTGAAATAGTAGAAGAAATTGGTGTATTTTCATTGTTGGATCCAACACTCCCACCCTTTCTAGAAGATGATTGGGAAGAGAAGACATGACAGAGAGCAACAGAATGAAGGAAAGAAAAACTAAATTTAAAACTAAATTGTGAATGTGGCTAAGGAACAAGCACAGGGAAATCAAAACTTAAGCTAGATTGAATAAGAACTGGACTAATAATCAGAGAAATGCATGACTGACACTTGGCAAATTTAGCTGATCATTCAGCCACACCATTTAGATGACCATTCCTCTTTGTGCCATTTCTTAAATTGTCCACAGACCTCTGTTATGTCCTCTTCTAATTTCTCTTTGGGTCACCCAGAAATGAAATGGCCGGTAAAAGTGGTTGATTTATGTTTAGTGAGTCACTTCTGTTAGGATTTAGCATGTTCTTGATCACTGTCCTTGTAGCAAGATCTAGTGATGACTTATTACTTATCTCAATTGTAGGTTTGAGGGGAACGTTTGTGAAAATGAGCACAGTGTGAATGTCTTATCCACACTGTGTCCTTTGGGAAAATTAATTTCTTAAGTTCTTATTATCAAAGTGAAGTAGTCAGAAAACAAAATACCACAAATCTTCAATACAGAGTCCCGATCTTGCTTCTTTTATATCAAAACAAATCTAATTTTTTAAACAATAAAAAGAATTTAAGAAAAAGAACTACAATCATTTTGTTCCAACTTTTATACAAAGTCTGTTCTTAGAGACTTTGACTTCAGAGTATTGATTTCCACAGAAACAAAACTCTCAGAGGAAGAAAGGGCTGATCTGAGATAATTTTTGTGTAAATCTGACTATAACTTCTCTAACATAAAATAATCAGATTAAAGTGCACAGAGCTTAACTGTTTTATCTGGTTCAGTTCAAATTATAGTTTATATGTGTGTGCTGCGTGTACATGAACAGGGTCACTGGTTCAACTATATAAACTGCTTGTGAAATTAAATTAAACTCTGAACAGACTGGAAGGCAAATTTGGAATATTAACAGTGAATTAACATGATATTAACACATGAAAGCGACACACTGAGAGAGAGACAGAGCAGATAATCACTTCCCAACTGACAGAGATCATATCTGGAGTCACAGTCAGAAGTTTCTCTGATGTTCAGTCCCTTTAAGATTTTAGTTGAGCTTTTACTTCACAAAAGGAAATGGTAAGACGTCATCCTCTCAACATGTGCAAATCTGTGATCAAAGAATAAAAGAAGGTTAGAATTTGGTGTTTTTGACCAAGATGGAGCTACAACACTTTGAGAATATGATTCGATGTAAACTTAAACCCTGTTAATTCTTAGGGAGAAATAAACTTGACTTAATTTTAAAGATGCCCTCATGTTTTTGTTTTCAAAGTCTGCTGATTTAAAGGTCAACTTATGTCTCATTCACATATATTTTGATTAGGTACTATGTCTGAGTATATACAAATTACAAGAGACATTACCAAATGATTCTCTACAGTTTCTTGTTGAAAGTGTATCAATTCTTTGACATTATTAGATAGAAATTTGGAAGAAATCAATAATAGTAAGGAACCAAATGCAGGTATATTGGGAGAGGCTCATCCTGCTTTGTATCAACAGGATAACATTACAAAAATGGTCCAATTTTAACAGAGAGTAACCTCTAGCATAATAAAAAAGAGCAACCCCAAGAACTAATTCTTGGAGGAAACATTTGGCTAATTTAGCAGACGTTGGCAGAGATAACTTCAGCTTTCACAGTTCTGTTGGAGAGATTATTTCTGATATATATCGATTTGTTTTTGCTTTAATACCATGTGTTGCATGGTGTCAAAAAGATCAAGTCAATAAAAAAAGGTTGCCCTGGATTTTCAGAACTTGAGTAGATTGTAGATTACCTTTAAGGCTTCTGTGGTTGTCCTGTCCTTTTGTGAAAGTAGACTAAAAGATAAAACAGAATGAGTAATTAAATACTACTTCAGTTTTACACTTAGGATACATTTTAATATTTTAGGAGGAGTCAACAACAGTTTAAAAAACTAATTTCTTCTGCATTTTTCATTGTCTCATTGGTAAAAACATCTTCGAGAGTCCAACAACTCCAACACACAATACCCAGGATATAACGGGTCCAGTAAAAGAACTAACAAAAACTGTATCCTCAGGTAAAGTTCTCAAATTCAGCAATTCGGCAAAAAACACACAACACGCAACATGGATAATAGTTGCCTGTTTTGAGGAAAACAGATTCTTTAGGGTTGTTTTGTTGTGGTGCAGCTAACAACAAAAAGAATCAGGAATATGTTGTCAATCTTGACCCAACCTTAGGAACATTACCAGAGGATTTGCATTCTCAACCACAGAAGCCACAGCAGAATACAGACTAAAAGCACAGACCAAAGGCTACAAGAGCCTCCTAAAAAACAGATTTCATATAAAACCGAGGATGTTTTTCTCACAGAGTTCATTGAAACTGGAATCAATAGAGTAGATAATGCAGTGCCTTGCCAAAGCACTATTCCTTTTGAACCTTTCACATTGTCTGACAACCAAAAACGTCTATTATTTTAATGAGATAATACAGTGTATGCTGTTCATTTTATTTACAAAGTGGTGCATTGCTGTCATGTGGAAGGAGACAAACATTTTTTGTACAAATTTTGTACAAATAAAAATCTTAAACATATCAGCCCCTTAAGTCAATACTTGGAAGATTTACCTCCTTTTGTAATTATACCTGTGGGTCTTAAAAATATATATACCATCTAAGCACATCCAGAGACTGGCAATATTCAGAGGAAAATAGCTCATGCTCGATCACACTGGATGGGTGAACATGTGTTTTATAGGACAAGACTGAGACACGTTCATTCTGAGACCCGAATGATGTAAATCAAAACGATGCCATTGTAGCAAACTTCCAGAAAACTGCAAAGCAGTAGAAACATTGAGTTCCTTTAAATCAAGACTAAAAATCCACCTGTTCAGAGTTGCTTTTGAACCATAGTAAATTAATCACTGACCAACATATTTTATGTGTATGATTTTAGTGATAGCACTGATCAAAATATAATGTTTGTTCAACTGTCGACTATATGGTGTTTTCTTTATAACTTTTTAATTTTGTGGTTTTGTTGGCCAATCAGTTCAGTCTTTTTATCTTTTTTTTCACTTTTCCACATTTTGCTGCTTCTCCTACATGGATTAAAGACGATTTTAAACAAAACTCTTAATATTGCTCTTTTTCCGTGGTGGAAGAAGATTTAGAGGCAATAGTTGTCCTCAGTTATGTATATCTGTGGCTTATTAGTGGTTCCTATGGAGATCTTGGCTGTTTCTCATGGTTGTCAGTCAAGCTTAAAGTAATTTATTTAGTATATTTTCAAAAAACGTCTGGTTCGAAAAGTGCTTTGCAAACTAAAATAAGTTACATGATGTGATGCAATAGAAAGGGGAAAAACTGAAATAGAAAAACAATACAATAAGATAATATAAACTACCAAAACAAAAAATGCTAAGGTTGTTAAAATAAAACTGTTTCAGTCAAATTATGTAAAAACCAGTCCATAAAAATGTGTCTTGAGTCGAGATTAAAAATACATATCTAATATTTAGAGGCAGACTATTCCAGCCTTGGACCTGGCCACAGTGAAGGCTGTATCTCCTTGATATTTCTGTTTAGGTCTTGTAATAACTAATATCAGTTGTGAACTTGACCTTATGGTTTTTCCTGCATTAATATACAACACATCCGATAAGTCAGAAGGTGTTTGGCCAATGGGTTTTATATCTACTTTTGCAATTCTGCTACACTCTTTCCATTTTTGGATGGTTGGTTGAACAGTGTTTTTATGAAATATTCAAAGTGTATTCTTTTATAATCTAATCCGGCTTTAAACTTCTCTAACATTCAATTGGTCATGGCAGCTGGCCTCTTGCACTGAGCCAGGTTCTGTTGGATGTTTCTTCATGTTACAATGAGGAGTTTTCCTTTCTTCAGTCACTACATGCAAGCTAAATGTGAGGGATTTCTATGAAGTTAAGGACACAATGCAGGTGACAATCCTGCAAGCTTGTCCAACAAGTGGAAATGATAAAGTCAATGAATTGCTGCTGGGTTTCCTTGGATGATCCATGTCCAGCTGCAGTCCTCATGGGCCGGTGTCCTGTGAGCTTTGGAAATGTCTCTGGAGAAAGTAGCTGATGTAATGGTCCAAGAGTCAAGAATACAACAGTAGAACCATAACTGGTTAATCTGGGAAAAATTTGAATCATAAATATTATTACTGAACATCCAAAACTTAATCTGAAATCCTCATGGGCGAAGAAGTTCTTTAATGATAAAGTGTCACAGAAACAGAAAAACACCAACGGATGGACGCACTCCAGCAGCAGCAGCAGGTTGGACTGCTCATTAAATATTGAAACTAATCAGCACTCGTATCCAACCATGTGTCTGTGTGTGTGTTGTTGAGGGGTTCAGCCCGACCTCTGGCTGCTCTCCTCTTCTTAGCAGGATGAAATCTGTTTTCCCTGAAGGCTCTCTGAACCACAAGCACCTGGAAACCTCTTTATCTAGCATAACAGCAGTTTGTTACAACTCTGAGATAAACTTGTTCTTATTCTGCAGATTTTCCCTTTGAGCTGTGTCTACCGGCTACTCTTTGCAACTTTCTCTGCAGCAGATCTCGCGGGATGTTTACCGATATATATCTTCATTCTCATGTTTGTTTCCCAATTGGTCTTGGATTATTTGTATTTAAGACTGAAAGTTCTTTGGGCAGAAGAAAGGCAAAACAAATGAAACCGGAGCTGTGACATTGTCTTGAATGATCAAGAAAGCTTAGGTTTCATTTCTTTAGGAAAGTGACCACTTCCCCGGATTTGAAAGAGTATGAAGTCAAACAAAGATGTCACTTTGATTTGAAAATGCATTTCACAAGACTGCTCTTTATAGTAGAATGGCAAGAATGATGCCTTCAAAACAGCTTACAAAGATTTAGATATTCTACGCAGCTTAAACAGTTTTAAAAATGACTTGGATTGCAAACTAATAGACTTATTTCAACAGATTTATACTTCACAACTAAATCATGGGTGATCAAACAGTAACGAAAATGTCTAACGAGGAATCACGGACAGAACACAAACTCTTCAACTATAAATGCCAAAACAAACCTATAAAATCTGGTTATAAACGATGAAATATTGAGAATCCAGACAGTTATTATTTTTCTCCTCCACAAATAAGAAAAAGATGCAATTTGATGTATTTGACATTTTGCCTCACAAGAGAATTTCTCAAAACAAGATTTAAAACTAATTATGTTGACTGTGTTGTCCAACTTGCAAAAGCCTGTATGTGACAGAAAACCAACCCTACACTGCTGCACACCATACCTATTGTAGAAAATGGGGACGTTAGGATCCTACTTTGGAGATGCTGTTGAGAGGAAGGAGAGCTGTTGATGGGAAGACAGATGGAGGTAAGTATAACGCAACCAAATATGGATGAAAATCTTGTTAGAGGATGGAAAACCATTCCTGGTGGTCAAGACATATTATTCATATGCTGTAATGTCCTAGTCAAATTATTGAAGTGAATCAAAAGATAATCTGTGGCCTACCCTTTACATTTACAAACTACTATATGTCAGTCCTACACAGATATGTTAAATGAAAATAGTGAAGATTTTTGACTGAAATGCAACGAAATGTGTAAAAGTTCATGGAGTTTGAATACTTTCCCAAGGCGCTGGAAGTTGTGGTATGTAAATCAAACATCCTGAAATGAAAAAAATAACACTAGGATTCCATTTTCAGTTAGCCTAACTCTTCTGGGAACTTTCAGCATATACCCACATAATACCTACCTCTCGCAGGTAAGACACGGCTCATAGAGGACAGAGAAATGAGGACATACGCCCTGAAATGGCTCATTTGTGGAGACTAAAGTGAAGCTTCAACCAGGACGTGTGATGCATCCATATGCAACTAACACGGCAGATAACAAGCGAGCAGGAGAGATCATGTCAAATCCAAAATCGATGCTGGATTGTGTTTAGTACAAGCTGCTTGGTTGACTAATGAGAGTCAAAGGCTTTGTCACTCAAAGGTCAGTCTCTGCAGAGCTCTGCACCAATCTGCCTCCAGGCTTTAATTGGGAGCATTGGGCTGAGTGATGTATACCAACAGCAGAGCTGAATTAAACACAGCTGCATTAAGTTTCAGCCAGCTGTTTTACTGCTTTATTTCTTCAGGGAGACCAGCTGACCTGCAGCCTGCTGCAATGGAGAAACACCTCAAGAATCTGAAGTTAGAGTTAAGTTTTTTATTTCTTGTTTTTAGAATAGAATAGAATAGAATAGAATAGAATAGAAGTACTTTATTCATCCCAACCGGGAAATTACTGTGCAGTAGCAGCATACACAAACACAGAGATGAAGTTACCAATAAAAATAAAAAATACTATAAAAATGTAGAATGTAAGATGTAAGGTTCAGAAAATAATAATAAATAATAATCTATATGTTAATAATATATGCAATATGTACAATAGTGCTATGTGAACAATCTGTGTAATGGTGACTTAACTATTGTTATATAAAGTGATGGCCTGTGGCAGGAAAGATTTCCTGTATCTGTCCTTACGACATCGGAGCTGAAGCAGTCTGTGTGAGAAAGTGCTCCGCTGTCTGTCCACTGTGTGGTAGAGAGGGTGCAGCTCGTTGACCATGATAGACAACAGCTTCTTCAATGTCCTCCTCTCCACCACATTCTCCAGTGTCTCCAGTTTCAGTCCAAGTACAGAGCCAGCTTTCCTGATGACCCGGTTCAGTCTGTTAGAGTCGCTGGATCTGATGCTGCATCCCCAACACACAACAGCAAAGAAAATGGCACCGGCAACAACGCTGTGGTAGAATATCTCCAACATCTTGCTGCACACATTGAAGGATCTCAGCTTCCTCAAAAAGTAGAGTCTGCTCATCCCCTTCTTGTACACAGCGTCAATGTTGGATGTCCAGTCTAGTCTGTTGCCGATATATATAGATTATACAATCTGTTTGCCATGCAGTATAATAATAAAAAAAAGATAGCCCACTGAATCTAAATAATCCATCTAATCTAACTCATCTTCATTAAGTATAGCCTACTTCCATCCATGTGGCATTCCTTCTTCTTGTGTGACCACTGATTTTTATTTGTTTATTTCCCTCCCACATGTTGCGAACATTTTTGCACACAAATTTATTTGTAACAGAGCAAATAGGCGAACGCTCATGGAGTCTCCGGTTTATGACTGAACCTCCATGTGAAACTAACTCATGTTGAGACTCTTACTTATTTTTAAGATGGCACACTAAAAAGCTCTCAGCTTGTTACACTGATGTTGAGGATTCGTCTGGTTTTTAAGAGGAAATAGAGAGCCGGGCTGTTTGTAGCCTCACGCTGTGTCATACAGTGTTACACTGAAGGGGCACTCAGTGGAAACCAAAGCCACTGCAGAGCACAAAGAACTTAAACACTGACACAGACTAGACGACCAAAAGTGCAGAGCTGGTCTCCCACTGAGACAAAACCGTCCGACTAAGAAAATCTTGTAAATAATGAGAGGAGAAGGAGAATGTTCTTTAAAGATTCTGGAAAGAGTTCCCTCCAAAGAAAACAAAAAATGTCCACTGTCATTTTCAAAGCAGGTCAGACAACAAAAAGAAGAGATTTGATGCATTTTCAACAAATTTGCAAAGTTGCAACAAACTTTTCATTTTATTTTAAGCCATCAGTTTCTGTATTTGGAACTTTCAATCTCCAACTTAACTGTCTTACCTCTGAACTGGGCCACTTGTTGTTTGAAATGTGAATCTAATTTTGCTGGTTTAATTTATGCAGTGTATTGAATATTATTGAAACGCATTTTTAAAATTTATCTTTTAGCATTTTGCATGTAACTTTAATCACAGTCCACTGCATCTACTTTTGCAATGTGTTACAATGTGAACTACTGTGGAAACGTTCAAGGGGCATACATGTGGCAAGGTAAGGCAGTATAATACTTAGATGTTTAATATTTTCATAAAACTAAGTATTATTTTCATGGGTTAAACCCAGATCAAGTTAGCTCCTCTATGTAAAGTATGTGTCTTTAATTGTATGTTGTTGCATTAAATACTGGAATAAACCGATCCTACCTTTAGTCTTTAGTGCAAATCTTATATTCTACCTGCACCAAAAAAAACAAAACAACAAATATTCCCTTCAAAAATGAAAGAAACTTTTCAAAAGTTTAGAGTAGATATAACAAAAAGGGAGAATTTCTTAGGCGACTTTTGCACATTTAGACAAGAATACCCACCTGAGTTGGTGTAACAGTTCAACCGAGACTGGTTCTACAGCAAAACTCCCAGTGTTTTAGTTGAAATGTGTGAAAAGCAGTGAAGCTTCCCTGTAGAAATCAGGGTTAATAAAATAAAGTTCCACCCTGTCGGGCATATAATCAGACACACGGAGTTCATTTCAGCATCAAACTGGAGCCTTTTAACTCAGAGCTGAGAGAAGAAGCGAAGGCAGAACAGCCTGAAGTGCAATCATCTCCTCACTCCAACCTGTAGCTTACTGTGTTTAAACTTATTAACATCAGCCAAACTGTCGGGACTCTTTGGCTCTTTATTTGAACATTAATTTGAGAAACTTGTTGCATCTTTGTACTAGAGTAAATGGATGAATTAAATACTAGCATGTTTTTGTCACAAGTACTCCTAATTATTATGAAAGCCTTTATTAAAAAGACATTATTATTGTTATATCAGTTACTATTTATTTTACATAAGTGTCATTGATTGAAAAGGATGGCAACATAGAGAACACACAGTTAAAAGAGTTTATAAGCGTACTCTGCCCTGAAGGGTTTTTATAGACTGGGAGGAGAGGTCCAATTAGATTTAAAACAAGTTTCTAGCAGAAACATAATCTTTCTAGTTAAGATGAAAAATATTATATTCCATTGATCCATTCTCAGCCTGGTAATAAACTAGGCTTAAGTTTTGCTGGTTTGGACCCGTTAGGATTTTCTTTTTTTTTTTCTACTAGCCACAAATTGCCAGAAATATTTCTCTCTGGAATTTAGTCAAAATAAATAATCCTTAAACTTGTAAGTGTTTACACTGATATAATTCCATACCAAAGGAAAAATTTGCCTGTTTTTTTTTTTTTTTTTTTTTTTTTTTTTATAATGTATTAAAATGTCTGGTTTTAACCGTGGTTTAGATTTTTGCCCCGGTCTTTTCTCCCAGTGGAAAGAGCCTGGACAACGGAGGCTCCCAGGAGGCATGTTTTGTTGTATTCCATTATGCATGGTGGACCAGTTGTTAGCATTGTTCCCTCACATTACACAAGTCCTCGGTTTAGTTCCCAGGAGGCAGTCAGGGTGCTATGACTTGAACAGCACTCATTGATTATCACAGAAAGAACGAGAACTTGGATAGAAGTAGATAAAAGGAGCTTGCCCTATTAGGCTGCCGGACAGGAGTTCTGACACCTGGAGCTCAAACTAGAGCCTCTGTTTGCATCAAAAGAAGTGAATGGATTTGACTCAGGCAAATAAGCTTCTTGAAGATTTTTAGCTCATGTCTGATGAGGAGGACACTTTGAGAAAGCCTAAGAACTTGATGGAGGGTTGAGATATTCCATCTGATGCATTTGAATTCCAGAGCAAAGATTACAAGGATATATATTTAATTTTCCTTTATATTTTCATATTTTATTTGCATTTGAAGTTTGATCCTTTTGTTGTTCTTCTGTCTTTGTTTTTGGCTTGTTTGTTTTGGCATTTGCTTTCATGAGACTCTTCACTGAAGTCTGTAGAATGTAGTAACATATCTTGATTAATAGTGTGCTCCTTTTTAGCTGAGAAAGTTCTGATTTACTCAATAGCAGCAAATTTAGATTCATCAGGAATCTAAATCAATCTAAGTAGAAAATATGTGACAAAACAGAAATACTCTTTAAAAAAACACTAATTATTAGAGCCACATAAGAAGAACCTATTAATGTGAGGGCACAAAATGAAGATTAAATTTAATATGAATGTATATTTTGAGGTCAGGTGTAGTCTAATGTATTAATTCACAGGATGTAGTTAAAAAAACATCTAAAAAGGAAAATAAAATGCCATAAAAAGGACACAAGGAGTTGAAGTTGGTTCAATGGCTGTCTTTTATTCACTCAACTTTATTTTCCAAGATTTCTTCTTTCCGCTCGACATGTCTGACACCTCGGTGGCGTCACAAAAGTTAGTTTCTGCTCATTCTGCTGAAAAGGATCAACTTCTAATCTTTATTAGTACGAAACCCTTTTTCCCCCCAGCTTCCCGCTCGGTTCTCAGGTCAGTCCGGTTGCCCACTGGAGCGCAGACGTCGCCCTGTTCGGCCGTGTCTCATCCACTGCGTTGACACACGGCCATCTGTTCGACTCCATATCCACACGGTGGCGGTGGTCCGGAGCGCCAGCACGCCTGGCCGCCTCAGCCTGCGGCCTGTCAGCTCAGCTCGGCGGTGGCGTTGGAGCGGGAAGCAGGTTAACGCCTTAATCCCAAATGGTGGATCCATCCAGCGACGGCCCAGCCACGCGTGCAGCAGCAGGTTTGACTTTCGCAATCTGCAAGAGACGAGGTGTTCAATTCCAGCGCAGAGAGGGCCGAGAGGCGTATCTGATGACGGATTCGATTCTGTGACCCTCGGCGGTGCTGGAGCCGGGGAGCGGCTGCAGCAATGAGGACGAGCCGCCAGGCATCAGGCAGAGTCAACCACCATGCAGCAGCTCTCATTTTTCCACTCAGAAATGGAGAGTGGGTGGGTGGAAAGGGTCGGGATGCCCCCCCTGCCCCCACCCAAACACCAAAAAGCCCCTGGCTGGATGTCACACTTCAGCTGCCCCCCCACCACCACCTCACTCTCTCTGCGCTCGCTCATCACCGCTTATCGCTGAAATGCAGCCCAGCACCGTGCCGCTCCACAACACACAAACACACACACTAACTCACTATCTTCTTCACATCCTCGCTGAGCATCAGTACCAATACACTAACAGATATTCGCAGATTCATACGTCTCCTTGTTCATTATCTGCAAACTGATACATTTCCTGCAGTAAACGGACAAGTTTACATTTATGAATCACAAATATAGTACTTGCATAGACTCCCATTCAAGCACTTTTTTATGCCTCCGTACAAATCGTCCACATCAGCCCTTTTAATAAACTGCATTTCAATTTTCACTGCAGTAACCGTCTGCAATTGTTAGCAACTGTGATGAATGCATCTGTGCTGCAAAAATGTGTCACAAAGAAACATTAACAATATGGTTTTAATACAGAACCATTCATAGAAAGTTTTAGCTCAGTAAAGTGAAAGGAGAAATGTTTTATCTACAGCAGGACTGAAATTATGAAAAGTAAGTTATGTAAGCTGTTTACTAAAACATTTTTAAGCGCTTCTGTTTATTTTCCTACGTCTCCTTTTTGTCCTGTGGCTCAATACCAAGGTTCCAACAACTTTCACATCCAAGTTGAAGTTTATAAATTACACCTAAAGCCTGTAAAACTGATTGTCAGGGGCTCCCGTGAAATCGCAGACCTGACTTGGAAAGCATTTAATGGACAGGTGCGTGTTTTTTCCTCATTATGCTTTCATCTGTTCGGCAGTAAAAAGATCTGGGGTTGGTTCCAGGTTGGATATTTGCATTTGAAAGCTGCTTCTGTGATCTCTTAGTGATAGTGAAACAACAAACAAGCTAAAAGTTTTGTGATCTCCAACGTTGAGGAAAATTTTACGCCTTTGTGAAACAACCAATGCAATGACATAAAATGGCATAGAAGTGAGCAGTTTAAAAAAATCCAAATACCTATTTCGTAGAAGGATGTAGAAGGATGGTTATTTACTCAACGCTCTTGGCTACTGGAAAGTTTAATGAGGTTCTCTGAACCTGCACTATTTCGCATAGTGAAAACAAGGTATCCTTTTCCATCGCTTGAGGAAAAGTTTGGTTGGTATGACAATTTACCCAGTGAAAAGGGGCATGCTGGGAGAAATGGTGTCTAAAGGCAGAAGCTTTGAGATGTGGTAGACAGGCACTATTGCCAAAAATGTAAAAGCTCTTTTGGAGAGTGATTTATTTCCTTAATACACCACAGTGATGCATGAGTACAGCGGTTTTAATTTTAATGGTAGAAAGTTGCTTTTCCTCAGCTTCAGACCAGCATTGTTATTCTATTGTGCTTAGGGATAAGTAAGCAATCAGAAAAGTGCAGAAAATTGCCATTTACAGCAATTCTTAAGTGTTTAAATTAAAAAAAGTGATGCTGTGTGAGTATGCAAAGAAGTGTATCTAACCACATAAAAGTATCACTTTCCTCCATTCAATCACTGTGTTTTACTCTTCAGTTTCTAAGGGCACTGTCCATGAAACCATTGAGGCTTTTTGAATATAGTTATGTTTTAAGGATATTGTCACTTCTAACATATTTTTAATATTCCAAGGTTTCCCGAATTTAAAATATACCTCTTATGTGTGTGGCAACCTGGGGGGTTGGATTCTCTTTTCTTTCTAATTATGAACCCAAAAATAAACCAACAACGCCACCTGGAATAACTCCAGGAAAATGTAGTTAAGGAAGGACACAGGTACGTTCTGCTGGAAAATAGGGGACAAGATTCAGGAAGTTCTACAAAATTTATTAAACTTTATGAGCTTTTTAAAAATAATCTGAAATTGAATGGTTAAAACAGTGAATGCAGTCGACAAGCTTTATTATAAAATGTCTAAATTGCAAAGGAAACTGAGGCTTACCGGTGGGGAAGTAGTGAGGAAAGGGGACAACATCCAGTGCAGAAAAAGGGAATCACCCTAGACACTACAAAAACACAGCAAACAAAAAGAAAAGGGTGCTCCAACAAAACACGCAAGACAAGACACCGCCACCAGGGGTCACCACCGCCACCACAGAAGCCTCAGTCCCTAAAAGAAAGACAAACAAATGAAACAATACGAGTAAAACAGTGGTACAATGGCGCTACAATGTTGCAATTCATTCCTTCAGTAGCGCCATCGATGCTCCCAGAAGCCGGGAAAGTTCAAGTTGGTCTTTTAAAACAAGTTGTAATTAGGCAAAACAGCAGCGAGTGTCACTCCAGGTTCAATGCCGATGAGTCATCAGGAGGCTAAAAGAATATAGCAAATGAATACAACTGCTACAAAAAATATATATATAACGTGCAGCAGCTGCTTACCTGTGACCTGATAAATGCCAAAATAATCAGATCTTCAATACCACTTAGATACAGTGCAACTGTAAAAAAAAAAAAACGCTCTGTGAAGGTTTTGTTTACATAAAACAGATGTTACTTAGCCGCGCTAGCTCTTACTTCCTATCAGCAAAGAATTAATGGACAGATCCACCCAGATATTGGAGGTGCAGCGAAGGAGGCTAAGCAGACAGACCCGTTAACATCAATAACCATTCCTAAAGCCGACAAATGATAACAGCCACGCTTACCCAGAACGGTGCAAACAAAGGAAGCAACTTCAATTGACGTCACGACGCACACAGACTGTAGTGAAGGCTTGCTTATATGCAGCAGCTGAAATTGCTCTTAAAGTGGCAGCGTACCATTTATGCTGCTACATGTGTATTTTAGGATTTATAAGAGATGAAAATTGGTGAATCACTTTCTTAACTTAAAAATAGGTATATTTATAATAAATACAAAACCTTTGACATAAAGTCACCACGTTCAGACTCAGTCAAACTGACTGAGACAGAAACTGCACTGAGTCCAGTTAGAGCTCAGGTCATAAATGGAGGCAGTCAGTACTTCCAATGCTTTTTATATTCTCGCCTCAATATTTCTCACTCGTAAATTAAGTTTTATGTGACTCTGTCACCTGAAACAAGAATGGTCGTTACATCAGGAGGGCTGTCTTTCCGTTATAAGACTTTCTCCCCCAAAGAGCAGCAAATAAAAGGGATCAAATACTCCTGCTAAAATCAACACAGGAACAAATTGATGTTTACTTTCATTCAGTTTGGTGTAATTTTCCTTTAAAAACACATAAGGCTTTTTTGGTGAGCAAGGAGAAGTGTCAGGTTCACAGACAGACCCAAAGCAGGTAATACAAACCTGTCAGCTGTGGTTAAACTTAATTGAAGTTTCTTTCAGAGTAAGTCCAAACAGGGGAACAGGTACCGAGTGAGAGGAAAATAAACTATAAGCAGCAGTGGCTGGTTCAGAGACCAGCTGTTTATTGCAGCACTAATAATGAAGACATCATGGAAATCAAGTGTACAAGAAGACACAGTTGAAACCAGAAGTTGACAAATACAAAATTAAAATTAAAAGACCCATCATTTTTGTTGTTGTTTTTTTCTCACTGTGTGAAGTTAAAGTTGGGTTATGATGTATTTTTCCAGACACATGATGCAATTTTAACAAGTAACTATGTTACATTCTGTTATAAAAAAATCTGTACATATCAAAAATAACTTAAAAGAAATTTAACTTCACCTCATAACTGTTTCTGATGCTTTGAAATTCACTTCTGTCTCTTTAAGAACCTCCTGCCCTCTCCGACACTCCCCTTTCAGCATGTCATCAAAACAATGCTCCTACTTTATGCCATTTACACCAATTCATCAGAGTGTTAAAAGAAGTAGTTTGTATAATAAGCTCAGCAGACGAGCACTTTCAGCAGGTATTTGTTAATTGCTGCTGCTGCTGCTGCTAGTTTGGAGGAGTTGAATGGAGAAAGTCCGGGGAGAGTTACTACATGGGGATTAGTGGTGATTAGCATGTATGGTGTTAAGCCTAAATATGTTCATGTATTATGGGAGGTTTACTTTTGAGTTAACCTTTACTGTGTGCAAAAGTGACAATTTAACTTGTAAATCAACGCTTGTGTTTTAAAAGGATTTTGAATCGGTGAAGTTAAAATCTTCAGTAAAGACATTCAGAAGCACTCAGTTCAGGTACAGACACACATTTAGTTTAGGAAACGTCTCAGATCAACCATGTCTGACCCTGCTAATGTCTGGGTGCTTATCCTCACAATTTCATGGATAAGTGCAGCTAAGAAAGCGGGTTAAACTGCACAGCAAAGAAGAGTGACAGAGACTAAAGGTATGTGTGTCACCACTTTCCTCTGTAATTCCTGTGATGTGTGCTGCTGCAGGAAGAGTTTAGATGTGGGAGAAATAATCTCCTTCTGCCTGAGCTTTCTGCTTCTTCTCCCCTGAAACAGTCATTTATTTTGATTTGTTTTCTACCTTTTTCTCCCCTAAAAAGTGTTTTAGTTCTTTAATCTCTTTCCCACTGAAGTTTTTTTGTTTTTTTTTGCTGATAAAACTTTTAGATTCTCTGACAGATTATTCACCGATGATTCCAATAACAGAAACAGTTTTTGTTAAATTAACACAGACATCCATAGAGAGATAGTATGCTTATCAATTCTTAAAGCCATCTTTCTGTATTGACATGCTACTTGTATTTTTGATTCATACATTTTTTTATTATTTTTTTATAGAAGGTTTTGTTCTTTTCAGGGAGCTGATGCAAGAACCAAAAAATATTTTTGTTGAAAGTGTTTCTTTGAACAACTTTTGGTTTTCCTCAGGCTGTTTGTACTTAGCTTGCTATATGTAATTGTCCATTTTGTATATGTGGCTGCGGGTCTCTCTGTGTATGTGGTATTAATAAGAAAAGCTTAATCAATGTAAGATTGGGGAGAGAAGTAAACTTAAGCAACAGAATAAGAAGTGTTACAATACAATACAACATAATAAAGATAGTAGAGTAAATGAAAAACAAGCAAAAAAAATCCAACAGACATGAATGAATCACCAGACTCAGTTACTCAACTCAAACCAAAAGTCAGAAAAAAAAACTGGCTGAACAAATTATGTCTTTGGGCATTTTCTGAAAAACTAATGAAATTATTTCTGTCAATTTATTTTTTCCCTTGACATAATCATGCATAATATCCATGTAAACATACTGATTAGCTTTAACAGAATCATATTTGGAGATTTTACTTTACAATAGCCCACATACAGTGAAAAAATATTAATGTCTGTTCTATTTTCAGCACTCCTAATACTTTCCCTGTCAGCTGTTTGTGCTTTAGTTCACCACATTTTACTCCATCAAGTTCTGCAAGCTATGAAAAATAGATTTATCTCAGCATGTTGAATTCTAAGAAAAACAAAAAAATGCTAAGAAAGAAAAGAATAACGTTGGATCTGTTAATTTAAGCTTTGAGAAAGGAGTAAAAGTGAACAGATGCCATGGAAGCTCTCTTGATTTTGCTCAGTGTGTGCTGGATGTCAGATAGAAGAGAAGTTCAGCAACGTCTTTGCTTCTAAGTTGACAAATTCTCAAGAAAAAGGAAAAGGGCTGCAAATTCTGAATCCCATTTTCCTACAACAATAATGTCCCGGGTTTACTTCTGCCTGAGTTATTTTTCTTTATTCTTTTAGTGGAACATATCCGTGTTGTTCCTTTGTATGCATATATTCTTGTCTGGTTTGCTGTCTCATTTAGCTGAATGGCCACGTCAGATGGCTTTCAGGTGCCTGTGTGTGTTTGCAGGTCCCCTGTGAAGGTCTGTTGCTCCATTTCCACTGGCTCTACTTTGGCCACTCCACTCCACTCCATCCCACTCTACTCCACTCTACTCTGCAGTTGCTTTGTTTCCATGGACCCTGTATATTCCTTTTAGCAGGGAAACACCTCCAGACATCCTTCGCCATGTGTTGTGCATAACAACTGTGCAACCAAAATGCATATTGCCATTTTACCGCCATAAAAAAATAGAAATCGAAGTGACCAGTGATGATGGTAGTATGACACTTTTTGCAAATGACTAAATGCTAAAATGTAACACCGTGTCAAGATTTACCTATGGAAACTCGAGCAACCAAATCAGCTGGACTTCTGGTTACACCAATGCAAATGCCACCATCATAACTGATCTGTGTATGATACTTTCTGAAACAAATTGTTATCCAAATATGCATTTCCCTCTGACCAGCAGCAAGAATGTTCTAGAGAACGTATTTAGGTGCTTCAGTTAGATAAAACACAGTTAAAATATTTAGAAAAAATAAAATCTTTGAATGGAACTGTCAAAAACATGCTGAAAATTGAACTGGCCTTCATCATTTCACCTCTAGAATGTTCTTTTATCTGCCCCAGTAATACAATAAGTTACTGGGCTGTTGCTTTATTTCCACACTCAGTATCACATTCATACTTGAATGTACTTCCTGACCTGCATGCAGATGATACACAAGTGTGTGTTAATTCAGTTTTTTTTGCCAAGGGAAGAAAAAGAGGATGAGGATGCAAAATAAATGAAATACTGAGAACGTGGTAATGTGAGTAACAGAAGGAGGAAGAAGAGAAATCAATCTGCATGACAGAGCTTAATCTTTGTGACACAAATGATAACGATGATGATAAATTTCCAAACATCAGTGTCCATTTTTCTCCAGCTTGAAACCAGAATCTCCTGTCAGTAGCTTCTGTTTAGATTTGATCACATTAAGAATTGATGAGCCACTGATATTAGGTGTTGGATCTAAATGGATTTGATGGGAAGAAATATAAAACCACAGAAGGGAATTTAATATTCAAAATATGACAAATGTGGAGAGGGTAGAGCAATGACAGTAAGCTGAGATCAATCAGAGGTCAGAGAGAAAGTTAAAACTAAAAGAGAGGAGAGGAGAAGGTACTAGCAGGTGTAGACTTCAGAAGTTTCAATTCCAAAATTCATTTTTAGTTCATTTATTATCTAATTTACATTTCATAGCACTTTACCATGCATGGTTCACTGAGTCTGACAAATCAACTTTAAGCATTTGTTCCACATCCATATATATTTAATATATCCCTTTATTAAATATATTCATTTATCTATTAGCTGCATATGTGATTATTTATTAAAACTATATTTAAAGCATGATTACATATCTCATTATTGGAAATGTCATTGTGATGTTAACATTGCAGTGAATCAATGAACATTTGTGTGTGTGTATTCTTCTGGTGTTGTTTGTGAATTTGGCACTCCATGTGTCATGTTAACCCTAACCCTCATGTTACTCCACCCTGCTGTTGTGGTGCCTTCATGGGTCCTTATGGTGTGAACTAAGTCACCTTTCATGTGCATGATTTTCTTGAGTACTCTAGTTTCCTCTTATATACAGAGACGAGCACACTGATTGTTTTCACCTAAGGTTTTAAAAAGGTAAAATCAGTGAAAAGAAGCAAATCAGTGGTAATACCAGTTAAGTGTGTTTCCTTTGGATGTGGATGGACATGGAGGGCTTTTTACACACTCTCAAGATTGATACATCCATTTTCTTCCACATATTCAATGCTGGTGATAGAGGTAACAGGTTAAGGAGGAAAATCCAGACATTTCTCTTCTAAGCACTACTTTCCTTCTCATTGTAGAAATGCCCAGAAGAAGGAATACTTTCTATGAGAAAGAAAAACAAAACAAGCAATATAACCACATCTGAATAGGTTGCTGAGAGCGTAAGGCTGGCAACCAGATTAAGATTTTTTCTCAAAGGTTCTGTTAAGTTCTTCCATGACTTAATTTAATTTACAATTTCATTTTTTCTTATTTGTAAAAAAAAACAAAAAAAAAAAAAACCCTCATATCAAATCTTCCAACACTTAAGTGCATTTAGAAATACATTTACCTTGGTGCAATTCAGTCTTGCAGAATTTGTCCCCCATATTTCAAGCCAACTGTTTGTAATCATTTTTGTTGAATGGTGAATCAAAAATAAATAAATAAATAAATAAATAATAATAATAATAATAAAATAACTACACCAAATGTTGAATTGGTGTTAAAAATTCTTCCTGCTGCTAATAGAATTATGTATCTAGTTCACAGTCAATGTTCAGTCTATTAGATTTGTTTTGTTAGTTTGTCCTCTGATGCATAGTGTGTGTGCATGTGTGTGTTCGGTGGCTCCTCATCCATCATCATGTATTCAAAGAGGCAGTGGCTCTGAATGCTGGCTAAGCAGAAGCAGAAGCAAATTAAAAACACTCATTTACACACAGACTCCATCGTTTACTCCCATACTCACCATTCAATCAAACAGGGAGTCAGTCAGCACTATGACCACCCTACATACACACAAACTCCCTCTGACTTCCCCTCTCTCTCACACACACACACGCACACACACTGCAAACCATCCTGTTTCCAGTCAGTATAACTGGTTTAGTGGTGATGCCTCCCAGAGTAGCAGCTCACAGCAGGTCAGGTGCAGCTGCCTGTGTTGGATCCTGCAGTGCAACCGTGAACTTGGTGCTTCACAGTGGAAATAATCTGCATTAACTGATGTCTGCAGCTGCTCAAACAAACACACACATACAGGACACACATCTGCAGGAAAGCAGAGACACACAGACAACACACTGCTTTCCATTTGAAGACCTCTGGAAGGGTTTAATTAGCTGAGTTTAATCTGCAAGAGGTGACGATCTGATCTCATACAGAAATTATCAGCTATAAAAGAGTTTTTTATAGGTCACTGACCCCACCCAGAGACACATGAAGGCGTAGCTCGCTCATCTGTAAGTCATTATCATGGTCAGAGGGGAACAAACACTATGCACCCAGGTGACAAAATTTCCAAACAAGTGTAGAACATTAGCAACTCTGCAGGAAACATTCAGAACCCATTGGGAAGCATTTCAGGCTTTTTTATTTATTTTTTTTGCCATGCAAAATTGCTATCAAGCCTCTCGTTTTAAGGCTTAACTCAATGCGACCAATTTTTATTCTTCAGTATTACTTCGACTTTATGAACTCTGCAGTCTCCTTCTTGTGCCAAAAACAAAATTACAAACAAACAGCTGCAGTGTGCAGGCTTGAAATATTAATTCAAAACTAAGTTCCCAAACTGAAATTACTTTTAAAGATGTAGCCACTATAGACGATACGTACAAAAATCTCACAAACAACTAGAACTTTGCTGAATTCCTAATGACCAGGTAGCCACATTATTCACTGGAAGCTGCAAGCAGGTTCACACATCAACACCAGCATATCAACAACCAGAATCCCAAAAGCATAATAAACATTCAATCTTTAAAGGGTTCCAATTAACCATTGGGTACAAGCAAATACATGGTCTATGAAACTGTTATTTCAATTTGTGTTAGCTATTTTGTTCATCACTATATAAGTATTAATGAAACATTGTGAAGTCTCACACCCAAACAGAAAGTGGGGAATGAGTGTTCTTTCCTATCGCAAGACACTGGGGTGTCAGGCACTGCAGGGAACCATCAGTGATGTGGAATTGATGCAGACAAACATCAGAGTAAATTAGAGCATCTGCTGCTCAACGTGAAGTTTGGGGGAGCTAAGAGACAGAGCGAAAACCCTCCAGATATAATAAGGAGGGCAGTGATATTTTCTTTCTACTGGCTGGACTCTTATTTGTTAACTCGATAGATCCCTTAAGGTCCCAAAAAAGCATTTCCATCAGTTTGATGTTTGGACTTTGACTGGGTCATTGCACAACTTTGAAAGCAAAGAGAGTTCAAGACCAAGCTGGAATATGAATGTGGTTACTTTGACTAGTCAAAATGCAAAAAAAAAAAAAAAATGGCTGAGCACAATTCTCCCCCTCTGAATGCAAGGAGCCAATATCCTCCACTGATGCTGGCATTTCAATAAATTCTTCATCTTATGTGAGTCATACCAGACTGCACCACAACTAACTCTGAACTCTGTCATTATTGGACTTCTTTTCCACTTTCACCACTGTCTAGCGGCAGCTGAAGGTCCGGCTGTTACTTCAACTACACTTTCATTACGTCTCACACATCACCCATGACTCACTTACTATTTTGTGGGTGGCACCACTAAATCACCTGTATTCACCACCAACACTGGATCACCACAAAGGGCTTGACACACAGGAAGTGACGTCACTACCATTCCATTCATTTTCTATTGAACTTCTGCAAAGTGACAACTGCTTGCTTTTCTCCAGCCGAGCAACCAATGACATTTGTTCATGTGCCATCGCTGCCGTCGCTATAGCGTTCCATGTGTTGGGTTTTACCCTGGGTGGCGATGACTTTCTCGCGTTCATCCCTTCCTGTGTGCTCCCATGTTCCTCAAATACTATTATACAATGGCATCTAGCATTTGAAGCTGTACTGCAAAGGCAACTTTATTGGTTTGCAAAAGTGAAGAAAGATTGACTGTCTACAACGGGGGTGAGCAATCCTGGTCCTCGAGGGCCTGTGTCCTGCAACTCTTAGATGTCTCCTTGGTCCAACACACTTTGAATCCAACAGCTGAATCACCTCTTCAGTGCAGTGAAGTCCTCCAGAGTCATGCTAACAACTTCATTCACGTGTGCTGAAGTTGAGACACATCTAAAAGTTGCAGGACACAGGCCCTCGAGGCCTGGAGCTGCCCACCCCTGGTCTACAACCTCAACAACAAATTATTGCTGACAACAAAATTAAAGAAAATGTCAACACCTGTAAATATCTGAGACTCAAACTGGACAATAAACTTACTTTCTAACAGCACAACATTCACAGCCAGAGAAGTGAGTCCAACAGAGACTGGACCAAACCTACATGTTTCTCTGACATCATTGTCAGTATCATGGACTTGCTATCCACAAGCCATAAAAAATACACAGTGCATGAAACACAATTCAACCACAGTTTCTTATTAACATTATTATCAAATCAGAAACCCAACATATTTTGGCATGCAGATGTCAAAATATGTTGGGAAACAACTGGCTCCACTTCAAACTGAGCAAAAGGGAAGAAAGAGTGTTAGTGTTTTTGAATATGCCATGGCTGTTGTTGACGGGAAACAGTCTGGTCTGGCATTTGAAACTGTAGATCTACTGGGATTTTCTCACACAGACATCCGTCATGTTTACAGGGACTGGGCCAAAAATGGAAAATACCCTGTGAGTGACAGTTGAATAAATGAAAATGAGTGAAGTCTTAGGTCAGAGGAGAATGTGCATAACTCAGCGATTACACATTTGGAAAAAACACTATGCGGTCTGTGTCTTGCATCCAAAAGCTGTACACAAACTCTCAATTAAAACCAAGAAGCAAATCCACTTAAATTATTAAGGTCATGCAAACCAGAAATGTCCTTCTCTCAGAAAACATAAAAATGTTTCCGATGTGCATTCTCAAAAATAACAAAAAAAAAAAAACTTTAATTGCAGTGTCTTTAAAGGCTCTCCATTTTTGTTTTGCTTTTTTTTATTAAGCCTAACTTATTGACCAAATGTCAAAAACACATCAGCCTTAACTCTAAGATGATTTTCTTCTGCTAGGGTTTTGGTCGACGTTGAGCACAACTCCCAAAAAGTGTCTATGCATTTATTTTATTTTTGTAGACATTATGTGTTTTATCTCTTTTCCATTATTTATTATTTAAATTGCACTATTCAGTTGACCATGCTAGACACTGTATTTTTTTTCTTCTTCTTCTTTTTGCTGATAGACCAGCCCACTGGTCAGATTAGGCTGGTTTTAAAGTTTTTCTGTATTTTATTATTTTTTTTTTTTATTTGAAGTAGGAGCACACCTGTTCAAACCACCCTGTAGGTGCCAAGCAGCTGGTTCCACTGTGACCTCTGGTGGACACCTGGAGAATACAAACTGAAAACCAACCACACTGACACCACACACTCTACAGAACCCTGACAAAAGAGCTCTATAATTAAACTCTGACTTGACATTTACTTTGAAGAATCATAGGTATCTTTGTAAAAATGCTTCCTCAAAACTGAGAGAAAACACTGGAGGTTTGATGAAGCCAGACTGAGACTGAAGTTAGATTAAGAGTCATTATTATGATGCTGCAGTAAAAAACTGGTAGCTATGAACCAACATTTGCTCACAGACAAACATGATAGCCTTTTTTCCTGCCCTTTAGGTGTGGCTCCTGTCTAAGGTGCATATTCAAGTATGTTCGAACACAAAACACTTAGTTTTGAAATAATAAATAATTTAATCACAAATACAACCAAACATTTCAGCATTTATAGTAATCTACAATTACACATCCTCTTTCATAAGCCCGATGAGACCTGGGCTGTCCACTTAAATGTCTGCGGTAAACAGTTCAACAAATAACGGTTCCAGAAGGTTTCCGGTTTCACAGTCTGAATACTCATCCTGCTCTGTGACAGAAGCTGACAGCCTGGTCCCTGCCGCCCATGTCCTTGGAGAACCAGTACCTGTTTAGCCTGTAGAGCAGCCCTGTAAACTGACACCAGGAGAAAGGCACCGTTTGACACTGCCTGGCTGACCAACCGTGACTCTCATCCTGTTCACGGTGCCATGGGAGAGAATAATTGGACAAAGTCTTCATGTAAATTTCACCTAGTCACAGAATTTAAGGTGGGATCTGTGCATTCATGCGGATGACAAGTTGAGCTCCCGGTTTGTCTGGAATAATCTGAAGGAGATAGGCGAAGCAGGAAAAATGGGCAATGGAAATGGGAAGGTGACAGGAATTAAAGAGCTGCATGCTCAACCCCAGGTAAACACCAAACAGAAGGCTTTAAAAAGCTCAGGGACAAGTATGTTGAACCAAGTCTGTGTTCAACTGGTAAAAGTCAGACATGTTCCGATGTCTACTGTAGGGCTGACAGGCAGAACAGAGATGAAAAGATGAAGGGGCTGTTGAATAAGATATGCAGATAACAGAAATGAAAGGGAATAATTAGGCAATCATCAAAAATGGGTGAATGAAGACGATTGTTTTGTTAGCCATGAAAAAACTTCAGACAAAGAAAGATGAGAGGGAAACGGGGAAAGGAAACGTCTGAGACGATCAGACAGAACCTCGCCTGTTCATGTTTCACTCGGTCAGAAGTTTCCGGTCCACAACAGACACAGATTTCTAGGAGTTGTATCAGTTAAAAGTTTTGTGCTTACATTATTCTGAGGAATGATTCATCGAGACACCACACTGCAAAGCATCACTGAACTACAGAACCACAACTGAGAAGTGCAGCAGATGAATGCGACGATAAAAAAGTTTTAAATTGGAAACATCCCTCGAGCAAACACTGTCTGCCAAGGGTGGTGCCTTGCAGTAATACACATTTGCCAGGAACTCTGATCAGATGAGATACAGATAGAAGGTCAGTTTTTACTTCTACAGTGGCGAGCGTCCTCATAGTAATTGCTGTAAAAGAAAACGGAAAAAGCTTTTTGACACTGTAACTAATCAACATGGCTGAAAAGTGATAAATAAAATTGACAACGCAAAGAAAAGATAAGGTGACTGAACTCGAGGAGGAAAAATAGGACTGAATAAAAGAAAGCACCCATAAACACACTGCTGTCACTTTAGCTCAGAGAGGAAACAACAGCATTAATCACCCACCAAATCTTGATTGACTGAAAGAATGACAGATTGAATACCTGTCTATTTTAGGTCATAGTCTCATCTATTATAGAATCTGTCAGGATGATAATACCTTAAAGATTTATTCAGAAATGTGTCACTGTGCTTCATCTTCTTCTTCTAACTACACTCATTACCAGGACATATATTTTGCCGGACTTATAAAAAAGCTGAGATCTGCAATTTTAGGTTGTTGGGGTTTTGTTCCTGCATGTTTGAAAGCGATGACATGAAGTTTATCACAGGACAAAAGAAGAGTAAAAGCTCTGAGCTCAAAAATGTATCTACTCAATAACAACCCACTACAGAATAGGGATCATACAAACCTTTGGTTAATTGCAAAATTTCAGCCAATCCCAGATTGTTGGCATAAAAATTGTGACTTTCAGTTAAACTAAAGACAAAATGTGGAAATTTCCCGCATAGCTATCCTACAAATGCCTCATGATAATATCCATAAGGCTAGACAACAGTCGGTGCTGTGGAGAGGATAAAAAGCTACTAAATTGGCTGCAAAAATATAGAAAACAGCAGAATGTGATTTAAATTGGAAACAAACCACCAAAGAAAAAAAAAAAAAAAAAAAAAAACAACCAAAAACAGACTAAGGAGATAATGGCCGACTGATCCATAAATAATCTGTCAGCAGCCAAAAAAAACAACTAAAGCCAAATAGAAATGTATTTACCATAGCTTTTTTTTGGAGATCATTGTTTCTGTCAGTGCTTATAGCCACATAAAAAGACAACCATAAACGTATACACCTGCTGCACACCACAAATTTCAACATTGTGCAAATTTACAAGATAAACAAAATAGGAGTGACTTTGATAATATACTCAACCTATTACAGAAACAGGTGAGCAATAACATTTAAAGCTAAGATAAAGCTACGTTGCTCATGGATAGCTACAAACATAGGAGATATGTTTTTACTCAGTAAATTTTCATTAATAAGGGGAAGTGTCAAGTGTGATAAACAACAACTGACTTCGCTATTACATATCACCTTAGAAGAGAATGGATTGGATTTGGTTTTGCTGAAGATTTGTCGGTTGCACATCCATGACATAGATATCTTGTTTCACCATATCCCAAACATGTTTTGCTGGATTGAATAGCTGTGACGGTACAAGGAACATTTTTGAGAGGATTTGTGACATGTGGCATTATCCTGCTGGGAGTAGCCATCAGAAGACGGGCATGCTGTGGCCCAAAAAGGGATGGACATGGTCAGCAACTTTAGCCAGATAAGCAGTGAAATTTGAATGACCCCTCACCGTTACACCAATACCACCAGCCAGAATTGTTGGAACAGGGGGTGATGGATTACTTTCTTGATGGTTTCTCGAATCAAGATTCAATCCGAGCAACTGCTTTACAATTCTTGGCTGTCCATGTTGAAGCCTGTTTAAATTGTAGCCTTTAATTCCTGTTCTTATCTGACATGAATTGTGGGTCTTTTGCTGCTGTCGCCCATCTGCATCAAGGTTCGGCATGTTGTGAATTCAACGATGGTATGTAGCTAGATGTTATTTAAGCTGCTGTTCTATTTCATCTCAAACCAATCAGTCCATTTTCCCTGACCCCTGACCTTTGCAAGACATTTTCTGTATCAGAAAAATCATTGACTGAATATTTTGTGCAATTTTTATGCACAACCATCTCTGTAAAACTCAAGAGATGGTTGTGCATAAAAATCCCCGTACATCCACAGTGTCTGAAATCCCTTTCCCCAATTTGATGTTTTTTTTTAACTTTAATTCTAAGTTAAAAGTATAGATTAGGAAAATTACCTCAAAATTGCCACTCCCTGTTATGTGAACATGTAGATGTGTTTTCATTTCAAAGACCCAGGACATCTTGTCAAACTGCATGTCTCATCCATCTAAAATGTTATAGTAGAAAACTAAGTTTGTCCTTTAAAAGGTTGTTGTGCAAAGTAATAATTTTCAGCAGGGAGTCAATAGGGTGCTCAATTAAAATGTTCTTAGTATAGGATAATTGATTAAGTATTCTCAAATTAAAAGTTGCATTTATCTAATTTTTCAGTGCTTGATTATAAAGCTGCAATAAGAGATACATTTATTGATTAAATTTTGCACATATTTAATCAATGGCACAGGAGTAACTGACTACTACTTTCCAAATAAAAAAAGGTGGAAATTATGTATTTTTTACCCCTTTGCTGTACTGTATTAAAGCTGTATTTTTCCATAAGTGCACTAGGGTTCAATAGCAATATAGCAAAATAGGCTGATTACCAGACATTGCCATGTAAAAATGTGAACAAAGCAGCAAAGGCATCATTTAGTATCTTAAAATAGGCATGCAGTGTGTAGTAGCAAACCAACAAAATTATCACCAATTTGTACTTGTTGCATGGATATTCAGAGACAGCTGTGCTTTGATCTGTTCTAGAACTAAACTAAAAAGAGATAACATTCGTAAAACGATCTATTATCAGCTTGAAAATCTGTCTTTTCAGACTGAGAGCAGGTGATGTTTCATCTCAAAGTAGTGAATCCGGGAAAGTTTTTTTTTTTTTTTTCTGCCTGCATGGTTGATGAAGACACAGTCGCCTCCAGCTCATTTTTCACACCTCATTTAAATGTGGAGGCAGAGGCCATTGTAAGACAGCCGGGAGTTGTAATGACTCCTGCTATTTACTTGAAATCTACACACATATAAAGCAGAAAACTGTAGCTTATGTGTGTCAAGAGAGATGAAAGGTAAACAAAGCATGCACCTTGTAAAGCAAGATATAACCTGTGTAGACAAATGAACTCTCCTGCCAGTAGGTGGTGTTTTATTTGTGTAGTATATTTGTGTTATTCTTAGAACTATCACCTATTGCTCTTTGTTCCTGGCAGTTCCTTTTCTTAAAAGTGAATATTACTTTAAGCATCAGTCTTCTATTCATCTTTTGACGAGTCTATGGAATATGCTGGTTGTTGTGGTCTTAATTATTGTGGCAGTTCAATTTTAGAATTATTTTTTTTAGTATGAACTAATCTCTATAAAGCAATGCCCTAAGCTCCTACTGAGCGCTGTCCAATCCATCATGTGATAATTGAAAGATTATTTCACAACTGCAAAACTAACCAACAAGATTTCCTTTATAAGTCAAGAAGAGATGCAAGAATCTTCACCCCAGGTTTGAGAATAAGTTGAGCAGAAACAGTCTGTTGGAACAAACAAAACAAATGAACAGGAATCAGTCATGAGTCGTCCACTTTGCCTGGAGCGTCCAACATTTGAAAAAGAGAGGAATGACAATTCCCAGGAACAGGCAACACAAAAGGCAGATACAAATCAAGTGGAGCCACAGACTACTGCAGTCCTGAAAATAATCTGACAGGAAGAAGAATCTGTTACAATGACTCCAGACTTCCTGTGGAGAATATTCAGCCAGTGAAAATTGAACTGTTTGGAAAAAACCCCACTTCTGTCAGCAAGAAAAAGATGGATTAGATGATGAAGGTTATCACTCAAAACAGGTGTGTCTTGTAGTGCTTTGACTGAGTTAATTAAATTAGAAATAAATGGAATCTAATTAAACCTATGCATAACTCAGACTGACTTTGAATTCAAGTTGATAGGAAGTTAGAAAGTAATCCTTATTTACCCAAAGCTGATGTGTTGTAAATGTATGCAGTATAAATAAACCAAACTGGATCCTTACCTCTAAACTTCCCCTCATTATGGCAAAATGCAAACAGTGTGTGGGTGATAATAAGTCTCTGTCAGCAGAGAAGAACTAAATTTCAAATTTCAAGGAGCAGCTCTTTGCCGAGTTCATTCCTGCAACTCCTGTTAGTGGCAAAACAACAACACCTCTCACACCGGCTGAAGCTCATTGGCTCTTATGAAGTGAGGAAAATGCAGCAGTATCAGCATATTTTACAAATATATATATAAATTAAACTTTATCTTGTTAAAGTTGCCCACAATGAACCCTATAGGGCACAGGATGACGACTTATCCTGTGTGATAGTAGGATTATGGATAGATTGATCATCCGCTTTAATGAGGGTGTTGCTCATAGTTGTGGTGATGAAGAAAAAGCAGAAAGGTGAAGGTCTCAATTTACTGGTCCATCCATATTCCATCCCTCACAGATAGTAATAAGATATGGAGATATGAGTCATGATTAAAAAAACAAGATTCTTAATACGAGCAGATAACAGAAGTTTCTCTCATAGGATGCCCAACCTCAGAGGAAAAGTGTGGGGCTTCCTCGTCCATTTTGGGGTCAACAGAGCTGCTGCTTTTCAACATTACAGTGAGTCAGTTACAGCAGTTTAAAAAATGTGATTATAATGCTTCAGTTGCAGGATTCTGAGTCAGACCAAAATCAAAAAGCATCTTGTTCGACGTAGTTGCTCTGTTGTGTTCACAATTGCTATTTTTAAAATGTAATATTAGCTGTCATTATTTTTTTTAATCTTAACTTCATTTTTCAATTATTATCTAGCTATCTTATTTATTATCACTAATAGAACTTGAGTCATCTGAATAACATTTATCCAAGTTTGCAAATATTTAAATGTCTTTTCTAAATCTTATTCAGATGTTAAAACCAGTGGCTCATTTTACTCTCATATCTCCTTCAACCCAGGCACATTTATTCTGAGTGTCACTTTGTTTTTCACTTTTTGTTACTTTTCAGTTAATTTTTCTATGTTGTATTTCTGGTTGCTTTTTTTTGAGTCACTTCCCTAATCAGCCTTCCTCAGATCTCATCCCACAGCGACCATTCTTGTTATATCCTCCTGCTTTACTCCCAGTTCCAGGCTATTCCTTTGTGCTCCTTGATTCTCTCTCTTGATTGTTTGTTTTTATGGGCCTCTCACTACCTTACTTTCTCCTCCATACATTTTTCTACCATTTTTTTTAATACACCCTTAAAGACATCAGTCTGTCTGCCTGTTGTCTGCTTTTTATTCAAGTTATTCACACAATGTTTCAAGTAAATTTAAGCCTGATTTTCTTGTTGAATACCTTTGGGAAAAGTTGCTGCTCATGTGAACCTTGAACTGATTCAGATACATTTTATTTTGCAGTAAATCCACTGGCTGGCTGAAAGCTAAAACTGGGGCCAACAACATTTTCCTTCCATGTGTAGTCCTAGAACTAATCTGTGTTGTACAACTTCTTAATATCATCTATTGTTAAAAAACAGATTGTAAAGTTATTGTGGTGACAATACAGTTAAGTCCTGGTAATTTCTGCTTCTCTTTTCAAATGAGCAGCTAGAAAATCATTTATATGTTGTATGTCTGCTTGTTAAAAAAAATCCTCCTGGAGGACATTATTTTTATGTTATTACAATATGAGGGATTATAATTGTCTTCCCACAATTACCTTCCTTCCTCCAGAGGCTTTGTCACTGTGAAAGATTGGCCTCTAATATTAACCCAAATGCATTTAATCAACTGGTGCAGGTTCCTCATGACATATAATAACACTTGCAATTAAAAATGTATTACCTCTTTGACTGTCAGGCCGGACCGAGCTGCCAGATCGCGGTCAGCTCTGCCAGTGAGATTATCAGCCAGATTCAGCACCGTCCTCTCCTTACAGGGTTTTTGGGAAACACAGACACAGAAACTACAGTCAATAATCTCTAAGGTGCAAACATCTGAAAACCAGAAAAGTTGGTAAGATTACCAAAAGATTTTTTTTTCTATTTTTTTGCTAATTCCCAGAAGAACACAAATCATTTCTTTGTGGGGTTTTGTTGTACTGTATATTTTCAAATGTTTTTGTATCTTTGCACAAGCTTCTCACACCAAAGACGCTGGAGTTTTACCACTGACAGAACAGGTGTAGCCGAGTCAGGTGTGTAGGTCGCCTTGTTCTTGTAAACCTTTATAGCTCTGCAAACACGTTTTCACTTGGACTAAGATCTGGGGTTTTTTTCAATGGCTTCTCTGTAATGGAAATTGTATCCTATGCTTTCATACAAAAAGAATAAGATTGGACAACTCTCCTACCCTTTCACTTACAAGGGTAATTCTGTCTTTATTGACAAGTCTGCTGATATCACTTACTCACAAGACTAAGCAGTTCTATAACAACAGCGACAGACCAGAATCTCCACTGACAGGAATCTATAAAATACAGTCAGAAGGATTTATAGTTTTGTTCTTACCGTAGAAGAATTGAACAAGTTTGTTACTTCTGTTCATCCAAACTCTAGTCACAGCTACAGTGTTATCTTGCTCCCAATCTTTCCACTTTTTTCTCCTGTTTTCTCTCTAACTGCCATAAACCTTATTGAGGAACTGAGACCTGCTAGGTTTTGCTGATTAGATTCTAACACGGTCATTCTAGTTTTTTTCACTCCCAAATTCTAGAGGTAGTCTTAGACAAACACAAGATATACATAGGATTTTTTCAAATTTGAGTGATAAATAAATACTCTGTGTGACCAACCATTGCCTCTGTTATGTTTCTGACTAACTAAGTGAGGTAGTCAGCTCTGCATCCGCTGTCTGATGTAAGGACCAGCCAGTTTTGCCATTGAAGGAGTGATACAGCGATGGTGAATGACTTGTGAGATGAGCCGGAAGCAGGGTTTAAAAGTACAAACAAATTCAGAAATCATTTTAGATAAGAAGAGCAAGAAGGTGAGATTAATCAATTTAATTTCAAGTATTTACTAGGCAAACAACAGGTTCACTTCACTGCCTCATTGTTGTTTTGAACAGAATGGAGGAAGTGGAGGTGATTGGAGGGAGAGAGGTGGAAGGGAGGGAGGTGACATCGACACATAATGTTACTTTTGTTAATATTGTTTGCATCTTGCTGTCTGATTGGATTATTTTATTCATCTCAGTTGCTTCTGTGGTCAAGCTGTTCTGTTAACCATGGCAATAAGATAAGCATAATTGGATATTTGACTTCCTGCAGTTTGAGAGTGCATGAAAATACAGCATATTGATTTCCACTGTCCTCATAATGGAAATGATTTAGCTTCAGTGAAGAAACACTGACTATCATTGGCGCACCGGCATTATAATTATCGTGTGTGTTAGACGCCCTTCCTGGCTCCAATATTCTCCCCCGCTGAACAAAAGGCTCGCTCCGAATCGTACCATGGCTCTCTGCTGGGTTTGAGATGTGATGACTGGCACCTGCTGCTGGGATTTCTATTGGATCATGGTCATCAGCTTCCAGCTACCAGGCGAGAGGCCCCGGAAGAGAAGGAGGTGAGAGTTGGGGCTATTTTTTGTAACTCTTTATATTGACTGCACTGAGACAAATCATACGCAGGAGCCGATCCTGTCGGTTTATAGTTAACATTGTACTGATGAAACCTTTTCTACTTCACGAGTCAACTTTATATTTATTAAAATAGTAAATATCCAGTAATTTAGTCTTTAACAGTGAAAGGAAAGCCCTTACTGCAAAAACACAAAATCTTTCCAAATATTTTTGGTCTACTTTCTAGTACAAAATATAGGAGCTTGTTTTAAGTCAACAATTCCTTAATATTGATGAAAATTACTAAGCCATTGGGCAAGTTGTTTCACTTATAAATGTGCTGTCATAAATTAAATAATTCAACCTTTTTTAATCAATATTAAGGAATTACTGACTTAAAACAAGCTACTATATCTTGCTGAAAAGTTTCTTGTAAGTTAATTTTGTCATATTTCAACTGTGCTAAGATATGTGGGCTAGAAACTGGGGAAAAATACGACTTTGTGTTTTTGGAGTATTTTTATTGCATTTTTGGTCGATGGCACAAGCATGAAATACACAACATAGCCGGTATGTTCACCTTGGATTTTAAATTAGTTTCATCACACTCTGTTACTAGTGGCGCATTCATTATGAAAAGGAAAATGGAGCAACTTACCCAAAGTTTTGTTTGTTTGTTTGTCTGGACCTTCAGTATACAGTAGATAGAGCTAAGAAGAAGAAGACCAACCAGAGGGTTCAATGTCAGCACTGTGGTCAGCGCATCAAATCATTCTTAACATCATGGCAAGTCACGATTCTTGATCTTCTAAAGAGAACAACAAGATAGAAGACTAAGAATCGAGGCAAATACAATGTGTTGGGTATCTTAGTGGAAAACACGTCTCCACCAGTGATTGAACGAGATCTCTAATGAGGGCAGCTGGCAGGTATTAGGGATTGTAAATCAGTTTACTCTGAAGTATTGACAGCAAAAGTCATATTACACATCTTTATTATAGCTACAAAGTGTGACTGTAAAGTCTTGCATTTACATTTTCCTACTTTTAAAACTCATATAACAAATAAAATATACTTTATTTTTAGTCCAATTAATAAGAGACACATGTAGAAGATTATTCTTTGTAGATTTCATAATATCAACCTCCCCCACTATGCCTGGGTTGGCTGTTGTTTTTAATCTCCTGCTTTCCTCTGCCTTGCCTCAGTCTTCAGTGTTCCTGCATTAACGAGCTTGTGTTAGCGAGGCCTCTCAAGCAGCATCTGATTACGTGTGGCAGCCCGTAGTTTTGCTTTTCATATTTTCTCTGTTTTCCGCCAAGAAGAAACAGTGGACCACAATGAACAGAAGCAGGCGCCCATATCCTAATCAGTTGTGATTGTTTGGTAATTAATGGGATTTGTTAATTGGACCTGTCCTCCCAAGGGAAGTTCCCAATGAATCCTCAATGATCGCTTAGTTGACCCTCCTCCTGGAGTTACTTTTACTTCATCCCCCTCAAATGCTGTGATTTTTTTTTTTTTGTTATTGTTTTTTGTCTATTTTTGCTCACAGCAACAAAGCGGCTGTCGACAATCAGCACCTTTTAAATGTTTAATATGGCAAGACCAAGGCAACTAATTGCCACAGTGCTACCCTCTGCCAGGCCACCACAGTGAATATGCTGGAGTCGTAATTACAGTGGCAACTCCTCGCAAGCTATCCAATCAGGTTTGTTTTCTCTTCAAACAAGGAGTACCCTCTTGGTTTTTGTTGGGTAGAAGTCAGAGCACTGCTGCACGGAAGCAGACACGTTATTAGCCTGTTTGCTAACACCACAATGTCAGCAGCTGCAGGTGTTAACAGAGTCAAACATTCACATGGTGTTCACAGGGGAGGCATCAGGAGCATCGGGATGTTTATCCGGGAGCAAAAGATGCTCAGCAAATGTTGGCAAATGTACACAGTGAGCTCCCTTGTCATTTTTTATTATTGCACAAGCATCACAAGTTTGACATCAAAAGCGCACAGTTTGTTCCAGCCCTCCCCCCTCCACCTCATTAATTTGAAAAATATAGAATTTTATTAGTGCTGCTATAAAAGCTCCAAAATGTAAATATAACAAGACTATTAGTTTGAAGATCACATGTCACATACATTTTGAAAGTTAGCAGGATCTAATTTTCATCACTGGTCCATGTCTTTGAGTAATTCTCATAGTCAAGACACCAAACCTGGTGGTTGTTGTGTTTCAACATGTTTCTTTGTGAAGCTGTTTTCAGGGGACTCCTGTAACAATTACACTTTTTATTTGGGGTATTTTTGTTACAAGTATTTTTGGGATTCACAGAAAAGCTCAAATTTTACTGTGATTAAAAAAATAAATAAATGTAATGCCTGTTACTAGCAGTCTGTCTAGGGAGTATGCCGCTCCTCAACCAATGACTGATGATCCCACATGGCAGGTAGATGTATACAATGGATGGATGTAATACTTACAACACTGATATTAATTATTAAACATATTTTTTAATTTGACGTAAGTGTGATGTAAGAATTGTTGCTACGTTCTGCCGTTTCCTCCACTGGCCTCGTAAATCTCTTTCCTGTTGACAGGAGGATGTGATGTTCAGCTTTCTAAAATTTTAAAAGGTGCCACATGAAGGAGACGAGGAGAGACTGGTCAGGTTGATGGGAATAGCCAAGGAAATATACAGGACAATCTAGGAAGTAAACATGTTGCACTTGTTCCCCTTTGAGCAGGACCATAAGTGTTTAAAACCCTTTAACCTGCAACGGAACGCCAGTGTGCCATTTTTCCATTGTATTTTCTGGGGGTGAGGGTTAAGGGGTTAATGGAATACAAAAGCAAAGCACCCCCACAGAGTTTTGCTTTAATCTCAATGTGCACTGTGGGGATTGTGTGTTCAGGGCAATATGCTGGGTTAGTGTTTTGCAATACAAAGCATTTTATGTGTAAAAAATAAGCCTGGTCAAAGTCCAGATCTGAATCCCACTGAAAATTTGGTAGGGTTTGAAAACTGATGGCCACAAATACTTTCCATTCAATGTGACAGAACACTGGCAAAGAAGACCGAATAAAAGTTTTAGTCAGCAGTTGTTACGTTCTGCAATTAACATTGAAATTATTATTTGTTGCAACTTTGTCAGGTTGAAATCGCGTGCTAACTGATTAGTGACTAAACAAACCCCCGATCTGAGCGACAAGAGAAAAATGGGGCCTGTATAATCACTTCACATGGAGAAGGAACGCTAATCTGTGCATTATTCTTGTTTACAACAGTGTGCATCCTGTAATCTGCATCCCATTTTCTGAGATTTTATGTGAATGTTAGAACACTGTCATCCCCTCATTCAGAATTGTAACAAAAGACTTAAGAATATTGGGTGCAAAGCCGTGTGTTTGCGCTGACAAACCTGACATGACAGTAAAATGAGCCTTTTCCCGAACCTCGTCAGCCCTGCAGAGATTTGAATAAAACAAAACAGCGGCCTTGAAACAAACAGGATAATTATGGCCTCGAGTCTGTCTTCCTGCTTCTTTTATTTCACAAACGCCAAGCTGAAGAGAGTCGCCTCTTGTTGAGGAGCGGCGCCTCTCAAGAGTGTTCGCCAGCAGACGATAGGACTATGACAGATGAATAGAAATATTCTCTCCGCTGCACTTGTAAAAAAAAAAGTGAGACAACAGACGATTTGGGAGTTATGTAAGGGGTAAGAGAGGGGAGGGCGACGAGGATTAGCTGTACAGAATCTACATTTTAATGAGGATTGTTTTTCCGTATTCTACGGATCTGTTTCAGATAATCTGAAACACACCACACTGTGTAGAGACACAATGCTTCATCACTACATTCATGCAAAAATTTACTATTTGTTAAAATCGTGTGAACGTTTCTGTGAAAATTGTCAAGTTCTTCCGTTGTTAGTCCTAAGAAGAGCAGGTTGCCATAGCTTAGAGGTCTTGGTTGCTGACTCTCTCTTCTATGTTTCCCTTTCTCAAATTATCTCACCGTGGAACAGGTTTTACAACCTTTAGTCTTAGTAGACCAAGTCAGAAGGATTTGATGTTTATGGCATATAACAATCATTTACAAATTAGTAACATTTTCATGAGTCTCCCACTTGTACCGCAGTCACAACTGTCTGATTTTCACTTTTTGGTAATTCTATTAATGTAATTCTCAAACTCTTCTCAAACTTCTTGCTTCCAAAATACACAGAAGTAGAAAATGTTGATACCACCCAAATGTGGTAGAAGAAGAGGTGGCTGCAAGCACCAAGTAACGTTTTATTTTATTTTTTTCACAATTTTATAGCAAAAACAATTTTCTCTGCTGAACTCAGATGTTAAGCCCATGTTAAAAACTTCCAAAATGTTTGTGGCACAACTTCACCTACAAGTTGCATAAAGAAGGTCAAAGATATGGTAAGGATACGACTCCAGCAACACTTGAAGTGATAAAAACAATTTCATTTGTAGACAAAGGCATTTTGGCTTGTAATTTTCTTTAGGATCATTTCAAATCACCGAAAACGTGTTTAGATGAGAAAGTACAGATGTAGAAAAAAATTCAAGCAAACTAATAACACACTCACACAAACAGGTTGAGTGACCAATCAGGATTCTTGCTGACTAGCTGAATCAGATTGTATTTGTCACAAGCAGTTATGCTAAATGGTCACTAAAATCATAGCTTTTTTGTTTTTGTTTTTTACAAAGCAAAACACGAAAGCCTCACAATTTTGAACATTTTCCATTTGTTCTATTTAGTATCTTGTGGAATCATCTTCAACCATCAGTGAAACGATATTTTTCATCCCAGCTATGCATCACTTTGTTCCTGGGGGTCCTTTCATGACAACTGATGAATTAAAGTAATATCCTAAAATAAGCCCACTGTTAGGAAATTTGGTTATGGGACATGCTAATATAACATCTGCAATATTAGGTCATTTATAGCTACTTAGTTTTAATTAGGGGCCGCTTTCTGTTTTATATATATAAATATATATATATATATTTGTGCCAAACAAAAAGAATCAAAATAAGTCAATGAAATACAAAATTATTCCCACAACTGTAACATGGTTCGTTTACATGCACAAATTTGAAAAAAAGAAGGAACAAAATAATTACAAAATGAGTAAATTAACCCAGGAACAACTTCTTCTTTCTATTTTGCAAAATAAATTAGTAAATTATTTTCTCTATATAAGGTCTTGGTATGCCAGATGTGTCCAACACTTGCTTTCTGCATTTGAATCTTTAAGTCTTACACTCCAAAACAGACGGATTCTTTAACAATTCTGCTGATGTTTATTTGATTTGCATCAACAAGTATAATGTCTCACAAAAGTATATTTAAAAAACCAAGTTAACAATACAGCATCTGTAAGAAAGAGCATTCAAATAAGATATTTTCTCTAGCATTGAGTTTCGATCTAAAGAAGTTCATAGTCAAACAAACTTAGCATAAAACAAACACAAGGACTAATTATCTTTCCGAAACAAGAAAACTTTAGTCAGAGTCCCGTTGAGGGAAACAACCACAAATCCAGCTTCGGATCACAGCTCACATCAACAAAAACGTACACTGTGTCCTCTGTGTTTCTTATTTCATGCTTGGATAAGGCTAGAAATGTCTTTAAAGGAGTCCATTAATGTTGTTTATTGAAAATTTCTGTGAGCACCCTGTAACCAACATTTCCCAGAAGCTTTTGAGAGTTGTTGTTAACACGTCAACGGTGGAGGGGAATGATGTCTCTGTGGTTTGTTCAGATTTCAGCCAAAGAACAAAGAGCTTAATTTAATGGATCTTTTTATGTTCCTGAACCAATCATTTCAGTTTGTTTTGAAACTTGTTGGTTTTTTAATCTCATATCTGCCTCGGTGGGGCTTTTTCATGTGAAAAAACAAAAGCATAGCTCATACCTTTGCATGGTCATGAGGCAATGGTGCAATGACAGATTGCATTGAGTTGCAAAAGTTAGCAGGAAAATATGCAATTTAGCTTTAGCGTAATTTTGCTATCCAAATCAGGGAAGCATCGCATACCTAGAATGTAAAAGATAAATTATTTTCTGCATGTGATCTGACTCAATGGTATGCTTTTTGCAACCACAATAAAGCCAAAATATAACTTTTTTGAAGTGTAAAGATGTTTAGCCGTCAAAATAAAATTCTGCTCCTAAAGTCTTGGAACAGTCTGAACTGGAGATTTTTTTACAATGTAGGAGGATTATTCAAAGAAATCCTGGGGGTTTCAGTGAGAAACAGGCTGATGAATTAAAGAGGAAGCTCTTCTTTTGAACATGGACAGCAGCTTATATAGTATTTGCTTGCACTTAGTTCTTGAATGAATCATTCACTCGTATAATTTATTGACTGGCACCTATGAATGATGAATGACCGGGACACAGCCTTTGGCAGGAGCCGGAATCCACAGAGGGCCAAGTGGGAACAAGGAAGCTGGAAAATAAGAAAAACAGGCGGCCATAAATAAAACAGCTGTAATCGCATACTGCTGTCACAAATCCCAGAACAAAGACGGGCATCTTTCTTCCCTGAGAGCAAACAGAAAAACAACAGTCACTCAGAAAGAAACATGGCTGCATGCCTCAAACACACCTTGACAGTTCCTATAATTACACCTCATCCTACAACAGAATAAAGTTCCTTGGACAGAAATTTACTGCTGAGGGTTTAATTTAACTACCTTGTCTGATAGGTCAGCACAGAACTTTTTAAACAAAGAGGAAAAAGTAAAAATATATTTCCTGAATGTCCAATCAAGGGGGGGAGGTAGAATGCCAAACAAACATTTAAGCCTAAAATCTAACTAACAGCCCGTAACCAAAGCGAAGCAGTGAAATATAAATCTGAAAATTATTAAGAGATTCTGTTGAGTTGCTACACAAGTCTTTTAGAGCTAAGTTTTTTTTAATTATTTTTTATTTCCTGCATTTAACCAGGTAAACCACGCTGAGATCCAGATCTCATTTTCAAGAGGGACCTGGGCAGAGATCTGCAATCTGTCTGGTATTTATTTTTACCAGCGAGAGACGTCCAAAATCAGTGGCCAGTCAGGGGCAAACAGGAGTACCCAAAGAACATCCAGACATTCCTTAAGAAATACAATAAAGAACAACATCATCCAGAATTTGAAACGGCATTATTCAAATGTGACCTCTGAGCTCCTTTCGGAAAATCAAGTGTGGAAAATCAAAAATAGAAAGTATTGAAAAAGGCTAACATCTCTTTTTATCTAGATACGAATGACTTTCAGGTCTAAGATGAACTGAAATAAATTATGTTTTTTTTATTGTTTTGTTTTGTTAATATATGTCTTACAGCATATAAACAATACTATCGTCCTTTCAGTCTGGGGTTATTAAAAATTTCTTAAACAACTATTGTTTGAGAAAAAACAGGCAGCCATAAACAAAACAGTTGTAATCGCATGTTACTGTCACAAATTACTGTTACTTATGATGATATATATGTGACAGCATAAGTATCAGAGACCAACAGCTTCTTGTTGATGGCCTTGTTTGTCTCCAAGCTACTTCATGACATTGAGTTGGCTTTTTAAATTGTTGCCAAAATTTTAACCAAATCAAAATAAAATTTACAGTCGCTGGGGTCTTTGGAGTGGATTTTAAGATGATGTTTGTTGAGTGCAGAGCTGCTAGAACTCCGCTGATCTGTTTAATAAACGCCGCACGTGTATTAAATTAAACATTGTTTGGATAAGTTGAAGTAATTGTTTTAAACACACCATGGTCGTTCACTTGTCCTGAGTAATACCTGCTCTTTGATTGCCTCCCTTTACTCAACAACATCTCAGCCAAATCTCAAAGCAGATAATTAAACATTCATGGTACTTAGGAGATGTCTACTCTCCCGTCTGATTTGCCTGCTCTTAGTTTCCAGCTATACACATTTGTCAGAATAAATTACCTTCCATTTATGGAAGACGAGGCATGCAGTAAGCAGAAGGGACTGTTTCTTTTTATTTATTTTTTTAGTTCACAGCTTGTGTCTGCCAGTTTACGACTCTGCCTCTCTTCTGTTTTTTTTTTTTTTTCTGAGCCTCTTCCTTGACACTGCTCTCCGCTGAGATGCTGCTTACTTTGCACATTTCTGCCAAGGACTGATTCCTCTTTGTCGCACATGTCAGGGTGACAAAATCACAACCAAACAGCAGCATCTCCACTCATACTCTCACTGCCATTTCCTGCTCTTGGTTTGTATCGCACGTCGCTGAAAGTTTCTGCTGCGACGCTGACCTCTTCTGTGAACCGAACGCCTCGATCGTGGATTTGCTTCCACAGAGGAGAAAACCCTGTGATTCATAAGCATCAGAGGACATCTATTCATGCACCAGGCATAAATAAAACATAGGAGAGTTGATGTGCAAGGCAGGTGGATTGTACCAAGGATTATTTCTGCAGAGATATGCTTCCCGGTATGAGTTGGGGGAAGTGGCATATTTTGGGTTGTCATGCACTAACTGGGCTAATGTAGATGACACCTGTTGGAACCTGCACCTGTCTCAGGATTCTCCCTGCAGCAAAAATACTTCTTTTTCCTCTCCTTTTTCTTAATAAAATCTGTTCAGCAGAGGGAGAATGAAGTAAGTGGATGATAACTCATCAACATACAAAGAAGCTTTAGTACAACAGAACATGAAGACTGTTCAACCTCCCAAACTCCTTTAAACCTGTCCGCAGTGAGGTTGTATAGTACACAAATATTCTTCAAATATTTTAACCCTTCTAAGACTTAGAATTATAAAGGCTTATTTTTACAGTCTTGTATGCTGCACAGCCCTTATTTGGAGCATGCATTTCAATAACCAATACATAAATACAATCCTTAAAACCAGGTCTTTCACAATTTATATGTTATTAATCTATAACAACAAAATAAAATGCTAAAAACTGCTGAGAAAAATCACAAAAATGGAATTTGGTTCATAATTTTTTCAATATATTGCAAATATAACAATTTCCTTACTTTATTTACCAAATTTGTCAATACAAAAAGCTTCAAAGAGGCTTTCTGTATTTTGAGTTTTTGCAGAAGTTAGCTCTGGCCGTCCGTAAACAGTTAAAATATTTGAAGAATATTTGTGGTTGCATGAATTTATCATAAAATTTATGCAAAGAGTGAACATTTCGACTCTTCAGTTTACTTCTTCATAACTTTGCTACACTTGGAAAATTTTTGGACAACATTCTCAGAGATGGTGACCCATTTTTCTATTTTATCCGCACTTGGTGATGATCACGGTTGTCTGACTGTAGCTTGTCCATCTGCTTTTTGTGAACTTATCACAGGCTCTCTGGAGAGGCTTAGTGTCCTTATCTCTGAGTCATTTTATTATCACTTTTGATTTGAGATAAAGTTCTCCATCTGGTTTGGAAAATCCATAAATCATCCTGTATTCTTCCTGGATTGCTGAAATAACTTGCTATTTTCTTGGAGGAGATTTTTATTCCGCTCTTTAGTCACTTTAGTGTTCTTAGATGGAATTAGGGAGACGTCCTCTCCTACATAGAAGAAATGGCCCAACATGTGGATTGTTTTATGATATTTTATTCTCAGTAAAACACAGGCCTGGTAGTAGTTGTCATATTTTCTTCTATGAACATCCAAACAAACAGGAGAATTCATCAGGGAAAATTACTTTTGTCTTCTGAAAAAACTAAATGGGTCTCTTGTATCTCGAATAGAAGTGACTTATTTGCTGCCCTTTGTGTCCAAAACCTCTTGACCCCTCTGTGCAGGTGAACATTACTGACTGCCAGAGTTGTACAAGCTTTGCAAGAAAGGCAATATGGCTCTGCAGCACCCTCCTCAGGAGGAGACAGTGATGGATAACCTGGAGTTCTTCTTGACTATCACCTTAAAGGAATTAATAATCCAGGAACTTTTCTTTGTTTTTGGTTAAAAACTGTGGCTACCTACAGTAAATAAATTACTTCTTTGCATTATTAGCTGAGGTTCCACTGGAAAAGAGAGACTTCGGTGATATTTACTTGCTAATGTAATGTTAATATAGTTGATTTATATAATAAACTATGTTTTTAATTTGTAGCTAAGACCATAATTCCAAATTCAACACACAATAAAAGCTTTTTGTCCACAATAGCGATGCAACTATCATTGATAAAATGGTCATTAAATAGTATTGTGCTCCTTAATGAAAATGTTGCAGGCTCCTTTGCTGTGGAAGTAGCTCTTAGTTTAGCAGTGCTTCTTCAGAATCGTTTCATGTTCACTGGGGCTTCATAACAATGAACTCAAAAGGGCTTTAAAATGTATATATAGTTCCTAATAATCTTGCAAAACTTTCAGCTTAAAGAAAGAAGAAACTACTGTAAGCCCTATGTGTAGGCCTGAGAGCACTACAACATAACCTTATTTTTATATTATCAATATAATAGATGCTGCTGAATGCCTTCCGCTGATCTAAAACGCTTATCTCCAATTTTAGCTTTACTTCACCGACTCCTTGTTTACTAAATAGATCTAAATTTCTCCTTTTCACATTTAAAGCTGTTAATAATCAAGCTCTGTCACACATCGGAGATCTCACCTTACTAATCTGGCACTTTCCTCTCAAACTGTAGGTTTATTGGTCGAAAGTGCCAAAAGTTTCTAAAACTAGAACTGGAGGCAGATGTTTTTGTTATCAAACTCCTCTCCTGTAGAACCAGCTCAGTTTTAGACCACGTGGTAGATACCCTGTCTACTTCTTAAAAGAACAGCCTTTATTGTCCTGCAAAGGGGACATACGTATAAGATTAACAACAGCAATAATAATAGTAACAATAATAACGTACTGTACAGGGTTATAAGATGAAAGAATACTCAGCAGGTATTAGAAATAGAAATACTGGACTTACAATCCAAGGGATGTGCAAATGAGTCAGATTAATCTTTCAAAATGTATTTATACACAACGCACTGAAGACCAGGCTTAAAACCTTCATGTTACATAAAGCTTATACAAAAGATAGCTAAGTTAATCTGATGTTTCTCTGTAGGTTTGACACTATAGGCTTAGCCTTTTGGAGGGAATGTTGAATTTTAGAAAGTATATTTTCTTTAATTGTTTGTATAACCTAAAAAAGAAATTATTACTTTGTCTCAATGTCCTTAATCTACTTTTGCACTAAGTTTTTTTTTTTCTTTATCAACTTTATTTAAAAAAATAAAATAAAATCTTAATATTTTCAGTCAGGCTTTGTATATTTGTTAATTTGAAGAGTCTTTTTAAGAGTTTCAGATGTAATCTATGGACATGTAAGATGATTAAAATCATAACCCAGAGCAACTGCATATTTCGTATTGACTAGATGGCATCTGATGATGGAATGTTCCATTCCGTAATTTGAAACTTCAGAGTTTACTTTGCTTCAGCCAAAAGGCTTGAATACTTATTTGTACTTAATGATTGACTCAGATTCGGCCCTCATGTATATATTAAATTAAAATAAAATGAAAAGTCACATTTCAGATGGGAACACTGATTTTAAAATGCACCAGAAACAGTAAAACGTAAATATAAGATGTTCCCAGGGTCAGCAGGCCTGAACCCAACACAGTTCACACTGAAACCTACCTCATACCAAAGATGTGTCTCTCTTGGCTGAATTTTAGGGTTAAGTCTCAGAGTTCCAGTGGCTGCAGGGAGCAAAATCAGGTATCATGCTGATGACCCCAAACTCATCCATAACACTAATTGGACAAAGTGACAGCTCTGGGCCTTTGGGTAATCAAAGGATGAGAACAACAAGCACTGCCTTTTTTTTATTTATTTATTTTTATTTTTTGAACCCTCAGCAATGGGGGCAGTGCTTGGTAATCAAACCTGAGTGCTACCTGATTGGTCAGCTCTTCTTCATTTCATCTCTATCATCTTCATGTTTTATTTTTCTTTTTTTTCCACCAGATTGTAAAATCTCAGAAAAAAATCTATTTTTGAGCCTTCAGGACTTATGTGGATAAAACAAATTAAATATAAAGCAGTGTGGTTAATATTTCCACACAGATGAGAAGACATGTTTGTGTGCGTGTGCATGCGTGTGCGTGTGTATGCGTGTGTTTTTAAGCCTGGTTAACTGCTCACAGCTGCAGGCTGTTCGTGCTTCTGCTTAGCTTGGTGCTGTAAAGCAAGTGGAAATTCGATAAATGAAGGTAAATGCACTGCTGTCCTCCCCCGCTCCCTGCCTCCCTCGTTAGGACCCCTCTCACCTCCCTGTAGGGAGCTGAGGCAGCTATCGATTTTCAGAGCCTGGCTTGGAAGCCTCCAGTTTTAATTAGAGGTACCTTGATAACAAACAGGAACAAAGATTCATAGATTGCCTTTGTAAGCAATCATATGTACATGTTTTTCCTAGTTTGCATTTTTTGTTCTTTTTACTTAAAAAAAGCTACCCACTTAATCTTTAATAAGTTGTATAGGTCTGTCTCCTCACAACATCACAGTTGCAGCAGTTAGTTAGCAGATTTTCCAGTTTTCGCAAATTATTCCTGCCAGCCTAATCTGCAGCAGCATCTCTCCATGTTGCGAGCTCCTAGAGAGTTTTCTGGCCGCGGCGCCATCCAGCTGGACCTGTCCCTCGCCTCTTCATGAAACTATATCCTGGGCTGCATGTTGGTCAGCCGCTGTGCTTGGCAGAGCACAGCATTTGGCCACAGAATAGTCAAATCTGTTCCACATTACTCCCTGTTGCACTTCCTGTTTCCCCCGGTGTGTGTGGAGAAACAGCGATTGGACACGTGGAGATGCCAACAGCATCCAACGCCGCCGGGTACGCCTCACGCCTTCCAGCGCTAATGTAAAACCTGGCTTCTTGTGCTGCAGCACAACGACACAGCAGCTGTTTAGTCAAACCTGGACACAAAGTTGTTTTTTTTCTTTTGTTTTTTTTTCAGTCAGTCTGCTAGTGCTATTCCCCACCAGATTTTCATGAACAAATCCAGCTGTCAACATACGGTGACTAAAAATGAGTCCTGTTAGGCAGAACAGTATGACCAGGTGAGGGGAAAAACAGTGATTATCTCTTCATCGTGCACCTGTTAGTCAGAGAACATTTTGTTCTCAAAGCTGGTGCTAGAAACAGAAAAATATATAAAGACATGAGAATTTGTTCAAGTTTTGAAGGCTAAACGATTGGTCAGTAATTATTGTGGAGTATTCCTGGCCTGTACTTATCTGTTTCTATCAAAAGTGCTTGAAGAAAGGAAGAGGTGAACTTTCTCACTGATGCATGTGAAGGTCCAGCAAATAAGTGAAATCAGCTGATGTTATTTTTTGCTAATGGGGCCACATAGCTGCATGCCAGCATGGGTGTCTATGCTGACAAAAAACTGACAGTGGAAGATGTTGGCCTAGTTTGATGAATTATTTGTATAGCCAGGTATTTATCTCTCAAGCAAACCCTATTTCCAGTTGCTGAACCAAAAGTGGTTTGAGGAGCATAGTGATGAGTTCAGGTGTTGACTTGATCTTCATATTCAGCCTAATTGAGGATTTGCTGAATGATATGGAAAAATAAATGCCATCCCTGGACATTCAATCTTGCAAGTTACAGAACTTGGAGGATCTGCTGCTGAGTGCTACGTACCACAGCACACCTTCAGGTGTTTGGTGGATTTCAGGTCTCAAAGGTTCAGGGTTGCTTGGCAGCAAAACGAGGACCAACACCATTATTCATATAGTCAAATTGTTTTTTACAAAGGTTAGAATGAACAAAGAAAGCATCAGCTGGATTCAAAGGGTGATCCAACTACAGTTGGTGTGTGTGCATTGGTGTGTGTGTGTGTGTGTGTATGTGTGTGTGTGTGTGTGTGTGTGTGTGTGTGTGTGTGTGTGTGTGTGTGTGTGTGTGTGTGTGTGTGTGTGTGTGTTGCACTAAGGAAAATTTTCGAGTGGCTAAATGACCGAGCATGTATATTTTTTGGAATATGGAATAAAGTCAGTGAACCTGGAGAGAATCCAAACATATAAGTGGAAAACAACCAAATTCCAGATAGAAAGACCCGAGCTGGGATTACAGTCTATGGCCTTCTTGCTACCAAGCAACTATGCTAACATGTGTTTCACTGTCCAGACACCAAAAGAGTTTTATGCTTGACTAAAATTGAAGAATCAATTTGAGTTCACAATAAAACTGCTTCTGGATCTGGGTCTGGGCTGTTCACGCAGATCAAAGCTGAATCATGTACATCCAAAGTTCACCACTTGAATATGTTGAACTGAAATGCATACCTCTCAAAATAGACTGTTTCACATTTACCAAAATTCTAAGATGTCATTTAAAACATTGAAGCTTTGGAGGCACAAATCGTTCAGGAACAACCACTATGGTTAAAGAAATATATTAGAAGCTACACCATTTCTTTAAGCCCCTTTATTTTTGCTGCGTTTGTCACCTGTAAGATAAGGTCTGGACCAGAATCAGCTTTCATCAGATACATGCAGTACAACATAACTCAGTACACTCAACAACTTCAGTATAAATGTTAAAGGTCCAGTCAGAGTGGCACATTTTCAGTTTAGTGGGCTGGACAAAAGTTTTTCAATCAGTGGTTAGACATCTGAGATTTGTAATATTAAAATTTTGCATATTTTATATGGTTCTGATTTGTAAATTTCACTAAATAACATCTGAAAATATATGGAATATGTACTAGAGTTGTGTATTTATGAATAGTTTTGAGATAGATTGCAACCGTGATGATGAAAGCAAGAAGCTAATGACGCCCAACGTAGTCTAAGCTGCTTCTCAGCTCAGCCACGTTTACAGGGAGCGGTGGTCTACATGGTTAATGACTGCTGTTTGTGTCACTGCTCACTTCAAATTAGAGTCTGTCAGCTGTACAATGAAGATGATTCCCCAGAAGTGGTGTGAAAAGTCCTCTGCTTAATCTGATCCTAAGTGTAATGAGATTGTTTAATTACCAAAAAGGAAAATCCTTAATCATCCCCCTGCTCTTATCGCTCTTTACGTCTCAAGTAATGCCTCGGATTTAAATTTGGATCCGCGAACGGCCTCGACTGCGAACCTTCATAAGCTCAGAGAAAAGCAGCGTTCACTCCTGTTTATCTTTCAGAGCCATTAAAGTCACGGAGACATGAAATGACTCTGAAGCGTTAAATTACATACTGTACAAGTTTATGGATTAATGTTGCTCTGGTTGTGACTGTGCTCCCTTCTCTGGAAGCCTATAAGAGCCTATTAAAATAGCTTTCTGCAGAAAGTGAATTAACGTCAGAATTGAAGAAGCTCTGCTACGTTTCAGACTGTATTGCTTCCTTTTATGCACCTACAGCTTTAACCAGTAAAATCTCAGCAGACTTAGCTTTATTTGTATTTACATAAACTCTTTCTGAGCCATTATGAAAAAGGAAAGAGTTCAGGATGAAGCAATAAAAGCACAATGAAAATTGTACTATAAAAATCCAAATAAAGACTGTGATAGCCTCATATATTACACACAGTTATGGTGAAAAGTAAAGTTTTTATGTGTCACAGCATAACAAAAAGTTGTGTTTAAAATGAGGCAAGGCCAACTTTAAAGAAGTAAGAAAGCATGGCTTATTTTTGCTTCTGTAGGACATCAGAAGCTAAACTTTCAGGATTCTAATTCTAAAGGTGATATCAGAAATCTAGCTACTGTGGAATTAGGCAGCTATTGAAGAACAACAGAAACAGTGGATGGCTCCAATATCAGCACTTGTTAGGAATGCAGAAATGGCACACATAGCTGGCCATGCAACCAAACCGATCATGGCGGTCTCGGTTTTCCTGAACAAACCATGTCAAGAGAGGCATGCCAAGGATTACAAAATCCCATGGAAAATGATTATTCTGACTTGACACTTGAAATACACTTCATGCCACGCCATTGATACAATGGGAAGTCTCCCATTAACACCATAGCTGAGACATCTGCATTTGGAGCTATGCCACCACTCTGACTTCAACATAAACTCTGCTGTTTTGTTAGAGAAACGTAGCAAACAAACAGCATCAGGAAGACCACGGTCCACAGCCGAAAGGTCAAGGAGAATGTGAGGAAGTTTAAAGTCTTATTAACTAGGACTACAGTGGTGGTTCAGAGCTTTTAACATCTCACAGAGTAGTGCCCTATCCATTATCTGAAATGGAAAAAGCATAGCGCAACTATAAGCCCTTATACTGAGAGGGCAAAGGAGCATTAATCAGAGAAGCATTGCACAGGCTGTGTAAGTCTTGAAGAGCAACAGAGATCCAAATCTCTGGTAGAAGATTCTGTTGAAGGGACAGCTATTAGCAATGAATTCAACAAATATGCCTTTAATGAACATCAAGAAAAAAGCCAATGATAAGTAATTGCCACCGGAAGTCTTATTTTAAGTTTCCTACAAGTCAAGGAGCAGGCACTGGAAGTGAAAAGAAAGTGCTCTAACTCAAATTAGACCATCATTGATTTTGCTGGCTTACATCCAAAGCACTTTGTAGAGAACATATGCCACTACACATCTCACAACATGCCCACCACAAAACCTGCTGATCTCTGTCCACTCTGATTGACCTTAAGGGACGAGCAAAGGAAATAAAATTGTCTGAATTTCAGTCTCCAGAAGTGGACTAAATTTTCTTTAAAAAAAAACTCTGTACGTTTCACTTTCAAAGTTGTCCTTCCTTAATATCAATTTATGACATAACATTTCATAACATAAGTTTTTGATTTTACTTTAACTATGTACTTTGTTATTGACAAGTAAAAAACAACCAAGGGATCTAAAACACATCACAAGGCACTGTTCATAAAGAATGTTTTAAATGTGAATGTTCAAGCAAAGTACTGAGTCAAGACTGGTGTTGCATTATTGGCATATTTCATAGGTAAAGTAATTTTCTTCTCAAGAAATAGAAGAAAAACAAAAGAACAAAAACACTGAAAACTATAAACAATGTAAAGTGAGGACAAGATCACTAAAGGTGTCCTTGGTGCTGAAGAAATTGACATTTTTATGGTTGTAACGTTGCAAACTGAATAAACCTTTCAATTTACAGGAATAATTTAGCAAGTAATTGTAAATTAATGACAATTTGCAGTCATCGTATTTGGGTGTTTACAGAAATGCAGGCTGCACATATGAAAACTTTACCTTTGAAACATTCAGGCATCTGAATGAACTATGGTTAAAAAACAACACCGATATTCATCTACTTGGGACTTTACCTCATCCATAATAATCTTTTTAAAAAGTCTATTGATATAAATGTCAAGGGCTCATTCAGCTGTATTCTTATTAAATAAAATTTGGGTCTGTAAACCTTCCTGCTCTTATAATTCGGTTACACAATGACAATAATGATGAAAAGAGGAGGTCACTGTCAAACCAATAACTGGAAGATAAATCACTTTGGAATCGACAACCAAGATGCATTTAGGTGGACTGATCGGACTCGGAAGCCACTTTGACTCCCTATTTATCTACATATTTGTGAAGGTAAACATTAGAATGTTTAACTTCCGTTATCTGGTGTTTGCAGGAAAATGACTCCTGCGCAGCTATGTATCCATTTCATACATTCCTCAGAACGTTTTCTTCAGTACCAGATTCTGCTTTCCATTTTCTCTTTCATATAGACACCAAACAACAGATGATACTTGGAAGCTCTGGGATAACGCTGTGTGACTTAGCAAATCAAACTGGGACTTACCCAAGAGTTTTGACTCGCCATCATAGCGCAACATGACAATGATTCAAGGCTGCCATTCGTTCAGACAAGAGAGTCAAACATGTCACCAACTTTTGAAGCAGGACACTTTTCTTCTGTTTCTTTTTCCTTTTCCTTCTTTTTCATTCCATTTTTACTTGCTGAGCTGCATAAGAGAGACTCCAGCCTCAGCACATCTTAGAAAGCCCGGAAGATGAAATGTTCCACTTCATGCTGCCGGATAAAAAACTGAAAACGCACCAAAATGATCACTTCCACCATACTGCACAATGCGGCAGGCCATAATCAAAGTTTCTGACTTACTCAGCGATTCAGCCACAACTCTGGACAAACTTGAAGAACTTCCTTGATGCTTTTACATGTGCAAGCCTCAACGAAACAAGTTACCAAGCAAAATGAAATCAAACTGACAGGTTATCAGGAGCTGGAGTTCAGTTCTGGAGAAGAACCCAGATAAAAATAAAAAAAATAAAACCTCAACACAACTTCTTTTAAGAGTCGTTATCCCGTTCCTCCAGGGCAGGGACCGGAGCAGGGTAGAACAGAGAGTGGAAGATGGGAGACGAGGGTTCCTATTCGCCACGCTTTATGAGCTGCAGATTGTTAAGTGTCAGGCTCCTGGTGTGCAAAGTTAAGAGGGGACAACAAAAGGCATCTGCAGAGCCAGAGCTGAGATTTACAGCACAAGAAGACTGCCGTCAGCAATAGGAGTCAGCTGCTCGCAACATCTGTATGCTCAGACTCATTCAGCACTTTTATTCAAGAGTTGCATCTGTGGAAAATTAAAGATGGATTAAGTATTTCTGAGGACCAGATTTAAAACCACATTTCACACAAATGATAGGATGTTACAACGTGAAATCAGAAAAATGTCTCGGTTAAGGTTTTAATAGTTATTAAAATTTCAATAATTCTGACTTTATGCCACTGGAGACAGTAGAGCCAAGATTTTATTTATTTATTTATTTATTTATTTTTTGATAAATTAGTCCATTCCTGCATTTCAGACTTGAGCAAAGTTCCTTCTTGCAAACTTTCAAATGTTCTGACATTAAGTGTTACTAAAAAGAGTTTCAGGCTCAAAAATGATAAGATATTTTTTTCACTTCTGATAAAAGTGCTGCCCAGGATAAGGATCTCCAAATCTAAAGCTGAGAAAACACTTAAACTTGCTATGAACCTGTTGGTGCTAGAAAGAAACAGAGAAACTAGCAAGAGTAGAAGTAGAACAAGGTCAAATTGTAACTCTGAATTATGGGTGTATGAATATTTTAATAGAAAATTTCCATCCATCCATCCATTCATCCATTCATCCATCCATCTAAATGGAAAACTATCTGTTTGAACAGGGCTTCAATTTTGTCTGCACATTGAAGTGATTTTCATGTATGTGGATGGAGCCAATTCAAACCAAATTTCATCATCAACATCTCCAAAAAGCTACAATATTCATTACTTGATCACCAATCTGGTTCCAAGACTGCACCAGTCAGTCTGAAACTTTTTCTCTATTTCTTTTTCAATTGTATCCAACTATAGCTCGATACTTTTGAAAAAAGCTTCACTTGATATTTTAAGAGACATTTAAGATTGCCTTTAGTTGCTTTTGGGGGACACACCTTAAAGATTTTTAGATCAAGCAGCCAAGTTTCAGCTCTCTGTCCTCTGTTAGCTGCAGCTACTCTTTACAACACTGTAAAGAGTAGCTGCATAGCTGGGACAGTCTGAGACAGGCTGCCTGGGCAAATTGGAGCTCAAATAATACATTTCAGGAAACTACCCAGGGTTGTAGGCAGTTGCTTCTTATACCTGCACAGATTTCAGCAACATGTCTGCTGCTGTAATACAAAATCTGTCACACAGTGGCAATATATTGTCACATTTTGTTTCGTGCATGCCTTGTTTTGTGTAATTTATCTGAATATAAAACCCTGATTTTTTTTTCTGGCCGGGTCATGTTCTACAGCAACAGAACTCAACCATGCCACACAGGAAGCTCATTTTAACTCCTTGTATTTCCTTCACAGTATTATCAAATAATCATAATGTTGGGTCTTAACTGTATCTGAACTTTTCTCGCCTGTGTAAAAAGGCCAAGAAAGAGTGATCCATGACTCCAACTGATGATTAGTGGTAAACCTTTTAATGTGAATCTTTTCTTTTGATTATCCATAAAATGGTTACATGTCTGAAACTTTTAATCTAAATAGAACCAACCATTGTGGCTACAGTGATAGATTACTAACTTTTTTTTTTTAAATCTCTGGGCTAGAGAAAACATGGTAAAAATGAAAGGTAACATTTTTAACATGTTTTTGATTGGCTGTCTACTGTAAAACTCTTGTTGTTGAAAACCTGCAGGGATCTTTCACAAGTTTCTCAGAGATAATCAATACAGGAAGCAAGAGGAGTATTCAGAATAAATACAAAGACTGAAATAAGAACCCAAGGATTATTGGAACTGTTTGCAATTACACAAAAAAGAAAAAAGGTTTTTCTGCTTTTACAATGGGATACCTGTACAAATGGTCTCTCAACATAATAAAAGACACCTGCAGTCTACATCTTTTCCACGTTTGTTCACCCTACATTCTCATCTGGCAGAATAAGTGGCTTCATTTATCCGGGGATCAGATTTTGGTTTGGGTTCCAAAGTTTTAAAAGGAGAAAAATCAATAAGAATATTTTAACATTCATGATAAAAGTTAGATGTTATCTTGTTGAAAGGAATCTATAATGTCACAGATGCATTAATAGAACAGCAATTACGTGTCAGGATAAAATTTTAAAACCTTGGTTCTGATTTTTTTTTAAAGTCTCAAATGCAACAGGATAATGATCTGAAAAGACAGCAGTGAAGTAGTAAGCCAATTGACAGAATGAGATCCACCATAGTATATGTGTTTCTGGATCGGACTGAACAAAAAACTGAACAAGTCTTTAAAATTTAAAAAGTCTATTACGTTACATCATGCCAGTTCTAAACCAACTCAACTCAAAGTATAGACGTATATCCTCCTTTAAATCAGTCGCTGACTCAGTACCAAAATAAATCAAAGATCTGTTGTTGCCAACAACAGATCCAGACCACTCAGGCCAACGGTCTTGTGGTTTGAGTCAACTCTGCATCCCCAGAATTAGAAATCAAACACGGAGAAGCAGCATTCAGTTTCGATGTACAACAAACCTAAAACAAACTTCCAAAACATCCTGCAAAAACACTGAATTATTTTAAATTTTGACTAAGAATCCCCGTTAGAACAGCCTTTGAAAAATATAACATCATAAAATGTAGTCTGATTTTAAACCTGTCATAATTTTCCCTTATTTTGCCACTCCAAAGCAATGTTTTTGCTTGTTTGTTGTAATCATTTGGAATTGCCTCGTTGCTGAAAATGTGCTACACTAATAAAATTGCTTTGCCTTGCCATGGTCAACAGCTTTGTGTGACAGCAAATGTATTATTTTGCCCAGTACTAATAAAAAAAACAAAAAAAACATCTAAAATCTTGACTAAAGTCCCACACACCAACACGATCTCGACAGCAAACTTTATGATTGAAAGAAAACTAATTTCCAATTTAAATCTGTCAGGGGGTATGGATAATTCTGGCCTTAGCGTTAGATAGGAAAAAGGCCAAAACACTGCACAGTTTGTTTCAACCTCTCAATCAGGGACCTCTGAAGATGATATGAAATACTGAGAAATGTGTGGCTCCAGGGATCATGTATGGACTCCGTGTTCACACTTGTCCTTCATCTTCATTTTCAATGTTGTCTGAAAACACAAGTAGCTGCAGCAGCAGGCTGACATCAGTGTTGAGTCGACAGCTCACACTCATTCCGGCAACGCTATTGAGAAACATGAACTTACAACAGCTGCAACCGTTACTGAGGAGTTATTTGATTCAACACGCCGACGAGGACTGTGGAAATTGCTGCTGAACGGTGTCTGTGTGGGCAAATTCTGACCGGAGGACATAAGAGCGGGCACAAAGGGACCCGGCGCCTCGATGGGAGAGGTGCTTAATGTTAATGCCTTCATTTATCTCTGCACAGAAGGAAGAGCTCCAGTGAAAGCAGCTTTCACCTGCAGCCGCTGGCAGGCTGCTAATAAAACATTAGCCGTTTTGATCTATCCGCTGCATTAAAATGTCACTTTCTCATTGTATGAGCTGAGGTCACTGCAGGCCGGAGAGGCTAAGTCAAATAACTCGTCCAGTGTGTCAACAGGAATTAACAACTAATCAGCACATTTACTAGTCATTAGTTCTAAAAAAAAAAAAAGAATAAAAAAAAACTTTTTATCTGGAAAATAAACACAGAAATGAAAGAGAGGATGCATTTTAATAAAAAATAATTGAGATATTAAGCAACAGTAAAGAAAGGCTTTGGTGAGGTGGAAGTGTGAAAATCTCATTTAGAGATTTTACTCCATTTGTCGGATTACACAGATTGTGGAAGAACAACTAACCACACAGTCAGAAAAGAAAGGAAAAATATTCTACAGGGAAATTTATTTTATTTTATTGTTTTTACCACATTGACCTTTCTGCAATCCTGGCCTGTCTCTGACAGAAAATGGCAGAAAAGGTATGAACAAAAACTTTGATGATGAGAACTCCATGATGGTGGAGACCTAAGACGTCTTTTGAGGATAAATGAGACAAAATAAAACCCCAAATTCTTTGCTGTTTCTTATCTTTGATGCCAGGATAATCTTTTAATAGTCAGTTATACATTTTCACAATGAGCTTTTGTTAAAATTTCACAAGTGGTTATTCTGATCTTCGAATATAAGTCCAGGTCAGTTGATCCCGATATAGTTGGCTAGCTTGGCAGGCCTTAGAAAAACAATACAAGCTTGTGATTTCTTAAAATTGTTTCAGCCTCAGAAACATCATTATGGTTTAAGTGAATGGTATTTTGAGAATTCTTCAAAATGTTATGTCCTTTGTCTTGGTTAATTATTTACATATAATATAATATATATATATATATATATATATATATATATATATATATATATATATATATATATATATATATATATATTATATATATATATATATATATATATATTAACACAGGAAACTAAGGTAGGAAAAGTTGCTAAATGTATTAAGTTGATACTGTCTGTATTTACAAAAGCAAAATTAAAAAGTAGACATTGCTTTTCAAAATTTTGCTCTGAACAAATTCCATAGGCTCAAGTTGGGCATTGGATAAAGAAGATATCATTTGGTTCAGAAAACAGTGCTTCTAAGGAGAAGCACCAAACGCAAATTTAAAAAACTAGTTTTCATAAAACCTGAAGTGAACAGCTGGAATCGACCTTAAGGTCACAAACAAATGAGGAGAGAAACCAACTTTCACCCAGGGTCTCCACCATGTGAGTTTTGCTTCACCTGTTCATTCCTTTGTTGTCATAGGTGCACAGTAACCAGGCACCCTACCATCTGATATCCAAATTGTTTTGTGCAAAAACACAGGATAGTTTTTACAAAACAAACGTATGTAGAACTTTGAGAAAAGTGTTTGCACTGTTTCTCCCAAGCTTTTCCCGTTCTCTGGATGGTGATGTTGATACTAAATAGACATAAAATCATGAAAGAGCAGAATTAAATTTTTGTACAGAATATAAAATTAAACTGTGAACATTTCAGGTCTTACAAGCAGGTGGCACAATAAACCGGATTTGCTCTGCAGTGCCTTGTTCTGAATCTGAGCCAGGTCACAGCTGTGCTGCAGAAGAAAACAGAAGCAAGATAAGAATAATAAAAGCTCCCTTTGCTCAGTCGATCTGTTGCCACAGAATGAACTGCTGTAAACTGCTGATTCCACTCAGTTTCATGTTTAGTGAACACCTGCTGATTTTTTTTCTCTCCTCCACGGCACAGCAGGCGTCGTCACATCCTGAACAGACCCCATTATTTGGCTGTTTGTACCTGCACAGCAGACACCTGTCAGCCAGATTAATTACACAGTCATACATGCAGAAATCATACAAATGTGAAAAATGCCTCCAACATCCAGAAAACAGTTAATCTTAGATGTAATACCGCAAAAATATTTTGCATTCACCAGTGTCTATGATGATGTTATTATTATTATTATTATTATTATTTATTATTATTATTATTATTATTAATATTATATTATCAATATTAATATTATTAATTATTTAATAATAATAATAATAATAATAATAATAATATAATAATAATAATAATAATAATAATAATAAATTATGAATTTTCTCCGCTCCTTCACCCTGACGTTCCTTCCTTGGGGGGGGAGGTGGGTTTTATGTTTTCGCATCCACCTGAATGATGTGTAGTTGCGCCACTGCTGTGAAACAGTATATTACGATGGATTGGCCCCAACGGTGACACAAGCAGTTAGCAGATTTAGTTATTATTTTCCATCAGCAACTGAAGTTATAATTCTAAAGCAGAATTTTTTCAATAACTGTATTTTTTTTTTTAAATCTGACATCAAAATCTGTCGGTCAAACTGGCCTAACAAGAGCATAATAAAATGGTAGATAATTGCTTCTTACAAACCTGATAATTACTCTGTTCTTTAAAGATTAACAAGTGAGTAATATATTTCATGACAAATACAGTATGTGGTCTATAAACATTTCTTATTTTTTCATAGTTGCGCAATGTCCCATTATGAGAAACCTACTGACTTGACCAAATATTGACCTGAAGGCTCATCTCATAAAGGGTTAATTTATGCAGGTCCTGGCACAGATAGAGAAAGTCATTAAAGTTGCTCTGTATCATTATAACCAATTTGCTACTTCAATCGCACTTTAATGAGATTCCCATTGCGTTATGTTACAGCAATATGCTAAATAGCCAATTAATGTAAAGACAGCGTAACCAGTCATATATTTATTATTTAAAGCAGCATATCATATGTTTTGGAATTCAGCCCAATGATGTCAGAATGAAAAGATAACCTTTGTAAATTTTACATAAGAAACCAAAAGCTCTTGTGATTTATGGACATAAAGATTATTTCCCTTAGTTTGTATCATGTATATTTTGAGGAGTAACAGAAAACTGTATGTGTAAATCACATGTAATATACATATTTATGCTGATAAAGTTCAGATTCTCTTTAACAGGATCAGTAAGCACATTAACTGAATGCCTCCTTTGTTTCCATGTCTTTTACAGAATAACCCTAATCCTACAACTGACCCTGTGCCTAGAGCCTTTCACCATATTATCAGAACAAAAATAGTTGACACTTTCACAAGAGATTGCAACTTTCTCGACCGAGAAATGTCAGTTTATGCTGGTAGAGCTTCTGAAACATTTGTGTTGACCATTTTCTGTCTGAGTGAGTAATTCACAAGTTACAGAACTATACCAAGAAATTTGCAATTAGACTTTCTTAATTACTGAGGTTGACTTCAAGTTATAATAAAGAAACAAAACAAACATACAGTATATGTGTGTTTTAGTTTGACTTACACAGGAATATTACTTAAACAACTTGTACCTCCAAATACCATGCATTGGTAGCATTTTTCCTGTTCTCTGACAATAACTTTTGAAGGACTGATCCTTTTTTTTGCGGATCTGCTTGAGGTATTTTCCTACAGAGTGGGGAAGGTAGCGTATTTCTTTCTGCTGTTGTTCTCCCCTCAAAACAATCAACAGCAAACAGCTTTGGACAGATGCAAATCGCCTCATTAACTCCCCAGCCTAAATCCATTCTGCAGCAGGAGAGACCAACAAATGGGAGGAAGGGAAGGGAAAGATGGGTAGGCAACAAAGAGACGCAAACTGATAAAACATCTGCTGGATTCACCCATCTGTGCCAAAATGGGCAAGCAAGCTCTAATTTGAAAGGGGATGAGGAAAGAGAGAGAAGTATTGAAAGGAGGAGGGTGAGGAAAGAAATAAAGGAGGAGGAGATGGAGGGATGGTGCCCACGTCAACAAGTGCCAAGAATCTTTTTGTTTCTAGAAGAAAATGCATCATAATGAAGATGTCTGCTGGGCAGAAATCCACAACTAACAGTAAATCCCAAAGGTAACAATTGAAGTATCATTGTTTCTCCCAACCGTCTCGGATTCCTTACCATTTTTCTTACTGTACCTAGTCTCTTTGTAAAGCCAAAGAAAACACTTATGATGTTTTTCTTTCTTTTATTTCTCTTTCAGGAGACTTTGGAGATTGATGCAGCCAAAGATGAAATATTTAGATATCTTTGTCATTTTTTTTCCACGCTACTTTCATCGGAGATTACCTATTGAAGAAAACAAAGACCTCTGGGTCAGCACAGAAGGAGATAGCTGTCTCATTAACACAGAATTGCTGGAGATTATCCCTAAAATAGCCACTTAAAGGAGATTATCACATTCTACCTCTGCATTGCATTTAAAGACTTCCATCTGAGATTTAAGGTGGATACAGCAATACATAAGACAACGATGCCAGCTTCTGTGAAGGCATTTGAGGTTTAACTCCTAACTTAAGATGACAATATGACAAAGGGAAATTGTGTCACTTGCCTTTTCTGAGACAGGAATCCCTATAAAAATGATTAGAACATTTGAAAATCAGATTACTGACAGGAGTCGAGACCCCTGCAGGCTCTGGTATTCTACCTATCTTCCTCCACTTGTTATCTAAGAAAAAAAAATCAAAGTGTTTGAAGTTTGAAGCTTTTCATGTTTGCTTACATATTTATAGCTTAATATAGTTTCAGAACTTTTTTTCAGTAGATTCAATGAAGGTTGAAAATTGTTTCTTATACAAAACTACCACACATGCAATTAATGAATGTATCCAAAGTGTACCTCCAAAAAAGAAAACAAACAAAAAAAAAATCTCACAGTAGGCTGTAGAAGGCGACTAAGGAAAGAGGAGTCCAAAAATTCCTGCTAAAACATCACGTCTTTAAACTTTGCAGTTCCATTGGACACACATTTATTTTTTGCTTAATTGCTTCTCCACATAAAACAGGTCCAGTGTTGTGGAGAGCTGCATCCATTGAACATTGTATGCCTTTAATTTCATGGGGTTTTTTAAGTCTTTACTGCATAAAAACGATGCTCTCCCATACCTTGTTAATACATCTTTTATAAAGCGCTGAATTAGAATTATGGTGAACGAGTTCTGCTTTAAACAGGCAGGGGCAGCTGGCTGTGAAGATTAATGAGGAAACTGTGACGGCCCCCGCAGACACTCTGAGTGTGTTATTCATGAACATACGTGCACAGAGTCTACAGTTCATGCTCCGCTTGTCCATCAAAGTAGCTCATCCATGACGGTGCATCTGTGAGTGAAACTACAAGCAGCTAATCCGCTCCCATGCTAAATCGTATTAGCATCTGTGTTGAATTTGCTGCTTGTTGCTTCTCCTTTTCTCCGCACTTGGCCACCTGAGAGCTCCGTTTTTTAACTCATCGACAAAGCTGTTATTGCACCCATCCCTTGTGGGATGAAGCTCATTATCCTTTTAGCAGAAAGTCCCCTCAGAAAGACGAAGCAGCAAGGGATTTATTTGTTTTTATTGGTTCTCTGATGAGGATCAATAATAACAAAATGAACTAATAAACCTTCAAAATGCTGAAGTTAAATTAGAACAAAATGGTCTTTTTTTATTTAACCAGTTTGATGGAGTTTGAATGAAGTTATTTGCCTGAAGGCATGTTTGACAGAAACTCCATAGGGGCAGCTTTTAAAGAGCTGTTTTAATTTAATTCATTTCTCAAATAGCTCCACTTCAATGTGCTGCTTTTTGTTTGAGGAATGTTTGTGCTTCAGAAGGTGAACAACCTTTTCTGAGAAATAGGGAGTTCAGAAATTGTTGCATTAAATGCCTCTTTTTGTGTTCTGTCTCTCTGCCTAAAGCTTTCCATCTCCAGTACAACTCCAGACATATTTAAATAAAGTAAATTGCTCTACATAACATTGGTGATTGAGATATTGTGTTTGTAAAAATCCTCTCCAGTATCTTTTCTAAGAGCCACCATATTTGAGGAAGAGCGAAAGACATGTAGATATAAAGTCTCAGGTGACACAGAGTGGACGGATACATGGATTTGACATCACATTTACTACATCCTTAGTAATGCAGATCAGAGCTTCTTGGTCAGAATTGATCTCTCAAAATATGTGTTAAACTATATAGAGCAGTATGCCTCCATTTTGACACCTTTGAGAAGCTTTGAATATTTCTGATACCAAGTGAACAGTTTTTTTCTCAAAGTTGAAGCAAGAAAAATGATTCAACATAAAGCAAGCAACTTGAGAGAGTTTTACCTCAAATTGTTATAACTTGCCAACCGACCAAGAGCATCTCCAAAACTACAGCTTGTATGGGGTGTTCCCAATCTGCAGTGATCAGTAGAGAAGGAGGAAGACACTGAGACAAAGTTACCAAATGGATCAAAGACAGCGAGGTGTATTGATGAACTGGAGGAGTGAACAGCAATGCATCACAGTTTGTTATGTATGGGCCTGCAGAGTCAATGTTCATGCTGAACCTCTCCTTCAGCAATAGGGATGCAGCCATCAGAATTGAAGCGAGGAGCAATAGAAGAAGGTTGTCTGGTCGAATGTTTATTTACATCACAAAGGTAGCTGGGTGTGTGTGTGTGTGTGTGTGGTGTGTGTGCTTAACTTAAAAAGGGAACAAACCGTAGGCAGTGTGATACTTTCTGCAATGTTCTCTTCATTCAGACCTTGGGTCCAATGCATATGGATGTTGCTTTGACACATATCAACTGCCTGTTTAAAGTGTATCCCTTGTTGACTGTGGCCAGTTTAGCCTATAATAAAATAATAGTTCACAAATAGTTTGGCAAGTCTGAAGTGGGGTCTTTGCCAAGGTTACATTCTCTATCCGTATAAAAGCCACAGTATCTCATAGCTTTATTTTTTTTATATATTAAATTACCCTTTCCAAAGTATCTTATGATGATGATGTGTGATACCTCATATAAAAATGAAAATGCAAGGATGCACTACATGGAGCTGCCAAGTGTCCAATATTTCTGAAAACATAATCTGAATTTGGCATTTTTGGCAATACAAATGCAATATTATTACCAATAAAATATTTTATTTCCAGATTTAATTAGTGTTAATGGATTTGTTTGGGAAAATAAAAATCTTAACTTTATTTTTTTATGGAGAAAATTATATTTTCACATTCCAATTTAAATTAAAGTAACTGTCAATATATTTCACAAATTACCTAAAAAACGACGAGTCATTTAGTTAGTGCATAATGTTAATGATAAGTTATTTTTAACATTAGTGAATTTTCTTTGCTTAGAAATTCACACACATAATGAACAATGTATATTTTTTGTATTAGCTTCAATTTTTTTATAAAACAAATGTACAGTTTATAACCTGCTACTTGTCTCACTTCTTCCTAAAATGTAGGAGACTTCTACATTAGTTTTTCATGATTTACATCATGGTTCCTAGAAACGTAGGAGACAAAGACTCCAGTGTATTTATTTTTGATGCCTGACAACAAGAACATCAAATTGCCCATTTTTTTAGCACAACTGTAAAAACAGCAATTATAAGCCTAAAAATCTTGCTACAATACCATGTTTATTTCATAGATAGAATTCCTTAGGCAATTAGTTTTGTGCTAAATTAACCTCACCTGATATTTTTGTGACTTTTGTGTCAAGCAACAAGACAAAACAAAAGTTTCTGGTTTGTGGATAGCAGCTCAAATATTTCCTAAAATATCATCATGAAATGATGGAAAATGACACTTGTTGCCTTAGGCATGAATATGTAAATATGACTAAACTTTACCTGGATAAAAAAAAGGAAGAAAACGTTTTTCAGGTGCATCTTTTTTTTTCCTTCCCTGTGGTTTTATTGGTTTAACATAAAGCAAATGAAATCTGTCTGTGGTGAGTTTTATTCACTGAACAGCATCTTTTTCTTTCATTCTGCTGCCCTTCCTCCCCAGTAATTAGACCGAGGCAACGTAATAAATCAATACACAAGTGCTTGTCTGGAAGCTGAACCACTTGAGGAGCTTGGGATTGGGACATTAATGTGTTCAGCAGAGAAATAGACATTCCACTGTAATCAATCCTGCTGCACAAATCAACTTATCGCTGGCCGGTGGGTCTTCTCCTTGTTTTCTCTTTCCTCCTGCTTTTGATAAATTCACTTCCTGTGCATTAACGCAGGTCAATGACTTCCTGCAAGGTGTAAATGGCCGTCTGGTCTTTGGCCCTTAACTGGAAAAATACAGTATTCATGATATTTACTTTGCAATATCCCACACGGCTGTCGAAAGGTTTGACTCATATCAGGTTCATATCGTCTGTATTTGTAGAACTCCTGAATGCCACCCAGGTGTTCACACCTGCAGGTTTGCCACACCCACTGGAGCTTTGACCGTCTGGAGCATTTACACTGATCTGATGCTTGTAGTGCTGATTTTACTGATTCCACTAGTTGTTTTAATGAAGAAAAAAGGATCTGCATGAATTGTTCGGGCTGGGTCATTATGGTCACCTGATGGTTCTAAAGAAACTGATCATTATGAGTTTAGAAAAACTGCTTAGCTAAATACTACAAGTGTTGTGGTAAAAACAACAACAAAAAAAAAACACGAAAAACCTTGCCATGACTATAGCTAATCATGCACAGTTAGACATTTTGGTATTCCGACCTAGACTGTTGACAATGTTTAAGTCACATCATACTAAACTAAGCCATGCTGTGTTCCGCTTTCAATCATTTCCAAATGTAAAGTTGTTGTGGTAAAATATTGAAAACATTGAAAACTTTAAATGCATTTGAGCACAAGTCAAACTTTATTCTGTTTAAAGATGATTATCTTCTACTGAGGTTAAACTCAGTCAACAGAATGCAGCCTTGTCCTTGATGTCTGCTTATTGTTGCTGGGTCTTATTGTTGCTTTTGAATTCTGTCTGTCCTCTAGAAAGTAAACAAACAGTTTTGAAGACAATAATAAAATCTGTTTTTCCAGCTATCGTAGGGTAGGGGTTTTATTAAAAAGAAAATATCAGTTTAAGTCTGACTAGTGAAAAAAGGACAGAGGAGAGAGCAAGCAAGGACACAGTCATGTAACTACTGACCATTCAAATCAGTAACTCCAGAAGAGGTACCCTATCAAGAATAAACACATCAAATCCACTTCTTAAAGATTTTATTTATTTATTTTTGCTTTTACACACTTACTATGTTTTTGTTCTTTCAATTTCTAGAGTTTCTTGAATTGCTTACATTTCAATTCAGTGGTCAAAGTTAAGGAACCGCCATGGCATTTCCATACCAGTGGCAGGAGAGAAAAGCCAATCGGGGAGGTTGGCTGATCATCCAAGTCAGAAACTATGTGTCAAGATATTTCTTGTTAGCAGCACTAAAGAGTTGAGAGTGTGGGGACTGTACTTGCTAAGATCTAAAATTTATTCTCAAAGAAAGGTGATAGTGCAGCCTTGAGTAAACATTCTGAAAAATGTCCAGTTTCAAAATAACTTAATTTGCTTTCCTGGCTATGTCACTAAGGCTCTGGATATAAAACAAACAATAGTTTACAGTGATAATCATGAAATATTGGTGAAATATTGCTAGCGATGTCTTTTGACCACAACCCAAAACATGCCTGTTTGGTTAGTTGATCTCTCTTACTCTTAGGATAGAGTGGTTGTGTATTTGGTCATTTATTCTGTGTGTTTCTCTGGTGCATTGTCATGGACTGACAACCTGTTCAGCCACTCGTCCAGTGACCACAGAAGACAGGCACCAGCTCCACTGTTACCCTGAAAGGGTAGCTGAACAAATAATGTCTGCTGGAGGGACTGGTTGAGTTCCTGCAGCTCACACAAAATAACTGCAACACTTGATTGATCAAGTCATCACTTATCAAGACTTATCCTCCTGGAAAACTCCAGCTCCACAGTTGTCCTCTGTAACTTCCCTCTGTAATTCAAACGGCTATTATTATGCATGTCTTACCTGTTGATATAAATTTACTTGGTGAGCATTTTCATGTTTAATTTCCCCAGATACTAGTTTGTGAAGATGTTTCTCTAATGAGTATTTTTAGCATTTTTGAAATTGCATTGAATTTTGTTTATTTAATATTTTTACACACAATTCGCAGGATTTTTATTGTGCAAGCCATCATAATTTCCGTTTCCTTCCAGTGTATTTCTGATTGCATGTGTTGCATGTAGAGTCAGCTAACCAAAGACCTGTGTGAAAGGAATAGCCTGTGGGGAGGGAGAAGTTTCTGTTTCCAAAGCAGGGCAAAGGTGCTAGTAGGAGGGGGTGTCACTTTAAATCACGGACAACCTTTCAGAGAAATATTAGATTAACTGGTGACGTAAATATGCAAAGGAGAAACGTCTAGAGATCACCTGCTGAAGAACCTGTGGGATTTTTCCATGCATAGGACATTCAATAACTTTGTTTTTTCAGGTTAAATAAGATTTAAATTTTGACTTTGCAAACCCCCTGTTATGTTAACCACATGTTCAAAGTGAGTGTATGCTACTGAACTTCGACTGATAAATGGTGAACAGCCAGAGTGAACTAACTTCACCCTGTTCAAACAACTTCAGTATGAATAAAATTGTGTTGGTTTAGGTTGCCAGATGTATCAATTCTACTGAGTTGATCTATCCAATCAGCTACAAGTTCTGTTGTTCAATCTCAAGAATGAAAGGCACAACTTTACATAAATTCAAATAATCCAAATTACTTCTTCAAAAAGTTGGTTTAGAAAATGAATGGATAAGTGGAGAGGACAAATCAAGTAAGCTAAATGACCCAGAACTATGGAACCAGAAATTAGACTATTAACTTCTCTAATGATGTTAATGAAAGGAGTCTCAAAACTCCCCTTCTCCCCCAAACAGTAACAACCATTTACAACAGAAATTACATTTTTGTGTTACAAAATTCCTATTCTTTGTCTTAAAAAACAACTAGATTGTCTTTGTTATAGGATCAGCAATTAGGGTTTCGTCTTTAATTTTATTAATCCTATAACGATGCAAAATACTACGTCTTTATTGGTTGAAATTATTCTCCTTTTTACACATTATTTTTCATGTGTTCATATTTTCCCAGTTTTGCACCAAACAGTAATGACCATTTCCTCGAGAGAACTTTTCCATCTGAGTTCCGAATCCCTGACAGACCTTCACCACTTAGCAGCTCTATTATTTTCGATTTGAATTATGAGTAACAGGTTACTTCTTCTCCCCCTATAATGCATCAAGCGGTGTTCACAAACAGTTTAGTAATAGCTGCTTTTGTCGACATCAAGAGTCACAATAAAATAATTTCTTATAATCCTATAATTTATCACCTCAATTTATTCAACAGGTTCTATTCATTTTAATTACTTCAACAGGCTGTGAACAAGCCTTATTAAAACGAGCATTATGCTGACAGAGATTTATACCGCAAGTGAAGTGGCAGTGCTAATTATGTGAATTTATAATCTATTACCTCTTTAAAATGCAATTATGTATTATTAAACTAATGGTAAAATATAATGATGGAAAGAGAAAGGAAAGGTAATGTATCTGGATGTGAAATGTGGGTAAAAAAAGAGAAAAAGAAACAGCTATGGGCCTACTTAGAAGTTTTCAAACGCCTACCTATTTGAGAAAGCATATATGCGAGGAGTTATTCAACATTAATACAAAACAAAAAGAAAAGTTTCCTATCATTAGATTTAAATCTGCTTTTCTGATTATGGAAGTAGTTCGTTGTGCTGCTGTTGCACGGAAATAACAAGCGATGTGTTGCAGCGATTTCAGCTTTTCAGTCTGTGATCTGAGATGAACTTTGACTCTGAGAGTCTTGCTAAAACAACACTGCAGTTGTTTTGCAGTGCAGAAGCCCACCAACAGCGAACCAGTGATGCTCATTACATTACAGATCTAAACTCAACAGATGGCTCAGCAAACTGAGAGAGAAAAGTTTTCTCTAGTTACATTCCCAGTAAAAGAGGATGAAAAATAAAATAAAAGAAAAAAAATTCAAGGATGGCTTCAGGAGAAATCTGAACATTCATCATTTCCACTAAATGATGAGCTTTGCATCAGATTTAACTGCTGTATCTCTGATACTGGCACAGAGAGTATTTTTTCAGTTTCATATTATTATTATCATACAAAGTTCAGTTCCAACAACTGTGAAACCAGAATTTGTATATTGGAGAGGTATGAAGTGGATGTGCAAACCTTCACATAATCTCTCTGTAGCTGTCAAAATGTTACTTGGAGACAAGCTGAGGACTCTGTGATATTAGGACAGTCAAACTATCAGTTCATATACAGTTTGTACTCTCAAAACGTCTGTTTCTAAAGAGTCACTTTCAGCTAATAATAAAGCATGGAAGTGCCTTCAGGCTGCACAGTGGAGCAGTTGGTAGCACTGTTGCCTTGCAGCAAGAAGGTCCTGGGTTTGATTCCTGGCCTGCGGTCTTTCTGCACAGAGTTTGCGTGTTCTCCCTGTGCATGTGTGGGTTCTCTCTGGGTATTCTGGCTTCCTCCTACTGTCCAAAAACATAACTGTCAGATTAATTGATTTCTCCATATTCTCCCTAGGTGAGACTGTGCGTGGTTTTGTGTCCTGTCCATCTCTGGGTTGCCCTGTGACAGACTGGCGACCTGTCCAGTGTGTACCCTGCCTCTCGCCTGCAACGTTCGCTGGAAAAGCACCAGCACCCCTCCTGACCCCACTTGGGACAAGGGTGTAAATGGTGAAAATGGATGGATGGAAGTGCCTTCACTCCTGTGACGCTACTTCCATTTGGCGCTGTCTTGATACACATTCACTCACTCATGATGAATCCTATTAGTTCCATGAGTAAACAGGGTTTCAGGCTGAACCTGTCTATTCTTATAAGAAGCTTTTTTAAGTTCCTGCAACTGTGATTTTAATTAAAATTAAAATACATAGGAAACATAGTATGTGGAATGTAAAACAAGCTTAGGAAATATCTAAACTCTTAAATGGGATCTGAAAGTCATGCAAATTTGAATTGAGCATATCACTGTTTGGAAACAAATTCAAGAAATGATTCACAATATATTCAAGTCGCACTATACATGTTTTGTACATTGAACAGCACTAAAGGAAGATGTCACTTGTAATTCGACAGAAACAGTCAGAATTAATAGTTTTTTATCTGCAACTTACATTAAGTTGTTTTTTTGCATTCAAGGTGTCAGGTGGTACAGTGTTTGTGCACTATTTTACATTACTCAAGCAGTTTAGCTAAAACAGATTTGGTTCATGGGGTTAGAGTTTCAGAGAAGAAATTGGCAGAACATCAACATTTTAGTCACATGTTTATCATTATAATGATGGAAGCAGAAAATTCCATCACTATTCAAGATTCCATGTTGTACTTCTTAATTTCAGACAAATTTGTTCCATTTCCTGTGCACTTCTGTTTTCTCATTCATTCCTGAGCTTCAAGTTTCATAACATTTAGTTCCTGAACCTCTCCATATGCTTTGATCTCAGACTATAGTCATACTCAATGACTCACAATATTATTGAGAAGTTAGTTAGCTAAGTTTCTGAAATAAATTAAGTGAAACACACTTTTGATTAATTACACACGAGCAGATCTTTTCATTTCACTTAATTATGATGACTTTTCCACTAAAACATAAAGAAATCAAGACATTTAGGATTAGAATACCATAGCAGAGCAATTGTTAAACATTTTAATACAAAACAAATTGGCTTGATAGAAAGTGTGTTTACCCTGCTTAATGGCTATTATTTTCAAAAGGTACTTTCAATCTTCAAAATGGGACTCATCTGAACGCATATTCTAATTTCTTCTAGAATGACTGAAGAATCCAAGAGTGAAGACCCTGGACCAGTGGTTCTTAACCTCTTTTGAGGTACCGAACCCACCAGTTTCATATGCGCTTTCACTGAACCCTCCTGTAGTGATAAATAAAATATGATTTTGCTCCCCCAAATTCAAGACATAGGGGTGGCCCAACTAGAGTCTAGTTGGGTCAACCCAAGATCACTAATTCTTCTTAAAAAGTAGAGTCTCTGAAAACAGTTCTTCAAAATATAGTCAGAGTTTAAAGCAAAGTTGAGCTGACTGTCCAGGAACGACCCAAGGCATTTAAAATTTGCCACAGTTTCAACAGGTTGGCCATCAAGAGAAACTGGAACCACTTTAAGGTCTTGTTTAGATCATTTAATTAGCTCTATATTCTTAAGAGACTGAAAAATTAAAAATAAATAATAAAGACTTTGTGGTATTCTGATATAGTAATGTAATTATATTAGTTGTGTTACCACCCCCAAGCCACTAGAGGCAGTAGAAAGCCAGAAAAGATGCGACTAAGGAGCAGATTTAGAAGTACACCGAAAGCTACAGAATTTGTTAAAAACTGTGCGCTTTGCTTAAGTAATTAAAGACACAAGTTCAAATCCATGCTGAGAGAGGAGCTCCTTCAATCAGGGCTCCTCCGCAGCTCTGATTGGCTAAGCAATGTAACGTGATCCTCTGCAGCAAGTGATGGCAAAGTGGGGCTCTTCATCACGACTTTACACAAGTGTGTCTTTACCTCCGCCGAACCCTTAAGACCGACTCCTTGAACCCCTGGGGTTCGATCAAACCCAGGTTAAGAACCACTGCCCTGGACTAATGAGCTGCAAGGGCTGAGTGGGTTCCTCCTACTCAAGGTTGACAACTTGCACAACTTGATCTGATGACCCACCCCCACAGAGAGAGCTTGTTTGTGTGTTTAACATGTGATGACCCAGACTGACAAAGCTCCAGGCAACACTTTCACTCCTCAAACTCTGTTTGTACACACATCTGGAACCACCAGTCACAGCAACCCACAGAAAGAACCGGCACAGACTTGCATGATCAGGGTGGCCTCTCCCAGCATGCCTTTCAGGGGCACTTTGAAGTGAGCTTTCTGATATGAAGGGACTTTCCGATGGCCATCTCCTCCTTGGGCCTCCCAGCAGGTGGTCGGTGGCAACCAAGGTTGACAGGATGGTTGCGGAGCAGAGGCTTCATGTGGCTGCTTTAACTCTCACCAAGCAACAGCTTATCATCTCCCCCATTCTGTCCCACTTTCCCACTTTATTCTTCCTCATGCAACATCACTGATGGCTAATCCCTTCAGTGTTAGTAAGGTTATAAGTTGTTTAACGTGCATTTCTATTGAAAACACTAATTAGAAAATCACTGTCACAATGTTCTGCTGTTTTAATTTTAGTTGTTTTTTTTGAGTCGTTAATTACTCTTAATCTAAAGCCATTGTGGAAGAGCTAAATGGATAAAAGATTTCCCTTCATGTTTTCACACTTTTACCCATTTAGTATTCTGTCCACAGTCGAATGATGAATCATATGACTTCTGATCACTGAGCAGATCACTAAGTGAGCCTCGGACTGCTTAAATCAAATGAAAAACATAAATACATAGCTCATGATTCAAAGTGACAATCACTGTAATTACTCTTTTTTGTGGGTTGAGTTTATTCTGTGAAAAAATGAGACAATTACAGCCGTCATAAAAGTCTCAGAGGGGGTCCTTCCAAACTCTCATCAGGAAGAGTTTCTTTGCCTTTTGTGATATGGCCGCATGTTACCCATTACTGTAACACATTTCATAAAAGGTAAACATATGACCTAAGTGTTAGACTTAATGTTTAAAGTTGGGTTAAATTTCCAAAAAGCTGGGGGTTTTCTATAAGTTCATTCAGAGTATTTTGTATGTGCCCCCAAAAATATAACATTTCTTTCAGTTTGTCTTTGTAATAGTGCACAGGAAAGAAACTACAACGAGAAATGGCTGAGATCAGTAAAACTTAAGATAGAAAAAAAAATATCTGCTTTTAGAATATAAGTCCTTTCATACGTCAAACTTTTTTTTTCCCAGAGGTTTACACACACAAAAAAATATAAAATTTTTCTTAAAACATTGGTGTGACCCAAATTTGCAATACTTTTTTGAAGAACAACCAATAATGATACATAAAAGAAAGATAACCTTTCATTATTAAATCCATCATATCAGACTCCACATCCTGTTGTCATTTGGGTCCTCGACCGCCGCAGAAATAAAAATTAAACAGCATCAAACAAACCTGGGTAGCAGCTTTTAGAAAGAAAAAAAAAACAGTATGCAAAGTTGCACGCCAAATGAAACTTTGCATATTAAGTGCAAAGTTAGACATACGGTTGGCTGACATCGTGAGTTCAAAACAGACACATGTTCTTCTTGTTCTTGTTGACAAAGACCAATCTGCTCCTGCCTGGCCCTTGAGAGCTGAACAAGATTTGTCTTGTTGATGACTCCTCGTCTCTTCCAGAATCTGTGATAAATTAATTAGTGAAGACCATTCCAGTTGTGTCATTGCAATTAACTCATGCAGCTCAGTCTTTGATAAAAGAGGGAGGCTGTTTGGATGGGTGGATAGATATGGAGTCCATATGTAAATGTCATCACAAAACAATGGATAAAATGTATGAATCCAAGACTAATAACTATATCTTCACATATTGATCATTTGAATGTGTGAAGATTTAAATTATAATACGAGTTAGAAAATATGGCATTAACATTTTTTAAAAATGTATACTGTTTATTGAAACTTTTTTATTTTAGTCTATATTTAGACCACATATAAAATCTGAATTTAAGAACACATTACTTTTACCTGTTTTACATCCTCTACTCTAAATAATCTTTGCATTTGCATCAATATGTTTAATAACAAGCTGGATGCTTGATAGATACTAAGAAAGGCCTCACTTCATCCTTGACATTTAGAGAAAGAAAGAAAATTCTGGCTCAATATCAAAAACTAATCACTTGTTTTTTGGCCGAAGGCCCAAAGATCCACCGATCTGACATGTGGTGGAAAATCACTAACAAGCAAAACAAACAGAGACAAATACTGAGCTTGGCAGGATAAAGGACTCAAACTACTGTTGTGCTGGTGACAGGTGTGCAACTCTGCACAGCATAAATATTACCTGGACTCTGGACTAAGCAAAGCTGAGGCTCAGTATTTAGATCACAGTTTTTAAATGTGTGTTCTGTGGCTGGAATAATTGGCTTTAATAAGCCAAGTCTTCATTTCTTAGCCATGGAAGAAGAGCAGAACTGACGCTGGAGGTGGAATAACACGGTGTCAGGCATTAAACGGACAGAGCGGAGCGACAAGAGCTTTAAAAATGATGATGCTTTATCCTTAAATTGTTCGGAGAGGTTTCTGCCTGCTAGGTCATGAATCAGGTTGTCCGGAGCTCCTTCTGGCGTTTCTGGGGACGGGTTTGAGGGCATGACAGGTGAGCCACCCCTGCAGCTTCGACCATCACCCTCCTCTTCATCATTTAACATTAATCGAAGCTGCCACCTTTCCTAACTCTCAGCACGGCTCCCTTCCGCTCGCTTCATTCATCTCTCTGCGCTGGAGCAGCAGAGGAAGAGCAGAGGCTGAGGGTCGATAAACAGAGGTCCCCTCCCCCGTGTCAGTTTGTGGAGATCAGGTGTAACGCGCTGCAGAAGGAAAATCCATCTTTCTGTCAAAACAAAGGGCTGTAAGTCTCATCCATCAGGATTAGAGCAGTCTGTTTCTTCTAGGAGAACTGACACAGCAGGAAATCACATCTGGAAATCAGGGGGATTGTGGAACTCAGCTGATGGGATCACATCTGACCTGCTGCTCCGCCGAGCTGAATTCATCAATCATACTTTTAAACAAGATTCCATCTTTACTAATGCAACACATAAAGGACCTATTGCTGAAAAAAAGATGTTCCGGTTTGAGTTTTGATGCTCCAAAGCTAAAAGACATATATTGACACGTATGTCAATATATGGCATATGTGACATGTGACAGCCCGACTTCCACTTATCAGAAGTCGGGTTGTGGGGCCAGCAGCCTGAGAGAGACCCGGACTTTCCTCTTCCTCTTCCTTTGGGTGTCCTTCCAGTGGGACTCCTCACCAGGAAGGTGACCACCAGACGTATAAATTGGTTTTAAATGTACGTGTTGGAAATCAGGTAAGCATTTGCTACATGACACACTGATCAGTTTTTAGAATTTAAGGAACTGAGCAGAAGAGTAGCTCAGACTCTGACGATTAACATTTTGAGATAAACTAATGCATCCTTAGTTTGGTTCTTCAAACACAACAGTACAGCTGCAACACACTTTAAAACTGTGTTCCTCCTTCTGAAGCTAATCATTGTCCATGTTATTGGACAGTCTGTTTTACTTTGCTATTGAATAACAAAGAAAACACTCAAAAATGTGGTGATAGAAATGTTTCACAATAAACTATATGTGATTAGTTAATAATCAAGACTGTGTTTAAAAATTCTGATAACTTGATTTTCTATTTTAGAACACTTTAAGAACTGGAATGTTTGAAAGTGACTGAGCTTTGGTCATATTTTTTTTGTAAACTAACAAAACAGTAAGAAACAGTTTTAAACTAGATTGATGCATAAAACAGACAGTAGTAATATGTAAATCTGTCAGTCATCATTGTTTATTGTTTAAATGCCTTCAATGTAACCATGGAATGAAGACCTTATCTGCTGTGTTGTTTTCTCCAAGATGCTTAGTAATCTAATTAATTATGTGTATAATTATTTAGCCTCTCTATAACATACAATCAATAATTTTAAAACTCCCAACTTGTCAGATCATTTGAATGCCTTAGATTAGCCGTATAATTGCCTCAGCCATCATATAGGCAAATAATTAATACAACAGGGATACCCTAGACATACCTAATGAACTTAAAATACCCACACTCGTCTCACCTGCCTCTTTAGAAGCTATCAACGAGTGTTACACATGCAGACGTAAATGTATAGAAAGATAAGTGGTTTTATACTGGGATAGGAGATAAACGATATGCATAGTTGAAATGTATATGTGGTCACAGCAGATGAACAGTAAGAGAAAGCAATACCACCCAGCAGGGAATAAGAAGTTTAAGGGAAAATACACCAGTTCTAATAAAGCTTTATGTCTTGAGTGTACAGTATTTGCAGAAGATGCTAATTTAAGTCAGACTGGAAGTGGCCATGAAAATGCCACATAGACATACTTTGTCCTATTTTCAAAAGGAATATGAATCTTATGATAGATTGCCTGTTACTGTGACTCCTCTTACTCTGTATTTTTCAATCTCTGCAAAGCAACTATACAAGAAATGTCACTGGATTATCTCTATTCCTCAAAAAAAAATGTATATAATAATATAAGATTGCTTACTGTACATGGACTCAATGCCGACTCAAAGCGGACGTCCGTGGGACATATCTGCAAAAATAATTTATTTGAGCGTGTATGCGTATTCATTGTTGCACAGCAAATTCACATTGAACTGTTTTGCATGGACATCAAACCGATAAGGTTGAGAGTCAGCACACTGACAGGTGTGCGGAGGCTCCGCTGGTAGAGGTGAAACCGGGGTAGGTGCTCAACTAGCTCATTAAACCTGCTACTATCCTTTAGAATTGTGGGAAATAAAAAAAATTAAGAGAAATGTAGACAATCAGTACAATTGACAATTAAATCCTAACCGTGTGCGTAGAGTCCACATGGCTCACAGAGTACGCACAGTGTGCATGAGTATATGGGAGCCTTAAAGTTTTTGTATTTCGCTGTGCAACACCCTACTTACTGATACTTCTTTAGCTCTTTGGAGGAGCTCATGGAAGCTGGATCAAGGTTTTAGATTAGAAATATTCATTAATCTTTAAAATTAGCATCAATCGGCCTTTCAGTAATGACAACTGTTAGGAAACCACAGCTACAAGCTAATTAGGGTGTAAGACCTTTGCAGAATGACAGGACGTCCAACAAGAGCCACGTTGGCATGTCAAACACCAATGCCACCATGAGATTACTGATTATTGTATCCCAAGTTTTCAGGCATTGCAGTATGGTTTCAAACAACTTCCCTCCACGATGGATTAAGTTCTCGAGGCCTGAATAGGAACGGGTCAGTACCTTTGAGGTGTAATAGTTACCAATACAAACTCCAAACTCTATAAAATTCTACTCCAACCTGCAACATCCAGCCTCTCTTCTCTTATTTGACCTTTCACAGGAGATAACCAGCAGGAAACCGAGGTTATAGATTTCAGCCGTGGCCTGTGTTTGCACAGCCAAACCGATCGATACATCATACTAATAAGTAAAATCTGCAAGCGCCAATTATTGCGTGTCATGTTTACCACCCGAGTGAGTAATCGTCCAATTTAGCGAAAGCTCACCGAGGAAAGTGAAGCTGCCGGGAGCTTGTTATAAATTGTTCGTTCACGCACACACACAGACGAGTAATTAAGTTCCCAAAACACACATATTAATATTGCTCTAAGCCCATTAGACCTGCAGGGCCTGGGCTCGTGTGCATGCGTGTACAGGTGTACTCTGAGCTTTTACTGACTTACCTCCCGGAATGCTGCTCATATTTCCAGTACAGGGGCTCCATTAAACATTCTTCACTTGAGACTGGGAAACAGGGCAACTTTAAATCAATGAAAGCAAAACACTGTCATAATAAACATGATGAAAAACTGTGCAGTGCTAACATTTAAGCACAACACCGATTATTTATGGCTCATTAACTGTACTTTGTTGTTTTTTTGGGGTTTTTTTACTTTTTGTTCACAGAATGATTAACTTTTTAGTTTTCCAGTCTGGTTTAGAATGCATTATAGTGAAAATATTAATTCAGGAATTTCACGGTACCAATTATTCATATCACTACTTTTACTTGAAGAAAAAAAAAAGAGTAATACTTAGATGGCTTTTCCTGTCTTCATATGTCTTCAAAGCACAGCATTGTTTCACAGGTATGTTAATGTGGGTTTGTTCTGGAGACATCAAACCACAGTCATGGTATCTTACCAAAGGACACTAAAATCTAATATGATAATATCTTTCCAACGACTGAAGCTTATCCTAAACTGGACCCTCCATAATCCTTAAATATGGCAGCAAATGTACAACAGAGTGGATAAAAGACTGCAAACTGTTTTACTCAATGTGAAACTCAAGACTATATATTGCTCAGGCCTCTTCCTTATAAGATTTTTTCCAACCTACAACTGTGACATCTCATAAATCTATGAGTGATTGTATTCATTTCCACAAGCTTGGCTTTGCTACTTTCTACTTGTCACTTGGTTCCACATCAAAACAGCCATCCTGTCAACGTGACCAGTCATCATAACAAGTAGAAAATGTACAACAGATACCTTCAGAAATCAGAAACCATAGCATGCAAATCTGTACACGACTTGCGTTTTATTTATAAGAAAAAATGAGGCAATATCAGTTCAGAAGAGGACTATTGGAAAAGGTATTATTTTGAAGAAATCTAATGTTAACTTCAGGTTTTATTTTTAACTCCCAGTTTAAAAAAAAAACAAAAAAACTTCTCAATTTCTCTTGAGGTTGTGTTGTCGGGGTTAGACAGGCCAAGCAAATAAAATGTAAACGTATTTCCTTGAGAGTAAAAAAAAATAAATAAAATAAATACAAAGTTTTTTTTTTTTTCCAGGTCTGGATAAAGATAGGGGTATGATCCCCAGACGAACAGGAACGTGTTATGACTGTAAATCTTTTAGACAATGCACACTCTAGATAGAATGAAGTGTTACAGCGGTAAAGACCTCAAAATAAACAACCACAACTTTAGTATTTATTTATTTTTATTATTTTCCCAAATAAGTGTTGAGAAGGCCAGGAGATTATGAATATTCAACAGACCATTTATAGCAATCTGGTCTTTGGCCGTTCTGACATCCTCCATCTAGTGAAAGAATTCAAACATAAAAGCATGACCAAACCAATGATCAATGTGAAAGAAATCTGCAGAAATATGTACACTCAGTGTCCACCCAAACTATTTTGTTTTTTTCCAAAGAAATATAAACCGATCTAAAACTTTCCATCCTGCTGCTTCACACACTGTTGATTCCCTGCCTCAAGCTCATATATGTGTGTTGTATGTACCGTATGTCCTTTTTCTGTGAGTCAGTAAGCAGATAGTCTGCCAGGAGGTGCTCTGCAGAAATTAATGACTCTCTGCTGTGGATGCTGGAAGCCTTCGTCCTCTCCTGCGCCTGGTGGTCTGGATGTTGGCTGGTTAAGTTGTCACTCTGGCTTTCATCGCCACTCCTCCTGCCAGGAGCAAGAGGGATGACCCGCTTCCACAAGGCAGGAGGGAAGGAAAGACCCAGCAGGGCTTAAGTTACTTCAAACCAGCAGCTCCCTTTTTCGCCAAAATTCAGGAGAACTGACTGAAGTTACTTCTAATTAGTGCCCAATTCCATTCACTACCGCTATGAGTACTGGCAGCTGGTTGGGCCAGTTTTCCCATTTAATCTTTTTAAAACACAGCAGAAGCTGATGGCATAACAAGATATGCACTCAGTTGGCTTTCATTTCCTTCCTGCAATACTTAGTAGTATCCTGTTCCTCTGTGTCTGGTCAATAAAATATCCAGACATTCTCAAATGTATTATTATTATTTAACCATAATCTAGATTTTACATTTATTTGCAAATTTAAAGAGTAAATTGTTCTTCCCAGGATTTTTAGTGTTTCTAGCTGAGGCCTGACCCAAGCATAGGTTAGATGTCTGTGCTAAAACAAATTTACTTTTTAAAAATAACAGATTGTTTCCAAAATATAAAAACACTCGATATATGAAATGAGTAGACAATGAAACCCCACAAAACACATGCAGTAGTCCTCGTACGTTTCAGTGGGGGAAGGGCAGACGTCTCCTCTGACCGTTACTGAAGGAAAGATCAAGAGCGCCATGTGAGCTGGTCACATTCTCCAGATTCCTTAAATTGGCAATTAGCTTTAATAAGAGCTTTAATTTTAATGAGGAGCTTGTAGATCCCGAGTTCATTTCATGTTTGACCCCTCACCCTCTTCACCATCCCACTCCCAACGGCAACATGAAGGCCTGTCTGTTCCATTTGGACAGACTAAAGTGGGGGACGACAACTGACTAACAGTCTCTAACAGTTCACTGACCTTCCACCCAATCAGACCTGATTTGTTCCGTCCACACCATCACCAACCCTGCAGCTCCCTCCTCCTTTTTTAATTAATTCATTAATTTTTTTTCTTCACTAATGTCAATCCATCTTATTATAATGAAGCTCTGATTTTGAGAAGCACCAGAGCTTTAATGATGTGCAACCCACAGCCTCAGACTTGTACTGTGGACACGCAGTCGGATAAAGACTACTGTAAAGAATTTAAGTTGATTACTTTAACAGTTGATGTTTGATATAAATTGTGTTAATGATTTTACTTTGAGTTCTGGATGAATCCTGATGAGTCTGTTATAAAACACAGCTTAAATGCTGTAAATCTCATTTTAAAATAGCGCAGCATCGTTTGTCAATGCTAATGCTAACATTTCTTTGTCGTCATTGTTTTATAATGCTGCTTCAAGGAATTTTTTAATAATCTTCCAGGAGGTTTTTGTGGTTACATGTGCATCTTGATTTAGAGCTTGGCAAAATTTGAAATTCAAAATACATTATAGCTTCATTACTCACAAGGTGACATTTTATAAGTATTTCTTTCTTTATTAATTATGGCTAAATCAACATTTCTGTAAAGCTTCTTAGAAGAGAAAAGCATGAATTGCTATACAATGTCTTGGTGGCTGGCAGGAGAGACTTTGGGTTTGCTGGTGTTGATCTACTTTGAACAGTGACCAACACCAGCAGATGACATGGCTCCCAAAGTCATCACTGGCTGTGAAACCATCCCACTGGACATCAAGCAGCTTAGATATTGAGCCTCTCCATTCCTCCAAACTCTGGAATCTTCACTTCCAAATAGAATTCAGATTTAGTTGGATAATTTTATGGTTCCTGGCCTGTGTCTTGTAACATTTCCCATCTTTGTTTTCTGACTGCATAATTTGAGTTTGAATGTAACCCAGTTCCTGACTGTTTGCCTGTATCTGGATCCTCCATCACCATCGCTGAATGACAGAAAATACTACATAACAAGCCCCAAAATGTGCTCTTCAATGTCCCCTAGACCATTTCTAAAAGAATATTTTAAAAAAATGACAACTGTATATTTCACACATCATAATTTTAGCTGTGCCAACAATCCTGTTTGACGCTCAGAAGAAATTTGGATTTTTAGTATTTTTTAGCTAATAAGTGTCACTTGAGAATATTAAAAAAAAAACATTATCTTATTTTATTTAGCCTGTATTTATCCTGAGAATGAAGATTTTATAAACTAGACTTTTCCAAGACAGCAGCATAGTTACAATAAAAACAAAAATGGCCATAGATCAATTTTGTGCACTTAATTGATTAGTTTGAAACTGTATTAACAGTTTTACGAATCTGTAAAAAAAAAAAAAAAAAATCATCTTAGGTGCATATTAATCTTTTCAAAAAGATAAGAGTTGTCAATTAATGATTTATGATCTATTAAGGTTCAGTCACAGGAATGGGGAATAATAAAAAGTGTCCTTGTCATGATATTTTGCAGCTGAGCCGCTGTTTTCCTGTATCATACCATCAGCATGAAGCAGCATTCAACAGAATAGCGGGATATAAACACATTAGTATACTGCTGCATATTGTAATCTGTGCCTGACATTTCCTTCCCATTATTCACTAATGCTGCATCCACAGCACAATGTCTCTGCATTTATCACTGGAAATTGGTGCAATTTATATTCATCTTGCACATTGACACAATAGCAGAGTATGGGAATGGAATCCCTACTTCAATGGAAATCGCACAGTGTGAACAGAATTGTTGAGATACGATTTTTTTAGGGACATTGGGAACTGAAACATAAGCAGAGATGAGAAGTTTCAAGATACGTCAGTTTGTTTTGAAGCTTTTCAACATTTGTAACAGTTTACAATTAATTTGGTTGCATAAACCCAACTAAAGACACTAGGTCTGTTTATTAGAATTTATTACTAAAAGCGGATTGTTCTTGTATTAAACAAAGCTTTATTTGAACTCAATTAAAACCCTGAAATAAAAAAAATAAAATTTAAGTATTAGTGAAAATTCAAATATGAACATAACATTTAACTATTAGCATTTAAAATTATATATTAATAAGGCTTCTACAAAGTCTTATTTCTGAAGACAAACTCCAATAATGACCCCAATGCCTTACTTTTTATTTATTGTTAAAGTGATTTGTCCAACATGATTGTGCTGCAGCATCAAGCAGTGCAGAGTGGCATCTTAATTGTGCAGTTAGACAAAATTACTGTCATAGTTAGCATACAGATGCTCAAGTCCTGTTTGATTTTGAAAATAACATTGGGCTCTAGAGGCTGCACAAAGACTTGCTACTAGGGCAGAGGTTTCCCTTGAGGCAGGACAATGACCTTTGTGATGAATTTTTTAAGATTGAGTTTTACAAATACTTTCCATTTGACTCTACTTGATCTTTTTTGCAAAGAAGAATTTCTAAAATTTCTGTTTCGTGTCCAGTCACATTGCATATCAAACTTTAATTTAATGCCATTTGAAGAGAAAATGCCGAGAAAACGCACTCCTGGGTCAACTTCCTGGAAAATAACTGTAACATGCCGATGCGTGAAAAGGTTCAAGGAGTTTTAAAATCTATTCAAGACACTACAAGACAGTTTTTTTTGTTGTTGTTTGTATTGTACGCTACTACAAAATTTCTTGCACTACCAACCATCTGCAAAAAAAATGGACCTGAACTCTTATAATTGTTCATCAAAATGAGGCAGATCTGAACCCAAACCATAAAAATCACTTCAGAGACCATAGACATTTCTTCAGCCTGAAATGTACAGTTTCATCCAAAGTATTTGTATAACTTCTACAGAACAGTAATCTTGCTCTGTGTGAGCAGCGTACAGAGTTAGGAAATGGACGTCTGTAGCACAGAACTGCAAGTAATCATCGTTTGTTATATTTAAACATAAAAGGATCATCACAAAGAAACTCAATACTGTTTTTGTTTAGAACGGCTGTGTAGAATCAGAACTTGTTTAAATCATTCCTCTGGATTTGTACAATTAGTGAGCTCCACACAAGCAGCACATATTTTCCTGGTTTCATTTACCAAAGAATGGCTCCTTTCTAAATGGTGCTTTATTACATTGCAGCCACAGTAACAAGAAAACTCCTAAAAGTTGCTGCCAAGACTGACTTAGAGTCTAAAATCTCTGCAGCTCCTAAGTTAGCTCAATCTTCAAAACAGATCTTCTAATAGAACGCTTTGTATTCAGCTGATGACATTGAAATGATAATTGTGACTATTCAGAACAGAAAACCAGGGTCATACTTTTATGAAAGCAAACTAGAAAGTGAGTGCTATATTGTATTTGCTCTGTGTAGCTGGTAATTCAGCCTAAATGCTCTTTAATGTGGTCTGAATCATATCGTTAATGAGTGTGGTGGAGAATTTTCTGAGCGCTGTTACAATCAAAGAATGAGGATTTGTTCTGGTTTGGCATATCAGGCCTTAGCAGAGAGAAGAGGAAGAGACAAAAAAGAAGGCTTTAAATACAGTGTTTGACTGTGACACCAATGCCGCTCTGACACCACCACCCCCAGATAAATTTGCAAAGTGTGTTTCCATCAAACATGACCCTGCTGCACACCAATTATCCCTCCAGGACTGCATCATTTCAGTGGCCAGGGTCGACCCCGTCTGTCAGCCACTGTCTGTCCCCTGCTGACAGGAGCCACGGGAATGGAAAAGCTCGTCTCCATTGGCAAATAAGCGCCTTCAGAAAGCATGCAGTCTAGAGTGTCAGAGGTCAGAACATCCATAAACAGACACTGCTTGGCCGTTGGGGGCGGGTAGTGTGACCTGAAAGGCCTCTTACTCTCTTAGGATGGTGTTTCCTTCTATGTGACTGAAGCAGGTGAAGAAGCTGGTGATTCAGAGCCACTGCATGCTGGACCTTTCAACATTTCTCTCCTGGAGCAAACTGTGACTGTCGCACAGCTGAAAGTGCACTGAAAATCTTTCGTCTACAAATACTCCGACTATGTGGATAAAAAAAGTTACGTCTGGGCAGTATATTAGAAAGCAACAACTTTAACTGTGTTTTCCATAGAAAATGATTCTCAACTATGCAGTAAATAATAGCAATTGAAAACACAATGCCAAGATGGAATCCTGTGAACTATATTACAACACAAAGCATGTATTAGCTGTATTGTAAAGCCTTGAAGAAAATAAAATAAACCATGTTGCACTCTATCATAACACTATCATACGTTTTTCCTCTGCAAGGAAAGAGTTTGATCACAAGTTAGATTTTCACAAGAACTTAACTTTAAGGGCAAGTCATCAAAACTATTCTTCACAACATCAGAATTTCCTTTTCTGCAATATCAAATATCTCCCGACCCCATTAAGGGACAAGGGTGTAGGAAAATGGATGGATGGATGAATATCAAATATCAATCAAATTAGTGCCAGAAGATATTTAATGCTTAATATCAAAGAATAAAAAAAAAACATTATTTTCTACAATATTGTTATTCACAGTATGAAATTAACTTTCTAATGGCCCTATTGTCTTTTTCCTCCACTGGAGAGTAAAAGGATTAGAATGTTTCCATCAGTTCCTGGCCCTTCTTATGATACTGAATCACATTTTGAAATCTGTCATCATTCTCAGCACAAATATCATGTTTTTGCAAAGTCCTTCGATCAGTTCAGGTCAGTTGTAACAAGCTGAATCATCTCACATTTTTCTTTTCATAAAAATAATTTCTAAACCATACTCTTTATTATTTTAATTCTATCAATATTCACTCAAGGAGTAATCCTACCTGAACTTGTGGCCCTCCGACTGTTATGTAATATCAGACATTAAAATATTCAATTATATGTGCCACAACTATGCCACAATGCCAGTCAGTGACTTGACTGAACAGTCGTTTACAAACAAGTACATTTTGCCTCTGCAGTTTCATTATCCTTATTTGACTTTACTAACCAATTGTTGCACATTTAGCTGTGTCCATTTCCAGAGATTTCTTTGTTGTTCATTCTAGCCCTCTCTGCACCACTCTTATGTTTTCTGCTTTCCATCTTTTAAACACTCCTGATCAAGAGCACTTACATGTTACTTCAAAGAGTGCCTTCAAAAACAAAACCAAATCAAAAAACAGTTTTGCCAATGGAGGTGAATGTAGTTCAGGTAAAGTGGGAATGGCAGGCCAAATGTCAGACCAGCACACCAGGAGATGTCCGACTCCTGAGATTAGCCAATCCAGGCCATATAAGAGGGCTGACTGATTTTTATTACAACACTTTCAGTACCATGTCCAGGAAACAGGACTTGAATTGTTCGCAGAGGTTATTTTGAGCTAAATGGTAGTGGAGTTGAACAGATGAGTCAACAAAAAGTTGTTAAAAAAAACAAACAAAAAAAACTTAAAAGGAGAAAATAAGCACAGAGCAAGTGCTGCTAATTGTGGATCTACAAGCTGTTGGGATGTTTTGGTCCTTTTTAAATTTATGTTTCAGTAAATAAATAATGACACCACATATTTTGACTGAAAACTGAGAAAAAGGAAAACATTTTTTAACCTCAGTTTAATGATTTGAATTGTAGGAACATGACTATTTATGCATCCTCAAGCTTTCATCGGTACTGAGATACCCAGTGATTAATCGCTGCAGGTGTTTATGAAAAATTTAAACCTGTTCTCCAATGACTAAAAGGGAAGCACTTTCTTTGGTTAGTATTCAGTATGAAACACATCGAGCTCCTTCTGCTTCATGTCGGTGTTGACCAGCAGCAGCAGCTGTGCACACAGACTCTGACCACATGCCAACGTTTTTTGCTCTGCTGTTCCCTCTGTTTACCACACCGTGTATCAGTCAGAGTTCAGAGCCATAGGTATAAAAGTCTATTTTCCAGCTTCATGAATCCACATGTCAAAATCAAACCAGTGTGGTTAATGTTCTACTGCCTCAGCTGCATTTCCAAATAATTTTCTAAATGGAAGTATTTACACAAAGAGTAACAATGTAGCAGTACAATTTTATTTCTTGCCATTTTTGTACCAAAGTACTTAAATTGACTTCTTCTCTTGTTTTTATCAACTTAGACCTCTCACCAAAAAGGCTTCTGCAGCTCATTTCACATTCTCATTTCATTTATGCAGGTCAATGCAGGCAATTCTAACTAAAATATTATATTATGACATAGTTTAAGTTTTTTTTCTTTGCTATACACATTATATTTGAAAGTTGTGCTTTGGGATGTTGTGGTGCAGTGACAGAACAGGGAGCCAATCTCCACCACAATTTTGCCAAAGATTTGTTTACCCCAGGAATTTTTATTTATTTTTTTTGCATCTTCTGAAACAATACTTTTTTCTTTCAACTTAACTTCCCACTAAGATGTAAATATGTAGCACTGTTTAAATCGTCAGCCTTTTTAAATAATTACTTTTTGCATCTTATCACCCTGATGGATCATCCCAATGACAGCTTCCTGGTCAACTGTCAAGTCAGCAATTTTCTTCACTGTTGTATGAAGACCTAGTGTCATTGTTTTATCTTAATCCACTGAATAGAGCAAGTAATTTTTATACTTTTGAGAAAAATTTTCAGCAACAAGATTAAGAAAAAAAGAAAACTGAAGAAAGTTTGTTGTGGAAAATCTGGAAATTCTGAACACTTACTTTAGTCAAAGCTTCTTCTCGAGCCTCACAAACACTATCCAGCAAACACTTTGAAAACACTAATTATGGCCCACCAGAGAAATAAAAGTTCACCCACACAACAGAGAGAAGATCAAAGAGCTTATTTGCCGAGTAGTCAGCATTGCTTCAACAGCCTGACTGGAGGTAAGAAGATCAACAGAGTGCTGAAAGTCACGCAGCTCAAATGATGTGGCGCCTCCTTGAATGAGTAAGTAGCAGTTCATGGTTGAACCATTATGGTGTTGAAGGGCCGCCGGGTGATTACAGGCTTTTGCCCCAGCCGTGGGCTGTTGAGCCTCGTTAATACAGCTCTGAAGGTGGGCTAATTGGTGCTTAATTACTGTAGTCGGCCCAACAACAGTCAGCACAAACAGCTGCACATAGCAAAGAAACAAAACAGAGGAACAAAGAAAAATACAGGGATAAATTAATAAGCAGAGACGCTGAGCTGAGCCATTCGAGGCGCGTTTGTTCTGTGATTGCAAGCGGAAGTAGGAGGAGGAAGCACACTCTACGGCATCTCGTCAGGACAAATGGTGAGGATGTGAATTATAGATTTCCACAAGCTACCCCCCTCCCCGTATTTGGTTCTTTAGAAACGCCACTGCTCATGAAATGTTAAGCGGACAGATGGCAACAAAACAGCACACAGCAAACGGAGAGGGAGACGGGGGAGAATCCACAAGAAGAGGCGCAGTTAGCGTGTGCAGGCTTCCAATGGAGGAACAGAGAACATTTAAAGCGCTCGTGAAAGTCATAACAGGAAACCTGGCAAATTGCTAAAAGGACACATTTACTTTCCTCTCTATTGCTTAATTATTTCACTTGGACATATTTGATCAGGCAGGGTAACATGTGGCCAAAATTGTATTTGGAAAGAATGAAAGCCGCTAACTTAAGAAGAAGGGTTCTGGTGCTGCGCATGTTGATCAGTGTTTTGATTTACCTATTCATGGGCTTTAATAGTCCAGCTCTTCAGCGAAAACATAAAAACAGAGTGGTAGTTAAATCTTTTCTCCTCACAACAGGGAAGAATAAAGGTTCACCCAACACAGGAGTGTTTATTCATCACTGGTCCAGATATTTGTATTAACGCTGTAATGTAAATGGCAGTCTAATTGCGTGCATGCTCTGACAATTCTCAAAAGTGCAGGCAACTCAGGGTCACGCAGCATTACGTGTGGTTACAGCTCCTATGGCAACCATTCTGTGCCGAGAACATGCTGCTGCATTCACTGTAATGAGAAATCCATTTGTGGACAAGGCAACAACAAAGCCTTCAATTACTGCCAGCACACTTCCAATCTAACCAATGTACATTTCTCCTGCAGCAGCAGCCGCCGAGTCCTCCCTCTGCCGTCCCTCATCTCATATTAACTCCACAGTATTAGTTTTGACAAGCCTGCCTTTGAATCACATTAAAGACTTCCAAGATTATTATTACAAATGTAAAATTACATCAGCCCATCCCCTGGCAGCTAGCAATGCGATGCGCACTGATCACTGCATTCTCGAGAGCATCTTCCTTTGGATTAGAGGTGCCACTGTTCATAAACTCATCAAAGCACAGTGAGCACGGAGCCTCTCAAAGATAATGAAAATGTGCCGACAATAACGACCAGGATTAAAAACGGGACTGCGAAAGAGAGGAGGAGGAAAAGGAAGATGATGGTGGATAGGACGAGGAAGCTGGAAAGAGAAAGATGATCAGGACAGATGCTGATGGAAATCAGTTGTTGTGCCATCTGAAAAGATATCCTGAGAGCAGAATGAAAAGTAATGACTTTTTATGCGTCAGATTTCTCTCCAGGAGAAAACAAAACATGCCCAGAGAATGTACGGTGCTAATAAGCATGTAAGATTTTAAAACACCTCAGTTTTGGTTTGATCGCATAACACTTTCCATCTGTGTTTTTGAGGTTGTGGCACAGCTTCCTATCTGTAATACGGTATTATAGAGCGTTTGGGTGTAAGTTAATTTATATTCTAGGTGAATCCTCAATCAGTCACTGTGGTGGACATCTATATGTGCACTTTGGCAAATAATGATCCAGCATCCAAGTTGCAGGTAAGTATTTTGAGCTTTAAAATAGGAAATACATCGCTTGATCTTATATGCTTCTTAGTTGGCATTTGTGGAAGGTTATGTAAAATATTACAATAAAATGTGACTTTTTGATTATATTTAATTACACCAGTGCATGAACTGGCTTTTAGAGTCCACTCTACTCTGTTTGCTGTTCTTGATATTCTGACATCCATCACTTAGGATGTGCACCACCAGTAAATCCCATTCATATAAAAAATTGTGAGTATTGGCTATTGGCCTGGTCTTGTGACACCAGTAGTGGGGTCAGGAATAACAGCCATGACAGGAGCCATGCTATCCTGCACTGATGATGGTAGAGCAAGTACTGCTCTAGCAGTACTTGCACAGGTAGAGCAGCGCAAGTACTTTAATCAGTACATGTCATACAAATATACTTATGACCTAAAAGGAAAAATAATAATAATAAAAAAGACAAAGGACAATTTTTTCCCCCATCTAAATATGTAATTGTTGATAAAACTCCATTGATTTTTAAATGTGGTTGATCGAATGGGCTAACCAAGTACAAGTCTATGCAACTGTACCTACTTTAAACTGGGACAAGACATTGTTTCTACATATTTTCCCTGTGTTAAGTGAGGATAATGTTTAGAGGGGGGACTGAGAGTGTGCCATTTCCACAAAAGTACAATTTCCTTCAAACAAGTTGAAGGAAATAACTGTAGTGATTATTTTTAATGAGGAAAAACACTTTTTGCTTCAAATGTGTTTTGCATTTAAACAGATATACAGACAACAACTTAAACAAGATGATACATAAAGGAGAGAAATCCCACAGAATTAGTTTTTGTATCATTTTCTTTTAGAGGGATAAGAAAAATAGAGTTACATTAAGCATAGCATTTTAATTGGAACATTTTGAAGTTAGAGAACTGTGGATTAATTTTATCTGGTGGTCTGTAATTCAGCAGGTTTATCCTTTCTGGATGTTAGTGCCAACTACCTGCTACTTCCTGTCTACCAGCAGAAGTGAGCATCTTATGCATTGAGCACAAATCGACTCCTCTAACTCCCCAAGAAGACAAAACATACTCATTACTATGAGCTCAATAAAACACCACTGTCCTCTAGTCAGACTCATTTCTGTGTGATGATAGTGAAGACACAGGCCAAGGTGGTGAGAGAGGCTTCTGCTTTGTCTCCTTTCATTTCTCCAGACAGAATTTTAAAAAAACCGAGGGAGAGATCGGTGAAAAGAAAGAAAAGAGACACTTGGTGCAGGATAGTCCCAGCCATTAACCGCTGGCTGATTGCTTTGTGCAAAAGGTGCCTGAAGAGCAAGAGGAAGGAAATTAGGGAATAATGGGAGGGAGTAATGAAAGAGGATGAAAACTGGCAGCACTGTTCAACAGGCGCAGCTGAGAAGAAAAAGAGGAGAAAAACTCTGGATGAGAGATTTAGCTACAGCTGAAGAGGCCAGATGTTGCTTAAATTTTCAAATATTTATGGTAAAATGAAGGCTAATAAAACGTGGCTTAAGGTTCAACAGGTTTCTGTCACATGTTTTCAGGGCCGGACTGGTAATTGGGTAAGTGCCCAGTTGACCAGTGCAATTTTTGATTGATACTTTTTATTATATCAACCAACCAAGAATGACTCAATCCATGACTTTCTATTATTGAGCTGGCCTCAACACATATTTCCCCCTGGTTTATCTTCATCATTCCAATATGACCTGTACAGAAGCGGCTATGGCTGTTCACCTGGGCGATCCTGCCCGTTTTTCCTAGAAGACGCTGCTGCAGTTAAAATACATATGTACCACCGTCTGAAATCAGGAACCACAGTGTTACAACCAAGTCTGAAACCAAATTACAAATGCTAAAAGGACTTTTGCCAAAATTCTCTGTTGACAACTGTCAGTTGTTTACCATCTTAATATTAATGCACACACTCATGGCTCTGAGGATGATATGCAAAGATGAGGATGACATGCAAAGGTAGCCAATATTAACTGACCAAAAATGTCAGGCCAATTATGGTCCCTGTCCAGCCATTTTTGTTTTAATTTGATGGGTTCTGTTTTACAGAGTTGAAACACAATAGCAAATATCGGCTGGTTTGATCTTCCTTATTTCTGGTCTTGGGTATACAGCCAATCAGTGCCAATAAAAAGAAAAAAAAATGTTGCTCTTAGATTTGCTGCTTTGCATGCACTACCAATAGCATTGCATCCAGGTATTTCAGCTTCCTAAGCTACATTTTCTTTTACAAATTGTAAGTATGCTGTTGTGTAAGAATAGTTTTGTTTTCATCATCAATATGCATCAATAAATGCCAAAGGCAATTATTAAGAAAATGTGTAATTTAAATCAAAATTTCCAAGTCAGGGCACCACCTGATTGTCAGGAAAAATACAGTCAAACAGTTTTCCATCTCAATTGATGCTTATGGATATCTGCCAGATGAGGCTTATATATTAAATACAATTAATGAAGGATTTACATTCTCAAAGAGCATACCATAAATTAACACCTACACAAAACTAAATAAAATATTTTCTAAATTGATTTTTTTTATCTCCAATTCTTGTTTCCATTCATGTCCAAAAAACTGAATTATTGCATATGAAATTATACAGAATTATCATTCATGTGGGCTGTCTTTTTGTAATGGCTGCCCCCCTCCCTTCTCGCCCCTCAGGTTTAAATTAGCATCCCATCTCCTGCACTCCAGCGTGTGATAACACATCTGATCTGAGCCGGCGTGGAGTCAGAATACTAAATGTGTTAGTCTGTGTGTCGCTTGGGGAACAGCAGAGAGCTGCCAGCCCATGCCAGGTAATCTCTCACCTCCCTCCTCCCCCATTTCTTCCCTCTAATCTCCTCAGATGCTTCAAACACTTTGCAAAAATGGTCATTCTAACCATTCAGGCTTTTAATGAGCTCTGAAAAGCCCCAATTTCACAGAGAGGGCAAGAGAATTTTTCCTGGGTCAAATAAGGAGGAGTTTGATCTTTTCTTCCTACACTATCTGTTTGCATTAGCAACAATAGTTTATGGGTGCTGTCAATCATAAAGAGGCAATATGATGAAGACTGTTGTTTTTCTGCTTCAGTTCATTATGTTGAGTAAATATTGCAGAAAAACAGCAGTTAGAGAGGAACACCTCCAATCTCTCCTTATGTTCCCGCAGCACTGCAGGGCAGCACATACAAAAACTAACGAATGGCTTATTTTGCTTCATGGCCCTGGATATTAAAACTTCAGGAGCCTGGCTCCCTTTGTGACTCCGCATTAATATTAATATGTGTTCTTGAACCTCATAAATGTGTGGTTCTTAAATAATGTTCAAGTGTTTACAAAGGACAGAACTGACACCACCAACTGTAAAGGTTTTTTAAATAATAAAAGAAAGGGTTTATTTATTTCCTAACACGATTTGTATAACAAAGTCATTCCCAAAGGAACTACAAAAACTGATTTGGTAATTTATTTTAAAAAAAAAAATTTTCTTGTGCAAGTGCACACAGAGTCCCACAATTTTTAGACCAGGAATATTTGCAGTGCAGGGATATTTTTTAAGAGGTCTTTCAAATTTGCAGTAATCAATCCTACTATGTTCTAGCAGGTCATGAAGCACACTAACCATCCTACTTTAATGAAAGTCTTTTTCACAACCAAATTTTCTAAAATTAAAGTGCCTCTTTTAAAAATACAAAATATTTCTGTTTTTCTACACTTTGTCACAGTTGGAGCTTTATAAACTCAATAGTCTGTAGGGTGGACATTTTATTAATGGAGGGCTAAAAACATTAGCTCCGGGAACTCTTAGCAAAAGCAAATAAGTCATTTGATTCACAAAATGCACTTCTTGGAAAAGATGAAGCCATTATGTGAGCCGGATGAGTCTGAATGCAGAAAGGAGGAGGAGGGGGAGGAGGAGAAGGGCGGTGGGAAGTTAAGGTCGAAGCAGGAAGAGTGTCGATATCACAGCAGCAATTACTGCTTTATAAATGGGCCTGTTGTCGCTGTGAATGAGCAGCTCCATCAATCTGTCCTGACAGCATGCTCCTTAGCCCGTCACTCCTGCTTCTGCTCGCAATCTGTAGATTTCAACTTAGCCCAGAAATTGATAATCCGATTCAGACATAACTTGGTTAGCCGCTGAATGTGCTGCAGGAGGAGGCTTAGGAAGAGGAGGAGGATGCCTGTTCAGCTCAAAAGCACTCAGCCACCACTTACAGCTTAAAAAAAAAAAAAAAAAAAAAAAAAACAACTCACACCTCTTTATGAATTGAGAGAACTAATTAATTACTTTAGTCAAAATTTCAATAATGGAGCCTTGAACAAAAAATTATTCAAAGTTCTAAAATCTATAACTGAAACAGATACAATATTTAGAAGAATGGACCAAATTAAGAAGACAAGAAAGGGACAGTCATACACACTTTTAAATGTGTCATTTTAGGAAAGAGAGACAAGTAAGCAAAATGTTAATGTGCAGCGTTTCAGTCATAGATCTTCAGACAAACATATTCCAGTGATTATGCACTCTCCTATTAGGAAGTGGTTCTACTTGTTTGACCAATCACATCCAAATATCAAAATGATATAAAAAGGTATGCAGTATCTTGCCATTAATTCATATTATCTAATAAGTACAACTAATAAAATATCTAAAAAAGACTAGTTTCTTGATTAAAAACTTAAAATAAACATTATGTAGAGTGACAAAGTAAGAGATACTCTTACCAAAAGGATATATCATTAAGCATTAAAAAACAAAGGCAATTCAAAAAAAAAAATAAATAAATAAAACATGGTTTGAGTAACTTATCAAGGTCATCACCACTGGGTGGAAAAGGGGCCAGTTCAATTCCACAAAATTGCAATAAAAAATGTCAAAATAAGTATAAACTCTGCATATGGTGCTTTCATGCTTACTAAAGCTTTAAGTTTTGTTTTTCCCAGTACATTCAAGCCGCAAAGAGCAACTAAGAATGCCAATCACATGCATGGATGCACAAATGGCAACGCTAATGACAGCTATTGTTTATTTTTGTCATTATGGGCATGAAAAAAAAAGTTATTCCTGCCATATGCACAATCACCATAGTGGTAACAGCTATGGCCTATCCCAGGCTATAATGATTTGTAAACTTTTGATTGCTTAAATGTGTTTGGCTAATTCACAACACTTGAGTGAAATAGATACTCACCTGCAGAGGCAACCATCCATCCTTTATCTTACACACTTAACCATAGTGGGGTCATGAGGGGTGCTGGTGCCCATCTCAAGCAAGGTAGAGGCAAAAGGCAGGGTACATCCTGGACAGGTCAGCAGTCCACCCGCAATCTGTGGATACATTTAAAGAAAAAAAGCTTAAAAATAATGCCTCCAAGCGTGACATAATGTAGCAAATCAAAAGAAACCAGGCCAGCTGTTACAAAGAAATTGTAGAAGTCTACCTTTGGCTATATTTTCCAGATGTCTGAAGGTCTAAATACATTAAAAAATGGGAGTATAAACACCATGTGAATGTCTGGCTGTCATTCTACTCAAAAAGTAAATAAAATTAAAACAGTTCTGTCATATTTATGGAAGATAATAAAGTTTATGTAAATTGGAAAACAAACATAAAATAGAAATAAAACAAGTCAAAGTGAGCATTGAGAGTTAGGATAAATCTTTACAAATTAATTGCAATCCACATTTACTAATTATGGAAAACAAAAGCAGGGTTATTCAAAATTACACAAAAATTTATGGATAATTTGATTTTGAAAAACAGCAGAAGAAATAGAGGCAAAGACATTTCAACCAACTTTAATTTAGTTCAGTTCCCAACAAATAATATCTCACGGAACTTTAAATAGCAAATAAATACAATTCATATAAAATTACACACATATACATAGCAATTTACATTAATGCATTGGAACCATAAACAATTCTGTTTTCATTATTTATTTCAATGAAGTAGGACTTAGAGTACAGTACAAATTCAGTTGATGTGATGTCAGTCACATCAATTGAGTCAATGCCAACTGCCCACAAAAGTCCAGTTAGCAGCATTGACTTTATCATGATCTCTCCATCTTACCAAACTAGGACCATGCTACTGACTACTTAAACAAAATTGCCCTTGCTTTGAAAAAAAAAAGACATTAACATCAGCAGATTAAAAAAAGGTTTTTGGTTGTCTACCATCATTATTTCAGTGTGACCGCGAGTGTTATCTTTCTAAAAGAGGACAGTGTGTCTATGTGGGTTCACCATATACATAAAGATCTGAATTTGGTCTTCAACAAATGTTTAGATACTTGCAACATAAAATGCAATCGTTACATCTAACCATTAAAACTTGTTCTCATTTTTTGCAAAAAGTATTTAGTATCTCACTTTGTGTTTTTATTGCAATGAACATGTTCAGGTCCTAAAGGATTAATTAATTGTCCTAAAGGAAGACTTGAATTAAGTCTTCTTTTAGGACAGACTTAATTTGTCATAGACCTTAACCAGTTTTTTGTGATTAAAAACTTTTGATTTTGTTTTCTCAATTAACTAGAGAAATATCTTAACATTGCAATCTGGATATGGGAAGACGTCAAACTGATCCTGAGTGGTTATTAATTTATTATCTCTACAGCTGCAGCAGATGTTATGGAAGCTTTTGGGAGCCCCAGCAGGTTGAAATGATGTTTCTAAACATTTAACAGCCTGACTGACTCTGATGAACCTGGAAAAATACTGGGCTGACGACATGTCCACAAATAACCCACAGTGTTACCCTCTGACACTGGGTCTATTTCCAGTTCAAAGCAATATCTAAATGAGTAAACAAGAAAATGAATCGTTCTCAAGTATATGATGGCTCTGCCTCTAAAAACATATTCTCATGAAACACATAAAGGCTAGGCAGTTGACTGCGGCTATAAAAGCAGCATCAGAAGAGTGTTCCTTAAAAAGAACTTGAAGTGTGAATGAAAAAGAGGAGGCAGTGCTTTTGGTATCGGTGTAAATAAGTGATTGTACAAAAAAAGAAAAAAATCAGAAATACACATTAAGAATAAGATCCAAAACGAAATAACTGTCTTTATATCAGATACATCGAAACACAACAAATAAATGCAATTATTAGATTTCTAATCATTTTAACATGATCCAACATTTAATTTAAAAAAATATTTCAAGTCAATCAATTTAAAGAGCACTTTCAAAAATCTCAATTATCAAAATTAAAAAATAATTATCAAGCCTTTCAAATACTCAAGCAGAGTGAGAGGAAGAAAATTTAACTCCCCTCAATATGTATACAAAAGTGTAGCTCTACATTGATCTCAATTGATTTTACCATCATATCAAACTGTGTTGCTTTTTTAGCCTCAGTACAAAAAGTGCCAAAACACACACAAAATAAACCTGTGCCCCAAATAACAATTGAGTGCATATATCAGACCTTTGTCAACTTCCATATTTTCAAAATTGATTATTTTACTTTTTCAACAGAAAGAGTGCAAAGGGTTGTGATGGTGTGCTCATAGAAATCATCCAGCAAGACTGCAACAAATTGACTATTTAATCTGGAAGAGATTAAAACAAATTAATCTTCTTTTCACATCTCTCAGCGCAGAACAACGCTGCCAAAAATTTCCTTCCAAAGTCAATAAAAATAAATAGATAAATAAATACATTTTTATTGCAAAAATTACGACAAACCAAGAACAATAGGAGGAAAACGCCACCTGGTGGCCACAATAACATAACACAGTGGGACAAAATTATACAAACAAATATAAATAAAGTGTATTACTTAAAATAAAAACACATACCTGGAAGATATTAAAACAAATTAATCTCCTTTTCAACTCTCTCCATGAACCCCGGTCATAAACTAGAAAATAAAAACAGTGCTCAAACGAGCTGCGCTGCACCACCACACATTGGAGACACGTTTGCGCCAAAAACAAAAAAAGACAATAAAACTGTCAGTAAAACCCACACTAGACCCTTTTCACAGTGACGTCAGACATTGGCCGCCATGACTCGGAGCTGGGTATCCTTACTTCCGGTGCGATTTTGCCTTGGGAACCAAGATGAAAAATTCCCGCATTCTCATAGTCTTAAGGATATAATAAAAGTTAAGCATTTAAGTGTTAGATAGCTGTTATTACGCTAACTGTGTATATAATAAACAGCCTCCGATCGGAGAGTAAACCAGCTAGCAGCAGCTTTAGCCACAGTTAGGAAACATAAACACCACCGCCTGTCAGTGATGTAACGTTTAGAGGTTCATTTTCTGTATTAATGTAAAATAAAGGGCAGCTTCCAACAACGTTGACGACATTTTTTTTTTCCAGCAACAAAATGCGCATCTCCATGCGCTGTTCATGTTTCTGTCTCTCCCAAAGACGCACAGAAGGAATAAAATTAATTACAAAAGAAAATATTAATGCGCAGTGATTTGGATAAATAACTTTAATCTGACTACTGGATTTGAAATACGAACTCGTTAGATTATTCGTTACCGAAAAAGTGGTCGGATTAGAGGAAGGAATGACAAAGCAGCGGCGGCACCGACATCTGTGCTTATAACTAACAAACCGCTATTTTACGGGAAGAGTGGCAACTCCAGTCTATAATTTAAGTATCTGATCAGGATTAGAGCCTAAAACGTTATAGTTCAAAAACAGTAAAAAAGTTCTGGTTAAGGAACAGTGTGTCACGTAGTTAGCTAGCTAACAAAATTCACTAATGCTAAGCTAACGGTTACACAAAACAAAAATACCTGCCTTCATAGTCAAACATGTTTTGTTCGGTGAAGAATTTGTAGCCTTTCTCTAACTTAGATTTTGTTGTCAGAGAAAATTGGTTTGTAAATCGTGATATATCTTCAAATCATATTTTAGGCAAATGTTTTAGAGACTGAAAACTCCATGGTCCGGTGTTCTGTCTGATCAACATATGCTGTCAGATATATATGTAAGATACATTGAATTTATTAGTTTATTTATTTATTTTACTGTTCATGTTTATTATAGTTCACAGGTACCCCACCCAATTGGTTTTATTATAATAAGTTAATTTCTTCAGAACTTTATCTTGTGTCTGTCTTGTGCCTTGATCGTCTGTACTAATATTTCCTATATGTCATTGAATGCGTCTGTTTTACGTGTGGTCCTCGAACGTGCCGTTTGGTATGGAGAGCCAGGTGTGACAGACTGAGTTTTCGTGTGTTAAGGTAAATAAAACCCTTTGGATTCACAAAGACAACTCCGGACGTCATCTTTGCCTGATCCCAGCAGCATATACATATATATCTATATCTCTCTTTCTATATATATATAATGTCCATTTATATATGAAATAGACAACTTTGTCATTACTTACTATGTACACCGAAACTAAGAATACACGGGTTTGAGCCAAAACAGAAGTTGTGTTACGTCATCTGAAAGGGTCTATTTGCTGTGGATCATAGTACGAAATTAATACCTACATTTTTAAGTTTCACTGAGTTAACACGGCTATGAATGACATGTAAAAGATTAGTATTTTTGCCCCCCAGCGTTGTTTGCATGCACAAAATTTCCGTAGGTCCAATTACATGGATGGGGTCTGAGTCATAAGTCAGAGCCTCACCAGCAATGAACCTCACCGCACGTCACTGATATATGTAAAGCAGTACATAGGATTTCCAGAAGAGGGCGCTGTTAGTACCACCACAATCCTGAGATGTTTGTCCTGCCAGGGACTCCGTACTGCAGGGGACTTTGCCTTTCCATAGACATAGTATAGGATAGACCCTCATGCGCCGCTCTCACCTGTCGGCCATCTTGGAGCGAGATGTAGGGCGGCCATCTTGGAGAGGGCCACCATTCCACTCAGCGTTATGTAGGAAGAGGCCTTTGTGAGAAGACTGTCATTGGGACAAAGTCAGTCTGTCAGATTGTCCCAAAGTCTCTCTTTGTCCTCACCTGGTCTCAGGTTCGAAACCTGGGACCAGGTTTAGAACAGTTGACAAAGGAAGAGGCCTTCCTTCACACCAACAAACTATCCAACGTTTCAACCGACCAAATGTTCATCCAACCAACAAACCAACCAACTGTTCATTCAACCAACAATTCATCCAACTGTTCATCCAACCAACTGTTCATTCAACCAACAAACCATCCAACTGTTCATCCAACCAGTTGGAGGTGTATGTTATACCTCTTCTCCTGTGTTTCTGGAACTGTTTTCTGAGCTAAAGTCGTGGATTGTCTCCTTAAAGTCAACCCATCGTTGCTCCTGGCGACTGAAACAGAAAAGAAAATCACTTTCTGTTGATTTATTATGTTTAAGATCTGAGTTAACCGTTACCAATAATAGTTCTGCAACATATTACATCATTAATGACCAACAGTTTCAGAACATGATAGCTCCATAGCAACGATCAGAAGCAAGACCTTGAACATGATGTCAAAGATGACATCACAGTAGATCAAAGAATTTCTGAGGCTTTGAACACTTCAGTCAGAATCAAAACGCTTCTCTGAGATTCAGATTGTGTGTCCAATGACTATTATTGCGCTTCCAAAATGACAGACCCTCTTTTAAAATTACTCGGAGATCTTATGGTGACCGGATTGAGGACGATATTTCATTACTTCTACCCAAGAGACGAATCAGAAGAAAGGAGCGGAGACGAATCAGTCGAAAGGACAACTCAGGACGACGACGAGAGAGATTTGTTCTGGGACGGACTTTCATCCCGTCCCCAAACACAACCTGACCCGGATGAGGATGACGATGGAGATGTGTTCTGGGACGGACCTCCATCGCGTCCACAAGCACAACCTGACCCAGATGAGGACGTAGAGAGGGATATGTTCTGGGACGGATTTCCACCCAGTCCCCAAGAACAACCTGACCCGGATGAGGACCTAGAGAGGGATTTGTTCTGGGACGGATTTCCACCCAGTCCCCAAGAACAACCTGACCCGGATGAGGACCTAGAGAGGGATTTGTTCTGGGACGGATTTCCACCCCGTCCCCCAGCACAACCTGAACCGGATGAGGACATAGAGAGGGATTTGTTCTGGGGCGGATTTCCACCACGTCCCCAAGGACAACCTGACCCGGATGAGGACGTAGAGAGGGATTTGTTCTGGGGCGGATTTCCACCCGGTAGCCAAGGACAACCTGACCCGGATGAGAATGAAGATAGAGATGTGTTCGGGGACGGACCTCCATCGCTTCCCCAAGGACAACCTGACCTGGATGATGACGTAGAGAGGGATATGTTCTGGGATGGATTTCCACCCAGTCCCCAAGAACAACCTGACCCGGATGAGGACCTAGAGAGGGATTTGTTCTGGGACGGATTTCCACCCCGTCCCCCAGCACAACCTGAACCGGATGAGGACATAGAGAGGGATTTGTTCTGGGACGGACTTCCATCCCGTCCCCAAGAACAACCTGACCCGGATGAGGACACAGAGAGAGATTTCTTCTGGGACGGATTTCCACCCCGTCCCCAAGAACAACCCGACCCAGGTGAGGACGTAGAGAGGGATTTCTTCTGGGACGGATTTCCACCCGTCCCCAAGAACAACCTGACCCGGATGAGGACATAGAGAGGGATTTGTTCTGGGACGGATTTCCACCCCGTCCCCCAGCACAACCTGAACCGGATGAGGACATAGAGAGGGATTTGTTCTGGGACGGACTTCCATCCCGTCCCCAAGAACAACCTGACCCGGATGAGGACACAGAGAGAGATTTCTTCTGGGACGGATTTCCACCCCGTCCCCAAGAACAACCCGACCCAGATGAGGACGTAGAGAGGGATTTCTTCTGGGACGGATTTCCACCCCGTCCCCAAGAACAACCCGACCCGGATGAGGACATAGAGAGGGATTTGTTCTGGGACGGATTTCCACCCCGTCCCCAAGAACAACCCGACCCAGATGAGGACATAGAGAGGGATTTGTTCTGGGACGGACTTCCATCCCGTCCCCAAGGACAACCCGACCCGGATGAGGACACAGAGAGGGATTTCTTCTGGGACGGATTTCCACCCCGTCCCCAAGAACAACCTGACCCGGATGAGGACACAGAGAGGGATTTCTTCTGGGACGGATTTCCACCCCGTCCCCAAGAACAACCTGACCCGGATGAGGACGTTGAGAGGGATTTGTTCTGGGACGGATTTCCATCCCGTCCCCAAGCACAACCTGACCCGGACGAGGACGTACAGAGGGATTTGTTCTGGGACGGATTTCCACCCCGTCCCCAAGAACAACCCAACCCAGATGAGGACGTAGAGAGGGATTTGTTCTGGGACGGATTTCCATCCCGTCCCCACGCACAACCTGACCCGGGTTGGGGACGAAGATAGACAATTTTGGGACAGGTTTGTAAAGGCTCCATAAGAGAAGAACCACCCCGGACGGGGTGGTTGAACCTCAACTTATGACTACAGACTTGGGACCAGGTTTGAATTCTCCATAAGACAAGAACCACCCCGGACGGGGTGGTTGAACTTCAACTTGTGACTACAGACTTGGGACCAGGTTTGAATTCTCCATAAGACAAGAACCACCCCGGACGGGGTGGTTGAACCTCAACTTATGACTACAGACTTTGGGACCAGGTTTGAATTCTCCATAAGACAAGAACCACCCCGGACGGGGTGGTTGAACTTCAACTTATGACTACAGACTTTGGGACCAGGTTTGAATTCTCCATAAGACAAGAACCACCCCGGACGGGGTGGTTGAACTTCAACTTGTGACTACAGACTTGGGACCAGGTTTGAATGCTCCGTAAAACAAGAACCACCCCGGACGGGGTGGTTGAACTTCAACTTGTGACTACAGACTTGGGACCAGGTTTGAATTCTCCATAAGACAAGAACCACCCCGGACGGGGTGGTTGAACCTCAACTTATGACTACAGACTTTGGGACCAGGTTTGAATTCTCCATAAGACAAGAACCACCCCGGACGGGGTGGTTGAACTTCAACTTGTGACTACAGACTTTGGGACCAGGTTTGAATGCTCCATAAGACAAGAACCACCCCGGACGGGGTGGTTGAACTTCAACTTATGACTACAGACTTTGGGACCAGGTTTGAATTCTCCATAAGACAAGAACCACCCTGGACGGGGTGGTTGAACTTCAACTTGTGACTACAGACTTGGGACCAGGTTTGAATGCTCCGTAAAACAAGAACCACCCCGGACGGGGTGGTTGAACTTCAACTTGTGACTACAGACTTGGGACCAGGTTTGAATTCTCCATAAGACAAGAACCACCCCGGACGGGGTGGTTGAACCTCAACTTATGACTACAGACTTTGGGACCAGGTTTGAATTCTCCATAAGACAAGAACCACCCCGGACGGGGTGGTTGAACTTCAACTTGTGACTACAGACTTTGGGACCAGGTTTGAATGCTCCATAAGACAAGAACCACCCCGGACGGGGTGGTTGAACCTCAACTTGTGACTACAGACTTTGGGACCAGGTTTGAATGCTCCATAAGACAAAAACCACCCCGGACGGGGTGGTTGAACCTCATCTTGTGACTACAGACTTTGGGACCAGGTTTGAATGCTCCGTAAAACAAGAACCACCCCGGACGGGGTGGTTGAACCTCAACTTGTGACTACAGACTTTGGGACCAGGTTTGAATGCTCCATAAGACAAGAACCACCCCGGACGGGGTGGTTGAACCTCAACTTATGACTACAGACTTTGGGACCAGGTTTGAATTCTCCATAAGACAAGAACCACCCCGGACGGGGTGGTTGAACTTCAACTTATGACTACAGACTTTGGGACCAGGTTTGAATTCTCCATAAGACAAGAACCACCCCGGACGGGGTGGTTGAACTTCAACTTGTGACTACAGACTTGGGACCAGGTTTGAATTCTCCATAAGACAAGAACCACCCCGGACGGGGTGGTTGAACCTCAACTTGTGACTACAGACTTTGGGACCAGGTTTGAATGCTCCGTAAAACAAGAACCACCCCGGACGGGGTGGTTGAACTTCAACTTGTGACTACAGACTTGGGACCAGGTTTGAATTTTCCATAAGACCAGAACCACCCCGGACGGGATGGTTGAACCTCAACTTATGACTACAGACTTTGGGACCAGGTTTGAATTCTCCATAATACAAGAACCACCTTGGACGGGGTGGTTAAACTTCAACTTGTGACTACAGACTTTGGGACCAGGTTTGAATGCTCCATAAGACAAGAACCACCCCGGACGGGGTGGTTGAACCTCAACTTGTGACTACAGACTTTGGGACCATGTTTAAATGCTCCATAAGACAAGAACCACCCCAGATGGGGTGGTTGAACCTCAACTTGTGACTACAGACTTTGGGACCAGGTTTGAATGCTCCATAAGACAAGAACCACCCCGGACGGGGTGGTTGAACCTCAACTTGTGACTACAGACTTCGGGACCAGGTTTGAATGCTCCATAAAACAACAACCACCCCGGACGGGGTGGTTGAACCTCAACTTCTGACTACAGACTTTGGGACCAGGTTTGAATGCTCCATAAAACAAGAACCATCCCTGATGGGGTGCTTGAACCTCATCTTCCGAGGAAAGACTTTTGGACAGGTTTGTAAATGCTCCATAAAACAAGAACCATCCCTGATGGGGTGGTTGAACCTCATCTTCTGACTACAGACTTTGGGACAGGTTTGTAAAGGCTCCATAAAAGAAGAACCACCCCGGACGGGGTGGTTGATCCTCATCTACAGAGGAAAGACTTCGGGACCAGATTTTTAACATTTCACCAAGGAAGAACCTTACAGGGTGATTTTCTATTGGAATGACAGAGGACAACCTCTGTACAGGTTTTCCAACAGGCTCAGAAATTGTTGGCAGTTTTTAAGGCGTTCTGAAGATGACACCACACTCTGCAGAAAATCCTAGCTAACCATTTCTCCTGCCACTCCTCTCGAAAACAACCAAGCTGGGTTTGGAGAGGAGCAGGAAACGTTGAATTTTGTGAATCAGCTATAAAAAGTTAATATCCTGTTTGCAGGTTTCTCTCCGGGCGCTCCGGCTTCCTCCTACAACCTGAAGTCATCGTTGTTGGGTAAGAAAGTCCTGGGTTTAAAACCCAGCCTGGTTCTGTCTGCATGGGGTTTTCCGCTTCTCCAGGTCCATATATTTAGCCACTGCTCCAGTTTGGAGGTTTCTGCCTCGAGGGTCCCGATGACCACAGGCACCACTGTGGTCTTCACCTTCCAGGCCTTTTCCAGTTCCTCCCTGAGGCCCTGGTAGTTCTCCAGTTTCTCATGCTCCTTTTTCCTGATGTTGTAGTCACTTGGTATTGCTACATCCACCACAACAGCTTCCCTCTGTTCTTTATCCACCACCACAATGTCCGGTTGATTCTCCATCACCATCTTGTCTGTCTGGATCTGGAAGTCCCACAGGATCTTAGCTCAGTCATTCTGCACCACCTTTGGGTTTTTTTCCCCACTTTGATCTCGGGGCTTCCAGTACATATTCTACACAGATGTTCCTGTACACTATGCCCGCCACTTGGTTATGTCCTTATTTTTATTTACAGCACCCTTTCCCTGGTATCGTTTCTGCTTTGGGGTTATAAAAAATCGTATATTTTTCCAGCAGAATTCCCGCCAAACCTTCGATCTTGTTGTTGTCCATGGTATCTTACAGATGCGGTCCCAGTTTTCTTCTGAAATCGTCAGGCTGGCTTCTTTTTCCCACTTCACTTTAATATAAACAGTACTGTCCTTCTTACCCTGCAGGATGGTGTCATATCCATGAGGGTCTATCCTAATATTATGTCTATGAATACACCTGTTTCGCTTCTCCCATTAAACACAAAGTCTGGCGATGAGCAGCAGCCACATGTCCCTAATGCCACATAATGACCAGTTTGCACCAATAGTTTGTGAAGTAGAGTAAATCGTAACGGATTTTTTTCTTCATGTTGGCCACATTTTCTGTACTGACTATTTTTCTCATTTTCAGCCCTGACCTTACTTGAAGGGAAAACTTATGGCTTACAAAAACTTTGTATTTTCTGTCCTGGAGGGGAAACTAAGAAGCTGGTTCAGTTGTAAAGCAGGATAAGTTAACCTTGTGCTGTAGGTAAAGACCAAATGATGCCTGCAGGTTTATCTATTAGCAGGTTTAATTTTTCCTGTACTTGGTTGTGTTCATTACTTTAACTGTATTTGACAAGTTTACTAAAATATAAAAATGTCATTCAAACTGCATTTGCCTTGTTTTACGTTTTACTTATACTTTTCATTACATTACTTGAGTACATCCATTTTTACAGTAATTTCCAGACTTAAGTACAAGAAAATTCTGATACTTTAAGACTTTAACTCAAGTAACATTTCAGTCAGTGACTTGGACTTTTACCAAAGTCATATTTTGGAGAGGAACCTAAACTGAGTCTGAGATTTCAGTACTTTATACAACACTGCCATGCAGCTAGCCACACAGTAAATAAGTAAAGTACAGCGATATTTGTTTTCTTCTCTCTTCCGACGTCAACATGAAAGACTACATTTCTACACTTAAACAGTTTTCTAAAGTGGATTTTCAATTGAAGCAGGAGATGATAACTAAAGGAAGACAAACACGGAGCTGAAAGTTTTACTTATAAGGGTGTCCATACGTGCACTTGGCACCAGGAATTTGTAGCTTTTGTCTAACTTAGATTTTGTTGTCAGAGAAAATTGGTTTGCAAATCGTGATATATCTTCAAATCTTATTTTAGGCAAATGTTTTAGAGACTGAAAACTCCATGGTCCAGTGTTCTGTCTGATCAACATATGCTGTCAGGTTATATATATATATATATATATATATATATATATATATATATATATATATATATATATATATATATATATATATATATATATATATATATATATATATATATATATATATATAATGTCCATTTTGCATACATTTATATATGAAATAGACAACTTTGTCATTACTATGTACACCGGAACTAAGGATACACAGCTTCGAGCCAAAACGGAAATTGTGTGACGTCATGTGAAAGGGTCTATAATGGTCAAACCTGCTAAACAATACACAAACAATAATACACAACATTAATACGTATTACTGTCAATGGCTGTGAGGGCAAAGGGGAGGGGAGAGCCATAGACATACACAGTCCAGTCACATTAATGTGACCACCACGTACTTTCCACTTCAGAGTTAAATAACCAATCACAGAAGGCAGGTGGCAGCACAGTGCAGTTGAGCGTATATAAAGGGTGTGTGTGGGCTTCGGAAAACATTTCAATCGTTGGCGTAATGCAGAAACGAAGCGATTTATCCGACGTCCAAAAGGGCATGATCATTGGCTTTCGGGCCAAGGGTGGAAGCATTTCCGAAACGGCTGAGTTTGTGAACTGTTCGCGTGCCGCCGTGGTAAAAGTGTACCGTGCATGGCAAAATGGGACTGTCCAAAATCAACGACGTGGCAAATGTGGTGCACCACGGGCCATAGATGACAGAGGCGAACGACGGTTGCGGAGATGCGTTCGGGCAGATAGACGGGCTACCGTTGAGCAACTGACCACTAAAATGAACCAAGGGGCTACCACAAGTGTCTCCCAAACCACTATTCAGCGAACATTGCTGCGTCTGGGCCTCCGAAGCAGGCGCCTGGTTCGTGCACCTATGCTGACTGGTGTTCATCGACGACGAAGGCTAGAATTTGCACGCCAGTACAGCAGCTGGACGTCCACTGAGTGGCGACAGGTAGCGTTTTCAGATGAATCGCGTTTTATGCTCCATCGGACAGATGGACGTTGGCGTATAAGGCGTGAAACCTCTGAAAGGAACCACCCTGCAACCATTGCAGGAACGGTCCAAGCTGGAGGCGGGAGCATTATGGTCTGGGGAATGTTTTCCTGGCATTCTCTGGGTTCACTGATTATTGTGGAAGGCACGATGGATCAATACAAGTACGCATCTGTCCTTGCGGACCATGTCCACCCCTACATGCGCATTGTTTTTCCTCAGGATGATGGCATCTTCCAGCAGGACAATGCGAGGTGCCATACAGCTGCCAGTGTACGTGCGTGGTTCGAAGAGCACCAGGATGAGTTTACCGTCCTCCCCTGGCCAGCAAACTCACCTGACTTAAACCCAATCGAGCATCTGTGGGACCATCTCGATCGAGTTGTTCGCGCCATGGATCCTCAACCGCGTAATCTAGCGCAGCTGGCCACGGCATTAGAGTCGGCATGGCTCAACATCCCAGAGAAGACCTTCAGGGACCTAAGTGACTCTCTTCCTGCACGTCTCGTAGCAGTTCGCTCTGCGAAAGGTGGTTATTCTGGCTTTTGACAGATGGTCACATTAATGTGACTGGACTGTGTAATATAAGAGCAGACCCCGCATTGGCTGCTCCGGCGCAGGAAATATGGCGGCCATCTTGGAGCGGTAGTCGCTCCTACTTTGCTCAATTAAAACAACAGAAGATGCCTCAGCACTGAGAGGTATTGTTGTTCTGATCGATGGATTATTGATGTGAGGGATCCACAGACAACATTTCACAAGTAAGATGGACATATTAATGTGTATATATTGTGATTGGAATATTACTTTACTGTATTTATGTCCACTGGTGAGATACCAGCTAATATTAGCTACACTGCTTTGGTGTAATATGGTATTCAGCCCCGATATGAAGGATAACTGTAAAAAAAATAATTATTCTCTAACATTGCCTTAGAATATCTGACACAAGAGCTTATTTTAGAAATGAAACCATGTAACACATATTATAAAACTTATGTGTTGTAACATTTACCAGCAAAGTTTACACAGGTGGCAAAGACTATTATTATGTAATTCTTTCACTAGTATGATACATCCCAAATCTTCTGTTTTTGTTTTAAAAGTTTCATAAAGACACAATGTGAGGAAGAAGAGGGAAATATCTTTAAATAAAAAGAGACGGATTCACTGCAGCACGGATAAATCTCACATCGGATTTTGGACTCAATCTCTGAAGCTAGAACTCGTCGGCTGTATATAATATATATATATATATATATATATATATATATATATATATATATATATATGCATGGATACATGTATGTACGTATGTATGTATGTGTATATATATATTTATATATACATATATATATATATAAAATTCAGTATTAATCATTATTTGTGCCATTATTAATCATAATTTATTTGTATTTGTATAGTTGTATAATTATGTATTATTATAATAAATTATACACACAGCCATTCACAATAAATTATTCACGGCTGTGTGCTTTGTAATATGCTCATCATACATCGATATTAGAATATTCCATTCCTATTCTATTGTTATAGCCACTAATCATATTTAAATATGCTGAACTATGTATTAAAAACATACTTAATAATACAATTGTTTATAAATGTAACTTTGATAGATGTTTGAATATAGTTTCCAGTAACAAAAAAGTGTGTTATGATCGATTAAATGCGCTGATACGTCATTTTGCCTGCTAAACACATAACACTGAGTGGAGTGGTCTACCGCTCCAAGATGGCCGCCCTAAATCTCGTCAGCGACAATAGGCAAGAGCGGCGCATGAGGCGTCTATCCTTATATTATGTCTATGGGGAGAGCTACCAGGGCCGGAAAGAACTACGGCAGCCCAGGAGGCACAAACAAGGCAGAAAGAGTGCAGAAAGGCGATTCTCGCAGGCAAAAATAATAAAACAACAAATATGCAACTGGGGGGGTTCGGTACCTCAAAAGAGGTTAAGAACCACTGGCCTAGGGCCTGGAGGAGAAAAATTGGATTGTGTTTTTTACCAAGGTTTTCATGTTGTTTCCTTAAGTGGTTCTTGGTGCAGTCACCACAAGTGAGGGGTCAACAGGTTTTCCAAAGAAATTAGGTTGTCTGACACAGTGCAGTCTTCTTTAGGTTTGAGTCTACTAGACTGGAAACACCTTAAGTATTTCTTGTCCACATGCAAGTTATTTTGTTGGAATTGAAAGGAGCTAAAAGTGGTTTCTGTCTGCCTAATGACTTTTTGTTGTTGTTTTGTTTTTTGATTTGAGACAAAGTCTAGATCAGTTTATTTTACAACTATTGCGGTGTACATTTCCTGCTGTGTCAGAGATGATTGTCCTGTTGATCATCCTGAGAGGGTGAAGCTTTTGCTGCTGGACATCTAGTCTCATATTCAAGTTGAGAAAGCCCTGGTATACAGAGCAGTTCTTGGGTTATGGACTCGGAAGATGGTAGACAGACATACAGTACAGTAATGTCATATAGCAACAGAGTGGTGGCTGCTGTACTATTTAGCCACCCCTGTAAATCCCACATGTAGCCACTATTACAAATATTAATGACTACTAATGTGAATTAATATTACAGACCTATTTTTTTGCTATTTAGTTTGATGAGTGGAAGGGAAAACACAGTTCAATGTAGGACAAGCTCACATTGCTGGACTATCAATACTCAAACCACTCACTAATATGCATTTTGAATCACCAATAGTCTGAGCTCTGATCTGCTTAAGTCTGTTTGGTTTCTCCGGTGGGCCAACTGGAGTCTCCCCAGGGCCTTCATGACGTGGGATGTCAGGGCAACAGGTTAATGGCTGATGGGTAAGTTTTCTTTCCTACTGGAACAAGATAGGATGTCTCCCACAACAATAGAACCTCTTTTTGGGTCAAGCTGGGGTGGAAGATGTGCAAAATCCTTTCTGTCAGAAGTACTCTGCACAGGCCTCCAGGCCTCTGGAGCTGACAGCATCTGGACCTGCAGCCTTGCTCCTGTTCTGTCTGCCTCTTCATCTGATGTAGAGACAGATGAAGGAAGCAAAATTGTCTACTGATTTGGTTGTAGACAAACTTACAGAAGCATAAGAGTCCATGACTGAGGTGAAAGATAAAACATCTGAGGTGTGACATGAGAGTGGGTGGGTCAAAGGGTGGGATGTCCGTTTGGCTGAGGGTGACGCTGAGCTTGCTCCTGAACTGAACCTGTTGAAGAATGTGTTCAGCTCATTTGCTCTGTCCAGACTTTGATATTTCTTCTCCTCTTTTTGCTTGAAGCCTATTATTTTCTTCATCCCTGACCACACATATCTGATATTATACCTGTGTGTGCTTTTCTCCAACTTTTTCCTGTACTTCTCCTCGCTGTCTCTAATCTTGATTCTGAGATGCTTCTGTTTTGAGGCAGCTAGTCTTAATTCCAGTCACTGGCTACACAGACAGCAGGTCTTAATGTACTTTGGATCCAAAGATTTTTTTTTCAGAGATGCAGTCTTCTACTCACCCAGCGAGATAAAAATGTTTGCACCTGTGTTCTGACTAGAACAACCTGCAGAGAGCTGTGGGTAAAGGGGTAGAAACGCTGCTTCTCACTGAATTTTGTAGATGTCTATGATGTCAGTGGGAGTCCACCTGTGGAGCGCTGCTTTCTTGGGAACTGTCATGAAAATTGGTTAATACTGTGCATTGTGGAATTCAGAGTTTTTGGGGTTTTTTTTAACAAGTCTCATTTTTTGGTTTTCTTGTCATTTACCATGGTTCTGGGCATTATGTGGTGAATTGACAAGGATGTCCATTGAAGGTAAGATTGGCTGCTGTCTTAAGTATTACTTCTGATTATTCTATTTCACAATGATCTGATGATCTTTAAATAAAATGGAAATGGCCTTATAAGAAGTTAAAATTATCACTGAGGGCCCTGTACCTTAGCATTGTGTCAACACACACCTCTGTCCTCACACAAATGATCATCACTTGTTCAGTAACATCTGACCACTGCTTTCTCTGTTGCATCACATTAAAGCAACAAGAGTAAACTTTTGCAGGACTACAGCTTGAGTTTTAGTGAAGTGAAACATTCCTAAAAGCAGAAAATATGTTTCCTCCTGCAAACTTCCTCAAAGGGTTGATTTGATGTTCTGTAAAAAATGAAATAAATAAAATGTAAACAGAACAACAACTGATAATAGAAAAATGTTGCTTTTCCCCTAAAATCAAAAAACATTTAACAGTCTTTGCAAGATTTCTTAGTTTTCCGCCAGAACAGTTTTCAGCCAGAATTGATTTTGAAAGGATTCTTGTTTATTTACTTCTTTCCATTTTGGACATGAGCTTTGTTGGCTTTTGTTTTCTTTTTATTAGCATAATTACTCAAGTATCACAATTACAGTTTTATAAAATCTGCTGGTGAGGAAAAACATGGAAATAGAAAATTTACAGTGCACAGATGTCCCATTCATCATAACAGAAATAAAACATTGAAACCAGTGAAGGACAAAATCTCATGTCCCCTTCATTCTGCTCACCTTTTATTTTCTATAAATTCCTTATCTGCCCAGTGGTGCATTTTTGTATGCTGGCAGACTTCCTTTCAGTTCACATCTAAACCAAAATATCTCCACTGCGGTGGCGAGCTCTGAACACAAAGTTTGTTTAGTTTCACTGGAATACAGAGAGTTTAAAGAATAGAGAGCATTATTTAAGCAGTTAAGTGTTCATTCTGCAGCTGAATAGCAGAATGCCCAGCCTCTATAGTTCGGTATTGATCCTCAGCGGCCCATCCTAACCTGACTGGAAGGAGCTTTGAGGATTTACAGCCATTGGAATCTCCTGGTAATAGGATCTTTAAAAAAAACACACACACATGAAGACACCAGAGGTGAGATCACTTTCTGCTCTGCTGTCAAACAGAACATTTGCAGTTAATTTTGCTTTTGTAGATGTTTTTCCTAAACCTGTATTAAAAGCTGTCATCCTCGTCAAAACTTCAAAGCTTAAATTAGCTCTAAATGAGCCAGACTTGATGTGCGAACACACCAGCGTTCACTTAACCTCTGGGTTAGGTGTGAAAAAAAGTCTAAAGCTCAATAAAAAGTGTTGCAGCATGCTCCACTCTGACCCCCCTGGATGGAGCTAGCTGAAAGGAGGTTGTCTGGCATCGAAGAAGTAAATTAACAGCAAGCGTCAGGCAGCAGCTGCTTCCCCCTGCTCCCCGAGACCTCCAGAATATCCATCCATACATATGTATGCCAGCAAGATTACATCCTCTGCAGCCGTCCAGATGCTCCTGCTGCCGTGATGACACACAACAAGATCTGCTGCCTGTTTCTGTCTCCTCGTCCATCAGGCATCCGGCTTGTTCTGCATCCTCTTACACGGCAGCCATGCACAACATGCATCACCTTGCTGACAGTATGTGAGGAGGCAGCCTCTGCAGCCAGGAGTCCCGCTGCTGCCAGGACACGATTACCATCCAGCCGAGTCACAGGATGAAACCGCTGGCTCCAACAGGCTTTTACAGGCAGATCAGAAACACTAGATCAGGAACAGATTACTTAAACACAAAAAGCGATGTCTCTTAAAATAAAATCTTAACTTATTTTCACTGTCAAATGGAAAAATTTGAAGTCACATTGTAACGTTACACTGGAACATAGCATCTTTTGATTACCAACCCCAGTTTGAGACTGGTTGTATGATAGTCTGGTTGTTCTGATCTTCATTCAATCCTTTGTCAAATATATCCACTATACCTTCTAATAGTTTATAATAACTGACTGTAAACTAAGTGCTTGATCCTCTGTCTTCAGCTTTAGCCAATATTTACAAGTAAAATGAATATGTTTATTTGTGGTTATTTTGTTGTTCAGACAGCAATCACTTATTAAAGTGGGGAATCTTAAAACAGGTCAATTATAAAACTTGGCTGTGACATACTGTACTTGCGTTTAAATGTCCTCACTCAATATAATACTAAAGTACTGTGATACACAGCATCTGATAAGTGTGATCAGATTAAGTCTATAGTCATTAACAGTTATAAAACAAGGATAAATAAAAATATTCAAATTTATTTAAACACTGATTAACAAACTTTTTTTCTTTAGTTATCGTCAGCTAAACTAATATCAGATAGGTACAGCAGAAACAGCGACAAAATGTTTGTAGTAAAAATGTATTAGAATGACAAGCATTCAACTGGTCAGTCGATAAGTGTGGACAATTGATATTGTGACTGTCTAATCTCAAGCAAATATTTTTGTAAATAAACAAAGAAAACTAAAGGAATATGAGGAAACATGAAACAAGACACGACAGGAAGGTTTTAGGGAAAGCTTGGAACTGAAATGAATTAGTATTGGAAGGAAACACTGGAGTTTAGAAAAGACCTATATTATATATTAACTAGATAAATATTGATGTTTCAAGAGAAAGATAATACTTTCTGGCACGAGCAGCTAATCACCACATATATCATATATTTAAATTTACTATATACTTACACCACTATACTGTTTATTTTAACAATAGATTACTTTAGCTTTCTATATACTGTAATTTACACAAAAATAATTAAAAATGCATAATATGATGTAAGCAATTTTATATACAGAAAAAACAACCTGTGGTCCATCAGCTGAGAGTAACCATAATAAAAGGGATGTTTGGCATACCATTGGCTTCCACATTATAAGTATCTGAATTTCTTATGACCACTAATAGAATTAAATTAGTCACTCTTTAGTCTATTTTATCAGAAACGGTAGAGTACTCACTATTTAGATGCAGTGACCAGACACCCAGTGGACACTTATGGATCAACATTGTTAGACTATTTTTCAGACTCCTGTTCTCCCAATCCAGAAATGGAATTAAAACAGAGGTTACTTAGCAACCCTGAACAGGAGCAGCTAGTTTATATGCTTTAGATCAACATTAGATTATTTTTCTTCTTTTGCTCTTTCCTTTGGTTTATTTTGTTTGTATTTCTTTTTAATTCTTGTAAAGCACTTTGTATTGCCTTGTTATTGAAAATGTGCTATATAAATAAAATCCCCTTTACCTTTACCTATAATATTTCCATGCGACCAAATTTGCGAGCAAGGGAAAGTGTAAATCCTTTTTCAGCCAGCTCATCAGCAGGGTGCTACAGCTGCTGAGGAAGCAGTTCATTCTTTCATTTCTTATCTTGTTCAGGCTATATTGTTCAGAAACCTTAAGTCATTTTGAAAGTAAAACTTTCTAATCATTCGGTATACATTGAAAACAGTTACTGATCCAAAGCTATAAGAAGTTCTTTAAAAGTTTCCTCAAGGTACTTGTTTGTTTCTTTTTTGCCCACGAGATTCCCAAAACACACACGGAGAAAGGGGATGATGTATATGAGGAAGCCAGCAGGTTTTACCAGCATCGACACAAAGAGAACGACAAGGAGGGAGCAGACTGGTCATTTAGGGTTGAGGGAAATAGAGGGAAACGCCCTCCAGCGGAGAGACTGTCCACCTCCCCTCCATTCCACCTTCACCTCGGCCGTGTGTTCCTGCTGTCTGTTGCCGAGGCAATGGTGGAAGATAGGGGCTGCCAGCCGACGGCCAGTGGGAGGATTAATCGCCGGCGGATGGTGAGGCATCTGCTGCTTGCCCGCCACCAACTGCTGCTGAAACATGATTAAATGTCCTCTTCCAGCTAACACGTGGAGGCACCATTGCTTCTTTCTGCCTCAGAAAGGGTCTTTCTCACTTATACTTCACTTCTGTACCTGCACTGCTTTTCTGCTCTAAATGTCCTTCTGTCTCTGACTGCTGTTCTACTTCTTACAAGTTGATTAATTCTTCTGTTTGTACTCATTAACTTACCAATAGAAATGCAGCTTTTCTCAGAAAGGACCATTAAAACAGTCTACAGGATTATTAGCATTTGATCTCAAGTCTTTACCGGTAGGAGTTGTAACCTTTTTGATATCTCTGACACCTTCTCACAGAACTGGCTCCATGCTGAAAGACAAGATTGGCTACAAGCCTGTGTGGTGCACCTAAAAATGTCACCACGTTATTTTGGTTGTTTTATAATTTTGAAATATTTTCATATACAATTTATACTATTTTTTTTCCATAAATGAACAAATTATATTTTGTTGGCATTTTGTCATGTTAATCTGCCTACATTTAGGGGTTTCCTGAGGTTGGGATGGGAGCAGTTGTGGCTTAGTGGAACCTTTGTTTTGGAACGTTGCTTCCGGGTTGGTTTTGGAGCGGACTTCCTGTTTGCCTCAGACCTAGATCTGGATGCTAAAAGTCTATGGCTAAATGCAGTGCTTTGGTCGTCATTACTGAAACCTGTTTTATTATTCTTCAGGTCAGTAGATGGTAAAAACACACCAAACCTACTCTGTACGAAGTTTACCTCTTATTTGATCAGTAGATAGCAATGTGTTACGATTTCTGTACACCTTTCTACTAATAATAGTAACTTTTATCAGCTGAGAATGGCAGGATCAGGATGATTAAAAGAGTGTGATATCTTACTAACTCAGGATTTTAGGAGTTTTATTTTGCTTTTGTTTGAATAGTATTCAGTATGTGTTGCTTGGTGACTCATAAAGCAGAACCTGAGAGTAAAGTAGCTGAAGTTAAAGGTAGAGAAACCATTATTTGTACCTGAAGTGTGGGAATTTAGAGGTTAAGTGAAGGATGGCAATGTAAAAAAGGTAAAGTGTGAAGTTAATTATGACTTATGAGAAAAGTAAACAAGGTTTATAAAATAAAGGTAATGAATAGCATTAATATTGTATTGCAAAAGGTTTGTCGGTTAACAAATAAATGTGACACAATCTGGATGTTGAAAGCAATGCTTTGATCGTCATTCCTGAATCCTGTTTTACTATTTTTCAAATTGTGCACATCACTGTTACAGCAGTCCTGACAGTTGGGTTCTGTAACACTACAGTTCATTGTGTTTTATTTTATTTTGGTTACAAAAAAAGGTTGCTTTAATTATATTTCATTGATTTCCAACGAAAAGTCATCAAGCAGTATATCAGCCTAGAAAAAGCTTGAAAATTGGATATCAAGTGGTTTCAGAGTTTTTATCTCAGAGTACTTTGTTAAAAATTTAATTCTGAGCTCTGTAAGAGTCCAATACATAGCAGTAGATCTACTTATTTGTATTTTTCCGTCATTGTATTTTGCCCTAATGATCTTGCTTTACTCTGATTGATTTATATGGTCTTGCTTTTTACTAATCTTTGTTTAATTGAAAGGTTTAAGAAGATCTTTTTCCAGTTGGTTCACTTTCTTCTGACACATTTTTGTAAGTTACATACTGCAGCTTTAACTGAATTGTCTCAGCTAAAGCTGCAGCTGCACACATCTGAGAATAGATGTACATTGTGAGTTCAAATCCAACTTTGCACTCATTATAACTTAGCTTTTCTTTTGTTAATTTCTTAAATGTATGCACATAACCTTTGTAAGTCATTATAGAAACATCCACCTGCTAAGTCTTACAGCTTTGAGGGGTTGTGGAGATTCAAGCTGCAGCTTTTTGAAACTCTTTTTTTAAAGATTGAATGTTTCTAAAGAGCTGTAACCGAAGATGAAAGGTTATTAGGGAAATTAGAACACCTCTTTATTAATATGTGACACAGTAGGGCCTTGACACGAAGGGAGTGTGATCATGCTTACCCATCAGCTTGTGTCTCAGCTCTGATAATGTGACGCAGATCCAGTCTGCACTAGATATGTAAATGTCTCTCAGAAACAGCCCTGCAGCAACTCCTGCTGTTGGAGTCTAAGGGTCTCGGTCATCCTCCGAACACAACATGTTCCTATTTGTTCTGACTGGTTGGATTCTGCTCTCTGAAGCTTGACACCCTCTGAACTGTCGGCTGCTTCACCTGCAGAGAGTCTCTCTGTTCTTGGCAGTCAGCAACCTGGAAGAGGTTTACAAATGCACAAACACAGCTTTTCGCCTCACAACAGCTCTCACGTAAAACCTGGCCTATCTCTTTTATTAAGTGGTTCTTGATCACAAATTTCATCAAATTGTCCTATTTAAATCTATTTAGTCTGCAATTGGCTGGAGACTGATGCTTCAAGAATAAGAATTTCCCTTAAATGTAAAGCCGTGGTACTAGCTGTAAGATGTTTTTTTATTCAGAGAAGTTCAAATATCTTGTCTTGTTCTCGTTATTGGTAGAATGAAACATACAATGGATAGATGTATTAGAGCCTTACAAGCACTGATGCGGGTGCTGCTTTGCTCTGTTGTGGTGAATAAAGATTTGACCCAAAAGGTGAAGCTCCTGATTTAATGCTCCATCTACATTCTGACCCTGCTCTGTGGCCATGAGATATGAATAGTGAAAGAACAAGATCCCAGATAGAGGCTGCTTAAATGAGCTTCATCTGTAGGGTGGCTGGGCTCAGCTTTAGAGATAATTTGAGTCGATTTGTTTTCTGGGTGGAGCTTGGAGTAGAGTACTAGCAAGAGACAGTTGAGGTGGTTCAGGCATTTGGTCAGTATGCTTCTGATGTGTCCATCTTCTGAAGTTTTGTGGACACATCCCACTGGAAGGCTACCCTGGTGTAAACCCAGAACTGAGGAATTACATTTCTCTAGAGAGTGTTGCTGAAGAGAAGGATGACGGTGTTTCCCCCCTGAACCTGATTTTGGATGTGGCTGGAAACATTAAGAATTATGCATTGCCGCAGGGTGTGACTTAATCAATATGTTGCAGCCAACAACTCAAAGACAAGCAAAAAGATAGTACTGGTTACAAGATTTTTTTTTCTTTTTTATTAATTGGACTTTTATTAATTTACTTAATTAGTGTAATAAAACAATGTTTTTTGCTAAAGTCTTCTGAGTGTATTGAACTAATGGCTTATCTTTATTTCAATTATGCTTACAAGGTTTGTGTGGAATAGACACCTCTGTTTTGCCACTCTGGAGGTAATCTGTCAGAAATGGGTCCCTGCAGCTGCAAGTGACAGATAAACAGAAGTAAGTTTTCACAGCAGCCTTTGACATGCAGGTTCTCACAGTCTGTCTTCTATGTTTGTACTTCTGCTATCATGGGGTATATGAGATGATTTGAACTCTGTTGGTCCAGGCTAACACTCTGTCATTTGCTCTCATCTTGAACATGATTCCAAATAAACCTGGTTGAGTGCTTTTCATCTGAACAGTGTTTGGATAATTAAAATTTTCCACAAAACACAACAATCTGTGCTAAAATAATTTACTAGGGTAAATAGTTGTCAAAATTCCATCAAGGATTGCATCACTTAAAGTATTTGTTTTGCTATATGTATGCTAACTTAGATGAAACGTAATGCTTGATATTATCTTCAATGCAACAACTTTGAGTGTAGAGACTTTTAAATGAGCGGATTTCTAAGTTCACACTCATTCAAGAAACGAGTGTGAACTTTGTGAGGCAAGAATGTGGGAGTTATTGTGAGGATAACAGCGAGAACAAGGGACACAATTTCATGTTTTTTAATTAATTGCTGGGTAGCAGCATAACTACAGGGATAGCTCAGGATAACCAAAGCCATACTCTTAGTTTTAAACATTGTCTTAAAAGTAAACAGGAGTAAACTGACTAAAACTGGGTCCAGTCTGAAAGCAAAGTGCTCTGTTGTGAACATATAAAATAATAGGATCTCTGATCTATGATAGAACCTGGTTATTAAGGGAGAAGAAGAATCTTAAATTCTATTCTGGATTTACCAGAGTCAATAAAAGGAAGCTAAAATAGGTGATTATGATCCCTCCTTGTACTGTTAATGTCACTTCAGACTTAAACCTCATAGTGTAAGATTCAGTCTGTTAATTTAAGAGATTGCCTCTAATACATTGGTTCTTAACTTGGGTTCAATCGAAACCCAGAGGTTCAGTGAGTCGGTCTCAGGGGTTCGGCAGAGCCTCTGCCGTGGAGGTAAAGACACACTTGTGTAAAGTCGTGATGACGCCCCGCTTTGTCGTCACTTGCTGCAGAGGATCACGTTACATTGCTTAGCCAATCAGAGCTGCGGAGGAGAGCCCTGATTGAGGAGCTCCACTTTCAGCATGGATTTGAACTTGTGTCTTTAATTACTTCAGCAAAGCTCACAGTTTTTACCAAATTCAAAGTCTAAATCTGCTCCTTAGTCGTATCTTTTCGGGGTTTGTACTGCCTCTAGTGGCGTGGGGGTGGTAACACAGCTAATATAATTACATTACTGAATCAGAATACCGCAAAGTGTTTTGTGTGTGTGTGGTTGGGGGGGTGTGGGGGCTGGAATAAGAAGGATTCGGTGAACGCATATGCAACTGGGGGGTTCGGTACCTCAAGAAAGGTTAAGAACCACTGGTCTAATAGGAACGTGATGGATAAGTTTGTCCATTTTATAGAACATTCAAGTAATAAGTGAAATATGTGAATGAGACACAAAAGAGTATAGGTGTTCCTTTTTTTTTAAAAATCATCAGAGTAAATTCATGTCAAATTCTGGCACGCTGACAGCCCTGAGATTTCATTACAATCTGGCGTTTTCTGCACAGAAGGCGGCCAAGGACAAGCTCCTTAGACGTCTTCACACGAGTATGAAATAAACACTTTTTACCGAGAACCTTGAGAACTTCTCAGAGAGCCAGAAGACTTTTTTTATGACTTTGTCCTTGTCTGAGTGGAATGTCTTTTCCTCACCGCAGAAAGCACCTGCCACATCGAGGTCAGCACCCCCAGCAGCCTCCATGCCATCAAAACCTTTGTGCAGAAACACAAAGAGGCAAGAGAACATCCTTAGAAGAGGTTTAAAGTCCATGCTCCTGAAAGGTGTTTTGGATCCAGGTTCAGAGAATCTCAGTGAAACAGAATCACACACCACTCGACAAAGATGAAGGAGGAAATAAAAAAAAATAGAAAAATCTCTAATTCTCTGACATGGAGTTTTTTTCATCTTTCTATTAACAAGATTAAAACATGGAAGTCAGAACAGAAACAAATTAAATTTTTTCAGTGCATATGGATATACTAAAATTAAAACTAATTAGTAAATCATGACTGTTTATGGACATTTTAGTGGGCCTTATGAGGAACATTTCCAGTGAACATTGGAGTGAAGGTCAGTCCAGAAGCTGCAGTCTTTGAACAGTCAGCACACATAAGATGGACAAATATTTAAGAGACTGACATTTGACTGATTTAAATCCACACTGCCTGTGTTCATTTAGGTTATTAAATTTGAGAACCTTTTCAACACCACTTTAATGAAATGCAGGAACAAATTTATTACAGACCGTCCTTAAACAAGATTTGTTTGAGAATCTGACATTTTCTGGAGAAATCTACAGTCATTAAGCAACTATGCTTCTCAGCTTTAAAAATCCCACTCAGCACATTTTACAGTGTCATTGCTTTTTACTTTTGTAGTGTTTCCATTTCTTTTCCCAACACTTAAGCCACATTTTTAAATGTGGTTGATAAGGCAGACTATACTGCTATAAAATTAGTGCGGGATTTTTCTGCATAAGCACTGCTATTGCAGAAATACAGATGAGCTTTGCTAAGGGCACTCCTACAATACCATCATTGAATGTGGCTCCAGAAACTTGATGCTGACCACCCACTCTTTCTCCTAATTGTTCTGTTTCTTTTAAGAAAGATCTGGAATACTGACCTATCTTATTGTAAATCATATTCCTACTACGTGATGGGCCTCTGAACCCAGAAAAGTGGACGCCACCCTAGGATGAATTTAATATAAGGCTTATGTTCTATGCTCTTAAGCTTGAAGTGCACCAGCGATTTTGAATGACAGTTTTCAGTGCAAACGCCATTTGATGGGTCAGAAGTCACAGCTATACATGTTGGTCTTGCCCTCTGAAGATTTTTCCAGATTCTAAACAGGAAAAATTACAATGAAATAAAACCCTACCTTTTTCTACCCTGTTTTGTTTAAAGTTGGTTTGTATTTTTGATTAATGACCATCCCTGCTTTAGTGTTAGGAACTTGTGAAAATGAAAATGAGTTGCAGGAATCTGTAGACCAAAGTTTACGTTCCTGAATGTTTGTTTCTGAAACAGCAAACTGCTATCAAAAGCGCTTAATCCAAGCTGCAGGTAATTAACCTTCCTTGTGATGGATGGATGGATGCATACATAACACTGGTGGCATGTTTGTAATAATTTACCAGCAATTTTTACAGCTTTTCATCTCTGTGTCTCACTGCTGTCAGTCACTTGTGACGTGCTCTGAATCTGAAGCTACTGTAGTGTCACCCAGAACAGAGCTGAGCGGGTTTCAACCTTTTTGCTGTTGTGATTGTCATAATGAGCAGCGACTTGAGGCTGCGGTGTGTCAGAGGTATACATTAGTGTTTGGAAGGGTGAAAGCTGTTTTCTGCTGTTCTCCATCATAAATCACAGAGGATCTGAGTGAGCAGAAACCTTCTCTTCCTTTTTCTATTCGTTCATCGTACCTGCCTGCCTTCCTTTCCCTTCGTCTTCCCGTTGCATCTGCAGCATTCACCAGTGGCATCACCGCCATCCCCTTTCTCCCATCCCACTCCGTGGTCGGATGGCGCCCCCCAGAGGTTGAATTTTCAATTTAATTTCAACTTCTGCTGCAGCAGCAGCATGGGGCACATCATGAATATTTCACCAGGCTTAACTCCACTTAAAATATGCATTCTAATTGGGCCTAAGTGCCGCAGCTCGGCTCTAAGTAGCTTTCCTAATTTTTCCCTCCACTTTCCTCTCTAACTGGCACGTTTCATATGCTTCATGGCTTTTCTTAATGTTACTTACTGATCTGGTCTCACTGCTTCTCTCTGCTGAATTTAGGTGAATTTGTGTCGTACAACATTGGGGCTCAGGGGAGTCAATGATCCACCTCACTTGTGAGTTCCAAAGGTTTTGAGTTAATGTCATCTCTTTCAGAAGCCTTGGCCCCCTACTATTTGAGTTAGCATTGATTATTTTTTGTTGTTGTTGTGATTTTTAATCAGAACACTAAAATGAAAGGTAGCAGTTTCTGTGCTTCTTTCAAATAAATTCTCCATTCATAATTATATGAGAGGAGAACTATTCAACTTGTCTATCTGCTTCACCCAGCTCCATTTTTTCTGCATTCACTTGCTTTAGGGAAAGTCAGGAGGTTAAAACACTTTTATTTCTTTACTCATAGACTTTTATAAACAGCCACAAACACAAAGTTCCACCATAAACACTAGTTACCCCAGAACTACACAAATAAACACTTAGACATATTTTTGTCTTTTTGAAATATAAACTCTATCTGCTACTTTAAAGGGCATTATAACCTTTACAACTTATTCTTTTCATTCATGTTAAAGCGTTCAGCTCACCGTAGTTGCTTTCACTCACATGTCTGAAGTTGAAGAATGTGTATTAAAAAAGAAACCTAGTGCAAGTCAGCCAAGAACACAGCAGAAAGCTTCCAAAAATCACTGCTTAAAACACAAACCTCAAAAATCAGTGTATGAAAGAGCCAGCCTAAACGAAAGAAGTATTTTTTATAGTCTCCAAGTAAAATGTAAGTTTATAACACAAACCTTTGTGTGGTGATTTGTCCAGTAAGATGAAAATGGTTCCAAAGGAGCACCTGAAGACATAAAACACCGGCACCCCACTGAAGGATTTAAATGTGACGTGTGACATGAAGAGTCACTTTTAAAAGCTAGAGCACCCCAAAGCAGTTCACACTATACCCATTCACGTGCATATCCACACACTAATGGTGGCAAGCTACTGAATTGTAGCCACAGTTGCCCTGGGACAGTTTGACAGAGGCGAGGCTGCCACAGTGCCCAATAACGGAGCGTCACCACTACAGCAAAAACTAAACTGGAAGTCTATAATGCAGACACAAAACACAACCTCAGGGGAATATGTGAAGTCTATTTTTTGATAAAAGTTTATTATTTTAAAAGCATCTATCAAAAACCTTTTGTTTACACCTGAATGTAGAATTGTTAAATGGTGCGTGGAGAGATAACTGTGCTCACTTTGCATGTCTCCTTAAACAGTATATTTTGAAATATTTGCTACTAATTGTAGCTGTCTGACAATTTAACTGTTAAGTATTTGTCATATCTGTTGAATCTGTGCTAGTCTGTGCTATCAACTTACTCAGTGTTTGCTCTCTCATGCAGTAATAACCTGTCTGAGCAAGGACAACCACGGTTATTCAGTAGAATGTATGTCCACATTTACATTTAGATGGTTGTGCAAATCTGTCGGACTGATCTCAAAACTAATTTTACCATCATGCTATGAAGAGACAAATAATCATTCATTCGTTTTCTGCATCCATCTAATCCCGATCAGGGTTTTGCTCGGCTGTTTCTCTAGGTGGGCTGCACCATAAACAAAATGCCAGGCGAGACAACCGACAACGTAAAAAAACAGACAGACACTCACATGCAAACCAAAATGCACTTTCACACCACCAGTTGGCCTATAAAGCATATTGTTGAAAACTCGAGAAAGCCCACTGCACATGTGCACTGGAGGAAAGGCTGATATTGAAACAGAGACCTTCCAGCGGAGAGGCAACAGAGCTAACCCCTGTGCAAAGTTGCCATGTGTTGCACCGCGCTTGAGGATATTGAATCTGCTGGCCGGCAAATGTCAGAATTAAAGATTCCAGTAAACCGCTGGTGGTGTGAAAGAACAATCTGAATCAATGGATAAAGACAAAAACCTGACATAAATATGGATTTATTGTACTATTATGTATAAATATTTAATACATATTCAATCTGTATTATGCATTGCAGCCAAAACTAAACACCTCCAGACCTCCTGTAGATGGTCTCAGCCAGTTGCACTCCAAAACCAGAAATCTAAATGTCAGTTCGGAGAAATGTTTTTTACCTTTAAGATATTATAAATTTAAGACCATTTTAAATCTTTAAAGAAAAAACAAGTGCTATTTAGGTTTGGAGAAACATGGGTTTTAATCCCTAAGATAAGTTTAATGTACAAATTAATTCTTGCCTATTTCATTCTAATTGGAAATAAATGACTTAATTAGTAACATGAGAGAAATGACTTTATTCAAATGGATAATTAAAGGCTATTACTTGTTTTCATTTAGGTGTTTTCATTTGATCTGTTTTTCAAAGAAAAAAATATCATAGCCGAAGTAATTCACTGGAAAAAAGATTTTTAAAAAAAGTTGAAATTTCTCTGTAAAATACCAGACTGAATTTTTGATGTCAAAATTAATTTTGTTGTTGTATGGCAACTCAGTTAAAGCTGCTGTATGTAACTTAGAAAAATGTGTTTTTTACATATGTTAAAAACTGTCATGGTGCAATGTGAGACAAATAATTTGTATAAAGATCAAGCTCCTCCAAGCTCTATTGCTATCTGAAAAAATGCTCCATTCCTGGTCACAAACAATGAATGATATCGAGGAGGAGTGTCTTAGGACTGCCAATTATGATTGTGTTCATGCTGCTAAATGTGACAATGGCAAAATAACAGCTTATCGTTTCAGAATAACTGTTTATCCAACGTTTTCCCTGATTATGCTGCAATGTGACTCTGTTTCTGACCATAGATAAAAAAAAATGGAGCTCTTTTTTTCTTTTTTCTTCCAGATTGTCTCATATGAATCTGTGAAATCATAGTCATAATTTTAACAATTATGTAAAGAACATATTTATATAATAAATGTTACATACTGCAGCTTTACATTTTAATATGTGGATCAAACTTGAAGTTTGATTTTGTCTCGTGGCTCTGGACAAAATCAACATTTAAGTGTCCTGAATGTTTCTTTGTACATTTTGGCAGGAACGAGTTCTAGTGGCAGCAGAGTTTGACCATATCATAATATTTTTGTAATGCCGTGTTCCCCACAAGCCCACAGACACCTCCACACACATCTTATTCCATCAAACACTGCACAAACAGAGGGGGTCCACTACGGTTTGGAGTAGAACGGGCCTTGCGGTCGGTTTCGTCCTCGTCCGTCACCGTAGTGACCGAGCAGCTTTGATCCTCCTCTCTCCACTACATCTCATCCGCCACCCCTCTCTCCCCCCCCCCCTTCCCACTCCTCTTGCTCAGCTCTGAAACATAATGGATGACGGTGAAGCAGGCACAGTGCTTTGTTGCCATAGCGATGGCAAAAGAACTAATAACCTGGTGGCGAGCAGATAAGGCCGCGAACAGAGGCAGTGGATGGAGACACAATGGAGCACAAAGTGGGGGAGCATTATTACCGTCAGTATTCATCAATTCCATCATTATGTGTGAACCGCGACGACATACCTGGAATAAAATGTCAGGAGCTGCTAAAACTGAGGATGGATTGCCATCCTGGAGGTCCAAGGCCTCAGTCAGACCACAAATGAGCACGGTTCTCTCGCTTTTTGTTTACTGAATGGGCAAAATTACAATACTGACATCAAAATAGTTTCTAATGAACATTTCTCCATTGGGGACGTTTTGAACAGTGTCTGCTTAATCTCATTCCAACCCAACAAATTGTTCTGTTCCCAGTCTTATTTTCATGTGTTTACAACTAGTAAACAGTTTTATGCTGTTAGAGACGTTGTTTCACATTTTTAAGTCCACACTCTAAAATTGTATAAAAAAAATTGTTTTGTTTTCATAGCAATTTGATTCCAATATTTGGACAAATATTCTGTAATTTAGTTTTGGTACCTACTAAAACACATGGTTATTTCTTAAAACTTAATGTTATGCATATTTAAATGCTAAACCTTTTCTTTTAACTACGGAGCATCCAGAAAGTATTCACATATTCATGTGTAGAATTATTTTTACACAATTTGAATAAGGCTACAACATAGCAAAATGTAGAGAGGATGAAGTGCTGTGAGCACTTTCTAGGTGCCTATATGTTTTGCGCTGTAGTAAAACTTTGAACATGACGTTTCTTCTTTTTTTTTTTTCAAATAAAACTGCTCAGCAGAATAAATAGCTCTGAACTTATAGCAGCACATTCTTTAAAGGGTCAGCAGAGAATGCACTTGTCTGCTTTTGGGTAGTCGTTGAGTGATGGATGCACTTTGAGGGGCTTTCCCTTCAGATGTCTTCTTGCTCCTCACTTGATGTTCTTGGAGCACTTCCAGATTTACGGTGGCAAAACATTTCCAGGCTTTGATCTCTGCTCCTCATCGTTGTGTTGGAGTTTGTGTTTCTGCACGCTGTGTAGAGCAGACGGAGGGAAAATCCTGCTTAACCTCTGCTTCCCACACTCAAAGCTTTTATTCTCTCACTTTGTGAATGAACTGGTGGTAAGCTTTCGCTTTACTTTGGATCTTCCTGCATGCTTGGATATGTTTCAGATCTCAGCATCATCAGCATCAGAGCTTGCTGACAGACCTTCAGTGTGTTGTGCTCTGGGATCAATCCCTGACATTAAGTCACGATTACTAAATGGAACATCAACAAACATACATAAAAAAAGGATACATACATTTAGATATATATGAATAAATATAAGATGCATAATTTGTTAAGTCAGAAAAGTTCAACCTCATCATACATCTTAATTCTTTCTTGGATTTTAAGCCTAATCATTTTGCACCACCTACTCTTCATTATACTTCACTTTTATTCTGTTTCCTTCTCTGCCTTTCAACTGCAGTTTAGTTCAAATCCGATGTCATTTATTTATTTAATTGTTTATTTTAACCATTCTTTTTCCAGGATCAGACAATTACTGTTAGTTATTACTGTTGCTCTTTCATTTCATACATCCTGTATAATATATACATAATATTATATATGCTACACAAACTTGAATTCATGATACTGTAAAGCTTGCAAAGATTAAAAGGTAAATGCATATGCTGGTTTCTAGGTTACATTCAGAGCGGTGGATAGTAAACATTTAGAAAATAACACAAAATAGAAAGAGCTACCAGCGAACTGTTAACAGAAATATGTGTTGAATTGTTTTAAAAAATTAAAGCATCAATTCCTCCTGGGAAGAGTGCTGACTTGATGGATGTCCAGAAGCTAGTCATCCACACCCTTCACTGTGAGGGTAAGCCACATATCATTCTGTTTCCAGGAATATTGACAGAAAATTGAATGGAAGGAAGAAGTGTAGTTGGAAAAAGTGCAACAGGGAGAACCTTGAGAAGATTGTCAAGCAAAATCCATTGCAGAATAGCCACCATAAACAGACGAATACAGGCTGGACCAGAGGCATCTTATCTGGGCTGAGAGAAAAGGAACCGGACAGGTTCAGAGTCCTCTTTACAGATAAAAGTAAATTCTGCATTTCCTTTGGAAATCAAGGATCCAATATCAGGAGAAAGATGAAGAGAAAGGCACAGAATCCATGTTGGTCAGTGTGAAGTTTCCACAGTCAGTGATGGTTTGGGGCACATCTGCTGGTGTTGGTCCACTATGTTCAGCCGTTTAGGATCCTCCAGATGAGGATTCAGTACACTGAATAAACGGTTGTTCCCATCACTAGTGTCAATTAGAGAACTTCCACACCAGATTGTTGCAGTTTAATGTTGTATATACTGTATAATCAATGAACACTGAAAAGGATTAGTTCAAAAGGGCCAAAGTTCATATGACATTTGTGCCGCTGACAAGTGCTTAGAAACTTCTGATTGTATGCACAAGAAGATATTAGGGAGTTTAAGGTCATAAAGAAGAACAAGTTTACTTTGGTCAGACATTTTGATGAGAATCTTTACTGTTCTCTTTATACCTGTGTGCACTAAACTGAAACCTCAAAACATCTGAAGAAAAGGTCTCTGAACTCATGAAAACATTTTTCTATGAAACAAACCAGTCATGTTGCAAAGGGCCCTGCATTCATTAGGTATGAACAAAGATAAGAGGGTCCTTCACAGCCAGCACAAAGGAATCTTCAGCTTTATCCTTGTGGTTGTTTTCTTTCTGGTATTACTTTCACTGTCACTCTGCACTCAGCAGAGGGTAATAAAAAAATAAAAATCTTTCAAAAGAAAAGAGTGTTGGTGAGAGGGAAATGTCAAATATTCTCTATATGGGAGGAATTACTGAGATGATGGAGTCTATTTCTGACCTCAGAGGAGATGTGAGATGAACGTTAGCGCCAAACCGCTGATGTCGCGACCCGTAATCGTCCAATCTGCCGAACAGCGAGCAGAGCGAGCGGCGAGCACTGAGCTGTTTGTTGTTGTTCAGGGTTGGAGGTCGAATGTGTGAATAATCCAGCCTTGCAAGAGCGCCGGCTTGATGGCTGATATCCAGAAGCTTCCAGCACATATCTCTCTCACACAAGCAGAAAGAAATCATTTGTGAATATGTGGATTGGCAAGAGTCGAAAATATGGGTTCAAACCCAAAACAGTAAAATATGATTTCTCATCCAATATGGCTTTTCTTTCTTTTCATCAAACCTATCCTGGTTTACCTGGTAAACCTTAAACAACCAGCTGTGGCAGCTTTTTTACAGTAGTGACCATTTGCACATTTTAACCATCACTATGTACACAGAAAGACGATCACATCCCTTCTTTTCAACACCATGAAAGGTTTTGTATGAAAAATATTGTGTCATAGTCACATTTTTAATAATTCTTCACTGTTTCATCTAAAACCATCTCTTCTTGTGTTACCAGAAAAAAATGCACTTGTTTGGGCACATTGGTGTGTGAATCCCACAAAACAAATCATTAAGTTATTTAAAATAAGTTCCAGTCAAACAAAAAAAAATAAAGCTCAATTTCTCTCAGCTATTAGGTCTGCAAAAAATTACTTCAGATGAATACGAGTCATTTTGCATATGTTGGTAATTCAATAGATAAAATAAATGGAAAAAGAGTCCATTTACAAGATATATATTCTTAAATGTGTAAAACATACTTTACACTATTTTACCTTGGATTTGCTAAGTTTAAATTAATTATATGAACACCGTTGTCGGCTCTTTAACTGTGCTGGATCTTATTTATCATGAGAATCATTACAGGATGTAAACCTGCCCACCCATTTCATACTCTTTGGTTAACTGGCCTTCACTGTCCGCACACAGACTGCTGCTTTAGGATATTTTTATTTTTGCATATTTTAAAGCTTTTTACCAGCATCTGACTGTTTATAGAGTGTGTCACCTGAACAAAGAAACTACAGTTTTCACTTGCATGATTTTATTAAATTCACTGTTCTTTCAGTATATAGACAAATTGGAAAAAAATACCTTTTTGGTTTTGGACAACTGATTGGTGTCACGTATTTTCTAGGCACATACTTCCACAATCAAGAAACTGAGCTACCATCAGTTAATAAAGCACGTTTGTGAAAATAACTTAGTTTGAAACCTTTAATGTGGCTTCTGGCCCTTTAAGAAGCTCATATTCTTTCCCACACTCCCGTTAGCACATCACTGCTCCTGTTTACAACCAGTCGTAGGAGCATTGGACAGAGAAGTAGCTCACATGAGAAGCTCGGCAGATGCAGTTCAACCAGATGTTTGCCAATAGATGCTGCCATAAGCAAAGTGGGGAAGACAGGGAGTGTAATGTGATCTGTGGGACTGCTGCACAGACTCTGTGGCTGTGCGTTGTATGAGCAACTGCATGTTCACCCTTGAATGGCTGCCACAGGAGATTCAATGATTTCTTAGACATTCATAGTGATGAGATAATGAAAATGCTAGACTGTAATGTTGAAATTAATTTTATTGTGCATCTTTATGTCCCATTCCCATAAAATGTGGTTTTGGTTCTTGTTTCATTTCAGTTCTGACTAAATTGGGCTGTTTTACGCAAGTCAATTCCCAAACCAAACATGCCGTTTTGTTAATGCTAAGAACTGAGGACCCAAAATATCAGACACAAAGTAGAAAAAGAACAAGATCTTTGAGGATCAGGGTATGTGACAGTCAACCACCTGCAACAGGTCAGGAACCTCTGAGGACGGAGAAGCAGGTTAGTGGTATGTAGTCTTGGGGCAAAGGCTAAGAAAAGCCACTAACCTTCTTAAAATCTTGGAGGATGAATCATCCTTGGGGGTTGACTGTGGAGGGCTGAACAGCTTTGCACTTCAGAGACGGATCCAGTGCACGAGTACAAGTAGCACAGTGGTAAGTAGCAGGTGACACATCCAGGGAGAACCAGAACTAGGAGCTCAAGGGGTTGAGGCAGGATCAGAATCAGGGAAGCAGAAAAAGGCAAAACTTATCAGAGGGGCAGGCGAAGAACGGTGGTCAGGGCACAGAAAAGGGTCCAAAACGTGCAGGCAATATCAGGCGGGGCAGGCGGCGGAGGTCAAAAGTAAGGTCAAGTCCAGAAAACAGAAGCCAGTGAAGAATACGACGTGAGCTAAACAGGGCAGGGAAATCCAAGAGACAATAAACATGTTCGAGATCGTGGTCAGGTGGAGGAAATGCTGGATATCTACTCACACCAAGATTTTCAAAAATCTGGCACCATCTGCCTTCCTGAGAGCTGACTATAACTGCTGATGAACAGGTGGAAGACATGAGCCTGATTGTGTTCCAGCACAGCATCATGTAGGTGAACCAGATGAGCTTGATTGGAGAGGTGAGCGCTGAGGAGAAAAACAAAGCAGGCAGACAGACCAGAAACATGACACATTTTCACAGGAACTTCCAACAAACTCCTGGCCCGGAATTCCTGATAGAAGAAGTTAGAATTTCTTCACCTGCAGTGAATCGTGTGTCGCACCTGACACTACGACTCACGGCGTGTATACTGTAGATGACGCTTCTCAGAAATCACAGTAGCAAAGATTATGTTCAGTGTAATCTCATTTCAGGAGGCCTTGAGGTTCATCATCAACACTGAACAAACTGACAGCCCAGCTCAATGATATGCTGACTATTTTCTGAAAACACAATTAAAAAAAATACTTCGCTGTTCCACCTCTCTGCTTCAGCATTTTTTTTACAGCATCTCTCCACACTGATCTTCCTTCTATCTGTGAAAACACCTGGAAATCTCCAAAATATTTAACAGCCTTTACAATGAAAAGGGAGCATTTATTTTAGTGAGTGTCTGAGCCAGGAACTAATAAAAAGATTCCCCGACTTTGGCATTTGAGACGGTGCAAGAGAGAAAACGGGAGCTTTCAGTCCTGCTATTTGTTTGGAGTATCAAAGAGGTGCAGACTTTCCTTTCCTTTCTCTCTCTCTGCTCTCATTTAGACTCATCTGATGCGAGTGTGGTACTTACACATGTAACTATCCAAATTCAATTTTCTGTGGATATTTCTAAGTAGTGCATGCATTAAAAAACTGTATTTGCACATACACGAGCTACGCTGAATTGCATGAAAAGAGTAACTCCTCCTGTCGAGCTTATTACCCTTGCGCCTGGGCTCGAGAAGGGAGCAATTAATCATATTTTTGCTTTGGGTTAGAATACTGATTTCCTTCTCTGCACAAAGGAAATGTAATATTATCAGAGCTGGAAATTCATCCAGCAGTAGGTACAGTTTAGCTCTAAGGCTTTCTGCTCCCTGTCGAGTCGAGTGTCATAAAATGATGTGAGGGGAGCTAGAAGACCGAACGGCTGCTGCTCAGCTGGGTGCTGGAAATGAACTGTCTGTCTTTCCATCTTTTGTTAATATGTTCTGTTACCAAGAGGCATTTTCAAAATGACTCTTGGCAACTACGTTCACCTGGTTGAGATTGCTTGACAGTAGCATGGGTGGAGTCCTAATGGAAAGAAGCGATCACCAAAGAAAGTGGAGAATTTTGCTGCATGCATCATTAACAGATTTAAGTGTATTCTCTTTCTTAGAGTTGTTCATAGAGTCGTCTCCCCCACAAGTGAAATCTGTTCATTTATCTAAATGGTGTCCATGCAGCATTGCAGTAAAAATCTGATTCTTAAAACGTGTTGTGCAGGTGCTCAATAAACGAGACGGTCGTTGATAAGTTGGTCTATTTCAGCAGAAAAAGTTAAACTCGTTTTAAGATATAAATTGATTACAGAGAAAAATAATGTTCTGAGTGTGCCGTGTCTAAGCTAAAGTTGATTAAAAGGAATAGGTGTTGTAGTTGAAGGTGAACAAGCTACAAATGACGGTTTTAGAGGCCGATCAAGAATTTGGAGATGAGCCAGACATGGACTGCAGCTTGAGCTGGTGCTTTAGCGCCCACCAAACACAGACATATTCAAGATATGGTCTGCAACTGTTGTATTTCTTGTGAAAAAGGAATAATCTAAAACTATATCCTTTTGTCATGCTTCTGTATTTGCAAGACTACAAAGGGATAATTTATTTCTGTATCATTTGAAAGATGCAGCTGGAATGTTAAATATCTTCAAAAAATGTTTATAATAGTAGTTAACCTTTAACCGATTATTTATTATAAAAGATCCCGTGTTACAAAGGTAATATTTAACAGAAAAAAGTATTTGTGAAATATTTATATTCATGCATCAAAACGTATGACTGTAAACTTGTCAATTTAAAAAAAAGTATAAAATTACACATTGTGACTTGACTTGTCAGTGCCAAACGTATCGAGAAAACTTAGTTGTGATTGATTTAATAAATACGGCAATGCATTCTGAATGATTTGTTGCAGTATTTGACCTGGCAATCAGTGATCCAACCCAGTTCTGATCTCTGACAGATTGGGGATCCTCTAAGCTGACTGACAATAACAGAGTGCAGAGATGTAAAAAGGTGCCACAGATGTAAAGTACAATCTTAGAGTTTAGGAGAGACCAAAGATCATGCACATTTAGCGAGGACTGAAAGTAGAAACAATTGGCGCAGGTGCTTCCATAGAAGTATTTGTTTTAATCTTATTTCAGAACTAAAAATGTTGTGACCACAAACTAAAGTTTGTGTTCAGAAACCAACATGACAGGTAAGACAGATGCAAAGGTGTGTGTGTATAATTGACTATTTCTGTGTTGCTTAGTCACAGATCCTCAGGGTCGCTTGTCTTTGACAGCATCAGAGCTAACTTTTTATGCGCTGCTTTTAATTACCTCTTTAATTTGCAGTTTGACGATCAAGGCACCCGTCTGAAATTGGAGGAACCTTGAAAAGTTCTCACCTTTTTTCATTTCAAACTCTATTAGGAGCTTATTAAAATTCCTGATTTCAATGGCGGATGCTTTTTAGCCATTAGTGTGATGTCACATCAACTCTCAGCAGCTTGATTATTGTGTGATGTGCCCTTGTCTCTGCTCTGCGAGCGCTCACTGAAAAGGCGCTCCGTCGCTTCAAAACAGGATATGAAAATATACAAAGCCAGGTTTTTATTCCCGTGTTTATCACCTTGAGTCTGGATAAGCAGAAGATGAAAACATATAAAGCAGAAAAACAAAAAAGGGGAAAAAAAACGAAGCAAAAACACCCAGCTGCATCTCTCAATTTCTCTCCCTTTTGTTCCCAGTGAAAGGCTCAGTTGTTGTTCTTCCTCTGTTGAATCAGTTTTCTGACACCCGATCATTTTTGCTTGTATCATTTCCAAAACACATGGGGAGAAAATAGCTTCCCATTCCAGGAAAAGGAAAAAAAGTAGGATATGAGATTTTTAAGTTTATTTGCAAAGTTCAAGCCAGAGCAAATTTTCAAAGAGCATCACAGAAAAGTTTAACCACAGAGAGAGAGCGAGAGAGAGACTAGCTAAATTAGTTTACACCCAGTGTTTTTCAGCTGCAGGACACAAACTGTGGTTTCTGCTGTGGGAACAAAGAACTTCTTTCTCAGCTTGGCAGTGGAGTAATTAATGAGCAGAGGTTGACAAAATGTGGGTTTTAAACTGCCTTAATTTACAACATTTGCCTTCACGGTCCCAACTCTTTTTAACTGTTGTTTTTTTTTATTATTTTTTTTATCAGTTTTTAATATAACCTAACATGTTTTCTAATGCTGGTTAGCTCAAATGTACATTTTACTAAAATTAGTTTGTGATTTCTGCCTCAGGCTGTTCATGGGCTAAAAAGAGAAATGTCACAAAAACCCTGAAGCCAAACAGATTTTACATTGAAATTCTTTCTTTTTCTTTTTTTTTACAGAAAGACCACACATTTTTGTCTGTAAAAGGAACACAGACTGCAGTTTGCTGAGATTTACATATTTGAACTGAGAAGGCTCATATTTTTTTTCTGTCTTCACCCTTTGTCTTTATCTCACGCTTGTCCTGAATATGTGAACAGCACATCTGCTCATTGTGTTAATTTTGTTTCCATGCTGCTTGTGTTTGTTACCTGTTCCCGTCCTGGTTTTAACTGAGTAATAACTACATTTGGATCAACTTTCACATGATCATCGTTCCTATTGGCATGGCCCACAAATCTCATAACGATTTGAACGTTATTTATTTCATTTAGGGATCAGTCACTGTGTCATTAAACTGCTGTTTATGTGACACTGAAATGATTTGGTTTGAAAGGGAACAAACATTTGTTTTATTTCAAGACTGTTATGAGGATATAGTAATAATCTAAACGTGTGGAAGGTGCAGCGTCACAGAGAGAAAGGACTTAGCAGCAAGAAATGTTGAGCTGTAAGCTGTTAAGGTAAAAAAGAAAAATAAGTCTTTGAGAAGGGCGGCCCTGATACCTCTGTAGGAATACTTCTTTAAGCGTCACTTTAAGGAGGATAGGTATATGTGGAAAAACAGCTAAGACTCAGTGGTTTAAATAAATATGATCATTTGGGTCAAACCGGACAGGACTTCAGCAAATAACTGTCCAGGTTATCTGTCTCTGCCCCCACACACCACTAGGCAAAGAGAGAAGATGGCTCCCCCAGTGCATATTGTTCTGAAAAACGCCCATATAATGATAATGAAGTGTATCAGTAGAGTATCTATTTAGAACACCCACCACTTGTGTCATACCGTGGACTGTGCTATGTATGAATTTATTTAGGGCAGGATATAACTGTGAAACTAAAAGAGTATGTTTGTCTCATTTGACGTCATCTGACATATGTAACTAAGATTTAATTGTTAAATTGGGGCCTTTTCCAGCCTGGGACTGGTTCTTGCCTGACTTGTACCATCGGCCTGATGTTGTGAAGTGGAATCAGCTGACTCATGTCTCTTTCCTTAGAAAGAACACAACATTTTTAAAACTTTAACAGTTGTTGACACCCAATGTGATGATTAAAGTTGAATGCTGAATAGATTAGACTTTTTTCAACCAACATTTTTTGTCAGGAAAAATTTTAATCTAGACTTGAAGTTTGTTTTATCTCTCTCTGCTGCATCTCAAACTGGAAAATTATTTAAAAAGGAGGAAGCAAAAACATTCTTTCCAAAGAAGCTTTGTGCTCACAAGCAACACATTTTGGTGGACTTTAGGGTTTGACTGCAGACTTTCAGAGTTGTTCTCATATGTAATATGTCTCCATCCATCAGAAGTTTCTTCATTTGAAGTCAAGAGCCCAAGTATTTCATAGTCCTGCAATTTCAGACGGCTCATTGTCATCCATAGAGGCCACTGCAAGTACATTATTAAAGCTATTTTATATAGAAACACTGTGTATTAAAATGATCTGCTTTGAGAAATAATAGATGGCTGTATAATAATTAATTATTTTAAATGGTTTGGTTTTATAGTTTTAAAATATAACAATATACATTATAACAAGTATGTTAAGTAACTAAAGGGGCAGTATCATCTATAGTGCCATTCTATAGCAAAGTCAAGTAACTATTTTACCATCAGTTGTTATAAAAATGCTGTATCAAACATAACATAAAAGAAATTTTACTATGCCATTTGACACGTCACCTCTTATTAAAAGTATGTATGAAACAACAAAGAGAAACACCCTTTTTGTGCTTTGCTTTGCTTCTATTCAGTAGTGTACAGCTAAACTCCAAAAGGCTTCTTCAGTAGTCGCTTTGATATGTTTCATGTCTACATTGATGTCTTGAGTGTTTGGTATCACTAAACAGTTTTTACAAACATCAAAGTCATATTTCTGATTCCAGTTGGATTTCTGTTTATATGTCTCAGTTTTGAGGTTCTGCCTGAGCTCCCAAGAGAAGGAATAGAAACCCATGAACATATTCTGTAATAAGTTTTTTCTGGCTTATTGCAGGGGAAAAATGTTCTAGTCTGATGTTTATACACACTCTTTCTAGTAGTTATGACTAAATGTGATGGCCATCCTCTGATTATCTGCAGTCATTTATCCTTTCTTCTGTATGTAAACAGAAGCCCTTAACTGTTTATCCTTTATTTGCCTTCTGAAGTCAGAAAAGTCACAAAGGAATATATATATATATATTCCTTTATGAAAAGTCATATATCTTATGAATATATATCACAAAGGAATATATATACTATATATATATATATATATATATATATATATATATATATATATATATATATATATATATATATATATATATATATATATATATATATATATATATATATATGTTAAAGGAGCATAGAAACAAATGCTTCATTGATGTTAAATGTGGCTTTAGCCAGCGGTGAGTTGAAGATGAGTCGTTGCTGACCAAACATCTTTTTCAGATGTGAGCTGCACAGTGAGACCATTAAGAGCTTTATCTACAAGGAGTGAAGACTATAAACTCAGTGAGGGTTGCAGAGATTGATGTCGTTGAGTTTTCTTTTTTTTTTCCCTCCTCTTTCTTTCCTTTTTTGTCTTTTGGTTTTTCGGCTGACAGCAGCGGTTTGTCTCCATACCGAGCGGAGAAAGCTGGAGCAGTAATGGACCTAGCTCCCAGTCCAACTGCTGCCGGCTTACATCAACGGATCATCATGTCAGGCAGTTTCTACTCCATCAAGCTTGACTGCCAATCCAGAACAAAAACAGTTGGATGTGCCAATTAAAGTCCCCGTTTCAGCTCCTTCTATCTTCTCAAAGATGTGTTGTACCTCAAAGAGAGAGCCACATTAATCCATTTAGTCACATTCCAGGGTTACACCTGGAAGAGGCAGCAGAAAAAGAAACATTCTCAGTTTCTGAGATGGGAAGAGATATTTAGATTTCTCTTTCATTCTTTACGCAATAACAGTGTCTTTATGTATTATCCACCTTTATTCAATTTACCGGATCAAAACATTCCGTTATTCTCTCATCTCCCGCTGATCTGACGATGCACACTTCTGATCAAACTTTTAACCGTCTGATCAAAAGTGCTTTTAAGGTTTCTGGCATCGTTTTGACGAGCGCATGTTAAGAATTCTTTTTATGACTTTTTTTTCCTATTTTTTCAAGGGGTTGAAATCCTAAGGGAACGGGACAACAGTAAGAAACTGATTATGTACATCCCAACGACTTGACTGCAGGCAGTCCAACTCACAGATTTATCCTGGCATTTCAAGAAGGAAACTACTCTCAGGAGATGAATACATTAATCAGTGCTGCCATTCAAACCTGAGGAGGGATAACTTACTGAATCAGAAAGAATGGCTTTAATCAAATCACTTCATGTTCCAAACATCTAGTATGGACTTACTCACCACGTTTGTAGTTACAGGCTGCCATTAACTTTGCGTCATGTCCTTCTTATAGAGAGCCTTCTACAAAACATACTGGTGGCTTAGTGTTCATGCCTATAACATGGTGCTCTTGATTATTTTTCCCCTAGGAAGTAGACCAGGCCCACTGTTTCCAGGACTTTGCTGTGTCTGCTTCCTCTTCTCTTAACATTTAGTATGTCATGGTGGATGTTTGCTCTTACTGGCCCTCATAAATCAAACATGCAAACGGTGGAGGGTGGGTTTCTATCTCATCTCTGGATTTATAAGTTTAGACATCTATCATGTATCATATGACGCTCTTACATCCCTTTTCGGGTCTCAGACTGATTTATGTAATCGGAGTATGGCAGCGGAGCAATAAAGCCCAGCTGTATTGTTTTTTGTTCACTGTGGAAAGTACATTTTAAGTCAGATTTTCTTGTGGAAACACTTAGGATAAGAATTTTAGTTTAGTAGTGGCTGGTTGAATGTTAAAATGTGTGCATCAACTAAAATGTATGCTTTCCCACCTTTATGTTAAGAAGTAGGAACCTGGAGGAAGAAAAAACTGCTATTGCTTCTAAAACAATTAATATTAAAATCACCTTAGACTCTTGAGTTCTCATAAAAATGCCCACTTTATAAAAAAATAGTTGTACAAATCTATGTTGCTTGTGTGATTAATTGCTGACAAAATATATAGATCTTTAACTAATGCAATATTGCATCAATCTGAATCTTAAGGTCTTGATATGTTTTGCATAACTGCACACAATGAAAAGGTTTCTTGAATCAATCAGATCCAAGCACATTTTTCATGCAAGTAATTTAATACAGTAGTCTACTATAGGTTATAATGCCAGGCATTAATTTCCTGTCAATTTAAAGTCTGAGAATGTGGACTCATGGTCCAAGGTATACAGTAAATAAGGAAAACTTATTTTCCTTATCAGTAACATAATCTGATCAGATTATGTTACTGATCACATCAGTAACATAATCTGATCTGCTGAAATGTCAAAAAAATGGTTTCATTTGTATTTGACATCTCATTATCTCTGTTAGATTTTTTTATTATCATTATTATGTTAGTGTGAGGCTTCAACAATAAACAATTTTTAGTTAAGCCATAACAATCTGAAAACCTTTCAATCCAAACAGGAGAGAGGTTTTCCTCTTTGGACAAGATTGTCTACAGAAAGAAAATGTTGAGCCAGTTGATTTTTTTATAGAGAACATTATTTTTGGTATCTTGTACTAAAATATATATATTTTTTGATTTTATCTTTGACCATATTAAACAGTTTTGTAAGAAATTCTTTATGTGCCTGACAACATTGCAGAAACTGGAAATACACTCAACCAGATAAAACTATTCCATGTTTTTGTTACATTTTATGTTGCACAATTATGTTGGGTTTTTTCAGACATAAAACTATTATAATTAGTCCCTTGGGTTTTTCTATGCTATCACTGTAGCTGTTTTTTATATTTTTAAAGAGTGAATCATTATGAAGAATTCCCCAAAGTTTTGGATCCATCTATAACAGAGGTCCTCAAATCCAGACCTCCAGGGCTTGTGTCCTGCAGGTTTTAGATATGTCCCTTGTCCAACACAGGCAGTAAAGTTTTCCAGATTCCTTCTAATAACCTCATTATTAGCTCAGGTGTTGAAGCAGAGATATATCTAGAAGCTACAGGACACCATTCCTCAAGGACTGGAATTGAGAACCCCAGATCTACAATCTAACACTAAAATTTTGCTGTCACCATTTTCTGCGATCAAAACTTTTTTGGAACTTCTTATTTTATATGTTGAGACTCAACGTATCCAGAACTGTCCCTACCTGAAACACACAACACATTTATGTCATGTGACGCTTTCCATGTGTTTGGGTATCTCGTCTTTGATGCAGCTGAGCGTTTTAAAAGTAAACAGATTTACGAGGCCTGACCTGCTCAACGTGGGCCTGATCATCCTGAAAACTCTCCGCTTTTCAGCTCTTGCTGTAACATAGGCGACATAAGGACACTTTTACTCCATAATAAAGCTTTTCATGCCTCATAATTGCCTCTTATTACCTCGGCATTTATCTGCCTCCCGTCTCCTTAGCGGGATAAGAATCAATCAGCGGCCGCTCGTCTTTGCGGAGCCGCCGCCGCCGCCGCCACTGCAGCCGTTGGAGGGAAAGTGCAGAGCGTTTGTGGGTCGAGGAGTGGATTAGGGACGCCACCCGGAGCTGCTGTGATGACACCATACAATCCTAATGGGCTTCTTCACGCCCTGCTCACCTAATCACCCATATCAACTGCTGTCACAGAAGAGCCAGAGCCACTTATTTATTTGATTTCTCCCACATTAAATTATATAGGATTTAGAAAACGGATTAAATTTTTTACACTTGTAAGAAGCCTTAGCTACTTAATTATGGCTGAAAATAATAGTGCAATTATTTTTGCTGAGGCTGAGAATGGATTTTTATGGCCTTGGAGTATTTTGTTAATTATAATGTTTCTCTCTGAAGTCTGATTTCTGCCCAGAAACTTTTCATGACGATTTGAAGGTTGTTTTTCTCACTCTGTCTGCTGTGACTGTAGGGACATTGTTTTGCAGTTTGCTATTTATCATTGCCACTGCTATCAGTGACACAGCTCATCATTCACTGGCATATTGTTCTGGCAAACAATGGGTCCATGTTTACAGAGGTACAGTACAAAAATTTGATTTCCTGATCAATTGGCTAGATTGGTTTTGTCTTCTGTACAATGACTCGTGATGAGATAGTGACAAGTGCAGAGTGGTACAATTCAGCTCAATTCAATTCAAATTCAACCCGAAAATACTTTACTGATCCCAAAGGGAAGATAAATATTGTCATCACTCATATTTATCCAAGGTTCTTCAGAGTTATTGTAGATGCTGAGGCCTGTGGACGGGAAGAATCTCCTGTAGCTGTTTGTATTATTGCAAAGTAGGGTCTAGAAAAACCTGATGTCTGCTAATATCAACCCAATAGTTCAATAATCTAATTACACTTTATTTATGCATCTTGTTTGGGATTTTCTCTTGTGCAAAAACAATGTTAGAATAGCTATTATAAAGCACACCAGTGACAATCTGCTGATGTGTAAGGTGATGTATAGAGTTTGGGGGTGAAAAAACAAAACAAAACAACAACAACAACTCAGTACAACTTTAATCTGCAGCCTGGATGTAAACACCTGCAGGGGAGTCAGACAGGGAGTACGGAGGGTCTGGAATCTGATTCCATGTGTCCTGTGAATGTTGATTCAAGCTGCTTTTTCATGGGCCAGGAGGGCGCTTGTTTCCCACGAGACGCACTTGGTTGCATGGAGAGATGTTGTTTGAGTTGGATACAAATCAAAGAAAAAGACCTCCAGCTCTTCTCTGACTGACAGCTTAAAGAAAGAAACAACTAAAGTGTATAGGTAAAGGAAGAACCCCCCCCCGGCACTTCAGATTCTGACAACTTTTCCCACAAACTTTTCTTAATATTGTCTCACAAATTAAATCCATTCGTTGATGCAGAGAAAACAAATGGGAGCGAGGGTGTCTTTGTCAAAGGTAAAATCTGGATCTTCTGCATTCTCGGTCATGCCTGTCACGCAGCAGCTGGAGCATCATTCTCCATCTTGTTTGTCCTGGTGATATCCCGCTCTACATGGCTGATCCTCGGCACTCAGGTGAAAAGTTTCCTTCGTTAGTCACAGTTGGTTTTGCTGTTCCGTAACAAGATGGAAGGACAGGAGGAAGACTGGCTTCACTGAGAAAGACTGAGATTCCCATGATTGCGAAAAAAACATGTTCCCAGAGAAGCCTTCCTAATAATGTCGTAATTAGATGATCAGACTTATAATTTACATTAAATACTATACATTTGACTACAATTATTTGAGTACTGAAAATAATCAGATGTGCAAGGTATAGTTGTGTTTAAAAAACTGTCACCTTTTGGCTTAAAATGTTGAATTGCAACAGTTTTTCTAAGAAGCATTTTAGTGATTTATCTGAAAGTTTGCTTTTTTAATCATACCACATTTAACTGCAATATTTTTAGAAACAAGAATTGGGTGAAGAAATCAAGATTTCATGTGGATTTTCTAGTTTTATTCCTTAAGCAGGACTAAAACTATTTAATGAAATCCAGTTGAAACCACAAGTTAGCATACACCAAGAAAAGATGTATACACTTTTCTCACTATCTGAGGAAACACCCAATTTGTATTGTTTTATGCCAGAATTACCAAAATTAGTTCAATTTGCTCTGAGAAAAATACGTCAGAGATTTGAATATGAATATTCCAAAATTGGAACTTATAATGATTAGCTTCTATTGAACAAAAAAGATGGAAAGATTACTAACTTTTTCAATTACGAGGTAAAGCCAAGATAATGACGTCATGGCTTTGAAATTTTCTGATAGGCTAACTGACACATTTGAAGTAATCAGAGGCACACCTGTGGATATATTTTAAAGCCATGTGTGGAAAACAAGGGGGCACTTTATTGTTGGACAAAAAAAAAAAAAAAAAGAAAAAAAATCAGCCCAAACATCAGCAAAGTGCACAACAAGTTGCCTCTTAGGGATGATAAATATTACTTGACTTTACTTGAATTGTGGCGTTGCACTAGTCTGGCTCATCCAACAAACTCCAGATGCAAGAAGGTTCTGTGTTCATCTGTTCAAACTATTTTACTAGTATTGATATGATAGGAATATCTAATCATCAGTCCGCTTAGGAAGAAAACGAGTTATTTTCCAAAGCATTAGCTTTTTCTTACTTGAAAGCCAATGCAGTGTTTGTTTTCTCGTATTAACTGATAGATAAATGTTCACGATAGGGAAAGCTGCAGATAACACTGCACTGTTTTTTTAAAAGCAATCATCAGTGTTGTTCTTTTTCTCTGCTCATGATCTGAAACACATTACTGATTTACCACTCTTTGCTTGGTCATCCAGATGGGGAGGTGTGAATTTACCCTTTAGCTGAAAAAGGAAGATTTGGAACGAGTTTTTCTTGTTTGTTCCATTCTCTTCATTGAACACAGCTATGAGCAGTTGGTGTTCTCAAATTTTACAGTCTTACCTTGGGCACTTAAAAAAATAAACATATAAATACTTCCTGCCTCTGTGGCTTGATCGCTCAATCTTTGTCTCGTCTGTTCTCAAAAATGCCCTTGGCTTGTCCATGTGAGTAATATTCAGTCAAGTATAATAGTGTTTATTTTGAACAGGATTCTGTCTTGTTTGGTGCCCTGTGGAGATGCAAAGAAAGACTTCACCGTGGAGAGTTAGCTTCTCTGATGGTCCAAGCTGTTTAGATTGCGTCACATTTGACAACATACAGTATATGCGTGAGAATTTTAAAAGATTGACGGAAAACAAAGTTCTTCAAAGCAAAATTGGAAGGAATCTGCATGTTTCTCCCTCTACCGGGGAGAATATCATCAAGCAACCGAGAGGAATGTCAGAGCATGCCTAAGATGGACACCCATGATTTCTAATCCCTTAGATGGCACTGCATCAAGAACCTTCATTCATCAATGATTGAAAGAACCACTTGGGCAAAGGAGTAACAGAAAAGAACCCTTGTGTTAACCTTGTCCACTTACCTTGGCTCAGTGGCAGCTGGGATACACCAACACATTTCCACAGCCAAACATCACAGCCTTGCTAAAATGTCAGATTTTTATAGTGGGAAACAATCTAACAATCATCTTTATTAGAAATGTGCTCCTGCTTTGTCAAAAAGGAAAACGATCAGCCTACAAATTTACAGTAACTAAGGGTTAAAACTGTGAGGAAAATGTGTCTGTTGTAATTGAAAAAAAATATTACAGAAATATATACTGTATATAAACTGACTTCTTATGTTGCTATTCTTTTCTAAGTTTTGATCAAGATCTTTTTAGAGGGTTAAAAGGAAAGCACTAATATGATAAGGAAATTGTTTCCAGGTATCATCCGTTTCCGATATTTTCCAACCCAGCTGTTTGCTCAGTTTAGATTTTGGATGACTTGGTAACAATCTGCTGCCCCACGTCCAGAATATGAGCATCAGCCTGAAAGTCAGAAAGAAAACCTGAACAAGAGGAAGGTGGGCTGCATTCAGCATCCACTCCGCTTTTTTTATGAGTTCTGGTTTGAGGACTAGTTTAGCAGCAGCTCATCATTCTGTAAGTGTAGATTGGCTAAAACACTATTAGACCTCTGAGGGGGAAACAGGATGTATCAATCTACAGAAACAGGGTTGCTGCAGCCAAGTGATGGGACCGGTGGCCCGAACCCATTGACAGGTCAATTATTCCTGAATTACAGCATATAATATCATCCCCAGCAGAGGGAGCGAAGATGGAAACACCCTGCGGATAAAATCTGCCACTTGCTATATATTGACCCAACACCCCTGCACTGTTTCCAAATGGTAAAATCAAAGTTCACTCTTGGATATACCATCTGACACCATGTTGCTGCCTGTGACGAATAGCCACTGAGAACTCATAATTTTGTTCCTTTATTTTACAGAATTGGACTTACAACAGAGAGGTGACGGGTCTGCAGGACGGCTTCAGGTGTGAGGGTCAAAGGTTGGGAGGAGTTATTCAGAAGAAGAAAAAAAAAATGTTTACAAGAAACAGAGAGATTAGAAATTCCAGTCAATTCAGGTGTACAAGTGTAGAAACGGCAATCCTCCCACAGGCTCTTAATTCCAGACTGTTGATATTAAAAATAATTAAATAAATAAATGAATAAAACATGTTTAATATTTTATTTTGGGTATGTGGATTACCTACTTTTGCCTAAATGTTGTTGATTTTTTTATAGCTGCACCTTTTTTCTAAATGTCCAGTCTTTCACCTCTTCAAGACCTATAATACAAATCATAGATCTGAAAGGGAAACGTAGAAATCACTTTCTACAGCAACAGTCTGCAGCTCATTCTGCGAGGATCCAGGGATGTTCCCAGGCTGAAAAAGATATGCAGTACGTCCAATGAGTTCTGGCTTTGCCATAGGGTCTCCTCTGTGTGACGCTCCCAGACACACTCCAAAGTTTGTGAAAGTAAACTGCTCAGGCACTTTGAGAAAACTCCCTGTCTGTTGTCTCATCTTTTCCCACCTACAGTTTGAGGAGTTGAGCTTGGTTTCTCAGGTGAAGAGGAGCTGCAGGCAGCCATATAGGCGCCAGATGGGAGACGCGCTGCTGACCAATGAGTGCACAGATGCTTCAGGCTGGAGTATTATTGTCTGACTTTGACATGACTGAAATAACTTTTCAAAAGAGCCCTGATGAAATGTGCTTTTGAACATCTTGTAAACAGTTTTGTTTAGGTTCAAAATATCCAAACAAAATTCTCTACGTTGAATTTCCTGTAGCGCAGTGTTTCTCAGATCTGGGATGCTGTCCTGCAAAACGAAGAAAGGATGGAAAGGCGCAGTAGTGCATGCGCTTTAAGATCAGATCTAAGTTGAGGTGTTATTTTCAGGCCTCTGAAGAACATAATGACCAGCAGTTAAGGCCCTTCACTACATATCAGAGGCGTCGGATCAATCTGAATCTTGAGGACACAGGTTGGGAAGCACTTCTACAACTCTGTTCTTTAGTCTGAATACTGTTGGACTGCTTTTCCCAAAGGACGGAAGAATGCATAATGACATATGTGTAAATATACTCATTACCTGGGGCCAGACATGCAGGCTGTCACAGAAACGAGCTACGGTAATCATATTTCATGCAACTCCGACCTGACACGCTGCATCTCAAGCCTTTTTAAAGGTACTGAAGAAGAAAAAGAATTCATGCTTCACTGACCCATTTATGTTTTCATGCAGTTATTCCCCACCATCATGGGCACAGATGAAGATTAATGACATGAAATATAGTGGGAAAAGAGCAAGTTATAAAGCCAACTACAACAAGTGTGTGTTTGTGTTTACGACACACACAAACAAATAGATCCTGTAGCCAAAGCACTTTTCTTTATCACTATGCATGATATCAACTCTTGTTTTAAACACAACAAAAATTGTGGGGTGTTGAAGTAAAACTGGCATTTTATGGCTTATATTCTTGCATGGAGTGGCCACATTCAACCATAGCAGCATTATTTTAAAATGTAGGCACTGGTCTGGAGATATGTTATTTTTATGTATCAGAATCTGGATGAAAACAAAAACCCTTACAACTTTGGAGGAGTAAATCAAACTCTGTTTGCACCATGCAGTGGTGCAACTTCACATTTTTCAGGTTGATGCGAAAACATAAATGAGTGACAAATGAGTCCTGTAGAACAGACCTGAAAACCTTTGGAGGAGCTTTGGAGAATGGGTTCATCGATGAAGGAGCTTTGGAGGTGAAACTGGAGATTGCAGGAACCAAAATCAGAGCTCTGGACGATGATGATGAGATCTTTCCTGGTGTAGACTGAATTTCTTGTGGGTAGCCCAGGGAGGTTAACAACCCAAAGTTGAAAGCTAGGAGAAACTTTCTTGAAAAAAAGAGGAACAGGAACCTGAGAGCAGGGTGAGTCATGTTCTTTGAAGAAAGCAACCTGAGAGCGAGAAGTCCAAGGACATTTGGCCCACTGCTTATGACACACTTTCTGTAGATGAACCGTCTGGGTGGCCGGTGAATGGACAACGAACAAAAGAGATCCACAACAACAAGCAATCACAAAGCTCCAAGAGCTGCAGCCTGCCAGGAATAACCCCATAATGGATTTGGGAAAATTATATCACAAATTATTAAGATTGTTTTTTCAGCAGAGTTGGGGAGGATGACCAGCTGTTGAAGCTCAGGTCGAACGGAACCATCTTCTGGGAAAGAAATTAGAGGTACTCTGTGTGTGTTTATGTACAATCTAAATTAGCTTGTTCCCACAGGAGGTGGTGCTGTGCCAATTTTTCCTTTTGGGAAAACGTTCATGAAAAGTTGGAAGGACAGAAGATGGAGGCAGGGAGATGAAAGGAGAGCAATTTTGCCTTCTCGTAGCCACTGAATTATCAAAGAGAGAGCCTGCGTGTTGAAGCAGTTTGTCTGGAAACAGCAGCAGTGCACTCTTTGCTCTTATTACTGTAATGGGAAGAAACGATGCACAGACACTGACCCTCTCCCCCCAGGAGACCCTGTGTTTCCCACAATCCACTGAAGTATCCATTCTGACTCGCAGCAGCCCAAATTTCCTGAACTCTGGGCTCCCATTGTGGGTGGGAAAACAAAATAAGGGAGAACTCTTTCTCTGGGGACACAGCTGTGGACCTAGCAGGAGCAGCTGGGGCCGGGTTAAAACTGGTAGTTACTATAATTATTATTATTGGACACAACCGAGTTGCTCCTCTTCCAGGGTGACATCCTTACTGTGGAGTCTGTTCCAGTAGCTGATCATCACCATTCATCTAATGTCCTAAGAAGACCGCTTTGTCGATCCTACACATGTAGGCATTGATATTAACCAGTGTTAAAAGATAATGGTACTCACAATGAGGTAATTGGTCAACCAGTTTTGGCTGACCACAGATTGGAGAGACCAGATGTGGGAGGAAAGAAAATGTTTCTTCACTTATGTCACTGTTTACTTTAAAAAAAATAAGTAAAATAAAATCCAGACACTACATGACTGATTTAAAGTGAAGGGTTTTTTTGTCAGAAAAAACACATCAAAAGACACTGAACAGTAATTTTTTTTCATGAAATAGATCAGCTTTCTGCTGAGGTTCGTCTAAACTGTTTAGGAAGACATATTTTAATCTCACTGTCAGACATTAATCCTGACGTAACCTTTACTTCATTAGGTCACTTGATTGACCAGGATTAGTTCTATTTCCTAAATACTTAGTATAATGAGGGGAATTATGTTTTTGAATATTAAAATATCAAAAATGATGTTATAGCTTTGCAAGCTTCTGATTTCCACACACTTGTGGATGTATGGTAGGGCAACTCCATGCTTTCTTGTGTAACATTTTGGAAAAGTGAAAAGAAATATGATATCAGAAAGATATTCTTGAACTTCTCAAAGTTTGGCTCCGATTCCATATGAGCTTTATTGGGTACATTTGTGCACACAAACAAGAAATCTGACTTTGTACATAAATATATGCATATCTACAGTTCTCTAAAAAGTCTTTAAATACAACTTAGATCCACAAATTTATCAAATTAAAGTAAAGTAACAAAATAACAAACTCAGCGTAAAACATCCCACGGTCATTGTAAATGTTACTGAATTTCAAGCGGACCTCGTTTTTTCCCCTTACCGCTTCTCAGGGTGAAAATAGCCTCAGAGTTAGTTTCAAGTGGTGTTACCTGAAGAAAGATGCTCCTGTGTCCTTTCAGACAGCACAGTAATGAGAAAGCATCATTTCATTAAGGGTGATGCACGTCTCACTTCCTGCTCCACAGCATCACAAACATTTGCCTCGGGCTTCAGAAACCACTCTGACCATTTATAAAGCTCTTCCCACCACCTGCCCTGCCGCCTCTGACATTTGGATTGGAGATTACTTTTATTATTGTGGCAAACACGATGCGTTAAGGGTAAATATTGCAGGTTGAGGTTGCAGAGGGAGCAGCTTGTTTTACAAAGTGATGCCTGAAGGTGCTTCTGCGCCTCACAAAAAGCAATGCATCTTCCAAAAAGAAGCTTTTCAAACTTTTAAAAGCAGTGGCACCAAGCCTGATTAATTTGTAATAATGTGTATTAATGATTGGGTGTGTGTGTGTGTACAAGTGTAAGCTATTTGCTTGCAAACCACATGGAAGTGTAAAAAGCCTGTCTAACCTTTCAAAGCTGTGGTGATAAAAAATAGAAAGCGCTGTGATATAATGGATCGAAGAGAACTTTGATCTGGAGTTTGAGGGCAGAGTCACCTGTATGGATGTAGAGACATTAAACACTGGAGAACAGAAGCCAAATTTTGGCATGACTGCAATGTTAAACAATTTTTACATTTTACGCAGCTACTATCTGCCTCTTAATGTGATAATTTCCGTTTTTCCACACCAGTAATCACCCTCCTCTGACTTTAGGTGTTTTTTTTTATTATTTAATTTACAGATCAGAGTTGTGAAAAAGTAAACTTGCATATACCTCTTACCAGTTTCATCTGGGAGAGGAACACAGCTACCCAACATATGATTAGCTAGTGAAAAAATCCATGGGATGAAAAACGGCATCAATTCTCAGTTGCTTTGTACAGGAAAGAGGACTAAGTGTCCCATTAACAAATATCCACAAGAGCAGCAATAGGTTAGCTGATGGCCTGCTGCTCTTTAAGAACTAGCTAATAACATAATAATATCAATACATAAAGAAATTAAAGTAAACTTTATTCCAAAACAATGAGGCCTTGTAAAAGAGACAGAGGACACGTCTTTTGTGCAAAAAACATGTTTACGTTTCAGCTAGATGACTGAGAAAGTAACACAGGTACTCTCACTCTTCTGTTGTGACTAGTTTTCTGCTACTTAAGCCCCTGAAATCTTAGTGGGGTCTCTTAATGACTTCTGCTCATTGACATGAGTTTTGTGTGAGTGCTAGCACAGAGTCAATTAATCCCTAAGTAAAGCTTTGATCGCATCACGGACAGTGCCTTGCTGTGTGTTCACACCTCGGCTGGTTGAATCCTGTTGGTTCAGGCAGTTGGAGCAAATAACAGTTTCATGCACTCAAACCACTTACTCCTGCTGTGTGTTGTGGCCAAACCATTGTCTTTTTTTATTTACTTGGAAGACGTACTGATGTTAAAGGCCAGTTGCCATCTGCCATGTTGCTTTCCATTTAACTCAGTTTTTATCCACCCGCCATCCCAATTGCTGTTTCCTCAGAGTCGGTGCGAGGTTCAATAGGGTTTTACAGGCTGTACTAAAACCATGTGGCCCTGATTCTTCACTCAATCTGACAGCAGTGCAAGCCATCAGCAAACACTTGCCGGTGATGCAGCATCGTCACTTGCAGCGCTTAGAGCATCCTGACTGTCAAATGCTCGGCCGCTGCTAGCAGGGTGACATTTCAGAGGGCAGGGAGCAGCCGTGAGGGTCAGAAAGAGAAAAAAGGGAAGCTCTGAGGAGGAATAAGGAGGGAAAGGAAAGGAAATGTCAGGCTGAGGTCTGGGACTACAGACCCGCAGGATGTCCTGGGGGATGTAGAGGAAAGAGTTGGCAAAGAATACAGGGAAATTTCTGTTTGTGTGACAGCTTGTGAAATCATATTTATGCATGTTTTGTGTCCAATGTCAGTCAAAGTGTTTGCATCTGCAGCTAGAAAAAAAGCCAGTATTGCCCCAGATTAGCAGTAGTACTGGAAAGTGATAGGAACCAGCAATGGAAAAGAAAAATGTTTTATTTCATTATTTTTATTTTTTCAAAATAACTATATATGTATTCCTACATGCAGATGTGTCAAAGGTTTTATGTGTTTTTATCGTATCTTGTCAGGACTGTGAACTCAAGAACCTTAATCTGAGACAACTCACTCACAGAGGAACCAAATCTGGATTGAAACACATCTCTCACTGTTGAGTCGAGGTTACAGTCAAAACATAAGTAAGATCCTATTAACCTCAGTAGAAATAAAATACATGCTACAATACTTTTCTGCTAAGGCAATTCTGTGTAAAGGTGCATTAGTAAATTATTGAGAAGTTTGAACCTTTGGATTACAACTTTGAATTTAACTACTTGAAAGAGACAGGAAAAAGTTGGTTTACTGAAAAGTATGTCAAAATTATGCTGCTCATCAAATCAAAAATAATTACAAATCTTATTAGAAGATTGATACACATTGTGTACCTTTCTCTATCCCACATTTTCCTTTTGTCCAACTCTCCATTAATATCTTTGCATAGAGCAAGTTCTCTTTCCAATGTTACAGGCCTTCATTTTGCTTGTGTCTGATTTTTTAATAAAAGATCATATTTATAAAAATCACACATCTCAGTTCAGTTTCACAATGGTAATTGTTTTCTTAACATTTCCCCTAATTTTAATGTCTTAGTCAATTCTTGTGAGAACAAAATAAAATGTTTTTGTTTACAGCAAACTGTCACTGTTACAATTTAGAGCATTTATATTAGAATGTCTACCTAGTCAATGTCAGATGGATTCTGAAGTCAAATAATAAATTAAGAAAAGTTCTATCTTTCTGCTTATTTTTTTTAAAATGTCCAAACTGTGGTGCATTTCATGTCAAGAGGATTTTTTAAAAAAATACCTCGACCACTGTGTGTCAGGCAGGAGAGCTTTCTGTACAACATTAAGCGGCTGTTCATGTCACAGACACAACTCAAGTGGTGGGGAAGCTGACTACGTGGGAAATATCAGCTGCCAGTCGTCCAACTTCTGACCTTTTCTGGAATTCTGCCTGAGAGCAAGCAGAGGACACACTACCTGTATGTTACCAACTCACCTAAAAGTGGAAACATACAAGCATTATGAAGACGGTAAATGTGTTTCCTTCATAAAAACTTTTACACATTTTGATTTCTAAACATTCTGTGGTGATGACAAGTCAAAACTGCAGACAGGCCAGAGCAGCAGTCATATCCTTTTGTTTCTTAGTTACACCTTTGGAATTTGAACACACTCTGGCTTTCCTTAGTCTTGGTCATTGTTGTAGATTTCGCATTGAGTTTCGCCAGGGAGACTTGTTGAGTCCCATATCATCACAGGTTTTGGGTTGTTTTGCTAAATACAGATCGGATGGTCAATTCCTTTCAACTTAGCTGGGTAAAGCAGATGTTTTTCTTCCCCTATGGTCTTCTTTTTTCGCTCCAGGTCAAGACTTATTTCAAGCAATACCACCCCAAATGAGCAGCTGCTTTCCCTGCATGTTATCCATGTGGTCACATTCAAAATAGATGTAGTAAATTACATCATTTATTACATAAATTTGTAATAAATGTTGTAATTTTAATGTATTTGACAAAATACTTTAAAATGAAAAAAAAAAAAATCTTTTACAATGCATTCAGTATTTTCCATGAACAAAATCACACAGCATGCTTTTGAGATTTGCATTGCATTATTAAATGGTGTCATTTTTATCATGTCTGTTTTCTGCAGCAGAAACTGAAAAAATTATTTCGAAATTAGAAAACACCTGAAGCTTTGAGCAACCCTTTGTCGAATAGGAATGATTCTGACTGATGGGCAGTAATCAGATTTTTTATCTAACCAACATTTGGTGGAAACCAGCTTAACAAAACCTGCACTCTTTCAGATTGAAACCCTGACATGGCTGGACCTCTTCCTGCAGCGTTGGTAGTTTCTATTTTTCTTTTAAGACCTGAATGCCTTTCCTGAGGTGCTTTGTGTTTTCTCTGAGCTCACAATATAACTCCTCCCTTCTCGCTGACTAGCACACAGAATATTGGCGGGCCGAGCTAATCGATGCTTAGACTCCGTGATTTATAGTGTTTGCTGAAATCAGCAGTATGAACCGCTTCACATCGGCAAGGGGATTCTCGCTCCGCTTTTCCCCTATCATAGCACGCTGCTCGCTGTTTGAAATTGGATCTCTGTATGGGGCTTCCAGGAAGTTTTCATCTGGGTTTTAGCCGCACCTCACGGCTCTCTCCTCAAAACCTACACTGCTAATGGAGACAAATGTTTCATTGGATCCTGAGAGAGTTCTCTAATTGGAGGAGAGGAAACAGAGAAACAAGGAAGATGCTTTACGAAGGATGTTGAATGTGTGAATAACAAAAATCCACAAATCAAAATAGAAATAAACACAGTACTTGCATAAATTATTAAACATATGTTTGTATTTTTGGAGTTTGAGTTAAAATCTTTCTTCAGCAGACAAAACTTTCCTGTGAAATTCTTATTTAGTTTGTCCAGGACAACTGTCCTCTAACAGTTTTCAGTTTGCAGAAAACCTTTTAAATTATACTTATGTTTTGCTGCTCAAGATTTAATTTATTGTTATTTTCTCAGATCCACACTGACATAATAAAAATTATTAAAACAGACAAACATGTTACATGCACAAACATGTAACAATTACATTTAATAAGTCAGTTTGGTTAGTGTTCAATGTACGAGTCTGACTTCTGACTCCATCCTCAGGCCGTTTTGTTGAATAGTGCTTCTCTTTCCTGTCACATTTCCATATTTTACTCTGGAATTGAAGTCAGAACACTTTTTATACTCTGTGCTGTCACAGAGACAGAGGTTAGTAAGGCTTTGTGTTCTCATTCCTGAATGCATTGGTTTGTCTCGAGACCATTAAATTCTTCAAATTCTGAAATCAATAGCTTCCAGGTAATCCAAAGACTGCAAATCAGTGCTAAACTGTTTTACTATTTTACTGAGACACATGCATTTTCAAGAGATTGTTGTTGATATGGCATGTTACGTTTATATTTTTAAGAGAAATTGTGGATTTTTCTTCAATGCGATCAAAAGATTGTACTCTGTGTTGTTTACCAATAATGCTACTGGTGTGTTGCATAAAATGAATGGAATAATGAAGAAAGAGGACTAGCTTTGAAAATCCTTGACTCTGTACAAGTAACTGTATGTGGAGGAGATGCTTAATTCTATAGCTACTTATGCTTAAAGTTCTTTGAACTGCCTGATGTAGATCTACATGAAATGATTCTGTGAACTGGAGACCAGGCAGAATAAAAACAATTGTGTGAACAGAAAACAAATAAAGCATAAACTGAAAATTGGATGTATCACAGCTTTTGTGGTAGTAATAGTTTAAACATAATAATAAAAAAAACCACGTAGAATTGATTTAGAAAGCAAGAAACAGGCGAGTGAACCCATTCTAACCCCAGGTGAACTTGTCAGGTTGAGACTGTTAACGCTGCAAAGATGAAGTGATGAATTATGTCAACATTAAGCAGAATTTGAGACTTTTGTAGTATCACAATGCTCCTATTAAAAGTGCTGAGTGAAAACAGGAACTAAATGAATCATAATGTGATGACAAAGGCAGGTAGTGAACTCGGTTCAAACAGGGCAGCGCACTGCAATGGTTAAAAAAAATTCCTTCCTCTCAAACACCAAATACAGTCAGCCACTTCCTCAAAAACTATTCAAGTCAGCAGAAAAAAAAAAAAAAAAAAAAAAAAAAAAAACACTTCAAGCTGTCATCGTGTCTGCAGAACCTTCTAAATCTGCATTCAGTTAGAAAGCAGCCCTGCAGCAAAGTGTCAGGCAGCAGCTTCATCAAGCTCCAACAGAACAGTCTTACAATGGACACACAAGCTCAGGCGCACACACACACAATAACGTACATCAGCAAGCTGTGTCAATGAGCTCAGAATGAAGGAAGCTGACTGAACCCATTTAAGTAACTGAAGCATTAAATAACAACGCAAATTAAACCAAGATGGAAGTTCAGCAATTATTATTACACATTTTCCTGCCTCGGATCTTGGAACACACACTCTACTGCCACTCAGTTTGTGCTTGGAAAGCAGCTGAGTGACAGATCCTTTGCTACACACACACAAATTCCAATGAAGGTCAGCATTAGTGTGAAATTTGAAGTTAACACTTTGGTCTATATCAGTCTGGTCAACAACTTTTGAATAAATAATTTTTAACATAGCATTTATTCAAAACAAATTTAACTTTACAAAGCTAAGAAATTAATTAATTTAGAGTAGATTAAAACTGTACATCCAAAGTCTATTTTAGCAATAAAACAATGCATTCATTGTAATTAAAAAAAAAAAAAATCTAAGTTTGGTGACAGTGGGCACTTAATTGCACTGTGATGTCAACTTTTGCAGCAATGACTACCAGAGCATGCATGTGGCAGAGGTGGAAAGGAAAACTTAAAATTTTAACAGGAAGAAGCCTCTAGCAGAAACCAGTTTTGAGTAACTCTGGACAAAACCAAGATCTCAATGATGGAAATTAAATGTATTTTGGCTGAGGCAAATCTTGGAAATCCCAGAATGACCTAGAAAATGTTGGTGTGGACAGTATGGATGGACGGATGGACGGACGGGTCTAGTAAAGATGGTGTAAAGTCAGCTTTTATCCATAAGATCATTAGAGGAGGGCCTAATTGGTTTGGAAGTGTAATAGATTTCATTCCACTTACTAAACAAAATAATCATTTATTAATTGGTTATTGTTTTAACTCAGTTCGTCCTTTTTTAAATATAGAAACAAATGTTTGATGAGCTGAAACAGTTAGGTGTAGCAAAAAAGCAAAAAACAGAAGAAATTGGTAAGAGAGCAAACAGTTTCTCATTATCAGAGTATCTATATGAAACTCATGTGTCAAACTCCAATACTTTCTGAAGTTAATTTAAGGGTTGTTTTGATGTTTGATTTCCTTTATCCTCAAAAATTAAATGAAACTTTTCACAAAAGAGAAATTCTGCTGCTTCCTAATCCTTTTGCTGTCTGTTGGTGTATTAGACCATTTTTTTTACTGACTTTCTTTCTGTGCTGCTTTGGTTATCCGCCATGTGTGCATGTTTTCATTATATACATTATCGCTCTTCCTCCTGCTCTAAAAGTTAATTTCCCTTTGGAATAAAATGAACCTTTATAATAACTGGAGGTATTTGGGTACATTTTTCTTCTACTGTGCACAGTCTCTGTACAAAGATGTTAGAGAACCGCCACTATTGAAGTTATTGCGCTTTCTATCAGAGTCTGTTCCAGGCTCCCAGACTGAAGCTGCCTCGGTTTGTGTCCTTGAGCAGATTATTGTGTTAAACTCTCCTCCAGCTTTGCAATTAAAAATGTAGAAAAACTTCCAGAGTCATCCCCTGTCTCTTGCATTTTCTGCTCTCATCTTCTTTGCTCTGGAAAAGCTGGCCTCACCCTTCTGTTCCTCTCACCTCCCCGATATTCTCATCTCAGTGTTCGCAGTCACACTGGGATAATTGTGCACCTATAATGGAGAAATTAGTCGGCCCTGAAATGAGCTTGTCGCTCTCTCTCTGGCTCTGTGCTCTCAGAGAGCCCAAACGCCACTGCTTGTCTCGCTCTGCCACATCGAGCCCTGACGAGCTGCAGAGGAGGAGGAAGAGGAGGAGGGTTTACTGCTGCAAGGCATCCTCAACGAATCAGCTTTCACTCCCTCCTGTCCTCCTCAGTCCTTTGCGTCTGCCTCTTATTACAGTACCACTTTAATGTCACACCGCAGGTGTTTTATGGAAAAATAAAGTGGAATAAAACTAGACAGTGCCTGTGCTGGTTTTTAGATTTGCTCCTGGGAAGATCCATCAACCATGCTGAGCTGTGAATGATCATTCCCATCTACCCAAACAATTACTTGGATATCTCTTTAATCACAAATTTTCCATACATTTAGTTTATTACGCAGGCTGTCCAAAACAGGTTTGTATGTCAAACTGAGAGTCTCAGAGTTTTACCAACTTCGACATGTGACTAACTTTGGCCCAAATCATTAAGGCTTGCAGATATTCTTTTTTACACAGCCTGCTTAAGAACCATTGTAACCACAGCATTTTGAGAGTGTTGACGTCTGGACTTTGACTGGACCATTGCAATACTTTATACATAACTCAGGTGTTTTTACTTCTTTTACAGTCGTTCTTTTGTTAATTTGCATTTGGAATCACTGTGCAGTTAATAGTCAAGCTTGGGTTAAGCCTCTGCTGTCAGAGGATGGCCTCATTTTTGACTCTCAGATGTAGGATCAGTAACACAACCCAATTGGTCCACAACAATGAATGATCACCTGAAAAAAAAAAAAAACGTTCACTCTGTGGCTTTAAAAGTTTCCATTGTCATTTCGCCTCATTTTCAATTAAATTCTTCTTTGGTATGAAACGACATCCCTTCTCCTTCATGTGAATATTTTCTGCTTTGTGTATAAGCTTCAGCCCCATCAGAGAGAGAATATAGAAACTTAAGACAGCTTGATGCTCAGGCCTGCAGGAAAGTGCAGATACTGAGTGTTCAGGACGACAAGGCTGCTGCTGGGATACTTGCTGATTGAGAGCTTCAAACATGCAGGGAATGTGGTGAAAACGAGAGTTTAGCCCAACAGCCGTGCTTAATATCTTTTTAATTAAGTTTCTCTTTCTAATGTGAGATCGACGGCAGTGATAATTGCAAAGCTGACACATACACACAAGGTTTTTTTTTTTTTGGTTGTTTTTGTTCACTAAAATGAGGATTTTTCAATAATATTGTGCTAATTAAAATTTGCCAGAGGACAAAACATATAATCTGTTAAAGCACAAAGAGTCCACCTCACAAGTTGAAAAACAGAGGAATCAGCAAGCGTATGCATGAATGCTGTATGTTCTGCCGAAGACAGAACATAAGAAGCAACTGGTACTGTTTCTGATTCTGCATGAAAAAACATTCAGATAGACTCCTGCTTTTTGGTGTCCCTTTCAAAAAAGTCAAAAGTAACATTTAAATATTAATCTGGTAGAAAATGAGTTTGATTATTATTTTTGAATTAGTTCATTAGCATTTTTCATCTGATTTCAATTCTGTTTTGACAACCAAAACGCTAAAAAAGAGTAGAGTTGAGTTCAACAACATGTTCTCTTTTTGGCAAGAAGTCTCAAAAGACCATAAGTGATACTAAGGTTCCAGAAGTGAGATAAACTCATTTAAAACACAATCGAGATGTTTAATTAGACAACTCAAGTCCTTAAACGACTTCGGGAAAAAAACATGAATAAAAGCAAAATGCAATTACTTGCCAATGATTTAATGTCCTAAAGTTACAAAAGAAAACCAACCAACTTTAATCAGATTTTTGAAAAGTATGAACTTGGGTATCAGTACACACCAGCAAAATTGGTTAAATATACTTAGATGGGCTCTACATCGTTTTACTGATGAGGTTAATAAGCAAGAAGTCAATAATGTGAAGAAAACTTTGTTGGAGTGCAGAGCTTTTAAGTAGAGAAGGAGATTGTTTTCTGTGTGTTAGAAGTTAAAGAAAAGTCTGGGAAGAAATGTTTACCTAGCATTCAATCCATTTTCTTCCATTTATCCTTTAGATACAGAGTAGCAACTATTTAGCCCCTCTTCATATTTCTATTGCAGAGACCAATCACCCAGTTCAGAATATGTATCCAAAATGTCTTTCATCAATCCAAGCTCCATATTGCATGAGACTATGTGAGGGTTGGAGCACAGATAGACAGAGCAGCATCAGAAAACATAATCTTTCTTGTCTGTCCTTTGTTCTTCATAGCAAAGTTGTCTCATTAACATAGATCAAGTCCTAATCCATCCACCTTCTGCTCCATCCTACCATTATTTACAGTTAAATACAAAGATAAGATGCTTTTCCACAGATGCTGAATTAGATTTTGGGTTAGGTCATTCTACTAACTACATGAAACTTCTTTGATTTGTGCCATTCTGACCTAGCACTAGACGTATTCAATAAAGTTGTTGTGCCAGTAAGTGAACTTTCACCCCAGTTTCAAGTCTTCGACAGGCCTTAGGTTTTTTTCCAGAATTATCTCCCTTTATCCTTCCATCAACTCTGACAAGTTTTCCTTACACTGCTGAAAAAGAAAAATCACCGTCGCCATCCACACCATGTTTAACAATGGGGATTGTGTTTTCAGAACATATACTTGTAAGCTAGAAAGTTGAATTTTGTTCTCATATGACCAGAGAAACCTCTTCTATAAGGCTTGTCGCAAACTGCAGATAGGATTTCATATTGCTTTCTTCTTTCAACTCTTCCATTAAGAAGATATTTGTGGAGCAATTAATCAGATTAGTTGATGTCTTGGTGGGTTTGCGGTTGTGCCAACGTTTTGGATTGAACAGCATTCTGTTAGTTGTCCAAAGCTTTGGACATTGTTAGCTTAATGTGACTTTTAATTTGTTCATGACTTAATCTCTAATGGTGTGGTGTTTTCCTTGGTTTTCATGGTCCTGCTTACTCAACAACAGTGGTGGGCACAGCTAACTAAAAAGTGAATTGTGCTAACCCTTAAACACAAATCGTAAGCAGTAGTTTTGCTAATACTAAAGCACTACACTGGCACTGGATTTTGTGGAAGCTAAGGCTAACCTGCTAAATTGCTAACTTTAAATTATATTAATCTGCCCCTGACTGACTACAACCTTTAAGCACCAATCATAACATTAGAATTTACATACTCTATAATTCCTTGAGATATTGTATTTATGATTATGTCTTGCTTTCAACTGTCTGTGTTTTATTTTGTTCATGTATGTTTCTTGTTTGAAACAAAGTTATTGGGGGAAAAAACAGAACTTGAGGAGTGGAAATGGAGCTACTGCATAAACAGTCTTCACCCCTTCAAAATAAGAGCATTAATTTAAAAGTACTTAAAGAATTCATAATTTCTAATTACCAAAACTTCAACAGAGAGCTGATAGAACATATTCTACTTTAAGTTTACTCATGTAAATTAGCACTTTTGAATTTATCAGCATTTTGTTTTCACATAACAGTTTTTATTACTACAATCACAGGTTTTTGTATAATTTATGGTATAAGTATAAATCAAAGAAAAACCTTCATGAGGTAAAGTGACTTTTTAGTGTGACCTTGATGGGATAGGGAAATCCTGCCATGCATGGTTGTATCATTTTCTTCAGACATAATAAGACATGAAAGGCCACATTGAGTATTTTAAAACAGCTTAACTTCTCATGAACACAGGCTGGGTGTAGCATTGACCCTTTGAGTTAATCACCATTTTAAAACTAAAAGTATAAAAAACTCTAACAATCTTGTGTCCAGATTCTGTCAGTTTTACAATGCAAAGATAGGTTACATATTTTCTAAACTGTACAAAATTGATTTTAACAGTCTTCCAATCAATTTATTATTTCAATCACTGCAATTATGAACATCTGTAGCAGCATCCCTTCTCCTCTGGAGCTGCTGGTGACTTGTGTGCAGGTGGAGCTCTTGAACATCTCCAGCCTGATGTTTGGGCTGACAACAAGACACTGACAGTCAAGAAAAGCCAAATTTAAAGAGCTTCTGATTGCTTTGAAGACAGAAGCTGCTGTCTGTCTGAAAGCAGAGGCGCCTTTGTCTTCAATCACACAGAAGAAGACGGCGCTCGGCGTGAAAAGAAACCCTGAAGAGGGTTTTCAGCGGAAGCAGAAAGACCTCTCAAGTTTCCTTTTTTCATCATGACTGAAGTCAGACAGTGAAAGCCCAATCAGAGCTGCAGGGTTACAGAATAGCTCCAATGTAAAAGAGTGATCTCTAACAACAGTTTGTGCCGATGGCTTTGATTGAGACACATGAAGACACAAACATGCAGCTGTTGGGATGCTTTCTCGCCCACTTCCTGTTTGTCTTTGCAGTTTAAAGCCTCTTTTTTCTCCAGTTAGGGTCTATTCAGCCTCCATTGAAATGGGTGCTCTGCCTTTTGTGCCTTGTTGATGACTTTGGAGGCGAGTTAATGAAGGGCGGCGCTGAAACCAGAAAGCAGCAGATGAAGAGAAATAAACACCAAACGCAATTATGGGATGCAGATTACTGCTGAGGGAGGAGTGTGTGTTCATATGTCTGTGTGCGTACACTGGAAGTTTTGTTAAGCGTTTATTCTTCAGGCAACTGTGCGTTTACCAATAACACATTCTCTTTCCAAAAACTGCAGAAAGAAACAGCACACATTGATATTTTTATGCCAGCTTCAAACTACATTTCAACATGAAATATTTAGATCAAAATAAATATTTTTGTTTTGAAAACCAGTATGTTTAGGAATTATCACAAAAATCCAGATGTACTTTGGTATGGTAAAGTAAATAAATCGCAAAGAAAATCATTAGTCTAACAGCAAAAAAAAAAAAAAAACAATATCAAAACAAAGCTGAATTCCGAATAAAGAGGGTCAGGTCAAAAAATGAGTAAAATATACACTTGTCTTGATTTTAAGGTGTAGAATTAAATAATTCATAAGGCATCCAAAAAACATCCCATCCTAAACCCCTGTAAAACTTTTCAATGATTATCTAAAATGCGTATCATGTATGTATCACATATGTATCACGTTCAAAACAATAGGTCCCAACGCAAGCCCCTGAGGAACCAAAGATGAGTTGTTCCATCTTTAAATGGGACCCATAGAAATAGCCAAAGATCTGAATTTATCACAAAGAAATACCAGATTTTAGTCGGCCTTCTCTCATATACCTGCTCTTTAAAATAACAAACCACACTGACATCTGCATTCTTACATTTCATTGGATGCTGAAGCAACAGGTTGCAACACATCTTTCAACTCAAGGTGCTGCCATCTGTCTTCTCTGTTTACCTGACTAGATCTACCAGGTCCTTGCAAATATAATCATTTACATTGCTGTAACTATAAAAAGATTTTTAAAAAAACAAAAAAACTTCACATTGTATCATTCCTACTTACTTTTTAACACTTTAGATTTTAACTGTTTTTATGTGAGGTGTATTAATATCATTTTTTTATTCAATCACAGGATGTAACAGATTATTAAATCATGGACCTGAATATCAATTTTCCTCTTAGAGACAAACATTAATTAAAGAGGCGACCTTATTCAAATCAAACACCATCTTTCTGAGACTGACTATTTTTGGATTAACTGCTTCTTCAATGAGCAGGGAGTCACCATGTGAAATAGCAAATATTAATATATTTCTCCCGTTTTAAGCCAGACTTATTTCCAAATGTTTTCCGTAGACTTCGTAGCTCATGAAGCTCTGAGTCGGTATGGAATGGTGCATTTCATCTGCGTCAGATGTGGCTGCACTAATGAATTAAACAGGAGGCTCAGTGCACACAGAAACACACACATTCTCTAAACAGCCTCCAACAATAGCCACTCACAGCATCCCATTCAGCCCTGATTTAATCAAATTTCACTCGGCCTTTCGTCTTTTTGTTCTCTGATTATATTTTTCCTGTGCGGCGTGAGCAGCTGCAGGCGATGGCCACACAGAGGACAAAAAAAAAAGCTGTCAGATAAACAGACGGGATACAATAATCTTTTTGTTACCGATTAAATGTGTCCAGCAGGTTTTCATTGTGAGTTTTTTTTTGTATCCTTTTCAAGTTTAATTGCTGATGACAGCGGTGTGAAGATGGAGGTAAACTGAAAATTGCAGATATCCTTCATTAAAGTGAAGCTTTTCATAGAGGAAAGGGCAATTAAAGAGGGCACGTCCCACGGAAGAGTTTACTGTGAATTTTTATTTATTTTTAAATGTGGGTTGTAAATTGACCTCTGAACACTTAACCAACAGCACATTTGAAAAGTGATCACACTCTGCAGTTTGCATCTGTTTTGCATTGAAGTTTCATCTTTTTAAATAGTTTTTTTTTTTTTTTTTCAAAATAAATGTGTTGCAGGAAATGTGCAGTGGTTATAAATAAGCATGTTCAAACAACAATCTAATTCATTAGGGATTTACGGATTTTATAACTTCGATTTGAACACTGTTCAGGTCAGCTTGAAAAGAAAACCAACCTAAAGATGGCACAGTTTAATCAAGATTAAACCACCTCTGATATAATATTTAAGATGCTCAGGATTAACAATCAAGCAGGGAACACTTTTCAAACAGTTGTTCCCACTTCTAATGGATGTTGTTACAATTCAGTGAGAAGTAAGAGCTAGCACTGAACGCAAGCAAAACATTTCTTCAATTTACAATACTATCTCAACACACTTTCCAAAATATGTAATTTCAAATTTATGCATTTATATATTCCAATTTATTCCAGTTATTATCTGATCAAGTTAAATGCACGACTGTTTGATCATCACAAAAGTTTAATTGGGGATTTTGGAGGATTTTTTTCAGATTTGGCACATGCACAGTAGTAAAATCACTGCAGCGGCTGAAGTATCCCACAGGCTCCCAACTTAGTCCTGAATGCAGTCTCCTGCTGTCAGCTGATATTGCTCTAATGGCGGAATAATCCAGGAGTTCATTTATGAACTTGTTGGTGAATATAACCGTATGAATCCCTGGACTCTGCAGGAACACATTAGGTACACAGTAATTCTCTGCTCAACTTGAGTGCAGCCACTTCCTCCATTAAAGTCCTGTGTGCTGTTCGCTCTGTAATTACTACACCAGCACGAAGGGGTCAGTGCTAATGTTTGCTGTGTTAAAGTGGCTTTGGAAACAAAAACATATAGCGAGCTTAGTGCTGCTGGATTTCATAAATGACCACAGCATCAATAATGCATCAGCAGTGGAAACGACTCGCTCTTTTTCACAACTGGACTAATAAAACTCCAGCGAAGAGCTCCTCTTCTGTTCATTAAAACGCTTTAAAATGCTGTTGGGCTGATAAACACAGTGGAGGAAAGGACATGGAGGCTTGGTTAGAGAGCTTTTGATCTCCTGTGTCACTTTAATTCATTTTTCTCTAATGAGGTTCAGCCTTTCATTATTACCTTCCTGATTTCAACTTGACTGGTTTCAACTCGCTGAGCACCTTTTGTTGCATTTAAATAAGGAGCTATAGACATCTAACCATTACTTATGGTGAAATGGTCCTTCTGGTGATCAAACATATTCCAAACCCAAACTCAATTAAACATTTCTTCAGTATCTTGTTTTCTCCCAACTGTTGTGCTTTCCCTACACCTGCTCACGTTGACGTTAATATATTTCCAAAGGACTGTACGGCAGACAGCAGCCCAAGAAGAATTCTGATATGTTTCATTATTAGGGGTATCAATCGCTTAAAATATTTAATCACAAATAATTGCATGTTGACCATAATTAATTTGCGACTAATTGCAAATTGATTGCATATTTATTCTAAATGCTCTTACTTTACTTTGACAGAATATTTTTTACGTTTATAATATTCTTATATGCAATGAAGTGGACAAATATACTTTTTGCGCAAATGAAAGTTCGTTATATTTCCAACAAAACCAAATATGATTATAAGATTATTGTAGCCGGAATGAGGCTCAGTGCCTCCAAATCCGAGGCCATGGTCTTGAGCCGGAAAAGGGTAGAGTGCCTTCTCCGGGTCAGGGGGGTCATCCTGCCTCAAGTGGAGGAGTTTAAGTATCTGGGGATCTTGTTCACGAATGAGGGAAGAAGGGAGCAGGAGATCGACAGGCGGATTGGGGCGGCGTCTGCCGTGAACCGGCGCTGTACCGGTCCGTCGTGGTGAAGAGAGAGCTGAGTCAAAAAGCGAAGCTCTCGATTTACCGGTCGATCTACGTTCCCACCCTCATCTATGGTCATGAGCTTTGGGTCATGACCGAAAGAACGAGATCACGGATACAAGCGGCCGAAATGCGTTTCCTCCACAGGGTGGCTGGGCTCTCCCTTAGAGAGAGAAGCTTGGTCATCTGGGAGGGACTCAGAGTAGCTCCTCCACGTCGAGAGGAGCCAGTTGAGGTGGTTCGGGCATCTGGTCCGGATGCCTCCTGGACGCCTCCCTGGTGAGGTGTTCCAGGCACGTCCCACCAGGAGGAGGCCCCGAGGAAGACCGGGGAAAAACTCCCATCAAGTTTAGTTAAAGTTACAATTTTTCTTGATTGCTTTCCTACAGTTGTCACCCCAAACTCCACATTTTGAAAACAGCTAACAAACCAAAACAGCAACACTCATGGTCAAAGTGACACATTTTGTTGGCAAAAACATTTCCAATATGAAACAAAAACAAATATTTCCTTCAAACAACAAAATTTGAATCTAACTGTTTGAACTCATCAAATCAAATGTTACATAATAGAAAATGTGAGAGTAGGTCAAAGGGATTTTACAAGTATGGGAGACAAATATGAATGGATGAAAAGTTTAGGTTTTTGTTTAAAATGATAAGAAATTAACACAAAAACAATAATCCCTAACATTCCAGACAATATCTACAATAAGTGTTTATCCTCTATGTTAGTGTTTTAAAAAGTATTGAAATAACTGCACCACTTATCAAAAAAAAAGATGACATGCCACTCTTCCCACACTCTTTCAAGGTTTAAAAGCAGATATTTTTCCTGTGAACAAATCTCCAGCAGTGCTGTTTGCTTATTATTAAGTATTACAAAGAAATGGCCCAAGTTTTAATGACTTTAACAGCTCCCAGCTTCAGAGCGACGATTCTGTCCTTTATAATGAGGCCAGCAACAGTTAATCTTCAGAGAAAAAGGTTTACCGGTAAGGAGGGCACAAATTGCAATTCTCAGCCGGCAGTAGAATAAAACAGCGAACAAATCAGGGCCAAGCTGACATTAGCCTCGCGCTAGCAGGACACCCACTTCCCATGAAGGCCAATTACTGAATCCTCACACAAGCGGTGGAGGGTTTCCACAACTTCCAGTCGGTGTATTCAAGCGAGGTTAAAAGAGGTGAGAGGAAGCAACTGGCTTTCTACCTTTACAAAGGGACGGAGCAGACATATCTGCCAGGGCTGACATGTTTTTTCTTTTTGTGCTCCTCACACAGCTGCTGTATAATGAGCCTATCTGGCCTTAAGAGAGCATTAGCAGTCTGCGCTTCTCTCTGCTATCTGTGACACTTCGCTGCTCAGGAGGAGGAGAGCCATTTTCTCTTTGAAGAAGATATCAGAATCATTTCATATATCCTGCTCATCATTTTTCTGAGTGGAGCTGCAGGGCTGTGGAGCTCTGTTCCATCACGACTCGCCACTTCGTCGTCCTCGTGTCACAGAGTGGGTTTGAACGTTTCTGTTTCTGCTGAGGAAAGAAAAAAAAATGATTGGATCCACGATATCCTGGTGACTGAGAGATGGACATTCCTCAGTCTCTTGTATTTTTATTGTTACTTGTTTGAGCCATAAGGATTGACTTAAAACTAACTGGTTATTTGATAGCTGAGTTTATTGTGTTTTGCAAAGTACTCCTACTCTTTTGACTTATTTACATTTTGTCACATTACTAACTCAAACATGAGTTCATGTTTGCAATCAATCAGTTTTGTAAGCACACGCTTACAATGTTTGGAGAAATTATGTCAATCTACAGATCAGGTAAGGTCATCTGTGGACACATCAACTATCAGTTTTACACAAATCTGAATTTTATGGAAGACTGCTCACAAAGAGAGACAAAATTACATAATGTTTTTTTTTGTCTAAACTTTGTGACAAGTTTAGACAAAAAAAACTTTGAGACTGCGTCCATAGAAAAAGGTGCTATAGTCAGAAAACACCACAATTCAACTTTCTGGTCTGTATTCCTAATGCCATGTTGAGATCTAATACTGGACATCACTTTGAACACAGGATTTATGATTGTGGAACATGGTGGTGGTATCTTCTTGCAGTGGGAATGTCTTTCTTCGGCAAGGACAGGAACTTGGATATGGATTAAACTGGTCTCACTCATCTGAGACCAAACCTAACGGACTTTTTTTTTTGTTTGTTTGTTTTGTGACTGAAACACTGTGGATCACACACCTAAAAACTGAACCTGCTAAAGGATCACAGACTATGGGATTTATCAAACCAACTAAAGCCAAACTAAGTTCATCAAACTCTTGTGAAGGTGACAGTTTGAAGGAACAAACACAGCAATAGGAGCTACTCTCAGAATTTAGACATTTATTTATGTTTCACTCTCCCATAAAATCAAAGTGATACTGTTTAGTTTGTGTTTATTTTAACTACAAGTAAATATAATTTGGAAGGTTTTGACTGTATTTGCTTGCCATACTCATGTGGAGAGCTTGGAACATTTATTTGTGGTTGTGTGGGTTTTCAAGCGACTTCCAATGTTGGCAGTTAACTGAAAATGATTATTTTTATGTTAAGAGACAACATAATATTTGGGTTGGATTTTGCAAGTAAACATTTAGGATGAATAGGTTTATTCTATGTGGAAAACATTTCATTGAGTAAGTTCAATGTGTTAAATGGAGTTCCTTACATTTATGTTCAATCTAAAAGGTTGGTTCATTCATTTATTTACTTCATTGTAGTTAAGAAATTTGACTAATGATCGTTTGCATTGAGTATTATATTGTTGTAATGTTATATAGTCCTGAATATATTTTTTATTTTCATTTTTTAAGTCACTTCGCAGCTCTTGTCGTGTCTCAGCTTTTCTCTTTTTATTGGCTGTACTGCCTGATACATTCACAGTTTGGTCAATGATAAGTTCACACTAGACTAGTGTGTCCATATCCTCCTCATAAAATGTGAACATGTTTGTCTGACTGTGACTGAAGTTGGTTGGGTTCCCCTCTCACACTTGCAGACTCCAGACTTCACTCCTTCTCAGACTAACGAAGATTTGTGCCAACTGTCTCTGCCGACTGACCACAGCTAGTCTAGACTGATGCAGCCTTTCCCTGACTTGGAATCATTGGATTCCAAGTCCATTGCAAAAATGTGTGCAGTGTGTCCCCAGCTTGAGTGTGATGTCCTCGCAGACATCTTTGGAAAGGTCTGATTAAAAATAAAAAAAAAGAAGTGTGTGTCTGTGGGGGCTGCAATCTATAATGGAACAGACGTTATCATTATTGCTAAATAATGCACCGTGGCCACCAGCTTCAAGTATTAATAACTTATTGAACAGTGCAGTTTCCGGTGACCTGCCTGTGGGCCTTGACCATGACTGAACAGGACCAATGTGTGTGTGTGCGTGCGTGTGTGTGTGCGTGCATGTGTGTGTGCGTGGAAAGGGTTGTCTGTGCATTATTGAAGACAAGCCATTGTAATAGTAAGTCCTGAGAAGCCCAGTAAGGAGAATTTTTAAATATCTCTTCTTTGTCATTTATTACAATGCTACAATTTAATAAGTTCTCATCGCCAAAATGTTCACATCTGGGTCTGTTTCTTCTCAAAACATCTGTTTGAGTTTGTTACTAACAGTATCGCTGATTTTGTTCCAGTCCTATTGTGTCTGATCCACTAAATATTTTACTAATATTTTTCAGTGACTGATCTAAATTGTAAAATGTGTTGGTTCTGTTGTGATAAAATTGCATGCTGAAGGAATGGTGAGATTTTACTTAGCAGATGATAAATCTTTTATTTCCAAATAAAATCGAAGACAGCAGCTTGAAGTTTGCACAACAATGTTAACTGAAGTAAACAAAAACATTTTCTAAACCAAGTTGAGATATGAATTAATAAAAAATAAAAAAACTACACCATTTTTAAATGTCTCCAGCATTATAACAAATAAAACCAACCAACATGTTTTCATAAACTATTCTCCTGTGAAAGAAAAGTATTTTCCTATTTAGCACATTTTTTAGGTTAATTTTTTTGTCACAGCCAGACAACAGTTGGTGCCAGCAATTGTGTTGGAGAGCAGATGTGTGAGAAAGATTTTATTTCTGGTTTTGTTAAGGCCGTGTGAACATTGCCAGTTACTTTGTGTATTTAAAAAGTTTACATAATTGAAAAGAAAACAGACACCAGTATGTTCTTAGCTTATATGTGACTGTTCATGACAAAACTAGGAACCCATTTTGCATTATTTTCAGACTCACAAAGTTTGTATTGTGAGCTTATTTCTTTACTATATGTTATCAGTACAGGTTGATTTTATATATTATTAAGAGAGGAAAAATTCTAAAACTTTAAAAAACTTTTGACTCTTTATATCCTCTCTATGCCTGGATTCAGAAAAATACTCTGCGCAAGGACTGAGATCACACAGAGATAACACCGTCACAATAATCAGCATTTATTCAAGACAGATGCATTCTGTCCTCAGAGCACAAACAACACATGAATTTCCCTTCCATCCATCCATCCATCCATTTTCTTACACCCTTGTCCCTTAATGGGGTCGGGAGGTCCTGGTGCCCATCTCCAGCTAACATTCCGGGCGAGAGGCGGGGTCACCCTGGACAGGTCGCCAGTCTGTCGCAGGGCAACGCGGAGACACACAAGACAAACAACCATTCACACACACACTCACACCTAGGGCCAATTTGGAGAGACCAATTAACCTGACAGTCATGTTTTTGGACTGTGGGAGCAAACCGGAGTACCCGGAGAAAACCCACGCATCCACAGGGAAAACATGCAAACTCCATGCAGAAAGACCGGGGCTGGGAATCGAACCCAGAACCTTCTTGCTGCAATGAATTTACCTGAGAGAGAAAAAGACAAAAGATGGAAACGACAAACAAAAAGCAAAGATGTCTTTGGAGAATTGCAAGAGCAAATCTAATTTGTTAGTCTGTGAGAAAGTTTTTATTGTCAAGGATTCAAAAAAGGTGTATATTTGCTCACCCAACCAGGAGCTGTTTCTGACCCTCTCTCTAAAGCCATTTGTTTCCAAGATCAAACACCAGTTGTCACCATTATCTAAGCAAAGTGGAAGCAGAGCTTTTCCTGAACTCCTGCTGTTTTATGGCTTTCACCGATCAGTGTGAAAAGCTAGAACTTTTCCTGATTTGTTTTCCTACTCAGACAAAGGGCAGATCAAAAGATCTTTAGCAAACGATCTGCTGTAACTACAAGCAAAATAAAGGTCAATAGGCCAGAATAAGTTATTAATTTTAATACTATAATTAGGCTATTTCAATCAAAACCTGTTAAATTTTTAAACTAGCATATTCAAAATTTAGTTTCTTAACAATGCTCACCCAGAATTACCAGTAACCCCCATGCCAGTCAGCACAAACTAATTAATTATTGTTATTATTATAGTTACTTGCAAAAAACCATTGCAGCCCTTATAACTGTGCTTTAAGGGGACAGTTTCACATCAGCTAAAAGAACAATTTTTCAGATCACCAAAAGCTTTAAGGTGAGCACTTCAGCTGTAGAGAAGAATGATTCAGTGTGTCAAAGAGAGCCCAGGAGTGTCTTTCCCTGAAGTGGAAGCTATAAAATCATGTTTCCTCCTAGTACAGATCTTGCTTTGAATATGCAGCAAGATTCAAAACTGCAGATTTGAATGGACAAATTCTTTTGAATGGACAAAAGAATAATCTTCTGGACAAAAGATTATATCTTTTGTCCAGAAGATATAATCTTCAGGTCAAAAAAAACCCACAAAAACCAAAAGAAAACAAATCTGTTCTCGAAAACATCAAGGGCAACTCACTACTCAACTCAATCTGATCATCCGCAATACTTTTACATTTGTACTCCTTTCACTTTGCAAAAACAATTGTCTTACAAAGCAGTTTCAGATTAATATATCTATTCCCATTTTTTAAACTTAAAATTCAGCAGCCTTTAGTAGACCGACGGTGATCAAGGTAATAACCCTCACACCAATCCATCAGCTCCACCAGGCCAAACCATTGACACAATGCTGCAGGGATACATACTTTAATCTTATTTTTGCCAAATTTTGACTCTACTTTGAAGATATTGCAGCTAAAACTGAGACTCATCAGACCAGGCAAAAATTATTCAATTTAGCTACTATCCAATTTTTCAGAGTTTGTGCAAACACTTTAGTTAGCATTTTTACCTGACAGGAGCTGTGCCAGATGTGGTCTTCTGCTTCTGTTTCTGCTGCTGCCCATCTGCTTTAGGGTATGGTTGTAGGGATGGTATAATGAGTACCTGGGTTGGGCTATTATTTGAGCTACTGTTGCATTTTTATCATCTTAAACCAGCCTGCGTATGTTTCTCTGAAATCAAAATGGATTTTGATCAACTCAGCAGGATATGTTCTGTTTTACAAACCATTCTGTTCAAACTGTCATACAGAGTTATGTATGGCAACCCTTGTAGATCAAATTTCTTAAATACTCATGTCAGCCTATTTGACATAAAAAGTACAATATTCAAAGTTAATTAATACCATTTTTTCTGCCTATTTTGTCCTGGAATTGAACTTCATCAATTCGTCTTCACCACATCTGACTACACAAAGCTGAACATTTGTACTTAATAAACTGGTAAGTGAATGTGTCCATGTAATCCATCTTCTTGATGACCACTGTGGGCTTCTGAATAAAAACTCATCCCCTTTTCAAAGACTTAGAACCGGAGCGGGTTTAAAGTTCAGGCTTTGTGTTCCACATGTAGTGGAGAAGGTTAAGAAATGCTTTATGAGTTATAGAAAAGCTTACGGCAGCAAATACAAAAAATCTGGGATGTGTTTTCGAACAACAGAAGCAGCAACCTTTGACCCATTCTGTAAGTACCTTAGATTTAGGGCAGCAAAGTGCACTGTATGTTTGTTTGCTGCTGTATTTGCAGCTCAACAGAGACCCCGTCTGCCTGATGCAGAAACATTGCCTCCCCTCCCGCTGCCACACTCGATCCCTTTCTGCTGGAAATGAAAAATGAAACAGGAGTTAACAAACATTTTGGCTGCCTTTCACCCTGTGAGCACTAAACATCCCTTATAAAAATCTATTTGCTGGACGGCTTGTAAATTGAAAGCTTTAGAGACGGTTGCCTGGTAACTGGGACCCGGTTGCCAACCTCGACATAACTGCCAATTATGCCGGGCAGGAGAAACTGGTGTCATCCATATTTTTTCCTCCTCCATCTTCTGACTGCCGAATGTCTTTTTATTCCCCCCAGAAGCAAAACAACATTCACATGAGGAACAACATTGATGTTTTTGCCTTTCACATAACTTACATAGAAAGTGATTAAAACAAACCAGGAAATGATTAAAAAAACATGAAAGAAAAGTATTGTGCAATTTTTGCTACTGTAAGTTTAGCTGCCAAATGACCCATAAGAGTAGAACTGAAACAGTTGTAAAATCCAGTATCGGATTAATGTTTCTACAGAAATATTTCTGGACAAAATCAAACAGTTTCTCAGATTCTCATGTTACCATCCCTCTCGTAGGGAAAGCTTATTTGCTCACGACATCCTCCACAAGTTTGGTAAGAGAGAAAAAAAAGGGAAAACAATCCCCCAGTTAATGCATTTTTTCTCAATTAGATTTCACCCGGCATGTTGTGCAGCCCCACCTAGCTGCTGGGGGGACACTGATGAAAACTAATGCTGTAATTCTGCACACATATTGCCACCTGACTATTAGATTTTGCCCTCTCTCTTGTATGGAGGCCAATGTGCTTGTTGGTTAACCACATTAGCTTTTGTGTGTTATTGCTTTACGTTCTCACCCAGAGGACAGTTTCAATAATCAGGAGGAGGAGGAGGTAGGTGGTGGAGGCGAGAACGGAGTGAGGTGGGGGGGTTCACCACTAAACCAGCCCACAGGGTCGTCAGCGCAGTCTGAGCTGCAAACAGCTTCACTTCTCAACAGTTTTCGCCTTGCTTTCTGCTGCAGAAATAAGAAAAAAAACGTACCTTTGATATTAATTCTGCTAAACATCTGATACTGTATGTGGTAACATTGTTTAATGTGAATTTAAGAGATATGCATATCATGAAAAGTCATCATCAGACATGAACTGCATCTTTTTTGTGTTTTTTTTTGTTTGTTTTCAGTTTGTTCAGATTGTCAGGGAGAGTTTGAGGTCATTTATATTATTTTTTATCCTTCGTCTTTCATATAACATTTATAGCCAGAATTTGAAATAACTTACCTTGGTTTAGCTTTTCACTTTCCCACATTCTATGCAACATGTTTGAGTGTTGAAAAGCTCTGCATTGTTAGAAGATACAAATAAAAAACACATTTAATTTCACAGAAGTTACCTGCAGTCTATGTTTCTGCTGTCTGTGCTCACGGTATTGCATTTCTACCCATGTTATGATTATTACCAGCTACACCATGCTGCTATGGACTATTTTATACATGTCCAAAAACACCATGAGATGAGCAGCACAGATCATAGATAACATAGATTTCATTTAGTTACTGAATGTAAGAATGTAGAGAAATGTGCTGTTGCCAGTTTGGACAGAATATTTGTACTAGTAATTTCCCTGGAGAATACTTACAATTAGCCAAATCCCATTATTTTATTCCAGACATTAATAACACTGTCATGAATTAACATGCCTGCATCTTCAGAGCAGAGCGGTGCTCTTCTGTCACTGAGGATTGCAAATTTGAGCAACGTTGACTTTGACTTTTTTACAAACTCTGCTGGTGCTGATGATCAGGTGTGTGCTCATCCTGACTAGCTGCATGCATCGGGGTCAAATTATTACATTGACTACAATTGTGCATGTCAGAACTTCATAAATTGAATTTATGATGAGCTGATCACCTTTGATCACAGTTAAATTCAGTGCACCCTCCTCCTGCTACTCTGCCTTACAACAGGCTGCTCAGGGGACTCACAGCAGCGGCTCTCTGACTTTGTGGGATGAACTCCCATTAACCAACATTTGGACGATAGCAGGAATGGACCCTGTCAGATGCTCAGAATGCTGCTTGACTTATATTTCCATATGTTCTCAGACTGTTTTTATAAGAGTGAGCGAAAAGGTTTCAGGTGACGCTGATCAGTGGAGTGGATGAGCAAGATATATTGCAGCACAATTTATATATATAATAAAGTTATCTTACATTTTTATACAAATCAAACTATCTGAAACACTCACCAAGATTCTCATCTTTCATCTTGGTAAAATCTGTTTTGTCACAGGACTGCAGAGCAAAGAATCGACTATCAACTAGTTAATGCAGCCGCTACCTTTATCATGTTGACCTTGACTTTATAAAATATGAAATCATGCAACTCCTAGCCTTCATGCCAGAATCACCAATTAATATTGCAAGCACTTAGGCTGTGAGAGAAAACCCATGCCTGCAAACTCACTCAGAGAACACATACTGATACTGGCTTTGGTAGTTTATCAAGAAAATAATCTCTTACTCTGGCAGGATCCGTTTGTCTGAGGGGAAGAGAGGGAGAAACGTCAGACTGGTTGCAGAAACAAGGGAAGTAATGCATATTGGATACGAGCGGCGAGATGACAGTGCAGGCGGTGCAGAACCAGTTGGTCCAGAGGCTAGTGAGATGTTAATCCAATATGGAAGTGCTGTTGTCTGGAGGTTTTGGCAGGCGATGACGACCTGGAGCTGAGAGTTTTTAAGGAGAGTTGTGAAGAACTTGCCGTTAGCTGGGAAAACACTGGAACTTGGATCGGATGGAAATTCAGCACCGAGGTCCTTTGAGCATTTCTGAACATGAGGATTCTGACGTTGCTTGGGTAAGCTGTTCACCTGGATTAACCCTCCTGTTATGTTCGTTTCTGAGGTACAGCAATAATGTTCGCAGGTCAATTTGACCCGGGGAGTGTTTAGTCATGCTACAGTGTCAGAAACCAAAATATTCCTCCAAAACTTTTTTGTGTCTGATTATTAACTCCAATACTAACCATTTCAATCAATATTTGTCCAATTATGCTTTTTTATTTCTCACAAATAAAGGATAAATGGCGACAATTTACTCATTTGAACATAAAAAAATGTGATTTACATTTTTTATGCCCACTGAAAAAACCTAAACACAAAATAACACTAAATATCTTTGAAAGTGACTTTTTGTAATTTTTTTTATATTACATTTAGATTTTTTTTTTGAAGGAGTGATGTTTATAATTGAACTTGAGACACTTTTCTGCTCTGGGTCAAATTGACCCGCTGACTAAAATCAAGACAAATGAGTCTTAAAGATGATCCTCCAGCTGGTTTTCCAGTTTAAACCTGCATGTCCAAAACATGACTGGGTTTTTCATCACATTATGCCCAGATTTTTATGTCATATTTAGCTGGTGTGGAAGGCATATATTGCCTATATGAGCAGCGATCTCTGAATGCCAGTGGTGACCTTTATAAATGCCACAAGTCTTTCATCTACTGTGACATTAGGGCCTGGATTATAGAACCGGGGAAGTTATAACCCACATGTTCCACAATGTCCTATTAGCTGCTAGTTTGTCTTGTCTGTCGATTGTAAAATCAGATTACTCTGTAGAAAAGTCTCCAGAAACATTATGGCCCGAAATATTATCCTGCCTGTCTCTGCATCTCTTAGACTGACTCTTGATTCATCCTTTGACTTGAAAACTCTGGTCAGAATGAGGACCTACAAATATGTATGTAAATGCATCTGGTCCAGCTCCTTCCAGTTCTCTCCGAAAACACAATGATTTCCTGTATTGCACTAGGCCTGAGTAGCTCAAAGACTGACTTGATGTCTGTGATGTGAGTTTCTGCCATCCTAGTCGGTCCTGACATGATCAACAAGAAGCTCCAGAGCTTCCAGGTTGTCATCTTTTTATTTCCCTGCTGCTCATTTCCTGATCTCTGACAGTGATGATATCACATGTACCTTCAGTGTGTAATGTGTTTAGGTCTCCCTTGCAGAGAGTATTTATGTTCCCCCTCCCACTTCTACTGAGTGTCACTCAGTGTGGGTGGAGTTTGTCCAGGGGACAGAAAAGGTTCCTGTCAAAAGTTGATGACCACCTGCTTTCTGGAAGCTTCCTAGTGAAGTAAAGAGAACAGTGAAAGACTGGGTTTGTGTGTGTGTTTAGGTGTGTGTGTGTGTGTGGTGTGTGTATGTGTGTGTGTGTGTGTGTGTGTGTGTGCATGCATGTGTGGTGTTTGTGTGTGTGTGTGTGTGTGTGTGTGTGGTGAAATATGTCTGATAGGTGCAAGGAAACAAATATAATTGGACATTTTTTAACCTTTTTCCCTTCAACTTGACTGTCGGGTCAAATTGACCCGAACAGTATCGATGTAACAAATAGACCCAGGGGGGCAGCAAATGTGTAAAATGAACCATTTTTATTTTATACATAGAGGGCACCTATTAAGACAAATACAAAAAGTTTCATGCAGAAAAAAATACTTCTAACTATTTTTTAACAATTTTTAAACTTTGAAACAGGTCAATTTGACCTGCAACATAATAGGAGGGTTAATCAAGGAAGAGGCAGAAAGAGGACAGGACACAGGTCAAAGGAGACTAAGAGCTATGACTTCCTTTCTACCGGTAAGATTAATCGTCAGGCATGGAGTGGTCATCACATGGCTTCTTGTGAACCCAGACGGTAGACGAGGAGATTGCATTCAGGTGTGAGAGCAGCCAGAGCCGTGGGCATGCACACTGCTCCACGTCTGTCACTGAGGAAGCAGAAGATAAAGAAAAGCATAGACAGCATCACTCACACTGCAGAATATGACAGCTTGGACTGCGGCCTAATTCTGAACGGAGCAGCAAGTAGACATAGATCGAGTCTCTTGTGTGAAATCTGCACAGGGAAAACATAAAATATTTTAGGATTTGCTTGAGATGCTGAGTTTCAGTGTGCCTTTCAAACTAAAATTCTTTGTGATACCAAAATAAAGACAGACTGTTTTCATTTTTCCTTTGTATCTATCTATCCGTCTGATGTGGGCTGCTCATCTGAAGCTCGGCTTCCCACCCAGACTGATAGATTTCTGGGATAAACCTGATTGCAGTGCCAAACACAATAACACTAATCATTAATAACTGTAACGATTAAACTGAGCTCATAGTTTATGAGCCACAAGAAGAACTCTTTCCTTTAAGTTTTGTCCAAACAGTTGGAACCACAAAAAGGCATATTTTGTTCTGGACTTTGCATAAGGATAAAGAAGCCAATGATAAAACGTTTTATGTTTTAGATTAAATGCTAAAAGTGTTGAAAAGAGAACAAACTCTCTTTCCAAGGGGAATCATTTGGAAGAAAGTATCAGGCAAAAGCTGATACTTTAAAAGCTCTTATTTAACAAAACAAAAACTTTCTTATGACTATTGAATTACAAAAATATCTACAGAAAACTCAGAGCTTCAGAAAAGATATTGCTTCCAACAATTGCTAAAATAAATGATTAACTCTATGTGATGGGTATTTTCTTGAAACTTCATTAAAAAGAACCACAGACAACGCATGTGAATAATTATGACAAAGCTTTTGCAAAAGGAGAAGACTCAACAAACGGCTTCTACAAGCCGTTCACCGAGCGTTCATAAAAACCTTTGGTTACAGCTTGTCTTTTATTATCAAGCAAAAACAGGGAGGATGGGGAACGGAGGACAGCACAGACAATATTTATCACTGCACACAGGCAGTTTCTAAAGTAGGGAGTATTTAGTGATAAGACCACCTGTGGAAGCGTAATTTAAGGTCTGGGAAATAGACCGTTAACTGTTTCACATAAAGATTTACAGGCAGACGTGGCCTTCAAGTCAGTTCAGAGACACAGAAGTAAGAGACCACTTTAAACTAAAAATCACAATCTATATTAACTATTGTTGATTAACATTAGACTGAATATAAATAAGTAATAACAAAATGATAATACCAAAAAATCTCTAACACTATGTCTATGGGTTAATTTTGTGAAACAAGAAATTCTTAATAGAATTTGTAAACCAATATGTAATAAGGTCCTTGGTTCAGATCTCTGACTGACTGCTATTTTTGCATTAAATTAAATTAAATTCCAGAATACTTTATTAAATCCACAGGGAAATTAAACAATGTTGTGACTCATATCATGCACCTTTCCCTCAGTCATCCTGTTGTATTCTTATCAAGAAACTAATTAAACATAACATGTAATAATCCCTCTAATAGAAAATGTTTAACCTTAGCCTATCTCCGAAATGTCCAAAAGGCTTTCGACATTTCCAAACCCAGTACGTTCCATGACAGAGATTGGATACCGAGGATAAAACAAGGCAAACTTGCCAAGTTCCCAAATCCCAAGTTCCCAGCCGAGAAACGTTGTCCTGGGTCTTCCTAACCAGATGCCACCTTAACTCTGAGTCCCTCTTGGATGTCTGAGCTTCTCAACCTATTTCTAACAGAGTCCAGACACCAACAGAGGGCGCATTTGGAAGTAATTCCAGCTGCTTCTGTCAGTGACTTTGTTCTTTTGGTCACAACCCAAATGTCGATCAGTAGGTTGATCAGTAAATCGAGAGCTTCGCCTTTGGCTCAGTTCTCTCTTCACTATGACTCGCTACAATGCCTGCATCACTGCAGACTCATCAATCTGTCTATCAATCTCACGCTCTATTTTCCCTAATTTGTGAACAACACCCCAAGATATTTATATTCCTCCACTTGGGGCAGAACCTCCTCCCCGACCTGGAGAAGTCATTCTATCCTGTTCCGGGTCTTGGATTTGAAGGCACTGATCTTTAGCCCAGACATTTCATGCTCAGTTGCAAACTGTTCCAGAGAAAGCTCCAGGTAATCGTCTGATGAAGCCAACAGAACCACTTTAAATTCATTGATTAGAAAAAGAGAATCTTTTAGGGTTTATTAAATTAAAATTGTCTGATTTCAGTCAGTAGATTAATTCTGAGTGTGTTTCGAATCCAAACTTTTGCTAAAAGAGCCAGTAAACACAGTAGGAATGATCTCCTTCACTTAAAACACATTCAACAAAATAAGATGAACAGCACAGTTAAATATTGCACTGACAAGATCTGAAGAACTAATTTGATTTTAAAAATTTGTAAAAACTGCAAAACACAGGTATGAAAACACCATGTTTGCTGAACAGCAAACACCCACATCTATCCTCGATGTGAGATTAAATGTGATCAAAATCAGTTTTCTCTCCAAAATAACTGGGTTTGAAAGCAGTCAAATATGTGTGTGTGCATGCATGTGCATGTGTGTGCGTGTCTCCTTTACTTTGCAGCCATAACACTTCTGCATCTGAACAACTCGCTTAGTGCAACATCTGTAGTCCTGCTCGTTTTAAAGCATAATGTGAGGCTGTGTTCAGGTGCGGACACCCTGTCATGCTGGAAACGCACGCAGAGGAGGAACTCCGGCTGGCTTGTGCGTTCTGAGCCTCTGTCGCTGCTGCCAGCCGTGGAAGTAGATGCGCTTGGTTTTTCACTTTGAGAGAAACCCTCAAGCACAGACCTGTCCCGCTCTGCTGCGAGCGATGAGACGCTTCGACAGGCTTCTCGCTGAGCCAGAGGACGATAAACAGCGAGCTGAAAACCTAGCAGACAGCCTCTCACCTTAAAAACACTCCTGGGGTGGCAGCTGGGGCTCCTGTGAGTCAACAGCTTTTTAATCTCAGTCTGAGGCGCACTGCTCTTGCAGTAGTCAGCCACTACACTGCAGGGGGTTTTAATCATACTAGAGATGCATGAAGTGGCAGGAGCCCCGGGCTGGGCGGGGCGGGTGGGAGGGGGTTGGAGGTATTCAGATTGTGGTGGGACTCAGGTTGTATTCATATTCTGTTTGAAAGGTCGAGCACAAAGAAAATGGATAATGAGACTTAATCATAGTGAGACCAAGCATTGTGTCACTGCTGTTACAGACATGCGGCGGCAGGGTCACGACTTGTGTGCTGTCAGAAGAAGAGAGCGGTCATTCATCGGGATAATGGGGGAAATGGGTCTGCAGGAAAGGTTGTTCTAACAAAATCAGAAACTTCCACAGCACAATGAAATGTTCCAAGTAAAAATATATAGATGGTAATTAGAAATGAACAGGAAAGTCAACTAGTGACTGAACTGAAGTTGCCACAGGAAGCAAATTCTCACCCACCTTCCGGCTATTTCTTGATATTGATGAGCTGTCTGTCTGTTGCATGAAGGCTAAACGCTTCTGAGCAAATTTGCTCTTTTTTTATTATTCCAAACTGATGACTTCTGTCTGTTATGAGATATGGTGTATTTCAAAATGGTGATAATTTCAGAAAATCTCAGAATAAGGTCCTACATTCTAGAATAGGCATGGAGGTTCATTGTACATTTACTTTGACTTAAATTAATTAGTTGTGCAAAGTGGACAGTTTTGAGATTTTTTAATAGTCAAAATTTCAAATTTTTATACAAAAGAGCATCAAAGTTGGTGTGCATTAATTTAGTTCTGGGTAACTTTTTAATTACAAGATTTGTCTTCTCATTTTAACAAATTTGAGGCTTAAGTAGCAAATTGCCTTCATACAGATGAGACAGTACCATACTAGTCGTGATACCAGGGAAAAAAAATAAATATAGAAACAATAAGTATTGTGGATCCAAGCTTTTTGTCTCTCAGGGAGTGCTAGAAGTTTACAGCAGATGTAGAAAGTTTTGCGGCTGCTTTGCAGAGAGATCTGCTGGTTCTGAGAAAATAAACTCCCTATTCTTCCAAAGCCAGCGTTGCAGTGCAGATAAAGAGACTCTGACCTTTAGTAAGGAAACTCCCCCTCAGTGTTTGCCTCCATATTTGAGAGACACAGATGTTGTTTTCTTTTCCAAGGCCTCTGCTCCCTCCGATGTGCTTCGAGAGAGGAAAAATAATTACCGCGGTCATGGCTTGGGTCAAACGGCAGCTAAATGCTGTGGCTGTGTCGACGGATTTAAAGCTAATGTTTGCAGAGGAGGAAGATTATGGCTATGAACTCATTACTGAAACAACAATAAAAAAAAATAAAACTGTTGGACGGATAACTGGATTTAATTCAGGGGTAAATTAGAGCTGAGTGGAAAATTTACATGGAAAATGTTAAAATTATTGCTAAATTACACACATACTCCATCCTATTGATTAGTATATTTAAAACATTAGTTTATAGGTAGTCAAGAAAATCTTTATGATAAATTATTCAATATTAAAATCCATAAATCTGAACACAGTGCTGTGATTAATTAATGAGCGTCTGTATGTGAGGTAAATATTTATTAACAACAGACTCGCCATGTTTTTGTATGTCTACCTCGCCACAGGTAGAGATGATGTTAATAATTTAAAAGATGAAACTCACAGAGCAAAAATAAGAATAATAAAACTTCATGTCTTTATCCCAGAGTTTTCTGATGCAGTTTGAGCAGTGTCTGCCGGGTCCGGCCCATCATATCGCTGCAGATTAAATATTAAAAAGCAGGCAGAGATGATCACACTGCTTCGTATCTGCACCAGCAGAATGAAGTCGCCGGAGGACACTGATATTTCAGAATGTGAGGCTCAAACAGGGAATTGTACCAAAGAATATAGTGGAAAAAGATTCCCAGAATTATCAGGATGGGATTGAGGATAATAAACAGAAATCAGCTGTGCGCCGCTTTTGCAGCAAACTTCCAAAGAGGTAACATCTTTGCTCTCATCACACTAACCAGCAGGAAAAACCCAACCTCGTCCAGCTTCTCTGCAAGTGATGTTACATTTGAGAAGTTAAAACTCAGATATCGATACATAAAACATTGAACCGTCAAAATACGAGGAGCCACAGCAAAGTCCCAGCTCAAATTTGTGTTTCTGAAGTGAAGATTTATTTGATCTTTTATCCAGTGAGGTGGATAAAACACCCTGTGAAGCATACTAAGCTAATAGCAGTATATGGACTTTGGAATACAATAACTGTTTTTAATAACTATCTTGCAATTTCTGCAAAAATGCTAAATGGTAATTGGTGAATCATTTAAACAGAAAAAAATATATATATTTTCATCCTTAATGGCAAGTTCTAAATGCAAGAACCTGATTGGATAAGCATTCTAAATTGCTTATTAAGGGTTACTGGATGACAAGAGTTGTCTTCCAGCAATGTATACATAACCTAAATAACTGAAAAGATACACGATCATCATTGTTCACCACTTTCAGAAGAAGAATTTGTCAATCAATAGCAATTCTGTCAAGAAGCATCATTAAATCCTTCCAGTACCACCTTCATGTCACGATGAAAAAAATCTGAGTCTAGGCCGGCGGATTTGCTTCTTGTTGAACCTTCTTTTGAAGAGTAGCATTTATCTTGAAAACTAAAACCTCTGATAGACGTTTTTTAATTCCACTGTCTCAGAACTCTTCCAGCTGGTCTTTCCTGGCTCATATGGTCCCCAGCAGCCGCTTTTTGCCAGCTGATTTCATTTTAATGACTGGATCTAAGCACATCAAACCCGTCCATGGGTTCTGACGGCAGGTCAGCAAAATGTCAGCAGGGTCGGTCACTGCTTCTAATTGGCGCTCTAAAAAAAATGCTTTGTTGCTTGTCAAAAGAAAGGAATGGTGGGGGATAAAACACACAACAGACTGGAAATGAGCGTTAAAGAGACACAAGCACGTCCACTTTCAGAGGACAGACACATCATTTGGTCTGTGGGAGAGTGCAAGGGAAGCTGTGGAGAGATAGCAAACAGATAATGAGACGGCTAAAAGCTTGATCTTGAGAATAATTTGCTTCTTTTGCAGCGTGGCCTCGAGAGGGAAACCATTAATCAAAGGTTAGAATGAAATAAACTTTGTTCAAAGATCCTTTTTCCTCAAACATTTAGGACTTGGAGGATGACAACGACAGACGGAGAAAAATCCAATTATTTTCCTCTTTCATCACTTCACTCGTAACAAATAAGACACGCTTTCTGAGAGGCGACACAGTTTAGTTCTATAATTGCTGTTTTACCACCTGCCAGTTCAGCTAACAGTCACTCTGTCTCTGTCCTCTCCGATCGCCGCGCTGCAGCCACATATAATCAGCCCAGCTGCAATTAGAGCTGCTGCTGTTTCTGACCAGGATTAACACCGGCCATCGTTTGTTAATCAAGAACCAAATGAGGAGCAAGGGACTTAATATGTAAACTTTTTTATATATATCTGTGCTGGCCTTCAGGCTTAACATTCAGCTGTGTCAGCCCGTCTCCTCCACAGAACGAGGTATGGGCATGGAAAGGTGTCGTTTATCATGATACAAAGAATGGGTCCACCTTGAAGCAGTCCCGTTTCAACATCGGGGTTTTTTATCAGCTAAATTTGCAGAAAAAGAAAATGTTGGAGGAGACCAAGATTGTTTTAGAGTTTAAACCAGATTTAAACGAGTCACCGAATAAATCTCTGACCTGTCTGCTGGGCGTCTTTGGTCTTCTAATGCATGGTTTATTGATGTTCTCTACAAAACTTCTATTGTCCATACAGAATAGCTTTATTTGTACTAAAAATATGTGGATATTAATTACACAGCTGTGTGTGATTTCCAGCACAACAAAGTAATGTATGGCAAGGAAAAAGTGATTAGAATGACTGAATGTTGAACTTGGGATCAGGAAATGATCATCTCCTCAACCCTACTGAGAACCAATAGTTAGTTCTCTAAAGATAATATTAAAAACAACACAAACACTCAACGCTTGTGAGTGAGTCACCAGTCAGTATTCCGGCCATTTGTTCCTGCATGTCAGAGGAAATTAAAGAAGTCATTAAAAACAAGAAAATATTTAGTCTCTTTGTTCAATTGATTGTGGTTTTACAACTGATAAAATATATTCAGTTGATGTTTAATAGAAGCATTCCTTATGTTGTCTGTTGCTGTCTAATATGTTGCCTGTCGACGTTCTGTAACAAGATCCTGTGTTTGTGGCTGTGCTGCAAATCTAATTGCCCCAAGGGGGCAATAAGGTTCTACTACTAAAATGTTGAAAACCCCAAACCTAACATTTGTGTCACTGCAAAAAACCTTTGACCTTCACTCTACAATCACACTGTATTTCTTAAAAACCAAAAATCTGAGCATGCTCCAGTCTGTCGTGTTTCTCATTCCATCTTGTTCTCTGGAGATTAAATCTCCTCTTACATTTTCGTGCTCCGAGCGTACCTGTGATCCCTTCTGCTCAGATACATAATGGGTGTAAGTACTCATCTCGTCTTGTTGCTTGAGGGAGCCCTGCAGCACAAATCAAATAAACCCACATCACCTGCTGCTTCCCGAAGATTGGGCGTTTTCTCTTCAAACTGGGTCTAAGAGCTGTGGAAATGTGCCAATGTGTTCCAGGTTTGCTTGTGAGTGTGAAATTAATCATGTGAAAGAAGGGGGAGGAGTGGATTTTTTCTTGAGTTCCATGCTGAAAACAGAAAAAATGTTGTTGGATGCTCACTATAAACAAATAATCAGAAACAAAAAGAAACCAATAACCTGCTTGCTCCATTTTAAAGAAAAAAAAATCTCACAGTGGCATCAACCCTGCAGCTATAAACATCAGAAAATATGAAACAAGGGAAGAACAATGTCAACAGAACAGGGGAATGAAATTTCACTGAGAGGCCGAAAATGAGAAACGACATAATAAAGAGATTCTATTAAAAAGCCATCTGACCGTTAATAAAAGTAATGATTTTATGAGCACGTCGGGTCTCACAGCCAGCGGCTGTGCAGGAGACAGAGCCTCTACCAGCTTTTATTTCAATGCTCTGACATTGCATTGAAAGGAAAAATGAGAAGTCTGAGTGTTGAAGAGGATTGTGGGGAGACAGGGAGGCGACATTAAAAAAAAAAAAAAACAATTGCTGCTTCTGCCATCTCTAACCTAATGAGATTTGGTTGCTGCTGTTGCTGTCGCTGCTGATGTGGCCAAGGCTCAGGTCTTATTTGTTGTTGGAGGTGATGGCGGGATTGGATAAAACACACATCTCGCAGCAAGGCATCGTCTCTCTCATCTGCTGCTGCGGATCAGACTCCATCAGTCTGCGGCTGCTTTCGCTGCATGCTGAAAATACCGAGGGAACATTTACATTTCAGTTAAAAGCGAGGAGGAAAACTACAAACGGTCGGATGAGGAAACAGGTTTGCTCTGCCTCCCAATTCTTCACTGTGGAACAGTGCTATCTGTCTCCATGCTTTAATTATAATTTCTACATATGTATTAAAAAATGTGCCACCGCGGGCCAAATAAAGATTTGGTTAAATTGTAAGGAAATGGAACAAACCACAGACCCTGCAGCCAGGACAGTTTTAACAAATGTACTTTCATTTAAATAACTTTTATTACAAATGTTTATTACACCTGCAGGTGTTTCTGCATCTTTCATCTATCAAGACATCCAAATCTGGGAGCCTAAAACTATCTAGTTCTGTTGTTTTCCTCAAATTCACATTTGGTAGGTATACACTGTATCTTAAGTGGAGAGTTTGGAAATAATTTGACTTTTAAAATTAGGCAGCAAGCTGCAATGAGCATTTTCTGCCTTAGAAATAAGGTGAGGAGCTCCATCTGTCAGGGGAGTGTAGGGTAGAATAACAGCTTTGGCAAATTGTATGTCAGCAGAGGTGGTTCAGACAACTAAGGCAAAGCAAGGGAATTTCATTTGTATAACACATTTTTGGCAACAAGGCTTTTCAAAATGATTTCCATGACTAGAAGGAAGATGAAACAACAAATAAGCAAAAAAAAAACAACAACATTACATTGCAGTGGAAAAGTAAGGAAAACTGACGATAGGTTGAAAAGCAGACTAAATTTTCTAGGGTCTGCAAGAACAGTTTTTATCCCTTATGGTTTTTATTGACAGTAATCAGACAGGAACTGTAAGTCAGGATGGATTTTGTTGTAAAGTGTCTGGTTGTTCAAAAAAAGTGTTACAAAAGTCTGATGTTATTTAATTGTAATGCATATGTTATTGTTTATTGTAGTTTGCCTTGTCACGAAGCATAATAGTTAGATTCTTCCACTGAATTTTTGACATGACATGACAAATGTTCATTTGCTCCACATGACAAATTTGAGAAATAGTTTGGAAAACTTAATGGTTTGGGTTTTAAATCACTTGATTCTATGTGAACATCTGAAAATTTTTGGTGTATTTTAAATGCTATTTTGCAGTGAGTTTATCTTTATCTTTGGTTGTACTCTCACTTGTGTTTATTGGTTAGTTGTTTATTTAATTAAAGTGATTACATTTATTTACACATAAACCTCAAGACAAACTGGGTATAAGGTTTGACCTGACAGTTTGACTCCTGTGTGTTTGTGTTTCTTTGATTTAAATATAAATTTACCTGTAGACATACAAACACCACAGTTAATTCATTTGATGTGATCAATATTGAAAGGTGCACATTTTAATTGGCATCTTTCACATATTCACTAACAAGTGTGAATATGAGGTGAAGTATGAGGTGCTATTTTGGGAATCGTCACTCGAGTGACTTTGCTGGTTATTGTACATCCATGTTATTGGACGTACAGAAATTTTGCGCATGCCCCCAAACAACGCTTGGGGGCAAAAAGACTAATCTTTTACATGTTCTCCATAGCCGCGTTAACTCAGCGAAACTTGGAAATGTAGGTATTCATTTCGTGCTACGATCCAAGAGGTATTCGCCAAGCTACACACAGACCCGCTGCCATAGCAACTGAGAACAATGCCACTTCATGTTTTAGGATTTAACACCAAAAAATCATTCAAGAATTTTGCACACAAAACAGAACATTCAGTCTGTTGTTGTAGTACGTTTTAGGCTTAATGTTTAATTAATACATAATTGCTGTGGTAGATTAGCTTCCGCTTCTACTTTACTGAATTATTTAGACATACTGTAGCCCACAAAACACACATTTCATTAAAAACAACTAAACATCTTATTGCCGTTTTACCTTTACTTATCAATGAAATCCATGCACCGTAAATTCTGCACAAAAATATCTGTTCATCCAAAGCCAAGTCTATCCTCGGCATGTCTTTTCTACTCCGTTTGAGAATCATCAAACTGTCTCGAAGCAAAACTTTCAGCTCCGGTGTTGGTCTTCCTTTAGTTATCATCTCCTGCTTCAATTGAAAATCCACTTCAGAAAACTGTTTAAGTGTAGAAATGTAGTCTTTCATTTTGACATTGGAAGAGAGAAGAAAACAAATATATTGATGTACTTTACTTATTTACTATATGGCTAGCTAAATGGCTAGCTCACTGTGTCTTACTCTACAGATGTGGAGTCACAATACCTGGGATCATGAGCGCCCCCAGCGATGAGGCAAGAGAACTGCCTGCCTCACCTTGAATCTGTTCTCTGCCGTTTCTGATCTCTCCTCTGCACACAAAACAAGTTACACACACATTTGGTAACAAAAAAAACACTGTACATTATATACATAAGCTAAATTATGGAAAATCACTGTACATTATATACATAAGCTAAATTATGGAAAATATGGGAGCATATTAAATGCTTTTTAGCCATTTTATTGCCAGTGTACAGACAGGAAGAACATACTCCCATAGTGGCAACCAGTGCAGTTAGCGAGAGGTTGCGCAATCCCAGGTGAGGCGCAGCTCGGTGCTGCCTCACCGGCTTCACTTCTCAGTATTTGAATGGGAAAATGCGACAATCCAGCAATTTTTAAGAAAAAATAATCAGAATTGGTTAAGCTAAGTAAAACATAGGTACTTTATAGTACAAACCACAGGGTGAAAATAGCAATATAAATTATTTTATTATTATAAACTATTTTTCCATGATGACTACCCAGACCGCACGTCACTGGCCCACACTATGTGGAACTGTCTCCCACCTGAACTGCAACACAATATCACTTGATTTTTTTCAAGAAACTTCTCAAGTTGGATGATTCTCAAAGACATATAGATTCTCCCATTTTCCTCCAAAGGAAGCGATGGTCAGTGTTGAACAATTCAACTGCTTTTGAAGCATTGAGTGATAGAAACTGACTGCTTTATGTACTGTATAAGGAACAACAGTGTTTGTGGGAACACTGTCCCTAAGTGTTCCCATAAAACTCAGTGAGGTATTTTGGTGTAATAGATTATGACTTAAAAAGAACCAGGTCATAATTTTGTCCTCTGGAGGTTCCTGCTACTTTGGAGCAGATCATTTTAATGACAATTAAATTTAGGGCAAGCAAAACGAAAAGGCCACATGATTTAGTCATTGCTTTTATGGTGAACTTTTATGTGGAAAAACCAGACTGCCATGTGGCACCTTGGGTTCGTCACAACTGGAAAATTTTGCAACGTCTACTTTAAAACTGAAGACACAACAGAAACACCTCTGGGATTTTTAAGAGCCAGATTGACAGATGCTACAGCAAACCCACAGATTGTTGCAAACTTGTTGCTCACAAAACTGCAGCCCATCTAAAAGCTGTCAAAGTTTTGAAGGTTTTCATTCTGGATAGTTTTACATGCGCATCTCCTCTTCTCTGTAGGTGGATATTTTGATTTTCCTGTCTAGTCAAAGCTCAGGCGGGCCTCCTCTTTCCTCCATCGTTGCCTTTTTGACAGGACAAAACTAGGTCCATGTTTAAATAAGATAAAAAAAAAATCAACAACTTTCTAGAATTCTGCTCAAAACTGAACCTGCTGCTGTGAAGTTGTTATAGAAAAGTTGATGACTTTGCAGTCTTGCAGAAAGCTGACGAAACAAGAGCGATGACAGTCTGTCATCCACCATGTCATTTTGACTTTTAAAGGAAAAATAAAATCTTATAACTGGAAAGCAAATTGATTTCTAAGGGACGGGTGGCAGTTAAACGCACAGGGTGTTCTGGGACATGTTTTAGTTTAAGAGGACGGACAGACAGCAGAGACGTCCCCAGACGAAGAGCAATCACTCGTCAAAAGCAAAACAGATTAATGTGAATGCAGCGCAAACAAAAGCACATCGCTCTCTGTCAGCACTTGACTGGAAGCATCATTACCATCAGGAAACAAAAAAAGGTTTAGGTACTCTTTTTTTCTCTTTAAGTCACTGAAAAAGAGTCAGAGCAATCATTCTCCAGTTTCACATTACAACATTTAATTCAGTGAAAACATGTCAGAGAAAAGCTCTGGCAGCTATTTTTGTGATGAAAGATGCTGACACGCATGCATTTTGTGTTTCTTTACAGTAAGTCTGCTGAAAAGTTGAACTTTTCCACAGAAAGAACACCAAAAGCATCTAAGTAATTATTGAAGTTTTAGAGATTTCCCACCGCTCTGTGCAGCTTAACTCCACATTGGCCCAAAACTACACCAGAGTTCTTGTTTTTTTTTTTTTTTCATTTCTCATATGTGCAGAGTACTACTGATTCGGTTTGCCATCCTACAAATTTATTGGAAGCAATTTCTTCACCTTACAGCTTTATCCATCCATCCATCATCTGCTACTCATCTGACAACAGACCACAGAGGAAACAATTGCACAAAGTTCCCCAGACCTCCCTCTCCTCACTTACCTCTGCTGTCTCATCCAGGAAGATGCTGAGGCATTCCCAAGCCACATGTGAGATCCAATATTTCAACAAAATACTGTTTTTGTCTTAAAGATTTGCCCCAAAGCATCCTTGCATAAAACTCCATTTCATCAACAATTCCTCAATGGAGGAAGTAGTGATTATATACAGAAGAGTAAATTCAGGGAGCTGTTAATCTTTTTTGCCTGCATCGTCCACTTTACTTCACCATGGAAGTCACTAGAGAGATCACACTAGATGCATGCGAATAGAAACATCTCTCAAGCCCTTAGGACAATAGCAGTTTGATCAGATACTTTAAAATGTTGAACTACGTTGTCATACAAAATTAGTGATCTAAATGTTTAAATGCACAACTGCAGATTATAGAAAAAAATGGAAAGATTCAGCAGATCTGGATTCAGCACTAGAATTGGGAGACGGTGGACCAAAAATTCTGGCTACAATTTGTGGCATCTTTTCCAAATGATATTTAAACAACAACCCAAGATTAAAAAAATATTTCTGACTTTATCTTAACCCTGTAGACACTAGCCAAAGTGTCTCTCAGAGCTACAAACAACGTGTTGTGAGCAAACTAACGGCACAAGGACTCAGAGAGTTTGAGTGATGGGTCAGAAGTTGAACGTTTCGCTGCAGGGTGTTTTTTTTTTTTTTTCAATCTGTGTAAACGTCTCTAAGCAACTGCTCCTCAAGCACCATTTTGTGTGGCTTCCTGCTCCTAACTGGATAAATCAGCATAAAAATTTTAATACCATGAATTCAAATTTAAACGGGACACTTCGCCATCAATATGTATTTGGAGTAACATGCTTCAAGGCATGAATGTGGTGTTCAGTATGCAACGTCACTATTCTTCTGCAAATTTGGGTAACACTTTATTTGAAGGGATGTGCATAAGACTGACATGATGTTATGATGAGGTGTTATGTCATAACATAAAGAAATTTTTATAAATGTTTATGACTCTTGTGACAAAGTGTCGTTCGGTAAATAATGACACTTAATGCAAAGTTGCTCTAAAAATTGCATTGAAAATCCATTAAAAGTGCCAACTTTGAATTAAATTATCATAATTTACAAAATCATGCAAAGTTGGCATTTTTAATGGACTTTTAATGCAACTTTTAGAGCAACTTTGCATTAAAAGTGTCATTATTTACCAAATTACACTTCATGACAACTGTCATAAACATTCATAAAGACTTCACGTTTATGACAGTGTCATGTCAGTCTTAAGCAAACCCCTTCAAATAAAGTGTTGCCCAAATTTCACTTGTGTTTTTCAGTTACTTTTTCTTTTGTTTCCTCTCTCAGCCTTTTCACGTTTCTTAGTCATTGGACATAAAAATAATAATACAATTATTGTCAGCTACAAGCCAGAAGAAACTAAAAAGTTTTTATTTTCTTTCCCAGAAACATAAAGATAGCAGCACTGCAGAAAAAGCTGATGGAGACAAGATGGTTTTGTTCTGCTCATTTAAAAGTAAAACTAGCCTTTTAAAAAATTAAAACTCGCTTCATATTTTTGCTCATTAGTTATGTTTTTTTGACAGAAATGTGTTAAATCGCCTCATAAACTTTCACTGAAAAATTTGCTGCAGCTTTTATAATCTGACAGAATCTGTGAAGCATCTTAAATTTTGTGGAGATTCTACAATACTAAAAGTAAGAACCTAAAAGAGATTATTAACTGCTTCGGTTTCACAGCAGCTGTGAGCAACATGGGAGATTTGATTATTTGGATCTGACCTCATATTCACCCAGACTGAAAATCAGATGCAAAACTCTTCTAAAGCCTCCAATTTAAGATTGAAAAAAATAATAATAATAAAAAAAAGTATATTTTCTTACAAAGTTTTTCTTAAAGCTGTTTTTTGTGTGTCTCTGTGTCACAATTTGAAAATACCAGTTGTTTATGTTTTGGTGTTGTGAGACCTTGTTGGTTCAGACAGCTGCTGTTCCTCTTAGTAGTTTATTAATGAACACTGAGATCTCCCAAGAAAGGGTAACACGATTTCATCAGATGTACTCAGCGAGAAAAGGAGGAAAAGGCGAATGATGCAAAAGGACTGGGCAGGAATGGATGAGGGACGTGAAAAAGAAAACAGAACAAAGGAGGAGGAGGAAAAGTTGAACCGTGGCTGAAAAGGGAAATGATATGGGAGGATAATGAGGTGAAATGATGGACAGAGGTGATGAAAACAAGAAGAAACAGAGAAGGAAGAGTAAGACAGAGAAGAAAGTGTGAGAAAAACTGGTCCAAAAGTCCTTCACATCACTGGCATTTAATCACAAATTAAAAAAAGGGGAACATTTGTTAATGTGAGGGCATAGTTTTAAAAACAGGCATAAAAATAGTTAAAGCCATCATCATCATCATCATCATCAAAATTAAAATAATTATGTTCTTTGTATGAATCAGTGTATAAGGAAACTTTTTAATAACTGCTGTGCCATTAAAGCACAGCAGTCGAATTATTTCAGCAGGTCAGTTTATTAAAAATCTTGCCCAGACCACCAGTCAACTCCTGCTGAATGTAATCCAAACCCGGAGTTTCCAGTACAAGAGCGATGTTTTTAGCATGTTCTAAGATTTCTGCTGCAAAGTTTGACGCCACTTAAGAAAGAAAGTTCTTAGATCTGAATAAATTCCCGCTCTGCAGTTTTTGAAGACACGTCTCCGTCTCGTCGCTGTCAGCTTTTATTTTACGCCATGTGAAAGTGTTGCAAAGAGACAAACGTTGACTGTCAGCTCCTTCTTAAACTGATGAAGAGGATGAAAAGTGTGAAGATCTAAAAATGGCGTCTGGTTTTAAATCCATATGTCCGTTCATTCCTCAGTGGAGTGAGTGGGGGGGGGGGTGTAATTACATGAATCCCAATGCGGGATTGATTCGTAACTGCAGGACATCCTTGAACAAGATACTTAAAAATTAAGAAAGGAAAAAGGCGAGCGGTGCCCTAAGTGAATTTAAAAATGCAGGAATAATTACACATATACTGCAAACTAATTAAGGAGCTGTGAACTCTGTGGCCTCCTTCCTCCCTTATACTGATTACGCGACTCATATTTCAGACTCACAGGGGCGATTTTTCTGCCGCAAATGGACGAACGGAAGTAAAACCCGACGAAAATGAAGCCGTGACATCAGACGTGGACACCAAAAAAAGAGAAAGAGAATTGAAAAGGAAGAAAGTATGTCTCTGGTTTCTATTTCAAAGTCGTCATTTTAATTGTGTTGGAGGCAAGAAAAAAGAGGAACACTGTCTGAAAGAAACATGGATATTTTTATAATTCAATGGATGTAATTTATATCTGTAGCAGAAGGAAAAGGGAGATGGCAGTGGGGTCCGGTCGGAAAATGTCCAAAAATAGCATTAACAACATTGACAAGAACCCAGAGGATATAAAGAGCAGACCTGGACAAACATTTACGTTTTTGCAGCTGTTTGTTGAATTGAAAATCAGACTTTTAGTTGGTTTGTGGTGAGAGAAGAAAACATAATATTCTTGGGTTTGTTTAGTAATAAATTATTTAGCAAATATGTTCATATTTCTACTGTGTTTCTCACTGTAAATAAAACTGATTACAAAATAAGACAACGTTAAGATGTTATTGTATGAAGAAAAAAAAAGGACAACTGTTTTCTATAAATCAGTTATTAATTTTGGTCTAAGAAAAGGAAGATTAGAAAAACCTACTCTGTACTGTTTTTGGTAATTTTATGTTTTGGTTTTTTTTATCTTCATGTGTCATTTTTGGGGTAATTATCTATTTCTTACAGAAAAATCAAAAAGTATTCATACTCTTGGAGGGATTTCAAATTGTCCGTCCAAGTCGTTTGTTCCTAAAAATGATTTATTAACTTTTCAAGATAGTCAAACATGCTGGACAGGAATAAAACTCAACAATAGACAAGGAATAATTCAGACTCTCCAAAGTATAACAAGTAATGCAAAACAAGTATTACTGTGATATATTTATATTTTAAATAGTTGATTTTTGCATGTCTGTGGTCATTTTTTGTATTCTGTGAAAATTGAACCGTTTTGATTTTTTATGATCAAAGTGTTATGTACTTTATCATTCATTTTGTGGTTGTTTTTTTATTCTTGGTCATATCTTATTTTATTAATCTTTTTTCTACCACCTTAGTGGTGGTAATGTGTCTTTTTGGCAACTATGTTTTTATTTTTGTTTTGTTTTCCAAAATTGAACTGTTTTTTCCCTGGAATTGTTTTGCATGTCTCTAAAGAAACATAATGTCTGTTTGTGGTAGTTTGTATATTTGTCATGATTTATTTTATTTTTCTTAAAACTTTCACTTTTCTATGAAGCAATTTTTAACCTTCCAACAAATCCATTCCAATTATTTTACCCTTCAGAAGTCAGTCAGAGCTTAGTGAAGACTTTATGACTGATGAAAGTGGTGATATACTTACTTGAATGTATCCACATTTCTAATAATTACTTAGAAAAAAAGACATGGAGATAATACAAAGGAACAAAAAAACATTAAAAAAATGCGCAAAATGTGAGAGAAGTGGAATCATAGAAAAGGTTTAAAGTCATCCTGGATTCGTCCTCTTCTTCCCTCTTTGTGCCACCAAATCTTCAGAGTGGATTAACCGAATCTTGCAGCTGCTCTTCAAAGTCAGCTTTATGCCTCTGTACTCCCTCCTTCCTCTACTCTTCATCTTTTTTGAACTTCTTTAACTTCCTAAAGCTGCAGATATTCAGAGAGGCATTATCAGTTGCTTTATAATTTAACAAAATCCTCCACAAAGACCACAGCAGCGACTTACAGGAGGCGAACATGCAGAGAGAAACACACCAAGAGGCTACCACAGCACGAATATTCAAACCTCGAATCCTGCCAGATAAAGTGAGAATTAAGAGCAGCCGTGTCGCCTTGTTTCTGCATGTCATTTACTTCTTTAAAAAGATTCGAGTTTCTCTCGTCAGTCTTCTCCAGAAGCGTTCACAGGCAAACGATGATATCACTGAGGGGGAAAAAATAAGTTTGACCTCCTTTCCTACTTCTACTGCCCTCAAATTTCACTGAATGCTCCCCTTTGGCAGACAAAGAGCAGCATTATCCAAATGGGTTTTCTTCAGTACACGCTTTATGGAGAGTTTTATAAACTTTTATGAGTTCAGAGCCTAAAAGTGTTTAATCTAAGCTCTAATTTACATGTAAAAAACAGTCATTGTTTATATTATCTTATGTGAAGAGTTTAAATAAAAGGAGGAACTTAAGGAATACGCTTTTTAAAATGTTGTTTGACTGTGTTGAACATGACATTTTGCAGTTCCTAATCCATCCATCCATCCATCCATCCTTTTTTTTTCCCAAATCGGGTTTCAGGATATACATTTTTAGATCATCCGTGAAATATCCATAGAATACAAAAACAAGACATTTTATTTCTATCATCTGTCACATTTCTTTGGACTCCCACCACTTTAACTTTCTAATGTATGCTGAAAAAGCTTAGTAACAAGAAAATATGGATAACAGTGTTAAAAATCCAATGTTGTCTAAAGTGTGATGAGACTTTTGCCCCTGTCCTTTATAACTTTCTGCAAATTCATTTTAGATTTCTTAATTTGTTTTGGTTTTGGTGCAATTTCTACGGTGGCCGTGAGGTGCAAAGCAATTACAAATTACAAAAACACTACAACATTAACGAAAACACTACAACATTAACGCAAAGCAATTACAAATTACAAAATCACTACAACATTAACGAAAACACTACAACATTAACGAAAACACTACAACATTAACGCAAAGCAATTACAAATTACAAAATCACTACAACATTAACGAAAACACTACAACATTAACAAAAACACTACAACATTAACGAAAACACTACAACATTAACGCAAAGCAATTACAAATTACAAAATCACTACAACATTAACGAAAACACTACAACATTAACAAAAACACTACAACATTAACGAAAACACTACAACATTTACAAAACGGAAAAGGTAGGTCTCAGTGGAGACCTAAGAAATCGCTGATTGGACTACAGCTCGTTAGAAAACGGAAAAGGTAGGTCCCAGTGGAGACCTAAGAAATCGCTGATTGGACTACAGCTCGGTTTACTTTTAAACCGGAAGTTATTCTGGCTTTACGTGTTTTTTTAAAACATGAATGTACTTGGTGATCCACACATAGACATAATATAAGGATAGACGCCTCATGCACCGCTCTCCCCTATTGTCGCTGACTAGATTTAGGGCGGCCATCTTGAAGCGGTAGACCACTCCACTTAGCCTTATGTGTTTAGCGGGCAAAATAACATATCAGCGCATTTAATCGATCATAACACACTTTTTTGTCACTGGAAACTATATTCAGACATCTATCAAAGCTACATTTATAAATAATTGTATTATTTATGTATGTTTTTAATACATAGTTCAGCATTTTTAAATATGATTAGTAGCTATAACAATAGAATAGGAATCGATATCAGAAATATTCTGATATCGATGTATGATGAGCATATTACAAAGCACACAGCCGTGAATAATTTATGGTGAACGGCTGTGTGTATAATTTATCATAATAATACATAGTTATACAACTATACAAACACAAATAAATAATGATTAATACTGAATAATATATATTGGATGCATGTTAATATGTATATATATATATATATATATATATATATATATATATATATATATATATATATATATATATTGCCTATATTAAAAAAAATCTTAGATTGTAAACAAAGATCAAGACAAATATTTCACTCCACAACTGTCAGTTAACATCTAATTTGTTTTATAGAATTACACTTACATACAAATTAATTTGCACAAATTTCATTAAAAAATATATGTATATATACATACATATAAACATGCATTTAATATATATTATTCAGTATTAATCATTATTTATTTGTGCCATTATTAATTAATCATTATTTATTTGTGTTTGTATAGTTACATAAATATGTATTATGTAGTGACCATATGTCCAAAAAACTTAAATTCAAAAATCAAAAAACTCAAAACTCAAAGGTGATCAAAACAAAAGGTGAATCAAACTCAAATAGTCACCTGATGCACATGGATTCTTGTTTATGCAGCAAAAAGAAATCAAAAGTCTAAATATGGTTCTTTGGTTTTATTTGCAGATCAGGCCAAAGGTTACAGGTTTCTGCTCCCACTCCTGTACCTGTTCACTGACTGTCAAAATGAAAACCGATGTGACTGATTAGCTGGTAAAAAACCTTGTGACCACCACGTGCATAATAAGCTACTTAAGACCCACCTACTTATACCGTGAAATACCCACATTCCAATCTGAAATTAATTAACTAATTAAGTGAATTACTAAACAAAAAACTTATTCTAAACAAAAATTAAAATAAAAATTCTAATGATAAATCAATTAGAAAATCAAACAAATGCTAAGAATAAACTAAACAATTTAAATTCTAAGATTTAACAAAACAATGGGAAGAATAGCTCCTACAGGTATATATATGTCTATCTTTGTTGTGAAATGTTGTTTGTGGAGCCTGACATCAATAATCCATCGATCTGAACAATAATATCCCTGTTGTTTTGATTGGCAAAGTAGGAGGGACTATCGCTCTAAGATGGCCGCCGTATTTCCTGCGCCGGAGCAGCCAATGCGGGGTCTACTCTTATATTATGTCTATGCTCACTCAAACGGAGCGTGCCAGAATAACTTCCGGTAAACCAAAAGTAAACCGAGCTGTAGTCCAATCAGCGATTTCTTAGGTCCCCACTGGGACCTACCTTTTCCGTTTTCTAACGAGCTGTAGTCCAATCAGCGATTTCTTAGGTCTCCACTGGGACCTACCTTTTCCGTTTTCTAACGAGCTGTAGTCCAATCAGCGATTTCTTAGGTCCCCACTGGGACCTACCTTTTCCGTTTTGTAAATGTTGTAGTGTTTTCGTTAATGTTGTAGTGTTTTCGTTAATGTTGTAGTGATTTTGTAATTTGTAATTGCTTTGCGTTAATGTTGTAGTGTTTTCGTTAATGTTGTAGTGTTTTCGTTAATGTTGTAGTGATTTTGTAATTTGTAATTGCTTTGCGTTAATGTTGTAGTGTTTTCGTTAATGTTGTAGTGTTTTTGTAATTTGTAATTGCTTTGCACCTCACGGCCACCGTAAATTTCCCTTAAAACAATTTATTGACTGTTTGTGTAAATATCAGTGATGAATAAATAATATAATGACACCTAACTGGTTTTGAACACAAGGTTGTATGTTGTAATCCTTTAATCACTCCAGGCTTGAGGTTGTTAAAAAATGTAATCAAATCAGAAGGTTCTCCATAAACAGCTGGAAAAATAAAAATAATAAAAAAAAACCACAACAGCAATCTAAAAACTACGGAACCCCAAGGAGTCAAATTAATGGTCCAAAGTCAGGCTGAGTTAATTGGGGATTTTAAATTGGCTGACCCTGAAAAGGACGAAAACAGCATCTGAAACAGACTGATTAGCAGGCTGTTGTTTTCTGAGGTCAAAGAAAGAAGCTGAGTGCATCTTCATGAAACTTTAATCAAATGCTGTTAAGCAAGCATAACTCATGCTTGCTGGAGAGTCACCATGAAAACAAAACAAAACAAAACCTCCCAGTATTTTTTAAGGCCCATCTTGGTTGTGGAACTCTGAGCAGCTCTACATCCTTAGCAGTGGAGGGTGCAGGGAGTCTACATGTGGTTTATTGACTTTGCCCTTGGGGCGATCCTGTGGGGAGTACTCTGGGAGTATGGGTTACCAGGCCCTTGGATACAGTCCCTGTATGACCGGTGTCAGAGCTTGGTCCGTACTGGTTCTGCATCTGCAGTAATGCAGGCTCTATGCTGATCCGTCATGGTAAAGATTTACCAGTCATCTATATTCCTACTCTCATCTATGGTCAGGAACTTTAGGTAGTGAACGAAAGGACAAGATCACAGATACAAGCACATGAAATGAGGGTGTCTGGGCTCTTTTTAAGAGGTAGGATGAAAAGCTTTGTCATCCTGGAGAGGAGCCTCATTGAGAGGAGCCAGTCCAGGAAACTCAGGCACCTGCTCAGAATGCCTCCTGAATACTTCTATAGTGAGATGCACATCCCGGGAGGAGACCCAGAGAAAGGACATGCTGAAGGGACTGGGAACGCCTTGGGACTCCCTCGGTGAATCTATCCAAGTGGCTGGTTAGAGGGAAGTCTAGGTCTCTGTAAAATTTCCAAAGGAATTTTACCGAGTTCCTTTGGAAATCTGAACTTTCTGTCCACAAAACGTTGAATAATCTGTTGGGTTCCTCAATCAAAAAGTGTCCTCTGCTGTGCAAATGTCATAGATTTGGGTAGAAATAAAAAAAAAACATACATCTAAAGAGAAAACAGAAAAAGTTGCAAACATCTTCTAACATTAAGGCCAAATGATAAATTTTTGCTTTCTCCGGCAGCCATGTTGCTGTCGTCTTTCCTGGCTCATCTGAGAGGAGTTAATTACAGTGAAAGTCGTGGAGGAAAGTCGCTAAAGCTGCAGCTCTCTCCTACTTATCTGCGAGGTGTGAACAGGTATTTACTCCAGCTGGGTGAGACTCCACCAGAAATGTTACCTTGCTAACGCCCGATTAGCGGCGGGGCTCTGTCAGCGCGTCTTCAGATCCGTCACTTGTGCTAATGTGGGGAGACGGCCTGAAACTGTCCTGGTTCTCTGATCAAACAGAGGCCCTGTGGTTCATGCACGGCAGCAGCTGCCTGCTGAGCGTTTGGATCAGAGACTTTCAGTTTTAAATAATTCAAATATCACCATATCATAAAAGAAATGTTTGTAAAAAGCCAATTGCACAATGTCTTTTAACTTCTGTTGTTGGTTGTTTCATGTCACACATAAAAGAGCGTTGAAAGGCATTGTTCTTTCATTTGATTACATTTTTTATGTGTGAATATATGATTAATATTTTTGACTAATTTCAAAAGTATAACCACAAATCTCCTACATTCATTCTGTGATTTTCTTGACTCCATTAAAGCCCCTCAAGGATCTGAAGCCTTTTTTATGTGCATTTGAAATGTTGCTTTTTTATTTTATTTTATTTTTTTTTTTTTTCACTGCAAAGTTCCTTATTTGCACTGAAGGAAACTGATGTAGTCATGAGAAGCGGAAACAGACATCATCTTTCGGAAATGTTACATTGACAGCTCACATGCAAAGGGTAGCTAAGGTAACATGTAAAACATGTAAATGCATGGTATTCTTCAACTTGTTTTAATTTAGTAATATGATTTGATGTTCATGTTTCATTTTGCTAAGTGATAACTCGGTTAAACCGTCAGCTTTACAAAGGGAGATATTTGTTCTTCTCTGTATAAAGTTTTTTCCACACAGGTTTTTTTTTTTTTTTTTTTTTTTTAAGAAAGCCCATGTGGGAACAAGAAGCAGCACGGGAATTTGAATCCAAAAGAGGAAAAAGAAAACAGAAAATTGTTGTCTGAGCAGCAACAACAGATGATGTAGGACATAAGCCTCTTCCCCAATGGCAACAAATACTGAATGCATCAGGCGCTGCAAGGCTTCTCTTTTAGAAACTGCTCCACCAGCTGAACTTTCCATGATATCCTGGTGGCTGGAGGAGAAGAAGAAGGTTTGTGGGGTGGAGGCCTGAGAGACCAGTTAGAGCAGCAAACCCGAACAGTTCCCCCTCCTCGTTTCTATTAAAACTTTTCCTCTTGCAGGCTTCCCCGCAGGACTCCATGTTGTTTTTTTAATCTTATTCTCAGCATCAACAAGCACTGCTGTGGCTGGCCAGCTGCCTAATGGACGCCATGAAAGCATACCAAAGAAGACAGAAAACAAAGCAGCAGGCCAAATGAGAAGCTCCTCAGGGTCCCAGCTATTCCCAAGAGCAGATACTCAGAATAAGAGGATTGCTCTTAAAAGTAAGAGGTTGTAACCCAGCTTTTTTTTATTATATTATTTTTTTTCTATCTTTTATTAATGCAGAGAAGTATAAAGATTGTTTAATTTCAATCCCATACATCAAATATTAAAATATATGACCATTTAAAGCCCATTTGTTTGTGGCAGACATGAGATCAATGAAAGTACAGTGGAAGTATTTGATTAACCAATCCTTTCATCCCCTAGCAGATGTTCATTTCCTGCATCAGAAACTTTTGTCTCTGACATGATGTTAATTCACATAATGAATCTCTCTGAGCCTGTTTTACTGTCGGCCCTTCCCCCTGTTCAGTGTAACTCAAATCTCGGACACTGAACATAAACCGAAATGTTTGTGTCTCCGTCTGCTGTGCTCTCAAAAGGTCTACATGCATCCTCCCTCCGATCACACGGTTTGCTAAGCAGCGATCCGGTCCAATTGATGGCCGGATGCTATCGTCAGAGGGGAGGCATGCGCGAGAGGAAAAGAAGTTTTACGGCTTCATTTGTTGATGGGGACAAATCGGCTGAATCTCCCCGCAGAGATTAATAGCACAGCAAATCATGGCTCACGTTGCAGAGGCGACAAGCGTTCCGCGGATGCCATTCCCGACGGCTGAGGCACATTTAAAAGCCGTATAATCTCGGAGGTGACGGAGCAGCAGGGGAAGAGCGCATGGTTGGACCAGGACGCATGACAGCTGCATTAAGAGCTGCCACGGTAGCTTCACGCCCACAGGGCTCCCTGCCTCCACCACAGCCCTCTCCCCATCAGCACACTTCAGTGACAGAGAGGATCCTTTCTTTAAAGCTGCTGATCTCAGTGGAGATAGAAGAGGGACTCTAATTTAATCCGCCTATGCTGAATTAAACCAGCCGTTAAGGCATTCACACTTTTCCTACAATGGCATTACATGAGAGCTTGTAATGCCAACACTTTGTCTTAAAGCAGTCAAACAGCAAAGGGCCTCACATCGGATATAGTGAATTTTGTTTAAATGTGTTTCGCACAGTTAGCATGTTTGCTCACAGTTTTGAGTCTGTCCACACTCAGGGCTTTAAATCTCTGGCAATGAAAAACCAACAGCCTACAGAGCTTACCAAGCTCCACCCAGAAACGCCCCTCGAAAGTCTCACGTGGCTGCATGTCTCACAAACAAAGCCTCAGGGTGCTTAGTTCTATGTATAATTTCATTTGACTGATTCTGCAGAGTATTTCTGAGTTGATCAGTGTATAATTTCTGCCGGATTTTCAAAAAATATCAGGCACGACAATGGACAGGGGAACCAACAAATTCATGTCATCTTTTTTGGACGACATCAAGGTGTTTAAGCCACGCGAAACCTCCAAGATTGTGCGCGTCACAGCTAAATGCTACCATCGATGAGGAACACAGCAGATCCTCACACCCTCAGCATAAATAGCTGTGAACAACATCACTGACGCCTATTGTTCTTGCAAGGCTGGGTAAGTCGGGCATTCATGGTTTTAAGGGAGATTTCTGTTGGCAAATGTTCAAATGTGCCTAGGCCTGATACACGGTACTCAGAGGCTAACACGATTAGCGTGGCTAACATGATTACAGTTTAGTAAAAAGCCTTTTCAGGTGAAATAAAATTTTTAATGTATGTCAGATACGGTACACAATGCATATTGATCTGTTCAGCTAACGCAAGGCTGTAACAGACAAGCTTCAAGGTGTAGAAGTTATATCGGTACTGCCATTATGCTGAACTTGTCTAAAAGGTTTTTATAATGGATGTGTTTATTATTGACTTTCTTGTTTTCATTCACTAAACACAAAGAAATCAAAGCAATAATACTTACACCAGCAGACACTCCTTTGTTTTTATTGATCCTACAATGGTTGAGCTGCAAATGCGGTTGTTTTACAAGCTTTGATCCAAGCAAGGCATTCTGTTTCAGATTTTGGAAATCTGCGAATTTTAGTTACACAAATACGATCAGGATACCTGACATTACCTGTATAGATACCCCACCGACAGTGGAGAACCATTCTTTTTCGAGTCCTGACGCAAAAACTTTCTGCCGGTCTGCTAGTCCACAGTGTACATTAGCATGTTTTTACTACTGTAGCTTGTGTTTGTGAGACGGTCACGCACGTTGTAGCTGCGCTGTGATGTAAAATGGGAATTAGCCAATGAAACGCGGCCCCTGTGGTAAGGTCCATGGTAATGAAAAGATTTAAATATAGGAAATGTTTTAGTAATGCAATTTTGTCCAATATTTGCATTTTCGTCAGTAGTTTCCTATTTTTAGACATAGTAACTGTTATAAAATGTCAAAAGGAACCACTCACATTGAGAATTTGGGTAAAACTGAAGAACATTTTTTCCCTGTATTCAAGCTTCAAAAAAAATTTTTCTGACATTTTTAAACATAATCCACTCAGTTTTGCTAATAATGGTAAACAAAAGAATTCTTGCTATGAACCTTGATAATTCGACTGGAAAAGTAGCCATTCAGATAAACTATAACTGAATAAATTTGAGTTACAGTTGTATGTTTCAACGAACTTGCTGTTTTTCTGATAAACCTGATGAAGTTAAAGAATTTCAGGAAAACACTAAACATGGTGATGAGGACCAACATCAGACTGAGAAGTTTTTTTTAACTTCTGTGACTAACAGACATAACAGTTGCATCAACATAGACAGTTGTCTATCCAATTTCTTGTTTCTTGAACTCAGAAAAAAGTTTGCTACCTGCAACTGAAAATGCTGGATGCATCAAATATGGCTTAAAAGAAACTTGACTTTACAGTTCAAAGCCTTAAAATTGGACCTTTGCTTCTTTAATAAGATCCTGCTCTTTCCGACACTTCGCATTCTGCAAATCACCACAACAACATTCCTCCATTAAGCCTTTATCAATGTTCAGAAGTAGTTCATTTGATGAGCTGAAAAGATGCACAGTTCCACGAGCCATTTGGTAATTGTTGCTGCCGGAGTTGCGTAGGCAAGTAGGGAAGGGGTGGAAGCTCGACTAGGAGACTGGAATTCTTAGGAGGAGCTGCAAAGCGCCGCCAACAAAGTCGACATTTTGTTGGAGCAAGCACTTAGACACCCTGAATGGCTGCCACGGGAGATTGAAGAATTTCTTAAAGAATGAGAGAATCAAAGCAACACTCAGATATGTTTTAGATGAGGGAATAAAATCATATGGTAATATAAAAAAATTTACGTAAAATACTTTACTAAAATACTTCAATTGGCAAGTATTGCCAAATTGGCACATGGGGACAGTCCATACTTACAAGAAGTCAGTGCTGGGGTGTGACTAGGTCAAGGTATTCAGCATCTTGTCAAATTCAGCCCAATTTCAGAAGCCCAAATTTCCCCCCTTTCCTTCACCAGTTGACTTCAAGATTTTTCCCTCCTCCCTGTTTCTCTCTCAGATTTCTGAGAAATGCAAACAGGCAGCAACAGATACAGTTTTATGATGCTAATCGACTAAATGTGGCAACTTAGATCCAGTTAGAGAGAAATGATTGCTTTTCAGGAAGAAACTAAACATTGGTGTTAATGTGGACTAATTCCACAAAGAGCAGCAGAATGAGCACATTTAATTTGCTGCCAAATGAAACAAGTCTTAAACAAGAGGGTGTTTATTCTGCAGGCGGAAACCCCTGCAGTGTTCAAAGAAACAACAAGCTGTCTGAAAGCCCAACAGCAGTATGGCTCAAAGCTGCTGAGAGAAATTCACTCGCTTCTCTGAAATCCATGTTTGCCCTGTCCTAAGCCACCAACAGCCAGCTGATTCTGCAAATTTGGAGAGAAAAAGCTGGGGGCCCAATCAGTGGTTCTGTGTTCCGAGTCAAAGGAAGTTTTCCAACCCATCAACTTCTCGCAGGCAATCGGAGAAAGACAAAGGTACCTCAGATGGCTAATTACAGAGGTCCAATTAGAGTGGAGTCAGATCCTTTATTGAGTCACAGGAGGAAACCCATAAAAACACCATGAGACTGCACTGAGACAACAGTTCAAACAACTCAGCACAAACCTGCTCAAGCCTTCAGCTTTATTAAAAAATCTGACCACCAGATGAATTTTATCTCGCAGTCTAAGAGAGATACTTTTTTCGTTTTTCAATATTCTTTTTTGTGAGTCTCTGAATTTATAAAAGGACAGTATAAATTCCAATTTTAAGTAGTAAAACTTTATCATCTCTCACAGGAACAAGAGAACCTTGACATTTTTGTGTGTAACGTTGGTTTACGATCACAGTTTTTTGCTTAAATTGCAGCTGGACTGAGAAACTCTTTCAGCTTCACCTCATTCGCTTCGGTTGTCAACCCTGGTGTGATTTTTTTTCTGTTTGCTCTCTTATGAAAGGTAAGCTTTCATAAGGTAGCACATTTAAAACAGATTTGACTAAATCTGTTTTAAAACAGATTTGACTAAATCTGTTTTAAATGTGTTATCTAGCTCAATATCTTCTCTAAAAGAGTAGTTTTTACTTTGGTTATGTTGATGTAAATTATTTACAAAGTCAAATCTGTCAAAAGTTTTTGGAAAACATGATCTTAGTTTAAATTATGATTCTACTTTTCAATCTGTGTGACCTCAGAAGTTTTGATTGGCTAAAAGAGCTGCTATATTTACACCTGACTTTTAATCGGGTGTCGTCTTTGTAAAGTTGAGACTTTCCCAATTAATTCTGATTCTGACATCTGATTTTAGGTTCTTTTCAGCATAACAGTATCTATTTGGTTTAAATGTAATTACTGTCATTTTTCTTTCACTGGCTTCACTGTCTTTCCTTTCACAAAATAATCTGTTCAGTAGATTTCACCATTTAAGTTTTATTTGACCATTTTTGGAAGTTGACATAAAGAGCTGATAACAACTCTAAGACGATTTAGACCATCCAGCCTGTTAACCTTCGTCTCATTCATCTTCACCTGTTACTCCTGAATTATTTCACCATCTCTCAGATCTCTTTTTATTCACCTCAGCCGGTGATCTGACATTATGAATAAATGTACTTTCACAAAAATTTGCAGCTCATTTTCACAATTAGATCAGTGCTGCTTTTCCAATATAAAATTGATCAGTGAAATACCATGAAGTTTTTTTGCGTGTTACAAATAGGCATTTTGGATGTGCACATAATATTTTTGTATGCCACAGCTATAGTATGTTTTTGAATGATTCCAATTTTAGAAAAATAAGTTAAGGTTTGAGTGTAACTGAAAAGTATGTGTATGAAAACTAAAAATAATTTGATGGCATTCCAATAGGAGCTCAGAATGTTATGTTTAAATCCTCCTAACTGATAACTTTCTAATTTTATCTTCAGAGATAAAGTTTTGGCATCACTCAAACAGGGCAAGCTTGAAAACATGAAATTATTATTTTAAAGTTAAAGATTGAGGGTTACCTTTGCGATTTTGCATTTCAATATACAATTTCTGTTTGCTTTGACGACAGATTGATGACTGACTGACCCAGCTGTGTGGTTGCACATTGAGGATTGTCCACAATTTGAGGATTCCCATCTGCTCTACAGATGCAGTGAATTCTAAGTGCTCCTCCAATCAGTGAAGAATCTCGTCTATATAAACTCAAACAGCCCCAGTCAGTACATTTTGTCTCGATTGCTGTTGAACGATAAATTGACTTAACTTGTCATTGGTTGCTTTCTGGATTTTGTGTCTCGTAGTAAGGCTGATTTAGCATATTCCATAGATGCTATACGCATCTATGCCTCACTTTTACAGTGAATCCTGTGGTGATGATGCATTTTACAGGGTACTTCTTAACTGCACCTGACAAGCTTTCATGTCGTGTCACTGAGACATGTAAGACCAGAGCATCACAGGGAGTGAACACATTTTGGTTTTAACTTGGTTCTTGGGATGTAATCAAAAAGCCGAGTTAGTGAGCAGGTGTGAAGAGCAACCCAAAGTGCCATAAAAAAACAATGAAACTCCTGGTTTCATAATTCTAATTTTAATGACATAAGCGTACATCAATGCCCAAATGGTTCACCTGTGACAGGTTAAGATGCCTTAAGAGAGACAATGAAATGAAACACTGTAGAAAATCTGCATTTAGCTCTGCCACACATTTATTTTTGTATTGACTGATTTTATTAATATTATTAAATGAAGTTTTACTTGTCTTTTGGATTGTGCAATTTTTGTAAGTTAAACTGAGTTGAAGGTATTGACATTTCTAACAGGCTGGGATAGGGGTAAATGTGTATGATAAAGGATGGATGGACATCTATAACTCCCTGCTACTAAGGATGAGGTTACATGTTTCTGGTGATCTTAAGAGTTTAAAATTTGCTTTTAGTGTCTGTGAACACAACAGGAGGACAAAACTGAATTCACACTACTGTTCCACATATTAGTCAAAATTGACTTGGACAGATGAAACCTTTTTAAAAACACAATTTCAGCTGCAGTGTGGACAATAAGAGGAAACCCTGCAGCCGTCAGAAGCCTCCCCGCAATGAAATGGCATCACATCTGTGATTAAATAGCCACTTTGTCACACTAGGGGGACATCATGCATCAACACAGGTAAGTGTGGAGGCCTGTCGGGGAGTTCATCATCATGACTGCTTCAGAAATTGAAATGGATAATTTATTGGGCTTCGGTCACGTCAGGAACACACAAACACTCGGCAGCATATTTCCTCGTCTCACTCTGGCACTGTTATTATTTTCATTTTGTGACAGATTGCCAAAATTGCAAATCTTCAGCTGCAGCCCATTAGTAATCCTGCACTGCCGCCGGTCTGATAGTTATTATTTCCCAAGAACAGGGCGGGTAATATATGGTAGGATGCTAGGTAGACTAGAGGCAGCTTCCAGACCGGACGCAGGTCAGAGCTGAGGTTTAAAGTCATTCACTCTAAATTCAGCAAAGAGATTCAGGCAGCAGCCGAGGAAACAAAAGTTGTCACAGCCGAGACTAAAGAGGCCAATTGAAGGTCCAGACAGAGGAAAGAGCTGCCAGAGAGAAGGAGGGAGGTGAGGTGAAGTTTTGAAAGGAATGGATAAATGCTGTGTGTGGAAAAAATAAATGCACTCATGGTGTTTCAAAAAGTTTAAAGAAGAGAGTAGCAGACATGTTGATGACATAAATTAGTAAACTGATCATCCTCATGATGACCACCTCTCTAAAACACATATTTTGACTGTTTCAAAGAGATGCTGCATGTGTTGATACACTGCCATGGCAGAAAGACAAAATTATTGACTTCAGAGAAAACCCCCCCAAAAAACTCAATTTTATGAGTCATGACTTTCATCTCCAACTTTATAGTTTTTGGCTTGTATGTTAAATATTAGGCTTCATGACAAGACAATTAGAAAAACTGAATAACTATGACTTGTTTGAAAAGGTTTATTGAAAAGCCTATTGACTTTCTGAAAGGAATATCACAGCATAGATGGACTTGCAAATATTCTTAATATCCCATTGAATCACAAGACTTCTGGAACAATCTGTGTTTTTGTAAGCTTGAAGTCAGATATAAACAGTTTTAGATTCTACTGAAAACCTGACTTTTTTCATATCCTGATACATAAATACAAGGTTTGCTATGAAACTTTTGAAGATAAATATATATATATAAAAAAATTCCCTTCTCACCCTCTGCGGGTGGTCTCTTTCATCCTCTGAGCTCGTGTCCTCTACCAGAGGCCTGGGAGCTTGAGGGTATATATATATATATATATATATATATATATATATTTATATATATATAGGCAGAGGACTAGTGAGTGTGAGAGCCACTGTCCAGGATGAAACATCCAAGATCCATAAATACATCAAGGACAAAGCCTCAACGGATGATATGCTCAGCGAATGTCTCAGGCAATGGGGAACAGAGGATGAGGGGCTAGAGGTTCCATCATGGGAGAACAAGCCCCTACATGGGATGTACCACCGACAAATAACTGAAGTGGCTGATATCAGGAAATCCTACCAATGGCTGGACAAAGCTGGACTCAAGGACAGCACAGAGGCTCTCATCCTGGCTGCACAGGAACAGGCCCTAAACACCAGAGCAATAGAGGCTCAGATCTACCACACCAGACAAGACCCAAGGTGTAGGTTGTGCAAGGAGGCCCCTGAGACAGTCCAGCACATAACGGCAGGGTGCAAGATGCTGGCAGGGAAAGCGTACATGGAACGACATAACCAGGTGGCGGGCATAGTGTACAGGAACATCTGTGCAGAATATGGACTGGAAGCCCCGAGATCGAAGTGGGAAACACCCCCAAAGGTGGTGGAGAATGACCGAGCTAAGATCCTGTGGGACTTCCAGATCCAGACAGACAAGATGGTAATGGCGAACCAACCGGACATTGTGGTGGTGGATAAAGAACAGAGGAAAGCCGTTGTGGTGGATGTAGCTATACCAAGTGACTACAACATCAGGAAAAAGGAGCATGAGAAACTGGAGAAATACCAGGGCCTCAGGGAGGAACTGGAAAAGAACTGGAAGGTGAAGACCACAGTGGTGCCTGTGGTCATCGGGGCCCTCGGGGCAGTCACCCCCAAACTGGAGCAATGGCTAAAACAGATCCCAGGAACAACATCAGACATCTCAGTCCAGAAATGTGCAGTACTAGGCACAGCCAAGATACTGCGCAGAACCCTCAATCTCCCAGGCCTCTGGTAGAGGACCCGAGTTCAGAGGATGAAAAGAGACCACCCGCAGAGGGTGAGAAGGGAATTTTTTTTTTTTATATTATATATATATATATATATATAAAATGAATTGGTAGTCTTAAGTTCAGGAGAATCTAATTTTATATGCAGTAAAATAAATGGTACATTATTTTTGATTTACTCTTTGAAATAAAAATATGTGATTTTCTGAGATAAACAAAAACCTGCCCCGGAATGAACCTAATTTAACTCAAAGTTTGTTTTGTGCAAACATTCAAATATTTCCATGTGGTAGTCATTCCTTCTCTCTATTGATCAAATTTCTATTCATATTTGCCTTTTGTTTTGCAAGTACAACAAATTGACCTCCCTTCAGGTTGACCAAACTCTTCTTGGTCCTCATATTGTCCTCCCTTCTGAAACTTTTCTCCTGATCTATTATTCTTTTTTTTTTTTTCCATTTCTGCTGCTATTTTTTGTGCATCTCCTTTCCCGAGGAACACTCAGAGCTCCCTGCACAGCACCTCTTTCATCTTACGGTTGTCGAACATGGTTTTGCCTGAGGCGGCAGCTTCCCACTCCGCTGACTTGTGTTGAAAGACGAGTCAAAGCACTGTATAAGTTTTTGACATGCCGTTTGAGCCGAGCCTGAAGCGGACAGAGGCTGTTCTTCACCTTCAGCAGGTTCTCATGTTTGTTTTATGACTGACCTCGGTATTGAACGCTGCAGCGTCGGTGTCCAGCTGTCAGGTGAACATTATGAATGTTTCAGGCACATGTTAATCGATTGATCACAACTCATGTCCTGACATCAGCAGAAAGCAGCTCCAGCATCTTGGTCGGGCTGTGTGTGTTGGTCCACAGCCTGAGAGGAGAGCAGAACCTGTCTTGCTTTTTACTCTGTACACAACATGAAGGTTGTTTCTGTTTCTCTTGGGCATACTGATTTTAAATCCTAATCCTACCTACTCTTCTCGACCAGAGTTTGTCCAAGAGGTACACATCCATTGCGTGTTTTTAAAAACGATATTTGTTTATTCAGTATGTCTCTGTACCTTAAAACACCTTTCATAGAACTGGACTGCTTTTTATAATGCATAATGTCCCATTGGCTTTTTTTTCTAGTAAGGAAAATATTGTTGCAATATAAAGTGTTGAGAACAATAGATTTATCTACCTATGTTTCCATTCTCTATATCTGACCTAAAGGAAATCAGAGGAGCCAGTCCCTATATCAAATGGGAAAAAGTTGGTATGGACTCTCAAAAGGTTGTCAGCCCATCGCAACACTGACCAAAACTATTTACATACTGCAAGATCTTGCATGGTTGTCACCTTTCTGAAAAAGAAGGGGCTATGTGACGGCATCTTGCAGCGATGACCTCCTTGGTGGCTCGGTTTTCTCAAATCCTAAACTTTATAGGTATGAATATGTTGTCAACAAGCATAACAAATTAGTGGTCATGACTCTTTTAAGAGATCACATTAAAAAAGTCTGATTGACTGAGGGAAAACAATGAAGATCTATTGAGTGAGCTTTTTTCCTAAAATGCTACTGTGTTTCATTGTTTGACATCAGTGTTACCTCATAGCTTAAAGAGGTTAGCATCAGATTATTCAGTGTCGAGCATAATCTTGATTTTACTCGTTAATGAAGAATGTCAGAGTTGAAAGTGGCACCAGATAATCCTTGGAACTTGAACAATCCTTTAAGTGGAAAACTTGAGATGAAAAGGTAAAAGCAACTGTGTGATAATTATATTAAATAAGTGTTTTCTGCTCCATCTTTTCAACTTTTAGAGGCACTTCTGTTTGAGTAAAGTCTACTGGTTAGTGTTAAATTTTTCAGCCTCTATCCTCCTGTTATCCAGCTCTCTCCATGACATTTTCTTCACCTTGAAAATGTCACACCGATCGCTGCCGGCTGGCCCTTTAAGTGTGTTTCTTTTCTTTCCGTGCAGCCTCTCTCACACAGCGATCATCATGCTGTCTGCCAGCGGCTCTACAGCACTTTGGTCCTCCATCAGCGCTGATATGCTTCTATTTGAAACCTTTGTGTCGGTCCGAAGGCTCCTGAAACCATCTGAACTCAATCGGAGCTGCTATTTCAGAGAGAGGCTTAGCACCTGTCCAGCTGAGAGAACCCATCAGAAGCAAGAGAATGATTGGAGTCCTGAAAAGAAATGAAATATATATATATATATATTTTTTTGTATTTTTTTGCAAATGTGATGGAAAAGCCACTGATAAATTAAATAGAGGATTGTATTAGGGAATCACCTACTAAAAAGCATTCTTTTAATACAGTACATTTGAAGACATTTGAAACAATAACGTTAATGAATCCAAAGTGAATTGTTAATAGATTCATTAATTGATTTTGTTTCAATTCTATTTAATGAACACCAACAATAATATATATATATATATATATATATATATATATATATATATATATATATATATATATATATATATATATATATATATATATATATCTCAAAATGTATGTAGACTCAGGATGAACTTGGTCTTTTGGTTTTTAAAGGATTACTATTTTTAGGAAACCAACCAAACTAGAAGTTTCAAAGTTTATAAACCTTTTCAAAATGTGACATAAGGTATCTGACACCATATGTGTTTATTCTGCTCTTTGTCGTCATTCTCTGGACATATTTCTTGAGAGGAAACATCAAATCTCCAGTTCTCTTTAGGCATTTCTTTCTCAATTCTTCATTGATCCTCACTGAGATCCTGGTTTTGCAGAGCAGACAAACTGATGCTTCTAAACATTAAAAACTCACATGTTCGTCCATCTGTGCCCCTCTGTTTTACCGAATCTTGGCTCATTGGGCACACACCAGACTCATTGGGCACACACCAGACTGTGCTCTACAGATACCAGGAGTCCTGCTACTTCGAGGAAGAAGCTTAAAACAGAGTGAAGTCCTTAAACAGACTAGAAACAAACTGACCAAGCAGGTCGGGACATTTAAGAGAAACTACAGTGACAAGTTGAACACTTCTCTGATATTATTGCTGTTAATAATAAGAATAACAACAATAACATGAAAGCTTATAAGATTAAAATAAAACTGTGAAGTTATTATAAGTAGAAATAACAAATTTGTCTCTTTCTCAAGATGTGGTTTTTTTTGTCAGTTTTTCTGAAGGCTATTTGTGTTAAAATTTAGTGAAGTGAAACACAATGTAGAGCCCCCCCCCCCTTTCTGCTGTTACTCCACAGTGGTAAAACAGTGAAAACAGTTGTAATTTTCACAGAACATTTACTACGGTAAAACAAGAATACTTCAAATCACTGAGATACATTTATTTGTTTGACAGAAAAGTGGAAATGTAAAATACCTATTTTGCACTCTCAGAATCTCTCTTTTCTTCATCGATCTGACCCTATGCAGAGCTCAACGGATTATGGGAAATGACGTGAGCTTCCTGTGTCCTGAGCATCTATCTCCCTGATACGATCTGATGTCGGTCTGCAGGTAAAATCCAGCACAGATAACCAAAGTATGAAGAGCTCTTCTTTCTCATTTCATCGTTGGCTGTGTTTGATCTTATCAATGTTAGACTGCATGCTAAACTGGAGCATTTCCATGCAGCCTGTGCTGTGGTTTACCAATGTATTCAGGCCAGTAAGCAGCATGCCTGGGCCAAATCACATTGGGTTAGAGATCCTGCAGGAGGGTGACGGGGCGAAAGCCAATGAGCCGCTCCAATCAAACCAAAAAGATTCAGCAGCGTAACTGCAGTGAAACACGCTCTGCTTCCAGATCATCCATCACAGACTTTATTCTTCACCAGACACATCTTACAAGACTGTTTAAAAAAAATGATTTTAGAATTGTACTTTTTAAAGCTGCATTTTGTAACTTCTATAAAAATATTTTTTTTGCATGTTTTTTAGAACTGTCAAAATGTGACAAATTTTTTCGATCTCTTCTTCCCTGTGCTCCTATTACTATGTGCAGAAATGCACCATTCCCAAAGAGAAACAACTAATCAGAGGCAAGATGAAGGTCTTTTCACTGCCAATCAGGCTCATGTAGGCGCTGCTCAATGAGCTAATGGCAGAGAAACAACTTTCTGTTACAGGATAACTATTTATCAGTCGTCATTACGAGTTGCAAGTTTGCAACTCAAAGTCCTTGTTTAAAATACTTTTCATAAAAATGCCAATGTTGTATTTATTTTTTTTCTTTATTTTTTTCTGCTTTCTTTAAGCAATATTTGTGTGGGTGCATATAGAATGATGAAAAAAATATTTAAAATATTAAATTTGAAACTACATAGGCAAACCTGTAATGCTTTACGGGACATGTTTGCAAGAAGATTGAGGCATTGCATGGTATCCTTAGTTTGTATTTAAAATATCAGCAGAAAGAATCAAACATTTCAAAGTGGAAAACTATCCCAACTCTTTTCAAATATATTGTCGCCTGAAGTGGTGGACTGAATGACTATTAACAAATGAACAGAGGCAAATAGTTAATATTTTAAAGTGGTTCTTTGATGGTTTCATGGAGTTCTCTAAGCATGGCTAACAGTTTCTGCACATCGGATATTTCAGGGGTTTTCTTACTCCACACAGAATTTGCATGTGAGCGCTGCAGCTGGAGAAACACAGTCGACTGTTTCTCAGAAGAACACATGATGTAACCGTGTGAAAGTGTTGTTCTGAGCTGTGAGGCAAATCTGTGATTTGCATGTGAGATAATCTGCAAGTTGCTTTTCTTTTCTGTCTCGGGGAGATCAAAGGACACATCAGTGTTGTGTCCGTATCAGCTGATCGGAGTCGACCTCAGGGCTTCGCGACCTGTTTCATGTTCAAAAGTTCATCAAAGCAGTGGGTAAATCACAGCAGAGCTAATTACACCGCCCCAAATAGACACATTAATGCAGCTAAACCTATTGAATTCTTCCTCCGGCTTCATGTTTGACAAAAGTACGAAGGCTGTAGAGCTTCCTGGATCTCATTCATGGATGTTGTCTTTGTTTGTGTTGCCTCTGGCTTCACAAACGATTCTCGATAAAAATCATTTCAAGGCCCATCTCCAGACTTACTTCAAAGTGAGTACAAAACAGCCTATATTATTCCAACTGCTATTGGTACAGTTTCCTTTGTCCTGACATTTAGTGACTCACGTTATTTTATTCTGCAAAGCTTCCCTATTGGATAAGTAGAAGTTACCTTTCCAACTGAATAGGACTAAGGTAGGAAGATGAAACTCATTGTTTGCATTGTAGATATGGACTATACATAAATAAATTATGAACAAAGTTCAGTTAGGCTAAAGCAACATACAATACTGAGGTAGGGCTGCACAGTGGCACAGTTAGTAGAGCTGTTGTCTTGCAGCAAGAAGGTTCTGGGTTTGATTCCCAGCCCCAGTCTTTCTGCGTGGAGTTTGCATGTTCTCCCTGTGCATGCGTGGGTTTTCTCTGGGTACTCAAGTTTCCTCCCAAAGTCCAAAAACATGATGAGGTTAATTGGTCTGTCTAAATTCTCCCTAGGTGTGTGCATGGTTGTTTGTCCTGTCTGTCTCTGTGTTGCCCTGCGACAGACTGGCGACCTGTCCAGGGTGACCCTGCCTCTCACCTGGAACATTAGCTGGAGATTGGCACCAGCAACCCTCCCGACCACACTAAGGGCCCAGGGGGTAAAGAAAATGGATGGATGGACAATACTGAGGTAAAACATTTTTTTTTACAATGTGTCTTTATGCTTAAGCACCTCTCTGCCTTTATAGCACACATTTTTTTTATTCCAGATGGGAACAGAGACAAGAAAGAAAACAACTAATTGATGTTTTCTTTCCAAAAGATTAGGAACAAATAGTATTTTAATTTCAAAATCAGCAACTACTTTTTTTTATTTTACACTGTGAATCAAAATCTTTGATTTGGAGAAATTCTTGCATGTTTATCTGTCACGATCTGCCATTGTGTTTACAACCTTTTTGAGCTTCTGGTTTGGTTTAGGCGAAACCATTTTTATATATTTTTTTATTTTTTTTATTTTTTTTGTTCAATAACTAATGATGCTTTAAACATTTTCAGTTCACTATACTGTTGCATCCAACCTTTACAGCAATGGCCCAGTGCAAGAGGTGTGACGTTCACAGACAAAATCTATTTGTCTTTGTTAACAGAGGAGGATTATAACAATGTAAATGATTGACATGAAATTACAGGATATCCAACTTCAGTGTAAGTCTGGAGAAATTTGAATTTTATTTTATTGCATCCTGCACCACTTTCTCTAAACTCGACCGAGGTTTTGAGTTAAAATGTGTTCATCCTTCATATTTCTCTGAAGAAAATAATATAAAATAAAAATAAAAAACATTATTACTCTCCATTTAGCTTTCCTTTTGGATGATTCGGACCTGAAAAGAAGTAGCTGTCCTTGATAATGTCCCCTCTCTATTTCTCTGTGACCGGCAGCCAGACCCAGATTTAGATTTAAAGCTGTCACTCGGTGGCAGAGGCAACAGACCTTGACTGTGTTGTGATCACTGAGCTTATCCTGGTGTCTGACCTCAGAATGAATGAAGTTAAAAATGTTCAGCAGAGTGACAGCAGGAAACAGCCCTAACCTGCAGAATAGCTCACTGCAATTCAATTCAGACCTTCAGTCATGGTTCATGTCTGGTTCTGAGGAAACCATAACATAATTTTATCTTTTTTCAACATGTTCTCACCACTTTTCTTTTATCTTTTTTTTTTCCAAATGGGAGGCTTTAAAATTGATCTGAACTTTTCTTAAAGGTGGCGGCAGCAATTCTTTCCACTGCTGTACTTCTTTTGTACCTGTAGAACATAAAATGACTTTATGACACCAGTGACATTTCCACAATTTGGCAGCATTTTACTGGATACAAGAGGGGGAATTACAGCATAAGAATGTGAAAAATTAATTGGTTACCATTTGCTCTAGCACCTAGAATTGTATTCTTTCTGAATATGCTGTTCTTTTTTTCTCCTCTTTCTCATTTGGAAATAGGCAGGGTGGAAGTAAGAAAATATTATTGCTGGATCTAACAAAACTCCATGCCAATAATACATATTACATAAATACACATGTAGCATGAAAAAAGAAAAGAGTTCACAGGTTTTATAAAGAATATCTGGCGTATATAAAGACCTGAGAAATTGTGGCATATTTTGATTATGTTTTAGAACAACAACTTGTATTTTTCCAGCACTGTATGGCTTAAATCACAGTCTCTGTAGATATGTAAGTTTAGCTCTCTCTTGTCTTGAAATCTGAGTTCATTCAAAATACATCTGGGGCTGGATAAAGCCCTGTGATATATTTCATTTCAATACATCACTCAACAGTTCAGGTTTTTTTTCCTGTACTGTAAAATGCATTTTCAAGTTGGCAAAAGCCAAAAAAAAGGTATGTATTTTTAAAACCTTCCTTTAGCTTCTGCTTATTCAATGTTTTGTTTTTTGTTTTGTTTTTTCTGCCAACAGCATTCTATTGAGTGTTTTGCATCTCCTGTATGGGAAAGTATCCCCGCTATTTTAAGCATATATATATTTTTTTTACACAGATTTTACCCCTTCACACCTTATTTTAGGCTAATAATTTAGTATTCACGGAGAATATGTTGTGATTCCCAGCATGCATTTTGTCTGTGGTTGGAAGAGCACTAAACTGGCAATTGTTGCATCTTTTATTTGAAGAACCACTGACCACTAAAATAGATCTTAAAACCAGAGCTTTTCTGACAGCCCATAATTCCAAAGTGTGAACCCGACTTAATGAGCTTTTATCATTGAGGTGGAAATGGATCCATGATGTGGGGACAAAGTCACTGTAATATGACTTTGAACTTGGTGGCCAGATTTTAATTTACAATTCTCCTACCTCTGTCTCGTCTTTGTAATAATATAGTCAATGTCAGAGGTATTAATTAAGTTAGATTACAATTGCTTTAAATCCTTCTAGGAATCTGTCAAAAAAATTGCAGATTCATAATGGTGTTTATTAAAGTCAGTTAAACATCCCAAAGCTGGCATTTTTTTCTCCTTGAAAAGGAAAAACCCCTCTGGCTGTTTGCTTTCAGAATTGGAAGTTGGACTCCTCACATAGACGCCAATCTCATCATGGCAGCAGAGGGTTGTGTTTTTTTTTTCATGCAACTAGCTGTATCCTGATGCACACACATGGAGGGCACTAAAGAACCTGGACATGCACGGTTTAATCTTACCATGTAAAAAGCAGAGGCTAAAGTGATGCCACGGTGCTTAATTCTGTCTCTAATCAAACAGCTGATGCTTCGCAGGAAAAAAAAAGTGATTCAAGTCTTTAATGTAATTATTTTGTCTCTTTGAGACCCATGGCTGCTTCTGTGAGGGTTTCCCAAGCAGAGCTGGAAGGTTTTTGTTGTTTAGCCATTGAGGCCAATGATTCACCACACCGTGATCACACACTTTCCCCATTAATTAAAGTTTCATATGAAGAGTCATTTGGGAATCATTGTTTCACAGCCAAACTCCCATCCAGATGGCTCCGGATAGGAAGCCTCAGAGGATGCCTCTTTTGTTAGTCTCTGTCACTGAGACAAATTTATAAATTTCTGTGGGGTTAGACTAACTTTCTTTTAATTGTTGGATATTAAACAAAGAAACTTCTCATCACGTCTGAAAGTTTGGAGAGCATATTGATGGCTGTTAACATGGCGGACGTATGTCACCCCTCACAAATTCAGATCACGGAAATCCCACAAGGCTCCCTCAGATCATTCTGATTCCAGATGTTTTGATTTCCATGCTTTCTAGACCGTTTAAAGTAGACTTTAGTTTAATAAAAATCAATAAATTTTCCTATTTACGTATTTTGCTATTTAAAAAAAATGCTATGTTCACAATATTGTTATATTAATGACACACAAATAACAGTAAGGTCTACATTTAAGATATATAAGCTAAACTTTTATTTTGACAAAAATGCTGTTGCATTACACCTGTATGTCATGAAATGGTTCATAACACCTTTGAGCAGAAGAAATGTTCACTGCAAAGCGTTCTCAAGCCAGAAGGAACATGTAGTTCTTTAGATAAGGTCTGGGTCTGAACCCCCCAAATCAATGTATCTGGGATGAATAACCCTGACCAGATGTCTGACTCCTTTCAATACCAATGTCCAAACACATGTACGATGGATCTCCTCACCTTGTTTATATTTCAGATAAAGCCCAGCCAGGTAACAGAGGATACTCATTTCACCCACTTGTCCCCATGATTTCATTTTTTTCTGTCATGTAACATGAACATATGTTATATTACCGTGTTAAAATGTGACTTTACCCTTTACCCTCATTACTGCAGCTGCAGGCCCGATCACCCTAATTCTGAGGAAGGACCAAATCCACCTTTTCGTAATTGTGAACCATGGCCATATTCTGAGGAACTGACAATCAACAAAATGATTAGGTTGCCAATTTTCTATTTTGAGATAAAAATTGCAACTTCTAAAAACAAATTACTCTAATCAGCTTCATTCAGAGTGCAATTACCACTTATTTCATAGAGGTACACAGCTTTTCTTTTAATGTACCATTACATCTTAAATGTTAATTTACACAATGGTACAATCATTTCTGAATGTGTGACTCTGTATCTACCATATTATATTTTTTAAGACTCTAGAAGTCTTAGTTGACTTCTAGTGCCTAGTAATCAGACAGGAAACGGGCAAAGAGAGGTCAAGAGATGATGTGCAGTAAGGTAAGGTAAGGTAATTTTATTTATTTAGCACATTTTCAGCAACAAGACAATTCAAAGTGTTTTGAATTGATTCCTGACTTTTAAAGGTCTCAAAGTCAGGAATCAAACCCAGGGGTTGGGGACCATGCACTCCTTTTGCTTTGGAAAAACCTTTGGTCCTGCAAAAAGAGCCGGAGTGTCAATAAGAAAAGAGATGTTGCAGGTTTCCATTATCTTCTTATTTCTCTCGCAACAGAATCTTGGACAAGGTTAGATTTGAATGTGTTGATAATGATCGTTTGACATATTGATCAATTACTGTCCACACAGCATCCATACGCTGCTGGATTCTAGTGGTAATTCTGAATCAAACACCAGGCCTCTTCTGCTCACTCAGTGCATAAAGGTTTAGACATGATTTGATCTTTTACACATTGACCTTGAAGAGGGCTGCTGAGTGGATGATGTTAATTCTGTAGTGTTTAAACTGGCTCAAAGTTCATCTTCACACATTAAAAACAGGAACAGTTGTTGCTATTTTTCCTCAATTCAAAGCTCCATATAGATCTAAATGCTATATATTAGGTTTTAACCCCAATAATACCTTTTCTGTTTGATAATTCAGTATAAAATGAAGGGAAAACCAGCAGATTTCAGTTTCTCTTACATTGCAGACCTGAATTGATGGTTTTCTGTCATAGTTTAAGCATAGTTTTTTAGCTGACGCTGCTGCTGTAAACACTGATGTGAGGCTGTTTCAGAGGGGAATATCATAGTGAACCTCATCATGTTCTTACTGCTCCCATTTATCACCAGCACATTGTTAACTTTTTATTGCTGACTTCCAGGAGAAAAAGGCTTGACAAACCTGCAGACTTCAGTCCACGTCGTAAAGAAAGCCAGCTCACTCCGGCGCAGACCGAGTGCATAAAACAGTTATGGATAATGGAGAATAAAGATCACAGCAGCCTTTTTTTTTGTCCTACAGCCATAATTCGCCTTAAAGTAAATTACTGTGCTGTAAAAATAAATTAAAGACTTATTTATTTATTTATTTATTTATATCAGAAGCTGCATTTTGTCAGGAATTTATCATCTGAAATTCCTAAGAAAATTACAACCATCAACTCCATTTATCTGGTAATTATTATATAAATCACCAGCTAAATGTTCTTAAAGATGGAAGGGCTCTTTCTTAATATGTGGCATTTTTACCCTTTCTTACTTACACAGACGGAGGCTCAAAACTTCTTGTGTGGACAATTCCCACATCTGTCCTGAAAAATAGCCACCTGTGCTGCAAGGTATTCTGCAGCTGAGCCAAACGCCTTGTTTTTGTTCTGTTTTGATAAAGCATATCTGCGAATTTTCTCCATATGTGGATGTTTGAGCTCATCAGACGGTGTCGAGGATATGAAGATGCAGTAACAGTTGCCATCTGACTCACCGGCGGCCGTGTGGAAACAAATATCTCTCAGCCTCCACCGGCAGCTTGCTGTAAATCAGCATGTGGCAGAAACATATTTCCTCCTGCTCTCTCTGCAGCCTGCAAGGTGGGGACGGGGAGGCAGAGTTATAATGTATGAATGTTTCTGTGGCGGAGATTTGAAAACGACTCTAAACTGTCAAATGACCCGCATCTGTGAGGGCGAAAAAATGAAAACAAACGACGAGGTAAATAAGCTGAAAATATGAAATCCAACACCCATAGATCTTCAGCTGAGAGAGAGACGCTGCTCAGGTGTGACATCCGAGGGATGACATGTGTGAAAAATGACCTGATGTGGAGGAGGAAAGCAGAAAAACTGGCAAAAGAGCAGGAAACGTTGTTTTCTAAAAATTATCTTCAGAAAAATATCATTTCAAAAAGGCCTGAGTAAAGTCTGAAAATGTTAGACGTTCAAATGTCTTACTATTCCAAGATTAGACTCTGTTTTAAAATAATATATATACTTACATATTTTTATCATTTATTTAAATACTGAATTTTTCTGAATATTGCTAACACTCTCTCTTTACCATTTTATAATTTAAGACATATTTTATACTTTTGTAAAGTGTAGATGCATTGAGTAATGCAAAATTGTGAGAAGTTAGACTCTTACTTACAGCTTTGACACTACAGCACATTACAGGGTCTTCACTTCCAAAATATACACACTGCTGAAGCCAAAATATTACACATAAACATTTTTCCTCACTGTAATTAAAGACGACTAAGCTTTTCCCTGTTTGGTTGGTAATTTTTGGTTATACCAAAATTATTTTTATTTTCAAATTGCTAAAATTGTGAAGGTAGAGATGGTTTAGAGATGTGTTTTTTAAGCTATCTTATTGAATTCAAATTTTCACATACACCAACACTACTAAGCCTTACATCTCCAGCTGATGATATCAGTTCTCTTTAGCTTGTTTCAGATTATTCCACTACTTCTTACTCAAAGGAAAACAGTCAAACCACTGGAAAGTGGGCTGATTTTAAGAAAACAACTCAAACACACTGCTTATCTTGTAACATCATGTTAAAATCAAAGGATGAGACAGAGTATATTGGAGAGAATTGTGAACAAGTTCAAAGGTTCTCAAAAACTCCAGTTCAACACTGGGTACAATTATCAGATTTTTTTAAGTTGCTAAATTTATCTGTTTAAAAAAAAATTCACATGCAACCATGAAAAAAAGGAATAGAATAGAATAGATATCACAGACATTTTCCCAGAAAGAAGAATTTTATGAAAGCTTGCAAACAAAAGACCACCATTTCAACTCTGATGTAGAAGGTGGAAATATCATGGAATGTGTTTTTCTCCTAAAGGACACAAAATGGAGAAATGCCATCCGTCCATTCATTTTCTCAGATGTTTATCCCTATTTGGGGTCACAAGGGTTTCTGGGGCGTATCTCTAGCAGTCAGTGTGAGAGAGGCGGGGTAAAGCCTGAACAGGTCACCAGTCCATCGCAGAAAATTGAGGAATGATCGTTGTCTATTTAATTTGGAGATTAGAAAGTAGTTCAGATTAAAACACATTGCTAACCATGAATATAACCATTTCCGACCATTTACACTGTACAAAATACTTGAATTGTTTCAAAGTCAGAGAAAGTTTAGAAAATTCAGAAAATCTGGGGAATATAATCAGATATTTATTTAAAAAAATAAAATATTTCAGTGGAATTGCAAGTGGGGTAGTTGTTCCCCCAAAATTTTAGTACTACTTGTTTTTCCACGCGGCACAAAACATTTGAGATGACCATTAACATTTGAAATACATGTATTAATTAATTTGGAGACAGGTAAGATTGTGTCTCCTCTAAACTACTCAACACAAATGCACTTTAAAAAAAAACAAAAAATTCAAACTAATACATTTACAACCATTAAACGTTAAAGTACAAGTCCAGCTCATAATAAAGGTAGGCTTCAAAGATGTTCTGTTCACGCAAAAATCTTTCTCAGTAACAGTTTTTTGTTTGTCTATTTGTTTTCCTAATTTCTTCATTTATTTATTTTATTAAAAGATACATGTTAAAGTCCTCCTGACCCCACCAGGGATAAGGGTGTACAGAAAATGGATGGATGGATGGATGGATGTGGATGGATGGATGGATGAGGATGGATGGATGATGAATGGATGGATGGATACAATTTGAATTTGCTGCTGACTTTGAAGTAAGCAAGAGTGAAAATATGTAAAAATGCATTGATATGAATTTTTGGAGATGTTGTTCTTGATCATGACATTGTCTTCAACAACAGATACAACCAAGTCCAGAAACACGCTCTGCCACGCTGCATTTTCTCCACTCTGTCTGCTCTGATATGTTTAACCCCCCAGTACCACCCCAAGAGAACCTCAGTGAAAAAAATGAGCTTACCCGGCTGAGTGTGGGATTTCCAGGAGCATTGTCTCAGCTTTTATTCTCATTAAGCTCCTGGGAGATGATGAGCCCTTTCCTTTTCTTCTCTGCAGCACGTAGAATTCGAATTACACCCCAGCGCAGCTTTTCTTCTGGGCCCTTTTATGGATCTCAGCTTCTCCTGCAGCAGGGTGGCAGATTATTAATCAGATTCATAAATAATAAAAGATGTCAGAGAGGCCCCTGGGCACCGGGGGCCACTGCTTCTTCCACGGCGAGGAGAAGTGATGGAGGATAACGCAGAGAGAACAATATTAACACAAAGCCGGCTGGATTTATTCAAAGTGTGCTTACCGTCCACCTAAAGAGGACTCTTTATAAAAACCTGAGCCTTATTAATATTCTGCATGCAGCTCAGGACGGCTGCAGAAATTAACATGAGGCTAATCTCTCTCTTCCTCAGAGTGTTTAAGTTAATGGTGCTGCTCACCTGCTGCCGGAGAGAGAGCAGCCACTAAGTTTCTATACCAAGTGACCTTCACTGAGCTCAAATATTCTAACTTAATCTGTCTGCAGGATTTTCTTTTTTTATATTCTTTTGTCACTAGGCTTCAGTAAGAGCAAATAAAAATATCAGCAGATCTTATAATCATTCTTTAATGACACTGTAGGGAATATTTTATCTTAATCATAATCCAGTTTTAATGTTAATGATTTATTAAATCAGTTTGGTCAGACTTCTATCGACTTACATGTGTCCTAAATAGGCCAGTGGACTTATTTAGAGTATAACTATGCAGCCAAAGGCAAATGATGAATATATATTTGTTAAATATTTTACATATACAAATATAATGTGGTGAGATCAGACAAAAATCCAACATTTTGGACTATGTCAAACTCCTATATTGAGGAGATAAACTAGACATCACATTGAACACACAGTCTCTCTCCTGGAGAGATGCTTTTCACAAGGGAAATCTACACACCTGAGTTCAACTTTTACTATGACATAAGTCCTAAATTTACACCACAGTTCCAAAGGAAATGTTTTGAGCAAAAGATGTTAACTTGTTGAAATGACCCAGTCAAAGCCCAGACCTAAATGTAAGTGAGATGTGGGAACTACAGGCTAAAGTGGTTCTGTGAATACTAAATAACTTTCAGTAATTTCAGTGCTTAATAGTGGCTGGTGTTTAAACACACTCTTAATTGATTCTGTAAATGAACCTGGTTGCCTTTTTACAAACCCAGAGCCAAGTCAGACAGTTACAGTCGTAACTTAGAGCATTTCCATGTTACTGTAAATATTTCATCCAGTTAATGGATGTATTTGCCTATAAATTCAAAAATTACAGGTTGAGACACATTCAGGTGTTGACAAGTTTACTTTATAATATGAAAATCCTTTTCTGTTGCAATTCTGGTGTATTATTAAGAGATCTAACAACAGGTCTTATCTGTTACCTCCATCCCCTTTTTCATTGTTTTTGTGAAAGAGTGAGATGATGTTTAACAAAAAAGACCATATTTTTCCCATATCTGCAAAGAGATGACATAATATTACCACCTTAATTTATTGATACTATTTTCAAAAACAAGTAGCACTGATAAAGGCTTCACGCTCTAAACACAAAGTTTAGAGCGTGAGCGATATTAAAAGACAAAGTGTTTAAGAACTAAGCAGGAAGAGGCCTTCATGTGTTTAATGGAAAATAATGAGTTTTAAGTGCATCTCTACAGAATGTATTGAATTTGTAAACTTTGTGTCAGTGACACAAAAATAATGTGTTTCTGGTGCTAATCAGATATTTTTATTGTTGGGGAGCAGTTTCTTTCTTTGGTGGCTTTCAATTTTAAATTAAACAGCTCAAAGGTAAATAAAGGAGATTCAAACATGACATTCACAATTTTTTGATTGGCTGTTGTTCCATTTGAGTTCTTTCCTCTTGTCCAGGTCCAAATTTGTGTCGGAACAGAAACAACTTTCGATTTGAGCTCCAAAACTTTCAGCATTGGAATCACATAACATTGAGGTTAAATGCACTATCGCTGGTTTCACATTGGAACCAATTAAATGGAAAAAATGCTATGGTTCACATGCATTTCTCAGATTGTACATACACAATTTCTCTAAGAAGTCTTGAGTCTGGTCCGAGGATTCCTCCTTGTGGCATGGGTCTGAAACACTTCCCCTTGGGTTCTTGTTCTCCTTCAGCAGTATCTTATTTACAGCAGATTCTCAGCCTTGATGTCGACATTTTATGCCCCAAGTTTAATAAGGAGAAAATTAACTTTATTTAACCACCCAAGACATTTATACACAATGCAACCTTCACCTTCTGTCCAGTAATTTAAGTAGATGGTGAACTCTGAACTAGCGCCACCTCTAAGGTCAAGGCAACTTATCTGGCTGTGACCAGCTCCCTGAGCCCCCTGAATGTTTAGGGAGGGAGGGGTGAATGAGTTGGCATAAAAGGGGCCAAACACAGGGGCCCTAAAAGTGGCAATTTATGGTAATGAGAAGTGATCTTTCCTCGTGGACGTGATAACCTCGACGTTAATCCTCCCTTCTCGACCTTTCGATGCCCTCCTGTTCGACACTTTTATTACAGTTTAATCACTGCCCTCAAAGAGGAGGTGAACACACTGAAGTAAAAGCACACATTTGCATGTGATGCCTCAGACATTGTGTTTTTAATACCAATTGATGTAATTTCCCATATTTATTTATAAGTGGTTTGATTTTTTTTTTCATTGTTTTGACAGGTTATTTAAATTAAGGGGGTGGGGGGGTTCAGGTGGGGGACTATTTTAAGTAACTGAGAAGGAAGAACATTATTTGAGAGGTAAGAAAGAGTGACACAATTTAATGTTTACCTCGATCTTTTAAAAAAAAATATATATATATATATATATTGTAAGAACAACAACTAGAACCTAAAAGTTCTCTGAACGCTCTCAGAAAGATTATGATTTTTCTGCGAAGGACATGGATTGTAATCATTGACAATAAAACAATGATACAACTATTCATGGATTTCTTTTCTTTAATTTCAGTCATGACATTTAAAGGGGCATAAGTCCAAATTTGCCATAAACCACAGAGACAGCATTGGTACTTACTGCCTTAGACGAACAATTTAAGGCTCCCACATTCTCTGGCTTTATGTTGGACACAGACTCTGCACACACTGTTTGGGGATATTTGGGATTTGGAGAGTACAGACTGCATGCCTTCATTTCCCACAATCTGAATGGAGCAGATTTGATGAGCTAGTTGTTTGCCTAGCCCCATTTCTCTGCACACCTGTTAGTGCAGGACATGGTGTCAGTCTGGCTGATGCGTGTCCTTGCGACTGGTCATGGTGACTCTCAATCTTATCAGCTCCATATTGCATAAAAACAGTTCAATGTGAACACTACTTCCCACTGAGCTGTTTACTGTGCGACATTGAATACAAGTTAATTTAACATCTACCTTTATATCTGGCAGACGTTCACTGAGTCCACATGGAGTCCCCTTTCAATATGTGGGAACCTCCATGTAAGGACGTATGACCAACCATGTGGGGGCCATTAGGCTGTTGAAGGTAGTGTGTGAACTTTCCACCAACAATATCAATGGAGCTTTGTTTAAATTCCAAAGTAGAGTGGCTGATCATGTTTAAACACAACAGAGTACCCATTTTCTAATGGCTACTTCTAGGAAGATAATTTCAATCATCTCAAACTCTTTCAGCATATTCCAATGTAAGTACAGCACCTTTATGTTGTCAGTGAAACAGTAAATCTGCATCTCGACCTGAACATACACCCCACTCTGATCTACTTATGACCACTAAAGCACATCCGTGTGTCTCCGTTGTTGATGCTATATCGACTCTGCTTTATCAGAGAGGAGCTCAGATGAAGGCAAGAGCACAATTTTCACATATGTTTGCATCATTGCACACGACGATGAAGTTGCATGTATGTTGCATCATGAACCTAAAGATTTCCATCAAACAAGGAGCCTTGTTTCCTCTCCATGGGCAAAAAACATACAGAAGTGGAAATGAGTGGAAAACGCAACTGACAAACGATGAAAGCTGAATTAATGTAAGACATTAAGATATTTTAAGGGTTGTGAGCCGTGTTTTTTATTGACGAACATTTTCTCATTCTGTTTTTGTCATTTCATTTTCTTTTTTATTGTAAGAATCCCTTTTGATTTTCTCATTCTGTCTGACAACATCTAAACACATTTGTTTTGGTAAACCTTCACATTTTTTGATCAAATTGCTTTTTTTTGTTTAGAAACTGGTCTCATTAAAAGGCATTTATTCTGATACAATGGAGATCACAGTAAATGTTTAAAGCACCTTTAAGTTATGACTTAAGACAAATTCTGAGGCAACACAATGCATGAAAGCCATTGCTCCACCTCTCATATTTACACTCCTTTTGGTAGGTTTGTTACTTACCAATGCAAACAAGTTTCATATTTTAAGTAGTTCTACTGCTGCTCTAGTGGAAAACTGAAAGTAACATAGATGGAGAAAAGCATAGGGTCACATCGGCATTTTTAATGATTTCCCATTGACGACATTTTGTTCCAAAGGATGCTGTACTGCCTTTTTTTGTATCTTCAAATACTTTCCCAGCTCATCATCTGATCATTATAACCACCTACCTGTCAGTGTGTTTGTTATCCTTTTTCCTTCCAAGCAGTCCTGACCCTTTGAAGCATGACTCCATTAGACCCCTGGCAATGTGTTGTGTTGTCTGGCACCAAGACGTTAGCTGTAGAGCCTTTAAGTCCTGAAACTTATGAGGTGGATTCTCCATGGATCAAACTTGTTTGTTTAGTACATCCAACAGATGCTGGGTTGGATTGAAATCTAGCATGTTTGAAGGCTGGATCAATACCTCAGACTCAATGGTGTGCTCCTAAAATCATTTTTGAACTTTATTTTAATCTAGGGCGTGCCATGCTTTAGGCAGGGATCCCATGAGCACCTGACTTTTCCGTATCGTAGAGTTATGTTAGTTACACAAACATGATGAACTGTTGAATTCTGAATTCTGTTGGTCATGAACCTTTGTTTCATGACCAACATTTACTTCTTAAACCATCTGAGCAGCAGTGTATTGTCTGTCCCATCAGCACACCCAGGGCCAGGTTTCACTTTGGCTGCCACTCATGCCACTGATTCTTCCCCTTTTGATAGTTTCTGTGTACAAGAGGTGCAGTTTTGGAGATAATGGCATAGTCATACTTGGTGCATATATCGTCAAGTCCAAAAATGTAGAGAAAAATCTCAGTTACTCAGTTTGTCTTGCTATGTTCAAATGTGTATCTACCTTCTTTCTAGTATCTGCATCTCTTCCTCCTTTTTGGTTCATAAAACTCCTTCTTCCTTCCTCTACTACATGTGTACTCCTTTCTGTCTTTCAGTTTCCTGACCTTTTTCCAATCCAAACACCCAAACCTGATGATTTCCTTAATAGGTAATGGCTTTTCTTTGCTGAAAGTTAAAAGGAAAGGATTAAGACAGGTCTGAAAATGTCTTTGTTGGCCCAAAAGTGTCTCACGGCTTTATATCTTTAACTGAGTCTTTCTGTTTTGCCCCTTCTTCCCACCTTTGTCTAATTTCTTCAATAAGCATGATTAGTAGCGCTCCTGTTTTAACTTTCCCTGACACTTTTCCTCCTCCCATCTCTCAGGAACCCCTCTCATCATCTTTTCATTAGAGCTACCTCTGCCCCTATACATTATTCAGCCTGATTCTCAGTTTGTTCTTTATTAGACTGTCGCCAGAGTGCATTCTACAAACTCATTAAAAAACTATTAAAGCCTGATGATTTCCTCTGATAACACAGAGTAGGCTTTCGCTTTGCTCCTCTGACTGATCTTCTGACAGGACCCATTGACGGAGAACATCTGCACATTAGTGAAGACTACCCTTTAGCCTTTATATATTGTATATATAAACAAATCTTTTATTTTGATTTTCATTTTTATATATTCCTTAAATGTTGTCACTGAGAGTAAAGTGGAACCAAAGTCAAATGTCTTGTGTATCTGCACAAATTAGGGGAAACTCTAGACGACAGCAGAGCCACAAGTAGAGCTACGGGACCTCTGTGTTTAAACATGTTAGATGTGGTGGTTAATAGAACAAGGATGCTTCCTGTGAAGGTTTTCCAAGAACATTCATCTGGCCAGGAAACACTTTGGAATCTCCTATGAAGAGCAGGAGAGATGAGTGGGTTGAACGGATGGAAATAAAAAAAATGAGACATCTAAGCAGGAGCAGCGTTTGACCAATAGATTCAGATGAAACATGAAATCATACAAAACACTGGATCGGTTAGTAAGCGCAGATGTTGAACTCTTTCAAACTTTGTTCCGTATCAGAGGAAACCAGCAGGGTGACTGGGAAACTCTGGACCTAAGTCTGCTGATTGAAGCCTTTCATCCTCCTCTGTGCACACCTCCATCTAAAACGGCTTCGCTTTTATTAAACTTGTCTGTTCGAGGTTTCCTGTGCTGCCCCACACCCGCCGTGATGTCTTCAGACACTCACAATGATAAATTACATGTGTTGTGTGTTTCAGAGAACCAGAGTTTGAGCAGTTTTTTCGTCCTTATTTCCACGGGGGATAATGTCGTGTTTTCGGAGAACAGTTCCCGTGCCTCCTCTGACACGTTAATTGATGCTTTTCGTTTTCTTGTTCTCGGCTCTCTCCGGGGAGTTGCTTCTTTCCCGTGATTTGCCGTGGGAGTTTAACGGCAGCTGTGATCAGACACACAACAATCAGGCTTGTGGGGTGTCAGCTGATTTGTCAAGGCCTCGTTTCTGTTTCCTGTTAAAGACCTGAGGAGGTTGAAGGGGCTCAGCTCTGAGGTAATCTGTAGAAGAGGATGAAGAAGAGAGGAACATCCAGGTGAAGAGGTGTTCCTTTCCTTTCCTTCACTTCAAACAACTTAGATCTTTAAATGTTTGTAATTAATCCACCTGATTCCCTGATCCCTCAAACGGTGATTATTTTAATATGTTTTGCCTTTAAAAATTATTCCCAAAGCCACCTGTACTGAAACGATTATTTTGAGCTGCTGTTATTAGCTGATCAGGTAAAGTCAAATATCGTTCTTTGGATTTGTCAGAAAACTGGACATTTTTTCATCCTGTCTGTGCTTATGAGAATACAAAACTGAAATAAAACTCTTTCTTATTGTTCTGAATTAAAATGTGAGCTATTATTATTCTTCCATTTCGCCCTTCTTTGAAAAGAAGGGAAAAAAAAAGACCCCCCATATGGATCGATTGCCCATTTTCTGCAATTTTCTGTGCTGTCTCCTACAAAACATTAAAAAAAAATCAGTGCTTTTATTTTGTCAGATCAAAAGAGTCACAAAACAGGAATGAGAAAGAGGAGCAAGAAGTGGCAGAAAGTTTTTTCTATTTTTTTTTTTCCAAATTGTTCTTTGATCCATTGTGGATGGTTCTCCATTCAGACATTGTGGCTAGTGTCTCCATTCAGACATTGTGGCTAGTGTCTTTTTCAGAAGATACTGCACAATGAGGTAATAAATACCCATATAAGACATTGCTCAACCGCTATTCAATACTGTGCAAAAGTCTTGATTCGGTCCCTATTTATTTATTTCCTTACTTTGACCTTGATGTTCCAGTATTCATCTAAAGAGGTCATTTTGCTGTGTCCCAGGCTTTTTGAAGGTTTTTTTTGAGAGGTTTTGACTCAATTCCTCATCATTGTCAGAAGAACATTTTCTTAGCTTTGACATAGGGATCTTTCACTCAGAAAACCCTTGTAAACTTTACTGAGGAACCAGTGTGCGATGAGGGATCTTTCACTCAGAAAACCCTTGTAAACTTTACTGAGGAACCAGTGTGCGATGACAAAGAGCAGACACAGACACTTTAACTAAAGAGAGGTTATAACAAAAACACAAACACAGCTTGCTCCTTTTCCTTTAGTGGAATCAAAGACAAAAAACTTAATTTATTTGATATAAAATTTTGGAATAGTTCTGAAAAGTTTTTTTTTTTTTTTTCCTTGGGAAACATAATCAGATGTATATACAAAGTTCTCTGAGACATGCAAACTTTAAATTGACTATTTTTAGTGGCAAAGGAAGCTGTGACAAATATTGTTTGATCTTCTGTCAATCATCTAATAAATCGTGGAGAAATAACTGCAGTACCAAAGAGTTTTATCATTTTATGCTAGATGTCCTGTTTCTAAACTCTGACTCTGACAGAGAAAAATGATTAAATTAAAGCTGTGTGTTAGGGCACTTCTGTGGTATTTTGTGAAGATTAAAGATGTAAATGTGAGTGTATATTGTTGCCAGCAGCTGCTGCTATTTTGTGCTGCAATCTGCGAATTGTCGTCTTTGCTTGGCTTCATATTTTGTATAAGTGAATCAGATGGAAACTTGCCTTGACGGGAAATTTCCCAGCGACCGGCTGCACAAGGTACTGAGAGTAATGAGCGTCTGGTTGAGGTGTCAAATCAGAGGATTATCTCGTTTGTGGGCTTTCAGAAGTTAAGTGGCGATCTGAGAGCTCCTTCGGCTCTGCAGTCTGAACCATGACCTTTCACAGATGGAGGAGCCTCAGGTTTGACCCTCCCTCCCCACTCTTTGCTTGGAGAATGTGCCTGTCCTGGGAGCTGACATTTCCAGCACTCAGCATCAAAATGAAACAAACCTTTTAGTCTCATTCATATGTAAAATTTTATAGTAACCTTCCCATCCAAATTGAGACCACGACAGCAGATTATCTCTATGCAATCGAGGCGGCAGGTCGCCAGACTGTGGATCCATCTAATCTGTCAGAGTTAAATGAGATCCATCACAGATCTGGATAATGGCCCCTGCAGATTGTGTGCAAAAATCTGCATTAATAATTCAACTCTGATCTTTATTATTCATGAGACTGAGAGCAGAGCGGAGCTGCAGAGATCTGAGGAGGTGATGGAAGAGTCACCTTTTTTTCTGATACTGACCCTGGCCCTGCACAAGGGAGACAACATGCAGACGACAATCAAGAACTCATATTTTGAAACAAAAACAACAAACTGCAGCCGTCTTTGTGTGGCTACACAGCTGCAGGTTACTTGTGTATGCAACAAAAGCATGTAAATAAAACATTAATAGTGTGCTTAGAGAAGAACAGGCCAAACCGGCTACTAGATGCGGGGATAAAATTTGCTCTTTACATGCATCATGGCATGTGCATTAAATACATGAATTAAAATTAATAGCATAATTAATACAGAAGTAGAGTGCCCACACATTTAATGGTGTCCACTTATCAGAGACGTGAAAAGAGAAACTGGATATTGTCTCCATTAAAATCCAGAATGCTGAGGGACTTCAGGAAAGAAAAACTGGATCAAACACATTCATGTTGTGCAAACGTAAGCAGATATTGATTTGTTTTTTTAAAATAAAAACAACAGACAAAACTGGTGGAAGCTTTTACCAACCACCAGAGTACCATCAAGATTCACTCAGCTCCAAATGACAAAGTTCTTTGCTATTGTCATTGTGAAGAAATTGCATCCCCATTCAGTGGGTAAGAGCTTTTGCATGAAGTTGCCAAACAGTCCCAATTGAAAAATATATTTTTCTGACTCACTCTGAAAAAACAAAGTCATGCATTCACCAAAGAGAGCTGGTAAGACAGCTTGAATAGTTGTAATAGTTCAATGTTTTGTTTTACTTCTGTATTTTACTTTCAGGATTTGCAATGAGAGTTTTAGTACAGCCTTGTACTCTACTTGTGAATAAGGGAGACTGTGCACTGCAGTGAAAAAAAAACATTTTGTATTTACTCATGAAGAAGATTTGACTTTATGGCTGACTGGCTATATTGAGATGGGTCAACAACCAGCGGAGTCTTGTGAACTTAGTGAGCCTCACAGCGGGACTGAAAGATTTATTAAGAGGCCAGCACACCCATAACTTTCTGCAGAAACATAAGAACTAATGAGCTACTTGAATTCTCCACAACAATCCAGAAAGTGAGATGTAAGGTAATCTGATGTTCACATAAGTCGTCTGACGGTCCGTCGTGTCCAGCAGCAATGCTGCTGAAGGTAATAATCCTGGATACGTTGCATGGTCACTTTGCACACATTCAGTGAAAGCCCCATCAAACTGATGAAAAATCTTAACAGAGCCTCTCTGAAGCAGGCAGCTTTGAGTAACTTTCATCTCATTGTCTTTGGGTAAAGTGTGATCATCTCTCTCTTGTTGCCTTTGTGAGAGAAAAAAAACCCGGAAGAACTTGTAACCCAATTAAAACTTTCCAGACTTTCTGACCACAAGTGAGTAACAACAAACAACAAACTGCATCAACGCTGCTCATGGAGCTGATGAACTACCCAGGAATCTGGAGGTGGCATTAAAACATGAGCTGTGTTAACTCTGTTTTAATGTGTTCAGTTTAATCTGGATGACAGCAGCCTCTCACCTTCATCTGCCTCATGTTAAGTTTTCTCCTTAAAGTCTTGAGCAGGCAAGCCGATGCAGGCTCACGTCTGTGTTTTAAACTTTAAAAAGCCGGTGACTCTCAGAAATGTCAGGAAGTGAAAGGAGTCGCCGCTTTGAGGTTGATCGAGCCACATCTGAATTTTATGATTTCACATAAAAAAAAAAAGGAAGTGCTTGATGGAAGGTGTTGCGCATAGACAGATATTGAAGCGAGTGAGTGCGTTCTTGAAAAAAGCAAAAAAACACTTTCTTGTGAAAAAAGCTCCCTGTCACATGTGAACCTTACTTAAGCTGATTGCTTCTTTAAAGGAGCACCATCACGTGGATTCTCCTCTAACTGGGAATAATTAACAGTGCAGATCATTTTCTGAGCCACCTCTCTTCTGTCACTGGAGCCAATGGGTTCACCAGACATTCACTCACCTGTTATTTCCTTCATGGTGCCTTCAAGGACATATTTCAGTCAGATAGCATAAAAGTACTAAAATGCACCAAAACATCTTTGTCATTCCACCAAAAAATTGCTTTCACCTATGTAGCAGTCTTGTTGAAAAAATGTTCTTGCTGAGAAACGAGGCGCTTGAAGTCTGAAGCGTGTCGAGAAATCAAACCAGGGACTAATCAACAAGTAGAGATTGTGTGAGAGATGTGTGACACTCAAAAGTAGGTCTACGGCAACAAAGCAGCAGGGAAAAGTTTATTGCCCCTTTGTCTCCTATCTGGAAACGGAATTTGATCTTATTTAACTCAGCTAGACATGAAAGTAACTTTAAGTAATTTGAAGTTCATGAAACTATTATGAAATTTAAGTTGCTTTTTCATCATATTTTCAAACAGCAGTGGAAAGGTGGTGAAAAAGAAGACAAGTGAGTGATGGTGATGGTCATTAAACATTTCTCTTAAAGGGCAGTGTTATCTATTTTCCTGGCACACGGTGCCATTTTATAGCACAATCAAATAACTAACTTTTTATGAAAATGCTGTATGTAAAATACATACCTTAAAATAAATTTTATTTAAAAATTGAATGCCTTGAAATCAGTCTCTCTGCCTTTAAGAATTTCCTGCTCTTTCCAACAATGAAACTTCATCACAACAATGCTTCTCAATTATTTTAAGTGCCGGTACATACATACCAGTAGCTGCTAACATAATCAATCCTTCTTCAGCACCACCAGGAGTAAGGAGGGTATACTCCTCTCTCTTTTCATTAGAGGCTATTTATGTAGAAGTCTGAAGTGTTTTAAAATGCTGGCTCATGAACTGTAACCAATAATGTACCAGGTAAAAGACACAGTACCTTGACGTAGTATGAATGAATACCCCAGAAACATGTTTTTATATTTTGTCGTTCAATGCCCAAAAACATGAAAATGAATGATGATGAAATGATGTTTTGTTTTAATATTTTTATACAAATTAAAATATGCGAAACCCCCTTTTAGTCTGATATCCCTAAATAAAATGCAATAAATTGTGGTTACTTAATTAGTAAATAAAGCCCATGTGTGTGTGTATTTAATCTCTGGATAAATTCATATTAAAAAATGTTTGATTATGTAAAATAAGTCTCCCGGGTGACTGATAAGTCATCAGTGCTAATTTCTAATGTCACACAACTGTTAGTGAGTTTTAGCAGAAACAAATCACACTTCAAGTCCAATAGAACTTTTAATTGGGCTTTCTGCTGAATTAACTGCTGCCTCTGTGGAGAAAAGATAAATATTAAAGAACCTGCAGAATAATTAACAGACTCTGTGTTTTCAGTCCATTTTCTCTGATACAGACCTTCCTGCCTGAAAGGTCAAGCCTAACACACACAGTGGTTAATATATTTCTGACACCGTCTCCTCTCCTTGCCGTTTGTCCTCGTCCCCATCCGGTGGTATGTTTTATTTTAATCATCCTCTCTAAAAAGACCATTAGCAGCTGCTCTTTGTTGGAGCTGAAACGAAACTGAATGTGTCAGACTGAGAGGAGCATGAATTAAACATCAGTGAGGGATGGGGAGTCATGAACACCGCCCGGTCTAATAAGGCTGAGCATTAAGAGCACAGTATCTCTGTGCTGACGTGCAGACGTCTATCTCATTCCCTGAGGCAGGTGTGAGAATGAAAACAAGGGGGAAAAATTGATAAAGCTGTCGGACTGATCCCGAGTCTGGTTATTCTTTCCTTCCGATGGAAATTAAAGCTTCAAATGGTCAATGAGACACGCCGGTGGCTGCCCCAGGTGAAATATCCATGTTAAATATCACTTTTCGTCCACTTTTCTCCTTTAAATTATCTTTGATATACAGCCGAGAGAAAAAGAAAGTCTACCATCATTCAATTGTTGGGTTTAGCATAACAGGAAAAAATACAATTATCTGCTACTCACCAGGTTCTGAAACGATTTCTTTCTAACGTCAAGTGAACAAACACACACCAAATATCAATGAGGCCAAAATGTTACAGTTGAAAATAAAAGCATGCTCATACAATCACCAGTTTCCAAAACCAGATCTTCAGTGCTTAAATTAATCAGTTCAGAAGCCTCAGCTGTCGCACAGTTAGACTTAGACAGAATAATTTGGAATACAGAGCAGTTCACTGGTTGACTCAGTGGCTTTAAATTCCTCAGGTCTTGTAATTGACCATCTAACTTCACAATTTACAGATGCAAAGAGGTGTTAATAGGCTAATATTTTCCAAACTTGGTGCTATGTTGAGTGGGTAGACATCTACATTGATGTAGGACTTCCTACTAGAAACCTTGAAGCTTATTCAGATCATTTGAATCTACTTTACGAACGGGATAACCTGTTATGGTTTTATTGCCTCTCCATTTTGTTTCATTGTTGAGAATGGTGTCATAACAAATTGTAAGCATTTAACACTGTAGCATACACAATTTCTTCACCACATAAACCAGCCTGCAAACGATTGCCTCAGCTCTCACACATCTTACATACAGTACAAGCAACACTGCTACAAATTCCTTACAGTTTCGACTGAAATGTCACAGCTTTGATCCAATAATAACATCCCTTAATCTCACATTACACTCTGCAGACACTTTATTCACTCGGGACGTGGGATAGTTCAAACTTAAAGTGACACATGTGCAATCCCCCTGCTGTCAGACTAATTTAGCTGATAATTATCTTGACACTTAGGGGATTTATTAAGTATTGAATTTTTCTTCTTAGATCATCAGTTGATACTTTAAAATAAAGAAAATGAAATAAGCCAAACAGGAGGTAATTTCATGACAAAGTATAGAGTCGTGACTGATCTTGAGTGTATGTAGACGATCCACCTTGGTAGCATCTCAAATAGGATGTAGCTCATAACTATAAGACATGACTTAATATCGCACAAAATGCCTACATTTTATCCCATGTTGTCACATGTTACGAGCATTTTAAAAAGGACACTGTACAAGGCAAGATTAAAAAAAAAAACAGTGTAACAGCAATTAAAGTAAAACTGGTATATTTGCTTTACATAGAAGAGGCTTTTTCCTTCAAACATTGTAAATTCAATATTTTCCTGTCGTTTTCTAATTGTCCTAAGTTCAACCTAAATATTTAACAAGTTAACTGGGGCTTGCAGGGTTTGAGATGGGGCTCTAAGGCTTTTTTTTTGTTGTTGTTTTTCTGAGCGTAGCAGACTCTGGCCTTGGGGTGAATTTACTGTAACAGCCATTCATCACAAGATTGGCAGCTATCTCTCATATTTTCCACTTAGTAATCTTTCTCCTTCTGTATTAGAAATGGTTTGGGAATGGCCCTTTTAAACCTGGATGGGCAGCAGCTGTTGGTTTTCTAAGGTCACGGTTGTTTTCTTTCTAACTCGGTGTTGTGTTATCATAGACTGACGTGCAGCAAACTACCAAAACTTCTTTTATAGTGGTGCTCACATTCTGATGATGATCAGATAGTCATTGCATTTGATTAGCAGTAGCTGACTGCTATTTTTTTTGTTTCACTTTACCTTATTTAATAAATGACAGTGTGGATATTAGAACAGATGGAAAAATATATTTAGAACCTGATAAATGTCATAAGGTGTGGTGGGTGGTGGTGAGGAGAGACGCAGAGACCCAGGTAATGATGAAGATGATGAAGAGTTAATGATGAAGATGCTTAAACAGTCCAAAACCAGGCGGCACGGCAGAGAAGTTAGCACACACTCAAAAGAGAGCTAAGCTAACCAGGACAACACAGTGGAGAGCAGAGAACGTTCATAGACCAAGACGACAACTGACATAGACGTACGTTAGACAATGTTAAACATTAGACAAGGACCCGACGAGGAACACTTCTTCTTCTTCTTCTTCTTCTGATTTTATTGGCGGGTGACATCTAAGGTTAAGATGTATTATCACCATCTATGCTGGAGTGTGGACCAGAGTATTTCCCTTTGATCTAAATTCTCGTAAATAATCCTGTTTCCTTCAAAAATCTAATAAGTGCTTTATTTATTTTATGTTTATTTAATATCTTATTTAATTTTAATGTCTCTATATCATATTTCATAATTTCTTGTCTTAGCTTCTCTCTACTTGCTGCATACTTTTCACAATGAATTATTACATGTTCTACTGTTTCCATATCCATACCACACTCACAACTACCTGTTGATGTTTACCAAATGTAATGTATTATTTAATCCAGTATGTCCAATTCTCAATTTTGTCATCACTACTTGTTCTCTTCGATTTTCTCCAATAATTTCCATATTTCCTACTTTCCTTCGTATATTAAATAAGTGACGACCTTTAGTTCCCATAATTGTTGCCACTCAGACTTAATTTTTCTCCTAACAATTGATTTTATTTCAGATTTACAATATGCTATTTCCATAATTTCTTTTTGTGACAACACAGACAACAGGTGTAAATACACAGGGAGAGTAATCACAGGAACAAGACACAGCTGGGATCAATCAACAGGGGAAGACACAGAGACTCACAGTCAGAAACTGAACACAGAAAACCCTAAAAATAAATAAAACAGAAACACGATCATGACAGTCAATCCCAGATGAAATTTTAATATCCTTTAATAACCACAAATCTGCAACTTTTTTTTTTTACTGATAATAACAAAGAAGAAAATGTTTCTTGAATGAATACAAAATATGCAAGAAATCTTTTTCACAGTTGCTTTGTCAGAACAGCTTGGTTACTGTTAAGATTTATCCGGCATCATAAGGGTTTCCTGAAGTTGGCAGCCATCTGGGAAATCCTTCAGACATTCATCATCTGCAGATCATTGCCTAAGATGAAAACAGACATCATCACTGAGGAGATTCTGAAATATTCCAATTTGTGAAAGCTATGAGATGAGCATGTGATCTGAGACTGGATGGTTTTATGTTGTGATGTGGCTAAAATATGAATAGATGCTCCAATTCTGGCTTGTTTACTTGTGCTCACAATCAAAAAATTGTGTAAATGATATTTACCTGGGATTAGTATTTCACTTCAGTGCTTCGATTGCTGTTCTCCTAATGTTTGCTTTGAGAAAAACGAGGATCTTTTCCTAACAAACTCTGATTCCACATATTACCAACCGCGTTGTTGACAATGGACTTCGGCTCAAATGCTGAAATATCTCAGGTGATGCACTTTGTTTTTTCTGACATATTTTTTCTTTCTCTTATACATATGTTGCATGTCACATCACTTCCTTCTTCTTCCTTCTTCAAACAGCTGTGACTCTTTGGGGATGAAAAGTAGACAATGCAGTTCAAATGGGAGCCCAATGCACATTCTAGGCTGTTTAAAGTTAAATAAATTCAAAATTTGTAAGTTTTATATGTTCAAATATCATGGCAGACAAGGCAAATAAATAGCTTGTACTCGCTGATCTGCAAGGTAATATAGTAAAACATTATGGAAAAGGGACCTCCAGTTTAGGCATATTTTTTTTCTCAATTATTTCAAGGTTTGTCTGTATACTGTTGAAAATCAATGAACAGAGTGAAGTCTCATTATTGCATAATTTGCCTCCAACTGCATCCAATCAACTAAAACTCACAAAACACATTTAATTGGGTACTTTATGCTTCTATTGCACCGTGATACTGTATAAGTTATATTCATTTCTGTTCAAACTGTGTAGGGTCTAGTTACCCTCAAAATGTGACATGTGAGCTTCTCACTGTCTAAGCATCCTTTAATCCATCACTTGTCCTCTGTGTCTCCTTGTTCTGATTTCTGTTTTGTTTTACAAGCTGTTTTACCCAGAATTTAGCTGCTATGTGTTCATTTGTTTTACTACCTGATCTCAAATCACACCGACTCTTTATTTGCTAAACCACTTCCAGCCAAATGCAAATTTTTACAACCAGGTTTCCTTTGTTTCTTGAGAGATATATATTATTTGAACAGCTTGTTTCCCCTCATGTAAAAAACCTGTTTCCTGCTTTCTCGCTTCAAAGTTTTAGATTTAAAGGATTTCTGCTCTGCACCTTGTTTACTCGTAGCTTTTTGAGCAAAACAAAAAACTATATTTGCATCCTGCTTTGTTGACGACTGCCTGTGACCCTGAACACTTTTAATTACCTTTTACATCCACCTCTAAAAATAATGCAATTAATCTGCTGAAGAAGGTGGAATAAAAATGTAATAAAAGCTATCTGACACTTTGTCTTGGTCTGTCAGATAAAGTAATGAAAAATGAATTGCGGTTTGTGGTTTTAAAGTGAGTAATACTGTCGACTTGTACTGTAAATGTCAGCTATAAGTGATCACACATGAGGTTCATCTAAATATCCTCCGAACGTTTCTATGATTTGTGTAATCCCTTCATGCATGGATGTGCATAACAGCATTTAAACTTACACATACTTTATTTTGTCCAACAGAAGCAGCTGAAAAAAACTATCACTGCGGAGGAGGACATTCCTCTTCACCTGCTGTAAGATCTTCAGGTTCAGGTGTTTTTATATCTGTGGGTTTAAACGATGGACAGGAAGCTTCTTCTACATGTGAGTTTCAGTAACTGTGTCGTCATTACAATCATATCCCCTGTAAATATGCATCTTCCAAACAAAGTCTCACTCAGACTGCCCAGATGAATTATGGATTCTGTCCCAACCTCTTCGTCATCCTCCTCCTCTTTTACGCTACCTTTTTTTAAAGAGTGCGGCTGCCTTTCCTCGTACAGATGAATCACAGTGCTTCGCTGCCATCAAGTGGCTGCAGATTGTTTGTTTCTACACCTTTAAGCAGGTAACTAAGCTTCACATCAGACCTTCAGGTCAGATTTATGTGATATTGTTCAGTGGGTGACACTTACATACAGAGTGAAAAGGCAAAATAGAAGAAGAAAGTTTGTTTTAATGTTATATCTTAAACAATGACACTTTGGGATTTTCAAACGCATTTTCTGCCACCTCTCATTTTATTGTTGACTATAAACTGGCTGTTCTGCAGCAGCAGTGAAGATGAACAGATTCTCACTGATTCATAGACATTATATGCCAAAGTAGTGCAGTAGCTTTAATACAGGTTATGGATACAGACTGAATGCATCGTGTTTTTTCACATTTTTGTACCAGTGAAATAAGATCAACAGGTATGTTTTCCTGTAACCTAAAGCCATACAACAGGCTTTTCTATACAACCAACTTTATTTATGGATCATCACCTATAGAACAGCATGTTGTGGTGTATTATTTTGTTGTTGTTCTATTGTGAAATGTGTTTTAATCAGGATATAATCCACCCTGCTCCAAACAATATCTCTTTCCCTCATGCTCTGGTGATATCAGCAATAAAGTATAACTGATCATCGCTCTTTTGAGTTTATCAGTTTGTGATTGTTTTTCTTCTTTATACAGATTTAATCAAATGTTCAGATTTGAGAAAAAAAAATTCTCTCTCAAGGTTTGTTGACATGTATTCCATTTATTCAAGGCAGCTTTTGTGTTCCAGTTTTGTGTCTCTCGCAATGTCATAGATATAAAGTTGAATTAGAATTTGTCTTGCTTCAGTGTACTTTTGAAGGTCTCTGTGCACATTGAATCAAAATTACCCCTGTCCATTCAGCCACTTTCTTTGTTGCAATCTAACTTTAATGAACAATGTATTCTGCCACTGATCACTTGGGATGCTGTATAGTTTTGCTTAATTTAACAACCTCTCTACATTACTGGGTTATGAAGCACAGTATTAGCTTGACTTGGACTCCAATGGTTGCAGATCACATTCCTATAGGATCCCAAGACACTTCCAAGAAATAGATATTCCCTTCAGTGATCTTTGATTCTGAGTTATACCTACGAGTGTAATATGTATTATGTGGTGCGGAAAGTCTTGAAATGAAGGCATCCTGCTGATGGAGCAGCAGCTCTAATTTGAACTCTCCCTGAATATCAGAGCTCTTCACTTTATGTTTTAAGGCAGAGCCCTGCAACCTTACAGCGGAAACACTTTTTAGCAGCTTGCTCTTTGACTCATGATCCATGTCTGATCGCAGTATGTGAGGGTTACAAACAGATGGAACAAAAAGTGAAAAGCTCCTCCTTACGGCTAAGCTCCCTGTTGCCCATGACAGGAGCAATGTGAGTGATAGTAGGATGGATGAGGGTTCCATCTGCTGAACTGAACAGACCTAGATGACATAAAGGAGAGCAGTCCAACAAGCCACAGTGGGGCAGAATAATAAACTCACAGCATTCAGATTTGTTGCGCTTCTGTGAGAACGCAGATTTATTTTACTTCTTGCATAATATTCTTAATGTTTGATTTTGATTAATTCATCCAAAAACAGACAAAAGATATGAAAACATAAGTCGCAAATAGTGAGTACTAATCATAGTATAACATACTTTGATTATTATGAAACCTTTATAAGTTGTAAGATTTAAATTAGACTCTGTGGATGTTTTCTGATTCTTAATATTCTCAGAGGGAAGCTGAGAACTTATCCTTATATTTTCTTTGGATTTTCTGTAATAATTATGTGAGGAAGCATTTAAAATTCTATTTTTCTTACTATAGATTTAAGACCAGAAGGGGGCAGTGTAGTCCAACCTTGCAGGAAAAACGTGCTTCTAAAGACTTAAGGCCTCGAAACATGAGATGTTTTCTGAGGTGTTTTTAATGAATTTTTGCAGTTCCTGTTTCAAAGTCTTCTCCTTAGCTTCCATTTTTCTCTTTGTCATCTGTCTCTGCGCCTCTGCGGCTGCTGACAGGACATTAGAATATGATTTCAGGCTACTTCATTTGTTTTTATATTTATTTTCCTCCTCCTGCGCAGCTGTAAACATAAATCACATCGAGCAAAGCCCAGAACTCATATAAACGTCAGAACAGACAGCGAAGCTCATAAACCTCTAATTTGATCTTTATTCATCTGGGACAAGGCGTGAATAAAAGCTCACCTAGTAAATCATAATTTTCTGCTTTCTGTCAACACTGCAGCTCGTTAGGGCTGCGCCACTCCTGATTGGCTGCTTCACCTCCCAACCTCATTTAGTGTAAAAACTCAAACATTACAGACGCTCCTGCTGGATAATCATAATTGATGACTCTCTTGGTGCGTTTAAAAAATCATTTACGATTCGATCTATCAAACTTTTCTTTAAACGGATAAAAAAGCTACTAAATTATCTCTGCAGTGCTCATTTCTTCCCAAACTGTTACAGAAGCAGCTTGTTCAGGTTAAAACAATGGGCCATGAAAAGCTGGAGAATGATACAAGGTAGCTGAGTTCACTGATGAAAACATAAATAAGTTAGTTGCTTGGACAGTACCCTGTTTTCCTTGATATACTATGAGGGGGTAATAAACAAATATTAATACTGGTTCAGTCATTCACTGTTCTACTGTCCCACATTGCCACTGAGATCCATTTTTAATTCCCCAATGTTCAGAAGTGGTAGCAACTAATTACACTTTACTCAATTACATTAATTAGCCTTTAGAAATAAAGAAAAAAATAACTTTTACATACTACACCGTACATTACGTTCTTACTTGAATAATAATATCATGAAAGTGCTCCTACTTGCTCTGCTTACGTTGCCTGACAAACACATCTGTCAAACCAAAGCCAAAACCATTAATCAAAAACTTTCTTTGTCTATGGGAAACTAAAACTTTCTGCTCTGTTAACTTATTCTGAATTATTTTGGCAGTAGTTCCTCCATTTCCATCCACTTTTTTCAAGTTGAGCATTCTAGATTTAAAAATGAAAGTATGCCACCTCTATCAATGTCAGCTGTCATTGCTTGAAGTTGCCAGGAGAACTGCATGGTCTGCTAAAAAGTATCGATGAACTCGTGAGGTTCTCAATCTACAGGTCATACTCAATGTGATTGAGATCCTTTCCAGGAGTCCCACAAAGACTTAAATAAGACCTGGAGGAGTTCAAATTTTACTGGGAACAAGCACAACTTGGTGTCCAGTGGAGCTTCTACTTTGGTGAAATAGGTACGGTGGCCCCAGTACGCTATATTTCAGTAGCACCTCTAACAGCAAGAGCAACTGTACCAGTCGTATTTGAGATCCTGAATAAAAGTGGTTGAATTGATGTCCCACTACAGAGCCTGGTTTTGCCTTGGAGACAGGGTGAGCAGTTCACCCTATCGCAGCTCTGAGTAGAGTGACTGCTCCTCTGCATCGTCACTAGAGATGATTTAATGCCTTCTGGGGGCATTTCTTTGGAGGTTTTAAGAGCACATCAGACTGAAGAGACACGAGGACAGATCCAGAACTTAATGGGGAGACTGTATCTGTATTTCTCACCCAGGAACATCTGAGATTCTCCAAGAGGAGGAGGAATTTGTCACTTAGTAGATGGATATACCCAAACGTGTTGTGTTATTATCACGTTTGATGGTGCTTTTTTTTTGTCACTTTGCAAGTACAAACTGAAGCCATCACCGGAAAATTTAAATATAATGGGACACAACTGCAACTCAGGTTGTTTCTGGAGGAGCTGCAGCAAGGTTTTGAAGATACTTTTGAAGTAACTGTTCCATATTTTTGGTCTTCATAGACAGTCAAGAAGAAAAATAAAGACATTGTTAAAAGTAATCTTTAAGAAGTTCTGCTTACTTTTTACCTCAAGACATGTAGAGAAAACAGCAAACACGTGAAAGAGAGAGCTATGGTAAAATGAGACAGTTTTTAAAACTTTTGACTTATGTGCAAAAGATTTTAATTGAGAAGAAAGATACCACTGCTTATCATCCTGAACATAACCACCTCTTCAAAATTTCTCATACGTATTATTTATTGTGACAATTATTAATCCCATTTACACTTTCCTTACAATAGAACTGAACTGCAAAGAAAAATGGGCAAAAATGTCAGCTTTTAAATATGCAAAGCCATACACTAGAAAACTTGCAGCCGCAATTACAGTAAAAGATTGTTGGACAAAGTGTTGGCAGGGGGATTATTAGCGCACAAATGCATCCAACTCCACATTTATTCTAGCTAGTGAGAAAACAAAAATCATAATCATTCATCATTTTCCTTTTAGTTCGCAGTTATGTACAAGACTATGTTTAACAAAAAGTCCATGAAAATTGAATTTCAATGTGAAAAATTATAGAAGTATGGATACGTAATTACACTTTTTGGCAGCTAGAAAGATGAACACAACTAACCACATATGTTTTATGCCCAGTGGTATGAATGCAAAACTCAATATATGCCTTCCCCAAACTCTGTAATCAGCTAGCTGAGTATGAGGGAATCATAACAGAAAATGTTATGTTTCCCTGCTTATACGGTAATTATTTGTTCGAGAATAGGAGCTAATTGTTTGTCTGTGAAATTGAAATCAAGCAGGAGCCTCAGCATCACATTATGATCACCTCACAACTTCAGCTAGGAAAAAATAAGCTACATCTTAGGGAAATTGAAATCAGAGGTAAACTAAGCTAAAGAAAATTGTATCGATTAATCATTTTCTTTCTTCAGAATGAAACGGTACCCCGGCTTTATTAGTTCCTGTCGTTTCATAGTTTTCCTCTCCTTTGGTAAATAATGGATTGTGACAAATTATTTTTCCTTTTAGAATTATTAAAGTAGTTATCAATTCAATTTGAAATTCATTAGATTTTGATTGATGGCACCAGATCACAGTGGTGTTATTGCAAAGATCAATCAGATTTTGACTCTCAGAATATTTCAGAACGGATATGTCGCTGTTCATCTTCCTCTCCTCCGTTTCTCAGAATCCCTGGTGTGACTCCTCTGATTGCGCCCATGAAAGTGAAAACATCCAAGCGTTATCTGATCAGAAGCATCTTATAATTACATGACATGATTTCTGGTCGTGTGATCTAACCATCTCTACGGATCAGCTGCAAATATCTCATTAAAAATACAAAATAATCGCATTTATAATTTCCTTCCTCTGTCTATGCTATATACTCTCATACTTGAGAGTCCTGATCTGTGATTTATGGAGCTTTACTGACACCTTCTGGTTAAATGGAGGAACTACAAATTGAATGGAAAGTGGAGCGGCAGGACAGAGCACTCGACAAATTCCCCCCCCCCCCCCCCCCCCCCCCCCCCCCCCCAAAAAAAAAAACATAACCTGGATTAGAATAGACAGAATTTAACTTCCAGGGCAGAATGTTTTACAGCTAATTTTAAGAGGGACTTTGCAAAATAGTTCAAAGAAAATGTGTATTGATTATTTGTTGTGAGTCATTTTATTGGACTTTAATTGTTTTGGGGGGTTTTTAACAGAGAAAATGTATTTGCAAAGAAAATAATATTGTTCTGTTTTAAAGATTTGTGGGGAAACTATTTATTATACTTCACTCTTTATCTATATGAGCTGTCATACTGTCTGCTCATAACAATGACTGACTGTGTCCGCGTCTTGGAGCAGATAAGAAAGTGTTTCTGGTGTTGCTCAGTTTCAAATTCATGCAGACATAAATCTGTTTCACCACAGCAAATGTCAACAAATAGCACAAGAAGCACATTAGATTCCAGTGGAATGTTTATTTTGCATTCAGGAAATATAATCATGAGGGGCTTCAAATTATTGTCGACTCTTTTTTTATTGTGTTCTCTGTTATGAGAAAATCTTATAATTTTTCGATATCTTCTGCATACCGTCCAATTTCATATTCATTTATTTAAAATAGTAGGCAACATTTAAGTTAAACTAAAATGTGTTAGCCTTCTTAAAGCTCAATAAAAATATTTAAATGTTTATTTACATTTTAATCAAACTGTTACATGTTTTTATACTATACTCATAAATTTATAGCTGCCTCCTGCTCTGACTGAAGGACTATTTTTGATTCAATTAAATTACTTAAATTCATATTGTTGAAATAATTACAAAAAAATCAGTAACTGAATTGTTCTTAAGTTCATACATTCACTCTGTATCAGTTGATTTGTTCATCCATGAACTTTATTTATTTTGTTGACACAAGAGGTCTCAATTTCAAGTAACACCTGGTTTTATTATTAGCAAAAAGCAGAATGAATTTTGGTGAAATAAGATCTTTAGTCAGCAATTTGTAAATGAAATTAAAATATTACTGATCTCTTATCAGTCTGTAGATTGAATCTAAAAATTGTGCTTCGTACATAAAATGTTAGGATCATCAAACAACCACAGGATGAAGTGTCATCGGCATGGCCGCAAGAAAAATATGATTTATAGTAGCTGGTGAATGATGGATTTATTATAAAATGTAAAATACACCCCGAAATGTGTATTTCCAGACAAATGTCACACAGTTTCATTAGGAAAATTATTAAATTACATAGAGAGCCACAAAACAGTACAAGGGTGTTGGGATAAAAATGATAAAATATTTGTGGGATTTAATTTATTCATTTAAAAAAATATGCAACAAATATATAAATGATACAAATCAAATTTAGACAAGTAGATAAAAATCCTATCTATGTTTTCATTTCTATTATACCTTATTTCTTTATTTATGCATCTTTATGCACTTATATTTCTTTCTTCTTTATCTTTAGATTTCCTTATTTCTTAATTTTCATAACCATCATCGCCCTGGAAAAATTAAGCCTTCGCTAAATAAAAACATTTTTTTTCTTTTAATTCTTTAGGATACAATGTTTTATTTGATCAGTTCATCATTTACATCTTATTCTGTTTTCTGATGAAAACAACAAGATCAACTTTTTAAAAAATAATAATGTAAATCGAATAATAAATATATACTTTTAGATGAAAATATCTAGAAGAAGAAAGAAAGAAAGAAAATTTTTCTGGTATATTTTTATATTTAAACCAGCTATTTTTTTTCTGGTATATTTTTATATTTAAAGGATCAGCTTTTTTTTTTTTTTAAACCAGAATGTGACCTGGAACCGTAAAGAAAAGCTGTTCATCCTTTTGAGTTTAACGAAATTATGTAAAAATGTGCAACTGTTCTGAGTTTTGCCTGGAAGTTTCCTGACGGCTACGGAGACGATGCTGCATTTCTGAATAAAAGGTTGGTGTTCAACAAAGTGGCACAATTTAATTTGAAGTGCAAGGCTGCGATGTGCCCATTAATGAAAGCTCTCAGCTTTAAGTTCTGTCTACTTTATATTCACAAAGAGAAACGAGCGAGGCAGCCATCGTGGCGACATGCAAATACACTGATCTGTCTAATACGAGCTGCACCCAATCAGACGGACGGAGACTTTGACAAGCAGAACAAATGCCCTGCGAGCATAAACACGTGCAGGTCAGGAGGAAGAAGAATTCAGCTTTCTTTATCCTCTTTGCAACAGACATTCTGCATGTTCGCTTACTGTTAAATTACTCATCTGAGATTAGAGACGGCTTAAGGAAGAAAAGTTTTCCCTCAAAAGTTGATAAAGCTTTGCAATCTTATGTCGACTGAACATATGCAAAGATACATGTTAAGGAAGTTTGTTAAAGCCCTGCAAACTTTCCAGCTCTGATAAAGTTTCTTTCTGAAAGAGAATGAATTCAAATTCATGTAAAAAGTTGTGCAAAATAGGGCGAAAACATGGTGTTGTTTAACAATACAGCAAACTTCCAATTAACATGTCATTGCATCGGCAGAAATGTTGTGTTACAGAACGGAACATAAAAGTACAAATGAATAACGGACAAACCCAACAAATGCTTACTGATAGCAGGCTGTTTAGTGTTTTCTTTTCTTTTCCATACAGAGAGTTAAAAAGGTCAGACTAAGAAGATGGCATATTAGGTGAAACATAGCAACTTCACTTATGTTAAGAATCAGCTCTGTTGGCAAAGTTTAGACACATAAATTAGAGACTGGAAATGGAAAATATAGTGCATATGTGTATGTACACCCAATATTTGTTTAACATGGAAGTTAAAATAAGCTAAATCAAGCTCCCAGGCTGAGGCGAGATAAAAAATGGTTTGAATAAACAACTATCACTCCCCCATCCGATTCCTCCTTACAGCAAACCCTCCATCATTAACCATGTCTGCTGTCCCTAGGTAACTCGGCTCCTCTCAGGCTGTATGGTTCTTCCTTGCTTTCCTTCAGAGGATTCCTTGCCGTTCACAAGCCCATTCACAGAGCCACTCTTCAACACCAGCAGTACAAGTGAAAAACAAAATCAATCTGATCAAGGAATCTGAAGGTCCAAAGGTATCAGCTGCAGACCACGGAGGAGCTATGCAGATAGGCCATAGTAAGGTACATAGGCAACATGAGCCTTTACCTTTAAGAAGGTACCATGCCATGCCATACCTTTGCATTGGTCCTGCATTGTAGCAGCACCAACTAGCGCACATATGAAGGACATCAACAACAACAAGCCAGTACCACTGATCTTGTATCTGGTAAACACCTTAGAACATCCAACCCAAGAAACAGTAAAACTTTGAAGGGAAAAAGAAATGGAAGATATTAGAAATTTTTGGTTGGATTGTGAAGGTTGGTTCTATAAAATTAGATCCAGAAAAAAAATGGAGAAATGAGAAGTACAAGGAGAAAAAGGAGAGAAAACGCAACCTTCTCATCTCAGATTTGGGCAACACCCTTTATTTTACTTTAGGGGAACATTGCAGTAGTAAGTGTAAATACTGAGGAGTTGATGAGGCAATGGAACATGTGGCACTGTTAAAATTAAGAGGAACAAAGAAAGCAATTGATTCAAAATGCAAATAGACTTAAAGTTAAGCTTTTGTTGATTTATTTCACAATAGATTGAAAAGTAAAAATGCATCAGATAATATTTTGTGAACTTAAATGATCAAAGCTATAATATAACACATAATTTAATCCTTGAGTGAAAGTCTGGTCCGCACTCCAAACCAGTCGGTGGCGGTAATTCACCAATTTCGTTGATACCAACCACCAAAAAACGTCGAGGACGAAGCAGAAGATTACATGGGATCGGCAGTAACATGGAGTCAGGCTCTCTTCCGCGGTTTATGCTGGAAGTTTTTCTGGTGAATTGTTGTCTCGGTTTGGTTTCTTCTCTGTACTTTCACATGACAGAAGGAGAGCAAAAGTGTTTCATCGAGGAAATCCCAGCAGACACGGTTGTTGTCGGTGAGTTAATCACAAAAACGTTCAGCAACGTCAATTAGTAAACCTTAAAAAAAAATCGCTAACAACTAAAACTTACACACTTTCTCAAAATGCCAACAGCTATCTTTTGTCTATAGAATTGTTCACGTGTGGAAATGATAACAAAAAAAAACATTGATGAATGTGAAGTTTGTAAACGGCTTTTTATGATGATCGAAACGTCAATTTTTTTAGTTTCAGGGGAATTGAGTCATTTCCTGCATTCTAAAGTCATATGACAAAGAGGAGACGTTTCCGTCAACAAACATCTACAGCTGTTGTGCTCATGGACATAATATAAAGATATATTATAGACATATATATCATGTCTATGGTTGTGCTGACTAGCAAAAGAGTTACGGTACAAAAACTTAGTTGATTACAGATTATATAAGTAATGTTCTTCATCTTAATATTTAATTAGTCATTTTATGAAATGTAAGATTACAGATTTCATATATACATAGTGTATATGTGTATCAGTGATTCTTGAAAATAGGGACAAAATGGGTTTTAATTTTCCCATATGTTTTTTTATTTCTCAACTTTATATATACAAATATGTCAAATAATGTTTTGAAAATGTAAATGTAAATGGCTTTATATATATGTATACATATATACTGTATATATATATATATATATATATGTGTATATATATACATATATATATATATATATATATACTGTATGTATACATATACAAACGGACAACAACAAAGAAACAAACAAAAAAAAACTAAACAGATTTTTCTGGCTCTGCCGTGTTTTCACGTTCTTCGTGTTGTATTGCGTAGACGTCCTCTTGTGCAACAATCTTAGGAGATGGGTCCCGCCTCCCCACCGTGACCCTCAGTAGATGAACAAATGGCTACCAACACCAGGTGGCTGGACTCTGAATTAACATCTTAAAAAAAGTTTTACTGTTCTGAAGAACAAAACAGTTATTTAGTCTACATGATAGAACATGTAAGCCAGGGCAACACAGAGACAGACTGGACAAACAATCATGCAGGCACACACTCACACCTAAGGATCACGTTTTATATCTTTCCCCGATTTAAGACGCCTGATTCAGATGATTGCAATTCAGCAAGAGCCTGTTAATCAGCTGTTTATTGTGCTTTCCAGAAATGTTACTAAAAGAACAGTATTGCTTAAAGGAAGCCATAAGAAGTCTCACTGCAGTTTGTCATAAGCTAATAAGGGGGCACAGCAAATATCATTTCTTATGATCATGTTGATGGGACTAAAATTGAGCATTTGTGGTCTAAATATAAAATGTGTAGTGACAAACACACCTTACCCACAAGTACACCTAGGGTGAAACGTGGCGGATGGTGAGGAGACATTTCATCGGCAAGATCAAGGAAGCTGGTTAGAATAATGGGGAGATGTACAGAGCTAACGCCAGGACAATCCTGAAATGAATTCTGTTGGCAGATACCTAATGCTACGACAGAGGTTCACCTTCCATCACAACAACAACAACCATAAACATAGAGCCAAGATATTATGGGATGGTACAGATCAAAGCCTGTTCATGTGTAAAAAATGGCCCAGTCAAAGTGCAGACAGAAACAGGAACTGACTGATGTTGAGCATTTACCAAAAGAAGATGATTATTATCTGTTAGCAAAGATGATTAGGTTCAGTAAAACAAGACTCGGCATATCTACTGTTTCTCTTCAGGTGATTATTGGACGCAGCTTTACGATGAACAGAAGCGCGAGTATCTGCCGGCCACTCGGAATCTCACCCTGTCTGTTGCAGCCAGAACTCCTACTGATGAGGTTTGGGTTTTATATTCTAAAGCAGGGCGTTTATTTTATTGGTTTCTAATTTCATGTTTAGTTCACAGAACTCGTCTCTTTTTTCTTTTTTTTTTTCGACACAGTTGATTCTGTCTCACAAGGAAACCAAGGGGAGGTTCAACTTCACATCATTTACCTCAGGAGAACACAAGATCTGCCTTCAGCCAAAATTATCACAGCCGCTGTCTGCAGGCTTCAAAGTGGTGAGAGGAAGAGTCACTTGAGTTTGAATTAACTTGTAATTAACTAGGAAATAGAAAATACTTGCCTTTGCAATTTTATAAACACTTCAGCTGCACATTTTTCACACATAGGCACCATATGATGGGACTATATTTAAGGGGATAACGGGAGAAATTTTACTTCATTAATCAAATATGAAATTACTTCTGGATTCAGTAATCCATTAAAACACTAATTTTATGAAACACAAATCCTTGCCTATGCAGTTTTAGGAAGGATTTAATGTGTTTATATAAGCTAGCAGAAGAAAGCGAAGGGTTTCTAAATGAGGACATACTAGTGTATGTAGTTATAACCCAGTTTTGGGGGTTATATTATAGTATCTGATGGCAAAAGTAAGATTTAAAAGCTTAAATTTAGCCATATTTGGACAGTGCAAGTTTTAGCTGTTCAGAGAGAACTTTGACGTTGAAGTACAACATAATATCATCGGCATAGAAATCAATTCAGGCATTTGATACAGGGAGACGAAGTTTTTTCCCACTTGAAAGGAGAAAAAGTAGTCTGAGAACCAATCTTGGAGGGAAATAATTGGTTGTAGTTCCAGCTGCACTTTGTGCGGCTGCACTTTGTTGCACTATTTATCAAGTGATTCAGTGGCAAACTATTTCAACATCGGTGTCACGTTGCAGGTGGTTCGCATGGACATCCGATCAGGCGAACGCACTAACGACTACACAGAGATCCAGAAACGAGAACTACTGACGCAGCTGCAGCTGCGAGTCAGACGGCTGTCTGCACAGGTTCACGACATCCACAAGGAGCTGATCTACAGTAGGGTCAGTGAGGCTGTTGGTTGCAGACTTATTTTGTATACATGTATTTAAAAAAATATAAAAATAAAAAAAACACTTATGTTGGTATTCACAGAGCAGAGAAAAAGACTTCCTCGCCATCAACCGCAACATTGACATGTGGATCTATTGGTGGCCCATCATCCGCAGTGTGTTTGTGGTGACCATAATCATACACATCACAAACAGCTGCTGAGATCACAGCTACTGTTCAGAGTAAAACAAAAAAAAAATCCCAAACATATTTACATTAAATTTCCTCCTGGAGGAAGTTGCAGTGTTTTCTGTCTGAAGAAAGCTGCTGACACATCCTGTTGTGTTCCAGGTGACATCAGTAAACTCTGGACCTGCAGAGGAAACGCAATATAGACCAAACTGAAAATGGAAAAAAAAAAGATTTACTCCCAAGCCAACTGAGACACCCTATATCGGGGTGCTGGAGAAACCATTGTTTACCTGGAGAAAGCAGAGATGGAGATGACGCAGAGCAGGAACTCGAGGCCATAGAAGCAGAGCAGCACGGCGCTGAGAATGAACTCGAGCCGCAGCACGAACGTCTGCAGCAGCAGGTAGTAAACGGCCAGCGCTGTGCAGGGAAACAGGATGAAGAGGGACAGACAGGAAGACAGAGAGCGTTCGCAGAGGTTCCCCTTCCAACCTGGAGGAAAAACCAGCAGACAGTCAGAGGGAAAGACTGATGTTTGTTCCTGTCTGCTGCTGCTGCTGCTGTGAAAAAAGCCATCTGTTTAACTAAACATGTTTAAATACTACAGATATAAAGATGTTCCAATATGTATACGACTTTATAATATCTGCAAATTATTCAATAAAATGAGCTTTTTGTAGATACTCAGATTGTCTTTGCCTGATGTTAACATTTGTTTTATCGGAAACATCTAAATGTAACAAAAGTGTAAGGGTGAAAATACTTTTCATTTCCACCAAACAGAACTTTAAAGTTGAACTGATCAGGCTTTTCCTGGTTGATACCAATTTCTAGATTTCTATAAGATCCTGAACCTTCTTGTACCAACTACCAACTGAAATGTAGGAAGATTAGTTCAATGTATGCACCAAAGCTTATGTCCTTAACCTTTATCTGATTTAGTACTAAATTCAACAAGTGCATGCTGTCCGCTGATGCATTTCTAGAAAAAAGTCAGGACATTTTTAATCTTGATATATTTACTGAATAGCAATATAAAAACGTTTTCAATATTTCAGTATCTGCTCATCACAAATTAGAATCAGTCAAATGAGAATGTGTCAGTTCTGTTCTTTGGACTGCAGATTGTTGCATTTGGATGTAAAAGATATTTAGTAACAAAAATGTAATCAAATATAGAAATTCAGTGAGTGAACAAAAAATATATTTTCCATGACAACCGAAACTGATGCGACAGCAAAAGCAACGGAAAAGGAGCACAAATTTGATCAAATCCGGTCTGACATGTAGTGAAAAAGAACAAAACAGTTACAAATTGCATGAAAAGTGAAGTATTTCTAAAATTCAGATGTTGCAGGGAAAAATACTGATTCATTTTCCAATTGTTGAGTTGCAGTTTAATTTCTGTGTGTAATCAATATTAAAGATGGTTAACCATTGTGATGTAAATTTCACTGTCTATATCAGAATCTGAACAAATGTGATGCTTCAGTTCCTGAAATACACTGTGTTAAAGTAGGGAAATTGAACAAAGATTTCTCTTTTGAAAATATATCTATACATTGAAGTGATTTCTATCATTCCCGAAATGATCCCAATTTCTAAAATAAAAGTAGTTTTAATCCAGTTTATCAGACATGTAATTTGAATTTTTATATAAAACATTTGATCTGGTTTAATCACCCAAAGCATGGGTGTAACATTATTTTCCAGCCAGATACACTTTATTTTGTTAAGAAATCTACAAACTCAAATGTAGAGTTTTGTTTCATGCATTTATCTCTCACCATAGAAAATGCGAAGACTCTCCAGAGCGAGGAAGAGCAGCAGCAGCACCACATCCAGGACCAGATTATCTGTTGGGTATGGCAGTAAAATTCCTGAAAAGAGACAAATCATAAGATAATAACCACAGTCATGCTAAATACTGGTTTGTATTTAACACCACAAGACAAAACTTTTGGTTTACAAGTGATTTCCTCTTATCTTATTTGACTGACACCAGTTACAGTTTTGTAAATGCTGAGACTCATTCACTGTGAAATTTTCCCAATCTTAAGTGAATGCATAAATATGCCATGTCAATATCAGAGAAGAATGGGCTGACTGGTGTGAGATGACAATAAGGTAAGAGTGGCTAAAGAAAAAGAGAATCCAATACATCAATCAATCAAATTTTATTTGTATAGCACATTTTAGCAGCAAGGCATTTCATAGTGCTTTACATAATTAAAATAGAAACGGCATGTGGCAGTGAATAAACAGTTATAAAGACAGAGATTTTTTAAAAAGAAAAAGATTAAAAAAGATAAAAACATTAAAACCCGCACCCTTTGTAGGACTTCAGTTAAACGTCTCGCACCTCAAAGTTTTAGTTAAAATGCCATTTAACAAGGATTCTCACACCTCAGAGTTTTAGTTAAAATGCATTGATTTGTCTAACTGAGACGTTTTCCAGGGGGGCTTTACATTGACAGTGTGAAAGAGAAATAAAAAAGTTAATAAATAGATGAAAATGGTCATCCAATTTGAGCTCACCAAAGCTCAAATTTAGATTAAACGTTGGGGAAATCTTGCTTGATTATGTTGTGTCTTGATTGCAACTAAAAAAATCCAGATTGTAGAGTTAGAACTTGGTACTGGAGTATAATCATAGCTTTCCAACAGGATGCCACAAAGATCAAATCATCAATATGGACCAAAATCTCAGAGAAGGCTTCTAACAACTTTTGAATTAATGGACTCAAAGTCCATTAATACTCAACTTAGTATTAGCAAGCAACCGTCTTTTTAAATCAAGAGAAGTTCCACTTCTCTGTTTTCTCCTCTTTTTTTCTCTGCAGGAGTAGCTGCCAATGGATTTGTATTGATCCCTGCTACACTGAATGTGAAACATTCATCTCACCTTTGTAGATGAACATGAGGATCTCTGCCAAGTAGAAGGCAGAAAAGTACCAGCTGTTCAGGTAGAGAAGAACCTGCAAAGGCGTTGAAGAGAGCTGGGAAAAGGACGGTAAAGGACCAAAAAAGACAATTGAAAACAGTCGATCTGAATTAGTTGTATTGCAAAGGATACGACTGCTTGGCTCCCTGAAGGAAAAGAGGAAAGTTGCAAAATACGACAGTTAGATGCACATTCAGGGCGATTATTTTGTTGTTGGTAAATACAAAGAAAGTAACTTCTTTTCGGTATTGGCTGAAAAAGCAGGCAAATGTGTGCATCAAAATTATTTAACTAATCAATCAAAATTTAAACTACAAAATCAATCAAAATTTAAACTACAAAAATATGTCCCGACGTTTTAATAAACTTGATTGAAAAAGTGACACGCGTTATGGCAGTTCATAATAAATCTGCTTCTGTTTGTTGTCGCTAAATAAAGCAACCGCCAATATTCCTTTGCTTTCACTTCAAGCGTCGTCCGTTTATTCAAAACTGTGTTCCAAATGTCGTAGATGTTGCTGAAAAACATTCGGTTGATGTAAAACGCCTAGAACGACATGAAATTAACAGCAAAGCTTGAAACTTACCGGGCGCCATGATCGAATCCGACTGGTTGCTATGGAAATGGCTTGGGAACCGTTCGATCTCTTCCTCTGTTTGGAGAACTGCATCAGGAGGTTGCACTGCTGCCATCTACTGGAGCGAAAGAGTTACAGCAAGAGTTCTGATCTGCATTTCGTCGCGAGAGGCAAGTATGGACTCCAATTTTGGATTAAATTAAATTATTCATATTCTTGCAAACAAATCGGACTTATGTATAACCCGCAAGACTATAATTAAGCTCTTCTCAAATGTTATTTAATAGGCTGCTGACAGTGCAATATTTTACACATTTACATGTCATTTGTTTCTTGCACAGCAAATAATATATTATTAAATCTATATTATTAAATCTATTGACATCCTGTTTTATGACTATAAATAAACAAAGAAAGAAAGGAAAAATGAAAGGAAAGAGAGAAAGAAAGAAAAAGAAGAAAAGAAAAACGGAGAGTGACTGATATTGATGTAGACTGTGTTTTTATTTGATTTTCCAGTTGCTATTTGCTAGATAGAAAAAAAACTATATAATGAAATCAAATCAAATGATTGCATTTCTTATTTCTTAAATAGTTTCAATGATTGGTTGACTTATTTTATCCACTGAATTTGGCACCTTTAACAATAACAACAATAATCAAAGGATCGATTTCCTCATTTTATACCATTCCAGTAAGATGGTGAATGATAATCACACTAAACATTATAAGCTTTAGTCGTTTATTCTGTTAATCTTATACAAAGATCCTTCATACTAAGGTAAAGCAGTTTGAAAGGCGTGATGCGTATAAAGAACTACTAAATCAAGCTTAAAAACTACAACATCTAGCATGCTTCTGCGGCGCGCTGATTGGCCAGGGATCTGCGAGAGTTTACGTGGCACAATACTGTCGTTACCCAGACTCGGTTCGATCTGTGGTCTGAGATGTCACATTGGGTCAGGATGCAGCTTTCGATTGTGTTTTCAGTTTTCCTCCTTAATATTTTCTACAGCTCTGTCTCTTCGTTGTACTTTCACATCGGAGAAACGGAGAAGAAATGCTTCATAGAAGAAATCCCGGACGAGACCATGATTATCGGTGAGCGGTTGTTGCTAACAACGAGTTAGCTTAAGGGCTAGTTAGCTTGACGGCTAATTGAGCTAAAACCTGTTTGTCATGTCAAAAAAAGTTAGCAGACAGCAAACATTTGTACACAACATGTTTTTATATGTGCTCTATGTTTTTTATATATAAATAGTCGTTAATTATCATAATATATTGGTGGTTGTTCGATCATTAGTTGGAAGTTATAAAAAATCTAGTTCGTTTTTCAGGAAGTTTCATGTCAGATTGGAACAGATGGCTGTCTACGTGCTTTAATTTTGCGCTGATATGATTGAGTAAAGAGCATAATCTCCAGAAAAGTAATGCTCATAAATTCAAGAAGAATTCATGTTCTCTTGTTCCCAATAACATTTTAATACCTTATTTCCGCCACACATTTTCTTGTTACATGTCATCTTTCTTCTTTTGCATTTATATGAATCTTTTAAAGACATTTTTAAAGTGGTGGTTATAGGCAAACTAATAATTTGGATCAAATCATCCCAGTCTAAATGCAAGCTCTGCTTAAGGAAGAATTGTCCCTACTTGAATATCACTAGAACTACATTTCTAAAGGTATTGCACATAAAGTGGGTGTATGTGCAATGGAGGAGGTCAGAGAATATGGCACTGCTGTACATGTGTTGTAATTTAGTGGCCAATGAATCAGCTTATTGTTATCTACAAGACAAACTGTCTACAACTAGAACACACTTTGGCACACATCCACATAATATGAAACTTGACATTGATGGAGGTTTACCTTCTTAGCAGACTGAGTTAATGTTTGTTGATTCTACTGTCTTACCCTCTGTGGCTCATTTAGGGAGCCTTAAAATGACCTTATATCTGGTCCCTAATGTGCTGTAGAGTATAATATGTAAGTGGGCATTCGCTGTGTCATTTTGATTTAGAGAAATAATGACATGAATGGTGAGGCACATATTCCCAAAAATGTGATTCTAGCATCTAATCTGGGATGTGATGTCTTTACCTTAGTGTGAAGGCATTTGAAGGCACTTAGCCTTATTCTTACTAAATCAGAAATCTGTCTATAAAAGTTGAGCAAAACGTCTGCAACACATGTCAACCCTAGTAAAGTCCAACACAGCTGGAAGCAAGTTTGATTATTCATCCCTGTCATTTTAGTATATCCAAGGGTTTAGTAACTTTAACTAAGTAAAGTGTGCCTGTAACATTTCCTAGGATATTGTAAAACATTCCAATATTAAAAATAACATTTACAGGCTACCTTCACTTCTGTTTAAATCTATATTTTTTTGTGTGTGTATTAACAAATGTAAACATTTGAAATCCAAGGTGATTTTCCTGGAGACTTCAACAGGTTTCTGCTGACATAAAATGCAGCTTTTTCCAAAGGAAATAAGCATCAATATCTTTCACTTTAGATGTGGGTTATGGATGTTTCCAGCCCAAATTCATCATGAAGGTTTAATGTTTATGTCTCTGTTCAGGTAACTACCGTACTCAGCTGTATGATAAGCAGAAAGAAGAATATCTGCCGGCGACCCAGGGCCTGGGTATGTTTGTGGAAGTCAAAGACCCTGATGATAAGGTGAATGCAAGAAATGGGAACAAGTTTAAATGACTGGAGCAGCTGCGTTGAGTTCCGACGGCGTGTCTGTAGCTCGAGCAGGTCTGACCTCCTCTTCGGTTTCCTGCAGGTGATTCTGTCTCGGCAGTATGGCTCAGAGGGTCGCTTCACCTTTACGTCACACACACCCGGGGAGCATCAGATCTGCCTCCACTCCAACTCCTCCAAGTTCTCCCTGTTCGCCGGAGGCATGCTGGTGAGGAGGCAGCCCACTCTGAGCAAATATTACGTTAAACATTTTGAAATGTGTTTTGACCTGCTTTTCTTGCCTGACAGAAACTCTTTTTCTCGTGTTCTTGTTCTAACTGCAGACATTTTAAGGAAATTACTTTAAAGGCATTTAAACTCAACATGCAGGAATTCTATAAGTGGAAACTCCTGGGGGTTTGGATGAAGATGTCCTGCTCAACTCTCTGTCTTTTTTCTTTTTTTTGTCTTTTGCAGCGTGTTCATCTGGACATCCAGGTGGGCGAACACGCCAACAACTACGCTGAGATCGCTGCCAAGGACAAACTGACGGAGCTGCAGCTGAGAGTGCGGCAGCTGGTGGAGCAGGTGGACCAGATCCAGAAAGAGCAGAACTACCAGAGGGTCAGTCAAATCCTGCAATCTGTTGTTGTTCCTTACAGGTTATTCCGTAATAACTTGTGTCAGAGAAGAAGTCTTTATTAGATTATATTTTTTTTTATTTCTTGAGAGCAAACAAGAATGAATAAACCTTTTTTTAGGAGCGTGAAGCTCATGTAATATGATCGTTCACCAGTTTTGCTGTTCACTTTGATGAGTGTGGCTTCCAGCTAATGAAGACCAAAACATCTGGTTCTCAGAACAACGGAATGTTGCAAACTATAAGTAAAAAAAATATATATTTTTAAGGCAGAACTTTTATGCCATGGATGTCCTGCAAACTCTCCTCACTCAGACCTCCATACTGGATCTATGGCGTATTGTCAAGAGGAAGATTCAACAAAACAACAGATGAGCTGAGACTTTTTAAATGGAATTTCAGCTATTCAGATGTAACTAAGTGAAAGCAGAGGTCATTTATATTAATCGGTCTGAAATGTTAATATATTGCCCCCTGCTGTCTGTGTGTGTCATCAGTACCGCGAGGAGCGTTTCCGTCAGACCAGCGAGAGCACCAACCAGCGCGTCCTCTGGTGGTCCATAGTGCAGACCCTCATCCTGGTGGCCATCGGTATCTGGCAAATGAGACACCTCAAGAGCTTCTTCGAGGCGAAAAAGCTGGTGTAACTCTTCCAAAGGAGCGTGTGTGTTTTGTATCTACTGATGGATGCAGTAAAAAAGAAAGAAAGCAGCTGCTGTTGGGCAAAAATCCAGCTGCACCTAGGTTAAACTTGAAAACATTTTTTTTTTTTTATTTGGGGGGAGTTTGCTAAGTTGCTCCCATCTACAACAAACATCCAGGACACGTCTCCCTCAACTACTGGAAGTTTAATCTTTCAGTCGTGTGCAAGACTGATGCTTGCACCCTTGCAGTAATTTATTTTATCGTGTCTCCCTTTTTTTTTCTTCCCTGACTTTGTGTTACTGGCCACTCAAGATGATGATAAACTAAAGTCATGTTTACACATCATGTTAAGTTATTTTTCTTTGTTTTGCAATTTGAATTCTCCTGAAGTCATCGTGTTCCATTTTCTCCCGATTGAAGTATTTGAGATTAAATCAAATAGCTCCTCATCAGCTTTACTCAATTAAAACTTTGGCGTGTGTCCTCTGGCAGACATATCTGTGCAATTATTTGGCAGCAACTTTACACCTCAAAACTTCATGACACACATGTTAGAAAACTTTTATGAATTTTATTTAAATGTTTTCTTTGTCAAAACAGCAAATTTTGGCAAATTTCTGGCACTCATTAAGATATTTTTAAAGTTTTCATCTTTAAATAACGTGCCATCACTTGTTTTAAAGGCCAGCATTTTTTGTCAAATTAAACAGGACAACTGCCATGTTTTGAGGGCTGAGTGAATAACTGCAGTGGTCTGTATCCCTAATAGTACATGTAATATTACAAACAACTGTGCAACCTTTTTTATGTTTTTGATGGTAAATGTCATTTATTTTGTGAATGCACTGTTTTCATGAAGCTAAATCACTTTGCAGTTGATTATAGAACCCGAGCTTTCAGTAAAATTACTCCAACATGCCTCTTTATCTTGCTGAAATTTGGTGTCAAACAAAATCTGATTTATTTCGTATTTAGCTACAGAAAAAGGAAAAAAAAAACACAGAAAGTTGCCTTTTTCTTCCCAAAAACTTGCATTGCATACTACTCAGCTTTGTTGATTCAAACACCCGCAAATGTTTTGGTCCTTTTGCTTAATTTTTACAGTTTTTCTTTCTTTAAAAATGATTGTATTTTGTTGTTAGGCTTCAGTTTTCTGGGGATAGAAATGTAAGCAGTTGGTGGTTTTATTTTTGCTAGATGTGGAGCTATTTTTATCAGTGCATATGAGATTGCACTAAGAATAAATGGTCTTTGTCTAATTTGGTTTGAAAGATGTTCTGGCTCACTGACACTTTCTATTTTTCCTTGTAAATGTCACATCAACAGCTCAAGTCACTGTAGAGTTTTTATATTCTGAACCTATAATGTATTTTGAGGGAGAACATTTTTGAAGCAGATGAAGAAATGTGACTGCAACAATGAATAAAACAAATACAACAGAGAGTTGGTTTTATCACTCCTGGAAGATTTTGTGCAGGTGGAAAATGGTAAAAGCATCTCTCAATCTTCATAGGAGGGGTTTCCCAGAAAAGGATGGAAAAAGATGGCCTGTTCTTTCCAAACAGAACATTCTAGCACAAATCAGGTTTTGCAAAACTGAATTTGAATGAGCAACAAAAATATTGGAACAATTTTCTTTAAACATAAAATTCAAATATATGTATTTTGCCAGATTGTGCAGTAACATGTTTAGTGTAAACACTTCTTAGGATCTATCAAGCATTGCGGTTGGGGGGGTAATGATGGTACTTTGCAGTAATCGGGTTGACTGTAAATCCCTTATTGTGACAAAAATATTTCAGTCAAATCTGAGGCCATCTGTCCAAAATGTTGAAGCTTGGTTTAAACTGTTCAATGATCCCGAAATACTTCAGGAAGTGAACCACATAAAGCTGGAAAAGAAAGAAGTGTCCAAGTCCAGACTTCTGCTTGATTAGTCCCTGAGGGGAACAATTACCCCAACTCAAGTCTGCGTCAATGTTATTCAATTTGTTAGTTAATAAAAAATGAAATCTTACTTTCTATGGCACTTTTACTGTTTTTATTTTTAGACTTATTTGTCTTGTTTATACAAAATAAAAATAGACTTCCATAATACTGAACCTGGGAACCTTTGTCGTTTAAGTGCCGTTTGTTGCGTTCGGATTTATATATAGGACGGACCGAATATCAAACGGTGTTCTGTGATTTCAGGCGGATTTTAATTAGCCTAAGCAAGTCACCTCTTGGCCAATTTTCAGTAAAATGAGACTCTTTAGATCAATAAAACTGTGTGATATTCTCGATGGGGATATTTTAGCAGATTAACATTCACCGAGGATCCACCGGAGCTCCGGTTCGTGTGAACCACTTCGTGCTACGTGTACAGCGGCTGCGGCAGCCCGTTAGCTGCTCTTGCTAACGGCTCCAGCACGAAGCGGATCTCGGCATGAACTCACCGAGCAGAGATCCCTCACAAACGGCCAGGATGGACGAGACACGCCTGGAGGAATGAAGACTTCCACTGGAAGGAGTTTTAAGTAGGAAGCAGGCTGTGAACAAAGGCTGAAAACAGGTTAAAACATGATGTATTCATCCAGAAGAAAGCCTGTGCTCTACTTTAAAGAGGAAAGAAGGTGAGAAAAAGAAAAGTGATGCAGTAATTTAGACTGTTGCCAGTATTGTTGGCATTTAAATCATCACCATGTGAACTCCTGAATACAAAGCACTTCGATAGAGTTTCAACTTGTGTTTCTATCAATTAATTTACGTTACGTTAATTTAGTTTAAGTTTTTTCAAGTATGGGTTCAAATTCATAAAGTTAAACTTTATTTATTTTTGAGTAGCATTTCTGAGTAAATGCTACTCAAAAGGTTTGAGGTTTTATATTGTCACATTGTCCAAGTCTTATTAGGTCCTACATCTTTGCATTGATTGAAAGGTTACTTAAAGACATTGTAACGGAGGATCAGAAGAAAGAAAATGAACATTTCTCACAAAATGATTGTCATTGCAATATTTAACCGTTGCATAGTAGTTGCACGATTTCGCAATATTGTTGCGGCCCAACTGAACTGCATCTAAAAACTGGAAGCAGTCCTTGCAAAACCCAATGAACTCATGTTGTCATACAGCAACAATCCAAAGCTGATGTAAGAATCCAGGAATGTTTTCTGTCAATATTTGTCTTTGGTGAGAAAGGAGATGCTGATTCATAGCTGATTTGTGGTGTGTTCTGTTTAAGCCAACATTAACGCAGAAGAGCCTCACTTATTCACATTATCTTTTGGTGTTTAAGAAGTGACCTTTCTAAAGTCCTCAGCAGGATGAGAGGTGAGTAAACGTTTCATGTGTGTGTTTGAACAATGGTTTTCAAACTGTGGTCCTCAGACTCCCAGAAGTACAAAAAGCAGCTAAAGCAAAACTCTGTAGCTCGTCTCAAAGCTGCGAGACGCAATGGATATTAATAAAATGGATCAAGAAAAGCCATGCATACATGAAATTTACTTGCTAAATAATTGTAATCTGCCGCCTTACATTTGTCTTCTGCTCTCACTTTCTCTGGTTAGATCGCTGTAAGTCAGACAACAGAAAGAAATGACTTCATTTTGAAAATTCAAATTAGATCTTGTTTCACAACATTTATAGCGGCTTCTGCTTGTAAAATACCAGACCAGATGTTCATAGCTATTAAAAGTTATTTAAAAGCTACAAACGTTTGCAGCTCTAGTAAATTTATTTAAACCCGTGAGACCCAGTTTGGGAGCCGTTGGTTGATGTTCTGTAACATGTTTGTACTTTTACCGACGCCTCTCTGCCTGGAATAATTTCATAACTGAAAGCCCACAAGAAGTCTTGTTTTGTAAAATGAAATATAGCCGGGAGAGTCACATTGGGACTGCATGTGTTGGTTAATAAGACTCCCTTAAAGCATCAGTCAAACTGTGTTTTAGTTTGGGTTTGCTGCGGATTTGTTCTCGTTCTAACCCAGTTGTTTGATCCTTATTTTCAGCTGCATTTGGTGGTCCCTGGGAAAACATCTGAGCAGACACGTTCATTCTAACCAAGACTTTTTGGTCACTGTCAAGCCACAAAACAGAACATGTCCTTCTCTATTTTATTATACGAAGACTCAAGCACTTTTTGTTGTCTATTGAATATGTTATTAGATCAAGACGTCCTCTGGAGGTTCAGCTTGCCCAGGAACACTAAATGCAGATATCACTTTAAATTTTGAGTAAATTTTAAAATGATTTTGCTTCACGTGTTAAACAAACAAACCCAGATGAAGCTTTTATTGCCTCTCTTGTTGTGCTTTTCCCAGGTTTCTGTCGGGGAAATGCACCATCTACAAGCTGTTCGGCCTCTGCATGGTGCTGGTGCTCATCTCTCTGCTGTGGCTGCAGCTCAGCTGTTCGGGTGACATGTCCTCAATAACGCGTCAAAACCAGCACGACCCCCAGCCGCCGCCTCCACCCTGTCCCACTGAGCGACAGGCATCCGCGGCGGACGACCCCAGCTGGGGTCCTCACAAGCTGGCACTCGTGGTCCCCTTCAGAGAACGCTTCGAAGAGCTGCTGGTGTTCGTCCCGTTCATGCACAAATTTCTCAACAAGAAGAAAATCCGCCATAAGATCCTGATTATCAACCAGGTGGATCACTACAGGTGAGAGCTCAGCTGCCAGCCATAGGATAAATGTTAACAACCTTCAGTCTCTGAGCTTTTCTTTTAGTTTTTATTTTTAGTAAGCTTTTATTTGCTTGTTTTAAAGTCTAAACAGCCTTAAGCTGTATGAATCAGAAGCAGGTTGTTATAAAATTTGTTTACGATCAACTTTCCTTAAACTCCTGAGGAAGAGTTTTCATGCACTTGTGTAAGTTTTTGAATTCAGTGCCACCAATAAAAGCACCAATTAACAACTGATGACACCTCAAGCTACGCTAGATTATTATTTAAAACGTCCTTTAACCAGCAGAGTCAGTGTTTTGAGTTGTTAGATGAAAACAAAGTGAGGATGAGTAGGAGAAAAGAAGATGGTGAATCAAAACTGAACCTTCAATACGTGACTCATAATGTTGTATTTGGTCTGAATTTCACCTGTCTATGTTGAATGTTTTATTTTTGCTCCTTGTTCCAGATTCAACCGAGCGTCTCTGATCAACGTGGGCTTTAAGGAGAGTGGGAATGACACGGACTACCTGGCCATGCATGACGTGGACCTGCTGCCCCTCAACGAGGCCCTGGACTACGGCTTCCCTGAAGAGGGACCCTTCCATGTCGCCTCGCCGGAGCTGCATCCGCTCTACCATTACAAGACCTACGTGGGAGGAATCCTGCTGCTCACAAAGAGGCACTATCACATGGTACGGAGCTGCTGCTTGTTGTTAAAGGTGGACTGAGGTTCAGAGAGGCAAGACAAGCTACATTAGGGGGAAAGTTTGGCAGGATTTGTTTTACTGTGAGGACGTCTTCCCCTCAATGTTCTCCTCAACTTCATAAACCTAAATGCTCATCATGTTGGGAATTTTTAATCTGGTGGGACATAATATGTCCACCAGATGGTGCTGTTTCACATTGAAGAAGGTTGATTAACAAACCGAAAAGAAGTGTGTGTGCTGGATCTTTGGCTTAGAGCAAGAAAACATAGCATATCATTTGAACTTTTATTAATGTTGTGGTGCTGCAGAAAGGAACAGTGATAAACTAACCCAACAAAGCTTGTTCATTTCAAGGTGCTCATCATCTTCTGTGTGTGCAGTGTAATGGGATGTCGAACCGGTTCTGGGGTTGGGGCAGAGAGGATGACGAGTTCTACAGAGGCTCAGAAAAGCAGAGTTACAGGTACAAGTCACCGACTTTAATCAGCAGAGAAAACAAGACTTTTCATTAGGATAATGTCTGAAGATCTTTTCTGGTTGGTTTCATCTTTAATTTTTTGGGCAGCTGTTCCGCCCAAGTGGCATCACAACGGGATATAAAACCTTTCTTCATATCCATGACCCGGCGTGGAGAAAGAGGGACCAGAAAAGGGTGGCCGCTCAGAAACAGGTAAGAGAGAATTACTGAAGTTGAGGGACAACAAAACATAAAGGATCTTTAAATCAGAAATGTACTTTTATAAAACTCAGATAAAGATTGGGGACAATTTTTTTACACATATAGGAAAACAATCTTGAAATTCCTTACTGTTGATGAATCTCCTTCAAAGTTTTCCTTTGTTTTAATCTCTTACAGAGTTCATTCAAAACCAACAATTGGGATTGATCTTGAAAAATCTGATTGGGGCATCTCTAATTTGATCTCCTTTCCAGCTTGGCAATGACTCATAGCTCCACCTCCTTCTCTTTTCTTCAGGAGCAGTTTAAGGTGGATCCCGACGGCGGGCTGACGAACCTCCAGTACCAGGTGGATTCCCGGCAGGAGCTGACCATCAGCGGCGCTCCCTGCACCATCATCAACACCAAACTGGAGTGCGATCAGAGCCAGACGCCGTGGTGTCTCCTGAGTTAGCGGACTTGGTGGCTCCAGGATCACTGTAGCGAATATCTACAAACTGAAGTGGAAACAAATGAACCAGTAGTGTTACCATGTGCAGGTACATGATCTGAGCGCCAGGTGCAAATGGCTCTTCTGCGTCATATTACCTGGAGACTGTCTTTGGGCAGAGACGCATTAGGATCAGGAGATTCTAACCCATGCTGCTGGCAGGTGGTTTTTTTTCTCTCTCCGGTACTTTCAGACTCCAAGTCTGGTTTTAGTTTTTAGTTTGGATCCAGGGCCCTGCATGCTTGAGCATCGTACTGTAGTTACAAATGAGGAGGGTTTTTTTTTTTTTTTTTTTAGCCTTTTACCTTATTTGAAACAATGATCAAATGTCCGGTGGATCAGAACTAGTTCTTCACTGAATTGCTTCATTTCTCCTGCTGATGCTGTTACAAGGAAGAGAATAAGTTTGGAAATATGGAGTGAAACTCCTTTATTTCTGATTGAAAAGATAGGGTTGTGTTTTTTTATGTTATTCTTTGTATGAAAAGCCAGAGTAAGTTAAAAATGTCTTTATAAATCTGACTTTTGTGTCCCATTTTTATTACTTGATTTCCAATTATTTAAAAAAAAAATTAACAGTTTGTTGAGTTTGTGTTCTTTGGTGAATGTAGCCGAATCTCGACTTAAAATTTCAACTGGGAAATAAACTTTTTATTTTGCATGTTTTCTTCCATGAGGGGAGACATGAATTGCTAGACAGAAAAATGTTGAAAACTGCAGGCATGTTAGTTTTCCTTATTTACTAGATCTTATTTTTTACTAGATCTGTTGTTAATTAATTGCTGGTGCGACTACATACAATAGTTAACATAATACTAAAGGCCCTTATGTCATGCTAAAGAAGGAAGAAAATCATATTTTTTTTTATAAGGACATTATCATTACACTTTTCATAAAAAATATTACAATTGCATATTTTCCGGAAATAATGGCAGCCTTTTGGTTTTATTGTGTTTGTACTTGGACATAGTTGACAGGTTAAAGTAGCACCATCAGCCATCTGAAAATACCTAGGGATTAAATGTTTCATGGATCTCCACATTTCCTAATATCTCGATATTTGTGATTTCTAGATTTTTTAAATGATCTCAGAGTGTTTGACTTGCCTTAAAATACACAAATGTTTCCATTTGAAACATTAAAATAAGGCTTGTTGTGCTTCTTGCTGACGATCGTTTCTGGTCTTCGAGTATTCCTCTCCTTGGAGTTGCCACCAGTCCAGTCCCTGCTGCAATTTGGCTGTTAAATGTTGATTTCCAAAATCTCAAACGGAATATCTTGCTTGGATCAAAGCTTGTGCACAACCGCATTTACAGCTCAACCGTCGTAGGATCAGTGAGAACAAAGGATTGCCTGCTGGCGCAAGTATTATTGCTTTGCTTTCTTTGTGTTTAGTGAATGAAAAAAAGAAAGTCAATAATAAACACATCCATTATGAAAACCTTTTAGCTAAATACAGCATAAAGGCAGTACCGATAAAACTTCTACACCTTGAAGCCTGTCTGCTACACAGTCTTACTTAGGTTAGCTGAACAGATTAATATGCAATGTGTACCGTATCTGACATACATTAAAGATTTTGTTTTACCTGAAAAGGCTTTTTACTAAACTGTAATCGTGTTAGCCACCGAGTACCGTGTGTCAGACCTTGGCACATTTGAACATTTGCCAACAGAAATCACCCTCAAAACCATGAATGCCCGACTTACCCAGCCTTGCAAGAACAATAGGCGTCAGTGATGTTGTCCACAGCTATATTTATGCTGAGGGTGTGAGGATCTGCTGTGTTGCTCATTGACCGATAGCATTTAGCTGTGACGTGCACAATGTTGGAGGCATCGCGTTGCTAAAACACCTTGATGTCGTCCAAAAAGATGACATGAACTTGTTGGTCCCTCTATCCATTGTCGTGGCTGATATTTTTGGAAAATCCGTCAGAAAAGCTACACTAATCGACTCAGAAATACTCTGTAGAATCAGTCGAGATGAAATTACACATAGAAACTAAGCACCACAAGGATTTGTTTGTGAGACATGCAGCCACGTGAGACTTTTGAGGGGCGTTTCCAGGGGAGCTTGGTAAGGTCCATTCTTTTTCGAGTCCTGAAGCAAAAACAATCTGCTGGTCTGCTAGTCCACAATGTACATTAGCATGTATTTACTACAGTAGCTTGTGTTTGTGAGACGGTCACGCACATGGTAGCTGCACTGTGACGTGAAATGGGCATTAGCCAATGAAACGCGGCCCCTGTGGTAAGTAAGATCCATGGGGTGAATGTAGTGAGTAGACACTCAAAAATCTTTTAAGACCAATTTCCGTATTTTCCGGACTATGAACCCACCATACTATAAACCGTACCTTCAAATGTTTTGAAACATGCATATATCGGCCGCACCGGGTTACAGGCCACTGGTATCTCTGCCGCTCTCGGTTTCCCATAAGGGCCCAGCAGAGGCCTGCGTCCTAATAATTCTGGATATATTAAGGACGCAGTTCTCTGTCTCCAAATCCGGTTTTGTTCACGTTGAGTTTACGTGCAGCGGCTTTACTTCCCTCCTGTACTGCCAGATCGATACTCCTCAACTTGGAAGCTGCATCATATGAGTTTGAAAACATTTCTCCATCGTGCCTGCTGCTAGCATGTGCTCGTTCTAAATGAAAATTAGCGCATTCTTCTTTGATTTCCAATTTTGACTTCCAATGATTCACTTCCTGCTAAAGAGCCCCCTGGTGGTTGAAGAAAAATCCACAGAAAAGCCGCATGTTCAAAGTGTAGAAAAAAGGTAGCAGCTTATAGTCCGGGAAATACAGAAGGTGAAAGTGGATCATTTCCACGACACACCTGACGATCACTCACGGTACATAAGCGTGCCGCGGCACAGTGGTTGAAAAACACTAATAAAAGCTAATAAATCTTGACACTAATTGGTTCTCATGAAAGACTAGAGTCTTTCTGATCTGTTTTTTTTTTTTTTTTATGAATGTGTTGCCTGAGAAATTGCTGCGGCTGCACAGAGGCCGCTCCGTGTTATGGCACACGCCACCTCAAATGTTTTACTCTGGGTCGTTGTCCTGCTGAGAAGCTCGTGCTGTAACGGTTTGCTCTAACACGTGTCGATGAGCTCAGCCATAACTCAGCTGCTGGATATTAGCAGCTCGCTGCCGCCTGAAGCTCCTTACCGGGGGTCCCTGAGGATGTAAACCCGCTCAGACGATGCAGCTGCGGTTTTCAGTGAGACGAGCCAAAGCTTCAGACGGAGACAAAGAGTTGGACGGGGTGGATCTACACCTTTCCCCCCCCCCCCCCCCCCCCCCCTGCTGCGACGCTTTTCCCCTCTGGGTGCAATTTTCACCTTTTGTTGGAAGTGAGGGAGGAGAAACACCTCCACTCTGCCACAAATAGACCCCAGCAGCACTGTGTGCTGCGGCTTCGTGCTGATTTTTTATTTTTTTTTTTTGTTTTAATTCCCCGCTCAGTTATTATAAAGCTGCGTCTCCACACTCGTATCATATCATGGAAAGCGTTCAGAGACGCGTCTGAGAGTTCACACGTATTTATAGATGCTGAGGCCACACGACGAGCAGATGTGATGGCAGCACTTAATTTTCAGCCGCCGTTAATGAACGTGGGGGACTTTGCTTCGATTATGGAGCAATTAAGAAAAAAAAAAAAAATCAAAGATAAACTTGTGGGATGAGATCCTGTAAGCATGACTAATAAAATCCGCAGGGGCCACGCTGAGAGAAAGCACCATAGGAAACGGATGATTACGGAATATTTAACTTTTCTTTTGTTTTAGCAAAACAAAATAACCAGTGGACACCATGTTTCTCTCCATTGTGAACTCTCCTAGTCTCAGCAGGTTTGTGTTGAGAGGATTCCTTCAGATTTGTAGTATTAAATGGAGGTTTGCTCCTGTTAGGAAATTGTTTTCCTCACATCATTCAGGTGTTCTTTGGACAGGCTAGCATGTCTGAGAAAATGACAAAAGTTCAGATTTTCTGTACCTGCTGAAGTTCTCCAACATCTGGATAAAGGATGATGCTCAGCTGGATTCCAACAACCTTTTTTCCATTAAAACTCCAGAATGAAATTTTAAGAAACTGCGTTTTGCATATTTTTTTGTGCTATATACCATGTGATGATGTTAAGAGAAATAAATTAAATGAATAGATACTAGACTCAGGACTGAAACTGACTTTCCATTTTAAGATTCTGGCTTCACTTGTGTTTGCGAGTGTGATCTTGCAAAATCTGACTTTAGAGTATAAAGAGAATGAGACCTTTTTGCAAACTCAGAGCTGACAAACAGATCAATAACATCAAGACTTATTGTTTTATTCATAAAAGAATCAACACAAAAACAGACTACCTCTTTTATGTCAAAACATGATGTGTTTGTGACCCTGGCTCAGACAAAAATGCATAAAATACTGCATGTGTATCAAAATATGTTCTTTAAGCTATAAAGCATTCATTTAATATTTAACTGGTTTATAAATGTGGCTTATTCAGTTCCCTCAGCACAGCGGGGGGGCCCTAAACAGATGCAGTGTTTGTTTATACCTCAGGCCAAATGAGGCAGAGTAATCAAAGAAAGGTTTCATCTTTGCGTGGCAACCTGGCTGAACAACCTGGATGAACAACCTGGATGAACAACCTGGATGAACAACGCATGACAGTCATCAGAACTTCCTGCCTTGCCGTTGTGTTTTGATTAGTTTTACTTTCAAAAAGATAAATGAAACGCAAGAAAACACAGAACTCTGTGACATCTTATATTTTTAGACATTTGTTTCCTTTATTTCCTCCAGTCTGTGAGTCATCTTTGGTGTATGGTGTGTTTTGTGTGGGCATCAGTCCACCTACAGATGGCCAGGCTCTCGTTCGTCTGTCACACTCTGATTGGCTACTTGCGCTGCTGCTGGAAGCTCAAGCTCCAAATCGACAGACATTTCACGTGACAACACAAACACACGCGGTCGGAGAACACCATCACAGAATCTGTGTACAGCAAAATCAGGGAACTTGGAATACTTCAAAATGCTTGAATTTCACTGTGTTTCTTTAAGATATATTTCACAACCTTTTGCCATCCTAATGTAGGGATTTTCAGGTACATATCACCTTCTGAATAAGTTGGCATTTTAAGTGCTGAAAAATCTTTTGAAAAATCCTCTTGAAAAATTCTTGAATTTGACTTTGTGGAGTCTGTTATTTAGTTGAACCAGTTTTTTACCTAAGTTAATGAAATATACATTACACAACTGCTGTAATTAAACCAAATATATATAACAATATGGTGCACAAGTTTGAAAGGGTTCTGGACTTTTTTTATAAAATTCATACAGGCTCAGATAAGTATAAACCTAATTTATAGTTACATTTATTGCCATCATTCTGGCAGAGATTACTGGTTGGTTCACTGGTCACTTAGCACCGACTAACTTTAAACCATTTTCCACAAAACACTGTTGAGGTCAATGCTTTGACTAGCTTATTATTAGCCTAATTAACTAATTTCAAAACAAGTTTGGATATGTGCTTAGAGCCATTGTACTCGAACATGGAATCTGGATGTAGTTCTATATCCAAATTCTGTATAGTACACCATAAAAACAGCCCACAGCATGATGTTACCACCACTATGTTTTACAGTTGGCACAGTGTCCTTAGATTTGAAAAGTTCGCCTTGATACCTCCAAACAAACTTTTAGTCCTTGTGATCAAAAATTTTTATTTTTGTCTTGTCAGACTACAAAGTTTTACCTTAAGAGACATTATTATTCATGAACCAGTAGAAGAGGGAAAGGTGAGAACAAATCCTCTTGCCTGACAACTGAACTTTCCCTTTGTCTCCTCCTGGCCGGCATCATGTTGGAGATACAGGTCAGGTTAATACATAAGTATTTCTAAATAATATGTGTGTTTTTTGGTTGCGACATTGTGTTTGCGCAGGCAGAGAAATATATTGTTGGTCTTTGTGTGACCACTGGAGGGCGCCATGCTGTTTCTTAAGAGCTGTCGTGTCACTGCTGGTGGAGTTTTAAACGGCCTCACAGCTTCAACCGCAATGATTCACAAACACAAAGAATATTTAGAGTGCACAAGTTTACAAGTTGATCCTGTTGAGAAAAAGATAAGACTCCACCGCATAATTAACTTAGTCAAATAATATGGTTACAAATAGTAATCACTACTGATAAACACATAAATACCTAGGAATTCTCCGAGGAATTAAATAAAACTAAACTTTCATTTGGAAGTTTTATATATTCAAAAGCTAATGCAAGCATGTAGCTCATGAGATGGAGTTGTGCTGTATCCAGACCTAACATTCAACTTGGCAAATAAAATATTTTTAATTTGGGTCTTTAGGCTCTGTGAAGGCAGCAGGCAGTAACAACACAAGTTCTTCCATTTTCTATGGTTGGATCATAAAAAATGGGATTTCAGCAGCAGGGAAAGGAGATTTTATGTCCACATCCTTTGTTTGGTTGGTTTATGCATTTGGATTATTTGAAGTGATAAATCTATTGTGAAGTGATTAAATCCAATCAAAGTTGTTTTCATGTTCCTGCTCTTGATTCATGCACTTTGGAACTGAGAGACACTAATCAGGATTTTAATGACCGTTACAGATTCCCTCTTTCTCTTGACATCAAGAGTTCTGATTGTGATTATAGTTTTCGTGACAACAACACATCCTAATTCAATTTTTTTTAACAAACATTTTATCTTTAACAGGTAAATTTGAAAAATCTGAATAAGAATAAAAAGTGCTTCAGATTTCTTAAGAGGGGAGAAATCTAAAATCTAGGAGAGAAGAAAGAATTTACAAGGTTATTGTAATTACGTCAAAATGTTACAGAGAGCATTGCAGACCAAATAAATTGTGGGCCCTCTGTACTGATCTAATTAATAAACAGGAACCCAAAATCCATCTTTTCTGGAAGCCTGCCTGAGAATTCATTCCAATCAACTTGCTTTTTACTTTACTCACCTATTCAATACATGTTTTTTTAAACACATTTTCTGATATGAGTTAATATACTCTTACCATCCACCTTATCAAACTCACCTAGTAACATGTTGGAATCAGAACTGTTTTAATTCTTTCTGGTATTGATTCAAACATTTGTTCGAAACATTCGTAAGAAATGCTAGTCTTTTGTAAGAATCAAGCACTGTAGGTTTGTTGGCTACAAACCTGTAATGACAATCGATGATTCCACCACATCCAAAGGTTCCCTTTTAAATTGAGATTCAGTGAATGCAGAGGTTGTTTCAGATGGTTCCTGACATGGCATATTAATTTGTCATGGTGTATTTACCATCACAGCTGTGGTAGAATAAAGACTTGGACATGATCAGCAGCAGTACTATTAAAACATCTGCAATTTTCCCTGCTTTAGTTCAAGCTATATTTTGTAGAAATTGGTTAAGAAATAAAGGAGCTACAGCCATTTTTGTAACAGACTCATGAGTCAATGAGAAGTGCAGACTGCTTGGCGCAGGTGGGTGCTTTAAAATCTCCCGGGGTGCTCCGACCCTGAAGCAACCACGGACCTGGCCCCTATGCCTTTGTACCTTGTTCTTAGATGATGGGAGTGGCACTCAATGTTGGTTTTCTACTGCTTTGGATTCAGAGTTTCTATTCTGTCATTTTGTACCAGTCTATTTTCCTCTGACCTCTAACATCTACAAGGCATTTTTATTCACATAACTAACATCCACTGCATATTCCATGCACATTGCTGTTTATACCAGTAGATTGAACCCGTCTGCAAGGCATTCCAGTGGCTCTTGACTGTCTTTGGTTCAACATTCTAATCTTAGTTGTGGACTGATACTGTTTTGACTGACTTTTTGATGCTTTGGCAACAACCGGATAATATGATCATGTCGCTCATCATGGCATCTCTTATGCCGGCTCCTTGCACGTCACATCATTAACATCTTCATATCTTTCTGCATCTAGACTCCATTTCATCCAAATTAAACCATTAATTTATTTTCACAGCTAATAATCGGTTCTAACAATCGCTTTATTTTGTATTGGGATTTTTAAATCAGATGACACAACTCTCTGCAATGTAAAAAGTGAAATAAGTGATACACGCCCTCTTAAAAGTTTAAGATATTTTCTTAATGCCACAAGAAAAGTGATCAGTGAATATGTATATGTACTTTTTTAATGAGTTGCTGTTGGCAGGGTGTACAGTACATCCTCTATTTTGTATTTCCCCCTCACTACTACCTGTAAAGCCCACGCCCCCGGCGGTCTGGCTCAGAGTTACGACATTTTTTGCATAGCAGTGCTGCAGGTAAAAACACGTTGCTGTGAAATTCAGCTTGGCTAATGGTGTACCTCCTGCAGCAATTTGTCCTCCACAACAGCACATAAATTACCGTTTAGGAGAAAACTGTTGGCTTGCACTACCTCAAACACTAACTGACAACTTGGGTGAGGATGGCTGTGGGTCCCAGTCTGAAGACCCCCCAGGGGTCCCTTACGGGTGTGTGGGAGTCCCCTGCAAACCTTTCAGCTTTGATTTACAAGAATTTGCTCAATTACAGGCCAATGAGTCTATGTTTCACTCGGAAATCTTTCAGGTGTCTGTCTGATCACGTCTGTTAGCGGCCGATGAGCAGTCCTGGTCGGAAGTTTATGCACTTGTCATGGACATAAAAGTTATGTTGGAATTAGGCTTTCAAAGGATTTCTTTGAACTGTACCTGCATCAAAAGGTTTAGCATTAACTTAACAACTAAACCATCTGATGTGTAAAGAAGTGGATCAAATGCTAAACTCTGAAAGAGCAGAGAGGAAACAAATGCTGATGCTCCAAGAACAGAGAAAACCCTGATGGTAAATGTGTCAGAATGTCACATTACAACAGACTGTAAAGCTTTGTAGCAATCCAGAATCAGCTCCTTCAGATTTGAGGTTGTTTGTCAGATCAGGACATGTTATAAAATAAGCTATGTTTATTATTACTATCCACCAGAACAATGTTTCAGCTGTTAAACATGGTGGTGAGAGCAATGTACTCTACATTGTTCAGTTGGAATAGGTATGTCTAATGGTTAAAAACAGAAATCGATTTAAAAATGTCAAACCTTCAGTAAACATATCTGGAAAAAAATCACTCAAACCAGAATCTAAGTTGATTGTGATCATATGAAGCTCAGCTTAAAGTTCCAGTATGCAATATTTTCTATAAGACAATGTCAGAACCAAACGTAGTTATACTTCTAGACACCCAGGGGCAACAGTATTATTTGTGATCACCAGCTGATTCTGATTTTATTGAAAAACAGCCCTGGCCCACCGAGACATAAACTCCACTAGACTTCCACAAATGTTATCTATGGACGTTTTACAAGCTTTTTCAATCCTACCTAAGGGTAATTCAGAGAAACCATTTAACAACACAGTCATGTTTTTGGACAGTTGGAGGAAGCTGGAGTACAAACCACTCACACTTGGTGAGATGATGCAAGCTTGATTCAGAAAGACCCCCAACTGGGATTCCAAGTCAGGGCCTTGTTGCTACAAGCATTGATACCAACTGCTCCGATTCAGCTGAAAATAGTGAAGGCAAAGTTGATTTGGGAAAAATATTTTAACCATGATAAAACTAATTCCCGATCTCTGTGTTTCCACATATCAGTCTGAAACTGAAAATGGTGTCCCTTTCCAATCTAACCTAATGAAGTCATACCATCCAAGTAGAACTTTGCTGGCAGGCAAAAATATCTGCAGCTGCATGCCTGAACTGCTGAAAACGGCTAAATTCTGTTTGTTTTGAGAACCTGATGCGTTACCATGAGGTTTCTTGTTGGGCAACAACTCACCAACAACACTCAGGAGACATAGAAGATGCAAGGTGTTGACAGAACAGCGAACATTTGTGTGTTGTCATAGTAAAAATATCCTTACATTATCCAGTTTAGATTAATCTGTCCTAACAAGCCTCTGATAGATGTTAATTACAACATCAGGAGGTCAGTTAGGATTCAGATTTGGTCTCTGGGGAGGGGTTTAGGTTTCCAGCAGGTTTTCCCGGGAGCACTGAACCTCTTGCAGTTTGATAGAGGCTCTAAAGGGAAAAAGAGTTTGGGAGTGAGTTTGGACTTTGATATTCTCTGGGATGCTACCTTTCATTTCCCATAATGTCAATGCTTTCACAATAATCTACCTGCACTCTCTTCTTCACATGTTATGTGGACTTCCTGTTGCTTTGGATGGTTGAATACGTACTTAAACTCATCTACCTTGAACTTCATTTGGCACAATTCTTTGAGATTTGATATGATAATTGTTCTTAATTGAGTTAAAATAAAAAAAAAACAAACACTGAATTGACACAATATTTTCAGATCAAAACAGCCTGGCATGCATGAAACTGCAGCCGAGAGAAAAAGTTTTTCTGGATCATCAACAACTTCTTTGTGGTTCATCAGCAACAAATAGGGCTTCTACATGTTTATGTGTTTCCAACCATTTCCAGGCCTGCCTTCTTCTGAGGACAATCCTAAAAGAGTCATGTTACCACCAGTGCAGAACTTGTTCAAAATTGGCATCACTTCTCAAAAACAGGTGGATAAACAGAAGACAAAAAATTGTGATAAACTCCAAGAACTGAAAGGAATAGCATTGGTCATCATTGTCCAGATGGATCTGTTGAGCATGCAGCATTAAGATAGTAAAATAATAAGGTCCAACAAAAGGACTTTTTAACATCTAAAGCAGTTAGTAATCAAGGTTTTCCAAGAAGTCACTGGACTCAGTCAAACCAATTTAAATCACTTTTTACTTTTTTGTTAAATATGTAATTTGCCTCAATTCTCAGTGTTGAATAGTTTCTATGCTGTCATCAGCTATCCCCTCATGTTTTACAGCCAAGAATCACAAAGTGTTCATTAGTGTCAGTGAAAGAAACATTCAAGACATTCATCAAATAAGGATGCTGACACTCTCCTCAGATCAAACGCACTAACAGTGACAGGAAATGGCCAAACCTGACGTCTTTATTAGCAACTCTTCAAAGGGAATGTTGTCTTACAATGTCCATCTTCACATAAGAGGAAACTCAATCTTCCCTTCATTCCGGCATTGATTTATTTTCCTCTTGTTCACTTCTCTTTGCAGTGTGGGAATGCTTGTCTCTTTGCATGCCTAGAAAGTAAAGTTTTGTCCAGACAAACACGTTTCTTCATATCTATCTTGATTATAAAGTAACACCTCATATATTACTGTGAAACAGGCAGCAGGAGGTCCAGCAAGAAGTTGACGAAGACTCTGATGGACAATGTGTCTCAGCATGACCTCAGCTGCCACCTGATCTTGCATGTAAATGACCTCCACATCTTCAAGCTGAATAAGAATAATGCAAAATGTCGAACGGTGGACGTGTCCGCACAGACATTTGAGAGATAAATACGCGCTTGGTGGACTCAAAACTCAACAGTGGGAGGATGTTTCAGAGGATGTTTGTACTTTTTGTTCATTTTTGGAAGGTAGCACCTCTCATTGGTTCAGTGTGAAATATTACAAATTACCTGCTGACTTTCAAAAGTTTGAATGTGATGCAATGAAGTCAAAACTTCCTTTATCTTTTTGCCAGTTTCAGGTTTGACGTTTTGTTGCATTTCATCCAAATAGTTTAGCTCTTATTGCTTCATTTTTAAAGTCAGGTGGAAAAGAAGGAGAGAAGCTCAGTTTCAAACAGGAACTGAAATATTTATTAAATCTCTGAATTTGCAATCTGAACAGCTAAGAACTTTTTCACCCTGTTTTTCAGTATGAATAATATTCACAACATATCATGTAGTGAACAGCTCATTGTTCTTTATTTCTTATTTTTGTTCAGCAAGTTTCAATTTATTATGGATTTTCAATTTTTTATGAATTTTCTCCAACTCACACTTATATCTGCAAGCACAAATATACTCTTATCCCAAGATTGTTTGGTTGAATATCCTTACCAATGAATAATGGATACTAGACGACAAATATCTAAATAAATTAGGCTTATAATTTGATAGGTTTAAACAACCCACAGTTGTATCTAAAGTGTCGCTCTCCAGCTGCCATTGGATAAGAGGTGGGGTACATCCTAGAGAGGTTGCCAGCTCTTTTACAGTTTGGTACTTTCTGTAATAATCATTGATTTATAGATGCATGTGAAGGTTTCATGTCCCCTATTGCAACCAATGGTTTAATGTAAAGTTGTGTTATCTAATATCAGGAAATTATGTTTTATGACTCGGTAAACATATTCTATCAACAGGTTGTGGGGATTTTGGTTTACTCTGTGGTTATAATTTCTTATGCTCCCATAAATCACCAGATCCAAATAGGGACCTGAACTAGAATTAATATGAATATGAACTGGGCTACAATTGTATGTGATATTACGCAACCACATTTAGTTATAGGTCAGATTCGTACATTTTTATGATAATCTATTTCTGTAATTAATGAGACGAATCAGTCTTCAGTTAAGTTAACATTTTGGTCAAAATTTGCAACAGAGCAAATTAACCTGCAGCCCAAATAAGTTGGCTTCAGTTTTACACAAACGTCTTATTAGTATTTGCCAGCATCACTTTTCAACAATTTTATACACAGCGACATTTGACTTCTCATCAGATGGTGGTTGGTTGCATGTGACTTTCAATTTAATATGTTTTGTTTTGGTTTCTTCTTTGGCAAACAGCATGCCACCATTATTGATAATGTTCCAATTTTTTTTTTTATGCTGACTGCTGTTTCTCGTCTGACAAACAGCAGTCAGGGTGGAGTCACTGACCTCAGATATTTATGTTGGAACACTTCAAGGATTTGTTATGGTGATATGCTTCTGTGAGAAAACTTACAAAACATTACGCGTGCAGTGGAGCTTTATTGTAGTTTTAAAGGCACGTGTCAATAAACCTCGAGAGAACGTTAATAAATATGAACAGCAGGTGACGTCATGTTCATGTCCTGTATGAAACATCAATGTTTAGTCTGCGTAGTCCTCATCATATTTCTGTTAATCTAAAATCATTTTAAACTGCAAAATGGGCAACATGACCCTAATTAGTATGCTGAGTTAGAGGTTTATTGCTGCTTTTGTCACAGCAGGGTTATGATCCTAAGAGAAAGTCTTCTTCCTGATATGACAAATAATGTGCAACACCTTGTTTGGTGTCACAGTGCCTTCTTTTAGTAGATTCAGTAATGTGTAGCTTGATCCAGTGGTGAGTAATCAGCATTATCTTAATAATTCTGTTGGAATAATTTGGTAATTTTTCACTGAGCTGTCCTGCAAATCTCTTTGATACACTCATCTTACCTGCTGGACAAGCTCACAGGATGTTTATTCTGCTTCTCAGGTGTTAACAGGTTTCATGAGGAGGGGGCTGCTCAGGTGTGTGTGGTGATAGATACTCTCTTTGTCTCCAGGTGTGTCGCTAAGGAGTCTTCAAGCATTTCTCCTTATTTTCTTGCAGCTCAAACCGTGTGTGTGTGTGTTTGGTATGATGTGTGTGTCCAGGTGAATCCTTGTCTGTAGCCCGGGGCTCTTCCTGTTGCAGCGTATGTTTCCAACCACCAAGTGTGGGGGTACGATAGAGATTTTGACTGGGACCATCACAGCTCCCAAGTGAAGACAATTAACTGCTAAACGCCTCCCTGCCCTCTGCTGTTTGTGTACTTGCCCACAGGGCTGCCATGTTGGTTCTTTGTACTCAAATGTGTTCACCTCTGTTACGCTGAGCCCAACAGGTCCGTCTGGAGAGTCAGCAAATAAAAAGAAGTTTATTTATACATTGAAACAAAGACAATATACTGAACAGACATTACTTTTTCATTTCTCTTTTCTAAATAAAAAACGGCACATTTTGATTCAAATTAAAACATAAAGCTATCCTACCTTTTGCCATAACCTTGTTTTGATAAAAGCTTTGTGTAGCCTGGTTGTTAAAATTCTGTTGTTTGGAAGATATTAGAATACTATCTTGTGTGAAATGACGCACAAGATTGCTTTGAAGGATAAAATACCTCATGGAGTGGTCTAATTTCAACATCATGTGAGTAAATCATTTCATATTTTGAATTTTTAAACTTTTGGTACATCCAGGTAAGTTTAAATTTTCAACCTAAACCAGTTTGCTATCTGCTTCCCACCCTTGTTAAATTTCTCTACCCATTAAATGAAATAAGTCCCTACCTGTCATCCTAACTTCCTGCCTGCAGCTGTCTAAGTCCTGTCCACCTCTAACACTAAACCTGAAGGGGGATTTACTGCTACTTAGGAGGTAATATATTGACCTGGATGCACAGGTGTCTTTCCAAAGTGGTCTAGATCAGATAAGGACGGACCCCTTCTTCCCCTTTCTCACCTCCCACACTTCAGTTTTCCTTCTGTCAACCAGCCCACTTTACTTAGACTCCAAGAAGACAAGGAGCCCCAGACAAAGATTTATAGGAGCACTGAGAAGCAACTCAGGAAATTACATGTTTGCTGGAATTTCTTTCAGACAGTGATTTAGTTGTAGACGACGATATTGCAGCAGTAAACGCATGACACTGAATGGTAGGATGAATGGATTGTTTTTTCAAAGGACCATACCTCTCAATTAAGTTAATTTTGTCCCCTACACTTGAAAATGAGCCCTGTCACTTGACTGCCCAGGAATTTAGTCTCATTTCCTAAAAACATGGTTGTGACTTATGTGCTTTTCAACTCCACAAACACAGTTCTTGAGTTCTTTTTTTTACGATGTGGAAATACTGCTTCCAAATCCCCTGATTTACCATTTGAACTTGTGAATGCTAGATTTAACTTTATATTTACATTGAAGTCACTAAAAATATGAAGCACAACCATGAAAGACAGAAATGGAAAAATAATGATATACCAAGGCAGGTTTAGTTGTAAATTCTTAGATGACACACCTTAAGTTAGTACAGCATGGTGGCATGTTTCTTTCTTCTTTTTAATAGGTGGACATGTGGAAAATATCTGACATGTGGGAGCAGAGAAAAACTAGGCAGTAGGTCTTCATACCTGTCAGGATAATAACAGGTATTCTAGCTGCAAGATGAGTCTATGATTGTGGCAGAAGGCATTTTGTTCTTCATCAGAACAGTAGGGGAGCTTCAGGTCTACTTTTTATAAACTGGTTGTGACAAGTAGTCATAAATTACTCTTTTAGACACCTATTAAAACTCATCTGACACAAATCGTCTCTTATCCTATCAACATGCCTGAGTGACAGTGATAGTATGAATCACTGCTGTGATTAAGGTGGCTCTCTTCAAGCACAACACATGTGGGGAAACATTTGAGTCATTGATTCAGGAAGCCTAAGTGACAAAGAGATTACAAAAGTCACTGAACACACCTGTACTATAAAGCTGCCAGTGTGAATTGCAGTGTCAAACATTTCATTTAGAACTGATTAAGTAAAGATATTTAGCTCCATAAGCTAAGACTTAAAAAGAAACGTTAGCTATTTGTGAGTGATTCACAAATATAAAACATATTTATATATGGACATGAATACAGATGACACTCTCACTTGTTAGTAAAAACTTTTGCTTTATGGGAATTTATAGTGAAAAGTCTTTGTAGAGCCAGATACTGTTTTATTTTTATTTTTTTTTTTGAAGAGAAGATGCATGAGCAATTGTAGTGCTGGCGCAAGTGGCTTTAATCTTTGACTTTTCAGCCACATTTCCCAAAGTATTTGCTGTGTCTAACTCTGACTGAACACACAAACGTCTTTTATAACATGTTGGGCAGAAGTGAAATAAAACTGTTTGAAATGAAAGTCAGACTAAGAGTGCAATAAAGTCAGATCAAATCAAATCTTTATTGCCGTTTTTTGCATTTTTACAAAGGAATTAAAAAGGTGCAGTCAACTCGATATGAGGCATACATCTCAAAAAATGGCGATTAGATTAGACAGAATTGCCCTTATGTAAGTAATGGCATTGGTTAGATGCACAAATTGCATCTGCATGTTTCCTGTTGCTTTGTTGTTTTTTCAAAACAGTTGTAATTATGACTTGCATGTTCCAGTTTCTTGTTCAAGCTGCTGTAATGAGGCAAACAAGTTGAGTAGGTATATCTATGAAATCAACCCTCAGGTCAAACTGTGAAATGATCACGGTAACTGCAAACAAAACTCAAGAGGTGATTCTCAACAGACTGAATATGCATGGTTTCCCCGGCAGGTTGGAAGGTGTAAGTCTGCCTTCAGCCTAGGTTTGCAAAGATCCATCTCAATGAACGACAGAACCTCCAGGTCAATGTTTTTTATGCAGATCGGAGTATAAAAACCTCTGCATTTGGCCATAATCTACAAATGTTTAGAGAAAATGAAACACACTCGCTTGTGGTGCAAGAGACAGTGGTGTAGAACTGAAATAGAAATAGTATGGCTGGGGTGCTGTGGTGGCGCAGGGGCAAAGTGTAACCCACATAGGGAGGCCGTAGTCCCTGTGCCGGTGGCTGTAGGTTTGATTCCTGGCTTGGTGATATTCGCAGCATGTCTTCCCCCTCTGTAGTTATCCTGTTTTCTTATCCAACTACCTTCAAATGAAGGCCATTAGAGCCAAAAAGAAATAATGTGGCTAAAAGTTATTTCACAACAGTAGAATTACATTGAGATATTTTTTCACATTTAAGTCAACATTTTAGGCGAATAAATGGCATTAAAAGTGAGATTCAGAGTTTTTGTGCAATTGAGTCACAATCTAAATAACCTTTGAACTAGAAGAAAATTTGGATTGTATTTTTATTGACACTTTTGGATGATTTACTTCCTTTCTATACAGAATATAGAAGCTTCTGGCAAATTGAAGGGTAGTGTGGCTTTTTAAAAAATGTTGCAAAAAATGAGAGCAAAATGTACAGAAGAACAGTAATCTTCCAGTTTTATCAGTTATTTACATGGACTTTGTCACTAAAGCAATAGCTCATTAGCATTAAATTGACTGCATCATGCTACTAAGAATACCCACACTGGAGGATTGTAAAGACATGGTAGATGTTGAATCGTGGGACCTTAAGTGAATTTATTAAGAGCCTAAAACATGTTTAAGTGTGCAGTCAGTGTGTAATGTTACAGCTGCAGCATGTGTCATCATCTCCACAGAGGAAACTGCCTGCCAACTGCCAATCATGGACCTGTGTGGTATGTAAACACTGACAGCACACACCTTGTTTGTTCTGGACTCGACCCAGCAGGATAAACGTGAAACCAGATCACAGTGAAGTAGGGTGTGACTTTCCTTCACAGACCTGTCAATCACATAACTGTGGAATTTTAATAGCGGGCTAAGTTGTATTTCTGTCCCAGTTTGGGGTAGCATGTTTGCATGAGATACTTCTAAATTTGATCTGCAGTGATCAACTGGCTTTAAATCACTCTCAATAAGTCTATAGGCAACAAATTCAGTGGATTATATGCAGAAGTTTTAATTTCCAATTCCAACATTTGGTGGAAACCAAGACCAGTTTCATTGTTCATATTCAATCATTCATGATAGCAGTGGATTTGTTGACAGTCAGTAATAGATTGATGAGATAATGAAAGATAATGAAATATACAGTAAATCCTAATTAAAACATTTAGCTTCACCATTTTTTCTGTAATATTGTTTCCAATAGTGCAGTGTTTCTCAATCCTGGTCCTCACTGCCCCCTGTCCTTCATGTTTTAGGTATTTTCCTTCTGCCACACCTGGATTGAATATTTGAGTGATAAACAGGCTTCTGTTGTACTTGATGGTCATGCATTCATTTAAATCAGCTTTTCTGTAATAGAGGTACATCTAAAACATTCAGAGCAGGGAGGCCTGAGGACTGGAATTGAGAAGCGCTGCAATAGTAGAGGTTTAAAAGGCAAATGGAACTTACTTGAATATCTCTTCATCAGGTCCATAGGAGCTCAAAGCGCTTCACACTACGTTCAGTAAGTTGTACCCACTGTGTAGTAGCCACAGCTGCCCTCGATCAAACGGACAGAGGAGAGGCCGCCATGCACCGTTGTCAGCACCAACAGGACCGGGTAGTTTAACATCTCCTTCATTTCAGATTAAGAACACAATTTTGTTAGGGTTTTTCAGATGTTGAAAGACATGTGTCTTTGGTGTTGAGGCTCCTTTTCCTAAGTATGATAGTATTTCAGAGTTCCCCAACTTTTGAGCATGTTAAAACTTCCACTGGGAGTTGATTAGATACATTCTATACAACTGGACAGTTTGCACATACAATAATGACATCAAGGAGATGCAATGTGGAAGATTTCATCTCTATAATTCCACAATGGCCTAGCACACAGGTGACAAACTCCGGTCCTGGAGGGCCACTGCCCTGCAACTTTTAGATGTGCCTCTCCTGGACCACACCTGAATTCAATAATTAGGTCACTAGCAGGTTTCTACACAAGAATGAGGTGATTAAGCCATTTAATTCCAGTGTTTTATACCTGCGGCACTTCTAAAAACTGCAGGACAGTGGCCCTTGAGGGCTGGAGTTTGACAGTATTTTTAGTAAACATGCAACACTTTACAGTTGCAAAACGCATCACCTCTACAACTGCTGTTTTGACTTCAACAAAAAAGTACATCACAAAGCAACTGAAAAGTCAACCCACAATCTTCACTATGAAATATTATTTCAAAACCTTGGTGATAGAATTGAGCCCCTGCTGGACTAGGCCAAGATAAGGAGGAGAGCACACTGTTGAAAATTGACCTCTGCTTTGCTGTTGCCGGAAGATCGAGGAAAGTTGTTTTTCAGCTTAGGGATTTACTAAAAAACAATACCTGTCAGGTTGTCAAAGAAAAACACTCACAATATTACTAGTGTTGAAAGGAAAGAAGAGGAAGAGAAAAAAGTCATGACATGGTGAAACAGATAAACGGATTTTGTGATTTCCTCTAACCTCCAAAGACCACTGCCCTTTGCTTTACTGCTGGTTAATTTTTTGGGGGGCAACATATCCTGCTTAGAGTGCTTTCCACAAAACAACATTTAAATCTCGGACTGTCAGGCAAAAAAACATAAATAAATACTAACAACATCCCCTTCTTCTTGGATGCAGGCTCAAACTGATGGTGTTGATTTTAAGGAAAGTGTTCATATTGTGAAAATGTAAATAAAACAGAAGAGACATGTTAAGTGTAGTGTTAGCATTGTCCAAAGACACTTTGTAGGATTACTAAAAACTTTATATTCACTTACTTTCACAAAACAAATATATTCTATTTGCAGAAATCCAGCAAGATTTATTTATTTATGTTTTTCATTTATTTTGGAGAGGTAGGGTGAAATAGATATTGACAAAGCTAATGGAGTATAACAACAAATAATTTGGCACAAGCATGATGTGCAATCGTTAAATATCCGCCAGTAGTTGGAAAGTTTATTTAATGTATTGCTCTTGGTTTAGCATACATTCAACACTTGCTGCCACAGGCTACCTGCAACCTAAAACCTTTTCAAGGTTTACACCACATGCCTTTGTGGTTAAATGCACAAAGGGATGTTTTAAAGCTCCATGATCATTGTTCTCATTCTTCCATTTATTTGGTGTGTTGCTCTTATTAATACGTTTATCTATTTGCTTCCTAGTTAAATGTAAATCTCTAATATACTCACATGATCATTTCCAATTAGATGAATATATTTATATGAAAATTGACTTGAAAAGAAGAGAAACACCATTACTGTTAAGATAAGCATAGAAATGAAATTTAGTGCGGGGGGAAAAACAATGATCATAAGAATATACGATGTTTTTCCCCAAACCTCTTGCACAAAGCAAATGTTATAAAACATTCAGGGCCTGAAGGAAGACTGCCTCCATTTCTTCCTCCTTTTGTCTTCCTTTTCTTCATTTTCTGAGACAATTGTGCACTTAGATGGACACTTAGCTGAATGAACAGACTCTTTGGTTAGGTTAAGTCAACATGGTTGTGACTGAAAACTGGCCAATCAAGCAGGCTATAGTGTTACAGTGCTGTCAGCTTGATGGGCGTGTTACATCACACACACTCTTGCACTCGCAGTTTCACACACCTGAACGTTTCAGGAAACATTTAGAGGATTAAGAGCTCTGAAGTGAGGAAAGAAGGGGGGGACAAAATGTGGTCATTCCTCACTGCTTTTCACCGACTTACTACAAATTAGTGTCATGTATACAATAGGTTGAGTTTCTTTCCAGATGTGGTGAAAACTTCAACCAAACGCATAAGGAGAAGAGAAAAATTCGCACTCACTAACATTATTCATAGATTTTATGATTGGATTTATTTAAAATAAACAGCAGATGGCACAATAAGACAGTCACATTTAAAAAGCTTCAATTAAAGAATTTTCTGAAAAAGCTTTTGTTTTTTTTAAGGATTTGTTCCCCCCTTCTCTCATTTGTCCCATTTGTCTTCCAAACCCACCCGAAAAAGCTGAGAAGTAAAAACAGTAACTTCAACCAGGCCTCTGGAATATGTGAAACAATTGCTTTAGCAGCTCTTTGATTAAAAATGTTTTGGCCATTATGAAAAAGTCTTGTAGGCAACATAAAGTAAGTCTAAGATATTACTGATGTTTTACAAAGACATATCCACAATGTTATTTTTCAGAAAATAATTAACCTTTCTACTTCTATGATCAAATTCATACTACTTGGTCATAGTTACATTTTAGTTTTAGATTTTTTTACTGAAAAATGTGTCAGGGAAAATGACAGAGAGATTATAGGGAGAAAAATCCTTTTAAGTTCTTTAATGAATGGTGTTTTTCTTACACCATAAGATCTTATTCAGTTCTACAAATCTCTCTTACACATGACCTACAGTACATGTTCTAATAAAAAAAAAAAATAAATAAAAAAACGTCATTAATATGTTCAGTTGCACAGGACCTAGATTATTATTTTAAAACCAGAGGTTATCTCCATAATTTCCTCCTCTTCAGCTCTGCATGTGGAAACTTTATCTTTAACTAATAAGTGATGTAGCCAACGTATCACCCACACAACATTTCATAATCCCTTGGGTTTTTGTTACACATGAACCAAGAACCAAGATTAATTGAGGGGTTACCTGATTATTCATGTTGTTATGTTGTTGTACTGTATCTGTGAGTTTTTGTGACTTTGCTGGCAGGAAACCAGCAAACTATTTTATATTTCCATGCATAAAGTCTTAGCCAAAGGCTATGCAGTGACGCATATGTTGTCTTGAATGGTTTTAGTATATTTTTCTGTTTCTATGGTTTAATGAAAAAGAAACCCAATTAAAACATTTCAGAAGGTTGAAAAGATTTTGTTTGCAGATTTATCTAATTTCCATCCCAGATGACTATTTCCCAATGTTGCTTTTCCTTCATAGTTTCTGTGGAAATCAATATATGGGCAAAATCAGGGATGTTGGGGATCTATTCATGATTGTTGGGGGTTTAGAACAGTTGGTTGGAGTCTGATTTGAGATCCAACCACATGTTCTCAGTGGAGTAAAAAAGGTTTACAGACCACAGATTCAAAAGTGAATTTTCAACCTTAGGGACTCAATTTGTTGAGATTTTTGCTTTGTGAAAGAATATGCCGTCATAGTGGAAGATTTATTGATCATCATGGAATTTTTTGTGGATTCCTTGTAGAATCCACAAAAAAAGAAAAACAAATTCGGCAGAAAAATAATCCTTTTTGTCCAATTGTCTTCTCCTTGTCACTCTTGCATCTGTGAATGTTAAACAACCTCTGCATTAAAGTTCCCCATCTCAGCTCTGCATTTATTGCTGAAATGAGAATCTGCGAGTCATTGGACTTTTTTCAGTGTCCTGAAGCCCTTGCTGTGCCTCAACCTTTCACCTTGGATGTTTTTGTTTCAACCATATATTTGTTGTTAGCTGCAGTATTCTTAGCAGCACACAAAATGGTGTGTTAGTCATTGCTAACACAAGGTTAGCCTGTCTAGTGATAATGCTGATTGGGTACTCTCAGCTGGACTCTTTCATAGATTCACATGAATGATAATATGACTTTAATTAAATTAAGAAAGTTTACCATAGATTAAAATAACCTAGTTTGAAATGCTGAAATCCCAGACAAGTATATATTTGTTTGCTATGCTGGTTGAGTGAGTGCATCCTTCAGCTTCAAACAGGTTTAATCCCAGATGGACGGGCAATATGATACCATTCTTAGCTGGAAGAGAACAAAAAAGATGGCAGAGCAGGAGAGGAAGTGAGAAGGTGTGTATGTGTAAGATGTTAACAGAAAGGTTTAACCCATTCACTTTTCATATAAATGCTGCAGGAGGTGTGTGCGTGCGTGTGTGTGTGTGTGTGTGTGTGTTGTGTGTTGTGTGTGTGTGTGTGTGTGTGTGTGTGTGTGTGTGTGTGTGTGTGTGTGTGAATCCTGAGCACCGCCCCCAGCCGTTGGAGGTGAGAAGCTCTAATCCTGAATTAAATGATCTGGCACTTTACAAAATACACGACAATTACACAGATAATTATACCAAGCCTTCACACCAAGCTCACGGGTCACAATTAGCAGACACACACCTACCAGCTGTAGCTCAGACCGGAGCTAACAACTGTTAGGCTCAATGATACACAACCGAACAAAAACAGGAAGACAGAAAGTTTACTGAATCTCTCTCTCCAATTTGCATTATTTGTGTTAAAACCAATCACGCTTACCAGTTTCCTTTTTACAGATCAACTTATTAGGTTTAAAAAAGGAAGCACCAGTCTGATTTGCTCCGTTTTATGCTTCTCGTGTTTGTTTAAACATGGGAGGCAGAAATACTTTTTAAAGTAGTCATTTTGAAAAGTTTGCAAAGTCAAAGATTTGGATTAGCTGAGTTTGTAGCATTTGCATATTAATTCTTCATGATCATATCTATTTTCTTTACTGAGCAAAAAATTAAAACACAGTTGACGTCCACTATTAAGCAATTCATGACCGTATCTGCAAAATCAGAGAATCAGAAGCTGTGTTTTTTTTTTTCAAGTGTGTGCACACAATCAAAAAATGGTTCAACTTTGCTTTTAATGTTCAGGCATTTTAAGGATAAATGCACACAATTGTTTGGAAATAGAAAAAAAATATATTTTTCAGAGAAATTGATATATTGTTTACTGTATTGAATGTATTGTATTTTATTTCACAATAGTTGCTGTGAAAGAAAGAAAATGGTTTTTATTTGTAATCAGAGTGTCAGACAGTATTGAAACACATTGTACAAAAATAATATAAATTTGAATCTATTTACTTTCACTCTTAGCCTCGCTTATCTCTACTTATCTGTTCATATCTGTCTAACAACTCCTTGATTTATCTTCCACATGAAAGTTATATTCCTACAGTTTGAAACTGAAACACTTCATGTTTGTTGTTCAACTCATAAACAGCCTAAGGTGGAATCAAAGTTCAGCAATTACATGTTTTATACTGATGTTCCATGTTTCCCTCATAATCCTGTCTGATTAATTATTGGTTGAAGATGTAACATTAAAATTTGCATATCATCTGACATGGAGCTCAAGCTGTCATCTTTAGTCATCCCTGTTAGTTCCAGTTTATGATTGTCTAAACAGATAAATGAAATGCAAAAGCCACTACACAACAATAAAAGCAACAATAACAGTTGTGCTAAAATGGCAGTTTATGACATCACATGATAAGACAGCAGGTTCAACAGCATGGTTCTGCAACCTGAACAGAAGACAAAGTGAACAATTCAGAAGCATATTTTTGGCACGTTTGGAACCCCAAAGACAGCACCATAACAGCAAGAAAACAGAAAGAAAACTAGCCAAATATTTTTTAAGTGTTAAGATTTTATACCTGCACAGCACAAAATTATAAAGATATAGTCCTTATGGTGGCACTAGTGGAAGCAGCTTTGTCAACAAAAGAGCAGGAGAGTTTAATATTTCAATATTTGTGTAGTTAATGTTGAGCCAGAGATTAACAGCAGCTTTGTAAAATTTCGAAAACGAAGTGAACGATTCCCGCAGGGATACAAGTCCCACTGGCATTCATCTCATTTGTCATTTGTAAATAACATTCACTATACATTCACTTGTACAAATTCAGTCAGCTACCATATCAAGTTCCAATGTGTTAACGTTGAGAGTCTTAGTTTTCCTGAACCTGCTGATATCACAGGGTAAAATCTGCATGTTTCCATCAGTTTTCATTCTAAAAACGTCACAGATATGTTGCTTTGTTTACTCTGTTTTCTGGGAGTAAATGGGGAGTTTAGTCTCACTAATGATGACCCTCAGGCTGCAGGTTAACTAGCTCCCCACAGACCCTAAACACAGTTAATACACACCTTTGGGGACATAGTGATGTGAGTGACGCACAGGAAGCTTACATGTGTGGACATGAATTTCCGAGTTAAACTCTTCTAAGTGTATTTGTGCAAAAGGTGTGAATTATGTGGTAGCATAAATCTTGTGCAGCAACAGTGTGGGGATTAAAAAACATGTAAACTGTGTTGACCCTCTGAGAATCTAAAGATTTAAAGTCATTATAATATGAAAACTTACATTTTGCTTTTGGCAAGGTAATGTCAGGAAATACGAAGTTTTTACCAACTTGTTTTACCAACTAATTAAAGGCAGGAAGTTTTAACTGCAACCAGCAACAGTTAACTACACAATTGACATTTGGATATTAAGACTTCAGACTGGTTGTTCTAAAAAACATTTCTGCTCCATAGCCAAAAAACATTAACTCCTTGAAAGAGGCCACACACAAATACCACATACATAAATGAGTTGTCAGTAATGATGTGAAATGTGGGATAGCTTTGTCCAAAGCCTCCCACTCCTCCCATCGCATCACAGTCCTCCCATAATGCATCCTGGTACCTGATATTTCCCAGCTAGAAAGTCCAGATGATGTAGAAACAAACACAATTCACCAGACAAGACTGTGTTAATTTGTAATGCTGGTAGACTGAACAGTCTACAGCTACATTCAGCTGGAGAGATGATATGTTTTGATTCCTACTGGATATGTATGCAGTATTTCAGCAAATCTTGTTCAGGTCAGCTTAGGAGTGTTACATTTCAGTTGTTAACCTGGTGTGGCATTTAGTTAATTATTCATTATCACCCATAACTGTTAAAAAGGGAGATGAAATCCGTTTAATTTCATGTTGTAGATTTCCATCATGTTATCATAGGAAGTTGGTAAATTGAGTCTTGGGTTTGCTCTCAAGAAAGTAGCCATAATGTGTTTGAGGTGTACTTTCAGCATGCTGGCAACTGTCTCCTGTCCGCCATCTGCACCTGCAGCTTGGCTTGTATCATTAACCAAACCACAAAGAAGACAGCAGGGACCAAACGGCAGCAGCTGCTTTACTAAACACAAATACACACAATTGTATTACAATTGGGTAATCCGAGAAGCTGCTCAGTTCATACTTGAATGAGTCTTGAGAGATTTTACTTAAATTTGGACTTCTGTTATCTGTTATAGGAGATTTGAGTGGACACTCCAATGCCACGAAACCAAATCTTTTCAGCACTAAAACAAAAAATATTCTGTAGTGTTGGGGTTTAATGTGTGGAGCGATCATTTTTGTAAACCTGTACAAATGATGACCTTTAACTGGCATATAAGACAATTGCTCAAGTCTGTGACCTTGGTAAACAATCCAGACTCTCAAACACATGAAGCATATGCCATATTCCATGTTGTAAAGTTAAGACGGAGACGTGTGAAGAACTGCCGTTCTGCATGATGTCCCTAACTACGTTGTGGCTGTTGTAGAAGCAAAAAGCTGCGTAGAGAACAATGGCTGCTTTGTTGGTGTGTGCTTGGTGCGACAGCGCTGTGAAATATGTCACAGCAACATGTTTGGGCCTTGCTAGAGAAGAAGCGAAGTCAACGCCTCCACTTCTGTCAGAGTGACAAAACTGCAAGCGAGTCAGAAGTGATACACAGAGATAAAAACGGTCCACAACTGAGCAACAGAGGAAGCAGAACAAATCCAAATTCATAAGTTTTGCTCAAGTAGAATACATTTTTCTGAACATTTATGAGTGCTCTGTGAGGCAGAAGGCCAGCTAGAGGGAGCTTCGGGTAAATAGGTTTTGTGTAAGCAAGTATTTAGGCATCCCTGAATCACTGCCACCAGAAAAAATCTAGTAAGATATTTTATTTTGTGTAGATTAGGTTATTTTAGTGCACCCTGTTTCAAAAGGGATATACATAAACTGTCATTTACCATTTATTGCACTGCAATTTGCAATGTATATCATATTTCTTTGTAGTAAGTGTCTACTTTCTTGTGTAAATCTAAACTGTCTAATGTATGAATTGTTACCCATCCAACAACTTTCCCTACGAAAAAAGGGAAAATAAGTAAATATTTCATTTTTACAAATATGCTAAAACTATTTTTAACATATTTTGAATGGTATCTCAGATGATGATATTCAAAATCGCTTTTTAGTCCTCAACAATCAAAATTGGGAGTCAAACTGTTCAACAAACATTATTATCTATGTAAGGAAAAAGACAATACATGCACTGAACTGGAATAAAAGCAGCAGATGTATGATATGTTTACTGATTATAAGAAAGCTGATCTTAGAGAGCTTTACTTTTTACATGTTTCTGTCTGAACTTTTATAATTAGCTTTTTTTTCTACCAAGCTTTGTTTGAAGACATTTTCATAGTAAAATGCTTGAGCTGAACTTGTGTCTATAGTTTAGGCCCAAAATAAAAACCCTTTATGTTCCTTTAAGTGCTGCTCACATTTTGAGTTGGGAGTCCAAAATCAGAGCCAAAGTACGACATGTCGTTGGCCGTCACGTTCGGCACTAATGAGTCCTCATATCACCTAATTGTCCGACAAACTGTTCCTTTAATATCCGCCAATGTGTTTGGGAAGTGTGTGTGTCTTTCCTTAATTTATGCAGGATGATTTGAGGCGCCTTCTGCCGAGCTGCTTCATCCCTCCACAATAACACACATCTTACCTCCTCCTCCTCCTCGTACTTCAACCTTCTGTTCTCCTCCTCCTCCCTCATTTCCTCTCACTTTCATCCCCCCTCTCTCGCCTCTCCCAGACAACTGTGACAGTTTTAATTCTGACCGCTGATTAGCCTGAATCAATTAAGTCCTCCACACCGAGTCCAACAGCAGAGCAGCATGGGGTATTTAGACTATTTAGGCTCCCATTCATCAAGCTCCAGCCTCTTAATCATTCTTTAATTACAGAGTATGATTATGGAGGCTCGAGTGGGACATTAGCTAGGTTTGCTTTCTCTGCAGAGTTTGTAGTGGACACAGGAACAAATCAGTGGACTCTCAGCCTTCTAACCTCAGCAGGATCTACGGTAACTTCTAAGAAGCTGATTTCACATTTTAAAACGCTCTGCTTTGAACAAACATTACATGCAAATGGAATGAAGACAAAGTGTTTGTTCTAATTTAAACTGCTCCTTAATATTAAGACATAAAGCAAGAAATAATGTTATCTGTGTCCTGTCATCTTAAACAGGACTTTTAGTGATTATTTTCAGCTGTTTAACTAGAAAATGTTTAAACACATATTTTCTCAATTCAAAAGTTACTCAAACCAAATGTCCAACACCTTGTAAAAGGCAAAAATAACTTTCTGTTGATGTTTTGTGTCTTCCTTTATCAGTGTCTCACATTGAAGTTGAGGAGTCTTGGCTCACTATTTTTCCCCAACATTGGTTCAGTTCATTGTAGTTTGCAGACATTATTGTCTGAACAATCCTCCGTCAAACGGCATTTCGAACAGGTTGAGGTTTGGACTTTGGCAAAATCTTGAGGTTTTTTTTCTTTCTTTTATTTTTGTAGATTCATTTTGGTGTTCAAGATCCTCACCCTGTTGTTGACGAGGTTTCTGTCAAACCTCAGCTGCCAGACAAATAGTCCCACATTTGACTCTGAAATGGTAGCCTAAGTCATCTGGGTTTGTCCAGATGTAATCTCTGTGATCCATCAAGCCACAGTGTCTAGAGTCACAGTTCTTTCTTTGTTGTTTTATTTATTATTGTTTTAGCAGTAAACCTTCCTTATCATTTTGAAATGTGCTTAAAAGTTAATGGTTTAACTTTTAAGCACATTTCACTGCCGCAGCGAACATGAAGTGTTAATGGTGCATTAAGATGACTTCATCACTGTTATTTAAAGCTGAGTTATCAGCACTTGAATATATACATAGCAAAACAGAGTGAAGTCAGATTAACAGATGGGGTTTTGTTGAGGTTGCCTGCAGAGTTTCGTGCTGCCGTGAATTCCTCAACATCTTAATTTGTAATAAAGGAACCTCCTGAGGAGGAAGTTAAAGTCCCCTCTCTGTCCCTGCACCTATCAGCGTTACTAATCCTTTTTGTGCCTCCCTTGTTCGGCTCTCAAAGTGCCGGCAGGGATAACATCACTTCATTGACAACCTACAGTTCTGGTTTGTCAATTAGACCTTGTAGTCAGCTAATCTCCAGCAGGCCTGCTCAGCTTTTCACTCATAGGAAGGAACAGAAAAGCAGCGAGCTTTAATGCCGTCTAATGACGTTATGGGAGGAATAGCCCCATGCCGCTGGGAACCTGATAATCCCACTTTGTTCCTTTTGGATTACTTGAGAAAGGTCCTCCTCCTTCCCCCAACCCAGTTGCTGATCTCCTTCGTGTTGTACCGACACAATGGGGCTCCCGCTGTCAGGCCCAGTCCTCCTCTTATTCTTTAAACGCCTCTGTTATTCGTAGGGCCGCAGCCGGGGGCGAGCAACCCTTTATTTTCTCCTCAATTAGCAGGAAAGGCTTGTGCTGATCACTTCCTGTGCAGAGGTGAGCGGACGCTCCCGGAGGTTATCGGCGGCGAGGGTTGGCGGCAGCGTTAAAGCTCCAATGATGGTTTCATGTCACGTTGGCTCGGCATCGGACGACAGTTGTTGCTCCTCCACAGCTCCTCCCCACTTTCTTAACCTCATTATGATGTCGCCTATTCCAGACAGGCGGGAGGGATTAGACTCTGACAGAGTCCAACGGAAGTGGGAGGACATGTCCATCAGAAATAAAACTTTCCAGAGTCCCAACCCCTTTGCTTCACTCATTTCTGGGAAGAAAGGAATGATAAAGCATTTGTAGAGTAGAAAACAGCTTGTAAAATCGGTAAAATCATATTTACATGAAAACACTTTGTTCAAGTGTTCTTGAACAAAGTGTTACTGGAAAACTAAGCAACACAATTGTTATTTGTAGGCAAAACTACGGTAGTCCTTTATTACAAGAATGTCCAGACTGCCTTCGAATAGAATTTCCAATTCCTTGTCTTCTATATAAAATTCTAATAGACCAAGCTTTATCGTATAATACACATGTGCAGAGATTTGCTGTCATACTGCAGGTTTACAGTTGGTTCCTAGTGCGTTCAAGGAGGACTTGGGACTCGGGTTGGGACTCAGTTCGGGACTCAGAGAAGGACTCTGGGTTGGGACTTGTCACTTGACTGTATTTACCTGACTTAAATTATGACTGGACATAAGTTAGACATATTAGTTGTTTAATTAAAGTCTTTATACACAATGATTCAATTTGCTCCATAAAATAAGCTTCTTAATTACAGTAACAGGTACAACAAACATTTACAAATATCCCTATTTTATGGAGCTTGAATAAAAAAAGATGTGCTTTGATTATAAGTGTCTGAAATGCAGAAGCTAAAAACACTATCTGCTTACAAATAATATGCAAATTAACCAAAAAATAAAGATGTTTTAGTTTGAAGAAGTCTGAAATTGTTTAGGAAGCTATGAGATGAATAAATCCTTAATGTGCAAATAGTCAAAAGTTAATTAAAAACAAAATTCTAATGTTTTTTCAATGAGAATCAAACTTGTATTTGAGCAATTCACCCTCACTGCATCTTTATTTTTGAGACTTCTTGTCCTGCTCTCTAAGGGGTTTGTCTTGGTGTCAGAGGAGTTGCTTGGACGAGTCCTGTTCCTGTCTTTGGGGACTCCTTTGTCTCTCCTCTGCCCCTTCCACACTCCTCCGGCTGTGCCCTCAAGTGCCAAGAAAACCTCAGAGATGAGATGGACAGATGGTCACTCAGTTTAAAAATCAGTCCTCAGTGACTCGAGACGTTTGCAGTTCTCCCGGAGTCGCTCAACAGATGCATGTGCATATGCTTTTCTCTGCAATGATCCTGTGTTTGGTGGAGTGGAAGTTTGACTCAGAGCAGAACTCTGAGGCAGGGTTATCTGCAGGCAGTGATCTGTGTGTTTGTTTAGTTGTCACAGGGCGGCAGAAGTGGGAGGAGAAAAACCCCCAAAACAAACCGATTACAGTTGAGTATTTTGCAGAACGTTTTTCGACTGGAGACTAGATTTCCTATCAGTCAGCAGCAAGCTCCCCTTTCACACATAGTTATTGCAACGCCTATGCAGAGCATATACATATGATAAAATGGCATAGTCAAAGTCCAAACCTAAATCTAAGTGAGAATGCATTGCAAGACTTGAAAACTGCCATTCACAGATGCTTCTTTTCCTGTCTGACCTAAAGTTTATTTTTGGAGAATGGAAAAAAAAAAAATCATTCTTCAGTTGCACGTAGCTTGAGGACAAACCCAAACGATAGATTTGCAGTTTGCAGGAGTTTTCCTATTCTTTGTTAGACTTATGGAAGAGATTCAGCTTTACAAATACAGCTATTTCAGGTTTGCACTACAAAGCATTAGAGGGACTTTTCTTGAACAATAGATCCTTTAAAACATATTTGTTAAATGTTGCAAGTTGGAGATATGTTGGTTTAGAGTATGTTACAATAACCCCAAACTAATTCACAGTTATTGCAAGATATTGAAGGGATGTTTGGTCTTTATTAGTCCCTACTATGATTAAAAGAATCACCAAAAGATACAAGAAGTCCTTGCAATAGAGCTTAGAAGTAACTGATGACATATGAAATTTAAGGAAATTCCCTTACTCAGAACTTTGGATAAAAATAGGCAGAGGAACTATTTCTTTAATTACATATTTTGAGAAAGCCAGAATTTAATTCCATCCCAAAATAAGAACTTTTATCACATCTCACAACCTTATGTATAATCCAAGCTATATCTTCAGACTATATTGAAGAAAAGAACATCCATCATCTCCCTGCTCGATAACTGCTCCACAGTTTGTCACATCGCAGCTCATCAGCGACTATTTGACTGAACACAAACTGTCAGTTTAAAGTCAGAGCCAAAGATTTAGAACATTAGGAGACAAACTGTGAAGTCTTTGCACAAGCTGACTTTCCAAAATTATCTGCCTCGTCACACGTTTCTGTCAGCGAGCCATGTTGCCGGATAGGTGTGGGAGAGACGACCGTCTGTTGCTGCAGTAATTAGCAGCAGATGATGACGAGGAGACACATCATTCTGAAACTGGAAGGTCACAGGTCATCTGTATATATTTTTTTGTTTCTGGTTTCTTCTAGCTGTTCATTTCAAATGTAGAAGTTTATTTTAGCAATGCCATCCTTTAAAAAAATGGTATGAAAGCTGTGGATTTGGAGAGACTTTATTGTCATTCACATGCTCTAACTCCTTTTTATGATTTAGATGATGAACCTTTCTAAAAAAAAAAAAAAAAAGAAAATAAGACCATAGTTGTTGGTTGAGAAAATATGCAAAGGTCTCAACTCTAGTGCAAAACTATAAAGCAACCCACAGTTTGCATATCATGTATATACCTTGCTGCTGTAAAAGTAACAAGAGTTTATTTTGAATTTGATAATTATAGTAAAAATGTTTGAATATGTGATCACCTGACTACAAATTTGATCATGCTATGGCAGTTTTGCGTTGTAATGCCATCCTTCTTTATCTACCAATGTGAAACTGTGAAATGGTCTCACACCATGATGTGGTGTTATGGTATTACACCACTGCAACACTGTGCTGGGCCAGTATTAAAATATTTTTAGGCTAAATGGCTCGTGTTGAATCCTTCCAGTGTGCTTCTTGTCAACAAAGGACGATTTTACCATCACAAAGTTCAGAAGGTGTTTCAGAAACCATCAGCTTCAACTGTCAAGCTGAGTTTTTGTGTTACGACTCAGTAAATAAATAACCATAACTCTGCTTTTCTCCCCGCCTGTCTTTCTTCTTCTTATCCTCTCAACCTCTGTCCCCCGCCTTTTTCATCTTGAACACCTGCAGAGCCTCGGGGGTTGATCTGTCGTCCCCCACAAACTCCAAACACAGTCAGAGGAAGTGAAGAAGAGTAACACTTGAAGTGGGTTTCTGTCAAGGTCAAAACATCTCAAATGATCCTTCATTATACGTCTCTTAGCACAAAACAGATCTTTGTTTGAAGAGGTTTTGTTCTTGCCTACTCACAAGACCTGCTCTGTTAATTATGTTTTTTTATTTATTTATTTTGTATTTTAGTTTGTAGTGTTTCTGGAGAAGGGCTAATAATAATGTTGTCGGTATCTCAGTCGTACAAATACAGACCAAAAATATGATGTTATTATTAAAACCGGACAATAAACAAATATTAGATCTACATAAAAAAGCTGGTTTTGAAAAATCCAATTACATCATTTTTGTTTCCACAGTATGAAGGAGGTGAAGGAGAGCCATTTTACACGTTAGCTGATTATCATCAGTGTAAGTGCCTCTATAAAAACAGGAGTTTTGGCAGTTTGTTGCTCTAGAGCATATAGTTTGTTAAGACAAAGTATGTTGGGAAAGGAATCCGTAAAGACCATAGAGAAGCAAGTGTAGCTGCAAATCAATCTGGGAACAGTGAATAAATAATTTGAAATTCATCCATTCCAAAAAGCAAAAGCTTATTCCTAGCCAGATAACATTTTACAGCTGTCTTCCTGATAGATGTGGATATTCTGGAAAATTCACTAAATGTTCATACTTTTGTTAAGTTACAGATTGGATAAAGAAAGATTACAATTTAAGACACTACAGACGCCAGTTAGCATGTTAAATGTAAAATTTGTCACAGTACAATTAGAGGAAGACTGAACACCTATGGCTAGTTTTAAAGAATTGAAAGAAAAAAAAATGTTTCATCCAAAGCATATTTCTCCACAATTTGCTATGTGCTGATTGGTGCATATGAATTTATGTCTAACTGGTGACTTGTGCTCGGAAGTGTGTGCTTTACTTTCACCAAGACTGAAATTAACGGCAGGATCTGAAACCTTGTGATGATTGAAGCTCTCTGGCTTGAGATGGAAAAACAGTCAAATCCTAAATACAGTAAAGTCAAACATGAGTATGTCTCAAGTTTATATGTATTGATTTTTACATATAAACCAGTAAGCTAAAAGATAACAAAAAAATAAATTTGGTTATATTTGCATCCATCGGACACTTGTGGGAACCAAACCCTGACTAGTTACCCACAATCCCTCCTCCTCCTCGCCTTGTTTAGCTTTGACACCTCAGCTGTTCAGCAGGCTGCTGGGAGGAAGGTGTGGGGTAAGGCAGAGAGGAAGAGGGGAGAGGAGGAAGATGATAATGAAAGTAACGTGTTGTTGTCACCACAGATTGTTGCTTGGAGCTTTCTGTGCTGCCATGTTTGTGTGTGAATGCGTGCATGTGTGCTTAAATTCCACCCTTAACATGGACGCTAGGTTTACCTTCAGTCCCATTGTTCAAACATACAGAGATGGAAATGATTCAATCAGCAGAAACATTTATAAAAAAACATATTCCCTTGAGAATAATCCAGTACAAGAAATTGACTGAAAATAGAATGAAAATGCATGCAAAATTCTGGAAAATACATGATTAAGAGAAAGTCTCAATCACAGGAAGAAAAATGCAAAAAAATGAGGATTGGATCAGGATTTCTGTTGTGAGGGACATGAATCTGCAGATGGCTGCTGCGTTCTGTGTGTGGTTACGAGATATAAAGTTTCACGAGCCAGATTTAAAGTTTTGTTTTCTCAGACATGAAGCAGGCTTTGCTGAGACTTCACTGCCCATCATACCCAGGGGAGTCCAGTTCGTCTTTGTATTGGCCTTGATCCACAATCATCTTCGGCTTTCAGCAAAGGGCAGTGACTTCCTTGAAATATGAAAGAATTTTGTACCATGTTCTCTCATTCTTGGTGTTCTTAGAGCCTTGTCATCTCTGCCAAGTCCACCGTCTACAGTTTGTTAGTTGTTCAGTAGGAGAAAATATAATTCCTCGAATTTAACTTTAATGAGAAAATATCAAACAAAATTCAAGGAAAAAGTACAATGCATATAAATTAAAAAATATATATGTGTGTATTGGGAGAAATAGTAGCAATATTTTGTATAGCCCAGTGGAAACATGTTAGCGTTGATACAACTGACCACCAGATCCTGTTTGACCATGTGAGGTATGGGTCTTTGTATGAGGATGTGCTTAACAATAGTTTTCTTTATATCTTTCTGACTATTCATTGTAAAACTGCTTTAAATTACAGGTCTTCCTTAAGTTTTCATTATGGCATATTGTTTGGAGGCTCTTATTATTTCTGCTTTACATTCAATCTCTTGAGTACCTTAAGCAATGTCCCATATCACTATGTTAGTTATGCATCATTTTTAACTCTGACTTATTGAAACTGAATTCCTTAATTAAGCATCTACGCTGTGACGTTGGACGGATGCATCAAAAACATACCATTCTTGCAATAGAAAAAAATTGATCCTATAGTCTCTTATGTATACTCTCCCATTAGGGAAGCTTGAGGTAAATTTTGAGTCTGGTTTTACTTAAAATGGTTATACTGTATTTAATCTCTGGTTTGCACATGTTTGTATCATTTTGAATTATTATTAAGCTGAATAGTTTCAGCTAACTAATCCTGCCATATTCTAACCAAATCACAAAAGGTTTTTTTAATGGCATTATGCCAGCATTACCTATTTAGGTAGCTTGGCTAACGGTGAGGCTGGCTGACTCATAGAAGGATGAGGGGTGGGACACTCTGTATACACCTGAAAACAGTTTCCCTGAAAATATCTAAATAGATTCTCTATGGATTCTGAGATGGGTCAGGCTCTGCACACTGAGAGAATTAAATAGAATGTTAACTGGGAGGGACTTATCACTTCAGTTGATAAAGTTGACCTCTGAGTAAAGGGAGTTAGAGGTACGGGGTTTAGTACCTTGCAGAAAAACATATGCAACATATCACTGCTTTCTAGTTAAAGGATGCAGGTGGAATCATCTATTTACAAAGGACTTGGTTCAAAAAATACAGATGAATAAAAAGCAGTGTTACTGTCTGTGGTCGACACTGCAGGTTCAAATAAGGGGAGCATGGAAATATAGCCCTTATAAGCCTGGTGTCCTACACACTCACAGCCAGATTTGACAATAAGCATTGATCTTCTCAAGTCATAGTATTAAACAATCTGAAGTTATTCAAGAGGCACTAAATATTTTGGCCTTACAAACTGACTGAAGTTACAAACTTCAGTCAGTTTGTAACAATCAAGATAGACATCAGGGCACTTTGAGCCTAAATGTCAATATATGAGGACTGAAGAATAAAACTGATAGTCTCATATAACACATAAAAACAGTCAGTGTTTATCTAAATTGTAATTGCTAGTGTTTCTGTGTTTTACTGCATAAATAATTGTTGGATTATTTTCAATGTGCTACAGGTGGTGTGAGGACGGAGGATGCACTCTCAAGGTGTTGGTGGGTGTGACGGTGGTGTGTGCACCTTTCAGGATGTATATTTTAACTGTGTGTGTGTGTGTGTGTGTGTGTGTGTGTGTGTGTGTGTGTGTGTGTGTGTGTGTGTGTGTGGGGTGTGTGTGGGTGTGTGTGTGTGTGTGTGTGTGTGTGTGTATTTAGCTGTTGATGTGTACCGTCACACTCCTGCAGTCAGCAGCTGAGATGGAAGTGTCCCTTCTCTAGAGAGCAAACCAAGGTATTAACACTAACAGGGATAGTGGTACAATTTCCAGTGGAGTGAGCTCTTGGTGAAACCCATTTTCACAGGTAAACAAAACAATTAACCACAAAAAAATTTAAAATGCTGAGAAAAAACAAAACAAAACAGATGTTACACACTATAGAAAAAGACCAGTTATCTGACATTAGATAAGACTAAGCTATTCTTGTATGTGATTTGTTGGTATGATTAGATTCATTCAATTTGAAAGGTCAATTTGCTGCTAAACTTTATCTTTCCAGTATATATCTTAGAATGTTTTTCAATCTTTTCTCACATTTCTCTTTCTCACAATGCCTTTTTGCAGAGTGCACCACTTCCTCCTTGAGCAAAGTAACCCACACAAGATGATACCATCCCCTTACTTCACTGATTATATTAGTATTTTTAACACTTCCAAGATTCATCCTTTTTCTTCCAATATAATAATTGCCATGAGTAATGACTTCTCTTAGACAGTATAATGGCAGGATTTTGGGCAGTATTAACACTTTTACCACAGTAGCTTCAACAGATGAATGTGGGATGTGCAGGGATCTGGAAACTATTGTAATTTGCCCAGATTTTTGGACTTCCACAATCCTCTACCATATTTCTTGGATTAATGCTTTTGAAATTCTCATACTGCTACAACAGGAGACAATGTTTTGGGGGGGGAATAACTTAAAGGTGTAGTTGAAATTGTTGGAAAACAGCCCCACAACCCTTCCCAGATTGATGGACTACAGCAGTTGTGTCTCTGAGGTCACTGCTGATGTCTTTCTGCTATGGTTAACACATCCCAGATCATGTCTATTATGTCCTGACACATAAAACTCTGGAGAACTGAAAGATTGCTTACTCTCTTTTTAGCATGACTAGTACCATTTCCAGGCTTTTAAAGCATTCCATGTTGACATATCAATTATTTTTGACACTTCAAATAATATTGATTTCAACAAAGTAAAATTTCTGAGAAATTCTTCAGTTGAGCTGGACCCTGCAGGCAGTGCCACAAATTCATTGGTAAACACTGATTCATATGTTCATAAGTTGAGATGACAAATCATATTAATATCCCTCTCTCCGCTCTCACACACAAAAAAAACTTGCTAATGACACCAAACAGGCTCTGCTTGGCTGCTGATCTGCAGCCGTTTGCCACCAGCGTTTCTCATCCTACTATTTGCAACGCTCTATCTGCTCTGAAAGTGAGAAGTTGATTGTCTGTCAACAACTTTCCACATTTTTCTCTCTTCTCTCCATCCACGCTGTTCTACTGCAGCCTAATTAACACTAAATGTGCCACTGGGCAAAAGCAGAGCACATGGTAATATTTGATTACATGAACAATAAATTACCATCAACAAGACGCTCATGAAACACATTGGAAGATAGTGACAAAGATAATTAGGGCAGTCAAAACCATGGTGTCAAAGAGGGCAGTGAGGACAGGTAGAGCTGTAACATGGTGCTATCATCACTACCGCTAACAAGGTAGCTACCACCTAATTATACATGCATGTCAACAACACCTGAGCAGGCGAGATAATGAGCCTATGCAGCACCTGATTACATGGAATTAACCTGCATGAAGAAACATCAACAGGAGACGTCAAGATGGAGAGATGGTGAGGGAAAGAGCAGCGGACCAAGTTCAGCCATACTCTGTGGAGGAAGTATTCCTGTTTACTCACCTGAAAGCAGACAGGTTGTAAGAATACTTTGAATATTAATTGAATTATTATTTTGATTTTTCACCTGCGTGAAACAAACAGATAAATAAAGTTAAATGTTGTGACGCACATGTTGCTAGAAACTTTAATCCCATTAGAAACTCCAAATACAGTAAATACATAATTCAAGTTCATACTGATGACTGTAACTCATCCAGAGTCACTTTCAAATATTTATTTTATTTTCTACTTTATTGCACCTTAGTAATAAAGTACATTTTAGCTATTTAGTCATGGCAGATAAAGTCCTGATAGTCTACATTTGAGTCCCAAGATGTAGATTTTCACTTCAACTGTTTCAAAAGCCCCATTTAAAACAAAATAGCAGTTTGTTGAGAAACATTAATGAACAGCAGCATCTGGATTGAAATGTACCGTTTGTATTTAATGTCTGTCTTCTACAAGATGCAGTATGCGCAATAAAAATGCTGACACACCTAGTAACACACCTTAACTGATCTATAAAAATGAGGCATCTCAACAAATAGGACCAGGAGAAAAGTCTCACACCTCACATTCAACAGCTGTATCAACTCAAATTAACTGTAAAAGCTGTAATGTTAGACATCGTTTATGTTTATCATCATTTTTCAACACATGTGATCGAGGCAAACATTATTCATACCCGTGGACATCTGTTCATCCTTAAAGCTGCGGTATGAAATTTATTAAAAAAATATATTTTTTTACATATTTGTTGAAACTGTCACGTTGTCGTGACAGTAAGTTATGAGACAGATTAATGTGTGAAAGAAAATGAGCTCCTTTGGCTTGTCCCAGTGCTCCTGGTGCTAACTACCAACAACCAATCAGATAAGGAGGGCGGGTCTTAGTGCTTGTCAATCACAATCTAGTGTGGCGCTGCTCATCCCCCTTCCCTCCTTTCCCTTTTGCTCTCTGATACTCCATAGCTTTCCCCCGTCAGCAGATCTTGTTGTAAATGCTAGACTAGTTAGCATGGCCACTAATGACAGTTAAGAAATAGTTTTCCTATAACGACAAGTTGCTACTCCACCATTAGCACAATTAGCAGCGAGTACACGATGTTGAGTGACAGCGTTAAAACCTTTCTACTGGTTCTGATTGGTTTGTGTATGATCGGGAGTGGTGCATTTCTTCAGATGGAATAAGTGAAGAGGTGGAGGAAATCAATCTTTTCATAGGTTATCTGCCTCATAACCTACATCACTGCATGGTGGCAGCTTTTACAAATATGTAAAAAAAAAACATATTAATCATAAAAGTCACATACTGCAGCTTCATCATTTGAAAATGATTTTTGTATCTGTTTGCCATCTTCATCTGATATTAAAATTTGATTAAAATATGTATGTGTCAGAAAAAGAAAAAAACTGGTAAATCAAAACATTAATTCGCTACATGAATTAATTTCATGTATCACATTTATTTCAGTTTGATCACTTTTTAATTTTCATATCACCTCATTCAATTATTGACCATAAAGCAGGATTATTATGCTTTACTCCCAACTGCTTTGTGACTTTTTTTACTGCCTGTTGTACTCCAGTCATTCAGTCTTTTTATTTCTGCTACTCCTTTCTATTTCCTTTCTATTCTTATTTCCTCCTGCATTTCTTCTCATTGTTAGTCATTTTCTGAGTTCCCCCCTTCTTAAGTCTTCTCTCTTCATCCTCACCTCTTGGTCTATATTTAGCACTCTTCCTCCACTCTCTCACCCTTCGTCTTCCTCTGACGCTCCCACTTTCCTCTCCTCACATTGCAGTCTGTCTCATTTCTTCTTGTAATTCAACTGTTTCGCCGTAATCCTAAATCCATCCCTGGATTATTGGCCAACACTTTGTGTACAAACAATGAACTTGACTATGGTTTTCAAGCACTCGTAACGTGCAGACGTAAAGCATAAATACATAAACGGAAGACGAAATAAAGGATGCATTAACAGTATTTACACGTTTTGTACACAGAAAATACAAAAGAAAGCTGGGTTATGACTATATAAATATGCTTATTTTGTTTTACAGCAAAAGATTTTACTTCTAAAAGATTATCATTGTGTTCATCAGGAAGACACGTTGGTGGAAGAGATTGGTAGGTAAAACGTAAAAGGTAAAAGGGTTACACTTTGTTATTAGGACATGGGGTCTGTAGAGATTTTAGATACTTTTTTTTCTCACCTTAAAATTGAACAAGTCTTAGATAAAAGAAAGGTCAGCCTTTGTTATCCTCTTGTCCTGTTTGCGGATGAGCCAAATCACACATTAATGGCTTTGCACTGGACAGACTGTCCGACTGTAGCAGTGTAGAGGATGACCTGAAGCTCGACTGCTAGAAGATACTTCTTGAGTTGCCACAGGAAATGCAGTTTCTGATGGGCCTGACCAAGCGGTCAGTCAGTCAGTCAGTCTGTCAGTCTGTCTCTGTTTGTCAGTCCATCAGTCAATCAAGAAATCAACTAGAATTGGGTCAGTTGAATTGAATTGAGGTGACTCATTGCATCAGAGGACCAGCTGATCCTGGATCAAACCGATGACGTGAGGTCTTCTGCAAACTCCAGAAGTTTCTCAGTTGAAACTGATATGGGTGGGGTGTGAGTTGATAGATAGACCAGTTACCCCTCCATCCATCCATCCATCCATCCATCCATCCATCCATCCATCCATCCATCCATCCATCCATCCATCCATCCATCCATCCATCCATCCAAACACTTCTTCTTTTTTTTATCTCATTCATTATTTATCTCTTTATTTCAGCAGTGCAGTTTCAGTTCCTGTTTTTGACACATTCTGAGGTCTCCTTCATCCTCCTTTTCTCCATCTTTGACACATTTCGCCTCCCCTCTCATCTGTCAGGACAGACACAAGCACACACACACACACACACACTCAGCTGAGGAGAAGTCGAGAGGCTTGTCTTAGCGTGCCATCTGTCCTCGGCGCTGACGTTGGCTCTAATTACCACGTCTCCCCTGGCTAATGCTGCCTCATTAGGCCGCCGGAGCATGTGCAGCCGACACAAGCGCCACCGAGAATTTGCACCAGGAAACACGAGCTCGAGCCATTATGGGATCAGGAAATCTGTCTGGTGTGAAAGGCAATTCACACCAGCGGCTAAACGCTCATTTTGCTTTTCTCTCTCCCTCTCCCATTACTTCTTCCTCTCTGTGTCAAGCTCTCTCGCTCCTCTCGTTTGGCTTTGCAAAGTGTTTAAGAGGCCCAAGTCCAAGCACCAAAACAAAAGAGTCAAACAGGAGTTCTTCTCCAAGAGAGATGAATGTTATACTTGAATATTCTGATTTCTGAGAGCTAAGATCAAGAGAGAATGATTCGCACTGAAGTCTTTACGTGAAACATTCCAGTAGTTAACTTTTCATTGCCGCATTTTTAACGCGCATTGCTTTGACAAAGACTTCGAATTAAGCACAGTTATTGTAGTAAAGTTCTAATTACAATTACAATTGCTCAGTCTTCAAATAATTTTGTCTTCAAATCTTCAAGGATGATGTGCACATCCTATTTTGATGCACATCAAAAAAGGAAAAGCATTCCTTTAAAAAGGAATATTTAAAGGAATGAGTCTCTCATTCCTTTAAACAAGTTGAAGTTGCAAGTTATTATGGACAACTGCCTGTGTTTTCCTACAATTGCTAATGTCACTATCAAAATGTTTTAGGTAAACATTAAGCAAAAGTTAATCATTTAAAACTTTTGCTATAAACTTTTCCTTAATGTTGTTGTTCCACTAATTTTCTGTTATTTCATATCAACGTTCATTGTATTTTGACCTTTAGAGTTAATTTTATTTTGCCTTTTTAGATATTAGACTGATTTGTTGCAATTATTTGCCAAAAAGCTGTATGTGTACAATTTGAGAAACTTAACTTTATCTGAAGTATTTCACACCTTAAAACAAAAGTAAATTTTGAGGTAACTTTTCCAGCTGTGGAAGAGCAGCTTCATTATTCAAAGTTTAACATTATACCTGGGTTCTTGGATGCTTTCCAGTCACTCTAAACACACTTTGAAGCAACACTTAAGGGACCGAAAACCATTTTGTAGAGTAAAGAAGCACATAATTGGATTTTGTTGGTTTTTTTGTATATCATATGTGTAATTTTTCCAGGTTGGCCCTCATGGGTGAAAATTAACACCTGCCAAAAACCAAATGTTGTTTACATCACCCTTTTCTCAGACAGCAGAAGAAGATTTTTTTTTTTCTATTTTAAACATAAAATAGAAAATATTCATGAGCAAAGTACACCTTGTGAAATCTAACCACACGCCTAAGAACTATTGTTTCCTTGTTCTGAGTACAGTTTGTGGAAACTGATAAATATACTTTTTTATAATTTTCCTCTATGCTTTTTAAGCACGTTGTTTCTTGAGGTTGCCCTTGACAAATTTACCAAAGAACCCATCAAAGCCTGATCAAATTATGTATCTGGGAGCGAATTGAAACATTCAAAAAAACATATTTAATTAAGTGAAGCATGTGTTTTCAACCACGATGGGCTGACTTCAAGGGCCTGGACAGATCCCTTTAATGACCCAAAGACAGCAAGTTTCCAAATTCCCTTAGCTGCATTACAAGCCACAATCATCAGCCCTATACCACCAGGCTTAACACCTGGAGTGAAGTATTTGTGTTTGACGTGCTGTGTTTGGTTTTGAGCTGTGCATTAAGGCCAACCGTCTCTTCTGTCGTCTCATCTGTCAATTATCGTACTAGAGTACAGTCCATTAATTAAACTCTTCTTACTAATTGCTTAATCCTATGTCCATTAGTTGTCTATTAGTAAATACATAAACTATCTATCTAGTCACTTCCACGATATGAATAATTTTTCAATCTTCCTGTCATTGCTTTGCTATTACAATCTAAATTATGGTTCTGTATTTGGTCCATATAGTAAATATAACAAACTCAGTCTATCATCATCATATGTACATTCCACTAGGAAAGAATTGGATGAATAATTTTCAATCTGTCTGTCTGTCTGTTCTTCCTTGCCGTAATTCTCTTCATTAATTTGTTTGATTCCATTAGGAAAAGCTCAGACTGTTTATATAAAAATGTTTTATATGATGACAATCAATCTATTTAGCAGTTGACAGAAATAACTCTACACTTGCTTCTTGCGGTTGATGCTATTTTAATCATTCTACACTTATACAGTCTATGAATATTCAATACATGTTATTATAGCTGTACTAAAATTCATTTTTGTAGATGTGATCTCACTTAGTTTTGACTGGTCTCCGATGTTTCCTATAGTTTTTATTTGAGTTGCAGAGAATAGTGTTGATTTTAAATTGTAGTATTTCTAATATTACAACCGTTGTCTTCTGCAAAGTATTCAAACATTCGCTGATAAGAAATCATTTTCTGGCAGTCAATTGCTCATACTGGCACGACAAGTTTATCTTAAAATGGACCTTATTGATGATTGGTTTATTAATCTCTCAGTCTGTCATTGTTTTAACCAATTTAAAGAATCATGATTCTTCCCAGACCCCACATGAGCTTCAGCCCAAAACAACCAACAACGCTGACCTCAGCTCCCCAACATCCACCTTCTCAGTCAAACATCTGAATGAAGGCCTTGATCCAGACCGACGCCCACACTGTATCGTCAGCCTTCACTGGGCCAAACTCCCACCGCCTCCATGGTCCATGGGTGCCGACCACTACCCACGTCCGAGCACATCATCTGGGAGAGAGCTGGGCTCGTACCACCGTCGTCTGTTCGGGTGAGCCCTCAGACACCCACCATGAGAGGAGGGGATGCTGAGGAACAATTACAGCACGCTCATCCAAGATCTGGAAAATAACTGGAAAATAAAAAGAACACCTACTCATACAGCTCATATTATTACAAGGAATAATGATAAAGAACTATTTTTTAACATTTTTTATTAACAACATGGTCCAGGGAAAGTTTGAAACAAACTATTGAAGAATAAAGATAAACTTCTTTTTTTTCTTGATGGATGTTTGTGGCATAAAATCAGAAACGATGACAGTATATGGAGTCACTTCTATAATCTGCTTTAAATACCCTGACCGACAGTTATTTCCGAGCTTTGCCGTGCTTTCCCTGCTTCTATTTTCAGAGCTACTCAGTGGCAGATGAATAAAAGACTCTATCAGAGCATCTCATGCGTCTGCAGCAGGTGGGGGTTAAAATGTCAACTCGAGGCCCGCGCGCTCTGTGCTTTCGTGACTGGACGTTCGTCATTGTGTTTGCAGCCGGCCGTTGGCAAATGGGAGCTGCTCCAGCCATCCGTCTCGAGAAGAAATTTCGGACTGGGCTCGAGCCGGCCATCTGCAGCTCCAGGCCTTCAGCAGCCAAGCGCAGAAACACTTCGGCTACCGGAGCGTTTGGGGGAGGGAGGATGGTGGAAGGAGTGTTCCTGTTACATTTATTTTTGAAGCAAAAGCTTTGAGTAGTCATGACAGCAGGGAAATTTCATATTTTCTTAAAAACTGCACTTCCAGATGAATTTTTTAAAATCTGATTTAGATGCTGCAGCAGTTTGATAAGACCATTTTACATATACCTTAGATAAAGAAAATAAGGAGACTCCAACATGTGGAAAGGCAAGAGATAAACATATATATATGTATATATATATATATATATAGATATAAAAATAAAATTTCCTTCTCACCCTCTGTGGGTGGTCTCTTTCATCCTCTGAACTCGGGTCCTCTACCAGAGGCCTGGGAGCTTGAGGGTTCTGCGCAGTATCTTGGCTGTGCCTAGTACTGCACATTTCTGGACTGAGATGTCTGATGTTGTTCCTGGGATCTGTTTTAGCCACTGCTCCAGTTTGGGGGTGACTGCCCCGAGGGCCCCGATGACCACAGGCACCACTGTGGTCTTCACCCTGAGGCCCTGGTATTTCTCCAGTTTCTTATGCTCCTTTTTCTTGATGTTGTAGTCATTGGTATTGCTATGTCGTTCCATGTACGCTTTCCCTGCCAGCATCTTGCACCCTGCTGTTATGTGCTGAACTGTCTCAGGGGCCTCCTTGCACAACCTACACCTTGGGTCTTGTCTGGTGTGGTAGATCTGAGCCTCTATTGCTCTGGTGTTTAGGGCCTGTTCCTGTGCAGCCAGGATGAGAGCCTCTGTGCTGTCCTTGAGTCCAGCTTTGTCCAGCGATTGGTAGGATTTCCTGATATCAGCCACTTCAGTTATTTGTCGGTGGTACATCCCATGTAGGGGCTTGTCCCCCCATGATGGAACCTCTAGCCCCTCATCCTCTGTTCCCCATTGCCTGAGACATTCGCTGAGCATATCATCCGTTGAGGCTTTGTCCTTGATGTATTTATGGATCTTGGATGTTTCATCCTGGACAGTGGCTCTCACACTATATATATATATATATATAGTTATATATATAGTATATATATATATATATATATATATAATATAAAATATATATATATATATATATAATTAGAGGGATATACACATTTTGGTTCTAACTGCAGGAAGTTCTGAAGCTTCTCTTGTTCTAGATCAGCTAGAATTACAAAAATACATTTCTATTTGCCAAATGCCACAATAATGAAAATAACATTTGTGAGTTTTGTTTATCAATCTCTTCAAAATCATTTAAAACAGAGCTTTAACTTCATGGCTTTTGTCTTTAATGTAAATATTTTGGGTCTAACCTAAAGTGTATTTCAAACTGTTCACAGTTTTATCCATCTTTACCAAAACTTCAGTTCCATCTGAAAAATGTAAGCTCAGACCATCATCCTGCCACCATCATATTTCACTCTGTGTGCAGAATTACTTTGGTCATATGGGATGTTGTTTCTGTACCAAATTAGTTTTGAAACTGTGGCCTAAAATAGGATGTTGTATTTTGCAGATTCTCCCAAGAGGTTTTCTTTGGGAGACAAAGATTCAGCCTCAAAATTTCCTAATCCGGACATTTGAAGAATACTGGAGGTTATTGTCAAATGAAGAAGACTTCCAATACCAACTAGAAAATCCTGCAACTTTTTCAGGCCCTAAACAAGTTTTGTAATCAGTTTGTCTTTTTATCAAGTACAGAGAAATATCCCATTTTCTCCAATTCTACACCTATAAAAGCAAGCAAAGAAACTGATTATTTGGGAAATCTGCTGCTGTAAAACCTGGGGTTCTGCCATCTATGTAGATGCTACACATCCACCTCCCTAAGCACTGCTGGAAGACACATACAACCTTTCATCGAAACGTTACTCACTGACTCAGCTTCTTTTTTTAGGAGCTTGTTTGTTCCTAATTGAATTCCAGGGTAGCATCTTCAAAAACAACTAAAACAGAAATACTGCTTTAAAAATGGTCAAATACTGGAGTGAAATTGAGTGTTTTAATCCTGAACTCCTTAAGGAGAACCTTCTCCTTATAAACATTTTCATAAAACAGATCCTTTAATTAGTACCTGTTAAGCTAAAAAAAAGTGTGACAAAAACAGCCTTTTCAGTCCTAATGTGAATTTCCTGCATCTTTATTATTTTTTTTTCTAGCTTCAGGTAAATCTCTTGTGTGTGTTTGTGTGCAAATCACAGTGCAGCTGCTGCTTGTTCAGGTTCTTTGTTGTTTAGGAGGAGGAGGGAAGGTGAAATTATTTCCACATTTAAGACAGCGGAGCTGACACCTCCAGCTCTCAGGCAGGTGAGAAGGTACAAACAATCCAGAGCTTGTAATGAGGACGACTGCTGGTCCCAACCTGACACATCTGCACTGAGACACTGGGTTCTGTTCAGGTTGTGTCTTTAAACAGATTAAGTGTAAAAATTCAGAATTAAAGGTTAATTATAATTTACTGCCACAACGATTGTCTGTTTGTGTATGATATATGTAATATATAATATAGGTTACCCATCAAAGTCTACAACAAACTGTAAAGACAACAAGACAAAACAAATTTGGTTTGTCACGTATTACATAGGAATATATTAGCTCACAGCAGGGGTGCTGGTGCTTATCTCTAGCAGTAGTTGGGCTGGACAGGTCAAATTAATAATTTAATTGTATTAAATTACTCTTTTCCTCAAAACTCTACATACAAATATACTATTATGGCCCTATTTTGGAAAAAGTAAAAAAAATCCTTGAGTTTGGAGTAGACGGGTCCTCCTGGTAATCTTAATCCAGACTGTTGTCAGAATACTGTAAAACCTAGTTAGTTCTCCTTACTTAGAAAAAATATATGCAAACTAGTTGCCTCAAAATACTATTGTTTTCATCAAATTAATTGATTAATAGCAACTTGTGCAATTTTAGTGAGCATAGCTTAAGTCTGAGTATGTTGTAGTTACTTAAACAGTACCCAAAGCTATTTTATTCTTTTATATGTAAATAAACCCCAAAGCTTTCTGAATGGCTTTTTATTTATTTCTCTACTCAGTGATATTTTGCTCACCTATTTCAGCAAATGCAATACAATCATATGCAAAGCTCCCTCCTAAGGCAGAGTGTGGCTGTCATGAATATGAACATACAACTTCCTCATGGTGCAGATTTCTGTGTGAAAATGTACATACCAAAAAATAGCCAAGAGCCATACTGCTTTATTAAATTAGCTTTACAAAGGATTGTACCTCAATTGGGCCTCAACTGCTTGGTATATCTACATAAACAATAAGTTAAAACCACTGAATTAATTTGATTAAAGTCAACTGATTTAAGCCGTGATAGATGAAGAGCTGATCTGTTTCTTACTCATTTTGCTGCTTTGGGCTCGGTGTTGAGAGCATCCGGTTATAGGATTTTCAAAATAAAAGATCCTTCAGACTTAAATAACACATAAAGCGGAAATATTTAATTATTTATTGCGCGGCCCGGTACCAATTGGTACCGGGGGTTGAGGACCACTGCCATAACCTTTCCCAGTGTCTAATGATCTGTTTAGCTAACAAATTCTTTTTTTCTCTCTTTGGTGTTTTTAATAGTGAATATGTAGTGATAATTTATACTAAGTAGAGCTGCATTTTTTTACATAAACCTGACCTTGATCTACAATCCATGAAATTTCCCAAGATTAGAATGAGTAGAATAGCCTTTAGTTACCCAGCTACATGCCTTAACCTCCCTTTAGTGCATATGGATACAACAACACAATTAGCCTCTACAGTTATTCATTAAAAACAAAATTTCACAGATTTTTTTTTAGATGATTTGTTTAATTATTAGAACTATTCTTGTTTTGCTGCAGGAAAGAAACTAAAAATGAAGATGGGTCGCAGAGATTTAAGCTTAAATAATGTCCATGTTCTACAGGTTTTACAATCATAAATTGATGCTTCTATCAAATTTATAGCCCAGAATTACTGTAGTTTCACAGAGGAGTTTCATATTTCATAAGACTTTTTTTTTATGTGTTGGAAATTATTTTGAAAATATGGAGGAGAGATCTGCTTACCTTGTTCACACCTCTGAAAAGAGAGCTGAGGTGTGTTTGAAGGTGGGATAATTAATTTGGACAGTTGCCAGGAAGCAGGAACATCTGCTGCGTCTCCTGATGACTTCACCCTACAAACCTGAAAAGTAGTTGATGTGCTTCCTTGTGAATGTCATTTGTAACATAAAGGCAACAAACTCTACAAGAAGAGGTTCACTGCTGACATGAAAACCCCACACATACACAGTTTTGTTTAAAGATACAGCTAAGGTATTCCAAACAAGGAAGAACAGTAATCTTCAAGACTTTTGTAGCAAATCATATGTCCAAGCTCAAACTGTTCTCCTCATATAGTACCTGATGTAAAAGGATTGTGGGAACTGGGATTACTCATTTATTAATGGTGCAGTATATCTTTTATAGAAATGTTTTCTTAAAACTGTCATATGAAAGTATAATAGTTAAGATAAGATAGATAATCTGTGAAAAATCAAGTTCCTTCTATTACTCCCTGTGGTCATGCTGCCATCTGCAGAAATGTACTGCTCCCTTTGTGCTAGTGGTAGAAAAAACAACTTACCATTAGAGGAAAACTGTCTACCCATCATCATCACGCTAACTAGTCTGTTCATTTGTTGTGGGTAAGAAACTGCAGCAAAGTAGGGAGCAAGGGAGAGGATGTGAGCAGCGCATACAGAAGCCTGATTGACAATGTTAAGACCCCCCCCATCGTGATTGGTTATTTCAGACCAATAAAATCATATCATAAAGAAAGATGAGAAGAATTACAAAGAACAAGGAATATCAGGAAATGTTTGAAGAAGAGATGAGATGAGAAGTGTGAGATGAGTATGTTGAGTTGTCAGTAGGAATTGGGTGAGAATGAATGAAAGAGGGGATGGGTGTGAGGTTTTAAAAGATAAAATGTGTACAATGGGTGGGACAACAAAACGAAGACTGACCAAGTAGTTTTTTATAGTTTCAATACCTTCTTTTCCTAAAAGGATTAGTTTTTGCAATGCCACAAAGAAAATCCCAAATGAAGTCCAGAAACAAATTCCAGTAAATAATTCATAACTGGAATCTTTATCTTAGCATTCTTATAAAAGTCGGTAGCTATAGCAGAAGAAAAGCAATAAATCCTTGGAAGTGTTGAACGGTCAACATGAACTCTGTTGTTTTTTACATTCTTATTTACAAGCATTCGTGCTGTTTTGTCTCATTGTTAGGAATGTGTTGATGACATGCTATAATAATAATGATAAAAACTGCAAAAAAACCCCAGAAGAACGTACATATTTCATCGTCAGGTCATAGAGTCAATAGCCACATGAATGTAATTCTGGCCCTGATGAATTTTCTGCAGTTTTCTGAATAACCTCTTGACAACCACATGGTCCTGGACATGTTTCAATGTGTGATGCAGTGTCACCTTCTCTATGACTTGTTTTGTGTGGAGCTGTTTGTTTTTCCATCTTTATTATTTTTTTATAGTTATTTATTTATTTCTCATCTTGCTGTGTTTCTCTCCCCACACACCCACTCGGCTCTGTGCTGCCTCAGAATCTGTTTCACTCACTAAATTGGCTCCTCAGACACCCTTCCCCTTCTTCCACATCTCTCATTTAAAAAGTGAGAAATTATAATTATCTGAATTATGCTTTTAATGATGCGTTAATTAGAGTCATGGAGTGAGATTAGCCTATGAATTATTACTTGTGAATTTGTTCCAGATTCATACGAGCCTCTTGTGCAGGCAGACATGAGGGAGAGAAATGTTGCCGTGCTCGGTGATTAGCGCACCAATAAATAACAGAACAGATTGTGGTGCATATGCTTACGATTACAACTTTTAAACCAACACTTTAAACTCACACCGACTGTCTAGTGCTGGCAAGAGGTTTCTGTACCAACAGCCAGTCAGTTTTTTGTTCCCTTCTGAGGCTCTCTGTGCAATTCTCACCAAATGTGAACTATTATTATACTGTGTTACAGGAAAGCTGATTGTTGTCCTCGCAGCTTTTACTGCTTGCGAGCTGAACGGCTGCAAAATGACTCCTAGTGCAGGAGAGTGTTTAAATCATGGGAAATAAAGCTGTTCCAATTGAATCAAATGAAAATCAATGGAAGGTTTGTGTGTGTCTGTGAGCATAAGCAGAATGTACTGGGGCTCATGCAGAAGTTTTAACATGTCCTCACTAATTACAACCATCATTGTGCCTTTTTTCTGATCCTAGAAATAACATCTCACCCTGATGATATTAGGATGAGAGCTGCAAGATAACTCGTGAATTAACAGCTCAAGTTTCTCTTATTAAGTGTAAAATCAAAACCTTAACAAAAATATAACTATTCCAAATTCTAAATCTGAAATCATTTGCAAAAAAGAAATACAAAAAAAATAAAGAAATTAATACCTTAATTAATTCAACATCAAAGTCAAATGTTCCCTAAAACTGAATCATCAGTGAGTCCTAAATCAGTAAATCTACCTTCAAATGAGGGGTAAAACACAATTCTACCAATTATTCAAATATCAAGATCAAAACCATTTTAAATCCAAGAACAAACTTTTTTTTCAATCCCAAGTCATATATCAATCTCAAATTAAAATGTTCACCTTTAAAAATAAACTGAAAACTATTTCAAACACTTAAAAAGAACACAGAAACCAAAGCTTTAACTTTAAAAGAGAGTCAGATCCAATCTCTCATAAAAACAAAAAATGTTGGAGTCAGTCACAAATTAGTACTAATTAAATTGAACCCAATACAAAATGGCAACCAGTTGCAAACCAATGTCCAAAATCATCATTAGGTAAAGGTCGAAATCGTTCTCCAAACTAACATCAAAATCCTTACGAATCAAAGACGAGGGACAGGCAAAAACAAGACCAAAACTATTCTCCAACCAACATTTGATCTGTTTGGACACTAAATGAAAAAATATGTCCCAAAGCATAACCTTAACATTCTCAAAACCAGGGTACATAATCAGTTTAAAGCAAAATCCTAAAGCAAACATCTTTCAGCTCAATTTCAGAAGAAAAAACAAAACTTTATCTTTTACAAATTCTAAAAATGAAATTTTAATGATTTATCTTTGGTGATAAGCACCAAATCAGGAAGAAGTCACAAATCATTAGTTTACTTGTAATCATTATAAAACATGTCAATATTAAAATGCAACTGTAAACACAAACCTACAAGGTGCATGAAGGATTTTAAACTAAACAGTAAGTTATGTTGAAATATAAATACATTTAACTGCTTACACTTTGTGTTCAGAAACTGATGCCACTTAGAGATCGTACTGAAGAGCACATAATTACAAATGACAACTTTAATGGCTGGGGTCAGTCAAAAAATAAGCAAACATCGTTAGGATAAAACCAACAGAGGGATTTATTTGCGAACCAAAACATGACCTGGAGGAGAGTCCACCACACTGAGAGCTCAACCCTGTGAGCATGTTTACATGCTCACTGTCACTGCAAATTAAATTCGCCCGCTGATTAGTTGGAGGACCATTACACAGATGGTCCCAGGTCATCTTAGTCTGATGGTCTTCTGTTGCAAAGAGCGGAACCTGGTGATGGGCAGAGCTGGAAAATCTCCATGGGTCCACGGATGAGGAAAAAACGCAGTTGTAGAAAGACAGCAAATCAATCTCCAGCTTTGATAAACACTGTCACTATGGAGATGTTTCTGCTCTTCACAATCATCCAGATGGCTGCAGAGAAAAGTCTGAGATGTTAACCCATAATGAAGGGGAAAGGATCCTTCTCAAAATAAACCCTGTGCAAAACAAGAGGCTGACAGCATCAGAAGTGTTTAGTTCATAAATTACAGACTAATTACCGTTTAAGGTTCCAGTTTATATCAGTATGAAGCTTCTTTAGAGTGGGTAATTCATTGTGCTCACTGACTGGAAGGCCAACCCTGAACAGTTTACTGCCTCATTGAACTTATGTAAAACATGTATTCCATTATTACCCTCCTTGTTCCAGTCAGATTCACACATTTACATGGAGAAGGGAGGATTATTTCCATTCTAATCCAGAAAACCTCTGATGGCAAACAGAATTAATTCTTTCATTAGAGGTAAGATCATTCAAATCCTGCAGCACAATAATGAGTTACATCAGTGGCCAACATGATCACAAAGGTGCTATTTTAAGGAGCAATATTAGGATCAAATTTAAGACTATTATGCAACCAAAGTTGGCTACTTTCTTGTTGCAGGAGGTTATATGCAGTCTGACTTGATCAATGATAGGCCGACACCAGTACCTGAAGAGCTGGCACTGGTAATATGAGGAGACTACACACTACACATGCGTGTTAGCATTGAAAAGGCTAGAGGCTAGCATGCCTAGGCGGTTCATCCCTGCCTCTCCCTGTGACTGCTGGTCATTGACTCCAAACACACATAGCTTAATCCTTCACCCCATCCAGAAATCCACACAGATGCCAACAAGATTATCTGACTGATACCAATAAGTTAAAAAACAAAACAATAACAATAGTCCATGTAGATGTTCATGTTGACACATCATGCATGGCTAACAATTTGTTATGATCTGCCATAACTTTTACGATAGACCATAAAACACCTCTACTAATCATTAATTGTGTTTTGTAAGACAGTTGAAATCTGATTTGTAATGCCTTTGTCCAATATTAAAAATTTAGTTGAGCTGAAAAAATGTCCAAGATTGGCTTGTCTAAAATATGTTTTTAGATTGTTTATGGAGTCATGTTTTTTTAACACAATGTGTTTAAATCTTTTTAAAGATGTTTAAATCTTTTTAAAGATTTAAACACAGTCATGCTAACATTAACTATTTTTTTGTTTTGAATCAAAATTTTGCAACAAGTTACAATCAATTGTCAAATAGCTCATTTATAAGAAAAAAAATCCTAAAAGCCCTTTATGCCTTTATGCCTATTGAAAAGTTAACTCGGCCATCATGTGCAGCTGGCCTTCTATTAGAGCAACAAGTGGAAAGTAAAGTTACCTTAGGCTACGTCTCTAGCTGCTGACTAACCTGTTTTGTGTTCTAAATAATTCTTACGATGGAACAGTAAATTATTTTTATGACAGGGTCACTATAACCTTTGGAAATATGTCATTAAACACAAAACAATTACTTGTGGTTTGTGTTTTGGCTTTGCAAATTAAACCTAAATTCATTTGTAATGGACTAGCTACAGACATTGATTTGAATATTTTGATTAAAAGTCTCTGGAATTTTCTGTACTTTTATTGCATGTCTATTGTTAGTATTTTGCACTGGATTGATAATATTACTGATTAATCATTGGGACCAGATTTTTCTTTTGAAGAATATGACTGACTTCATTCCTTGCTTAAAAGTTTAATGCTAACCCCCAAAGAAGTCTGGGTTAGACTGAAGGCAACTAAAATCTAATCATCTAATATCCAACTGGACTATTTGTTTTCCTGATTTAATCTAAAAGCACAGATATAAATAGTGAAATAAAGCTTTGCAAAGAGCTGAGATCCACGTCAGTATCCTTGCTGTGTTTCTCGTGTTGATGATTTGCTGATCTGCTGCTGCTTCTGGAGCTAAACAGACCATGCACAGGACATTTGGGTAAAGCCCTCCTGTAACAACACTGGCTGAAACGTTTTGAATCGCCTTCGGTGACACTGGCCCCATGTTTGGGGCCTGGCAATGAGCCGCAGGATCCTCTGTTCAAACCCAACGAGGGAAATCAGCCTGCTAATTTGCAGGATGCGTCGTCCTCCTCCCTCGATTTAAGCATGCATGGTTGCTGCTGAACAAGCAGAGTGAAGGAGGAGGGGGCTCAGAGAAAAGGGTTCGCTTTCAGGGTTTGAAAAGACAGAGCCGGGTAACGAGGCCTTCTCTTAACCTGCCTGCACCTTTTAAACAAATGATCTGAACAAATGTCTCCACAGAGGCTGGGAAACCTGCGGGCGGAGGGCTCCGGAAGGTAAATAACAACCGAGTCTGAGAGGGTTTGAATGAAGAAATGAATAAACATGATGACAGGCATGAAATAGCCTCATACTGAAAATACAGCAAAATGTCTCAGATGACTCATTTTGACTCATGTAGAATCCAGGTGTGTTCATGTCTTCGTCTGATGCTGTTAGTCATGTTTAGCAGCATGCTGAGAGCAGGAAAGCTCTTAAGTCAGAACTAAAAACTCCATAATATACTTCATTATATTACCTTCAGTGTTATGAAAATTATGTTTTATATGAAAACACTCTAAAAGAACTTTGACTTTGATATAAACTTCTTAAAGTAATTGTGATTATTGACTCATTCATGTGTTTTCACTGAGTCAAAAAGACATTATATAGATTAACTTTATGTGAACTACATTTTCAAGCTTCTATTTCTGCTAATATAATTAATAAAAAATTATATGTGATACCTACTTGAGGTTATTTTCAAAAGGTACATTTATTAATCTGACAATGAGCCTCGTCAGAATACAAATTTTCATTTATCTAATATGAATATTTGTTCTGCATATTGTTACACATATGGAGTAGATATTTGGAAAAGAGTTTATATATATATATACACAGTCCAGTCACATTAATGTGACCATCTGTCAAAAGCCAGAATAACCACCTTTCGCAGAGCGAACTGCTACGAGACGTGCAGGAAGAGAGTCACTTAGGTCCCTGAAGGTCTTCTCTGGGATGTTGAGCCATGCCGACTCTAATGCCGTGGCCAGCTGCGCTAGATTACGCGGTTGAGGATCCATGGCGCGAACAACTCGATCGAGATGGTCCCACAGATGCTCGATTGGGTTTAAGTCAGGTGAGTTTGCTGGCCAGGGGAGGACGGTAAACTCATCCTGGTGCTCTTCGAACCACGCACGTACACTGGCAGCTGTATGGCACCTCGCATTGTCCTGCTGGAAGATGCCATCATCCTGAGGAAAAACAATGCGCATGTAGGGGTGGACATGGTCCGCAAGGACAGATGCGTACTTGTATTGATCCATCGTGCCTTCCACAATAATCAGTGAACCCAGAGAATGCCAGGAAAACATTCCCCAGACCATAATGCTCCCGCCTCCAGCTTGGACCGTTCCTGCAATGGTTGCAGGGTGGTTCCTTTCAGAGGTTTCACGCCTTATACGCCAACGTCCATCTGTCCGATGGAGCATAAAACGCGATTCATCTGAAAACGCTACCTGTCGCCACTCAGTGGACGTCCAGCTGCTGTACTGGCGTGCAAATTCTAGCCTTCGTCGTCGATGAACACCAGTCAGCATAGGTGCACGAACCAGGCGTCTGCTTCGGAGGCCCAGACGCAGCAATGTTCGCTGAATAGTGGTTTGGGAGACACTTGTGGTAGCCCCTTGGTTCATTTTAGTGGTCAGTTGCTCAACGGTAGCCCGTCTATCTGCCCGAACGCATCTCCGCAACCGTCGTTCGCCTCTGTCATCTATGGCCCGTGGTGCACCACATTTGCCACGTCGTTGATTTTGGACAGTCCCATTTTGCCATGCACGGTACACTTTTACCACGGCGGCACGCGAACAGTTCACAAACTCAGCCGTTTCGGAAATGCTTCCACCGTTGGCCCGAAAGCCAATGATCATGCCCTTTTGGACGTCGGATAAATCGCTTCGTTTCTGCATCACGCCAACGATTGAAATGTTTTCCGAAGCCCACACACACCCTTTATATACGCTCAACTGCACTGTGCTGCCACCTGCCTTCTGTGATTGGTTATTTAACTCTGAAGTGGAAAGTACGTGGTGGTCACATTAATGTGACTGGACTGTGTATATATATATATATATATATATATATATATATATATGACTTAGGATGTTTTAGTGTGTTTTCACACACAGTATATTTCCCTCCTAGCCTGTAGGGGAGCTACACTAAGAACCTCTGAAGGAAATTACATCCAAACATTGAACAAATCATTGATGCTGTTCTTGGATAATGTAGATGTGTCCAAAAGTTTTTCCGTCATTGTGGGTGAAAATTCACTCATACACATAGTGTCAATTCTGTTCAAACATGATTTTTTTTTCTGTATCTCAGGAGAAGATAGAATACTAAAAATGGGTATTTATCAAACTAAACTTTTCACATATCTACATAGCAATTAATAAAAACAATGTGAAAGGTCAATACAAAAACTGAAGTTTTGGATCAGTAGACAAACTGCTATGGCTTTATGGGGTTTTCCACTATATTTATATATTTAATTTTCATCTGGTATTCACCTGGATCTCCAGAACATTCTGTCTGCTCTCTGTGTGCCTAAAGGTTTGACATTATCTCTTATAAAGCATTCTTTCTGCCTTCCAAATTTTCTTTCATCGCTGTTTTAGTTTCCAGCAGTGTTTGGCATCTTCAACACCTCTTTTGGTACCTAATTGCAATTCCTCTGACACTGTTTTAGTCATTTATTAGAGTTAAATATAAGCACAGCAGTAAGGTTGTGTGACTGTCTCCATCAAACTTGCTAATTGTTGCAATATTCAATTTTCCTTTGTCTGGAATGTGATTAGCACCCAGCTGGCATCAATGAAATCAAACATTATTTACACGTTCACTCTGGGCACGAAAAAACTGAAAACTCACCTTACAAGCTGCAGGATCCTTTTTCCTCCCCAATCTAACACTTTAGTTTCTGCACTCAACTTAGAATAGATTAAAAAGTATAACGAGTTATTGTCTCGGCTCCCTCCTGCTAGCAGCGAAAAAGATGAGGAGCCCACTCTGGGTGTCAAAAGAGCTTGAGGGCCTTCAGCAAATCCACAGCCACCAACGGCTCCAGGTCCTGTTGTTTTTTTTACCTCACATGTAAATCAATGAGCCGCTGCTGCTCTCCCCTCACATGCACTCCACCCCTCCATCTAACATTAATTAGCACGGCGCTACCTTGCTCAATATTTGGTAACAGAACAAACGTAGGCGGATGCTGAAATTTGCAGGATTCAGCTCTTAATTAGCTGGAGGAGAGCACAGGTGCACTAACGAGCAAAAAGGAGCTAATTTGAATAAAAATTGTCCCGTTTATGGGGAGCAGGCATGGGGAGTGAAGCGGAGGAAGCGTGTAATGAAGGAATATTTACTGCCATTTATGGAACTTTACTGTCTCTGATTGCTGCATCCCAACAGAGGAGAAAATCCTCAAGTCGAAAGTTTAAGTGCAAATTACTATCACATCTTTCGAGCAAAGGTACAAAAGCTGACTTTAAGTGTAATGATGATTATTAGACGTCAATCGTCTGTTCAGTTCTAACTCTTGCGTTTGCGGACGGTGGCAGATTCTTATTTTTGGTTGTCGTTTCCAGCCAGACGCCGTGTCTGAAAGCGGCCGACTCAGCCGTTTGGCGAGCAGGTGCTGGCTGCAGACAGATGGAGGCGGGTCATGCGATGGTGGTCGCTGAAAGCTGACGTCCATGTCTGATCGGCACGTCGGGCGACTGTTTGTGTACCAAACATTCGAATAGCTTTTTTTTATGAAGCTGTCTGCTGCTTACCTGAATGACAGGTTGAGTCAGATTGTTCTGAGATGTGACATTCACTTGTCTGAGGCCGATGTGTCTGTCATGTTTTTCTTTCTTAAACCATTTTGTTGATTACCAAACATGTTTGTCTAATGTTTGTCTAAGCCTTCTAGCAATTACTGTCTCGACTCCCATCAAGGCAGTTTTTATTGCTGTAGCATCAGTAATTACAGCATCATCAGCATGGATGGTTGCATATTGATTGGCTATGAAGCAATCATAAACTCTAAATGTTTTTGTATCTACTGTCCAGATACAAAAGTGTCTACTGTATATTCAGATTCTCTTTTATGTTGATTATAGACGGGAAGCTACAACAAGCAGCTAAAATTAATTTTCAAGATTGAGTGGTTTTAGAAATAAGACAAGGTAAAGCCATGAGGAGCTCATAGCTTAGACTATTGACTATACATCTTATCTGGCCCACTAACACCTTGGTAACACCACTGGGAAGCTGTAGGATATTACCTAAGTGGGAATTATATTGGATTCCCTATTGCTTGTTACCTTTACAACCTCAAGTTGTATGAAAAAAAGATAGAAATAAACTCTACGTTTCCACACTCCAGCATATTCCACCCACAGTCAGACTGTCTCACTTAGAAAATTTGCAAAACCAAAAAAAAAATTTAAAAAAAGTTCTTGCATTTTCTCCAAACTGTTAACCGCAGTGGTGGAGGGCTTATGATTTGGGATTATTTTCTGCAATGGGTACTTTATTGTTACTGAGTATTCAAAGAGATCCGGTTACCTCGACCCAAACTGGATCATAAGAAAATGTTCTCATTTACTGCAACATGATCTCATACAGCAGCAAATCTGCATCAGAATTTCTGAAAGAAGAAAAGAATACAAACAGCTTTCATGGGACCGCAAGAGACCCCTGTTTAAGCAAGTGCAAAGAAGACCTTCACCATGACATGAAAGAGTAAAAAGTGCTAAAGGTAGTTCTGCAAGGTGAAGAATCATTGACAGTACTTGGTGCTTCATCAACCTTAAATTCCACGGTCCATGTCTGAAATATGGACCGAAGTGATGAACTAAAGGAGGGTGAACTTCAACACAGTTCACCCTTCAACACAACACATAACACATAACTTTATTGTGTTACCTCAGTAACAAAGCTGCATTATAGGTACCTCGGAAAGTCAGAGCTGGGTTTGACGTCAGACCCGAGGTAAGAACATTCTCGTTAAAAAGGAATTTCTACATGGCGACGCTCGTAAAAATTGTTTGCAGTACCTCTTTCAAACATAATTTTAAGCTTTACTTTCCATAAGCAAATGCAACTTTTAATTTGTTCAGTTTAGAGTTGCAGTCAGTACATTTAAAATTGATCTTAGACGTACTCTTGCATGCGTATCTTGAAAAATAAATATGTTTCCATCACATTTTACTGCTGATATGAGAAGCGGTCATATTGGAACACAAAGTTGGCCTTTCAAGTTGTACCTGGAGGTAGTTGGAGTTTTTCCAGTGAGAAATCTGAGGGCGTTCCATTTGATTTTTACGACTGGGAAGTTGGAATTTCCCAGTTCCGAGAACAACTGCAATACAGCATAATTAAAGTACAACAAAAAAACCCCAAAAAAGCCTTAACTTCTTAACAGTGTGTAACTTGGTGAACTTGGAGAACTTAGTGTGTGTGTGTACGTGTTGTTGTTTAACCAAACAAGTTAAAGTCAAACACTTTTCAATCTGGGCTTGTTGTGTGTAACTATGAAATTGCTCATTTACCACCTCTTAAAGCAATGAGCCATTTCTCAGGCAATAAGCACCACGAAAATTAAGCAGTAAATTAAATGACAGAGCGCTCAGTCTGCAGCGGAGCTTTAACTTCAGAATAAAACCTTATTTTCTTTGCGATTACCTGTAATCATCACAATCATTGTTCTGCACACTCACTCCAACCCTCACTTCTCGTTACTTCAGGAGTCATTACTCTTAATTAGAGATTCTTTAGTGATTCATATTTTACAGGCCAAGCTGCACTGCTGGAGGCAGCCAATCACTCTCCCATGAGTTCCTCTCAGCCAATCACAGCAGCTGGTCCAGGTGGTGGATCCTGAGGGTGAGGTGGCCTGCGGGCTCTGATTCAGGACCAGCTCTTCCTCCCGCTGCTCTCCTTCCTTCTTCGCCGGGGCCTGAAGCTGATCTGGGAGCAGCGCCTCCTCCAGCCCGACCAGCTCTTCCAGTCTATAAATGCAGCTCGGCTCTTGAAAACCCGTCATTAACTCATCACAGGTGACATGAGCCACACCCACTGGCTCTGTTGTCACAGCAACAAATTGTCAGGATGTTTTAACTGTCAGCTCGTTGGCTCGGACTTTTTTATTTATTTTATTTTTTTTATTTTTTCAGGCAAAGTTGGACGGGGTTCAGTTTACGGCATTCAGGCCGAGACATTGCATTTTGTGTTAATTTGACATTTATTCCGCTGTGCAGCTGAGGAGGGAGGGGCATTACCCCATCCATCATCTCTGCGCTCGTAAACGGCAGTTAGTGAGGTGCAGCAGTCAATAAATACAGGTTGAGAATCAAGAGTAATGAATCACTGACTTTTATAGATGTTCTGTTTCATTTTTTCATGACGTTTTCAGGGAGACCAAACTGCACGCTACTCTTTCTCTTGCCTTGTTGAGCTGTTCACACCCCTAAAATGATACTTAAGAGACATTAGATGCTGCACCGCAAATTTGAAGAATTACATTCTCGTCTTTTCCCTTTGCAGATACTTTTAATTTCCAGACTTGAAGGAGATTTGGAGGTTATCGCAAGCGTAATGTGGATCTTGTTTGTGCTTGTGTGAGTTAATCTCTTATCACGTCATTGAAAGTGTTATATAAACAAATGGATTAAAATGACAGCAGTGTCACGTCTTTACCAGTAATTTCAGCCAAATGAGTTTTGGTTATGCTTTTAATCTTGTTTAATTCATTGTAGCTTTAGTGTGTTAAGATTGTCTGTAAAATTCATCAGTGTATCAAAAACACATTTTAATATCAAATATATCATTTCTCCATAAAGCTAGCATGTAAAATATTGGGAAAACTTTGAACTTTGAGAAATGCAGGTTTTTAAGTGTCGCACATCAACCAACACTGTGTGGGTGAATGAAAGATTTACAGTGTATGTTTTAGGAGCAAACTTTGGAAAGTTCACAGGGAAAGAGTCACAGTATTTCTCCTCAAGGCATAATCTCAGTGTCTGCTTAGTGTCTGCATGCCTGCAGGGTGTAGAGACTCAGTTCAGTCCTGTGAGGACCCATACTGGTAATTTAGGTCCATAACTTGCTTTTAACTTATATGATTGTATGAATATAAAGAGAAAGCACAGACTCCAACCCATCAAATGTTTCATTTTTGTTGAAGAAACTATTAAGCTACGTAAACGAGAGCAGCAATTTTTTTGGAATTTCAGTCATTCTAAAGTATAGTTCATATAAGAAAAGACAACAGGAGAGAATAAAATGGATAAAATTATGTGCTAATTAGTGTATGAGGCTATGACTATATGTATATATTTTTATTTTTTATTTTTAAAGGGATAATCCTGTCTTCTCAACCATGACTTGTATGAATGTAAATTAAATCCTAAACCACAAATGTTAAGAATCAAAACAATCCCTGTGTCTTTAAACCAAATTGTTGATGTATATTTCAAAAAGAAGTAATAATGTGTGACTGATTCACGTTTCGTGCAATTTCAAAAGAAGCAATGTTTAGAAAGCTTTACCACTTCCCTTTTTATTTTTCTATCCTGGCAATAAATGTAGTATTTTAAAACTACAAACCATATTGAAAACTGCTTGTTCTCCACATCCTTCTGCAGCCTGGTTTGTGTTCCCAGTATATATTCAGGTGAGGATATCAAGGTGCTTACATGAGTCTAAACTGTTTCTCAAAGAGAGCAGATTTCTAGCTGCAGCCTTTTTAGCAGCAAAGTGACCCACACTCATGTTGATCGCTTTAATTTGTTGTAATTCGGCTGATTTGGTTGATGACGGGGGTTTGATAACGAGCAGTTAAGTTAATTTGTCTTGTTTGGATAAATACTTTGATTAAACCGACCGAGCTGCTGAGCTCCACTGATCCAACACACACTGAGACGATTGATGGTAATTGTGGCTCTCAGCTGATTGGAGGTCGACAAGCACAACAAGAGTGTTGCAAACTTCAGTGAATAACAGAGCAAAATGTTCAACTGTGAAAAAAAACACTCACCAGGACGTAATCAGTTGTAAAATGCTTTTCTTGTGGATCATTTTCAAATTACTCAAGGGCTCCTTACTACTGATTTGGAGAAAATTGGTAAAGTTATACTTTTAATAGCAAAATAAATACACATTCATGGGACAAAAGTGGAAGATTTTGGGCAGATTGGTGACTGAAACTTGCTTTTAAACTTTGTGACTTCAAAAGTATCTTCATGATTAATATACAGTGTCAATATCTTCTGTTTCATTGTTAATTAGTGGTATTTTCTCTAGAGTATTTATATTATATATCCCTGAGGAACTGTGTTAAATCTTCACTCAGTTCACCTGAAAGCTTCGAGGTGTTAGCAGGATCTGCACAGCGCCTTGCAAAGCTATATACACCTTGAGATTTTCTACATTTTTTTCACATTTCAGTTGTAGACTTCAATGTATTCTAATGGAATTTTAAGTGATAGACCAAGCAAAATTGCATGACATTTTGAATTGGAAAGAAAATAATGTATGGAATTCCTTTTACAAATAGAAACTTTGGCCTGCATTTAGTCCGCCTCCTTTACTCTGATGCCCCTAAAATCCAGAACAGCCAATTATCTTCTGAAGCCACCTGATGAATACATACCTAACTTGTGGGCAATTTTACCTCAATACAAATAAAACTGTCACTAATCTTACCATCACTGCTGGTCAAATATTTGATAGTATTTTTACTTTTATGGAGGGTGCGAATTAAGATGAGTTGAGAGCCCTTATTGAGTTGTAAAGTGTATTAATTTATTTATATGCAGCTGAAATGAATGAAGCTGATTGCAAAATAACATCCCAAGTTTTGATGATGTCACAAAGCACTGTTCAGTCTGTCACCCAAAAATAACAGGATTATTTCACCACAGCAGGCCTACAAAGGCATGGCTGTCCATCTAGACTGCCAGGTCTGGTCAGGCCTAAAGGCCCACCGTAACTGTGGAAGAGCTCCAGAAAATCATGGCTCAGTTGTTAAGATCAGTTAAAGTGACAGCTGCTCTTAGCTGCAGTCACAACCTTCCCAAATCAGGACTTTAAAGTAGGTTGAAAACAAGGGGGAAGAAGAATACCACAGTTAAAAGACAATAAAAATTAAACAAGGAAACGTTGTTCAACTATAATGGCTTACAACACAAAGCAAACATCAGTACTACTCAGTGTGAATACTTTACTAAATGTAATTTAATCTATCTGTTTGTGTTAATATACTTTCCTTTTTGTCCCTCATTCTAGTAAATTCAGTTTAAATTTGTATCCATAATTTTCTTGATTTTATGAAGAATCCTTCATCACAGCATCATCCACAGTGCTCCCAGAACAGAATCAGACTTTTTTTTTATCAGGCTGTTTAGCCTCTTTAAGTCCTGGTTCTGATGCTGCTGCTTCCAAGGAAAGAATGAATTTTTACTCAGCTTCAGACTACAGAATCTCACTAGGGAGACTATGCATCATCTTCTTGTGCAAGATGATGCAGAGAATATACATCATCTTGAAGACCAGACACTGAAAGTCAGTTTGCTCTGTCCCTTATTGCTGATGGCTTCACTTTGTAATGTATTTTTGCCTGAGTATGAAAGAGCCTGAGATTCTGTCATGAGTTTTGATTTTGCTATTCCACTAAGATTATTAGTGACCCCTGCCCCATCCAATCAAACACTTATAAGTGTTTCTAGAGGCAACAACAATAAAAAAGTCTCTTCAGTCATACAATTCCACCTTCTACGACCGGTTCTGATCCGAAGCTCATTTAGCCTCTCGATCTTTTTTGTTTGTTTTAACTTTTTTTTTTCATGACGCCTTCACTAAACCTCGGACTAAAAACGCCGATCCGATTGTTTCAATCTCATCAACAATTTTATGGATAATCTTGCTGCGCTGTTACCAACTTGCATAATAGTAGATCGAACTTTTTGATTTTGTGTATTTTTCATTATTACTATTATTATTTATTTAGTTTAGTGAATAACCCGTAAACAAATCGCACAGTCTCTGCTTCCTTTTCCAGGACAGGAATCAAGCGTGATCTAAACGCCGCCGTAAGGACGGCAATGCTTTCTGTCACCTCCACGATCCGCCAGGCGGGGTTGAGGGATTTACTGAAGCCGACAAAAGGCCGCAGTCTGTAGGTGGAGCCGGACACCAGGCCGAGAACCGCTACAGCTGCTGCAGATCAGCTGCATCCTCAGGATAAAAAGAAAAAATAAAAAAAATCCAGCCGCTCCGTCCTCCGTTGGTTATTTGGTCTGTCCACATATTTAAACACATGTCGTCAGAATCTACTCATAAATAAGGTGAAATTAAATAAATCCAAAATCTTAATTTGTCATATGTCATGCGGAACTATTGGAAATGGACAAAACAAAATATATTTTGGCATCAATATAGGTCTTTTTAATAAGTCAATAATAATTGTATTAAATGATGAAATTGTTTTTATTACCTTTATTCTATTTTTGTTTTTTTTTTCGTTTTTTTGAATTGCAGATTTAGAAACTTATAGTTTGCCTGCATGTTCTAAACTGCGACATGGCAGCCAAATTTGAAAATTTTAATTAAAATATGAATTGTTGTAAATTGTAATGTAATTAGATTCAAATGAGCATAGTTTATAAAAATACACAAATAACGAATGCAACGTTTTAAGGGGAACACGTAATTTTATTTACTTAACTGGAAATGATGATGTTGTTAAATTGTTTTTATTTTGAACATTGTGAATCACTCCATTTGTCAATAAATAGGAAATTAACCTAAAGATAAAAATCAAAATTAGAAAAGAAAATCAACTATAAAAAACGAATTAAGCAAACAAAAAAAAACATTTTAATTGTATTTATTTTATTTACTTTTTTTTCTCTCCAAACTGAGCACAGGGAGTACAAAGCTCCTTTCATCTTCTCAGAGGTTGTACAGTTAGTGCATTCGGTCCTAAAAGAATGAAAAAATAGATCTGACTAAGTAGAAGTAGAAGAAGGAGAAGAAGAAGTAGAAGTAGAAGAAGAAGAAGTGCTACATGAGGAGAAGATGAGGTAAATCTGTCCAGATGGAAGAAACAAACTAATGTATTGATGCAGAGAAAAAACAAACACACATCATCATCATCATTAATAATATTATCATCATTATATACACACATTAGATGCATAGAATACTTTCTCATCCAGTTTTTACATAAATACCAATATTCTCCCCCCACCCCATCCCAAAAAAAGCAACTGATGTGGGATCCTGCTAGTTTCTGTACTTGCTGCTGTGTTTTGAAATGAAAACCTGCTTTTTCTTGCATTTTTTATTTTTGTGCGTAATTTTCATAAGTCAGATTTCAATATCATAATTACCTCAAAGATTGGCATTCCAGATTTTTATTCTGTTGGTTAGGAAAACAAAAGCTGCTGAATCGGTTCTCCATAAAGGAACCTGAACAATCCACAGGATTTCGAGACAGGATGCAACAGCAGGCCTAAAAATTTGAGCTCAGCTCTGATTTTGCATTCAGAAACTCACAGCTGAGTCAACACTGAGAGGAGATGCCAGGTTCTCCAAGTTCGGGGTTTAGAGTGAATGTAATTCAATGTAAGTCCTCTGTCAGTGTTGCTCAGTGTATTTCATGCAAGTTTGTGCAGATCCATTTTAGTTTGCATTCCTCATGAAATGAAGAGCTATTTATGCTTTTTTATTGGTTTGGTTGGATTGCAGCAAGTTTGGAGAACCTTGTTCAGTGTGAGGCGATGGTTCACTCTTACTACTGACTAAGCAGCTGAACTCACAGTGTGCATTCATGGTGTGAGTTCAGGACCCTCCTACAATGATACGACCACCTCAGACTAAGACCGGTACTATTGATGCTGTTGTCAAACTGATAAACCACTTTGATAAGGAACTTTTGCGCATCCTTGAAACTATCAGAGAACTTTCATGAAAAATTATCTGTATTGAGGGAGGACATTGATTTTTAATTACCATCTAAAAACCTGCCCAAGACTCATCTACATTCTTGCAGGCTTCCTAAAAAATTGCAGGGTTTTCATCCAGTGTGACACTATCAGCTTTAATTTAACTGCACATGGGAACACAGGATAGGGAAATACAAAATTACAAATATTTTTTAGCTGACTTTCCTTATTTTTGCAATAAGTTTTGAGCAAAGCTGTCATCCGTCACATCTAATCGACTGCATTTGAAAATTGGGGGGAGAGCAATGGACTCAAAATCTCTCAGTTTGTGGGTTTTGGAAGCAGTTTTGCCTCAAACACCTTCAGACTGGATTGTCAAGAATCTCACAGACTAATGCTTTTGAAGAAACTCCAGGAAGGTTCCTTCCTCTCTGTTGAAGGAAAATTGTTTCTCCCAGAATGCCTGCGAGCTGGTTCAGAAACCTGCACCCCAGCAGCTTTGAAAGTTTTTTTTTTTTTTCTGTTTAATTTTCAGGACACGGTCTTTGTTTGGCACCAGAACCAAAGTCGGGTTGTCATCCTCTTTTGCCTCTTGGAAGCATCGAAGTCTTGTCAGTCCAAATCTGACAGAAAGTTTTCTTTTTTCTTAGGAAAACAACCCTCCGTTCTTCTTTTCCTTTTCCATTGTCCAGAATAAAGGTTCATTGTCCATCCGTCAGTCCATAGCAATGAAAGCTGTCTGTGTGTATGGGTGTGTGTTCATATGTGTGTTCGGTTTTACTCTGCAGTGTGTGTAAACTTGCAGTGAAAAGGGTTAAACCTTGTTTTTGACTAAAAGTCACTGTTCTGAGTAACGCAGGCCTCAATTCCTTAATTTTAATGTATTTATTTTTAAAAATTTCAAAATGATGTGTTTTGTGTGTGTGTGTGTGTGTGTGTGTGTGTGTATATGAGATGGCGCAGAGACAGCTGTAGTCTAGTCGTCGCTGATGACATCCACGTCCTCGCTTCCAGCCTGCTGCGTCGCTGCTCTCCAGCGGCTGACGTGTTGGCTGCCCTTCCTCTTCTGCTGAGCTTCAGGAGACTCTTCCTCCAACTTCTGCCGCTTGTGCTTCGTCCTGCGGTTCTGGAACCACACCTTTACCTGCACACACAGACACACACAGTCACATCAAAATACAAGGTTCATATGAAGCTTGGATGTTGAAAATGTCTGCTTACGCTTACTGTTTTTGGTTTTCTATGGTTTTCTATGGTTTACTAAGCTCTGAATGATCCAAAATTACTCTTGAAATGTCTAACATGAGATTGATAAAAGCAATGTCTTACATCAGGTAAGAACTGCTACTGCTAAAGGTGATTCTATAAGCTGATGTTTTCATTTAACACTTTTTTAAAGCAAATAATGGTACAGGTACTCTATGTATAAAATTCAATTTACCTCATTTTATGACAAAGAAAAATAAAAAAAATATATATTCACATTTTGATAAATAAGTTGGGTTAAGCATGATTTTTACAAATTTATTTTAGCTGTTTCCGAATTCCCAAATGCTAGTTTTGTATCTGAGAGAAAAGCTCTGAAAAGTTTCAACTCTGCAGGATTTTAGAAAAAAAAAACATTATGAAGTGTAAAGATGTGACAGTCAGTCCCCAGTGAAGATTTCTACTACTTGCAGGTGTTATGATTTTGACGTTTTCCAGAGGTGTTCCAGCAGTCTAGATCTAATTATGTTCTCAGCAATGCAGCTGAGTAAATGTGTCTTGTGTTCACATGTGAAGATGTATCGTTTCACAAATGATTTACAGACATTGAGGCATGCTTTAATTTCTTCCCGATTCCAATGATATTAAACTAATTAAGTTCCGTCTGATCAGAATCTGTCAAATAAATAAGCTGGAACCCACAGAATCCACTTTGTTTTGGGTAGTTAAAACACAAAAGCTGTTTCCACCAACTGCAAACATGCCTGAGAACAATGAAGAGCCATTTGGAAACCTTCGCACAGCTACCAGCCACAACCACAACAAGCTGTGATTCTGTCACTGATAGGAATGATTGTGTGAGAGCAACTCTGTGATTTAAGACCTTTTCGCTGGTAAAACACGACCATGACATGCAGAGTTGTTCAAACTCGCTGAGCTGGCTCCAAGATCTTGTTGCGCAATCTGTCAGAGGCTGTAAACTCTAGATCAACATGATAGATGCTCAAATTACCTTCAAACGTGAGATAGGTTTACCGCAGATTCTACCGAGGATTCAAAGTAACGCTTCTTTACGGTGAAGAAAAAAATAAACTAGTTTTTAAAGAAAGATAATAAATCCCTTGTTTCCGTAATCTAATGTCTGTGTAGCGGAAAACATAGGCTATTTGGATAAATATGAAACATAATTAAGAAAAAATACTCTAATGAAAGCTGGCTGGGTTTGTTTTGAGAAGGATTACCCAACAGACAAACTTCTGCTGCTCAGCATCAAGAGGGAGCACATCCACGATGTAGAGCCCACGCACACTGGCATGATTTGTAATGGAAAACTTCAAGTTTGACTGACCATGCCAGCCTCATACCAAGGCTAAAACCTTGCTACACTGACAGCACTTTGTGTAAGAGACTGCAACACTCTGTCCAGCTGTAATGACCAATTCATTTCTCATATGGCCATAAATACTGGCCCATGCTTAGTTGCTCTTCATTTTCCCACTGGATGATAAACAAAAGGCACTTTTTCAAAACTGATAGTGTAGACCCAGAAACCCAAATATTTCTGTACCTGCCTAGTCCACTCAGGGTGCGGAGACATTGTTTCTATTTCTAGTGATCAATGGGTGTAAGGCAGGGTAAGCCCCGGATAGATTATCAGTCCATCAACAGAGACAACATAGACATACAACCATGCACACTAACACTTGCACCAAAGGTCAATTTGGCCAATTTACTTTATACATTTTATTTATACATGTTTAGTAGGAGGAAGCCAGAGAGAACCAGGGACTCCCACTGGTCCACCATATAGCCTAACCTGCCCCATATGAAGAGAAGATTCACAAATCAAACAGGATCAATGAAAACATCCTGGCACAGATAATCTGCCCAAACTTTGATACCAATGATACAATCTGAGAGAGCTGTGTCAGTTTCTGGACCGGGTCGTGGTCCCATGCAATGTACCCCAAGGAATGGAAATGCTATAACATCTAGGAAATTATTAGCATGAAAGGAAGCATCTCTGTGGTGCAAAAATGACCTGGGAAAAAACTCTTTGGGGAGCATTGTGCAGCAAACCTGTCTCACTCTAAATACTATTTGTGGTGAGGGAAGAAAGATTTCTACCCAATCTTAAAAACATAGCCTGATAAAAAACACTCTCTTGTTTTCTGTGTTGCTCTGCAAAGAAGGTCCAAACCCTCAGCTGTTGAGAAACAATTGCTTGCTGAAGTATGGGCCCTGTTGAAGCCTTAAATTGTATGCAGTTGACAATATTTGACTATGACGGTATGAAACTTACCAGAAATTGCCTGCAAGGTAAAAAAAATAATAATGTACCACTACAAAAAGTGAAGTGTTGAGCTGAATGAGATGGTCATTAATGTTAACTCAATATTTGCAAAAATATGTACTGAACAGCTTCATTCACTTCATGTGCTGCCACTGCTACAACTACAAGCGGCCCACAATTCTGAAACAGTGTATCATTGTTCACAAATTCTCCTTCTGCTCACTGATCGTAGAAATCCTACCGGAAAAATCTAGATCAGTGGGAGAAACGTCAGATGGAGCACTGAAAGCAGAGTTGTGCAGGATGGTAGGTTGGAAATTGTTTTGCAGCATTTTGCATGAACACTTTGGATCAGTCAGATCCAAAAGTGACATGCTTTCCCGGTGAGCAGTTCTGTTCACACGTCAAAAACAAACATCTAAAACATGTACCAGAATTTTCCACTCTTAGTGTAAAGATTCAATTGTTTAACGCAATAGTGATGATTCGTATGAAAACTAACATAAATTAAGTAGATTTATATAAGTCCTGAGTCACTTTTTCTCTGCAGGGCCTCTTGTGGCCCCCAGCAGTAAGAATTAAAAATTTATTGGCGCTTATTTGGATCCTAGCCCTGAGATGTCCCGCAGCAACGTTGATCACTTGATCATTACTGCCTGTAAAGGCGCTCTGATTGCACAAAGCTGTGATTTATGAGTGATTAATAACCGCTGCTGGCAAGTGACTGGCAGAGCTGCGTCCTTCTCTTCCTGTCTGTTGTTGTGAAATGAGCTCATAATTTATGAATCACGTCGTTTCACTGGCGTCAGGAGTCCAACCACCGCGCCGACTTGATGACAAACACCATCCTGAGAAAAGGAGGAGTTCGCTGACTAATTGCCTACTCAGCATTCCTCGCAACGCAAAGAACACACTCTGACATCACAGCTAACAATGCATGCCACTGAGCAATGCAGCATATATACGTGAGTGTGTGTGCGTGAATTTAGTGTGGAAGATTATTAATTTAGTCATGATCTGGCATAGTTTTATACTCTAGATGACAGCCAAGTATTTATAGTATGATTGGTAGTGTGCCCTGAATATGCATCAACACACATGAGAGGCATACTGTACAAGCGGCGTGACATAAATTTGCAACAAGAGTCCAGTCTGAGCGATTAAAATCACTTCAGTGTCTTTGATTAATCAGCTTTTTACTTTTTAACTCTGTGGATCTGTTTATTGATCAATCTTGACCAAGCAAAGTCCGCAGTGTAGCTTTACCAAAGGTTTCTGCAAAGAAATGTATAATGTGAAAAGATAAGAATAGATCCCCGTCAGTTTGTATTTGAATTAAAGATCAGTATCCGATATGTCAGGTGAATTACAAAAGAAGAAAAATCTTTCTTGGTATACTTTGGTAAACTTGGTTGCTTTACTCTGCTTTTAAAAATAATTATTTAGGTAGAAGTCAAACTCAGGCGGAGCTTAAGACAAGACTCGGTAAGTGGAACTGATTTGCCAACCCTCATTTCTTTATCTGTTCTGAAAAATATCAGTCATATCTGCAGTGATTTATGTGTCCCACTGGTTCATTATTTCCAGAGCTGTCAGTAATCTGATATCTGTTAGAACTGAAATCTCATTTACCATCTGTCAAAAGCTGTGCTATTCTTCACATATTTAACTGCAGAAATGGGATCCAGTTGTTTATTTTGGATAACTGTCAGTAACAAAGAAATATCAAAAGGAGCTAAAAAATAAAAAAAAATACAAGATTATTATAAAAAGATGTGGCTGGTTTAAGGCAGATTTGTTGCTTCAGGACTTTAACTCAGTACTGTCAGCTTTTCTTGTCTAACTTTAATATTTACCATAACAAACATCTTGTCTGAACCGTCCCATCATGCACCTCTGCCTCTATGTCCAAGATGCCTCACCTGTGTCTCGGTCAAGCACAGCCCACTCGCTAATTGTTTCCTCTCAGCTCCAACTACGTAATGGTTTTTTTCAAAAGCTCGTTCCAAGCGTAGCAGCTGGGAAGGTGAGAAAGCCGTCCGGATCCGTTTGGGCTTTCTGGAGAACGGACCGTGAAGCAACAGGTTCTCTGGACTGCTGTCCTCTCCTGAAAAACAAACGAAAGTCAATCAGTCTTAACTCCAGATATTTGGTTGACTTCTTTTATTGCCACTCTGCAGTAAAATATAATGAATCTTTTGGACCACAAGGTAATTATTAATGAAAATAAAATTGTGAAAAAAAAATTTAAAAGTAGATTGGAAACAAAAAGCTACACTAAATCAAGAGCTTATTTAACCAGGCAACTTATGATGCAAATCCAATGGCATGTTCAAAATCACATTCTGATGTTTTTCTCTTCTGCAGTGTGGTCTGACATCCTCCTTTTTAATTCTTTGATGAGAATAAAAGTTGGAATGCCGTATTTTTCCTGAATCTTATCTGGAAGCTAAACCCCGTCCTACATGCAGCCTGAAAAGCTGAAGGCAGGGCCTTTAATTGTTGATGAATTAGAGTGTTCATTTATTTCAGTAACACAATTTTCAAAATAGTGTTTTCCACACAAGGCTATGATGTGTATATGTCGTAGCTGAGCAGAAGTGCGGTTCCAGATTCGTCCTTGAGTTCGACTGTTGCACAAACTTTGACATTTTTCTCTGGTCCAATAAGTGTGAATCAAGTTCTACACAGTTTTTATAGTTATTTAAGTCAGGTCTATTAAAGCGGAGACACAAGCTGACTGTGATCAACAAATGTAAAAAAAAAAGAAGAAAAAAATTGGTCATGCCAAGGCATGTAGATACTGATAATATATGTGAAAATCTAGACTCTAAAATAGTGTCATTTTTACCACAACAATAAATATTAGTATAGTCAGGAGTCAGATGCTGGGAACCCTTATTTAACTTCATTAGTGCAACTGGCTAGTGTTAGATAAATATGATGGCGATAACTTTTTGGTAGTTTAAGTGTAACATTTCACATAAGCTTATACTGAGTGTCTAAAGGTCCTTGAACTTCAATTACCATGGTCAGCATGGTTTTTAAATTCATATCTGAAAGTGGGCTGTCATTACAGTTTTGAAAATCTTTTTTTTTTATTGTCTAATTTTCAGAAAAACTGAATTCATGTTTTTTGTTACCATTAAGCCTGAGTTTTCAAAATGAATAGAAATGAACACTGTGTGTAATGTGTCTTTGTAAGAGTTTCACTTTTTGATTTGAAGTGCTAAATATAAATAAACATTTTATTGGATTTATTCAGATTAACCTGTTTTTCAAGATTCAAACATTTCAGTTGCAATCAGTTACTTTTTTCCCCATCAAAACAAAACTGGAACTGAAATCAAGAACTGAACAGTCAAACTGACTGATGTCTCTCTCTTTGCCCTGCATGGTGAGGATATAAACATGAAGGATGTCCTTTTCCACATTATTCCAACACAGAAATGTCCCTAAAAGCCTAATTCACAGTTTCTAGACATCCACTGATCACTTCTTCGGTTTTATTTCTGAACTGAGCTAAAATCAGAAGCTGCAGAGCTCCCAGTTGTTGCAACACGCCTTTGTGTGTCTATTTGTTCTGCCTAATCTGAACAAACACCTTGTCTGTTTGACATTTGCATCTGAATCAGGAGTTGAGCCGCAAACTGAAATTGAAACGCTCATCAGTAAATATAAAGAAGACCGGGAGAAACGTGGACGGGTTTGCTCAAATCCCAGAGTTCTGGTTGTGAATAATATATATAATAATGGGTTTCGTTTCTGGTGCAGAAACAAAAAAGGCTCTGATAATATTTTAGAACTTCAGTGAGAAAGTTTCTTTCTTTTTTTTTGTTTTTGCATGTGAAACATTTAGAAACTATTGCTGTTTGGTCTTTAGATTAATATGATTCAGTCTGTGAGGAAGATTCTTAGAACAGAAGAGATGAATGCCCATTTTTAGTATCTACAATGTTTTGTGATTTAAAGTCAGTCAGTGCAAATGAACAAAAACACAGATGCTGTGGAGACTTTGATTGACTGACAGAAAATAAATCCTATGGAGCTCCTGGCATGACTCTTGTATTTTGATATATCTTAAATTAGAATCTAAAAATAAAAGAGTCAGCATCTCAATTGGGCGTAGAAATATTTAAGTTCAGAAATTCAAAAACACTTTTTTAAAAATCCTTTGAAGAAAATAACTTGCAAAACAACTAAAAGGATAAGGTTTTCATTTTAAACCAGAAATATTTATATATAAGTTGTAGGTTTATAATGTATTTTTATCAAAAGAATACTTTTTTTGCATTTCAAACGTTTGCTTCAAGCCAGATTTGAAACCAATAATAACCTTTATTTAACCAAATAAAAACTTCATTGAGATCGACAATCTATTTTTCATGAGGGACCAATGTTTGTTTTGTTGTAGCCAAGAAGCAAACTCACGTTTCAATGTTCAAACCACAAATGAAAAACATTTAAACCAGCTGCAGCATTGCTAACTCAAGCTATCTAAAATCTGGCTCTTTAAGGCGCTAACCGACTTTATTTCCATGCAGATGGTATTTTTTTTTGCGTTTTTCCATCTCGGTTTGTCTAATTTTACTGAGGTGCTAAAGCTAGCCTTCTCACTTTTGGGGCGAACTCGAGTCTCATTTGTTTAGGAGGCGAAGTGGTTGAAAAATCCTGTGACAGCGACGCTGAAACGGTTTCTTTGTTTCTTCGCTCCAAACCGACGCGCAGCTTCTGCTTTCATTTTTCCTGAATGTTTATTGAAATCGCACGTAAATCCATCAATACGTTTTTACATACAAACAAATATACGCTTGGGTTCCTTTTAGCGCGCTGAAAAGGAGTTGCGGCCGCCATCACGCTCTACGCAAAAGAGCGGGCTCGGCGACAATGATGGCGGGCGGAGAGCCGGCACGTACCGGGCACCTTTTATCTGGCGTTAGCCGTCTTATTCACATGCAAAGTCAGAGCCGTGACTAGTGGCCGTCATGGTTTGCAAATATTCCTGTTCAACGTCAAATGATGCTTTAATGTAGCAACTGCTCGAATCGCTACAAATTAATCCGCAAAACTGCAGAATTCAACATCTACTTCTAATTTTCTCCCCATTTTCCGGTTTTAGCCAAATAAAAGAGATTAAAATGGATATTGAGATATTTTAAAAGTTTAATCAGCAGCTGACAGCGTATTTGGGAAGTAAAGTGACATCTTTGATTTTGATATGAACAAGAACAGAAAAATCTTCAGGACCAGGTTTCTGGTCCTTTTTATTTTACCATCCGTAAAATATGCTCCGATGTGCAGCACAACAGAGAAAGTTTGTTTTTGTTTTTATTAATATTGATAAGATGCATGTTTATTTATATTTTAAATTTTAAGACGCATATTTATTATAAATTAGCATTAAGTCTCCCACAGACGCTGCTGCAGTATCCCTTTTTAAATTAAGCCTTTCAAATAGGGAGGCCATGGAACTCGATAAACTCTGAATGAACCTTCATCATAGATGCAGAACCAGGATGAGCAACAGCAGAAAGTCAGAGGACAACAGAAAGGCATCTCTGAATCAGGATAAATCTTGATCTTGAGATTACTGTCATTTCTATTCCTCGGATAAAGTTTTTCAACACTTTTGCTGTTTAACTTGGAGCCTTCAGTAGAAACCCCAGAACTCACTTGATACATTGTGCTGAGCAGATGAAGCAGCTGATTGGGCTAGATATTAAACCTACCTACGGCTAAGCCGCAGCTTCTGTCCTTTCCAAGAACAAATTCTCATAGTTTTCATCCGGTTAATGTCTCATCAGTCACCTGTATATAGGAAAATGATTTGTCAGTTATAGCTCTGAGACATTTAAGCATTTGTCTTTCTGAGCAGCTGAAGTTGCACTAGGAGTAAACAGAACGCAGACAGAGGAAGAGCAACACCTTGTAAACTAAACCAGATGATTGGCCTTGTGCACATTCAGTTCAACTGACACTATTACAATGAAATCTTCTTTTATTGATTTTTTTGTGTAAAAATTAAACTTAGGCTTTTCCTGTTATATTAAAGTATTATTTGATGAATGAAAGAACAATCGTCCAGAAATCAGCTGATCAGTTGGTCAAATATAAACAAAAAAAATCAATTTTATTAATCTGAAAAACTAAACACTCCCATCAAGTTCAGTCTTTAAATGCATCAACAAACAGCACATGTTTAGATTTAGTGAGAATCAGATAAAAGTAAATAGAAATTTATTTGTATAGCATCTTTCAAGATATAAATTATAAAGTGTGTCAACTAAATAAATGTGCAAACCAAATTTAAGCAGAAGAAACTTACGGATACGCTTTGACACGTAAATTAATTCTTTCATTTAGGTTTAAATCTATTACAGCTATCAAAAATGGAGTTTATGTCATGGAACTGGTTAAGATCAGTAATAACAAGCCTGACCTCAAAGAAATAGGATATCAGTAAAGAAAGGCCAAATCTGTGCAAACATAAAGCTTTACTCAAACCAGAGAGCACAGCAACTCCAGCAATGATTTAACAACAAACTACATAAAAACAAGCTTTGCCACATCGACTCTCTGCTATTTTTTATTTTTTTTTGCAAAAAGAACAGTGACAAATTTCCTAAATATATAAATACATTAAAAAACACCACTATGGCTGCTAGTGTGTCATTCACAAGCAAATTATAACTTTTACTTCTTTGCAGTTACTTTCAAAACACATAGCAGCATCCAAACAAAGACACTTTGCTCTAAAATCAGAATGTAAAAAAGATTAAGTGAGCCTTTTAAAACAGTTTCATAGATTGTGAATAAAACCTGAAAGTTTTTTTTATATATATTTTTTTAATCTGGGGAAGTATGAATGATCCTGACTAAGCTACACATATATTTTTCAACATACATTTTTTTGACAAAAACTGAAAGAAAAAAAAAAGCTTTGAGTGAAAGTCCACTCTTGTTAATCTATTAAATGATGACTCTTTGGCACTTCCTGGCTGCTCTGGGGCACACTGAAGTGAGTTAGCACAATCTAAAGGAATAAAAACATCAGCAATCTTAGAGAAACATATATGTCCACCAAACTGAATGATCTGAACTCCATCCATCAATTAATAACAAAATATGCAAGAGCTTCATCTCAGACTTTGCAAATTAGCGTGTTAAATGTTCATCCCCGGTGTAAGACATGATCATAAAGACTCAGTGTATACATCGCAAAGCTCAGTGGTGGAGAGCTGATGATCTGGGCTTGTTTTACAACCACACAAACTTGAATGTAAACTCCTCTGTAAACCAAATGTGAGGTCACCTGTCAGTGGAAACTCGATAAAACTGGGTCATCGACAGGACGATGATCAGAAACACAGCAGCAAATCCACAACGGAACGACTGAAGAAGAAAAGAACCAACATCCCAACCTCAATCTGTGGCCTGACCTTAAGATTGCTTTGTAGAAACAAAGTTCAATAAACTAAAGCAGTGCTGGAAAGACGACTGGGCCACAATTCCCCGACTTTCACATGAGAACCAAGTAGATTCAATTAAAAAAATGACGGGATTTATTGCAGTAAAGTTGATTCTACAAGCAGTTAGATCATGAGAGATGACTCCTTTTACACATCGACTTTCTGCTTTGATTTAGCTCTTGTTAAATAAAAGCATTACAGTGTAATATGTGACGTGTTTTTATATTTAGTGAGTGCTAATGTTTCACGTCACACAGAAGCGAGGACAAGGACAATGAAACTGTTCCATGTTGTAAATTGGAGCAGGAAAAGCAGGAGCTGCAAGAGAAGTGAGGCTGTCAGCTGCTTCCACATAATGAAGAAAAATGTGTCTCTACGAGAGGAGGTGCAGCAGACAGAGGAAGAGGAGGTGGAAAAGAAAGGGTTAATGGGACCACCTGAGTGGGACAGGTATCAGAGACACCTCAAAACCCACACTGAGACTCAGGTTCATCCGCTTCTGAAAGTAGTTCTTTTGGCTGCCTGTGTTGCCAGGCTGAAGTAAACTGCAGCAGAAATGTTCTCCTAAGATAAAATGTAAATAAATGTCAAATAAAACAGCAACAAATGTTCCCTGTGTCAATGTTAAAATCTGCATTTCAGTTTTTTTTTGTTTTTGTTTTGTTTTATCAAACCCTTAAAAAAATAACGTTAATTATAAGTCACCAAAGGAGCTGCTGGGATAAAAATATATTTAAAAATCAATTTGAAAAAATTTAATTGGTAATTCAAACTAAAAGACGCTAAAAAAGTCTGAACTTTAGGATGCTCAAATGATATTTTAGAAATTCTTCTAAAAGAATAAGTGGAAAAAATTTAATTAGGCAAATTTTGCCTCTCTTCTAACTTTGTATTGAGTTTATTTACACATAAAATACCAGAATTCATGTATCTTAATAAGAGATATAAAAAATGGTGGCATAGGCAGCCTGAAATAGAATGCTACAAAAGATTTTTATGATTTTATAAAAAATTAATTATTTGAAAACTAATTTATGAGAAATTCAATCGATCAATGCATAATGTGTTTTATTTAAAATCTGAGATTGTATGAATTATTATTTTCTGAAACATATGAATATATACATTTTTACTATTTTTATAAGTTTAAAAAATATATGACAGTATTTTTTTATTATTATTTTTAATTACAATATTTATTATGAAATCATTTTTATTGTGCAATCATAAATTACTTCAATAAAATTTTTGTTTTAACCAAGTAGCAATTTGAATAATGTCTCAATTAAGGTAAAATAAAATGATGAAGATGAATCGTAATGATTTAAAATAATTTCTCCTTCTGGCTTCAAGTTGTGTTTAAATTTGATTTATTTGCTTTGACACTTTGACAGTTTCTAAACGTTGAATTAAATAAATATATGGAAAAGTATTTGAAATAAAGTTTTATTTAATGACTGATTTAGAATTGTACACACATTGACAATTAGGTTTTGAAAAATAAACAATTTTTAAAAAATCATAGGAGTTGCAATACAGAGTTTAAACATAAACAAGTAGAAAAACTGCGACCTTTTAATCAACCAAGTAATGAATATGAATAACTGAGCAAAAAATGAGTTGAAGCCGTGATGAAACGGCGCAGGTGTGAGATGAGTTCACGGGGAGTCAGAAAACTTTGCTCAAACTTGTAGGATTTTAAAAGCGAGAAAAGAAGATATCCCCGTCAATTCGTAATGTTATTTAAATAAACACATATTTTTAAGTGTAGATATTTGTTCTTATGTCTAAAACGATAAATAGTAGTCTGAAACAGTCTGAGAAAATTAAAACATTTTATTTGTAGAAAATAATTTGCAAAAGTTTTCTAGTTTAAACTGAAACGTATTTATTTATTTATTTTTATTTACGATTTAATTTTTTTATTCTAAATTCAATATAGTCCCACATATAATTAGGATAAAACCATTGTTTTATTCCCCCTAATTATGTTAATAACCGCTTTACTTATATTATTTTGCGGCTAAAATAAATTCACCGCTTATGATAAAAATTAACCATCATTAAGTGAAAATCCTATCTGCGTTCTGAACTTCTGATCTGGGCCGGACCTTCAGCTGCTTTGCTTGACGCTCACTTTCTGATCACTGATATGATCAGCTGCATGTGCCCCGAACGTCTACAACTGGTTATCAAGTCAAAAATTAAAAATAGAAGAAGAGAAAAAGAAAAAGAAAAGAAACAAGCCCACAAAATGTTTGCTGAAATCTCCCACTGCTTTTCGACCACAAACGAGACAATTATTTTAATGAATAAAACAAAATGATCCGTTTATAGTTGTCATTGATCTGTGATGCAGCTCCATTCTACATCATAAAGCCAATGAAACATTCAAGCTTGGTGAAGACCAAGAGGTACACTTTATATGTAGCATAGTTTAATTCTGTGAGAGGGAGGGCAGTTTCCAAATAATAAGAAATGCAACAAACTCAACTTCAATCTGTACACGTGAAGCAAAGGTGTGTTTAGTGAGTGTCAAAAAGAAGAAAAAAAAACAAACATGTTTCTGGAATGGCTGAATCTTAGAAAATCAGCAAGAGACAAACTGAATACGGAGGAGGAAAAGTTGAGTGAAGCGGCGGCTCACCTTGGAAGCGGTGACCCAGGAAGCGGCTCCGCAGCACCCAGGGGTAGAAGCTGAGCGCGTCCCGATGCTGCGGGCTGAAGAAGCTCTGAGGCGGCATCTGCAGCGGGTGCAGCGGCAGCCCGCCGGGGCTCTGCGTGTGCGTCCCGGTCTCCTGCAACATCATGTCCGGCCCGGCAGAGAACAGAGTCCTCCCGCCGCCCCCCTGGAAGCAGGAGCCGAAGACCCCGGTGGCGGAAGCCGGGTGGAGAGAGTCCGGGAAGCGGAGCGCAGTGGGCCGGATGGGCTCATCCCCGGAGCCGCCGCTGTGGCTGTGGCTGTGGCTGCTCGCATCCTTTCCCACCAGAGACTCTATGGTGAAACATTTCTTGTTATTACTCTGTTGGAACATGGTGAGCACCTGAGCGGAGAGGATGAGGAAGAATTTGAATTATTCGCGTCCACTTAGTCCAGTCCTCGGGGACTCTTGGGGTTCAGATTCCCAGTTCCCCCATAACTCTTCCCGATTGTCGGCCTGTGCGCACCAGCCGTGCGTAAATTCCAGATTTGAGCTCCCGAGAGTTTCCTCTCTCCGATGCAGAACGTCAACAAAAATAAATAAATAAATAAAATCACAAACTTGATCCGGATCGGGGTAACCGCGCGGAGTCTCCGAGCTGCTGCAGCCCAGTTGGAGCGTGTTAGGCTCGGATCACTTGGTGTCTCCACGAACCTGCTGCCGCCTCATGCTGGAAGTCTGATGAAACCCGGAGAGCCCGCACGAGCGCACATACCTGCCGGAGGTGTGCTGTGAGCATGCGCAGAGGCGGCCACTGCCACAGCCATTTTGTTGATGGGGTGGAGGAGGTGGAGGAGGAGGAGGAGGAGGATGTCAAAGGTGGTGATGATAATGACTGACAGTGATGATGAGGATGATTAATGTGAGGTCATAACAAATATTATTAATAGGCGCGCTAATTAAAACTCATCAGCAATGGAGTGACTCATGTTGGATTTAAAGTGCTGGAAAATATTCGGGTTTTCAAACAGAACAAAAAGAAAAAGTGCGGTTTTGCTTTGCTGCCATGTTATGATGTGTCTTGTTTTATTCTCTCAGTTTTGTGTGATTTTTGACCGCAGTCACAGCGCGTATCCCTCCGTTTGCTTCTTCTCTAAATATTGTTCTGGTTTTGTTTAATTACTCTGAGCACTAACATTTGTTGTGGTTCCTGAAAGTCGTATTTTTACAAATAAAGTTTTAGTTTGTATGTTATATTTCTATTTATTGTGGTTAATTTTGTAGCTTCGTTAGTTTTCTTTTCAATAGTTTTACTTACTGTAAATTATATTTTTTTAAAAGTTTGTTATTTCAAAGAATTTTTTCGTTTCCATCTAGTTTCGTTTTTTTTTTCTAATTCTTTGTTTCTCTGAGATTAATCTTCCATGCCTCTTTAATGAGTTTTATTTCAGTCTCTGATTTTTGTGGGGTTATTTTTTTCCTTTTTTCCATTTTTGCTGCACTTCTGTCAGACCTTCCTGGTTCTTTGGTCCATTTCCTATTTTTACATTATTTTTGCATCAGTGTTGTGGTGTTTAGCTGTTTTTGTCTCCATTTTTATGTGGTTAATCAGTTTTTTATCTCCCTATATATGATCTTTCACTTTTTGCTCTCTAAAAAACATAAATGACAAAAGTAAATTAACCTCTGTTTAACCACTACTGGATTATAATCTAACTTTCTACTCCTAAATAAGAAATTAATTTTATTATCTCTTTGTTCAAAATGTTGTCCAATTATGGTTTAAATTTTTCTATGTTTCATCTTTTTAACTGTTTTCTTCAGCATATTTCTATTTAGTGTATTTATACTTTTTAACTAAATTGTTAAACTCACAGAGATCCATCTGAGTCGTTACATTTTAATTTGAATTTGCTGTAATGCCGTGTCAAAGTTGTACACATACAACAGAAGAACACTGAACATGTCTGTGCATCCCTCAGTGACCCTGCAGGTCAAAGGTCAGATCCATTTCCTCTTCCAGTTCTTGTTGTCTTGTCAGAGCCTGGTGTTGTGACTAATGTCGACAAATTAACTTCACATCCGTCAAAATAGATTCCGACCAACTCAGCTGGAACTTATCCAAGGCTTCAGTCATGAAAATAATAAAAAATGTAAACAATTAAAAAATAATAATAATAAAAATCAAATCAATCAAATCAAATTATTGATTTTTGCAATTGTTTGCTAATTCCAATAAAAGTAACAGAAAACAAATAAAAACAATAAAAATGAAACTAAACTCAGAGGGAAAGTGTTGAATCCGATCTAGCAGGAAACCACAAAACATATTTGTAGTCTTAAACTGGCCAAGCAGAGCTTTTCTCTCTTAATGTCCCACAGCATGTCAGAAGTTAAGATCAGTCGGACTACTTATTAAAATGTATTTAATTTTACCATCAAAAGTTGTGAAAACTTCCCTAAAGTGCAACACGTGTGTAACAGCAACTATCTGAGTACCAAAAACCAGCCCATCTTACAATACAGCTGTATAACAGTACCAAGTAATAAATAATTAAATATGTAAATAAAACAAAAATGCTAATTCAAAGAAAAAGACAAGAATAAATCTCAAATAAGTAAAATTAAAACAAATCAAATGGCAGAGGAAAGAGTTTCTTGTTTTATAAAACCATAATGAAAACATATTCTGGGTCTTCAGGATGGATTTATGGATTTAGATTATCCCACATAACTTTTCTGTACCAGCAGGGGGAAAAATGTTTCACACACTATAGGTTGTTCCCAAGTTGTCAGAGCAACGAGTCAACTTTATTAAAATATACTTTATTTTTTTCTCAGAAGGGAACTTTATTTGTTGTGAAAAGTTCCCTGAGAATGAGTTTTATGTAAAAACTAGACAAAAGGGAATATCTCTTTGAACAGATTTTTCTAAAAAAAAAAAAGTTCCCTTGACTCTCAAATGTTAAACACTGACATCTGTCAATATTAGTTGAAATTCTGTAGTTTATATCTGAAAAACTTATTTTACAGAAACAGAGTGTTAATAAGGGCTGCATGCTGTAAATAAGTTATTTAGCTTTAGCACCTGTTACTGAGGCGCAGGGGAACGATGCAGTACAGAGGATTTCCCACTGATGAGTCAAAGAGCTTGACTTAAAAACTGATGTCTGATGAAACTTGAAGTTTTGGTAATGACTGAATGGCTCTTGGTTCTGAAGACCTAGTTTTATTAAATGTTGCTATAAAAAGATGAGATTTTAAATGTTGAACTGTTGTCAGAACAAACACGAAGCTCTTATTTTGGTGAGAAAACCTGATTTGTTCCACCCTGCCTGGATTCAACCAAGCCGTTTGGATTCATCGTTACTGGTGCCTGGTCCGGCTGCGCAGTCCAGGCCCAGATATTGGTTTCAGCCCACGCAGCCCGGACCAGGCCTAGACTTGGCCCGGACCTGTCTCTTCCTCTGCAGCTTTGGGACCTGCAGGACAAATGCCAGCCCATTCAAGGAGCCGCTAATTGTGGCCCGGGAAGCCCCTCAAAGGCCCCCTGCCTCCGGTCTGAATGGGCTGCCCTGCAGAGGCCCGTGTGAACCACAGTGCCCCCTTTGCCTCCCCGTCCCGCTCCCCCCATCTCCCCCGCCCGCTCCACATGTTAATTAATAGGCCTTACTTGCATATTTGGATCCTGCTCTGCTTTGATGGAAGGCAGCCATTAGCATCTATTAATTTTGCCTCTGGCGTTCCACCGGCGGCTCTGAAAAGGAGAATTAAGCGGTGTGAGTCATTGTGAGGCTGAGTTAAAGTGCGATTATTGTCCTGCAGCCTGGAGCTGTTGCTAACTGCTGCTAAGCCCTCTTGAAAGTGAAGGGGCGACTCCTCCTCATTAGTGCCCAACAACAGAAAGATATTAACAGGAAATAGCTGCAAATTTCTTTCTTCCACATTTTAATCCTTCCTCGTGAAAAGGGCACTTAAAAATGTTAAGACGCGAGCTGGAGCACAAGTGCTGAGGGCAAACTGCTGCTGTGATGATACTGTAGTCCAGCTGCTGGTTGTCAGACTGCAGTTTTGATTTCCAAAGCTAAATCTCCTCTGCAAACCGTTTAATGGCCAAGCAAGAAAACTATTGAGCTAAAAAACGAACGTCTCGACTGTGAACAGCGGTGGTGGCAGCATCAAGATGTGGGGCTATTTTGGGCTGGTGGGTCTTGTAAAGTGTGGATGGATTAATTTTTGTCACATTTACCAAATAATTGTTCAGTTTCATCACAAGCTAACAGCTTAGATGCCTGAAACTTGGACATGACTGGCTGTGGGATGGATGGTTTGTATGGTGGCTTTTTCAAAGCACCAACTTCAACCCCTAAAATACTAGGCTCAGAAGTTTACCGTCACTGAAATGAATCACATTAAATGCATCGTTTCAGATGTGGTTTTAAAAATAATCAAATATAAAGAAATATGACAAAAGTTTAATGTTTACTAAAAGACTGTAATTGAGACACCCTCCTGAGAGACGTCTCATCAAATGTTAAGTGGATATTTGTGGATGTATGTGTAAATTTGTCCCTGCAATAAATTAAAAGTTATTCGCAATTCTCGTTTCGCAAAACTGCCGTTCCATGCTGGAAAGAGGACTGACAGAATACGTCCTTAAAAATGTACAGTTAAGACACAAATCATGTAGATCATGAATTGATTGACACTCATGACCAGAAATGTTTGGACCCAAACTGAAGAAGGTTTTACAAGGCAGCTTATGTTGCTGATGCACAGAACCAGAGTTACTGCATTTTTAATTCATGTGCATCTCAATGAATCTGGTTCTTTATGTCATGAGCTAAAACATGAATTTCAAAGATGTTTGAGAAGATAATGCTTATGACTGCTGCGTTTTGGAGGATTTATATTTCACATTTAACACAGACAGCAAAACATTTAAGACTTAAATCTAAATCTGCTTGTTGCTGTTGTCGTGCATGACATGCAAGGAAATGTAGTTCTGATTAGAACTTTTTTAGAAGTAAAATTTAGCACTAAAATTGTAATTAGATTAACACAGACGAACTGAAAGGAGAATTGTGAGGATTTCAGCTCGTTTCGCTCGTCTGAGCAGCACTTTGTCTGCTCTTCAGGTGTTTCCAGGTGTCTGTGTGGAGTCATGGGAAAGCTGTGACATGACAGCAGAGGCTTTGACCCATAGCTGCAAAAACACAAACACTTTGGTGGACATTAGACCAACTTCCTGCTGACTTAAGCTCAGTTGAAATGTGTTTTTCAGTTCAAGCTGTTCAGCTGCATTTCTATGCAGGTGCATCTCAGTGAATCAGAATATTACCAAAAAGTTAAATTGTTTTAGAAATTGAATTAAATTGATATATCATATGTATGGATTACACCTAGTTATGCATATTCTGAACGTTTATGTTTTTTAATTTGGCTGTTGAAAACTCAGAAGTTAGCTTCTCACACCCAATAGGAAAAGTTATTTATTTATTTGCTTATTTATTATCACAGATATTGTTTTGCGTCCTGCGCAGTCATATAGGTTGTGTCCATTAGTCATTTGCATCTTCTATGAGGAGAGTAAGCAACGGCAGGTCATTCGTAAAAGCAGTGGACGGTACGGGGCTCCATATCTAAGCATAAATAAAATTTGGTGGAAGAAAAAAAGTGAGGTAATTGAAAGGTGTACAAGCAGCAGAGGTAACTGATTTTGGGGAACAGTGGAGAGCTACAGAATAACCTGTGAAGTTTCCACAATCGGTTATGACTGAGAGAGAAGGGCAGGAGATTACACCATGTGTTTTTGTCAGCCATTTAAATTCGGTGCAAATCTAAAAACAGAAAGAGCATTTTGTGCTTCCCAAACTTTACAGCAAATCTGATTTTATCCAATTGGTCATGACACGTGACCAAATTGCCAATACAATCCTGATCACAGTATCATTTTTTTTAACTGACCAGCAAATCAACCTGATCCAATGTCAAGGTGAAGAGGGACACCAGAACCAACAATGTAGATGAGACCAAGGCCACAATGAAAGCAATGCGAGTTTCCTTAACACCCCAGCAGAACCACTGGCTTTTTACCATCAGGCCATGTTCCACTGACACAGTAAAGACCCCCAGATTAAGGACCGAGTCCAAATACTGTACAGTACTTGAATATACTTTTTGGAATCCCAACATTTCTGTTTTCTAAATCTTTATTAGTCTGATGTAAAGCAGCCTGTTAAAACAACCTGCTTGTGCAGTGCAGCGCCCCCTGGAGACAATATTAAGCTAATCTGACCAAAAACAGGTCAAAATATCTCATGCTTTGATTCATTTTCATCTGTAAATATAATGTAAAATTAGCTGAATTAAAGCACATCTACTTTACAAAAATAGCGACCAAACATAGTCTCTCTGACAGACACCACATAAAAAGCTTCATCCTTTGTTAAGACAAATAGAACCTGCACTGTTCCCGTCGGGCTGCGGGAGGATCTGTCTCTTTACTACAAATCGAGTTGGGAACTGAAACAGCTGATCTGAATAGGCAAAATGATCAGCAGGAAACTAAACGCTCATAAAAATTAACTGCCACCTGCCGCCACCTAGCGGTCAAAACTGTATATTACATATTTTTGAAGTCTGGAATTGAAGATGCGTCTTTGTTTTAAGTTTAGCTAAACTACTTGTCTTATTTGGTGAACTTGGAGTTACTTTTTGGTCCTTTTAACTTACAACACTTTCTCCCCATAGTCCTTGTCCTCGGTGAATCCCTGCTGACAATCTTGCCTTTTCCCTATGTTAATCAAAGAGGCATTCAAAGGAGAAATCACATTTTCTTAGTTTTGTAGTCAATTTATATTAGCATACAGGAGCCAGTGAGTCTCACTAAAAAAAAAAAAAAAAAAAAAAAAAAAAAATCAGTAAATGATCCCCCTTACAATTGTTTAATAGAGGATTATAAATCATGATCAAAATTTATATTTATCAAGACAAACAAACATGATCAAGGATTCTATTGCATTTTATAAAGATTTATTTAAGTATAATTGAACTCAAAATAAGAGATCAACTTTTTCTCTTTTAACTCAATACAGGAGTCACCACAGCAAATTATGTAATCCTGTCCTTTATACTCTCACTAACTTAATGTCCTTCGTGTTTTTATTTTACAAACAAACATCATCAGAATGTATTTTCCAACTTATTGGTACGTATTCCTGGGAAGGGACAGCTTTCCAGAAATATCTAGACTCAAAGGATTAACATTTATCAAAGTGCTTTGGGCTTTTTTCTGAATTTTGAAAGAAAGATTTAATTCCCTAAATTTGAGTTTTATTATCCAACATTAACTTTTGAGAATGAAATGAAGAGAAACAGAAGGGGTGTTAAACATTTTCAAACAGCTCTGGAACATTGATTTTACAATTAAGTCATTTGGGAAACTATTCTTGAACTACTAAATTAGCAAAATAAGGTCATATGGGTACTTTGACATCCACTGACAAACATTCAGGCAGCTTCTTTATGAATAAAACTTCAGGGTTAAAACATGGATGCAGGACATACAAAAGTCTGATTAAGTATAATTCTGAGAACAGATACATGTGTATAAAAGGTCAAACTTAGTAGCTCATAATGACTGGACCTCAACAGCAATGGATACAATCAAACTTAGGTTCATTTTTTATTTTGAAAGCCAAAAATGTACAAGTATCTACATGAAAACAATTCTTCTGCACTATCTGCTGAGAAAAGATAAAAAGCACTTTTGTAACAAGCAGAAATATTTTTCAAGGCTGTACAACACACCGAAAAACAAGTCTATAGTACAAATTCCTGTAGAAACCTGGTCAAAGTGCTGGTGCATATTGACAGAGCTGACAAAACACCGACAATTTTATCCGTTTTGTTTAGGCAACAAATGTCAAATACTAAAACCTAAATGGTTTCAAAAAATACAAATGCAGCATAATACAGTGACTGTTTTATGATAGCTAACAAGTATGTCCTGATCGTAAACTGGGATAGTAAACATGCTAATCATATGCATTAAATAAGTAAAAAAAAAAAAAAAAAAGCTAGCAAGCGGATGTGCCATCCAACTAAACGTAATTAATTGAGTAAACTGGTAAACAAACAGAAGCATTACTGACCTGAGCTCTGAAACAAACTGCTGCTGTAATATTAGCATGTATTTCATTCAAAACTCCACATTACCATCCATAAGCAGCTCAGCTAGCACATTAGCATAACTTAAGATGGTTCAATGAAGCAAATAAGGAAACATATTGATCAACATGAAGCACTAAATGTTGCAACTTGCTATCCAAAGTGACTTTGAATAGAAATGCAACAAATTTAAACCTCCAATAAAATAACAAAAAATAAGAATATATCCCAGAGGCACAAGAGGGATTTGGGACATTGGTGTCATGTGATGCTGGGGAATAAGGATGGGTTTGCAGGGGGGGGAAATTTTTTTAAAAAAAGATGAAAAAGTACAGTTATTCAATTTTTGGCAATGGCATGAAGGCACAGATTAGAGTCCAAAAACTGGATCCAACATGGCAGACCTGCAGTGGGTCAAAGGCTGATTGCTTATTTTTTATGGCCATCAACAATCTGCCATGCCTGAATGAAAGAAATCTGTTACTCTTTTACAACCAAAATCCTGAACTACTTTCTCAGACAAACAAAGAGCTGTCCAATAAATTTATGCGGCAACAGATCCCTTCAAAACCCTCACTGAGTTCTGCAGGGAAGAGGCACATCCACCGGTGAGAAACTAAAGCAGAAAGTCTCTACGTTAACAAACAAGGCACTTTATTTCCAAGCCCAGAAGATGGACTAATACATTTAGATAAAGAGTCAATAGATGTTTCATCCTACAAGTCATTACTGTGAAATTAGTCTAAGTAACAGCATTAAATCCATCAGAAAACAAACATATTACGATCAATATATCAGACATTTCAATGAGGAAGGTCTTACATCATCAAAGTCAGTGGCTGATCAGGTTACATTTTGGCAGAAAAGAAAAAGTGAAAATGTATAATATAGGATTTCCAAAGCTTAAAGCTAACCAACATCAAAATGTTATTTGAGAAACTGGTTTCAGCTTCTCATATTGTATAATTTTTGTTGAGTTTTACCAGTGTTTATGAAATATTTGAAGTATGAAACAATGTTTTGCAAAAAACTGAAAAATAAATCTGTGAGTTTTAGCTTTGTGCTGGTTATGAGTTCGGAGATGTTACCCTGCTGGAAACGTTAGAAAACCAAGTTTAATCCAGGATGACCTGATATTTTAAGGCATCGAATCCCCTTTACCTGTCGGCTCGTTGACTGATTGGCTTTCTCCTTTCTCAGTTAAAGAAACCACCACAATGCAATGAAATACAAAAAAAAAAAAAAAACAAACACCTGTACAGCTCTAAGCAGAATGTGCTCACAGTCTCAAATCCACCAGCCTATGTGACGCCACACTGCATAGAGATTCAGCCAGACGCACAAATTGTGTCCCATTTTTAACGTCTTGCCCTGATCCGTTTGCTGTGCTGCTCCGGGGACTTTAAACCGAATCCCAGATGGTTGTCAGCTCAGTCTGAGTCTCACACCCCGAGCAGTAAACCAGGTCAGATAATTCAGAGTCACGCCTTGAGACTCGTGTGTGTGTGTGTGTGTGTGTGTGTGTGTGTGTGATCAGGGTCATCTTGGGGCGATCTCCTGCATCATGGGGGGCAGGTGGATCCCTGGACATGAATCTCTGTGTCTCAGTTTGAACATCAGCTGCTCTTTTTCCTGAGAAAGATTCTGATTTACTGTCATCTGTCTCTCTAGCGCCACCTTCAGGTCCTGCTGCTCCTTTGAAAACTGCCTAGAAAACAGATAAAGGAAAATTAACAAGCTTTTTAACATTTTTTTGGTTGTTTTCTGATCATTTTTGCACAAAGCCTATTTTGATAAACATCTCCTTGATAAATTTATTAACTTCACTAACTTTTTTTTAGAAAAAATGAAATTAATCTGTTATAGATTTTTTACATTCGGTGCAAAGTACTACTACAGAAAACCCCAAATTTAGTGTCCTCAAAATGTTACACAAAGCTAATAAGAAAATAATGTATAATACATAAATGTTAAGACTGACACGACAATGGGGAACACTCAACATCTGGCCAGCAGAAAGTTAGTGACAGCAAACACAAAGAGGGGCAACCACAAATAATATTTGCTAAAGAATTCACAGAGCTGTATCAAAGTATTTTAATGGAAAATTAAAAGGAAGGAAAACTGTGATGGACAAAACTGCAGAATTTCTTTTTATTTCCTAATGTATTTACATATGTAGATGTCTACCTTGAGAGCAAAGTGGAACAAATGTCAAATTTGCACAAAAAGAACTTTTATGTTCCAAATAATTAAGTATTTAAGTATTAAGTATTTAATTATTGGTAATTAAGGTTACCAATATGAAACTGTGATTATTAACTGAAGAGGGACAAAGCTGTTGAATCCTCTTCAATACAAGTGTTATTGTTAGTTTAGTTGGAATTTGGCCTGGCCAGCAGATGGCCCCATATTTACACTTACTGAATGAGGGTCTGGCAGTTGTCTATCCGGACCTTCAGGTCCTCGTTCTGCTGCAGAACGTGGATGATCTGGTCCTCCAGAGACAGATTCTTCTCCACCTGAACAGAGGAAAACCAAACATCTTCAGTGGGACCTTTAAGAGCTCAAGGAGCTACAGTCTTATAACTCTTGGAACCTACTAGCTCATCCATCTGCTGCAGCTTCCTGCTTTGCTCCTGCACACGCTGAGCCTTCATCTCAATCACAAACAGCAAAGACTCCTGCTCAGACTCCCAGAATGCACCTGGGCTGCCATGTTCCTGAGCAATATTGAAGAATTTTTACAGGAAACCTTCAAAATTCAGTGCTTTATTTCCACCAGCTGTGTTCAAAACTACCTGAATATTTCTTTGCAAATTCTTTTTAAAGGTTGACTCTTCAACTCGTTTCTTCAACTCGTTGTAGACCTGCAGCTCAGCCGTTAACCGCTCCACTTCGGCCTTCAGGTACAGCACAATTACAAACACAAGTAGAGAAAGTTAGTGAAAACAGACACGATTTCACGTGATAATACACAGTCATCTCCAGAGATATTTTGCTGTCCTGGCACTGTAACTGGCCTGGTGGGTGTTATGGTTCAGTAACAACAAATCTCCCAAAAATCATAATGTTTTCATTCATATTCATATCTGATTCGAGGTTTCTACTGTTGTGCTGTTCTTAGTGGTTATCTTATACAGAAAACTAACAGTATTCCCTTTAAATCAAAATCTTGGCCTTCCCTTTTGTTATTTTATTCTTCTAATAATTTAAATTTTTTTTATTAATTAGAAAATAATTAAAAAACAATGTTCCATGTCAATCTTATCTGTTTTGTAAGTGAAGTCAACTCTGGAAAGTAAGCATTCATATTTAAGATAGAATAATTTCAATTAAAAAGCTACAAGATTTTATTTAATCTTTGAAAACCTCCAATAGTGGGTCATAAACACCACCATCTTTATTTTTTCTCATATTCTGACATTTAGCTTTACTATAACCTCAATATCAGAGACGCTTTGTGCCTTTTGTATCAATACAGTTACCTTGAGGATATCTTCAGCCGCCTGAAACCTTTTTGTCAGTTCAGTTTTCTCCTGTTCATGTTTGGTCTGCAGCTCTGCAAGAAACAACAAGAAGTTTATTTTCAGCAGCATCACATGATAAAATACACCATGCAAACAGTGTCCTGTAAAATGGGTTTCCATACTATTTTCACCGACGTGGAGTGGTGTGGGAAAAGAAAAAAAACTCCAAGCAGAAACTTTCAGATAGAAATTTGAAGGGTGTCAATGCAGCAACTCTCTGAAAATCCAAAATTAACTTCCTTTTGTTAGTTCCACAAAAAAAAAATGGAACTTATATGATGAAGAATTTATGTAAGAATAAATATGCTGCTGAGTAATTTTAGAGGGCCTGGTTTCTATGGTGATTCTCTCCTTTTAGGAAGCGGGGGAGCGTGTATCATCACTTTATCAGACAAGAAGAGAGAATAAATGTTAAGCCTCAAACAGTCCCTGCCTGAAAACTACAAATTATAAGAAACATATTTCTTAAGCAAGGGTGGAAAAACCTTCTGGCAGTGACAGAAGCACATATTTATCTCTAAAGCTGCTCCAGGTGGGAGCAGCTGAGACCTGAAACGTCTTAAAAAGACAATTCAATCTCAGTTAAAAAAAAAAACTCTGGAGTTGAAATATAGGTGAAGTAGAGTTGGAGATTAAATACTCTGTACAATGGGACATAAAAACTACCAAAGCCGAGAGAGGCGCTGAGGTAACAGACAAAACACCTCCGAGTCAATGCAGAGGGTTTCCATTTAAAGATTAAACAGTGGATATGAAAGTAGTGTCTGAATATTTTAAATGATCAAAAACTATTTGTGACAATTTCATGGTCAAATACAAGAAAAAAAAAATCAACTGATAGAATAGCTGCAAAAATAAAATTTAAATTTATGCAAAAAAGAAAGCCCAACTTTCTCTGACCTGTTTAAAGGTTAATTGCTATTTCTCTTGTGATGTGTGGTCAGTGGTTTGGCAATTACAGTCCACAAAGAAAATGTTTGATGCATGTTTTGGCTTATTTAATACTTTTTTTGTTTCTGCTGCGTGATAAGTAGTGAACCACAAGTAGTGACAGAGATGGAAGAAAGACACACAGGAACTATAGAGGAATTCTCATGCATTCCTGCACGAGACAATTCAAATAAACACAGTGTTAACATCCACCCACACAACGGCTTCACAAAGTATTCCCTAAAAATGTGAACCGACAGCCCAGACGTGAAAAATCCACCCCGAGAGGAATGCAAACGGAGAGCAGGACAAATGAATGAATGAAACAAAAACCGTGACACAGTGAATGTTTACCTTCAACATGCCTCTCGTGTTCTTCTACGGCTGATTTACTTTTGCGTTCATGCAAAACGTTCAGATCAGCTGTCGTCTCAGTTCTCACCTGCAGAACCGGAGATGAGTCAGTTCCACGACAGAATGAAAGACGGGAGGAAATAGAGGGGGAAATTGTGAGTTATACTATGAAACTGCACAGCAGAAGGGATCTAAACATCTTTAAAAGCAATCTGGATAAAAAGTTCTTTTTCATTAAACTTTTTGCTAGAAGGGTTATTTAAAAACTTGAGAAAAGTGGACAAATTAAGTGACAAAATATAAAACGGATCCAGAGATTACTGCTGAATCAGGGTTTTATTTTTGTCCGGGTCAGAGGGAGGACGCAGGCAGACAGTAAAACGTGGCTGACAACATAAATCACATGCAGAGTAAACAAACTCCTGGCTGCTAACTTAGAAGATCACATGACTTAAACTGTAGGATTACAGCAGCTTCTGATTACGGAGCAGAGTCAGGAGCTCCCAGCTTATTTTCTTGCATACAAGCAATCCCATGAAAGGCAAAACTGAAAACCGTGGACAGTCATGACTGGGTTAGAGAAGCAGAAGTCGTTACAACAATCAAAATGATAAGGATCTTTTAAATTCAGGAAAAAGTCAACATGCTGAAAGAAAGAACAAAGGTGCATTAGTTCTGCCTATAAATTACAACAGATCTGAAATAAAAGCTTTGTAATGCAGGTTTACCTTTACCTGACCATGAAAAATGTAGCACAGAGAAAAAATAGTTACCTCCTAAAAGACTTCAGTTTTTGATACTTTTTCCTCAACACTTAAATGTTTCACTTCAATAAAAACAATTTTATATTAGGCACACATGAACTGAATAAATACAAAGCGCAGTTAACCAATGGTTGTTCCATATAAAGATCTAACTAAAGTGTCCCACAGCAGAAAGTAATTGCCTCCAATACCTGGTAGCTGGTTGTGCAATACTTGGCTGCAACAACATCCATCAAACATTTGTGATAACTGTCGCTAAGTTTTTTAAATCAATGTGGAAGAAAGTCACACCACCTTCTATGCAAAGTTTTGGGGCATTAATGGCATTAATTAGATTCACATCCAGACTTTAAATAGATCCCTCATTTTGATTTTTTTGGAGTCATTTACAGACTCGTTTGAGAGACCAAAACTCTCAAAAAGCTTAGATTTTCTCTGATCACTCCACAGAATAATGTTCTGAATTTTGGGGGTGGGGGGATCATAAAGATGTTTATGTTACCCTCATAAAAACAGGGTCTTGTTTAAATGGGGGAAGGGTGCGTGGAGAGGGGCTCAATCATGGTTTTGGCCTTGGAACTTCCCCACAGTTAGTGTCTTGTTAAAGCTCCCACTGTAACTGAGGCTTACAGTGCTTTAAACGTTCCGGTTGTTTTGAGACCACCTGTGTAAGTCGCCACTTGCTAGCTAGCTAATGCACCATCTAGTAGCTACTAAAGTGACTGACTACATGTGTAATCCATTTGTAGACAATGACTCTTGATGACTTAAGATTTGTAGACAATTTGTAGACAATGACTATTGATGTAGTTGGTGGGAGGCCTAGAAGCCTTAGAAACTTTCCTTTTTCAGACTGAAAATGTCACACCACACAACATGGTTAATCAGCTGCTCTTCATTTCTTTCATTGAGGTACGATATATTCCTACATTTATTTAAGCATGTTGTCAGACAGGTCCTGTTTAAGATATTCTTGATTCAACAGGTCTAACAATCAGCAAGTATTTTCAGTATCAATCAGTGTTTTCTCACCTTATCGAGGATGCTCAGAACAAGTGCGCACACTTCTTCGTCAGTGTGGTGTTTCAGTAGCTCCGCCCTCTCTGAACTCCCATTGGCTGAGAGCACTTCCTTTAAAATCTTCAGCTGCCACTCGAAACGCTCCAGCTGCTTCTCAAGACAAACGTCCAGCTCACTAGACGAATGTTTACCTGCGAGGAAACAAACCAGTAAGGAAAAAAACATCAACTAAGCAAAGCTACTACCTTGTTCTTATGCACAGTCTTATGGTCCTAACAGGAGTTCCGTTGGCTTCAGTTGGTTGGACAAATCCTGCAGCCTGTAAGCGTTCAATAGGTCCGGTTATGTGAACGATTCTCAGTCTTTCAGTCATGAAACTAAAAACGTCTGTTAGAGTGAACACCTGGTTTTTTCAAAATCTGTGGTGACTATGAAATGGTAAACGGTAAGCAGCTTTGTACTTGTAGAGCACCTTATGAAGTTCAGAGGACCTCAACGTGTTTCACAACAGTCATTCACCCATTCACACGCACATTCCCTCACTGAAACTCTGTAATGCGTCACCTGGCTAAAGGTGATAGCAGAAATACTTGTCATAAATGTGCCATTTACAGGATAAGACAGGAAGGAAAATATCAGATATCGAGACATGCATATAATTATACATCAGCTTTCTTGAAGCAGAAATATAAGCTTTAGCAGAAGCTATCATCATTTGCAGAAAACTATACAAGAAAATAAATAAATAAAAAAATCGAAATCAAGTTTTAACCTAAGCCTAGTTATCATCCTACAAATCAGTCATCAAAATTTTCAACAGCTCAGCCCTACAACACTCAGGAAGGGATCCTGACTGTAATTGATTACATTATGAACATGAAGGGGCATGACTTTAAACACATAAACACACACAGATCATTCATTTCCAATGACGTCGTCTGTTTTGATGAACCCAGTCAGCCCTACAAAAACTGTCACAAACTCAACTAGAGCCGTTATTATGACGGTACAACGCTGAACATGAACTGGCAGAGTTCATTTAAAATATGTGCAAACTTAAAAGACTTCAATCTAAAACATGAATCTCAGATGGGGTTTAAACAGAGGAAACTCCCACTGCTATTTAAATTAAATAGTATTTTTCTGATAATCCCAGAACAAAGTGAGGTGGAAACAGGTCAGAGCCTGCCTGCAAGTGAGCTAACGGCCTCACTAGACTTTATTCTGAAAGATATACAGACCAAGAGTTGCTCCTTTTAATGTGAACATAGGAAAAAAAACACTTCCTAATAGATCTGTGTTTAAAGTGGAATATGCTGTACTGTAGAAAAAGATATACAAGCTGTTTCTTTCTGCGAACACGCAGCAGCTGATTCATGGCAAGACGACAGAGTGTCCCGTCTGAAATGAGTGGTTTCTGCGCTGTCGTCTAAACTGCTCATAAACAGCAGGAAGTTGGGAAACAAGAGAAGTTTAACTGACTGAGTCACATTTCACTACAGATGGTTCAGGCTCCCACAGCCCAGTTAAAAAAACTAACAAAAAAGAAACACTCACAGGTTGTTTTGTAATCATTTTCACTGTTCACTGATAAGAGGGATTTGTCACCAAGTGTCCTCTCTGGATCAGAAAGGCTGTGGTCTTTTTTTTTTTAAACAAATATCCAAGTAAAAGGCTTCCAACTTTCAACCTTTGCATTTACATGTTTTTAAATATATCAGTTAATCTCTTAGCCTTGATCTTACAGGTACATCAACTTTTAAAAAAGCTATTTCCCACAATAAAATCGCTAAAACATAAATTCCAAAATATCAATCAATGCCTGTGATGATTACAACTCAAATAACTAACTAAAAGGATCTATGCAAAGATCCAAGTGTGTCAAACCTGATACACTTGGTATCAAGTTTGAAACACGTGGTATCAAGTTTGACACACTTCGTATAAAACTGTGTCAAACTAAAACACAAACATGCATCGTGGGAGTTCTCAAAGAAACAGGAAGTGAAGAAGGTAAGCGAAGTGAAACAGAAGAAAACCACATTCTGAAACGATCACATTGAAGTCTTGGTGGAAGGAAGAGTCACGCTCTGTCAGTTCTAGGCTATAATATAGAGCGTCATTTTTTTATTTACCCAAAAACTAAACCAGAATGTAGACAAACTGAGTACAAAACTCAGGTACTAGTAATATAGTCACAGTATTCACCTCCAGAAACATTTTGGCAGTGAGTTTACACACTGCCAGTAAGAGAGCATTAGTAATTAAGGGCACAATTCACACCAGCCCTGTTTATTCCACTCTAATCAATAGTTTGCTTACCTATAATGTCTGGGTCATTTGGAAAGGTGAGAATGCACAATCAAACTCTGATGTGGATCAAGAAATCAGAGACCGAGGCTTAAAAGCCTCGGTCTCTGTTCTGTTGAAGTGAAATCTGGTGTGGTTCAGATATGTGAATGTCAAGCGGACCAAAGACCACTCTAAAATCAGAAAGCAGACTATAGGGCAGGGCATTTTGGGTAAATACAACCAAAACAAATGCACACATCTAACGCTAGAGGGAGAAATGGCTTGTAGTCTTTTACAAACAACAAAAGAGAAATCCCACAACTACTAAAAGCTGATGTTATGCCATATTTGTTTACATTTTGTGAAGGACGTTGTGATCATATGTCTTCTTCAGACGTTTTTGTGTCATTTCTCTCAGAGGTTCTTGGTGTAGCGCCACCACAGGCAAAGGGAAGTACACAGATTTTTCAAAGGGTTTGGATTGTTTGACAGTGCAGTGTCAAAGCAGCTGAAAATGTAAGAAATGTTGCCGTTTTGGTCCCCAGTCAAACCAAATCTACCAGACTATCAGGTATGAAAACACCCTGAGAGTTGAAAAATAACTTCTAAATCATCTGTAAAGGATAAGGAGGTCATTGTCATGTTTAGCCAAATTGCTCAAAAAACAGTTTTGAACCTGAACCCACTGTCATGAACAGTGGTGGTTGGGGGATGCTGATTATTTGAATTTATCTCTGAGCCACAGCACTTGGATGCCTTGTGTCATAAAGTTGAACATCGACTTTCCGTATACCAAAGTATTCTACAGTCAAGTGTCCTGCATAAAGTGCAATCAACAGAATGAGTAAAACACATAAGAATCGAGGTGTTGCAATAACCTAGTCAAAGTCCAGACATCAACCTGTCTGAAATGCAATGTTCAACCTTAAAAGAGCTGTGAATAAACCAATTCCTGCAAACCTCAAAGAACTGAAGAAATGTTGTGAAGATGAGTGGGCCAAAATTCTTTCACGACGTGAAAGAATGTGGGAGTCTGGAAACGTCATCCAGGAAATTATTGCTGCTCGGTCAGAATCAACAAGCTGCTGGATAATAGGATGAACTTAATTTTTTTCTCACACCAATTTCCTGTTTTTGTTGAGATTTTTATCTGTAAATAATGAAGCAGTGTAATATTCCTCTAAGCTTAATTTAACACCTACTGAAGAACAGATGATTTTTGTTTCGTCTTGAAACAAGAGAACATCAGAAGTTAAAGAGCATACTTTATTTCACACCTCATGTGTTTGGATACGACACCTCCACTACCAGATGGAAACTCACCTCCTTCATCTTGACGGCTGTTGTCCTTCTGTTTCTTCTCTCCTTTCTTGCCTTTGCTCTTTTTCTGGAGAGAAAAAAAATGGAAGATGTTAAATTTATTTTTCCCTTTTGAGGCTCTTTACTTTCCACAAGTCTTCTGCTCACCGCTGTAAAGATGGACCAGTTTTGACAAAGTGATCATAAATCAGATAACCATCAGCAGTGTGCTGTCAGCAAGATACAAATCTGCTGGTGTTTCACAATTGAAGCCGGCACATTTTACACTAAGACTAAATATTTCCACTGTGTTCTAAAAAACACAGGATTCCCAGATCCAAAATGGGGACAACATTGTGCAAATAATACTGTTATATAAGGGGAAATGCAATCATTCATCCATAAATTACTATATAATAGCTTATCTGACATTGGATTGCAGAGTTAATAGGTATATAAAGGGAACACAGATCCCAAGGAGTTCCCATGGAAGAAAGGACATGTAGTCTTTCTAGAAAGTTCTGTGTTCCCTTTGGTGTCCCGCTTTTGGAAAGTACTAAAAAACTTTCAAAAGGAGGCACATTAAAAACCATCCTGAAGCGATAACGCACTCCAGTCCATGTCATGTAAAATAATTTTATTTCCCACTCCACCTGGATGATGGAGCTCCTTTTAGTAAGATCTTGTTTCAGTCATGACCCATATCGCTTGGCCTCTGTGAAGGGCTGGAACATAGATTGACCAATAAATTGAGAGCTTCACCTTTCAAGGTACTTTCTTTTTCATGGTAACAGATCAGAACAAGCTTTTCAGGAGCAGATGCAACTCTGATCTGTCAATCAATCTCATTGATTCCATATTGCGGAAAAGAAGGCATCCAGTTCGGAAACTGGAGATCTCATCTTTGCAGGTAATACAAAACGGATTCAAGCTATCGTCTTCTTTGTGTACTGAGGTGATTCAAAACTAGAAATAGAGAAGAGCAAAGGGTTCATTACTGCAGATGACCTCATGATCAATCTAGGTATCATCCACCAAGATTCTTTAACTCTTGATGCAGAGACTAAACTTTCCACTTGGAGGGTCTCCGTCTCTGCACACCCTAAAGGTTATAGTTCGAAGACATCAACATCTACAAAACACTTAATGTAGTCCTGCTCATAAACACAAACAGAATTGAGACCAGGAGCAGCCCTGGAGGAAACCTGCAAGATGACTGAGCTTCCCTCATTTTGGAGCCAATGCAGACACAGTTCTGTAGTTATGAAGATATTGTATAGTGGTCTGTAAAAGCAACGCAAACCTGGCAATGCATCTACTGTGATACAGTGAGACAGTTATGACTGGACATTGAACTCAACTACCATCACTGACATTCTAAGAGTTCAAAATACATTTTAGGAACCGAGGAATAGTGTTAGAGAGTCACCCATAGATGTATTTTAGTTAATTTAAGCATAAAAATGTTTTTCAGGATGGAAATGTAATTTGATCACACTGCATCCAGGATGATCCACTCAAAGAGAACCTGAACAGAACTGCTCTCAATCATTTAACCCCAACAAACTAAAGACTAATGTTCAGCTGGATGAGCAGAATAATCCCTGATCCTCAGAACAAGAGTAGGAGGTTTCTAAATGTGCTCCACATGAATGAAGCTGTAACTTTCTCTCTTTTACTGAAGCATTATGTAACCTCAGTGCCTCATGACAACAGACCACTGTTTGTGTTCTAGCTGCTGGCTTTCAATGATTATGTCTAACAAATGCAACAGAAATCACAATACAATATTAAAGAAAAATAATTACTGTATTACAAAAATAACCTGGAATCTTTATTATACAGCCCAGTTCATGTTTTACAAGAATCATTACATAATTTACTGGACTAATGATCCATTATTTCAGTGACAAAATGATTTAGTGTTTGTACTTTTAATGTTCTCGTCATAATCTGCCTTTGGGATGTTACCATAACTTTCATGGCGTCTCCAAATGTTGAGGAGGCACTAATGGGTAGCAGGTTTCTTGAAAAAAATGTCTCTAAATAATCAGCCTATTCTAATAAGTGCTATATGAACATTTTATGATTCAGAATCTATCATACCAAGATGGACTATTTGTTTTTGAACCATTTGATTGTAAACAAACAAATGTGCAAAAGGTTGTTGACTACAGGGTAGAAACAGGCAAAATCAGCACATCAGCTGAACAGGTGATTACATCAACGGCTAAAGCTCCTGATCATTACCAGATATTTTCAGTAGCTAAAAGGTCTGTGGATCAGTAGAAAAAAAACAACTGTACATAGTGATAGCACTGTTATCTAGATACCAAGTTTGATTTCCTATTTTTACCCATTTCTAGTTTACACAACGTTGCAAATCTACCCAAGCTCCTCTGTCTCCCAGTCCAGACTCCAATGAAGACTCTCTTGATCTGGATTACTTCAAAAAATAAAGATAAACATGATAGATATTGATGACTAAAACCCATCCAGCTCTGCACTTTGTAACACAAACACAGTGAGGCATGGATCCAAACACTCGCAGAAATCATCTCTCCAGTCAAACACAGAGAGGTCAAACAATCACACCTTAAACCTGGTGCTCCCCTCACACACTGCATAAACACTTTATTCAAACTGAGCTGGAACAATAAATATCTGTGGCTCAAACACATCGGCGAGGAGAGAGAGAAGGAGGTGGAGGGAGAAGGTGGTGCTGAGGAGAAGCATGTGTTCTTGCAGGGGCCCTGGCCTTCGTAAAGGCCATAAATCTCAGCAGAGACTCTTCTGTTTCTGCAAAGCTTCGCCTTCTAGAACAAGCCGCACCGCACAGAAATGTATAGAGCAGTAACCAGGCTCAAGAGAACATCCGGGAGTCAGCCGATTGGCTTATTTAAAAGCCATAGGTGGGGCTAAATTAAAACCATAATACTTTTAGAAAAAGTTAAAGATGTCAAAGATCCGAATAAAATCAACATAAAAAATTATTAAAAATTAATAAATCTACCAGAGAAACATTTCCATTCACTTAGTCTGGACTATTATATAACTGTAGTGATCATTAAAGACAAGCTCTAGCTTGTGCTTCCTACTAGTTTTTAGTAAGAAGCACTGAAGACTTTAAAGCATCTAAACTTGACTTAACTCAATGCATATTAACTTCTAGAAATGAAACAACGTGGCTAATAAACTCATCACAACATAAGCATATCAGTCAATATCAATGATTATTGATAAGTCTTTTTGTTTTAAATATATTGCTAAACTAACGATTTGAGCTTTCCTGTTTTATCCAGAGTTCGGCTTGTTTATTTTTAAGCAGTTAGGAGGAACGAGGGCACAACAGTAAACTGCTTTGCAAAAGTGACTCAAGAGGTTGTTGCTAGGTAACCAAAGAGCGAGCGAGTTAATCGACGCCACCCATGATGTCACTAAACAAAATCGCTCTTCAAAAATATAATCAGAATAGAAATTATTGAGCTCATTTTATTGTATCACGTGATTAATTGGTTAATACGACAGGCTTAGTCAGATGAAAACAGTAAACAGAACTTCCAGGCTAGATTAAAGTCTGAACCGCGTCCTGCTGAGATCTGATGCATTAGCTCAGTGACTCAGAGGAAACTTATCACAAAGAAATAAAAACTCTGGCTCAGCTGACTGTGAGAGGTTTTACTGTTGGGTCATTAAGAGCTCATCGTAAGATGAGTCAAATATATCAAAGGGTGAGTTAAAATCAGAGCAGATCCAGCAGCAGCTTTGCTTCATTCACAGCTGCTTTTGAAGAATTGCAAGTTCCCCTGTTATGACTGAACAGAAGCTCAGCACTTAGAGAATATCTGTGTGTGATTATTTTCAGAGTTTACTAGCAGCTATCTGTTCCATGATTATTAAACATCTGCTAAACAACAGATGTTCTGGTTCACATCTTGAGCTTCTGAGGCAGCATCATCACAAACTAACCAACAACTTCCTGCTTGGTTGTCTGTATACAATCAGCAGTTCGGGTGTCAGAGGTTCTCACAATTAAATCCACTGTAAGAACATACTGTATTTTGAAGTAGGTGACTTCAAAAGATGAAAGAAGTTTTGTTCTTGTTATATTATGTAGGATTCAGATGCTGTTTTAGCAGTTATGTGCAACACTGCAGCTAAAATTGGGGCTGTTTTCAGAAACACATTTTTGCAGTTCTTTTTGGGGGGGGGATCAAATCTTTGGTTTTAACATAACGTTCCCAAACGTCTGAGCCCTCGGTGAGTGCAGAGGACCCAAAGTGTTGTCGTCTTGCACTGAGGGAGAACGAAGAGGGGGAGTGACACGTTTCAACATGTAGACATCAGCACATCAGGGAGCAGCAGTGCATCTACTCTGGTTTCTGTTTTATTCTGAGAGGACAGCTGCTTTAAATTCTACATTTACATTTACATCCTCAAACTAACTGGTAGTTCTGTGTGTTCTCTAAAAGGCAAAGCTTTTCAGAGGTGGAATATATTCATGGATGAATATTGATCCTGTCTAGCGATTGCTTCTCCACATGAAGAGGAGTTAGCTAAAGTACTAATATAACCAGGATGTAACCTTAGTCCTTACATTTGCATGTTTCCTAAGCAGACCCCAAAAACACAGGACATCAGAAAAGATTAATGGCTTTCTGGAGGAACTGACCAAAGTTCACACCAGACATGCATATTAACCTAAACTGACCAAGTAAAGGGAAAGTTTAGTCTCATTTAATATCAGATGGTGAGAAAAAAAAAAAGTATTGTTTTACTGTCTGTGTAAACATTTGGTTTCTACTGTATATATTCCTTGTGGTCAGGGAACGCCTTCAGATTTACCAGGAGGAATTATGTAAAGGGATTTCTGGAACCTGTGGCTACAGTTACCTGGTCTCGACTAAGCAGAAAAAAAACAGGTGGATAAATATTTGGATAGATGCACTTTAACATGTTTAAACAAGTAATACAAAAAACTAAGTAAATTGTGGTAAAAGCATAACTTATCACAACACTTTTTGCTTTTAATTTTGTTTATTCACGAGTTGAGAAATAAAAGCCTTTTTGTTCACCTTTAGAAATGAAGGGCTTTTTAAAGTAAAGAGATTTCTCTGATGATAAATCAGAAAAAAATGACTTTCCTTTAGCCACATATCATTTTAATGAGGACAAGTGAAGTGATTCCATCATCAAAAAATCCTTTTCTCAAAGGACAATATTACAAGATGCGTCAGTAGTACCGACAAAACTAAACATGGCTGCAAGACATAAACTTTGACCAAAGCACCCACATATTTTTACACAGTCCAGTCACATTAATGTGACCACCACGTACTTTCCACTTCAGAGTTAAATAACCAATCACAGAAGGCAGGTGGCAGCACAGTGCAGTTGAGCGTATATAAAGGGTGTGTGTGGGCTTCGGAAAACATTTCAATCGTTGGCGTAATGCAGAAAGGAAGCGATTTATCCGACGTCCAAAAGGGCATGATCATTGGCTTTCGGGCCAAGGGTGGAAGCATTTCCGAAACGGCTGAGTTTGTGAACTGTTCGCGTGCCGCCGTGGTAAAAGTGTACCGTGCATGGCAAAATGGGACTGTCCAAAATCAACGACGTGGCAAATGTGGTGCACCACGGGCCATAGATGACAGAGGCGAACGACGGTTGCGGAGATGCGTTCGGGCAGATAGACGGGCTACCGTTGAGCAACTGACCACTAAAATGAACCAAGGGGCTACCACAAGTGTCTCCCAAACCACTATTCAGCGAACATTGCTGCGTCTGGGCCTCCGAAGCAGACGCCTGGTTTGTGCACCTATGCTGACTGGTGTTCATCGACGACGAAGGCTAGAATTTGCACGCCAGTACAGCAGCTGGACGTCCACTGAGTGGCGACAGGTAGCGTTTTCAGATGAATCGCGTTTTATGCTCCATCGGACAGATGGACGTTGGCGTATAAGGCGTGAAACCTCTGAAAGGAACCACCCTGCAACCGTTGCAGGAACGGTCCAAGCTGGAGGCGGGAGCATTATGGTCTGGGGAATGTTTTCCTGGCATTCTCTGGGTTCACTGATTATTGTGGAAGGCACGATGGATCAATACAAGTACGCATCTGTCCTTGCGGACCATGTCCACCCCTACATGCGCATTGTTTTTCCTCAGGATGATGGCATCTTCCAGCAGGACAATGCGAGGTGCCATACAGCTGCCAGTGTACGTGCGTGGTTCGAAGAGCACCAGGATGAGTTTACCGTCCTCCCCTGGCCAGCAAACTCACCTGACTTAAACCCAATCGAGCATCTGTGGGACCATCTCGATCGAGTTGTTCGCGCCATGGATCCTCAACCGCGTAATCTAGCGCAGCTGGCCACGGCATTAGAGTCGGCATGGCTCAACATCCCAGAGAAGACCTTCAGGGACCTAAGTGACTCTCTTCCTGCACGTCTCGTAGCAGTTCGCTCTGCGAAAGGTGGTTATTCTGGCTTTTGACAGATGGTCACATTAATGTGACTGGACTGTGTAGTTCCTCCATGTTAGATGATGAAGTCTGTATTCTCTCTAAGAAATGTCAAACTTCCTGTTTTGTTTGTTTCCTGTACTAAAGAGATTCAAGGTCATCGAGTTCAGCCCAATACTCCAAACTTATTCATCCTGTTTAACTTTGAAACTTTCACATAACTTCTTCATGCCTAAATCTTGTTTCTCTTTACACAATTTGATGAGCAGCGGCCCAAACAGAGACAAGAGATAGTTTCCAGGTTGGGAACAGTGACAACAGAGTCGCATTCAAGGAACAAAAGCTGGACAGGTCTGAATCAACCCACAGTCTGCCAAGATTCCTGTAAGATTTCTGCATTCTATTTCTATTTGGAAACCAGACAGACTGTACATAAATACAATCCAAGAGGGATTAAACTTCCAGGCTGGAACTGTTACCTAAAGGTAAACATGTCTGATCAATACATGGTTTTCCAATGTGGTCCAGGTTGCTAAACCAAGGCGGATGTCAGTCTCCCTGCCCTGATTGGACTTGAATGCACCAAAACCTTTAGGGTCACAGGGGGCCTGACCTTTTTAAAGCAGTAGTGATGTGCACTCTGTGTTTACATCCAATATGTCAGAACTTATTTGGTCTGTTTCAAAGAATAATCCTGTTAAATCCACCAGGGTGGGACGATCAGCCTGTTGGACCGACCTGCTTCTGTTCTCAGCTTATCAAGGATTTACCCAGCTTTCCTGTTACACAACAGCTTCTGGAGACGGCTTCTCTAATGAAGAAATAAGTCTGGAGGGAGGCTAAGGGCTAAATTATCCCTTTTTGTTCTCTTCAACTGAAATCTTCCCGCTAATTGTCGCCTCTTAAGGTGTTGAAAAGATGAGGCTTTCCCTGGAAGACGTTGATTTCCGTTTTTCCTTAATTTACAACAGGTTGAATTGATTAGGAAACTACAAGATTATTTCCATTTATGCAACAAAGCAGCCATCTCTGAATATTCTTAGTTTTGTTGCATTAACTAAATCAGAAAACAGTTTTTTTCCTCTCAGTGTTTGACCTAAATTGTTCATCGATCAGTAATGATTAAAAGATAATCAGTGGATTTTGATTTGTTGGGGAATTTTTAGAGCAGGTCAACATTCATGCTCAATCATTCCAAACGTCAGATAACTGGATTATGAAATTTTAAAAATTTTGGCTGTTTTGATCAATCAAATTCAAACAAGACTACCCAGTTTAAAGAGTGTTGTGTTGGTTTCTGAACATTTTCTCTGCTTATTACAGCTTCTAATCAACATGCTCTGGAATAATATTCTGGAAACCTGACACAGAAGCTCTCAAACTTATCATCATGAAGGAGATGTCCACAAAAGCCTCCAAGTGGCCAAGTCAGTATGTCAACAAATTAAAAAAGGAGAAAGAGCATCCATTACCAATCAGAGCAACCTTAAAGTGACAGAAACTAAAGCAAAACTTTTTGAACTCGAAGACAGATCCTCACAATTCACCGCCCCATAAAACCTTAACAAAAACAATTCTGTTCCAGAAAAATGCCTTTCCCTCAATAGATCTCCTGAGATTTCTGATGCATCGTTCCAAATCAAGCAGCTGTTCCCAATCTTACCCCTGCTCTCTCTTATCAGTTTAGTTTGCATGGAAACATTCTTGATCTGACAAGCGTGGTCATTTCTCATCCAGACTACAGAAGTTTCCATATGGTATCCAAACAAAGTCTGTTCCTCCTTTAGGAAAAACTGTGGAAAACCATCGGTTTGTTTAGCGTTTCCAGATTTGGTTGAGAAATACACAAGAGTTCAGGTGTATGTGTTCCAACTACTCTTGTATACAGAGCAACATTCAAAGATTCTTTAAACTTCAAAAACAAAAGCTGTTTATTACCTTTCCACAGAAAAGCAATTATTTTCATCCAACAGAAGAGAATATTTTTTTTTTCCATCCATGTCTGACCTTTTGATCTGAATGCCAGCAGGGTCTGCAACAAGGCGCTGTTCACGAGGAACGAGACCATTTTACTGCCTCCTGTTGATATTTCAGTGATTTCACCCTGAGCTCATCAGCAATAAACCTGAAGGGTTGAGTCGATCCACCCAGCAGAGGAAGATCATTTTAGCTGTTCGTATTCAAGATATAACCCACAGCTCCTAGCCACGGAGGAGAGTTGAAATAATTGATTTACTGGCAAATTAAAGCTTTGCGTTTTTGCTCAGCTATCTCTTCACCACAATAGACGAGCACTACAGCCTCAATACAACAATCTCCAGCTCCATTCTGCCTCCACTCATAAACAAGCCCCAGAGGTACTTAAACTCCTCCACTTGGAACGGTAACTCATTACAACCAGGAGAATACACACACTTTTTTTTTTCCACCTGAACACGATGAGCTCAGACTGCCAAGGTGCTAATCTTCATTGCAGCTGCCTCACACTCTGCTGAAAAAGCCTCTGGTACATGCTGGAGTTCTGTGCTGTGAAGCCAGCAGGATCTCCTCAACTCTGCTAAAAAATATTGACAATAAAGAAAAACAATATACTCTAATCCTCAGAAATATAGAATTAGTGGATTTGCATTAATGACTGTGGACTGAACTGTGAAATTATTATGTAAAACGCGGGAGAGAAAGGCCTTTCTAGAAAAAATACAAAAAGCTACTAGAGATGGTCTTACTAGCTAGTAACAAAATCTACTTTTACTTGAAGTCCGACATCCTGATTCCGTTTTTGACTCATACAATGTTATTTTTTTGTTTCTGTGGACTGTTATCTACTAAATAACAGAGGAGCACAGATATTTTGATAGGAGTTATAGTTTTGAACACAACAGTAAATTGCAGTAATTGCAACAGTTTTGCATCAATGTATCAAACCCTAAATATTTCCTAAAACGAAGGTCTGATTTCTCAGGTCTCAGATCTCACATATCGCTGGGCCACTGGGCTGCAGACGGAAGCAAACATTATCTAAAAATACTTTTGAATAAAATGAAACCGATAGGAAGCTGTTGGGAACAATGCAGTACTACAGATTGATGGAAGCAGTTCAATATCAGAAAAGATTCAAATAAATCTAAATCAAAGTCCGGCTCTGCTATGACGACAGGTCCACGGGCCTAGTTTTGGACACCACATGGAGTCGCTTTCTATCAATAACCAGAGGAGGACAGCAGCTGTCAAACTTCATGTTTTCCCTCTGAGAGGAGGAATTACTGCCAGGAGCCCCTGCAGGACAGGGTCTGCAAACCATGACAACTTCCTGTCAGAGTCTGGCGTGAGGGTAGGAGATTGGAGAGAACCTTATCACCACTACAGATCCTTCAGAGGTCTTTAAAAACTGAAGAGGACGACGATGTTTGGCTCAAAACTAGCTTTTTTTATTAAACTCCTCCATAGACCCAGAGTCAAGTAAAGCATCATCCAGGTTCTGGCCACAGTGAGACAAAATAGCTTGAGTTTTGGTTTGTTTTCTGATTTATAGACTAAAAACAAGGCAGGAAAAAGCCCAGGATGATGCAATGTATTTTACATATTTATTTCTCTTTTTTTTTTTTAAATATCCTGTCTCTAAAAATGCTGCCTTTACAGATTTTAGCGTACTTGTTGTGTCTGGAGTACTGATATGTAGAGGGGAGTTGGGGGGGAGGCAGGCGTGGGAAAACCCTGGGATTCAAACACGAAGCTGATTGAAAACAGATGTCCACAGACCTTATGCCACATTTTATCTGCTGGACAGAAACCGACCAACCAAAGCCTCCGGTCTGTCCGCCTGGTTCTGGTCCAAACGAAGGTTGACATATGTTGGCTCAAACCGAGCTCTGGACGCCGCTCACCGGGAGCTGCAGCAGCCGCTGGCCGCCCGCTAAGAAGCATCCTTCGGACAAACAGCCCGAACTTCCCCCCTGCGAAACTCTCCGCGGTGCTTTAATCCTGCTCAGCGGGTTTCTCACCTTGCTGTGGCTGCAGCCCATTCCTCCACCACCTCGGAGCTCTGCTGTCGGTTCCTCTCCGGTGCTCCGGATCTGCTGATGACAAACTTTCAAATTGAAGGAAAAACAAAAAACTTGAACGCAGCGCGGTAGACGCTGACCAAGGGGTGGGGCTTATCGTGGTGCGTTAAAGGAAACTCAGTAAATCTAAGCACTATACATTTATTTACGTATTTATTTTGTGTGCTTTTTATATTAAGTGCCGGGAGGCAATTTATATTTTTTCTCCATCCTTTCTTTCTTTACTTTGTCTGTCTTTCATTCAGTATGTTTTTAATGAATTATGTTACTTAATTTAAAGGGAAAGTATTAGTATTTTCCAGGTACATAATCAATCAATCAAATAAATCAAATTGTATTTGTATAGCACATTTCAGCAGCAGGGCATTACAAGGTGCTTTACATAATTAAAGAAGGAAAAGAGAAAAAACATGAAAACAGTAAAATGAAAAGTAAAGATAAAAACATTAAAAACATCGAAGACATCAAAACTCACCTTCTAATCCTAATTTAGCCATAAGCGACTCTAAACAGGTGGGTTTTAAGTTGAGATTTAAAGGCACCCAGTGGTTCAGCTGTTTTGCAGTTTTCTGGAAGTTTGTTCCAAATTTGTGGTCCATAGAAACTGAATGCTGCTTCTCCTTGTTTGGTTCTGGTTCTGGGGATGCAGAGCAGACCAGAACCAGAAGATCTGAGGGGTCTAGACGGTTGGTACAGCAATAACAGATCTTTAAGGTATTGTGGTGCTAAACCGTTCAGTGATTTATAAACTAACAACAGAATTTTAAAGTCTATTCTTTGAGCTACAGGGAGACAGTGTAGAGACTTTAAAACTGGTGTTATGTGCTCTATTTTCCTGGTTTTAGTGAGAACACGAGCAGCAGCTTCTGGATCAGCTGCAGCTGTTTGATTGATTTGTTAGTCAGACCTGTGAAGACGCTGTTTCAGTAATCAATGTGGCTAAAGATAAACGCATGGATGAGTTTCTCTAGATTGATCCTCTAATCCTAGAGATGTTCTTCAGGTGACAGAAGGCCAACTTAGTCAATTATTTACTTTGTTGTTTTGTTGTTTCGAGACTATAATATCTTTAATAATTTATTGCTAGTTTTTCTTTATTCTAATGTATTTTGTTCTGTTTATTTAATTTTTTAAATAGTTTTATTTATGGTATGCATTAATTTTTTTCTTCACATTTTTCTATAATTTATAGGTATTAGATTTTTTTCTTTGCATATTATTTATTTATTTATATATTTATTTATTTATTTATATTCATGACTAATTAATTTGATGGTTGGTCGTTTTTTACTCTCAAACTGTTTTTTGATTCCATTTTGGTTATCGCTCCAGCCTTAATAGAAAGTGTTTTAAAGTTTTGTTATCGTTTCACTCAGCTTAAGTTCTTGTATTTGACCAGTTTTAGAAGAAGGCATTTTGTTTGGATTTAAAAAAAAACTCTTTAACCTTCACCATACATCGGTATAAAAAGTTCATAGCTCTTCCCACAGTACTAATGTCGTAATGTGGTGCGGGAAGTACAGTTTCTTTTGAAAGTTGTTTAATTTCTTACAGCACCTGAAGTGGCATGTTGAAATTGAGCATGCGCAAACGGGCCTCTTTTGTCTTTGAAAGCGGTTGCGATAAAGTAGCAAAATTTCAGGGTCCTCAGAAATTAAAACGCTCCTCAAAACTCCTTTCGGTTGTTGTTCGGTTTGTTTCCTACAAACCTTAAACTAATCATAAAAACATGTGGGGATGGTGTGACGTTCAAGACAATAAAAAGCTTATTTATCCAGCAGACATTCCCGATTTACCCTGATATCAAAAGCATATGATCTGAGCTGCCTCTTGTGATTTTCAATAGGACTCTGTGAAATTAGGGGCCTTTTTCTAACAGTGGCCATAGCGACAAAGTTAAACAATAATCAAGTTGATTATTATGACTAGAATATTTCTTCACAGGCCCTTTAAAGTTTAGATCAATTTTCTAGTGGCCTTTAACAGCATTTATTAATGTAATACTTTATATCCTACTAAAATAATTAGCATCGTAATTCCCATAAAAAATTAAATCACCCAGAAATTTCCCAGTCTTTCCAGGTGGGAAAGATCTCAAAGACCTATTGTGCAGAGATTCTGGCAAAAAGATCAGAGCAGGTTGTATTTAGTTCACCTGAGCTGCAGTTGTCTTCATGAGTCACCTGTGAGGCTTTACTGTAATAATATTGCTGTAAAAATACTGCATATCTGAGTGAATCAAGCACACAGCTCTGAGTAATGATGCCTGTAAGTGCAGCTTCAGCTGCACAGTCAAGTTGGACATCTTTCTGCTTGGCTCCATGAAAACAATGACTTCACCACATGGCTACCAGCTGAAGTCACAGGCATTTCAAAACAGTTTTCCTTACTGCAATACAGTAGACGTTACTTGATAGATGTAATTTCCATGGATGTGCTCAGATTTATTGGTTAACTACCATAGCCATAAAAATATGCATAACCAAAATCAAAAGTCAGTGCACATTGAAAATGATAAATTAGTTTAAAAGTGATAATTTTATTCTAATGCTTTGATACCAACAACTTTACAGATGTTAATCAAAGAGTCTACATGAGTTCCTCTCTATTTGTTCTATTCAGGAAAAATGTGAAATGCTCACTACACATTGTTTGTAATAAAATGTAACTATATCTTGGTATGTAAGATGGATGGAATATGAATTCAGCCTCAAATACCAATGAAAAAGGGGACTGAACAATTAAACAGTGGCCACCACCTCTATTCCTTCTCACATTTTCTGACTTCCTTATCTTCAACGGTTCTGCCAACTCAAACCTTTACACAGTTTCGTGAGATACAATCATTATTAAAGGGACACAATCAGAACAGATTAAAATTTGTCTGCTGCAGCAAATGCTCAGTAAAATTCCTCTCATGTTTTGGTGAAAATATTTGTCTAGATAATCTTCCCAGTTCCTGGCACTTGATCTTGGACTCAGTTTTATCAGAGGAGGAAACAGAACCTTAAACGTTCCCTCGTGATATTACTTCAGCCTCAAGGGGTTGTTGCCTTGGAGAGACATAATTATTTTAAAGCAACTTTAAATGAGGCATAGATCTGTTACAGATTTTCCCCATTTTTATAAAGATATATGACTCTTGAGACAAAGGTTTTGTTTGATAAAACTGGACTGAAAGAGTCTTCAGCTCCCCTCAGTTGTTCTGCTCCTCAGCTGACCCCAGTTACTGCAGGATACTTGGCCTCCCTCTCAACATAACACACGGAGAAATATGCTACTTCTTGCATATCAAAGCACTAGGAATGACCCACCTACCTAACAGATTAAACACATCCACTCCATGTGCAAACAAGAACAGTGCTGTGAAAAAAAAAAACTACTCAAATGTATGGATTTTTTCCAGGTTTTTTTATAATTAGCTTTTTTGTCACATATACATGTTTCACAATGTCACATTTTAATATCAGACCTTTGTATAAATAATCTTTCATTTTAATAATTAAGTTGGAAAAAAGCTATGCAAATCAACCTGCTTCTACATGACAAAGTTGATGTTTGTCACACTTGTTATTCCACAACCCAAAGTCTTCCTCTTTTTTTTCTTGTCCTCAGGGAATAAAGTCTTAGTGATTATCAAGATGTTTTTCTTTGGGGGCTCAATGACTTTTGTACCGTTTTAGATAGAAATAGTGTTGCCATGGAACTCGATCATTATGGCCATTCTTTGTTTTGGTCCTTACTTATTGTTGGATTAGGAAGACTTACCATAGAAAGGACTTATCTGGCGCTTTTCCAGTCAAAGCGCTTTACACTAGGGCTTCCATTACATTTGCAAACACATGCACTTGTTCATACACACCACTATCAGCATTTGGTAGCAATGAGAACAGGGTGTGGTCACTGAATCAAGATTTCCAAATCAATCCCAGTTAATACTTCATATGATGAGGGAGGTCAATATGTTGGTTACAGTATTCGGTCTCTTAATGAACAGTCTGTAGAAGATGTGGAAGAAGATTATGTCATTTCACACAAAGTAATATCCTGGTTTAATTTTTTAGGCTCAGAGTAAAAACTGTTCAGGCTGATGAACAAGTCAGATTAGCTGTCTTCCCATTTATTGTTTTAAACTGTACCAATGAACTGGTAGTTATAAACCGGTTAGTGTTTACAAATCCTGACCAAAACACTATGGGGAACTCCTGCTTGAATACTGCAGGGGATAACATTCACAAACAACACTTTGCATTTAAAACCAAACTCTAGAATCCTATTTTGAGGGAAAACAAGACAAATCCAGTGATCTTTAATTGTCTCCTTGAACTGTGATTCTCGTAAGATGTGAAATGGTGTGTAAATGAGCTGGTTCTCTCCATTTGGGAAACTAATTTAGTATTTTGATATATTTATATGGAACAAATTTGAAACACAGACAAAAGAACCCTGAAGTAACAGCCCTGGTTTAGCATTGGAACTTATTTATTGCAAAATCCCTCAGTGAGCTCTATCAAGACAAGCAGTCTTTATCCTGGGATGATATTACTTCAATAGAATCCCAATCCCACACTGGGCACTAGTAGGAACACTGACTATTTTCTGGAGAGTTTTCTTAGCACAGGAAATGTTTTTGTGTTAAAATAGACAACAGAGCACTTATATTGTTGGTACTATATATACTCACGTAATCTTCACTCACAAACATGACAATCAAATCTGCGTATAATCTCATATTTATCTGCTAGTTTCTTATCAAAGCGCTCTTGTCAGACTGGAAGACCAATTTAATTAAAATTTTATTAGATTTGAAAGCAGCTGGATGCAGTTGTGCTTGATGTTTCTGTCGATGTTTCTAACGTAAAGCAGACGGCAGTTAAACCCTGGATGATGAGGTCAGTGTGGGTGGAGCTTTACAGCAACCATCAGAAAATGAAGCAGCTGTTGTTGGATGGAAACTTTATGTGACGCTGAAAACAACAACTGCTCCTCCTGATTCTGCCACGACGACGACAACATGCTAAAAATACACATAAATTCACATTCCAGCCTTGATGCCGTCCGAGTGTGAATGGGAGGGGCGGAGTTTGAGGGTGAGGGGGTGATAATGGTCAAACTTTGTCAGGGTGCAGTACTGTACAGACCGGCTGCAGATCCCAATATAAACTCAGGCCCTGACAGCTCTATAAATAGTCTGCAGGTCATTGTGGAGCAGATTACAGATCAGCATGAGAAAATCCAAACAGTTCAACCTGAGTGGCCACCTCAGTCTAAACCACTGTGACAGTCTGGAGACTTTAGGTTCTGCAGACACAGAAAACAATGAGTTGGTCTCGGTCACATTTCTGTGTAGTAAATCCTGGTTACTGAGCTCAAATTCAAAACACGGAACGCAATACAATAGATAAAAACCAAATAACTATGTTTTCAGGAAAAATATGTGAAAAATATTCTTGGTTTCAAATGACAGTCATAAAAAAATGTAAAATAAAAATAAAAAATTGAACCAAGAAAAGATTTTTAGTAAATACTTGTTCTTGATCTGAATTTGTCCCTGATTTGTTAATTCAAAAACAGATGTGTTTTCTTTTATTTTCCATCTAAACCCTTATAGTTTTCAGCCTTTTTGAGTTACATGACCTAAAATCTCAAACAATTATTTTTTTCATACTGAAAATAATGACCCTACAAATCAGCATAGGATTACATGGTGGTGTAGTTGACAGTACTTTTGTGCGCAACAAAAAAGGTCCTGTTCTGGAGACTCTACCCTTTGGGTTACCTACTGTGTGACTGGAGATCTTGCAGGATGTGCTGCACCTCAGTCCCATGGTGGAGATTGGCTCAATTCCTCCATGACTCTCTTCGTCTTTATCCACCTGAAGATGGACAGACAGATTGATGAGATGGATAGACAGATTGAGACTTCGTCTGCAGTAGGCAGTTGGCCCAGTCTCTTATGATAGAGAGGGAAATGAGTTGTGAATCTCAGAGTTAAGTCTTGTTGCCTCCACATTGAAAGAAGTCAGGATTTCTTCTGGACACCTACTTTTCATGTTCTGCTTTGGGGAGACCACAGAAAAGACCTGGAACTTTCAAAAAGTCATTCAGTCTGACCTGGGGACACCTTGGTAGGATCCCTGTATATTGCAGTGGAGAGGGATTCCTTGATTTCTTCTTTTTTTGACTTTTTACCAAGCAGATGTCTGAATTAGAGAAGAAAACTGATTAATTTAATTGGAAGGGTGTAAATATGAACACTGTGGCTGGCTTTCCCTAAAGGTAGGGAAGCCAGCCACTAGCTTTAGGGGAATAAAGTTAGTGTCCCTAGTGGCCCCTAGTGACCCTAATTTAAGGGCCACTAGGGGCCACAACTAGCCCCTACTGCCAATAGATATCATATCAATGTCATTAGACATTGATGATGTCAATAGACACTTTAGGAATGTTTCTGGGGTTACATGACAGTGTTCTGATGTATTAAAGACTTTTTTTCATTTTAGGCTTCAGAGGAAATTGAGCTTGGAGAATTTCTGGGAATAATATTATAAAAGTGTAATTAAATCCATACTTGGGTTGCAGGCAACAGATGTTGTCTTGTTGTTTTCGCTATGGATCAGACCTCTTGTTTGTTTCGGCTCCCCTATTGCTAAGCGACACATATTTCTTTAAAAGAAAAACAACCCCCAGTATAACAGAAAGATCACAAGTTTGTTTTTAAAAAGCTTATGGATTCTGTTTGTCTTGAAAGTGGCCATAAAAAAACTATTTTTCTCTCTTTAAGAAAACCAAACTGCAATGTATTTTGTTCTGCTCCACTGTTAATCTTCAGATTCAATTACCTTCGAACTACTGAAAAATCTCCAAAGAAATGGTATCACCTTGTGGAAAGAGGTAGACATGTGTAAAACCATCTGAAACTTAAAGTATTAAAAGCTGAGATTATCTAAATATAAAGCTCCAAGAACAAAAATCCGTTAATGTGTCACCTTCTTCTCTTAGTTGAGGCTGGCTGCATGAGCCTGCATCTGGTTCTTAATTTGGAGTAGTTTTTTTCTCACTGTCAACCAATACTAATTCTGGATGATGGTGTGAAAGTGAAAATCTGATGCAATCTAAAGATTTCCTTCAAAATATACTTCTTGTTGCCTACCAACAACAGAATCTGACTACTGTCGTGAATTCATTTGAAAGAATATTAAAGACTATTAAATTACATGCAATTGGAGTAAAACTATGCAAGATTTTGTGTAAAATACGAAAACGACTGCCTTGCTAAAACCTGACATAATCACAGACTTCAATGTGACTGGCAGGTCTTCTCAAAAGTTGATATTTGTCGCCATCTGCTGGCCAAATACAGGACTTCAGACCGTCATATGAGACGAAGGAGGAACTCTAGGACTGTATTATTTTAAAATTGGCATAAAACTAACTCAGTCAAACAGGGGTGGTGGTGACATGATTTGTGGTTGTTTTACTGCAACTTACTGCAACTGATAAAATAATGAAATAACAAAAAATCTTGAATGAGAATGTCCAGGCATCAATTTGGAACTGGAAGAGCAAAAGCAATATTCAAGAGAAGGGTTATAAAGAAATCCATCACAATAATGTAAAAGCCTCTTTGCCAGGCCAGTTTTCACAGACACTTGATCCCAGTTATTTATGCCAAGGGTAAGCCAGAAAAAATACTTTTCATTCTAGATAGCTATTACTTTTTTTTTCTTTAATAACAATATTATCTTAAAATTAAAATTACATCTGTGTTCACAAAAGCAATGGAATAAAAAGAAAATTGAAAACAGGTTTGAAAGTCAAATGAGGTGAGTCTTAAGAGCAGATACAAAATGAAGCCAATCAGCCAAACAAAAAACATATTATCTAGCGTATTCATGACAAACACAGTAGGCTTAGAGTAGGTTGAATGGACTTTAGGTTGTTCAAATGTTGACAGATAAACAGTCTAGTAAACTGCAAAACAGATGTCACAAGAAGACTTTGCAACAATCATACTGACATTGAAAATGATGTTCAACATCTATTAACATTTGATCTTCTGTACTAGGGCAATATAGAATAATATAGAAGAATATTGCCAAATATTATTGCTACAATTATTCTCTAATCTGGATTCATCAGACCACAATATAAACTTTACACATTTCAAGTATATCCTGTAAGATTCCTTGAACTTTAATCATTGTAAACGTAAATGCAAATTTTTTTGTGTGACCTTAAGTACAAAAATGAAATTATGCCTCTTGGGATACAACACTGTTGAAAATGGTAGCACTAAACATTGTTCAGACTTCACAAGGTCAGAGCTAACATATCTGCAATATTCAACAATTTATTTCCATGTAACTCCTATCATACACGTAAGAATCCAGAATGTTGCAAACGAGGCCAGTATTCCTTGAGGCTAGCTTTCTTCTGGCAACACCTTGGGAGAAAATGACTTTTTCACATCCTGTAAAACCCCACTCTGTGCGAGGTAAACTCATAATGTCTATGTTCTGATATAGTCCAGTTGGAAAAATAAGTTTTCTTTCATAAAAAATTTGTATTTCATGAATACCTTTGAATAAATTTTACACAGTAGATCATGGTAAGGTTGTTTTATTGACAAAAAGGCACACAGAGAAACACAAATGTTATATATTTTTTATTTAAGGAGGCACACAAGACCCCTGGATCTGATCAGTCATTAATAACAACAATATCTTTGTCAAAATGTACAGGAAAACCTTGCTCACATTTGATTGCAATTCTTCTGGTACGACTAGACCCCTTGTACTGGCAATGTGGATGTCTGCCACCTTCGTTTTTCAGAGTACAGACAACAACATCAAAAGGTTGAAGACTTTTCCTCATTTCACCAAATGGCTCACCCGCACTTCCACAAATCTGTCTAACTAGGTTAGTGGTGGCTCGGATGAAAGTGTTGGTGTCCTTACAATCATTGCTGTCAGTTTTTGAGATGCGTCTCTGGCTAATTACTGCATCACATCGGGTTTGGCTCATGTCTCCATTGATATGCTGGTTTATAAATTTTCGGTAACGGTCTCCAACAGTTTGACCTTGACAGACTGCAGAGCTAAAAAGCAACAGCAAACAGGCAAGTGGGATCTTCATTGTCCACTATGGAAACAATTATAGAAAAAGACAATTGAAAATTGTTAATTTGAAACTTAGCTATGTGATTTAGACAAAAATGAAAAAAGTAACAATTACAAACCGATGTAAAGATAAAGCTGATCCTCCTTTTCCTTCTGTTAAGACTTGCTCTAGAAGCTAAAATAAAATATTAAAAGTTGAAATAGATATATATTTTAAAATATTTTTAACATTTATCTTCATGCAGTTGTTACCTCAATTGCTGAAAAGTTGATACTGGCCAGTGAAAAGTAAACCAGGATAATTTCAAAGGATTTGTTTTGGACTTTGACTTATTGATCAATAACCAAAATGGAAGGACAAACCTAGCAGAGATGGAACAAAGGTGAAATGAGTTAAAAGTTTTCTCAAATTACTCCAAGAAGACTTAAAGCAAAAATAAATAAACTGCTAATTTAATTAAGTTCAAATTCACTTGAAATGTTATCATTCTATAAGAAATATCTTCTTTAGTTTCCCCTTTCCCAGATTTAATGCAGTAATCTGAACTTGTTCCTGAAAACAGATTTTTCTGTTCTTCTCCCCACACACAGATATACTGTTATATTTTGCAATATAACAGCACATCCGGTGTAGTTAAGAAAAAAAAAAAAAACTTTAGCTGATAATGTTTCATTGCATGTTATAAAAATGACAAAGTCAAAAATATTGGGTAAAAATATATGGATCAAAATCCCAAGCAATGGAACAGAATTAGAATTTTTGAAACCTGCAGCAAGTTGAGAGCAAGATAGATTTAATGAACATCTGGAAATCCTGGTAGAAATGTCATACTTTTCCAGTAGCCTCTTGCCACTTTCAGACTGATATGCCATGAATTAAGTTCTCTTTTAAAATATTCAATAATCAGCTGGTACTGTAAGTACAGTATTAAAAGTTTAAATTATTTAATCTTTAGATTTTTTTGGCAGAATTTCATTAACACAAAATATCAGAGGGTGAATTCCCAATTGCACTGTTAACACACAGTAATTCTGAATGATGATGTGAAAGTGAAAATCTGACGCAATCTAAAGATTTTCTTGAAAAGACACTTTTTATTGCCTACCAGTAACAGAATCTAAATGTATTGTTGTGAATTAATTTGAAAGAATATGAAAGAATACTAAAGGACAAGCAACTGGATTAGAGTTGGGCCAGTTTTTATGTAAAATACCAAAACGTGACTGCCTTTCTAAAACTGGCAGGTCTTCTCAAAAGTTGGTATTTAGTGCCAGCTGCTGGTCAGACCTTCAAATCGGGTGAAAAAGGAACTTTAGAATTGTACTACTTTAAAACTGTTGTAAAACTAACTGGGGTGTTGTGATGGTCTGTGGTTGCTTTGCTGCAACTTACTACAACTGACAAAATAATGAAATAAAAAAAAGAAAAATAATAATGAGAATGTCCAGGAATCTGTAACTGGAAGAGCAAAAGCAATATCCAAGTCTGCAGAAAATGGTAATTGAGAAATCCATCACAACAATGTAAAAGGCCCCTTTGCCAGGTCAGTTTTCACCAACACTTGATGCCAATTATTTCTGCCAAAGGTAAACCAACCATAGATCATGGAAACAATTTCTTTTCACTTCAAATAGCTATTAATTCTTTAAATAATTAAAATATCTTAAAATTAAACATTCATTTGTTTTCACAAGAACAACAACAACAAAAAAACTAAATTGAAAACTGGCTTGGAAGTCAAATGAGGTGAGTTTTAAGAGAAGATATAAAACAAATCCAGTAAGTCGAGCAAAAAAATTCTTATCTACCTTATTCATGAGAAACACAGTGGGATTAGTTTCGGGTGACGGGGCTTTAGGTTGTTCAAATGTTGACAGACAAACAGTGTCTGTTTACACCTTTTTCCAGTAATTTTAGAAAACTTTTAGCTCATTTCACCTTTGTTCCCTCTCTGGTAGGTTTGTCTTTCCATTTTGGTTATTGAGCAATAAATCAAAGTCCAAAACAAATCCTTTGAAATTATCCTGGTTTACTTTTCACTGGCCAATATCAGCTTTTCAGCAATTGAGGTAACAACTGCATGAAGATACATGTTGAGATATTTAAAAAATATATTTGTTTAAACTTTTAATATTTTATCTTAGCTTCTAGAGCAAATCTTGACAGAAGGAAAAGGAAAACCAGCTTCGTCTTTCGGCTTGTGATTTCATTTTTTCTAGTTTTCCAATTAGTTTCATAATATTTCACAATATTTGATTGTCTTTTTCTATATTTGTTTCCATAGTGGACAATGAAGCCTGTTTGCTGGTGCTTTTTAGCTCTGCAGTTTGTCAAGATCAAATTGTCAGAGATTGTTACCAAAAATTTATAAACCAGCATATCAATGGAGACATGAGCCAAACCCGATGTGATGCAGTAATTAGCCAGAGACACATCTCAAAAACTGACAGCAATGACTGTAAGGACACCAACACTTTCATCTGAGCCACCACTAACCTAGTTAGACAGATTTGTGGAAGTGCGGGTGAGCCATATGGTGAAATGAGGAAAAGTCTTCAACCTTTTGATGTTGTTGTCTGTACTCTGAGAAACCCAGGTGCCAGACATCCACATTGCCAGTACAAGGGGTCTGTCTAGTCGTACCAGAAGAATTGCAATCAGATGTGAGCAGGGCTTTCCTGTACATTTTGACAGAGACATTGTTGTTTTTAATGACTGATTACTGATGATGATGATTTGATCCAGTGGGCTTTTATGCCTTGTTGGATAAAAAAGTTATTAATTTGTGTTTCTCTGTGTCTTTTTGTTAACAAAACAATACTAACATGAGTTACAGTGTAAGATTAAAATAAAGGTATTCAGAAAATACAATTTTTTTATGAAAAAAAAAAACTAATATTTCCACCTGAGCTATATCAGAACACACAAGAAGTTATGAGTTTTCCTGAGGACATACTGGGTTTTTATAGGACATGCAAAAGTCATTTTCTGCCATGATACCGCCAGAAGAAAGTTAGACTCAAAAATATGAACCTCGATTGGAACAGTCTGGGGACTTATGTGCATCATAGGAGTTACATACACATAAGTTGTTGAATATTGCATATTAGCTCTTGTGAATTCTAACCAATGTGTAATGCTACCATTTTAAAGCAAAAAGAAATAAACTAAATCGACTGTTTAGGCCTAACATTTACACCACCCTTGCACCACCTTCAGCCCTGGCTCCCAATGTCCAGCTGAGGGAATACAGTTTTCAAAGCTAATTTTCATCATAAGGAGTCTTTTGGGCTGCACTTTGTTTGACACCTCAATAAACATTAATCACTTCTATTCTTTGAAATCATTTTCATTTGTTTTCTGCAACATTCAAATTTTCTAAGAAACTTTCAGGTTTTCATTTGCTGTGAGCAATGTAATAAAAATAAAAACACTTGAAATACAGTGTGCAACATCCATATAACAAATGAGCTTCATGTTTTCAGTTGAATTACTGAATGGTAACAATTAATTCAACTGTACACCACCAGATGGCAGCATATCAAGGGAGAAATGACCTTTTTCAGGTCGTGCCTTGTTAACAGAAGCTCACAGATGACGGACAGTAGGAAGGCCTAAAAGGCTCTAAGCTTTCAGAGAAACTGTGTAACACATCATAATGTTTAATCAAAGCCTCTGAAAAGGTACAATAAAAAATATTTTAAAATAATGACTTTTACTTAAAAAATGCATTGCTTAATGATAAGCCCGTTACTAAAGGCTTTGAACTTTTTACGTTTGTGATTTCTTTTTGTTTTTTCACATTGAAGGTGAGTTGCTCATGTCATCTTCGCTTTACTGTTTTGAAATTCCTCTTTTTTTTCTTTCTTTTTTTTACCTAAGGGTTCACACAAAAATATACAATAATAACAGTTTCTTTTAGAGAAGATGTCACTCTAACATGCAATCTACAATTTAATTTGTCAAGTTTCTCCTTCTGGATTAAAATCTTTTGCTGGAAAAAAAAATTAACTCCAGTTCTATTTAGAATTTAAACTGTAGCACTTATTCCCTTGCTAAAACTCACCTTTTCACATTAAACAATTCACTTTTGTTTTTAAGTTCAGCAGCTGTAAAACATTGTAGCAGGAAGACATCAGGAGAAAACTGAAGTTCTCAAACATCTTCACAAATGCCTCAAAAACAATGGGGCCCAAGATTGTTGGCCACAATATTTTAACATGCTTGATGCAACACATTCATTAACACCTCTTGCAAGAATAAATTGACTGTTACCAAAAGAAATCCCCAGGTCTTGCTAGGTTTTTTATATATATCAGAATTAAATATGGCTAATGCTTTTATGTTTAGGAACCCGTTTTAATATCAGATGGCATGCTTTGACAATGCAATTCATTTCATTGAAACTTTAATAGTTTGTCAAACAAATCTCAGTGAATGCATAGCATTTAATATTTTAATATTAGAATCACTTTTCCCTTTTATCAAGAGCTAAATCTCCAAGTTGACCAATGAGCACAATGAGTCACTACTCTGTTGATCATAGATGTGACTCATGTTTACATGTTTCCATTACCTTCACATGCAAAGGTAATGGAAAAGAAAGGGTGTAGTGTGATTATTTTTACTATGTTGATAAATATAACCACAAAGAAGAGATTAAAAAAAAAAACAAACAGCCTCCTCCCATATCTGGGAGGAGGCTCCCATTTTGCTATATTGCCACATAAAGCTTCATAATATGTTTACGAGATCTAAATTATCAGATACCTCCCCTGATATACCTGAACAATGACGATCATACTTTATACACTTCTCCTCTTTCCAATTGGACGTGAGTATTGCAGTAAACATTAAATTATCTTGGCATTTTACATTGACTTTTATGTTCATTTAATTTGTCCTTTAGGATGCACACAAGAATATACAACAAAAACTGTTTCTGTTGGAGAAGATGTCACTCTAACATGCAGCCGGAGACGTAATTCATCAGGTTTCCTCTTCTGGATGAAAGTTGTTGCTGGAAATTTCCCTGAAGTCTTAGGAGCAACTTATACTTTTGATGGTGGGATTGGGATTGACTATACACCTCACATCACAACAAAACAAGAACCAGGAACTTTTCTTCTCCACATAAAGCAATCAGAGCTGAAAGACACAGCTTTTTACTACTGTGAGGAAATAATAGAGCTACAAAAATCCCTTTGGAATGTGACTTTTTTGAAAGTTAAAGGTAATTAGAACAATTATTCTCTTACTGATGCTCAGCTTTCAGGTTTTAGATGTTTTAAATGTAGGTTGCATGAATTAGTTCAATTTATTCCAGCGCATTTTATGCAGACTTGAAAATAATGTATTGTTCCGTTGTACCTCTCAGGACCAGAAGCTGAAATTACCACTGTTGTTAAAGAGCTCCCATCGCTTCCAGTCCACCAAAGAGACTCCGTGACTCTTCAATGTTTGGTCCAGTCTGAATCTGATGACCATGCAAGTTCAGATCATCACAGTGTTCATTGGTTCAAAGCCAATGATGAGTCATCTCATTCCAGTAAACTTTATGTTCATGGAAAATCTGCAAGTAAATGTGAGAGGATTCCCGAGACCCCATCTGTGAGGAAATGTGTCCACAACTTTTCATTGAGTGATGTCGGCTCCTCTGATGCGGGAACGTATTACTGTGCCGTGGTCACTTGTGGGCATCTACTGTTTGGAAAAGGAACAAAACTGGAAATTGAAGGTATTATTACCAATGTGTGATTTAAATTTTTTCTTGTTCAGAAATTGTTTTGCAATGAAGCAAAATCCTCAATAATCAGAGTGCAATGTGTATCATAATTATGACTGACCCTTAAGTTAAGTCACAATTCTTGTTTTTGCTCAGTATACCTTACTATTTTCTCCTTTAATTTTAAGGATCCTTATTTGTCTCTCATTCTCTTGGGACCATTATGTTCATTGTCCTGCTGTGTGCTGCTTTGGCCATCACTGTGATAGTTATAGTCCGACTAAATCACACCAACAAGAAACTAAGGAGAGGCACCACTGGTATTAAAATCTTATTCTAATGCAGTCACTACCTTGTCATTGTTTTTTCCTTTGTTTACCTTGTTTTATATATGTTTTGTTATTCTGTTATTTGTGTTTTCTCTACATATAATACAGAAGCTGCTGCAGATACTGAAGTAGCTGTTGCTCAACAAAGTCAGGCAGTAAGTTGAAAAAATTCTGAGTTGAAAAGCAGATCTTGTGAGTTTTCTCCATCATCATGTTTTTTTTTCCTGCAGACAAATGAAGATGGTCTGATTTATTCTGTGGCAAATTTTACAAAGAAACAGGCTGAGCAAAAAGGAAAGAGAAGCGCAAAGGCAGCGGATGGACAAATCATCTACGCTGGTGTCCGGACGTTGGGGTATGAATAGTAGCTTCATCTAACTTACAGCCTGAAGAAGAACTTAATGATATGTCATTCAAAGCAATTCTAATTTCCTTCTGGATTGACATGAGTACATGTGGGAATAATTTTTTTATACATTTAATTGACACTTTTTTGCTCTGTTTGTTCCTTTATTATATGTTAAGTCTGACAATTTACTGCTTTATACTGTTGCGGCTGTGTCTGTGTGGCGACTATCTGCATTTGCTGCCCTGAGAAACTGAAATGTAGCAAATTTACAAGTTGCTTAATTAACAACAACTGTCACTGGCAACGACACAAAGAAAGAAATAATGAAAGATTCCTCAGTTTTACAAGTTTAGACTACGGCAAAGAGAAATAAAAAAAGTAGTTTTTTTGGTGTGAAAACCATTTACTACAGAAAATAAGTTTTAATTTTCAAACATTTTTTTTTATTTCTGAAAGTCTTGTTGACTTTTTTAATTATAGAATTATTTGATTCTATTTTTCCTACATTTTAATATAGATGTCTGAGTATTTCTTGTTTGCAAGTGTTTTTGATGTGACTGCTACTTTTTGCCTTACTGTTTATTCTTGAACCTAGAAAAGCTGACATGTACAAAAGAAAAATTGCATGTTGTTTTGGCAGTGGTAATACATTGCATGTTTGTCTGTTTTATAGAGCACATTTTAATGCCTGCTTCCTTAACATTTCATTTTAAAAAAATAAATAAATAAATAAACATTAACTTTAAATTGCTTTGAAACTGAGGGGTGCATTATTGCCTTTAATAATAAACAATTTGTTAATGTTACAACTGATGAGGAGGAAACAAACTTGACAGTTAATGGCAACAAAATATAAGTTCTTTCTGGATTTGGAGGAGAATAAATATGAAGACAACCATAGGAGGTCAGTAAAACTGCTAGAACACACATGGAAACTGCCTGGTTGAGAAAACATAGGCCAAGCTATAAAAGACTGCAAGTTATTTCATGTCAATCCAGTGTTCAAGCGCTATTTTAAGCTCTTTAAAGGCACTTTCCCAAATAAGTCATCAACATGCTGCTCATATAATGACTTATTCATCTGAACAAGAGAAAAGTGTTTTAAAAGTATCATTTCTTATCATACACTAATAATCACAGATTTTTCTTACTTATTTGGATAACAACATAATGCAGGTTTATTAGCTGTAAATATATGATGTGAATATCCCTTTCCATATTGTTAATGGATTTGGAACTGATGACTATTTTTTACTTCTGTGAGGAAATAATAAGCCAGTTCATTAAACGAGTTTGAGAGGCTTTGAACCTTGTCTCATGGTGCATCATACTGCTGATAGCAGCCACCAGAAGAAGTGCACACTGTGGTCATAGGAAATAGGAAATAGTAAGCTTCCCTGTTGAGGTGGACTCCATTGTTTAAATTTATGGCTCTTAGTTGGTGCAACAGGTTTAAGTTTTCACAAAAAAGTTCAACAAAAGTTTATTTCCCAAACCATTTGACCACCAGAAGCAGCCTGAACTGTTGGTACAAATCAGAATGGATTCATACATTTGCGTAATTTATGATGAAATCTGAAACTCTTTTCAAATATCACAGCTCAGGGAACATTTTTTTAAACTGTTGTGGGTTCAGTTTGTGTTGAGCCCATGTCAACCGAAGCCTCAGGTTCCTGTCTTTAGCTGACAGGAATAGCACTTTTTGTGGTTCTCTACTGCTGTCACTCATCTGGTTGAGTGTTTGGCTTGTTGTGTGTCAATAAGAGGTATTCTACATACCTTGTTGCTTTTTTTGGTCCATTCTGAGCAAACCCAATAAATGAATTGTGTGTGAAAACCACAGTAGATGAGCAGTTCCTGCAATACTCTGAACAGCACTATGGTTTAACAGTTGAACTTCAGCAAGTTGGCTGCATGGCATGACGGAATCCTCATCCGGATACGTGGGATGAGGACACCTGCAGAGAGGACCCAAAAATTATGCTCAAGTAAGGACATATTACTTGAGCATAATTATTTTGCTCCAATAAATTGATTGGCTGTTTACTGCCATGTTATTGACTGATTCATTTAAATGCTGTTAAAAAGCAATTAAATAGGTGTACCTAATGTATTGACTGGTGAATGTAAAGAGTAATATCTCATTCTCTATATCAGCTTGTGTTGGCATATATGTTCAAGAAGCTAACCTGAGGAAGAATCTGGAAAATTTTATGCAAAATGTCTTCATGCATCCATAAGAACCCTTACTGTTATACGTTAAACTTGCAAAAGAAAAGTCTGAAGTGAGACAAAATATTAAAATAGTTGTGGTTTCAGTATGAGAGTGGCCATTTCTTTTTGATGTCAGGAAATAACGGTTCAAATGTGTTTCTTGGAAAGAGACAACACAAAACGTTTTATAACTTCTGCACTTGCTTTTTTTTGGGGGGGAGGGGAGCGGCCGAGCAGTTTTACAAAGGAAATAGTTTCACTCTTAAGTTGCTATCACATGAGGTGCTATGATGGCATGTGTCCCCACCAAGAAACATTACATGGGTTCATAAGTGGGGAACTGAAATGGGGAGCTTCAGTTCCTCCAATGCTACTTTCATGTACTCCTGTATTGATTTGTACATATGCAGAGCAAGTGTGTGTATTATCTTGTGTTTCACTGTGTTAGGACCAAATATGTTACTTGCCATGAATTCACCATTTCAATGTATTTTGTTTCATAAATTAAAAAAGCAACTGACTGATTGGGGAGTTACATTCTAGCACTGCCCTGTAGGGGTTGGGAAATTACTAGCACACCTAAGTACCTTAAGTTCCAACTACTGTTTCAAGCATCCTACATCCTTAGAAAAGCACCTGCAAAGCAAAATTTCACTGATTCTGTAACCATGGTGGGTTTTAAAACAGTCTACAAAACCGCAAAAAGCTGACATGCAGAAAGCGCCAGCGTGACAGGAAATGAAGTTATAAAATCGGCTATTGTGTAGGTTCATCAGGCAGTTGGACATATCACATCCACCAAGCACCACAAACAAGTCTCACTCAATCAGGATGATGCACATGTGGATTGTTTTGATTTTTCTTGATCAAGGAGGTCAGTACTATTCAAGCTATTTGGCTAAAATTTTCTCTTTGTTTTAATGCAAAAACAACATTTTAAGCTTATTTTTTTCTGTAGAATATTTTGTTGTCCCATTTATGTCTCATTTATGAGTTGGTCTTTGAGTATAGACAACTTTCCTGCTGAAATATTGTCACATGTACGGGGAAAAATTTACAATGAAAACTGTTTTTACCCGTTATTAACGATAATTATTTTTGCATTATGCAGATTCACTGATTTCAGTGATCACAGGCCAGCTAGGTGACCCTGTAACCTTTACTTGTTGGCTTTCTAATTCGGACTACAGTAACACTCGAGTAAAGTGGTACAAACAGAGTAATGGAGATACTCTAAGATTGATAACAACCCTGATGAAGGCAACTACCCACCCAATATTTGAGCAAGGGTTTTCTCCCTCACGGTTTGCTGTAAACTATACCACATTCACAAGCACGTTGACGATCCTTAAAACGTTTAAAGAAGATGAAGCCCTGTATCACTGTGCAGTTTCTACCTGGAATACAGATGAGTGGTCTGGGACTTATTTGTCTTTGAAAGGTAATGCATTTTTATAAGATTCACTGCATGTCTGAAAGAGGCAATTTCTCAAACAATTTCTCAACTTATTTTTACTCTCACATTTTCTAGACGTAAATACAAGATCATTAAACTACAGTGTTGTTCAGTGGCCAACAGTATCTGCCCCACTTCAGCCTGGGGACTCTGTTACCCTCCAGTGTTCAGTCCTACCTCGTTCCCAGACTGGATCCTGTCCAAGTGAACGCAGGGTGTCCTGGTTTGGAGTCAGAAGAGACACTTTCCTTGGAAGCATCATCTACACAGATCAAAATGCATCTTACAGTTGTGACAAGAACCCTGACGCATCATCAGATTCAAAAAGTTGTGTTTATCACTTCTCAAAGAATGTCAGCTCTGGTGATAGTGGGACTTACTACTGTGCACTGGCCGTATGTGGGGAGATTATATTTGGAAATGGAACCAAACTTGAAATTGAAGTCAAAGGTAAGAGTATGAAAGTATGAAATTAATTTCTGTGGATTATGTATATTTATGTATGTTTTAGATAATTGTTTTCAATCACAGTTAAATAAAAGTAGTTTTTGTGGGCTATATTTTTATGTGTCAGATGGCTACAGATGGCCAAATTATGGCCTGCTTCTGATGTGTTCTCTTGTGGCTGTAAGTGGGTTTGCCATTGTTATTACCATCATCAGGACAAAAGGGGATTTCTGGAACGGTAAGACAGCATACATTTTCACGACTCAATTTAGAAGTATTGTAATGAAAGTTTGATATTTGTTTTTTTTTTTTTTATTTTACCTGTGACTCTTTCTCTTGTATTTCACAGCGGATAATTGTCCACAAGGAAAGGTTGAAAAGCAGAAACTAAAGGTAATATTTTCAAAAAATATATATTATTTACTGACATATTTCAATGCTAAACAATATGATTTGGGTTTCTGATGATTCATAGCAATTCACTAATTTATGTATTTTCAGCTCAGTTCAAATTTATTTAATCAAGGACAGCACATTAAACAATGTTGCACGTTAACAACAGAGTAACCATCGTTTTGTACATCGGTTTTCTAGGCACAAACTAATTTGCAAATCTATTCCTTGGTTCCGACCAAGGACTAGATTTAAAACCTTAAAACCTTTGTTTTAAAAGAGTGACATTTAAATAACTTTTTATTCTTCTTAATGAAATTATTAATATAATAATATCGTTGGTTTTATGTCTGTCCATCTGATTCAAGATATGATGTATTGGTTATTGGTGTGAATTCTATAAAGTTGAATCACTGAAATGAAAAAGTTATTTTTTTTTACAGAAAGAAGAGGACACACTGATCTACTCTACTGTCATCTTTAGTATAATAAAAAATACAAGTCAAGAAGGAAAAGATGCAAAAGCAGTAAAGAGGGAGAAGATCTATGGTGCTCTAAAACCATTTGGAGTGAAATAACAAATCAATGCCTGAACCTCTTTTTAATCACCATGAACCACAACCAGGAGTCTCTATAAAGCCCTACCATCTCTCGTGACCACTAATGCCACCAACTTTCAGTGCTGTCTTTTGTATGTTTGTTTTTTAAAAATCTTTTTCTGGTTGTAGTGGTCTTCATTTCACAGTAATCTGACAAGACAGGGGAAAGGAGGACGACTGCATCAATGTTTGCAGCCTCTGAATACGGGGAGCCCAATATAGCAATTGTGCCACACGATGTATAGCTCTACATAATAACATTTTAAAATATAAATTAAGTAAAACACATCAAAACACTTAAATACACATTGCACTAGTCTGATCAAAATACTGATCTGTGAAGGCGAGCAGAGTTAGCTTTTAAAATCAAGGCAGTTTCAAACTGAATATTTTAAAAGATCTGTTCTGAAAAAACTAATAGAGAATGTGCCGATTGTGAAAGTAGCAAGTAAATGGATCATATACTGATAGCCCTGTTTTCTGTTTTGTCTTCCTGTTTTTTTGCAGATTTAGAAAAGTGAAACCATAAAGAAGAAACTTCTGCTCCCTGTCATTAAAATGTTAAAAAATATATTTTATCAAAGTTTACATGTTACTTTTTTATACAATGAATGAACCATATACACAAAAGTTACTATTTACACTGACTGATTGTATTTGCAATAAAATTTTAATAAACAAAAGCTATTTGTAATTTATGTCCAACTTTTTCAGACATTTTATCCAATGTATGAAAAATGTCCCTTTTGTCAATAAGTTCAGTGCATGAAGTCATAGGATCTGCGGATGACACCTTAGGTTCTTTTTCCAACTTCTCTATAGAGAAATAGAATAGATTTGGTTTTATTTTCATCTGACAATACAAAACAATAACATAAAGATGTAAATGCATGAATGATGTTTTTTATTTAGTGTGTTTTTGGTATGAAGAGCTTTAATAATGTTTTCATCTTAGATGTAACTGAATTATTTTCAAATAATACAACTAATGACTGATACAAGTTTTCATGCACAATATTACCCATTTTGGGGTTTGGCAACTTGTAATTATAATTACTATAATACAGGAAATGGGTAAAATACAATTGTTCACACAAACATACCAGCTGTCACTTCATAGTGCAAAACAAAGGATCTTTTTTAAATGTATGCCAAAGTAAGTTTACATGTTTTTATATTTTACAGTAAAAAGTACAAATGGCTCCATTTTATTGTGAACAATTTCTGTACAAAGACATTTTATTTTTAATCATATAAGAAATGATTGGAAAAAGCAAAACTTAAATAGTCAAATCTACAAAACTTCAAAACCAACAAATGCACAATGTTAATTTGTCAGTCATTCAAGCATGTTTTGTCCAAACTCTACACACACAGGTCCTGCTCTAAGACATTTCATGCTGTGTGGGATGAGTGAGCTCCTCTCACAGTTGAGTACACACACTCTGGTGGTGATTCTATCCTCTTCTTCACGCCTTTTGTCTTCCTTGTGGCAAAATTAAGAGCTACATAATTGGCTTCATCTCCACGAGCGCCCTGCAAATAATCATTTAATATTATTTACTATTAATATGCACATTTGGCTACAGGTAAGTTTTCAAACTTTGTCAATTCATACCCTTAAGTTGGGCAGTGCCATTTAGTCTATTCCTACGTCTACGTTAGTTTTGCTACAACTGCTTTTCAACAAATCTAACATATAATTTAATTAATATATTTTTTTTTTTGCTCTGATGACTGTTTGGGCTTGATGACTTGAAATATCATCTGGATGTATCATAATATCTAGACCACATTAAAGCAAAAGTAAATTACTTGGATGTTATTTGTTGAACTAATAAATGCATATGTTCTAATGTACATTGTAGAAATCACTGATTTTTAACAGGAACAAACTCTTGCTTGATTGATGCAAACCAACCCATAGTGAATAACACAGTTTAATGACCAAAACCTTTAGATAAAAAAAATGCCAAAACTATGACGGTACAAAATGACAAATATGTGCAAACCAATTTTCTGTACTTTCAATAATTCATTGTTTTTATAATCCTATCTTACTAGCTCACCATAAAGTTTACAATTAAAATCAATAAATAATATATACCTTGATTGTTGGGTAATTAGAAAATTACCCAAAAATTATAAAGAAAATGTAAAATATTTTATAATAGCTGTAAATGTGACAAGCCAGCTGTACCAGACAGGGATGTCAGAATTCTGCTGAATCTTGGAAAAATGTCAATAAATTTATTCTTTTTTAAAATTGGTACAATGTGGCAATAAGAGACTCACTGTGTCTGTTGCCTGGTTCCTCGATGAATTGCGTTGTCTAGATCGGCCTGTATCATCCCCTGTCAACAAATAGTAAAGCTGTCAGGAAGAGCTGAAATTAAAACTTAAATATGTGCTAAATCATCCTTTTATTACTAACCTGGCAATTTAGGATTTGTTGCAAAAGCAGAATTCTGATTTTATAATAAAAGAAGAGTTCTGCTCTTAATGCAAAAAAAATAAAATAAAATAAAATAAAAATAAAATTCTACTTTTGTAATAAACTGAATGAATGGTGGTTTTTCAATATGTATATTATATGTATATTTGCATGATTTTAGCTGCAACAATAGTTTTTCATATATTTCTCTATTTAAAAACAAAACAAGAACCACACCACAAGTAAAACAGAAGAATACATGCAATTACCAATTACCATTCTTCTTTACCATCTATCCTTATCTGTCTGGACAAACAGCGAGATAGATAGATAAAACTATTATTGTCCTTTCTTATGTATGTAAGTACAAGATTCAGCTGAAGCTATTTTGGACTACTCTAGTTGTCGCTGGCTTAGATTGTTGAACGCTAAAACAAGATCTCTACATGTGCTATGAATGATTCATGAAAACTACATTATGAAGGGGTTGCTAGATCTATATTTACAAGTGCAGAGGAACATATTCATGAAACCTTGGCATATAAGCAATATATCCATGTGCACAAAGGAAGAATAAATTTTTTAAATTAAAATGTACAATTGGTTTTTAGATGCAACAGATATGGTCTAAAATCTATCTTTTGTCATGAAACAAGAAGGATCATTATTTATAAAACCCAGGAAAATTTATTTTGACAGGTAACTTTAGCCAAATGCAATGGACAAGTGCATGTGATGTCAAACATTGCTGCTTTCAATAGATTGCAGTACTAAACCTCAATCTGTGTTGAACCGTCAAATAAATAGTTTATTTTCAGTTGGAAATTCAGTTAATAAGTCTATTGTACTTGTAAATTCAAGTGTTTCCCTTCTCTAAAACTTTACAAATATTCTGTACACACTTAACACTACAAAGCTGCTGATTTCATATTTTTTTTCAAAGAGAAAAAAGTAGGAATTGGACAGAATTAGAAACTCATTCTAAACCTGATCCACTACAGTTCTGTTTCTTAAAGGAAAAAGACGTCGTTCAGATATAACTGTGAAAATCTTTGCATTGCAGAACCTATCAAAATAGGAAAGAAGAAATTCATGCATAATTTATCATAAAGTGCTGAGTAAAATCTTGAAATAGACGTAATAGCATACATTTGTATATGTTTGAACTTATACAAATAATAATTCATGATCTCATGTACCTTTAACTTTGGAAATGTTCTATATGTCAAACCTACCTTCACAATGTCCAACAACTGTTAGTTTTATGTAGACAACAAGAGCAACGATTAGAGTCACGCAGCACGCCAGCAGCACACTAAGTACAAGAACAGATGGACTGAGATGTGAATCTGAGGGAACAAAAAAGTCAAAGAAGAGACTTTTAGTTGTGTATGTATTAGCAATAATTACAGTGAGTTACCGCAAACACTGAGATCAAAAGGTTCATGTTTAATGTTCAGTAATTAAGTAAGTTGAGTAAGCTAAGCTGGATATAAATACACCATATTGTTTAAATGTGAAATTATGAATTGAATAAAAAATTTACATTTTGTATTTGTCCAAGGGATTAGTTTTTTTTTGTTTTAAACCAAACTAAGCTATTCTAATTTGGCCCAGCAGAAACACGGTTGAGGAAAAACAACTTCAACTGTTGATAACACGAAAATGTTAACTCTGTATTTCAAATAAAATTTGCATTTTCATAACAAACGTTTAGCTGTTTATTGACTGACCATAAATAATTTGTGCATAACATATGTGTTATGTAGTTATTACTGCGCTTATCACTATGAAAACAGTACTTTTTGAAAAATAGAATTTATTGGACTTACTCATCTGTACTTTAGTTCCTTCTCCAAACAGGATCTTCCCACATGTGAGCACAGCGCAGTAATATATTCCAGTATCTGAAGACGTCTGTATAGTTTTTGACAGCTGGTAGTCACAGCTCCTTTGCTGAGCATCACAGCTGCTTTTGTTGGTGTAAATAAAGCTTGAATGTGAGGCTCCGAATCCGACTCTGAACCAGTACACATTGTTTTTAGCTGGACATTGACCAGCGTTTACAGAAGTGTTGGACAGAAGAGAACAGTTTAGATTAACTGTGTCCCCATCCTTTACTGATGTTGTTTCTGGAGTTTGTCTGACATGAGTCAGTGTTCGACTGTTATGATCTTGTGTGCAGGGAAAATAAACAGATTGTTAATAAAGACTATTATGTGAAAATCTTGCCTGTTCTAAAATGATCTCTTTGAATAACAACAGAACTTACCGTTTACGGCCAAGTATACCTCTGAAGCAAAACGCTGAAAATAAGCAGTCCCACCTTGACAGAAATACGTTGCTTCATCATCTTTACTGATATTCCTGATAATCAGAGAGCAGTGAGAATCCTCCGCTGTTAAATTAAAGCGACTGTTGTTAAATTGTTCAGTGAGTTTTTGTTCAGTCAAGCTTCCTGAAGAAACTCTCTGTAGCATATGTCCAAGCGGCTGCTTGTACCAGTAGAAGAATTTGCGCTCCGTCTTTGAAAGTGGACAATGCAGAGTAACATTTCCACCAACTTCAACCAGTTTCAAAGGGATCTGATGAGGAATCTCATTAGTTTGACTCAGGGCTGAAAAAAGAATGAAGATGATTAAAAATGTTAAACAAAGCCCACTGCATAACTTTACAATGCTTTCCTGTATTGAAAAGGAAACTCCTCCACAATTGTAATCTAATAAATGAATACTGAATAAAAGTGGTACTTACAAGACAGACCGATAAAAAACAGAAGAGATAGTATTTTGGTCATTGTGATAAACAAACAAACAAACAAACATACAAAACGAAACACACCAGTCTAACACAACTGATTCCTTCCTCACTAAATGAAGTTTTAGCCTCATGATCTTGACTGTGTTCAAAGGGCAAATAGTTCTGATTGGCTAAAAAGGTAGAAGTGCACTCCCTTCAAGAAAAAGCCAATCTGTGATTGAATAAAGTAAATAGAGATGAAATAATTTTCAGATAATATGAACATCTTAAGAATGGTTTTATTTTTGATAGAAAATAAAAGATATATATAGGCACTACCCAAATTTTCATAAATAATTATTTTAAATATATATAGAAGTTTACACTAAAAATAAACCTCTTAGCACATATAAGTAATGGTGGTGGCTGGTTTGGTATTGATTTTTAAAGCTTAAAAGGAGGATGTGACTCACATCTAAAAAGGGTCAAAAATGTTCATTCTTTTCTAAGGCAGTTTACTTCTAATACAGCTAATCTTTTGTTCCAGTTGTTGCCTTCATGACATCTGCAGAAATGTTGCTCACAGTTGGTAAAATGAACAAAACTGGTGGCCATTTTGTGAAAAACAAACTTCATACCTTTAAGATGACTAACCCTGCGATCGGACCATGATGAGACTCAACTTTTCATAAGCAGAGCTTATTGTTTTCCAACTGCTGCATTAATATACAGTATTCCATCACAACATTCTGATATTGGTTGGTACTATGTTAAATCTTGTTTACATGATATTAGACAAACCAGAACACAAATCAAGGCAAAAATGACACATGAGGTTCCTCAAGGCTCCATTTTGTGATGCTCTCATTCAGTTTTTTTGTGATCCCACTATTTTAGAACATACAGTATCACATCATCTAACAGATATACTGATGATCAATAATGTTTTTCAACTTAGCACATACATGATTCATTTGCAATGTGGACACAGAATGGAATGGATCTGCAGAAACTCTGTGAGACTGCAGCAGGGGCTCAAACCAGAACTTTTTGCTCACTCAGGACAGTTGGTACAGAGTAATTGGTGCTTTCAAAAGTCTTAATTAACAGAGTAAAGTCACTAGTCTCTTTTTTGAAAATAAAAAAGTCATTAATAGGGACTGAAAAGTTGATAAATATTGCAAAAAACTAGATTACTTGGCAACAGTACTTTCCCTCATCCTGAACACACCTCCACTCCCCACACTTGTCCAAAACTGTCTCTCCACTTTGGTGAAATTTTTCAAAATCAGGGCTGGAGTTGTGTTGTTACATTGAATTTAGTTTCACTTTAATCATATAAAAGATAGCATTTCTAGTAAAATAAACTTACCATATTAAGCAGAGCTTTAAAACAAACGTCTGCATCCTTTATTAGTTCCACCCTCTGGAGAGGAGTAGATGTTGTTCAAATGTAAATAAATGAAGGTGCTAATTCAGTCAGTTTTACCTTTGCAGTGTAGATTAGTGATGGTATGGCTTTGAGAGAAACAGGATAACATAATTTAATCTCCAGCTAAACCAAGATGATCTACAATACAGTATCATGGCATTGTAGTAGGTATCTGTGTTCATTGGACATTGCGATTTTTTTCTACTATGTGTTTTCTTTTATGTGTGTTTTGTGTGTGTGTAATTTTCAAGGTGCTAGAAAATGTTTGGAAGACACAAATAGTAACTTGAATGTCACAAAAGGAAAATAAAAACTGCGTTCGTCAGAGACTCTCTTATTTAATGTTGGATATCAAAGGCTGTTACAGAATAATAGTAATCATAATGATAAATTTTATTTAAAGCATCTTCCAAAACACTAAAGGACATTGTGGCAACAAGATACAAACAACACGACAATAAACCAAACAACCATGAGAAAATTACATAAATCAAATATTACAGAAAATGGTTTGAGGAGCAATGTATTTTCTTTGACTAATTTAATAATAATAATTATAGAAATACATCTAACCTGTATATTCATTTTACAACACTCAGGACAGGTACAGTTAGAAATTGTTTGACCAATAGGGGGCGCCCAGCCTATGTTCAACACATTGAATTTAAAGCACAAGATGATCCAGTAGTCGTAAAGTGCAGCAGAAGGAAAACAAGGCGGTTGTTCCAGGGTACATTTTCATTTATGCACCATGGCACTAAACTCTACTATCTTACTCCTAATCTACACAATTAACAAGGTCTTAATAATATGTGACAGGATTTGTAAAACTAGCTAATTTGACATTTTCTTTGCTTTTATGTAGTAACAAATATTAGGTTGAACTTGTTGCAGAAATATTTGTCAATTTCATGTCAATTAGGAATCACAACCTGTTCTGGTGTGAATGGTTGTACACACTTTGTAGTTTTAAAATGCTTAATTATATGTATACCATGTTTGAACCACTGTTCATATTGTGAATGAAGAAACTGACAAGCTAGAACTGCTACTACAAAAAATTTACCTAATACGTACCAAATACATACATGTTTTCAACCATTGCAACATAAAAGTAGCATGAACAAAAATTTAACTACAGGGTTTAAACAGCATGTATAATATATAAATATTAAAAAAACGTCAGATAAATGCGTGTTCAACTGTATTTGCTTGTTAAAAACAATGAAATAATTCAGAAAAAATAACCACAGATAATTCTATGAACATTTATACATTATTAGATCCAATTATAGAAAGGAAGATAATATAATGTAGAGTGAGTCTCATATCTAAAAACATCTTGCAAAATTTAGAGCACAAAGTTCCTGTTTTCTTTTTAACAAAGCTGAACACAAAGAAAGTTTACAGGAAATGTTTTGAGTATTTTCTACATGTAGGACAGATATTCTTTTCTCAAAAATTCCAGTCAGTACTTGTTGATAGACGATAATGACCCCATTTCTTCTTGCAGTGTGAAAAACTCAGTCAGCAGATTCCTATTTGGATCCTTAAAACAATTGTTTCAAGAAATATCAGAAATGGAGACCAAATAATATGGAATATATTTTATATGGCTAAATGTGAGTTTTCAAAATATGGAAAAAAAGAATAGCAAATTTGTGTAAGCAAATGAATACACTTGTGAACATGCTTATGTTACTGATGTGCCATGTTAGCTGATGAAATCAGTAAGACATAAAAGTAGAAATATTCTAAATTGATGTAAGCTCAAATGTTTCTTTCTTTTTTCTTTTTGCTAATTCTCAAAGAAGACGTAAATACGAGAATTCAGAATTCTCAAACAATTCAGCAGATGTTTTGTGATATTCTACCAGCATAAATTAAAGGTTTTGTAATAAACTGAAACAGATTACAAATAACAGAATATTCTTACCTTTAATCTCTGGAGAATACAAGAATTGAAATCACAATCACACAAATACCCAACATCACACCCAAGGCAATGAGAACAGGTTCCAAAGGTTTACCTTGCAAAAGAGAAATTAACAAATTAATACATTTCAGATGTTATTTGTCAAGCTTCAGTTCAATTATTAAATGTGTTTCTGACAAGCAATTTTACTTGCATAAGGAATTGTTAATAAAAACATATTTGATCAATTATACAGATTTTATTACTAAGATTATGCTAATTATTAATCAATAAAAACCTAAAAATAAAATGGTGTGTGATTATACTTTTTCTTCTCATACTGCACATCACAGAATTCAAAGTGATGAAGAAATTTTGTATTAAAAAAAGCACATTTTTTTCAAAAGTCAAAACAATTAACCAATTTTAATATTAGTTTATCTTAGTTGAACATTTGATCATAGTCTTCAGCAAGATCTTATATATAGAACAGAATGAAACTGTAAGAAAACAACCCAGTTAGTGCTTCAAAGTGCATCTAATTTAATATACATACTTGTATCTACTTTGGTTCCTTCTCCAAACAGGATCTTTCCACATGTGACCACAGCGCAGTAATATATTCCAGTATCTGAGGACGTCTGTATAGTTTTCGATAGCTGGAAGACACGGCTACTATTACTATTCCTGTTCTTCTGAGTGTAAATAAAGCTCAGATGGGATTCTCCAAATCCAGCTCTGAACCAGTACACCTTGTAATCAGAAAGATTTTGATTGGTGTTTTCTCTACTGCTGGAGAGAAGAGAACAGTTGAGATTAGCTGTGTCTCCCTCCTGGACTGATGTTGTTTCTGGAGATTGTCTGACATGAGTCAGTGTTCGACTTTTACAATCTAGAGTGCAATAAAAATAAACAAACTGTTAGACGATTACATGGAAATCTTGTCTGACATAAAATGATCTGTTTGACGTAAAATAACAGAGCTTACCGTTTACAGCCAAGTAAATTCCTGTAGTAAAACTCTGAGAATCAGCAGTCCCACTTTGACAGAAATATGTTGCTTCATCCTCTTTAATTATATCCTTGATAGTAAGATAGTATTGAGAATCTCCTGGTGTAAATTCAAAGCGATTGTTGTTAAATTGTTCACTGGGTTTCTCTTCGCCTAAAGCTAATGAAACAATTATCTGGAGCATGTGTCCAAGTGGCAGCTTGTACCAGTAGAAAAAGTCGCCTTCATTGTTTGAACGTGGACAATGAAGAGTAACATTCCCACCAACTTCAACCTCTTTCAAAGGGATCTGATGAGGAACCTCATTAGTTTCAGTCAGATCTTAAAACAGAGGAAAATTTTAAATTAGTCATGAGACAATTTACAGAGAAACTCTCATTTATTAAACTATGCTATGTAAGGCTGAATACTTACATGCTACAGTCAGAAGAATCAAAGCAGACAGTTTTCTAAACATTGTGGCAAAATGCATTTTGCAGAACCGACACCTTGCCACTCAAATGAAGGTTTACTCACAATATCTTCAAAGTCTATAGAGTGAAAATTGTTGTGATTGGCTGAAATGTGCAGAGTACACTCCCTCTAACGTCCCTCTAATACAATGTCTACATTTGTAACAGCCTCCATAGGTTGCTCAAACATCCCTTAATGATCAGCTTTACATTGCTCTTTATTCAAATATCAATTGAATATAGTGGCTGATAATCTTTTTAAGTGCAGATTTAATTTTTTAATTTTGACAGTTTCTCAACACAATGTGGTTTTCTGTCTAAATAAAACTGAAAGATGAATTGATTAAATTGTAAAGTGATAACATGTAGTATTTAGATTATTTGATACTGAAAAGAAGATTCATTTATCCCTACATTGAACACTAAAACTCAACCTAGTAAATTCTTCAGATATAAAGTTTAACCAAAGATTAAAGAGGTTCAGTTAAAGATTCATCATGGGATTGTTGGGTTCAGATTTGAGAGAACCTGAAAACTTCTATTCTGTTTGATTTGTTGAGAGGAATGGGGTTGAGCAGATAGTGAAAAGGGAAAAGGTTTGCTTGGCTAGGAGCTTCTCAGTTTGTATTTTTGTTTCGTGTTTGCAGGGTTCTTCCAAATACACAGCTCCAGGAAGGGTTTGGCCACAGAGTTGGGCAACAAGAGCAAAGGAAATGGACCACTGTGTTCATCTAAAAAAATACGAGTGAACATGGAGAAATCCTGAGGATCGGTCACTGGGTAGTATCATGTAGTATAATTAGAGAAAAACTCAAATATCACAAAGAGGTCTAATTTCACATGGAGACCCTCCTGGGGTGGTTGGTTGGTTGAGTTGGTGATGGATGGAATGGATGGAGATGGGATGGATGGATGGATGAAAGGTTGTTGCAGGTTGCCTGGGAAATACTTTATTGTTTATTTGAAACATGTAATGTTTTCACAGTGCACTACTGAACAATGGGAAATCTTTTTGTCAAAATTTTTATACACAGTTGTTTTTATACCATCATCCATTACTATGAGAAAAAGTTTACAGAAAGGATGGTTTACAACATTTTAGTAGTAAAATCTGCAGAGCTGCAAAACAGCAAATGCATAATATTAATTTGTTGTCAGTCATGTAAGCATGTTGTGTCCAAGCTCTACACACACAGGTCCTGCTCTAAGATGTTTCCCGCAGTGTGGTATGACTTCCTCTCACAGCTGATACACACACTCTGGTGGTGATTCTGTTCTTTTCTTCATGCCTTTTGTCTTCCTTGAGGAGAAATTAAGAGCTACATAATTGGCTTCATCTTCACGAGCAGCCTGCAAATAATAATTATTTCGCATTACTTCTTTATAATAATGCACATTATTAATGTCATGTTCCGAGCTTCACCAATTTCTACCCCCATTTTGAGTAGTGCCATTTTGCCCCATCCTACTTCCACTTGTTACTTCACACAAACCATTTCATAAGTATAGTCAAACCACAGAGTGACGTTTCTTTCTTTTTTTTTTTGTTGGTGTGGTTAGGTATTTTGTTGAATTATAGCGATCGTGTATCAGTCGGACATGTTCTGTAATTTAATTGTAACATAACCTGAAATATGCAATTTTTCTGATTTATTTTGGTTCTGATCCTTGTTTGTGCCAGATGATCTGAAATACCATGATCCATTTCTATGAGAAAAAGTCCATAATGTCTAGATCTCAGTGAATGACCCAGATGTTGTATTGAACTAATAATGAACATTCTTTAGTAGCACAGCATGGATGCATTGTATAAATCACTGGTTCTTGATCAATACAAATCCCAAGGTAGGAAACACTGTTTTGTACCCAAAAACATCAGGTAAGAAACAACCGAAACTATAAAACCACAAAATGGTAAAGGTGTGCATAACCAATCCCCTGTAGTATACCCAAAGTTTTTTATAACACTGTCACACTTGTGCCACGATGAGTATACACTCATTGTGGTATATAGACTAATTTTACAACTTAATACCATTAGGAAGAAAATGTAAAATATTTAAAAATAACTGTAAATTTGATATATCACATGTCAAAGACAGGAAAGCCTGAACAGTCCTGAAAAATTACAAGAAATGCATTCTTCTTTAAATTCTGTGGCAATCAGACTTACTGTGTCACTTGGTTGGTTTCCCAATGTCTTCTGTCTTCCAGACGGGCCTGTAACAGAAATAAAGCTGTCAGAATGAACTAAGACTAAAACTAAGATTCCCTAAATAGCACAAAATCAGCCTTTCATCAGAATTTATTGCAAAAGTAGTGTTCTATGAATGTACAAGTGAATGGTATTTTTTTCTTTCTTTCTTTTTGGGTTTGTACAATTTTATCTGTAGCAAATCACTCTCAGTTTTGCAAATTATATTAATCTGATTATAAAAACAGACATATGTACATGCATGCAGCACACATTTACACACACACACACACACACACACACACACACACACACACACACACACACACACACACACACACACACACACACACACACACACACACACACTACACACCTATGAAACAGGAAGGTTCATAATTAAAAATCTAGCAAAACACAATATATGTGCACACACTGTCACACATTGCTGCCCTCAACAGTAGACTCCAGTACTAAACCTACATGTTCTACCACAAGGAAAATAGGTTGCAAATTCAGTTGCAACGACTATCAGATCTCTAAATATAAATATTTCCCTTCTCTAAAGCTTCACAATATTCTAAACCTACTTAACACTAATGCAGCTGTTGATTTTCTGATCATAGTTTTATCATAGAGAGATTCAGGTCAGGTTAAATCATATCCACTACAGCTACCCTTTTTTTAGGAAAAGATTTTCATCTTTAACTCTCAAATAGAAAATGTAAATTGTATCAAAATGATTGCACAAGTTATAAAATAGGAGAGAAGAATTAATACAGTCATGCTGAATAGACACTTGAAATAGTTCTAGTAGTATATGCATTTGAATATGCTTGAATTTAAACAAACCTTTAATCCCTGATAGAAATAACTCAAAATCTCATGTACCTTTGTTTTTGGAAGAGTTCTGTATTTGACAAGCCTACCTTCAAAATGTCCAAAAACCTTTTGTTTTATGTAGACAATAAGCGAAATAATTAGCATCACACAGCACGCCAACAGCACACTAAGTACAAGAACAGCTGGATTGAATTGTGAACCTGACGGAGCAAAAAGACAAAAAAAGACTTTTAGTAGTTTATGTATTAGTGATAATTACACTGAGTTATTTCAAACACTCTGAGATCAAATGCTTCAAAATTAATGTTCAGTTAACTAAGTGAAGCAAATTAAGTTAAACAACGACTTAATTAGACAGCGAGGCGTGCAAGGTTTCATAATTGCACACCTTATGAACCTTGATGTTTACTCTTTACATAAGAGTAAAAAATGGGAATTGTTTGTCTTGAGCATTTTGTTTTTACTTTAAACCCAAAATTCTAATATGATTGAGAAGTCCTTTTACAATAGGCAGGGATGCGAGAAAAAGCTTGTTTTTGGAAACAAATTTTGTGAGACGTTTAGCAAGAAGTTGTCTGCATCAGATAATCTAAATAATCAACTTTTCCTTTTCAGATGAACTGTCTGTATTTTAAAATGTTACCTGCTGTATTATCTTTCAAAAAAATTAGGTATTTCTAAATCATACTCAATTTTGAACTGTTTATTAATTAACCATTAATAATTTGAGCATTTAGCAGTTAAGATACATTTTTGAATGTTACCTCAAAATGCGTTTGATTTATTATACATACTCATCTCTACTGTAGTTCCTTCTCCAAACAGGATCTTTCCACATGTGACCACAGCGCAGTAATATATTCCAGTATCTGAGGACGTCTGTATAGTTTTCGATAGCTGGAAGACACGACTACTATTACTATTCCTGTTCTTCTGAGTGTAAATAAAGCTCAGATGGGATTCTCCAAATCCAGCTCTGAACCAGTACACTTTGTAATCAGAAAGATTTTGATTGGTGTTTTCTCTACTGCTGGAGAGAAGAGAACAGTGGAGATTAAGTGTGTCCCCCTTCTGGACTGATGTTGATTCTGGAGTTTGTCTGACATGAGTCAGCGTTGGACTTTTACAATCTAGAGTGCAATAAAAATAAACAAACTGTTAGACGATTACATGGAAATCTTGTCTGGCCTAAGATTAGATGTATATTGTAACATAACAGAGCTTACCGTTTACAGCCAAATAGATTCCTGTTGTAAAACTCTGAGAATAAGCAGTCCCACTTTGACAGAAATATGTTGCTTCATCCTCTTTAATTATATCCTTGATAGTAAGAGAGTATTGAGAATCTCCTGGTGTAAATTCAAAGCGATTGTTGTTAAATTGTTCACTGGGTTTCTCTTCGCCTAAAGCTAATGAAACAATTATCTGGAGCATGTGTCCAAGCGGCAGCTTGTACCAGTAGAAAAAGTCCCTTCATTGTTTGAACGTGGACAATGAAGAGTAACATTCCACCAACTTCAACCTCTTTCAAAGGATCTGATGAGGAACCTCATTAGTTTGAGTCAGAGCTAAAAAGAGAGAGCGAGAGAACAAGATAATTTAAACTGTTAAATGAATCAAATCACATAACTTTCCAATGCTTAACTCAAATGGACAAATACATTCCTCTTTATATTTTCTATCAAGTATGAACATACTGAATAAAAGTGGTACTTACAAGCTATAGTGAGAACACCAGAAGCAGACAGACCTTTTTGGTCATTGTGGCACCCAAAAATGAACAAAAAACTCTAGTCTAACACTGACGATTCCTTCCTCTGTAAATGAAGTTTTAGTCTCAGGTCTACAATGTGTTCAAGGGGCAAATTGTTCTGATTGGCTGAAAGGTTAGAAGTGCACTCCCTCGGAAAATAAGCCAATCCATGACTGAATTTAGTAAAACTGAGGTTAAAACACTTTAAAAAAAAACCCCATAAACATCCTAAGGAATTTGTAAATTTTGAAAGAAAAATAAAAACAAATTTAAGGCTACTACCCAAATTTCTATCAAAATTATTTTTAATAGATTTATATCAGTAGATTACATTTACTCATACATTTACTTGTTAATAATTTTTGCCATAATTTACCTCAAATATTTTCAGAACAAAGCAAAAATGTATATGTTATTTTTTATATGAACACAACTTGTGGACCTCTAAATAAATTTTATGTTCATATGCAATGGCTTTCTTGCTGTTGGTTTTAAAAATGAAGCTTAAAAAGAGAAAGAAACTCATATCCAACAAGGTTACAAAAGTAATTTTTAGAACTAATCCCTGATATTTTTTTTATTCAGTTCACTCAGTACATCTACTCTCTTGTCCCATTAAAGTAGTTGCCTACATAGAATCTGGAAATTGTTCACAGCTGGTCACATCAACAAAACTGGTGGCCATTTCACAAAAAAAGACATGACACCTATAAGATGATTAACCCTGCCGACAAACCAGGATGAGAATTAACTCCTTCTAATAAGACTGGAGGTTATGATTCTCAAAAGCTGCTTTAATGTTCAGTAATTGATTACGACATGTTGGCAAATATTGGAGAAGATAGTTACAGTATATTGGTCTGTATTGTGTTAAAACTGGTTCAGGTTGTATTAGACAAACCAGAACACAAATGAGGGAGCTTTTATTTAGCATTTATTTGATCCTACAAATTCAGGACAAAAGGTGCCACTGACGATTCAGGAAATAAAGGCGAGCCAAAAGACGAATGGTGGCATGGCATTCTGCTGTTTTATTTCTGGCTTTTCAGGCGCGATCAGGAAATAAATGGGTGACACCAGGTGAGATACACAAGAATCTCTCACCGTCAAGTCATGTCATCAAGACATGACTCAAACCTAAATACTGCAGGAAACAGATGAGGGAAATAATTGATCAGAAGACAGAGGTGAAAAACATGAGCTGCATTAACAGAGAACCAATGACCTAAATACATATAAACAATAAATAAAACCTGACATCTGATAGAAAACTAAATCTATGAAACCTAAGAAACTCCACCAAACATCCCAAAACCCAGACATCGTGAAAACTATATCATGTCCCACAATAGCCTGCTGACATGTCTGTGCAACTGCTTGACCACAGTCCACAGCTATATATATATATACATATAGAGTATATATATATATATATATATATATATATATATATATATATATATATATATATATATATATATATATATATATATATATAATAGCTGTATAAGCTGTATAAGTACCACAACATAGCACTTAGTTGCGCTTAATACACACGTGATGTTTGTAGTGGGCAACATAAGCAAAATAACTACTTCATATGTGGGGAAATATTACTAAAACTAACTCATTTAATAAATTTTTCTTACTTTTATTGGGTTACTAGTAGTGTTGAAAATATCAGCTGTTTTCAGAGAGCTGTCTGCCTTTTCATGGCTGAAAAGCAGTTCTTAATTTAATATCAATTTTATATAGCCTCACATTTTAGCTTAACTTGCCAAATATGAATATTTAGTGTGCTAAATCTTTTTGCCCTCAGTGATTTTTTTAGAAGACGTTTTCTTGCCTGATTGTGTTTGTTCTGTTACAAAAGCAGACATTCTTACTTTTGTGAAATACGCTGCTTCCTTTAAGGAAGTCAGTCTTATTCATGGTTGCTTTGCACTTTCCTGCTCACTGCCGTCTACAGATGAATTCTCCGCTTGACTGTCATGTTACCAATCAAAACAGAGTCCTGTCATTACTCACTCAGAGTGAGAACTGTGAAAAGAAAAAAGAAGAAGTAGGGAACCAGTTCTTCTGATTCGCTTGACCATGTGCCATCAATAGTTACTAGTAACAAATATTTGGCGTGAACGGGTTGCAGAGATATTTATCAATTCCATGTCAACTGGAAGTAGAACCTGTTTTTGCATGACATGCATCCCACATTTTATAGTTTTGTTGATTAATTATATATACTACTTAGCGGGTTTGAACCGTTGTCCATGCTGTGAATTATGAAGCTGGCAATTTGGAAATGGTACTTCTAGAAATGTAATTTGTACTCATTTTAAATAATTAGTCTCTGTTTTGCTACAATATTTTTGATACATATTCAAAAGACTTGGCGTACATGCCAGTTCAACCACATTGGCCTGTTAAAAATAATTGGATTGTTCAGATTAAAATTAAATAAATAAAAACACAAAGAGGAACTATCAGCCTATTAAATTTAATGCTCTACATGGTCACCAAAGCACAAAACCAAAAAAATAGATATCTGGCAACATTTCAGCAAACAGTTTATTGTCCTTTTAAAAAGCAACATTAGCAACGAACACAAACAAAGCTTACAAGAAACATGTTTTAGGTATTTTATACATGAACAAATACTACAAACAATATTTTCTTCCTCATTATTCCAGTCCATAGTTGTTGATAGATGATCGTTTTCCTTTTCATTCTTCTGTCTGTGTAGAGAAACTCAGGCGCAAATTCATATTTGCATCCTTAAAACAATTGTTCAAAGAGATTTCAGAACTTTGTGTAAGCAAATGTATACATATTTGTACATGCTTGTGTTACTACAGGGTGATTTATTCAGTAAAATTAGTAAGACGATGTGAAAGTAGAAATGTTGATGAACATCCAGTTTTATAATTTACAAAAAAAGTTTTGACTAATAGTTAAATATGAACCAAAGCAGAAATAAAAGGTTTTTCAATAAACAATAGGAATATCAATCCATCTTCTTTACACACGTGTCCCTTGGTGGGGTCGGGAGGGTTGCTGATGCCTGTCTGCAGCTAGCGTTCTGGGCGAGAGGCAGGATCACCCTGGACAGGTTGTCAGTCTGTCGCAGAGCAACACAGAGACACACAGGACAAACAACCATACACACACACACACACACACACACACACACACACACACACACACACACACACACACACTCAGACCTAGGGAGAATTTAGACAGACCAATTAAGCTGACAGTCATGTTTTTGGACTGTGGGAGGAAACCGGAGTACCTGGAGAAAACCCACGCGGGCACAGGGAGAACATGCAAACTCCATGCAGAAAGACCGGGCTGGGAATCGAACCCAGAACCTTCTTGCCACAAGGCAACAGCTCTACAGCTCTACTAACTGTGTCACTGTGCAGCCACAATAAGAATATATATATATACTGTATATATATATATATATATATATATATATATATATATATATATATATATATATTCTTATTTTATATACACAGTCCAGTCACATTAATGTGACCACCACGTACTTTCCACTTCAGAGTTAAATAACCAATCACAGAAGGCAGGTGGCAGCACAGTGCAGTTGAGCGTATATAAAGGGTGTGTGTGGGCTTCGGAAAACATTTCAATCGTTGGCGTAATGCAGAAACGAAGCGATTTATCCGACGTCCAAAAGGGCATGATCATTGGCTTTCGGGCCAAGGGTGGAAGCATTTCCGAAACGGCTGAGTTTGTGAACTGTTCGCGTGCCGCCGTGGTAAAAGTGTACCGTGCATGGCAAAATGGGACTGTCCAAAATCAACGACGTGGCAAATGTGGTGCACCACGGGCCATAGATGACAGAGGCGAACGACGGTTGCGGAGATGCGTTCGGGCAGATAGACGGGCTACCGTTGAGCAACTGACCACTAAAATGAACCAAGGGGCTACCACAAGTGTCTCCCAAACCACTATTCAGCGAACATTGCTGCGTCTGGGCCTCCGAAGCAGACGCCTGGTTCGTGCACCTATGCTGACTGGTGTTCATCGACGACGAAGGCTAGAATTTGCACGCCAGTACAGCAGCTGGACGTCCACTGAGTGGCGACAGGTAGCGTTTTCAGATGAATCGCGTTTTATGCTCCATCGGACAGATGGACATTGGCGTATAAGGCGTGAAACCTCTGAAAGGAACCACCCTGCAACCATTGCAGGAACGGTCCAAGCTGGAGGCGGGAGCATTATGGTCTGGGGAATGTTTTCCTGGCATTCTCTGGCTTCACTGATTATTGTGGAAGGCACGATGGATCAATACAAGTACGCATCTGTCCTTGCGGACCATGTCCACCCCTACATGCGCATTGTTTTTCCTCAGGATGATGGCATCTTCCAGCAGGACAATGCGAGGTGCCATACAGCTGCCAGTGTACGTGCGTGGTTCGAAGAGCACCAGGATGAGTTTACCGTCCTCCCCTGGCCAGCAAACTCACCTGACTTAAACCCAATCGAGCATCTGTGGGACCATCTCGATCGAGTTGTTCGCGCCATGGATCCTCAACCGCGTAATCTAGCGCAGCTGGCCACGGCATTAGAGTCGGCATGGCTCAACATCCCAGAGAAGACCTTCAGGGACCTAAGTGACTCTCTTCCTGCACGTCTCGTAGCAGTTCGCTCTGCGAAAGGTGGTTATTCTGGCTTTTGACAGATGGTCACATTAATGTGACTGGACTGTGTATATATATATGTATATATATATATATATATATATATATATATATATATATATATATATATATATATATATATATATACTGTATATATATATATATATATATATATATATATTAGGGATGTGCCGATCAGGTTTTTTTCTCCCGATACCGATACCGATCACCCCTGAGGGCCGATCCCCGATTCCGATCCCCGATACCGATCACATAATTATTATTTATTTATTTTTTATCATAAACACTACTGTTACATTATGTAGAAAAAGGAACCATGAATTCACCTTAATTTAGACAAAAACTTGTTTTTAATAACTTTTTGAAGAAGAAAACTAAACAAAACAGGCATTGTGCAAATTGAACTGCTATCAATAATACTATCTTTAACAGACTGATAACATATGAGGCTCTGAAGAGGCTAAATAATGCAAAGAGCCAAAATAAAACCTCTCAACATTGCCAAAAAATTCAAGTATAAAATTTAACATTCAAAGGCAAATGCAGGATCCATTACAATAAACAATCCAGAGATACTGAATGAAAACTTCCTGTTAGCATAGCGGCTAGCTGGTTACTGCTAGTTCTGATTGGCTGTTTCTGACTGAGCGGAGTAACAGGGAGGAGATCGATTATTTTTTTAGAGATTATCTGTCTCATGTTAGGACAGCGAAAGTTTTAATACATATGTAAATGTATTTTTTTAAGTTTAAAGCTGCAGCTTTAAACAGGTTCGGTGTGAGTCTCTACCAGGTGGAGCAGAAGCGGCTCTGTGTCAAATATTACTAAATATTAAATATTACTAAATATTAAATATTACTACCTGTAGCGGAGCAGCGGTTCAACAGCAGAACCAGCGTCTGACATCGCAGCTCCAAGACTTAAATCATTTCACAGGTTATTAGTTTATCTTTCTGACCGTCATGCTAATCCTGGTAAGTGTTTGTAGCTGCGCTGCTTTACCTGCTGTCTGATCCTGCATGTCTTTTTACTGCACTGAGCCTCGATGTAGCCAAACTCCGTTATTGTTTTTATGTCTATTAGCTTCGTGGTGTTGATGCATTTTGACCTGCTTCTATTTTCCGCCGCAACACGCAAACTTCCTCATTCACTCAGTGCGTTATAGTTACACATCGCTTAGCATTTGTTGCTGCGCGTTTGCGCAGTGAAGGAAAGACGAGACCAGCTGGACAGACAGGCTGAGAAATGAGATGCAGGTGATCAGGTATCGGTAACAGAGCCAATGATCGCCGATCCCGATCATCACCGATTTAACGAAAATCGGCCGATTATGATCGGTGACTGATCAATCGGCACACCTCTAATATATAATAATTCCCTTCTCACCCTCTGTGGGTGGTCTCTCTATCTCTTTCATCCTCTGAGCTCGGGTCCCCTACCAGAGGCCTGGGAGCTTCAGGTTCTCCTCCAGTATCTTGGCTGTGCCTAGTACTGCACATTTCTGGACTGAGATGTCTGATGTTGTTCCTGGGATCTGTTCTAGCCACTGCTCCAGTTTGGGTGTTTCTGCCCCGAGGGCCCCGATGACCACAGGCACCACTGTGGTCTTCACCTTCCAGTTCTTTTCCAGTTCCTCCCTGAGGCCCTGGTATTTCTCCAGTTTCTCATGCTCGTTTTTCTTGATGTTGTAGTCACTTGGTATAGCTACATCCACCACAACGGCTTTCCTCTGTTCTTTATCCACCACCACAATGTCCAGTTGGTTCGCCATCACCATCTTGTCTGTCTGGATCTGGAAGTCCCACAGGATCTTAGCTCGGTCATTCTCCACCACCTTTGGGGGTGTTTCCACTTCAATCTCGGGGCTTCCAGTCCATATTCTGCACAGATGTTCCTGTACACTATGTACACTATATATATATATATACAGTATATATATATATATATATATATATATATATATATATATATATATATAAACAAAAGAACAATCTTACCTTTAATCTCTGGAGAATATAAGAATAGCAATCACAATCACACAAAGACCCAACAGCACACTCAGGAAAATGAGGACAGGCTCCAAAGGTTTACCTTGCAGAAGAGAAATGAATGAATAAATAAATAAATAAATCATCCATCCATCTATATTTTCCATGCTTTTTTCCATGCTTATCCTGGTAGGGTCGTGAGGCGGCTTTGTTCTTACACTAAAAATGTATTGATTAAGGTTATGTTAATTATTAAAATAATCTAACGCAGTTCCTTTGTAATTACACTTTTCTTCCCAAGTGCAGTATATAAGTAAAGCTGCAATTTATTAGCATGAAGAAAGAAAAGTGTAGAGAGAGATGATTGTCTACTAATGACATGAGGCAGAATTTAAAAGGCAACATTTTGAACAAAAAAGAGACAAATTTTCAAAAGGAAAAATATCACAATTTCAGTATTAGTTTTGTTATCTTGCTTAGCACATTGAAAGCTGGGGCAGTTTTCAGTCTGACCCAAAGCATTGAACAGAGTGAAACTGTAAAAAATTTAGTTAGTGATTTAAAGTGCATAATTTATTATACATACTCGTCTGTACTGTAGTTCCTTCTCCAAACAGGATCTTCCCACATGTGAGCACAGCGCAGTAATATATTCCAGTATCTGAGGACGTCTGTATAGTTTTTGACAGCTGGTAGTCACAGGTCCTTTGCTGAGCATCACAGCTGCTTTTGTTGGTGTAAATAAAGCTTGAATGTGAGGCTCCGAATCCGACTCTGAACCAGTACACATTGTTTTTAGCTGGACATTGACCAGAGTTTACAGAAGTGTTGGACAGAAGAGAACAGTTTAGATTAACTGTGTCCCCATCCTTTACTGATGTTGTTTCTGGAGTTTGTCTGACATGAGTCAGTGTTCGACTGTTATGATCTTGTGTGCAGGGAAAATAAACAGGTTGTTAATAAAGACTATTATGTGAAAATCTTGTCTGTTCAAAAATGATCTCTTTGAATAACAACAGAACTTACCGTTTACGGCCAAGTATATCTCTGAAGCAAAACGCTGAAAATAAACAGTCCCACCTTGACAGAAATACGTTGCTTCATCATCTTTACTGATATTCTTGATAATCAGAGAGCAGTGAGAATCCTCCGCTGTTAAATTAAAGCGACTGTTGTTAAATTGTTCAGTGAGTTTTTGTTCAGTCAAGCTTCCTGAAGAAACTCTCTGCAGCATATGTCCAAGCGGCTGCTTGTACCAGTAGAAGAATTTGCGCTCCGTCTTTGAAAGTGGACAATGCAGAGTAACATTTCCACCAACTTCAACCAGTTTCAAAGGGATCTGATGAGGAATCTCTTTAGCCTGACTCAGAGCTAAAAATGAGATAAATGTTAAATATCAGCCATCATTACCTGCAAAGAGACACTATACTGTACATATAAACGGTTTCATTGCTTAAGCTATTTTGCATGAGGCTTTATACTTACATGCTGCAGTCCAAAGAATCAAAGCTGTCAGTTTTCTAATCATAGTGGGAAAATGCATTTGTACTGAAGAACTGACACCTTACTACCCAAATGAAGGTTTACTCACAATATATTCAAAGTCTATAAAGTTAAAATCGTCCTGATTGGCTGAAAAGTGGAGAGTGCACTCCCTCTAATACAACGCCTACATGTTGTTACAGCCTGCATGGGTTGGTGAAAGACGCCTTAATGCTCAGATGCTTCGTGTTATAATGTTCTTTATTCAATTATAAGTCTTTGGAGGGACTAGGGATGAAAAGTGGACTATTTGTCTATCTCTGGGGTATTATGTAATGCGCATTGTCCCTTTTGAAATACACAACCATAATAATTGTATAGTAGTAGCTGGTAATATTTTTATGTGCAGGTTTAGTTTAATTGTGACAATTTCTCAACACAGTGGCCTTCTGTCCAAAAAAACAAAATGATTCACTATATTGTAATACCTTGTATTATCTGGAGATTTTGATATAATAATAATAATAATAATAATAATAATAATAATAATAAAATGTGATTATTAATGTTTCAGTCTTGGACACAACTGACAGAATCAGATTTGTATCAATCCACCTTTGAGCAGAATTGATTTTCTAAAAAAAGAGGCATTTTGTGACCTTTTCCACAAATTATATTAATGTTTTTTGTTGAGAATGAAGAGTGAAAGTGGACCAGGTAAGGTTTTAAGTTTCATATAAAATTTAAATTGAGGTTTTAAACAAGAGGAAAATGTAGATCTTGAATTCCTAGGACTTCAGGTTCACTGAAATTCACCTGAGCACCTCAGACGAAACCCCAAACTCTCAGCATCACACATTCAGGCAGGTTTATTCAGAGTACCTGCCTTATTCTCAGGAAAGTCAATAGGGAATTGTTTTCCTCCTTATGCAAACAATTATGGAGATCCTGATTACATTTTCCAGCAGAACTTCAAACAAGGTCAAAAGTATCAAAAGATAGAATAATGACCATGGTATCATTGTGCTTCATCTAGTCATCATACTGGTACTGCTTTACAATAAGGCTCCCTTATAGATGGCTAATAAATAGCTTAATTCCTCTATAAAAGCTTTATTAATATTTAATAGCAGGTTATTCATTAAGGGTTAAGAAAAAAAACAAACTGCTTGGTTTCTTACCAAAACGTGAGCCACATCTGTTCACTTATATATCTAATCTAGAATTGTTATATTAAACAATCCAGACTAAGTTGATTTCTAAATCTAATTCTTTAGCATATAATATTGTACTCTATCACTGCATTATAAGTACCTACAACTATTAAAAGGAGCCTTATTTTAAATTGTAAAACATTGTACTCTTTATTTTGACTATTAAACATTAATAAATGTCAAAGGGAGCCTTGTTGTAAAGTTTATAACATGATTTCATTTCCTAATGGCTAATAAACATTTATAATACCAAAAAGGAAACTTATTGTAAAGTGTACTGCATGACAATTTATTTATGAATAATAAACATTTTTAAATGCCAACATGGAGCCTTACTGTAAAGTGTGAAACAAGCTATCATTTCTTAATGGTTGCTTAAACATTTAAAATGTTAGAAGGAGCCTTATTATGGTCCATAAAACATGTAACCATTTATTTATGGCCAATATTTGTAACAATTGAACTGAGCCTTGCTATAAGAATATATCACAATCAATTTTTTAGTATTTCAAAATTGTCACATTACCTAAAACCACACAAAGAACACCAAAATTATTCTAAAATTCACCTTTTTCTAAAATTAACAAAATTAAAGAAAAATTATACATTAAAAATCACTTTAACTGAAACTGTGGATCTGTGTCGCTTAATCAAATTAAATGCATCAATACAAAGCAAACCCTTCAAACACACACACACACACACACACACACACCTACACACACACACACACACACACACACAATTGACAGAAAAAAAAATCTCTTCTTCAGTTCAATATGTTTAAAACAGACTAATTTAAGAAAAAAAACAGGTTTTCAGACTGTTCTGTTGCTGTTGAACTTTGTATTGTGTTTTTTCACATATTCATTGTCTCGGACTGCAGCCTCACAAAGATAATAAAAGTCTAGGACTGTCTCTCCACTAAACCTGTTGGAGAGAAAATTCAGATAAACACAGGAAACCACAAAAACAAGCTTCCCTACTGATGAAGTGGAAACAACAGTGTTTTTGTCGATCCGATGCTTTCGTCATGATCTTCGTCTTTGGAAACGTTTCGAGGAAAGACTTGTGTCATTATATAATCTCACTTGGCATTTGGACTAAAATTGAAAATAAGACAAAGAAATTAATTAGAAAAGCAAAGGTTTATAGCACAGCATGTATCTTTTCCCTGCATATTGTTAATAGTTCATATATATTGCATTATGCTATAACAGTGTTTGCATGGAAGCAAATGCGTAGCTTTTTGAAACCAGGAAGTAAATTGCTTTAAGAGGTGAAGTGTGTTTCCATGGGTCAAACTTACTGACATTTTAAACAGAAACAGAAATATATGTGAAAACAAAAGTGACAAAATTATATTGCTGTTATTTTACATTTAGATACATAACTGGAGCAGGGTGTTCTAAGTTTTAATTGATTAAAAATGTCAAAATGAGCAACAAGATAAATCGTTTGCACTAAGAAAAATGCTTAAGTTTTAAAACAACTGATCTCTTGGACTCTTTGTTTGAAAAACTATAAACTATAAATTAATAAAACAAATAAAAACAGCTAAAACTGCACATTGCTTAAATTGCAAGTAGGAATTACCTTGCGTTCAGTTTCTTGAGAAAATTAGGCAAGCAATGACGATCACACAGAGACCCAACAACACAGCAAGTCCAATGACAAGAGGATCCCATTTTTCTTCTGACAAAAAAAAAACATATGTATAATTAGAAGCAAACTTTTGCATCTGTAACCTTTTCAAGTGTCTTTAGGTGACATTTGAGTTGTCAAGCAATGAAAATGTAGAAGTATTTTCTTCATTTTAACTGAACACTATTACTTAAGTTTACAAATTTTACCACCCACCTAATTCCACTGTAGTTCCTTCTCCAAACAGGATCTCTCCACATGCCACAACAGCACAGTGGTAAATCCCAGTATCTGACGGATTCTGTATAGTTTTGGATAGTTTGTAGCCGCAGCTCCTTCCTGCTTCTGTGTCACAGATGTTCCTAGCAGCAAACATGAGTCCTGGATCGGATTGTGAACCAGCTTTAAACCAGAACAGACTGTGCTCAGCCGCACATCGATCTGCTGCTTTATTTTTCTCTAGTAACGTGAGTGAACACTCCAAAGTTATTTCTGTGCCAAGCGGCACAGATGTGGTTTCTGAAATTTGTTTCACGTAGACAGACTTTTGGTTTTTGGGACCTGAGTGATTAAAGAACAAATAATTAACACAGTTTATACGAATTTTTAACCCAAATACAGTTTTCAGAACAAAATGAATATTTCTTACTATTCACAGCCAAATGCGTGATATTTATGAATGCCGGTTTGTTTGCTGTTACAGCCTCACACACATATGTAGCTTCATCCTCTTTGCAAACATTTCGTATAGTGAGACAATACACGTGTCCTACTCTTATAATACTGTATCTTGGACTGTCAAACTCTTCATCCAGTGTTGGTCTGTGAAACCCTGTACTTGCAACTATCTGAATTATATCTCCATAATTCACCTTGTACCAGTAAATAGGCACATTTTTATGGCCAGTAATGTTGCATGTCAAAGTCACAGTGTCACCAAGTGAAGCTCCTATTTGAGCGATCTGACGAGAAACCCTGATGGTTTGAAACACAACTAAAGAAACAAGAGAGAGAGATACATTATAATCATTACACAGCAGACAGGACAATGAAACCAAAATACAGGCATAAAACTGGAATGTCACTACATTTTATTTTACATATTGATTACTTCAGTACTTAAATGTGCCTGTACATGATACGAACGAAATAGGAAAGAGAAACAATTGAACTTACAAATCATGTGCAGAAAAATGAAGCCTGCCTGTCCTCTAAGCATTTTGATAGAAAATGGAGCACCATTTATTTGAACAGCAACCTTCTGATCAAAATCAAGATATACACGATGTTCTAGTTTTCTTACATGACTGGCGGAAATGCAGACGTGGCACAAGCTGTTGCATGTTGTTTTTCTCTCTTTCCAAACTTTTTGTTTTTGACATTCTGAAGCAGCAGCTGATACACAGATATATTAAACAAATTTACATCGGACCTTCAGATCCCAACTGGATTCTTTTCTCAGTGGCGCAGGGATTCTTTCATCATTAGGTCAGAAAATTAAAAAAAAAAATAGCCTACATGTGTCAATGCAGCTTTGATTTAATAATAGATAATTCTTGCATATGGCATCAAAATAAAGAGGTTTCTTTATCAAAATAAAAACCCGTGTTTGCATGACCTTTAACCTTTGGGATTATTTGTACGAGTGCATGAATGTGTGTCACCTGCAATTACAAATATAAATTTGATTTAGATAATGAGGTTTATCTAAATCTCATTTAGTATAGTATTTAGTATAGTACTGTACTGAATAGAATGAGGTAGTTACAAGTCAATAAGCAAAACACCGGAGTGAAAAGGCTTTCAGCATATGGAGGAAAAAAATCCAACACACTTAATTTTCACAGTATTTATTAAAACCTTTTCAGCCCTATTTGGATCTTTGTCAGGTCAAACATTTTCGACAGCAACAAGGCACCCACACTTTAATTCTGAGGCTTTCTTCCTTTACAGCTTGGTAATCGTCACTAAATATGAATTGTCAGAATACTAGCAGAAAAAGCAAATCAATAATATCAATGAGCATTTTGCCACAGATTATTAAAAGATGCATTTTTTTCCAGAACATGTAGATAAATGCTGAATGTTTGAAAATTTCCAGGGATCTGAAGTATTCAACGTCTAATAATTTTCATTTACATTTTACAACAAAACCATCTAAATGCAAAAATCATCAACTAGTTAATAGGTATTCTCCCTAAAATACAACACTGTACAGACAAAAACAAAAATACAAAGAAATTAATAAAACATCAGTATATTTCAACTCAGATTAAATTCAGTCTCTCAAAAATACAAGGACAGCGATTACAGTCAGACATAAAACACACACCACACACAACCCGATGACTGTTGGACCCCAGATTTTTCCTGGAAACACAAAATATTAGGTCAATTTACAACCTTTTTCTTTATGCAACAACAAATTTAAAATAGCATTATCACTAACATTAAGTTCTACTTATATTAATGTAAATATATGTATATATATAAGTAATTTTGACATTTGAGATAATTTTTTTTAAAGATTGAGGCAATCTGTCAATTTGTATGTCCGCATATTTATTTTTTTAGGTTTTAATGTTGACGGTGTTTAACATTTACACCTTTGTAATGATTCATTTTATTTTTCATTTAAAACACTACTAACATTCTACTAGTATTATACATACTTGTTTCAGCTGTGGTTCTGTTGCCAAACAGAGTTTCTTGAGACGTTAGCACATTGTACTGTTTCACTGCCAGCTTTGTGCCATTAATGAATACCATCCTGTAAGCTTCTCCTGCCTGACATAAGTATGTTCCTTCATCTTCCTTTTGGATGTTTCTTATGATGAGTGAATACACACTGCCCACTCTTTGGATGTCAAATCTTAAGTTTTTAAACTGTCCTTCAGGGTTTACATTTTTGAAATACCCTTGAGCAACTGTTTGGATCATATATTCACAATTTGTCTTATACCAGTAAAACAATCCGCTGTCATACCCAGTGGTATTACATGACAGAGTCACGTTTTCACCGAGTGCCGCTTCAATTAGAGAAATATACAGAGAAACCTCAAGAGTTGGAGTCACTGCAAAAGGAGAAAGACGGAAGCAGAGAAGTTACACATGAACTAAGACCAGAAGTCCTCAGAGAAAAAGCAAACAAAATAATGTTCAAACCTTAATGCTTAGAAAAAAAATTGCTTTCACAAAAAGATTTAGCATTAATAGCATTAATACATAAAATATGAACACGTAACTGGACTTACACACTGCACTTAGAAGAAACAAAGGAACCAGTCCACGGAGCATTGTGATAGACAATGGGGCATATTTCAGTAGGACAGCTGTCCTCCTTCTAAAATGGTGCAGGCAAGATGTTCTAGTTTTGAAACCAAAACAAGCACTGATAGACAAAATGCAGACGCCTCACCTGTAGCTTATTTTACTTTGCTTTTGACTGCACAGGTAACCTTGTTCTTAATGTCTGCATCAAATAATGACACTTGACAATTTGTGTGTAACGATGGGACTTGACAATTGTTAGCTGTGTCCTCTACAACTTTGTATTTCTATGTGTGAATGTGCGTGTGTGTGCGTGAGCATGCACACGCATTCATGCGTGTGTGTTTATGATGTAAAGCACTTTGAACTGCCTTGTTGCTGAAATGTGCAATTTTGCAAATGTGCAAAGAGGTTTTGCAGTGCTAAAGCTATTGTTGTTGTCCTGTGTCAATCTACCATTTCAATCTGGAGAGACTCAGATGGAGAAAGAGAGTGATTAAAAGAGTTTAATTACAAAATGAACATGAAAATAAACAAAGTCCTTTGGCGTTCAGACTTCGGCCGGGGACGTCGAGCTGGACTTCAAAAAGCTCGATGAACATTCCTGATGCAGCATAGGAATGTAGATCCTCTGAGGCCTGTACTGGTGGTGGCAGTCGGAGGAAGATGAGGCCAGAGAGCCGGGAGCAGAAGGTGGAGATGGGGCGGAGGTGGGTCAATCACAGCTGGTGAGCAGAGGAGGCCATGGGTAAAGGTCCTTTAGAACTGGAGCCGTAAAGATGATTGGCTGGAGCGACGCTTGGACCGGCGCTGATAGGTCCAGGTTGCAGAGAGGAAGGAGCTGATTGATGAGGCAGGTGCGACTAGAGAGTCTTCCAGACTGAACTTTTGTCAAGACTCATGTCAAATCTATGCAACATTTAAAAAACATTTTGACGTATTTGTTAAAACTGCCACCATATTACAGTATAACAGTATGACAAGAGAGAGAAGATCTGAAAAGATTAAGCTCCTGCAACTCATTGGAAGAGGAATTTGTTTTAATGTTTGAAGCAAAAAGAAAAACAAAAACACACCAGCTTTTTCCGTTTTTGTTTATTAAACCAAAATAAGACATTGGATAGCAAACCGTTATCTGATTTCCAATGAATAACGAGTAGGTTTTGATTTTATTTGTTTTTTATGGATTAAGTGGCCTTACTTGGAAATTCACACAAGATACAGGAAACATCAATGTTAAAACATTTCAATATGTTTTGACAGAGAAACTAGAACAATTCACAGGAAACATTCTAAGACTTTTTAATACTCAAAAACAAATATCATATTTATTGAGAAGTTTTCTGACAAACATGAACAGCGAGTAGAGATGATCTACATTACATTTAATTGCTTATTTGTTTTACAAATCCAGGGCTGAGATTTATCTGTAGAAAAACCTTTGGTGTTCATTCACCGACATTATTACCAGTTTGTCTGACATTTGGTGGATAAGAACAAATACATTCGAAATTGTATTTAAATGCCTGATATTTTAAGGAACTATAGCAACAGTTAAGATGAATGTTTATTAAGGTCACATTCAAGATGGGATTCACATTGAGGCACAGAAGAGTTCTTTTTATTACATGATGGAATTAGACATACACAGTTTGAAGAAGTGAATTTATCAAAACGTGGGAGCAATTGATTATGAAATTGTCATTTCTTCTTTACTTATCACTTATGTTGTAATAGAAGAGCATTGTGGTGGATTTTAAACTATCGGCGAGAGAAGATGAAGTCTATCATGGTCATTTTTGCTGTAGTTTTTTTCTACCCTCATCTCAAAAGTGTTAAAGTTATAATAGAATTACAAATAATTGACATGCCTTTTCTTTAAATTCACCCAAAAACCAACAATTAAAATAGTTTAAATGGTTTGAGTCAAAAACAAACACCACATTTTCTAATTCAAGTATTTAATCAGTTTTACATCATAAAAACATCTTTGCAGCTAATTTTTTTTTGGTAATTGTTGAATCAGAATTTTCAATGTTTATTATTTTTTAAAGACCATGAGTTTTCCAGACATTTAATGAAAAACTATTCTTTTTCAAAGACATGCTGTACTTTATCAACACCAAGGGATGGCTAGAATAACTTAATACCAGAATTTATTTGTTTTCAATGAGCTGAAGGTTTTAAATACAAGAATGTATCCAGAATAGGAAGTCAACATGAACAGACATGAAAAATCTTGCACTCAGAAAGAAATAGAGTCAAAAATATTTTTGCTTGACTAATCATAGTCCTCTTTGTTGGAGTCTGGTTCAAATACTGCAGCTCTAATCAGAGCTGCTGCTGTTTTCTTGAATTTGCTTTGACTGAAGAATACATACATTCTGCGGTCACTTTCTTGCAGTTTCTCATGTTTGCTGCAGGGAAATTCAGTGCCTCTGCGTAGGTCATGTTCTCTTCTTTATCCTGTAAAATAATTCATATAGTTAATTAATGAGAAAATTTATACAACAATAAGATCAGATTATTGTTGACTTATTGTCAACAATAAAGTTGGCAATAAGTCAACTGAAAAAAAAATATGTTGGAAGGTTTCACTGTCTCATTTTGCATAAATAAAATTGTAATAATGTTTTAAATTAGATTGTTAAAATACACTTTAAGTGCTAAAATTATGTAGTGTTTTACTGGCTCAATTCTCTATAATGTTTTCTGTCTAATGTAAATACACAATGTTTACAAAAAAAAAATAAATATGTGGAATAGTCAAATTTATGTTAAAAATGAATTGACCATCATTGGCATTTTACAGTTAGTGCATGTTTGCAGGTCATCATCGTCCATTTTCTACTTTAATTTGACAATTGAGTCTTTCATTAAAAAAAAAACATAAAACATTTGTAGACAAACTTGTTTAATCTCAAGTACGTTAAAGGAAAAATTGCACAGTTTGTGCACAGTCTAAAGATCTAGATTAACTGTATTGTAAATATTATTTTTTAATTTACCAAGTTCTTTGTTTGATAATTAGTCAAAGTTTCATCTTCAGCATGATGTGATTCTCTTATTCCTGTTGATAAAAGGAAAAATTAATGCATTAGTTTTCTTTAAACAGCAGAGAAAAATATAAAACCATAGTGACATGCTGAGTACATCTGTTGTAGATATTAGAAAAGTCTAGGATTCAAATACAAAACCTTTCCCAAACTACGTATATTTTCTACTTTAGTTAAGTCTATTATTAAAGGCTCTTTTGTTTACAGATTCCCGTTGATAATCTCAAAAATGAATTCAATTTGCTGTTACTAACAGTCTGTCTATCAAACAATGTAGCTTTAAAAACTCATAGTAAGCATTTATCTAAAAACACCTGAATAGATTGAATGCTATGTGATATAGGATGTAATGAACTCATAGATAACTACCGATTTCCATTTAATAATGTTGGTAAAAGATAAAATGCCAACCTTCAGAACTGTCAGAAACTCTCCTTCCAGTTATGTAGAAGATAAGGCTGATAATCACAATCACGCAGCATCCCAACAGTCCTCCAAGCACAAGAACACTTGAGTCTTGTTCTGTTCTTAAAGAAAAATAATCCTTAGACATGTCTGGCATCTTACAGAAAAAAATAAACACATTTATATTTTATTAATTATGTCAAAATTATCAAGATGACTTACATTTTGGTAATCTTAATATAACCTGAATGTTTACTTTGTAAAGCAATAACATTCAAAACAAGAATGTCTAAATAAATTGAGGACAGAATGCAAATACATACTGGTTTCCAGTTTGCTTCCATCACCTAGGAGTATTTCTCCACAGATGGCCACAGCACAGTAGTAAGTTCCAAAATCAGAGGAGTTTTCTACTGTTTTTGAGAGGTGGTAGACACAGCTTCTCTTCGCTGCCTCGTCTGTGCTGTTCCTTGCAGCATGAATGATACTTGGAAAAGAGCTTCCAGATCCAGATTTGAACCAGTGAACAAAGTTTTCTCCTGGACACTGAGGTCTTGTTTCACTGTTTGTTGAGAAAAGGGAACACTGGAGACTGGTGGTGTCTCCTGGCTGGACTGCTGCAGTGTCTGGAGTTTGTTCCACATAGACAGATGTCTGTTGATTACAGTCTGTGCAAGATAAATTAAAAAAGAACATGTAAAGTTAAACTAGTGCACAGAAGTACTGAGCTTGAAAATTCAAAGATGGGTTATTGTTTTCAGAGGAAATAACAACAGCAGTTATGTTACCCTTTACAACCAAGAGGAATCCATCATGAACAGTTAGTAAAAATTCAGTTCCACTTTGGCAGAAGTATACAGCTTCATCTTCTTTTTTAACAGAATGTATAGTAAGAGACATCTCATTGTTTTCTCTACAAAATTGGAAACGAGTATTATTGAATGTCTTAGTTGGTGTCATTGTTCCATAAACTCCAGCAGCTATTGTTTGGATCATCTTTCCAGGAGACTGTTTATACCACTGACTGAATCTGTGATCGCCAGGCGATTGACAGGAAAATGTAAGATTATCACCAGGTTTCCTCTCAGTTGTGGAGATCAAACGAGTAACTTCAGCAGTCTCTACAATACCTGATAAAGAAAGTAAATATGATCAAAAAACAAAGAACAGTAATCAAATTTGCATTTTCTCTGCAAGTGATCGTCCAAATAGAAATAAAGAGCACTTACAAACAGTACTAAGAAGAATCAAAGCAACCAGTCCATGCATCTTGAGGAGACGTCTTGTTTACACCACTGAAGTCTTTCTACCCAATGGAACTTTTGGTCTAAGATGATCAGACTTTGCAAAGTAGAAGTCAAGGTGATTGGTTGACAGGTAGATGAATTTCCGCCTACTTCTTTGGAAATCTATTCAAACACCATGAACCTTTTTCACAATTTCTTCTAGATTACAGTGACAAACCTCAATGTAGTTTTTGAGTTATGTGATAAATTTCCAATAAGAGACTTATTGTGCAACAAAAGGAACATGATAAAGTTTTTAAAATATTTTACAAAACAGAGTTGATAATGGTGTATGTTTATACTAAATCTCACTGATTGATACTCTTTAGAAACACTTCTGTTGCAGTTATGGCTTTAAGTCTTTTAGGATATGTACATCTATGGGCTGATTTTTGCACATCTAACCTATCTTAATCTAAATCCTTTACGGTACTTTTAGCTGTAACTTCCAAACTAGTTCTTGAGTCTTTTGTCGGTTTTAGCAGCTCCAGGATTTCCCTGCACGTACCACACAGTCCCTGCTATGTAAAAGGTCATGATACTGCCACTGTCATGTCTCGGAGAGTAGAGGATGTATTCTGGGTGCAGCGCAGTTTGTTTTCTGTCACTGTTAGTAATGTCAGAGTCATTACCACCTGCAAGCATAGCATTTTTTTTACTGAACCCAAATATTCTAGATGCAGGTGTTTGTGAAAGCTGAAGAAGAATGTATCCATTTAATAATTTACCTGTACTAGTGTTGCTGGGTCAGAATATGGCTCTTTGAGATTCACTCCACCATATTCTTCTACATATATCCTGCTAAAAAACACCCACTGACTCCAAATAAAATATCAGAATCTCAAAATCTGCACGATCATTTAGTCTATGACAGGTCTTATTCAGATTAGGAAGCACAACTAAGTGGGATAACTCCACATATTTTCTTGACTACAAACAAGAAATTCTGATTTACTTTTTTTTTAAAAACAAAATCACTGTAATGGCTCTGCAATGGACTGGTGACCTGTTCAGGTTGTACCCTGCCTCTCTCATGTTGACCGCTGGAGATGGGCACCAGCAGCCCTTATGGGATAAGTGTGAAGAAAATGGATGGATGGATGGAGGATGGATGGATGGATGGATGGATGGATGGATGGATGGATGGATGGATGGATGATGGATGGATGGATGGATGGATGGATCACTGTAATGCACAGGGATCTCACATGGGAATTTTTGATGGTTTTGTTTAATTCTGGGCTCACTAAAGACAGATATGTAAAGTCCAAGGTCCATGTCTCAAGCCTGTGAGACAATGTCACATATATGTTATTAATGACCCACAAGTTGCCATTAATTATTTACAAGTTTAACTTGTAATCTCACAACATACAGTATCTCATTATGCACTGCAACAGCGACTTCCAGTTCAAGACAGGAACACTGTAGTTGTTTGAGAGAAGCAGAAAGCAAACTTTTCATGTTTCTAAGGATAAACAAGGCAAGTCTGTGCCACTGTGATCCCAAATGTGCATTTTACTGTTGAACTGAGCATTCTTTGCAATAAGCTTACAGGGCACTTTTCTATATTCAAAGCACAAAAACAATTTCATTCTTCACTTGTTGCTAAAAGCTCCTGCAACCATCCAGAAAGATATTATAGAACCGTAGTGAAATCATGACACCCAATGCAGGGATCACTCTGTGGGACCCACAACATTTTCCCTTATCGTCTCTGAATTAATGTCCTGACTCCACCTCCAACCCTCTTTGAATTCTCCACATTTGGTAGTATAACATAAGCAAACAATCAGCCTTTTGGAGATCTTGAATATCCAATTTATTAAAATATGATGATGCTTCATTGCAAGGATTTGTAAGGATTTGTTTTGGGTAAGAAAGTTAGAGACTCAAAGTAAAAAAAAAACAAAACTTTGCTGTCATCTCTTCTTCTGCATAATAACTACCTACTTATTGATTTAAAATAAAAAAGAACCTCATTTGTATCTCCTTTTAAAAGTTAAACATTGTATCAAGAACATTGTGTACTTTTAAACTTGGGTGTGATGTTTAATTCTTAAAACAGATCAACAGCTGTATGTTGGCAGGCCTTTGTAGTTTGCATTCTGCATGTCAAAGCCACATGCTGCATCTCCCGTGACAAACAGACTGTGGTGAGGCATTTCTCAGGCCTTTGACCGACCACAAAGGTTGTTTACTCAGATCAGACGTGCCTCGCAGCTTCGACAGGATGTGCAAGGTGACAAGAAGTGGGGGAGGCATAAAAATCCTCTGTTTCTTTTAAGTTTGACATGAAGTTAGACTAAAACAGTTTTGTAAATAACAATGAGTTATTTTACAAACTGTGTGTATTATGTCACACTATGTCATTCCGTCTTGTTTTGAGAATTTTTCTACAAAAACAGTGGCGCATTTCATAAACAGGTGGTAAATGGCAGTTTCCAGATCGAGACGCAGAGACAGTTTATACCGGCCATTCAGAGTTTCATATTGACTGTGTGGCTTTGAGTGGGAGGATGTGTGAACTCAGTGATGACGTGCCGTACATTTGGACTTTGTAGTTGGTTATCAGAGATGCACATTTTAATTCTAGAACCTTTTTACAACCTCAGGCTTTTAGAAGCCAGAAGTTTCCAGTTGTTGCTCTTATCAGCAAAGATTTTGGCAGATAATGAAGATCAAATGGTTTCTGTAATGAAGGCAGGATAAATAACTCCAGAAAAGTACTTTGTTCTTATGATGTGGACAGATCTTTTGACTGTCCACATTAGTGTATAATATTTACACTATTGTCTGGTGTAAATAATATATTATTACAATAAACTTCACATGAAAGTGTTTCACCCTGAGAATCTCAACTAAAACACCCTTTAGTTCATAAATAGATTATCATGAGCTGTTTCTTGAAGGTGTCTTAGTGGGCTAACCACTTCACTAATTGTGGTTCAAAATGTTTTCCTCCTAAATTAGGTCTTTCTGACTACTAGGCCACAAACCCCTATCAGCCAGATAAACTAACTCTAGGCTGCTGATACAAACCTTTAAGTCATAAAATTAGGGTGATTCTTTTTGTCTTTCTGTGGGTTGTAGTATTTTAAAATCCTTGTTATTTACAGTGTCTGCATTGTGACACAATGGCCCACAAAAAGCAGAGTCCAAATTTAGTTGTGCTGAAACAACTTTGTGAAGTTAACAGACATTTTATCTATGGTTGTTGGGCATAACAGTGAGTGAATCCACTACATTAGATTAAAAACAAACCCAATGGTGGATTGTATAAGGATGACTCACTGTTAGTACAGCACATGACTCATATCTCATTTTATTTTCTTGAGTAATTACCTTCCACATCTGCCAAATACTCTGAAAAACCAGAGAAAACAAGTTTTCTCCTCTTCATCCATATGTTCCGTGAAATTTCAGTGAGTCTCAACAAAAAGTTGTTGTTCAAAGTTTTCATCATATTTACCTACGTTGATTTACACACACCCAACTGTGTTAATGTTCTGCCAGCTCTGCAGTTTGGTAACATATTTTTTTAGTTCACGTATAGGGTAAGAGAGATATAGCACTTTTTGGGAAATCAGGCGTCCTGATGCCTTCTTCCCTGCTTTTCTCAACTTACTTCACTCGTCTTGAAGTTCTTCATGATTCAGAGACCAGTTCTCAAGAATAAATAGCCTGAGGTACTTCTCAAATTTTTAAAGATAACGTCTTAATGTTTCTGAAACAGCTGGTGAGAAAAAAAACTGCAGAGAAAACAGGAAGTCATGGGAAATAATGGTGTTTAAAAAGGAGGAACCAGGAAGGAGTACAAGAAAGAGAGAGTTTAAATACTGTGAGGGTCAATGCTGGAACAAAAGACCTGGACTGATGAGCTAATGGGCTTCAGGTGTGAGGGGAGAGAGAGAGAAAAATGGCATACGGGATGACAGAACACATACAAGGGACTAGGAAATGAATCTAACACTAAAGAGTAGCTAGACCTAAGACTTACACTAGAGTAACAGGAATAACTAGAGACAAGAAATACACATAACTAGAAACACTGATGAAGAACTGAAGCTAAAGTAAAACAGAAACAAGACTGCTCTAATCAAAGAACTAGACTAAAGAAGACATAATAATCAAACCTCAAAAACAACTCAAAACAAACCAGGACATAAAAGCAACAGTATGATATAGAGGTGAGTTGTTGTTGGGTTCTTTTGTCTTTGTGTTTCAGATTCTGCTCTGTTTCTGTCACTTCACTTTCTGATTGGTTTACATTACATTAACCTGATCATTTGTCTCTAGGGAAACACGCAATATCTTACTGGGACAAGACAATCCAACATGTTGAACATCCGTGACTTAAGGTTGGAGCTATGCTGATGAAGATTATCTTTACACCGTCATAGGATGAGAAAGATCAGGTAAAAAAAAATATTCAGAAATTTCAGTAATATTGAGAGTGAATTCAGGGCTGTGATAATCACCATGGGTCATTGAATTAATTCAGTGTCATTAGAAAATCAATAACATGATAGTTTAGACACTATGTTTGATTACAGGAAAAAATAAATTATATGAGGCATGAATGACATACATCGTGAAAAAAACAATCTGTCTCTGTGCCATGTAAAATTCATTGTCACATCCTGTGCAGTGATTTTAGAGCATATTTGTACCTTTGTTTCATGACAACCTCCAGGTTTCTGTACTGTGGATGCTGGGTGGTTCCCCCAGGCCTCTCCTCTGCTCTTATATGGGACAGGGATGTGGCTGTTCCTGTGGTGGTCGTCCTGGAGCTGTTAGGGGCCTCTGGATCCCTGAGTATCGGATCTTCTCCATGTCTGCTCAGGTTCCAGTGTTTGGGTCTGCGGCTCCTCACACGCACTACTGAACATTTATATAGAAAAACCTGATCTGGCATGTGTATTCACAAATTCACTCAGCTACGGATTTAAGTAATCTTAGATACACTGTCCTGTACTGTGGTTACACCTTGTGCTTTTCAGTATTAATGTCATATATGCATATGCTATATGTCCTTGTAGTTTCTTGATTCTCTTTTTTTTTCCTCTCCACAGATGATATCCAGTCTGTTTTCTGGTATCGTCTCTGTCCTCTTTCCTCTCCTATTGTCATCTCCCTCGCTCCCTTTTACTTTGTACCCACCTCTTTCCTTTCTCTTCTTTTCCATTCCTTCCACTGCATTTGAAATAAGCAAAGGCAAATTCTAATTATGTCTTTACATACAGCGTACAGTAAATATATATTTAAACTCTGTTTATTATCTAGTATAAATAATGTTACACTCATGAAAGAATTCTTTAAGACTACTCCCTGGCACTTCAACAATTCTTTGTTCTACAGATCAGGACATGTATAGTAATTAAATACACTGATAATAAATTTTAATGTAGGCAAACTAAATCAGTGATGATGATGGATTGATGACTGGCACTGATTTTGGATTGTTCTTCCATCCATTTGGACATGTGACTGAGTGCATGTGCAAACCTGTGCACATGCACTCAGGTTTGTTCTATATTTAGATCATATAAAAGCTTTGTAAAATTTTACATGTGATTTTTAAGAATACAGGTTTTTAATATTGGTTTGTTCATTTAATTTGAACTTCAGCCGTGCATTTTTTAAAGGTGTGTATGTCAAACTTATGCCATGGAAAATTCATAAAAGCCATATCACCTTCACAAACCAAAAAGTCTGGGGTTTCAGAAGCCACTAGATCCTAAGAACATAACACAAAATACATTTTGTTTTCTAGTAAAACCTTTACTTTCCATAAAGTACTTTGACACTCATGAGACACCACCAGGTTTTTAGATATTTGAATAAACTGCTGATGTTTTTTGGGGAATTCTGAAGAAGCCCCATTATTCTATTTTTGATTTGAGTTCTTTGTTTTTGTTTTGCTTTTTGGATTCTTAATTTAATATCTTTATTACAGATTTATGTGTAACATCAGAATTATTGCTTCTGTAGGCTTCAAACCCCTTCTTTTAACTTTACACAGTACTAAAACTCACCAACACCAGATGAAAAAGCTCTTCGCTGGTGTTGTCTCATGTTTAAGCTGGAAAGTTTTGGTTACCCTCTTTCCACTGGGGTAGCTACACAACATTTGAATAGGCCAATCAATGTCTAAGAAATTGTTCCCTCCCTTTTATATTACCAAATTAAGAATTCGTTCTATATAGTAAACAGAATTAACTGTGACATTGAGTTGATAAACGCCCTCAATATGTACGCTGCCTTTATCATCTGCTGATGCTCCAAGTTGAATGTAGTATGTGGAGACAGGTCAGAAAATGTAGTATTTTCTTTATTTAGCAAAAGATGCATAAGTTATTGGGGTATTAATTACCATTTTGTGTAAATGTTTTTTTGATGTGCAGATGCTGAGAACTTTGTGATGACAACTGTTGCTGTTGGAGAAAATGTGACTTCTCTTGCAAACGAATTCATTTGGGGTTTGGATCCCTTTTTGGATAAGAGTCATGCCTGGGAAAATACCTGATATATTAGGCTCAACATTTACTTTTAATCATCCTGAATCAAACACATTATTCTCGCATTTCAACAAACAAGAACCTGGGAGTTTTGTTCTACATTTAGCAAGAACAAGGCTAAGTGACACAGCATTTTATTTTTGCTTAAGGATACGGCAATACAATCTTACTTTCTTAAATGGAACATTTCTCAGAATAAAAGGTAAAGGGATTTAAAAAACGTCTTAAAAAATACAAAGTTTTAAATGCATGAGTGTTTTATAATGTCAACAGGTTAACATATTTTGTAGAAAAAAACACATAATTAACATTTTTGTTGAAATATTTCTGGATTGTCTAATATTAAATTATCTTTTTTTATGCCTTAAATCCAACTATATCATTTGTATAAATGTTTTAATTATCTCTTTCTTCTCTAGAATCGGAACTGATGTTACTGCAGTCACTCAAGACTCTCTATCTGATGCAGTTCATGAAGGGATTCTGTGAGTCTGCATTGTTCAGTTCTCTCTCAGTTAGAGAAGAAGACATGTCCAGAGGAACACAAGGTGTTCTGGTTCCAAGTCTCTTCACCACAATCACATCCCAGCTTAATTTATGCTCAGAATGAGGGTGATGGTAAATGTGGAGAAAATCCTGAGTCTCAGTCTGGACAGAGTTGCGTCTTTAACTTTGTGAAAGACAACATCAGCTCCTCCGACACTGGAACCTATTACTGTGCTCTGGCAGCATGTGGGATGGTAGTTTTTGGAAATGGCACAAAACTGGAGTTTCAAGGTAATTCCAATATGTTTCTGCATTACAGTCACAATATTATGTTATATTTTTATTTTTCTATGATGACTTATTATATTTATGTTTCAGATGCCGGCATAAATAATTCACAGAGGAACACTCTCCTCCTGCTATGTGGAATCTTATTTTTGATGCTGATTGCTACAGCCCTGCTTGTCTATTTGATTAGGAAAAAATTGTTGTCACTTTTCCAAAGGTAAGAGAGTAACTAGGTTATTTTTCTTTAAAATTTAATTTTTTAAACATAAAATTAAACTCTATTTAATGTTATAATAATTAACAGATCCTGAGTTTCCAAGCAGAAATGCTGCAGTAGTTTGTGGGCAATTGCAAAATCGACAGGTGAGAAATTTTATGTTGTTAAAAATATACAGCTAAATAATGTGCATCTTATATCTACAAATATCTGAGCTTTAAGATCTGCCCATTCATTTTACTTCCCCAGAGAAGTGAAGACTCTGTAGTTTATTCTACAGCAAATTTTACCCAGAGAAACGATGATCAAGTGGGCAGGATTAAGGCAAGAAGAAAAGAAGGAACTATCTACAGTGATGTCAGGATCTTTGATAAAATAATAAAACCATGGATTCAAGGATACTTTTAGACTTCTTTTTTTTTTTTTCCTTGGCATGCCACAAAAAATTTGTAGTCTTTTGCATTTAACTCAGTATATTACCTTAATAAATACTTTCGCTAGGTTAAAAATCTTTTAATATGTATTTGATTTTATTGTGTTTCATTTAAAAGCTCTGTATCATTTTTTAGTTGTGTTTAAAAGTTAAAGTGACTGATGTTCATCTGCCCAAAATATGTTTAAAAAATAGTATGGCTTTCATGTTTTTCTGCACTTTTTTGTGTCTTTAGTAATGCTACATAATACACTGTATGAGGAATTGTGTATGTATAAATGTTTTCAAGAGAGTAAAGTTGTTGTAAGTGTGAGCAAAAATAAAAAAAAATACATCACTACAACAACCCACTTTCATAAAATGTATAAATATTATTAGTTTGTCTTTTATTATTATAATAAAATGTAATACAGCTTGATCTTTTTTTCCATCAATGAGTTAAAATAGAAGCACAATTCTTTGGGAAAAAAATAATGGACTAATTTTTGGTAAGTGTAAATAGGGTAAAAGCATATCTTTATATACATATATTGCATTTGCTTTTAGTGTTTCTCTGCAGCCAAAAAATGTAAAGAAAATACTTAAGAAAGATAAAAATATTCATACCTCTTTAACCTTCTCTTGTGGCAAACCAGCAGAATGTAATGCATAATTGTCAAGTGAAATTAAAAATGACGTAATGGTTCTTAAAACAACTACCCTGTGTTGCACCAGTGTTTAGGCCAAGTCTCTACCAGTATTTACTTTTTTTCCCTCAGTCACATCTGTAAACAATAGTTTTCAAGTCTTGCCAAAACTGCTGTGTAGCTTTAGGCCTGTGCCGTTCTAACACTAGTATAGACATGTTTTGATCCACACAATCCCATTGTAGCTTTATCATGCGGGTCTTTCTCTTGACGAAGAATGAACTTCTCCCTGGTCATGTCATTTTTCATGCGGTAATAAAAGTACATGTTGCATTTTTTTTAGAAACTACCTCCCACAAACTGTTTTCTGTTGTACTGATGGCCTGAATCTTGTTTCTATCTCTGAAATGGTGCAGGTTAAACTGTTTATTTTTCATGGTAGAGGTCAATTCATAAATTTGATGTCGCAGTGTTCTATATTTTGTTTTTATTTTTCTATTTTGTCAACACAATTGCTAATTTTGATGGGTTTAAAGAAGCTTCCTCAGTTTGTGTCATGCAGTCACATTTTTAATGAGGAAGTTTGACATTAGTTTGTGACTGGAAATGAGGTAAATGTCATTTCAGATTTTTGTACTGCTGCCTTTAAAATTCTTTCTGGTTTTAGTTAATTACTGTTCTTCGTGTAAAACATAAAGCAACATTTTCTCTAAGTTAATTCCCAGAGGTTTATAGTTTGTATTTCTCTTCTTTCTGCTCAGGTTTCTTATGTAAAAGTACTTGACCTGCCTCTGCTATTTACCTTTTAGGCTGATATAGTTAAGTTTCTATCTAAATTTGTGTGTCTCGATACAAATACCTTTTAACATCCACCAGTGATTTGCAGTCCAGTGACCTTGACTGTGATTTTAACAAGTAAAATAGGTACATGAGAAATAAAATAAATGCTACCAGCAGAGGAGGTCCGAGAACATTTGGTTCCCTGGGCAAACAGCCCCAGCATCCTGGCTGCTCATGTTAAGAAAGCATAAAAGAATTTCATGTGTCTGACCTCTGGTATTTATTATTGTTTGCCATTTGCAATTTGTTTTGCAGCTAAAACATAATTTAGAAATCTATAAATCATATGTTTGAATAATTTGTGAATATTTTGTGAATACAGCACCCAATGTTTGGCCTCAATTCAGTTTTTTTCTTTATCAAAATCAGTATTGCTGCACTACCATGACACAATAGCACACAATAGTAGTAGTAGAAGGACTACAAACATTAAGCATAGCAGTGGTGCTCTTTGGGAACAAAACTCAGTCGGGATCAAGATTTAGAAGTAAACTCGAAACTCAATTTTTGATGCAAGTTTATTCCATCTGCATGAAGGAAGTTTGTTTGAAATATATAAAAAAATATGCCACACATCTGTTGCAATGATTTATTCAGCTTTTATTCTGTTATAGATTTGTCAACATAATTTACAATTCTGTGCAATTCAGTTGATTTACGCAACGATAAATTACTTAGTGTGATCCTTAGAATATAGAACAGCTGTTTTTTTTCATGTGTCAACATACTGATACTACAAAAATGAACAAGTAAGAAAAAGGGGAAAAATAACATGATTTTGCATTACAAATTAAGTTATGGAAATGTGCTCAAAAAGAAGAGCATCAAATGTTTAGAGTGATGTAATGACTAACGTGAAGAGAGCTGATTTTGGTGACCATCTGATCTGACAGCAGAATAAACACATTCTTGTGGATGATTTTTCTTCTCATTAGACCTTCTAACCCAGGTTTGCACTGATGCATAGTTTGCTTCTATTGCTTCACCATCCTGCAAAAGAAGGAACAATTTAGTCTATTTTCATGTTTACAGAACATGTTGTGAAAGACTTGTCAGGGATATATTTACCAAGTTTCTTGTGCGAACATCTTTTGATTTGGCATCCTCTACCAGACTGGAACCACCATTTTGACCTTCAAAAGAACAAACAGGGTTTTCATAGATTTTCTCTTTTTTCTTGTTGTTTGCTTTTGGTGTTGTGAAAGATTATAATGTTTCTTCTATTTGTCTTGTAGGTAACTAAATTAAGGTCAAGAGAGACAGAATGCTTTGCAAATGTAATTGTGTTTTATTAGAAATTTACACAGGACTTGGTTGCATAAAGAACAATTGAGCCAGTCACATGGCAGTGATTCAATGGATTTAGGCCTCAAGTTTTGGAGAAGATTACTTCAACAAGTTCAAAGATGAGAGATTTTAGAGATTTTGAGAATGACATAGCAGGCGACGTCAGACAGACTGTTCTCAGTACTTTTGAAACTAAAGTGTTTCAGACAAAATAGGTTGAAAAACGATAACTACTCAATACAATCAAGATTTGTGAATTAACATATTTGAAAACACAAAACACTTAACCTCACAGCACATATCCTGCTTCACAGATAAGTGACCTCTGTCAGGATCCAGAAAACTTAGACAGGAAACTGGGACTACAGTTCAAGCAGTCATTAAAAGCGGACAGTAATATAGAAACATTGTTGCCTTGCCTAACGTAAAGCAGCAGGCAAATCTGGAATACACAAAAAAGTATGGATCTGTCCTGTTCTGATGGTGCAAACTGGTGGTAATGGTTTCATGCATGGTAATACACGTAAGCTTGGGGTTAGTATTTTCAATACTAAAACTTTTTAAAAGCAGTTCATGGTTAATATAAAAGTGACTCTGTCTTGAATATGTAAAACTCACCTTTGGGTTGTCCACAATTTTGCTTCAATTTAATGTAGAAAATTAGGAGGACTATAACAATAACACAGCAGGCCAACAGTCCTCCAAGTGTAATGACAAGACTGTCAACATTTTGCTCTAATTTAGAAAAAAAAAGGAAAAGGCACATTTCAGAAATTTTTCTTAACACAAGTGTACTGACTGTAAATTTTTGCAATTGGACATTATGACCAAGGCTGCACTATGCCAGCACAAAAAACTAGAACTTCCAGAAATAGGTTGCCAAGCACATGAAACAATATTTATATTTCTCTGATGTGTCTAAAGTAGCCAGAAAACACAAAACACATACCCATCTCCACTTTGGTTCCTTCACCGATCACGATTGATCCACATGCTACTACAGCGCTGTAGTAAACTCCAGCATCAGATGAGTCTCGTACAGATAAACTGTAAGAACAGCTTCTATCCAAGTCTTTGTCACTGATGTTCCTCTGAGTATAAATGATGCCTGGATGGAATCGTTCTGATTCGGTTCTGAACCAGTAAATACTGGGTTTAGTTGGGCACTGGGACTTTTCTTTATTCTTGGAGAGAAGTGAACACTGGAGAGTTACTGTCTCTCCCTGCTGAACCAGCTCAGTCCGTGGATGTTGTTTCAAGTGGAGAGATTTCTGCTGTTTATCATCTGCATGGTAAATATCACAAGTAACACAGTTAATGAAAAAGACATTACATGTCAGTGAATTTTACAGACAGAAAACATCATCTTACCATTCACAGTCAAGAAAGTGCCTTTGATGAACTTCTGTGAATATGTTGTTCCAATGTGACATACATATGTTGCTTCATCTTCTTTGCTGATATTGAAGATAGTGAGATCATAACGAGACCCTTTTATTGTTACAAAGTGAGAGCCTTTAAATCTTTCACCTACAGTTGTTTGGCCAAGGACCACAGAAGCCACTATTTCAGTTATATGTCCAAGAGACTGTTTATACCAGTTAACAAATTTAAGCTCCTTCTCAGAAGCATTGCAGTCGAATGTTATATTATCACCAATATCTACCACAGTTAAGTTGATCAGGTGGGAAGCCTCAGCAGTATGAATAAGAGCTGTGGAATATAACAGTGAAAGTTTTAGTAAAAACAGTTGTAAACATTCAAGTCAGCTATGCTCCAAGCACCTATTGGTTCGTCTGGAAATGAAATTCTTCCTAGAAATCAAGTATTCTTACGTGCCACACTGAGAATAATCATTGCAGCCAGTCTTGCGATCATTGTGGTGCAGCTATTTCTCTTCTCGCACATTTGATGCCTTCTTACCAAATGGAAGGCTTAGTTTAGGTGGTGTTGAAATGTTTCCAAAACAGGCAACAGTGATTGGCTGAAATGTTCGAAGATGTACAGCCCACTGCATTTGTTAAACCTGCGAGGCCTTTTCAGTGAATAAGGGATTGGCATATCATCTTTTAAACTTCTTACTTATGATAAAAACAATGTCAAATCTTTAATAAAATTATACTAATTATTTCAGTTTTAGTTTGGTTGGTCTGAAAATATTTAAGGAGGGATGAATTTCTTATTAGCATCAGTCATTTCTACTGGGATAAATCTGAGATATATAACCAAGTGTTTTATGCTGTATATTTGGTTTTCTGATATCAAAAGTGATAATTATTGTAATGTCTTGTACATTGTTAAATAGCTATTTAAACATGTGTGGCATATATTGTGAAACATCATGAGGGAAGATGGTGGAGTTTTTTCCTTTCAGTAACTGTTTGTTGTTGATGCTGTTAATGAAAACTGCAAAAGTCATTTGTTTTTCTTTTATTGCTGTATTAAAAACATCTGCTTCTCTCACTTGTCTGCTGAAACCTGTCATGGTCAAATCCTTTATAACAGTGGTCAAACATAAACATTTTTTTTTTCGGTGCCTTTCAAATGTTGTTAAGAACTTAAAGTTATGGAAGCAAACTTTAGCTTTGCAAATTCCAAGAATTTCTCTCAAAGCTGTTTTTAAAGAATTTACAGTAAATTAAATGCAATATAAAGTCACATAAGCACAAGTTCTGGAGAATATATTTGGTCTGCAGTTAACTGGTAGCTGTTTTAGGACCAGTAGCTCTGTACAGTCAATATAGTTCCAAGCAATTCATCCCATGTAGCAACATTTGACAGTTGATCACATTTAGCTGTGAATAGGATACATAAGGAATGTTTTCATTTATGTAAGAATATAACTCAGGTGTCACAAGGCCTGATAATACTGTTTTCCAATACTATGCAATGCATCGGCTCCATCAGCGTTGATACTCCAAGCTCATTGTAACTCAAACAGAAGAAATCTTCTCATTTAGCAAATAATTATTTTTACCACTTGGGGCCAATCATAAACTGTGCAAAAATCCCAAATAAGATTGTAGTGCAAACTTGAATAAAAAAGTAAAAGAGAAAATAATCAACAGCAACTTTATTAAAGACACAAATAGGTCCATAGAAAAATAATACAAACAATTTAAAATGCAATCACATGGAAAGGTAATAATCACATGTACAAGTCACTGATTTAAATTGGCATATAACACTATAATGTGAGGATAGACTTACTTTGCCCAGGCATTTTAGTACGCGGTACATTTTACACCTTATTTTACAAATGTACTTAATTTCTTCCTGTTCAGATCTATGTAAAATGACACATGAATGTATATGACATAATACTGGAAAAATGTGTCAGCAGCTTATAAACAATGCAAACAGTGGCGTGTTTTGCTCTCTGTGGAACTGCCTGAAAATGCTAAGTACATAAAATGTTAAAAGATGACTTTACAGAATGATAAGAAATTGCACAAACAGTATTTTTCATTACTTTTCCAACAATGTAAGTTGTTATAACTCTAACACAGATAATTACTAGATTTGTATTTTTCATTTGTATTATAATAAAGTAAATGTTTGTGTTTTTATCCTGCGTTTTTATTTCTTAAAGATAGATTCAATCTTTTGTTTCGTTATTACTCTTTTATGCAGACTCCACCACTAACCCCGGCTGCTTTCTGACCTTTCTCACATTTTATGACCTTCTCATTGATGCTTTGCTGCACATGTTCCCTTTTTCATACCATCAGTTTCTCTGAAGTTTGTCTGAATGCTTTAAACTTTATAAAAGAAAAAAGAAAAACCGCAAGCGTTCGCTTTTCATTATAAAAAACTACATGCAAAAGTGACAGCAGTAAATAGACACAGTTGCAGGCTGGTCTGTTTTTTACCTTTGACCAACTGCTGAGGCTGTTTACTGAGAATAGATGCTCTGCAAGCCTCAACCAGACAGGAAGTGTGAAAAGAACAAAATGTAGCCCCATCGTTCTCAAATTAGGTCATTGAAGTCATATTCATTTTTTCTTGTGGATGCTTTTTTGTTTGTATTTATCAAAAAAATAAAATAAAATTTTATATATTTTTAAAGCAAAAAGTAAAGGCTCACTTCAAAGTAAACTAAATGGTTGGGCAGGAAACAAAGCATCTTTGTTTTCACACTTGCATTTACCAAACCACAAGCAGTCGTGCTAAAGTTTCCATGCATCTTTTCTATGTATTTGTCAAACATTATTTTGTTTGTTGGAAGGTTGAACTTTGTGTTCAGTAGCTCTGCACACTACTTTTTTATCCTCACTTTATAGTTATGCTGCAAATTAGAAAACATCATACTTTATTCCTGAATAATCCCACTAATGCAAATGTTTTCAGTCTCATAAACAGTCCTTCCCTCAGATATCGGAAGTTAATTCACATCTCCCAGTTGAATTGTGCCAATTTCTAAAATCATTACAATATTTTTTCTTTTACACAGAAAAACTGATATCATTTTTGAAGACTGATGGTCAAGTTTTTTTTTCCAACAGTTCCAGTTAAAAGGAGCTTTGTGATGCTCTCATTGCTGCCCTAAAGTGAACCACAGGGACGATATGACCATAAACATCTTTCCAACTAGCTGGAGAGGATTTGCTAATGTAGGTAACATCAAAAAGACATTAAACTCTGTTAGTTTTTATTTACTGATTTTCAGCACCAATCAAAAAAATAAAAGTACACTTAGTAGATATTAAAGTAAAGATAATAAGCTGAGCAGAAGTTGATCAAATAAAATTGAAACCACTACACAATACATTTATTTGTTTAACCCGATGAGACAACTGACCAGGGGCGCAACTACATATTATTCAGGAGGATGCAAAAACATAAGTCGGCGACCCCCCTACCCCCCCCAGAAGGAAGGTACGTCAGGGTGAAGCAGCGTAGAAAACATGCGCTCGCTCCAACCCCCCCCCAGACGAAGACACTTGGTGAAACTCGCAACATTTACACCGTTATGTGCGCAAGGTGAAGAAGCGTAAGGCTTGCTGAAGTGTATGCGAAGGCGTCATCGACGCATCGCCCCCCCCTCCCCCAGACGGGGTCTTGACGCCCCCCTCTGGTGCTTCACCCCTATGCGTTCCATGCGCTGCATACCCACTTTTTGCACCACTGCAACTGACAACTAGTCATTTACACTTATTTACAAGCCGATTTTGCATTGATACAGTGAAGAAATCATACAATTATTTTTCACTAAATACATCTTCTTCCTCAACAACAGTAGGCATAGCAAGCATGAAATACTTCCAAACTATTTTGAGATGTTAAGACAAAATGTAAGTGTAAGCTGAAACAGACACCAATGTAATTCATTTATTTTTCACAAATTTAAATTCTGGTTTACTGGCCCCACTCTGCTTGTAGAGTGGATAGCTGGTCACCATCGTCTGATGTGACAGTGGTGCTAAGACAATGCTGCTTCATTTTATTTCATTTCCATCTCTTTACTGTGTACTTTGCTCCTGTGGTTTCATTTTTCTATGAGAAAAAAATATAATATTATTTTACAGGCATATAACACAGAATGGCATAGAGGAATGTTCATCATTATATAATATCTCATTTATTTACCATCTCATTTGAGTGACTTAGATTGGCATTTCCAGTATACATGAGGACACTAAGTTCTCCTGTAAAGAAATGGAAAACCTATTAATTCCTATTGATTTTGAACATACAGGTTCCAATTTTATGCATTTAGAGTATAATCCGTTATCTATATACTTTATCCCAGGAGGGTCCCAGAAAATTGCAGGCCTACCTTTGAGGTGTTGACAAATGTTTTTGTCTTTGTTGTTGAAAACTAATAGAAAAATCACAGAAATACAAAAAGCCAACAGTCCTCCAAGTAGAGCGACAAGAGAGTTTGAATTTTTTCCTAGATTGGAAAAAGGAACAAACAGAAAGAAATATTAGACATAATCAAAATATGAGTTGTTAGGGAAGAGGTAATTGAAAAGATTATGTCCAGAGCAAAGCGGTGCAAATTTCACAAACAAGCTTATTATCAGACACCTCTGATCTTCAAAATATGACTTTTTAGAATTGTTTTTAAAGTATCATTTTTTAATATAAAACAACACTGCATAGAAAAGGTTACAGAATCGTTTTCACACTTTTCACTGGACATTTTGGAAATAAATCATACAGAGATGTCAAATAATAATAATGACATTCAGAAATTTTTATTTTGTTGAGAAAAAAATCACGAGATATGATAATGCAAAGTTTTTGTTGTGTACCAAAATGATAATGATAATTAAATCATCATTGAGTTGAAAGACCACACAGAGTTCCCCATGAATTGAGATCTTCAATTGGCATGAAACTTGCCAGAAACAAATACAAAACAACCCAAATGTAGTTATGAAAAGTAGAAAATGTAAACACATACTCATCTCCACTTTGGTTCCTTCACCGATCACGATTGATCCACATGCTACCACAGCGCTGTAGTAAACTCCAGCATCAGATGAGTCTCGTACAGATAAACTGTAAGAACAGCTTCTGTCCAAGTCTTTGTCACTGATGTTCCTCTGAGTATAAATGATGCCTGGATGGAATCGTTCTGATTCGGTTCTGAACCAGTAAATACTGGGTTTAGTTGGGCACTGGGACTTTTCTTTATTCTTGGAGAGAAGTGAACACTGGAGAGTTACTGACTCTCCTTGTTGAACCAGCTCAGTCCGTGGATGTTGTTTCAAGTGGAGAGATTTCTGCTGTTTATCATCTGCATGGTAAATATCACAAGTAACACAGTTAATGAAAAAGACATTACATGTCAGTGAATTTTACAGACAGAAAACATCATCTTACCATTCACAGTCAAGAAAGTGCCTTTGATGAACTTCTGTGAATATGTTGTTCCAATGTGACATAAATATGTTGCTTCATCCTCTTTGCTGATATTGAAGATAGTGAGATCATAACGAGACCCTTTTATTGTTACAAAGTGAGAGCCTTTAAATCTTTCACCTACAGTTGTTTGGCCAAGGACCACAGAAGCCACTATTTCAGTTATATGTCCAAGAGACTGTTTATACCAGTTAACAAATTTAAGCTCCTTCTCAGAAGCATGGCAGTCGAATGTTATATTATCACCAATATCTACCACAGTTAAGTTGATCAGGTGGGAAGCCTCAGCAGTATGAATAAGAGCTGTGGAATATAACAGTGAAAGTTTTAGTAAAAACAGTTGTAAACATTCAAGTCAGCTATGCTCCAAGCACCTATTGGTTTGTCTGGAAATGAAATTCTTCCTAGAAATCAAGTATTCTTACGTGCCACACTGAGAATAATCATTGCAGCCAGTCTTGCGATCATTGTGGTGCAGCTATTTCTCTTCTCGCACATTTGATGCCTTCTTACCAAATGGAAGGCTTAGTTTAGGTGGTGTTGAAATGTTTCCAAAACAGGCAACAGTGATTGGCTGAAATGTTCGAAGATGTACAGCCCACTGCATTTGTTAAACCTGCGAGGCCTTCCGGTGGGAAGCCTTAGCAGTTGGAATGAAAGCTGTAAAAAATACATTAAAAGTACATGTTTATTATTTTGAAAACACAAAAATGTAAACAGTAACTCAATATGATTATTGTCTTTTTCAAAAATAAATTACTTACCAATCGTACTGAAAAACAAAATCAAAGTAGCCATCCTGACAATCATCGTGGTACAACCTTTTCTCACACGACTAATATCTTCTTTCTCAAATGCAGAGTTTAGTTTGAACGGTAATGAAATATATTCCGGAGAGCGATTGGCTGAAACGTTGAAGATAGCCAGCCCACCGTATTTGGTATGCAGGGGCCCTTTTCATTTTAAAATGTTTTCTAATCTAATGGTTGCTTCTTAAAATTCTGTGAATGTTTGTTCGTGAAAAGATGTTGTAAAAAAGCAAAACATTTATAGAAAGTGGAGCTAATGTGCTCTAAACCTGAAAACTTTGAAGACGCTGAATAGGGAGAATCTTTGGAAGTGGCTGATGAAATGACAGTGGAAATCTCAGTTTAAGTTGAATTATTAAATATTTCTTTTGGGGATATAAATGTTGCTTTGACCTCATTCATTTCATGTGCTGTTTAGTCGATGCACAAAATCTGAAATGGACAAAAAAAAATCCTGACATTTATTGAGAAGGTGTTCCTTTTGTGGCTCAAACTAATGAATATTTTCAGTACACTCTTAAAGGATTTACAGTTTCTTAGTACTTCAAAATGTCTGTCATGGTGAAGTCTCTCAACCTCAATCAGAGACAGCACTGCTTTAAATATAACATCCTTTGTGTTGAAGACATCCCTGGCAACGCCCCTGCAATAAAACTCAGAGCTGATCAGATAAGACCTGATCCCCACTACAAAAGTAAAGCCTGAATCCCAAAGCCTTGACGCATCTGTTTACAGAGGCCTGTTGTGGCAACTTCTCCATTCCTCGACAAGAAAGGTGCTTTCCTCTGAGTTAAGTTTCCAATCTAAGGTACAAGAAGTTCTACTGAGAACCCCCTGCTGGGATGCCAGATTATACCTGCCGAAAGAGAACAAGTTTTGATCCTGTTGCATCAATTTTTGGATTTTGGATATTGCTTTAACCCAACTGATGATCGACTCACAGTGAGACCGATTCATTGTCTGGACTGAATTAGGTGTGTTACATTAAGGACTATTGTAAATTGCCTTTCTATTGCATGCTTGCTTAATGTTTTGCTGATTACATGCTGGTATTCTTATATTATATTGTTGCTCTGCTTCTTGAAGTCTGCCACATGTTAGAGATTGTCTCGGTCCAGAACAATCTAAATCATTGCTACTGGGATGTAATGGCTCTCTTTCAGCCAATCTCTACTCTCTTTCTTCCTCTTGTTCCTGCTGATGGGTATTTTCTTGAACCTTCATTAAAAAGAACCACAGACAACGCATGTGAATAATTATGACAAAGCTTTTGCAAAAGGAGAAGACTCAACAAACGGCTTCTCCAAGCCGTTCACCGAGCGTTCTTAAGTTGATCAGGTGGGAAGCCTCAGCAGTATGAATAAGAGCTGTGGAATATAACAGTGAAAGTTTTAGTAAAAACAGTTGTAAACATTCAAGTCAGCTATGCTCCAAGCACCTATTGGTTTGTCTGGAAATGAAATTCTTCCTAGAAATCAAGTATTCTTACGTGCCACACTGAGAATAATCATTGCAGCCAGTCTTGCGATCATTGTGGTGCAGCTATTTCTCTTCTCGCACATTTGATGCCTTCTTACCAAATGGAAGGCTTAGTTTAGGTGGTGTTGAAATGTTTCCAAAACAGGCAACAGTGATTGGCTGAAATGTTCGAAGATGTACAGCCCACTGCATTTGTTAAACCTGCGAGGCCTTCCGGTGGGAAGCCTTAGCAGTTGGAATGAAAGCTGTAAAAAATACATTAAAAGTACATGTTTATTATTTTGAAAACACAAAAATGTAAACAGTAACTCAATATGATTATTGTCTTTTTCAAAAATAAATTACTTACCAATCGTACTGAAAAACAAAATCAAAGTAGCCATCCTGACAATCATCGTGGTACAACCTTTTCTCACACGACTAATATCTTCTTTCTCAAATGCAGAGTTTAGTTTGAACGGTAATGAAATATATTCCGGAGAGCGATTGGCTGAAACGTTGAAGATAGCCAGCCCACCGTATTTGGTATGCAGGGCCCTTTTCATTTTAAAATGTTTTCTAATCTAATGGTTGCTTCTTAAAATTCTGTGAATGTTTGTTCGTGAAAAGATGTTGTAAAAAAGCAAAACATTTATAGAAAGTGGAGCTAATGTGCTCTAAACCTGAAAACTTTGAAGACGCTGAATAGGGAGAATCTTTGGAAGTGGCTGATGAAATGACAGTGGAAATCTCAGTTTAAGTTGAATTATTAAATATTTCTTTTGGGGATATAAATGTTGCTTTGACCTCATTCATTTCATGTGCTGTTTAGTCGATGCACAAAATCTGAAATGGACAAAAAAAAATCCTGACATTTATTGAGAAGGTGTTCCCTTTTGTGGCTCAAACTAATGAATATTTCAGTACACTCTTAAAGGATTTACAGTTTCTTAGTACTTCAAAATGTCTGTCATGGTGAAGTCTCTCAACCTCAATCAGAGACAGCACTGCTTAAATATAACATCCTTTGTGTTGAAGACATCCCTGGCAACGCCCCTGCAATAAAACTCAGAGCTGATCAGATAAGACCTGATCCCCACTACAAAAGTAAAGCCTGAATCCCAAAGCCTTGACGCATCTGTTTACAGAGGCCTGTTGTGGCAACTTCTCCATTCCTCGACAAGAAAGGTGCTTTCCTCTGAGTTAAGTTTCCAATCTAAGGTACAAGAAGTTCTACTGAGAACCCCCCTGCTGGGATGCCAGATTATACCTGCCGAAAGAGAACAAGTTTTGATCCTGTTGCATCAATTTTTGGATTTTGGATATTGCTTTAACCCAACTGATGATCGACTCACAGTGAGACCGATTCATTGTCTGGACTGAATTAGGTGTGTTACATTAAGGACTATTGTAAATTGCCTTTCTATTGCATGCTTGCTTAATGTTTTGCTGATTACATGCTGGTATTCTTATATTATATTGTTGCTCTGCTTCTTGAAGTCTGCCACATGTTAGAGATTGTCTCGGTCCAGAACAATCTAAATCATTGCTACTGGGATGTAATGGCTCTCTTTCAGCCAATCTCTACTCTCTTTCTTCCTCTTGTTCCTGCTGATGGGTATTTTCTTGAACCTTCATTAAAAGAACCACAGACAACGCATGTGAATAATTATGACAAAGCTTTTGCAAAAGGAGAAGACTCAACAAACGGCTTCTCCAAGCCGTTCACCGAGCGTTCTTAAGTTGATCAGGTGGGAAGCCTCAGCAGTATGAATAAGAGCTGTGGAATATAACAGTGAAAGTTTTAGTAAAAACAGTTGTAAACATTCAAGTCAGCTATGCTCCAAGCACCTATTGGTTTGTCTGGAAATGAAATTCTTCCTAGAAATCAAGTATTCTTACGTGCCACACTGAGAATAATCATTGCAGCCAGTCTTGCGATCATTGTGGTGCAGCTATTTCTCTTCTCGCACATTTGATGCCTTCTTACCAAATGGAAGGCTTAGTTTAGGTGGTGTTGAAATGTTTCCAAAACAGGCAACAGTGATTGGCTGAAATGTTCGAAGATGTACAGCCCACTGCATTTGTTAAACCTGCGAGGCCTTCCGGTGGGAAGCCTTAGCAGTTGGAATGAAAGCTGTAAAAAATACATTAAAAGTACATGTTTATTATTTTGAAAACACAAAAATGTAAACAGTAACTCAATATGATTATTGTCTTTTTCAAAAATAAATTACTTACCAATCGTACTGAAAAACAAAATCAAAGTAGCCATCCTGACAATCATCGTGGTACAACCTTTTCTCACACGACTAATATCTTCTTTCTCAAATGCAGAGTTTAGTTTGAACGGTAATGAAATATATTCCGGAGAGCGATTGGCTGAAACGTTGAAGATAGCCAGCCCACCGTATTTGGTATGCAGGGGCCCTTTTCATTTTAAAATGTTTTCTAATCTAATGGTTGCTTCTTAAAATTCTGTGAATGTTTGTTCGTGAAAAGATGTTGTAAAAAAGCAAAACATTTATAGAAAGTGGAGCTAATGTGCTCTAAACCTGAAAACTTTGAAGACGCTGAATAGGGAGAATCTTTGGAAGTGGCTGATGAAATGACAGTGGAAATCTCAGTTTAAGTTGAATTATTAAATATTTCTTTTGGGGATATAAATGTTGCTTTGACCTCATTCATTTCATGTGCTGTTTAGTCGATGCACAAAATCTGAAATGGACAAAAAAAAATCCTGACATTTATTGAGAAGGTGTTCCCTTTTGTGGCTCAAACTAATGAATATTTTCAGTACACTCTTAAAGGATTTACAGTTTCTTAGTACTTCAAAATGTCTGTCATGGTGAAGTCTCTCAACCTCAATCAGAGACAGCACTGCTTTAAATATAACATCCTTTGTGTTGAAGACATCCCTGGCAACGCCCCTGCAATAAAACTCAGAGCTGATCAGATAAGACCTGATCCCCACTACAAAAGTAAAGCCTGAATCCCAAAGCCTTGACGCATCTGTTTACAGAGGCCTGTTGTGGCAACTTCTCCATTCCTCGACAAGAAAGGTGCTTTCCTCTGAGTTAAGTTTCCAATCTAAGGTACAAGAAGTTCTACTGAGAACCCCCCTGCTGGATGCCAGATTATACCTGCCGAAAGAGAACAAGTTTTGATCCTGTTGCATCAATTTTTGGATTTTGGATATTGCTTTAACCCAACTGATGATCGACTCACAGTGAGACCGATTCATTGTCTGGACTGAATTAGGTGTGTTACATTAAGGACTATTGTAAATTGCCTTTCTATTGCATGCTTGCTTAATGTTTTGCTGATTACATGCTGGTATTCTTATATTATATTGTTGCTCTGCTTCTTGAAGTCTGCCACATGTTAGAGATTGTCTCGGTCCAGAACAATCTAAATCATTGCTACTGGGATGTAATGGCTCTCTTTCAGCCAATCTCTACTCTCTTTCTTCCTCTTGTTCCTGCTGATGGGTATTTTCTTGAACCTTCATTAAAAAGAACCACAGACAACGCATGTGAATAATTATGACAAAGCTTTTGCAAAAGGAGAAGACTCAACAAACGGCTTCTCCAAGCCGTTCACCGAGCGTTCTTAAGTTGATCAGGTGGGAAGCCTCAGCAGTATGAATAAGAGCTGTGGAATATAACAGTGAAAGTTTTAGTAAAAACAGTTGTAAACATTCAAGTCAGCTATGCTCCAAGCACCTATTGGTTTGTCTGGAAATGAAATTCTTCCTAGAAATCAAGTATTCTTACGTGCCACACTGAGAATAATCATTGCAGCCAGTCTTGCGATCATTGTGGTGCAGCTATTTCTCTTCTCGCACATTTGATGCCTTCTTACCAAATGGAAGGCTTAGTTTAGGTGGTGTTGAAATGTTTCCAAAACAGGCAACAGTGATTGGCTGAAATGTTCGAAGATGTACAGCCCACTGCATTTGTTAAACCTGCGAGGCCTTCCGGTGGGAAGCCTTAGCAGTTGGAATGAAAGCTGTAAAAAATACATTAAAAGTACATGTTTATTATTTTGAAAACACAAAAATGTAAACAGTAACTCAATATGATTATTGTCTTTTTCAAAAATAAATTACTTACCAATCGTACTGAAAAACAAAATCAAAGTAGCCATCCTGACAATCATCGTGGTACAACCTTTTCTCACACGACTAATATCTTCTTTCTCAAATGCAGAGTTTAGTTTGAACGGTAATGAAATATATTCCGGAGAGCGATTGGCTGAAACGTTGAAGATAGCCAGCCCACCGTATTTGGTATGCAGGGGCCCTTTTCATTTTAAAATGTTTTCTAATCTAATGGTTGCTTCTTAAAATTCTGTGAATGTTTGTTCGTGAAAAGATGTTGTAAAAAAGCAAAACATTTATAGAAAGTGGAGCTAATGTGCTCTAAACCTGAAAACTTTGAAGACGCTGAATAGGGAGAATCTTTGGAAGTGGCTGATGAAATGACAGTGGAAATCTCAGTTTAAGTTGAATTATTAAATATTTCTTTTGGGGATATAAATGTTGCTTTGACCTCATTCATTTCATGTGCTGTTTAGTCGATGCACAAAATCTGAAATGGACAAAAAAAAATCCTGACATTTATTGAGAAGGTGTTCCCTTTTGTGGCTCAAACTAATGAATATTTTCAGTACACTCTTAAAGGATTTACAGTTTCTTAGTACTTCAAAATGTCTGTCATGGTGAAGTCTCTCAACCTCAATCAGAGACAGCACTGCTTTAAATATAACATCCTTTGTGTTGAAGACATCCCTGGCAACGCCCCTGCAATAAAACTCAGAGCTGATCAGATAAGACCTGATCCCCACTACAAAAGTAAAGCCTGAATCCCAAAGCCTTGACGCATCTGTTTACAGAGGCCTGTTGTGGCAACTTCTCCATTCCTCGACAAGAAAGGTGCTTTCCTCTGAGTTAAGTTTCCAATCTAAGGTACAAGAAGTTCTACTGAGAACCCCCCTGCTGGGATGCCAGATTATACCTGCCGAAAGAGAACAAGTTTTGATCCTGTTGCATCAATTTTTGGATTTTGGATATTGCTTTAACCCAACTGATGATCGACTCACAGTGAGACCGATTCATTGTCTGGACTGAATTAGGTGTGTTACATTAAGGACTATTGTAAATTGCCTTTCTATTGCATGCTTGCTTAATGTTTTGCTGATTACATGCTGGTATTCTTATATTATATTGTTGCTCTGCTTCTTGAAGTCTGCCACATGTTAGAGATTGTCTCGGTCCAGAACAATCTAAATCATTGCTACTGGGATGTAATGGCTCTCTTTCAGCCAATCTCTACTCTCTTTCTTCCTCTTGTTCCTGCTGATGGGTATTTTCTTGAACCTTCATTAAAAAGAACCACAGACAACGCATGTGAATAATTATGACAAAGCTTTTGCAAAAGGAGAAGACTCAACAAACGGCTTCTCCAAGCCGTTCACCGAGCGTTCTAAAAAACCTTTGGTTACAGCTTGTCTTTTATTATCAAGCAAAAACAGGGAGGATGGGGAACGGAGGACAGCACAGACAATATTTATCACTGCACACAGGCAGTTTCTAAAGTAGGGAGTATTTAGTGATAAGACCACCTGTGGAAGCGTAATTTAAGGTCTGGGAAATAGACCGTTAACTGTTTCACATAAAGATTTACAGGCAGACGTGGCCTTCAAGTCAGTTCAGAGACACAGAAGTAAGAACACTTTAAACTAAAAATCACAATCTATATTAACTATTGTTGATTAACATTAGACTGAATATAAATAAGTAATAACAAAATGATAATACCAAAAAATCTCTAACACCTGCTCCCTTTCTTTTCTTGATTTTGTACACAAATCATATCTACTAAGACCACATTTTCTTTGTCTAGGCTAAATGTCAGCCCTCAACATGCATAATTTCACAACTCAAAGTGTCTGAGTCTGAACAGCAACCTGACCTCCTCTCCTTTTGGGTCAGGACTTGATCCTCCCTCACCAAAGGGTGGAGCTGATCTGTCCTACAACACTGTCGTGCTGCATTTATGGTCCTACAAATCTGATTTTCCCTTAGTTCATGTCCCTTAAAAAAATACCTAATTTTTCTGTGATCTGACTGAATTCCAATAATCTTTAAGTAACTCAGATGTTCTGAGAGACATAAAATTATATTCGCTTGGGCATATATGATTTTGGTTGCAACTTTCAGCATCGCCTTCTGAGATGAGACTTTCCATCACCTCCATGTGACTGCGTTTCTGAAAGTGACAGAGCTACTTTTAGATCAGTGGTGTGACCACAAACACCTCCCCACCGCTCCGCATCTCGCCCCTCCCTCTAAAGGGACGGACAGGAAAAAGTAGGTGGGCCAATATGGGGTGGAGCTTTCAAATATGCATGATACTGAGTTTATTTTTATTGTTTGTGTGAAACATTTATATTTGAAGAGAAATGAAGTGTTTGTGCCCTTCCTGAACTTTATTGTATATTTGTTGAGATATTCACAATCACCGATTGTGATACCTTAACATCTTCAACATTTACAGATGAACCTGAAATGTGTTTCAATGGTTTATGACACTATTTAATCTTTTTTACACAACACACGCCAGTCCAAACCGATTACATTGTCAAAATAAAATAAATCTGCAAAGGCTGTACTTATCTTATTTCCAGTGCAATGCTTGAGAATTTGCAAAAAATACTCTCCACACAATCATGTTAGTTTCCATTAACATTCGTATGCAGTAAATACAAATTATTTCTAAAATAATGCTTCACAGCACCACTTTCTCTTAAATCTATCCATGTTGCAATGTAAATATTACATATTTGAGATTTTATCACCTCATAAACTCTCTTTGACATATTTCCCACTGTCACAAAAAAAGCAGGTTTCCGCAGCTATTCTGACAGAGTGGAATTGTGGTGACAGGTTCAGACCCCTTTGACCGACCACAAAACTTGTTTACTGTGAACAGATGCATCACACGCTTTGCTTCAACTGGAAAAAATAGTCAGAAAAAAAGCTCAATCACATGATTTTAATTGTAAGGCTGATATTTACATTTTATGTTCATGAAAGAGCAACTTTTTACTGAAACTTATACAATTTTGGTTTTATACCTGCGACAAAACATAAAGAAATGCCTTACAAAAAGCATAACAGGCTTCAAAACATGATTTAAAAAAAATAACTTTCACGAAAGCAACCTCGGTACAACAAATAAAATAAATCTAGCAAGCAGTGAAAGAAAGGACGTTTGAGGGAAAATAATTCAAGACAACTTAATTTTGCATTCAGGAATTTGTGCTTATTTCTTGGTTAATGTTAGTTTTAACAATATTATTGTATTACTTTGCTTGTATCTTTTCATGCAAACTAAAGAACGGTTTATGTGTTTTTTCTTCAGAGTGAAGCGTGAAGCTGCAGCCTGGACAGGAAGGAAAGCCCCTTTGTTTTCACACCCTCGCATGAACAAACCACAACCACAGCATTGCTCAAATTCTCATGCAGCATTTTATGATTTCTGTCAAACTAGATGACTGAAAGAAGTTCTATGCACAAAATTAAGGTAAAACAACTAATAAAACACAAAAATAATAATAATAATAATAATAATAATAATAATAATAATAATAATAATAATAATAATAATAATAATTCATTAAATACATATTTTACTACTCATTTAAATATGGACATGCATTTTGATCAAATAATGGAAGTAATCTGAACGTGTTCCTTGTTTTTTGGATACTTCCTGTAGTTTAAACACATGAATTGACTTTTGAAGTTGACCATTAGTTAAACCATAAATCAAACTGATCTAGTCTGGAGTGTGGCCAACTGCATTCTTCATCTGCTTGGAGGAGGTTTGGTCTTCACACTATTTAGGTTTTACTTTTCAAAGATAATTTCTATGATTATGTTTTATAATTCAGAACATCTGGAGTTAGGATGAATTTACTGACACAAGTATATTTTTGTAAATTATGTCAATAGTTCAGTGCCATCATATCGTCCCGATTTATAACCATACCTGTTAACATTGTCTATTTTCTGACTTTGAGCTAAGTTTTGGATACCAGTCTTTTATAACTTTAATGTTGTCATCTGCTTTTCAACACAGACATATCTATACTTCACTGACCAAGCTGCTCTGAAGTGCAGAGAATGGAAAGTGTGGCCACAAACACCTCCCTAACTCTTTCATCTATGCTCCACCCACTGACGTGTCTTGCACAGTGAACACAGGAGGAGCTTCCTGCAGAAGGTGGAGCTTTTCAGTTTGAAAATGTCTGTGTGTTATTGCATCAAATGATCTTATTCCTATTGTTTTTAATGAACTGCTGATGCTTCACAATGTGACTTCACTAAGTGGTCCAGGTGTTACTGTAGGGTTATATATTGGTTAGTTTTAAAGATAATAAGAAATATATTTATTTTAAAGAGGGACACCATAAATCCCCTCAAATAAACAGAACATTACAACAAGGTATTATTTTTTGTTTACTGTAAGTCAGTTTTAAACTAAATATATTGTTTTGTTTACATCACTTTTTATATTTATTAGATATTAAATTAATCTTTACATATCTGAATACTCAAATACTTTCACTATCCACTGGTTAGACGGATAAAGTGACTCAAAAGGCAAACGTTTGGGTTCATCCTGGACAAAGACTCTACTGCCCTTTGTCCAGAAATGTATTTATATTTTACAGATAATACCAAGCAGGCATTTTAATGTCTGGAAAGAGTTAACTATACTACTAATAGAGAGAAACCATCTATGTGGGATATTCACAGTGACCTAGATAAACGTACCACACTTTAAATTTTACCTAATAACATGAAATGTACATGAGCCATCATTAACAACCCAAGTAATCCCCACATACAAAAGAATCAAAGGAAATTACTCCACAAAGAAAGATTTGGGTAAAATATTGGAAATGTCAGAAGATCTAAATATATTAGTTTGACATCATCTGACTGGATATATTCTTGTTGTATTTCCTTGGCTTATCCAAATTTTGTGCACCAAACTTGATTAAAGCTTCAACAGCAGTGGAGTCTCTGGCCAGAAGTGCTCATAAAGGCCTTTACTATTGAGTTTATTACTTGTATTGGTAAGGAAAATATACTTGTCATTTCTTTGTCTTTCTGAAAGTTATGCAAGTGCTAGTTACCTTTTTGAGAACTCTTGTGATTCATTTTTGACCAGAATGTTCAGTTCAGAAATGTAGCTGTATGTTTTCAACAGTCAGACTATTTTTATGATTGTGCATTGTGCAATGCTTTAATGGAGATAAACCATTTTTTTTAAACAATCAGGTAACATTCAAAATTTGCTCCTTTTGTTTTTTTCCTTGGTCATATATGACTAATATGCCTTCATGCATGTTGAATTCCACTTATTTAATTCTTCCATTTCGTTCCACTTTGACACATAATTTAAACTGTGGATTAAATTGCTTTGCTTTCTTTATTTATTCTGGTTATTCTGGTTATTATAAGTGTCCAAGTCAGCTGCTGTCAAATTCAACAACACAGAGTGTCACATCAACATTACAACGGTGTTAGAGTTAAAATATGTTAAAAGTAACACCAGTGTAGTGTTGATCACAAAACATAATGTGGTGTTAAAAAAGTAAATAATTGACCTACAAGGTGCCAATATCAATCAAATCCAGTGGAAAATATTCAAAACAATACACAGAAATGGAAAGTTTAACTTTTCTTAAACCAATTTTAGTATTATAGACCAATGTTAATTAAACATAAAAATGGGAGTCAATCTTTTAACACTTTCAAAGTGTTACTTTAACACCTGCTGACTTGGACACATATAGACACTTTTGGGTGTTAATTCAACACTGGCATTTTTACTGTGTATTTCTGAAGAGACATAGAGAATAACTATCAAATAGCAAAATAAACTTTAAGGCCAGTTTTATCTTGTGAGATTCAATTTTGGTTTCATGTTGTCAAACAGAGCTGAATTTAGGTAATCACACAAGGAAACTTGAGATATAGCTTACTTGGATGAAACTATGATTTATGTAGATAACAAACAGCATCAGTGGCCAATCAGATCACACTAAATAGCTCCCTCCCCCTGAACGTAATTATATTAGTTTGACCCATCCTATGATCCTCTGTACTGTACACAGTCTGAAGAGGTGTAGTGACAAAATGCCTTTGATTGTATTTTTTCTGCTTATGATCAGAGCTGGCTGTGAGTATGAATGAAATCTACACTAAATGTTTTCATGAAACAGAGATTATGCCGCCATTCATGATTTTAACACAGTGACGATATTTAGTCTTCTCCTGTCAATAGATATTGTGTGGTGAAACTATTTTTTCGTATTGCAGATTGTACTGAAGAATTTAAGTTTGAAGCAAAGACTGTAACTGTTGGACAAAATGTGACCCTCAGTTGTCCACACCAGACCTCCGCTCTCTACAGAGAAACTTTGTATTGGATCCGACTTGTTTCTGGAAACTGGCCTGAATTTCTTGGAGCAACATTTAACTTCATGGACGATGATGTTTCCAAGATTTCTCACATTCAGACAAAACAAGAGCAGGAAAAATTTCTTCTATATATAAATGAAGTTAAGCGAAATGACAATGGACTTTACTACTGTATTAAAATCAGACAACTTGATTTCATATTTATTAATGGCAACGTTCTAAAAGTGCAAGGTAATGTAATTAATAAATTACTTACAAATCCTATTATGAGTAATTTCCTTCTGGTGGTAAGACTGAGACATGTTTGTTTTTTTTATTTTCCAGGACTAGAATCAGATATCACTGAAGTCATTCAAATACCTCCATCCAGCCCAGTTTATCCAGAAACCCGCAAGACTCTTCAGTGTTCAGTTCTCTCTGACTCTGAGAGGAAACCGTGTCCAGCAGATAACAGGGTTTACTGGTTCAGAGCTGGATCCGACCATTCTCATCCCAGTTTACTTTATCTACAAGAAAACAGTGGAGAACAGTGTGAAAACAGTCCCGAAGCTCAAACTGCACAGAGATGTTTTTACAACTTCTCTGAGATCTCTGACGCTGGAACGTATCACTGCGCTGTGGCTGCATGTGGACAGATATTATTTGGAAAGGGAGCTGAGCTCCATTATGAACATTATGAAGGTAAAAGTCTTACTTTTCCTCTTTATCAGAGAATTTGCTTAAACTATGGTGACATAGCAATTATATAGCAGAGAACTTTTATTAGAAATGTCGCTGAGCAGTTAAAGAAGCAGTTTCTGCATGGCTAGCCAAATGCCTTTAAAGTAAAATAGATGCAACACAATGAATAAATACATGTAATATTTTATCCAGAATCCAGAAATGGGATAAAGTAAAATCCAAATGTTCTTTTTAGTTGCCAATAATTGAATGTCTTGCGGTATGCTAAACTCTTTACGCTAGCCGGTTGTACATTGTAATAAATGATTTTATATTCCGAGTTCCTCACTCAGCATTTTGTAAGCGATATAAAAATGACGATGTAATAACTAATGTTAATCTGTACACTTGAGGTTTTATTGACAATATTTTAAGATCTAAGGACCACATGACTTTTCTATGTAAAGCTTATTAAATATACCACACTAATCTTCTTTTTAAGCGTAAATATTTGTAAAGTATAGTTTATTTTTCATCAAAGTCCTTTACCAAACAAAATATCCTTTATCAGACAAACTATTTCCAATTTACTATTAATAACAGCTAATGCCAATCTTTAATATTTATATAATAATCTTGGACTCATATTTAAGTTTCTTGTTGTTTTGTTGTTTTTTTGCAGCTACCACCACTTGTTCACCGCTGGTCAGCATTGTCTTTGGATTTGGCTTGGCCATCAGCCTAATTGTTTCAACTGTCATTATTTATGCCATCAAGGAAAGCAATGGCAACGGTAACCTACATCATTTATTTTTTTCACCAAAAAATCTAATTGATATGTTCTATGTAATTTCCATAATTTTCTTTCTTTCTTTTTTCTAACTTCAGTATCAACAGTCCAGCAAGCAAAACAAGTGCTATGGAAAAAATGGCAGGCAAACATTTACTCTGCTGTCGTCTTCACAGTAATGAATGACGATAATGGAAAAAAGAAGAAAAACACGGAGACAAAAAAGATCTATGCTGCTGTTATGTAATAAAGGATTTTGTAAAGCTGCAATTTTAGTATGAAAACCATGTGCAACCCATCAAATGTTTTTCATCATTTTCATTAAATGTATCATCTTTTTGTGTTTTGTGCTAATTGAACAAGTCTGACCAACAGCGAAAAACAGAGATTCATCATGTAAATATTAAACATGGACAGAAAAACTAGATAAGATTGCATTCACTGCTGGCTTCAATTCAAATTAAATGTTAATCTCTAAATGCTTGAATACTGAGGTGCATGTGAGAAAATTGTGATTCGCCTAAAGATGTGATTTTCTGATTGGACAGATCAACACAAATGTACAAAAAACAGAAAGAAAACAACATTGCTAATTTCAATAAAAAAAAAAATCAAATTTATAGCAAGAGATCTTGTTTTGAATATTCATGTGGTACACACACATTGGGATAATTGCTTAGTAAATTTAAAAAGCTGGTGTTTTGAATCTGTCACTTCATTTTATTTTCTATTTTTATATTTTATGTAATCTAAATAAAGTGGAAACTAACAAATTGCTCTTTGAATTAACTTGGACATCTTCATAACAAATTGCTAAGAATTGGGGAGTTTTCCTTGGATCTACCAGATACTCATCTTTGGTGCTCAACCTACAAATGCACTTCTTGCAAATATCGCCCCATTTAAAATAAATAAATAAATAAATAAATAAACAATCTCTACTCAATTCCTAAACTGGCATATTTACCTGAATTTAAATACATAGTATTTGCCATGTTTATTATGCATAAACTGAGTATCGATACTGGAATGCGTTTTGTAGTTCAGGTTGCTTATAACTGAGTGCTGACCCCGAGTGACTGCAGGTGAAAAAAGTTGTTGCCAGTTGAGGTTTCTGTCATTCCTTTTCTGTCAGACAGGATTTGTCAGACACTACAGCTTATTGCAAAACTACTGTCTTTCTCCATCCATCCATCTGTCTTGTGGTTTTTATTTTTTGTTTTTCTCACTTTCTTTTTGACTTAAATGTATATCTTTGTGAACTTTTAATTTGCCCCTTTGACAGTCTATGTGTATAGTCCTTACCTGGTAGTGTCCTTCTCACTATCTTATTGTACTGCAAGAGCATTTTTATTAGTTTGATTACACTGTGTGCTCTTTTTAGCCCAGCATGATGCCTTTTATGATGCAACAGCAAGGGGAAGCAAGGTTAAAACAACCCACAAAACAAGCATCTGGTGTTATAAACATGTATCTTACATTTTTAAAATGGTAAATGTACTGAGATATGTTTTTTTTTTTCTTATAATGGACGCACCGCTCTATGAAACCAAAAACCACAGAAATATGAGCAGTAAAGCAGCTACACTGACAATCAAAAGACGCAAAAGCCCATTTCCCGCCTTTTGACCAACCTCTAAAGCTGTTTACTCAGAACAGACCTGACTATAAAATCCACCACATATGAAGTGAAACAAAGCTGCAAGAGGTATCAGCCTACCATGTCATCTTAACCTAAATAATTGTTTCAGTTATTGATCAGAGGACAGTCAATGGCTCTAGAAATAGGAAAGTAGTTTAGATTCACTATGAAACCTATGAAGAGAAAATAACAACACATTTAGTGAGAGACAGAAAGAGAGAGAGAAGCAGAGAGAGAGAGAGAGAGAGAGAGAGAGAGAGAGAGAGACAGAGAGAGACAGAGAGAGAGACAGAGAGAGAGAATCAAAGCGTGAGCAATTCTATTCACACTGTTGTGTCCAACAGTCACTGTTTTGATCAACAGGTTTCATTGTTTCATTAATTTAGATTTTATTTTGTTATTCAGAAATCTTACATTTCTTCTCACTATTATTGACCAGCCAGCAGGTTTAAAGAAGGCACCAAACAAGAGATGAGGCAGGAATGTATGAGATGCAGCACAGGATGACACCTACAGCCTAACCAGAGGAGATGTGGTTATATACCACTCAGGTGCTTTATATTGTAAAAAGGTACAGTCTGACCACATGTTGTGCCCTTTGGTCAGCTGCATGTTGAGTCAAAAGAAAACCACAAACCAGAATGTTCCAGTCTGTCTGTAACTACAGTTTTGACCTTTGCAGATTGATGCTCAGCTCTCCACTCTACTTTGAGTGTTGCTGTTGAACTAGTCTGTTTAATCATGCCAGATATTTCCCACGATTCACAATCAGCTTCTTTCTTCTTCACAGAAAGGTTAATTTTGATTTTTGAAAACCATTTTTATAAAAGTAATGTTGATGGGGAGCAGTGAGTATACAACATACTCTCAACGCTCGGCAGCACATTTCCTGGCTGGGTCAGTGGGCCATCAGCAGGTCTGCAGCTTTCATATTGGCTCATTTACACTCAGTTCATCTTATTTTTATGTTATTTCTTTGCTAGATGTTGCATCACAAGATTGACAAACAAATTACTTACTATGGATGCTTACATTTACATACAATAAGGAATTCTTTGAAACCCATTACCATATATGTTATTTGTTGTTTAAGGTTTTTTGTTTTTGTTTTTTTTGCCAATTGCGCTGCTTTATTTTATTTCCTCCCTATATTATTGCAAAAACTGTTTGTTACAGTTACTGACCTGTAGGGGCGCTCTTCATGAGAAAACTATATCTCCTCCTTTATGGTTCATATTTGTCCTACTGCCACTTCTGAGATTTGTTGCTACTTGTCAGCCAAAAAGAATAAAAAATCAATGTGGTGTGCTACTTTTCCTGAGGTTTTGCTCTGCAGAGATGTTGTCTGCAGCTGTTGTACAATTGTGCTTTGTGTGCTTTTTGTGTGAATAAAGAAGGACATCTGAAAAGGCAAGAGAACAGAAAAGGCCCGTTTTCTCCTCTAATCTTGTAGTTAAACTTAGAGGTCAGACATTGTATCTTGAAATCCATAACAATATAAGAGGTGTTTGTTGTTTTGGCCTTAGATACTCTGAAGCATAAAGTTTTGATTTAAGTTACTTTTTGTCCCTCTTGTCGTTGCTTATTGTTATTGCTATTCTGTAAATTGTAAGCTTAAATAGTAAATAAATACTTGTTTTCAACTGACATTAGCATTTCAGTGGTTCATAGTTCTTTGTGTGTTTACAGCCTGTTCCAAGCAACATATTTGCTGTTTAAGGGATTGTAATAGTGGTCTAGAGAAAATAGCTTATTTTAAGTGTACTTCATATCATTGCCGTTTTCAACATGTAGGTGAGTATGAAACATTATACACCTTTCTCACAATATAGTATGTAGATAGTGTGGATAATATGCTCAAAGACTCATGAAACAGTCAACCAAATCAGGCCTCAGCATGAGGCCTGATTCTTAAACAGGACACCACTGATTGTAAGAAGACAATTCATTGTTTTGTTTTTCTTCCAAAGCAAAACGAATCATTGTCTAAGAACCTATTGGATGCAATACTAAGCTGGTGTGAAAATCCTCTGAACATGCACACGCACGCATGTATACAAAAAAAAATATTTTTTTCTTTTTTTTTTCTTTGAGAAAGGTCCTTTTCTCAAAGAAAAACTTGTTTTGTTTATTGAAAAAAAAAAAAATTAAGGCAATTGTAAAACTACAGAGTACAGAATGTGTTTACTTCTGTTCCCTGTCTGAAGTAAAGGGCCAATCAATCAAAGCTTTACCATGCTGTAATGTCCAATATCCATTAATAAAAGGCACAGTTATGGTTAAGGTGGTATCATAGTTAGGGTGTATTTTCTCTGTTTCTGATTGGAAACGAGCATGAAAAACAAAACAAAGGTGTGATGTTTGTGTTATGTGTTTTGGGTGGAAAGTTTGTTGATATTATTTCCACTGAGATGAAAATAGCAGCATCACCGATGGCCAATCAAACTGTCTTAAGTTTCTCCCCGCCTCCTTTATATGCTTACAATAACGTGAATCATTTATATCCCCGACGACAAAGTGTCTTCACATTAACAAAGCCTCAAGTGGATTGATGAGAAAATGCTGGTAATTTTTTACTTCATGCTCATTGTCGTAGTTGGACGTAAGTATAAAGTGTAATTTTCTTTCCACACTTTTTGCACATGATTTTACTAAAAGAGACACATTTCTGATTTTCTCTGCTCCGTTTTCTTTTACGTTTTGTTGTGTTCTTGTAGGATGCAAAGAAAATCTGGGTGTTGAGACAAAAACTGTTGCTGTTGGAGAAGATGTGACCCTAACCTGTCCACGCTCGACCTCTGATTATGATGCAACGCTATACTGGATCAGATTTATTCCTGGTCACTGGCCTGAATTCTTGGGAGGAACATATTCCTTCAATTTTAGCAATGTTATACAAACTGTTCATATTACGGCAAAACAAGGGACAGATACCTTTACTTTGCACATCAGTAAAGTACAGCACAGTGATGCTGGCCTTTACTATTGCTTAAAAACTGATCTGCTCAACATGACTTTTTTAAAGGGGAAATTTCTGAGAATCAGTGGTAAGAAGTAAATATATGCACAATACTATTTTACAATATATGGATAAATAAGTAAGCCGTAATTTTTAAACCTGTTTTATTTTATTTTCAGGAAAAGAATCAAACATCACTGCCATCATCCAACCTGATCGAGTTCATCCAGAAAACTCAGTTTCTCTACAATGTTCAGTCCTCTTTAGCACTCAAGATAAAACTTGTTCAACAGATCATAGGGTGTTCTGGTTCCTAGCTGGATCAGGTCGATCTCATCCCAGTTTAATTTATACTCCTGCAAACCACGGTAATGAATGTAGGAACAATTCTGAGGATCATTCTGGGCAAAAATGTATCTATAGCTTCTCGAAGAACATTACCGCTGCTGATGTTGGGACTTACTACTGTGCTGTGGCCTCATGTGGAGAGATTTTGTTTGGAAATGGAACCAAACTGGACACAGAAGGTACTGTACATCCAAAATTTTAAACATTTATGAAGATGTTCATTTTCAATAAATTAAAGTGCATTTTAATACGACTCATTTGTCAGATTAAAAATTATTTTGAAAATAATAACCTCTAAGCAAGTACTAGACATACTTTTAATCAAGGCCATATTTCTGTAATAGAATTGTTTTGGGGTTTTTTTGGATGCAATATTCCTACTTCAATGTTTTACTTTCATAAGCAGTAATTCACTCATACCTCATCACAATTAAGTAGGATTAAAACATGAATCTGTGTGTAATTATCTGTTTTATTTAGTGAACTGAGTCACTGAAATAAATGAATTTTTGAAATATATTGCATTTCATTAAATAGGACTGAATTCAAAAAATGTACCAGAAAATGTTTCTATCTTGTCTTTTGTTATAAAAATATAAAAAATAAAAAGCTAAACTTATTGTGTTTTTTATGTTTTCAGGTCCCAGCATGTCAGATTTGCAGACGACAAATGCAGTTTTTATTGCCTTATGTGCCATTTTGACTGCAAGTGTGATTGTTATATTCATTCTCACTTACATCCTCATGAAGAAAACCTGTCAATGTTCAAATGGTAAATCAAAATCTATCAGTATATCTTACATCGTGTGAAAATATTTTTCATGATTTTTCTTTAAAATCTCTGGTGCACATTAAACAGATGCTAACGAGGGTCATGATGATCAGCAAATTCAGCAGGTAAATTCTAACGTTTCACTATTATCTGCATAAGTCCTTTTGTTCTTTTTTAAATTCTGACCTTGCACCATATTTTTCCATAAATCTAATCTTTTCTCAGAGAAACAACAAATCGTTGGTTTACACTGCTCCCACATTCACCAAAAGAAAAGCTGCCGGAATAGAGAGAAGAAACAAAGAAACATCAGAGGCTGTTTACAGTGGTGTCAATGGATTAGTGTTTGATTAATACCTTCAAAAATCTGGTTGCTACTGGAAATGTTTTTTTTTTCTTCAATTCTTTGTAAAAGCATTTAACCAGGCAATATTTTGCCTATATGAAAACTTACAATTCACAAGGGTAAAAACTTTAAGTCTTGTTTAGATTACTATTACTAAATGGTAAATACAAGTGAAAGAGTTTCAGATTAATGATATTGAAAGCCCTCTTCTGTAAAAAAAAAAAGTATCTGGATTTTTTATCAAATTTTACTTTAAACTTCCTTAGTACAACATCTGAATGTGTCTAAAGCTAAACATTAATTATCTAATTAGGAACTAGAAAAATATTAGGAACTGTTGGCGTATCTATAAAGTTCACACTGAGTTCAAAGAAAAACCTTAAAAATCTGAAAAAGTAGGTAAGTTATTTCCCGCCTTCACATTATGATCGTCAAAGTGCAAAACAGTTCAGACCATATGAACTAAAAAAAAATAAAAAATAAACATGTACATGTTTGACCATGTTACACTTAAAATACATGACCACTGCCTCTAATGAGGCAGTTATCTCATAAGATGCTGTAGACCCGATGGGAGAAAAACATTAGACCCAATGGGAGAAAAACATTTTTAGGATTTTTTTTTCCTAAAAAAAGTTAAAATTCAAATTAATCTATATAATTTATGTGTTTCTTTTTTGCTGTATCCCCTTGGGAAGCTGGTTTTGGATTGTGTTATCTTGACCTTTTCAGTCAAATACCTTAACAAAATATTAACATTCTTGCAAAGTCTTTTGAATCCATCATTTCCTTTTTTTATTGACAACTGGAGAGATAACAGTAAGGTTTGTAGGAATCAGCATTTAAATTCAGCAATAATAAAATCAGCTAATAAAACCTGCATCTGGTGAATTTGTTTCAGTCTTCAAAATTGCCTTCAAAATTGATTACCACCAGAAACTCTTCTGCTTAGCATTTTGACACCCCACAGCAATGTTAAAAGGCATAAATTGTTGAAGACACCAGAGTCTCTGAAGGAGTTTATATCTGAGTCATAGTAATGATACTTCGAGCTGAAAACCTTTTGTTGGCCTGTAGAGGGCAACTCTGGTAAGAAAGAGAAGACATCACTCAGAAGCTGATTAGGTTGCACTTCGTATTTGTACACAAGTTCATGCTGTCTAAAATTATTTCTTTTAATGTTCCTCTAATGCAGAATTACAATAATTTTATTATATTTCAAATAATTAAAGATGGTAGTTAACCTAAAACTGCATAAGGATTATTTGACCTTTTGACACTTGTAAAGTCTTTTACAACCCCACAGTTTTACAAGTGTCATCAGTAGCTACTTTCATTTTTACCAGTCAAAACTTGCTCCCTTTTTGTATTTCTATGCATGGGGCTTTTTCTAAGTCATATACTCAAACTTGTAGTACTTTCTTACACAGACACCAACAGAACTATAGTTTTTAGAGTTAACCGAGTCTTATTTGTCCATCACAACTTTCCAAAGTTTAAGCAAGTATTTGTTTTTATTTTTAAAGTGAAAATAAACAAAAACAATCTTAAACATAAAAAAAAAAATTCAACTAAACTAAAGTGTGGACTTGTGGAGCTTTAAAGGAGGCTTATCTGTCAGGAGAACATGCAGCAGAACAATGGACAGCCGCACTGACAGGAGTTGTGGTTGGCTGTTTCTCCGCCCTTTGACCAGCTGCTGAAGGTGTTTACTCAGAACAGATCTCTCTATGAGCATCAACCGGATATAAACCCTGTGGGCCGCAAGAGACTTCAGCAGGCTGAATGGGGTCTTGCAAACTGATATGATAATTAACTGATTACTATATAATAATTAAATCAGAATATAGAGGGAAATTAGTTCTTTAGGTACAACAATCTTTATCCATCAAAGTTTGAAAAATTAAGTGATGGACTGCTCATTATAACTAGCCCTAGTTTGCGTTTTGTGGTAATTTATTGCTTTATATTCAGACAGATCATCAGCTGATGCACATATTTCATCAACCAGGGAAGAAAGTGAGCTTCATGGCCATCCTCAGTGGGCTAGGTTGCTTTGCAGCTTTTTCTGATGTAAGTAAAGGTTAGAGTAATTGAAGTGTACATGTATTTATCTTTTTATCTTAAGAAAGAGCAGCATAAGGTCTGCTTTTTAAGATGAAAGCGGAAAGTAAGACAGGAAGAAAAGCCCCTTTGTTTTCTCACCCCTCTTTGAGAGCCAAACCACAGCGGTGCATAAGTTTCCATGCATCGTTTGTTTCTCAGCAGTTCGTGTGAATTTCTTTGCCTCTCTCTGTTAACCAATGTGTTAACAAATGTGCATGCTAAGCCATGGTACTAAGAACAAAGAGCCATACTTAATAAACTTTGGTTATTGTTTTTATTTTTAGGAGACATCTTACGCTGTCTCTTCTATGAATAAGTATTGTTAAGGATGGAAATTCTAATCGATGAGTCAAAATTTGAACTGACAAAAGGAGCATAAAATCAGCCAACAGTATCATTCAGACTTTACTTATTTTATTCACTTCCTGAAAAGAGACGCTTTTACCATTATATTCGAGAAGAGGTACTAAAAAAGTCTGTGCATCTGAGAAGGAGGAGGCGAGCTGATTGTATGAACTGAAGACACTCCCTGAAATCACACCATGTCTCTGTAGCCTGATAAATGTCTGTTTTCTGAGAAATGGGCCTTACCGTCTAACAGAATTAAAAATGTAAGTCTTTACAATGGACCTTTTGTCTAACAACATGTAACTCTTTCTCGACCTTGGTAAAGCATCTCAACAGTATCCAGAATTTTTTTAGCATGACAGCTTGGAGTATGGCATAATTTGGCAGAAGATTTATTTATAACATGCTAACTTTGCAGTCTAATGCATATTTTTGTTCATGGCACTGGGAGGGTCTAAAGCCAATGCCGCACAGTGAGCTCTGCATCTTGCAAGTCCTTAGCTACTGTCACACAACAGAAGTTGTGGTTTTGTGCTGCTAAGTTACTCTGCTTTCAGACCAACATATTTTTGGCTTGTGGTCAACAGTATATTGACTCAGTTGATAGTCGCAAACCAAATTGTTCCAGTCAAAAACAGCATTGTTAATCAGTTAATAGTTTTCTAGTTTTCAGACGTGTTGCAACTGTAGCAGTGAGCAGACTACATTTTTAAGACATCGTCTTACATAGTATTAGATCGTACAAAGGACGTCCTAATCTAGTATCGGTCTAGCATTTTTTAATCAGAGTTGACTCCACCTATTTTGGGTCATTTGTATGTGATTCCTCAGCAATGTTAATGTTAGGTAAATTGTATTATTATCAACTATTTGTTAATACTTTTATAATGTCCTAGTTTATGTATTCTTATTTGTTTAGTCATATCCTTTAAGAAATGTTTCTGTATCTTAATCATTCTGATTTCCTTTCTCAGAGGGCCTGTGAAGAAGAGCAGTGACAGCAGCTCTTCACAGAACGCCCTTCTTTTGACCTGTTAGCTGTAAAACCATCGCCGTAAAGATGTACAACTTGGCCTGTTTGATCCTGGGTCAAGCACTAGATAAGCTAGTGTGAGATAGATTGTGTTATTAGTTAGTGATAATCCTTGGCGCTGTAACTCTGTGATGAAGTGTTTTTCCCCCTCCCTTTAGAGTTACAACGCTCTCTTTGATTAGGGATCCTAAACACAATAAAAAGAGAGGGGCAGGCAAATGTGCTTTCAGAGCAGTAGGAGATTTGTAACTGAAAGCACATCTCTGTCTGTTCTCCTCACGAGTATTCAGAATCTAACTCTCTTGTCTTTCCTGTGTTATTTGCTGTGTTTAATAGGTGTCAACTCTGACAGTTAAATTCAATCTGGTGTGTTGTACAGGCATTTTTTTCACTGAATATTTTGATGTGTACAACTTGAAAACCATTATTTTAGGCCGGCTATCATCTTTATTGATTTTACATAATAAATTTCAGGTTTTAGGAACCAAATGTTCATACTGAAAGAGACTGTATTGTCTCGGTAGCAGTCATGTATTGACTGCTCTACTTCTCAGTGTGTCTGTATTATATAATCCGCTCTGCACTGAGCTCCAATAGTCTTGGACAGCCTGACAGTGTTTTTCAATTCCGGTCTCAGGCCCCCGTACCTTGCATGGTTTAGGTGTTTCCCTTCAGTCACACACATGGGCTGAATCTGTGGGTGATTAACAGACTTCTGCAGTACTTGATGGCTGCAGAAGAGGTCATGCAATCATTCTGGTCAGCTGTTCTGAAATAGAGACATATTTAAAACATGCAGAGGAGGGAGGCCTGAGGACGGGAATTGAGAAGCACGAGAGAGAGAGAGGAGAGAGAGAGAGAGAGAGAGAGAGAGAGAGAGAGAGAGAGAGAGGGAGAGGGAGAGGGAGAGAGAGAGAGGGAGAGGGAGAGAGAGAGAGAGAGCTGTGCAGAGATTAGCTTAAAAACCAATCAAGACATTCTTCAAATCTTAATTTTATGAAGTAGTGACATTTCCTGTAAGTTTTGTCTAAACTGAAACTGCACTAAATTACAAGCTAAAAAATTAACAATGAGTCACAACAAAACATAGTTGATATAAGTTTATATGCTAATGCTAGCCTTGCACATTAGCAAAGGTCTTCACTCAAAAAAAACAAAAACAAAACAGCATGAGACTAAGGACTAGCAGCGTGTTTTAAATCACAAAGGTCAGATATTTAGGACCATAACAATGTTTCAGTTTGTTGCCAAAACATTAATAGTAGTATAGTAGTATAATTTCCCAATCAAGTCACCATGTTGCAGCAGGATGTTCTGGGTCTACTGTTGAATCTCAGTGACAAAGTATTAGCAGCCAATACAGCAACATTGTGAGAATAATATACATTCAACCAGTTTGTCTTTGTACTTACGTATGTTGGACAACAATTACACCAATGCTGTAAATTGTGTTTTAACTTTTGAGTTAGTTATATTATACTAGAATTAAAACTAAATATCAAAATCCACATTAAGGCTGAAATAGTAACTATAAGTTTATTGTTAGCCAAGTGGCCATTGGCTGTTATGTGAACCTCTTCTTCCATTTTTTGTTTTATTTACTTTTCAAACTTTTTACAGAAGTGTATACCATATACTAACAATATTTTCCACCTAGAAAAGTTGTGACATTTACATGTCTCAAGTTCTCAAACTTAATTTGTAATCAAAAATTAAGTAAATATCAGAAAATTCAGTTTTCAACTCAGCACAATTATATTCCTACGGAAAAAGGGAACACTGATCATATATATATATAGCTATAGATATATAGATATATATCTATATATCTATAGCTATATATATATATATTAATAACCATATAAACAATATCTTACTGAAAATTACAAAACCTAAAAGCGCAGTCAAATTCCTCAAATTGTACTGGTGTGTGAAATATGGGAAGAAAAGTGTAAAGCCTCTTTGTATGTCAACACTGAAAGATGTTGTCTCATCCAGCTAAACTCTGAACAACATCTTATAACAATGTTCTAAGATACTTTATCTTATGGACACGTCAGTGTTACAAGATGTGTCCAGACAATATTGTAGCAGTTAAGCTTAAAAACACCATGTAAGTGATATCTGTTCTACTGACAAACTGAATGGAAGGGATGAAGCTTTGTGCACGTTGGGTGTTGGGCCCAGAGCAAAATGCATCATTCTTGAAGGCTCCCTGTGATGACGTGTTAAAAAAATCACATCATAGTTGAATCACACCAACCACGACTTCTCTAACATGAGTTTGTCCGATAGAAACTGTTATGTGTTTTATTAATTGCATCAATAATATTTTAAAATATAATGCTTCCACTAATCTCACCATTTAGGATTAATGCCTCTGTTAAGATAATATTTTATTTTCCTGTCCATATTGTGAAATAAGATGTGAAGGGATTGGAACAAATTATTTTTTTTTCAGATAGATTAAATTTGTACAAAGCTCAAAATTATTATTGCCATGACACATTGAGGAAAATCCCATGTGTCACGGTTATGAAGAATTACTTCAGTTTATTACCCATGCGGTATTTTTGAAAGAAAGACAACATGTGAAGAACAATAATCTGTGGAATTGTTTTGTTAAAGGAAAATTGTAGAAATTCAGTCTGCATCCAGGCAGCCCTGTACAAAGTGAAAAATCTTTCATAAAAATGCTATTTTAGTCAGTGGAAAAGTGAAGTTCAAGAGTAGGTCTTTTCACTAACTTAATCACAATGTGTCAAAAACAACTGAGCCTCCTTAAAGATGACTCAACTTCACATAGCATTACAACTTAGTCACCCTCATGTTGCTCCGATATGTAACACCAAAGTCGGCATCATGGAACCTCAAAGCGACAGCAGAACAGTCAGTGGAATGAGAATGTTGCTCGAACTTCTCCCCCGTTTCACACATATTTGGAGAAACTCAGCTCATTTTGTGAGGTTGCAGGCATGACAGTGGCAGGAGTCCTCATACATGTAACAAAAGAGAAAAACAAGGTTGCAAAGTGTTTTTGTGTCTTATGACTAGTTTGCCTACAAGAGGCTGCATAGTAAGATAATAAAGATAATATATATTTGAGAACTTATCCTTTAGACAAACTGTTATTCTTTTTTCTTTCTTGCTTTAGAGCATTTTGGTTTTCACTGAAAGTGAAGAAAAGATGAGATGAAAAAAACACTAAATGCCATGTGAGCATAAACTGAGCTTTTGAGCTTTTTATAACCATGTCTGACATAAAACCACAATGAGAATCTACCTTGAAATGACAGCAGCTTACTGATGTTTTTTGTTTAGTGCTTTTGTGTCTGAGAGGTCTCACCTTATTTCCATTGTGGTAGTAAAGTAAAAGGGCAACAAGATTGTTCTAAATTTCAGCCAATCAAGGTTCCCGAAAACTGGCTCCTCCCAGGTTATATGGTCACATTTAGTTGAATCATAGCTAATAAGGCCACAGAATCATATCAATCTTCTGTTGGATCACCAGAAAACAATGCTTTTCATTTATTTACTCCTGATGCTCAAAGATGGTTGTAAGTTAACTCCTAAGATTTAATTCACATTTTCAATTTCTGTTGTTACTTTATGATTCTTTATCTGTAATGTGTAAACGTTATGGTTTCTTTAATGATTGCTCAGGTTGTCAAGAATACCCAACTACTGACACAATGACTGTTTATGCAGGAGAATATGTGAGGATGACATGCTCACGCAGGAATGCTGGAGATATACAATGGATCAGGATCAAGTCTGGAAATACTCCTGAAATCTTAAAGGAACCTGATTCTCATATTAAATTTGGGCCAGATGTTGGAATTCATGTGTTGCAGATCACAAAAGTGAGGCAAAGTGATTCTGGATTTTATTTCTGTCTTAGAGTCTATAAAGAAAACAGAACATTTATGAACATAACATTCCTGACAGTTATAGGTAAGTCGATAGAAAAACATTATAAAATGTTTCTGAATTTATTTTAGAATCAATTGAAGTTCTTCTTTGTAAATGTTTCTTGGCTTTCCTAGTGTTTCTAAAAAAATTATCATTTTATTTCTGTGAAACTAGAATCTGCTGTCACCACAGTCCCCACATCTGTTCCAGCCCATCTCCAGGACTCAGTGACTCTCCATTGTTCAGCCCTCCGTGACTCTCAAAATAAATCATGTCCTGAAGATGAAAATTTGCTCTGTTTTAGAGCCGAATCAATTCAGACTTTTCCAGGTTTCAACTCCACTGACATGACTGAGGAAAGTGGATTCAAATTTAACTCTGAAGGATGTCTCTACAGCCATTTCAATAACTTCAGCTTGTCTGATGCTCAGATGTATCACTGTGCTGTGGCAAAGGATGACAAGAACACATCTATAGAAAAATCAAAGACTATCACTGAAGGTAATCTATTTTTCATAACACTGAAAGTGAAATATTAAATGACTTCAATGAGTCTTTGATTACAGAACTTCTTTTATTTCATGTCAGCAGTAAACAAAGGAGATTCAAGGAATTACTATACAGTTGCCTGTCTACTGAGTGCTGCGTTGGCTTTCTGTCTGGCTATTATAGCCTTCCTCATATACTTGGTCATAGAAATTAATAAACAGTTCAAAGGTTCTCGAAATGGTAAGTTGTCACCCACATATTGATTTATAAAAAATGAGCTGGAAAATTTGATAACGTTTTACATGGTTGTTTTGTTTTTTATGTTTCAACTTAGACACAGTTGGGCTGCAAGCACATGAACCAATAAAAGGAAATCCAGAAAATCAGAAGGTAATAAAAAATAAGAATAGAATTTGATATTAGGAAGCAAAATTATGTGTTTTATGTTTGTTTTCTGTTTTTTTTTCTGTGTCCTCAGTCACATGAGGACTTGGTTTATTCATCAGTTTCAACAAAAAGAAAAGCCAGCAAAAAAAGAACAGGGGCCACGGCATCTGAAGAGCAAGATGTCATCTACACAGAAGTTCATGTTCTTGGGGTGTGAAAAGGCTAAGCTAATTTATACATTTCCGATTGTTATCTAAAGACTAATTTTAAAATGCACTTTATTTTTCTGCAAAAAATTTATTAATGTTTTGTATGTCTGTAATGTTATTCTGGCCTCATTTCCTTAAAAGAAAAATATGTATGTACTTGTATAAGCTCTTAGTAAATAAAATACATAAAAGTAATTATCATTTGTGTGTTTTTATTTATATAATTTGATTTATAATTTTTATAATTTTATAATATAATTTTATAATTTCTTTATGCTTAAGTGTAATTTTGAAGCATTGTTTTAGAAAGTATTACAGCACCATTACGTCCTGTTAGATGATTAAATTTCAGTTAGGCTTTAGTTATATACATCTTCATGGTTACTTAAAAGTCTGAAAGCTGCTGTGGTCCAGGCACAGTAAAACAAATCAAATAAAAATACTCAACTAATATGCTTAAAAGACTATTTCAGTATTAATGCACCATAGTTTCCTTTCCCCCTTGTTTTCACTATAGTATAGAAAAACATCCTTACTTTTAACTCTATGCACAAATGCAAGTCTGAAAACTTAAATTGTGTTCTTTTACAAAAATAAAAGAAACACAGTCCACGTTATTTGAGTTTACAAGAATGAGTCTGAATAACTCTTAGGGAGGCTTGAGGCTTTTTCATAAAACATGGCAGGTATTCCAGGGATCAGATGCTTTCAGAGTAGTTTCTGAAAATACCAAGACAGCGTGAGGGATTGAGGTAGACCAGTCACTGGCAAAAGCCTTACCTGTCAGAAATCTCAAGAGCTCTGTGACAGACAACCAATGAAAGGCTGAGCAGACTTTGAAGCTTTGTGGGTTTATTCAGGAAGCAGCTGTAACACAGTGACAGGTGTGAGAGGTGCAGAATAAGATATATTTGACATAGAATTGTATGTTCATTCTTGGCTTTTTCTTTACACAACAATGACAGTGAGAGTTTTGCATTAGTATAAAAGTATTTCCATGGCCAAAAAATCAAAACTGCTTAAAGGAAAATTTGCTATAAGATTATATTTTATCTATTTACAAACTTTATAAATACTTGTACAGTATCTGTACAAGTATATGGTACAAGGTGTATTAATATCATCCTCTCCAACCCAACCACAGTCTGAATCATGAAAACAATTATCAGTGTATCAAGTTTATACTAGACAATGCCTCTGCATAGCAATCAATCCTAAAACATTAACCAGAGTGGAATGCCACCATTTACTCGTTGAATAATGTGTACTTTTAATTCTGCATGGGTTTGTTTATGAATGTTCTTAAGCTACAGTGGCACAATGCTAATCATGTTTCAAACGTATTCAATCAAAAATGAAGCCAAGATCTTGCTAGATTGATTGGAGATATACGAGTGGCCACACCTTAACACAATGCCTGGTTTTGCAGCTGCATGATAGATGATCACATGAAAGAGGTTTTGACTAGAGGGGAGAAATGATTACATTCAGGATGATAATGAAACTCAGGAAATAATGAAACTCAGGATTGTAGGCAAAGGAAAATTGATATTACCAACTAAGTAATGCAGGTAGCTTCATATTTGTTGAACTGCTTTCCAAACTATGTATTTTCCAGGAAATACTTTGGAGACATCACATTACATTGTTTATTACCAGCTGACAATTTTAGATCCAGTCCTCTCTGCAGATCTTGGGATTCTACTGTACAGTGTTCAGTCTTCACTGATCATGAAAATAAGATGTATTCAGAGGATCTCCGTGTGTTATGGTTTAGAGTCAAAGCAGGAGAATCTCATCCTAGCATAATTTACATGAATTACATACATTGTTTTGTACCTAAATTAACAGATGCGTTTGCCTGTAGAGCTTACACATTCTGGGTCAACAAAGCAACATTTTTGCTTTGTTGACCCAGAGTGCCCTGCAGTAAAGTTTGCTTCCTGCTTTCAATCTCTGGCCCACTTGGTACCTGCATTCACATTCCAACCAACCAGAGTTCACTTCAACCAAACTGTGACCTAGGTTTTTATGTGGACATGAGTTTACTTTTTTAGTTCACATTGGAGTTGGATTGGGCATTCATTCCTCCCCAAATGAACCAGACTTTCTAGACAAACTGGTTAAAGTGGACAGTGGAGGAATCCTCTGTTTATTACGCTTTTAGTAACTAAGAAATTAACATTAAACCTGTATTTAAGAGCAAAGTCTTCATTTGGAAAATATAAAGCCACAAGTATTTAATGTGCGACTGAGGTTGGTTGTTAAGAACTTTATACAAGAACATTAGGATAATAAAGAATTATGTCATTATCTAAACAGCACCTAGTTATTTTTACATTAATACTAAAAGACAAAGCAGTGCTTTCCAAATTGAATAATTTACTCGATCTCACTTTTCTAGGGGATTTAGGTACGAATCACATCATTTTTTTCCACTTCAGGGGTTCTTAGGTTTTTTATGAGATGCTGGAGGAAGCAGTCTTTTCTACTACTCTTGTAATAAATGTTAGAAAGCTCACTGATAACATACACTCAACCATAGCAAATTGGCAAGACCATTACGACAAGAAGAGCAACACATCACTAGAAGTCTCAGATTCTCTATGTTTTAATAAACAATCAGAATATGTGAGCAAGACCTCTATGATTTTAAAGCATCCCAAAATAACCCAAGATCATCCCATTGTTCTCATGCTGGAGATTTTAGTTCAACAGTAACTAAAATCTTAGTAGTACTTCTTTGTGTTACTTTAATCACACAAAGTAACATCTAGACCCAACAGTAAAATCAAACTTTGATAAAATCAGTGATGTTGTGTTTTTATGTCTAATGCAAACTTTGCTATTAGCTTCAGAGCTAATAGCTTCTGAAGCTAATTTAGTTAAATTTGATTAAATTAATTAATCAAATTGAATTGCAGTTATATTTGATTAACTGCAATCAAATTTTAACTGCACATTTGATTGCAACTAAAATGTGATATTGCAATCAAAGATCACTGATGTTGTGTTGAAGGTAGATAGTAGGTTAAAGGTTAGGAAGAGAGGAACAAAAAGGAGACCAGAGATGACCAACTCCTCAGAGTTTGCTGATTTGGAAATAGATTGTTGAGCAACTCCTCAAATCAGACTTCTCTCATCATTTGGGTTCCACACCCCAAGAGCCAAGACAAAGACAACGATGAGTAACTGGGGACTTCCTTCTGTGCAGTCAGCTTGCCTACATCTCAATGAGCCAGAAAGGCCTTGAATCAAGGTGGAAAGGGCTCAGGAGCTATATTTAGCATTATACAGAAAAATCTAAAAGATGTTGTGGACATTCAGTTAATCCGTCACCTCAAAGTTCTTTGATGGTCGTAAAATAGCTATGATGCTTGACTCTGGAGAGTAAAAGGTGGAACATGTTTTACAAGTTGCCTTAGCCCAGAGAATCCCAAACTGTGTAGCGAGCCCCCCAGGGGGCCGCGGAAGCCGTCTGGATAAAAAATAAATAAATAAAAAGCGCTGTATGCGCTGGGTTTTTACCTTATCAAAATTCCTCTGTCAATTTGATACAGTCGAGGCTTCTGCACTTCCCATATCCGTGTCCTCTGTCACTTTTATCAGCAGTTAAAACTGTTAAATCCGTTGTTAACATGTGGTAACCTGTTTTTCGAGCCACCTTTAAATGCAACATGAGCGCAATGACGCTCGCGCTGGGTTTACACCTGTGCGGCAGTGAAGGAGACCTGCTGCTGCTGTGCAGAGCTACACAGGTGTGTTAGGATCATGGCAGCAAAACGCAAAGAACTTTTCAGTTTTCCCCTCAAGCTAACCGACTGTTGAGTAAACCTGTTAGATGCAGGTAATGTTAGCTAAAAGATGACTAGCTAGCTAGTATCAATACATCACCTTAAGCTTGTTAACAAGTAGCTTGTAGGCTATCTATGTTGTTCAGCTACGATTCATTTTGCCCCCAAAGTAGTTGATTCCCCCCCTTGTTCGTCTGGAGTCGAGGCTGAGTATAACAGGGAGTCAAGAATCCTCCCCCCACCTTCGCTCACACACATCGTTCAACCAGACAGCTATTTGTAAACCATAGGGAGGGCCCAGAAAAAGTTTGGGAACCACTGCCTTAGTCAAATATTTTATGTAAAACAACAAAATTGGGACTCGGATGAGACACTAAAATCAACCTGGGTCAGTAACAAGTGCATGTTGTAACAAAGAGAAAGAGCCTGTTAACAGGTGTGTTCTGTGAAACTAGTTGGCTTCAGGCAGCAACAATAAGCTCCTCCCAGTCTGATAAATAGTGTCGTCTGTACAACTGCAAGAGAGAGGATGAAGATGTTGGTGCTATTAGTTGTACTGCTTTTCCTACAGCGGACATGTGAGTGCTTTCAATTTTGTTGCAAGATTTTCTCATTACATGAAGATTGTTTGTTTTATTTAATATGTCTTCTTATTTTCAGATTGTCTCATTCCAGTGATGCAGGTTCAGCTTGGTGAACCTGCAGCTTTTCAATGTGTTTTGCCAAAGCTCAAGTTGATCCAAAAAGACATCTACTGGTACAAGCAGAGTCCAGGAGATACTTTGAGGCTGCTTCTTAAGCTGACCATGAAACACCAACAACCAACAATCTCCAAGTTTGGAAAGCAGTTTTCTGGCATAACATGGAGAGTTAGTAATGATGATAAAACTGCCGTTCTGACCATTTTGAGGACAACACATGAAGATCTTGGAACATATCACTGTGCAATAAAATCTTCAGCTGTGGATTTTGAATGGAGTGCAACAAATTTGATGTTGCAAGGTAAAACAAATTCCTACATATTTTAATAAAGGTATGCAATTAGCTTTAGGGGAACAAAATAAAACATTTAATAAGTCTTACTAAACTTACTTATTTTGCATCTGAGACCAAATTTAGTTGTCATGTTTGTTTTTTGCCCTCATACATGAGGACAAACAGAAAAATCTAAAATGCCAAACTAAAAGAGACATTTCAAATTGCTCGCTGTAAAATTGACTCATTCCAAAATTGTGAGCAACATACAGTAGAATGGATTCCTTTAATATATGTTTCAAAACACTTTCAAACTGGTCTGTGGTCTTATTTGATTTGTATTTTGCAGGAAATGCGGCAAGTACTGTATAATATACTTATATTCAAAGGCCAACAGTATGAAATCCAGGAGATTCAGTGTCAATGCAATGTTCACTTCTCTCGGATACTTAAAACAGGATATGTCCAGAAGATATCAACATGCTCTGGTTAAGTGCAAAAATCAACTGTACTAATGAAAACAGAAGTGAAGATGTGAAGAGATGTGATTCTCTAATGAATTGTTTTCATCACTTTATGAGCCATATCATGTCCTCAGATGCTGCACCATTTCACTGTGGAGAGACATATTTTGGCAATGGAACCAAATTGAAAACTGGTATGTTTTTTTTGTTATGTTTTTTTTTTTCTTTAAAAGACAGTTATATACACTCTGAGTCAATGAAATTATGATGCATGAGTTTGATTTACTTTGTTTTGGTTTGTATAAAAAGAGTTATCACCTGAAGTCACTCTCCTTTTGATTGCTGTGACTTCTCTAATCACTTCTGTGATTGCAAACATTGCATTTCTCTGTGACCGATCTTCCAGGGCAATGTGCAAACAATTTACAGGTAAGGGTTGTTTCTTATATCAAAATATTCAACATTGTAGTTTTTCCATCTACCCATCCATCTGTAATGTTAATATTTATATTCCACTCCAGGAACAAAAAACACCTCTTTACAAACAAGACGTAATATGATCAAGCAAAATGCGGACAGAGTAAGTATTGATACGCTAAAATGACAAATTATTTGTTTTACAAAGTGGGTACTCAAGATTTAAATAAAACTTTATAAAAAGGACGTTTTAACGAGCCATTTGTTTGCTACACAGGTCGAGGATGAAAATAATGCCAACTACGCTGCGTTACATTTTTCAGAGCGAAAGGAGAGGAAAACGGGAAGGAAAACTTTGGAGATGAACACTGAAGAAAGTGTGTACTCTCAGATCAAATTCTGAATATGAATACTTCTCCATGGGTCTCCCTGAGCAGGGTTTTGTGTATGTTGTATTGAAATAAATATTATAAAAATCTGTTTTTAAAAAAGTTCCATTCCCTTGAAATGTAGAGATATTCAATAAATATTGTTGCACATATTTATTTTGTGCATCAGCTTGTATGTAAGCTTGCGTTTGAGGCTGACGGTGGCGGAAGTAGTTTGTCTTGTCACTGCTATTGCCAGTTTAAACCCTCATCCAAATGTCCATTGTAGGACATGTATTAGATTCAAATAAAATAAGAAACTGGTGAAAACCAAATCCACTTATATTAATAACCTTATTCTAGGATGAAACAAATAAAATATTAATTTTAATAATTGTCAAAAAAGTCATGTCAAATTTTCAATAATCAATAGAAAAATTGTTAATGGAATTGCAGTAATCAGGTTCGTCTTGTAAATGCTGACCATCTGTTTGTATCTATTCACTGGTATTTGGAGGATTTATCTTTGATTCTGACCTTGGACTCCTTGATGTTGAAAGACCTTCTTGATGTACTTAAGTTTTCAGCAACCTCCTCGCATTGTTTATCAGATTTATGTTAGAGGTCAATCTACAGTTTTAGCATTACTTCCAGACAAAATAAATTAAGAGATTACTTTAAACCTAAATCTGCCAGTGTTTTGGACACTTTTAGACTTAACTGTACATTTTTCATTTTTGAAGATGTTTTTACATAAAATATTGAATTTATATGACTTAATTAGTAAAGTTCATAGCATGCTGGCAGATTTTATTTATTATTTATTTATCATTATTTTCCAAAGACATTTTTGAAGTTCAAGCTGTGTTCTCAATTAATTTTTTTTCTTTTTTTTAATCAAGAAATATTCAATCCATTTTAGGCATTCTGATTAGGTTTGTTTATCAGATTAAATAAAGGCTAACCTTTTTAAAATAATCTTTAAGCAGACATTAAACAGTTTTTAGTCCACATCTGTATTGCTTTTTTATTAGTCTGACAAAATATTGTAATCATGATTTTTCTTTTGTTTACACTTGCTATGTAGATAAGCGTTGTAAAAATAGAAATAAAGGTCTGAAAACATTGGTCTGTCTTCCTTTTCTATCACAGAAATTCTTTGGTGAAATTACTTTCATTACTTCGGTGTTTATTTCACCAGAGAAATAAACACCTTATCTCATATTAATAATGAGCTAAGATGTCATAATTATGAGAAAAAATCTCGTAATGGCAAGATTTATAATAAGCTTTAACTCGTATTGATGAAATAGCTGGAAGGGTGCCACTTACTACCCACTACCGACGAATCGAGAAACAGCTATCTCAACTTGTAGCTGCCACTGCTTCATAAAGGCAACTTCTGATACCAGAGAGTAACAGAGGTTCTACAAACAGGTTCAAATCAGCTGCAACGGCTACTGACTTTTTCTTTGGGGGGAGAAGCTATTGCTGAGATTTGGCAAACATGTCATAATTTTTAGACATTTCTTAGTAAATAATTACTTTAAAATTTGAATTTTTGTACTGGTTGTACATAAACAATGTTAGATCTATAAAATAAGGTGACAGCTTTTACTTGAGAAGGAAACAACGTCCTAACTAGCGCCATGTGTTTGCATGTTGTTTGCATGAGCGATACAAGCCATTCCACTAATAGTTGGTTTGCAAGGGCATTGATGGTTAATGTAACTTTTTACTCTCAGAAAATGAATATACATTAGGCCTTCTTCATAAACATGCTGGTACTCTCTGTGGAAGTCCCAGGACACCGGGATGCTAGAGGGTGACAGAGTAGGCCAGATGTTCACAGTTTTAGGCCTATTTACTCTTGAGCTACACAGTTTAGTTTCTGACTGTCTCCTTCCTTTCCTCCATCTTTGATGGCAAGAATCTCCAGTATTAAATATGCAAAAAGTTACTTTGGCTGCAATCCTTTTATTACTTATAAACCAGCCACGGAATTTATTGTTCTTCGAATCTGATAAAAGCCTTTGGGGTTTGACCTTTAAAAGGTTTAAATTTTTTAAAGAAGGTACAACCGCAAACACACGCAAACCTTGTAATATGCAATAATGTAATAAAATATGACTTCAAAATGTAATAAAACCACTTTTTCAAAATGTAATACAATCCTTGGACATTTTGTAGTTACTGCTGCATTATATGATGACTTAAGCTTTTGTGCTGATTATTATAAAATAATTTTTTAAAGCAGTTTTATTTTGAAGCCAGATCTTAATATTTAAAAGAAAAAAAAGAAAACCCTCTATTTGGTAGAACCCATTGACAAAATCAGTGACTTCATATGACCATTTAAGCAGGAAATGCTAGGCTGGCCCCTCCCATACACCAGCTTAGGCAGTAGCATCTAAAAGGGACAAACAATGGTAAGTGAAAACAAAATAAATAATTTACAAAAAATGTACATTGAAACATTCATATTCATCCAGTGGTCCAGAAGTGCTAGCTTTAACTAAAATGTATACATATGAGGACTGTAACATAATGCTACCACAAACACAAGTGGGTGAAGCAAAGCTGCAACAGCAAAAGCATCATGACTAAATATAAAAATATTGGATAAATAAGAAATATACTTGAGTGGTGAACACAACCATAACCACTTTGTCACACAAACCTGGAAATCTGAGAATTATCATAAAATTAAAACAAAACTGCATTGTTCAACTAAAGTTGCAGTACTGATGCACAGGAAGATTCCTTTATTCAAGACTCATTGTCCTACCACTAAAGGGACTTACTTATAAAATGTTTGAGAATTGATCTTCTTCAAGCTTCAACCTTAATAAAATGTACAACAATAAATATGTGTGAATACACTATACATCCAATTAGAGAGGATCTACAGACCACAGTAGATTTGTTTTCATAATAAAAAAAATATACAATGATTTTTAGTACCACTTCTTTGCATGAATAAAATAAAACCTTATCTCCTCTTCATGCACAACTATTTTATTTTTTACAACTCTCTTTAAATTAATGAGAACAAAGTCAAAAATGGAGTTGTAAATTTAAGTTCTGAAAACGACCAGCATGCAGGAGGAGGACACCTCCTACTCATGACCAAATCTTTAATTTGAAACAACCAATAAAATAATCTGACACTTTGACACACATAGTTTGGCCATTTGAAGCTCCTCCCACACCTATTAAAGTACCAGCCAGGTCGCTGAAAGGACAGTACGAAGATGATTGCGCTACTGGGTACTTTGCTTCTTGTTCATTGTGCATGTGAGTACTTCTAGATTCTTGTCATGATGTGCATTTTGTTCAATAATAATATTGTATTTTTATTTTTCTTTAGACACTGTTATTCCAGTGAAGCCAGTTATACTTGGTGAATCTGTGATGTTCAATTGTGATTTGCCAAATATTGAGATCAGCCAAAAACAAGTCAACTGGTACAAGCAAAGTCCAGGAGAAACTCTTAGACCGATCATAAAATTCACTTGGAGACACCAAAAGCCTGCAACCTCTGTGCTTTCACCAGAGTTTTCTGACTCAAGGTGGGTGGTTGGTGTTAATGAAACATTTAGCAGTCTGAAGATTTTAAGAGTAACTCAAGAGGATGAGGGAACCTATCACTGCGCGTTTATGGACTGGACCGGAACCGATAAATGGATTGGGACATATTTGATTGTGAAAGGTAAACTATATGACCTAAAACCTTACAAATACACCTGCCTTTAAAATGGGCAGGTGATAAGAAATTATCTAAAGACAGAAAATTCCTTCCTAGTTGTGTGAAGATTTCTTAACTTAAACTATAATACATGGATATTTTATTGTGAAATTTAGTCATTACCCATCAGTACTATTTAAAACAAAATGCATGTAGCTTCATGTTTGTTGAGTTGTTTTCCAAACTGTTTGTGTCTTTTCTAGGAAATACTATGACGACGTCACATTACTCAGTTTTTCACCAGCCGACAGTCTTAGCTCCAGGCCTCTCCACAGATCATGGGACTCTACAGTGTTCAGTCTTAACTGATCTAGAAAACAAAATGTGTTCAGAGGATCTCAGTGTGTTCTGGTTTAGAGCCGAAGCAGAAGAATCTTATCCTGACATCATTTACATTGACAATAATAAACTTGGTGAATGCAAGAAGAAATCTGACAGTCAAAATAGTTGTTTTTATCACTTTTCTAAGAACATTACGTCCCCTGACTCTGCATCTTACTACTGTGCCATTGCTACATGTGGAAAGATTTTATTTGGAAATGCCACCAAAAGTAAGATTGATAAGCGTTTCTCAACATAAAGAATCATATACCTATCATGTAACAAACACAGTTATCTAATAATTCTTTGTCTTTTTTTTCTAGAGCAATCTGGAGGTCTTCAACTTATAACCCTTGTTATATTAGCAATATGCTTGGTTATTTCTGTGATTGTGAATATTGTTTTCATCTGTTGCCAACCTCTATGGACTGGATGTAAATGCTTGAAAGGTAAGTTTGAGTTCACTACTCAAACTTACCTGTTTTTGCCATACAGTGAAAATAATGTTAAAGCAATGGTCTGCTTTAAATAAACCCACGTTTGGGGAAAATTGTGAACTCCTTCCTATTTGTTTTATATGAGTTCACATATAATTCATATATGGTTTCATATTAGTTGCACCATATACACTCAGTGTCATCATGGTGTCTTAAATTGAATACATACATATAGCTAGTTGATTTTATCACTATTTCTCAAGCTTGACGCTCAATCTCTTGGAGATTAGGAAACGTTCAAACAACCACACAGACACCAGTTACAAGTGTTACTAACAGGATTAAACCAAAATGTTCAGTTAATGTGGTAACATTTTGAGAAATTATAAAAAAAATATCTACATTTAAATTTTCCTGCATTTACTTTCAGCTGGAAGGGAAACTACCGCTTCACAGGAAAAGAATGACTTTAGCAAGCAATTACCTGAAACTGTGAGTAATTAAATATCTTGTTGATGTGTTCGAAAAGTAATTTCCCGTACCTGGAATAAATGAATGATTTCAACATCACAATATTGCTTTTTTCACTTTGCAGGATCAAGATGGAGACAGTAGACATGCTGCATTAGATTTCTCTGGAGGAAAAGCAAAACAGGGAAGAAAGAAGAAAAAGATTCAAACTGAGGAAATTTTGTACTCTCAGGTTAAAATCAAGGAAAATTCAAACATGTGAAAATCTGGCATACATATGTGTCCTTTCTTTTTATGTCACAATAATCACAAAATCCAGTATGCTAACTGGCAAAAGTCGTCTTTATGTACGATGAAAACATTGAAAATGTATTCCTCCGATTTATCAGTTAATGTTTGTATAGCTTTATACAAATAAACCTAGTTCCAACAATACAAGATGTGCTTTTGATTAAATATAAAACTTAAATGTGGAGTATGAAACTTACAAACCCAAGTTACCATTCATTTCATGACATATTTTGTTTTTTAGGATACATATCAAACAGTAGAATAGACACAATATTTGACGTTTTTTTTTACATAGATTAACATCAGGAATAACGGAGAAAAGTTGAGCTTGTGGGTGATACTCCAATTGAAACTGAGAACTAGCTGATCATGGGAGGAATCTGACAATTTAGAGATCCTTTATTTCAGAGCAAAGTGCTCTTTTGGGGAAAAAAATGGTCATGATTTTTTTCATGTATGGTTGAGCTTCATCATTAAGAGCTTTGTTCTCTAAACCTAACCTATAGAGATCACAACTACGGTACATGAACCACTTCTTACCATTAAATGTTGATATAATTTTTTTGCAAACTACAAGAAAAGGGCTCCAGGAAAATTGTTTTATTCATGACATTGAAGTCATAATAAAAACTGTCTTTGGTGATTTTATTACTGGAAGCAGGGGCAGACTAGAATACAGGACTACCAGGGATTTTCCTGGTGGGTGGCCAGAGGTTTAGCCTGTGGAAAAGCCACAGTCATCCCAGAGTAAAGAAGCTAATTTTTGCCTTCACTGTCTCTTCTGCTTCAGCCAAGCACTTCATAGATCTGCTCAGTGTGCAGCTGTGGAATAGACTTGGAAACACATGAGCAGTTTCTACAGGTCGGTTGACAATGAAGAGCGGAGATCAGAAAAACTCCTCTGATAGAGCCTAGCCTATGAATATAAAAATAGCCTCTATGGTTTATTATAAAATCAACCATCTTGAAATGGAAAAGCTTTGCCCCCACTAAATCCTCATAAATTTAATCTGACTATTTGTCTCTTTCAGCCAACAGAGAAATGTGCAGTGCAATGGCTCTGCTTCATCATGCAAGACCAACAAAGGTGTTTTAGGCTGGCCTTGAATGATGTAGGGGCCCCTTTTCCTGTTAAGGGCATTACAGCCTGTCCATCGTGGTTTCTATCAACCTCTAATGCATCTTCAGTCAGCACCAGACGCAGCTCCAAAAAGCTTAATTAGAATATAGCGTAAGGAGCTTCTAACTTATACACAACCATGAAAGTCCAGAAATGTGTGATAAAGAATAAACAAGACAAGGGCATCCAATGGCTGACTTGATCACATTTGTTCTGTTGGACTAATGAGAATAGTGTTTATCTTCAAAACATACTTATTAAAGATGTTCTCATAGATCAAGCAATACAACAATCAACAAAAGGAGAGGTACAGCATTGTTTTTCTCAAAACTACTTAAAGTATTACTAATGTAGGATAGACAAACATGCCATTTACTTTCAAATATAAATATTTTTTAAATACTTTGCTAAACATTTTTGTTTAGTTAAAGTTGGCGAAACGATTGTCCCAGGAAGAGCAAAGTGTCACTAAATGTTTCAGATTATAACTTTTGATAACCAATCGGAAAGATGTGTGAGTATGACGTGTATGATGCTGAAGCTCCTCCCAGTCAGATTACAAATAACAGTGTTGTTTGTGCGACTGCAACAGGGAGGATGAAGATGTTTGTTCTATTAGCTACACTGCTGTGTCTGCGTCAGGCGTGTGAGTGCTTTTGAATCAGTTGCAAGTTTTTTGTGATTAAATTGAGATGGGGGTTCTTTCATGTAATATGTCTTCTTTTTGTTCAGATTCTCTGGTTCCTGTGATGCAAGTTCAGCTCGGTGAACCTGCAACTTTTCCATGCGTGATGCCAAAGTTTAAGTTAACCCAACAAGCCGTTTACTGGTACAAGCAGAGTCCAGGGGATAGTTTGAGACAAATTGTTAAACTGACTGTGAGGCAACAAAAAGTAACAAATTCTACGTTTGGAACACAGTTTTCTGACTTAAGATGGAAGATTAGTGATGATAAAAAGGAAATAAACTTGACAATTTTGAGGACAACACGAGGGGATTTTGGGATATATCACTGTGCAAGCAAGGTTTCCACTGGGAATGCTGAATGGAGTGCTACAAATTTGACATTCAAAGGTAAATAATACAACATACTTCTATTGCAATTGCCTATGTCATGAAAGAAAAATAAGGTATTAACAATATGAAAACTTAACCAAGCCTCCTTATTTTATACCCAAAATAACTCATTTTGGTTATTACCCTGTTCATGTGAGGAGCAACAGGTACATTTAAAATATAAAATGTGAAATAAACAAGATACTTTACATTTTCTGGTACAATCTAGTAGCAGTAAAGCTGGTTCAGTTTGATGAATTTGTGTCTTTTCTTTTGTGCTCTGCCCTATTTTTAGTTCAACCACAGACATTCACCGGTACAAACACTGAATATGTTTGTACATTAATTTTTTGTACTCTCCTGGAGATACTCTGAACTACTGATACTCTGATACTCTGACTTTGAAAGTGGCAAATCTGGAACAATTGGAAAATAATTAATAGTGATAATAATGTAATTTTTAAAATTACTTCTAAAACTTTAATGTATGGATATAAAACTGTAGGAAACAGAACAATATGTAGACTTGACAGAAACTTATGAACAAACTATTTAATTGAAACCATTGAATATGCATCTAACATTCTTTAACTGACTTGTATGTTTTTCTTGTGTTGTGCAGAGAATACTGCACGGGTGTCTGACTACACTGTGATACAGCAGCCTGCAGTATCCAATCCAGTTAGTTCAGGAGACACTGCTGTCTTTCAGTGTTCAATTTTGTTTGACTCTGAGAAGATGCCATGTTCAAAAGATCCTAACATCTTCTGGTTCCAAGCAAAATCCAATAATGCCTTTCCAAACGTGATCTACACAGACACAAACAGACGTGATGAATGTGAGAAGAGATTTGACACAGAGAAAAGTTGTTTGTTTCAGTTCTCAAAAGTTGTCAGCTCCTCTGATGATGGGATATTTTACTGTGCTGTCGCCTCATGTGGAAAAATGTTAATCGGAAATGGAACCAGATTGGAAATTGGTGAGATTTTGTCTCTGATGCTTTTAAATTTATTTAAATTAAATAATCCATTTATGATTGCATTGATTTTGAACAATAATTTTGTTTTTGTTGTTTTCAGCAAGCAGCACAAGTTTTGAATTTACCGCCCTGGTGACTGCAGTATCCTGCTTGGTCTTTTCTTTGATTTTAAGTGTTGTTTTCATCTATTGCCAACATCCAACAGCTGATCCAAAAACATCCCATGGCAAGTATGACAAAAGAAATTAGATTGTTGTCATTTTCATTCGTTTTTTTTTTGTTTTTCTTTTTTTTTGCCTGAGATCATATGCTCAAAATATTGAACTGAAAGAGCAAATATATTCTGCACTCAACAGCTTTTTGCAAGATGTAGTCTATTGGTTTTGCTTGTTCAGTGTAATGTGTGTTTTATTTCTTATGGTCCAACATTCTCACATAGAGACCGTCTTTCAGATTAAGTAGCTACTAAGGTTTTTGACTCTTTTTACTGATCTCAAAGAAATTCTTCCACATTTCTTTTTCTGAACTTTACTTATCATCAAATAACAGCTTAAAACCAAACTAAATAAAAGTTAAGTGAAGCAAGGTGCAAGTAGACTAAGTGAATAACCCTGTGATTTTCATAATTAGGGATGGAAAGCATTAATTTACAAGAAACACTACCCAACTTGACACAGAAAATACCTGTAAGTAACACTCATGGAGGACAAGTATTGTTTTTTGGTTTTGTATCCATTTTCTAATATCAGACAGCTAAATGCAATAATTTATTGTTATCTTCCACACAGGCTGAAGGTGGAAACAAAAACTATGCTGCATTACATTTCTCTACAAGGAAGAAACGATGTGAAGGCCGGAAGAAAAAAATGGAAACAGAAGAGTGCTTTTACTCTGAAATTAAAATCTGAACATCAACAAATACTGCAGCAAAAAATCAAATGTAGCTGCTTTTTATGCAGAATATTTAAAAATGCACCCCAAGCCATTTGAAATTTTCTGTATTTTTAAGGGAAGGTTTTTTTTTTAAACTGCATCTAATAGCATGCAGTATCTGTTTCTTTGAAATGTATGTTTGTTTGTCTAACTTGGTTGTTTTATAGGTACTTCAACACAAGTACCCAGAAGTACTCGAGAGTTATTCTTCCATGTTAATCACATTCATTTGTATTGCTAATCAGCTAGAATCAGAGTATGCTATTTATTATTGTTATGCAATAATTTGTTTCCTTTACTGTACAGTATGTTAGTCTTGGTTTTATGTATTTTAACTTTGTGAACTTCAATTGCCTGTCATATTATTAATAAAGTAACAACTAGGTACAGGGTTTTCCCCTGTGTATTATAACCCTCATGGTGTCATGGTATGTCATGGTCGTCTGAACTTTTGTAACTCAGCGTGGAGTGCGCATGCCACCTTTCACTCAAAATGCAGGGTCCTTTTGTAGAACTATTTCACTTTTACTGGCATTTTTATGGTCCCTCTATGAATGCTGTTTATTTGGTGAGTATGTTAAAATGTTTATCTCATACACCCTGTTCAAAACGTAGATTGACATATTTAAGTGGCTGTCAGGATGACATTACTGATGGCTGTCAGTTATTTTCTTATTTATTAAACAGTGGACTGAAGTCTAACCCAAAATCTTGTAAATAAAACCTAAAATATTCTAGAAGCAGAGATGTTCTTTTGTTGAATTTTAATGCTTCAAAATAAAAATAAGTTAAAAACTAAAATATTGGATATCAAAGGATCATCACCACAGTAAAGCATAGCGATGCCTGGCTGTTCTTTCTCTGGAAGTGCATATTTAGTGAAGTGGAGGCAGACCCAGCTGCATGAGTTGGCATTGGAGGGCATTGCCCACCAATAAAGTCAGCCATGCTCACTCTGGACTGGAAGCTGTGTTTTTTTTTTTTTGTTTTGTTTTTTTTTATCTCAGAGTGGCCACCTGTCTGTTATTACTATCTCGATTTGATAAGAAGGGCCTCCCACTCGTTGTAAATATGCTGGTGCTCTCTGTGAAAGTCCCAGGCCACAGGGATGCCAGAGGGTGAAAGAGTAGGCCTACTTACTCTTGAGATGTTTCTGACTGTCTCCTTCCTTTCCTCTATCTTTGGTGGAGAGAATCTCCAGTATAAAATACACAAACAGTTAATTTGGCTGCAATCCTTTTATTATTTACAAACCAGCCACTGAAATTATTGTTCATCAAATCTGACAAAAGCCTTTGTGGTTTGATCTTTAAAAGGTTTACATTTTTAACCCTCTGATGCATGACTTATTTTCTATGATACTTTCTGCTGTGTTTTATTCCACACAAGAATTATTTCATGTTTGAAATATTAAAATGTTGAACATTTGTGATCATTTGTAGAATATTTTTAAAACAAAATGACAGCAGCAATTTTACAACAGCAATCTTGGAACAATGTCAACGTCCATTATGTGTGTGTGCATGTGTGTGTGTGCGGGCGGTGGGGAGGGTAGAAAGAGCACGTTTCTTGAAACTAGCTAGCTAACCAAGCTTGCTAACATTACTGTCTATATTCTATTGTGCTGTCATGTATGTGAGTGTGTGTATGTATGTGGAGTTATTGATCTATCCATCCATCCATCCATCCATCCACAATGTTCATTTTATTGAACATTGTTCATAATTGGACAACGTTCCAGCTCCTCCGGGGAAATCCCAAGGCGTTACCAGGCCAGCCAAGAAACATAGTCCCTGTTGGGTCCTGGGCCCCCTCCCGGCGGGACATGCCCTGAACATCTCACCAGAGAGGCGTCCAGGAGGCATCCTAACCAGATGCCTGAGCCACCTCGACTGGCTCCTCTCAATGTGAAGGAGCACCGGCTCTACTCTGATTCCCTCCCAGATGATGGAGCTTCTCTCTCTAAGGGAGAGTCTAGACACCCTAAGGGGAAAACAAATTTTGTCCGCTTCAGCCGTGACCTCGTTCTTTCGGACATGACACAAAGCTCATGACCATAGATGAGGGTAGGAACTTAGATTGTCTGGTAAATCAAGAGCTTTGCTTTTTGACTAGGCTCTCTCTTCACCATGACAGATCGGTACAGCGCCTGCTTCACTGCAGACGCTGCACCAATCCGCCTGTCGATCTCCCGCTCCACTTGGGGCAGAACATCCTCCCCGACCCAGAGAAGGCACTCTATTCTTTTCCAGCTCATGTATTTCTGCATTTATTTATATAGCTATGAATTTTTATTTTATTTATTGAGATTGAGTGTGTGTCTGTGTGTCAGGCACACACAAATAATACACATGCACAATAAAGTATAGGCAGTCATGTTAGCTAGCTTGGTTCGATAACTAATATTAAGAAACAAAGATTCCCATTAAATTCCATAAGAAATTCATGCGGGTCCTCACTTATGGAAGAAAGGGGTAGTAATATAAAACATGATATTTCTTAAAATGTATAAAAGGTAAATACATTTTAATTTCATGATATCAATAACATGTTTGTTGAGAAATACCTGGAATATGAAGTGATGAAAACTTTTCATTGCAAAGATATTGCAAAAAGATGACCTCACCAGGTCCAAAAGGACCCACTTATGCATCAGAGGGTTAAAAGCAGGTCCAAACTTGATTGCAGGCCTTACACTAGTAAACCTTGTAATGGCCACATTATATAGTAATGCCATGATATGCAATAATGTAATAAAATCTGTCTACAAAATGTAATAAAACCACTTTTTGATGCAAAATGTAACAAAATCTTTGAACACATTTTGTAGTTTCTGCTGTATTATGTGATGACATTAATAATTTTTTTGCTGATTATTGCAGAATTCCTTTTAAAAACGATGTTATTTTGAAGCCAGATTTTATTACATGAATAAATTGTGGCATTATTGCCTAATCCAGCACAACAATAAGCCTTGGAAAACAAAATGTGAGTTACCTTTGTCAAGAACTGTCCTTGACAAAGGTGCAGAAATGGGGGGATGCAATGTTAACTATTTATCAAGGAAAGCTCTGCAAAAATGTTTGTACTCTTAACATGTGCACAATAGTGTGAGGCGGTACATAAAGTCAAAGTTTGTGTGAACTTTCAACAAACTGAAACAGAGTGTAGCAATTCTGGATCAGAGAGCAATGAGATATTTAGTAATTAGTGGAATGTGTAGATGATCTATTGCTGCGTTTTAAAACATACTGCATCTTGCAAGAACAAATGTCCATGTTCTTGGACATTTGCTCATGTAGTCAACCAAAATGCAGACATCCACAGTAGAAAGTAGCATGTCAATAAGCAAAATGAAATATGTTTCATTGTCTGCGTGTTTCTGAAATAAATAGTGAAAATTTCACTGTTAAAGTGTTTAAGTGTGGAAGCGCAAATTTTTTTTAAAGAAGTGTGTGAAAATAGAAGATTGTAGTGATAAGCTATTCTAAGAAGTGGAAAAAAAGTGTGGCAGGAAGTGCATACGACATTTACTACTAATAATCACAGAATCTATATTTTGTAACAACCAATGAGAACAATGAGTTGCTTTGTGACCTTCAGGATATTAATACCATTTGAAGCACCACCCACTACCATTAAAACGCCAGCAACACTACTAACAAGAGACAGGGTCAAGATGATTGTGTTATTGGTGACTTTGCTTCTTCTTCATCGGGGTTGTAAGTTCTTTTTTATTTATTCTACTCATGAATAAATAAATACACGTTATATTTATTTTATTTTTTTCTACATAGACACTGTTGTACCATTGATGCCGGTTCAGGTCGGAGAATCTGCGACCTTCCAATGTGCTCTACCGAGTTTTGAGTTTAACGAAAGAGAAATCCACTGGTACAAGCAAAGATCAGACGATACTATGAAGAAGATTTTGAAAGTATCATTGAGACGACAGAAAAATGCAACCATTGATTTTGAGCCAGGGTTTTCTGACTCGAGTTGGAAGGTGAACAATGATCAAAAATTTATCCATCTGACATTGCTGAATACAACCTACAGTGACGAAGGTCTCTATCACTGTAATCTCACTGGGTGGACAGGGAGTGCCAACTGGAGTTGGACATTTTTGATGGTGACAGGTAAAAAATGATTTTTTTTTTTTTAATTTCTGCTTCCAAAGTCTATAGAAAAATGTATGATTGCAGGAAACTTAACAATATGTTGACTTAATAGAAACATAAAAACAAACCATTTAGATTGCATTTTAAAATTTATTTACTACATTATTGTAAGTATGATATTCAAAACATTGACATGTATTAAGCGTCTCACTTAATCTGTTCATTCTTTAACAGAAACATTACAGGTGTATTTGACATAGTTTAATTTACTTTTAAACTTTTCTTCTGTTGTGCAGAGAATACTGTGAGGATATTGAACAACTCTGTCATTCAGAAACTTGCAGTATCTATTCCAGTTCGCACAGGAGACACGGCTACCCTTCACTGTTCAGTTTTGTTTGACTCCGAGAAGATGGCTTGCTCTGAAGATTTCAGCATGTTCTGGTTCCAAGCAAAATCCAATAATACCTATCCAAATATGATCTACACAGAGGGAAACAAACATCATGAATGCAAGAAGAAATCTGACCCTGAGAAGAATCGTATATTTAATTTCTCAAAAGTTGTCAACTCCTCTGATACTGGGATTTTTTACTGTGCTGTGGCCTCATGTGGAAAAATATTCTTTGGCAATGGAACCAAACTGGAAATTGGTAGGATTTTGACTCTGATACTTTAAATTAAATAATACATTTAAAAAATATATCAAATACAAATAATATTTTTTTTGTTTTTAGTGGACAACGCAAGTTTTGAATCTACTTCCCTGGTGACTACCGTGTCCTGCCTTGTTTTTTCTTTGATTTTAAATGTTGTTCTCATCTGTTTCGGAGTTTCAAGGGTAGTGCAAAAAAGGTCTCATGGCAAGTATTACAAAAAAATTAGATTTTTGTTATTTCAGTTTGTTTGTTTTTATCTGGGACTACGTAAAGATTCATTATTTTAACAAGATATAAATATCTGTATTCTCTGTAGATTTGCCAATTTGGTATAAAGTTTGTTTTATTTCTTACTGGGAAGGATCTACGAATAAGTGCAACAATAATTTTTATGCCAACTTTGAAATTATGAATTTGTTAAATATGTTTTTCATTGCCTTTGTTTGCATTTATTATCTGCCACTTGGCAGTCAAATTTTTAACTTAGCATAAGTAACTATTTTGTTCCCATCTCTAAGCTTAACTAATTTGTCTTTTAAAAAGACTGTCTTATAAAATATTTCAAATTGTTCATGTAATTTTGCAGCTCAGTCTAGCCTGTAATTATATCATATTAAACATGAGCTAAAGCTTTTGACACTTCTTACTTATCTTAAAGTATGTTCACCACTTTTTCTGCGTATTTGCTCACAACTATTAGTTGACCTGTGTCACCATCGAATATAACAGATTTAAACATCCAAAGGAAATGGATGGAGTTTATAACCTTCTGATTTTTTTTGTGTCTCAGGGATGGAGAGCACTACTTCACAAGAAACATCGCACAGACATCGACAGAGAATACCCGATCCTGTAAGTAAAATGGATTGATGAACAATAATTTATTTTGCTTTGGTTTCCTTTTGTTCATATTCAACAGTTAAATTCACTCATTTTATTTTCATCTGCTCCACAGGCTGACGGTGAAAACAAAAACTATGCTGCCTTGAATTTTTCTAAAAGTAAGAAAAAACATAGAGGCAAGAAGAAAAAAATGGAACCTCAGGAGTGTTTCTACTCTGAGATTAAAGTCTAAGCTTCAATAAAAATTGATGTGAAAAATCAGACATGCTACATGTGTTAATAGCATGCATTTTGAATTGCTTTTTTTTTTACTTTTACTATTAGCATAATTCACTGCTGTTGTAATCATTGCAATGTTTTTGTAATCATCTGTAAAAACAAAAGAATTTGAAATGACATAATTTGCTTTTTATAACAGGACAACTTACAACTTGTATTTCTCACAAATATTGGAGGGTTTAAAAATGAATCCTTGTGATCACCTTTCCACCTTTCTGCTCGAAAAATATTTTTGAAATTTAAATAATTGCTGGTAAGAAGATGATTAAATGTTTTTTCTTGTTTTGTTTTTTGCTGCCTTGGACTTCATCTTATCTGCTTGTCCCAATTAGTTGCATTATAAGTAGTTTAATAATATAATTGAATGTCAAAAAAATTGCTCCTATTTCACATTAATCTTCACAACAACACATTTTACTCTGACTTTGATTTTCTTTTAAGTTTAGATCAGAATTTAATAATTTAAAACAATTGCAAATACATTATTGACTTGCTGTTTGCAGAATAATTGTGGACACAGGTTAGCTTATGTCATGGTGTATACACAATAAAATCTTACTTGACGCTCACCACTACTTATTGACTTAAACTGATTTTTAGTCCACATCTGTATTGTTTTTTTTATTAGTCTGATAAAATATTGTAATCATGATTTTTTTTCACTTGCTATTCAGAAACTCTTTGTAATTAAGAGAAATAAAGGTTTGAAAACATTGGCAAGTCTTTCTTTTCTATCACAGAAGCTCACTGCTTTCACTAAAGAAAAAGACATCTTATCTTAGTAGTGAGATAAGGCATTATAATTATGAAAAAAGATCTCGTAACTACAAAACAAATTCTTGCAATGACAATTATAATGAATTTGTAGCCGCCACTGCTTTGCAAAGACAGCTTCTGATGCCAGAGAGTAGCAGAGGTTTTTTCGAACGGCTGCAAAATCAGCTGCAACGGCTACTGTCCTTTACGTTGGGGAAGCCATTACTGAGATTTGGCAAACAGGTTGTCATAGTTTTTAGACATTTGTTAGTCAATAGAATGTTTGTATTGGTTATAAATAAGCAATGTCAGATCTAAAAAATAAGGTGACTCTGTCAAGAACTGTTCTTGACAAAGGTGCTGAAATGAGGGGATAAAATGTTAAATATTTATCAAGGAAAGCTCTGCAAAAATGTTTGTACGCTTAGCATGCGCACATGGGTGTGAGACGGTACATAAAGTTAGTGTTGGTGCAAACTTACAACAAACTGAGACAGAGTGTAGACACTCTGGATCAAATACCAAGGAGGTTTTCAGTAATTGGTGAAATGTGTAGATGATCTGTTGCTGTGTATTCAAACATACTGCATCTTGCAGGAACAAATGCCCGTGTTCTGTTCCTGAAGTGCACCAAAATGCAGACAGCCACAGGAGAAAGTAAGCGATACAAAATATTTTTCAGTGTCTGCGTGTTTCTGCACCAGGTGAAATGACGATAATGAAAGAAATAGTGGATACTTCAGTGTTATCATGACTAAGTTTGCAAGCACAATATTTTTTTAAAGAAGTGGGTGAAAATAGAAGATTGAAGTGATATGCATTTCTAAGAAGTGGAAAAAACAGTGTGGCAGGAAGTGCATACGACATTTACTACTTACAATCACAGAATGTATATTTTGTGACAACCAATGAGAACAATGTTAATTTGTGACCTGCAGGATATTAGTACTGCTTAAAGCACCACCCACTACTATTTAAACACCTGCAACTCTACTGTCAAGAGCCAGGGTCAAGATGATCGTGATATTGGTGACATTGCTTTGTCTTCAGAGGGGATGTGAGTTTTTGTTTTCATTATTCTAGCTGTGTCTTTAAAAACAGCTTTTTTCATTTAATGCTTTTGTTCTTTTCAGACACTCTTGTACCAATGAACATTGTTCAGACTGGAGAATCTGTGACCTTCAAATGTGCTCTGCCCAGGGAGTTTAGCGAAAGAGATATCTACTGGTACAAGCAAAGACCAGGAGATACGCTGAGACTGATTGTGAAAGTGACTGTGAGACAACAAAAACTTACAACCCATAAATTTGAGCCGGAGTTTCCTGACTCAAGATGGGAGGTAAATAATGATCCAAAATTTAACCTTCTGACATTGTTGAAGGCAACCTCCAGTGATGATGGAATCTATCACTGTGAGCTCTCTGCATGGAGTGGGACTGAATGGAGTGGGACATATTTGATGGTGACAGGTAAATATGTTGTTTTTTGAGGGGGGGTTTCCTATTAGCTTCTAAAAAAGATAATGGAGCTGTGGGAAACAAAACAATATGTGGATTTATAAGGAATAGACAAATAAAACATTTAGATCACATTTTAAGATTTAATAGAATAAAAACTGCATTTTTGTAAGTATGATATATAAAACATTGACATGTATTAAGTGTCTTACTGAATCTGTCCATTTTTAACAGAAACATTACAAGTGTAGTTTAACTGACTTTGAAGCTTTTCTTCTGTTGTGCAGAGAAAACTGTGAGGATATCGGACAACATTGTCATTCAACAGCCTTCAGCATCAAATCCAGTCCACCAGGGAGACACGGCTACCCTTCACTGTTCAGTTTTGTTTGACTCTGAGAAGATGGCTTGTTCTGAAGATTTCAGCATGTTCTGGTTCCAAGCAAAATCCAATACTTATCCAAATATGATCTACACAGAGGGAAACAAACATCATGTATGTGAGAAGAAATCTGACTCTGAGAAGAGTTGCAAGTTTAATTTCTCAAAAGTTGTCAACTCCTCTGATTCTGGGATTTTTTACTGCGCTGTGGCCTCATGTGGAAAAATATTATTTGGAAATGGAACCAAACTGGAAATTGGTAGGATTTTGTCTTTGACACTTTAAATTATTGAATATCAAATTGTTTTAATCAATTACAAATATATTTTTTCTTGTTATTTTTAGTGGACCACACAAGTTTTGAACATACTGTTCTGGTGACTACTGCATCCTGCCTGGTTTTTTCTTTAATTTTAAATATTGTTCTCATCTGTTACCAAGCTCTGAGGGCAGGTCACCAAAAGTCTAATGGCAAGTATCACAAAAAAATTAAAAGTATTGTCATTATTTTAGTTTGTTAGTTTATCTGGAACTATGTTTAGAAAACACTTACAATAGTTAAAAATAAATTATTTCCACCTGTAGACCCTGTGAATTTGCCGATTCAATGTATAGTGGTTTTTATTTCTTACTTGTCAACAATGTAGCACAACTGCAATGATGATTTTTCATAAGCTTGAAATAATACATTTGTTAAATTTTGGTTTTAGTTTGCCTTTGTCTGCACTTGACTGTCAATTTCATAACTAAACATATGTAACTATTTTGCTTCCGTCTAACCCCAAGTATGTTTTTTCTTTCCAAAAGAGTTTTATAACATGCTTGAAATTACGCTCATGCATTTTATAGCTTAGCTCAGCATTTATTTATGTCAGCTTAAACAGCGGCTAAAGCTTTTGACACTTGTTATTAATTTTAAAATATGTTCCTCTTACTTCTGCATATTTGCTCTGAACTATTACTTGCCTTGTATCACCATCCAGCAGATTAAAATATCCAAACTAAATGTATAGAGTATATAACCTTCTGAAATATTTACATCAGGGATGGAAACCACCTCACCAGAAGGACTGCATAGCCTGAGACAAAAAATACTTGATCTCGTAAGTAAAATGAATTGATGAAAACCATTTTCTCTCTGGTTTTCTTTTGTTCATATTCAACAGGTAAATGAACGGATTTTATTTTCATCTTCTTCACAGTCTGATGGTAGAAACAAAAACTGTGCTGCCTTGGATTTTTCTAAAAATAAGGAAAAACGTGGAAGCACAAAGAAGAACATGGAAAACATGGAGTGGTATTACTCTGAGTGCATTTACTCAGAGATTGTTTTCTAAACATCCATAAACATTGACCTGAAAAATCATGCATAATTGCATTTCATGCCAAATATTTTAGTATGCATTTCACCCTGAACTATATGAAACTATCTGTATTCCTAAAGTGTCACTGACACAATAAATCCACGTATGTGATTTCAAGAGTTTGTGTTTTCATTCTGTGTACACAAAAGATTTTCATAAAAAAATAATAAATATTAAGTTGTCAGCAATTTCAAGAAAGACTTGAGTAATTTGTCTGCAGTTTTGGAGGAAGAAACTATGAAGTGATGAAGAAGAAGGAGCTGGTTCTACTGAAGGACTGCAGCCATTTTCTTTGAGCCATATTGTTCAGGAAGCAACAATGACTTCAGTGTTTCTTAGGAAGAAGGGTTTGGCAGTGTCACCTCCAAATCATCTGAATGGCAATAAGCAGAATAATCTAATAATTATTGAACTTTAATCCTGGTTTAATTAAAATAATCCAGTTACTTCAAAGTAACTGGTTCAAGTTTTGGGTGTGCTCATTAACCAGCCTTCATATTCCTCCTATTTTCAAATCTTGAGTTCATTTTTTTTTTTTACTTTTGATAACTGTGGAGTCCAGTATGGAGAGATTATCAGTCAACATCATGTTGCATCTTCATGATGCCTGCAGAAATAGACTATTAATCTTTCTATATCAACTATTTACAATTAGGCTAATGAAAGATTTACAACTAGAACCCAGCACAGATCACTTGTCTTTGCAGTGTTCTCACGATCTGTGCTAGATACGATAGTAAAATCTGACAAGGTACTAAAGATATCAGAAAACCAACGCAACTCCTGCATGCAGCTTTGTGGCGTCTGATGCAGATATCAGAGGTTTTGTTTTTAGTACAATGTCTTTGGACAGCACACTACATCCTGTTCATCTTGCACTTTTAATTTCTGAAGCAGTTGACCATCTGCCTTGATGACTGGAGCTTTCTGTTCATTTTTCATGTTTTCACAAGTGATTTTCATATGTGAATTTCATGGGAGACATGAGGAGCCATTTAGGACAAAAACTATGTTTTGTCTCACACACACTACTAAAGACTTATACACACACACACACACACACACAAAATACTCAAATTGCAGATATACACTTAAAATTTCACACGCATAGTTTTTCTGTCTCACACACAGACTAAGATTGTGCATATACACTACAAAAATATCTCACCCACACACACACACACACACACACACCCGCACACACACACACACACACACACACACACACACACACACACACACACACACACACACACACACACACACACACACACACACCCGCACACACACACACACACACACACACACATGCCTATTCACACAAATCATACAGACAAAGCAGACAATGCTATTCTCAATGATAGGTCATGAGGGTACCCTTAACAAATATTGTCGAGTTATGATGTACCATGCTGATAGAGGGACACCTAAAAAAATATGTGTGTGCTGCAATAAAATCAAAAAATACTTCAATATGCATTAGTTTAAGGATGTGTACAACATTGTTGTAGTTTCACATAAATGTTTTCTTAATTTTTTTGTGTGTGTTTTAATCTTGTTATGCAGACAGTAGAACATGAAAAGAAATCTCTACAGATTTACCTTGGTCCCATTTAATAAATTACTAAACCTGACATACAAACCACTGTAAATGTTTTATATTGCCTTTACATCCAACTGTTATTTGGAAGTACAGAGCCGCTGCAGGAGCCCTGCTTCTGTGGCTCTAAACAAATATTAGTATCGACAAAAGCAAAACCACATCAGATACTTCAGTGTTAACATCTGTACATGTAAAATCTTTTTGATTTTTTTTTTAAGTCGTGTGTAAAAAAGATTGAAGCGATATGCTTTTCTAAGAAATGGAAAAAAAAAACTGACAGGAAATATGTACGACATTTGCAATTTGCAAACACCAAATATGGTTTTTGTGACAACCAATGAGAATAATCATACACTGTGACATACAATAGTACTAATGAAGCACCACCCACAGTAATTAAAAGCCCAGCAAAAATCCCTGCCAAGACACAGGGTCAAGATGATCGTGTTATTGGTGACATTCCTTTTTCTTCAGCGGGGATGTGAGTTTTCTGTTTATAATACAAACTATGTCTTAAAAATCTCCTGTTTTCATTTAATGCTTTTGTTCTCTTCAGACACTCTTGAACCAATGAAGATGGTTCAGCTTGGAGAACCTGTGACCTTTCCATGTGCTCTGCCCAGTGAGTTTAACGAACGAGTTATCCACTGGTACAAGCAAATACCAGGAGATACGCTGAGACTGATTTTGAACGTGACTGTGAGACGACAAAAACCTAATAGCCCTGAATTTGGACCAGAGTTTTGTAAGTCAAGATGGGAGGTAAATAATAATCAAAAATTTAGCAATCTGACATTGTTGAAGGCGTCCTACCGTGATGATGGAATCTATCACTGTGTGCTCGCTGCTTGGAAAGGGAGTATCGAATGGAGAAGGACATATTGGATAGTAATAGGTAAAGAACTTATTTTTTTCTAACTATTTGTTTCTAAAACTTTACCTGATGGACATAATACAACTGTAGGAAACATATAACATAAACTAGATGGCATTTTAAAATTCACTTTAAGCAAAAGTAAATTTTTATAAGTATGTCTCACTGAACTGTATTATTTATTTAACAAAGCATTACAGGTGTTTTTATATACTTTAACTGACTTTTAAACTTCTGTTATGCAGGTAATACTGCAACAGTATCCGACTACATTGTCATTCAGCAGCGTACAGCATCCAATCCAGTTCGCCCGGGAGACACGGCTACCCTTCACTGTTCAGTTTTGTTTGACTCTGAGAAGACGGCTTGCTCTGAAGATTTCAGCATGTTCTGGTTCCAAGCAAAATCAAATAATACTTATCCAAATATGATCTACACAGAGGGAAACAAACATCATGTATGTGAGAAGAAATCTGACTCTGAGAAGAGTTGCAAGTTTAATTTCTCAAAAGTTGTCAACTCCTCTGATTCTGGGATTTTTTACTGCGCTGTGGCCTCATGTGGAAAAATATTATTTGGAAATGGAACCAGACTGGAAATTGGTAGGATTTTGTCTCTGATAATTGGATCTAAATAATAAATTAAAAAAAAAAACGTATCAATTACAAATAATATATTTTGTTGTTTTTAGTGGAGATCACAAGTTTTGAAACTATTGCCCTGGTGACTACAACATCCTGCCTGGCCTTTTCTTTGATTTTAAATATTGTTTTCATCTGTTACCAAGCTCTGAGGGTGGGTCACAAAAGATCTCATGGCAAGTATTACAAAACATTTAAATTTTTGTTATTTTAGTTTATTTGTTGGGACTATGTACAGAAGACATTGCTTACCAAACATGTCTTTTAAAATGTTTGAGATTGTTCATGTAATTTACAGCACAGTCCAGCCTTTAATTATATCAAATTAAATAGGCAAAAGCTTTTGACACTTGTCATTTACCTTAAAGTATGTTCACCTCTTGATATTTGCTCAGAACTATTACTCAATGGTGTCAACATTGAATATAACAGATTTAAACATCCACATTAAATGGATGGAGTTTATAAACCTCAGATTTCTTTGTGTCAGGGATGGAGAGCGTCACTTCACAGGAAACATCGCACAGGCTGCGGCAGAGAATACCTGATCCTGTAAGTAAAATGGATTGATGAACAATAATATTTTGCTTTGATTTTTTTTTGTTCATATTCAACAGCTAAATTCACTCATTTTATTTTAATCTGTTCAACAGATTGATGGTGGAAACACAAACTATGCTGCCTTGAATTTTTCTAAAAGTAAGAAAAAACGTGGAGGCAAGAAGAAAAAAATAGAACCTCAGGACTGTTTCTACTCTGAGATTAAAGTCTAAGCCTCAATAAATATTTATATGGAAAATCAGACATGTTTTATTTTCAATAGTTTCCGAAGTTGCAAATTATGGTCTGACAAGCTGGTCTCCTAACGCAACTGATAATTTTTTTTCCACTGGGAAATGGGGTAAAGGGGAACTCTCATGTCCCGACGGGACATTCTCCACTGAATATACGATGGATTCAACAAGGAATTGGAAGTGTCTGACAATCCTGTCAGTCGAGGATGCTGAAGATGTGTACATGATTGGATTCATGACAGGTTTTCTGCTTATTGGAGTTGGTGGATACCTGGCTTATTGGAAATTTTGTTAAATACCTGTGGCAGTTTTGGCCACTTCAAGGCTGCTGGGCTGATGGGATCTGCAGAGCGATCAACACTCAGACTGAGATGATACGGGAGCTCAGTCGCAGATTGGGTGCAATCCTGGAACAGGACCGTGGCCGGACAGTGGATCTCGGACTCAGAATGCATATGGAGAACGTTGTTCGCTCGGATCAGATGGAAGATCCTAAATTCGGCTGTTTGGATTTGCCACTGAGAAGCACCAGCGAGACTTTCAATGCAGGCAGTAAACTGATCTCAGCCTGACCTAAACAACTTATTGCTATCAGAATCTGGCTCCCTGGACCGGCCTTAGCTGACCAGCTATCCTCCCCTGGTTGCTATGTCTAAAGAAGGCTCTGTTAGGTTTTTGCTGAATAAAATATTGTTGTTTTTTTCCTTTTTTGCTGTTTTGGACATTTTCCTATGCACATGCCGGTTGTATTATAATCCAGAAGTGGTTGGAAATTATACTTGAATGTCAAAGAAATTGATCTTTGTTCACTTTAATCTTTACAGCTACTTATATTACTCTGACTTATACTTATATTTTTCATTATTTTAGTTTTATAGTGTAAAAACTAAGGGAATGATTAGAGAAAGTTTTGATTAACTGGTGTTGAGAATAAATAATTCAGTGTTTTCCTCCATCTCTTAGCTATTTGTATGCTCGTATACACATACTTGCATTCATATAGGTCACATTTGTGTAAAGTTAAAGGAACTGACACACTAGGGAACAGCCTCTTTAGGGCGTAACTAAGAGACTAACAAAGAAAATTACAAACAGTTGTTTGATGCCATTTTGCTCTGTTAGCCCATAAATATAGCATGAACAAATGGACCAGCTGTATTTTAGTCTAAATAATTGAAATTCATGAACTCAACTCACTGACTCTCCTTCAACCTCATATATCAAGGAACTAATGGAGAAAGGATAATTCTCCACAATGGACAAGTTAAAGTTAATCAGATGACATAAGGTTCTTTATAAATATCCATTTTAATTAAATCAAAATTATTAGTTGAACTTAACTCTAGTAAAGATTGATGTTTTTTCTAGAGTTAAAATGGCATTGGTAATTTTACAATTCCATCAGTTTTGCAGCTTGTGGAAGTTAAAATTGAATTGAAGAAAAAAAATTATGAAGCATGAAATGAAGAAAGCCGGAATGTGGCAGCCGAGAACAACCAAAAGCTCAGCAATAATGTTAGATATTGCATCAATGCACAATGCAATGGCAGTCAAAGAATAAATACATTATAACAAAGACTATGGTTTAGATGTGTGCTGATGGTTAAGACTTCCATAGTGATTTGTTTAGTGAGGTGGAAGAGGAAATTAAAAAGCAACTTACTCAGAGATGTAAAAGCCTTCAGTGACAAGTTTAGTCTCTATATATCACCACAATGATAACAGAGTGCCTGTCGTTTGTAGGCTGATTGTGTAAGTCTATACTGTTTCAGGCGTTTGCTTAACATGTGTTTTTGTCTACACTTTTAGGTTGTTCACTAAATATCTATATTTCAAAAGCTAAAGGTAATTAGTTTCTATTGTGTGTTTCTGGTCATACTGACCATTAGAAGTGCTTGTTACTAGAGCTACATTCACTCATTCCCACTCATCGATGCACACGTTCACTGGTTCTCACATATGCAGGCAGCCTGGGGTTGGGTGCCTTACTCAGGGATACATCAGCATCTGACAGGAACAAGCTGGAACCCACAACCTTCACACTGAGCCACCGCCCCCCCTAAATGTCCCGTTCTGGTTTGTGATCATTTTCACACTAAGTATTGCAAAGACATTCAGCATTTATTCATTTAATGTACTTCAAAATTTTTAAACCCAACGGGTATTTCTGTATTACATTATAGAAAAGCAGATTAAAATGTATAATTACAAAAGACAAAAAAAAAACCTTTAAAAAGTAATTATATGTTTCTATTTTCTAAAATATAAAACAAGAGCAAACATAACTTCACACTTTGGAAATAAAATAAAAAGTTAAAACGAAAATGGTTCCTATATTCAGTATAATGTTCAAACTGGTTTCACATAATGTACACAGTCCAGTCACATTAATGTGACCACCACGTACTTTCCACTTCAGAGTTAAATAACCAATCACAGAAGGCAGGTGGCAGCACAGTGCAGTTGAGCGTATATAAAGGGTGTGTGTGGGCTTCGGAAAACATTTCAATCGTTGGCGTAATGCAGAAACGAAGCGATTTATCCGACGTCCAAAAGGGCATGATCATTGGCTTTCGGGCCAAGGGTGGAAGCATTTCCGAAACGGCTGAGTTTGTGAACTGTTCGCGTGCCGCCGTGGTAAAAGTGTACCGTGCATGGCAAAATGGGACTGTCCAAAATCAACGACGTGGTAAATGTGGTGCACCACGGGCCATAGATGACAGAGGCGAACGACGGTTGCGGAGATGCGTTCGGGCAGATAGACGGGCTACCGTTGAGCAACTGACCACTAAAATGAACCAAGGGGCTACCACAAGTGTCTCCCAAACCACTATTCAGCGAACATTGCTGCGTCTGGGCCTCCGAAGCAGACGCCTGGTTCGTGCACCTATGCTGACTGGTGTTCATCGACGACGAAGGCTAGAATTTGCACGCCAGTACAGCAGCTGGACGTCCACTGAGTGGCGACAGGTAGCGTTTTCAGATGAATCGCGTTTTATGCTCCATCGGACAGATGGACGTTGGCGTATAAGGCGTGAAACCTCTGAAAGGAACCACCCTGCAACCATTGCAGGAACGGTCCAAGCTGGAGGCGGGAGCATTATGGTCTGGGGAATGTTTTCCTGGCATTCTCTGGGTTCACTGATTATTGTGGAAGGCACGATGGATCAATACAAGTACGCATCTGTCCTTGCGGACCATGTCCACCCCTACATGCGCATTGTTTTTCCTCAGGATGATGGCATCTTCCAGCAGGACAATGCGAGGTGTCATACAGCTGCCAGTGTACGTGCGTGGTTCGAAGAGCACCAGGATGAGTTTACCGTCCTCCCCTGGCCAGCAAACTCACCTGACTTAAACCCAATCGAGCATCTGTGGGACCATCTCGATCGAGTTGTTCGCGCCATGGATCCTCAACCGCGTAATCTAGCGCAGCTGGCCACGGCATTAGAGTCGGCATGGCTCAACATCCCGAGAAGACCTTCAGGGACCTAAGTGACTCTCTTCCTGCACGTCTCGTAGCAGTTCGCTCTGCGAAAGGTGGTTATTCTGGCTTTTGACAGATGGTCACATTAATGTGACTGGACTGTGTATTTACATGACGGTAAACTCAATCTTTAATGGCTACTACATGGACAAAAAGTTGTATTTAACTTGTGAGTACACACTTTCATCCATTAGCAGCTGCTTCTTTCCATTCTTTCCTTTCCCTCCTAAGAAATGCAATGCTGCACATTTCTCATTTTCGTCCTCAGTCTGCAAAAAATTTAATAAATAGTAATGTTCAAGTTTCAACCATACAAATGTTAAATCAATAAAAATGTATTTGATGAATATGATTACTTACATTATGTTCTTGTTGGCCCAAATCATCATGTCTTGTTTTGTCTGAAATAAAATGACAAAACAAGACATTTCATTTGTGTATTGTTACACAAAAACTGATACTGTATCGTTTAGTTCTAAAATGAATGTCTCTAAACACTTCAAAGTATATATATATAAAATATTAAATTCAATAAATGACACTAACCTTTAATCTGTTCTTTGGCTTTTTTATGGGTTTGGTGACTGATGATGGTAAGATGTAAAATAACTGAAATTATTAGGCAAATTACTACTGTAACCAGAATGACAAATGCTGAGTCTGATGATTTCTCTGGAAAACAAAAAGAACAAATCGGTGTTTAAGGATTAATTTAAATAGTTATTAATACAATTTAGGTTAAAAAAAATCTATATTCTTACCAGCTTCCAAAGTAGTCCCATTTCCAAATAATATTTCTCCACAAGTGGCTATAGCACAGTAGTACGTCCCAAACTCTGAGCTGCTGACATTGTGAAAGAAGCTATGAACACATTTCCTCTCATGTTTCCAACTACAGTCGTCTTGGTTGATTCCATCCGTAAAAATGATTTCAGGGTGAGATTTTTGTGATCTGGCTCTGAACCACAACACACTGAGGCCTCCTGGACAAGACCTATTCTTAGAGTGAGAGAGAACTGAACACTCCAGAGTTGCAGAGTCTCCCAATTTGGCTGTATTTGCTGGTTGTGACCGCTGCACAACTGTGTAGTTCATTGTTCTGTCATGATTCCCTGCATAGGAAAAAAATGTTTAGCAACATTAACCTTAACACTTAAGAGTGAAGCCTTTGAATATTCCTAATGTATCTAAAAATACAAACAGAATATACAGAATACAAACAGCTTTCACTCTTCATGTAAAGCACTTTTTTTTCTTTTCAATTTTACACAAGCATAGTACATATTACATTTTTTGATTGTATGATTTGCGGTAATAGGTGGTGAGGTAGATGCAGTGGACCTAGGTTGTAGCAAGAAAATTAAGATTTAATGATGAAAGTCCAGGCAGCACTGGTGAGCATTAAGGCAAGGCACTTAACACTTGTAGCAACTGCACTAAAACAAACCAACGAGAACTGAGACAAGATATAGACAACATTCGACAAGGACCCAACAGGGGAACACAGACACACGTGGGGTTAAATACACCAGGAGTAATCAAGGGGAAAAAAGAGGCAGCTGGAGACAGTCAATCTTAAAACTAAATAATATTGAACATATTATCACATTTATGCCATTCATCAGTATACAGATAAAAATTGCTTTGATTTTCTCAAAGTCTCTATTTGTGTGTCCCTCCAGAGTTTAGAAGACCACATAAAACTTTAGGAAAGGACCAGATTTGGCTGCCATAACTATTCATTATTGAGTATGACACATTCACATTAAAACTTTCTGAGTTATCAAAACCTTTTTTATAATTGCTGATCAGTGTTTTGGATGTTCCAACAGGTATTTTGACAATTTATCTTTGGTGATGAACTCCCCGTCTTTTTATTACGTTGAACCGCCATCAACATAATATTTATCTCCATCTGCAGATTCTCTATCAAGTCAGGGTTCTCTACCTGGACCACAATAAAATGTCACCATTACTTCCCATCAGAAGACATATATTAGAGTAAAATTAATACCTTTTATTGACAAATAGATCCCTCTCCAGGTATTCTCAGTCCAGTCAAGGATTGCACAGTGATAGATTCCCTCATCTTCTTTAGTTGTATTCAGAATTGTCAGATTGGTGATTTTCTTATAATATGTTGTCTTCAGTCTTGAGGCTGGCATCCCTGGTCCATACTTGGGGTCGGTATTTTTACGCAGCATTGTAATCACTTTCAGAGTATCACCTGCGCTCTGCTTGTACCAGTGGAGACTTTTAATGCCCAACCATTCATTTGGCAAACGACATGTCAAAGTTGCAGGTTCACCAAGTTGAACTGTGATCACTGGAACCAATGAGCCTAAAAGAAAATAAATAAATAAAAAACAACAATCAAGTAAAAATTACAAAGGATACAATATTAAGTCATACAGGTTAATGTCATTGTTAAAATATCTAACAGACTTGTAAATAAATAAAATATCTATTTACTTTAAGAAGAACTTACATCCCTGATGAACAAGAAGCAGTGCAAGCCACAAGAAAATCATCTTCTCAATGTCTTTATTTGGACAGTTGATGATATTTAAATGAAAAAAGGAGGCGTGGTATTCAAAATGTTCGATGCATCTGATTGGTTATACCAAAATATACCCTGAAAGTGCATTTCCTCTGCTACTAGCTCATCCTTCAACTGAAATTGAATCATAATTTTAACATGATTGTTTCACGACTTTTTAAAACCTACAATTAGTTTTGATTCTAATTCACAAACATAACATGATTCACAGAGAAACCATGTAAATGTGTTTATTTTGGGGAGTTTTGTGGGTGTGTTTGGAAATGCTCTCGAAACTCTTTTTAAGTTCTGATCTAGTCTTGACCCTTAAATTTAAATCTCTAACATCAGTATGTTCAAAGATTTTTGACCTAGTTCAATCTTCTGCTATCTTTACAAATGCAACATTTGCCAATGTTTCAGGTCTATGTTATAGGTTAACATAGACCTCAACAGATAAGAGATAACCTGTTATCTGTGGAGTTGATCTTTCCTTTTAACGGACAGAGACACCTGGTGACATCTTTTTAAATCATGTCTTTAAATCTGGAGCACAGTCTTGGCTCTGAGTGTTGTGGTACTCTTATACAAGTTGAAAAAGGAAAGCGGATTGAGATCAGAATAAAAACCGTTGTCGAATTCGTGGCATTCTGTCAGAACAGTGTAAAAAAAAAAATCACAAAATATGGCATGTATCGTATTTTTCGGACTATATGCCGCTACTTTTTTCCTACACTGTGAACCATGCGGCTTATAGCCCGGTGCAGCTTTTCTGTGGATTTGTCTTCAACCACCAGGGGGCTCTTTAGCAGGAAGTTAATCATTGGAAGTCAAAATTGTAAATCAATGAAAAACATGTTGATTTCCATTTAGAACAAGCACATGCTACCAGCAGGTATGATGGAGGAATTTCTTCAAACTCATATGATGCAGCTTTTAAGTTGAAGGCTATCAATATGGCAGTACGGGAGGGAAATACTAGGTGCGCTGCACATAAGCTCGGTATGAACAAAATCGGCTTTGGAAGCACTTTGTATTGCGTTGATGCTGAAAATGTGCTATATAAATAAAATTACTTTTACCTTTTACCTTTAGCTTTGGATACGGAGGGTTGCATCCTTAATAAGTCCAGCAGGTTTATTAGGCATGGAAAACTGCGAAGATTCCAGCGGCTTATAGCCCGATGCGGCGTATATGTGTACGTTTCGAGTTTTTTTTGTTGTTTTTTTTTTTTATTTGTAGCTGCGGCTTATAGTATGGTGCACTCTATGGTATGGAAAATACAGTATATAAAATATAAGTCATTGACCAGTCACTGTTTTGCAAGTCTCAAGTTTTTATCCTAATGTACCACATCAATATGCAACTTCAAATGTTGAACAAGTTGGAAGTGTCTCCTTCGCTGTCTGTAATTCTCCTCTTCCATATTTTTCATGTTGGACTTCGTTTTTTGTTGAGTTCTTCATAGTTTCTTTGTATCCAAAAAGAAATTACTATTGGAGCATATTTGTTTTGAGCTTTTTTTATTTTTAAATCTGGTTAATTTGATTGGCTGTCATTATGTATTCAGAGTGTGGAAAAACAGTGAGATGGTCTGTTTACTAATAAAGAATGATTGAAATGAATTAATAGTGCACACTCTTTAAATATGTTTTAAACTTTAGACTTGCGGTAAAATGCCAAGTATTTTCAAGTAAACAGACTCGAGTCAAGTCATGTTGTGGGGGTTTGGCTGCAATGTGGATTGGTACACTTCACAAAACACAGTGGAACACAAACAAATCTAAATGTTGTACCTACACCACTACTTTCTGTCTAAATAAATTCACCAACAATCCAGCCAACTTGTATAAAATCCTTGAGGTAAGGGTTAATATAATGCTTACCCCAAGTCATACAGTTTAAAACACAGTTATGCCAAATACTAAGGACATGAATGTACACTTTGCTTACTCTTTGTTCTGGACTTTACCAAATATAAATCATGTTTGCAACCCTAACTGGCCTGAAATCGGGGGAAAGTTGTGTATTTCTGCATAATGTATATTAATAGTATGACAAAGCAACTATGTCATCATTTTGGTTTAGCCATCACTCATCAGATATTGGTGAGGATTAGAAGTATGACATTATCTTGTAAAAGGTCCTAGTTTTGTCTTTCAGGAATGTTTTTATGTAAATGTGGATTGTTGTATTTTATTGCATGAAATAACAGAAAATGGTGTCATTTAATCTGGCCGTTATGTGTTTCAGAATACATCATCAAGTCAATTAATTAAGTTAATTAAGGTTCCATTCACACTAGTCTTGTTTGATCCACTTCATTCAAAATCTAGTTTGGTGCTTAGATAATCCAGTTTGTTGAATTCACTCCTCCCGTTCCACTAGGGTTTCCACTATAGTTGCTTTGTATTGGTACGTGGATTAATGTGTAGAAGAAGAAAACGAACGGCAGACCAGTAGTGTACTTGGGTTGCCAAGCAACCACACTAACAAGCTGAACCTGCAATAAATTCACATCTTACCAATCTTACCAATGTTCATGAGTGTTGCCCAATGTGGTGAGATATATATTAATGCTTTAAAGCTATGTTTAATTTGGTGTCCTTTTGAATATCACAATATTAAGTATTGATGTTTTGTTTGTCTGTTTTTTTAACGTTATTTACAGTCTAACCGGCATGTCCGCGTAAAGCACTCGGCAATAAAAAAAAACAGTTACAACATCGCCTACCTTATGTTAAAAACAAAATAAAGTTAAGCACAACACAGTTCTTTTGGAAAGATGCAAATATATAACCAAACTCTAAAGCAGATCAAAAAAAAGGTGAATTCTGGTCGACATAAAAATCTGTCTTGACTTTGTTGAAATAAACTCTGCGGTTCAAATTCATATGTGAATGCAAGAGGACCACAGACCACTCCAAAACAAAAAGCGCAAATAATTGTGGATGAATACAATCAAAGCAAAGACTCACATGTCTAACGCTAGAGGGAGAAATGGCTCATGGTCTTTTGTCAAAGACAAAAAAGAAATCTTACGACGGCTATAATCTAACAGAACTCCATATTTCTTTATATTTTGTGAAGTAAAAAGTTGTAGTCACTGTTGTAACAGACCCTTTATGTACTGTACTTAAATGTACTTCTGCACTATTGTACATTTTTGTTTAATGTAATCTAATATTACTTATGTTAAAGTACATCCTGGAAAAAAAAATTAAAAAAAGAAAACAAAAGTAAGTCATCTTTTATTCTGAAACCAGAAAATAAGTTGTGGGTCACTGCTTAAAAAATGGAAACGACACATACATACATGAAAGAAAAAATTGCAATACATACATACAGTACATAGTCATAGTAATTATAAATGTCTATGATGACCATATATCAAGCTAACTTATATAGCACATCTACAAACAACAATAGCTGACCATGGTGCTTTACACTGTAAGAAATCAAAAACACAAGTAAAATAATCGATAAAAATGGCCCAAACATTTTTATGCACAGAGATGTGCTGCTTAACTAGAATTACAAGCCACAAAAAGTCATAAAAAATAAGGAGATATTTAAAGTTATCTACGGTTTGAGCAACTTCTTAGAGACCTTATGGGTCACCATAAAAAAAGCTCTGTTTCTTCTGTTTTTCACTAATTCTGAAATTAGAGTGATCAATTACTGGTCAACTACAGTATTAGCAGCTGGCCAGTGGATAGAAGAACTCTGTCTGGATTATGAGAGTGAAGCGGCATTTTAAAAAAGATGGTAGCCTGCTAAAATTGCAATTTTGCCAAATTCCCTTCAGTCTTAGATTGCAATGAACAGCATATTAGTGGGGTGAATCTATTTTGTATCTCATGTAGATTATTTTACACTTAGAAGATTCCCATTTGAAATGCTAATCTATTTGCACTATGAACAAAATGACTGTCAGCTCTGATGAGCGTGGCCAGGCACCAATCAGATTTCAAGGGTAGCTGGTGAAAATGAAAATGTAGCTGGACATATTGTTAAGTTATCATGTGCCATGCTGATAGAGGTCCACCTAATTGGGTGCTGCAATAAAATCAAGATACTTCAGTATGTATCAGTTTAAGGATGTGCACAACATTGTTGTAGTTTTTTCATAAATTTTTCTGTAATTTTTTTTTTATTTTGTGTTTAAATTGAGTTATGCTGAGAATAGAAGATGAAAAGAAATCTCTACAAATTTATCATTTTAACAAATTACAAAACCTGAAACCAGTGTAAACTTTTCATAATGACTTTTCATCCAATTATTATTTAGACCTACAGAGCTGCTGTAGGAGCCCTGTGGCTGTAACGTTCAGAAAAATATTAGTAGCTACCAAAACAAAACCGCAGACGATACTTCAGTGTTAACATCTGTATGTGTAAAACCTTTTGATTTTTTTAAAGTCGTGTGTGAAAATAGAAGATTGAAGCGATAAGCTTTTCTAAGAAATGGAAAAAACTGTGTGGCAGGAAGTATGTATGACATTTGAAATTTGCAATCACCAAATATGGTTTTTGAGACAACCAATGAGAATAATCTTACACTGTGACATACAGGATATTAGTACTAATGAAGCACCACCCACAGTAATTAAAAGCCCAGCAAAATTCCTACTGTCAAGAGACAGGGTCAAGATGATTGTGATATTGGTGGCATTCCTTTTTCTTCAGCGGGGATGTGAGTTTTTGTTTTTATTATTCTAGCTGTGTCTTTAAAAACAGCTTTTTTCATTTAATGCTTTTGTTCTTTTCAGACACTCTTGTACCAATGAACATTGTTCAGACTGGAGAATCTGTGACCTTCAAATGTGCTCTGCCCAGGGAGTTTAGCGAAAGAGATATCTACTGGTACAAGCAAAGACCAGGAGATACGCTGAGACTGATTGTGAAAGTGACTGTGAGACAACAAAAACTTACAACCCATAAATTTGAGCCGGAGTTTCCTGACTCAAGATGGGAGGTAAATAATGATCCAAAATTTAACCTTCTGACATTGTTGAAGGCAACCTCCAGTGATGATGGAATCTATCACTGTGAGCTCTCTGGATGGAGTGGGACTGAATGGAGTGGGACATATTTGATGGTGACAGGTAAATATGTTGTTTTTTGAGGGGGGGTTTCCTATTAGCTTCTAAAAAAGATAATGGAGCTGTGGGAAACAAAACAATATGTGGATTTATAAGGAATAGACAAATAAAACATTTAGATCACATTTTAAGATTTAATAGAATAAAAACTGCATTTTTGTAAGTATGATATATAAAACATTGACATGTATTAAGTGTCTTACTGAATCTGTCCATTTTTAACAGAAACATTACAAGTGTAGTTTAATTGACTTTGAAGCTTTTCTTCTGTTGTGCAGAGAAAACTGTGAGGATATCGGACAACATTGTCATTCAACAGCCTTCAGCATCAAATCCAGTCCACCAGGGAGACACGGCTACCCTTCACTGTTCAGTTTTGTTTGACTCTGAGAAGATGGCTTGTTCTGAAGATTTCAGCATGTTCTGGTTCCAAGAAAAATCCAATACTTATCCAAATATGATCTACACAGAGGGAAACAAACATCATGTATGTGAGAAGAAATCTGACTCTGAGAAGAGTTGCAAGTTTAATTTCTCAAAAGTTGTCAACTCCTCTGATTCTGGGATTTTTTACTGCGCTGTGGCCTCATGTGGAAAAATATTATTTGGAAATGGAACCAAACTGGATATTGGTAGGATTTTGTCTTCGATACTTTAAATTAAATAATAATGTTTTAAAAAATTATCAATTACAAACAATATCTTTTCTTGTTTTTAGTGGACAACACAAAATTTAAATCTATTGTGCTGGTGACTACCGTATCCTGCCTGGTTTTTTCTTTGATTTTAAATATTGTTCTTATTTTTTACCGAGCTCTGAGGGCAGGCCACAAAAGATCTCCTGGCAAGTATTATAAAAAAATTGATTTTTGTTATTTTAGTTTATTAATCTGGGACTATGTAAAAAAATTAATTGTTTTAAATAGCTACACTCCTTTTCCATCTGTAATCTCTGTAGATTTGCCAATTTGGTATAAAGTTTGTCATTTCTTAATAGGAAGGTTTCTGGCATAATTGCAACAATATGTTTTGAATCCAACTTTGAAATTATGAATGTGTTAAATATGTTTTTGCATTGCTTTATTTTGCATTTATTATATGTAACACTTGACAGTCAAATTTGCAACTAAACATAAGTAACTATTTTGTTCCCATCTCTAAAGGCAAGTCATTTGTTTCTCACCAAGACTCTTGAAAAGTTAAATGTTCATGTAATTTTGCAGCTCAGTCCAGCCTTTAATTATATAAAATTAAACAGGAGCAAAAGCTTTAGACACTTCTTACTTATCTTAAAGCATGTTCACCACTTTTTCTGCATATTTGCACACAACTCTTACTTGACTTGTGTTACCATTGAATATAACATAGATGGAGTTTATAACCTTCGGATTTCTTTGTGTCAGGGATGGAGAGCGCCACTTCACAAGAAACATCGCACAGGCTGCGGCAGAGAATACCTGATCCTGTAAGTAAAATGGATTGATGAACAATATTTTTGCTTTAGTTTCCTTTTGTTCATATTCAACAGCTAATTTTATTTTTATTTTCATCTCTTCAGCAGGTTGACGGCAAAAACAAAAACTATGCTGCCTTGAATTTTTCTAAAAGTAAGAAAAAACATAGAGGCAAGAAGAAAAAAATGGAACCTCAGGAGTGTTTCTACTCTGAGATTAAAGTCTAAGCATCAGTAAATATTGATGTGAAAAATTGGACATAACTCTTCATGTAGAATACTTTAACATATGTTTCAACCTATGCTAGGATACTATATTGTAAGATTTTATGATTTCTTAAGATATGTTGCTTTGCTTGACAGGTTTGATTAATGTATTGCACTTGTCTTTTTGAAATGTTTGTATTTTTACTTTGATTATTAACACAATCCACCCCTGTTGGAATTGTTGTAATATTCTACTAATCAACTGTAAAAACAAAACAATTTAAAATGACAGAAATTGCTTTGTATAACTGGACAACTTACAGAAGTATTTCTCACAAATATATGAGGGTTTAATGATGTGTCCCAGTGATCACCTTCCTGCTGGAAAAATATTTTTGAAAATTAGATAATTTCTAGTAAGAAAATGATTAAAATGTTTTTTCTTGTTCTGCTTTTTGCTGTCTGGGACTTTATCCTCTGTACTTGTCCCAATTAGTTGCATTATAGTCCAGAAGTAGTTGAATATTATAACTAAAGGTTAAAAAAATTACTATTTCACATTAATCTTCACAGCTACCTATATCTATATATATATATATATAAAGAAAAGCTCTGTATCTGATTTTCTTTCAAGTTTCATTCAGAATTTAATATTTTTTTAATTGTAAATACAATATTGATTTCCAGTTAGAAGAGTAACAATGGCATCAGCTTGGTTTATGTCATATGTATGCACAATATAGAATCTTATTTGATGCTCACCGGTGTTGATTTAACTGACTCATCAGAAGAAACATTGCAAAACAAAAGACTTATAAAGTAATGCTGATCATGGAGTCTGCATGTTCATTATAAAACTTTCACCATTATTTTAGATCAAATATTTTTATTGTATGCAAAAATGCTTTTTGAAGATGGCTCAAAGAGAAAGATTCAACACAGTCTTTTAATCAATTGATATACTGGATTGTTAATACTCTGGGTACCTATTTGAAATTGTTTTCTGACATAAAGCAGCATCATAGTTAATATATTTTCAGTGCAACATAACTATGTGGTTAATGTATGAATCCCTTACACCTTGAATAAATTTTTGTACTAAGGCAGTTTTAGCTATTTCAATTTTATATAGATATATTTATAAAATAAATGGAATGTGTGAGAAAGTTTATATTAACTGGATAAGTTAATCAGAAATTATAGTACCATTCAGCAGGGGCGGATCTAGAAAAATATTTATGGGGTGGCAAGAGGGTGGCAGGGACTTTTTCAGGGGTGGCAGTATATACATATATATTATATAACAATACAAAATATTGTTTTTAACTTGCTTTGTTTCAAAATCAGCTTCATGTAGCACCAAGGCTTAAATTTCTTAATATAGTTAATTATTTTCACGTCATTCACATTCCTGCTATTTGATATCCATTACTGATACGCATATCAATTGACATGCAATGTGTCCAGAAAACCATTTTATCCCAATACAGGACAAGGAGAAATCTGTCACAATATTAGTAGCGGCATCATTTATTATTCGATATATCTATTAAATGCGACTTAAAATAAAGATTAGAAACTGATGTTTGATAAATTCTCCATGATACAAATCTATAAACAGTTTAGTTTCTGTTAGTTCTGTCAAGATACAAGAAAGGGTGAATATCTATTTATATTGGTCAATCGTTTTATTTTAAATATGCTGTAGGAGCCGTAGTTTGACAAATGTTATAAATATCACCATGTTTTGAGAACACGGGGGATTAGCTCAGTTTTTGTCACTTGTTTTTAGGAATTGCAGCGGCTGCAGTGAGCCACAATAAAGGTACAATAAAGCTGATAAACAGGTGAAGAACCAAACTAGACTGAATCACTTCTGATTGTTCGCCAAGCCAAACATCCAATTAAGTTCCACCAAGCCACTACTAAGGTACTGGGGTCAAGTTTCTAGACACGGGCAAAACATGGTTCAATATCCAAACTTATTAATTGATCTTGGTGATTTATTTTCCTCTTTCACCAAAAAATTACAGAGATAAAAACTTTCATTTGTTCTCATGCTACCACTCTGGTTCTGGTAAAAACCATCGGCCCCAAACCCAAATGCCTGCTGGTCCTTCAGGCCCCTGAACTTATAGAAAGTGGACTGACCCACATTACTTCCTGTCTAAATTTAGAAAATAAACAAGAAAATAAATAAATAATACAAAAAAAATAGAAATTTAAGAATAAAGTAACAAAATTCAAATGGATAAAAAAATAAAGAAAAAATAGCTCCAACAACTTTCATTCCGCCTTTTCTCGCTCTGTGTCGGCTTTACGGACCCGTTACCATGGCAACCGACATACAACAGCTCAACGAGCAGAAATAGCAGAAATTACCGATCAGGAGAATCAACACCAAACACAAACATTTCCACACAAAAAAGTATCAAAAACACTAAAACAGAACATTCAGTCTGTCAGGCTTAATGTCTATATTGCGATTATTAATAAGTTTCTCCTGAGCACAGCGGCGGTTGATTAGCTGATTTAACCAGCTTCTCTACTGATGACTTGGTGGCGGGTTGACCTGTTTTAGTGCCAACGGAACCAAAACACACCGAACTGCGCAGCTCATGTTACGGTTATCAAAGTCAATAGCAGGTCAGAAACAGTTAGGCTAGTATAACTGACCCACTGCTCACTTGTTCAATCTTTTCTTTAAATTAAAACGTTTTCCTCAGGTGTGAAATCTGAAGCCCTTATTACCATCATCTATGGTTGAATTAACTGCTAAACATCGGTCCGTTGTTCTGATTCTTTACGTGATTGTAGTATTTTCCTGACCACCGATAGTCTTGACTCAATGGACAGAAATGGCGCATGTGTGACTTAGATAAATCACATAAAGTCCAGTCCAGTAATATATCCATCAATGCTGCTGGTGTCTCTCTGTCCTTCTCTCGCACTTCCCGCTACTCAGTAGCAGGTGTCAGGTTACATTGTGTTGCATTCAATGTTGTCGGGAAAAAAAGAGTTTCATGCGCTTAATGTCCGATTTTCCATAACTATTTATTGGATTCATTGTCGCCAGCTGGGGTGGCAACAGGGGTGGCAAGGCTCTCGTTTGGGGTGGCAGCTGCCACCCCTGCCACCCCGCTAGATCCGCCCCTGCCATTCAGGAAGACTCTTCATAAATACCAATTTTAAACTAAAATTATTAGTTGTACCAAATTTACTTTTTAATTTAAGATAAAATTGATGCCCGGAATTTATGTTGGACAAAATGGCAAGGATAATTTTACAATTACATCAGTTTTGCAGCCTATGAAACCTAAAGTAATTTTTACGCCTAAGTTGAAACAAAAAAATGAAGCATGAAATGAACAAAGCCAGTATGCGGCAGCCGAGAGCAACCAAAAGCTGAGCGTAAAGTTACATATTACATCAACACGCTACACAGTGGCAGTCAAAGAATAAAGGCATAACAAAGGTTATGATTTAGATGTGTGCTGACAAAAGTGAAGACTTGTATCACGATTTGTTTAGTGAGGAGGAAGAGGAACTTTGTAGCAACTCGCTCAGAGATTTAAAAGCATTCAGTGACAAGTTTAGTCTCTCTATATCACCACAATGATGACAGACCGCCTGTCTTCTGTAGGCTGATTGTATAAGTCTACAACGTTTCAGGAACTGGTGAGAAACTAAGTAAATTGTGATGCTTAACATCTATTCCTGTATGCAGTTAGTTTATTCACTCAATATATGTATTTTAGGAGCTAAATGGAATTAATGTGCATTTTGTTTTTCTGGTCATAAACCCATTCCCACTCATCGATGTACATAAACACTGATTCACAGATCAGCAGGCAGCCTGGGGTTGGGTGCCTTGTTAAGAGGCACATCGACATCTGACAGGAAGAACCTGGAACCACAACCTTCACACTGTCATTTTCACACAAGAAATTGCAAAATATTTCAGCATTTTTTGCTTTAATGTCCTCCAAAATTAGATTTGTAAAACATATTGGTATTTCAGAGTTACACTGTTGAAAAAAGTATTAAAGTGTACAAAAGACAAAAAGAAAACTATAAAAAAAATAGATATATACATCTATTTTCTAAAATTTAAAATAAGAGCAACCATAACTTCACACTTTGGAACAAATTAATAGCATGAAGACTTTTAAAGATACAATAGCTCCCATATATGATGTTTAAATTGCTTTCACATATCAACATGACACCAAACTGAATCTCTAAAGCCTAGTACATGGACAAGAAGTTGTATTTAAAAGTTAACTTGTGAGTACACACTTTCATCCATTGGTTTCTTCTTTCCTTTCTTTGCTTTCCCTCCCGAAAAATGCAACGCTGCGTAGTTCACACCAGTTTCACCATCACCCTGTACAAAATAAATAAATAGCAGTAATAATGTTTATGTTTCCACAACTTAAAAGTTAAGTGAATAAAAATTTAACAGATATGATTACATACATTATCATCTTCTTGTAGGCCCAAATCATCCTGTCTCGATGTTGTGTCTAAAATAAAATGACAATATATTGTTTCACAAGAACCAATACTTAAGTGAAAAATTATATATTTTAGTTACAAAAGTTGAGGAAAGTATTCACAGTAAAGACTTTTCTTATCTGTGCATTATTTTTGCAGGTATCTTGAAAAAAAACATTAGATTCAATAAATAACACTTACCTTTAATCTGTTTTTTGGCTTTTTTGTGGGTTTGGTGACAGATGATGGTAATATGTAAAACAACTGAAATTATCAGGCAAATTACTACTGTAACCAGAATGATAAATGCGGAGTCTGATGATTTCTCTGGAAAACAAAAAGAACAAATTGGTGTATAAGGATTTATTTTGATTATCAATACAATTTATGTAAAACATTAATATTCTTACCAGCTTCCAAAGTAGTCCCATTTCCAAATAATATTTCTCCACAAGTGGCTATAGCACAGTAGTACGTCCCAAACTCTGAGCTGCTGACATTGTGAAAGAAGCTATGAACACATTTCCTCTCATGTTTCCAACTACAGTCGTCTTGGTTGATTCCATCCGTAAAAATGATTTCAGGGTGAGATTTTTGTGATCTGACTCTGAACCACAACACACTGAGGCCTCCTGGACAAGACCTATTCTTAGAGTGAGAGAGAACTGAACACTCCAGAGTTGCAGAGTCTCCCAATTTGGCTGTATTTGCTGGTTGTGACCGCTGCACAACTGTGTAGTTCATTGTTCTGTCATGATTCCCTGCATAGGAAAAAAATGTTTAGCAACATTAACCTTAACACTTAAGAGTGAAGCCTTTGAATATTCCTAATGTATCTAAAAATACAAACAGAATATAAGCTAGCTTTCACTCTTCATGTAAAGCACTTTTTTTTTTCTTTTCAATTTTACACAAGCATAGTATATATTACATTTTTTGATTGTATGATTTGCGGTAATAGGTGGTGAGGTAGATGCAGTGGACCTAGGTTGTAGCAAGAAAATTAAGATTTAATGACGAAGGTTTACAGAAAGTCCAGGCAGCACTGGTGAGCATTAAGGCAAGGCACTTAACACTTGTAGCAACTGCACTAAAACAAACCAACGAGAACTGAGACAAGATATAGACAACATTCGACAAGGACCCAACAGGGGAACACAGACACACGTGGGGTTAAATACACCAGGAGTAATCAAGGGGAAAAAAGAGGCAGCTGGAGACAGTCAATCTTAAAACTAAATAATATTGAACATATTATCACATTTATGCCATTCATCAGTATACAGATAAAAATTGCTTTGATTTTCTCAAAGTCTCTATTTGTGTGTCCCTCCAGAGTTTAGAAGACCACATAAAACTTTAGGAAAGGACCAGATTTGGCTGCCATAACTATTCATTATTGAGTATGACACATTCACATTAAAACCTTCTGAGTTATCAAAACCTTTTTTATAATTGCTGATCAGTGTTTTGGATGTTCCAACAGGTATTTTGACAATTTATCTTTGGTGATGAACTCCCCGTCTTTTTATTACGTTGAACCGCCATCAACATAATATTTATCTCCATCTGCAGATTCTCTATCAAGTCAGGGTTCTCTACCTGGACCACAATAAAATGTCACCATTACTTCCCATCAGAAGAAATATATTGGAGTAAAATTAATACCTTTTATTGACAAATAGATCCCTCTCCAGGTATTCTCAGTCCAGTCAAGGATTGCACAGTGATAGATTCCCTCATCTTCTTTAGTTGTATTCAGAATTGTCAGATTGGTGATTTTCTCATAATATGTTGTCTTCAGTCTTGAGGCTGGCATCCCGGGTCCATACTTGGGGTCGGTATTTTTACGTAGCATTGTAATCACTTTCAGAGTATCACCTGCGCTCTGCTTGTACCAGTGGAGACTTTTAATACCCAACCATTCATTTGGCAAACGGCATGTCAAAGTTGCAGGTTCACCGAGTTGAACTGTGATCACTGGAACCAATGTACCTACAAATAAATAAAGAATGAGATAAAAATTAAAATGGGTACAATATAAAGTCATACAGATGAATGCCATTGTTAAAATATCTAACAAACTTGTAAATAAATGAAATATCCATTTACTTTAAGAAGAACTTACATCCCTGATGAACAAGAAGCAGTGCAAGCCACAAGAAAATCATCTTCTCAATGTCTTTATTTGGACAGTTGATGATATTTAAATGAAAAAAGGAGGCGTGGTATTCAAAATGTTCGATGCATCTGATTGGTTATACCAAAATATACCCTGAATGTGCATTTCCTCTACTACTAGCTCATCCTTCAACTGAAATGTCTGCTATGCACTGTTCTTACGATCTTATAAAATATGGGATGAAGACATCATTCAGAGGCAAAAACAAACTGTTACAATTCTACAGTAAGCTCAGATTTATGTTCATTTTTTAAAACTAACATCTAATCATAATTTTAACATGATTGTTTTGCAACATTTTTAAACATAAAATCGATTTAGTTTTGATTCTAATTCACAAACAAAATGATTCACAAAGAAACCATGTAAATGTGTTTATTTTACGGAGTTTTGTGAGTGTGTTTGGAAAGAGTTCTTTTTGAGTTCTGATCTAGTCTTGACCCTAACATTTAAATCTCTAATAACATCAGTATGTTAGTTCAATCTTAGAGGCTCTGTCATATTTACAACTGCAAATTTGTAAGTGTTTCAGGTCTGTTATAGGTTAACATAGACCTCCACAGATAAGAGACAGCCTTTTATCTGTGGAGTTGATCTTTCCTTTTAACAGACTGAAACACCTCTGGTGACACATCTTCTTCAAATCATGTCTTTAAATCTGGAGCACAGTCTTAGCTCTGAGTGTTGTGGTACTCTTATACAATTGAAAAGGGAAAGAGGTTTTAGATCAGCAAAAAAACTGTTGTCAAATTTCTGACAGACTGTCAGAGCAGTGTAAAAAGAACACAAAAAATTAAATATATATAAAATATAAGTAATTGACCCAGTGATTGTTTTGCAAGTCTCAAGTTTTTGTCCTAATGTACCAAGTCAATTCTCAGGCCTAGTCAGGCCACTATCAAGTCAAATCCCAAGTATGAAACTTTGAATATGACTTGTTGGAATCTCTCTTTTCAGCAATGTGGCAAAAATATAAACATCAATACTCTTTTTTGAATCTGTATTTATCTCAAGTCAACAAGAGCAAAAAGTAAAAAAAAAATCTAATATTGTAATTCTATATTGTACAATTCAGCTAATGTTGGCAGCAAGAACAGTCTCATTTAAATTTAAATCTTTCAGAATAAACTAAATGAAAAATGCAAAGGCAGAACTCCATGATCAGACTCAATGCACCGACTGTGGTAAACAATCTGTTAATTGTCTATATTTCCTGACACAGATGTATTCAAATATACAAATTCATCTACTGATGGAACCGGGCCCTCTTTATCGTCATAATGGAAAGAAGAGAGATTCTCTGTCCTACATTTAGGTTAAGAACCCTTTTTCTAAAATTAATTCCTGCTCACCATCTACCAACAAACTGGAACGAACAAGTTGCACGTCATTCTTGGATGTGCTTCTAGGACCGGATTTAAAATAGCATGAATGTTAAAGCATGTTAATCACACATAGTTAGCTGAAGTCAGGGATGTCATTGTAGCAAGAGTAAATCATACTGCTTTTTTATGCAACTTCAAATGTTTAAAAAAGTTGGAAGTTGCTCCATCACTGTCTGTAAATCTCTTTTTCCATATTTTTTATGTTGGACTTCGTTTTTTGTTGAGTTGTCCATAGTTTCTTCGTATCCAAAAAGAAATTAGTATAGCAGCATATTTGTTTTGAGATGTTTTTATTTTTAAATCTGGTTAATTTGATTGGCTGCACTTATATATTTCGAGTGTGGAAAAACAGTGAGATGGTCTGAGTGCGCAATTTTTAAATATGTTTTAAACTTAAAATTTGGGATAAAATGCCAAATATTTTCAAGTAAACAGGCTCGAGTCTAACTCCAGTCAAGTCGTGTTGTGTGGGTGTAACACAGAGAAGAGTTTTATATATTTTAGATCATTGTAGGTAGGAACAGTAGGTTCGGCTATCGAAGCACAATGGTGTGTTTAAATGACACACAATGGCAGTTGGGTAAATTTAAAGAACAAGTTGTACAAGACACACAATTATAAAAATAAAATGACACACAATAAAATAATAGTAATGCTTGGCCAAGTGCTAATTCTCAGTTTAAAATCTGTTGGGTGCAAATATGATGTCTCTAGACATCATATTTGACATCATTTTGTTATCAAATTGCTCAAATTTCCAATAAAACAATTATCTTTTACCTCAATGCAATATTTCACAGCATTATCAATTCACTTCTTTGTAAATTGCAAAATCATTTTTCAAATACAATATTAAACATTATATTTTACCTAAAAGCAGCAAAAGTTTACATTTGAATAATTAAATAGTTTAAATAAAGGCTATTATTCAACAACAACTTGATAAAATGCTCACCGATCTCAATGCCACACGTTTGGGACAACAATATGGTGGCTCTCAGTCTGGACATGTGGGGCATTAGATAATGTAACAAGGCATATTTTTCATGCTTTAACCTCAATAATATGAACTTTCATTGTGAATAAAGTAAAAAATATACTATATTTTAGTCTGTACCTTCAGCTTAACGGAGAACGAGATGAACTTTCAGGAACCCAATAGCCACTAAGAGCTGACGAGACTAACAAGGTAGGTCTAACAGTGCTCGGCAGAAACACTGAAGTTCAGTCTTTTTTACTCACTTCACTACTTCCAGCTTAGAAGTTGGATGATAAACAGTAATTATATTTACAAAAGGGTTCGTTTCAAGTTCGTATCTAGTATTTTTTCCCACTTAAATAACACAGACTCTCACGCTGCACAGCTTAAGAGTCTCTTCCTCATGTAGGATCTCACCCACACACACAAACATGCTGCAGACACGGGGAAGATGGGCGGGACCTACAGCGGCAGTCTGCATTCTGATTGGTTGATACACTCTCAAGCTCTGTTTCTCAAAGAGGTATCCCCATTTTATGTGGATTAAAGGTGGTTGACTGCAATGTGGACTGGTACACTTGTTTCATTATTTTCTGTCTAAAGAAATTAGCCAAAAATCCAGCCAACTTGTATGAAAACCTTGTGGAAGGATAAACACAATGCTTATCCCAACTCATACAGTTTAATGCCAAGCACTAAGAACATTAATGTATACTTCGCTCACTCTTTATTCTGGTTTTTACAAAATATAAATCATATTGGTAACCCTAACTGGCCTGAAACATTGGGAAAGTTGTGTATGTCTGTATATTAATAGTGTGACGCAGTAACTGTATGTCATCATTTTGGTTTAGCTATCACTCATCAGATATTGGTGAGGTTCAGAAATATGACATTATCTTGTAAAAGGTCTTAGTTTTGTCTTTCAGGAATGTTTTTATGTAAATGTGGATTGCTGTATTTTATTACATGAAATAACAGAAAATTGTGTTATTTAATCTGGAAGTTAGGTGCTTGAGAATACATCATCAAGTCACCTTCCATAACTTAATTAAGGTTAATTAAGGTTGCATTCACACCAGTCTGGTTTGGTCCACTTCATTCAAGCTCTAGTTTGGTGCCTAGATAGTCCAGTTTATTTGGAAAGATGCAAATACATGACCAAACTCTAACGCAGACTAAAAAGGTGGTACACAAAAAAATCTATGTCTCGACTTGGTTGAAATAAACTCTGTGGTTCAAATGCATATGTGAATTCAAGAGGACCACAGACCACTCCAAAAGCAGGAAGCGCAAATAATTGTGGGTAAATACAATAAAAGGAAAGACTCACATGTCTAACGCTAGAGGGAGAAATGGTTTGTGGTCTTTTGTCAAAGACAAAAGAGAAATCTTACGACGGCTATAATCTAACAGAGCTCCATTTTTCTTTATATTTTGTGAAGTAAAAAGTTTTAGTCACTGTTGTTACAGTCCCTTTATTTACTTAAATGTACTTCTGAGTTATTGTACATTTTTGTGTAATGTATTACTGATCATGTTAAAATAGGTCCTGGAAAAAGGTCAAATGTAAGTCATCCTTATTCTGAGACCAGAAAAGAAGTTGTGGGTCACTGCTTAAAAATGGAAACAACACACTCACAAAAAAAAAAGAATATATCAATATATACATACATACATAGTCATAGTAATTATAAATGTTTATGATTATCACATATCAAGCTAACGTATATAGCACATCTACGAACAACAATAGTTGACCAAGGTGCTTTACACTGTAAGAAATCAAAAACTCAAGCAAAATAATCAATAAAAATGGCCCAAACATGTTTATGCACAGAGATGTGCTGCTTAACTACAATTACAAGCCAAAAAAAGTTAAAGAAAAAAAATAGCAGATGTTTAAACGGTTTGTGCAGCTGTGATTTCCAAAGGCACCTTATGGGTCACAACAGAAAAAGCTCCATCGCCTCTGTTTTTCACTCTGAATCTGGTGTTGCCTATAAGCAGTTAACCAGTGGAAAGAAGAGCTGTCTGGATTATGAGAGTGAAGCAGAAAAAACAGCCACTAAATGAAAATTGCACCTCTTTTTTTTACACTTTCTGACAGTGGTTTTATTAGTTCCCTCACAGACGTTCCTATTCAGACTTTAACTTGAGCATAAACATCTTCCTCAGTATTCAGCTGTTTCTTCTTTGTCCCTCGTGCGTTTTTTCTTCCAGAGAATTGCAAAGCTGCATAGTCCAGATTCCCATTATTGTTGTCCTTTACAGAAAACACATAGATCAATTGTCAAGTTGCTACATGAATTTGTTGGAAATTATTTAGATTAATCTTTACTTACAGTGTATTCTCCTGATTCAGTCATATTATCATGTGTGGCTGGTGAAGAAGTGCTTTCTGTCCCCAAATATAAAGACAATCAGAAATATGTTGCATTCAAACACAGAAGATATACTGAATTTTGAACTTGAAATAAAAGAAAATTGAAATAAAACTGTTTGAAAAAGTCCAAGAAGAAGAATTATTAAATCTAGTGATATTTTATATTTTCTCTAAAGTATGTTAGAGTTTTAAACAGATGAACAAGATATTAAACTAGAGGCTTTAATAATGTTATATATTGGTTTAATTATTTTTTTTTCCTTAACTAATCAGGTACCACATTGCAAACCATATTTGCCTGCTTACACACTTTGGTAAAACATCTTTTTAGAGTATAATGCACCATTTATTGACAGTTCTAGGTTCAGGAACCTTTTGTAGTGTTGGACCAATCTATATATATATGTGTGTGTGTGTGTGTGTGTGTGTACACACATAGTCACATATAGTTATATACACATATAGTCAAGAAATACTTTCTTAACTACTTCATCTTATATTTAAGTTATACTTGAAAAACTCAAGCAAGTTGAATGTTCTAGTTATTCAGTTTGTGTAATAATGGCTATTAAAATATTTTACCTATTCAAATTCAATAAACAATACTTACCTTTAACTTGTTTGCATGCTGCCTTTGGGGTTCGGTAGCAGATCAAAATAACATTTACAATGACCGAAATGACCAAACATGCTATTGTTATCATCAGTGCATTATTTTTTGGGTCTTTTGTTTGCTCTACACAAAAAAAACAGAAACATACTGTCACTTAAAAATATATATACTCTTTTATCTGATACTTTATTAGCAGCTTTTTTTTATTCTAAAATTCATACCAGGTTGTTGATTTTGTTTTGCTCCAGTTCCAAGGAAAATCTCTCCGCATGAAGCAACAGCACAGTAATATTTCCCAGTATCAGACGCTCTGATGTTCTTGGAGAACATGCACCTCCTCTGCAAATCGGATTTCTTTTGACATTCATAATTTCTGTCTCCATGAACATAGATGACATTTGGATGAGATTGATCTGATTTGACCTTGAACCAAAACACACTGATGTCTTCTGGACATGCATTGTGGTTAAAGTCAGACGTCACTGAACACTGAAGAATCAGAGAGTTGCTTTCATGATCTGGAGCTGATGCTTTTGACTCCTGCACAATTTGGTACTTTGGTATATTTTCAGAGTTTCCTGAAAGCATAGAACACAGATTTTGTTAATTCTACCTATTCTGACATATGACAGAATAGTTGAGATGTTGGTTTGTTATCAACTAATGCTAGCTAAGACAATATCATAATACTCCCTGTAAGAAAACATGTTAAATCAGAGACAGATGCTTTTTTGAGGTATGTAAAGCTACAGAAAAGACATTTTTAAAACTTCTTGACAATATATTTTTAACATTTTCTCATGTTTTACATGGTAAAAATAAATATTTGAACATAGAATCCAGCTTTCAGCAGTTATTTTAACATTACCTGTTAATAACAAATAGGTTCCATGCCAAAAATTCTCGGTCCACTCAATAATCGCGCAGTGATATATTCCTTCATCTTCTTGAACTGTTTTTAGAATTGTCAGACTGCTGATGTCTTCATTTTTTGATGCATGCACTCTTGAGGAAGAAAATTCTGGCCCGTAAGCAGGTTCTGCGTGTTTTCGCAGCTTTACGATTAATCTCAGCGTCTGTCCTGCATTCTGTTTGTACCAGTGAAGCTCATTATTGTACATCTTTTCAGCAGGAAGCGAACATGTAAAAGTTGCTGGGTCACCCAGAGGAACTGTGGTCACTGGTACCAAGGTATCTACATTGTATTTTAAAAAGAGAACAACATGATAAACAACTGAGTTACAAAAAGCCACAACATGAGAGTAAGGTAATGGGGCAACTGAAAACCCGAACAGGTACAAATGAAAACGGCACATATTTATCAAAGTATAAAAACTTACATCCTTGACGAAGAAGAAGCAGTACGACCAATAACTGAATCATCCTGACAATGTCTTCATAGGAGCAATTTTTCATATTTAAGTTACAGAAGGAGGTCTTATGTTCCTTAGAGAGATCTGATTGGTTATCTCAAAATATACAATGATAGAGCATTTCCTGCCACAGTGGTCTCACCCCCCTTTAAGATGTGTTGTCCCAAATTCTTGCAATGTAATGATGAAGCTTCAAGAAATTTGCAAAGCAAGTTATAAATACAAGAACAATTTTTGTTAAGACATTGCCAGGCAATTAAAGTTGCTACTTAAATCTGGACCCCATATGCAGTCAATTAATAGAGATCACAGTCATTGCATTTCAATCAATACTCTGTAACAAGGTGTAATACCTCAACTTTTCAGTTTCTGGACTAGAGAAATTGTCTTAATGTGGCTCATTTAATTACTATTTCAAGCTTTTAGTTAGACAAGTTTGACTTTTTCCTTTTAAAAATAATCTATGAGTGGCATTAGAAGATCTACAGTAGTTGGTCTTGTCAAATGTGAACATATTTATAATGTAAAATGTAGGCTAATTGGTCATTTTTTTAATGGTTTTAAGAATAATATTGAATATTTTTTTCTGAGAAAGACTGTCAAGTTGTGGCAAGGTTGTTGCTCAGTGTTGCTTCCAAGTATTGATTCTGTGTTTGGAGCCTGTGATACAGATGACAAGCTCTTCTCTACAGATGATGCTGTGCTTGGTGTTAATGCTTCTGGTTTGTTTTCAACCACCTCTTACTGCTTTCAGTTCAATTCAATTCAGCTTGTTTATATCAGACCAGTAATAGTTTGTTAGGAATGACTATATGCACGACTGTACTGATCACGTTTTAAAATGCTACAAAATCTAAGGTCCTGATGTCGGACGATTTTACCGACCCAAACAAGTATTTTAAGTTTATATTACTTCAGTATTTTCTTTCAGTGTCTTTGAATATTTTTTTTTAAACAAAAAGGTCCAACTGATTGTCCAGTACCATGGACAGTACCATCCCAGAGGTTGGATTAAAATACACTGGAAGACAGTTGATGTTTGCTGTTAGCAGCAAATCTCTTATCTTAGACAAACTTAGAGTTTGTGACCAACAAACTTTGAAATTACAACTGAAATGAACACATATCTTAAATTTTCACTTTAAACTACAAGGTTTCAGTAAAGCCTTTGCTTGTCTTTATTTTTGTCAGTCTGCTTTCATCTGTTCAAAAAACAAAGACATGACCACCGGCCCCAGTTTTCACCCTGGTTTCACTTCAGCTCTTGTACATCTTGATATGTGAAAGAGGTAACCTGGAAAGAAGAAGCCGCACAAGAAGAGACTTGAACTTCATACCTGATTTTGACACAAGAAAAGAAAGTACTTGCTTCTGAAGCTCGATCATTGATTCAAATAACTTCTCTTTTGATGTCACATGTAATTTGAAGTCTTAAAAAAGATGATAACTCTTTGGTGGTGGTAAGAGATCATTTCAGATTCTTTATTTGAGATTGAGGAAACAAAGGGTAATTGTTTCCAGCTGACAACTTTTACCTAAGCAATGTGCATATGACTTGGGGGGGATTTCTCAAGCAAAAGTCCCTAAAGGACTGAGCTCTATGTACAGATCATCATGCAGGCCTTTTTAATGCACTCAGTGCTTTAGCAATAGCAGCCAAGTTGTTTTTACCTTCCTTTACATGAGATCCTGTTGGTCAGCTTATTTTTCAGATCAGAGAGAATCTAAGGATTATATGGTTCCTCTCTTTCTTAGTGATGAACATTTGAGTTGCTTCAATACATATAAGTCATGGAACAAAAGTGGAAAATGGAGGATGTGTCTCACCCTTCTTAGAAAAATATCTGTATGTTCACAATTTTTGTGAAGCTATTTTTGCACAGAATTATTAAATAACAAAATTAAAACATTTTTTCATCTCACTTTTTTATTTATTTTTGAACTAGAAACAAAAACCACCAAACTTTCCAATAAGCATTTGACATTTTTAGCAAACATCAGTGACCAGTATTGCCACCCCTCTTCTCCAACACCGATAAGCTTTCCATTCATGTCAGTTTCTCGTTCTGTTAACAATCAACTTTTTGTGCAGCAGCAACCACATCCTCCCAGACAGTTCACAGAGGTCGACTGTTTTCCTTCACTGTTATCCTGCTTCAGAACTGCCCACAAGTTCTCAATTGGGTTCAGGTCAGGTGAGTAAAGGAGCCTTTACTAGCAAACCATGCAGATGAATAGACACATGTGATGGAACATTGTCATCCAAAACAATCATTGTCTTTTTGGAAGATGCAGACGTGTTCCTTTACCACTACTTGAATAAAGTATCCTCTGAAAACTGGCAGGAAGTTTGAGAGTTGATTTCAAATCAGTCTTCAACCTGAAAAGGTTCAAACAGGTCATTTTAATATTACCAGCCCATACCAGCACCCCACCTCCACCTTACTTCTGTCTGACTCCAAGTGGAGCTCTGCTCCCGTTGATCCAGCCGCAGATCATCTGATCCGCAGGCTGGATCAGATGATCTTACTGGATCATGTGATCCAGTAAGAATCGTTCTCATTTCATCCATAAAATCCTTTGAAAATATGTCTTCAAATATGTCTTGGTTCAGACTAGACACATCAGTTTAAGTATTATGTGCAATAGTGGTCAGGTTTCAGCGTTGCTTACCTTGGCAATGTCTCTGGAGGCTGAACATCTTGTACTTCTAGGTACTCCAGGTAGGTTGTAGTAATGGAATATGATGGGACTGGAGGATAACATGTTCCTGGACACTTACGCTTCATGCTTCAATTTTTAATCTTCTCAAATCCTTTGGAGTTAATTTGTGTTGTTTTTTTTCTCAACACTTTTTTTTCCAACCCTGTTGACTATTTGCAAAACGTGTGATGATTTATGATCATGCGATTTCAGAAGTGACGCATCCGTCTGAGATAATTTTGGTAATTGTTAACTTTTCAGAATCAGTTAAATGTCATTTTTTTGCACCATTTTGCCTGAATAAAAGAGGCTGCCAAATAATTATGCACACCTTGATATAAAATGTTGACCTCCCTAGGCCACATACTCCCTCCTTCACAGATACATCTCACCTGCTATGATTAAATCCAATAAGCTTGACTCAAAGTAACAAAATACCCCTAAAAATAAGGTAAAAATACTCACTTGCCTAGTAAATATGCACCCAGCATATTTTAACTGGGTATTTTAACATTGCAGCAGGTTACAATGATATTTTCACATTTTCCAAAGTAATGTTCTACAATTTTCCTTGTGTTTTCTTAAGAAAATAGTTTCAAGATCAAAACCTTCATGAATCTTATCAGTTCCTAAATGTTCTTTTTCACATCTGAAAGCATTTATTGAATGACAAATAGAAAACAAATACTTAACACAGTTGGTAAATTATTGTTCACATTAATTTGTTACTATTAGAAAAACAATTTTGGTCACAAAAGAATTCAGAGTAGCAAAGAAAGACAAAAATGACATGAAGACCTGGACAAAATTTGGAGCAAAGAACATTACAAAGCTCTATTAAAAAAAAAAAAAAAAAAAAAAAAAAAATATATATATATATATATATATATATATATATATATATATATATATATATATATATATTATATATATATATATATATATATATATATATATATATATATATATATATACACAGTCCAGTCACATTAATGTGACCATCTGTCAAAAGCCAGAATAACCACCTTTCGCAGAGCGAACTGCTACGAGACGTGCAGGAAGAGAGTCACTTAGGTCCCTGAAGGTCTTCTCTGGGATGTTGAGCCATGCCGACTCTAATGCCGTGGCCAGCTGCGCTAGATTACGCGGTTGAGGATCCATGGCGCGAACAACTCGATCGAGATGGTCCCACAGATGCTCGATTGGGTTTAAGTCAGGTGAGTTTGCTGGCCAGGGGAGGACGGTAAACTCATCCTGGTGCTCTTCGAACCACGCACGTACACTGGCAGCTGTATGGCACCTCGCATTGTCCTGCTGGAAGATGCCATCATCCTGAGGAAAAACAATGCGCATGTAGGGGTGGACATGGTCCGCAAGGACAGATGCGTACTTGTATTGATCCATCGTGCCTTCCACAATAATCAGTGAACCCAGAGAATGCCAGGAAAACATTCCCCAGACCATAATGCTCCCGCCTCCAGCTTGGACCGTTCCTGCAATGGTTGCAGGGTGGTTCCTTTCAGAGGTTTCACGCCTTATACGCCAACGTCCATCTGTCCGATGGAGCATAAAACGCGATTCATCTGAAAACGCTACCTGTCGCCACTCAGTGGACGTCCAGCTGCTGTACTGGCGTGCAAATTCTAGCCTTCGTCGTCGATGAACACCAGTCAGCATAGGTGCACGAACCAGGCGTCCGCTTCGGAGGCCCAGACGCAGCAATGTTCGCTGAATAGTGGTTTGGGAGACACTTGTGGTAGCCCCTTGGTTCATTTTAGTGGTCAGTTGCTCAACGGTAGCCCGTCTATCTGCCCGAACGCATCTCCGCAACCGTCGTTCGCCTCTGTCATCTATGGCCCGTGGTGCACCACATTTGCCACGTCGTTGATTTTGGACAGTCCCATTTTGCCATGCACGGTACACTTTTACCACGGCGGCACGCGAACAGTTCACAAACTCAGCCGTTTCGGAAATGCTTCCACCCTTGGCCCGAAAGCCAATGATCATGCCCTTTTGGACGTCGGATAAATCGCTTCGTTTCTGCATTACGCCAACGATTGAAATGTTTTCCGAAGCCCACACACACCCTTTATATACGCTCAACTGCACTGTGCTGCCACCTGCCTTCTGTGATTGGTTATTTAACTCTGAAGTGGAAAGTACGTGGTGGTCACATTAATGTGACTGGACTGTGTATATATATATATATATATATACTGTATATATATATATATACACCCTAAATATTTTCTTACCAAGACAAAACATATTTATTAAAGCATCAACACATTGTGTTTAGCATACAGTTTAAATATAACAGATCTTATTTTATTCACAGTTCTGCTTATTTTACTAAAGCAATATGATCTAAACAAGTATCTCTTACATTTTTAGTGACAGACGACACCAAAGATCTCAAGTCCAATAATTTTGATTGGTGTGAACTTTCTCTCTCTATGTTTTTTTTAGGGATAAACTTCTCATTTTTTTATGTTGAAGACAACCACAGAGTACATCTGTCCATATTCAACCCCCTTGGAAAATAGAAAAGATTGATCAGAATATAAAACTACACAAGATTTAACTATTAAAATTAAATATAAATTTTAATACTTTACCTGCCGTCTTTTCTCATGACTGTAGTACTTGCGTAGGTCAACACCAGCAGCTTTTAGGAACAAACATATGTATTAATAGGATTGATGCACTTTTACACAGAAATTAACTGTTAACTTGTGTTACCTTTGTTGTCCATATACTTGCTTGTGCCAATGGAGAATATCAGGACAACAGTTGAAATAAGACTTAAAGCTAAAACCATGCAGAATGGAAGAGTAACTGTGTTGATATCTTGGAACCACAAGTTGAACCCTAAATCATTATTTAAACAGGAGGGAAACTTGAGTTACAAGGAGTAAAAGCTGATTGCCTTTGTAGGTACTGTCACCTTATCTATTTAATACATAAAATATTAAATTATCATATATCAAACTATGCAATTACCTTGATCTTTGGCTTTTGTTCCATTTCCAATAAATATTTCTCCACATGTGGCCACAGCACAGTAGTAAGTACCATTGTCAATGGAGCTGATGTTTTTAGAAAATGCACATCTTCTCTGAGAGTCGTTTCTCTTAATGCAGTCGTCATGCTTGTTTCCATCTACGTAAATGATGTGTGGACGGGAGTTGTGTGATCTGGCTCTGAACCAGAATACACTGAGGTCTTCTGGACACATCTTGTCAGAACTAGAGAGGACCGAACACTGCAGAGTCACATAGTCTCCTGGAAAGTGGGAATCTGCTGCCGTCAGCTGTTGAACAATAGTATGCTTTGATGTCCTCTCAGCGTTTTCTTTTAAGAAAAAAAACAGTAATCGAAACTTTAAACACATTTTAGAAAATGAACAGAGTCAAATTGAAGACATATTTACATATAGTTTCTCTCTTTCTTTTTTTTCTAAAGTTCTTGGACTCTGAGTGGCTTTAATTATTTAAAACTTACATTCACCAAGTGAATGAAAGTTTTGGGTGTAACTTATGCAATTCAAATATAACAATGTATTCTGATTGTCCCAATGTTTTTAGAGCAATTACAGGTGAGCATGTAGAATTAATTGTGGCATTATTGGGACTGATTATCTGATCTCACCAGGTAAAATTATATCTCTTCCCTCTGATAATAAACTTATTGAGAGAGGTGAAATTTCATCATAATTGACAGAATTGTTCAAAGTTGCTGAAACAGCAAAAATTACAGGCATTCATATTTTTACATTACCTTTTAAATACAAATAGGTCCCATGCCATTGGTTTTCTGTCCAATCGATGATCGCACAGTGATACATTCCTTCATCTTCTGGAACTGTTCTCAGTATTGTCAGTCTGCTAACAGTATCGTTTTTTGATGCAATCATTCTTGAGGAAGAAAATTCCTGCCCAAATGCAGGATCTGCATGTTTCCGCAGCTTCACAATCAATGCAAGAGTATCCCCTGTACTCTGTTTGTACCACTGGACTTCATTGTTCCTGAGCTTATCAGCAGGAAATGGGCATGTAAAAGTTGCTTGTTCACCAAGAGCAACTGTTTTCACTGGGACCAACATATCTGCATTTTGGGAAGAAGTACGACATCATTAAAAAGTAAGATTAGAATAAAGAAAATAGCAGACAATGTCAAAAGATAATAAAGACATTAGCTGTCATTAATCTAACAGCAATTCAACTACATGAAAAATTTAAATGAATGGGGGTTTAACTTACATCCCTGAGGAAGGAGAAGCAGTGTAACCAACAAAAGATCCATCTTGACACTACCTTCTTTGACAGACTTGTTCTTGCCTAAGTTAGAGAAGGAGGTGTGGTGTTCCAGGATGTCTTTGTTTTTTTTTTGTTGTTTTTTTTAAATATCCAATCAAAGAACATTTGTCGCCACAATCGTTCTTCCCTTTTCCGGTTCTTTGTCTTGGTTATTGTACTTTAATGACTGTAAAGTCACCAATACATTGTATAAAATTTATGCCAAATCACTATATTATCTCATCTCATGTAGATATGTTAGTTGTAAATGTCTGAAATCTGTACAGGCAAATTATGTTGTTTATGCATCACTGGACATCATTAGATTGTGATAATCAGAACATATAGAAAATTTTTGAAAATTTGCTCATATTTAAGGGGTTATTTATAGACAGACACAAGAGTCTCTGCTTTTTAACCCAAATTTCTGTCTATAAGAAAGTTTGCCAATTCCTTAGTGCATTTAAAGCCGTGTCCTTCTGCTGTGAAGTCAAAGTGAGTGCTCACCATTGATAACCAGTAATACAGATAAACCAGTAATACAGCACATTAATCTATTCTTTAGCTTTTATAAATTGACATGTTGGACATGCATTACAACAAACTCAATCACTAGACCAAATATATTGTCATATTTTATTAGGAGTGATCAACTGCAGTCCTCAGTGCTTGACAAGCTGAAGTTTTAAATCTATTGCAGCTCCTATACATAAAAAAAATGGAGACGACTAACAAATTCAGGGAGACTTTCTAAACCTTAAACATTTTTACTCATTGTCAATGCTACTAAAATTTGATAAATGAATTACACAAGAAGGTTCTTGGTTTAAGTTCTGGTCTTTTTGGAGTTTGTCTGTTGTCCTGGTGCATCCCTGCATTCCCACTGGGAGCTCCAGCTTTCTCCAATAGTCCAAAAACACAATTGATTAGTTTAAATAAATAAATGCATATGTGCAAGTGTCATAGTAGTTTGTCCTGTGTGTCTCTTTTTTTCCCTCTGAAGGAGTGGCAACCTGACCAGTCCCATAACCGCTGTGGACTGGCACCATCATCAAGCCCTTAGCATTTCAGGATTTGCAAGATAATCACTGAACATCTGAAGGTCATCCTTGGTTGGAGTAAATACTCTACTGAATATCTTTTTTGCTTAATGACACTTACCTCATGTCTTCATTTGTCCTACAAACCCAAAGTTACAAAATACACAGGTACATCTGAAACGTAATAACAAAATGATAATACCAAAAAATCTCTAACACTTACCTCAAGCCTCTAGCAGGTAAATCCAATAGCACATTCATTTGGCTTTTGCAAAACAGTCATTTTGCTGAACAATAAGCAATTGCTTATGAATGTATTTTCAACATTTCCCTGTGTTTGGGTCACAAAAAGCTAATAAAACATAGATATTGAACACAGCACACATATACTGAGCAACAGCATCTTTGCTTTTATTGGTAGCAGATAAACAAGTTTCCTTCAGAATTTTCATCTTAGTAATGACATGTGAAAGCAACCAGGACAGTAACAGCTAGTTATCAGGTCAGAAAACCAATAATTCCTGATGATTTTCTTAACCAATTTAAAGGCATCTTATCAGAACGTCCTTGATTTTCCTGTTTACTGTCATTTTTTTCTTTAGAATTTGTGTTTTCATGAATGTAACTTTGAAGAGCCAAGTGTGGGTGCATACTAATTAATAGATACTTGATTAGGACACAAAGTTGTCATTTTTAATTACATTTTTATGATGAATAATTAACAGGTGGTGTAGACTTTTTATAGAGTGGCTCTACATGTCAGTACATCATCAGGTGGTTTCAGGCAGTTACATGTTTCTGTAAAAGCACTCAGAAAACAACAAAGCAGTGCAGTGATATTAGAAGACATAATTTGTGCATTTTAATACTTCAGCATTTTCAAAAGTAAGTACAGTGTCCACCAATGCACAGCAGAGATTGTAGATGCATGAAAGCTCAAACTGCAACTCTCCCCCATCAGGTCAGTGGTGTTGTTTCTTTCTTTTGACAAAGATGGCTTCCTTCACCCCTCTTTAAAACTATTGTGTCTGTCCTCAACTTAGACATAATGTCATCCAAGGTGTTATGCAGTTGTCGCAGTTTCCATGAATTGGTGTTGTTCTAATGCATGGCACATGCTGAAAATAAAACTCTTTGGTTTAACCTGACATGGCCAGACTGTCTATGCAGTTTCCTGCGGAAGCTTCGTGACGACCCATCCCCACCATTCTACTTCTTCCTTTAGCACAGCATGTGCTTTAAGAGACAGAGGACACTGCCAGCATTCAACAACAAGACCAGGAGGTGTTTGTGGTGGAAGCTCCATCCGTGCACCAATTATCGAAACACATTTATCTGTATCTGATCAAAGGTTTCACTCTCAACTGGCAAACAAGTTGATAAGTGAAACAAGTAACCTGGATACAACAAAACCACAAAAGAAGACTCGGAACTTTAGCCTCATTTTTGGACAGCAAAAGAAACTGTATCTCGTATAAGCAGGACTTGTGCTTGACATAGGCCGCAAACAGTTGCATTGGGAGGCAGCATCTGAAGAGGGTGCTGCTGCAACAACTTACAGAAAAATTATAAACTGACATAAATATCAATAATGTGCTGTCCCGACTGGTTCCCTTTTCTTGTGCTTTGTTAAAAATCAAATAATTAAATTATAAACAAAAATACTTCTTCCTTCACTCCGTTATTGACATCTCGATGCTTCTTCTCTTTCTCAATCAAATTCAACAAAAAGAAAATTCCTCCCATCTACCAATGTGCCATGGTCAGTTAATCCAAGGGAAGTAGGCAAAGAAATGTTTAAATTAATTAGTCTGTGTTTCAGTAAATTTGAAAACTGTTAGTGATTTCATGTTCCTGTCTAGCATGTTCCTTATGTTGCAGTAGATGAAACATTACAAATATAAAGCACATGGCCTAGCTGTCAAAGGATTGGCTGCAGAACCACTCTGCGAATATCCTGGAGTGACCAAAGTCCAGACTTCAATCTGATTGAACAGATCTCTGGAGAGGTTACAAAATGTCTGCATAGACCAACCTCATCGAACTTGATGGAGCTTGAGATGTACTGCAAGAAGAATGAACAAACTGCATAGTTGTGCTGCCAAAGATGGATCACCCTCCCAGGCATAAAGCAAAGGCTGGGAATACCTACATGAATGTGATTTCTTGATTATCTATTTCACTCAAAAACTATTTTCCACATTTTCATAATGAGGAATTTGTGAGTAAGATTTTAAGGAAAGAGTTTGATTTAAAATAATTTGTAGTAAGGCTGTAATATGACAAAATGTTGAAAAAGTGAAGAGCTGTGAATGCTTTCTGGATGCATTGTATTTACTACTACTTATTGCATTACTATAAGGTTCCAGAATGTCAACAAGCAGAGCTGTTTCAGTGTGAAAAAAAATGTAATGTATTCATTTTTTTTCTTATTATAACCATAAGTTATATTTTATCTAGGTAAATTAGGCGGAAAAGCTGAATTTTGGTTTGTTAAAAATCACCATCCAGCCACCATTATATCAACATTTATACTTCTTTTTTGAACAACAAAGATGTTAGTATTTATTGTTTTTATTAAAAATTATGCACCTGTAACTAAATATCCAGCTGAAATCACTTTCAAAGATAAAAAAATATACAAGCAACAAGGTAGAAACTTTTAAGTCTGTGAAAATACTGCAAATGGCAGACATATGCATTTACTGTATTCTTTAGAGTATAAAACAACACGAAGAAAATATTTTCATTTTATTCACTCCCTCTGAGATTTATTTCTTAGTGTTTCACTTGTGAATAAACACTTTCTTCAGTCTCCATCTCTCTCTTTGGTTTTTTTTTCGTCCTTTTAGGTCCAGAGAAACGCAACGCAGCATAGTTTAGCTCATGTTCCTCTTCAATCTGTCAAGCAAATGAAGGATTTATTAAAAACGTTATGACTATACCTCATTGCACATCAACAATTAAATAGATTTTTTTATTTTACTTACAGTAAAATCTTTTGACTGCTCCCGGCTGGTTTGTTTTGCTCGAGAACAGGACGCTTCTTTCCCTGAGTATCCGCAGAAGAGAAATATCGTCATGTACTTAACCCAACAATTTGAAGAGCATCCACAGTTTAATTAGATTATTCATAATTTACTAGAAGTATGTTATTTCACACTGATAACGGAATTTCTAACTAAAAGCATGATAGCCAGATTATGTCACTGTAATTTATAGTTTTCTCAAAAAACATTTAAGAATGTCTCTTGAAGAAATGTCTTTTTTTTTCTCTCTTTTCTCACCTTTAACAAGTTTACATGATGATCTTTGGATCTGGCAGCAGAAAAGTATATTTATAATCACAGAAATGACCAAGCAGGTAATTGTTATCACCAGGGTGATAAAGTCATCTTGAGATGTAGCTATGGATGAAAGATAAAAAAGTTATAGCTTTTGAAGAAAAATTAAAAACATTGTTTAATTTCATCACTTGCTTACATTAATCTTATTAACACAAAATCGTACCAAAATCCAATTTTGTTCCATTCCCAATATATATCTCCCCACATGTGGCCACAGCACAGTAGAAAGTCGCAGCAGAGGCGTTGACCGTTTTAGAGAAGTTATACACACATCTCTGCTGAGAGTCCAAATTCTCTTCACATTTGTTTTCTCTGTTTCCATCAGTGTAGATGATGTTTGGAAGAGATTTGTCTCCGGCTCTTATCCAGAACAAATTCAGATCTCCTGAACATTTCTTGCTGTCAGAGCTGGAGAGAACCGAACACTGAAGAGTCACTGGGTCTCCTGGATGAACTGGATGTGATAATGTTGGTGTCTGAACAACTGTGTAATTTGAAGACACCACAGTGTTTCCTAAATTAAAGAAACCATTTTGTTAGACACTAAAATTCAAACATTTTAAACATTCTTCTTGATAAGTCTTAGCAAACTGTTCATAGTTTTTTTAATCAGATCTACTGGGATAGTTTTATTTGCACTATGATTAATACCTTAATATGTGGTTAGTAGATAATTATATTGAGAACTTATTGAGTTGAACTCAACTTGCAATTAGATTCCTCTGTTGGATTATCATTAATTCCTTAATCACTTGTTCTAGTTGTTTAGACAAGTTACACATATTCTTTAATTTGTTCATTTTGATATGTTTTTATTATGTAAAGCTCTTTGAACTTATTTGCCACTGAAATATGTGTTATTAAACTTGCATTAAAATGTACTAAGCTTAACAAATAATAGACTTGCCTTCACTATGTGAAGATTACTTCCATTGAGAAGAAACGTGTTGGTCAAATTATGTGATTAATTTAATCCTAAATTTGTCAGGATCATAAATACTTCTTAGTTTAAATGTATTCTTGTAAGCAGAAATTACAATTTTTAAAAAGTCAAAATCAAAAATACATTTTACAAATACATTTAAAAAAAAAACGTTACGATGGCTCATCACATTTGATTACATCTCCCCTCTGACATTTACTTATGCTAAAACTTGGAAAAAAGTTATGAGCAATCTCATCCATCTATCTCCCTTTTCAGTTGACCTCTGGGAGATGCTAGAGGTCTATTGAGACCCACAGCTGGATTTTTGACATACCTGTTGCTATGGATTACCTGAGCCAATGATTAATCCTTGTGCTCACTTTTCTTTTTACTTTTTGCTACTTTTTTAATTTACTTTCTTGTGCATTTGTAAAGTAAAACAATTGATAATTTTCAACAGTTCACCCAACAGTATATCTATTCAACATACTGATTCATACTTGGGTTCAATGTTGGCTGGTGTTTATCTTTACACACTATGTTTTGAAAAATCTTGTACTGGATTATTTAAGATTTATTAAGAAAAATGTTTATTTGTAAGTATTTGTCTTGTTGAAGTAATTTTAATAATTAAAATACCTTTTATTAGCAAATAGGTCCCTTGCCAAATGTTCTTGTTCCAGTCAATCACAGCGCAGTGATAAATGCCTTCGTCTCCTTCAGTCGTATTCCTAATCATCAAATTGCTAATTTTCTCTGAATATGTTGCTGTCAGTCTTGAGCCCAAAAATTCAGATCCATAAGTAGGCGTGGTATTTTCCAACAGCTTCACAATTAACTCCAGTGAATTTCCTGCACTTTGTTTGTACCAGTGAAGTTCACTACTGCTGGTTTTCTTTTCTTCTGGAAAAGAGCATTTCAAAGTTACAGGGTCTCCAAGCCGAACGATGGTCACTGGAACCAAGGCATCTGTAAGATGAAGAATAAAGAATGTGTTAACATGCTATTCAGGACAAACTAATAAGACACAATCTGCAGAAAAAGATAAATTATAAGGATACATAGGTTCAAAATCTTATGCTCACTAAGACTCAGACGTTTTGTTTGTTATCTAACTTACATCCTTGGTGCAGGAGGATCAGTGTGAGCCATAACAGATTCATCTTTAAGCTGTTTTCACTGAAACACGAGGTTTTATTCCAGTGACAGAAGGAGGAGTGGTTACGAGGCCATCTGATTGGTTATCTCAAAATGCACAATCTAAGACCATTTCCTGCAGCTGAAGTCTTCCTCTTCTAGGGGCCAGGCCTTGTAATTGTAGTAATATTCATTTAATTGTCATGTTGATGGCCAATAATTGAATAACATTTCAAATTGTGTTGTTTTATAATGGAATCTGTTTATGTTTGATTTTGACCTGAAAATCTTTTAATTGTTGCACATCAGTAGCAATAATACCAGGAAATAGCAAAGTGAAAGCCAATTAACTAATTTAGTTATACAGATATATTGTGATGTACTTTAGCTTTTTAAGTATTTCACAAATACTCTGCAACTCCACCATTTAGATGTAGATATATATATAGGTATTATACATACAGGTATTAATATGAAAACAGACATTCTGAATGCAGCAGGACAACATACCTTGGTAACTTCATCCTGGACTGGTATGTCTCAAAAAGCTGTGATCTCTCAGGCTACAGTTTACATCACATGCATTGACCTATTTAAGGTGCAGTCACAGAGGGTGATGAGGATTACAACAGTCAAGCTCCCCTGCAGAAGACATTTCGTTAAGCATACTGGTGTACATATTTTAGCTTCTGCGCTCATAAAACTATATTAGAAAAATTATACTTTATCATATCAGTTTTACTGTATTGTTTGTGTGTTTTACAGTCTTGCCAGAAAGCAGCAAACGGTGCAGTAATCTGCATGAACTGTCTCATGTTCTCTGTGATGTGCCCTGTCTGACTCCCTGGTATTTCCTGTTTTAGGAAAGCCTCAAATCTTTAAAATATATTGCTTTTTTGTGAACAATATCAACAGACAAATAAAAGAGTTGCATATGTTCTTCCAAATTATTATGATTTGTAAAACGGTGGATCCAACAAAGACCTGATAGTCATTTGCTGGAAAAAATGTGCAAAGCAGAAATAATATCAATAAGTTGGTTTTGTGTTGCTAATAAAGTTTAGCAACCAAAGTTTTATCATTTCCAAGCTCACGCACTTTAATCGTCCTTAAAACAGAATTTATGACATTGGACTTACAGAATTTATATGATAAAAGTCAAAATATTGATATACACCCATCTGGTGTATCTTACTGCACTCATTCACATGTATTGCCACTTGCACTGTTGCAAATCTATGATGTTTAGGTATTTGTTTGTATGTGGTATGATACTTATAGTTTTGTAATTTCTGCTTCTCTTCATAAAAACCAAGAAATATATCAAATTTTTTTGCACTGTATGATGAACTCTCCAAAATTGCCTTATATATTGATTTAAATTAGGAGAATTCAGGAATTTTTTTATAAAACTTTAAATTTGTTATGTCTTTTAAATACTGTTGCATTTGATGCATAAGATTTTAGCGCATGTTTATTGTAATCAAGGGTGAAACATTTACAGTGTTCTGCCTTGTCAGAATAGAGAATTTTATTTTTGCAATGAGAGTACAATCTTATTTAATGTTAAATTTTCATATTTCATGGTATTTAGATGTATGTTGTCCTACAGAAATAGTTAAGTATTCAGCAAGTGCCTTATCTTTCCATATGTGCCATATTCTTTTCATATTGATGTTGTCATTTATTGGTTAGAACAACTTTAAGATCCAGAGAAAGTCCTATTTGTTTATTGAGAGAGACTATTATTATTTTATAAATTGCGGAATACTTCTTATTCCTTAGAGAAACTCCTACCAGTTCATAATTGTGAAGTACTTTTGCTATTGTTTTGTTTTTCTTTTGCTTTTCTTCAGTTTTTTCATTTTCTTTTTTCTCTAATACACATAAAACACTTTGAACTGCCTTGATACTGAAAATGTGTTATATAGATAAAATTACCTTACCTTACCTTACCTTACCTTACCTTACCTTACCTTACCTTACCTTACCTTACCTTACCTCAGAGAAGACAGACTGCACTGCACAGCATGAAGATAAGCATCAATTTTATCAGCTAACTGATGTGTGATATGATGGTGATATGCGGGGATGCATGGGTGTGACGTTCAAGTGGCTTATTTTGTCAGATAACAAAAAGGTGTGGGAGTGTTTTATAGTACCAGATGCACAGAAAGGTGATGCTATTTATTGAAATCCAATGTTGTTCATTGAAATCTATTGAAATGTAAACCAGAAAACAAATGTGGTGAGGATGTTATAACTTCTACATTAACAAACACAAACTGCAACAGGAAAGCATATGAACATTATATGTTGATCATATATTCTCAAGATTACATAAACTAGAGTCTAACAATCTCATCAAATTGCATGAAAGAAACATCCATATAAATGTGTCTTTTCTGTCTGCTCATAAATGCTCATAACATCAACACCATTTGTGAGTATCTGTAACCATATTTCTATAAATTTCTTTGTATGTGCCTTTAGAAAAGGTTAATGAAAATAGCAAATTTCAAAATAACTTTCTCAATTTCTATAAAAGGTTATCGTATTTTCCGCCCTATAAGGCGCACCTAAAAACCTTCAATTTCCTCAAAAGCCGCCTTATATATGGACCAATATTGAACCACAACAGGCCTAGCAACTACGGTAAGCAGCCGCTGACTTCATTTTTGCCCGTAGAAGAATGCTAGGATAGTTGTCAGGACGCTGGTTTGTTAATAAAGTTTGACTGTCCTATCTACCTACTGACCTAATAATCAGGTTGTCTGCAGGTCATTTAGCACCACGTTCTCCACGAACATGCTGTGCGCGAACAGAGAAGGGTGACCGTCATCTGGCCAAGCCCCGACCCAGTCGCGGAAGCCTCTCCTTGCCGACCGGAGTCGGACTGTTTTGTTGACATTCCCTTTAGTGCAGCTCCATCTAGTGGATGCATAACGTAACTCCAGTCTCTACTGTAGTGTCTATTCTATGCGCCTTGTAATCCGGCGCACCTTATAGTGTGGAAAATACGATACTCTTGCCCACGATGGATCGGCGACCTGTCCAGGGTCAACGCTTCTCGCCTGATATGTCTTGCTGGAGGTAGGCACCAGAACCTCTCCCAACCCCACTAGGGATAAAGGTGTCAGAAAATGGTTGGATGGATGGGTTACTCTTGCTTGAGCTGGTTTTTGACTTTTCCGTAAGAAAAGAGGATATGGAAACTTTTTTGCCATATAAGTTCTGATGGAGCATATGCTCCCATCCACTGGTGGGTCTGTGCCTTAGAGGCACAAAACTTGGAAAGATGTCAATCCACATCTCTCAGTTTTTTCTGAGATGTGTGGTCCATGCTAGTTTGCAAACTCTACATCTTGTTTATTACAACCATGCATAGTATCAACATTTGATGAAATGACAGCATCAACATCAGATTTAGACTAGTTGATCCAAAGTAGATGGAGACACATCTGATTTGCTTTTTTTCTCTCTCTTTTTGATACCTTTTATATGTTCGCTCAAAATTTGCATAACTGGATTGAAACATTTGGTTGAGAGCTTGGGGTAATGTGTGATCTCTTTACAGTAACAGGACAACACTCTTAAACATACAAATGCTGTATTTTTGTAACATCATGTTGCATGTAATAAAATTTTCTCAAATCTAAAAAATATTATATTTGCATGCAAAGTCCCTTTTAGCTGCAACATGTTTTTGTATTTATTTTACTTACATTATGGTAATTTAAATAAATCTCCCTCATGCTCATTCCACAAATGTTGAACTAGTACATCAATATTAAGAGATTATTGACTCAAGCTCCTATATCATGCTGAAAAGTTGCTTGTGTTATTCTTATTCTAAGTATAATACTTGCACCCAAAACTAGAACAAACATACTTGGTAAGATTTTTTGTTATTGCAGTGTCGACGTTCACCAAAGTGTTTTGCACAGCTGATGTTTAAATGGAAGTAAATTATCCTTATTTATGTAGTAGCTTTTACAGGTAAAAACCACAAAATACATTTGAAGGTGAACATAAATATAAAAAAATATGATAAAAAAAATTAAAAAGACAATGACCAGAATAAATTATACAAATGCCAGATTTCCGGGTGAAGGGTGATATAATAGTTTCTTGCCCAAATGAAAGAACTGCTGAGATTTTCAAGTTTACTTACAAAGAGTAACAAAAATAAAACTTGTCATTATGGTAAAATCAAAGAACAAAAAAAAATGTTGATGCTATGTTTATTCACTCATTTTCACTAGTTGGATGTTTTAAACATCCCACACATATAAACAGATTTCAGAGTTTAACTTGGGAGTACACACTGTCCTCGGTCTCTTTTCTCTTCTTTCCACTTTTAGCTCTCCCAGCACCGAAGTGTAAAGCTGCATAGTTCAGATCCCGCCCATCTTCATTCTGTACAGCAAATAAAAAGTTCATTACGATGCATGCTGATAGAAACTATTTCAGTAGCTGTTCACTTGAGTTTTTCACTTGACTTACAATTAGATCGCCTTGCTGATTCAAGTTTCTCCATCTTTCGTCTGAAGAGGTGCTTTCTACTTCTAGTTACGGAGATAGAAATAAGAATAATCTGAATCTGACTTAATCTGACTATAAAACTTTGTTTTTACACTCATTGACACTTTAAAGCAACGTTTAAAATGGTGTGTTTTTTTGGTCTAGAATCTGAAATTTGCCCTGCTTATTGTACATGATTATGTGATTACAAAAGTGTTGTTGAATGTGAAAGTTTAGTATTATAAAGGGATCAAGGAGATAAGTGTACTATACCAGGCTTAGTTAATGTTTCTGTTAGTTTTGAAATCTCGTAATTTCAATGACATTTACCTTTAAATTGTTTACATGCTGCTCTTGGAGCTCGGTAAAAGACAAAAACAGCATTTATAATCATGGAAATAATCAAACAGGTCACAGCTACCACTAGTACGGGAAATTCAGGGTCTGCCTCTCGCTCTGTGAAGGAAAGACAAAAAAAATGTTGTTTCTGGAAAAGATTATTTGAAAATAGATTTTTCAATGGAAACCATAAAATCATACAACCTTCCAGCTTTGATCCATTTCCAAATAATATCTCCCCACATGTGGCCACAGCACAGTAGTAAGTCCCAGCATCAGAGGAGCTGATGTTCTTAGAGAAATTATAAACCCATTTGGTCCGATTATCAATTTTCCTCTGACATCTGTTAGTTCTGTTTCCATCTGTGTAGATGATATCCGGGTGAGATTTATCCGATCGGAACCAGAACACACTGGGATCTTCTGAACAAGTCCTGTTCTCAAAGTCTGAGAGGATGGAGCACTGGAGAGTCACATAACCGTCTGGACCGTTGGAATCTGATACCATCTTCTTCTGAACTACTCTGTAGTTTGATGTTCCCACAGTGTTTCCTGTAGATAAATGTACAAAATGTCAGAAAATTCAGTATATATATTCTTGACATATTCTAAATTTAGAATTATAAGAGCCTTAGAGACAGATAAAATATACAGCAAAAAATTCATATTGCATCTAGTTCTCGCTAACATCTTAGAGCTTGAGCTTTCAAACATTTCTCCTTCCTAATTAATGTGTGTTGTTTCTTCTGAAGGCAACTCTCATTTTTAGCATAGAACACATCCAGCTCAATTAAGTAAATAGCTAAATATTAACATAAAGTAAAACTGTAAAGTTTGGAAATCTAATAAACTAAATTTACTGGGCCACCAGAGTACTGTGATTAATAAATGGGAACAGATCATCTCAAGCTTTCTCAATTACCAAAATATAGAATTTTAAAAAATACAGTTTTTAAAAAAATTTAATCTTCAAAGCAAGATAAATAAGTTATTTTTATGTTTTTAGTTCATTTAATTAAAATAAATGTTTCCTTTCACCAGTGCTGGCCAAAGTTTTATATGAAATGTGTTTTTTATTGAAACTAGAATTTACAAAAGAATGTATTATATGTATATTTTCTAATTTCTCTCTTTAGAGATTACTTCTTCAACTGAAATACCAACAGTTTCCGTAGACGGAAATTACTTTAGTATTGCAAAAACAAACATAACTGATCCAAAAATTATGTATATTCTTGTATTAAAAATCTATAAATCCCTCATGCAGTTTTGTAAACTTTTTGATATAAAAAGCTAAATACATTTGAAAATACATTACCTTTTATTAACAAGTAGGTCCCCTGCCAAACATTTTGGTTCCAGTCAGTAAAGCCACAGTGATACATTCCTTCATCTTCTTGAGCTGCTTTTAAAATGGTCAGGTTGCTCACTTTGTCAGTAAGTACAGCTTTTACTCTCGATTCAGAATAACCTGCTCCATACTCTGGGTTTGCAAGACTCACGAGCTTCACAATTACTTCCAGAGTATCTCCTGCAGTTTGTCTGTACCAGAAAAGTTTATTACGTCTATCTTTAATATCGGGCAAAGGGCATGTAAGTGTTGTTGCTTCACCAAGATGAGCTGTGATCACTGGAACCAAACCATCTGCATTAGACAGAAAGATAAGAAATTGTAAAATAAAGTAAAATCACCCCATAGTGTGCAATAAGACCACACCACTGGAAACAAGAGCAGTCATAAATATAGCAGGTATTCAAATATTTACATGACAAATTTAAATGAATGGATATTTAACTCACATCCTTGATGAAGGAGAAGCGTGACCCATAACAGAATCATCTTGAGACTGTCTTTGTTTGGCCACTGGTTCAAATTTAAGTAGGAGGTGGGTTCTGATTCTTGGCATCTCATTGGTTGTCTTAAAATATACCATTTTGAGGCGTTTCCACCAACACAAGCATTTTTCTCATATACATGTTGTTCATTGTTCTAAAATTTTGAGTAATTAGCCATGCTCTATGACATTAAAATCATTGTATATAAGATTTAATCTAACATCTGCACAGGATGGTGTTTTACAGTGTTTATGACCGAGAACAGCTCCATCTAATATGATATGGTAGTTATCTCTCCACCAGCTATAACAATTGATTCAATGAAGAAAATGCAGACTGACCATACTTTAAAATATCATAGACTTTTCAAAATGTTAATGACACTTTTAATGCAGTGTTACTCTAAACGTAAGTAAGTAAAAACTTTATTAATCCCATAGGGAAACGTTGCATTGAAAGTCCATTAAAAAAGCCAACTTTGCATTAAATTATCATAATTTACAAAATTATTCAAAGTTGCCATTTTTAATGGACTTTTAATGCAACTTTTAGAGCAACTTTGCATTAAGAGTGTCATTATTTACAGAATGACACTTCATAACAACTATCAAAAACATTCATAAAGACTTCTTCATGCTCATGACAGGTGTTATGTTATGTTTATCATGTCAGTCTTATGCACACTCCTTCAAATAAATGTTACCAATCTTGTTGTATCTCCAGAACCTCTTCTGGGAAAAAAAAACAATTTTCTAACAAGGAAGAAGGAAGTAAGTGAGTTTTGTGGGACTGTGGTTGACAGGCTCTCTGTGTTCTTCCAGGATGGATCAGTGACGGCAGGATGTCAGCAGGTGGAGCTCGATGTGGAATCCAGTTAGGAGCTATCATGTGTAGCAGTGGCAGGAAGATTTTTAGAGGAATCCAGAAACCAAAGCAGCAGGATGGGGAACGGAACCAGGAATCTAGAAGGAGGAAATTGACGGAGGAACTAACACTTGAAATCAATAACAAAAAGCAAATGAATCTTTAGGCCTGATTACCACTGTAAGTTAGTGAATCATATGGAGACAATCACAGGAAAAACATTCCCTTGATGTTTTTGTTTCTGCTGCATTTATATATTTTCTGGTCTGTCAGCTTGTGGGGCAGTTTACCAGTCAGTTGCCATGACAGCAAGTTTGTGTGTGACGTATGGAACCAACAGTGAGAGACAGAGCAAGAGACAGAGAGAGAGAGAGAGAAGAGAGAGAGAGAGAGAGAGAGAGAGAGAAAGATAGAAGTGGCTTTGAGTTGCTTTTCACTTGTTGTTCAGCATTATTTTCCGTTTGATGTGGCTCACTGTGGCCATTGTACTTTGAGTTTGAGGCACTTTACTGAAGTAAAGTGAAGCTAGCTATTTGTGTTTTCCAAAGTGGAAATATTGATGAAACTGTCTCTAAAAATAATACTTTCAACCTGGATTGCTAAACTGTTGAACATTAGGTGACACAAATAGAATTGGGTATTTGGATGAGCTGAAACTTCTGTAACCTGCTGTAGGAAAAATATCCCAACCTCAAAAAATGTGTTTTCATCTTGACACCGCTCTTTGGATCCATTTGTTTGTGGATTTGTATTTTCTCACATGAAGATCATCAAATCAAAGTACAAATTGCAATGAGCTTCTACTGCTCAGACAATGAGAAACTTCCTCCTCCTCAGAGTCAGAAGTCCCACTAACAGAGAACTGCATTAGGTTTTCTTTCACTTTAAAATATCTGTTGGAACTGGGATATATTTGCATATAAAATATGTCAACAGAGTTTAATTTATAATTTTCATATCTATCATATGATTTTTGTAGAGTTGTTGTTATGAGTTGTAGCTTTTGGTTCCTAAAGGGTTGGGAACACCTGTCTTTATGTAATGTGCTGCCATCTATCACACCTGTCTTTTTAGCGTTATAACTTTCTAAACAGCCACTTTTTTGTTGCCGTTTCATAAATGTTACCTTGATAAATGCCACAACCTAGGAGGAGTTAATCTATCGAAGTTGTTTTTTTAGCACTTCCATTGATGCTGGAGTCTTCACCTTAGGCAATATGTGTCATATATATAGCATATCAACTGTGTAGGTATTGAAGAAGAGTAGAGTAGAACAGAGTAGTATTCTTAATAATAATAATAATAAATAATAATAATAAATAATAATAATAATAATAATAATAATAATAATAATATAATAATAAATAATAATAATGTTATTATACTAATAATAATAATAATAACTGTTATTAATAAATAATAATAACAATAATTAATAACTATATATTTTTTATTATTATTTATTATTTATTATTATTTATTTTATTTAGAGTACAACTACAGTGGCATCAAGTTTGAAATGATGTTTTCCATATTTTTCCACAATTTACAAAAACTTGCATGATCTTGGAGGTCATTGACACTGTAGGTCACCCTTAATACAGTCTGGTTGACTCTACTAAAATCCATCTGGTTTAGTTAAGCTAATATTTATCATTTGATATATTTATTTTACATTATGGTTCGTAGGATGAAAAACATAAAATGAAAATTGAACACGTGACATGACTCATGGAAAAGTACCAAGAGTTTTGATTGTCTTCGCTAATTGATAGTCATTGTGTTTTATTTACATATATATGTACATATATTTACGTATTAAGACAAGTGATATAGCATGTGCATACATAAATGGTACTGCAAATAAAGTCCATTTTATTTTTAAAATATTCTTAGAAATCATTTGTAATCAGCCTATTCAAAAGTAGCCATGGACACTATCCATCCATCTATCCATGTTCTGAACACCCTTATCCCTTAGTGGGGTCAGGAGGGTGCCTATCCAGCAAACATTCCAGGCAAGAGGCTGGGTCACCCTGGACAGGTCATCAGTCTGTCGCAGCCATGGACACTTATTATGCATTTATTAGAAAATTCTTCATAAACATTTTGTGGTACTCATCACCCTTTAAGTAACCATCAATACCAGTTAATCATTTAGGCTATGCCACGATAACAGATTTTTAATAATTTAAGTAATGTTTTGTTCAAGAATTTTAAAAGACCAGAGATTTGACAAAAAGTTTTATTTTATGCACATTTCCATAAAGACAGCATCCAAAAATCATGACATATACATGACTTTTTCATAAAACCATACAAAACCATTATTCCCTCTCACTTCAACACATTATCCTTTCATCATTTAAATACAAGTTTACTGCATTTGGCTTTCAAATTTTACTAATATTGTTTTAATTGAGATGGAATAAGAATGTTGATTGTATCAAAGTCTTGCATTTGTTTCTTTGAATTCACCTCTAAATGTGTCTCTTCTTTAGACTAATTATATAAATTACCCTTTCTGAGGTTGAGAATTACACTGCCATGTGTTGATCTTTAAGAAAAGACAGTCTTGACGTAAACCTTTTCAAACAACGGAAACAATTTCTGCATTCTGATTATTGAAATTTAAAAGTCCTGTGTTGGTCTATCACCCCCGTTTCATACCGGACCACTTACAACTCCGGTGTTAACGCTATAAAATGAACGCTCTCTATCGTGGTATCACCATGGAGGGATTTCTTTATTTAAATGGGTTCATTTTTCAGAGGGATACACAGTGATTTTAGCTACCAGTAGCAGGAGGATGGAGCTGCGCCAAGAAGCTAACAGAAGGTACAAACACTGAATAGAAGAAGAGCTGCCATCAATACAGCTGCAGCCAAGCATGATTTAATGTTACACAGTACAGTTTTACCAAGTTGCTCAAAGTCTAAACTGGCATTGTTGTGCATTTAAGGTGTAAAATTTACCTTAAAATTTACACATAAATTTTCAAAGCACAAAACATTATAATCAAATTGTTCAATGATTTACTTGTCATTTACACAAATTAACACCTTCAAACCTAAAACTGATCGGTGGATGTCACTGTGGATGTTACATGTTACAAAATTGTAACGTATAAATCTGACAGTGGATTATTTAACTCATGTTGCACATTATCAACATGCAAATATGACTGGACCAAAGCAACAGGTTAAGATTAAACATGAGAAATTGTGCAGTATCTGGGAAGCATATAGATAAAATTTTGACCACAATGCTTATATATTTCATTCATATATTTAATTCATATATTTCATTCATATATATTTCATTCATACTGTATATATTTCATTCATATATATTTCATTCTCATCTTATTATACTCATGTGTCTGGATGGCCACTTTACTTCAATGTTGTTTAAGTTACAGTCAGCATCACAGATCATTTGAACCAATAAAATGTGTAGCGTAATTTAATGCATGTTATGTCGCATATCCCCATTATTAAGTTTTAACTATGGTTGACTTCCTGTTAGAGTTTGGATCCTTTATTTTGAAGGAGCAACTTCCCATTTAACTGTTATCTAATTAATCAGCCTAATGGTAATCTAAAAACAGGATAAGTTGTAAAGGAGCTTACAAAATGTTTTTTATTAGCAGGCACCTTGATAGGGACATACGGTGTTTATATTGTAAATAAGCACGTTTTAAACATTTTGTGGCTTAAACTGCACATTTGTTTAATTATACTTCAAAACTAAAGTTATTTTAAGTTGTAAACATTGTTTTAAGTTGAGAGGTTTTATTAAAAGAATACCAGAAAGTGTCATTCTGCATTTGGGGAAGGGGATTGGGTTGGGGAGATGTGCTACAACTTATGTGCTTGACTTGATTACAACACTTTATTTATCAGTCATTTCTCAAAGCCCCTCAATATATAGTCATCAACTAAAGTCTATTAAAGGCTTTTCTGTCATACTTAGGATAACAGAGGCAAAATTCAGCCTGGATAGCTAGAAAATCCTGCTTTAATCCCACTATCCTGGTTTACTATAACTGGTAACTATTCAGACAGGTCATACAAACAACAATGGCAGATTTACTTGCATGGCTATGCTACAAGTGCTGCAGTGCCTCGATAAAGACTCTGCAGCAGCTGTAAAACGTTCAACAAAAAACTCCACCCTGCCTTTGTTGTTTTCCTTTACATATTTATTGTTGTATTTACTGCTAACCACATGTGGAGGTTGTATGCTGCACACTTCATGTTTACCGCCACTTAAGGCTCAAGGGAAGTGAAAATGCTGGGGCGAGAATTCACCCTGGAGACTAACCATCGTGCACTAAAATGGTTGGAAGCCATGAAAGACACAAACAGTCGCATCACACAATGTCTCTTCAACCTTGCCGGTTCAAGATAAGTTACATTCCAGGAAAAGAGAATACAGTTGCAGACTTTTTGTCTCGCTGTGGACACAGCAAGTCTCTTGAAGGGGAGGGAAGTGTGAGGGATTTACCCCCTCCCTAATAGGGACTGTTTTTTGTGTATTTTATATATTCTGGTTTATTTGGGTGTATTGTTTGGGGAGGTTGTTTAATTTGTTTGTTTAATCATCTTTTCATCTCTTTGAGGTCACCTGGTCATGTATTGCCATGGAAGCACCCATGAGCAGTGCTGACAGAGACCTGGTGTTGCCAATCAGCCTCATTGGGAAAATCAATTTTTTGAGAGGGAGGAGAGATGAATTTTGGATTTTGTTTGGGCCCAGATTGTTTTTGTTTCTAGTTTTGCTTGAGTTAATTGTATTTGTGAAGACATTTTTTTTGTTAGGAATATTGTTTGGTGCAAATGTTTATTCATTCTTTTTGGAAATGTAAATGTCTCCACCCCTCTACCCTTTGTGGAGGCCAATCTTTTAAAAACCAGGTGATCCAGATGAGAGGGAGACTTTTTCCCTCTTCCTTTTGTGACCTGTCTGCCATTCTGTATGTTGAACTGAACTGAACTAAAGATAAAGAAAAAAATATTGAATACTCTACACCTGCTGGCTCCAGTCTGTTTTCCTCTTGGGTTGCAAACTAACAAGCATTTTTAGCTGTTTTCAGTGTTTCTGTGTGGATTAAAAAGATTTGTGGACAAGGCCTAAAAGTAAGCATGAACAAAGAATTCAATTGGAGTTGGGAAACATGTTACAAGAAATTTGTGAAAGTCAGTTTTGTGACAAAACGAATTGTGAGACACATTCAATTGTGCCTGATGTGTTACAAAAATACATTCAGTTTAATTTTCTTTCACAGATTTTTGTGAAATAAAATAAAAATTGTTTTATTGTGGAGAACGATTATCTATTTTCACTTTCTTTAAGTAAACAGTACAATATTGTTGATTTTGTTGTGCACTAGATCAAAATTTTGTTAAAACAATTTATGCTTTTGCAAACAGTTTTATTTGGTTTCATATTTCAAACAAAATAGGGCACACACTTCACAGTTAATTTATTTTATCCTGTAAAAGAAAATCCAATTTCAAACACGGCTTCAATTTACTATACATACTAAGATTAATGTATTCAGAATTTAATAGAAAACATTAGAGCTTTACAATAGTTAGATAAAAACAGAAAATCTACTTAAGACAAAACAGGTAAATGGATCGGCTTACACCAGAAATTATGAAATGAATTAAACAAAAAAACATTCTTGAAAAACAAAATGTATTTGAGTATTCTACATTGAATGCAAAAATAAATCTTTATTATTTTATTCTGTTTAAAGTTAAGCCAAACAATTTTCTTAATTAAATCCAAAAGCTTTGACAGCAGCGGATAGTCTTTCTTTTTCCACTTCCTTCATTAGTCCTGCCCGGTGACAGTTCATTGTCGTAAAGATGGCAGTAGAGTAAATCCATTCATGGCATCCCTTAGAAATTAAAGAAATTTATAATTCACTCAATTACAAAACTTTTGTTCTAATCAATAATTTTTTTGATTTCTTACCTCTTGAGGAATCTGCCTGCTAATGTGTTTCTGCAGCTCACTACCAGCTGAATTATAAAAAAGAAATAAACTAACATGACTTCAGCAATTTAATTAGATCAACAGCTTCAGGTTAAATTTCTTACCTTTGCATTGACATGAGTTTTTCTGGATTAACCAAATAAGGACAAATATCGCAACCAGACTTATTGATAGAGCAGCACACAGAAGAAGAATGACTTTCCCAGCAACCTGGGACCACAAACTGGACCCTAAAACGTCACAAAATGAAAAAAAAAAAAAAGTACAAGTGGGTAAAAACAGACTATTGGCATTAAATGGAATATTGTACATTGAATATTTCATCTAATAAATGAAATTATCCAGTTACCTTCAACATCCAGTTTGGTTCCATTTCCAAATAATATCTCCCCACATGTGGCCACAGCACAGTAGTAAGTCCCAGCATCAGAGGAGCTGATGTTCTTAGAGAAATTATAAACCCATTTGGTCCGATTATCAATTTTCCTCTGACATCTGTTAGTTCTGTTTCCATCTGTGTAGATGATATCCGGGTGAGATTTATCCGATCGGAACCAGAACACACTGGGATCTTCTGAACAAGTCCTGTTCTCAAAATCTGAGAGGATGGAGCACTGGAGAGTCACATAACCGTCTGGACCGTTGGAATCTGACACCATCTTCTTCTGAACTACTCTGTAGTTTGACGTTCCCACAGTGTTTCCTGCAGATTATTGTACAAGATGTTAGAAAATGCAATATATATTTTTAACATATTCTAGATTTAGAATTATAAGAGTCTTAGAGACGGATAAAATATATAAATTAAAAGAATCCTGTAAATAATCTAGGAAAGTAACATTTGTATCAAGCAAGCATCTTTAAATTAGTTTTCAAACGTCTAGATGAGTGTTGGAAACTGCAAAAAACAGTTTAAAAAAAACATATTGCATCGAGTTCTCGCTAACATCTTAGAGTTTGAGCTCTCCACCATTTCTCCTTCCTAATTAATGTGTGTTGTTTCTTCTGAAGGCAACTCTCATTTTTAGCATAGAACAAATCAAGTTCAATTAAGTAAATAGCTAAATCTTAATATAAGATAAAACTATAAAGTTTGTAAAGTTAAAAGAACTAAATTTACTGGGCCACCAGAGTACTGTGATTAATAAATGCGAAAAGATCATCTCAAGCTTTCTCAATTACCAAAATATAGAATTTTAAAAATTCAAATTTATTTATTTTTTTATCTTCAAAACAAGATAAATAAGCTATTTATATGTTTTTAGTTCATTTGATTAAAATAAATGTTTCCTTTCACCAGAGCTGGGCAAATTTTTATATGAAATGTGTGTTTTATTAAAACTAGAATTTACAAAAGAATGTATTATATGTATATTTTCTAATTTCTCTCTCTCAGAAATCTTCTAGAGATTACTTCTTCACATGAAATACCAACGGTTGCCGTAAAAGGCATTCTGGCTTAGTGAAGTAAATAATACCAGATTGTAAATAATACCGGATTGTAACTTACTTTTTTTCACTTTAAAGAAGGCATAAATATGCTCATTTTAATTAAATTACTTTAGTATTGCAAATACAAACATAACTGATCCAAAATTTATATATATTCCAGCATTAAATATCTATAAATCTCTCATGCAGTTTTGTAAACCTGTTGATATAAAAAGCTAAATACCTTTGAAAATACATTACCTTTTATTAACAAGTAGGCCCCCTGCCAAACATTTTGGTTCCAGTCAGTAAAGCCACAGTGATACATTCCTTCATCTTCTTGAGCTGCTTTTAAAATGTTCAGGTTGCTCACTTTGTCAGTAAGTACAGCTTTTACTCTCGATTCAGAATAACCTGCTCCATACTCTGGGTTTGCAAGACTCACAAGCTTCACAATTACTTCCAGAGTATCTCCTGCGGTTTGCCTGTACCAAAAAAGTTTATTACGTCTATCTTTAATATCGGGCAAAGGGCATGTAAGTGTTGTTGCTTCACCAAGATGAGCTGTGATCACTGGAACCAAACCATCTGCATTAGACAGAAAGATAAGAAATTGTAAAATAAAGTAAAATCACCCCATAGTGTGCAATAAGACCACACCACTGGAAACAAGAGCAGTCATAAATATAGCAGGTATTCAAATATTTACATGACAAATTTAAATGAATGGATATTTAACTCACATCCTTGATGAAGGAGAAGCGTGACCCATAACAGAATCATCTTGAGACTGTCTTTGTTTGGCCACTGATTCAAATTTAAGTAGAAGGTGGGTTCTGATTCTTGGCATCTCATTGGTTGTCTTAAAACATACCATTTTGAGGCGTTTCCACCAACACAAGCATTTTTCTCATATACATGTTGTTCAGTGGCGTGCGGTGAGGTTCATAGCGGGTGAGGCACCAACAAATACGGAACCCCTGTCTGATATTGTTTAAATAAGGAAATGTTGCGCATGCGGACAACGCTGGAGGGCAAAAAGACTATTATGTGACAAAGACATGTGATGCTTAACTCAATCAAACTTGGACATGTAGATATTATTAATTTCATGCTGTGCTCCACAGCAAAGGGAGAAACCGTTAAAGTACAACTCAAAACCACTTCTTTTCACTCTCTGTATCAGCCCAGCTACTGTTTGGCTAACTTGTTGTTATTGTCTCTTACTCTGTAGTTATGGAGTCACAATGTCTGGGATCATAATGTCTGGGATCATGAGCGCTCCCACCAATCAGGCAAGAGAACTGCATGCCTCACCATGAGTCTGTTCTCTGCCATTTATGATCGCTCCTCAGCACAGGAAACATGCTACACACAGTTGATGACAATTAAAACACTGTACATTAAATACATAAGCTAAATTATGGAAAATCATTTCATACCTTAAAGGTTTTTTAGCCATTTCATTGGCGACGTACAGACAGGAGGAGCATGCTCTCATAGAATGGCAGCCAGTGCAGTTAGCGAGAGGTTGCGCAATCCCAGGTTACTCTCTTTTTGAGAGAGCTCTGTGTTTTCTGTTTCAGTTCTGCCTGATTGCTGCAGGTGAAGTGTGTTGGTGCTCGTCAGCCACCTTATTTAAGCAGCAAGCTGGAGATGCCAGATCCCTCCTTTTGTTTGTCCTGCGCCTTGACTTATGATCCTGTTTGAGAGTGTCTGTGAAGTGATCTAAGCTTGCTGTGAGCAACTTTGTGAGAACATTTGTCCAGGATGTGTTTTTGTTCAAAGGTGGAAGCTGGTAGGGGTTCTCTGCCATTTTTGTTGTGAACTGTTTTCTCCTGTTTTTGGTTAGTAAGGGAGTTTAGATTTTGTATTTTCTTTTAGTTCTCCTTTAGAAAGTGGTCGTTTTATTTTATATTTGTAAGAGGCGGTTTTGTTTATTATTTTGGCCTTGGAGACCCTGAAGCATTAAGCTCCCCTGTGTTTTTTTTTTCTTTCTTCTTGTAGTTGTTTTAGCAGAATTGTAAAATAAATTATATTTTTGTTACTCATCAACTGTTTGGATTACTTTTTGTTTTATGTTAAACCCAGTATCAGAATTTACGTTAGGGATTTTAGGGTGGGGTTGTAACAATATATATATATAATATATATCATCTTCTCTGTCAGCTTGTGAGGTTGTCTGTCAATCCGTTGCCACAACAAGTTTGTGTGTGAAGTATAGAGCCAACAGCGAGATGGAGAGAGATTTTGAGTTGCTATTCACTTGCTGTTCAGCGTTATTTTCCGTTTGATGTGGCTCACTGTGGCCATTGTACTTTGAGTTTGAGGCACTTTACTGAAGTAAAGTGAGGCTAGCTATTTGTGTTTTCCATGGTGAAAATATTGATGAGACTGTCTCAAAAATAACACTTTCAACCTGGATTGTGCAGCTGTTGAAAATTAGGTGACACAAATAGAATTGGGTATCTGGGATGAGCTGAAACTTTTCGAACCTGCTATACAAAAAATTTCCCAAATTCAGATATGTTTTCATCTTGACACTGCTTTTTAGATCCATTTATTTGTGGATTTGTATTTTTTTCACATGATCATAAAATCTACCATGATTGATTGACATCTGCTGGCCTGCCTGAGGTTTGCAACAAGCTTCTACTGCTCAGACAATGAGAAACTACCTCCTGAGAGTCAGAAGTCCCATTAACAAAAAACTGCACCAGGTTTTCTTTCACTTAAAAATATCTGTTGTAACTGGGATATATTTGCAAATATGTCAATAGAGTTTAATTTTTAATTTTCGCATCTAACATATGATAGCTCTCAGAAAACTATTGAGTTGTAGCTCTTGGTTCCTAAAGGGTTGAACACACCTGTCTTTGTGTAATGCGCTGCCATCTATCACACGTATCTATGAATAAAAACTGAATTATTTAATTAGCAACTGTGTTAGACACTTTATTCCTGCAAGTTACCTTACTGGCATAACTTTCAAAATAGACTCTTTATTTTTTTTTTGCTGTTTCATAAATGTTGCCGTGATAAATGCCACAACCCAAAAGGAGGTGATCTATTGAAATAGTTTCTTAGCATTTCAAGTGACACTGACATATAAGAGTCATATACAGCATGTAACGCATTAAGTGTGTAGGTAATATTGCAGGATGTCCAGCAGAGTCGGAAGTAAAAATATTTCTGTAATTTCCCTATTTTCCACAATTTACAAAAACTTGCATGATCTTGGTAGGTTGAGGATACTGTAGGTTAACCTTAATGCAATCTGGTTGACTCTACTAAAACGCTTCTGCTAGACTTAAGCTGGTATTTATCATTTGCTAATTTATTGTTCTTAGGATAAAACATAACATTAAATCTGAGCACACAGCATGACTCATAGAAAAGTACCAAGAGTTTTGATGTTTTAGTAGGTTTCACCAGATGAATACGTGGTCTAACACCAATGAAACCCGCTCAAGGTTGTAAAAGTCATTGGAGATTCAGGAACTCTTATAAATATTTATGTTGATTCCTGTAACTGATAGTCCTGTGTCTTATTTACATATATATGTAAAGTTTATATTAACACCAAATAGATACTATAGTATGAAGTTTTTCCACAGGACACTTTACATGCTTTGTCTTGTATTTTCTTCATTCTTCAAACTTGCCATTTGAATACACAATTTGACTTTTTAATTATTCTCTACAAAATGCACACAGGAATGGCACTGTAAATAGTTTATTTTTAATATATTTTTGTAAATCATTTGACATCAACTTATTAAAAAGTAACCATGGACACTAATTAAGCATTTATCACAAAATTTTTCAGAAAACATTTTGTGGTACTCGTCACCCTTTAAGTGATCATCAATACCAATTAATAATTTAGTCTATAAGCAATGAAAACCGATTTGTAATCATTTAAACAATGTTTTGTGTAAGAAATTTTAAGGAACAAAGATTTGACAAAAAGTATTATTCTATGCACATTTCCACAAAGACAGCATACAAAAATCTATGCTAACAGTACATTACACAAAATATTTGGCTACATAACATTTTTGAAAACTGATAGCAGGCAACAAAATAAGTTTACATTTGTATGCATGCTGCTCTCTGCTAACTTGTAATCTAATTTTTACTTCTAAAATTTTAACATTAAAAACTCCATAATACAATAACTATTGGAACAGTTAACATTGCATAAAAACATAATGCAGAATAATCGCAGGTGAACAAACTGAAAATATATACAATGTTTTTTGTCAGGACAGCCAGTTTGAATGGTGTAAAAAAATCCTCTGAACTGTTTACACTCACAATTTTTCACTAATAACAATGACTGGCATTAATTGGCTAAATTAATTAGACATTATTGAATCCCTAAATTCCTGACGTGTGTGTAGATTGTCTCCTCATGTGTTGCTTTTATTTTTCGTTTTTCTGCTTTTCCAACATTGGTCTTGGTGAACGTTGGAGCAGAATAAACCAAGCAGTGTGCATCTCTCTGTAGAAAGTAAAAAAAATAGCTTAGGAAAGTATGTTAATTTACATGTAAGCTCTAAACAAATGTTTACGTCTTTGCTCCTTTACCTGTTCTTTCAGCTGAGTATCACATCCCGTCACAGCATCTGTTAAACATGTAACAGAATTTCTAATAAAAATGTAGAACCTATAATTTATTTCTGCAGATCACCTTGAAAGTGATGTGTGAAACATACCGTTGCAAAGATGTGAAACTTTCTTCATCAAGGTGTAAATGAGGCACATAATGACAACTAGACATCCACCCACAGCCACGCACAGCACTAGAAGTATTTTAGACTTCCAAAAACTCAATTGTTCTAAAAAAGTACAAAGAAAAATTATTATCTGAGTTATGTTTATTCACTCCAACCTAGAAAAGTTTTCTACATACCTTGAACATGCAAAAATGTTCCATTTCCGAAAAATAACTCTTCATGCGTGGCCACAGCGCAGTAGTAAGTCCCAACATCAGAGGCAGTAATGTCCTTGGAGAAACTGTAGACACATTTTTGTTTCTCCAGACATTCATTTCCACTTTTTCCATCAATGTAAATTAAACTGGGATGAGACTCATCTGGTCCAGTTTTGAACCAGTATACCCTGTGATCAGTTGGGCATTTACTGCTCTCACAGTCAGAGAAAACCGAACACCTTAGAGTCACCAGGTCTCCTGGAAAGACAGGGTCACATAGAGGCTCCTGAATTACAGCAGTGAGATCTGATTCTGGGCCTGGAAAATACAAAAAAAAAGACTTAAAATGAATACATTTTACATGACTACAGAATAGAAAATTGTCTTTTAATATTTATATATAGAAATACTGTTTTATGCACCTTCAATCCTCAGAAGAATTCCAATCACAAATATCAGCTTTAATGATTCAACTCGGATGCAATAGTAAAGCGCAGTGTCATTACGCTGAGCTTCTTTTATATGCAGAACAAATGTTCCTTTCTCTTGTTTTGATGTAAAATGACGAGTTTGGACAACCTTTTCATAATCAAATGTTATTGTTTGTCCAAGAGTTTCAGGCCAGTTTCCGGAAGAAAATTTGACCCAAAACATATTTTGGGAATGACTGGTTGTCGGGCGAAGACATGTCAGGGTCACATTTTCACCCACTTCAATGGTTTTTGTCTCCAAGTTGTAACCATTTATGACACCTATGAAAAAAGTCAAAGAAATTATTGACATGAAGCACAAAATGAACTGACAGTATTGATATTTGTGTATTCTGTACTTACATCCGTCTCCGAGCAACAACAGGAAATAAAATATGACCACCATTTTCTTTTTAATCATCAAACAGCCGCACAAAAAGACGAGCACAACATGGATGCATCAGTCTAATATAACACTGAAAAGTAGGAGGGAGGAGCATTGAAACAGTCTGATTGGCCTTTTAACCCTCACTGCCACCACAGTGGAAATTATCAACCATGTTTCCAACTGAAGCTTACAAAATAACACCTACTTCATGTATGTTTTTTTTCATAGTGTTGGTCTTGAAAAAAAACAGCATTTTAATCTAGGAGGTCTAACCAAAGCTACAGGAAGCTTTACCTATTAGGCTTAAACTGTTCTTCAAAGATTGCATGTGGGTTTTCTCTCTATTAGCATTTTTATCAGTGCTGGGTGAGAGATTGATGGGTTACTCACTATGCAAACACTTTTATCTAAGGGTATTAAAATACAGGAAAGGTAACTCGATATTGACTTATTTGCTCATAGCTTTCTTTCTGGGTTCATTTTCCATTTACTCATGTATGATGACAGAGAGGATTAGACTAGAAAGCTACTTTTTTTCTGTTATGGAGAAGGTAATTTAATGCATATAATAGTGTAAACCGTAATACCACTTGGTGTCATTTTTTGTGCTTATTGTGGAAAATGAGAATCCTTGTAAAACTTATTTAGTTTTAATGTTGGTGAACTTCCTGATGAAGTTTGGATCATTTATTTTGAAGGGACAACTTCCTTTTTAACTGCTTGCCCAAATGGAGCTTAACAGCAATCAAAAACAACTTTGAGCTTATAACATGTGTCTTGTTATAGAATCCCCACTGACAGAAACAGAAGTATATTTATGATGTAAATAAGTACATACTTTAAAACAGTGTGACTTAAACTGTGCATTTATTTAATTATATCCCTTAACTATAGTTATTTTAAGTTTATTTCCATTAAACTTAAAAAGCGACAACCTATGTGGCTTGAATTGATTACAGCACATTTGCTTCTGTTATCACCCATTTCTCTAAACCCATGACCACTGCATGAGACAAGTGGTCATGGGAAAACTTTTCTGTCAAACTTAGAACATCAGAGTTCTTCAGAAACACAATCGAACAGTAATAATACCCAAATGGACAATTATAAATAAAGATGATGATAGAATAGGTACTTATCATAATGCTAAAATAATAATCAGTGGTAATTAATGCAGGCTGATAAAAAAACAGACATAAAGGAAACAGGATCACAGACAACACACATTGCTTTCTGGTTGGTGTGACCGCTGACTGAACAGATAAGGCAGCAGGATTAACTAAGTCTGGCTGTTAGTCTACAGCAGGCTGACAGTACAGTATAAATCGCCATAGTAACTCATGTAATTCTGCTTTTATGCAACTAAGTCGAGGCTAAATTCAGCCAGGAAATCTGAAAAAGCCCACCTCAATCTGCTGTTCTGGTTTTGTGAAACAGTTCTATGATTTATGAACTCTAAAGAGGTCATAGAAATAAAAATGGCAGATTTACCTTCATGGTTGTGCTTCAACTGCTGCAGAGCCTCATTAAAGGCTACAAAAAACTCTACTCCAGCTTTGTTGTTTGCCATTCTTGTTTTCTTGCTGTGTTTACCACTAACCACATGTGGCTTTATCTGAATGCCACACACTCCACATTTACCAAAACTTAAAGGTCTGGGAAAGTAAAAGTAGTATTTTTACCTGCTTTACAATTTCTGTGTGTATTAAAAGACTGGTTGTTTTATAAATAAATGTGGAGAAGGCCTAAAGGTTTTATCTGAGCATGAACAGATGATTCAATTGCAGTTGGAATCTATGATGCAAGAGGAACATGTGAAACAGTGAGTTTTGTGGTAGAACTGACTGTGAGGCAACATATTCAACGGTGCCAGATGTGTTACAAAATTTTATTTGGAGACAGCTACCTTTGATTCTTGTGAAATCAAAACAAAAATAAATATTTCTTCATTGAGTCGTAGCTGCAAATGGTCCATATTCTGTTGATCACCTGTACATTTTCATTGTGGAGAACAATTATCTATTTTCACTTTCTAAATTTAAACAGTACAATACTGTCTATTTTTTGTGTAGCAGTCCATAATTTTTTTAAAATAAAACCATTTTTCCTTTGGTAAACAGCTTTATTTTCATGTTTTAAACAAAATAGAGCACACATTTTGAATTTAAATGATTTTATCCTGTAAAAGAAAACCCAATCCTAATGAGGCATAAATTTTCTTGCAAGTCAAAAAAGAACAAATTTCAAACATGATTTTACTTTATTATGCATATAAAGACTTTTTTTTTCAGAATTTCACACAAATCATTAGTAAGATAGGAAAAAAGCACTTAAGAACTTAACTAAATGGGTATGAGTAATCTTTATTCAATGCAAATAAAATCTTTATTTATTCCTTTATTTAGTTTAAGATAAAAGTAAACCATTTCCTCAATTTAATCCAAAAGCTTTGACAGCGGCGTAGATCCTCTTTTTCCCTACTTCTTTCTTGAGTCCTGCCCAGTCAGAGTTTATTGTAGTAAAGATGGCTGCAGAGTAAATCCATCCACCCTTACATTTCTTAGAAAACAAATAATGTTATAATTCACTCACATACAAAACCTAATCAAATATTTGACCTAATAAAACCATCTTGGGATTTTTTACCTTTTGAGGTTTCTGTCTGCTGATGTTTTTCTGCAACTTTGAATCAGCTGGAATACAAAATAAAACATAAACTAATTAATATTGCTTCAGAAATTTGATTTGATTAAATCTTACCTTTCTTACCTTTACAGTGAATACATTTATTTTTCAGGCTGAAGTAAATAAGAAGAGCGATCACAACCAAACTTATTGCCAGAGCAGCAGAGAGAAGAATAATGACTTTTCCAGCATCATGCGACCATAAGATGGATTCTGAAACATCATTAAAATAAAAACAGCAGAATTACAAGTTAGTAAAAAGACAAGATTTTTAATGTTCTGATTATTTTTAATAAAGAAAAGTAATATTTTACATTGAGTGGTTCACCTCACAATGGTATAAAGAAATCAAATTATCCAGTTACCTTTAATATCCAGGTTGGTTCCATTCCCAATATATATCTCTCCACATGTGGCCACAGCACAGTAGAAAGTCGCAGCAGAGGCCTTGACCGTTTTAGAGAAGTTATACACACATCTCTGCTGAGAGTCCAAATTCTCTTCACATTTGTTTTCTCTGTTTCCATCAGTGTAGATGATGTTTGGAAGAGATTTGTCTCCGGCTCTTATCCAGAACAAATTCAGATCTCCTGAACATTTCTTGCTGTCAGAGCTGGAGAGAACCGAACACTGAAGAGTCACTGGGTCTCCTGGATGAACTGGGTGTGACATTGTAGGCATCTGAACAATTGTGTAATTTGAAGACACCACAGTGTTTCCTAAACATGACATATTTCTTTGTTAGACACTGTAAATTAATTTTGGATGATTAAAAGAAGAAAAAAAATGCAGTAGGATCTAGTGTTCAAAATCTTGGTGTATATTTTTATCACTGAAGAAAATATGGCTGAATTACTTTACATTGATAGAAAACATTTTCTCCCAAAATGTGTTTACATTGCTGGTAAATATCCGTAACACTGCAAGAACTATTCCTTACCTGTTTCCTTTCTCAGCATAAACCTAAGACTCAGTGCTTTAAAGTAATTATGAAAAGGCCAAAAACTCTTGATAGTTTTTTAATGAAACCATATGTAACTAAATACGTGGCAAGCTATGTTTTGTACTGGATTATATGTTAAGATTTTACTAAAATGTATTTTACATTTTATTTTACATTGCAAGAAAAGTAGATTTCTAAGCATTTGTCTTGTTGAAGTAATTTTAATAATTAAAATACCTTTTATTAGCAAATAGGTCCCTTGCCAAATGTTCTTGTTCCAGTCAATCACAGCGCAGTGATAAATGCCTTCGTCTCCTTCAGTCGTATTCCTAATCATCAGATTGCTAATTTTCTCTGAATATGTTGCTGTCAGTCTTGAGCCCAAAAATTCAGATCCATAAGTAGGCGTGGTATTTTCCAACAGCTTCACAATTAACTCCAATGAATTTCCTGCACTTTGTCTGTACCAGTGAAGTTCACTACTGCTGGTTTTCTTTTCTTCTGGAAAAGAGCATTTCAAAGTTACAGGGTCTCCAAGCCGAACGATGGTCACTGGAACCAAGGCGTCTGCAAGATGAAGAATAAAGAATGTGTTAACATGCTATTCAGGACAAACACATAAGACACGACCTGCAGAAAAAGATAAAATATGAAGATACATAGGTTCAAAATCTTATGCTCACTAAGACTCAGAGGTTTGTTTGTTTTCTAACTTACATCCTTGGTGCAGGAGGATCAGTGTGAGCCATAACAGATTCATCTTTAAGCTGTTTTCACTGAAACACGAGGTTTTATTCCAGTGACAGAAGGAGGAGTGGTTACGAGGCCATCTGATTGGTTATCTCAAAATGCACAATCTAAGACCATTTCCTGCAGCAGAAGTCTTCCTGTTCTAGGGGCCAGGCCTTGTAATTGTAGTAATAATCATTCAACTGTCATGCTGATGGTCAATGCAATAATTCAAATGTTATTGTTTTCAAAGGGGCTTTTTTTGTTACGCTTTGACCCGAAAATCTTTTCATTTAGTGTCTCCACGCTGAACGATGGTCACTTTAATCAATGCATCTGCATTATATGAAAAGCGTAAACTGTTAATATTTAAATCAACATATCAAAAATTCAATCAATTTAAAAGAAACATGATGAAATATATGAACATGACTTGCCCCACCAGGTTTTCAACAGCATTATAAATGATTATATCAAGTCTTGTACATTTAACTTACACCTTTGATGAAGGAGAAGCAGTGTAAACCAGAACAGTCATCTTTACACACTGTCCGCCCAGAATCTACTCTTTTTATTACTGACAGTAGGAGGTGTGACAATCCAGAGCTTTGAAAGCATTTGATTGGGTACATAAAAACTCACAGTCCAAGGGCATTTCCTGTCTTTTCGTAGCACAGTGTCTTCCCCCTAACTCTCGCAAACTGATTAAACTTAAAGAAAGCCTTTAGATATGGCCTTGACTTAATGAACAAGCAGCAATTCTATGACATGCATGAAGACTTAGAACAACTTATTTGAATCTCTGTCTAAAGAAAACTCCCCACTACCTCAAGCTCTTTTATGCATATTTTATTTTAAAAAACAAAAGCTGTGGTAAAGTTTGTCTTCTTTGGATGCTTTATTAGCAGGCATTATCTGATTGAAATATTATTTGCAAATATCATGATTTTGACATACAAGGTCAAAATAGACCCTATAATATCTTTATAATAGATACTGTATAGTAAATAAATTATAATTGTATCATTAACGCCTCCTGAAAGGGCTCATCTGTTTGTTGTTGTCTATTGATTGTCTAGATTTTAACAAAGCTAATTGTTCTAATTTTAAAAATACTGTATGGCAATTTTGAACTTCAAAGGTATTTATTACAGCAAAGCTGAAGGAACCTTTAAGAGGAAGTATATTTATATATTAACATATATAATGTTGAATATTTGGACTGTGATTTTGTGCCTTATGAAAACAAGTGGCTTTAAGTACTTAACACTCAGGCAATGTCTTCTACAATTCTGATATTTTACTGTTGATGAAAATATGTATGTGGATACGAATGTTTGTATTTATCTGTGTGGAAACCTTTGGGTTGTGTAAGTAAAGAGAATAAAGTTGTGGATTCTATTGAGAAGAACGTTGAAGATGAAGTGACATCTTAAGAGGTTAGTAGATCAGATAAGTTTGCTGCTTCGAGAGCAGATGTGCGATAAAATCAACTGGGACCTGGTTTACTCGACACTGCATCTACTGTGGTATGTGGGTGAGGCTTATCTGTATATAAACTTGGTTGTAAGTCTGATTGTGTTAGACGCAGACCAGGAGGTTATTATGCTGATCTGACTCGCATTCAAGAATAAACTGAAGAACTCCCTCTTTGTTTAGAGTTAGCTGTTCTTATTGCTGCCAGTTCAGGTGCAAATGTCATATGATTTAGCTACATAAAACACGCAGCCAAATATGTTTTTTGTTTTAGAGACTTTGAAACATTCTGATTTTCCCAATTTACAGAAAATATGCATAATAGTCTTGTATTTACATTAGTTTGAATTAATATTCTGCCCATATTTCACAATGGCCTGATATTAACTTTACTTTATTCACTGTGCTTATCTGCACTGAAGATTTAATTGGCTAGCATGGAAAGGAAGTTGATTCTGTTTGTCTAGTGATTCAGGCAATGATTCTTTGACCACTTTGGGGTCATTAAAGTGCATAAAGCATAAAATATTCACCTGAAGGAGTCCATGCAATCCCAAAAACACCCTTCCTCTTTTCCCTCCATACATATGCAGACACACATGCACACAAACACGCATCCACACATGCAATGCATCTAAATCTAATAAACTAAATTTATACCAAACCTTATATTCATCTCACTGCTATCATCTGAACTGTGACATGGCCTCTCTGGAACGAATGTCTTCAGCTACAGTCTTGCCAAAACAAGCAAGAGAATGGGAAAAGGTATTTCATAGCAAACAGGTACAATATCTAAATTAATAGGCTATAACTGTCATACTTTTTCCTGACTGCTTTCAGTTTCACTTACAGGATTTATCTTGAAAAAGGAGTCAATCTTCTACTCAAACCTCTACGGTTTGAGACATAGTTCCATGTGTATGGAATAAACCCAAACAGCTTTCCTCTTTATGTTTCTAAATCATATAAATGTCTATAATCTGCCTTCCACACTGTTCAGCCCAGCCTGACTGAGTTTCAACTGGTTTTGAATGCTGAGAAATCAAAAGCTATGTTACTTTCAAATGTTAAGCAGCACACATATCTCCTCTCTAGCTTGTTAACTGTCTAAGGGTGTTGAACAACAATAGGTCTGGTTTTGGCTTGAATAATTATTGTTAATTGCTTCGGAAAATTATAAACAAAACTAGTAATTTAGTTAATATGTACCAAGTCAGCGTACCACCTGATCATCATAAAAATAATAGCCATTATTAGTCTGGGTTATTGTGTATTAATCCCTATCTGATAAAGCTTAGGTATTAAAATAATAGATGGAGGAGTGTTGATGTTTTTTGAACACCAAGACACTACACAAGCATGGAATAAACACAAACAACTCTCTGAAATACAAGAGTTTATTAACAAAACGAATTCAGCCTTACAGTTAAATATTTCATTTAACAAACTCACTAGTAACACTCATCTAGCTATATAGAAAAGGATGAAAGGATAATGAAAACGAATGAACCACTGAAACGTAAAAGCATAAAAATGTATGACAAGAATAGAATCAATAAAATGATACAATGATGTCACAGTTCAGTACGAATTGTGAGCGCTGAAAAAAACAGACGTATTTAATAGGAATTTGGAGATGAGGCCAAATCAGTTTTCAATTAATTTAGATGTTTTGTGAAAAACAGAGGGGGAAACATACAAGACAAAAAAAATACTCCTAAAGGCAGCTGTAAAATTAGAGAAATTTTTTTTTTATATGAATCTGATTTTTCTATAACTTCTGATGGACTCAATAAAATTCTCTTTACAAAAGTAAATGCGATTTAGGACTTCATTTTAAAAATTGTAAGTTAAAATAAACATCAGCTTGCATAAAACTTAGTATATAAATTATACAAAATAGAGATTTATTAATGAATGTTTGTACTATTGGTTTTAAGAATGAAAAGCAACAACTGACTCATCACTTTAGAGTAAATTAAATCTATCTAAATGTTTTAACGTCAGTGTAGACCGTCTCCTCTTGCGCTGTTCTTACATTCCTTCTTTCTCCTTTTTTAGCTTTGTTCTTGTTGAATGTTGGTGCAGAATAAACCAAATGGTTTTCTTCACTCTGGGAAAATGATAAAAGTTTAAAGAATATTTTATAACTTAATAAAAACTGCAAATTTACAAGAATATTTTTGCACTTTACCTGATTTTGGTTATTACCACCACTTGTTGCCGGACCTGTTTGCATATAATGAAAAATATAAGAGTCTCGAACCTATTGAAAACTCTTTTGATGAATAGATGAATAAAACGTGCATTACCATTGCAACAGCCACACTTTTTCTTCTTGATTTTATAAATGAGCCAAGATATTACAACAAGACTTATAACCAAAGCCGAGCACAATAAGGGAAGAAATATTTTGGAAAAATCCATAGGGTTGGCACCTAGGAAGGAAAAAATAAAAGAAGAAAAAATGCATTTTGAAAATTATATTCCAGTAGCCTGTCCATCATTATTATTTAGAAAAGTTCTGTACCGGAAAGTTTTGCTTCATTTCCAAATAATATTTGTCCACATGCAGCCACAGCGCAGTGATGAATCCCAATGTCAGAGGTTCCAGAAAAGTTGTAGAAACATCTCTGTGCAGTTTCGGCTTCAGGACTGTTTTCACACTCATCTCCACTGTTTTCTTGTAGATAAAGTAAACTGGGATGAGAATGATCTGATCCAGCTTTGAACCAGTAAACCCTGTTATCTGCTGGACATGTTTTCTTCTCGGAGTCGGAGAGAACTGAACACTGCAGAGTGTCTGAGTTTTCTGAACCAGATGGAGGGTCCTGAAAGATATCAATGATATCTGATTTCTGACCTGGAGAAAATAAAGATATTGTTGACTTTCACAGGTTAATAAGGGAATAAGTACGAATACACAGTTACATGTCATTAACAGATGTTTTTACCTCTAACTTTCAAAAATGTTCCTTTCATAAATATGAAGTCAAGTTGTCTGATTTTGATACAGTAGTAAAGTCCAGTGTCATTTTGCTTAGCTTCATTAATATGAAGATGATATTCTCCTTCCTCTTGTTTGGTCTGAATGTGAGGAATCTTTGAAACGCCGTCAGTCTTGAAATTAACTGTTGCTCCAAGAAATTCAGGCCAGTTTCCAGAAACCAGTCGGATCCAGTAAAAAGTTTCTCGGTAGAGAGCGGTGGTCTGGTGAGGACAGCTTAGGGTCACATTTTGTCCAGCAGTCACAGTTATTACCTCAAACATCAGTTCATCACTGCAAACTGGAAATAAATCCATCAAAAAAAAATCTCACTTTAATGGACTACAGTAAAGACAGAATTTAACACAATTAAAAATAATAATAGACATATATGTAAAACTCTAATAAAGGACATATATTTCACAATGGCATATATACTTACATCCAAATCTGAGAGTGAGTAATGCATAAAACAGGAATTTAATATTCATATTGACCCACATTAGCGGCTACATCCGACTAAGAGATGATCATAGGAGGACGGACCCTCCTAATATAATGCTGCAAAGTGGGAGTGAACAATTTCAGAGCAATTTGATTGGTCTTTTGTATCATGAGGTGTCACTGTACAATAACCACAATGGAAATATATAAACCCCTTTGTTCCACCCTTAACACAAGAAAGAAAATGTGCACACTTTCCTATCGGTGAAAACATTGTTTATGTTTAGATAAACATCTAATCTAAAAAACAGATATTTGTGTTAATCTAAAAAACTGATTTTCTGTGATGCAAGAAAGGATGTTTGTACCTTGTAATATAAGATGTGGTTCTAATATCTATGAAGAACGTGGTCAAGTTTCCAAATATCCAGATAGCAGAATTTTCATTGACATTTTGAGATAGACTTTTAATGGAAATGAAGATGTGGATTTGAAATGAAGAAGGGAATGTCTGAGTAAAAACTAAACATGGTGGAATCTGCTTTGATAAAATCAATGGTTGACGCACCTGGATCAAATGATGGCTTGTTAGATGGCCAAAGAAGAACAATGACATGCTGAAAAGGATGCAACTACCGCCAGGGAGAGAACTAAAACATGCAGGACCCCCTCAAGGACCGACTTTGGGCACCCCAGCTACAGAGAATGAAGTGTGACAAATTACAATAACTGAAAAACTTTCATTATCTTTTTTTAACTCTAAATAAATTAAGACATAATGTCACTGTGGTTCTGCAAGGAGACAGAATCAGTGTTAGCCCCACCCAGTGGCTTGTGAACGTAGAAATTTTTTTGACCAAACTTTCACCAAACGTATTGACATCAGAGTCACAGCAAACATGTCTGGTTACTGGTTGAAGCAGCCAATCAGATGTCAGTTTGCTTACTGAATCAGGCAAACAGGTCAGCATGTGATGCAATTAAAATGTGACCACATTTCAACCCACATCACTTTGACTACGCAGTGCCAGCCTTCATCTGCTAATAGCTTCCTGATTAGAGTTGTTTTTCCAATAGTGACTTTTCAGCTACTTTTCAGCTACTATAAGGATTCTTCATTAGGTATTTGCTTTTGGTACTAGCCATTTCATTTACTATCTATTTAGCTGGGGTTCCAAGCGACTATGTTTCAAAATTATTAAATAAATAAATAAAAATACAAACATCAAAATGAACAATGATGATTTTCAGACATTTTAAAGCTAAGTTGGTGATAAGAGTGTAAAAGAGAAAGTTAGAAAGAGTGACTGGGAACAAAGAAAGATATTCCTGATCTGACTGCTGCTCACAAATACAAGTGAGCGGCAATATTTTGTGAAATTTAAAAAGCTGAAAAGCATTTTCTGGACTGTCAAGGACCACAATGATAAGAGTGGTTTGAACCAAATAATTGGAAATGATTCAACCAAATTGACACCATTTACCACCAACAATCGACAAGGAAGGGGAGGGAGAAAGACATGTACAGTAGCCACATCATTCCTGGATTTAAGTATTTTATGTTTCTCATTCCAGGGATGTAAGTTTACTTTGAACAAAGAAGGATATTGTGTAATTGGTGCCATTTTCTCCAGCATGGAGGTGGCAAGAAAGCTAGTTAGTATCACTGCTAACTCTGTGATCTGCTTGAATTTTGCTCTCCCTATATGTTTCACTTATGTGTTGTTTGTGTATTTAATTATTTTGTTAGTTTTTTTTTTCTATTGTAAATAGTTAGCATTTTGCTGCTGTAATAAAAAAAATACTATTTGCTTGCATCTTGGTTTTTCTATTTTCATTTTCATTTCTCCGCTGCATAGTGGTAACTGATTTTATGTGGCTTACCACTTTGTGTCTGACTTGTTGTTCCTTATTACTTTCACTTTGTTAGATCACTGACAGTTAACTGTTAAAAATGTCATTGCTAAGGAAAGTTTTTCCCAGGTGGCATCTTATAATGTCGCATCTACTTCACCAAGCTAGCTGAAATAGAAGAAGTCTGCATGTACATACTTGATTTTATACACCTCTGTCCATGAAATGAATGAATGAATGAATGAATGAATGTGTTTATTTTCACTGTAGGTAAAACAAAGTTGGACAGAGTAATCAAGGTCCAGGTTAATGTACAATAAACAAATAATTAAAACACATTCAGTAGGTGTAGCATGTTCAGTATGTCACAAGATGGTTGTGTTAAGTGCAGCTAACACAAACACTGACTCTAGCATTGAAATTGTAGATCAGTCTTTTGTCTGGGTTTTCAGTAGCCTGTAGCATCTACCATGTGGAAGAAGCTCAAAAACTGAGTGTCAGGGATTTGAGTGATCAAGACAGCTAAATTAATAATTTGGAGGGACAACCCAATATGTTTCACAATATTGCATATGTTGCAGACAGAAGAAAATCCTCCTTAACATCATCATATGTTTTAGAGTTAGAAGCGTCTTCCTTCTATAGAAAGCATGCCGGTTGTTGGTGAGTGTTGATATCTTGCACTCTTTGAGCATGATTTGGTTTAATAGACATGTATATATCTACTGTATAACATCCATGGATATCTAGAGTAAAACAGTCCAAAAGTTTAAAGTTTTAAATCCTGATTTGGATGACTAATATATTTTCTACATTTAGCTGTGGTTTGAGAATATTAGTGAAGATGGGTTAACAGCTCTATGTACCGTCTTGCATCCTAGCAGACAGAAAAAGGTCTCATTACTCTCAGATACAACTAGACTCAGGTAAACTATCTACTTAGGCAGTATGAAAATATTGGAGAATTCAAACTGAACGAAAAAGTTAAATGGTAAAATCCTAGAATAGATTGAAAACATACAAATATATAATGGCAATGCATTATCTATTGACTCTTTTTCTAGTTGTTAATATTCCAGTGTTTTATTGACTTGGTATATTAGAACCATAATCTGGATCACAAGTTTGTTACTTTGTGACATGAAAAGTTGTGAGAATCACTGAACGCAAACTGGGCGCAAAATTTATTCAGGGAATTTTCTAGCAAAATTATCCTACATATTTAATTTAATTTATTTGATATAAATTCAATACTATTCTTTATGATGTTTACGTTTGTATTTAAGTGTTTTTAATTTTGTTGTACACTTGTATAATGATAACAAATGGATTCTATTCTATTCTATTTCCTTCGACGCTTAGTAAAACTCCCATCTGGTTAAGCACATATCAAACGTGTATGAATGAATATTTACTGCACCACCAAAATACCACTTTTCAGCCAAATGATCTTTCCAGGCATCCATCCATTTTCTTACACCCTTGTCCCTTGGTGGGGTCAGGAGGGTTGCTGGTGCCGATCTCCAGCTGGCGTTCCGGGCGAGAGGCAGGGTCACCCTGGACAGGTCGCCAGTCTGTCGCAGGGCAACACAGAGACACACAGGACAAACAACCATGCACACACACACCTAGGGACAATTTAGACAGACCAATTAACCTCACAGTCATGTTTTTGGACTGTGGGAGGAAACCGGAGTACCTGGAGAAAACCCACACATGCACAGGGAGAACATGCAAACTCCATGCAGAAAGGCCGGGGCCAGGAATTGAACCCAGAACCTTCTTGCTGTAAGTGCCACAGCTCTACCAACTGCGCCACTGTGCAGCCTCTTTCCCAGCATAATCACTAAATATATTATGGAATAATCTTTCCTTGATTATGAAAGTTTTCATATTGAAAGTGTGTTCTCTAGTATTTCACATGAATTTCTGACTTCAAAAAGTCTAAAGACTTTTAAAAGTTGATTTTTATCTTATAAGGAGTTTATTTTTGTTATTTATCTGAGTTTAGCACCCTACATTTTTGGTCAGTTTAGAAAACACAAGCTATTCCTGATTGTGAAAAATATCATACATATTAATACAATCTCAATTTTACACGGTAACACATTATTTGTTTTTTTTTTTTTTAATCAGGACAAAAGAAACAAATCAAAATTAGATTAAGATATTTGTAAGCAGTGAAAGCAAAAAAACATGGCACAGAAGATTTGTGTTTGATTTATTTCAGCATATTCTTTATATTAAAGTACAATATTCTTATGTTCTATGTGTCATCAACATAAAGCATCTGTTAATATAAAAAATAAGCCATCAGCCTAAAAACATTTGCTCAAAACTTAGTGTAGGGATTACACTTAATTAAAAGTACATCTGTGTTACCGGTCTTAAGAATGAGAAGCAACAACTAATTAATCACTTCAGACCAAAGTAAATCTATCTAAATGTTTTAACACCAGTGTAGACCGTCTCCTCTTGAGCCGTTTTTACATTCCTTCTTTCTCCTTTTTTAGCTTTGTTCTTGTTAAATGTTGGTGCAGAATAAACCAAATTTTCTTCTCTCTGTAAATACAATAAAACATGTAAATAATAATAACCTTAAGTAAAAATGGCATTTTTTTTGTTTCTGCCTTACCTGTTGACTTTGGTTTTCTCCAGCACTTGTTGTCGGACCTGTTTGTACAGTGAAGAAAAGTAGTAATTCAAACCTATTGAAAATAGTTTTGATTAAAATAGATAAATGAAACTTGCATTACCATTGAAACAGGTACACGTTTTCTTCTTGATTTTATAAATGAGCCAAGATATTACAACAAGACATATAGCTAAAGCCGAGCACAAGGAAGGAAGTAATATTTTTGAAAAATCCTCTGAGTTGGGTCCTGGAAACATTAAAGAAATATGAAAAGAAGAAAAAAATATCGTGAAAATTTAATTCCAGTAATATTTCAATCTTAATTGTGATTGAGAAAAGATCTCTAGATACCGAAACATTTTGCTCCATTTCCAAATAATATCTGTCCACATGCAGCCACAGCACAGCTGTAAATCCCAGCATCAGAGATCTCCGAAAAGTTGTAAAAACATTTTTGAGCAGAAGGAGTTTCAGGAATCCTTTCACACTCATCTCCACTGTTTTCTTGTAAATAAAGTAAATTGGGATGAGAATTATCGGATCCAGCTTTGAACCAGTAAACTCTGTGATCTGCTGGACATGTTTTCCTCTCAGAGTAAGAGAGAACTGAACACTGAAGAGTCTCTCGTGTCTCTGACTGAATGGCACCAGATGGAGAATTGTCCAGTAAAACAGTTGCATTTGATTCTTCTCCTGGAAAACAAAATGTTTTACTCTCACAACCAGAAGAATATTACTCACAAGTACAAGTATGATTTCCTAAATACTTTATTGCATTTACCTCTAATTTGTAGAAATGTTCCATTCATAAATATGAAGTCAAGTTGTCTGACTTTAACACAGTAGTAAAGCCCAGTGTCGTTTCGCTTAGCTTCATTAATATGAAGAAGAAATTCTCCTTCCTCTTGTTTGGTCTGAATTCGAGGAATCTTTGATTCGTCATCAAACTGAAAGTTAAATGTTGCTCCAAGAAATTCTGGCCAGTTTCCAGAAACCAGTCGGATCCAGTACAGAGTTTCCTGGTAGAGAGCTGAGGTCTGGCGAGGGCAGCTTAGGTTCACATTTTGTCCAACGGTCACAGTTTTTACCTCAAAATTATTTTCTGTGCAAACTGAAAATAAATCCCATAATTTAGTTTATTATTAACAAAAACTCAATGTAACACTCAGACACATATGAATAAGAGATAGGCCTTCAGAGCTAATTATCATTGTATATTTTCTATTTGTAAATATACTTACATGCAAAATGGAACATGAGCACTGCACAAAGTAGGGAAAGCATTTTTGTATTAATCCACTATTGCGGCGACATCCAACTAAGAGGCGATCATAAGATGGTGCCTCCTAATATAATGTTGCAGAGTGGGAGTGAACAACTTCACAACGATCTGATTGGCCTTTTTATCATGAGGTTTTCACTGTACTACAACCACAGTGGAAATAATGTAAACCTTTTTTTCCAACCTTAATATTTGAAACAAATGTGTACACGTTCTTTTTGATCAAATAACTGAATTCCTCCACGAGTTTATATGAAGCTTTGCAGAGGCATGATAAATCATTTGATTGAGGTCGCTTGCAGAAGAGATGCATGTAAAAGATCGAGGACAGTAACTCTTGAGGACTGAAGCTGAACACCACAAGAGTGTTGAACTACAACTAACACTCCATTTCTTCGAGTGTTGCTTTGATTCCTTCACTGTTTGAGTAATCCTTGAATCCTCCATGGCAGCCACTCACTGGTGCCTAAACGCTTGCTGTCACCAAGCAAGGCCGAATTTCACAAAGCTTCTCCTTGGAGCTGTGATCTCCAGCCAAGCTTTGCCTCACAGAGCAGCTTCCCTGGCACTTCCCCAGCTCAGCCTCTTCAGACTAGCGGCTTCAAGAAGTAACACACTGCTTTTACAAACTGCTTTTCAGTCCATAGCTCCTAAGAACGGTTGTAAACAGCATACTTGATGAACACTGTTGTGAAGATGCGCTGCAGGCGAAGAGTAGGAGCTTCTTAAAGAGGCAGAGGCAAAATTTTAAGGTGTTACATGAAAAGTCGAGTTTTTGTTAAGCTATGTATATCTAGCAGATGACATGTACATATATATATATATATATATATATATATATATATATATATATATATATATATATAATATATATATATATATATATATATATATTATATATATATATATGGCAGATGACATGTATATATCATCAGCCATATACATGTCATCTGCCAGATATACATAGCTTAACAAAAACTCGACTTTTAATGTAACACCTTAAAATTTTGCCTCTGCCTATATATATATCTATATATATATATATATATATATTATATATATATATGTATATATATATATATAGATATATATATATATATCATAATAAAAAGGTAACATAGTTACTTGACACAGTCCCTCTTTAACTATTTAAGTGACCTCTTCTTCGCCTTTGCTTCTCCTTGCACAGTTGTGGGGTAAAGGTGAGATGTCTGTCTCCAGTCATTGGGTAAAAGGAAATACACCCACTGAAACACAAATGGTAAACAACCATGCACACAGACTTAGTCTTAAGGGCAGTTTAGAGAGACCTGTTAATCAAAAGAGCACATTTTAACTGCACTATTGGAGGAAGCCATATTACCCAGACAGAACCCAGTCATGTATGAAGAACATGCATATTCAATACAGAAAGCCCAGGCCAGGCCATTCTTGCTGAAAGGTGACAGTGACGTCACCAAAGGCGATGTACTAAGGCACGTTATGGCCCCCGACTTTTAATTTTTTCATTAATAAAAGGTAACACATGTACAAGGGTTTTTTTTTTGGTTTTGGTTTTTTTTCACAGTCATGTATTACTCCTGCATAGTTTGCTGCATAAACTTCCAATTAGAAGGGCTGAAGTTTGTTATTGCAATATGAGCAAAGGTGAATGTGTTGAAGTGACATTAAAACTTTTCAAGGCTCAGTTAATATGCTAACTTAACTGCTGACTGCAGAGAAGTCAAACCATAGAAAAGGTTCTGTTGTAGTCCCACCATTACATCTGAATGTGATTAACAGTAGACATATGAAAATATCATGGAGGAGTCATAATTATTCTAACAACCCCTGGCAACTTTACATTAGTTGACAATACATGGTTTGTCATAAGTCAAATTATAAGAACACGGACAATCTTTATTATGCACTTTAAATCTATCCTTATAAATAAAACCATAAAACTTTGTTTTGTTTTTTAACAGAAGGTTTTAACTGCTGCAATGGCCAATGTTTAAGAACAGTCTATGTTATTTCCATGACACAAAACTAGATGGCCAAAAGTGTCAAGAACTTGTTTTTAATAAACTGTGTGAAGCAAACCACATCACTTGTGTGATTGCAGGGTTTTTGTCCCACTGCAGTCACACCTCACGTTTCCTGTTTGTTGGTCATTGCTTGCAACCTCAGAAACACAGCATGTGCACATACACAATGAGCACACAGTGTTAAAATTGCAAAGGAAGACAATCAGTTTGTTTAAAATATATGTACAAGATAAGTTGGGTTTATTTTTACTTTGACTCACTCTACATTAATGGCTCCAACTTTTTGTTGCTTGTAGCAGGTTATTGAAACTGAAGCAGTTGGACTCGAGTGAAAATGTGTTTTATTTCCTGTTAAGCTGACTGCTGTAGTGAGAAAAAGAAAGAGCCACAGAAACAGAACCTCACTCTCAGATGCTTAGCCATTTTGTGAAAAATAATTAAAAAATTAGGGGTTGCACCAATTAGTCGACTAGTCGATTCTTTCTCTGCAATGACTTTTTTCTGGACCAGTCGACTAGTCGCAATCACATGACAAAATAGATTTTTCCAAGGAAATGAAAGAAGGTGGACTAGGTGAGTTCGTCAGAAAGCTCAAATTGTATAAAAATGTAAATAATTTAACAAAGAGAAGCTGTAAATTACAGCATAGGCTCCCGCAATTGGGGCATTGCGTTGCGCGGTGGTTAGCGCGGCGCCCCGCATAGAGGCTTTAGCCCGCGGTAGTCAGGAGTCCGACTCCCGTCCTCCAGCCGCTGGGCCCAGACCTCTCTCAGCTCCCTCTGACCCCTTACAGTCAGATTGCTGTCAAATAAACTAGTGCCGAAAAAATACTTAAAAAAAAGACTATCTGAGTAATGTGCGACAACGTGTCATGATATCAGGCTTTTATTATGCCCCAACTGATCAGCGTCACTCTGCGTACTGAAGCTTCTAACCTGGCAGCTTTACGCTCTTATAAAAATATGGTTTGACAACATCTGTAAACTAAGTCCAAGCTTCATCCTGAGGGTTTGATAGAGGCTATCTCTGTCTGCGTCTGCATGTCGGTTCAGAGCCGAACCGACTCTAAGTCAGCAGAGCTTCCTGATGCGCGTCGGGCGGAGGAGCAGCGGGAGGAGGAGCGGGAGGCTTCATAGATTTAAACTGTAACAGAACCGGATCCGTTCACAATAAGTTTGGCTTGTGATGTTCCAAAAGCACCATGTGGTCAGTGTGATAATTTGACACCTATATGAGTAACTATCCAGAGATCACCAGTATCAGCCGGTGTTTGGAAACAAAAAAGTCAGATTCGAGTTTTTGCAACGAACTTTTCTCCGCTGCTCACGAAGAATGATCTATTTTAGACTTAGTAAAAGCGGGAGAAGGGGAGGGGGTGTCAATATTTGCAGCTGATAAAGCCTCCAAGTCCTGAAGTTTTTTTGCGCTTACGTCACTATGACGTCACTGCGACTAGTCGACATCGACTCGACTATTGTCATGATCTAGTCGACCTTAAAAAAATATGTAGTCGTTCAACCCCTATAAAAAATATTTATTTTTGTTAAATGATGATAGATTTGAAAATGTGTTTCTTTCTGCGGTTCATTTGACCAAAGAAAAATTGAGGTGTATACATTTGAACAGATTGTTTAATGCTTTTAGTATTGTGCTTTTCTTCATGTGGCAAAAATATTAAAATATCAAAATAATTCTGCAGTTAAAAATAGAATAGAGTAGAAAACATGAACTAATTTGTGTATTTAAAAATCATCCTTTAGTTTTACAGTTTGGTATGGGTGACAAATTACTGGACTTCAAGGCCCTGAAGTGTGTGTGGGGATATAACAGTTCAGAGACGTAGATTGGCAAGTGGAAGTGCAGATAATACCATGGACAGGTCTGTCTTCTCAAATTAGAATAGTGAAGTTTATGTCCACTCGGTCCTGTCAGCTGGTTTCATTTGCTGCTGTACTCAACTCACATAAATGGAAAACAAGTCAAAAAGTAGAAAGCAGGAGTGCTGTGGTGGTGCCGGGGTAAAGGTGCTCGCAGGTTCAAGGCCTGGTGACATTTGCCACATGTCTTCCCATCAAACTACTTTCAAATAAAGGCCACTAGAGCCAATAAAACCTTTAAAAAAAGTAGAAAGGAACTCAAAAAGCAGCACCCAAATGAATAACAAGCTTTATTAATTTTCAGAAAGGTCAAGAAAAGCATATTGTATAATTATTTATGAAAATTCTTGATGAAAGCAACTACAAAAAATTGTGGTCTGATGTGGTGGTGAGAAGAGGAAGAAAAAGTTCAATTAATTCAGAATACAAATAAAATAGCAGCAAAGAAACACAAAAGCAGTTAAGATTAGCTACACAGTAAAAATAATCAAAATATCAATATACTGGCTTATCCAAGAAAAATGTATCAAATTCCAAGAAATCCCAAAGAAAAACAGGTTTACTTTGTTTCATTATGTTGCTTACAAGTAAAAATTTAGTCAAGATAATTTTTTTCCTGCACAACAGTTCACTTGCTTTATATTCTACTTCATCATACAATATAATATTTAAAATGCAGCTCCACAAATGTCACATAACATATCAAATTATACATGACACGTTCATCCAATCAATCTAAACCTTGATTGTTGAATTCAGGAATCTTTGTTGTTATATTTTAAACTGATGACACAATTTTGCTTGATTTCTTAATTTGTTAATAAAAGACAACAGAAAAGACTAAGAAATGAACAGCGCTAGCTATCGACTAGGATATTATGACTACTGTTAAGAAGGATAAGTAACTTTGTCATTTTTAGTATCAAATATTGAAGCTGCATTCAACGTTCAACTGGCTGGATGCTCTGAGCATCTAGCAGTCTATGCTTCATTTTTTTCCTTATGTTTTAAAATGTGACACTTTCAAAGTAGGCATTAAATAATAAAGCCTGATACATATAAAACAAATGCTAAATGACAGTTAGGACCCGAAGGCTTTCATAGTGGCGTAAATCCTCTTTCTTTGAGCTGATGTGTTTATTGGTCCACTATCCTGATTCATCACAGTGAAAATGACAGAAGAGTAGATCCATTTGTCTCTAGGTCCCTATAAAATGATGGAGAAATTATGTATTATCAAAATAACGTTGAGAAAGTAATTTAAACTTTTATGCTTTACCTTTTGTCTTTCCTGACTCCAATGTTTGTGCAGGACAACACCATCTGGATTATAAAATAAACTATGGTTATAGATAGAAAACTGCTCTTGCAGAAAACTGCAAAGTAAGCAATATTTAGTACCTTGACAGGAGTCACATTTCATATTGATGATTATGTATGCAAGGACAGCAATAACCATCAGGCTTATAATTAAGACAGTGCACAGAAGAATGATGACAATAACCTCCAGTGAACTTGAACTGGATTCTGCAACAAATATCAAGAATAGACACTTTACTAGATTATGCAAATTCGTCACTAGATCTTTTGAGAGTATTGCAGAAAATTTATTACAAATGTAAGTAATACTATTACCTTGAAGATCTATTCCGTTTCCAAATAATATCTGTCCACATGCAGCCACAGCGCAGCTGTAAATCCCAGCATCAGAGATCTCCGAAAAATTGTAAAAACATTTTTGAGCAGAAGGAGTTTCAGGAATCCTTTCACACTCATCTCCACTGTTTTCTTGTAAATAAAGTAAATTGGGATGAGAATTATCGGATCCAGCTTTGAACCAGTAAACTTTGTGATCTGCTGGACATGTTTTCCTCTCAGAGTAAGAGAGAACTGAACACTGAAGAGTCTCTCGTGTCTCTGACTGAATGGCACCAGATGGAGAATTGTCCAGTAAAACAGTTGCATTTGATTCTTCTCCTGGAAAACAAAATGTTTTACTCTCACAACCAGAAGAATATTACTCACAAGTACAAGTATGATTTCCTAAATACTTTATTGCATTTACCTCTAATTTGTAGAAATGTTCCATTCATAAATATGAAGTCAAGTTGTCTGACTTTAACACAGTAGTAAAGCCCAGTGTCGTTTCGCTTAGCTTCATTAATATGAAGAAGAAATTCTCCTTCCTCTTGTTTGGTCTGAATTCGAGGAATCTTTGATTCGTCATCAAACTGAAAGTTAAATGTTGCTCCAAGAAATTCTGGCCAGTTTCCAGAAACCAGTCGGATCCAGTACAGAGTTTCCTGGTAGAGAGCTGAGGTCTGGCGAGGGCAGCTTAGGTTCACATTTTGTCCAACGGTCACAGTTTTTACCTCAAAATTATTTTCTGTGCAAACTGAAAATAAAACCCACAATTCAGTTTATTATAAAAAAAAACCAACTGAATGTAACACAGTCAAACATGACTGAGAGATAGATAGGTAGATTTAGTTATAATTATATGTTTTCCATACTTACATGCAAAATTGAACGTGAGCACTGCATAAAGTAGGAAAAGCATTTTTGTATTAATCCACTATTGCGGCGACATCCAACTAAGAGACGATCATAAGATGGTGCCTCCTAATATAAAGTTGCAGAGTGGGAGTGAACAATTTCACAACAATCTCATTGGTCTTTTTAATCATGAGGTTTCACTGTACTACAACCACAGTGGAAATAATGTAAACCTTTTTTTTCAACATTAACAGATGAAACAAAATGTGCACATCTTCATTCTAACCATGGTAACCACCTGAATCAAATAACTGAATACCCTCACCAGCGACCATGAAGCTCTGCAGAGGCGTGGTAACAAATAGTTCATTTGATTTAGGTGAAATGGAGAACAGATCCAGGATGGTAGTTCTCAGTGACTTGAGCAATGAGAGTTGAACAAGCAAAATTGCTAAAACATGCAGGTCACGTTGGACACATATTATAGTAAATGCACATCAGTTTCAAATCTTTCACAGCCTCTAACTGGTTCTTCTCCTGGAGTATCTTGTATTTAATTGCAATCAACCGTGACCTGCTTCCCAGTCACATCTGAAGAAAGAAAACTCAGCAGCATAATGCTGCTACCACTATTTTCACCATAGGGAGTTTTAGTTTTAATGATAGTTTTCACCAGCACATGGCATTTTCCATGGAGGCCCAAAAATTTTATTTGGTTTAATGTGATAAGATCATGCTCTTCTAAATGGACTGCAAACAGAAGACGGGACATTTTATGGGATTATTAATCAATAGGTTTCAGTCCCTCTTCCCAAAAGGCCAGCTTTGTGAGATGGGTAGATAACGTACCTTAACTGTCTGTAGCTGCTTCTCCACTAGAGGGCCTCGCCCCTTTTCCACCGATCCGGCCGGCCCGGCTCCGCACGGCTCGGCTCTGTAATGTATTCCGTTTCCACCGGCCATGTTTGGTGTGCAGAGAGGAACGCCTCCTTGCGTTCAGGGGGAGCGAAGGGGGCGCTGCAAGCCACGCCTCTAGACTTTTGCGTCCTTGGAAAATAACGAAAGGAGAGAGCTATGGACAACGTTGGGTCCGTGTTGTTGCTATTTTTTAAACTTATTGGGATCTTCCTGAAGTTTCAGGAAGAAAGGCGCAGTGGAAGAAATGCTCAGGATGCTGCGATTGTTGCACGCAGAAGAACAGCTGTTATCCGCCGGAGATTTCATGCTTTACAGCGTCTTCAGCACGCCCTCGGCCAATCAGTGAACAGCAGCGAAGCTTACGTCACCAGTGCTGGCCGTGCTGGCTCTGCTGACCCTGCTCTGAAGCAGGACCTAAAATAGCAGCGCCAGCCCGGTTAAAAAGGTCGGTGGAAACGCAAGCAAAGCGAGCGGAGCCGAGCCGGCTGGGTCGGTGGAAAAGGTGTTTCTGCACCAAGGCGAACTGGGGCATGTCTATTAATGCTAATAGACATTTATCTCCATTATCCATTATTTCTACATGGCTCTTCCACAGAAGCGATTTGATTGACAGAAGACGGTATTCCTTGATTGGCCTTTGATTTTCATCACTACACTCTAAACAACATTTCAACCACTGCTGTGGGCTGGCGGACATACTGTCTGGGGAGTTCTAAGCATAATTATGAGTTAAATCTTGAACAGCAACAGGAATATGTAAAATTTTGGAGAAAAATGACTGTGATTTTGTAGCCCTGCAAGTGGAACATATGTCAAAAGAACGGACAACTATGAAGCAAGAAACAGTGCAGCTCTGGTCAGCATTCATCTGAGTTGCAAATTTTGCCCCAGCGTTAAACAATGGCATGCGCATTCTGTTTTTTGTTTGAAAATGTATTTTTCTTTTGACTGCATTACCCAAAGAAGGAGTGTCCAAAGTCAACGGCTGGTATCCTGCATGTTTTAGTTTTCTTCCTGGTTCAACACCCTGATAGTAACAACCTCTTCAGCATATGTTAATTTTCTGCAGAGACCTGCTAACAAGCTAGCATTTGCTGATTTAGCTGTGTTGGACCGGGTGAGAATTAAAACAACCAGGACATACTGGCCTATGAGGACTGACTTTGGTCACTCATGACCTGCATTCCAAAATGTTTTATCTCTAAAAAATAATGTAGTGTAAATATATTTATTTGAATAACAAAATAATAAGATGACCCTAAAGGTTTTCATTATGTTTGTTTCAGCAATGAATTTCTATAAGACAAAATTAAATATCTGGAGTTTTTTGAGTCCACCAAAACCACAACCTTGAGGTTCTCCATTGCTGAGTGTCACTGAAAACGTTCCTGCATCAATGATTACAGCTCTTGTATATTCACAATCTGCTCACATTCCTGTCCATATTCATGCCCATAATGATGAACAGAATGCAATAGAGATGCTCCAAAATGAAGTAGAATCATACTAGACATAACCAATTAGAACGAGACTTGTCAATGGAGAAGCACCTTCTAAGTATGTAGCTCTTCCTTGAATACCATAAGGCTCTGTTTTGCTTCTTTGATAAATGCTGATCTTGGTAGGTTTTGCAGTTTTGCCATATTTGCTTTATTCTTGGAGCTCAGTAAAATGTCCAGATTTTTGGATATTGTTTTAAAAGCTAAACCTGCTTTAAACTTTACAGAGAAATCGCTGTTATAATCTTAAATTATGACCAAATTAATTTGACTATATGGATTATTTAACTAGTATTTCAACTGCTTAAAATACTAGTACAGTTGTGGGGGGTGGAGGTGCTAGTGCATATCTCCAGCGATCAATGGATGAGAAGTGTGGTACTCCCTGGACAGTTCCTCAGTTCATCACAGGGCAATACAGAAGAATCATAATGACTCTAATATGCCCTGATTGTCTTAAATTAGTTGATAATGCATGTTTTACAGGCTGCAAAGTCCCGACCCGGGATCTTTCTGCATGAAGTTTGCATGTTCTCCATGTTCATGCGTGGGTTCTCTCCACCTTCCTCCCACAGTCCAAAAACATTACTATTAGGTTAATTGGTCTCTTTAAATTCTGCTTAGGTGTGTGTGCATGGTTGGTTGTTTGTCATGTCTTTCTCTGTGTTGTCCTGTGACAGACTGGTGACAAGAGACCCGTCAAGGGGCACACCCTTGACAGGCCCAAAACATTCGCTGGACATAGTAGGCACCAGCACCCCTCCTGACCCCACGAGGGACAAGGGTGTACAGAAAATGGACGTATGCATGTTTTACATAGAGTCAAATTAATAAGAACTAGGAAAATCTTGATTATGTATCCAGAGTGTATCAGAACATCCTCTTATTTCCATTATAAAGAACTATACATGATCAAAACTGACAAGAACTTGTTTTTAATAAACAGTGTCTGAAACAAACCACATCACATTTTCTGTTTGTTAGTAATTGCTTTAAATCTCAGTATGTACTGAGTATGTACAGCATGTACAAAATGAGCACACATACACACGCAAAAACACGCGCACACGCTCGCACACACACACACACACACACACACACACACACACATATATATATATATATATATATATTGCAAACACAAAAAAGCATCAAAACACAAAAAATGCAAGCAACACCCAGATGAACAAGCTTTAATACCTTAGAAAAATAAACTTAACAAGGAACCAATAAGAATATCAAATGCATGTTTGAGTATTGAGAAATAAGATTTCTGATGGGATGCTTAGCAGAGGAACACAAACAGAACAACAATTAAATTTTTTTGCAAAATTTAAATTGGTGCAAAACACATACATATTCACAGCATAACATACATTTTGTATGTTATGCTGCTTAATGACCAAACACAATATTTAAAATACTGTTCCACAAGTTTTACATTCATCCAAAACTAATTGATCTGAACTTTGATGGTTAGATTTAAGAATCTTGATGATGACGTACTTTAAGGACCAGCAGTCTGGTGACACTATTAATGAATCCAATAATCCAATAGTAAATCAAAGAAAGGTTTAAAACAATGAGACACTGGCATATAATATGTAGACTTCACATGATGAAATATTTATTGTATTTACATTCATATACATTTTCTTCAAAAAACAGTACATACTGTATTATATTGTGACATTATTCAATGCATGTGAAACATGTTACATGGCAGCTACAACCCAAAGGCTTTTACAGCAGTATAAATCCTCAATCTTGAAGCTGATGAGTTTATTGGTCCACTCTCTTGTTTCATCACAGTGAAAATAACAGCAGTGTGGATCCATTTGTTCTTGTGTCCCTATGAAAATGATTGAGCATGGAAATGTTATCAAAATAGTGTTAAGAAAGTAAATGAATGTTTTACCTTTATTCTTTCCTGACTGCAGTGTTTATACAGCTCAACACCATCTGGATCATAAAATAAACTATGGTTATAGAAAGAAAACTGCTCTTGCTGAAAACTGAATAAGTATTATATAGTACCTTGAAAGGAGTCGCTTTTCTTTTTGATGATTACGCATATAAGGACAACAATAACCGTCAGGCTTATAGTCAAGACAGCGAACAGAAGAAATATGACAACTTCCAGTGACCATGAACTGGATTCTGACAGTTCTGACTTCTTAACAATAGTGCTGTTTAATGTCCCCTCTGTGTTTCCTGTATAAAAGCAATAAACAATGATAAAACAGACTTTGATAAAATATTGAAAAAAAAAGGTTCATATTTTCTTTGTTACCAGGACTGTACAGTATGATGGAATCTTAAAAATCAAGACTAAACTTAATGAAATGCTAAGTCAACAGACTACACTTTGTCTATAAATTGCTTATAAGTTAATTTTTTTAATCAGAATGTATTTTAAACACTTTCACCACATGCACAGAAAATCTCATCATTACAAAAACTCAATACTACATGTTACAACTTAAATAATGGCTCATTATCCAGGTAAGTTTTCATTAATGTAAATATTAGTTAATTTGTAATAAGATTCATCAAAACAAGTTATTCAGAACAAATGGAAATAATTTCAAAAATCAAAAAATGAAAAATATTAAACAAAAATTAAAATGTGCCAATCCTGTAATCCTTTGAAATGGACAAAAAACATTAAAAGAAAAGTTTGATACAAGTGCACAGCACAATTGTAACACCATAATAATACTGTAGTTAAGAAACATTAAATAAAATGAAAATAAGAATTAATAAAATATAACATTTTCAGATAGAGGAACAAAACAGCAACACACTCAAAATACCATGGTTTCCATGTTGGTTAAACAACAGAAGTCCAACTGCTTTAACTCAATACTTACAGTGTTTTTGTATCATTAGAGTATTAAAATAATTCAAACCAGAGATTACATACCTACCTTTTACCATCAAATAAGTCCCAGTCCATGTAGATTCAGTCCAGCCTATGAGGGCACAGTGATACATTCCCTCATCTTGTTGAACCGTCTTCAGGATTGTTAGTTTTCTAATTATTCCATCATTTGTTGCTCTGAATCTTGAAGTAGGAAATTCTGGTTCATAATTGGGAGGAACATTTTTTGGCTGCATTACCATTAATTTCAGAGTATCTCCTTCACTTTGCTTGTACCATTGAAGCCATGTGCTGCTCTGAAAGCTCTCCATAGAGCCACAAGTAAACGTTACAGGTTCACCAAGCTGAACGGTGACGGCTGGAACCAAGGCATCTGAGTAAAGTAACAAAAAAAAGAAGAAGAAATCTACAATGAAAATCTTTCAGTAGGGAAATTATTGAAAAGAACATCTTATAATTTTGCTACTTAACTTACCACCCTGGTGAAGGAGAATCAGTGTGACCAGCAACAGACGCATCTCGAAACTGGCCCGCTTGCGTGTCCTGATTGTTCTCTTAAGAGGCGAAAGGAGGTGTGGCGTGGCAAGAGTAGAAACGCACATGACCTATAATAAAAGGCCATTTCCTGCCACAAGATCTCTTTAGAAAAATACTATTTAATCCTGTTGAAATTATAATAGCCATTTAAGTAATGATTTAACAAAAAATAGTACAAGGCGAATATTATTATTATCAGCAGTAGTAGTGGTATTTGTAGTCGTATTTCTGTATCATTTGTACTGCATTCCACATCAATTTTAAAAAATCTGAAAGTATCAAACCTGTACTTTTATTGATTTAAAAAATAAATTAATTTTATTAAAAGATAATGGCACCAACCAGTGCATCACAATGAATGCATTTCCCTAACAAACTTTAACTCTGTTAAAAAAATGAGAGAAATTGCAGAGACCCGGGTATATAAGACCCAGATTATTATATTATCTGGTTTTGTTATCATACCCCAGACTGCAGATTTAGGTTGAATGTGATATTTTACTTCTACCAACATTTTTCTTCTGACTAGAAGGAATATTTATGTTTTGGAATGACCCAACTAATGTCTCTGCTTGCATATGCAGAGAAAACGTAAGATAACAGAGACAGCAACAACTTCTGAGTTTATCACCAAATATTAAAGTACCAATGAAACTTTAAAAAAACTTTATCAGCAATTAGATAAGGGTTTAACAACTTTAACAACAATAAAGATTTATCCAGTTATTACTAAAAGGATAACAACTTGAAAACAGATAAATACAAGAGTGATTTTCCTTTTACTTTGTATTATTGCCTTTTGGGAGATGCCTGTCTCATTTCTTGTCATAAGTAAAAGCAGTTTATAACACACTGTAGAAGTGTTGATGTCCTTTACAGAACTGTGTGTTATTTTTGGTGGTAGTTTTGAGTACTACTATTTTCCTGAACACTACTCCTACTCCTACACTTCCTACTATTTTCCTGTTCATTCCTGAACATGTATTTCTGTATGGAGAGTTGAATGTGTTTGTATGGTCATTTATACCTATCAGTGATTAACATTACAGTTAAAAAAACAAATAGGCTTACAATTGTTGAATAATGGTTAATTAGATTCAAATTATTCTATTTGATACCAGGGGTGAGCAATCCTGGTCCTCGAGGGCCAGTGTCCTGCAACTCTTAGATGTCTCCCTGGTCCAACACGCTTGAATTCATCAACTGAATCACCTCCTAAGTGCAGTCAGGTTCTCCATAGTCCTGCTAACGACCTCATTATTTGACTCAGGTGTGTTGAAGTAGAGATGCATCTAAAAGTTGCAGGAGACCGGCCCTCAAGGCCTGGAGCTGCCCACCCCTGTCTTAGACCTTGTTCCTGTGTCGTAGTGTGGCTGCCATCCAGAAGAGGGCATTGATACGCCTCCTTTAATGGAGCCAGTTGTTAACTTTAAGGGAAATAATCATGGCGCTGGCGTCCTAGAATAGTAAAGTTTAATGCTCCAAATTCATGTGGGATGAGAAATGTGCAATTCTGTTTTGAATATACCACACGACAAACTCCATAAGTTTCACCTTAAATATACGGATGAGTGTCAACTTCTCTACCAAATATTGCTGATGTCCAAGGAAAGGATATGAGGATGTGATGTCAGAAAATCAGAGGAAAGAAAATACAACAAGATGGAAAAAGACATGATGGCAGAAAGAAAGATTGGTTTTGAGGGCCTCATGGAGCCAAGTTTTACCATTTCATAGCCATCCCTAGATATCAATGTGATTTCCATGCTACCTTAATACATGTTGGTCATACTTACTTTTCTTGATGCTTTTCTTGGTTCAGAAACATTGAAAATACTTGCTTATTTAGTTCCGAGTTAATTATTTTGTTTTAAAGACTGACACAGACTTTATAGTTTTATTTAACACAGGCACAATGTTCCAGGCTTCAATAGTGAGGACACTAATTTTAAAAATACAGGAAACACAACCAACTGCAAAATGTTACAACACAAGAACTAAAGTCCACAGGATGAGGTTTGGTTCTACTCTATATCTACTTATGTTAACCAAGGAGAGTAAATCTGCACCAAATAATTGATTAAAAGAAAATTGTTATATAAAACGCCAACATCCTATCATATTTGCAGTAATTTACACAACTTTATAACGATTCAACTAAATGTATCAAGACTATTGCTTCTATTTTTTTTATTTTTGTTAATAACCAATAACTAAATTTGGAGCATTATAGCTACCCCACACTAATTTTAATTGTGCAATTTAGTGTGCAGTACGTATATTAACTTTAGAAGCTATACATTTACATTAATAGAAAGTTGGAGTGGAAGATATTTACATACATGAAAGTAATTCAGTTTTAAATATTTCTACTTAATATATTTAACATAAAGAAACTCCCCGTCATAAGGAGGTGGTTGGTGATGGTGAGGAGAGACGCAGGGACCCAGCTTGAGATGAAATAATCAATTTAATTAAGAGAGTAGCTCAAAACTGTCCAGATCACAGGCAGCACGGCAGAGCAGAAACAGAGGTTCAGCACCGGTAGCAACTGAATTCACAAAGACTGACACAACGAACTAATGCCGACACAGGACTTCACAGTTCTACTGTGCCAGCAGACAAACTATCATAGACAAGGACCCAACAAGAGACAAAGACAACAGGTGGACTTAAATACACACGGGGTAATCAAGGGAACGAGACACACCTGGGAACAATCAAGGACTCAGGGACACAGGACTAAACACAGAAAATCCCAAAATAACTAAACAGAAAAACATGGATCATGACACTGCCATGTAGGCAAAATCATTAGTGTTAAACATTCTAATTTTTCACACTTCACTTTCATTAGAAGTTTAACTGAATTCACAAATCTTTATTTTTTATTAGTAGCAGCATAAACATGTATTAATATTTGAGTTTCCATAAAAGTTTACAAACACACATGTTCATGCAGATCCTTTAACCTGTGAATACACACTGTCTTCAGTCATCAGCTCTCTCTTCTTCTTTCCTCTTGATGTTCTCCCTCCAGAGAAATGTAATGCAGCATAGTTCAGATCAGGTCCAGCTTCAGTCTGTTTAGAAAAATAAATTTTTGTTTCAAATGTACCTTTTAATATTCAGCTTTTCAGCATTCCAAACCACAAATTTGGCAGTAAAAATAGTGTTATTACTTACAGCGTCCTCTGGTTTTTGGTTAATATTTCCTCTTGTTTGTGAAGAAGAGTTTTCTGTAAACATCGAACAAACATGATTTCTTATTTTGAGTGTATATATTTATTTTTAAAAAGCTAAATTATGAATTCTTGTGCTCTAATCACTTCTTCAAAACCTACAACTCAGTGACTAGCACAAACCTTTATAGCGCTGACAAGATGACCTTTGCATTCGAAAGCAGAATAGAGCAATATTACAAGTCAAAGAAATGACCAGACAGATTACTGTGACCAACAGCAGGCTGATTTTTGATGTTTTATCTGGAGAACAAAGGAAAAGAATGTCATTGCTTCTACAATAGATAATTTATTTGTTCCGATTTTGGCGGTTTCGTAAAATATTTAACTGGTATTAACAAATTCATACCATTTTTAAGACTTGTTCCATTTCCAAATACTATCTGTCCACAAGTGGCCACAGCACAGTAATACGTCCCAGCATCAGAGGATCTAAAGCTCTTAGAGAAGTTATAAATACATTTCTCCTGAGAGTCAAACTTCTTGTCACAATTTCCAGCTTTTTTTCCATCAGTGTAAATAATATCTGGGTAAGATTTACTTGATCCGTGCTTGAACCAGAACACACGAGGTTCTTCTGAACAGGTCGTGTTTGTTGAATTAGAGAGGACCAAACACTGCAGGGTCACCGAGCCGATTGGATGACGGGAATGAGAAACTGCTGGCTGCTGAACAACAGTGTAGCTCATGGTCCTCTCAGAATTTACTATAAAAATGAGACAACAAATATACTTTGATAATGATAATCTACATTCTGTACACCTAAGAATTCAAAGCAATTGAGACATTAGATTAGTAACTTTCATCCTAAAGGAATTACTTCAGACTTGGCTATTTTGTCTCAAATATATGGAAAACAAGATGTTTTTTTATTCATGGCAGATAAAAGTAGTCTCTAACACATAACTATGACAAATCAGATTTTATTATATATATATAAAAATATGCACAAGATTACAAATAGTAATTAAATAAAAAATGAGGGCATTTTTCTACGTTTGGCAAAGAAACTATAGGTTTTGGAAAAATAAAACAAGCTTTGACCTGTATTAGTGTAAGCAACTTTTTTATCCAAAAATATTTTCAAGGGTTTTCATAAAGACAGTTCCATTGTACATCTGTTTTAAAATTGTTGATTGTGTACTTGTGTAAAATATTACAAATAAAATGAATATTCATCATCATGGATCTATGTCCAACATCATTGGATGTTAAAACACACTGCAACAATGAATTTTTGAGTTTTTTACATTGTTTACCTTTTATCGACAAATAGGTCCCACTGCAGGTAGATCCATACATGTCTGTTTGAGTACAGTGGTACATTCCTTCATCTTCTTGGACTGTTTTTAAAATTGTTAGAGTGCTCGTTTTCTTTGTGTTTGTCACATTAAATCTGGAAGCTGGGAATTCTGGTCCGTAAATGGGCTCTATGTAATTTTGACGACTCACAATCAATTTCAGAGTGTCGCCTGCATTCTGCTTGTACCAGTGAAGCCATGTTGTGCTCTGAAAATTGTCAGTAAAATTACAAGCCAAAGTCACAGTTTCACCAAGTTCAACTGTGACCACTGGCACCAAAGTGTCTGCAATATGGAAAAAAAATGCAGGTGAAAAGCATGTAAATCAGGTACAACATGAACATTTTTTTACTTTGAACCAAAAAACACCTTTGATAATATGTAACAAAAAATTATCTTTCAAAATTCATACATCTGTATTACTTACATCCTTGATGAAAAAGTAACAGTGTGAGCAACAGCAGAGTCATCTTCACAATGTCCTCATTCTGATTCTTGATCCTTTAGTGACCTGGGAGGCGTGGCAGTCCATAGTGTCAAATGCATTTGATTGGTTATCGTAAAATATACAATAACAAGTCATTTCCTGTTTGTACCCAGCTTCTATTCTGGGTTTTGTGCTTTCATGTAGTAATTTGAATATTTTAAGGTTGTTTTTTTTTTTTTGTTCTGATCTACAGGTAGCACATGGGTCAAGGACTACAAGAAAGGTTTCTCACGGCATGGCAAAATGTTCTTACGCAGAAAATCACAATGTTTTTATGCCATAAACTTTTCAGTAGCACCTCCAACAGGTTAGCTTTTCTTTAGTCTTTGAAGACCACAATGAATACAAATAATTTAGAGGTATAATGATTAGCAGATGTTACAGTATTCAACAGTGCATACATCATCATATTTCAGAGAGGGGAAATCAATAAATATTTAAAGTATGAAAGAAATCACATGTTGCATTTCTATTATTTAAAGGAGAGGAGTTTGGTAATTAAGAAAAATATTTTTCAACCTAAGACAACTATTAGAAATTCACCAACGTAATTGGATGATGACGCTATAGCTTTTTCAGCGCTTTCATTATTCTCTGTGACTATCATGGTTACACATAAATGACTATACTTCAAAAACCCTAGAGTGAACAGTTTTACTGCAAAGGTGATCTATGCTGGAGACGTGAGTGAACTCTGTGGTAGTAAACAAGTAAAGATCACCTTTATAAAATGCACAAAAAGTTAAGGTAGTGAAGTAAAGGACTAAACCTCAAAGTCATATCATAACAGGGGAAGGCTCATCTAAATGACAGAAACAATATTGTCTGTCACAATAATACCCACTTATAATATTAAGTAGGTAAATGAAAAAAACATAAATGGACGCATACCTGGAAAAATGCACAGCAGTGTAACATGGTAACGTGTGCAGGGCACACAGAGGAACACTTTTTACTGGAACCTTGATTCTTTTTTTGTTGTGAAAACAATTATTAGATGAATGACTATCTTCACCCCTTTTTCATAAGAGGGGCGAAAAATTAAATCTCAGTTAAAAACTTGAGAAATTTCAGAAGGGACCGATGGTGATAGAATGTGCAAAAACTTCTCACTTCCAATATTTGCCTGGAAATCTTTCAAATAAATACCTCTACCAATTTTCTGTGAACAAGTTCATGTCATCTTTTTTGGACAACATCAAGGTGTTTGAACCACGCAATGCCTCCAACATTGTGCGCGTCACAGCGAAAAGCTACCGGTCAATGAGAAAAACAGCAGATCCTCCCACCCTCAGCATAAATAAATATAGCTGTGGACAAGATCGCTGATGCCTATTGTTCTTGCAAGGCTGGGTAAGTCGGGCATTCATGGTTTTGAGGGTTACGTTTGAAATCAGTGATTTCTGTTGTTGGCAAATGTTTGAGTGTGCCTAGGCTTGATGCACTGTACTCAGCGCTAGCGAGGCTAACAAGATTACAGTTTAGTAAAAAGCCTTTTCAGGTGAAATAAAATCTTTAATGTATGTCAGATACGGTACACATTGCATATTTATCTGTTGAGCTAACTAAGACTGTAACAGACAGGCTTCATGGTGTAGAAGTTGTATCGGTACTGCCTTTATGCTGTATTTAGCTAAGAGGTTTTCATAATGGATGTGTTTATTATTGACTTTCTTTTTTTCATTCACTAAACACAAAGAAAGCAAAGCAATAATACTTAATCCAGGAAATACTCCTTTGTTCTTATTGATCCTACGACGGTTGAGCTGCAAATGCAGTCGTGCACAAGCTTTGATCCAAGCAAAGCATGTGCACGGAAATTCACAGATTTCCGTTTCAGATTTTGGAAATTATGAATTTTAGTTCCACAAATACGATCAGGATACCTGACATCGCCTGTACAGATACCCCACCGACAGTGGAGAACCATTCTTTTTCGAGTCCTGATGCAAAAACTTTCTGCCTGTCTGCTAGTCCACAATGTACATTAGCATGTGTTTACTACTGTAGCTTGTGTTTGTGAGACAGTCATGCACGTGGTAGCTGCGCTCTGACGTCAAATGGGCAATAGCCAATGAAACGCAGCCCCTGTGGTAAGGTCCATTAAGTGTGTCTGTTTAGTGTCACATGACCAGCTGTGCGTCAGCGTCTTAATAGCTGCAGCTCACTTGGGTAGGTGGGAGATGCTGTCAAGCCTCTATCAAATATTCATATTGCTGTCTCTCACTGATATGCCTCTCAACTTTTAGATGTGTGATTGTAGATCTAAACCTTCAACTGATCACACTGTTTGACAGGCGGGAACTGGAGAGTGAGTGTGTAGTGACCATTTGTCCCAAACTTAAGTTAAAAAAAAAAAAATCAAAAAATTCAAAACTCAAAAGTGATCGAAACAAAAGGTGAATCAAACTCAAATAGTCACTTGATGCACCGTGGAGTCTGGTTTACGCGGCAAAAAGAGTCAAAATCAAAATATAATTATGTGGTTTTATTTTTAGTTCAGGCAATAAAAGGCTACAGGCTTGTGGTCCCATTCCTGTACCTGTTCGCTGACTAACAAAAAACCGATGTGACTATCAGGCTGGTAAAAAACCTTGTGACCACACACGTGCATAATAAGTTACCTAAGACCCACTTATTTATACCGTGAAATACCCACATCCCAACCTGAAATCAATTAACTTATTAAGTGAATTACTAACCAAAAAACTTATTCTAAAACAAATAAAAATTTGAATGATAAATCAACTAGGAAAACAAACAAATGCTAAGAATAAACTAAACAATTTAAATTCTAAAATTTAACAAAGCAATGGGAAAATAACTCCTACAGAGTGTTTTTTTTTTGGAGCTAGCATGCTAGCGATAGCCTCCTGGTTATTGTTTGGGCTCTGTCAGTGTGAACTAATATGATCTGAGTTAGTTTACCTCGATGCTTTTAAACTGAAAATACTTTGAATGGTAAAACACTAATTCTATTGTATGCTAAAATGAAATATTAAGAAATTTAAAAATGAATATTGAGTATTGGCATGATTTTAATTATCTCTATAATATAAACTTATTATTCACTATAGTAATAAAAAAGAAAATACATGTACAGATTAGTATAGAATGATTTACAAGACCCAGGGTTGATTACCAGGCCTGTTTTACACATGCTAGGTTCCTGTTTCAGATCCAATTCCAGATCCTGGATTCTGATTCTATCTGTTGCCAACTGGGCCAGACTGGTGAGCTGGACCAGACTGGTGAGCTAAACCATACATCGAATGAAGAGAAACCTCACATCCTGTCGACTCCTTCCAGTCTGGTAGGAGATTTTCATGCCCACAGCCACACTTTCAGCTTCACTCTGGATTGGACTAATTGGATACTTTTCCATCATCTCTCTCGCCTCCACCAAGGAGCTTGTGGTGGTGGATGGTGGACTAGAATATGGTTCTAGTCCACCATATTCACTTTATTTATCTGAGAAGTCAGAAATGTTTGTCTTCTCTGAATTACTGTATTTTCCGCACTATGAGGTGCACCTAAAAACCTTCAATTTCCTCAAAAGCAGACAGCGCACCTTATAATCCAGTGCGCCTTATATACTGTATGGACCAATACTGAGCCACAACAGGTCTAACAACTATGGTAAGCAGCCACCGACTTCATTTTCGCCCGTGGAATAAGCGTGCGGTGCATGCTGGGATAGTTGTCGGAACACTGGTTTGTTAATAAAGTTTGACTGACCTATCAACCTACCGACCATCTAGAATCAGGTCGACTGCAGGTCATTTAGCACCACGTTCTCCACCAACATGCTGTGCGCAAACGGAGAAGGGTGACAATCGTCCGGCCACGCCCCAACCCAGTCGCCGCAGACTCTACTCGCCTACCGGATTTGGACTGTTTTGTTGACATTTCGTTTAGTGGAGCTCCATCTAGTGGATGCATAACGTAACTCCAGCCTCTACTGTAGTGTCTATTCTTTGCGCCTTATAATGTGGTGCGCCTTATAGTGCGGAAAATATGGTAGCTATTGTGTATGCAGGACATGAATTGGGTTGACAAAGTGAAGAATGGAATTATGATACTAAGTGGGAGCAGCCTGGTTGTTTTACTTGTGAAACATTGAAATGATTTGCTGCTTTTGTTTCCAAAATTCACAATTCTGTAGCTGCAATTATTTAGCTATTTGGAGAAGTTGATCGGTTATTTTTTCAAAGAGCTGACAGATTTTTTATTACTCAAAATTACAACTAGAATTCATCATCACAGGTCTCAATTATATCAGTTCTGTGTGGAAAATCAGAAAGATCCATGTGGATAGAGATGTTTTATTTTCTATTCATTATGCGTTTCACATAGATAAACGATACCAACAGGTTTATTTAAAAAAAAATCAATATATGGTAAAGGTGGCAAACTTATAATAAGTTAAAAAAAATGCAATTTCATCACATCTGATGAAATTGCATCAGATTTTCATCAGATTTATTTGAATTCACAACTTTTGAAAGTGTCAGCAACAGTATGCTCTTTCATCTGAGAAGTTTTATTTCAATAAAAGCTGGCATACGTCATCTTCAAGTTGATCCTTTAACCTGTGAATACACACTTTCTTCAGTCATCAACTCTCTCTTTTTCTTCACTCTTGATCTTCTACTATCAGATAAATGTAACGCAGCGTAGTTCAGATCAGGTCCAGCTTCAGTCTATTTTAAAAGAACATTTACACTCAGTTATTTTGTAATACTCGGATGTATTGATTTGGATCACCAAAAATAAATTCAGTGATTTAGATTATTACTTACATCATTTTCCATTTGGCTAAAGTTGTTTCTTTTTGGTGAAGAAGAGCTTTCTGTAAAAGTGGTAGAAACACATAGTCAATTTCAGTCTACATGCCGTTTTTATTTTATGTGATTTTAGTAAAAAAATTTCTTGTATCTGCATCTTTGAAAAATATAATTCAATCACCGCAACAAACCTTTAAATTGTTGACATCCAGATCTTTGTATTCGAAAGCAAATGAAAACAATATTGCAAATTACAGAAATGACCAAACAGATTATTGCGACTATTGTGACCAGCAGCATGTTGTTTTCATCAGTTTTATCTAGAAAACAAAGAGAAAGTATGTCATTCCCTACAACAAGAGAATGTTATTGCTTCAGAAAAGATTATTTTTAATGATTATTTTAGACATTTTGAATAATTGATTTATACATACCATTTTTAAGCTTCAGTTCATTTGCAAATAATATCTGTCCACATGTGGCCACAGCACAGAAGAGGGTCTTGGCGTCAGAGGAGCTGACATTCTTAGAGAAGTTATAAAAACATTTCTTCTCAGAGTTAGATATATTGTCACAGTTTTCTGATCTTTTTCCATCGGTGTAAATCATGTCAGGAAAAGACTTTTCCGATCTGGCTCTGAACCAGAACACACTGGGTTCTCCTGAACAGGTTGTGCTCTCAGAGTCAGAGAGAACCGAACACTGCAGAGTCTCTGAGCCTGTTGACTTGGTGGGACCAGAGACCGTTGACTGCTGAACAACAGTGTAGTTTGATGTCTTCTTAGAATAGCCTGTGAAATAATGTACAGTAAACTTAAACAAAACAACTATAGTAATGCTTGAAAAAAAAGCATTTTTGTGTCATATTTGGCAAAGAGACATGTAAACATGTTTACTTTTTAAATTTGGTTCTGTTCTGTTAAAAAAAATATTCTTCAAATATAAATGGTAAAATACAAAAAACAATTAAGTCACAACACTTTATTTTTTATATAGATAGATGTGTGTGTTTGACAAAAGGGGTCAGTATTTGTATTAAATAATTCTATATGATTGGTATTTCTTTTGTTCTTTAATTGTATCTTCTAAGTTTGATCAAATGTGGAAGATAGTTACATTTTTAATCATGGGAGAACCAATTTAACCACTGTGAAGTTCAGTTGTTGTTAAAACGATTTTCTCTCCTTTTAAAATACAAATTAAATTACAACCAAGACTTCTATAATTATATAAGCACTATATATAATAACAGTAAAGAATAGAAAAGAAAGTAAATTCCAATAATTTATTTTGGGCTTCCAATGTTTTTGCAGAAATCTACAAACGGGGTTCTGCGGTTAATGCCGTTTTTCCACAGCTTTTCATTTTGGTTTCATCATTGTTTAACAAATGGGGATATTGTTGGTGTGTAGTTTAGCAAAGTGGATAATAATCTCCAAAATAGGCTCATTTAAATGCTCCAACCCAATTAGATTTAGTTCTCAATTTAGTTATACCCACTGCATTAGTGCAAAACTTTGCACTGTATCAAATATAAATTCAATTCGATCATTTTCTTTATCCTTTGAAGAACAATTTGAACAGTTGATGCTGGAACTGAAATAGAGAAATTGGAATAAATTTATTTTGCCTTTCAGTCTGCATTTATTTCATATGTCAGATACAAAACCATTGAAAAGCAATAAAGACAAACTATATTTAAATAATACTGAAGATAAACTTTGTGTACTAGTCCAGAAAAATTACCCAGTGAAAATGTAGTGTTAGGATACATCTTTACGCCCCGAGTCATGCTTCTTGTGTATAATATACATCTTTCAGAAACATAATCCTGTCCAGAAGGACTCAGACAAAACACACATTCTCTCTGTGAATGAAAGCATCTGTAAAACAATGAAAAAGAAAGATGATTGATTTACCTTTTATTGATAAATAAGTCCCATTCCACGTAGATTCAAGTGTGTCCCTTTGAGCACAGTGATACATTCCCTCATCTTGTTGAACTGTTGTGAATATTGTAAGACAGCTACCGTTCCCAGAGTATGTTGCACTGAATCGTGAAGAATTGAATTGTGGTCCATACTGTGAGGCTGTTGTTCGCTGCTTCATAATAATTAAATTCAGAGTATCTCCAGCGCTCTGCTTGTACCAGTAAAGCCATGTGTTGCTCTGATATTTAATATCAAATGCACATGTCAATGTCACAGACTGACCCAGTTCAGCTGTGACCACTGGAACTGATGCATCTATATCAGGAAAAACAGCAAGTGAAACAATAAAGAACTTGAAAATAACATTTGATAGAAACAAACCAAAATACATATTTCACATACTTTAAGAAGAAAATATTCCATCTCAGTTCATGAAAAGTACTTACAGCCTTGATGAAGAAGTAACAATGTGAGCCATAACAGAGTCATGGTGACACTGTCTTCGTTCAGACAAAATATCCTTTAGTAACTAGGGGAGGTGGGGAGATCGTGAGTGTCAAATGCGTCTGATTGGTTACTTCAGAATATACAATCAAAGGGCATTTCCTGTACAGTGACCTTCTTTTTTATGCCTTTACTTCATTTTGTTAAATATCTTTGGGTTTTCATGCATTGTAGTTAGTTCTCTGCTAAAGTCAACATATAAACAGAAACAAGGTCATGAATAATCATGACACATTCGTCTGGAACAGGGAACAAAACAAACAACTCAGTTCCTTCCAGTGGGACTTCTGACACTGGGAGGAGGCTGCTAGTTTCTCATAGTTAGAGCAGTAGGAGCTGGTTGCAAACTCTAAGTAGGCCAGCAGGTGTCAGTCATCATGTGATAAAATGTAAATAAACACAAATAAGTGGATCCAAAACCTGCTGTCAAGTGTGGAGGTTCTAGACCAGATTTACCAGGAATGGAAGGGTTAGGTCAGTGTTTTTTTATGGAGGCACAGAAGACAAGAATGAAACAAACAAAGAACAGGACATTATTTTATTTTTTATTGCACAGGGTGAACCAAAGTCCAGAGCTGCAGGCAAATGAAAACTGTGATTCTATCTCAATATGGCTGACGATAAAAGTGTGTCACCATCATTGACAATATATTATTAAATTAAAAATGTGGGATTAAAAAAGATAATTCATCCAAGGAACTGATTAATGACATTTTCTGTGTCAGCAGAAGTGTTCTTAGTACGAAGTGTACTTTGTACAAAGCCCTCTAGGGAACATGGAAAACGATTTTTTTGCCTAACCTCTCAAAAGTATTGCATTGCGTTGCAAAACTTTTGCGTTCTCTCACAATAATGTACTGGTCGGTTTGTGCGGCGTAAGTCTTTCTGCTATAATATAATTATTAGAATCTTGTTTGTGAGATATCTGAAGTTTTGTATATTTTTCTTTAGGATAGAAATGCACCACAATCCTACGTACAAAATACAAAAGCAAAAAAAGTCAAACATGGGCTTTTGCAGGCCTAAGATATAAACAGAAACTTTTCATAAGAACAAAAAGAGAAAAATACATCCAAATTATTTGGACCATTTCTGAGTTATTCTCACATAGTAATAAAGTCATCTGACAGTTTTGATTGTCTGTTTTTTGTGTTGGTAGTGTGGTTAATAAAGGGCCATTTTCATGTAAAGTTCCATCTCAGCCTTATACAAACGATTAATAAATTGATTTTCAGTCAGACTTTTGCACCAAAGGCTTACAAAAGTATGAGTTAAGAAAGGCTCAGTAAATGTGTAAAAATTTACTTAAATTTTATTTTAAATTGGCATTTGTGACTTTATACAAAACAGACCAGGATGTATTTGCAAATTTATTGTAAGGGAACAGAAAACTTATTGTGAGGTATCCCTAAGTAATTCCCCATGTGCCGTAGGGCAGTGGTCCCCAACCCCCGGTCCGTGGCCCTGTACCAGTCCGTGGTCCAATCGGCCACGCAAAAAACAATTAAATATTTCCGTTTTATAGATTATTTGAATCTGGAGGATCTTTTATTTTGAAAATCCTTTAACCAGATTCTCTTGGTTACTTGCGCGCCAACACTGAGCCCACAAGCAGCAAAATGAGTAAGAAACAGATCAGATGTCTTTGGAAAGTTTCTTTGCGAAGGGGAAAAGGCCCAGAGAAAAGACAGGAGAATGGATTTATCCCGGACTGGTAGGTGAGTCCCACATTACAAGCCACTCTGCTTAACCAGCGGCGACCAGCTGCTAATGAGGCAATGAAGCTTCAAACTGCTTTGCCACATAGAGACCAAGCAGGCTATGGATATGAGCAACACTTCGGGTGTCATTGACTCTCATCACTCCCAGATGGGACCGTCTCATTGCAGAGAAACAAGCTCCCAGGGCTCCCATTAGTCATTATCGTGTGTTAAAATTTTCATGAAAGTAAAATGTTTGGTTTTGTGGCATATCTGTATCTTATTTTGAAGGAATATGTAAACGTTACCATAGTGACCAGAGTCAGAGAGCGTTTGGGCAGTGGTCAAGAGGAGATGATTACCACTTGTGAGTCTTAAGTCTGGTTTTAACAGAAAGATTTAAGAATTGTCGGTCGAACCATGGATGACGATGTAGAAACAATGGTGATAGTTTGTGGAGTCATTTTAAGAGATAAAAGATGTAAAAAAAATAAATAAAAGGAGTTGGATAAAAGACGACGGGAGCAGCCGCTCTGTTTGCTGCACTATGATTTGGAGGTGACTGTGTTCTTCATAGTTAACATTTTTAACTGAATAAACATAATTACCTTTAGATTTAATAATAAACATTTCCACATACCATCTCCGATATCAACCGGACTCTCAGTTTCCAAGTCTTGATCGGTCCGCGGTAGTAAAAAGGTAATGCAGGAGTGTTTCCAAATTACAGCTTGATATTAGTTCCAGCTTTTTCAAACCCACACAGACACATGATACTATTTAATCAGTGGAAAGTTGAAAAGGGAAAATTAGAAAAATAACTACAAATAATTAGGCAATCAAGCAACTGGTGAATACAGCACAGATTCTAAAAACTCATCACTTGATTGCTGACTGACTGGTTAGTGACTCTCAAAATCTTGCCATGAGAAGAACTGCTGCTTCAGAGGAAAAAGGAGGACTTAGAATATACAGAAGACCAGAACAATCCTGAATAATGACATCTGGAGTTGGGCTCTAAATGAAAGCCAGAGATTATGCTGTTGATGGAGTTGCTTAACCTCCTCGGAGAACATTTAGCATGAGCCTATGAAACATCAACCTGGTCATTGCTTTCCTATGCAATTCTCTGCAGTTGCTATCTCTCTTCTGTGCTCCTTGTGGGATTTTTCCCATTGAACTGGATTTCAATGGGAAAAAGAATTTCAGTCGGGCCAATCAGCAAAAAGGAGAAGTTGTGAACAATGACTGTGATTTGCTGTGTTGTTTTAGGATTGTAGTCTGCCTTTTGTACAATGGCAGCTGAAGAAGTGAACAAAGTCATTCTTTCCATGTTGGCCATGCTTCAAAATATTTAATTAACATCAACGTCCACCGAGATCAGCTTGACACTTCTGTCTTCACAGTGAGGGATTGTTGTTTACAGTGCAGGTTATTTCCATTAAGCTTCATATTGTGGAAATAGCGCATTGCACATGTCTCGAAAATGTGATTAGGTAAAATGTAAAACTTCAACAGACTACTCCTCAAGGAACCAATGGTTTCTCAACAGCTGTGGGAGAAAATAAGACGGTGACAATATGGCACTTGAACCTTCACCTTAAATCATGTGGAATACAAATGTAGATGCATTGAAAGCGGCATGCAGTCTTCCTAGATGTGATGTGGCTAAATGTTCAACAAAAGGCACACAGTTTATTTATATCTAGACTCATATATGTGATGTATGTAAATCAGAGTAGAAGAACAAATTGACTTTCCGATGTCAACTCAAAATTAAAATTTTCTACTTTAGGTTTAACCATTTCTAAATGCTTGATAAATGCTAAAATGATTAAATGTTTTACTGGTTTCTTCAAAATCAGAAGTTCACCTAAATTTCTGTTGTATTTCATAACAGTATATTTGAAACGGTCTGACTTAGGTTCAACATTTTGTGTATCCTTGGCCCATCTTGATGTAACAAAATCAGGTTTGCTTCCACCACACTTAAACACAGCTTTGCCAGTTCTGACCACCTATTTGATAGTCTCAAAAAGGTAGCTTTTTGTTCACATGTGCTTTTGCAAACTGTAATCTTGTACTTTATCTTTCTTTTGGTGTGTTGATGTCTTCCTCTTTGAGGAGTCTTTCAGGAAACTCTTTTCTCTGTGGTAAGAAGATGATACAAACATTTCTTTTAAAAAAAATGATTGCTCTCTGGGTCCTCCGTGCACAGACAACTGAAACTCTTCATAAGTCAAAGATGCACCATCCACTGTTCAACAGTGAAAATCAGATTGATCCATTTACATCAAGCAGTATTAATTTCCATTTCTAAGATATTTCAGATGCATACAGAAATCTATCAGGTTTTATTTTTCAAACATTACAATATGTAGTTGAATTTGACATAAAATTTTGAAAGGTAATGTTTATTCTTTACATCTGTCTTTCATTCAGTATCCTTCCTGACTTCACACTTGCCTTTGCATCTCACAAGTGGTTTTCTATACAAGCTGACACATATATTCAAGTCGATCCTTTAACCTGTGAATACACACATTCAGTCATCAGCTCTCTCGTCTTCTTTCCTTTTGCTGTTCTCCCTTCAGAGAAATGTAACACACCATAGTTCAGATCAGGTCCAGCTTCAGTCTGTTTGGAAAAACACATTTACAATCAAAGTTATGTATCTTCTTTCTTCATAGTGCTAAACAATATATTATTGCAAAGTACTTACATCATTTACTACTTGGCTAAAGTTGTTTCTTTTCTGTGAAGAAGAGCTTTCTGTAAACATGGAAGTGATACACATGATTACTCAATTTCAGTGTTTTAATTATTGTGATTCTAGAAAACGTCATTGAGATGTATAATTCAGTCACTGAAACAAACCTTTGCATTGTTGACATATTGATCTTCGCGTTAGATAGCAAATGAAAAAAATATTACCAATTACAGAAGTGACCAAACAGATTGTGACCACCAGCATGTTGTTTTCATTTGTTTTGCCTAGAAAAAAGACAAAGTATGTCATTTCCTCCATCAAGATAACATTATTGCTTCAGAAAACAGTGACTTATTTTGATGATTTTGGACATTTTGAATACTTCAAATGATGTATGCAAAGTCATACCGTTTCTCTGGTTAATTTCATTTCCAAATATTATCTGTCCACATGTGGCCACAGCACAGTAGTAAGTCCCAGTATCAGAGGAGCTGATATTCTTAGAGAAGTTATAAAAACATTTCTTCGGAAAGTCGGATCTCTTCTCACAATTTTCAGCTTTTTTTCCTTCGGTGTAAATCATGTGAGGAAAAGACTTTTCTGATCTGGCTCTGAACCAGAACACACTGGGTTCCCCTGAACAGGTTGTGTTTTCAGAGTCAGAGAGAAGCGAACACTGCAGAGTCTCTGAGCCTGTTGGATCTGAGATTGTTGGTTGTGAAAGAACTGTGTAGTTTGATGTCCTTTCAGTGATTCCTGTGAAAAATTATATAGAAACAAAACCAAATAAGAAAACTAGGGTTATGTTTGAAAAATATTTGTATCAAATTTGGCAATAAAAACTCACTAATGATCTACAGCTCACGAAGAAAAATATACAGTTATATTTATTTTTTTCATTGATTTTAACTTTAATGTTTTATGATATTGTATTAATTTGCCCATACTCATCTCATACAATCACTAATTCAACCAAGAAAATCTCGGCTGTTTTAAAACAGTGTTCACCCTTTTAAATATGCTGCTTGAATTGGAAATAAGGAAATTATATTTATATGATTAACTTTTTTGGTTTCAAATTAATTTTACAAATTTAGTGTTTTTTGGGTTGACATTGTTTTTCCACAGAATTTCATACTATGTTCATCATTGTTTCTCAAATAAGGACATTTGTGAGTTTGTGGTTCTCCACATAATAAAATATTTGCATTTCATTTTGAAACCAAGCAAATACCATTTGACTGTTAAAACTGCAGACCTTTTAAAATTTCTGCTTTTTCTAAATGATTATACTTAATATAAAGAAAAACATTGCACACTATCAAATATGAATTAAAATATGGTAATTTACTTTGTACTTGGATGGAGCAAGCAATGGTTATTTGTAGAATCTACAGTTCACTAATTATAGATTCAGAAACTGCAATAACTTGTTTTTGTCTTTCAGTCAGCATTTATTTAATAGAATATAAGATTATTATAAAAACACAGAATAAAACATTTATATTGAAATTAAATATTGCATGTTGGTTCCAAAAACATTAGGAACTATCCACTAAAAGTTGGATTTTTGGATGGCCCTTCACCCCTTCGGCCATGCTTCCTTCCTAGATTATATATTTTTCAATAACATCGTTATGTTCAGTTAGAATTCAAAGATACACACTGATTAATCTATCAATTAAAATGAATCTAAAATACTGGGAAAAAACAAAGATTGATTTACCTTTTATGGATACATAAGTCCCACTCCACATAAAGTCAAGTGCGTCCATTTGAGCGCAGTGATACATTCCCTCATCTTGTTGAACGGTTGTGAAAATTGTAAGGCTGCTGTAGTTCGTTACACTGAATTTTGAAGCAGAGAATGCTGGTCCATAATTTGGGTATGTCATTCGCTGCTGCATCACGATTAAATCCAGAGTATCTCCAGCACTTTGCTTGTACCAGAAAATCCATTTGTTGTTCTGATATTTCAAACTAATGGCACAAGTCAAAGTCACAGATTGACCAAGTTCAACTGTGGTCACTGGAACCAAAGAATCTATTTTTGGGGGGAAAGCAGCAATTGAAATAATTAAGAACATCATGAAAACAATATTAAATTGAAATCAATCAAAACACACACATACAGTACTTTAACAAGAAAATATTCCATCTCAGTTCACGGAAAAAATACTTACATCCTTGATGAAGAAGTAACAATGTGGTAAGCCATAACAGAGTCATGGTGACACTGTCTTCATTCAGAAAGAAGATGCTTTTATAGTTGAGGGAGGTGTGGAGATCCTGACTGTCAAATCATCTGATTGGTTACCTCAGAATATACAATCAAAGGGCATTTCCTGTATGTACATATGGTTTGTTTCCATTGTTGTGCCTTTATTTCATTCTTTTTTAATATATGTTGGCTTTGTTTGCAACATCAATAGTTATTTTCCAAAGACAATATAACACAGAAGAAAAATTGCAAAAAAACATGGCACAAAAATCGGGTTCAGGGAACCGATTGCAAAATGTTTATTGATCTTACCGTTTATGACTACAACAGCAAGTCAACTGTTGTTGCATTTTTAAAATAGCACTATGATCACAGCTGGTTTGAATTGATGTAGCTCCAACAAATGTTCAGGATTTTAGATGATGACTCATTATTAACAAACTGTGAGTTCAAACATCTTATAGCCACCAAAATTATTAAACAGTCTATTTAGTTTATTTTGTCGCCCAAGTTAAGTTGACATTTTGAGCCTCTGCATTTAAGAAACCATGTAAAATTACATGCTTAAAAACCAGTTTTAGTTTTATGTAACAGTGTAGCATTGTCCTGTGGTCAATCAGTTTGTGATCTCTGCTGTTATCTTTCTGAACAATAAACCAATTGATCAGACTCTGATATAACACTATATATAAATAGTGATTAGAGACAGAGCTGCCACACCTAGTTATTGATCAGATAATTTTCTCTTCTGTCTAAAAAACAAGACCTAAAAAAATGGCCCTTACCAAGCTCCGCCCAGAAACGCCCCTCGACAGTCCCACGGACTACATGTCTCACATGCAAGCTAAGCCAGGCTTACTTAACATGGTGTCGACTGACTTTCTACAGAGTATTTCTGAATCGATTAGTGTTTCATTTCTGCCGGATTTTCAAAAAATATCAGCCACGACAATGGAGAGGGGAACCAACAAGTTCATGTCATCTTTTTTGGACGATATCAAGGTGTTTTAGTGGGTGACCGTCTATTACCGTCTATTGCGGTAACCCACTGACGGTTACCGCAGTGGGTAACTGCGGTAACCGTCAGTGGTAACAGTGGGTAACCGTCAGTTACCCACTGAGTTAATCAATCATGAGGGTGATTAAAATCACCCTCATGGTTTTGAGGGTGATTTTGAAATGAGTGATTTTTGTTGTTTGCAAATGTTCGAATGTGCCTCGGTCTGCTCTGATAGGACAGTGCAGAGCAGCAGCTAGAACTCGGTACTAGTCTAACACTCGGAGCCCAGAGCTCGGCTAACGCGATTACAGTTTAGTAAAAAGCCTTTTCAGGTGAAATAAAATCTTTAATGTTGTCAGATACGGTACACATTGCATATTGATCAGTTCAGCTAAGGTAAGGCTGTGACAGACAAGCTTCAGGATGTAGAAGTTGTATCGGTACTGCCATTATGCTGTACTTGGCTAAAAGGTTTTCATAATGGATGTGTTTATTATTGATTATTATTTTTATTCACTACACACAAAGAAAGCAAAGAAATACTTGGGCAGCAGACACTCCTTTGTTCTTATTGATCCTATGACAGTTGAGCTGCAGATTCAGTCGTGAAAAAGTTAAATCCAAGTGAGGCTTTCCGTTTCAGATTTTGGAAATCTGTGAATTTTAGTTCCACAAATACGTTCAGGATACCTGACATCACCTGTACAGATACTCCACTGAAGGAGAACCATTGTTTTTTGAGTCCTGATGCAAAAACTTTCTGTCGGTCTGCTAGTCCACAATGTATATTAGCATGAGTTTGCGAGACGGTAACCCACTGATAGTTGCGCTGTGACGTCAAATGAGCATTAGCCAATGAAAATCATCGGCCGGGGTAAGGTCCATTAATCTTTTCACTGCATATCAATAGAAATGTCCTGAAAGTGGCTTGGAGATTCAAATAATCAATTGAATTGTGGAGTTTCAACCAGTGTGACAAAGAAGCACACCATCAATTGAGTTTTAAAGTTACACGTGGACAGAACTGTTGATATCCCTCTGTTAATGACTGAAAAACCCACAATGGTCTCTAAAATAAGATGAAACAGACAAAAATAATAATGAATAAAAATATACAGAAAATTACTCAATGATTGCTGTTGAATTGTTGTTCAAGATAATCACTATAAAAAACAATAATGAAACAAGGCCTGGTCAAAAATGATGGTACGTGTGGTGCTGTGGTGCCGCAGGGGCAAAGCACAACGGCCTTGCTCCTTGTGGCGGTGGTCGCAGGTTTGATTCCCGGCCTGGTGACATTTGTCGCATGTCTTCCCCCTCTCCCATTACCCTCTTTCCTGTCGAATTACTTTCAAATGAAGGCCACTAGGGCCAACAAAACCTTTTTTAAAAAAAGATGGTACATGTAATTTAATTGTTGGGCAACCTTGTGAGGCAATTAAATACAACCAAACAACTGCTGCACTGCTAATGAGTCTTCTTTGCCTGCCCACAGGTAATTTGACGCACACCTCGTGGGCAAACTGCTCCAGTTGTCTCAGGTTTGAGTGCTGCCTTCTCTAGACAGCATGCTTTGTCTCCTTCCATAGATATTCAATATAATTTAGATCAGGGCTCATAGAAGGCCGGTTCAGAATCATCCAGCGTTTTTCTCATTGATGTTTATAGATGTGTGTTTTAGGTCAATTTTCTGTTCTAAGATATTTGACCTGTGACTGAGACTGAGCCTCCAGACACTAGGCTAGCGGTTTTCAACGTGGGCGGTACCGCCCCCCAGGGGGCGTTCAGAGGACAGCAGGGGGCGCTGGCGGACATTTTTACAAAAGGGGGGCGCTGGGATGCCTTAGGGGGGCGTTTGGTCGAAGGTAAATTTTACACCTTAAATGCACAACAATGCCAGTTTAGACTTTGAGCAACTTGGTAAAACTGTATTGTATAACATTAAATCATGCTTGGCTGCAGCTGTATCGATGGCAGCTCTTCTTCTATTCAGTGTTTGTAGCTTCTGTTAGCTTCTTGGCGCAGCTCCATCCTCCTGCTAAGCTAAGATCCCCTCACTGTGTCCCTCTGAAAAATGAACCCATTTAAATAAAGAAATCCCTCCATGGTGATGCCACGATAGAGAGCGATCATTTTATAGCGTTAACACCGGAGCTGTAAGTGGTCCGGTATGAAATGGTTGTGATAGACCAACACAGGACTTTTAAATTTCAATAATCAGAATGCAGAAATTGTTTCCGTTGTTTTAAAAGGTTTACGTCAGACTGTCTTTTCCCCATCGATACGCTTCCCGACCGCTGCGCACCGTAGGGGCTTAAAAAAGACGCGCACATTGCGCAAAACTTTGAAATAGGAGAAGTGGGACATAAAACGGAGCGACGAATTAGATGTGAATTATGGCATAAAATCAGAGAATCTGAGGCCGAACAGCAAAAAATCAACACATGATATGAAACACATCATAACGATTAGGCGGTGCAGCTGGTGATGAGTGAATATGGTCAATAAATGATAAAATAAATTTAGCAACAGGAAAGAAACTAAAGTGGACATAGCAAAAAACCAAGAGAGGATAATACTAATAAAAGGAAACTAAATGGAAATGAATGAAGAACAAAATGCAAGAATAAACTATGAAACTAAAGTAAACAGAGGAATAAACTGGTATGGCAAGACCTCCATCCATCCATCCATTTTCCTACACCCTTGTCCCTTAACGGGGTCGGGAGGTGCTGGTGCCTATCTCCAGCTGGCGTTCCGGGCGGGAGGCGGGGTACGCCCTGGACAGGTCGCCAGTCTGTCGCAGGGCAACACAGAGACACACACAGGACAAACAACCATGCACACACACACTCACACCTAGGGGCAATTTAGACAGACCAATTAACCTGACAGTCATGTTTTTGGACTGTGGGAGGAAACCAGAGTACCCGGAGAAAACCCTATGGCAAGACCTTTCAAGCAATAATTAATACAGAGGATCATATGGCAAGAATAAACAGACACTATTTCCAGATAAAAGGTAAAATAATATTGTTGAAGTGCCATGGGTTTGTTGTGACCACATCTAGTACTGAGAATAAATATATCTTACAGACCATAACAGCAAAGAAATGATCACTTATTCATGTTTTTAATTAGATTTTATATATTTATTTCTTCAATATTATTTTTCATGTCAGTGTTAATGTCATGAGGCTGATGACTCCATGACACTTTCAATTTGACTCATTAGGATTTGATTAAGAACCAGATTTGTTCTTTGTAAATTCTGTCCAGTAAAACTATTAATCTATAGTCAATAGACAGGTCTATATAAATATATAATCCATGTTTCTGTCTGATATTTGTATGGCATTAAAAGGATCTGAAACTTTTGTTTTTCCACTGAAAGTTCTGGTTTGCCCAATTAATGCCATGGTGTGGGTGAAGTTTTATGAATGATACTCTGATGTCCCATTCTCCTGAAGGCAGCACAGAGCTGCACCACCTGAAACAGAAACACTGAAGAGAAGAAGAGCTATGATTAATGTAGTTACAGTTCTATCCATGTTTTAATGTTGCAGAGCTCAGTTGTTTTGCAAATAGTTCGAACTTTAAACTGTCTTGTTGTACATCTTTTATCTGGTCATTTTGTGGAATAGTTAACAACTAGAAAATGGTAAAGAATAAGAATATTTTTTCCACTCTGTTTGGCTGCTGTTAGGCCTACCAATTTTAACTTGAATGTTCATTGCATTTTTCGTAGACACTTGTGAAAATAATTCCTATTCCCATGACTTTTTTGTTCTCTGGGAAATTATTTTTGATGATCTACAATAGTGAAAGTAAAAGTAATGATAAAATAATGGTCAGTGCAAAGTAGCCTACAAATTCTTTGGTGGGGGGCATTGAGAGACCTGGATAAGGGCTAGGGGGGTGCTGGGCCAAAAAAGGTTGAGAAACACTGCACTTGGCAGAAAACCCTGCAATGATTTGAGACATACTGTGTCAAATGTAGCAAAGTAGCTCCAGAAAATGAACAGTTCTCACTCATGTTTCAAAGTAGGGAAACTGTTTTTGTCTTTCCATTCTTCGTTTTGAATGTCTGAACATAAAGATGATAATCCTTGCTTCTGTCAGACTACCTCAGGTCAGCTGTGGGTACAATCCACATTATCGGCATGTGAATGAGTGCATGAATGGCAATGACTCATCTCATTGTAAAGCATCTTAGTGTCCTGAAAAGTGCTATGTAAGTGTGATCTCGTTAACTTCTGTGGAGGTTGTTCTCGGCTCTTTGGCTACCATTACATCTTTTCTTCAATTTGTCATCAATTTTCTGCCCGCAGCCAGAGAAGTTGGCTACCAACTGCTGAACCTTAAGCTTCTGAATAGTATGAGAAACTGTTGTCACAGGAGCAACAAGTTGCTTGGAGATGGTCTAACCTTTACCTTTAATATGTTTGTCTACATATTTTTTCTAATATCCTGGGACACCTCTCTCCTTTGGTTCCTTTGGTCCATGTTCAGTGTGGTGCACACCATGACTCCAAACAGCACAGTGACTATTTGCCACCATTTAAATAGGCAGACTGATTGATTACGAACTTGAAGACATTTGTAAAGGACACACACCTTGGACCTTAAGATGTTCCTGTGCTCAAATTATTTTCAGTTTTTCCAGAGGTGCCATCATTTTGTCCCGGCTTGTCCATCCATCCATCCATCCATTTTCTATACACCCTTGTCCCTTAGTGGGGTCGGGATGGTTGCTTGTGCCTATCTCTAGCTAACGTTTTGGGTGAGAGGTAGGGTCACCCTGGACAGGTCGCCAGTCTGTCACAAGTCTTGACTTGTGTCATTAGTTTATTTTTCTAATGATTCTATTGGTCTAAGTAAGTCTTAAATACAGTACTGAGATACAAATGGTAAAATTTTATTTGTTTACCAACTTGTAGTATTTACTTGACTACCTGCATTGCATTCAAAAATCTATTTGTATCTGGCATGACACCCAAAAAGAAATAACACAAGAGATAGTCAGTAACAGAAGTCTATTCAAGACAGTAAACATTCACATTAAGATCCTTAACCATGTTTAAAGATCTCTTCAAATATATTTAAAACAACTGCTCCATCCATCCATCCATTTTCTGCCGCTTATCTGGGGTCGGGTCGTGGGGACAGCAGCTTCAGAAGGGAGGCCCAGACTTCCCTCTCCCCAGCTACGTCTTCCAGCTCCTCCAGGAACCCCAAGGCGTTCCCAGGCCAGCCGAGAGAAATAGTCCCTCCAGTGTGTCCTGGGTTATCCCTGAGGCCTCCTCTCGGTAGGACGTGAACTCCTCACCAGGGAGGCGTCCAGGAGGCATCCTGACCAGATGCCCGAGCCTCAACTGGCTCCTCTCGAAGTGGAGGAGCAGCGGCTCTACTTTGAGTCCCTCCCGGATGACCGAGCTTCTCACCCTATCTCTAAGGGAGAGCCCGGCCACCCTGCGGAGGAAACCCATTTTGGCCGCTTGTATCTGTGATCTCGTTCTTTCAGTCACGACCGAAAGAACGAGAAAAAATAACTGCTCCAATTTTGTCTAATCCCGCTTCAAAAAGATGTTTGGCCATCTTTGTTAAATTCCAGAATAATTAAATATTGTCACTTTCTTGACTCTTTAAAGTCAGAAGTTTACATAAATCTCTAGAGAGTTTAACGTTTCGTGTGTCCTTACATAAGCTTCTCATAATCATTTACTGGAGTTTTGGTAAATCCTGACAGAACCAAGTCAGATTGGCTTACCCCTCACTCACACACACTACTTTGTCATCTCTGGCCACAAAATTTCTGCAGATCTAAGATAATCTGACTAATGCTTTGGTTCATTCTTCACATGGAAAACCCATGCCTCGGCTTTGACTTCCTGTTTGACTTAAGATGTAGCTTCAAAATTTGTACGTAGCTACCTTTCACCATCAACCTAAAAAACATATTATTGCTTAACATATCAATTTTAGCTGCCAATTAGAGGATGTCTGAAGTTTTTGTTTGTATGTGCTTTTCAAACTGTAATCTTGTGTTTTATGTTTCATTTGGTGGATTGATATCTTCCTGTGTGGATTACGACACTCTCTGATAAGCCTCAACCAGCATATTTTAAAGATTCTTTTATTCTGAAGATGATAAACACTTTTCTCAACAAAACTCATTCATCCCTGCAATGTCTCATGGTTGAACATCTCCATTGTGTTTTTACTTGCACATCATTGTTTGAACAGATAAGTGTGGCACCACAAGGCATCTGAAAGCTGAACCCAAACATCATCAGGAATTATCTTCATGATATCTTGATTAATAACTTTTTTGTTGTTGTTTTTTGATGCCAAAAAATGAATGTATGTTCAGTGACATCCCAATAATGTGATTCAGTAATAAAATGCATCATGCAGATATGAAGTGAAGTAAGAGTGACAGATTAATTTTGTTATTTGAGAAAAATTAAGAAGAAAGTTTAAAATGATACATATGCATTATTTAGGTTTTATAAGGGAGGAGGGAGTCAGAGGTCTGACATTGTTCATTACTGTTATTCACACCCAGTGTTCAAAAGTTCAGATATCTGTTACAGTAGAGGAGAAATCAAAGAGATCCATAGAGATGTTTTTATTTTCCACTCCTAAGGAAAATACAAGCCATCTTGTTTACTTTTTTATGTAGACAAACTTGACAAAGTATTGAAACTTTGTCAAACATTTTTTTCATTATATCTTTCATTCAGTGGTCTACTTGAATTCATAACTTTAATTTCTGTCAGTAACCGTATGCATTTGCATCTCACAAGCGGTTTTCTTTACAAGCTGACAGATATTCAAGCTCATCCTTTAACCTGTGAATACACACTTTCTTCAGTCATCAACTCCCTCTTCTTCTTTCCTCTTGATGTTCTCCCTTCGGAGAAATGTAATGCAGCGTAGTTCAGATCAGGTCCAGCTTCAGTCTGTTTGCAAAAACACATTCAAAATCAAAGGTATTTAGTAATGTTGAGATGTATCTTTTAGTATTAAAAAGAACAAATTAGGCAATTAAGGTTTTTGCTTACATCATTTCCTATTTGGTTAAAGTTGCTTCTCTTCTCTGAAGAAGACCTTTCTGTAAATATGGATGCAGCACATATGATTACTCAGTTTCAGTGTAAATAAGATTTGTTTAATTTCATGTAATTCTATATTTTCTGGCATCACATATACAGTATTTGAATTGTATAATTCAGTTACTGAAGCAAACCTTTAAATCGATGACATGCTGATCTTTGTGTTTGAAAGCAAATAAAAAAAATGTTAAAAATGACTGAAATGACCAAACAGATTATTGCAGATATTGTGACCACCGTCATGTTGTTTTCATTTGTTTTGCCTAGAAAAAAAGACAAAGCACGTAAATTTTCTCCATCAAGAAAATGTTACTTCAGAGAACAACTACTTATTTGTGATGATTTAAGAAATTTTGAATGATATCTCAAATGATGTAAGTCATACCATTTTTAATTTCATTCCCAAATATTATCTGTCCACACGTAGCCACAGCGCAGTAGTAAGTCCCGGCATCAGAGGAGCTGATATTCTTAGAGATGTTATAAAAACATTTCTTCGGAGAGTCGAATCTCTTCTTACAATTTTCTGACTTTTTTCCATCGGTGTAAATCATGTGGGGAAAAGACTTTTCTGATCTGGCTCTGAACCAGAACACACTGGGTTCTCCTGAACAGGTTGTGATCTCAGAGTCAGAGAGAACCGAACACTGCAGAGTCTCTGAGCCTGTTGGCTCGGTGGGACCAGAGATCTTTGGCTGCTGAACGATACTCGTTATCTGAGAAAACACAGTGTAGTTTGATGTCCTGTTAGGCATTCCTGTGAAATAATCATATTATTTGTTAGTGAACTATTGAAAACACACTTAAAATATTAAAACTAGGGTACGATGGATAGATAAAAACTTTATTAGTCCCTTTGGGATTTTCCTTCAGGGAAATTTTACAATTTCTGGAAATTGTAAAATAACCAGGAAATTTGTAGAATTTAGAATTGTAGAATTTAAATACTTTTTTGTAGTAAATTTAGCAAAAATTTGTAAAAATTTTTATGGCACATTGATTTAAAAAATGTCAGTCATGACAAAAGGAGAGCAGTCAAATATTGAAAGAAATTAAGTCACAACACTCTAATAGCATGGACATAAAATATGAGACTTATTTTATAGATGTATTTTCTATAGACATCTTATGCAAAAAGAAGGTCAGGTTAAACATTTTCACTAGTCTAAGTTCTACAGTTAAAGAAAAAAGTCATGCTCAGTTTTTTCATCCATATAATTTAACTTCAGGGTGCTGTTTGGTTTCTGACAGTTTGATAACATTGTTGATTTAAAGTTAGTTTGTGCATTGTTAAAAAAATAATATTTCCCTAACTTACTGTAAAATACCGGCAGCTGTGGTTGCCAGAATTTTAAAATCTTTGTTAATATCCTGGTGATATTTTACAATAAATTAGAGACTTTATTTTTAACAATGTGGTTTTGCACAGTTTGCAATGATTTGTTTTACGTTTCCAATGAGGCAAAGAAAGATTATCTGAATATTATAACCCTAGACATAAAAAGTTTCTTACTAACCATGATTATAACCAATGTAGTGAAAAATATTGCACAGTATCTAATATACACTAAAATGTTTTACATTTTTTTGGTACTTTTTGGAACAGCAATAACTACAGATGCACAAAATGGAATAAATTGTCTATTTCAAATGTCAGAAATACATATAAAATAAATGTTTTATTGACTTGATAATAAAACACATTTACAAAAATATTAAAATTAATCATTGAATGCTGTTACAAATAAATTACTCTCTAAAAATGTGGTTCTTTTGTCACCCTGAGCCATACTTTATAATAGATTATATATTTTTTCAGTAAGTGTCTAGTTGGATTTCAGGCAATGATACACTGGTCAATTCATGAATTAAAAAATATTAATAAAAATACCGGAAGATAAAAATAACATATGTTACTGACATATAATCATGTCTAGTTGGATTCCAGATAATGATCAATTTGTGAGTTAAAAATATTAAAAATATAGGAAGATAAAAATGACTGATTTACCTTTTACTGATATGTAAGTCCCACTCCATTTAGATTTAAGTCTGTCCATTTGAGCGCAGTGATACATCCCCTCATCTTCATGAACGATTGTGAAAATTGTAAGATTGCTGCTATTCTCATTTGATGCTACAATGAATTTTGAAGCAGAGATTTCTGGTCCATAGCTGGGGCTTATACTTTTCTGCAGCATCACAATTAAAGTCAGAATATCTCCAGCACTCTGCTTGTACCAGTAAAGCCACGTGTTGCTCTGATATTTCATGGCAAAATCACAAGTCAGAGTCACAGACTGACCCAGTTCGACTGTGACAACTGGGACCAGAGTATCTATATTGGAGGGGGGAAACAAGTCATTCAGTAAAGAACAACATGAAAAGAACAATGCAGATAAGAGTCCAGGCCAGTTTTTCAGGAAAATATTTTCATGTAATCAATATCTCAATTCAGGTAAATAGTACTTACATACTTGATGAAGAAGTAACAATGTGAGCCATAACATAGTCATGGTGACACTGTCTTTATTCAGAAAGAAGATCCTTTTGTAACTAAGGGAGGTGTGGAGATCCTGTCCGTCAAATGCGCCTGATTGGTTACCTCACAATATACAATCAAAGGGCATTTCCTGTATGTACAATGTGTTTTTGTTCTCATTTTGTGAATCTATTTTTCATTTCATATAAATGTTGGTTTTACATGCACCATTAATGGTTCTTTACTAAAGATAATAAATAATTCAGAAACAAGATAATAAGCAAACGTGATAGAAAATTTCGATGCAGGGAGCAAATTGTAAGTGTTTGTTAGTCTCACATCTTTATATCCAGCGCCACCAGCAGGCCAGTTTTTGCTGCATCTGTGAACCACAAAGATGTGGTATAGAACCACACTATAATCCCAGATTTAAATTTAGCATTTTTTATTTTCAAAGGACTCATTTCACTGTAGATAATGACACCGACCACCTGAAACAGCATCTTTAAGAGCTTTATTCCTTTTGTTTTGAAGGTGGTACACAGTTCTCATCAAAACTTTGATGTACTGTGCCCATGGTGTACTTAAATAAATTCATTTGAACAGATGAGCATCTGGAAATTGTACCCAAAGATGAATAGGAATTGGACTAAAACTGATGCAAGTGCATATTACTATAGATTCTAATAAAGGGAGAAGTAAAACAAAGAAACTCTTTTGACAAAAATAGTGTAACTTTACATGCTAAAATGTTTTTTTGAAGAAAATATTTACCCTGCATTTGCTTAGTAGTAAATGTGTACTGGAAGATAATAAAGTCAAAGAAAAATTAAAAGAAACATTGAAGACCTTCACCACTCATCTAAAGCGTGTAAATGAAGTGGAGGACATTTATCTGCTCTCTAAAATAATTTATCCTTTTATATAAACTGATCTATATCAAAATGCCATCAATTAGAGGTAACAGGCATACATATAATGTTGTTGGTTAGCATATTTACCCGTCAGACAAATACATTCCTGTTAATGTGTGATTAAAGGGATTCAGATCAATGTCAGCACATTGGTACATTCCCTCATCTTGTCCTTAAATTTGTGAGGTTGCTGATTTTCTTGAAGATTGTTACATTGAATCTTGAAGAAAAAATCAGTTTGATGTGGGGGGATTATGAAATTGTCCTGCATCATTATTCATTTCAGTTTCTCCTGCGCTCTGCTTGTTCTGTTAAATCTATGTGGTGCTTTAATGTTAATCAGTAATAGTAAAAGTCACAGGTTCACTAAGTTCAACTGTCACTGAAACAAAAGTATCTGCACAGTGGTGAAAACAATCAGCCAGTGAAAAGTGTGTGAAACAATAAAATATGGCAAAATAAACAATACCAGATTGTAGGAGGAGGAACCACATTTTACATTGTTGAGTTTGGACATATTCTGTCTAAATTTATACATGTACTAGCTTATCTGATAATGAGATAACAGTGAGAACCACATCAAAGTTATTGTGAATCAGTCTTCAGTACTGGGTTCTTTATTTAGAGGGGGAGGTGTGGTGATCCCAGCTATCATATGAATCTGATTGACTTGACATCAAATAACAGCATGAAGGGCATGTCCTGTTTGCACAATGGATCTTTTTTCTGTCTGTTTCCTTCTTTTGTTCCTTCATTAGGTGATATCTGTTGTGTTTAAATACCTTTATAGGGCTGACATGACACTAAATGGAAAACAGCTGACTATCCCCATAAGAGACTTTTAGTAATTTGTTTCATGTGTTTTTTTTCTACCACTTGTTTTGGATTAATTGGTTGCCAATATGTGTCAATGTAAGATTTTTTTTTATGTGTGGCTAAAATAATTTGTGGAGTTGTACATAAGAATCTGAAGAGATACACCTACAGTGTTGCATTACTAAAAGAAAATCTCCAAATACAGATACAACTCACAGCATTTTACTGACTTTATGTTCACAGTTATAAGGCACAAATAGTTTTGCACCAAAACAAATTCTGTATGTGGGTCACTTTCCAAAAAAACCGCTGCAACTGGTGGCTTGAGCATCTGTTTGCAAATGCAAAGAAGGAAATTGTGCAATTTAGTTAGTTTCTTAACAGGAGAGACTTCAAAAGAAAGTGTCTAATGTAGTTCTTAGAAACTCAGTGAAAGACAATGTTTTTTAGACAGAGTGTTCTATGAAAGCATAAGTGAGACAGTCCATGACCTGTAGGTGAGGATGTGCTGAATAACAGGAAGCCATTAAAAACAATAAAACAATTTACAGAACATCACACAAGTTTTTAAAAAAAATATGGGTTAAAGTTTGTACTTCAAGCTTTTTAAACAACTAGTAAAAATATTATGTCTCCACAAAAAGAGAAGATAACACAAACTACATAATGGATTGTATGTGTTGCATATTAAACAATTCACTCCAAGTTTGATTAATCTTGGTATTTTAGATTTGATCTAAAAAATGAGATGTAGCCTGATCAGATGGCCACTTCAGAGTCATTTTGAATTTATTTTTATTTTTACCATTGCTGATACATTTCTGTGACGGTAAAAAGCAGCTTATAAGAATCTGGATGAGATGAATATTTATTAAAATCTTCCAAAGCAAGGACAAAGAAAAAAGCAAAATCAAAGAAGACTGTAAAGTCTGCGCTAGCTAATTGTTCATTGTGGCTGACGTTTACAGAGTTTGGTCTGTAGATCTTAAAAGAAACATGAATTTGAACACATCCTATGTAAATAGGTTGTTTACATAACAGAACAAATCACATATAAATTAAGCAACAGCTGAAAGTAATTTTAATGGTTTTGGTGGGCTATTCAGAACAAAGGAATCTCGTAAATAAAAGTGTCTCAGTGCGTAAAGTAGTCATTGTACAAGTGAAGGGTTGTGGGTCTGATTCCAGCTTCCCCGTCACATTTTGATGGGCTCATTGGCAAGGCACTTCATTCCAAGTTCCACAATAGTGGCAAACATATTATAAACATGGTGCAGAACACTAAAGCACTTCAAACAACTAAAAATCCTTGTCCATGCATTGAAAATATTAAGCTAATCTGAGTGAAAACACAAGGAAGCAGAGAAAACATCCATCCAATGTCCACTTCATTTAACTAAAATGTTATATTACATGAACATTTTCATCATGTTTAACTCCAAGAAATTGTGTACAAGATCGATCATTGCCAAAGTTATGCTGAACAGAAGCGTTTTACTGCTGCAGACTTCATCTTTTGTCTTTTGCCGCTTTCGTCACGGTGAAGATGACTGCAGAATACAGCCTCCTGTCTTTTGTCTAGAATTAAATAAATAGGAAATTTAGGCAGCTTTGGTACAAGTTTATCAGCATGTAGGATTTCACAGCAGTGTTAATACTTCACCTGTTCTCTGTTCTGACCAGGGATTTCATGCAGTTCATCAGCAGCTGGGTTATAGAACAAAAATGAATAAAGATCCAACATTTTTAAGTAAATAAGTACACTAATAGTCCATTAAATATTAAGAGGTTTCTCGTCTATATTTAGTTTACAGAATAGTAACCCATACAAAAGTTGAATTAAAGACACTTGTAAGAGAATACCATTGAATTCTCCTTTACTTTCACTTTAGCATGTAGATGCATACAAGAGACAAATTGAAGTTGTGTATTGTAAACAGATTAGTACAAACAACAAACCCACAAACCTATTTTATCTTCACTAAACTTCTTTTCATTACTTCTGCTGAAAATCAAAACGAAGTTCACCAGCACAGCACAAGCCAAAAGGCCTCCAAGCACAATATCAGAGAGGAGCACTTCTTGTCCTAAAATGAAAAAATATTACAAATATTTTAACATCTCGGGTAAATTCTAGAAGTTTACTTAAATCTAGAAGAGGGATTTGAGATTTCGATTTAAAAATCTTCACAGATGGTTTTATTCATCTGCATATTGTTGCAATAGGAGCATGTTGTGATTCAGATAAAAGCAAATTTGGAAGAAAAAAAAGGATTTTTACCATTATTTGGTGGTAATTTATTTTTAGTTTTAAAAAGTTTTATATGTTACTGTGAATTTATCAGGTACCGTTTGTATCAAACTCAAATGGTACCTGATAAAGCTGAATTATTTAGCATCGCCTTTAGGGATTCATTCTATAGTAAACCTTTGAAAGTATAATGCAGGTTATCCTGGAGCATATGGAAAACAAAGGAAAATTATGAATTAACATTATATTACTGTAAATGCAATTTTTGTTTGTTTACACTTCATGTAGACATCACTAGATTAAAGAAAAATGCACCTATAAAATTTAAAATGGCACTTGTTTAACCTAAATGCAAATTTGTCTTCACTTTGGTTCCTTTCCTAAACAGGATCTCACCACATTTGACCACAACACAGTAATTATTAGTCATTCAAGGTAATGTCTTATTTTAAATTCTATAATTTTAAATGTAAGAAAAGGCATTATTAAAGATGTACCTAAAAGCTTGCTTGTTTCCACTTTGGTTCCTTCTCCAAACAGGATCTCCCCACAAGTGACAGTAGTAAGTCCCAGTGTCTGAGGAGTTTCTTATAGTTTTAGACAGACGGTATTCACAGCTCATTCCTGCTTGTTTGCTGCAGTGTTTTTTATCAGCATACATGAATCCTGGATTTGATTCTGATTCTGCTCTGAACCAGAACACATCATGTTTATCTGCACACTGGTCCGTGCTTCCTTTTTCCTTTTTCTCTGGGTGAAGTGAACACTGCAGAGTCACACTGGTTCCAACTGACTTCATGTCTGAAGTTTGATTCACACAGTAAGACTTCTTGTTTTGAGAATCTGAGTATCAAAAAGAAAGTTTCATAAAAAGAGCAAGTCAAAACTTGTATCATTTAGGTATAAATCCAAAATCAGCAAAAACCTTAAAAAATATATCTTACCATTGACAACCAAATTTGTGCCATTCAAAAATGTCATTTTGTATACGGATCCTGCCTGTCATAAATATGTTGCTTCATCCTGTTTGCTGACATTTTTAATGGTGAGAAAATGCCTCCTTGCCACTTGGTCAATTTGAAAACTTTAGTTTGGAAAGTGCTGATCCAGCTTCACTTTGTCAAATTTGCCTACAGCAACTGTTTGGACCATAAGTCCGTAATTCATCTTATACCAGAAAAGCAACCCATTATCACAACCAGATGTGTCGCATATCAGATTCACAGTTTGGCCGAGTTCAGCTTCAATCACAGGAATCACAGGAACTTTTAGGACTGGAAGCACAACTAAAATAAAAGACAGAACAGCAACCATTGTCTTAAATGACAGTGCCACTAAAGTGCAGACATGAAACAACAAAACTTTACATATTTCAGTTATTCTTCTCATGAACTCACCCATTGTGCTTAGAAAATAAATAGCAGTCAGTCCTCTGAACATTGTGCCTAGTTACCTCCTGCACAACCAACATCTTCTGACTCAGATTTAGATTGACAATCTTTAGCTCAAATGAAGGTGATTGGCTGAAACATAGAAAATGCACACACCACCATTCTGTGCTGCAATGACCCATTTTAACTGACTGAAAAATACCTTTCCACTATTTCTTTGCATAGTATTGTCAAGCAAATAAGTATTTGTACTAGTATTTCAAGTATATATAATTATGGACTGGAGTCATTAAGCATTTTTGTATGATAAATGTATATTTTTGTAATTAAAGCAATAATTGAAACATGTATTTGCTCGACTCACTAGAAGTAACATTTTTTTTACTATACCATATTTATGTTATGGCTGTATAAAATGAAAGTGATTGCTTTTATTTCATTTTTATTATTATTCATTGAAATTCAAGCAAACATTTGAAAGTAAAATATTTTCTCAAAGTATGTAATAGTCAAAAACACATAAAACAATGTTGACATTTATCAAACGATAAAACTAGTTTTTTCTTGAATAGGGCAATTTTTTTTAAATTTTCTATGAGGATTATTCCCTATATTAGTTGTACAGAAGTTTGTCAAATTTCAAAAGTACCAAACTACAAGTTCTTTTCCACCTCACATAGTTGGTGCATGTTACCAGCAGTTCTGATGCATACTTGGTGTAACGTTTATGCAGCAATTAATTGAAGATTAAGTAATAACTATATAAAATATGCAACTATAGTATCCATCATAAGTTGTCAAAGACAAATAATATGTACTAAACACATTTAGAACAAAAAAGACAATGTTTTATACATATTTAAATCTGAGTAACATGCAACAAACCTTGAAGAGCATTACAGCCAGACATTGACTTCTGTGTGTACATTTTTTGATTATTTCAACATTTATTAACCATTATGTTGTATCGTCTTTTGAATACAATACGTCAATCTTGTTGAATTATAATATTGTTCTGGAAAACCCTAGATTATGTCTCTTATATGGATGTAACACACACTTCTGATACAGCTAAACATTTCTGTTCACCAATTAGTATCCTGATATCTTTAATAATGTCACAATCAATGGATATTCCACCACTTTACAGATCACCAGACAACCCACAAGGTCCAAATAGATAGATGGCTATGTCCTAGTTCAACAAAAAACAGTCTAAATTTGGTAACGAAGTCTACTGTCCTTATAATTATTCAAACTAATACTTTGCACAAAGTTTTGAAATGTTGCTCCAAATAAACATAAATTGGATTTAGATTATTCAGCAGAAAGGCTTGTGTGATATCTTTTAAAGACCAAAAGCTTTTACAGTAGCAAAAAAAAATGTTCTGATGATTTTTCAGCATCAGTATCCGTCTTCATCACAGTGAAGACTGCAGCGGTGTACACCCATCTGTCTCCAAATCTCTAAGTAGAAAAAGTACAACACATCTTATAAGGTCAATCAAAGAAAAAGGGAAGTTGTTTGTACCTTGCAAAATGTGTCCAAACATTTGATGAGAAGCAGTGTCAACATTTTACCTGTTGGCTGTTCTGAGGTTTTTGCAGCTTAGCAGGAGCTGGACAGCAAAAGAAACAAAAATAATTATAATCCAGAAGCAACACTTTCCTTCTAGGGATGTACAGAATAATTATCTTCTATTACCTTGACAATGTTCACATTTGTTTTTGTTCGGGGAGCAGATGAGGACAAGTAGGGCTATTAAACATATGGCTAAAACGGTAGACAGGACAAAAGTGACAGTGATGGCCTCCGATGGCCACACACCTGATTCTGTAGCATTATTGTAGAAGCAGCAAGAAAGAGAATAAAAATTAAACATTAATGATCATCACACTCATCTTACATCCAAATTGGCTAATAGTAAACAAGTGATTTAAATTAAATAAGTGATGTAGATTTCTTGTTCTCTCACAAACTCAAACAATTCAGTGAAAATATATAAAATTCCACCCTTACCTTGAATATTCAGGTTAGCTCCATGTCCAAATAAAATTTCTCCACATGTGGCGACAGCACAGTAGAAAGTCCCATCATCAGAAGAGCTGGCGTTCATTGAGAAGTTATGAATGCATCTCTTCTGAATGCCGGCTCTCTTTTCACAAGTACTTGATCTTTCTCCATCAGTGTAGATGAGATCCGGGTAAGATTTGTCAGATCCAGCTCTAATCCAGAACATACTGGGTTCCTCTGAACATGGCTTTTGGTCGGAGTCAGAGAGGAAGGAGCACTGCAGAGACACTGACTCTGCTGGATTAGCAGAATGTGAAACTGCAGGCTGCTGAACGACTTTGTAGTTTGATGTTCTCCTTGTTTCTATGTTAAAAATAATTAAATGTGTTTTTACTTCCATGTTTTTGGATTTAAATCTAATTTACTTAAATATTTTTAACTTATAATATCCAAAATGAAATCAACATTAGATAAAATCATGCCTTCATTCATATACGTGGATTTATATGCACATATTAAATATATTTATTTAACACCATAGGAGAAACTGCTTCTCCTATGATTGTAACATCCTTACAATTTTTTGTGCTCAGAGGGAGAAAACATTTGAGTTCAACTCATTTCAGTCACATACCTTAACTTCACATTGAAAAATACACAAAGATCATTTCGTTTGTAAAAATGTACTTTTGTTTTGCATTAATTACCTTTTAATGACAGGTAAGCTCCACTCCACATAGTTTGGAGCCAGTTAAGGTAAGCACAGTGATACATTCCTTCATCTTCTGTTGAGGCCTTCAAGATTGTCAAGTTGCTAATTTTGTCGTCATACGTTGTGTTGAACCTCGAGGCAGAAAATCCTGGTCCATACGTGGGGTTTGTGTTTTTACGCAGCATTGAAACTAATTTCAGAGTATCTCCTGCACTCTGCTTGTACCAGTAAAGCCAACTGACGCTCTGAAGCGCCTCGCTTAAAACACATGTCACCGTCACAGGTTGACCCAGTTGAACTCTTATCACTGGAACCAAAGCATCTGTATTAGATTACAAATGTACAAAAGTTGGTTTAATAAAAATAAATAAATAAAAACAGGATGTACACAGTTTAACGAGAAGATTTTACTTCAAAAAGCAATACTTACAGCCTTGATGAAGCAGAATTAGTGAGACCCATAACAGAATCATGTTGCCAAGGCCTACTTAAGAAACCTCACGCTGTAGCAACAGGAGGAGATGCGGTTTTGTAGATGTAGATTTAATCTGATTGGCTATTTCAAAATATACATTGAAAGAGGACGTCCTGCCACAATGATCTACCTTTCAGTGAGACTTATGTTTTTAAAACTTTCTAGTTAAGTTGGCATGTTGGCTCTAATACTATAAAATTATACAAAAATTGCAGAGCAGATGCTATTCCTGGTTGATAGAATCATCTTGAGGTTGTTTTATATGCTGGTGAACAGATAAATCACATAAAATCCAAATAAAGCAATACAAAATTTTGAGTTTAGCATGACAAAAATGTGGAAAACCTAAAATCAAGATGAATACTTTTTAATCTGAAACCTTTTAGTTTCATAGAGGGTAAAGATTTGTTCCTGGGGTCTCTTGAAACAACTATTTTATTGTGCTCTATCTGAAAAGAAAAATAAAATTGTACATATATTATATTGCAGAAGACATATTTTACAGTCTTTTGCGAGAAGTAGCTTTATACTAATATGCATACAGACATATCGTGATTTTCAAATGTAATTTCTACAATCTTTTTACATCTTTTTAATGATATCAAAGACAATAAATGATGTGACAATGATCTAAAGAAAACTCATGAGAACATCAAACAATAAGACATTTTTATTGAGAAATAAGAAACATCTAACATGTTGGGCAACAAACAAAATAGCTGATTTCAATGCAGGAACCAACACTACACTAGACATACAGTGAGTAAAGCTACTACAAAATGCTTTCAGCAGAACAAAGTCAGTGAGCATAGTCACTTGAAAACCAAAACCAGAAGACAACAAAACAGAAATCAAATAAACAGAAACACAATATCCACAATGTGACAACATACCAATGTTTGTAAAAATGCAAAAATGTCTTTACTCAAATCCATAAAACACAATTAAATTATCCAAAAGTACTATTTTGTTATTCCCGCATCTATTACCGCATTATGTACGTCCACAACAACAGCTTGATTTTAGCAATGTCTATGTTGACAGAACAAAAATGCCTAAATTAAGTAAAAGCAATTGTTAACAGTTTAATCAAAGGGATCCAATAAAATGAATCTGTGATTTAAAACATAGTTCAAAACAAAATGACCTGGATAAATCAATTCAAAGGTTATAGGGTATCTTTTTAAAATCCAAAGGCTTTTACCGCACCAAACATCATCTGGGTTTCTGCTGTTTTCTTTATTGCCATGTTGTCAGATTTTATCAGGGTGAAAACAGTAGCAGAATACATCCTTCTGTCTTCCCTTCCCTAAGAAAATCAAATCATAGAGAAGGCAAATAAAAAATCAGGAAACTGATTTGTTACTTTAAAATGTGTCAAAACATCTGATAAGAGAACCCAATATTTTACCTGTTGCGTTTTCTGGCCACAGTTTCGGTCCAGGTTAACAGCTAGATAATTAGAAAAAAATGATTAAATAAAGAGGTGACAGTTTAATTATTGAGAAGTACAAGAAAATTATTGTGTAGTACCTTGACAATGTCCACACTTGTTTCTATTCATGGAGCATAAGAGGACGGCTATACCAATCAGACTTATGGCTAAGGCAGCAGACAGGAAGAAAATACCTATAATGGCCTTCTTTGATCCCAGACTGAATCCTTGAAGATTAGGAAAAAAATAAATAAGTATAAAGATCACACATCCACAAACCTGAAATTACATTTGAATTGGCTTAATTACAGATAATCTGAAAGTGTGATAGTCGAAACTACATGTTTAGTTTATCAAACAATTAAATTATTTAATTATTAAATCAATTGATATATTATACCTTTAGTTTCCAGATTACTTCCATTTCCAAATATTATCTGTCCACATGTGGCCACAGCGCAGTAGTAAGTCCTGGCATCAGATGATCTGACATTCTTAGAGAAATTATAAAAACATTTCTTCTGCAAGTCGGATATCTTCTCACAATTTTCTGATCTTTTTCCATCGGTGTAAATCATGTCAGGAAAAGACTTTTCTGATCTGGCTCTGAACCAGAACACACTGGGTTCTCCTGAACATGTTGTGATTTCAGAGTCAGAGAGAACCGAACACTGCAGAGTCTCTGAGCCTGTTGACTTGGTGGGACCAGAGACCGTTGTCTGTTGAACAACAGTGTAGTTTGATGTCCGCTTAGAGTATCCTATCAAATAATAATAAGTTGTTTTGTTAGTGTGCCAGTGAAACAAATTTAGATTTCAATTAAAAAACAAATTTTGGATTTGGTTATTTATGAAAGCTATTTGTTAAACACAGGGAAATAAGCATCGAAGACAAATAATAAAGGGAACTTTATTAAGTTAGAATTATGTTTACATCATGAAGATTAACTGTAAGATGCTCAGATGTGTTTGTGTGGTACAAAGCAATTTCAGATTAAACATTTTGCACTTATTTAAGTTATAATTGTTTTTGACAAAAGAAAAGTGCCTGAAAATAAAATTTAACTAAATAACAAATTGTTCTGTCGCAGTGGCAATTTCTATCTCTAAGAAGTATTTTAAACACATTTTAATTTGTATAAAACATATGGAAAGTATATCAGATTAGTGTATTTAGATTTTTAACATATGAGTAGATTAAAATTAAACTTAGATTTTTATATAGTCTTGGGAAAAAGGACATCTCTTTATGTTTCGTGTTTGTTTGATAAACTGATTTTATGGAGTGTTTATTCTCAAAAATCCTGGTTAAAATCATATAATTTATACGTAATATCAACAACTAACATATGATATACTATTTCACACTACAATATGCATGAGGTAAGGGTTTCAAATTTATACTAAATCTTGGAAAAAAGTGCAAGTTATGTAATTTGTCTTTGACTATGCTTAAATCTGCTAAGTTGTTAGTGCATATACCACAGAAATACTAAAATACTGGAAAGACAAATGACTCATTTACCTTTTATTGATAAATAAGTCCCATTCCATGTAGATTCAAGTGTGTCCCTTTGAGCACAGTGATACATTCCCTCATCTTGTTGAACTGTTGTGAATATTGTAAGACAGCTACGGTCCCTAGAGTATGTTGCACTGAATCGTGAAGAATTGAATTGTGGTCCATACTGTGAGGCTGTTGTTCGCTGCTTCATAACAATTAAATTCAGAGTATCTCCAGCGCTCTGCTTGTACCAGTAAAAGCCATGTGTTGCTCTGATATTTAATATCAAATGCACATGTCAATGTCACAGACTGACCCAGTTCAGCTGTGACCACTGGAACTGATGCATCTATATCAGGAAAAAACAGCAATTGAAACAATAATAATGTGGAAAGAAGAATATTAGATTGAAATGAACCAAAATACATATTTCACATACTAAAATAAGAAAATATTCTGTCTCAGTTCATAGAAAGTACTTACAGCCTTGATGAAGAAGTAACAACATCAACCATAACAGAGTCATGGTAAAAGCACATGTCAATTGACCCAGTTCATCTGCAATCACTGGAACCAAAGTATCTACAATGAGCAAAAAAAAACACAAATGACAAACAAATGCATGAATAAGAACACTATAACTTTAAAAAAATACTTATTTCACACTTGAATGAGAAAATATTATTTCTCAAATCATGTAAACAATACTTACATCCTTGATGAAAAAGCAACAATGTGAGCCACAACCGAGTCACAATGACATTGTCTTCATTCAGATATAGAGCTTTAAGTAAAGCACAGAGGCGTGGCGATCCTGTCAAATGTGTCTCATTGGTTATTGCAAAATACACCATCAAAGAGCATTTCCTGTCACAATGAGCTTCTGTTCTTTTTTTCAGCTATTATTTGATCACCTAAATACCTTGAGATTTTTTTCTCTCTGCACTATTTGCTGTTATTTGGTTAACACTCAATATACCAACCAGGAATGTTGCAAACTGCTGGCTGTAGAGCAGATCAGTTTTATTCAGTGAATTAGCAATGATATTAGCACCACTTAATTTTTTAAACATTTTCAACTGCTACATTTTTAGTTTTCTACATGATAAATATTGTATCAGTATTTTAGGACATGAAAATAGCAGTCAAGAAACCCAAAGAAGCACATAACTGTAGAAAAAATGTAGCAGACATAATTCTGTAATTAATAAAACATATTTTTAATAAGTAGTTTCTGCATCCTTTTTTAAAAAAAAATGCATAGCTCATGGCAGAAACATTTTGACAGCTTTTACACAAAAAAGTCTTGATTCAGACTGTCAAAAGCATATGAATGTTTTTTGTAGAGTATAAAACAAAAGGCTATTTCTTGCCACAAACGTCTAAGAAATATATTCCCTTTTTCTCTTAAATATTCTCCATTATTATAAAATTGCAAATATAGAAATACAGATCAGAGACATGGCACTGAGTATATGAGGCCCAAAGGATAGAGGATAGCTTCTACTGAAGTTCTACATCCAGTAACTTTTCTTACAGCGCCACCATTGGGTCAAAGGTTTGCTTTTTTTTTCCAGTATCAACATTTGCTACATACGCACTGTCCATATTTTAATGATTCTTTAACAATTACCCCTATATGTCAAGCTTAACAAAAAATAGACAAAGTTTCTTTCAGAGCAGTCTTTTGGTAAAAAAAATATATATATATATATATTTGTTATAGGCAGTAAAAATTACATGAACGCTACTTTTGTAATCCATATGTCAGAGTAAATATGTGGCTGTAAAAGTGTGCTGTTCTTAGTTTTGTTTTATCATAAACTTTATGACTTTCTTTGGTTAAATGAGAAAGGCTGTAAAAACTAATTTTAGTGTCTGTTAAGGATATTACAATTTATAAAAGCCCTCCTATAATGGTAATTCCAATCAATTTACATTTGAAGAAGTTAAAGTCAATTATGACAAAAATAGTTAGTTAGATAAAAAGGACTGTTTGACCTAAAAACATGGTTTACTGTACACATTTTTTTTATAATTACACAGTACATTAAAATTCTGCCCTTACTATTTATATTTATTCTTTATTCTGTTTTTATTGTATATATATATATATTAGAGGTGTGCCGATCCATCGGTCACCAATCATAATCGGTCGATTTCCGTGAAATCGGTGATGATTGGTGATCGGCCGATCATTGGCTCTGTTACCGATACCGATCACCTGCATCTCATTTCCCAGCCTGTGTGTCCAGCTGGTCTCGTCTTTCCTTCACTGCGCAAACGCGCAGCAACAAATGCTAACGATGTGTAACTATAACGCACTGAGTGAATGAGGAAGTTTGCGTGTTGCGGCGGAAAATAGAAGCAGGTCAAAATGCATCAACACAACGAAGCTAATAGACATAAAAACAATGACGGAGTTTGGCTACATCGAGTCTCACTGCAGTAAAAAGACATGGAGGATCAGACAGCAGGTAAAGCAGCGCAGCTACAAACACTCACCCGGTTTAGCATGACTGTCAGAAAGATAAACTAATAACCTGTGAAATGATTTAAGTCCTGCGACAGACTGGCGACCTGTCCAGGGCGTACCCCGCCTCTCGCCCGGAACGCCAGCTGGAGATAGGCACCAGCACCTCCCGACCCCATTAAGGGACAAGGGTGTAGGAAAATGGATGGATGGATGGATGATTTAAGTCTTGGAGCTGCGATGTAAGACGCTGGTTCTGCTGTTGAACCGCTGCTCCGCTACAGGTAGTAATATTTAATATTTAGTAATATTTGACACGGAGCCGCTTCTGCTCCACCTGGTAGTGACTCTCACACCGAACCCGTTTAAAGCTGCAGCATCTAACCTAAAAAATACATTTTACATATGTATTAAAACTTTCTCTGTCCTAACATGAGACAGATAATCTCTAAAAAATAATCATCTCCTCCCTGTTATCCCCCTCAGTCAGAAACAGCCAATCAGAACTAGCAGTAACCAGCTAGCCGCTATGCTAACAGGAAGTTTTCATTCAGTAACTCTGGATTGTTTATTGTAATTGATCCTGTATTTGCCCTTGAATGTTAAGTTTTATACTTGAATTTTTTGGCAATTCTGATAATTGATAGCATTAGCATTATAGCATTGAACTGCTATTATTGATAGCAGTTCAATTTGCACAATGCCTGTTTTGTATAGTTTTCTCCTTTTAAAAGCTATTAAAAATAAGTTTTTGTCTAAATTAAGGTGAATTCATGGTTCCTTTTTCTACATAATGTAACGGTAGTGTTTATGATAAAAAATAAATAAATAATAATTATGCGATAGGTATCGGGGATCGGAATCGGCGATTGGCCCACAGGGGTGATCGGCATCGGGAGAAAAAAAACCTGATCGGCACATCCCTAATATATACCAACCAGCGATTTGCAACACCCCTGGTTGGTATATTGTGTGTTAACCATTGTTCTACAATGAAATATCCTTCATTGTGGGACAGTGAAGGATATTTCTATTTCTTTCTATTCTTTGGACTACCCTGTGTAAATCATCAAAAGATATCAATGTACCCTTCCGTTTGAAATCAATATCTTTCTATCATTCTATCAAAAACTTAGGTCTGCTCTTGGCCTTTCATTTAAATGATTTCATTATATATATATATTTAATTTAAAAGAAAACAAATGAGTATAAAAAATTTGATTAAATAAAATAGAATAATGCTTAAAAGTAACTCAATTCAGCAAATGAAACACGTGCAGCTTTATTTCTGTTAATTATGACAATTTTGTACTTGCATCTAATGAAACTGACATTCAGGATAAAATAAGGGCAGGGCATAGATCAGTGTTTCTCAACCTTTTTTGGCCCAGTGCCCCCCTAGCCCTTATCCAGGTCCCTCACCGCCCCCCTCCAAACAATTTGCAGGCTACTTTGCACTGACCATTATTTTATCATTAATATTACTATCACTATTGTAGATGTTTTGATTTTTATGCTTGTTTCTCTATAATTTCCCAGTGAACAAAAAAGTCATGGGAATAGAAATTAATTTCACAGGTGTCTATGAAAAATGCAATGAACATTCAAGTTAAAATTGGTAGGCCTAACAGCAGCCAATCAGAGAGGAAAAACTATTCTTATTTTGTGCCATTTTCTAGTTGTTAAATATTCAACAAAATGACGAGATAAAAGGTGTTCAAAATGCCAGTTTAAACTTTGAACTATTTGCAAACGACTGAACTCTGCAACATTAAAACATGGATAGAACTGTAACTACATTAATTATAGCTCTTCTTCTTTTCAGTGTTTCTGTCAGTTTCTGTGGTGCAGCTCTGTGCTGCCTTCAGGAGAATGGGACATCAGAGCATCATCCATAAAACTTCACCCACATGGCATTTATTGTGCAAACCAGAACTTTCAGTGGAAAAACAAAAGTTCCAGATCCTTTTAATGCCATACAAATATGAGGCAGAAATATGGGTTATATCTTTATATAGACCTGTCTATTGATTTATAGATTAATAGTTTTACTGGACAGAAATTACAAAGAACAAATCTGGTTCTTAATCAAATCCTAATGAGTCAAATTGAAAGTGTCATGGAGTCATCAGCCTCATGACATTAACACTGACATGAAAAATAATATTGAAGAAATAAATATATAAAATCTAATTAAAAACATAAATTAGTGATCAGATATTTACTGATATGGTCTGTATCAGTACTAGATGTGGTCTCAACAAACCCATAACGTTTGAATATTATTTTACCTTTTATCTGGAAAAAGTGTCTGATTATTCTTGCCTTACAGTGTATTAATTATTGATCAAAAGGTCTTGCCATACCAGTTTATTCCTCTGTATTTACTTTAGTTTCTTAGTTTATTCTTGCATTTTGTTCTTCATTCATTTCCATTTAGTTTCCTTTGATTAGTATTACCCTCTCCTGGTTTATTGCTATGTCCAAGTTAGTTTATTTCCTGCTGCTAGATTTATTTTATCGTTTATTGACGCTCATCACAGTAACCTGCTGCGCCGCCTAATTGTCATCATGTGTTTCACATCATGTGTTGATTTTTCACTGTTGAGCGTCGGATTCTCTGTTTTTATGCCATAATTCACATCTAGTTTGTCGCTCTGTTTTATGTCCCGCTTCTTCTGTTTCAGAGTTTTGCGCGATGTGCGCATAGTGTTTTTTTTTTACAACCCTAAGGACCATGGCGGTCAGAAAGCGTATCGATGGGGAAAATGCAGACTGACATAAACCTTTTAAAACAACGGAAACAATTTCTGCATTTTGATTATTGAAATGTAAAAGTGCTGTGTTGTACGGTGGCCGTGAGGTGCAAAGCAATTACAAATTACAAAATCACTACAACATTAACGAAAACACTACAACATTAACGAAAACACTACAACATTAACGAAAACACTACAACATTGACGAATCACTACAACATTAACGAAAACACTACAACATTAACGAAAACACTACAACATTAACGAAAACACTACAACATTAACAAATCACTACAACATTAACGAAAACACTACAACATTAACGAAAACACAACAACATTTACAAGACGGAAAAGGTAGGTCTCAGTGGAGACCTAAGAAATCGCTGATTGGACTACAGCTCGTTAGAAAACGGAAAAGGTAGGTCCCAGTGGGGACCTAAGAAATCGCTGATTGGACTACAGCTCGGTTTACTTTTGGTTTACCGGAAGTTATTCTGGCACGCTCAGTTTGAGTGAGCATAGACATAATATAAGAGTAGACCCCGCATTGGCTGCTCCTGCCAATGCGGGGCGGCCATCTTAGAGCGATAGTCCCTCCTACTTTTCCAATCAAAACAACAGGGATATTGTTGTTCAGATCGATGGATTATTGATGTCAGGCTCCACAAACAACATTTCACAACAAAGATAGACATATATATACCTGTAGGAGCTATTCTTCCCATTGTTTTGTTAAATCTTAGAATTTAAATTGTTTAGTTTATTCTTAGCATTTGTTTGTTTTTCTAATTGATTTATCATTAGAATTTTTATTTTAATTTTTGTTTAGAATACGTTTTTTGTTTAGTAATTCACTTAATTAGTTAATTAATTTCAGATTGGAATGTGGGTATTTCACGGTATAAGTAAGTGGGTCTTAAGTAGCTTATTATGCACGTGGTGGTCACAAGGTTTTTTACCAGCTAATCAGTCACATCGGTTTTCATTTTGTCAGTCAGTGAACAGGTACAGGAGTGGGAGCAGAAGCCTGTAACCTTTTGCCTGATCTGCAAATAAAACCAAAGAACCATATTTTGACTTTTGATTTCTTTTTGCTGCATAAACAAGAATCCATGTGCATCAGGTGACTATTTGAGTTTGATTCACCTTTTGTTTTGATCACCTTTGAGTTTTGAGTTTTTTGATTTTTGAATTTAAGTTTTTTGGACAAATGGTCACTACATAATACATATTTATGTAACTATACAAACACAAATAAATAATGATTAATTAATAATGGCACAAATAAATAATGATTAATACTGAATAATATATATTGGATGCATGTTTATATGTATGTATATATACATATATTTTTTAATGAAATTTGTGGAAATTAATTTGTATTTAAGTGTAATTCTATAAAACAAATTAGATGTTAACTGACAGTTGTGGAGTGAAATATTTGTCTTGATCTTTGTTTACAATCTAAGATTTTTTTTATATAGGCTATATATATATATATATATACATACATACATACATACATACATATTAACATGCATCCAATATATATTATTCAGTATTAATCATTATTTATTTGTGATTGTATAGTTGTATAACTATGTATTATTATAATAAATTATACACACGGCCATTCACCATAAATTATTCACGGCTGTGTGCTTTGTAATATGCTCATCATACATCGATATCAGAATATTCCATTCCTATTCTATTGTTATAGCTACTAATCATATTTAAAAATGCTGAACTATGTATTAAAAACATACTTAAATAATACAATTATTTATAAATGTAGCTTTGATAGATGTCTGAATATAGTTTCCAGTGACAAAAAAGTGTGTTATGATCGATTAAATGCACTGATATGTCATTTTGCCCGCTAAACACATAAGGCTAAGTGGAGTGGTCTACCGCTCCAAGATGGCCGCCCTAAATCTCGTCAGCGACAATAGGGGAGAGCGGAGCATGAGGCGTCTATCATTATATTATGTCTATGTGTGGATCACCAAGTACATTCATGTTTTAAAAAAACACGTAAAGCCAGAATAACTTCCGGTTCAAAAGTAAACCGACCTGTAGTCCAATCAGTGATTTCTTAGGTCCCCACTGGGACCTACCTTTTCCGTTTTCTAACGAGCTGTAGTCCAATCAGCGATTTCTTAGGTCTCCACTGGGACCTACCTTTTCCGTTTTCTAACGAGCTGTAGTCCAATCAGCGATTTCTTAGGTCCCCACTGGGACCTACCTTTTCCGTTTTCTAACGAGCTGTAGTCCAATCAGCGATTTCTTAGGTCTCCACTGGGACCTACCTTTTCCGTTTTCTAACGAGCTGTAGTCCAATCAGCGATTTCTTAGTCCCCACTGGACCTACTTTTTCCGTTTTCTAACGAGCTGTAGTCCAATCAGCGATTTCTTAGGTCTCCACTGGGACCTACCTTTTCCGTTTTCTAACGAGCTGTAGTCCAATCAGCGATTTCTTAGGTCTCCACTGGGACCTACCTTTTCCGTTTTCTAACGAGCTGTAGTCCAATCAGCGATTTCTTAGGTCTCCACTGAGACCTACCTTTTCCGTTTTGTAAATGTTGTGTTTTCGTTTAATGTTGTAGTGTTTCGTTAATGTGTAGTGATTGTTAATGTTGTAGTGTTTCGTTAATGTGTAGTGTTTTCGTTAATGTTGTAGTGTTTTCGTAATGTTGTAGTGAATTCGTTAATGTTGTAGTGTTTTCGTTAATGTTGTAGTGATTTTGTAATTTGTAATTGCTTTGCGTTAAGTTGTAGTGTTTTCGTTAATGTTGTAGTGTTTTCGTTAATGTTGTAGTGATTCGTTAATGTTGCAGTGATTTTGTAATTTGTAATTGCTTTGCGTTAATGTTGTAGTGTTTTCGTTAATGTTGTAGTGTTTTCGTTAATGTTGTTGTGATTTTGTAATTTGGTAATTGCTTTGCGTTAATGTTGTAGTGTTTTTCGTTAATGTTTGTAGTGGTTTTTCGTTAATGTTTAGTGATTTTGTAATTTGTAATTGCTTTGCGTTAATGTTGTAGTGTTTTCGTTAATGTTGTAGTGATTTGTTTGTAATTTTGTTTAATTGCTTTGCACCTCACGGCCACCGTAGTGTATTGTTCTATCACCCACCGTTTCATTCCCGGACCACTTACAGCTCCGGTGTTAACGCTATAAAATGAACGCTCTCTATCGTGGTATCACCATGGAGGGATTTCTTTATTTAAATGGGTTCATTTTTCAGAGGGAGACACAGTGAGGGTATCGTGATTTTGGCTACCAGTAGCAGGAGAGGAGCTGTGCCGAGAAGCTAACAGAAGCTACAAACACTGAATAGAAGAAGAGCTGCCATCGATACAGCTGCAGCCAGTTTTACCAAGTTGCTCAAAGTCTAAACTGGTATTGTTGTGCATTTAAGGTGTAAAGTTTACCTTCGACCAAACGCCCCCTTAAGGCATCCCAGCGCCCCCCTTTTATAAAAATGTCTGTCAACATCCCCTGTCGTCCTCTGAACGCCCCCTAGGGGGCGGTACCGCCCACGTTGAGAACCGCTAGCTTAGAGGTTGGGAAACGAGCCTCAATAGAATTACTATTCTGTTTTTGACTAAACAAAATCACTGTGACATCATATAAAGCTCAAAAAAGTTGATTTTACATAAATCCCCCATGTAGGAACTGCTCTGACCTCAAATTGGGGACGTTCAGCGTGTTGGATTGTCTTGCATGTCAGGCGTTCCCCAAGTTATACAAGAATGTGCTTAATGTAGCCATTGAGAAAGTAACAGAGATATAGATGGCAAATTAAAATACAAAAAGTTAATTAACTACCATGATGCACCAGAAAGTCTGGTGGACATTGTTTTCCTCTGCTGAGAATATTCCCCAAATTATCACCATTCTTCTCCCTCACCACTCATGTTTATTTACTCTGTTCAAGTGAGGTATGCTGTCTTTGTGTAGCTCTATACCACACCCTCTACAACCAAACTTGATATTTTTTTATCAACATGTAGTTTCTCAGGGTTTGAAAATTTATCAGCAATTTTAAAATCTTTCTGTCAACTAGGTATTATATGGGATTTAAATGTGTTCTAGACACAAGAGTTATTACAGATGTCCAATTTAATGTTAAGATTAAATCACTGACTAGTTTACATTCAAACTAGAAATTAAGATTCATCCAGATATTTATGTTTTCAGCTTGTGCTCTAACTGGATCAGCATTTCTGACCGGTAACATCAGTACTGATGAATTACTCCTCCAATACCTGATATATGAGGTCTCTCTCTAGCCATGTTAGTCTTTGTAGCGTAAACTACTCCAGTAAGTAATGAACTGTTAGTGTGCTGAACCTTTTACCACGGATCTGATCTGTAAAATGATAAAACGTTGAACTTCTTAGGTTTTTTTTTACAATCTTTTTCTACTAGTATCTGCTCAGCGCAGCTCGACGGAGCTCAACACAGTTCAGGTGGTTTTCCATTTGAGTAACAGCTTGAATGGGTGGGGTTGATGTTGGATGAACCCAGAGTATAAAAAGTCATGCAACTTTGAGCGTGAGAGTTGCTCCTGAGACAAAGCTAGTGATTCAACCCCTCACCAATCAATGACTGAAGGTCTTCCATGATCTTGTTTTTAGCCAGAAGTGGGACACTTTGAACCATAGTGAAGAAGAGTTGGATAAACTCTTGGATAAACTCTGGCTGAGACAATGTAGCCATTACAAGTCCAAAATCCTTGTAATTGAGAAAAGCCCATCACTAGCAATTAGTTTTATTTAGTATCTACTAAAATGTGTTCATCAAAACAATTTTTAAGCACATTTTTTAATTGAAGAGAAACATAAAAAGCTGCTTTATTTCAGACACATAAATTGTTTTTTCAAAACATAAGAATTTGACGCCATTTCATTAAACCGATGAAATCTTAGTACGGCACTAAACCCTGAAAAAATATTTACAAAAATAATTTTTACAAATTGTCCCACTCCTCGCAGTTACAATGAATCTGAAAATACTGAGCTGTCTTTTATCATAATGTCAGTATCTTCTATAAACCTGGAGCCAATCATCTTGAGGTCTGTCCTTTAACTTGTGAATATAAACTTTCTTCAGTCTTCAGTTCTCTTTTCTTCGTTCCTCTTGGCTCTTTCCTTTCAGAGAAATGTAATGCAGCATAATTCAGATCCAGAGTCTGTGGAAAAAGATAAAAATACATCTATTTCAATTCATTTCGTTCATTATTACACTAAGTCAGCTGTAATAATAATTATAGTTTAATATTATTTACCTCATTTCTTGGTTGGGTTAAGTCATTGTGTCTTGGTTGAGAAGAGGAACTCTCTGTGCAAATAGGACATGGTAATTAATGTGACTGTGGTTTTAAAAACATAGTTTAGTAAATTACACTTACCCTTAAATGGAGCACAGGCTGATCTTTGAATTCGGTAACACATAAAAATAATATTTAAGGTCACAGAAATGGCCAAGCAGATTAATATAATCACCAACATAATCCTTATGGTACTTGGTTTTTCATCTGGATAACAAAGACAGATGAGAATATCATTGATTCAGAATAGTAGGATTTTTTTTATGGTAACACAAATAGCACAATACACACAATACCTTGATTGCTCTTTACAAGGTTTGTTCCATTTCCAAATAATATCTGTCCACATGCAGCCACAGCACAGTAATAAATGGCACCTTCAGATGATTTGACAACTTTAGTGAAATTATAACTACATTTCCTCTGATTGTTTGCCGTCTTTTCACAGTTTTCAGGTATTTTTCCCTCAGCGATGATGAAATCTGGATAGGATTTATCTGATATGGCTCTGAACCAGAACATACTGGGTTCTCCTGAGCAGGTTGCATTTACAGAGTCGGAGAGAACCGAACACTGCAGAGTCTCTAAGTCTGTTTCACTGGCGGGATCCGAAACTGTTGACTCCTGAACAACAGTGAAGCTCGAAATCCTCTGAGCGTTTTCTGTGAAGACAATAAGGAACACAGCTATAAACAAGAGATTTAGCATTTTGATTTAAGCTGAAAGACAAAATACTAATACTAAAAATGTTTTTTACCATTGTCTATTAATAACTCAGGATTTTAAAAAAATAACTCACAGTCCTTTTTTGAATAGATCAATTTAACAATTTTAACATCTAGACCAAAGTCTGTATTGTTTCTTAGCCCGAACTTGTTTGTCCCTTTTCAGATTTATATTCGATTTTCTCTTGCATTGTATAAAAACTAGCATGTTGGAAATGATTTATGCCTTTATTGAAATGTAAACAAAAATCTTTATATCCATTTCAGATAACCATCGTTTTGTTTCTCACCAGCTTTCTGCATGTTTCCACTAGTATTTGGAGATGAACTCTAAATCTTTGAGGCTGGAACTGTCAGTATTACTTCTAAAGATAATAAATATATTAGTCAAATTAAAATATTACTTTAAACCTAAATCTCCCATGGGTATGAACAACGGTGTTAACTCTGTGGGTTTTTTGATAGGAGACTATTGTTTTTTCAGTCAATATTTTTTATGAATTTTATGGTTATGTTGTTTGAAAATAAGACAGATAATTTTTTTTTCACAAACTATTTGTAGCTGTCATTGTCGTTTCAAAACTGTCTTTAAACAAGGAGGAAATTGTCAACAAATAAAATAATGTTTTTCCATCATCAGAAGTTTGAAGTCTCATATTTAAGCTATTTTGATGGAATATTTTACTTTTAAAATATTTAAATATTCTCCTAATATACACTGCAAAAGTCGCAACTGACTGCAAATTATCTTGTCTTTTTTTATGAAAATGAATTTTCATTGGAATGTTTTCCAGATTGCGTATGAAAACTCGCTGTTGTAGAATATCAGATTTATTTTTTATTATTATTTTTTGATTAACTGAGGGAACACATTCTGTTACAAAATAAATTGAAACTGAATGTTTTTGGATTGTGTTTGAGCTAGCGTAATAACTTAAGCGATTTTACAAACTGTCTGTTTTGCCATTTTCATTCTGTAAATTGTGAAGGACAAACTGGATAAATAAAATATTAAAAGGGGCTTCAGATATTTTAATTCCAAATAATACTTCCCCAGTGTTACTGAATGCCAGTTTTTGGTATGAAGAAACACCAAATTTATTTACCTTTTAATGACAAATAGGTCCCAGTCCATGTAGATTCAGTCCAGTCCATATAAGCACAATGGTACATTCCCTCATCTTGTTCTAATGTTGACGAAATTATCAAGTTGCTCATGTTGCCAATATATGTTATTTGGAATCTTGATTTTGAGAATCCTGGGCCGTAGGTGGGCATTGTACTTGTACTTTTGCGCAGCATTGCAATTAATATCAGAGTATTTCCTGCACTTTGCTTGTACCAGTGAACCCATGTCACAGTTTCAAATTTCTCAGTCATTACGCATGTCAAAGTCACTGGTTCCCCACGATGGACTGTGACCACAGGAACTAAAGTATCTGCAGTAGATAAAAGAAACGTTAAATGATAAAGATCAGTTTTAAAGAAACTGCTTACAGACCAGAGATAAAATAAAATAAAATAAAAATCTTCAATAAGACAAGATTCTGTTTTTAAATCCACTTACATCCTTGATGAAGAAGGAGCAGTACAAGCCATAGCAGAGTCATGTTGCTACTGTCTTCATAAGGACACATAAAGCTAAAGAAACTGAGGGAGGTGTGGTCCTTCAGACTGTCAATTGCGTCTGATTGGCTATGAAAGAATATACAATCAAAGGGGGCTTGGTGCCACGATGAAGCTCATTTCAGAGTGCAATAATTTCTACTAACTGGTATTTCTCAGGTGATTTGAAGCAAATAGACAAGTTAACACCTTTTTGTATCTGCAATTAGTTGTTGCATGAGATATTGCACAAGTTTAGCGAACCTGTTCAAGGCTAGAAGTTGGATTTTCTTTTGCGTTTTTATAATCAGATGGTTTTCACCATCATTAGCTGGTCAGATTTTTGTCTTTTTCCAAATCAAAGCGCTTCCAAATTTTCCAAATTTTCTCATTTAAAATCCCTGTTAATTATTCTGATATTTCTGAAGTGCTGAGTCTTTCAGTTAAAAAAACTGAAGCAGATTCCATAAACATTTTGATTTTATGAAGTGGCACTTTAGGATTTGTGATTGGTAATACTTCTGAAGTAATAGCAAGTTACAGTATATAGGCACAAGCAAAAAAAAGTGAAAATGGCAATACCTGAATAAAACAATTAAATACTATAAATGACAGCATGAGGATTTTACAGGACTTCCAATTTTATATTGGGATTTATTGTCATAGATAAACATTAAAAAGCACATTTTGTAAAGTGGAGGGAAAAGAAAGGAAAATGTAATTTTTACTAATCTGGATGGTGAGCATTTATACCATCTAGAGTCAATTCTTTACAGGATCATCTTTCACATGTGAAATGATAAAGATCAGTTTTGCATGTCTTTTGGGGAATCTCTCGCTGCCAACTTTGCAAATATGAAAATTTGGCTCCTTTTATTTAGAAATTGCTCAATCTCAGTCATATAGAATGGAAAGCATATGTGAATACAAACATTTCATTGATTTTTGAACTTATAAAGTGCTTTTCCAGTCATTTTGACCACTCAAAGCGCTTTACACTGCAGTCATGTTCACCCATTTGCACTCACAAACACATTTTTACACTGGTAGTCAATTTGGGGTTAAGTGCCTTGCCCAGAGGCATATTGACATGTGGAAGCTGGAATTGAACCTACAACCTGCTGATCGCAAGACGACTACTCTACCTACACAGCCACAATTGCCTCACTTCTGAAATTATGAAGTGATCAAAATTACTTCATTGTACACTGAACTGCCGAAAATTATTTGTGCCTTTGGACACTTTCCATTTCTTAATTCAAAGGGCTTGAAATGATATGCAATATTTTGATAGGCCAACACACTGAAGTTGGATGAGAAAGACTATTAGTGCTCTAATTAGTCCCACAGGGCTGGTCCAGCTCTTCTACATTACATTCACAAATCTGTATCTTCCTGAACTGTACTTTGTGCACTAGTGCACTGTCACTTTGGAGCAGGAAGAAGTTATTTCCAAATTGTTCTCAAACTGTTGGGAGCATAAAATTGTATCTGGCAGGTAGAGTTTCCTTGTAATGGAGCTGATGTATAAAACTAGTACCTGAAATACAGTCCCCATGCTATAGACTAAACTTATCTTTTGGGTTAACAGACAAAGAGGCATGCTTTATTCCTGCAGAGAACATGACAGAAACTGAGCTAATTGAGTGGTAAGCCACATAAAATCACAGAGATGAATCAGCAAATGCTAAGGAGAGAGTTCATATAGGTTGGCAACTTTATGTAGAGTAACTAGTTGATGTTTGACTCTATGAAGCTAACCAGAAATTCACTCCAGAGCACTAAAGGGAGATGAGCATCAAGCAGAATTGTGTAGAAAAGCAATGGCCAGGCTAGGTGAGGAGCAATAAGCAGACAGAAAGGTAAATCAAGTGTTTTGCTTTTTGGTTGGGCACTTTATCACAACAGACTGACTCAGGAGATCCTCAAAATTATTCTTCCACCATCTGAGAATATCATCAGCTGGAGTTGTGATTAAATGGCCTCAAATTTCTGAGTTACATGAGAATAATACTTCTGGAGGTGAGATTTAAAGATCACCCACACAGGTTCTTTCCTCAAATGTAGAGTTAACTTGTCCCTTGTTATCCTAAGCTACTTTCATAACTATGAGATTCAGTTCAATCTTCAGACTAATTAAATTAGTCAAACAAGGATACACTCATGTAAATACACACATCACCTCCAGAAACGCCTCAGTTTTCTACTTTTCCCATTTTTCGGATTACACATTTACAAAAAACAGTGCCAAGGCACTGTTTATATTTTTGACATAGCAACACTGTTGTAAATATTTGTGCACTTAAAGCACAAAGGCTTTAAGTGTTATGTAACATATGTTACCTAGTGCTACCTAGGTAGCAGAATTTACCTATAGGTAGGATAAATGTAATAAATATATGTTACCTATTAACTTAGGTTAAATATGTTACCTATTTACCTAGGTTAAATATAGATACACTATGTAGTTTTCCTGTTAATGAGCATCAACAAAAAAAATCTATCTTTTCTCTGAGAAAAGGTTAGAACTTCTCCGCAATGTCTCTTGGTGACTTAGGTCCATTTAGCAAATTTCTGGACTACACTATGGTGCATGCACCATGACAGCTCATACCCAAAACATGACTGCATCAGGAACCACTGCACTTCATTTCTTTATGTTTAGATCTACCGAAAACACATTTTCAAAAATGCCAATGTTCATGGTTGGAAAAGAAGCCATATTGCAGCAGATTTACAGCTATTGAAATGGACACTAACAAAGAAGTCAGCTTAAATCAGGTGAAGGTAATGTGTTGGTAGGACATTGACATTTAGCCAATTTGAGAACAAAATTTGTATTTCACTCCAAAAATCTGTTTTCAGACATCATTCTTTTTTGTATATTTGCTCTAGATCTATGACTTTCTTGTGGTTTCTGGAACTAGGTAGAAAAGTAGAAAGCTGAGGCATGTCTGGAGGAGTCTTGTGTATTTACAAAAGTCTATTCTTGTTTGACTAGTTTGATTAGTCTAAAGACTGAACTGAATATCATCGTTATGAAAGTGATATAGGATAACGAGGGACAAGTGAACTCAAGAGAGTTGGGGAAAAAACAGGACAGTGGGATGATGGAGGGGAGAAGGCCGGAGAGGATGGAGACAAAAAGGAAGTGAAAGGAGACTAATGCCTGCAGAGACTGAGGTTGGGGCAAAGGCTTGCTGATTATGCAGCTTAAGTGAGTGGTGATGTGGTCAGTATCAGGAAGCTGGTGAAATGATGAAAAACATGAAGGGTCATACTTCCTAATGAGTGTACAAAATTCTTTTGTAACAAATCTGTTTCTTTTTTTCGCAGGCTGTCATTAAATAATACTGTATGTAGAGAAATATGTAGAATCATAAAAGTATTTTAGGCATAATGATCTTGTGAATATCCTGTTAGTTCAATGGTTCATCTGAAAACAGTGTGTACAAGAAAGTTTATTTTACTAGTTTATTTGACTTCTACAGTGTGATGTTTTCCAGCCATTTCCATAATGTATTACCTTTGTATTGTTTTATTGCAAAAGTACAGTTAACACAAGAGATAAGTCACAATGTAAGAAATGTACAACCTTATCAGATTTTCACTTACATCTACTAGATTTTTAACTTCTGTGTTTTATAAAACAATAATATATACAATTCTGAAATATTGAAGTATGTAGCAATAAACTAAAATACATCAATGCTAAAATATAAAAATGCTAAACGAATGTGTAGGCAAAATAAGACAGAAACAGAGTAAGTGCTATAACAACCAAAAATATGCTGTAAACTATGACTAGTATGATAAAACATCTGAAAAAAATTGTAGCAATTTGGTCACAGAAAAATCACTTTTGGAAAAAAATGACTTAGCCCATTATTTCAGAACAGTGACAATATCACTTTGCATATTGGCAGCTTTTTTTAGCATATTAAAGAACACAAAATTAAGTAACATTTTTCATAAAAATTATAATTTGCTTATTTTTGGTGCATATTTATGTAAATACCAAAAAAGCAGACAGAAAATGTAAGAGAAACTTGGAACAAGTGTCCTTTTGTATTGTCTATATTTGTGCATGGCCTTATAATACAATATATCTAAAAAACACTTAAATTGTTGAACAATATTAGGTCAGATAAAGTGAGTAACAGGAAAAATTGCATTTTTTTCACTTACATGGATGACATCTACTACCTAAGCCTCTCTGCTGGCTAACTATTCTACCAACTCAAGTTAGTATCATCAATTAAGGTTTTGTCATTTCACAGAAAATCAACCCACAAAAATTAAATCCGAGGGCTGATTTTGGAGTTTTGGAGTTCCTGTAATTTCTTGAGATGTTAGTTGTCTATGCCCTAAAACCATAAAGCGGTTCATGTGACAAAAAGTGGAACAAGTCGTTTTCAGCTCATGTTCATGAGGTAAAAATGCACAAACAGGAAACAAACTTATTGAACTAAAGTCATACATCAAATTTCATCAACAATGTTATGAGACGTAGCTCCAAACAACCGTGAACCAGATAAATCAGTGAAAATGTATGTTGAACATCTTCGCTGGCATTTTCTTTGTTTCAGCACCGTCAGTTTTTATTGTGAACATTGCAGCCGAATAGGTCCATTTATCTTCACGTTTCTGGAAGAAAAATTAAAAAACATTAAAACTCACTTGTGGCATAAAATATGCATCAAAGTATTTGATAACTGTGTTATCTATACTTACCAGACTCCTGCTTTGAGAGTGATTTTTATTCAGGTTAGTAGCTATATAGTAAAATAAAAATGTTAAGTGGAAATCAAAATCGTTCTTATTTTAAAAAAACATGGAATAAGTGTTTGGTATTACCTTGAAAATGGTCACATTTGTTTACGTTGATGAAGTATATGAGAGAAGTTATAACTATCAGACTCATGGCTAAAACAAAGGACAGTGGGAAAATGACTGCGATGGCCTCCTGTGACCACAGACTTGATTCTGTAATGTTATAGAGACAACAAAAAAAAGTCATATCAACTTTAAAGTTAACATTTTAACCCAGATTTGCTTAGAGTTGACTTGGGGACTAATTTGACACATTTTAATTTCATAATTAATTATATAAAATTATACCTTTATTCAGGCTGGTTCCATTTCCAAATAGTATCTCTCCACATGCAGCCACAGCACAGTAATAAATGGCACCTTCAGAGGATTTGACAACCTGGTGAAATTATAACTACATTTCTTCTGACTGTTTGACGTCTTTTCACAGTTTTTAGGTATTTTTCCCTCAGCGATGATGAAATCTGGATAGGATTTATCTGATATGGCTCTGAACCAGAACATACTGGGTTCTCCTGAGCAGGTTGCATTTACAGAGTCAGAAAGAACCGAACACTGCAGAGTCTCTAAGTCTGTGTCACTGGCGGGATCAGAAACTGTTGGCTCCTGAACAACAGTGAAGCTCGTAGTCCTCTGAGAATTTTCTATGAAGAAATGAAAGAACAACACAACTGAGAAAAGGTCTTTGACATTTTGATATTAAAAGGCGTATTGAAGATATACATTTTTGTCTTTGTTTTGATGTTTTATTAAAAGCAGAGCAAAGTTTTTAACACTTTTAACATATATGTAGGTCAAAGTCATATCTAAAGCGATGCCAAAGTAAGTAATCTTTGCAAATGTATTTATATATTTTTCATTTTTGAAAATGTGGCATCTCTTACTTAAAAGACAAATATTTTATAAAAGTTATGTTTTATTTACATTTTATTTTGAAAATGACATGGAAAAATATTTTACCCTTATTAATAACTAATGGGACTATTAATCTATATTGTCATTGCATTTATGAAATGCTCACCACATTTTGCATGTTTCCACTAGTATTTTCATGATTTATTGCTGGAGATGAGCTCCAAATCTTTGAGGCTGAAAGCTTCCAGGCCATCACCCTAATCTTTAGCTCCCTCCATACATTTTCTGCTTAGTTCGTGTCAAGATTATTTGCAGTGTCACTCTAAAATGTTAAAATTAATTCAAAGGCAGAGTAAAATATTTTATCAGAAACAATTTTATTTGTGTCCTAAAAATAAAATTGTTTTTTGGAAACAATTTTATTTTTATAAAGTCTTGTCACACTTTTACGATTTTTTTTTTTCACAAACTTGTTTGTGGATATCAAAGCAGTTTAAAAATGCACATTTCAGAAGTCAGAAAAATCAACATTGAGGAAAGACTTGATATAAAAATGTACTTTACAAAATCCAAAATTCTTACATTGAAACAATTTTTGAGGAAATTAATTCAGTAAATATTCAAATTCTGCTGATACTCTGTCTTCAAATGTGTTTTGTAAATGCAAGTGAGTTTCATTGAAATAATTGCATTTCAGTTTGTGTAAGAAAACTAATCGTAGTAGGATGAAAGTGAGGACTTAGAACATTCTGTAAAAACAAACTAATTTAATTGAAACTTTAGTTGAAAGTTATATAAACAGTAGTATGGATGAAAATGGTTCCACTATATTATCTGACAAATTGAAGAAATGAAATAATCTTTCAGAGAGACACTTAGACTTTATTTCCAAATAGCCATCACTGTGTTTAGCAATGCAGTTTGGTATGAAAAAATACCACGCATATTACCTCTTAATGACAAATAGGTCCCAGTCCAGTAGATTCAGTCCAGTCCATATAAGCACAATGGTACATTCCCTCATCTTGTTCTACTGTTGACGAAATATCAAGTTGCTCATGTTGCCAATATATGTTATTTGGAATCTTGATTTTGAGAATCCCGGGCCGTAGGTGGGCATTGTACTTGTACTTTTACGCAGCATTGCAATTAATATCAGAGTATTTCCTGCACTTTGCTTGTACCAGTGAACCCATGTCACAGTTTCAAACTTCTCAGTCATTACGCATGTCAAAGTCACTGGTTCCCCACGATGGACTGTGACCACAGGAACTAAAGTATCTGCAGTAGATAAAAGAAATGTTAAATGATAAAGATCAGTTAAAAAAAAAAACGTTTACAGATAAAAGTAAAAAAAAAAGTCATACAATGTTCTGCTTGTAAATCCACTTACATCCTTGATGAAGAAGAAACAATACAACCCAGAGCAGAGTCATGTTGCTACTGTCGTCATAAAGACACTTAATGCTTTAGAAACCGAGGGAGGTGTGGTCGTTCAGACTGTCAAATGCGTCTGATTGGCTACAAAAGAATATACTCTCAAGGGGGTTTGCTGCCACAACAAGGCCTACTTTCAGTGTACAAAACTATTTTATTTGAAACAAATAGACAAGTCATCACCTCTTTTTTTAAGACAGCTATATCACAGATTTTGTACAAGACATTATACTAAATCTAGCAAAGGCACAAGATGGATCCTCATATGCTTTTTAGGACAGGTAGCATTCATCCTGGTCAGAGCTTTGTCTTTATCAATGAGGATTATAATAGTGAAAATAATAAATAGAATACAAAAATACGTCAGCAATGCCAATTTTAATCTCCAGTAATTAAAATTGTAAAACATAATTCCAGCACATCATTACGTTATAGCACATCTAGGTTTCCTGGGTCTAAAACCTGGAAAACATGTCTGCTGTACGTTTCATGAATTCTGTGGGCATAATATGTCTGAGTGGGACGATTAGTGAGGCTAACAATATTTATGCAATGAAATCAAAGTGAAAAACACCATTATTAAACTTTGATTTCATTTAATAAATATTGTTATTTATGCAATGAAGGTTAATAGTTAATAGTTAACCTGTTAATATTCATATCTTCTTCATATTTATTTAACAGAAAATTAAATAAATACAAATATTCACTCTCAAAGTTTCTGTATGGGCATAATGAAACACATTTCCTCCAATAATTTCACATATCTGACCAGTGCTAATTTTTTTCTAATCTTCTTTGCCTTAATATTGTCTGATAAGGCAAAAATGCCTCATCAAATGTCTCGGGTAAAACTGAGCGTCACTACCTTCACCATTATAACCATGTTTGTTATAATGCTTCTTTAGAACAAATCTATAAAATTGCATCTTCTCGTGTTTTCCTGGCCGCAGTCAGTCACTCTATGTTGGAATTTTGAATTATTTTGTTCAGTTTGTGTGGTCAGTCACACTTCAGTTGTGACTGACCACAACAAAACAGGAACAATTCTCCCTGATGGTGTTTTGAGCTATTTACAGATACCAAAAGTGTGGATTCTAAGCTTTTGCATGATGTCAAACATTTAAAAACCTAAAAACAGCAAAAAAAAGAAAGAAAATAGGACCATTTGGACCTATGCAGGGTGTATCCTGCCTCTCGCCCAAAACATTTGCTGGAGATAGACACCAGCACCCCTCCTAACTCCAATAGGGGCAAGGATGTGCAGAAAATAGATGGATGAATAGATGGATGCAAACAAGATGAGAGAGAAAATAGCCCTCAGAGTTTCACTAAAATGTCCACAAACCTGATCAGCTACCTGAGGTTGTTGTCAAAGGTTGGTCATTTATATTCCTCTGCAATGCACCTCCAGTTTTGACAACCAACAGGTAGCTCTAAATGAGGAAGTGTGCTTACTTTTGTCTGCCTTATTGAGTTATAAATGTAAAATAATTACATTTTTTCACTGTTTAAATAAGTATGATGTGAGACTCTGTGGTGGTGCACAGGTAAAGCACAACTCCCAGCCTGGTGACCTTTGCAGCTTGTCTTCTCCCTGCTTTGTTGTCTAACCACTCTCAAATAAAGGCAGCTTGAGCCCCCCCAAAAATATCCTAAAATAAAATAAATAAAACAAACAAATAAATAAATACACGTGAGCATTTGGAAAAGGAAAACGGGCCTGGGCTGGGGTCTATTTTTCCAACAGCCTTTCACAGGCTTGGTTGAGGGTGATGCAGTGGCTCTACAAATTAGCTATCAGTTAATTTGGAACAGCACCAGCCAGTGGCACAGGACGTATGATAAGGCGCCAGTCATCTAGGCAGCACCATGAAAGGGGCAAGAACAAAATTTTTACTTTTACTATTTAAAAATAAATAAATTATAGGCAATAATTTCCTAATATGAAAAATTCTGCTCTTATTTGGCTGAACACCAAATTATTACTGCATTTAAACCTGCTGTATGTATGTAATTTTTATATGTTCTTTTTTACATATTTGTTACAACTATCACAGCCATGACAGCATACAATGAAACAGATATGCTGTGGAAAAAAAACATTGCCATAGTCTTTGGAAGAAATGCATCACTTCCCACCAAAAACAACCAATCAAAGGAAGGAGGAGTGTCTTCGCGCCGTCAACCAACCTCTGCTAAATATGCTAATGGCAAAGAAACAGTTTTTCTATTACAGGAGTCAGCAGCAAGCACACAGGCTTGATTGACAGCTCTAAGACCTGCCTCCAGGCTGTGATTTGTTATTTCTAGTTAGCACTGGAAACACTGGGAGACGTCAAAGGAACTTTATTTTTTTAGTCTCTTATTGACTCCATGTCTCAAGAACTCAACCATGCATCAGAAATAGCGGCTGCATCAATAGCTCATGATGCCTGGCCATATACTGAAGGTGATGAAATCAGAGTATGTTCAATATTTTACATATATTTCTAATTTATGTTTTGGTGATCATCATTTCAAAATAACAAAAAAAAGAAGCGGCGATATTTGGTGAGGAGTTGGGGATGCCTAATAAAATCTTATGCAGTAGCTAGGTCCGGCCCTACTTTTAAACTTTCAACTTATTATAACAAAAGTGTGTAAATCTCCATCAAAAGCTGGTACTGTTTGTCAATCAGTTGCTGGTTTTCCCACCTCCCTGAAGCGGCTCATTTACTTTGTAAACGAGCTGAATTCAGACACAAAGTTTACCATCTTAAAACCTCTGAAATTCCTATTTAAAGCTTGGCGGGTTCTCTTCATGACTTTAATATATTTAGTAAATTCACAATATTCTCAGAAATTGATGATATTGCAGGGGGTGTTTTCTCTGTTCCTGCTGAAGTGCCTCAAAACTGTCCATCCTGTTGATGCCGTTTTCCACACAAATAAGTCCATCCACAACATTCTGACCAGTCACCACCATAGTTTTATATCCAGAAGAGGGAGGAGTTTACCAGGGAGGTTGGGGGGGGGGGGGGGAACGTGGATGGCCAGATGCTGAGATCAAAATTATTCTATTTTGCGTGTATCTTCCTGAGAGTGACACACAACTGTTTGAAGAATCAATCTAGATTTTTAAGTGGTGAGATTCATATACTTGTCAAAGGATCCAGAAGGCAAGGCAAGATCATTTTAATTGTATTGCACAAATTCAGCAATAAGGTAATTTAAAGTGTTTTGTCTGAGTAGAAGGAGAATAAAACAAGAAGCAAGCAAAAATTATCACTATGCAGTATCAAAAGGACAGACTGAAAAACAGACTAAACTTTATGATTTTCCAACTTTTATTCAATAGTAACTAATGGGACTTTAGCTTTAATTTAAAGGAAGAAGTTTTTCAGTTTTCTGGAAGTGTGCAGACATTTATAGTGCAAAGATTTATTACATAAAACTGTTGCCAAACCTCATAAAAAAAGAAATGTGGTGCTTTTGCAACCAGGGCAGCTGGAGGTTCTTTGTTTTTAAGTTGGTAAAAGAAGATGATGAATTAGTAAATTATGATATCTCTCAATTTATCATTTCTCAAATCTTGCTGCAGATAGATCTGGATCTAAATATTGCTCCAGATCGATCTGGATCTACATTTTGTAGATACAGTTTTTACTGAATATGGACATTTGCAAATTCAAATTTGACCTGTGAATACACACTTTCTTCAGTTTTCAATTGTCTTTTTATTGTTCCTCTTGATGTTTTTCCGTCATCAAAATGTAAGGCAGCGTAGTTCATATCTTGTTCACCTTTAATCTGAGTGGAAAGAATAAAATGCATTAAACTGTTAGTCAGTCAACATTAATGTAAAGCATTTTATACAAAAATAAGTAATTTGATAATATGCACTTACAAAATAATCTGGTTGATTTTCATTGTGTTTTGCTGTTGAAATAAAATTAAACAAAATGTTTTATCAAAAGGTACCCTTTAATTTATAGTGTTTTATTTCAAAGCATTTAATTTATATATGTTATTTTTTTAACATTTTATGTTGTGGCAAAAATAGTAACTCAGCAAATAGCTTACCTTTAAAGTTTCTACATAGTGATCTTTGAGTTTGGTGGCAGATGAAAACAATATTTATAGTCAAGGAAATAGCCAAGCAGATTATTACGATCATCAGTACATTAACTTCAGAACTTGGTGATTGATCTGAAAAACAAATGGGAAGGAAAGGTGTTACTGTCTGTAAAGAAGTAACATTTACGTAGTTAATGGCATCATACTTTATGTACAAAGATCATACCTGCTGTTGGTTTAGTTTCTTTTCCAAATAATATCTCTCCACATGTTGCCACAGCACAGTATAATGTATCAGAGGAGTTTAAGTTCTTAGAAAAGCTGTAACTACAGTTTTTATGAGCATTTGATGTTGATGTGTCTTCACAATTATGCAGTCCTTTGTCATTAGTGTACATGATATTTGGATAAAATTGTTCTGATCCAGTCCTGAACCAGAACACACTGGGTTCTCCTGAACAGGCTTTGTCCTCAGACTCAGAGATGACTGAACACTGCAGAGTCTCTGAGGTTTTTGGATGGGCGGGATCAGAAACTGGGTTCTGAAGAACAGTGTAGCTCATTGTCCTTGGAGATTTTCCTATGAAGAAATGAAAGAACATAGATTGAACTCTAAACAAGAAAAATAAAGAGAACAATTTGTCAAATTAGTATAACTATAGGTAGAACATAAATATAGTTGATTATTATTCTAAGGCATCATGAACAAAGATTTAAGAATAATGAAATTAACTTTGTCTACAATCGTATAATTTTCTTCATTTTCCGTTTTTGCTTCACCAGCTTCTAACTTTACAACTCCCGTACTAGCACCTTTTTTGTGTTTTTACTTTTTAGTAGTTTTAGTTTTAGTCACACGGTTTTACTGCACAAAAACAGAATATGTCCTACTGATATTTTTAGAAAATGTTACTTCTTACTCATTCACACAGTTTTTATTGAATCTGGACGGTCAAAGGCACTTAAAATTGTCCTGTTAAACTAATTTTTGTTTATAACAAATACATTTGTGGTGTTGTTTATTTTTAACATGACATATTAGACCCAGCAATTAATTAAATTTTTTAAATATAATTTTTGTGCATTTGTGATATTCTGAAATATATATTTTTTAGATAATCACCGTGTGGATAGGTTAACATATTTTCAAATAAATTCATTTTGAATGCAAGGCGGAGTTTGTTACTAAAAAGAAAATTGTACAAGACTCATTAATAATTTATGACTTAAAACTCAAAATTGATTCGGTTATATAGGTAAAGTAGTAAAGAGGCATCTTGGCAATATTTCACTTTGTGCCCAGTGTGGCTATGAGGGTATATGAAACTTGCATTTATTACAAAACAATTAAATTTCATGATTACCTTTTACTGACAAGTAAATTCCACTCCAAATAGATTCAGTCCAGTCCATTCGAGCACAGTGATACATCCCTTCATCTTCTAGAACCGTCTTCATAATCGTTAGATAGCTGAGTTTGTCATCAATTGTTGCTTTCATTCTTGAAGTTGGTGCATTTGGATTGTATTTTGGGTCTATGCTTTTCTGTTGCATCACAATGAATTTCAGAGTATCTCCTGCACTCTGTTTGTACCAATGAAGCCATGTGCTCTGAAGTCTCTCCGAAAAAGCACAAGACAAAGTCGCAGGTTCACCGAGCTGAACCGTGACCACTGGGACCAAACAATCTGTATCATTAAAATTACATAAAAACGGTAAGGAACAACATAAAAATATTTAATTCATAGAAGAAATTGCATATGATTCAGTTACTTAATTGATTAAAAATGCTACTTACGCCCTTGGTGAAGAAGAAACAGTGAAGCCCATAACAGAAACATGCTGACACTGCCTTTATTGAGACCCTTCATTCTTAAGTAACAGAGGGAGGTGTGGAGATCCACAGTCAAATGCATCTGATTGGCTATGACACCATACACAATCAAAGTGCACTTCCTGCCACAGTAAAGCAATGTTCTTTGAAAAACCCACTACAATTACACTTAGTGGTGTTACCAAAAGTTTCCAAAGTGCCCTCCTGGATAGTGAAACTCCAAGCAATTACCCAATGATCTTTGAATGCAACATACCAAAAGATCAGCCTGTAGTGAAAAACTTAAGTATTTTCTGTCACTCATTTCAAAAAGGCAAATATATATGTTGGATACATTTATTATATAGAGAGTAAAATATTTGATGCCTAAATTTATTTTTTGTAAACTTGGTGACTCTGGCTTACCGATGATGAAACCCCAAGTTCTGTGTCAGATCTTTTTGACACAAATGAAATGCATTTGAAAAGTATTTTAATTTCTATGCACTTAGCACTTTGTTATGTTTATTACACATAGAGTGACATAGCAGAAGCTTCGCTGCAGACTGCAGCCCCAAGAAGGAGCTTTGTGGAAACAGGCGGAGCTTTCTTAGACCAAATATTTAGGCAACTCCAAATGTGGCTTCTATGCAAGAATCGAAGATTCCTCAAAGATGCATGAAAGAGCCAAAGCAAGATTTCAGGTATGTTTGTGGTGAGTGAATAACATTATAACATAATATAAAGCCCAAAGCATTACAAAATTCCCTATAAAATTTATTTGCTCTCCTTCTAGTTTTAAACCAGTGTTTACTTTGTAAATTTGAGATTTTCAAGTACAAATGAACACATTGCTGAATTATATGGAAGCATTTTCTAGCTAACATATTATCACATTATATTGTACAAACAAGGTAATGTATTGTATAAACGTGATACTTTTATTATAAATGTGATAATTGCATCCTGACAGTGACAGTCTTATGCTCTAGCCTGCATTGACAACAACGCACAATTCAATCTGGAGAGACTCAAACGGAGAAAGAAAGCGATTAAAAGAGTTTAATAACGAAATGAACATAAAAATAAAAGTCCTTTGGCGATCAGGCCCTGGCCGGGGACATCGAGCTGGACTTCGATAAGCTCGATGAACATTCCTGAAGCAGCATAGGAATGTAGATCCTCTAAGGCCTGTACTGGTGGCGGCGGACAGAGGAAGATGAGGCCTGAGAGCCGGGAGCAGAAGGTGGAGATGGGGCGGAGGTGGGTCAATAGCAGCTGGTGAGCAGAGGAGGCCATGGGTGGAGGTCCTTTAGAACTGGAGCCCAAACGATGACTGGCTGGACCGAGGCTTGGACCAGCACTGATAGGTCCAGGTTGCAGAGAAGGGAGCCGCTGATTGATGACGCAGATGCGACTAGAGAGTCTTCCTGACTGAATTTTCGTCAAAACTCCATTAGTGGGAAGTTGGCAAACTCAGATTATTTTGGAAACGTGGTGAGGAATGACTAAAAATACAGATACTCCATCACTTTGATTCGCACATGGCAGAGGAACACGTAAGCTCATTATTTATAGTCATTAATTTGTACTTTATCAAATGAATATTAATGACAAGACAAAACCTGTAGTTCTGGCTACAACTTGACATTTTTACATATAAGATTGAACTAAATTAAGCCAATATTAATTTGATTTTTGTTAAATAATTGTTTTATCTTCACTTTACTTCACTTCAATTGTTTAAAATTAGGCACACAGTGGTATAGTGGGATTCAATGCATTTATTGAATTAAAGTATGTAGTAATTTTAAAATATGGTTGATGCAAATAGTAACCATTTATACTTTCAACATAATTTTATGTGAAAGAAGATTAGAAACTGATTTTGTGTGTGAACGCACTCCCTCATGTCCCAGCTTGACTGTGAGTTCTAACATAAATTTCTGTCTGCACAGATCGATCCAAAAGTTATTGACTCTATGGATGTTGACACTCTCTGGTTACATCCCAGCGTATGAAGATCGAATACAAATACAAAATATTTCAAAAATATTCACTGCTTGAATAGCGAAAGAAGATGGGCATTGATAGCAATGACGACATAAACTCAGATCATGCTGAGAAAAATACAAGTCAGAAAAAAATCATTATGCAAAATCCAACAAGTGGGATGAAAAAAAGACAAGAAGAATTGAGTTTGGATGGTTATTATAAAAGTAATCAATAAGTGGTGAAGAATAAAGATAACTTGGTGAGACCATTGGTAGTCTGTCATTGGATATTGAACAATGCACTGTCTGACGAGTCTGAAATGACATTCAGTCCAGCTTAATATGGAGAGCTTACGGCTGGTGAACTTGATGACAGTTGTATGTTGGTTTGAAGGAGACAAATCAGTCTTCAAATCTATGGAACTTCCTTTTACTACCACAACACGCTTAACTACAGTATGAAGCGATGAAACAAGTGCCAGTAAAGGTTCATATGAATAAAACTTTGGTTCCACACTAATGGAGTCAAGAAATTTTGTGCTGAGTTTACAAAACTGATTTGTATTGAGTGGATCGATAAGGATTCACAACAACATTAAATTGATCCCATAATGATACGTGACTTCTCATGGAACGCAAGAACTCGTAGCCCAGCAAAGAGGCACTGCCAACAAACTTGAAGACAGACTGTCTGGAAATATTTTGGATTTAAAAAACAGGAAAGTAGCAATAAACTGGATTAGAGCCGAACAGTGTTCAAAACTTGCTACCTGGACGTAAAATATTTTGGGACCACAACAGGTAATTACTCAGCTGATGGATTGGCTGAGATTTATTACTTTTTTTAAAGTCTCTGTTTATTGCCTGAAAATTAAGGTTGGGCGACTAGAGAGATTCATTAACTCTTAGGCTCACCCCCTCACCAGTTTATTTTAAGAGTGGATTTTTGGGCCTATGAAGGACTGTTTGAATTACATTAATAACAATGTTTTATTGAAACCAAAACCAAAAATACGTGGGCATATTTTTCAGGCCACAGAAAACTATGTTAAATTACCAGTGGTCCAGAAAACGCATTCAGTATGATTGATATGTGTATTCTTCATTTGTGACAAAATGGTAAACTTTTTTTATACATTTTCCTTTCAGACTTATTTAAAGCCAAGCTGCGCTGTGTCCATCTCTGGCTGTCCTTCTCGTATTTAGTTGTATTTCTACTGGCGAAAAGCTTTTCCAGAGCTTGTAGGTGGTCTGCAGCACCTGATGCTGCATAGCATAATTGCTGAACACGTAATGTTCATGCAAGTTTGTTGCTCAACTGACAAACTGCTCTGGTTGCACCCTGTGGTTTACCTCTTTCATCCTGTTGAAAGCCAAAGCAATCCCAAATAGGTGACTTTATATTTTTTTTGGCAACTAATTCCTCCATTTTTGTACTTTTGTGTTCTAAAGTGGCAAATCATTCCATCCATGTTTACATTGTTCTGCCCACAAAAAAAGTTCAAACATCTGCTGTGCAAATATTTCACCCATCATTTCTTGAACTGATGAATGTCGCCAGGGAAAATGTTGCACATTGCCCAGCTCACTGGAAAACCATGATGGTTTGTCCATACATTTTACAAACAAATACACGTAATGAGTTTTAAATGGTAGTGTAGGTCAAGTGTTGGTGGTTTGAATTTATCTAAATTATTTTTATTTTGGTCAGGTTAAATAGAAACTACATACTTACTGTAATTGCTTTGGGTTAAATTTTAAATGTAAATATTCATATTTTTACTAATGCACCAATTTACAGTGAGTTTATATTGTTTGCAGCATTAGTTCTTAAGAGAATGTCTTCCATATACAAGTAACATTGTGACTGCGTGATATCCTTAACTGAATCAAATATCAATCAAATTGAATCACAAATTGAATTGGGCTCTTATGAATCAAACAGAGTTAGGGAATCTGAATCTATACACCTCACTGTTAAACAGCTTCAAGGTGGGGAAACTCATATCCACGTAGCTTCTCATAAAGCTCCAATTGGTCAATGAGGAACGATGCAACAAGATCGGACTGATTTTTTTCTTCTGGTTTTGCTTAGGTTCCTTCTCAGAGTGTGAATAAAAGGTGCACTCAAGTACTGACCATGATTGCTGTTGTCCTTTCGGATGCGTCCCTGCTCCAACACACCTGAATCCAATGAATGTCTCGTTACCAGCCTGTTCAGAGCTGCATGACTGCTGGTGAGGGAATTCAGCCATTTGATGCATCTAATGCATCTAAAGTTGCAGGACGTTAGCTCTTGAGGACTGAACTTGAGCACTCCTGGTGTTTGCTAATGTTGACTTCATCCACAGTGTGCACACAAGAATATTTTTACATATTTTCTGCCTTATGTCAGATTTGTTTGTTTGTTTTTATAGTGTAGTGCACTTTGAGCTGCATTGTTGCTGAGATGTGCTATATACAAATAAACATAACACCTGTTTATTTCTGTCTGAATTGTACTCTAAGGAACTGCATATATTGTACTAAATAGGGTATGTAGAGGGGTTTTTTTTCGCTCTGAGAATTAAAAATATTTTTAATAACCATTTTCTAAATTCCAAATTAACCATCCAGCTGGGTTGGTATTGAGATTTTAAATCTATTTCATGAGGTGTATAAAAAAATTGAAAAGTCAAGTGGAACAACTTTACATTTGAGTGGACTGGAAATTGGCATGTGGTCTTTAAAAAAAGGCAGTTTATTGACAAGTTCCACTTACATCAATAATTAAGCTTTACATTTTGTATCATAATAGTTTTGTTGGCAGTATGGGCCAACAATATTTTAGATATGGCTGTCCCAGCCACAAGTAAGCATTTGAAATTATCTTAAATGTTTACTTTGGAAAAACTAATTTGAGCAGAAACGGACATGAGAAAATATGAGAAACTTTATTCCACACAAGGAAGTTTGAGTTTCTTTCAAATATTAAATAAGACATTTCAGGATGACAGTTATGATAGTCTTAATTACTCACAGAGAATAAATTTGAATTTACAACATTTATTATATAAAAACTGCTATTTTATACTGGAACGGTTATTTAACCCGTGAATACACACTGTCTTCAGTTTTCAGCTGTCTTATATTTCCTCTTGATGTTTTCCTTTCGTTGAAATGTAATGCAGCGTAGTTCAGGTCCTGTCCATTTACCGTCTGAGCAGAAAGAAAATATTAAATCCAGTTTATGTTTCATGTGACATTCAGGTATATTTTTAAGATTTTAAACACAATTTTAAATAGGTCACTTACAACATTATCCAGTTGATTCTCATTCTGTTTTGCTGTTGAAAAACAGTTCTCAATGGTTTGCTCACAAATGCAGAGTTTTATTTCATAGTAGATTATTTAGGTCTTTATTTGTTGTTTCACATACAAGACAAAAATTACAACTTACCTTTAAAGTTTCCACACCATGATCTTCGAGTTTGGTGGCAGATAAAACCAATATTTATAGTTACAGAGATTGCTAAGCAGATTATTATGATCATCTGCACATTGACTTTAGGACTTGCTGACTGATCTGAAAAGCAAGGTGGAAAAGAAATATATCATTGTCTTCAAAGAAGTAGCAATATTTGCATAACGTAAAGTATTTGAAGTACAAAAATCATACCTGCTATTTTAATTCCTTTTCCAAATAATATCTCTCCACATGTTGCCACAGCACAGTAAAATGTTCCCGTGTCAGAAGAGCTGAAGTTCTTAGAAAAGCTGTAACTACATTTCTTTTGAGTGTTTGATGTCGTCGTGTTCTCACAGTCACGAAGTCCTTTGTCAGTAGAATGGATGATTTCTGGATAGGACTGTTCTGATCCGGTCCTGAACCAGAACACACTGGGTTCTCCTGAACAGGCTTTGTCCTCAGACTCAGAGATGACTGAACACTGCAGCATCGCTGAGTCTGCTGGATGGGCAGCATCAGAAACTGGGTTCTGGAGAACAGTGTACCTCGAAGTCCTCCTGGAGGTTGCTTTGAAGAAATTAAAATATATATTACACTGTAAGCAAGAGTTGTGATTTTTATTTAAAATAAAAAATATTTGATTCTTAATGTCAAAAATAAGAAGTCAACTATCTCAGTTTAACCTGAAAAATGTTTTATTGTTGTTTATTTAGATATTTTCAGGCTTTTTTATTGATACTTGTGTCCATTTTACATAAACGTAGTTCAACGTCATCTTTATTTTTTTTGTAATAAGAACAAAAAGCAAGAAACGGAAGAAAATACCATTTTGTTGTTTTGTTTTTTTTTTTGCTTTTTTTCTTTGTTACATATATATATATATTCTATATTATCATAAAAAATTTAAAGCAAACCAAATTCGGGTCACTTTTACTGAGGCTCATACAGTTTATCAGTTATATTTGCCTGCATTTTCTTGAGTTTGGATGTGGGTTTTAGTGACACAAGGCCATTTGGTTGAACAGTTTTTTAATCTTGCTAGTTCACTTGACCATAAATTAAATTTTTATCCACTAATCCTGGTCAGTTGCTATTTTCCATCTGTTATTGTGGATGTCTGTTCATTTCAAGAGCAATCATCTGTACTGTAAAGAAAATATTTGTGCAAGGTTTAATGTTTAAACATTTAAGCAATAAATATAATTATCTCATTATTTAAAGGCGTATCCTATTGGCTGACCATTACTTGATTCCTCAGCCAATGGTCAGAGGCATCAGTGGAATATAGATAAAGTATAAATCCATAGATACCCAAAGTATCAAGAGTAATTATTTTGGGGGCAGACGACAAAAAAAGAGATTAATCTTAAGTTTAAAAACAAGTGATCGATCTTATTGCCTATTAAAAATAGTTAATCATTTATGACTGAAGCTCACAAATTGTATTGATTAGAGAGGTGGATCAATCTCGAAAATATTTCTTTCCAGTTTAGCTTAATTCTCCAGTATGTACTCCAAGTGAAGCTGTGCATATTTTAAAAAAAGACACATTCAAACAGAAAAAATATTAAATCAGTTCTTTACCTTTTACTGATAAATACGTCCCGGTCCAAGTAGATTCAGTCCAGTCCATGTGAGCACAGTGATACATTCCTTCATCTTGTAGAACTGTCTTCCAAATGGTAAGATTGCTGAATTTATCATCGTTTGTTGCCGCTATTCTTGAGGTAGACACATTTCGTTCATAATTGGGCTTTATGCTTTTCTGCTGCAACACAATGAATTTCAGAGTATCTCCTGCACTCTGTTTGTACCAGTGAAGCCATGTGGTGCTTTGAAATTTCTCCAGAAAAGCACAAGACAGAGTCACAGGCTCACCAAGTTGAACCGTCACCACTGGGACCAAACAATCTGTATCATTTAATGAAAACAATAATGAATAACACAAGAAAATTTAATTGTCGTCAACAATTGCTCATCATTCAGTTACTTAACTGATGAAATGTTACTTACACCCTTGGTGAAGAAGAAACAGTGAAGCCCATAACAGAAACATGCTGACACTGCCTTCATTGAGACCCTTGATTCTTAAATAACAGGGGGAGGTGTGGAGATCCACAGTCACATGCATCTGATTGGGTATGACGGCATATACAATCAAAGTGCACTTCCTGCCACAGTAAAGCAATGTTCTTTGAAAAACCCACTACAATTACACTTAGTGGTGTGTTAAAAAAAAGTTTCCAAAAGTGCCTTCCTGGGCAATTAAAATAAGAGCCAGGCAATTACATCAAACATCTGTTGTTTAAACATAATATGGAAAAATTAAGAAATCTCAACTCGCATGTCTTGTATCAGGTCTTTGCTGGAGTGAAAAATAAATGTCTTGAAAATATGTTTTGAAACATTATTCACTGTTATTTTAGGGGAGTGTATTCAAACACACACTTTCTGTTTACAGGACTGGACATAAAATAATGGAAACTCAATCTAAATCTCAAATAGTGTCAACAGTGTTAGGATTAAATTATCACATCAGAAAAAGTGATATCCTTGTGGGATAAATTAGAAGATGACACCACACTGGATATCTGATCTGCTATATTTGACAATTATTTTTGTCTGACAATAAAAAAAATCCTTGAATGCAAAAACCTGCAACTTTTGTAACTGGTGGCTGGAAGAAGAAGCAGATGACTGCCGCATGGCCTGGATTGCTTCTTTAACACCTTTATATGTAGCATCTGATAATCCTGAATCACAATATAAGAAGTACGTCAGACATAAGAAGTTACTGCCTTGCAGTAGGAGGTTCGCCCTTTGCAGTTTCTTGATTTCTTTGTCCTTCTTTATAGTTGTTTCTTCCAACTTTCTAATATGATCCTCAAGCTCCCTAATTTGAGATTTATCATCTGATAGTGTGAACACAAACAAAACAATGATGATATTATGATTCAAGGACCAAACGGGGAAAAAATACATACACATTTGCATAACATTTACATATATAGACAGATATGGTTGTGTGTGTCTGTGGAGAAATCAGAAAATCCAAGCTGGTTTTGTTCATTGTTAGAAAAATTTGACCGACTGTTTGGAGGTTTGTTGTTTGTTCCTGGCTCTCGAGGGATTTCAGTCACAGACTGTCTCTTCATCAGAGTAGGAGTCCTCTAATGAAATATTCACAGTCTGAACCATGATTGGATTAGAAAACAGATATATATATATATATTATTATTATTATTATTATTATTATTATTATTATATACATGTATATGTAAATATTTAATTGTACTTTAAATTTTAATTACTCTTAATTTTTTAATTGAGTTTTTTAATTAAGAATCTCCCCACACCTCCATTAGGGGGCAGAGAGGACCAACCTGAGGCTGTTGCTAACATTTGGTCAACAGCAGCGCGAGCTCTGTTCGCTGCGTCTGTTGCAGCTAATCGGTTGTTAACTTGTTCATCCATCTTGTACCTGAGTGTTTATGTTTTGTACGTTGTCAGGAAAATATGACCAACTCTTTGGAGACTTGTGGTTTGTTCCTGGCTCTTTTGGTGCAGAGGGATTTACTTAGGTTTTATCCCCTTCTCCTTCTTATTCTTGTTTCTGTGTGTGTATATTGGGTGTCGGCACCTTACATGGTCCTAGCCATCGCAGACTGTCTCTTCATTGGAGTTGGGGTCTTTTTCTGAAATGTTCATAACCTGAACCATGATTGGATTAGAAAACAAAAAAAATGTAAGGTGTACCATTAAGAGTAATTAAAAACTAATGAGAATTTCTACAGAACTGTAAAGTTTTTCTCAGCTCACTCTGTTGCTGAGTCGCTCAACAGCAGCGTGAGCTTGGTGCGCTGCACTTGTTGTAGCTAAATGGTCTTTAACTCATTCATTCGTCTCTGCTAGAGTTGAGGGAACTAACAAGTATGTGAACACTTAGCTAAGTCCTGAAGTGCTAGAATATAATTCGTAAATTGTGAGGGATAACGACCTTGATTTATTTAAGATCTGGTGAGGAGAGGGTAAAGGGAAGAAATGCTGCAAATGGTCCGAGACCAGTAACTCAACCCAGGACGTCTGCATTGAGGACTACACCCTCTGCACATGGTGCACTCGCTCTACCAATGCTAACATAAGATACTAATATAAAAGGGGCCAGGGTCGAGTAACGTAACACAGGGAGGGAGAGAAGCTAATGGGAGAGCCGGGTGACACAAGTAATGTGTGGGAAGGCAGGGCACAATATGGGATATTTACAGGAAAATACTAATATGTACGCATGGCGGGTGAGGGCGGTAAAATATGGTAGTTTCCCAGAAAACAAAATCAGATTTGACAGATATGGGCCAAATATAGGCCCTTAGTACCTTTTATTTTAAAATATGGGCGATTTTTGCACCAAAAATGTGAATTTTAGACCTGTTAAATTAAAAAGGCTTCAACATGGGCCTTTAAGGGCTACAAAGTCATTGCTTTGAAAAGGCAGACTCTTGAGCCCTGATGTCTATCCATTCATTCATTATCTGCGTATCCTTGAAGTGTGGGGGGTGCTTGTGCCTTTTAATACAATGTTATTAAATGTCTATAGGTTCGGTCGTGCATGGATCCTATTTCTTCAGTTCTATGTCTCTGCTTTTTGTTTGTGTTGGTGTTTTGATGATTTTTTTTTGTTGTCATACTCAGTTCATTCCCTGTTGTTCATTATTGTCAGTGGCGCAACTACACATTTTTCAGGTGGATGCGAAAACATAAATCGGCGCCCCCCCCCCCTTTCCCCGGGAACATCAGGGTGAAGTTGCGATGATCTTCTTCTTCCCCCACCCCCCGAGGCGACGTTACGTGAAGGATAAAACTCGCTACATTTACCTCGTTATGTAGCGAGGTGAAGGAGCGAAAGGCGCTGAAGTGTTTGGGAAAACATCATCGGTGCGTCGCCCCTCCAGACGGGGTTTTGGCGCCCCCTCTGGTGCTGCGCCCCTATGCGTTGCATACCCTGCATACCCACTTTTTGCGCCACTGATTATTGTCATCACTGCCTTTCCGTTTTATTCCTTTGTGTTAAGCCAATTCTTGTGTTTTGTGTCTTTCAGTGACATACAGTGAGGTTCATAACTGGCGAGGCACTGAATCAGTCAATTGGATACTTTTCAATAATATTTAAGACAAAGGCAATAAAATAATATTTAATACAAGGTCAATTTTTTTTTTTTTGCTTAGTTCTCTTTGTTATGATTAAAGTTGAAAATTGTGTATGACCTTACCTGTATTTATATGAACCCTGTGCGCCTATACATCTCCATCACAAAAAATCCTCTGTTTGGCTTCATATTTTAAACATTTTAGTGAAGATCAAGAAGGAGAATCATCCGGGAACTTTTGTATTCCTGTTGTAAATTTTGTATTTCTCCCACAGTTTTTAGTTTTTTTTTATGTGTTCATGAAAGATACCTGTTGCCCATTGTGCCTATGGGGCTCAGCATTGCCCCCTATCAGTGCAGCTTGGCACTTTCTGCCTCACGCCAGACTGTGTAACATTAACATGTAGAGCATATGAATAATCCATATATTTAATGGTTTGTCAGTATTCTGGTGTTTTGGGGGGTTTTATTCCTCTCTGGTGGAGATCCATCTATCCCAGAGAGTATCTGTGCTGGAGAGCACTGGGCTACCTTCACAGCTGTTCCTTATCAGCTTAATTAGGGCGACACCTACAGCTCTGATGTCTTTAACAAATTTCAAAATCAAAGACTCATCCCCTCTGAATCCTTACAAACCTCCAGGATCTCTAAGCTCACTTCTTGATGACAGTTCTTCGAACACACCAAAGACTGAATCCAATGTCCAAATCTCCACCTTTCCTCAGTATATAACCTCTGTTTTTCATTGCTTATCACTACTTCCACCATTACACAGTCCATGTTCCATGTCCAGCTTTTCCTATAATCCTCCTGTAAGTTCCCTTTGGTAATCAGTTGTTAAAATAGTGCTAATATTTTTCACTCCTAGCTTCTTGATTTAGTCCTTTTACAAACTAAACATGATGTTTAGAAAATTGTTATAATGAATAAAAGAAACTGACTTCTTTTTAGCATCACCACTTAAAAATTATAATTATAACCATGATTATTTGCATGAATAATCTAAAAATAAATTAAGGTTGGTTAAAACATATTGACCCTTTTAATAATTTACAATATTACTGAAAATGTATTATATTGTCATATAGATTACTTATATACACACTGTCTCTATTTTTGTTAGTTATTATGCTTTCTGACATACAACTAATAAAAAACATTTAAGATTATCAGATAAATAAAAAATATTTTTAAAACACACATATGGTTTTAATGAAAACCATGTTTTAACACTTGCTTGTTAGAAGGGACTTTTAATCTGACATCAAGTTTCATTGGAAACCATATAATGTATTGAACATGATTATATTTAAATCAATTCTCTGACATTTGAAAATACACTTTCTTCAGTCTTCAGCCTTCTGTCCGTCGTCTCTGGAGAAATGCAAGGGGGCATAGGTCACATGATGTCCATCTTCTGAGTGTACAGATAAAATTTAAATCAAAATATAAATTAAAGTTATTTTGTTATATCCAATTGTATTTTTTCCATTTTGAATTCACAAGCTACATAGACAATAACATGTGTTTACTCACCATATCATCTGGTTCGTCCATGCCATTTCTTTTGACAAGGAGCTGTCTACACATGGTTCAAAAAGCAATTTGGATTCTGAAATTATCTTCATTTTTTCACTTTTAAAATAAACATACTATTTATTTAATTAATATTTACCTCTAAAGTTTTGTGTGATGTTTTTTAAGTTCGGCAACAGATTAAAACAATAATCACAATCACACAGATGGCCAAGCAGATTCCTGTGATCACCAGCAGCAGCATAACTTCATAACAGGAATGAGCTACAAAACAAAGGAATAAAGACACGTCATTGTCTCTAATAAAGAGATGTTGTTTAGTAGCATTCTGCATAACAATTCATACCGCTTTCGATTCTGGTTCCATTGCCAAGTAATATCTCTTTGCATGTGGCCACAGCACAGTAATAAGTCCCAACATCAGACGAGCTGAGGTTCTTAGAGACGTTATATCTGCATTTGTTCTGGGGGTTTGATGTCTTCTCACAATTTTCAGGCATTTGTCCGTCAGTGTAGATGAGATCGAGAGAGTTCTTGTCTGATCCGGTTCTGAACCAGAACACACTGGGATCTCCTGCACAAGTCTCTGTCTCAGTCTGAGAGACGAGTGAACACTGAAGTCTCAGAGGTTTCTTCACCATGCAGATCCAACACAGCTGGCTCCTGAACAACACGGTAGCTTGATGTTGTTTCACTGTTTCCTAAATAAATATACATATTGGTATTAAATCAGAAGAAGAAACAGGTGCAGCGTGTTATTCCTAATATCCAAAAAATATTGTCGAGTTTATCTTTTTTCTTCATTCAAGCTTTTGCAAAAACATTTTACAGCTTTTGCATTTGACCTTTTTGCTTTAAGATTATGGACGTGGTAATATTTCTATTGAAGAGAAATCTTATGGGTGGATAAGATGGAGATCTATACTAACAGATATATTCATGGCAAAGTATCTCAAAATATGTTTGAAGGACAAATTATGTTTAAAATTACAGTATCTTTACAGAATAAAATTACTGAAATTTTATTTTGTATATATGTTGAATAACACAAAATACCTGTTAATAATAAATAAGACCCATTCCAAGAAGCACCGAGCCAATCCATGAGACCACAGTGATACATTCCTTCATCTTCTTTGGTGGTCTTCCGAATCGTCAAGTTGGTCGTTTTGTCGTGATATGTTATGTCGACATTTTCAGATGTAAATACTGGTCCATAAGTGGGTTGTGTATTCATACGTGTCATTACAATTAATTTCAAAGTATCTCCTGCAGTTTGCTTGTACCAGTGAAGCCAACCGATGCTCTCCAGTTTATTCTTAAAAACACATATCAAAGTCACAGGTTGACCCAGTTGAACAGTGACAACAGGAGCCAAGGTATCTGTGTTTAAAGACAAAATCAATGAGAAAAATTTAACTCAAGAATAACCAATAGAAAGAAATCATATAATTATATAATACCTAGATGAATGTTATGGAAGATATTAAATTTTACTTCATGCTGCACTTAGATTATTCATGAAGAACTGTGTGGTCCGTATGGTTCATATTCACACTGTCTATGTTGGGAGATTAGATGTTTAATTCAAAGGAACATCTTTTGTAATCCACACTTTCAGAGGTATCTGAAAATCCTTCTTAATCAATATTTTTAACTTTTAACTAATCTTGTATGTGATTCTGCATATGGCTATACAACCAGCAGATAAATTGTATGATCTCATACTTAGCATTTTCTTGAACACCCTGTTTATTTAATACCAAGGTTGTAGATGATCAATGTGGAGAATACATTTCTTTTCAGAATGTGAGTTACTGATGTTATCAAGTAAATCTTAAATTTTATAGTTTTGCTACTAGGTAAAAATAAATGGCTTGTACTTATGTAGAGCTTAGCAAGTGCAGACGATCCCAAAGTGCCTCACATTACATCCACCCATTTGAGCGCTGATGGTAATAAGCTACTGGATTATAGCCAGAGCTGCTCTTTGGCAGTGGCATTGCCATCCACCAGCATGACCAAGCAATCCCCAGCAAGCAAGACATAGCAGGGGCTCGAACTGGCAACCTGCCGGCTACAGGACTAACTCTTACCACTATTACTAGCATTGCCTCATAACACTCGTTTGCAAATTTGGACTTCTAAAAATAGCCTTTAAGAAAGTACACCAAAGCAAATCTGTATGTACAGCAAGATACAAAATGATAACTTGTTTCATATTTAGAGAAAATTATACTTACTTCCTTGATGAAGAAAACATAGTGTCATCCAAAACAAAAGCATCTTGACACAAGTCATTACACTCTGTGATACTTAAAAGACATGAAGGAAAAGACAGGCATCAGGGGTAATTTACCATTAATGCCTGTGTCTTACAGAGAGAACTGTGAACTTAAATTCAGAATACTGAAAAAAAAGCAGTGACTCTGTGACCAAAGGGTTGGACTAACAAAGATTTCTGAGAATTAGCATAAACTTCAAACATCAGCTCCACCTTTTGATGCTTGAGTGACAAGATCCCGCCTTCATCCATAAATATGTCAAAAACGACCCGTTTTAGATTCAATGTGTTTTTGTGCTACTTCACGACATTCATTTGTTATTGTTTGTATTATTGTGTCCACTCAACAGTGACTTTACGGTTTTTATTTTTAATATTTAGAACATTTTTAAAACACTTGAAATAATCATAACAATACTCCTTTTGTGTGCCTTTAAGAGTGCGTGCAGAAGTATGTTCCTTTTTATCCAACACCTGTAGGACCTGCTTGTTTCTATGTAGCAGAGTCAGTTAAGGCTCTTTAACAGAAGCATTTTGTGTTTTAGTGAATCTGGTTGCAGTCCTTTTGTGTCGTTCTACTTGTGGCTAGACAGCATAACTTTTAAAACTTGGAGGTGGCGTGTTTATTTTCTGTTGATCGGTGCTGGTGGTTTGTAGCCCATCCCCCCGTTTCCTCCCAATTCTTCCTTTGACCTCAAGTTGCTTTATTTTTTTCTTAAATTAAATATTAATTATTCTCTACTTGCTATTGTCTCTTTATTCCTGAACACTTGGGAAACAGATAACAGATAAGATCCTTTCACACAATACATAGGATAGCATTACCATCTGGTTTAGAAAATTATAAAATAGAAAAATTGCAGATGCTGCACAATATTAATGAATCACATAAATGTATGCATGTGCACCTACACAAAAGGGACGTTTTTCCTTTTCACTGTTGCTATGTACAACAGTAGCAACACTGTAATTTGCAGTAATGAGGGATTATTGCTAAGTCAACACAGTGCAATCGATTGTCTGCTTTTACATGCGCAATCAGAAGGAGTGAATGCTGCAAATCAATGAATTTGGTTTCTTTACATAGAAGATATTATCCAATTTGGAAAAATACACTTAACTTAAGGAAATGATCAGTTGAAATATTTGTGTGATTGGATTGAAATTACTTTTTTTGTAGTGTCTTGGGATGACTTGTTGTGAATTGGTACTATATAAATAAACTACATTGGATAAAATTAGCTATGTTGGTTATCTAGCAACAATAACTAGAGGTGTCAATTAGCACTAGAGCTATAACCTGGTATGTTGCATCTCGTCTTTTTGAGTTAAAGTATTGAAACAGTAAATACATTATGAAAGAGAAGGGATTTTAAAGATGCTGTTGAACTGTAGACTGTCACTGCACTTCAAATACTCTGTTCTGTAGGTTGAACTATAAGATTGCATAAAAATGGGAGGGACTGAAGCATTTTTAAACACAATCCCCTCATTTCAGGGGCTCAAAAGAAATTGGACAAATTAAACAATTGTGAATAAAATGTTCATTTCTAATACTTGGTTGTCCAGTTGTTGTACTATTGAGGGAGGAGATAGGGTCTATGTCCAAGTGATAAACATATTTTGACACAAAATGTGTGAACTACGGTGGCCCAGACAGTTCAATAAGACACACTAGTGAATCAGAAAGCAGAAGATTTAGTAAAGAAGCAGACAAAGTAGACAAATTGATTTACAGTGTGCTTTATGTCTTGCTCTCTTTGTCATCTCCTGTAAGTTCCCTTTGGTATTTAGTTATCTTTGTTTCTATTTGCTTCAACAGAATAAACGATACAGGTAAAGGGGTGAAAAGTGATGACGATTCTAGGGCCCTCCACAATTTAATTATTTATATTTTGTTCATAGATATAAAATAAAAAAAATTGGAGTCCTGTCAAGTACAAAATTAATCATATTGTATTTTCAAAGATTGTTTATAGCAGTAAAAATATTATGCTACCCCTCCCAGACCAAAAAAACACATCCGTTTTTGCCCTGAACCCCCCTGGATCTACATGAAATGGTTTGTTCCTGCTTGGAGCTTAACAGTGACTTATGCAGCTACAGTCAGTAGAAGCTGCAGCTGAATACAGCAGCGACTGTGGCAGTTACTATGCTGCTAAGAAAAGTTATAAAATCAGGTTTTCAAAAATAAAATAGAGAAAGGGGGAGAGAGAATAAAGCAAGTGTTAATTTATAACCCAGTTTTTCTCCAAGAGAGATGGGTAGACTGTGTGAGATTATCAAACATTTAGCATAATTAGCTTAGCTACAGACTACTATTTGCCTACATTTCACTACCATTTAATGAATTAAGGAAAATAAATTATCAACATATTCATATAACTTGTCCCTTGTACCTTTTACCACTTAACCACGGATTAGTCAGTCAGCAGCAGCTCTAACCCACGTCCCTCCTGACCAGTCCTCTCCTGAGTGAAATTAAAGCTGCAGTATGTCACTTTTATATAATTTTTTTTCACATATTTTTTAAAACTCATTATGTTGTGATAGTATAGTATGAGAAGTAATCTGTGAAAAATCTATTTCCTCTGCTTTCTCCCATGGTTCTCTAGAAACAACCAGTCAGTTGGCAGGAGAGTTATAATGCTGTCAATCATAATCTCATGTGGTGCTGCTCATCCTTCCTCCCCCTTGATTTGCGCCGTGCTGCAGCTAGCATAGCACAGACCTGTGCAGATTCAAACTGTGAATGCTCAGTTTAGTTAGCATAGCTACCAAAGACAATAGATAAACGGTTTCCTGTAATGATAAGTTGTTTCTCCACCATGTGCACATTTAGCAGTGAATGAATGAGGCTAATTGATAATGCTAAGAGCGTCCTACTAGTTCTGATTGGTTGCTTTGGTCAGAACGGTGTATTACTTTAACCAGTAATAGTAATTCAGGAAGGAGGTGGAGGATATTGATTTTCACAGATTATCTGTCTCATAACAAACTGCTACTACAAGGTGACAGCTTTAACAAATATGGAGAAAACATATTTTTTATTAAAGTTACATAGTGCAGCTTGAATAAAATGCAACTACATAGCATTTTTAGAAGTCTGAATTGCTTTATGTGTAGTTGCACGTTGCTTTTGACTGTTGCTTCTGGGAGAGACATTTAATCTAAAACTAATAGAAGAAAGTTAAGCAACCTATTGCATACTGAATGTGTACTGTTGGATGTTAAATTCATGAGCAGTAAATATTATTATATTATGTTAGTGCTAATTATCAGTATTGAACCAAAGAAAGCAAGGCAGATGCAAGCCTTTAAAATTGTGATGCTTTTTATGGGTCAAATAGACTAAAATAATTGTAACAGTAACTGTGGCAGGGGGGCCCAATCAAATTTTTTGTCATGGGGCCCAAGGTTTCTGGCAGCACCCCTGGCTTGTGGCAGGAGGATGTTGATCTAAAATGTTAGAATAAAATTAAGACAACATTGTATTTTCACGTTTTTAATTTTAGCATTTCATAAAATGTAATTAGTTGTGTAAATACACATATCACAATATAAGTGCTCTATTTGAGTCTACAGTATAGATTATAAAACCTTTAATACTTTAGAATATTACTGAAACATATAGTCATATATAATGAGATTATTTATATATGACTATATGACAGGCTGTCTTCTGTTAATTATGATGTTTTCTGACATACAACTAATCAAAACAAAACATTTAATATTTGAATATTACATCAGACCAATAAAAATAGTTTTAATACAAAAATGTGATACTTGTTTCTCAGAAGGGACTTTTAATCTCACATTAAACCAAATCCTAATTTACTCCATCCATCCATCCATCCATCCATTTTCTGCCGCTTATCCGGGTCGGGTCACGGGGGCAGCAGCTTCAGAAGGGAGGCCCAGACTTCCCTCTCCCCAGCCACGTCTTCCAGCTCCTCCAGGAACCCCAAGGCGTTCCCAGGCCAGCCGAGAGACATAGTCCCTCCAGCGTGTCCTGGGTCTTCCTCGGGGCCTCCTCCCGGTGGGACGTGCCCGGAACACCTCACCAGGGAGGCGTCCAGGAGGCATCCTGACCAGATGCCCAAGCCTCAACTGGCTCCTCTCGACGTGGAGGAGCAGCAGCTCTACTTTGAGTCCCTCCTGATGACTGAGCTTCTCTCTCTAAGTTAGAGCCCGGCCACCCTGTGGAGGAAACCCATTTCGGCCGCTTGTATCGGTGATCTCGTTCTTTCGGTCATGACCCAAAGCTTATGACCATAGATGAAGGTGGGAACGTAGATCGACCGGTAAATCAAGAGCTTCGCTTTTTGACTCAGCTCTCTCTTCACCACAACAGACTGGTACAGCGCCGCTTCACGGCAGACGCCGCCCCAATCCGCCTGTCGATCTCCCGCTCCCTTCTTCCCTCATTCGTGAACAAGATCCCCAGATACTTAAACTCCTCCACTTGAGGCAGGACGACCCCCCTGACCCGGAGAAGACACTCTATCCTTATCCTAATTTACTGAACATGATTATTTAAATAAATTCTCTGACATTTGAATATACACTTTCTTCCATCTTCAGCTCTCTGTCCGTCATCTCTGTGGAGAAATGCAAGGCAGCATAGTTCACATGATGTCCATCTTGTGTCTGAGTGGAAACAAAAAATTTAAACCAAAATATAAATTTTAGTCATTTAGTTATATTCAGTGGTGTTTGTATATTTCAATTTTACAAACTAAGCAGATAATTAGATGCGTTTACTCACCATATCATCTGGTTGGTTCATGTCATTGTGCTTTGATGAGGACCTTTCTAAACAGATGGTTAAAAAAGTAATTTGGATTCTGAAAATATTGTAATTGTTAGATTTCTGTTAATTTGATCAATACTTACCTCTAAAGTTTTTGCGTGGTGTTCTTTGAGTTCGGCAACAGATTAAAACAATATTCAGAATCATGGAAATGATGAAGCAGATTCCTGTGATCACCAGCAGCAGCATAACTTCATAATATGAGAAATGAGCTACAAATCAAAGATATAAAGACACGTCATTGTCTTTATCTCTTTATCATTGTATAGAGATGTTGTATAGTAGCATTATGCATAACAATTCATACCGCTTTCGATTCTGGTTCCATTTCCAAGTAATATCTCTTTGCATGTGGCCACAGCACAGTAATAAGTCCCAACATCAGAGGAGCTGATGTTCTTAGAGAAGTTATATCTGCATTTGTTCTGGGTGTTTGACGTCTTCTCACAATTTTCAGGCATTTGTCCGTCAGTGTAGATGAGATCGAGAGAGTTCTTGTCTGATCCGGTTCTGAACCAGAACACACTGGGATCTCCTGCACAAGTCTCTGTCTCAGTCTGAGAGACGAGTGAACACTGAAGAGTCTCAGAGGTTTCTTTACCATGTAGATCCAGCACAGCTGGCTCCTGAACAACACGGTAGCCTGATGTTGTTTCACTGTTTCCTAAATAAATAAATATATTGGTATTAAATCAGAAGAAGAAACAAGTGCAGCATGTTATTCCTAATATCCAAAAAATATTTTCGAGTTTATATTTTTTCTTCATTTAAGCTTTTGCAAAAACATTTTACAGCTTTTGCATTTGATCTTTTTGCTTTAAAGGTCAAATGCAAAGGTCATAGATCTCACTTTAATATTTCTGTTAAAGTGAGATCTTATGGGTGGATAAGATGAAGATCTATACTAACAGATTATGTTTATTTTTCATTAAAATTACAGTAACTTTACAAAATAAAATTACTGAAATTTTATTTTGTATATATGTTGAATAACACAAAATACCTGTTAATAATAAATAAGACCCATTCCAAGAAGCACTGAGCCAATCCATGAGACCACAGTGATACATTCCTTCATCTTCTTTGGTGGTCTTCCGAATCGTCAAGTTGGTCGTTTTGTCGTGATATGTTATGTCGACATTTTCAGATGTAAATACTGGTCCATATTCATTGTGTTGTGTATTCATACGTGTTATTACAATTAATTTCAGAGTATCTCCTGCAGTTTGCTTGTACCAGTGAAGCCAACCGATGCTCTCCAGTTTATTATTAAAAACACATATCAAAGTCACAGGTTGACCCAGTTGAACAGTGACAACAGGAGCCAAGGTATCTGTGTTTAAAGACAAAAGCAAGAATAAAGTTTAGTATAAGAAAAGTCAAAGGAACAAACTCATATTAAAAAGTAAATGCCTAAATTGTTATTACAGAAAATTTGACATTTCAGACCATGCAGCACTTACATCCTTTATGAAGGGAAAACAGGGTGGCCCATAAAAAAGTCATATTCACACTGTCTTCATTTAAAGATTTGACATTTAAGTTAAAGAGAGATGTTTCGTAATCTACTCTTTCAAAGGCATCCGATTGGCTTTCTTAGAATCTAAAAGCATTTCCTGCCACAATGGGGCTGATGTTCAATGCAAAATGTATTCTGTAAAGAATAAATGGGTGTGCCTGCCACTAAAATATATGATACTATTTTAAATGGGTTTATTTTTAAAGTTTACCTTTTGATATTTATTATTGAGCACCAGTTCCATTACATATTTACAAGTTTACTGAATCAAGGTTGTCTATGATGTTCTATCTATGATGTTTTAGGTCTGAAACAAGCAACACATTATGTAAAAAGGATCCTCCCTCCTCACAGAAAGCTAATAAAAAACTAAAAAAAAAAAAAGGTTTTAGCAATTTTTATTGTCAGAATTATTTCAGTGTTTCATTTTATATTTTGTAGGTTAAACACCTTCAGATTCTGAATTTAGCATATAAAATATAGAATCCTGTATATATGTGTTGAGAAAGAAAGTGAATTTTTGAAAAATCTACACCCAGTAACAGCACCAGTGCAACAATCCATAAAACGCTGCATACACAGTTGACATGCAAGATACAAAATGATAAATTATGTTTCATATTTAGATGAAAATGATACTTACTTCCTTGATGAAGAAGAATGTGTATTGTGACCCAAAACAGGAGCATCTTGAGACTCTTTACACTCCTGTGATGCTTAAGAGACTAAAGGAAGTGGGGCAATTTCACACCGATGAAGACGAATCACTGTATTTCCTGCCTCACTCACTTTTTCCTGCAAAAGTGTTCAAAGTATGGCCTTAGCGAAAACTATGTTGACTCAAATTCAGAATGATGAAGATGAAAAAAAGCAACGACTTTGTGACTGAAGGGTCAGACTAACAAAGTGGCAAAATTTCTTAAAATCCACATAAAATTAGAAGAGGGATTAATAAAACCAAACCAGAAAATTCTGTCAGACTTTTCATTCTTGTTGTGCTAAAAAGCAGATAAATACAGCCCTTGAACATACAAACATTTGATTAGTTTTCAGATAACATTAGATTGAACCAGCAATCTTCTATTCTGAGGCTGGTGCTAAAATCTGAAGATGCTATGATACAATGTATGGAACATTATTTAAAATTTTCTCCTTAAGTAATATTTTGTTTAAGGTTAAAACTTCCAATAATTTATATGTTTGTATTTTCCCCATGTTAAGAATATTTCACTTTACTCCTGAGTTTTCAATGTTGTTTCAAGCTGGTTCTTGTCATTTATTTCTGGGACATTCTCCATGTGAAAAGGTAAACAAATGGCTTTCATAAAAGAGCCATTTTTATCAAAGCCATTCTTCTCTGGCCATTTTTCACTGGCCAGAGAAGAATGGCTAGTGGTACTGGAGATGGCAAAGAGAGCCAGAGAAATAGACTACAGCACTCTGAAACTGGGTGTGCTGCGTCAGACCAAACAAGGTCGGGTGAACTTAGCTAAAATTTAGTTTTGTTGTTTTATTCACTGAATATTTCTTTAATCAGCTTAGATAAACAGTACAATCTCCAATGCCTCTATTAAGCTGGAAACAGCCATTTCCACTCTGGAGATACACAATGAGTGTTGAACCGTGGAGTGTAGAGGAGCAGGAAGTTCAACATCTGAGGTTGAGGGACTCAGCCCTTCTGTTAGAGGTGCCAAACCACACCACAGACTAAAATCAAGATGTGTCGTCTCCATCTGTAGCTGGGTAGCAAAAACTGTCAAGTCTGTGAAGGCTGTAAATTCTTAATGTCTTTTCCAAAAATGTAAGTTAATTACATAAACTTTGCATTTACCTGTCAACCAGAGGGAAAGAGACCAAATGTTAAGGTTAAATATTTATAATTTAAAGAAAACCCCAATGTTCCTTCTCCAATCTTTCAGAGAAACCGCTTCAAGAAGTCAGATTTCATGTCTTGATGAATAATTAATTGTCATAGCATTGATTCACAACTCTAGGTAGGTTACAGTTCTGGTATGTAACAGCACTGGAGGAATATGGGTTGTTTCAGGTTTAATTTATTTCAAATATTTTGATTTTTTTTCTTTTCTTCTTATTTGTTGATTTTATTCCTAACGTTTCTTGCAACTGTGCTGAAAATTTATTTAAAAAAAAAACATTAACATTGATGTGACATTTGATGTCTCTGATAATGCCCCAATATCTCCAATTGTAAAGGTTTTAATATTGACTGATGTTTTGTATTTCTGAATAAAACCTAGAGCCAGGTTTCTAGCTTCCACAGCTGCAGATTGCAGTTTGTCTTTAAAGACAACAAACACCAGATCAACACCATAAAGCTGGTTCCCAATCACCCTAACTTATGAATTTAATTCATCCAAAATCAATGCAGGTCCCTGCATATCATTACACATATGTCTTTCTTCTCAGACACACCAGAAAATCAGATCCAACGACTGCATTGGCTGTTTCGCTAGTAAAATTGTGGTAATCTGTCATTGTCCAATATCAATGATTCTGCACTTTATGCTAAGTTTGCTGTTCTTTGCTGCTAAGAGAGGATCCTGGCATGGACTTCTGCTTCAAGGTTCAATGCGTTGTAGTTTAGAGATGGTATTCTGTACACCTGGTCTCTAAACATAGTTTCTTTTTAACCTGCTGCTCTCTTTCTGTCATCTTAATTCTGTCCATTTTCCTACGGCCTTTTGCATGGAAAGAAGATTTTCATTTGCACAACTACTGCTTGCTGGATTGTTTCCTTTTTCTGGACTGTTCTCTGTAAATCTAAGAGATTGTTGCGTGAGAAAATTCAAGATTAATAGCAGTAATTAGATACTCATATCAGACCATCTAGCATCAACAACCATTCAAAGTTTCTTAAATGTCCTTACTTCCTCAATCTGATGCTTAGATTGAACTTTATCCTCACTATTTATTGGTATTGGTATGGTAGCAACCTGGTATTCAGGTAGTCAGATTTCATGTTTAGTCCTTTGTCTTGATGAATAATTAATTCTTGTAGAATTGATACACAACATGGTAGCATGGTCGCAACCTAGTATTCAGGTTGCTACCATATGGATTCACTGATTTGTTGTTTTTGTTTACAAACCGCTGTTTAAGAATAGCTAATAAGATAACAGTTATACTTAATGCAAATCTCATTTCTGAAAATGTTTCAGACAAAAAAAAGCCAGCAAAACATCTATGTTAAGTTTCCAACACCACTAATAACTCGAAGCATAGTTGAAATCATGTTGAGCCTGCTAACTTTCAGTATGGGGAAAAAATTTGAATAAATGAAATTGTGTAGCCTACACTATAACTTACACAGGTGTTCTGTGAAATTTTGGACAGGATCGGAGGTAATCGGCAACAAAAATGAGTCAACAGATCTGCTAGAATAAATGTGTCTTTTATTCCACCACAGATTTCAGCAAAGCAGAACAATCATTCATACATTGATATGTGATGCAATAAATGTTCCTTTAGTATATTACTCTTACTGCGACACAAAAGACTGGAGAGCAGTCAGTACAGGCAGAGAGCAGCTATCACGTGGCTGGGCGTCCGTACGCAACCCTCAGCAGACTCTGCCAAGATGAGGGACTTCCTCGTTTTATATTCTTTCAGCTGCTTCCTGCTTCACAATGACCACGAGCTGTAGGAATTGTTTAGCATGAGCTCGAGGCGTGATCAGGTTATGTCATGCTTTATATTGTCAAAAGCATATTATGAATTATTTTATTATATAAAAAATCATTATCAAAAAACATATTTAATATTTCTTCATCAACAGGGAAAAATAAATATAACTAGGCATAGCCTGAATTGTAATAGTGAATAAAGAAAGTGGAATGAACTGGAATGATTGCGTGATTTCTGTGAACAACAGATCTGTATTATATGTGACTTCCCTCTCTTCAACAAAAAAGCAGACTACATAGTATAACCATCATGCAAGCTGAAAGAAGTTAATAAAATATGGCCTTTGAATGGCTTTTGTTTTTCAGAGACATTCATGTGGCGTGTTTACTGCTCTTGAAAATGAGTACAATATTGCAATTTGGATGATTCTGTGGTTGCATTGGGTTTGTGGACATCAAGGTATGTTGAGTGTCTTCATGCCACAAAGTTGGGGTTTTAAAATGACACAAATAAGCAGGTGGCAAGAGGCTGACTGTGGCTCAGTGGTAAGACTAGTTGAAGGTTGTGGGTTCAACTCCGGCTTCTGCCTTTTGCAAGGCAGTTAACCTCAAGTTGTCTGCCAATCTGCATATCAGTGTATGAATATGACTGCAATTAGTTGAATGTGGCTTTGAGTGAAGAGTATGACAAGAAAAGCGTTCTATGAATTCAATCAATCAGTCGGTAATGAAGCTATCAGACAGCAAGTTGGTTTATTTCTAAGCTTACCCATAATGGTAAATACTCATATGAATATTCAGGAAAAACTGTATTGTGTGAAACTTCACCATCAAACATTTTTGACCTATTTCCTATGTTCTATTAAAAGTGATAGCAATTATAATAGTTATATTTAAAATCACAAAATCAAAGGAATGTTTCCATGCCAGATAAATTAAAAGTATGTCGTCAATAGACAGGTTGTTTATGTTTTAAATTTGGGAGCTTAGACACAAAGAGCTTAAAATTAAGGCTGGCATACAACTCTAAAGCATTGCAGTTTTAATGCTCAAGATCATGTTTTTCTGTTAAGATGTATTTTCAGAAGCTGCTGCCCCCGCGACCTGACCCCGAATAAGCGAAAGAAAATGGATGGATGGATGGATGGATGTATATTCAGCTGAGCTCTCTAAATGTGTTTTTATGTGATTCATAAGGCCTGTAACAAAAACCTCTAACATATAGCATGTATGAATAATTATAACAAATTTATGCAAAAATAAACATGGCATGTTACATTTTTAAAAATGGGGATTTTAGTACAACAATGTAAAGATTTAGTCATTTTTATTATGTTTATTTGTGTCCCTAATTTTTCTTTCTAATTTCCCATAACACTGTATTCATGTATTAGAAAAGGATTCCTCACAACACAATTGCGCAACTTGATATCCATTCAAACTGATCGTTTGACTTGTGAATATACAAGTTCTTCAGTCTTCAACTCTTTGTTCTTCGTCCCTCTTGATGTTTTTCCTCCAGAGAAATGTAATGTAGAATAGTTCAGATCCTGTCCTTCATCAGGCTGTGCAGAAAAAAATTCATTTCATGTACAATAATATTGAACACTAGGTTATAAAAATAGAAATTTGAACCAATTAACACTGATTTTATTTACAATTGTTACTTACAGTATCATCTTTTTGTTCTTCTGAGGGGTTTTCTGCACACACTGAACAAACAGCAACATGTATTTTGCCTGTTACATCTCTCATCATTTGTAGTATCTCAGATTGCTTATATTTAAATACATTACATGAATTAAGGTTTTCAATTTCTGGTATATTTTTAAAGAAACAAGGAGAATAAATGGATCTGATTTTGTAAATAACACTTACCTTTAAATATTTTACCTGCAAATATCTGGTTGCAAATCAAAATTATATTTACAATCACAGAAATTCCCAAACAGATTATTATGATCAGCAGGATCCAAATTTTGTAACTTTGACCTGAATAAGATAGGAAAAAGATAAATGTGTGCATTTTGAAAATATTTATGTCTCCGATTACAAATTTTGCATGTTACATTCATACTACCTTCTTCTTTTTTGATTCCATTTCCAAATAAAATTTCTCCACATGTGGCGGCAGCGCAGTAGTAATTCTCAAGATCAGAAGAGCTGATGTTCCCGGGGAAAAGAAAATTACATTTCTTCTGTTCATCAGGGCCTTTCTCACAATTATCATCTCTTTTGCCTTCAGTGTATATGATATTTGGGTAAGATTTGCTGGATCCAGCTTTGACCCAGAATACGCTGAGATCTTCTAAGCAGGAGTTGTCCCAGTACTCCAAGACGACTGAACACTGCAGAGTCTTTGAGTCGAGCGTTGTGTAGGTCAATGTTCTCTTTGAGTTTCCTATTATAATAAAAAAAATTATGTTTTCTTTAGTAAGACCTCTAGTTTCACAATACTTATCTTAATTTTGAAAAATTCAATGCACACCACTTTAAAAAAAACTTCTAAATTAATTTAATAAATTCTTACAAACATGTAGTGCATATCATTGTGATTTCATGTCAGAAATAATGTAATCTAGTTTAATTTTTCTCAGCTTTGAAAGCAGTTCTTTAAACATTTTGAAATTAGGAGAAATTTTTGAGGCAATAAAATACTAATAAATGTCCTCGAGCAGATATGTTGAATATTATAAATTGCTATTTAAAATAATGATCAACATAAAAAGAGCTCTGTAGCTGAAATGCATAAAATATTTATTCACGTATTTATATGCTGATTTGCAAGGAATGTTTTCTTTTGCATTTATCTAATGAGCAGTGGAAAAAATATTTTTAAAAAAGAGATGCACCAAAGCTCATGAATTACATGTGCTATTAAAGCATCAAACTTTGCAATGGTAAAACTTCTTAAATCACTTTTTTCATAGCTGCCTAAGATAAATGTTAAGTATCTTCTAGAAACTAATTTAACACACACACATCACATAGCACTGCAATATATGTATACAGTGCAACTGTTGTTTTATATTTTGTGATTTCCTTTTTTATTTTATTTTCTGTAGTAAGAACAAGGATTTCTAAACATTGCAATACTGAGATCTCGCTGTTACCTTTTACCATCAGATGAGTCCCCTGCCAAATAGATTCTGTCCAGTCTATAAGAGCACAGTAATACATCCCCTCATCTTGTTGAACTGTCCCCAGAATTGTTAGGTTGCTTGTTATTCCATCACTTGTTGTACTGAATCTTGAAGCTGGGAATTCTGGTCCAAAAGTGGGATCGACGTTTTTTCGCTGCATTGTAATTAATTTCAAAGTACCTCCAGCACTTTGTTTGTACCACTGAAGCCAAGTGGTGCTCTGAAATTTATTCATAACATCACAAGTAAAAGTTACAGGTTCACCAAGCTGAACGGTGACCACCGGAACCAAAGCATCTGGGTTGAAAATAAAAACAATCATGTGAGGGTGAAAAAACCATACGAAATGCAAACATTAAACTGAAAAAAATCCACATTTTTAGTTTAAAAGTACTTACATCCTTGATGAAGAAGAAAGACTGTGACCCATAACAGAGTCATGCTGACACTGTCCTCATAAAGACACTTGGTGCTTCACTAACAGGAGGGGGTGTGGCGATCCAGACACTCAAGTGCATCTGATTGGTTTTCTCATAAGACACAAAGTATTCTTTCTACCACAATGAGCTTCTGTCCTGGAAAAAATATATTGCTTCCCGGTTTTTTGTGGTTATTGTCATATTTGTGGTTAATAGTCAGGATTTTCTCGGTAATTAATTAATTTCCTTGGTAGTCAGAAAATTAATAACATGTTTGATGAACTTGTAGCTTTTCAGATAGCGCCACCAACAGGTTCTTAAGTAATATTAAGACATACAGGGGACCGACGTGAGGTTTATCACAGATGTTCAGGTTTCCACACAATGAGAAGCTGAATTCTCCAGTTCTGACGACTCAATGTACGAGCAAAAATAAAAGCTCATATAATCAAAGCATCTAGTCACATAGTAAAGCAGGGCGAGACTTAACTGGATTGCACTTTTGAAAAAAATGTGAAAAATATTGAACGGCGGAAAAGGGTGAGTATATGTCTTCATACAGACATATCCTGAATGTCGACAGAACAAAATAAATTGTTGCTAATTTCAGGAAAAATCAGCAACATTAACTTCTTGAGGATACAGATCACAGACACTTTTATCTGGTCCCTTCAAACCTCTGGTCTGGTGGAGAGAGCACAGCGAAGTCTGCCCTTACGTCTCATGAGAAGAACACACTTCCTCTCTCCCATTCTTACCACTTTCTACAGAGGGACAATAGAGAGCACACTGGCCAGCAGCATCTCTGTCTGATTTGGCCGAGTAAGACCTGACTGGGAATGTACAGGAAGAGTGATGAGGACAGCTGAGAGTCATCAGGACCTTCCATAATCGCTGCCTGACCAGGGATCAGGAAATCACAAAAGACCCCTTCCACCTTCGCCATGGTTTGCTCTCCCTGCTGCAAATGTTTCAGCACTTCTCAAGTACTTTACACAACTGCATTGGATGTTTTCCGTTGAGCTCGGTGATGTAAGGTTGCTCAGACTCCTTGAAGCTCTCCATCACTGTCCATGATACTATCTGAAGGCCACTTTATGTTTGGAGGTCTGCAGTCATTGTCTCTGCAGACAGTTGGCAGCCCCTGCATATTAGCATCTGCTGGACTGTTCTGTTGTTTTAAGCACCATGCCACTTTGTGGATGAGCTCCTGTCATTCCCACTGCTTCCACTGGTGAGGAGATGTCTGGACTATACTTACTGCACAGGGCGTATCCTATCACAGCACCATGCTGGAGTTCATGGTGGCGTCTTTAGAGCAACTTATTCTTTCACAAAAGGTTTTAGAAACAACCTGCAGCCTCGGTGTTGAATTTTTACTACCATGGTGATGGAAATGGTTGTATTACCTGAATTGAATGATTGGGATTGTTGACCCAGTACATTAGAAAAAGTGAACCTGCCCCTTGGTCTCCACTGGTTAGAGTCAAATTGAAAGACTGAGACAAGAGTCTTTTTGTGAATTTGTTTCAACAACCAATTTTTTATCGCTTTTTTTCCTGTCTTAACAATGATTTTGCTATGTTGGGTTTACTATTCATAATTTAAGTATCTTGCTGTATATTTTGTACAAAAAGTATGTTGATTTGAATAATGTTAACCGTATCAGTCAAATATATAACAAATATTATAAACGGATGAAAAAAACATTCCAGTGATTACAAAATTGTTGATTTTACCCTCTATTTTCTTTACTTAACCCCTATGTTAATCACTTCCACAAGAGCTGCATCTGGAGTCAAGAGTTTAAATAATTTAGTAACTCAATTATAATAATATTTCAGACGATAGGGGCTCATTATCAGGTGCTTCACCACCACCGTTGAGGTCAATGAAAGAAATTCAATGTACCCCTAAAAGATCACTGATCCATAACAGGGCCAAGACAAAAGGTCAAAAAAGGAAAGGAAAAATGTTATTAAACCATATTAAAACAATAAATACACATCACACAAATAGGCACCAGAGTTGAGAAGACTCAGGTGGAAGAAAGACCCAACGTTGCCAGACGATAACAGATGTAAATTGAGATATGACTACACAGAGAAATCTGAAAAATATACAATAAGCCACATTTACATGCATACACTTAGAGGACTTTAGTTTAAAACAAATATGTTAAACTTATAACAACATATGTAAATTTTAAAAGCCTGGAAAAAGCTGTCTATGCTAAATACAATGTTACTGTGATACATCTTTAATTTGCCCTCAAAATGAATATTTCCAAATAATGTAAATATAGAAAAGTCAAATGTTTTTGTACACATGTTCATTTTATATTATCCCTTTGATGGATGCTGCCTTTCAAGGACGGTTTAATGTTTGAATATATGCAGGTGTCCGCCGTCTCCCTCTTACTCTTCCATCTTGTAGGTTTTCGGGAGGAGAAATTTAGCGCCACATAGTTCATCCCATCCTCTTCACCATCCTGCTAAAATAGGTGAGACATTAGTGTTCAGTTTGTCGTAGAAAATGTATCCTTTTTATATTAGATAAAATAAATCTGTTTTCAACTGTTCCAAAGAGGCCCATGTTTTTATTTAGGCAGTTTACTGAAATAAAAATGGTTTTGGTTTTATGTGACAAGTGTGACCATATGTTGAACAAAATAAAACAAGTTCTAAATCAGTTGCAATTTGTTTCAGGATTGTTATGTAATCGAGTATCATTTTTTTCCACACTGCCATTTTTTCCTTTCTATATATATATATATATATATATATATATACATTTTTTTTTTTCGATTATTCCTGTCAATTGTGTTTTCTTTTCATAGAAGGTATGCTTTGCCAACTGCTTCTGTATGTAACAATATCTCTTTCTTTGAAGAAAATTCTTGGCTGAGCTGTTTCTGCTGATCCGTTTGTCTGTTCTTTCTGAGTTTCTTTTCTAAACATCTCCATTGACGTAGCTATGCTACTATTAACTTTGAATTCTTACTTTCTGCTTTTGCAATATCACTTTCCTGGATAAAAACCATGGAGGAAACTATTGTTGCACATAACATGTGGATTCTTTGTTACTTTTGCACATAGAAAAAAAAAAGGTTTTACCACGTTCCATGGTTGATCCTCATCCAGTTCAGTAAGAGTTGTGACTGTTGTATCCTCTGTTAAAGGAAATAATACATTAGTAATCTTTTGACCATGAGATTATTTATATTTTATAAATGGTGAAAAGATAATTAGGTGTTCTGCTGTTCTTATATTTGCCTTTTACCTTACTTTGTACATGGGAAATCAAAGCTCATTAATCTGTCTATGTGAAGTGGAAATAAACCTTTACATGAAAAGGTCTTGAAGGTGATTGGATCGCTAAACTGAGGCTTTTAGGACGGCTCACCAGGGCAACAGTCTGGAGCTCTGAGGGTTTGGGGTTTCCATAGAAAAAACATGTTGAATGGACTTTGTTTATTTAAATTATGGAAACATGCCCAAGATTTAATTGGGTTCATTCAATTAGTCATTTATATGAGAGAGGTGCCCAATATCTTTTTAAATCTGACCCTATAGCTTATACACAAAATAAACGATTTATAGAAAATATTATACATACGACAAACCTACCTTTGCGATTTTCACAATGTCGTTTTGGCTTTCTTCTTTGGAAAATCAAAGTGATGTACATAAGTAGAGAACAAGCCAAAAGTCCTCCAAGCAGTACAATAGCATACAGGAACAATTTTTCTCCTAAAAATAAAAACATATACTTTACATCTTATGTAACACATGTAATACTGTTTTAGTGACTTTCCTAAATCTTCTAATAAATAAATAAATAATAAATCATATGCTGTGACATTTTTTTACATGATCTGTGTGGCTCGCAATCACAGTGACTACAAAGCAATTCATTTGTCAATTACTTATAAACTTGTTAGGCATGTGTAAATTAAATGCAAAGATGAGAAAAGATATAGATGTACTTAAAGGCTTACTTGTCTCCACTTTGGTTCCTTCTCCAAACAGGATCTCCCCACAAGTGACCACAGCACAGTAGTAAGTCCCAGTGTCCGAGGAGCTTCTTATAGTTTTAGACAAACGGTATTCACAGCTCCTTCCTGCTTCTTTGCTGCAGTGTTTGTTATCAGCATACATGAATCCTGGATTCGATTCTGATTCTGCTCTGAACCAGAACACATCATGTTTATCTGCACACTGGTCCGTGCTTCCTTTTTCCTTTTTCTCTGGGTGAAGTGAACACTGCAGAGTCACTTCAGTTCCAGGCATGGCTGACTTCACGTCTGAAGTTTGATTCACAAAGAAATACTTCTTATTTTGAGAATCTGAGTTTGAGAAAGCAAATAAAAATCATGCAAAGGTTAACTTGTTGTAATTAGACATAATGAAAACTTATATCTTTGTATATAAGACATCATAGATGTCTTCATATTCATTTTGAATATGAAGACATCTTCACACACAATGAAGATATCTTACCATTCACAACCAAGTTTGTGCCATTAACAAATGTCATATTGTATGCTGATCCTGCCTGACAAAAATACATTCCTTCATCCTCTTTGCTGACATTTTTGATGATGAGAAAATGCGTGTCATTGACTTTTTCTATTTGGAAGCTTGAGTTTGGAAAGTGCTGATCCAGGTGCACTTTAGCAAAACGGCCTCCAGCAACTTTTTGGACTATATGTCCATAATTTATCTTATACCAGTAAAACAATTGATTGTCTAACCCAGACACGTTACACGTCAGTGTCACAGTTTGACCAATTTCAGCTTCCGTCAGAGGGATCTTCTCAGGAACCTTCAAGGTTTGAATCACACCTTAAGCAAAGAAATAACAGTCATAGAACACAGAACAACAGTAAGAAGTATTCTAAAATAGTATAAAGCTCAACAAAAATTTGACACATTTAAGTAATAATCTTTGAACTCACTCATTGTGGTTAGAACAATGAAAGCAGCCAGTCCTCCAAACATTATCATTTTGTCACCTGTCTTGCACAACTGATGGCTTTCAACCAAGTTAGAAGATTTAGGTTGTCAATGTAGACGATGTGGAAATCACTCTGATTGGCTAAAATAAAGAGTGCACATCCCACAAATATGTAAAACAATGACCCATTTTTATCTAATCTGCAATAAAAGTAAAATTTTTCATACATCACTGCAAGGAGGAGCTTAAAACCTGCTTTTGCTTTTTGTGGTTTTGTGAAACAATTACTGCCTACATTTATAGGCTTTAATTACGTTAAACAAAAACATATAAATTTGCATTTTTTTGCAACTGTTAAGGATGAGCAATATTTTCTCATTTTAAAACAAAGATTGAAATTGATTGTTTGTGATTGTTTAGACATTAAGATACAATATTTGATGTGTCCTTATATCAGAGTGACCAAACGTGCTCTTTTCCCCAGACATGACCCATTTTCACATCCTGTCCCAGGCAGACGGAGGGCTGTCTTTGATGAGGACATCTGCGTTTTCATCGTTTTTCAGGTGACCAGTAAAGTGATGTATGCAATACGACATTAAAAATACAAACAAATTTCATTAAGATGGAAACAAACACCAATTGTTCATTTCAGCCCAAAAATGACTAACATCAGCCAAAAGCGATGTTTATTGTTTCATTTAAGTGTTTCAGTACTTTTTCAGAAATCAGAATATGGTCACTCTACTCCATAATGTTCATCTAGATACAGTGTTATACTGAATAAGATACAACTCTCTTTCTCTTTACGTTTTTTTTAACTGGAGGGAAACTTTTATTGTTTGTTTCAAAGTTGAGTCATCACTCTGCTAATAGCATACCAAAAAGGCAATATTAAAAGAAACTGTGCTCCCTTAAGGTTGTTTAACATGTTTACTCAATGCTTTATCTTAAGGTTTGCTGAAGGCTGTCCTCAACAGACTGTCCTTAACAGACTTTCTAAATAAATGTGTTATTTTTACACATTTCATTCAAGATTTACAGTTTAAAAAAGTTTATGGTTAACTGAGATTAAAAGCTTTACCAACCATTTGAATTGTTCTCAACCACAAAAACCAATCTGTTGAGTGTGATACAGGTTGCTATAATGCTATAATGAAACCTTATAACCTGTTTTCACCCATACTAAAGACCCTTTATCATTGTTTTTGCAGAAGTACGTCAGCAGGAAAACTAACGTAAATCAACCAACCACTCTCATGCGACATGAAGCTATAAATTCAAGGGACCATTACAGGCAAAATGAACGTCTATGAAAACCAGTGAAACTTTTTTTTAACTAAACAATGTCTGAGAGGAAAATGGTGCACAAAAAGAGGTCACCTGAATAGTTCACAGGTTGTTGAAACAGACTTACTGTAACTGGAGTCTGCTCAAACATGATAAAAATCAAGTCTTCTATGTTTTTGCTTTATATCCTTTAAGTCATCACAATATTGCATGCTCCACTTTGCACAGATCGCAGTATCTAACAAAAACAAAATGTTCCACATCCTTGGTTAATGTTTTTCCACAAAAGATAGAGGAAATTTTAATTTAAAATAATCTGTACTGGTGACGTGTTTATTTGTACAGATTTATTACAAAATACTGCAAACTGCTGCAATGCATCTTACAAGGGGCAGATGTTGCTTTTTTCCTCAACTTGCAAATATGTTCATGTTCACTGGGTTTATCATCAAAAAGGCAGCTGCCTTCATACAAACTGAACCCTGACATTAAAACACAGAAGGTCTTTCTTTAATTTCTAACATCAACAAGCAGTATGAGACAAGACCTAAAGACTTTCCTCCTGAAATGAAACAACAACCAAGATAATCTGCTTCCCTCATGATACAGTGTCTAATGTAACAGAAAAAATTATGACATTTAATAATGAGCAACTCACAATTGAAAATCTTATAAGTCACATGAATGCCATAGTAAAATAGCTCTTTCCATAACAGCAAAATACAACAGATAGGAAAAACAAGTTAGGAAAACATGAACAAAGGAAAGGCTAACAAAGACCCAATGGTGCCAGAAAACCAGACATATAAATTCAGGTATGACTGCAAAAAGAAATGGGGAATAATATGCCATACAATACTTTATAACAGCAATTTAGATACATCTTTTTTATAATTATTCAATTTTACTGTGTAAAATGAGACAAATCCAGGGGTTTTTTGTCTTTTTTCATCAAATAACTGTTACAACTTCCTAGCAGCACACAAAATAAGAAACTGCAATAAAATTAAATTTTCCATTTCATTTTTTTCTAAGTAGATAGTTAAAATATATATGTATAAAAACACATGCTCATTAATAGGTTAATGGATTACCGAACATGGTCTCTATTTTTATTCCCCAAGTCAGGTTTCTTCCTTCTTCATCAAACAAGCATAAAATAAATATGATGAAACATATGACAACATATAAACACATTTCTTTTGTAAAAGTCTGGAAACAGCTTTCTATGCTAAGGCAGCACAAAGCGCTAGTACACAACAACATTGCGCCAAATATTTGATCAGTGCTCAACATCAATATTTACAATTATCATAAGCAACACAGAAGTCATGTTTTTGTACAAATGCTCATTTTATATTATCCCTTTGATGGATGCTGCCTTTCATGGACAGTTTGATGTTTGAATATGTGCAGGTGTCCGCCGTCTCCCTCTTACTCTTCCATCTTATAGGTTTTCGTGAGGAGAAATTTAGCGCCACATAGTTCATCCCGTCCTCTTCACCATCCTGCTAAAATAGGTGAGACATCAGAGTTTAGTCTCCTATACAAAATACATTATTTTCAGTTGTTTAAATAAAATGCCCAAGTGTCTATTTAACCAGTTTACAGAAACATAAATGGTTTTGGTCAAATCTGGCAATGCAGTGACTGACGTTTTTAATGCAGTTATCTTAAACAAGTGATAAACTGCTGTAGATGCTATATTTTCATCAGTGTCAGTGTTAGCATATGTCACAGCTTGTTTTCTTTACACAAACTAACAATTTTATACAAAACTAATCTCCAAAAAAACACCATCTGTTAAACAAAATAAAATGGGTTGTAATTCATTTGCTTTTTTCCAGGATTTTTATGCTACCAAGAATCTCATATTGTCCACATTACCATTTCCCTCCTTCATTTATACATTGTTTTCAATTATTCCTGTCCAAAGTTGTTTTTTCTTTTAGTTCAATGCAAAACTGATGTTGCCAGTAGGCGACATGTGCACTCTGCTATTTTTGCTCATAGAAAATAAAAAAATTATTTTACCATATTGCATGGTTGATCCTCATCCAGTTCAGTAAGAGACGTGACTGTTGTATCTTCTGTTAAAAGAAAAAGACATTGATTACAGTAATCATCCTTTTCACCATCAGATAAAACCCCTGTTGTTGGGGAGTAATACCTTATTGGGAGTAATCCTTGTTTCTACATATATTATGGGAAATCACATAATCAAGGTACAAAAGTTTTGGACCTTTGAGTGATTGAGTAATGTTAGAACATGCACTGACAGTGTTTTCTTATTTGTTGGACCAGACTTGCAAATTAAGTTAAATTAAATTGCAAATTATATCTGCAATTTATGATTATTTTAAATGTGTCATGTATGAGTCTACATTGTAACTAAGGCAGTTCGGTGCCTTAGTCCTTGTCTCAATGTTCCCTCTCAAAGAGGGAACATTGAGACAAGGACTGAGGCAGCCAGGCACTCCTATCAGTTGTAGACAGTCACTGAGGAGACTGTGTCCACAATGAGGGAAACGGTTTCCACAGCAACAAAATTCCATCACCCTAGAACAGCAAGGATGGACTTTACGACAAAAACACTCACCAATCCAAAACTATATGGCCTAGACCCAGGGGCGGAGCTATAGGGGGTCGCTCCCCCGAACCAGGCCAATGGGGGCCCAGGTCTGGAGGAGCCAGGGAGGGAGGAATGGATTCAAGTCGCTGGAATGTCTGATTATAGACCGAGAAAGTGAGAAAGTGCGCCCCCGCCTGTTCAGAAATGTGTACTGCCCCCCCCCCCCTACCCGCTCAACAGTTTCCAGCTGGTGCACGTAAGGGGCCCGGTGATTGGCCAGAGGCCCAGCGATTCGTTAGGGGCCCTGTGATTGGTCAAGGGGCCCGGTGATTCTAGGGGCCCGGTGATTGGCCAGAGGCCCAGCGATTCGTTAGGGGCCCGGTGATTGGTCAAGGGGCCCAGTGATTGGTCAGGGGGCACGGTGATTCTAGGGGCCTTGTTCCGCTAGTGCCTAGACCATTTGTCCAAAAGTTTCCAAGTCCCTATAGCTTGGTGTGAAGATTTCTGAAGCTTTTGTTCCATCAAGTCAAGAAAAGTAAGACTAAAACTGCTGCAGCTCTGCTTAAGTTACTGGGTAATGTTGCAGTACTCATTGATTGAGACTTAACAATAGGAAGGTTTTCAAAACAGCTCATTTTCCAGACACCAAAAAACACTAACTTGTTGCCAACAAACATCTGGGTCTTGTTAAAGCTGATCCTGTTGTGACAGTTGTGATGCTGAAAGAGCAGATATTTAATTAATGTCATCTATTTATGATCTGGTTACTTAGTCTGGTTAACCCACTGAAGGAAGCAGGATGGGGCATTCAGATGCAGGTTGTGAGAATCCTCTCTGATGAATTCTCTCAGAATTGTGAGGTGGTTTATACTTTGCAGATTTAGGGATCTAAGTGCTGAAGAGGTTGTTGGGGAGACTTTGAGAGAAAAAGAGATGGCCTCTCAGTTGGAGGGAACTAGAAGAGGAGGGCTGCAGCACTTCACATAACACCATACCTATGTTATATAAGACCTTAAAATAAGTAAGCAAAGCTCATCATTCTGTCTGTGTGAAGATGTGGACTTGCACCTTTCCAAGCAATGGACTTGGACGTGACTGATACACTTAGCCCAGACTTTTGCAACGGCTTACCAGTGCAATGGCCTGGAGCTCTGTGGGTTTGGGTTTTGTACAGTAATATTACATTGAATTGTAGAAACCAGCCCACAATTAAATTGAATTCATCCAATTAGTCATGTGACCAATACTTTCCTAAATCAGGCCCTGATCTACAAAGTTTTAGTCATGTGCTATTATGTAAATAAGTTAGTGTCAATATTACACGCACACAACAAACATACCTTTGTGATTTTCATGAAGTTGCTTTGGCTTTCTTCTTTGGAACATCAAAGTGATGTTCACAAGAACAGAACAAGCCAAAAGTCCTCCGAGCAGTAAAATAGCACACAGGAACAATTCTTCTCCTAAAAATAATAGTATATACTTTACATCTTATGTAACACATGTAATACTATTTTAGAGGTTTTCCTGACTCTAATATAGGCATTGTGAGCTTTTTTTAAATCAATGTTTACCATTACTCTGTACTTGCAAAGTAGAAAATTAATGTTAATCTTGGGCATTGGTTTTCTTAAGAAAACAATATCTGAAGCTCTGTCTCTTAAAGTCACTATGGTAACTGTTTTCACTTTTACAAATCAATTTCATTTACAAGGCCAGAGATGTTGTGCCATACTCCTTGCACTATATAACATAACGTCTTGGACACACATTTTTGTAATTTGTGAAAATCTGAGAAATGCACTGGTTCCACAGCAATTTTTCTTTTATTTACTGTAAATACAACATTTATACTTCTAAAGTCTTCAGGTATATGTAAATTAACTGCAAAGGTAAGAAAAAAGATAAAGATGTACCTAAAAGCTTACTTGTCTCCACTTTGGTTCCTTCTCCAAACAGGATCTCCCCACAAGTGACCACAGCACAGTAGTAAGTCCCAGTGTCCGAGGAGTTTCTTATAGTTTTAGACAGACGGTATTCACAGCTCCTTCCTGCTTGTTTGCTGCAGTGTTTTTTATCAGCATACATGAATCCTGGATTCGATTCTGATTCTGCTCTGAACCAGAACACATCATGTTTATCTGCACACTGGTCCGTGCTTCCTTTTTCCTTTTTCTCTGGGTGAAGTGAACACTGCAGAGTCACATTGGTTCCAAGCAGAACTGACTTCATCTCTGAAGTTTGATTCACACGGTAAGACTTCTTATTTTGAGAATCTGAGTTTGAAAAAAGCAAATAAAAAAGACATTTTAATAATGTGATTTGATTAGGCATGAGCCCAAAAACAGCAAGAAACCAAAAAATGAAGGGTAACACTTTATTTGAAGGGGTGCGTATAAGACTGACATGACACTGCTAAAAACATGACATAACATCTGTCACGAACATATAGAAGTCTTTATAAATGTCTTTGGCAGTTGCCCTGAAGTGTCATTCGGTAAATAATAACATGTTTAATGCAAAGTTGCTCTAAAAGTTACATTTAAAAATCCATTAAAAATGCCAACTGTGTATGATTTTGTAAATTATGATAATTTAATGCAAAGTTGGCATTTTTAATGGACTTTCAATGCAACGTTTAGAGCAACTTTGCATTAAAAGTGTCATTATTTACCGAATGACACTCATGACAACAGTCATAAACATTCATAAAGACTGCTTCATGTTCATGACAGATGTTTGTCATGTTTTCGGCAGAGTTGTGTCAGTCTTATGCACACCCCTTCAAGTAAAGTGTTACCAAAAGAAGTGATCTTACCATTCACAATCAAATTTGTGCCATTAACAAATGCCAGGTTGTATGCCGCTCCTGTCTGACATAAATATGTTGCTTCATCCTCTTTGCTGACATTTCTGATAATGAGCGAATTTATGTCTCCCACATTTCCAACTTGGAACCTTGGCTGTGGAAAGTTCTTATCAGACTTTAATTCACTAAAAATGCCCCTAACAACTGTTTGGGCCATATGTCCATAAGTCATCTTATACCAGAAAAACAACCCATTATCACGACCAGATGTATTGCATTTCAGATGCACAGTTTGACCGAGTTCAGCTTCAATCAAACGGATTTTGTCAGGAACCTTAAAGGTTTGAATCACACCTAAAACAAAGAAAGAACAAAATTATTAAAACCACAGAACAGCAAAAAGGACACTATCGTGGTCTAAAAGCAAAACAAAAACTTTACACATTTAAATATTTATCTTCTTTGAACTCACTCATTGTTCTTAGAAGAATCAACGCAGACAGTCCTCTGAACATTGCCATTGTGTCACCGTTCTCCTGCACGAATGACGATTTTCGACTCAGATGGAAGATTTATGTTATCAACATCGACAAGATTGAAATCATCCAGCTGATTGGTTAAAACGTAGAAGATGTACGCCCCACAAATCTGATGAAAATGACCCATTTTCATCTTATCTGCAATAATAATGTAAAACTTGTTACACATCACTGTAAGGAAGTACTTCAGACTTAGTTTTTTTGTTTTGTTTTGTTTTTTTCAATTTTGTGGTTTTGTAAAACAATCATACATATACAGGTTTTAATTTTTCAAATAAAGATATATTGCCAAAGGTTTGGTTAACATACCATACATACCATGGTTTATTTATTAAATGTTCAGGTTAGAGAAGTCTCCTTTGAACTTAGTATTGGAAAAGATCAACAATATCTATCCATTTTAAAACAGAAAAGAAAACATTACTTTCACAGCACAATGCTGTACTATTTTACATTTAATTGCTAGTAACAAATGGATTTTTATAGATTTCAATATGTTGAGCCATGCGCCCTTGTTATATTACTTTAATTATATGTTTGTGGTAAGATACAACTGTTTCCTTTTTGAAGTTAGAAAATAACTATTGTATATTTCAAAGTTTAGTCATCAATTTGTAGTGACAAAGGTAATATTAAAAGCTTTTTCCTTTGTTCTTAACTGATATTAAAACATTTATCAATAATCCGAAATATTCCCAAACACGCAGCAAGGTATGTGAGGTAGAGGTGTGCCGATCGATCGGTCACCGATCATAATCGGCCGATTTCCGTGAAATCGGTGATGATCGGGATCGGCCGATCATTGGCTCTGTTACCGATACCGATCAGCTGCATCTCATTTCCCAGCCTGTCTGTCCAGCTGGTCTCGTCTTTCCTTCACTGCGCAAACGCGCAGCAACAAATGCTAAGCGATGTGTAACTATAACGCACTGAGTGAATGAGGACGTTTGCGTGTTGCGGCGGAAAATTGAAGCAGGTCAAAATGCATCAACACAACGAAGCTAATAGAGATAAAAACAATGACGGAGTTTGGCTACATCGAGGCTCAGTGCAGTAAAAAGACATGGAGGATCAGACAGCAGGTAAAGCAGCGCAGCTACAAACACTCACCCGGATCAGCATGACGGTCAGAAAGATAAACTAATAACCTGTAAAATGATTTAAGTCTTGGAGCTGCGATGTAAGACGCTGGTTCTGCTGTTGAACCGCTGCTCCGCTACAGGTAGTAATATTTAATATTTAGTAATATTTAATATTTAGTAATATTTGACACGGAGCCGCTTCTGCTCCACCTGGTAGAGACTCACACCGAACCTGTTTAAAGCTGCAGCTTTAAACTTAAAAAAATACATTTACATATGTATTAAAACTTTCTCTGTCCTAACATGAGACAGATAATCTCTAAAAAAATAATCGATCTCCTCCCTGTTACTCCGCTCAGTCAGAAACAGCCAATCAGAACTAACAGTAACCAGCTAGCCGCTATGCTAACAGGAAGTTTTCATTCAGTATCTCTGGATTGTTTATTGTAATGGATCCTGTTTTTGCCTTTGAATGTTAAGTTTTATACTTGAATTTTTTGGCAATGTTGAGAGGTTTTATTTTGGCTCTTTGCATTATTTAGCTTCTTCAGAGTCTCATATGTTGAAAAAGAGTTGCTTATGGATAGACTGAATGTTTTTACTTTTAATAATGATTTTAACTCTTTAAATCTTTTTCAAACTCTGTCTTGTTCTGTTTTTATTTCTATTTCAAATTGTGAAAAGCACTTTGAAATGCCTTGTAAGATACAAAAACTCTGAGGTTTGAGAATCCTTGTATAATGTCGAGGTTTGAGATGTTTTAAAATGTTTTCACTTTTAATTTTTACTTTTAATAATGTTTCTATCTTCTAATCTTTTTCAAAATCTGTCTATTTCTGTTTTCATTTCCATTTTAAATGGTGTAAAGCACTTTGAAATGCCTTGCTGCTGAAATGTGCTTTACAAATAAAATTTGATTGATTGATTGATTGATTGATTGATATGTTTTCAGTCTGTTAAAGATAGTATTATTGATAGCAGTTCAATTTGCACAATGCCTGTTTTGTTTAGTTTTCTTCTTGGAAAAGTTATTAAAAACAGGTTTTTGTCTAAATTAAGGTGAATTCATGGTTCCTTTTTCTACATAATGTAACAGTAGTGTTTATGATAAAAAATAAATAAATAATAATTATGTGATCGGTATCGGGGATCGGTATCGGGGATCGGAATCAGCGATCGGCCCTCAGGGGTGATCGGCATCGGTATCGGGAGAAAAAAACCTGATCGGCACATCCCTAATGTGAGGTGTTGTTAGGTTGCTATAATAAAGCCTGTTTGGTTTTCAGCATCGTTCATCCATAATGAAGACACTGTATCACTGTTTGTGCAGAAGTATTTCAACAGAAAACTAACCCAACCTGAAGCTATAGGGGACTATTACAGGCACTGGTTATGTCAATGAAAAACATTGTATACATATATTTTAAACTGAACAATGCCTGAAGGAGAAAATAGTACAACAAAGGGACATATATTGTGTTTTTCGACCAACTTTAATGTATGTTCATATCCATATGGGTTCATTTGGGTTTATCATAAAAGCAGCTTCCTTCATGGAACTGTACTTTGACATTTAAGAACACAGAAGGTTTTTCTTTAATAGTTTTTATACCAATCTGGTTCAGTAATTAACAGGATTTTTTTTTTTCTTATCTAAACAATCAGATCATAACTTCATGCTATGGAACTTTCATAGATCAGTTAAAACATCTGTATGTAAAATAGAGTTTCACTTGACACCATCAGCTTGTCTGCCTGTTTATGAAAGACTGAAGTAGTGTGAAGCGCTTTGGGGTCGGACTTGATAAACAGCCAAATAGATTATAGTATTTTTCTAGCTATGCTCACATTAATGCCATTTTTGATCGATGATAGAATCATAGTTAGATTTGTTGCTTTGCTACTCTAAACTAGTCACGTTATGTTTTTATTTTACTTTGTTCTTGAATTTTATTTCTTAATTCTCCTCTAGGATCTAAGTTTACAGTCGCCCTTGGTCCAATTCTTCATAGAAGATTGTCCAGTAAAACCACAGGACGACTTTTTACTTCTGGTTTCTGCCCTGTTGCAAGGTTAACTCATCTGCTAACCTATGTTTCCCTTATGTGGGAGATGGGCATTTCACAGAACCTCATTGCCACAATTCGTCAAAACCCATTAAGACACACAGTATAAAGATATGTTGAGTTATTTTGAGAAGTGTAGAAACCCTGTTCAAAGTAAGTTGGGTTTTTCCATTTACCAGTGATGCAAATTTGAAAGGAATCTTTAAAAAAAAACTATTGAAAAGTAGTGAAACCTAGCCACCTGAAATGTAGATGCTTGAAACAAATAAACTGCATATTGTCGCCACACGGGGTTACATAAGATACATGTCTTGTTTGCTTTCTAAAAAGTGCATCTTCAAAGTGTCAGGTACACTGTGTTGATGAAACGGTGTGCAGAAAGTAAATCAGGTTGACAAACCAGTGCTTTGATGAAAGGTTGCTGTCAGCATGTAAGCCTGTTAGCCTCACCACTTCAGAGCGGGGACAAGGTCCTCTTATCTCTGAATCTGAGCTCTGTTGCTTATGTTTGGCAGACTTTAACAACACATGCAAAGATTTTGCCACACTGATAATTTGTAATGGAGCAGCTACTTAACTGCTCCACCAGAAATGACAAAACATACTTGTAGGATTACCAAAAGCACTCAGGAAAAGGAAGTGCAATTCCTCTAGTCAGAGGGTTAAATCTCTTGTGTCTACTAAATACACGAAAAGAATCATATCACTAGCAATTATGATAGGCAGAATATGTAACAATGCTAATACAATTGTTCTGATTAGCTATGCCGTTCCAAGTGATAACTGAGTCATGTACTCAAAAGAGAAGGGAAACAGCAATTGCTTTCACCATAAATATCTATTCTGTTGTTACTTAACCACTAACAACCTCCTATAAGTACTAACACACCCTCATCATGGGGGGCTGCTCCACTACAATTGCAACCCACTCTTGACAAAGCAGCAATCAAACCTGAAAAGAAAAGCTACTTCAGATTTGCCTCAGTTGCCACAGTAAAGGATGAGGGGTGTTAACATGGCCTTCAAACTCCCCAAATGTCTCTCTGAAGGAAGCTCCACCCCAAAATTCACACAAGATGTTCAAAAGATGTATGAACATCTTACTAACAGAGGCTCTCCACATTTATATCATATGTTCTTTCTGCATGGTCTGATGGATAGAAGCTCGTTTCCTGAATTAGTAAGAAGGAGGCGGTGTGACGTTATGACTGATCAGTTTAAATGCATGTGTGATTGACTCCCACCAAATTAGTCAACAAATGTTTATGTCAGATAAATACAATTAATACAAAGGGGGGTGGGGGGGGACACACAGATGGCTGACTGACTCAGTTGTTGATTTAATGCAGTTGCAGACAAAGAAAAATACTACTATGGTTCCACCTCTATGTTCATATTTGAGTCACCCACTGGGGACTTTCTGGAACTGAAGGTAGGTTGACTGGACTATCAAGCTGATCTTTTCATGTCAATATACTCAAATAGCAACAAAAAAAAAAGAAAAAAAAACACAATGTTTAACCGCATTTTGTCTGTTGCTATGTACTTTCTCTGAGCATTGCTGAAGAGGAAGCAAAACAGGTCAACTACAAGTAGATTATGCAGAGGATTGCAGAATGATTGTCTCCATGGTTGTGGGTGGAAAATAAATAATGAAAAGGACAGCTCTGGTGGAGATAATTTGCTGACTTAGGCCATGCAATATCTAAAGAAACAATTGGACTGCAATATAGCTCTTAAAGTACTACTCAAATGAAAGTTTGAAAAAAAGTCTCTTTTTTTTTGTTTGTTTGTTTGTTTGTTTTTTTCTCTTTTGTGCTGACTCCAAAACGATAAGATGTATTTCAGGTAGAAATTCTTTTTCTTGAGGTGTTTTAATTCAAATGCAAATATGAACAAAAAAATGCTTGCATGAACCAAGGGTTTGCACTTAACTACCTGTGAAACAAGAAGCAAAGCCACATGCGGTGGCTAAGCTGCAAGATGTAGGCTGTGGCTGGCCATTTCTATGCGTCTGGCAGACCGCACAGCATGTTTACTCAGAATGTGCAACGTTCTGTGCGTCAACAGGATATGCAGCCAAAGTGCACTAGAAGTTTTGTTGAGCTAAATTTAGCAGAAACTATTTACCTGATGGCAGACTTTCCTGCAAAATGATTTTATGTTGTTAGAATCAATACAAGAAAATATCAACTTAACCTATGCAACTATGAAAACTGTAATTAGTTAAATATTTGTTGGGATTTTCAGCGAACACGTCAGTCAGTTTTGAGATTGCTCAGTTACAGCAGGGTGTGTGTGTTCAGAGCGATAAGGTGAGTTTAAGATCAACCAGGACAAAGTGGCAAAACCAGCAGAGGTGGGTAAAGTATCCAAAAATTGTACTCAAGAGCACCAATAATTCAGCATATTTTTATTCAAGTAAAGGTTGAATGGAGTCATCCAATAAATCAATCAAGTAGTAGTAAAAAAGTATTTGGTTTAAAGGCTCCTTAAGTAGAGAGTAACTGATAGTAATATTTTATTTAATATTAAAATATCATGTCATCAGAAAAACAAAAATATAAAGTAACATGTAAACCATGATATTTTGGAGATCAAAATGACCAAAAAATACAAATAGCATAATTGCAAACTAACACATTTATGTTATTTTTTTCATTATAAAACTACTGACCTTAACAAAAACTGAAGTTTTATGCGTACATCTGGTGAATTTATGGTAAATAAAAAATTTATGTTCTTCATTTAGGGAAGTTAGTGATGGTGCTCAAGCATCTAGAAAAGGCACTCATGCGACAGTAGCGCTGCTTCATAATATTACTGAAGTAAAAGTAAAAAACACAGTGTGGCTCCTTATAGTATATTTTTTCCAAAAAGTAAATAAATGTAACTGGTTACTTTCCATCTCTGAAAACCTGTGATGACAACGCACTCCCCAATTAGTTGTCTGCATTGTCAGAAGGTGAGCGTAGGCTCCTTCATCAACCGGGGAGGTTAGATTGATTATACTAAAATGGAGATCAGAAAGCAAAAGCCGCCATGCTTGGGGTGCAGCCGTGTTGAATCAAGCAGGGCTATGATTTGAATTATCTTTCTGTGAGGCTGCACATTTCATGGTAAATTTAGGATGTTTTTTTTCTTTCTAAACTGACAATGCATGGAAGGCCGTGCAACGAGAATTGGGTTCAGAAAGCCTCACCCCACCTGTTTAAATGCTCGGGTGCACACTGGGGCACCAATGCCCCCGCTAAGACGAGGAACAAAAAACAGGTGACAGAGTTTCTCAGCTCCATGGCAATCACATCCCACGTCTGCCTTTGGCTTTATCTGCAAAAGGTCTAAGGGGGTCATTTCAAGATTGAAACCTCTGACTGAGACAGATCAACAAAATGATTAGCGTTTCAGCTCTTTGCACCTTTTAAAACATGTGGGTCGGGATAGTGACTAAGCAGCATGTCTAAGCAACGGCTGAAGAACAGACCCACAGGCGCATTTACCGCAATGGAAACTTCAGCGTGCAACTGTCGTAGCACATGCATCGGGAGTGGTTATTTTAGTACACTCCGGCGCTAAAAAAACAAAACAGCAGATAAAAGCTATATTTGTTATGGCTGAAACGTAGACTAAAAAAAAACCTGATGTGAATTCACACCTCATCTTGACCACACAACCACACTGATGCTAAATTTTCCGTCATTGCTGCTTGTTTGTCACTGTGCTGTACCATGACCTGTGTGAAAATCAGCTCAAGCACCATAAATGAAGTCATCGAGCTAATTTAAGTTAAGCTATTCAGATTCGTCTTGAGTTGTTGCGTTGATTTGTTTGTTTTCCAGCATGGGTTTTAATGACTTGGAGACATTGGGATGCAGCTCAAGGTATCTAATTAAAGTCTAAACTAAACACATTAAGTTGCAAATAACACAGCAGTTTAACATCTTAAAGTATTTAAAGTCATTGGATTTAATAAAAAAAATGTATGTCTTAATTTGAAATGATGTTTTATATTCTTGTTAGTGCCATAAAACAATAATTTAATTATAACTACCAAATTAATTTGGTAATAATTTTTTAAAAAATTATCAACTGGATTGAAACTGCATTGTTGCTGTTGCATTATACTTTGGAGGCCAATCTGAATGCCTACTGATTTGGTGCTGAAAAAACCTTGTGTGCCCCTAATGGTACATTTTATTTCTTTTTTTAGCCATTTGAGAAATTGATATCCTTTTGACTAGTTGCTGTTGCATTTATTTCTGATGGCTGTGGGCCTAAGACCCTGAATTAGTGTTCAAAAATCCTTTAGTGCCCCCTGTTGGTAGATTTCATTTGATGGCTCCTGTCATGCTTGTGAAATTGTTGCATCCTTTTTTAGTAGTTGGTGTCGCATGAATTTTTGGCGGCCATCCCTCGCGCCAGGTGCTGAATTGATGTTCAAAAATCCTTTGGTGCCCCCTGCTGGTAGTTTATTTTTCAATCCTTTGGTGCCCCCTGCTGGTAGTTTATTTTTCAATCCTTTGGTGCCCCCTGCTGGTAGTTTATTTTTCAATCCTTTGGTGCCCCCTGCTGGTAGTTTATTTTTCTACGTCTGCTGAATCATTCACGTCTATTTCAGTGGCTGTTTGTTCTGTGCTGAATTGGTGTGAGCATAAAAGTTTATTTGAATTTTTTTATTGCTTGTAATGAAAGTTAAATTTATTCATTTTTAATATGTTAAACTGACTGCACATCCTGACTGCACACAGTGTTAACACAAAAGTTTGGACCTTTTCTTGCTTCTCATATTTTTTTGACAAAGACTTTCAGAGTTTGTTTTTCTCATAAAACAACACATTATTCCCCATGAATTGGCAGATTGTGCAAGTAGCTAACTGTGGTGAGTATAAAACTGATATTAGGCCCCACTTTTACTTTTAATTCAAAGAACAGTACTCCTCTGGACAATCTGTATTTAACTGTGTAAACCAAAATTGTGTTAAGTGAACAAAACACACAAACATATTCCATCATAGTTTTGAGGCCTTGCAGACAACCCTGGCCTAACGTTCTCATCAGAAGTTGAAAGTTAGTTTTAAATCTGTTAATAGAATGAAAATGCCCACCCAAAAGGGCTGTCAACTATCAATAGTAATGACATTTGTGCCAATTAGCTAATTTCACTCCAACAAAACACCTAGTAGATGTCTTCTGGGGTGCATTATTATCAAATCCAGCTTCCTATTTAGCTTTCAGGAGCAGGAACATTCCCCAACATGATCTCACCTTGAGAGATCATGTTGGCTCTTCATGGTTCCTGGGTCCAAGGCAGAAGTCTGGTAGAAACAGCTGCTGCACATCCATGAACTCTGGTCTGTTTGCACCTGCATAATCTGGTCAACTAATAACCTAATAACGTAGCTGATAGTGCGCAAAGTGGCACTGCAGCTATATTCACAAAGCAAAAGAAAACATTGGAACGAAATCTTTGTTCTTCTGTGACAGTATAACAATACAATTGATTGTGACTAATTTTGTGACAGTATCCTGTAAGATCTTGCTGTGAACTAGAACGTGTGCAGATTCTCTGCCCCCTGCTGGGTCTGGATAGTACTGCATGGATAGTTCTGCACTCAGCATTCACTGCCTCACCCATAAAACGAAGCACATGAGGAAAATCGCTCATCTGAATGGCTAAAAACAGTAACGTCTCAAACGTTTTATAAGATAATCACAAGCCACTAATGTTGCAATTATCCTACTGCACACACCCTCTTCTATAACATAATGACACAAAAATAAGATTTTATACCTCAGTATGAATGTTAAAATCTGCATCCTTGACATTTAAACTGTGCTTTCAGGTACTTTGGTCGTATAAAAAAAGGAACAAAAATTTTCCTTCAGGCTTTTATTGAAGCTGAAAATATCACTGGTTTGATACCAAAAAACAGTTACAACATGAAAAAAAGTTGTGCCATATTTTCACCTTGACAGGAATGTTTGCAGAAGTTACCAGAGAAAGAGTTCCTGAAGTTTAACATATACAACGGACGCTGCCACTCAACTATCTGGCTGCTGATCATCAAAAGCACATAATTAAAACACTTTCATTCATTTGTTGTGTAATTTAATACTGTGTGTGGTGAAACAATGTAGATGAATCCCACTGTTTCTACTTGAAGCCTATTTTTCTGAAGTGACAATCTGACTTGCTGGTGTTATTCGGAGGAAATGTTTGGCTCAGAAATAACTTTTTAAAAGCAGAGCAAATAAAAGCTTTATTGTATTTTTATTTTTTACTACAGTGGCTGTTTTGTATAATAGAGCATTTCCTTTTTCTGTTAAAACCAGATTTTCCAGTGTCCGTTTACAGCATTTATACATTCTTTTCAAGTCTCAGTGCCTCTTTTTCTTCAAAGGTCCAACCAACAGACTTCAGTATCTTTGTCTTTTATGGTGGCATTTTGGGAAACGTTCTTAGTGCATGAGTCTTTTTGTATGAGCAAACAGCTGATTAGTGGTTTTACCTCAAAATAAAATTAAAAAACATAGAAACATCTAGAGTTTGTTGAAAATCCAGATTTTCAGTTGGTAAATATGGTGCACCACGTTTACAACTTAATACCATGCACATCCATTGTATGTAATGGTAATTTTTTCCAACATTTTGATAGCCAAGCAATACAAGACAATCAGAAAATTATTATCCAATAATCTCCCACAAGTTAAGCTTTTTGCCCACAGTGTGAAATGGCAAGCTTTCCGAATAATCATTCAAACATGTTTTCTTTGAAACCAACTGTTTTGGGGTTTTTCTAATAACTCAAAATCATATTAGAGGTAAAGATCGTTCTCTTTGTTATTTTTGGAAGAAGAAAGTAGAAAAGTTTCCAAACAGTCAGAAAAAGTTGCTCACAAGATGGGATCATCATATTCGTCTAGATCTGACGAAACCATAGAAGAATAATTCAAATAATGGCAACTGTTTTACAATAGTATGGTGACTATGTTCTAAGATTACAAATGCACCTTTACCATTCTCTTTTTTTTTCCAGTTACACAAATCAGTACCTTCAAACTCATATCAACAAAATATTTTACAAATAAGTTAAAAGAAATGTTTTTAATACTTCACATTCAAACTCAGCCTCTGGTTTGGTTTTCAGAATAATATGTTTGTTTTTATTTCTCTGATCAAGTTGGACATGTAAATTAAAGCCCTCTCCTAGACAAGACAAAAAAAAAGTAACAGGTTCAAAGTCAGTCGAGTAAAAACAAGTAAAGCAACAAACAGATGTCCTTGGTTTGAATCAACCTTTTGCTGAAACATAATAATAATTGTGACCACTAATCTCTACTTCACAGATGAGACTATTCACTGTCTCAAACACTCAGAAAAGGTGCTAATTCACTTGAGGTTAAAATAATAATACAAAAATCTCTTTTAAATTTCATCAAAAAAGTACACCAATCACTATCAAACTCCAATAGGTCAAAATCTCACAAATGGCACTTAAAACATAGCTGTCCTTGTTTTTTCCTTTTTTTACCTCCAAATTGGGGAATGTTTGCTTTTGAAAATCAGGGAGAGATCATTTCATTTTGATTTCTTCGGTGTAGTGTAAAAAAAAAGTGTTTTTATTATTGCTAATTTAGCCTGGGTTTGTCCTTGGAATGGAATTGCTTTCTTAAAATCTTCAGAATGTGCTTAAGACGGCAGCATGACAGAAAACTCCCTACAACACCTCCAGATTGTAATAAGCAGCTATCTCCACCAGGGGGAAGCCGTGATCACAAACTGCAAGGACAACAAGGGAACAAGGGAGGAAGTGTGCAGATGAGGAGAGGTGGCAGAGGCTTTGACGCCCCCCTGGCCGTTGTTTCTGCTCCACTTGGACCCGTTTCTCTCCCGGCCTCGCGGAGGTTTTGCCGGATTGGAGACGGGGTTACGCGGGGTTTTGCTGTACGGAGGAGAGTGAGGGCCATAACCTGGCCAATCATCACTGTACCTTTCATCGTGATTTCCACCCCCTGAGCCACTGCCCTCCTCACCTGAAAAAAGAACAAAACAAATATAGATTCATATTCAATCTGGAGACAATGAAAAAATGTATGCCAGTAAATATGGATGAGTGATATTTTGCAACAATTCGGAAACCTTTGGAGATTTACAGTTCCACATGTAATGTTACGGCATTTAACATAATATTTTCTCAAGATATTATGTGATCAACACAGAATAGTACATAATTGTGAAATGAAAGGCAAAAGTTAAATGGTTCTTAAATGCTTTAACAATTAGGAATCTGAAAAGTGTGGTGTGCTCTTGTATTTCCCTTTTACTCTGATACTCCCCCTTTTCAATGGAGAAAAAAAAATCTCCAAAGATCCACCTAACTCACCTAATCTAACAGGCTGGACAAAGAGTTCATTTGTAGTGGCTCAGTTAAATAATTTGTTCAATTTTGCAGAGGCTCACCTTCCAGCAGAACAACAACACTAAACAAAGCTTCAATTGAGAGGTTTCCATCAAAGCATATTTATGTGTTAGAACGGCCCAGTCAAAGTTCAGACCTTAATCTAATTCTGAATCTGTGGCAAGTCTTAAAAATGTCATAGGGTGATGTTTATTGGTGTTCTCCATCCATTCTGACTGAATTGAAAATAAGAATAGTATAAATGTTCACTTTCTTTATGAGCAAACTAATGGCAGAAAACTGAGGTTCAATAATTACAACTATTCTTTGTACTGATTTATTACACAAAATCCCAATAAAAACAAAAATGCAACAAAAATGTTGAATACTTCAGAAAGGTAACTAAAGGTAAACTCACTGTCTATGAAATTTATATCCTGTCCGCGTTCAGCATGCTTCAGTTTGTTGGTCACCACCTTCAGATCCACAATTAGCTGTTTGACCTTCACATCTGGACGGGCAATGTCCACCTCCACCTCTGGGTTGTTTATTTGGCTGGCCAGGCCGTTGCCTGTAACATCCGGCAGGTACCTGAACACACAAAGTCATTCACATACCAGAAACCATAAATGTTGTGATTTCGAGCAAATTATTTCCTGTCCCAATCACAGCAGTGAAAGAGAAGATGTTTTAGCTCTCAAAGTCCAGGCTGCTGTAACCGCTGCGTCATGAGAATCTACCAGATGGCCATGTCTTGTTTGAGACTGAGTCATTGATGTGGCAAATAAGCTTCAATTCAAATCAAACTAACATATAATGTTACAGAAGGATTTCTATGTGCATTTATTTTTTTGGTTTTTTGACCCATTTTTGTATACCTCAGGTTGTCGGACAGGTTCCCAAATATTTCTTGATTCTGCAGATTGTAAAGGTGTTAAATTGAACCTGAAAGGTGAATAATCAAAATTAATTCATGTATTACCAAGGGGTACATTTATATTTTCACATAGGGCCAGGTTGGTTTGGATATTCCTTTAATAAAAGAAAGCCTAATTTTGAAATTGCTATTTGGATTTTTTCTTTTTATTAGATGTTTTTATTTTAGGGCTGCACAGTGGCGCAGTTGGTAGAGCTGTTGCCTTGCAGCAAGAAGGCTCTGGGTTCAATTCCCGGCCCTGGTCTCTCTGCATGGAGTTTGCATGTTCTCAGTGTGCATGCGTGGGTTCACTCCAGGTACTCCGGTTTACTCCCACAGTCCAAAAACATGACAGTTAAGTTAATTGATCTGTCTAAATTGTCCCTAGGTGTGAGTGTGTGTGTGTGCATGGTTGTTTGTCTCTGTGTTGCCCTGCGACAGAATAGCGACCTGTCCAGGGTGACCCCGCCTCTCGCCCAGAACATTAGCTGGAGAGGCACCAGCAACCCTCCCGACCCCATTAAGGGACAAGGGTGTAAAGAAAATGGATGGATGATTTTTATTTTAATCAGATGTAAGTCTTTGTTGTGTGATGGAAAACATACAGCTCAATCAAGCAAAAATTGAAGAAATAATGAAAACAGAGTTAATTCAATCTTTAAATATTATAGCCAGCTTTAGCAAAGAATGAAACTTGATGGTAGTAAATCTGGCTATTCCAGTTCTGATTAGCGTGTCTAATTTTAGTGTATTTATAGTCTCACTGTTGCTTAGTGCAACAGTATTAGGAGACTTCATTCTCCTCCTCTCACCAATCCAAACGGACTCGTGTCAAACTGTGTCTTGCGATGTCAAACCTGCTATCTTGGCTGCATCTGTGAGCATAAAACCAAGCTTCCTGCAGGGAGCATGTGGGTGACTAGTGGAGGCTAAATAAAATACATTCCCTCACTCTCTCCTCCTCTGTCTATTCCACCTCCAGTCACTTTCCTCTGATCTGGCTCACCTCCCCCGGGTTTGCCCGTTCCAGCAGCGGTCCTCATTAGTGACGTCGGCAGCCATCCTCTCATCGTTGCAGATGGTGTGTGGGAGGGACACCCAGAAGCCTCGCATGGGCCTCAGTCGCTCCTTCAGCTCAGTAACCTGTGTGGAGGTGGAAGGAAGCCGGGAATGATTCAGACTTCGTTTTGAAGTTTAAGTCTTTGTTCGGCTGGCTGAAAGGACCATGTAAGGTCCTGATGGTGGGCAATGTGAAAAGCAGACAGGACACTGTTTACTGATTACACCACACTTGTTTTGTTGGATATATAATTAATACACTAACACATCAATAATGCTCATCCTTATCTTGTAGGTCTCAGTGAGCCCTTCTGTCTTGAAAGACCAATATGTTTTCAAAACGTCGACCTTGGTTTGACTTTGTTTGCCCTCTTTTTGGTTTATTGAATTGTACATTGTACATAAATGACCTAATATGCAATACCTTGCACTTTGTATTGTCTTGTTGCTGAAAATGTGTTATATAAATAAAATTACCTTCATTAACGTAGTTTTGGGGGGGATTTTGTAAGATGAACCAACACAAAAATTGTGCATAGTTATGAAGTCAAAACACAAGAATACATGGTATTAATCTTTTTTTTTACAAATGACAAAAGCTGAAAAGTAGTGTACATTTGTACTTTGATGCATGGTCTTCCATCTTCCCATCAATTTAGCTGCTATATACAGTATATGCTATGCTATATATATGACGCTCCCAATACCATGTATTAGGAAATGTTTTGTCCAGGATTATGTGACGTCCTGCATACAACCCATAGGACTCTGCATGTACACCCAGCACCTTCCTTCAACGTCTACTGAGTTTGTCCAAAATCTGAAAATAGCACTCTTTCATCAATGACTTTCTACTTGCAACTATTTCATAAAGTCCAGATTTGTGTAGTGCATGACTAAGAATGTGCTGTTGACAGATTTCACACCTGAGCTGTGATTTTTTTTTTTTGGAGCTACTCAGTTACCCTGGACCTCATGGCTGCTTTCCGGATTAATGCTCTGCTTCTCTGGCCTGACAATTTTGCACTGTTTTGGTCGGTATAAAGTTTTGCCCTACAGCTTATGTTTTTCTATGACGGATTGGACGAAGCTTGATGAGAGGAATGTGGTTTTCTAACTTAACACGACCTGCCTGCTGCATTCTTTCATCTTCATGGTGCCGTTTGTACTAATGTTCCCTAACAAACCTCTGAGGTGTTCAAAGAGCAGCTGGATTTATACTGAGATGAATTAAATTACAAACAGGTGGCCTCTCATTACTAAGTTAGCGACTTCTGAGGGCTAAATGGAACTGGAAAAAATATGGACACCAGAATGTTTAGTTTGTATGTACAAAATAATCGAAAACCATGTCTCTTCTTCTAGCTCACACTCATGTGTTACTTGATGTTGGTCTCAATAGCCAATAAAATACATTGATATCTGTGGTTTGAATGTGGTAAAATATAAAAACTGTTCCAAGTGTATGAACTGAAGGCTCCAATTCTTTTGAAACAACAGTAGTATAACTAAATAATGCAATACAGATTTTAGCATATTAGTTAGAGTGCTAAGCCTAGTATTTTTTCCTTAAAGTTTCTAATAATGAAATGTCCAAAAGATTCTCAGCTGCCAACAGCTGGATTAAAGCTACAATTAGTCTCGGTTGTCATTTTTTCCACTCACCAGCCGGTCCAGGTTGGTGCCTGCAGCTGTGGTGGGTTTCTCTTCGGGGGTGTAGGTGCGAAAGGGCTTCCTGTTCCCTCCTGACTCGCTGGGAGAACGTTTGTTTCTTGCTGGAGATGGATTCCCACAACCCTGGAACACCTACAAGGAAAGATTTATCCGACACATGTATGTGCAATGAGAATTTTCAGATTTCCTACTGCTACAAGGTTATATAAAATTTCTGTATTCATGCAGTTACTATGCAGCTTCCTACATCAGTGCAAAAGTTGACCCCAAGCCTTTAACACAAGATTCTTCAACTTCCAAACTGAAGCAACTTAATATTTGAAAAACGTAAGAGGAAAACCTGCGTGGGCTCTCGCATCCAAAAACTGATTTCCAAAGCATCAATTTAATCAAGACGCAACATTGATCCTTCAATACACCCACATGCAGCAAATATAAGAAGCCAAAATGCTCATTTTTAAGCCTGGTGAAACCCAAAAGTGAAAAGAGAGTAGTGAAGCTTTGCAGTCGTATCTGAGAATCAAAATAAAAACACACAAACAAAACAGAGAGTACTGAAACATATTTAAGTGCCACCAAATTGTCAGAGTTATAAATTATAAATTAAAGGAAAAAATCTTAACATATCATAAAAGATGGTTGCTTTCTGGAATGAAAACAAAAAATGAGGCTCTCATTTTCTGCTTCTAAATCCCTTTTCCCGACATCCATTTGGAAGATTAGACAATTAAACAAGATTAAAGCTGAACCTGGATACTGAGAACACCAGATAATTATGTTTATGGACTTTGAAAATGTGCACATGTTCTGTTTTTTGCGCAAGAGCTCCATGTAAGAATTCACAGAAAACAGGAATCACTGCACCCGAGTTAATTAGGAATCAAAGCTCACTGAGGTCAGGGGTCACAGTATCTCTGCTGGGCACACTGAGCCCAGTTGGAAGTTCCTAAGGCTTTTCTAATAAAACATACACTGTACCCTGAAGCAGAAAAAAAATGATAGTTCCCTTAAAAAATGTATCACTAAATCGAACTTTGCAATTCAGTTTTTCACATTTATGTCATTTCAGATACAAGCTTTGTTTTTTATGGAAAACAAAGGAGGACCACTCTTGCTAAGAAGGCCCGGGACCCTTCCCATAAATGACTTCAGTTCTGTTTTAATTAATCTCTATATGCAATCATCTGTTGAGATATCTTCTTCTTACCTTTCTGGAGATGCTCACACTGTTCTCCTGCATGTGCATAATGGCCTCAGACACTTTTACTGAAATGGAGTCGGCTGCGAGCTCGAAGTTAAACGGCCCCTCCAGCTTCTCAGATACCACATAGAGAGCATCTGGCAGAAAGAGTGAGAGGGACGCAGAAGAAAAAGTTTGGTGTGAGACACAACAGCAAAGTGCTCAGAATAAGTTAACGCACGCTAAAAATAGGTTTTCTGTAACTCGTATTGTAAGAGCAAATAAATGTTAAGACAAAGGCTTGCTGTGCCTGGATGGAAACTAAAAGTTACACTTTACTGGCCAAAAGGTTCACTTTACATATCTTTTAGAGACTTTTTATTAAGCTGTAATAATACAAAGAGGAGACTATAAAATACAAGGTTGGTGATTGTGAGCGGTGATTTAGAATACCTAAAATGAGTGTGAGAGGTTTTTAATAAGAATAAGGGATGAAAGCTAATATATGGGTTTGATGAAAGGGAGAGGAAAACGCAACAGGACAGATCAGTTGTGACAGACCAGAGAGGCATGAATGATTAATGGAGGAACTTATTAGGGAGAAAAGAAATTGAAAATAAATGAGTGACAAGGGTGCAATAAAAGACCTCTAGCTTTTGGTCTGTCCAGTATAATTATGTTAATGAATCGAAAAGCTGCCGAAAGTAATTTGGCTGCTGACATTTTCTATTGTAAGGACGTTAAGTTGTGAGCAATTTAGCTGAAATCCATAATCTCCCTCACCTAGAAACTAAAATGTAGCTGAGGTCAGACATCAGCAAACCAAACAGTTCAGCAGAGCACGGCTTGCATAATGACATTAATTCATGCAATAAAAACATTATGGCAGCACCAATATACCAAATACTGAAGATCAAAAAAATAGAAAAAACAAGAACTACTGCCTTTCATCAGCATTCAAACTAAAATGGATGTTAATAGTAAAAAAAATGCCCAATTAAAAAAGTTCTAGCTTTAAGAAAAAAAAACTCTAAGCTGCAGTTTAACTAATATGTTACTATACAATCAATCTGGGGTGTTTGTAATTTCACCCTTTTACTAAAGCTTTTATTTAAATTGAGATATTTAAGTATAGTTCTTTTTTTTCAGATCAATACAAAAAAGTGTATAATCACAACATCGGTGTATGTTTTCAGAAACTTCTGTAAGTTTATGTTCAAAATAAAACGGATACATGATTTACCCTTTATGATGACACAAAAGTGTATCTGATCTCCACTTATCACCTCTGAGACACTTATACATCAACTGGATTTGAGTCCTCCTCTTGTCAGTTTAGTTTACTGAACATGGCTAAAGCAAACTAGTCCATGGTCTTACAGTTAACCATGCAAATCAGAGCAGAAACCAAATGGAACCAAAGGAAATGTTTATAGATCTGGGGATGGATCATTTGTCAGCACTGAACATCCCAATGAGCACTTTGGTCAATATTATTTGGAAATGAAAGAAATCAAGGTTTGGAGCCACTAGAACCTTCCACAGATCTGTCCACTCAACCAGGCTGAATATTGATGAAGGGCTTTGCTCTTTAAATAGTGGTACAGTTTTCAATAGGAGTCACCTGGTCCAAATGGAGCTCAGAACTACAACATTATAAAAATAAGCCTTAATGAAGTGTCCAGAAAGTAATGTGAATCTAAAATAAGTAATCTTTTTGCATTGTTATGACTATTTTTCAAGAAAATATAATACTAAAAAGAAAAAGAAAATGAAATGCAATGACGTACGTTTATGGTTAAAATCTGCAAAATGTAGAATAACATAAGATCCTTGAAACCTTTTCATAAATATGTCTCATTTTTTATACTTGTATTGGAAATCATGTTGTGTGGATTGTTTTTTTGTTTGTTTGTTTTTGTTTTTTATCCCCAGATTCACCTATGAAATTGTTCCACTCCGTGTCCAGCTCTGCCTGATTGGCTAAGCATCCCTTCATCACGTTAAGGCACAGCGAGTGGCAGGGTCGGAGAAAGGGCAAGCCTCGACACAGGGGGCAGTACCACTGACGCATAAGGCCACGCACACACTCTGAGTCTGCTGTCAACTGGAAAACAGACAAAAAACAACACAAAAACACACTGTGTCAACAGAGCAAGCTGAAAACAAGGCAGGTTTGCATCACCACAGGGAGTCTTGGGTTAGAAAACGATTAATAAAAGTCAGTCTTCCGTCATTCAGCAATTATCCATAGAAGTTGGTTTCATTTATTGTTCAGTATTATTAATGTTTCATTTTACTTATGTTATGAAGTATATATTACCAACAAATATGGGCCTCGATCATTATGGCCGTAAAAGAAGAACCATAATGTGTTTTTTAAAACACATTTAACACTGTGCATTTTACTAAGTGTTTAATGATAATATAATTAACCACAACTCCTTTTAACTTCTCACTTGTTGAAATATTAATATATGCTCTTATGATTTAAATTAAACAAAAATAACTAGTCTAAATGTTCTTGAGAGAGCCGACCATTTTAGTTTAAACAGCATTTAAAGAAGCTATTTCAGAAGGTGGCTATTATTAGAAATGAAATCCATTTTTTGGCTTGATGGTCAGATTAAGATTACTTGTCTTCATCACATAGTGACACTGTACTTGCCGAGGGAAGAGAAAGCTAATCTGGGATTATCACTCACCTTTGTGGCCGTGTTTACCATATCCCGACCAAAAGCCAGGCCCTGAGATAGAGCTCTAGCAGCAATGAAAGCTCTGGATACCTGAAAACAAAATTCAATTTTGTAATCAGAACCCAACTTTTATTTTCTTAAGACACGGGGGGCTACCAGTAGTTTATACACACACACACACACGAACACACCTGCACTCGAAGTTTGCGAGGAACATCTCCAAACGGCTGTAGCTGCTCAGTGTGTTTGCTGACACACTCCAGGTAGTCATCACTGAACTGATATTGGGGGTTGACCAATGAGAAGACTCGCTCCACAAGTCCGGACCAGAAGTCTGAGAAGACCTCTGTCAAACTCACACTGCCCCCTGAGGACAAAACGGGAAAAGGAAAATTGGGGGAAAATACATCACCACATGAAAAGGTCACCTATAGAGAACATTTTCACTAATGTTTTTTAATTCCTTCTTTTGCATTTTACATCTTAAGTCTTTGTACTAAAGGTCATCAGACATTTGAGGTTATCCACGTACCTCTTGGCTGGGCTACACATAACACAACAATGAGAATAAGGAATATCACATGAGACTAATTTGGTCAGGGAGGTACATTAATCCACCGTCAGCAACTTGTGACTGAAATAACACACCAATTTAGAGCTGAACTAGCTCTTCGGGAGTTCAAAAGACTGGAACACATTGTTGCTCTCATGGTGATGCAAAAGGAAATCAACCATAATTTAAACAGAGCTCAACATATGATAAATAAATGCTAAAACATCATAAATATTTGCTGCCATAATGCTAGACTGTAATATGGCATGACATGCTGTCCGCCTGTGAAACTTATCGGTCTCCGCACAGAATGAGTCTGCGATTGTACAATCTGCAGTCGGGGATACGGCCTCAAATTAGCCAAACATGCTGCTTGGCAGACAAAGACAGGTTGACTAAGCAAGGGACAGCCTGCAGACGGACTTGCCAGCAAACGTCTGTCGTGCCAAAACAGAGCGATACGGCACAGAATTAGAAACAGTCTGGCATCTGTGGGAATCCAATTTTCCTCCCTTTCTTTTCCTCTAAATTCTACTCAGCATGCCAGCACTCTTCAAAAAACAGACAAATCTGGTTCTTTACTGCTGCCTACAGAGACTGAGGATTTAATAAAACAGCAGTTCAGCAATGAATTATTTCAGATGCTCGGCAGATTGCCTTACTATCTTTAGTAAGCCTATAGCCAGCATTAACATCTCTCTGCTGCTATTTTTCTCTTTAAATTACTTCTGAATATATATGAGACTGGGGTCAGGTGGATAAAGGAGGGAATAAACCAACCGGAATAATATCTCCGAAGCTCCACGAACAGCTCCTGGAAGACATGTGTGTTCTGAGTGAAGAGGCGGCCGTAGGTCTTGGTAAACATCTGGTTCATAGACTTCTCGGAAAGGTCTATAAGCTCCCTGAAGAACTCTGCACAGACATAGAAAGATTAACTATGATGAAAACCTCATTCACCTTTTATTTTAATACATTATAGTTGTATTTCTGTGTAGGCGGTCCATCACCTCCTCTCCATGTCACAAGATTATCAGCTTACAGGGACATCAGATCCTGAACTGCAGTAAATAACAGCGCGTACTCTATTAAAAATCTGCCTTTAAGACTCATATCCAGTCTCCCACTCCTTAAGCATCTTTATATGACTCAGACATTATATAAAAGTATGAGGGTTTAAAAAAAAAAGGTGATAACAGTCCATGGGCAGGTAGGAGGAGAAGTGTAAATTCAGCTGGTGAGAAGGCTGAAACAGAAACCTGCTGCACAATTCACCACAATGCAGGCTAAATTGTCTTCAGACCAGAAACTCATTGAAACCGTTTCCAGATGCAAAAAGGGGGCAATTAACTAATTGTATTCATGAAGGTCAGTTTACAGGGTGTGGTTAGGAGTACTCTGACTAAGACTAGCTAGATAGCACGTCATCGTGAAGTCATCGTGGTTCATTTGAAATAGTTTAAGTTTACAACAGGAAATCTGCAGTGGAGGTGGAAAAAAGAATCTTCATTAGCAGTAAGAAAGGGTCTGATCCAAAACCGGTTCCGTTTAGTTTGGATGACTTCTGCTATGTCTATGTAAAACCTAAACACAAACAGCAACTAAACTGGGATTTGTTTATTGCTTAACTTCATATAGAATTCCAGATAGTTTTAAATGCTAGCAGAAGAAGAAAATAAATTCTAATTGTAAAGAAATCCACAAATTTAGGAAATTATTTGACAATCACTGATCGCAGGAAAATCCTCTAACTGCGATCTTTGACCATACCTGACTGGTGCAGCTCTAAAATCTTTCAAAGTAATTTAGATTTTTAATAATGTGCTGCTGCCACTGGGTTACAGAAAATACAGTATGTTACTTTACCACATAATAGTTGTAAAATATAAGACCTTAAGCAAACTTAGAGGCCTTTAAACATTTAAATATACTTAAAGGTGTACAAATAATTAGTCTTACTACAGACATCCTAAGGTGTTTAAAATGTCATATACTTAGTGATAGTTTTTTTTATAGAGCAATACATTAGACTACATCAAACTAGACGGTATAGGGTTTTTTTATTTTCATGATAATGTTTTCTAAACAAATAAAAACTATGTTTTTTTTTCTACTTGTTCAAAAAATTAAAAAAATGAATGGTAGGTAGTATAATGGTAAATAGTTTAAATGGAAATAAATGCATTTTTTACTTTTTGGCAATACAACATTTCACAGGGATATAAAACTTAATATATTTGACCACTTCAGAGTAGACATTAAGTGTTGATTTGAGATTATGAGTATATATTAACTAAGAAAAATAGTTCCTATACCTTTAAAGCACTTTAAATAAAAGTTAACTGTACTTTACATTACTTATATAATGCCAGTGAAGTAAAAAGGATTGATGATAATTTAAAAAAAAAAACCTGAATCCTCTTGCGATTATGGTGCAAAGAAGGACTTTTTATAAAATAATCAGACTTTTTATCCGACTATTATGCAACAGCACAGTGTGTTCAGTCAGATGATTCTTCAGTATCACTGTAATACAGACTGCTACAGGAGATCCTCCCTACATACAGCCACCAGGGTCTAATACAACTTTAAAGAAACTTGGATAATGAGCTGCAAGAACATTTAATTTTTCTTTGGGATTAATAAAGTATTGTTGAAATGAATTGAATTGGGATGCCCTCAGGAACCTGTGTTTAAGAGGCTTTTTTATTGATTACAGGTACAATTAAACTTACTATAAAACAGAAGAACCTCATATTACTTGATATTATACTCTATTAGCCTCTCACCATCAAACCGGCGGTGTCTCTGTGTGAAGGTGGTCAAGAGGAATTGGTTGTTGTCTTCGATGGCTTTCAAGAAGTCCCTCTCGCTCTGAAGGGACAGAGTCTCCTCCATCTGACTGGAGCAGCAGGTATAATCCTGAGGACAAAGTCGCAGGTGCTCACCTACAACAGAAACACCAGAAGGAGCACAAGGTTTGAGGTCTGATGTACCTTTGCTTAAAGAAAAAATATTAGTAAAACAGAAAATGATATGTTTCCCATCTATAATTTAGTGACCTTGCTGGTGTCAGGAAAAAAGTCTATTTGTTTACTTTTTATTTAAAAAAAGATTAGTGAGAAATTAAGTTATATCTTCCTGCTTTCTATCAGTAATTGTAACCACATGACCTTGCTGGTGTCAGAAAACAGTAAATTTGTTTAGGGAATAGGTTGACTCTACTTGCCATTGATAGGTTATTTAATAGGAAAATCTAATTAAAGATAACGCTGTGGAAGGAAATTGCAATTTATCCGTATGAATTATTCAAATTCAATTTTTCTTTCTTTGTCAACTGAGGTTCAATCATCTTCCTTTAGGTAATAACATGTGCAAACAACAGCTAAGAGGAGGTGGGGATAACGCAACGCTCAAACGGTACAGATCTTTGCTTATGCAGCATAATTACACCTGGCATGAATATTTGGTTGTTAATACATTGGAAAGTGTCTATCCCAAATCCTCCCTGCCTGACGTGCCTCTCTGTTTCTTTTGTTCTCTGCGTGTCTCACCATCAGTCCATTCTCATCCCCGTATTTCCATTTCTAAACTGCCTCCCTTCATCCCTCACCCTCTCTCTCTCTGTCTCTCTCTCTCCTGGCCATCTGCTCCCCTGGCCCACGGGACAGCCAGCAGAGACTCAGGCAGTGAGAGCCCAACACACAAAAATCAATCAATTCTACGGTTGCTTTACACCGAGTTGATTTGCCATGAAATAAATGCCCTGCAAGAAAACACTTTTACCCACCACTAATTGCAGAACAACCTCAGTGTCTGTGTGGGAGGATTGCCAAGCAGTAATTTACATGTATAAGGCTATACATTCAAAAAGCAGTGAATGAAGCATTTCCCCTCTTTTTTTTATTAATCTAAAAACATATTTCCTTATAACCCTCTGCCAAACTTTAGATTATTCCCAAATGCAAATGCTTGTAATCCACATCAGATCCGCATCATTTCCTGCTGATTACCTCCAGTGAACAGAGCCTGTATAGGTATAGCCTGCATGCACGGATGTTAACTGTGGGCCAGTGCAAAGACTAATTAGGGGCGAGGTTCTTTGTTGCACCGGTGTTGGCAATTTGCTCAGCCCCTTAATCATCCTATTTAAACCGCGCAGAGGGGAGGAAGGGGCGGGTGTGATTTGTTTTAAACAGCATTGCTTTATGTCTCTTGAGGAAAACGCCTCTTTGCGTTCTGGTGATTTTTTTTTTTAACCTCTGAGTTTAAAGCCAACATATAAAACGTTTTTACACAAATTTGAACTTTCTGAGGCTTAGTCATGTTATATATGACTTTCATGAACACAAATATAACTTTGTTCATTCTAAGGGAATGCAAGGGAAAGCTGCACCCAAGTTGAAAGCTGCACCCAAGTTGAGCAAAGCAGGCAGTGGAGACTGATGGCTTACCGGAGATGTGAGTGACCGGCGCGCTGCTGGTGCTGTACCCCTTCTCTGAATACACCTGCCGGGTGTCAGCGCAGCTTCTCCCCGCAGCAGCCGCGGGGCTCCGGGTCCCCGACAGGGCAGCGATGGTGCAGAGCCAAACCAGCAACCGGGTGTCCATCCTCACAGCGGGGACTCGAAATCAAACGAAGTAAATAAACCCCAGTAGACTGACTGGTGGGTTGATATAAGACCAGAGTGGATCGCAGAATGAATGACTGGCCCGGATAGATGCAGGTAAAAGTATGAAATAGTGACAAGATCCAAAATCATTAGTCCTTTAAAGCGGTCATGGTGCTCCTGATCAACATCCGGTCTGGATTTTTTTTTTTTTTTTTTTACATCACTTGTGTTTCCATGGTGTCCCCCCTTTATTTTTCCTTTCCTGGGATACCCGCCGCTGCGCGTAAACACAAGAGGAGAATGAATGAGGAACTCCTTGCGCTGCTTAACCATCATTTGACGCGTCACCGCTGTCAAACCCACAGGAATTAACCATGGTGAGACCGGAAAAGGAATTCCCTTCAAAATAATTGTCAATTCTTCTAATGTGATTTAATATATTAAAATATCATCACACAGATGAATAATGGTAATAATACAAATAACATAATTACAAAAGAAGCAATGTTCCAAATTGTTTTTTTTTTAGCGTAAAACATTAATTGGTGCATACTAGAACAGGTCAAAACTTTCCAGTAACAATACACTGTTATTTTCTTGACCTCGACATGGCTAAGGAGATAAAAAATAACACAACAGACCCTGATTGCAAATTGGATGTCTCATATTAGCAGGCACAATAGGTCTGTATTTTTGTTAAAATATTTTCGGTTTTCATTCAGTGAAGTTACTTAAAGTGGTAGAGTAACCTGGTCCAGGCATTATAATGTGAAAACTCAAAAGTAGAATGCGTAGTGTAATAAAACTACTCCGAAAAGTACTTTTACACCTCTGGATTGAATATGCAGTCTTTTGCCACATCACAACCACAAACATTTTTAAGAGATAAAACAATACAACATCATTTTGACCTTGTAGAACAGCTTTAAGCTTGGCAGCTTTAAATATCTAATCTTAGATTCAAATTGGATGGAGAGTGTCTGGGAGATATGATGCGTCTTGTGAAATCTATGACAAGACTTTTCAAGTCTATCATCTATGACTATCATAGATTCTCACTTTGATTTATCTATGGACATTCAAAAGATTATCTTAAAACACAATTGCGGTTTGATCTAATGCATCAAACTGTAGCTCTGGTTGTATGTTTAGGGTTTGTTTTCTGTCTGGAAGACTTCAATACGTTTTGGGTTTTCTTTCAGGAGAGGTCTGTGTTGGCTTCATCCATCTTCCCTATTCTTGTTGAGGAAAATCACCTCCAGCGTATCCATGGGTCTGCTGCCTCTGATTAATGTGCAGAATAGATTAATTAATACTGAGATTAAAGTACACAAACATGGACTCGATTTACTAGCTAAATGACTTCTATAGGCATTTGGGTTTGATGGATTGTATTCAGGGGTTTCTTTGTAAAGTTGGCTGATAGCAATGCAAGCCAGTTTTCATATTTTGTGCATGTTGGTAAGAAAAATAAAATCCCAGCAAAATGCATATACAAGGTTATTGGTTGTAACTTGACAAAATGTGAAAGTTAAAAGCATAATATTATGTTACATATTATGTTACACTGGTAATTTGAGCAGAGCTAAAATAAAGCAACAGTTTGACACAACATATTTCTGTAGCTATACATATTCACTATTGCATAGCATGTAGCAAGCAGAAATGAGCAGTAGACGCCATATTTAGAACCGGTTTCGGTTTAATTGTATACGCATTTAAATTTGAGCGCCGGTCATTTATTTTGAAATCAAAACCGGAAGCTTCCTGTCAGCGTACCTTATTTGACTCTAATATGACTTCAGAACAATGGAAATTGAGAGAGGATCTAGGATTCACAGCATCTGAACACCAGATCTCTCTTGGTGTGTTGAAAACTGATCAGAATATCACAATCCAAATTATTAAACAAAGAGCCCTTAGTGAATAGAAGGATAGAAGCTATCAAGTTGCAAAGACACGTACATACATCCGAGTTGCCAACAAATTCCTTGTTTAACATACAGTAATGGGAGGTTGTATAAATATGCCGAAAGAAACACATTATGCAAATATCTTAGATTTTTTTAAAACATTCAATAATAGGACAGGAATAGGAGTGGGAAGTTTGAAAAGAATGGACTGATACCAATGTGTGGCTCATGTGTCCCAAATTATGTGATTTAAATCTAAACGTGTAATAAACACACCTTGAGTGTACCATGGGATATTGGTAATCATGCGAAAATATTTGATGCATATAAATCAGTGATTCTTGAGAATAGGGACAAAATGGGTTTTAATTTTCCCATAATTTTTTTTTTGTGTTATTTCTCAACCTTATGTATGCAAATATGACAAATAATGTTTTGGAAATGTAAAGATGCTAAGGTACAGGCTCCCAGTTGCAACATTTTTTTTAAATTACATTTTTAATCGACCTGACCCAGAACTTTGTCATCACCTGATGACAAAAATAAATATAAAATAATTTTTAATTTCCCTGTCAGTGATATTTTTACTCATTTTACAGACAAATGCTTCTCAAGAAACAAAATAAATATTATTTAAAACAAAAAACAACAAAAAGTCCATCTGCCGGAGTTGACACTGTATGATGGAGTTGGCATGGAACTGAAGGTGGTGACAAACTAGTGAGTAAAAAGAAAAACTTGGTACAGGTGAAGTAATGCAATTTATGTAAAATACATTAAAATGAATTAATTGCACATTTAAGTGAGATTTGACAACAATTTCACTGAAAGAGTCAGAAAAACTCTGATGGAGTTGACATCTGACGGAGTTGACAAAAAGCCAAACTACCGCAATTTATAGGATGTTATTCTGAAGGAGGCCATATTGTAGCTCATCAGGTCCATAAAATCTTTACAATTTACCAAAATTAAGCTTTTATTTTAGAAAATTTCATCAAAGTTTTGGAAATGGTCAGTTATGGTGTTGACACATCATGGTTGTGACAAAAAACTTAGGAATAAAAAGAAGAAAAAACTAAAGAATAACATAAGCTAACCAGAGCTAACTAGCCCTCTTAGCAATGGAAGAGAAAGGAAGAGGTCTTGGGGTCCTCAGAAGTTCTGCTGCCCCCCAATAATGCCTGATTTTTTTATTTACATTCTTTTCATGTCTGAGGTGTTGACAAAAACTAGGGACACATTTCAATGGAGTTGGAAAATATATAAAAATGATTTTTAATTCAATGTATTGATACCGTCATAATTATTTATATGACTACTTATACTTAATTGTCATAATATATAATTTTAGTATTTCTTTAATTATTTTAAACTATTATAATGTATTGAGTTCTGCTCCTGGACAAGGGCTTTTACAGGCATCATCCACCGACTACACTGTTTAAATTTTTAAAAAAAATCAGCAAATACCTGGAAAATATACATTGTTGTGTTCACATGACCCAGGTTAGTTTAGTCAGATATTTGAAAAAATTATATTTTGTGTATATTTTATTCAAATTGTGTGCTTTATCCATAGGACCTGTTTTGTTCCTATTCTCAAGAATCACTGAAATATCAGATGTGGATTTCACTATGACTGGGACAAGATTTCCCCGCAATTTGGTCGTGCTGACTTAGGCTGCAGTATTGTAATAACGCTTTGCTGTTCAACCACGTCTATAGACTTTTACTGCACCATTTACTGCACCCAGTAACCAATAACTGACATTTCAAACAGACCAATCAGGCTCGAGGATAAGAAAGCGCTGGCCAATCCGCAACAAGAATCTTTTCGCGGTCAAGTTTCTTGCCAGCATAGTAACAAGAAGAAAAAAAGTCATCTAAGATTAAGGTAGTGCTTAGCTAAATATGTTTTTGTAACTTATTCCTTTTACATCGCGTGTACTTATGAGTTTTTGGTAACTATCTGCGTAGTGGTTAGTAATCTTGTGTCTTATACATTTTTTATATTTTCAAAGCGTCATTTACTGATACGTCTGTTAGCAATTAGCTCCGCTATTGAGCTGGATTTTCGGTGGCTAGTTATAAAATATATTATATATAGTTGGATATTTGAGGTCGTAAAGAGTTAACTTGACAGTTTATACAGTATGTTTTTTTAATAACATTTAACGCCAAAGATTTACTGATTTTGTTATTATCTACGATCAATTTCCCGTTTTATGATATTTAAAAATACGCTAACCAGTCAATCCATAATCTCTTTCAGCTAAAATGGAATCTGGAAGCTCAGACAGGTAGTTACCCGAACCTATGCTTCAAATCTTCTATTCTTCTAGAATATAAATACTTTTGTACAATTTGTACAAATTAGTAATCTTAATAGGATTACTAATTGTGTTTTATTTTTGCTGAGATTTGTCTTAATTCTGTCTTTTTTTTTGGTTAGTCTTGAAGAGTTGGATCTTTCCTCAGAATCTGGTAGCATCTATGAATCTCCAAAAGCCAGAAAGCGAAGTAAACAGCCACTTCGTGCACCCCAGGTAAATATCTTTGTTTTGTGGTAATTAATTCCTCATTAAGTTTATCAAGGAAATGGTATGTATGGTTTCTGTCCTGTCTGGAAAAGTGAATTAGGGATTTAATATTATTTTCCAGGTCTGGAAAAGTAAAATTAGAGTATGGAAACATATTTGTACTTCCTTTCTCTGTTCACTCATTAATTCATCATTATTTGGCCATCAAACCCTTCATTTTCTTACAATCTGGGTTGTTTGCAGTTTTTGTATTCAAGCTCCAACCCCTACAAATATGCCTGCCTTTTGTCCTGACAGGTTTCTATTGAAAAACTGGCACAAAAAAAAAGAACAAAGAGATGTAAAAAAATTTAAAATGGAGAAAAAGTAAGGACTTTTCACATTGTGAAAATCGTTTAGGTTTCCTGTTTCAATTTTGGTATTGTTAATTTACCCAATGGAGCGATCATTTTCAGTTGCTATGAAAGGTCAAAATTGTGGACTCCTGCTGTTGTAGATGCCTAGAATAGGACACAGTTGCTCTCAGTTCACAACATATTCCTAAATAATTCTCTTTCATGTAAAGCCACCAAAGAGACCCAGGCGTAATGCTGCGTTGAGAGTGACATCCAGTACCAGTAGCAACCCCATCCCGGACCCTCCTGACCCCTCCCAGCAGCAGCCATCGCCGTCTCAAGGGACATCCAGAAAGCTGTCCTCTGGACGTGTGACGAGCGAGGAGAGCCAGGGGATCAGCGCAAAGGACATCTTTGATGCTGTGTGCTCTGGAAAGAGTGCCATGGTGGTGAGTACAAGGTTGTGAGGAAGCAAAAAGCTCACTGAGGAGGGGGGAAGGTAATGATATGGACTTCAACATGAAGGGAGGGCGGTGCTAAAGGAGACGTATGTAATGGAAAGTGAAACAAGCTGACAAAAAGAGAGGTGATTATGTGCTGTCAGCGGCTGACTGATGTGGCCTTAAAGAATTGCCTTTGATGAGCAAAGAGGGAGGGAGAATCTCGTTGGGTCACAGAGTCAATGATTGACAACAATGACCATCCCCACTATTGTTCTGCTATTGTCTGTTCTGGGTAAAGACTAACACCTTAGATCACATGACAAGAAGAAAGGAACTAAATCTGCTTAGAACCAAAGTAAATAGTTTGATACATACATGTATAAAGTTACACTAAAGTAAAAAAAAAAAAGATACTGAGTGAATGAATCTGAAATCTATGCTTTTATTGTAAATTGATTCTGTCTGATTTGATGTGTGTGTGGTTTCCTGTCGATCCAAAGACGGTGGTGGAGGAGTGGTTGTGCGGCTACAAACAGAGCCGAGAGGAAGGCTTGTTGGTGCTCATCAACTTCATTGTTCTGTCCTGCGGATGCAAAGGTCAGAGGTTAAATGGGAGGCCAGGGAGATGCTAGTTTCTATGTTTTGGGGGTCACAGCTTAGAGATTTTTTTTTCTCCATTTGCAGCTCAAGTTGTCATCTGTGGTATTGATCTCTTTGATGTTGACAAGATTAGATTTAAGCTAAGGGAACATGAAAATGAATGTTGTGAAATGTATCTTGTAGTCATGGATTTTATTTAGATTGTAATGTAGACCTTTTTGCTCAGGTGTGGTGAGCAGAGAGATGTATGACAGTTTGGAAAACGCTGAAATTATCAGCACCCTAACAAAGGAATTCAATGAGGTAAGAAGGAAAACAAATCCTCGGTTTCTGAGTTAGATTTGGCTAAATATCAACAGTAAAACTGTTTATACATCTTTGCAAGTGAATCTTTTTCTGTCTTCTCAGTTTAATTGTAGCTGGAATTAGATTAAGAAAGCTAGTCATCTCTCTGTCCCATGGGATTGTGAACCAAAAGATGGTGCACAGCGTGCTTGGAAAAAGCTAATTACAATCTAATGTTGATAAATGAACTCATTAATTAGTTAATCATCACTGTTTTTGTCATTAGCAGAATAAACCACAGGCTCCATATTAATATACAAAATAGATTGCAGAATATCAGATGTTTCATTTGTCTGCAGCTGATTGGTTTGTGGTTTGTTCTCCTCTTTGCTTTGGCCAGGATTCTGTGAACTACCCACTGATCACACCCGGACCTCAGTTTAAGCGTTTCAAAGCCAGTCTGTGCGAGTTCGTTCGGATCCTGGTCCACTTGTGTCGTAATAGTCTCGTTTACGACGAATTTCTCTTCCCTTCCCTGCTGGCTCTGCTCACTGGTTTGTCTGACTCCCAGGTCAGAGCCTTCAGACACACCAGTACCTTTCTAGGTAAGCACACCAGTACATCACAGGTTAAAAAAAAAAGTGGTACCTCACCTGAATCCATATACAGTACCTTACATGTCACTAAACATTTTTACGTTAACAAAGTAGCAGATTATAGTAAAGTGTAATTAGAAGTTTGAATATATATACATATAATTCCCTTTAATCTAATAGGTCTTAATAAAATTCAGTGAATATAACATAGCCTTCAGATCTAGACGGTATCAGAACTAAATCCGGTTGAGACTTTTGGCGTTCGCATGCTCTCCATCCAGTTTGACTGAGCTTGAGGGATTTTGTAACAAAAAACTGGGTAACAATTTCAAGATGTAAAAACCCAGCTGGGACTGCGGTGAAGGTTCATTCTAAAAACTTTGGGTACTGAATACCAAATCTCACCTTATATACACCAATTTATGTCGATCCATTAAAAAACTCCTATAAAGCAAATTGTTTTAAGTTGTCAAAATGTGAATGACTTCAAGGTGTATGAATATTTTTAGATATTATTTTTCTGTGTTCTGTTTTAGCCATGAAGCTGATGACAGGGTTGGTGGACGTGGCTGTGGCGGTATCAGTTCAGCTGCAGACCACACAGCGGCGATGTGACATTGAGAACAGCAAGAGTCCACGTGACCGAGGCTCAGACCGACTGGAGGAACTGAAGACTACCATCAGAGAGGTAAAACACTCAAACTCTGACTTGGCTGTAGAATAGGACATTGTTAGATCATGAAGACTTTGAAATCGGTAATAATTTTTACCACAGAAGAAAGGTTCTGATATGGCTAATATTCTGTGCCGTTGCACAGACTTATCTGCTTAATAAACTCAGCTTCTATGTAGCAAGATGAAATTGACCTGAGTGCTGTTTTCATTGTTCTTCACAGAAGCTTCAAAGATCACACAAACTGATTAAAATTTGTTCAGAAATATTGTTTTTTAAATATTTTTTGGCTCTAGTGGCTTTTATTTGATGGTTAATTGACAGTAAAGTGGGTAATGAGAGAAGACATGCAGCAAAGGTCGCCAAGGCCGGGAATCGAACCTGCGACAGCTGCGTCGAGGACTGAGGCCTCCATATGTGGGTTGTGCTTAACCAACCTCTGCGCCACCACAGCACACCTGAGAAGTATTGTTTAATCTAACTGTACCACTGGAGTCATGTCATCAAATTAGACCATAATTGGTTTGTTTTTCTAAATGCTTTGAATGTTTAACATTAATTTTGATGTCATTAAAGAGCTCAAGTGGTCAGCAGAGGTCCGCTGATGTTCGTATGAATGTGAATGCCTGACCAATCAGAAGGAGGCTTCACTAGTTTTAGTTTTAGAAGAACAAAGCAAGAAGGAAACCTCTCCTCGCATAGGATTTTTTTTTATTTGAAAAATGAATAAAAGATTAAACTAGATTTCAATTTGTCAATATTAACTGTTAAGGAGTTTTAATGTAGAGGAAAATCTCAATCCTGATGTTTCTGAATTCTGTGAAACATCTATGATCGTTGGTCCTGAGAATTAAACTCTGTTTTTAAAGCTAATAGTTCTCTGAGCAGGCAGAATGTTTAAGCAATATTGTATAAAGGTAGTAGAGAAGAAAACCTGGGAGTCCTGCATTACTCTGTATGTGATTGTGTGTGTTCATATCTATGTGTTATGTTTTTGATATAGCTGCAGGAGAACCAAGAGGAACTCTCATTCTTGATGAACGGCACCTTCCGTGGCGTCTTTGTGCACCGCTACCGCGACCGAGTGGCAGACATCCGTGCGGCATGTATTGAGGAGTTGGGACTTTGGCTGAAAACGGATCCTGATGACTTCCTCAATGACAGATGCTTGAAATATCTGGGGTGGATGTTGCATGACAAGGTGAACACAGATTTGGTGGAACATGGGTTTTCTCTTTGCTCCAGAAGCATTTTAGATGATCAGGAAGCATTGAAGATGTCTGTCTGTAGCTCCCTACTGGCCAAAAAGCAGAAGAAATAAACAAAAATATTTTGTTCAACTTTTGACTGCAGATGAGCAGAGGCCAGTTCTTTGTTTGAAAGTAATCTCTATCCACACTCCAGTGACTTTTCCTTGGAGTTTTCTTTGGCAGTGTTTCGTCTATTCATGGCCTATTTTGTGAGAATCATGTACACAGAGAGAAACAGCATTTCACAACAGGCTGCAGGAAAGCATGTTACTGTACTGTTGTTTTCTATTTTTCTGCAGCAAAGTCCAGTGCGTATGCAGTGTGTGCGTGCCCTGCAGGGTCTGTACAAGGAGAAGGAGTTCATTGGCCGCCTGGAGCTTTTCACCAGTAGATTTAAAGTGAGTCGTCCCTCTGGATTGGACTCGCGCCTCATTTAATGCCTGTTTTCTTCCCCTGTTCCCCCCCCACCCACCCACCCCCAGTCTGCATCTGTCTTTTCTGTCTGCTTCTTTTCTCAACATCTGTCTCCCATCTATTGTTTGCGCTTTTTGTTTTGTCTCTACTTTGTTGCCTGTCTGTGTTTCTCCACCCATTTTTTGGTGCCTTCTCTCTGTATTTTAATGCCTATTCATTTTTTTTCCCCGTCTTTGAACCACTTCTGTTTGTTGGTATGGTCCCATCCTTTGTCTGGGCTTATGCCTGGTTGTGTTAATTGCCGCCAATTACCCATAGATAATAAGCCCTTCTCAAATACATGAAAACCCTCTTAAGCCACATGTGCTGCTGCAGATAAATGGTCTTTTTTTCTGTCATGGCTTACATCCTAATCAGCGAGTAAGTGTGTGTGTGTGTGTGTGTGTGTGTGTGTGTGGGTGCATTTATGCATATTATTTATCAGTTTGTTTGACTGCTGGCACGATTGTACGTTTATCTGTGTGTGTGTGTGTGTGTGTGTGTGTGTGTGTGTGTGTGTGTGTGTGTATTGCGGTGCATAACTGAATTTCTGTGTGCTCAGGAAAGGATTCTCAGCATGGTGCTGGACAAAGACCCAGACGTGGCAGTGGAAGTGGTCAATCTGTTGCTGATGATCCAACAGTGAGGGCTTTCTCTGTCTCCCAGGGTTTCTTTGTTGATGTAACGCAGGAATATTTTTAGTAGATAAAAACAAAGACAGAGGATCCCATCTTCATTTTAATTGTTTAGAGTTTTAATTCTGATCTTCAATAAAAACATTTATAATTATCAGCTTTTTACAGAGGATTTATAGAAATTTCACATTTGCTGCACGAAGTTTTTTTTTTTTTAACACATCTGATTTTGGAGGCAAGCCAAGTCCCCCCACATCCCACCTAATACATAACAACTGAAGAATCTGATGTCTTTGTCCAGGAACTACACAATCAGAGCTTTGCAGGTGCATATAAGGGTGATGGCTTTATAATGTCCTCTTAAAAACAAAACTCTTAGCAGTCATAGTAAGATTTCTAACCATTTACAAAAATGTGTGATTATTTCAGTAATGAGAAAGATAAGCACATTTCAGGTTTATAGTTGTTGCCTTTATGTACAGTTCCTAACAAAAGTAGAATAGAAGAGAAATAGCCTTTGTTGCACATGGAGGAAATTCAGGTGTAATATCGGTGAAGTGACAGGTGTTTGAGTCACACAGAGATAAAAGTATAAATATGCAAAAAACATACATTAAGAGTAATGTACAGTAAGGCAAAATTATAATATAAAAAAAAACGGAAATTGTGTAATGCAGTCCGAGAAATATGCAACTGAGTAGAGGTGGATTATATTTTTTTTTAAAAAGAGCATATATATTTATTTGTGCATTAAAAACGGACTACTTACAATTTGTGAAAAATAAAACTACAAACAAAAATGTTGTTTAAATGAGTAAAACGGCAAATACCAGTAGGGATGTAAACACAGGTTCTCCAGTAATGTTCCTTTGTGCACTTAGGATGCAGATTGCTTAATCTGAAGAGACAATTGGCTGCTTCTGTCCAGCCTGTCAGCTCAGGTGGACGACCGTGTTTTGGTATCTACAATTTTGGGATGATTAAACAATTCTTTGTGGGATATTTTAAAGGTTTTGAATCTATTTTAGACTCTAACCCTGCTTGGAACTTTTCCACAGCTTAATTTTTAGCTTATCTCATGTGTTCCTATTTACTATTTTGTCGACTTCTGCTGGGAGTTGCTTGCACTGGTTTTTATTTAGGTGCATTAAAATAAATGGAGATAAAATTAAAAGCATATAAGTCATATATGAAAAAAATAAAACCATGTCTCCATCCACTTCCACTGTATAAATATTAACTGTTTTATGTTGTGCTATCACATAGAGTATGTTAAGGTTTGACATGCTAACATGTAAATACTTTTCCAAAGCAAAGTTTTTATTTTAAGAGTTTAGACTTTTATCTTACATTATTGAATGACTTTTCTTTTGACTCATTAATGAAATGGTTTGGAATTGACTCTGTTGCCCGTTTGTTTTGACACTTGCAGCAGCACAGAAGACGACTTGATGGAGGAGGAGTCCGGCCACATCTACCCCCTGGTTTACGCTATGCACCGAGGCCTGGCGTCTGCAGCCGGAACCTTCCTCTATCAAAAGTATGTTGCATGTCGTAAGAATCGTTAACTCCTGCTGAGCCACAGTATTGGCATTGAAAGTAGTTCCTCTTCTTTTAAGCAGTTCATATTTGAATACTTTCTTCATTTTCCTCTTAGTAAATACAATTTACTAGTTAGTTTATGTGTGACAGGCTGAAACGTGTGGTTGCTACTCAAAGCCAGGATGACGATGATAAAAGCAACAATGCAGCGTTTTTTCAAATACTCATCTCCTTCTACATCCAGAGTGAGGTAGCCATTTTGTTTTTGAGATCTCTTAATTTCTGTCTCTTGCTTCTCCTGAACTGATGTTCTCAAGGTGTTTTTTTCAGTTCCTTTTTCCCCCTCAAGGATCCCATATTTTCTTATTTTTGTAATTGAGGTCACAATGTTGTATTTTACAATATTGAAGCGGTTTAATCTGAGTTGTTTATGCAACAGTTCCATGAGCACGCTACGTACCTGGTGGACAGTCTGTGGACTGTGGCCGGCTCCAAGCTAAGAGACTGGGACACCATGACGACTTTATTGTTGCAGGATTCTGGTGAGGAATGTTAAGGGTGTGAGTGACTCAAGCTGCATGTGCAAAGTTACTTTTAACTCCAGGCATCATTTCTATTTTGATGTTACATTCTTTTTTTTATAGCTGCCAATGATAATATCTGTTCTCGGAGGTCATCTCTTTTCATCTTTTCTTCTTTGACTTCCTGTTGCCAGGTCTGATGTATGAGGAGGAGGGGGCGCTCCTGGAAATCATGATATGTGCCATGAGACAGGCAGCTGAGGCAACGCCACCACCTGGGAGAAGTCAGGGCAAAAAGGTGTGAATAAATGTTTGCAATAGCTTTATTATTTTGTTCTCACAATCTCGTTTTGAAGCGAACTGAAATCGTAGATGTTTTCCACACTGCGTTTACTCAAACACGAACAACAATTGTGTTTACATTTTGTGTCCTCTGAACTTTTATCGACACATATTAGATCCTGAGTGTGAAGCTGAAGAAGATTCAGGAACAAGACAGGACTCGCATTACCACACATTTCATCCCCGTGCTCCCGCAGCTGCTTTCCAAGGTGCACAGCTGACCTCTTTTGCGATACTTTATTTTTATGTACCCTTGTTTTAATGCAAAACTTTAATCTGCCTACAGTACTCAGCTGATGCAGAGAAGACGAGCCTTCTTCTCAGAGCTCCACTTTACTTTGATCTGAACATGTACAGCAGCACTCAGTGGCTTGAAAAGGTAAGAAAGAGGTCATAAACGGCCTCACCAGATTTGTGAAGCCATAGAAATGAATGTTTAATTTCTTGATCCATCCTTGTTTCTCTCAGCACCTGGACCTGCTGCTGTCCCAGATTTGCACCATCTTGAAAAAGCATACGGACGCTGGCGTGCTGCAGGCCTGCGCCCTCCTGGTCAGCACCCTCTGCTCAGAGAGCCACACCTTCTCCTCCCGCGCACACCTGGTCTTCAGTCAGCTGATGGATGAGCTGACCGAATGCTTCAACGCCTACCTGAGCGACTTATTGCAGGTTCGAAAATCTCTGTGAGAAGCCCGCATACCACCAGATGCAGCTTTATAAGCACCTCTATGTTTTGAAAAAAGGAAGATAATTAAGAAGAGCAGACTGGCTCTTATTTCCTCTTTCAGCCTTTCAGTCGGTGTGTTTTATTACTTAGGGTGCAGCAGATGAGGATGGAGTATACAATGCAGCTTCAGCCTTGAAAAGGATTGCTGCCTTGTGCAGGTGAGCTCGTATGATAGATGAGCTTTGTACTGACGATGCTTTTCATTAGAGATGCGTTTGACTCTAAGCTTTGTGTGTTTTCAGTGCCATGGACCCGACTAGATGGGAGCTGCTTGATTCCTGCATAGTGCTGCTGAAAAACAGGATAGAGTCCTTGGATTTTGACTCTGAGGTTCAAAGCAACATTTTATCTGATGATATAAAGGTTGTTCAGGTTGATTAAGATTTTACCTCATGAGAACGATGAGAGTAAGGCAGTGTAATGAAATGTCAGATATGGCATGTATGTCATAGCTTCAAAGCCCTGCAATCAAAGTTAGCTAGAATAATAATAAAGTTGACTTTTTTTTTTCCTCTGTGTTTCATTTGAGACGTGTTCTTTCAAGTCTGAAGGAGTTGCAGGAGGTCTTTTTGTTATTATTTAAACATATCTCAGCAGAAGTTATTTTCGACTTGTTTCTGTGTGATTTCAGCTCTTGGCGGCGGCTCTGAAGTCTGCAGGTTTTCACCTCATGTGGGCAAAATTGAATGCAGTCGACCTGAATCCAGCAGAGGTGCTTGTTTCTATTTTTAAATGGAATTTACTCCGATTTAAGTTTGGCATTTTTTCCTTTTACAAATGAATTTAAGGCAAATAACATGGTGCAGATTACGTCACAGCCAGTTTCAGTCTGTTAGTGGAGACCTTGGCTGTTTGTAGAGCCATTATGTGTCAAACAATTCCCCAGATATTTTACCAGCAAGCAAATCATGCAAAAAAATCTTTAAACGTCTGAAATCACAGGATCATTTTATATACCCTGACTAATTCGACTCGTGTTTCATCTCTAATCTTCACATCTTATCGCTCTTGTTAAAGACAAATCCACTCAATATTATTCACCCCAGTTAATTGTCCAAGCTAACATTTTTCGATGTTGCTCAAATATGCAAGTTTGTCTCACTTGAAATACTTCATTAAAATACATCAATCATTAATTAATAGTTGAATTATCGCCTCCTACTTTGACTTTCCTAATGCTGAAGATTGAGAGTCCAGTGACTGAGACATTTATATTTTTAACAATTATTTCACTGTTTAACTATAATGTTTTATAATTACAATCTTTCTTTCTCTGTTGTTGTACCTCTATTTCTCAACTTTTTTCCCAGGATGACTTAACGCATCTTAGGAAAAAGGTGCGTTCGTTTTTCAGAATCTGCCAGATTTGTTTGTCTCTGGACCAGACTGAGATAAGGGATCAGGTAAAAGCTCGATGAAAATAAAGTTAAAACACTTCAACTTTAATAGAAATTGTCAATAAAAGGTATTGACTAAATCTAAATCAATGGCCAATTCCGATCTACTGATATTAGTGTGTTTGTGGATCTTGAATTTTACTTGGTAAGACTTGAACCTGAAAAGTCAATTTTCTGTTTATCTTCCCATCCTTAGGCATTTGAGCTGCTGTGTGACCTGCTGCTGCTGTATGGGGCGGTTTCTGTCCGCGATGAGCCGGGCCTCCGGGCGCTGGTTCACCTGCCGTCAAACTCTCTGTGCGTTGAGTTGGCGTCTTTTCTCCTGGACTTCGTCTTCGACGACAGCGAAAATATCGATCCTGATGGTACTTTTACACCAACTCGTATCACAGTGCCAGCTCGGACCTGTGACAATTCCAGCAGCAGTTTAAGTGAAAAAGAATGCCATTTCCTCAGATCAGCCTTTGCACATTTTTCACTTTTCCATCTTTTCTCTCTGAGCATGTTTCATCATATTCCTCCCAACACCTGCAGATTCTAGGGTGGAATATATTTATATGCTGTATATTTCTGTCTCTAATCAGAAAAATATCCTCACACGGCCTTATATGCCTTATTTTTTAATGTTATCTAACCCTAGCTCTCGGTTTTTTAGATGAAGGCTTGGAGAAGAAGGTGGCTCTTCTTCAGAAGAAACGCAACCAGCTGGGTGGCTACTGTAAGCTGGTCCTCTACGGCGTCCTGGACCTGTCCTCTGCCACCAATGTCTTCAAGCACTACAGCAAGGTGGAGTAAAAACCTTTGTGTGTATTCAGTGCGGCTGAATGCTTTGCCTTTTTAGTCCTGAATCATTCTTGGATGAATTAGCGAGATTTGGAAAGCCTACTAAAACTAATTAATATCGAAGAGGATGTGTGGAAAGTGGAGGAAGGTGATAAAATCTGTTTTGGAACGAGCGAGGTGCAGAAGATGAGTCATGGAGAACAGCGGCTAAAACAAGCATCCATGACGTGAACGGAGTGGATTATTTGCACCGTCAGACACTCGCAATTAAAGTGCATTGACATTTTGTCATGTATGATTTCTTGCAGCATTTTAAAGACTTTGGTGACATCATAAAGGAGATGTTGAACAAGAGCAAGCTCATCAACCCCATACAGAGCGCCAAGATCGTGTGCCTCAGCCTGCAGCAGGTGTGCTCCTCACTCCACTGCTATATAGGGTGGGAGTAGTTGGCAGCATGTGTACAGAAAGAAAAAAGTCAAACAAAGATTGTGTGTGATGAAAGATGTGCACACTGTACTGATTTGTGCCCGTTTAGGAAATTAAAAACAGTTAATGTAGTATTGCTTCTATTACAGAAAATCTCTTTTCTTTGCAGACTAATATCTAATACTTAAATGTATAAAAATGTGGTAGAAATGTGAGTTTAGATGCACCAATCAGAAGTCTGGAGGCAGGTCTCCAGTCACCCTTTTCATAAAGCTCTGATCTGCCTTTACTGATTTTTAGATGATTCCGAATCTTCTTGATGGACCATAGCATTTGAATTTTTTTTTTATTTGCACTTTCTCTATAAACTGTAAAGTAACTTCTTTTTAAGAGGTGATTATAGCTAAATAAAATAATGTTTTTACAAAAACTACAAATACAGTAAAACTTTCCAGATTATGGGACCAGAGGTATTTAAACTGGTAAAAAAAATAATTGTAGCACATCTCATAAATAAGAAGCATTTTAGTTCACTAATGTCTTTTTTTTATTTTTATTTATTGTTTCAAAATTAAATAACTGGTGTCAGACGTAATATTTGAGAGGAAAAAGCTCTTACTTACGTTCATGTGAATTGTTAAATCATTTATTTGTTTACTGTAATTGTACAGGAGTGTGAGTAAAGCTTTTATTTTGTAATAGGTTAGAATATTTTTTATTAGGAGAAGCAACTTGACACAGAGTGAGAGAGCAGTCTGTTGCACAACTCTGCAGCCAAGCAGAATATCACTATTGTTTCAAACAGAAGATGATTAATAGGTTGACATTTTAAACTGCCTGTTCCATCATAATTAGCAACTAGTGTGATTAGAACGGTTAGCATTATTGCTAGGGGTCCATGTGTACTTTTACAAAAGAGTAAATGGATAATTAACTATAATAATCCAAAAATTGTCAACATCTAATCCAAGTTGTTCCTCAGGAGAAATAATGAAGTATCTTTAAAACAAAACTCAAACCTCTTGTTTAGTACAATTACAGCCATGTTTTTGAATCACACTTGTTATTCAGTCGAACTGAAAGCCAGCCGGTGCAGCGTGTCTGTGTATTCCTGCAGACACATTAAAGGTTTCACTATGGAGTGTGTTTATGTAAAGTCATGCCTGTGTGTGCTCAGATGTTCTCCGAGATGCTTACGGAGGGCCACGACGAGCAGACTTTCACCGAGATTAGAGAGTTGGCTCGAAAGCTGGCCATGAGCTTTGGCGTGGATCTGCGTCGTTCCCGCAAACAACTGGTGGCCCTGCACCTGTTAGTAACACATTTCTCTAACACACACTATTTCTCTTAGCTTTAAAATGCTCAAAGGCAGATTTCAACATGTTAACTTGAATATTTTAACAATTTTAAGTGTGGTATCCTAAGGAGTCATTTTTTTATAGAGTTGCTTTTTAGTTTGTGCAATAAACTCTAAAATGTTTTTCTTGTCAGGGACGGGATCCGTTTTGCATTTCGTGTGCCGCAGGAAGGAGAGGAGTGTCCAAACTTGGCGTTCCTAGAAATCCTCAGCGAGTTCAGCTTCAAGTTGCTTCCACAGGACTGCGCTCAGCTGTGAGAACCCCAAAGGACCAACAACCCTTGTTGGTCCTTCATCTGCATTCATACAAACTTAATTACTCTTACATCTTAAAGTCTGTCTGCGTATCATTCTATGCTGTTAATTGGGAGTTTCAGGAAATTGAAATTGTGCCTGGGCTGATTCAGCTCTTTCTTAAACAATGTTTTGTTTTACACAGCCTTGCTGCTGAGAGCAGTTATTATTTATATTCGGAACAGCAACAGGTGAATTCATGCAGTGTGTGAGTCAGCATGTGTTGTAAAACAAGGTTTTATTGATTTAAAAAGGCTAAATGTCACGTGACCCTCAGTCTGAGTTTTCCCTCAGTAACAACTTCCACACCAGAGTGATGTTTTCAGAGTGACCTGGTAGTTGTCAGGAATGATGCATCCACTTAAAATAAATTTCTTTTTTCTTCTTCTTTTTTTTTACCAGCCTTTCCACTAGCCAGGATGGTTAAAGCTGAAATGTCTGCTTATAAGTCAATAACAAAATAAAATCCTTTTTTTCTCACCTTAACTCCAGTGTTCCAAGGATGCCTCCATTGGTATCAGGTTTAGATTTACTGCTCTTCTTGTCATCAGATCAGACATTCAACAAAGAGTCTTCTAGTCTTTGTCCTTGAATCCTGTCGGTCTTTCATTCCCTCCCAGAGCCCAGTTTCTGAAATCTGAGTGTCCCAGTGCTGCCCTCTCCTGGCCGTCAGTCAAACTGTATCGCCATTCTTTGGAGTCTCGCACCTCCAAGTACAAAGATCCAGACGAGGGAAGCAAAGCCGACTCCTCCTCTCACACACCTGTGACCAAACGCAAAAGGATAACAGCTCAGGGTGACACTGAATTATTTTTTTTAACAGTAGTATTTAAAGAGCAAACGTTTTTGTAATAAAGTAGTCATAAAATAGTTGTTGGTAGATTCTTTTACTTGTCGTATGTCTTGTCCAGATTCAGCGTCTAGCACCACCGGAGGTTCACTGTTGGAGAGCAGCAGCATCCAGAGCCACCTTCAAACTCCGGCCCTCACTTCGACCGTCCTGAAACAGAGACCCAAACGGGCGACTGCCAAGAAGCCCACGGCCACAGTGTCGGACAGTGGGGACGTCTCGACTGAGCTGGAGTCGGAGGACGAGTTCTCCTGCCCGTGAGTTGGATTTTATTATCACAACATCTGCAGCGTTCCCCACGTCTGTGTCAGATTGCTGGGAGTTACAGTTGGACGTCTGCCAAAAGCTGCAATTTGGTTTCAGTAAATGACTACCAGGCTCTTTCCCGACCAACAGCAGGCCGGTCTGCCCTCCTTTCTAATTTAATAATAATGTTTCCAGGCAAAAAGGAAAGTGGATTTTGAAATAAACCAGGCTGTATGGAATATGGAAATTAGGTTACGAATTCCAGTTGGTTTTTTTTTGTTGCGCCAGCAGGTCCAACATGCAAAAGGTGAAGCCAACCAAACGTGGAAAAGCTTCTTCTGTGCAGACGTCTCAGCAGGAAGATCTGGATTCTCACCTCAATTTGTAAGCCTCTTAATTTTCAAAAATAAACGTTTGTTTATTTTTGAAAATTATGTTTTCAGCCATGTAAAAAAGTAATGATTCCCGTTATTGTTACCCAGGCTTTCACTGATTGAGGATGACATTTCCAAAAGGGCTGGGAGCGACATCTCAGGAGAAGAGGAGCCTGAGATAGAAGATTACGAAAGTGACGATGACCCTCAATTTACACTGGTAAAAACATCAATGTTTTGTAATTAAGTAAAACTTATGTTTTTATGTGTATCTGGTCCAAAACTAACATTTGCTACATTTTCAGCTGGTGCAATTCGCTTTCACACCGCCTTGTGTCAAACGAACCAAATCCTTCAAAAGTGGGATCAAATTTTAGCAGTATGATTTCTCCTTTGTTTCTGGTAAAAGACCACGAGCCATTTCTCCCTCTAGCCCTGGACTCACACATTTGTTTTGGTTGTATTTACCCAGAATGCTATGCGCCGTAGTCTGCTTCTTACATTCACATTCGAACTACACCAAAGTTCACTTCAATCAAACCGGTACCTTGGTTTTTAGGTGGACCATATTTTGCTTTTTTCTTTGTTCCACATCAGAGTTTGACTATGCATCCGTTTGACTATAGTGGAGTAAACGGGGCTGGTGTTGCTTAGGGATGTAGTGATACAATAATCTCACGATACGATACACGATATTCTGTCAACAATACGACATATATTGCAATAATTAGCAAACAATACAATCCAATACACTTGCGATTTTCTGAAAGATTTTAGAGGGACAGAGTGATTTTAGTGATATTTTGTGAATGTTATAAAGTTGGATTGAATTAATTTAACTGAACACTGATTAAAAGCACCAACTACACAATACCTGGCTCTGGTTGGACACAGACTTAAAGTCGACAGCTGGACAAAATGAATCAAAGTGGTGAGAAAACATGTTTCTTTTAATTGAAACAGTACAAACTGTAGCTTACATGCATTTGTAACGTAAATAAAATGCACCAAGTAGCTGCTCTGAATAGTTTGATACCTTTTAAACCTTGACACTTAACATCTGAAGGAATCACTCTAAGCCTGATGACTTGGTGCGAAGCAAGCAGTGAGTGAGAAAGGTGACAGTTGGATGTTACGATATTTGCAGATGAATATCGTTTTTTTTTTTTCTAGGAAAGAAAATATTGATATATATCGCGATATCGATATTATTATACAGCCCTAGTGTTGCTGCACTTTAAGTATATGCAAGGAGAATGGAAGATAGTCGGCTTGAGCTAAACGCCATGGTGCTTCCCTCAAACTGTTTACAACAGATTAAAGCACCAATTTTCAGGAGGGTTTGTGTCTCTTTCTAATGCTTAGAAACATGATGTAGAATATCCCTGAGGTTAGAACTCTTCTTCTAGCACCATATTACAGCAACTTGTTTTTGCTGCTTTAGTTTGTCTAGAGGTGGAGAAAAGGGCTTGCACCTCAAAATTTCACCTAGACTCTGTGGTGCTGGTTGCCTGGAAACCAAAAAGAAGCAGCACATCTTTTCAAGCTGCAGTGTGAACGAAGAGTAAAGCTTTCTGCTAAAGAAAAGCCCTTATATTAACTGATGCAGCGGAGGAGGAGAAGTGGCGGTGAGCAATATTATTGTAAATGCACAAGAGTCAAGGCGCTTTCAGCTCTTGGGTCTAAATAAATGAAGAGCAGCGTCAGATGCCTGTGGCACTTCTGCTAAAAAATAGAATAAAAAAACAGCCAATAGAAATCAGATCTGGAGAGCCATCTTTCCAGATAGAGCTGTGCTGAACCTAAAATTATGACTTGGACACAGGATTGGATTCTTTGCAGAGTGTGTGGAATACTGTTTGCTTGGAAATGAGGAGAATCTGCTTCTGATAACTTTTTTTCCCCCTTGCAGCCATCAATACGTCACACCTCGGCCAGCATCCTTGATCAGCTCTTTGACTGAGAGCAGTTTAAGTTTATTAAGTTCATCTCCACATGTCTGCTTGTTCTGTTAGTTCATTTAGTTCATCTCCACATTTCTGCTTGTTCTGAGTTTGCACCAATCATTTCTGTGAAAAAAAAGTGTCAACAGTCAGCTAAAGGTTTTCACCTGTTTTGTTGTTACTGCCACTTCTTTGTTCAGCACTTTTGTTAAATAAAATATGATTGTTACAAACTTGTGCCAAATGTTTCTGGAAAAATTGCTTGACAGGTGATGCAAATATATTTCTAAACATTACTTTAAAAAAAAGTCGCTGGTGTTTTTGTTCGACATTAAACATTCCTATTATAGTTTTGTAATTAACTGAAAACCAAAAGTTCAACCAAAAGTTGTTGAATTCACCTAAATTAATTTCTCACATTTTTTTTGTTTTTAGTTTTAAAAAAAACCAAGGGGACACAGTTTAATGTTTTATTATAAACTACATTTTAGCAAAAATCATAGATGAATGCAAAAGAAAAGTGTGAATTTATTGAGTTCAGGCTATATTTACTACATAGATGTAACCCTGTTTTCAAGATCAGTTGTCCTATTGGAGGGATAGTTGCGTATCAAATCCTATTATCACTTTTCGCGCCTGTTCTTGTGGTCAGGTGACGCTCTACCTCCTGCAACTTTCGCGCCCTTGCTAAAGCCCGCCTCCTACCGCCGAAAGACGCGACGCGATTGGCTGCTGTGGATGTCAGAGTGGCGCCAGTTCTTTGCACAGCGACCGGGCAGAAGTGCTGGCTGCATGTGAATGAAATTCAGGGCTGTGGTGTTAGAAAAGCAGTCAAATTAACACGTTAAACTGCACTTTTACTCGGTTACAACTGAAGAGTATTGGAGTCTCATTCCACTTGACGCTCAACGCTACAAGACATGGCTCGTAAGGATTATGAGGCAGAGAAAGGTAAATGCTTGTAGATCTTACAGCAACAAGTTGGCCCGGGATGACTCGACTCCTTAAAACATGCTCAAAAATGTAAAATAAATGTATGGCTGCGTGAAATGAAAAGGTATTGTTTAAACTAGCTCCGGGTGTAAACACAACTTTGAAGTAACGTTTACAGCAGAGTTCTTACCAGATACTGTTGGTTTGTATAAATGTGTGTGAATCTGGTTTTATAACAGGCGCAGTGAGAGAATAGCGTTTTGAAGTTTTTCGTAAACTTGTCGGAGCTTTTTTTTTCCAGCGCTGTTGTAAGTAAGCAGTGAGCATTGAGAGCTTGTGACTTGCTCGGTGACCCGGATGGATCCTTAAACAAAGGAGCAGGCGCCACTCAGCAGCCACATGTCCCACCATAACTACGTTTTCTACGGAACTTAGTCCGACAGTAGTCGGTGTTCGTGGAAAGGTTGCCATCTTTACTTGGGGGAATTCTTTCATGGTTTCGTTTGAAAAATGCAAATTCTGTGTAAGGGCATTTGAGTAAAATACACGCGTTGACTTGTTAACTTTACAAATGGCTTCCATTCCAATCCAGGAAGGATTTAAATATGCGAGTCAACAGGCTTGTGATTTTTAAGTGTCACTAAACACGATTTTTAGGAGCCCACAGTGTGTTTCCCTGAACAAATATTGGTAGCGGAATGTTTTACCTGCTTGGCTAACCATTGAGCTAGCGCTGCACCGGTGAGCCATTTTGTATTTAGCGCTGCGTTTGCTGACGGCTTGGTTTGAATCAGCTGCCGAGTTTAACGCTGACTTTCTTTTCAACATAAAAACATGGGTTTTTTAGATTCAGAAATTTTTTTTTTGTTTGTTTGTTTTGCTCTTTATATTTTAATTCCATTTGTGTGTGTGAAACAAAACGCACAACCTTTTTTTTTTTTTTTTTTTTTGCTAAACCTACGACTGAAGTTGGCGTCCGATTCGATCTTCCGGTTTTGCACAACTTTAAAGGGCTATTTCACAGTTTTCACGTAGTCTGGACTATGGTCAGGTCAAGTTTGACATCTCAAAAGCTGACAATGATCAAACCTGCTCTGAACCTTTACATACAACCTGCAGTAGATTATGAAAAACGATGACTCTAAGCGTTATCAGCATGGCATTGGTCAGCTTACTAGTTATGTGTGAGGAAATGAGCTTCAGATATCCATTTACTTAATTTATTTCTCTCAGAAGTTGAGCATTTAAAATGTTCCAGTCTCTAAATGTAGTTGAAGGAAATGGTTATATTATGGTAGTGGTCTCAGTTTTGCCAGCTTGACCCCTATGACATACAAGATTGTCTGATCAGATCAAAAATCACTGGGATGTTGGATAATAGTTTAAGTCTCATAACCCTTTACATTGGGTCATAAGAGGATTATAAAAAGGTGTTTAAACTCGCCAGCTATCAAGTAAACTATAAAATCTGCCCACAATTCACATGAATTGATATAACCAAAATTGTAAAAGTACAGAATTGTGAAATGACCAGCACAAAGTGAGTCACCTGAAATATCTCTCTGAAAACACAAATGGACAAAAGATGCTGCAAACTTAAGTTTTGCTAATAATAATTGCCTTTGAAGATGCTCTCCTGACCATCTTGGTTTATTTATGACTTTGGCCATAGAATGTGTTATTTTGGTCCACCTTTATTGCAAGCTACTTACTGATTAATCAAGAAACTAATTTTGAACTAAATTGTTTATATATATATATTCACTTTACATTTAAGTTACCTTATTAGACTGAACTCTTATTGAATGTTGCACATCTGAGGCAAATCCAACACAGACCAAATAATGCAATACAAATTTAAAAATTTAAAATCAGTTGCTTTGTGAAATAAAAATAAAAAAACAAAGCCAATTTTAAATTGACTTGCTTTGTTATTTGGTCCAGCTTCAAAATGTAGGAGAGTCATGTCTGGAGGAATTATTCTAAACAAATTACAAACAACTGTTCTGTAATTTGTATAAAGAGTACAAATTACAAGAAGAGTACATGAGTCCTCAACAAAAAAGGCAAGTTGTACCAATTTTAAAAATATAAGGAGTTTTTTGCAAGTTTTCTATCTTCAATTAAAACTCTTTCACATTGGCAGGTAGACATGCAAGTTTATGTTTGTTGAATTTAACAACACGATTCACAACTGAACCAACATAGAATCTTTCAGTTTAGATTTACCGAGGCTAAAAGGTTTAGATTTTGAACTACAACCCCAAAAATGGTGGGAAAGCCCTTTATTACAAAGTGCGGATTCGGACGCTGACTTCAGCAACGTAAACTACCTTGTTAGTAATTCAATTGAAGCTTCGACTTAAACTAGCCTAGAAACTCGTTGGTGCCTAAACCGAAGAGAGTCTATATATGACTCGTCTGAATTAAGCAGCAAGTTAAACTTTAAGCCAACAACGGTCAGAAAGCTCCGGCGTTAACCATTAAATCAGCGCTTTGTAACCGCTTCTGGCTACAACCCGCAGCTAACCTCGGCTAACATTAGAAGATGGCTGGCCGAGGTCTGAAAACAACAACCGGGACTGTTTTCATGTGCGGAGGAGCGGCGGAGGGATACCCCCAGTGACGGGGCACAAAAGCCATGTGCTGCTTTGTTTACAATAACATCGTCGAACAAGGAAATTAACCAGCAGCGCCGCGAATTTTCTCCCGCGGCGTCAAAGTAAGTGGAGTCTATTTAAGTGCTATACTAATAGGAGTTTGGTTCCTCCTGAAGCGGAAATGAATATTGTTTTTTTGTTGTTTTTTTAAATTGTTGCGGCTCTTTTGAGAAGTGAAAGGACATTTCGTAAAGAAAAAGGGGACGCCGAACTGAGCGCGCTTGTTGTTGTATTTACCTTCTCGCCCTGGAGCGATTTGCAGCGCGGCGCCAGTTTATTTCACTCTGGAACTGTGGTAGGCGATTCATCCAGGTGAAATACGCTTCATACTGAGCCCCAGCGGCAGTTTGTGCCTGTACTGTAGCAATAGTGACTCATCGAGATTACAGGATGCCATGTTACTCAACAAAGGGGGAGGGGGGGGGGGGTGCAGGACAACAAGCTCCCAGCATGTAGGCCCTCTGCTGTTTTTGGGAATCAAGTATTTCTCCTGTTTTCAACTCAAAACATCAGAATTTTTCTGTGACTTTAAATAGCAGTCAGTTGAGGAAATATTTTTTTGCAGGATGTGGTGGATTTTTTATTTTTTTTTTGTAAGTAAATTAAAGCTTGTGTGTGATATGTTTTACAGACAAGTGCAAAAGGTTCCTGCAGGAGTTTTACACAGAAGATGACAACAATGGGAAGAAGGTGTTTAAATATGGAACACAGCTGGTGAGTATAGTGTTGTATACAGAATGTAGACCTAATTTTTGTCCATTTTTCACAATAAATGGTACTGGACTTTGTTCCAAGACTTTGTTTTCTGTCCTAAGAGATTTTTGTTTTGCATAAGTTTTCGTTTCCTTCAGTTCCTAAACCAAAGTCTTCCAATTTTTAGATGAAGTATTTAACCCATAATTTATATATATATATATATATATATCAGGTGAAACACAAACCAAAACAGCCTCTGAAAGAATGTATTGTTCTATTGGGAAAATCATTCTATGTTTTAATCACCAAGTTAGGTGGAAAACTGTAAATTGCCTGAGATTTGGCAATTTGAGGAAAACAATTTTTTATGAAAAACTCACTCAAGTCTAATAAAAGACTTAAATGAGCAACTTCCATTTGATTTTTTTCAGCGCTGTTAGACATTTTAGTAATGGTTTGCTTTCAACCTGCTGATTTTGAGCAGTTTTGTTTTTTATATTTTTAGTTTAATACTGCATAAAAGATCAAATGAGGTTGTAGTTTGGAGTCCCAGAGCAAATTAAGAATCCAGCATGTGTTTTATTCTTTTGAAATTTTAATTATATAATCAAGATTTAAAAAAAATAATTGCATCAATTGTGTTTTTGTCAGTTTTGTTATTCGTTACTTATTGTGACAAGTTAGTCGACTAAGATTTTCCTGGACTATTTCACAGTTTAAAGTCTAGTGTGATGTAAATAGTAACTCCCCTTTTTTGTTTTGTTTACATCACAATCTCGGTGTAGCATGAATGCAGGGGACGTTTAGGTTACGAAGTTGGAATTTTCTTGCAATTGTGTGTTAACATTGGGTATTTTTAAATTTTTTTCAATTTATCGAGAACAATATTCAACAAGAAACTGCATGTCTAAGATTTTCACTGAGGAAGTCAGGTTCTGTCGGAGGCGGTGATGGAGGGTTTAAAAAGTGGGTGTGACCGTGTTTACCGACTCATCTAATTGCTCGTCTGCTCAGGTGTCTTTGGCCCACCGGGAGCAGGTGTCTCTCTTTATTGAGCTGGACGATGTGGCAGAGGAGGACCCTGAGCTGGTGGAGAGCGTCTGCGAGAACGCCAAGCGCTACACGGCTTTGTTTGCCGACGCCGTCCACGAGCTGCTGCCAGAGTACAAAGAACGAGATGTATGCCGGTTTTTAAGAAAAAAAAAAAAAAAACTTTATGAATAATTTGACTTTATTAGGTGGATGTTGTTGATTTTGTTTTTCCCTGCATGTATGTAGGTGGTTGCCAAAGACTCTCTGGATGTGTATATTGAGCACAGGTTGATAATGGAACAACGAGGTCGGGACCCTGCTGACACCAGAGACCCCCGTAACCAGTACCCATCTGAGCTCATGAGGAGATTGTAAGTAGGACCACTTCAGGATTTATTTTATATTTGAAGCTCTTCCTCATGATCTGTGATCTTTTTTTTTTCTACAGTGAGCTCTACTTTAAAGCTCCCAGCACGACTAAGCCCAAGGTGGTGCGTGACATTCGGGCTGACAGCATCGGCCACCTGGTCGCAGTTCGAGGCATCGTGACCCGGGCCACTGAGGTGAAGCCAATGATGGCTGTGGCGACGTACACGTGTGACCAGTGTGGTGCTGAAACTTACCAACCGGTAAGATCTGAAAATCCAGCAGCGACGTTATCACAAAACTGCCCCTGGTAACGACTTCTTTGTGCTCATCAGATCCAGTCTCCCTCCTTCATGCCCCTCATCATGTGTCCCAGCCAAGAGTGCGTCACCAACAAGTCTGGAGGTCGGCTTTACCTGCAGACCAGAGGCTCCAAATTCATCAAATTCCAGGAACTGCGTATCCAGGAGCATGTAAGGGATTTCAGAAGGTTGATTAGATTTGGTTAAAGTAAAATAAAATAAAACAGCAGCACCATTGACCCCTTTATTTATAGGTTGTGTATTTTATACATTACAAGTGAAGAACAAACTTCTACTTAATCAAAGACAGTTGATGAAGTTGATTATCCAGACTGTCGCTTCAGTTACTACCATTGCTGCTGTTATGGTGGAGATGTTAGAGGAAACTGAACTCTTCCAGAACCGGATTTGGTCTTTAAATATCTTCAGTAAGATCTCTTACCTCGGAAAGAGGAGGTTGGTCCATAATTGGAGGTGTCACACCGTCGCCAACAAGTGATTTTGTGCTGTCTGATGTCCCACAGAGTGACCAGGTTCCTGTTGGTAACATCCCCAGAAGCATGACGGTGTTCGCCCGCGGTGAAAACACGCGTCTCGCTCAGCCTGGAGACCATGTGGCCATCACAGGGATCTTCCTCCCTCTCCTGCGTACAGGATACAGCCAGGCTGTGCAGGTAACACCAATGGGGGGCAAAAAATCACTTTAGTCTGTCTTCATCCAGATGCATTTTATTAAGTATGTCCCAACATGGCCGCCGTAGGGACTTCTGTCAGAAACCTACCTGGAAGCTCACAGCATCACGCTCATGAACAAAACGGAAGATGACGAGCTCAGTAACGAGGAGCTGACCGACGAGGAGCTTCGCAGCATCACAGGTTGGGATCTGACCACCTGCTGCAACATTTGCTCCCTCTCCCTGTCACTGAAGCAGCTGTTGTGGGTTTCAGAGGAGGGATTCTATGAGAAACTCGCCGGCTCGATTGCACCGGAGATCTACGGGCACGAAGACGTGAAGAAGGCGCTGCTCCTCCTGCTGGTGGGAGGAGTGGAACAAGCTCCAAAAGGCATGAAAATCAGAGGTGAGCAGAAATCGGCCCACTCACAAGGAATGCTGTTTGAATCTAATATGGTTTTGCGCTTCAGTTATCCCCCAAAAAAGTCGTAATAATGGCACCGTTGTTGTGTTTGACTCATTCCCCCTGAAGGCAACATAAATATCTGCCTGATGGGCGATCCAGGAGTCGCCAAGTCCCAGCTGCTGTCCTACATCGACCGATTGGCTCCTAGAAGTAAGTCTCATCTCCTGTTTAATATTTTATCTACTGAGGAATTTGCTCTCTATTAAGGCTTACATGGTGAAATATTAACTTTCCATGTGGCGTAGAGCCTGTTCATGCTAATCTTCTACCACTAATGAGCCACAGACCAAGACCTCGTGGTAAAACCTTATTATAGTAGTCACACAAATTTAAAATGGCTGTATAACATTAGATTACATTTTATATAATGAAACGACAACATTATAGTTGCCTGCTTTTTTCTTTTATTGTTATATATAAAAAAAGCTTGGTTGGATATTTTGAACGCGTCTCAGCCAGGGAGGGGCAGTCTTGATTTACTTTACTAAACAACTTTCTAGGACTGAAACGACTTATCACGGTGAATTGATTATCGGAATAATGATCACAAATTTAGTAATCGATTAACTGTTAACTCAAAAGGCCATTTGCTTAAAGAAGAAAACAGTCGGAGCAGAAATTAAACCAAAACTGTGTGGAAATGTATCCATTTGCATTTAATATAAATAACTTTTGTCTGTCAATGTTTTCTACCCAGAGCTCAAGTGTCAGTTTTAACCTCACCTGGTTAAAGTTATGTAAAGAAGCAAACAAAACTATTTTAAGCTCCTTTAACTATCTGATTTTTAATAAGTAAAAAAAGAAAAAGAACTACACCCCACTCTGTATTTATGTTAAGTCGAGCAGAAATGGTTGAGTTTTTCACATGTTGAAAAGTGTTTTTTAGCTACAGATGCAAAAGATCAAGAATACACCAAAGAAATGCTGTTGCTGCATTTTGGGAAATAAAATGTATATTTTCTTACTTAATATATTTAATTGTTTGCATCTTTTTAATATATTTCTAATGTTGTATAAAAAAAATAGGTTGAACTAGTTGAATGTAAAATCTGCAAACTGATGACTAAACTGATCTGTAGTTGCAGCTGTTTGTTGAATCATTGCTTCTGGTTTTCAGGTCAGTACACGACGGGTCGGGGGTCGTCTGGCGTCGGTTTGACCGCCGCCGTCATGAAGGACCCTCTGACTGGTGAGATGACTCTGGAGGGCGGCGCCCTGGTGCTCGCTGACCTGGGCATCTGCTGCATCGACGAGTTTGACAAGATGGCCGACGCCGACCGCACGGCCATCCACGAGGTCATGGAGCAGCAGACCATCTCCATCGCCAAGGTACTGCCGACTCCCCGCCAAACTCCGTCCAATCGGAAGTTGAAGCCGGCCTCGTTTGCAGCAGCTGCTCCTCTTCCTCCCCAGGCCGGCATCATTACCTCCCTGAACGCCCGCTGCTCCATCCTGGCCGCCGCCAACCCCGCCTACGGCCGCTACAACCCGCGCAAGAGCATCGAGCAGAACATTCAGCTGCCGGCGGCGCTGCTGTCGCGTTTCGATCTGCTGTGGCTCATCCAGGACAAGCCGGACGCCGACGCCGACCTGCGGCTGGCGCAGCACATCACATACGTCCACCAGCACTCCCGCCAGCCGCCGACTCACTTCACCCCCATCGACATGAAGCTCATGAGGTGAGCAAAACGAGCGCGGACAAGAGCCCCATCCGATCCAGGCATTGGTAAAGAGTGAAAAAGTGATTGTTATTTCCCTTCAGGCGCTACATCGCTCTGTGTAAGAAGCGGCAGCCGGTCGTGCCGGAGGCGCTGGCGGATTACATCACCGCCGCTTACGTAGAAATGAGAAAAGAGGCCAGGGTCAGCAAAGATACCACCTTCACCTCGGCCCGCACCCTCCTCTCCATCCTGCGCCTGTCCACTGCGCTGGTGAGGATGACCGCCGGTCGTTAAAAACCTCCTGCACCGTCCAGCACTCGCGTTGCCTCAGAAAGTCGGTTCTCACATCCTTTGATTGTTAAATGTTCCTTCTGGAGGGATTTGTGCTCGTCGACAGCCCTGTGTGTGATAAAGTGCTTACAGTGCAGGTAGTGATGATTACCTGGTCTACTGCAGTGTGAGCACTTCTTTCCCACGCCGGACCGACTCTTCAGGGGGTTTTAGTCAGACGTGACCTGCTTTGAGTTTCTGAGAACTCCTAAAGTCGCCTTAATAGGATTCGATTCTGTCATTTTAAAACATGAGTCGGGTAGGAAAGTCTCTTGAGTTTCAATATTCCCCCCTCTTTTTTTTAAATGTGGTTTTTATTTAGACTTATCTTGAAGTTACCTGATTTAAAATCTTTTCTGTTTAAAGATTTTGAGTTACTGATAGTTTACCTGAGGTGGAAAAAAGCAAACTAAATATTTTAAATGGAGCCGGTTGGCAGTAAATCTCAAACGCAAGGTGGAAAGAAAAATGAGTCCAAAGTATAGACAGAATCAAAACGTGCTTTAGATTACACATGTTTTTTGTTTCTAAATGATATTAAAAACATCAGATAAGTTTGGGATATATGTTTTAAAGCATTAGTTGGATATTCTTGTAATTCCTTTCTTTTGTTCTCAAAATTGCCTCCAATTTGAAATTTGAAGCAACTTTTCCTTTTTGTTTTTTACAACCTTTACAAACGTTTAGACCTCAAAGAGAACAAAAACAAAACATTCATCCAGGTGCCAAAATGTTTAGAACTAAACTTTTAACACTCTAACACAAACGATAACTTTATGTTTGTTTTTCATCATTTATGGACGATTGCGACAATAAAACCATGCCAGGTTTAATGTTTTGCAATCAAATGCGCAATCAAAATCTGGACATGTTTTAGGAAAGGTAAAACATGTCCAGATTTTCTGTTCATTTCACTGCATCGCTCATACATAAGTTTTCACCTGGTCTTGCTTCGGTCTGCCTCTGGTTGTCAAAAGTGCTGTTTGTGCAGGTAGCATTAATCCTCCTACTGCAAAACCAGCACTTCAGGTAAACAGGTGGGCAATGTACTGGTTCCAGATGGCCGCTAGGGGGCAGACTGCCGCCACACATCAGCTTGATTTGGTAAGTTTTGGTGACTTGTGCTGCTGTTTTGTTCCTTCAGCAGCTCGTTTCCCAGCCTGGTTCTGGTCAGCTTTGCAGGGTGGGCAGTCAGCCTGTGTTCAATCAGAGCAGCTGTGCAAACCCATGCAAAACTGACCATGGCCTGGACAGCCGTCATCTCCACTCCACATGGAGTCTGCAGACGTTTATATCGCTTTGTTCCCCCACCTGTGGAGAGACTAGCTGGTTTTGAGAGGCGGAGACTTGGGCAATTGCCGGCCTTCCCAGAGGGCATTGCACTTGTCTCGGTCTGACAGTGCCGGCATAGCGCAGCCCACACGGACCTGGACCCACATGAGTATTTTGAAGGGCTTTGTTTATTTGTTCATTTATTTTTCTAACTCGCCTGCACTTCCCCGCTCTTCAGGCCCGGCTTCGGATGATGGACGCTGTGGAGAAGGAGGACGTCAACGAGGCGATGAGGCTGATGGAGATGTCAAAGGATTCTCTACAAGCCGACAAGTCCGGCAGCGCCAGGTTGGTGTTGCATCATGTTGCGGGGGAGGGGGGGATTACTGAGGTGCACGTGGCGGGACCCAGAATCCTCTTTTATGGGCTGCTTGTGTTTTGATCACAGTAGCTGCTTGTGCTGGCGGAAGCTGTAAAACCTTTGGGTTTTTATGGCTCTTCATGGAGAGACGGGCTTTTCAAGCAACGTGTTCACACTTTTTTTTTTTTCTTTTTTTTTTTTTTTTTGTTCATGTTTGCATCGCCACCAGGGTTTGAATTCTTTGAAAACAGGAAACTTGACTCTTTTTAAGCTTGGGCCAAACTAGGAAACTTTTAGTGAAGCTCTGGTTTCCTGTGTAGACCAGAAAAGACAAAGATTATCCTTTTATTTTTATTTTTTTTTTTATAATTCCTTAAGACTGGATTAAGAAATTGGAACATTTATTTTGGACAAAATCTGTTTTTTGGTAATAACATTTTTTTAATCTGTCATAATTTTGATCTAGGTTAGAAATTTTCATCCAAAAAATACATTTTATCATTAAGTTTAACGTTTAAATTTGATTCATGTGGAAATGGAAACTTCTCCATATTTCACCAATAGCATGTGCTAAGCTTTGATTTAATATTTCTTTTAGATTTAAACATCTCCACACTTAAATGTGATTTTAAAAAATTAAACATGAAATTGATGTGGCCGTCTGCATGTGTGAGGGCAGATTTGTTTTTCAGTTGGACTTTCATCCAAATGTTTCCAGACCAGTTACTCGGGGGGGGGGGGATGATGATGTAGTAGTAGTAAAATGATGATGTCCCAGTTCGTTTGCAGCTGTATTGTTTTTGTTTCCCTTCAGTAACGGCTGGATGTTTTCCATTCTGCTACTCGTGCGCATCGCCTACGCTTCAAATCCTCAGAGCGTCAAAACTTCCCGTTTACCGTCTCCTATCCTGAAAGATGCTTTACAGCCTCTTTGTCCTTTGCAAAGAAGGTTTTTTTTCCAACTTGGTAGAAAAGAAGTTGACAGTAGAAGTGAGGACAATTAACTTGAATTTGGTGCTTTTAAAGCTTAAGTTTAAATGCGCACCTGCTCAAAATAAAAGTTGTTTAGATACTTTTTTGTGTTGAATGAGCAGAATAAATGTATCTCAATGTTCTTTGAAAACCTTTCCTTGATTTGTAAAGCATGTTTGTATTATGATTCAGACCTGAATCAGTTGAGATTCTAGAAAAGTTCTGAACTGGAAAGTGGATGAATCAGAAGCCAACTTCATCATCGCGACGTTTCATGAAATGTTTGTGAAAAACCAGAATAAAGCATTACGTCTATACCTGGGTTTTTATAGGTAAATGTTTCTACTTGCTGAGAGAATATCTAAAAATTAGTTTTGAGTAGGGGGAAAAAAAAGTGACAATTTGAAGTGGAAAAACACTAAAGTTCAACTATCTGGATCTTTAATGGCTTTCCGATAATTTTTCACATTATACCCCGGTTTTAAAAAAGAGTTTTCAACACCTTCTGACATCTGAACCCTCTCCCTCTGCAGGACCCAGCGACCTGCAGACGTCATCTTCTCGCTGGTGCGCGAGCTCACCACGGAGGGCGCCGCGGGCCGGGGCGGCGTGGTCCGCATGGCCGAAGCGGAGCAGCGCTGCGTCTCTCGTGGCTTCACTCCCGCTCAGTTCCAGGAGGCGCTGGAGGAGTACGAGGAGCTGAACGTGTGGCAGATCAACCAGGCCCGCACCAGGATCACCTTCGTCTGAACCGCCGCCTTCCACAGGCCCCGACCCGATCTCTCTTCCTCCTTCCTGCATTTCGTAACACGAGTCAGGCGGAACGTGGACTTTTGCTTATGCCCGTCTGTTTTGAAAGGATTTTTGTTCTTTATATGGCCCCTTTGCTAATGTTCAAGAAACCTATTAAATCTATTAAACTGCTTGTAAATATGTATGTCAGAACATAGTATAGTGTTGTATCTGCAGTTGACAGAAGCATCTAGTTCACGTTGAGAATTTCTGTATATTTTATACATTGTAATGCAAATAAAATTAATGTGTCCTGTATTTGAGGAGAGTTATAATAAATGGTACAATATTCTTCCTCCTGTTCACTTTGACTTCTTTATGCACATGGAAAGTAAAATATTGACACCTGCTTATGTTTAGTTAATCCAGGCAGCAAAACTAATTTGCAAAGATGGAACTTGTACTTATTGTCAACCTTTTTTGAAAAATGATTTAGAGCGTATGACCTTTTTTACAAAACAAGTCACTGAAAAGGTGATATTAAGAGTATCAGAGTTCATGCCAGACTTCAAGTTATTTGAAAAAAATTTGTGAAACCATTTATCATTTTCTTCCACTTCACAAGCAGTTGCTTACTTTGTATCGGTCTTTTACCTGATGTCCACATAAACATTCAAGTCTAGCTAAAAACACTCTTTCAAGACGCCTGTGTACTTGGGAGTATTCACTGCAGTAATTGAGGTTGCCACATTTTTGCATGGGTATGTGACTTTTCCGTGTTAGAAAAACGGCAGCTGATAAGTCAGGTTTATATGGAATGACATCTCTGTGAAAGAATGCTGCACAATTCTAACCACTTTAAATTTAAGAGTGAACATGCTGAGGCAAAACAGTGTGAAAATGCAGCTGTTTCGATAACTGTCCTCAGACGTGGAGCTGCTGGGAAAGCAAGTGTTCTTACAACTGAAATAACCACTTGGAGGACATAACTATGCTTTAAAAACCTGGAAAACATCTTTATAAATATACCTTTATGGTTGTGATCTATGGTTCCGTTTACAGATTTTTTTTTTTTTTCCTGCTGAGGCATTTTTTTTTCTCCATGCTTGTAGTTGGTCCCAGCAGGTGATGATTTCCTTCCAGAACTAATGGGGTGTTTCCATTTGAAGTCTTGTTGTTTATGGCCTTGGTCCAGAGGCTTTATATTCCTAATTGGTGCTGAAGGGGCTTCACTTTAAACAATTTTTTTTTTAAGAGGAGGAGACAAGATTTTGGTCTGAAAGTTTGGGGAAATCCAATTGGACAGGGGATAAAGTTACTGAAAGGAGGACAGAGGGGTTTGATATTTAGCCCACCGGTCCTGTTGGACCAGTGAAGGCAGCCTCCTTGGCCTGGTAAGTGGAACATTTATAATTTGCAGCTACATTATTCAATTAATTGTGTTTAAGCTGTACTTTAAAGATTAGGAGATGTTTTTTAAAAAATATGTTAAATACAAATACTAGTTTCTTAGCATTTTTTGAAATAGAAAACAGTATTAAGCCAATCCAATACGACGAGGACCTGTAAGTCGGTTATTGTATAAATAAATTGAACATTTTTGTACCATTTTTTTTTTGTTTTGTGGGCTGCAGGTTCAACATGATTTCTTTATCCTGCTTGCTGGGGCCTCTATGCGGTCTCTTCTTTCTCTCAGGTCAGTATTGATTTCTTTCACTTTTGCAGCTATTTTTGGAAGCCACTATTCAATAATCAATAAACGCATTTCCTTTCTCAGGCCTGTTGGAGGCCAAATCTTTGCTCAGTGCCATCAAACAGGAAGGTACAGATCCTAAATCCCTTAAAGCATTTTAATTTAAGCAGAGTCTTTGATACATTTTTCAAATATGGTGGTGATGGTGGGGGGGTTTCTAACAGAGATGGTGCCTTTGAGAGAAGTGAGCATCCACTCGGAGAAAGCCAACGAGTTCCTGTCCCACTCCAGGCCGAAGCGCAACGCGGCGGACCCCCGGTGGTACCGAGGAAACCCGGACTTCCAGGCCTACTACAGATACTACAGCAGCATCGGGCACACCGAGGGGGTAACGGCCTCCCATAACAATGTCAACATCACTTCTCACTAGCTTTCAATTTGTAATGTTTCATTTAGTGAAAAAAAACGCCAGAATGCTGGTCAAAAACCACATTTTCTATTATTTTATTTGCTCACTTTTTCTTTTCAGCTAAAGACAGAGAAAAAAATATATTTTTTTTTTACGTGTTCAGTAGCTGCCATTTGTTTTTCCAATGTCACGTGACTGACAACCAACCCCATCAGTGGTTTTTGCACATAGAACTACTATAACTATTGTAGTTTTAATAGAGTTAAACACTTAAAGTAGTAAGTGTTTCATGAAATGTTTGTGAAAAACCAGAATAAAGCATTATGTCTATAGCTGGGTTTTTATAGGTAAATGTTTCTACTTGCTGAGGGAATATCTAAAAATTTGTTTTGAGGGGGGGAAAAATGTGACAATTTGAAGTGGAAAAACACTAAAGTTCAACTATTTGGAGCTTTAATGGCTTTCAGATTATTTTTCACATTATATCCCGGTTTAAAAAGAGTTTTCAACACCTTCTGACATCTGAACCAGTGGCGGAGGGGGGGCCGATTTATGTTTTTTGCATTAGCCTGAATAGTTGTGCCACTGGTGGGGGGGGGTGGGGGGGGTGAAGGGGAGCAGTGAGTTTTTAATTCTAATTCTGTTAAAGGAACACAGAAATAATCAAAAGTTACATTACGGTGTGAAAATCTCAAAAAGTCCTTCCGCCTTGATGCCAAGTGTCAAAGTGCTAAAACAAAAACGTATCTGGTCTGAGAATTTTGTTTGGAGATTCACACACACACACAGCTCCTTCTGTTTCAAACACAAGGCTCGAGGGCCAACTCCGGACCGCCATAGCGGACTCTAGAGGGCCATATAAACAGAACCTTCTAGATAACTGTTCTTAAATAGTGTTTTAATCAAATCAAAGCTGTTTTTACTCATATACTGTCAAATTCCTTTAATGTGATAATACGTTTGAAATTTATTTTTTATCTTAAACAGTACTTATTGAATGCAGAGGCAGCTATTTATTGATATTTTAACAATTTGTTAATGGGGTTTATCAACACATCCTAGTACAACTGGCCCTATGAGAATAATCATAATTTTGATATGTCTTAAAGTGAAAATGAGTCTGACAACCCTACATAAAGGATGAGATTAGTGACATTTCCACTGACTTTAAAATTGTACATATTGAAATTACAAAACTTAATTTGCTTAATAGAAAACACGGCAATTTTAAAAAATTAAAGTGTTATTGCACTATGATGAGGTGGTTTTTCAGCTGTATAAAAAAAATTGTGTATGTTGCAACACTACCAATGGAAACACTTTTTTTTGGATCACAAGTCACGTGATCAACAACTGGATATTACTAGATAAAGAAGTTGATAGAAAGTGATTTTAATGTCTTATTGCGTGAACAAACCTATTCACATATGATTTTAATTGAATCTCTTATCTAGTGGAAACACCACAATTACAAAATTAGTTTTTTTTTTTAATATTAACAGAATATCCACGAAGTAGGTTGTGACCACCACACTGATCTGCTCTTTCTCCTCTCAGCTCTATGAGATCGACAAGCTGCGGATGCTCTACCAGCAGATGAGGTACCTGGAACACGCCTACGGCCCCAACGCCTCCTACTTCCAGAGCAAACTGGGCGTGCCGATGATCATGTGTGACCCAGTCACAGACAAGAGGTGCAAATACGCCGCTCCTCCACCACCACCTCCGATGAAAGGAGTCCCGAAGCCCATCGATCCTACGGAGGGTCCGCCTCCTCTTCCTGCCGCTCCAGCCATTTCCCAGGCCGATGTGCTTTTCCTGTGCAACAACAAGGACCCCCTCTGCAAGCCGCACATCGTCTACTTGCCCACCGGCGCCGTTCCGGTGCTCTGCGACCCTCGGTACCACCCCCACTGTACCCCGCAGAAAGCCCCGCCGCCCCCGCTGGTGGTGCCTAAGCAGCCTTATCACAAGAAGCTGCCTCCGCCTCCTCCGGTTTTGGTCAAGAAGTCTCCTCCTCCGGCCCCCATCCGCGTCTTCAAGGGTATGGAGTACGACTGCGACCCCTACTGGGACCCCGACTGCCTGATTGACAACCCTCCAAGACCCATCAAGGGGAAGATCGTGGGCCCCCCGCCTCCTCCTCCACCCGAGGAGGAAGAAGAAGAGGCTGTGGAGGAGCCAGCGCCTCCTCCGCTCAAAGAGAAGAAACTCAGCTTCCAACCTTACCCCTACTTCCACTCCCACCCTTATGACCCCAGGGATGAACTGTATGACCCGGCCCGCTTCCAGTACCCCAGCCAGATGCTGCTGCTGACGAGCCTGCTGACAAGTGAGCAGTCCTCTCACTGCCTGAGAGAAAGAAAAAAAAAAAAGTCTCGTTTCCATAGACTTTGAAACATTCATCTGGTGTCAAAGAAATGTGTTGATATGATTTAAAAGACATCTTATTGTATTTATCATCACTGTCACAATGTAAAAAAAAAATGCTGTCAGCCAGTGTTTTAGTAAAGAGGCAATAAAATAAGAGAAATTTGGTTTTCATCAGTTATTGAGTTGAATTTTGCATTTTAAAAAGGTGCAAAATGATGCAAGAACAACGTTCCCTCCTCCCAGAGCCACATGGCAGCTAAAAAACAAACCTTGTAAACGCTTAACACACAAGCAGGGGGTCATTATGTCGGCTTCTGCTGTGCTTTTAATACCCAAACAAATGCTGACTCAGGTTGTCCACGTTAGTGTCTATGGCTATAAGTGGCTTCCTGTGCCGCCACGTTTACCTGCCTTCCTCAACCCTCTGCAGGCAGCCACACAGCAGGAACGCAACTTCAAAAAAAAAAAAACAAACGAGTTGATTGTTTAAACCCTCAAAGCTCCTGATAATAAACCCACAGCTTCACATTACAAAACTTTCACGAGCTTGTTTAAAACTGCTGACCTATATATTTTTCTGGGGTCTTTATAATTACTATAGTAAAAGCCCTGTAAAAAAAAAAGAATTACCTTCTGGAAGAAGACACAAAGCACCATGAAAAAAAAAACCATTTTATTACATACAGAAACGTGAAACAATAAAACAAACCGGGTAAAATAACGTCCATGTTCAGCGATCTCACTGCTGTAGAGAGGTTTTAAACTGATCTGAGTGGTTTTGGATGATAGATTGAAGGTGTAAAATCTTTTTTTTATTTTTATTAGCTGATCGGAACACAAACAAAAAGAGAGAAACAGAAAAGAGTGTTTGCCTCCCTGTCAGCTCAAAAGAAGAGTCCTCTCATCCTCCGGCCGATGCCCTGCCTGTCGTACAGGACGTTGAACTTGTTGATGAACTGGTTCATACTGTTGCAGGTCTTGGTGATGGTGCCTAAGTAGGCCATGAGCCCCACGTCGTTACATTGCTGCAGGGAAACAGGAAATGAGAAAAGTGAGAAACGGCAAAAAAGTGTTTGTCTCTGAACTCGCTGAACTTGTTTCGTTGAACATTTAATCTGTTGCCATCATCTCAAAAGCCTTAAAATGTTATTCTGTTAAGCCGTGAATTTTCAGTAAAACACTGAGGCAACCAAATCCGACTTTTTCACGGCAATCTGAACGGACCGATTCTGACCCTTTCACCCAAATAATAAAAACAATCTGATCTGCACCACGTCTTTATGTTTTACTACGTCAGATCTGCAGTCGATAGTTTTCAAAGAGTTTGTAGTCAGAAGGGTCGTGACGCTCTTTATCCAACACTGAAGTGAGACGTGTCACAATTTTGCACCAGAAGAAATCAGATGGGGTAAATACAGACACAAATAATGGCTGAAAATTATGATTATAAACTTATAAAAGAGCTCCATCACTGAAACGCATCACATCACCACCAGACCACTGCTGGTTTATCAAAGCACTTTCTGTGACAAAAGTTACAGTAAATGCTCCACAAAAGGCCATTTCAATTAGTTTTGCTTTCTTTTTGTTAACCTCCTTTGCCTTGTTATAATCTTCTGACAATAACGTTGACTTATTTCTGCGAACAGAGCGCCGCTGTGTGACACAACTTTCTTCTTCTGCGCATACGGGCTTTCAGAAGTCTGACTGCAGTCGCATTTAATTAGCAGTATGAACAACCATGCAAAAAAATTGCTTCCAGTCAGAAGATATATTTTCAGCAACTATGTGTCGATTCGTTCCTATAGGACGGGTCAGATTTTGTTTTGAGTTGCACAATATCAGAAAATCTTGCAGTGGCATTAATATTAGATTATGCCACTGCAAATTGCTGTATTTGCAAATTCTGTTCTTTCCTCTCATTCTAACCTCGGGATCCTGACCTTCTTTGACCTTTAGCATATTGGGTAAAGCCATTTATGTCCAGTGTAAGCAGCTGCACACTCTGTCCAAATATACTAAATATTACGTCAGCATATAAATACACAGTCCAGTCACATTAATGTGACCATCTGTCAAAAGCCAGAATAACCACCTTTCGCAGAGCGAACTGCTACGAGACGTGCAGGAAGAGAGTCACTTAGGTCCCTGAAGGTCTTCTCTGGGATGTTGAGCCATGCCGACTCTAATGCCGTGGCCAGCTGCGCTAGATTACGCGGTTGAGGATCCATGGCGCGAACAACTCGATCGAGATGGTCCCACAGATGCTCGATTGGGTTTAAGTCAGGTGAGTTTGCTGGCCAGGGGAGGACGGTAAACTCATCCTGGTGCTCTTCGAACCACGCACGTACACTGGCAGCTGTATGGCACCTCGCATTGTCCTGCTGGAAGATGCCATCATCCTGAGGAAAAACAATGCGCATGTAGGGGTGGACATGGTCCGCAAGGACAGATGCGTACTTGTATTGATCCATCGTGCCTTCCACAATAATCAGTGAACCCAGAGAATGCCAGGAAAACATTCCCCAGACCATAATGCTCCCGCCTCCAGCTTGGACCGTTCCTGCAATGGTTGCAGGATGGTTCCTTTCAGAGGTTTCACGCCTTATACGCCAACGTCCATCTGTCCGATGGAGCATAAAACGCGATTCATCTGAAAACGCTACCTGTCGCCACTCAGTGGACGTCCAGCTGCTGTACTGGCGTGCAAATTCTAGCCTTCGTCGTCGATGAACACCAGTCAGCATAGGTGCACGAACCAGGCGTCTGCTTCGGAGGCCCAGACGCAGCAATGTTCGCTGAATAGTGGTTTGGGAGACACTTGTGGTAGCCCCTTGGTTCATTTTAGTGGTCAGTTGCTCAACGGTAGCCCGTCTATCTGCCCGAACGCATCTCCGCAACCGTCGTTCGCCTCTGTCATCTATGGCCCGTGGTGCACCACATTTGCCACGTCGTTGATTTTGGACAGTCCCATTTTGCCATGCACGGTACACTTTTACCACGGCGGCACGCGAACAGTTCACAAACTCAGCCGTTTCGGAAATGCTTCCACCCTTGGCCCGAAAGCCAATGATCATGCCCTTTTGGACGTCGGATAAATCGCTTCGTTTCTGCATTACGCCAACGATTGAAATGTTTTCCGAAGCCCACACACACCCTTTATATACGCTCAACTGCACTGTGCTGCCACCTGCCTTCTGTGATTGGTTATTTAACTCTGAAGTGGAAAGTACGTGGTGGTCACATTAATGTGACTGGACTGTGTAATTAGTTGATAACATTTGGACTCCAAACAGTCCTTGCAATAAGAATCTTGCACACACTGATATTGCACAGACAATATATTCCTGATATATTCTGTAGCCTTAATTTTGTTGTGTAAAGAAGTAATTGACCTTAGCCAGACCCAGCGCCGAGTCAGGACCACTTTGCCACTGGATCGGAGGAACAAATCATTTTTGTGCCAAGTTTAAAATTCTGGAGTTTGTGTTTTGATTGGTTGAATGAAAAATTAAAAAAAAGTTAGCATCACAATAACACAGCCTGTCTCCAATTTTCTTCACAGTCATGGAGGTCGACCGCCACTCACTGCTCATCATTTTCCCCTGAATCCATAAACCCCATTTCTGACTCAGCTCTATAAAACTGTTGGTCTTTTAATATAATCAGGCAGTGTTAAAGAAAAAAATTGCTCTCGAACCTCCAGAACTCGTGTTTTTCTGCTTCTGGTGCAGATGAAGTATCAGCTGATTGAAGTGTTCATGCTAAAAATTTTGATTGTGTTACTTCATGACATAGATAGTTGAATAAGTGAACCCAAATGATTGTAACAAAAAAAAAGAAAGAAGAAGAATCCTCAGTTATGATGGATTACATACATCATAGAAGTCAGTTTTGAATTTTGTGGTGCTGAGGACTGGCAGTCTGTGGCAAAGAGCGTTAGCTTCTCGCAGGATCTCGTGGTTGAACGGCACCTCTCCTGTCACACAAACACAGAAGAAAGATGGATCCAGTGGGATAGCGCTTCAGGATGTAGTCCAAGTGCAACTTAAAATTAAGGAGGTGTTCTTGAAAAGAAACAAAAAAGGAGAAGAAATATTTGGTGACAGCTGCTTTGTACCTATATTTATTAATAATCTTTCCCCTTCTGTGCCTCATAAATATGATTGCTTACCTGCTTCGACGGCTTTGACGTACTCTAGAATGATCTTTACTCGGCTGTGGAGCATCTTTATCGCGCTGTGCTGGGCAATAAGGTGTTCAGCCACTAACGCCGAAAACAGAAGGATAAATAAGTGTCAAATCATCCAGTTACTCGACTATAAAATTCATTTAAATGACAATATGTGCCATCAAATTGATCTGAATGAGACGGGATTGTATATTCTCATGTAATCTGTGCTTCAGGTACAAAAAAAATGATCAAGCAGCAAAATTAAGTGATTTATGGCGATAAGCTTTACTTACCAGTCGAATTTTCCCCAGTTCCAGTGGCTGTCATTCGAGCCACATGGTCAACACCAATCCTCTCTGCTTCCTCTGTGGCTAAAGTGTATGTCAGCTCAGCAAATAACATGGTGGCCTGGTTAAAAACAACAACAACAAAAAACCCCATAAATAAACAGGAAATTAAGTTAATATGGTGTGAAAAAAGCATTTCGACTGAACTGGGTCGGAAGTCTTACCTCGCCACTGATGATGTCTATCACAGATTCATAAACGCTAACAGGAAGCTGAAGGAAAAAAACAAAACAAAACGGAAGCGGCGGGATCAAAATGAAATCCATCCACAGCTGCTTCAGGCTAGAACTGGAAATGCGGGTAGACTTACGTCAGTGTGTTTGGTCATCGGGTTAAGCTTGAGGAAGAGAGGACTCTCGATGATCTCACACACCTAGTGCCAAAAGGAAAACAGGAACACATAAATAAGGTTCATGTTTCATCATTTTGATCACTGATTTTAGCCTTAAACTGCTGCCACTGGCTTTTGTGTTCACAAACCTGTTTGTGGATGTGAATGTCTGACTGGTCTGGAGGACCACCTGTGGTGTACCAACCCAGGAACTCCATGTCCTTGAAGACCTGTTTAACTGAGGGACATGAAACTGGTGTCATATTTTGTAAGTTTTGTTTGCTGCACAAACAAATGTTCTACAGGGCTTTGTGACAGGCACAACCAAACATGAAATATGTTGCGTTTAAGCCATTTTGTAACTGATTTGGGGGGCATGGTCAGTGCCATTGTCCATTTGGAAGACTCAATTACATTGAAAAGTAAGGTTTAAGGCGATGCTTTCTTGGAAATTTAATTCAATTTTGTTACATTAATCTGCAAAGAAATGGTTGGCAGGCATAGAAAAAAGTTAGCATCAGAGGATTGTTTCCCTCAGAGCAAAGAAGAAAGATGAAATAGAGGATTATGCTCACGATATCTCAGATCCTTATTTATTTCTCTGTTTCGTGAAGACATAATTTTTCAGAAACTATTGCAACCAGTTTTTATGCCTTTCAGCTCTTTCCAACTCATGAAGCTACTTGGTTTAAGACAAGTTTCACAAATACTTTTGTCTCTTCTTAGCAGTTTACCAAAGTTGGAAAACTAACTAGAAATAATGCTTTCATTTTATTTATTTCTTCCAATAAGATTCCAATTTTAACTTGTGAAAATGTTCAAATTCAACATTTTCACAAACGTTGAATTTATGCTCCTTGAAATTGTCTTATGCTATTCCATATGTCAAACTGTTCTCTTCGGCATTGACAATGAAGCCATTGATTCTTACATTGTTCCTCCTTCGTGTAGTAATACTCCTTGTCGATATGCACTTTCTCATCTATGGTGTGAGACATTAGTTCAAAGGAGTTCATCACCTCAATGTTTCTACCCTCCTGTTTCCCGATCAGAGCGCCAATCACTGAGAAGACAGAGCAGATAATTATTAACAGATGTGTATCTAAATGAATGCTGCTATAAACAAACTTCTGTTGTTCTTTTAAATATAAATGCTTGTCAATATATGCCAAAAAAAACCCTCTAACCTGGTACTGTCTTTATAAATGCATAACCATATGCTAAAGAGTAAAGAACTGAAGTTAAATCACACTTACCCTGCATTGGTCGGCCCTCCTGGGACCGGATGCGTATCCAGTGGTCTGATATGTTGAGGATAACCAAAGGGTGTAAGGCCACAGAAACACTCCCAGTGACCCCTGAGGCCATAACACTGGGACTGGCTGCAGATATACAGAGAAACACACAAGGTGGGCTTTAGCAGGAAATTGACTAAAACACACAAAAATCTGGACTAACTAAGCAAAACAACAACGACAAAAGAATTAATGATGGCTACAAACAAGAATGAAAAGAGATCAGCAGAGGAGGTGGACAATAAGCCAAAACAATGAGTTTTTGGTGCTTTTCATACACAGATTCACATGTAATTAGATTAATCAAACTAAATCTAATTATGGAGAGATTTTAAATTTGTTTGCATTCCCTCTAGTCTGGTCTTAGTGGTAACTAAGCACAGTTAAATTTAGTTTATAATTGTAAACTTTAACCCACTAATTAGCAGACGTACATATAGACCATCTGAATTGTTTCTGCTACTTTATCCAGATGAACCTCAACTTTAAGTGTCTGGCACTTATTCAGTGTGCTTTGGCTGTTTTTTTAACTGAATTTTATCTTAATTAAGCCTCTACTTTTGTCACATTTTAGAATAATATTTTCAATTTTTTGTAATTTTTAGTTAATAAATGCTTATTGCAGTTGCTTAAAACAATTGCACAATTTAATTGACTTACATTTTATTATTGGCTTATTTTGATTATTTCTAATATTAGTTGCAACATTTATAAGAATTTTAGAGTCTCTGTCGTTCAGGATTTTTATGTCTACCTCTAAACAGCAAAACCCTGTTTATTCCAATAAATAATAAAAATAATAAAAAAGTGACATCATCAGGCTGAATTATTTAATTTAAAACTCACACAAAGACCTGCTAAAGACATGCACCAACAAAAATATACTAAATTTATGCTTACATTAGGTAGTGCATGAGCAGTTAAGTGAATAGCACCGAATCGGGGGAAATGCATTTCCAAACTTTTCAAAAGGAATGTAATACCAAATGTATGGTTCACATTAAATACTATCGGTGCGCTGTGATCTTAAAGTGACATTTTTGTTTGCTGACTGAAACAGGCAAATAAATCAAAGATTCATTAAAATATAGTCGGTGCGGAAAGATTAAGACTCACGCAATAAATTCAGACTCGTGAACAGAGTGAATGAGAAGTGGCTGTTTAACATTCAAAGTGAAAATAACAGATGACAGAGATGTGAACGTTATCCTGGTTGTGTCAGCAACCTTAAAACACGACAAAATCTCCAGTTACAATCACTTACGACCAAAATATACAATACGTGATGCAACCTCCATGGTCATTCGTGTTGTTGCGAGGTTTATGTGGTGGGTTAAATTATAATTACTTGCCTGTTCCATCCACTTCCATTCCTCCACCATTGCTGGTCGCCATCTTGTCCGGTGTTGTGTCGACAAAAGCAACGCCGTCAGGGGAAGATCATTTCAAAGACGCTCGTTTTCCTGTTTACGTTTGCTACCGTGTTCTCGCAAGTGAATGGACAAAGTAACGCGTGTTCTCCAGTGCTATTAAATGCCTTATACTGATATCAGTTCTCCAACTATCCTGTCAAATAGTCTGTTATTAGAAAAAATGTATTTTCTCTGAGCTACAAGACAATTTCCGGTTGAAAATCCTAGGAACTGAGTCTGCGTCTATTGCCACTATAAATATATAACATAATGAAATGCGTTATGATTTTATTGTTAGTTGGAAAGCGCAGATATATGTACTATTATTGAATTTAACAGAAGTTGCTGAAGAATAAAAATGTTTTAAAAAGGTGCTTCCGGTGACTGAGTTACATGCTTATGGTCGGTATACCTTTTTCAGCGCAACACCGGTAAACAGCGCAAGCGCAAGAGATCGTTCGCTTAATGAACGTTAGGTGGCAACACTTCCTCTGCCAGTCTTCTTAAATAAGGTGCAGTCCTTTGCTCTTTTTTAATACTTTTTCCAGTGCCATTTAGAGAAAGGCTGCATCGACCGAGTCGCTATTGTACCAGCGAAAATTAATACATAATTGTGGTTTCATCACCGGTTTAGGTCACTCAGTGTAAGGGCAGCTGTTTCTCGGGGATTGCTGATTTAGGCGCAACCCTTGTGCGTCAGGATATAGGTCCGTGTTGAGAGTTTTGTTTACAAAATGGATGAATTTAAAGGCTGTAATCTTGACTACTTCCCAGAGAACATTTTAATTGACGTACTCTCATACTTAAGCGTCAGAGAGCTCGTCAGAGCTGGCAGGTAAGTATTTTTGCTTGTGAAACAAAAAGCAGCTTTTTCTTTGTTGTGACTCATTCAAATGAGTTTTTTTGTTGTTGTTGCTTTTGTTTTTCCTGCCGTGTTTGTAGAGTGTGCAAGAGATGGAAACGCCTCGTTAAAGACCAAAGACTGTGGAGAACAGTTGATCTGACTGCATGGAAAGGGGTAAGAGTAGATTTTTGTTCATAATTTGTTTTACAAAAGTATTTACGTCCTTTAAACTTTTCCACATTGCCACAAGTTTCGATATATTTTAATTGGGATTGTATTTCTTAGAGCAATACAAAGTAATTCGTAACTGGGAGGGAGGGAAAAAATGAACGGATACAGGAATCTCAAAACTTTCCACAAATAAAAATCTGAAAAGATTGGTGTGAATTTGCAATCTGCCCTTTTTACTCTGACCTGAATAAAAGCCATATTGATGAGGACAAGCTTTTAGAATGAATCTACTTGAATGTGTACCAGAAACGTTTACGTGACTTAAAAAAGCTGTGACCAAATTGCTCATATCAATGTTCAATTCAGAATGCATTTATCTTTCTTGTGTGATACGGAATATACCACATTTCTATTTTATTCTTTTACTTTTTAAAGCCCCAGTTATCCTGACTTGCACTACACATCTTTATTACAAAAAATGTTTGTGAAAATACCATATTTCTTTATTTTCTAAAATTGTTGTGTGTGAAGCAATTCTACATAATGTTCATGTATGTTGCTATTGTCTACAGATACTTTATTATCCTCCTATGTCACTCTTTGTGTTTGGGCACCTTATGCAGTCAGTGATAGAAACAGATAGTTTTTTTTTCTTTCCACCTCTCACACATCCATTCAACGTCTGTCCTCTGTGTATTAGGTGACGTCTCGGATCCTTTGGTTCCTTCTGCGTCAGTACCTGGGTTGTGGACTGAGGTGCCTTCGCTTGCGTGGTTTGCTGCTCTCTGCCCGAGGCGGCACCTTTCTCTCTGAGTCTTGGCTCAAGGCTTTGTCCACCAAATGTCCCCGCCTGAGTAAACTCTGTCTTCTGCATGCTGATCTCAGAAGCTTACCAAACTGCCAGATCCTGCCCGGATCTTTGCGGGTGCTGGAGTTGCGTGGCTGTGAGCTGCCTCGTACTTTTTTCAATCAAAGCTTGCCTACTTCACCTGCTCTACCTCACGAACGAGCCGAAGCCACGTGTAGCGTTGGTGCTCAACAAAAAGGACGCTGCCAGAAAGGGAAGGGGATTGCTTCTCCTTCAGGAATCGGTGTTGAGAGGTTGGTCCTCAACAACGTTCCATCTTTCACAGACCAGCATCTGCAGAATCTGGCATCCTGGGAGAGGCTCAGTCGGCTGGAGTTGCGTGATACCTTTCGTGTAACAGCAAATGGACTTAGGAGCTGTGCAGCCAAAGAAGGGCTCTCCGGCTTGGAAGGGCTTTCAAGACTCAAATATCTTGAAATAGGCATTACAGGGCGACAGGGCTACCAGTTACAGATGGCCTCCCTTGGACTGGGGGCAGGGTGGCTTGGACTGGAGGAGCTGAGTCTTGGTGGGAAGGAGGTGGGACCGGGCTTGCTCTGTGCCAGCCGTCTGAAGGACCTAAAATGTCTGCACCTTTGGGCCTGTACACTCAGCGAGCTGCAGATCGTGCGGAGCTGCAGGATGCTCCGTGGGCTCCGCCAGCTGGAGTTTTTAGACGTTACATTCCAGCCCCGGCAGAGTCCTCCTGCAGAGGAAGGACAGGAGCAGGAAGGTGGTGAGGAGCAGCAGAATGAGGAGGGAGGTACTGGTGGAGAAAGCAATGATGAGAACAGGACACTGGACGGGACTGATCCCTTCCCAAGTTTGCGCCGCTCACTGGCTGGTCTGCTGCCATCATGCTCGCTGGTTTTTACTAACTGCTCTGTTCAGGTAAATGTAGACTGAATCTATTCAAGTGGCAAACAAGCATTTATTCCCTTTACAAGACAGTTACTGGGAGATTTTGCAGTTTCTATAGGCAACATAGAGAACATGACAGGGTCTTGCAATGACTATAAACTGTAGTTTAACAGTTTGTGAATATGTTTTTATAAAATTTGTCAATGTAATAGGGAAAAGAGAGCTAGACCATCTTGATTGGATATGGCCTCGATTGTAGAGCTCTTAGTTTTGTTACGCCTAGTAAAGAATACACATAATGTATCAGTTCAAGCAGAAAAAGTTCTAACGTTTTCATTCAAAGCCACATAAAAATAGAAACAAAGAAAATTATTTTAAAGAAACTTTAGTTTTTTCAGATTTTCGTAGTTAGATCTTTAAAAGATCACATTTTTTTCAAAACTTATCGATTTGCTTAAACACTTTGAAGCAAAATTCTTCAGAACTGTTTCTGAGCTGCATGTTCATTAAGTAGCAGTTAAGTTTAACTACAAGTATTATCTTACTGTTACTATATTACCAACCAGTCGGTTTAAGTAACTAAGGTTATTACGCAAGGAGAAATGCGTTTTCACATTGAGAAAAAACTAAATCATTTGCACAACATCTTAATGAAAGACAAAGCAGAACATTCACTTGTTGGCTGTCAACAGACATGCAGGTGTTTGAGTCAAAGTACTGAAGATGCCATAAGAAACAATCCACCTGTTTCCTGTTGCCTAACTGCTTTCTATTTCTAACTTTGTATACACTCAGAAAATCATGTATTTTCTCATGTGAAGGCTGGTTTAACATTTTTATGACTATATTCTTTCACTTGGTGATGTGAATTTTAAAGGTGATGAGTAGAAAATTATATCAATGTCTTTATTTTATTATCAACAAAATCACGATGGATTTGGAGTAAGGATCTAAAGTTGCATTTGACTTCAAATCTTGTAATAATGACATTGTTGAAAATATTTTTTTGCAAATAAATTCTGAGTCATAAATTGTCTTTCCTTGTTTTTGAAAATGTCAGGTATTTTGAAGCTTTTCTTTAGGTAAAGCTTCTCCACTTTGGTTTTAACTTTATGTTAAGTGCCAAGAAAGAGTATTTACATCCTTGGAGATTTCTTATATTTTGACTTTTTTTCCCATTGAAAGATTTTCCGATCATGAAACAAAATTTAACATCTGACAAACATTACAAGAGCAAATGCAACACAATTTTAAGTGCTGATCTTTATTTTTAAGCAGAAGAAAACATCCACAACAACCGCCATTTAAAGAAAAGATAATTCCCCTCTTCTCTATGAGGACCAAAACCGACATAAGAAATAAAAGCATAAGTATATGTTTTAATAAGAAATAAAAGCATAAATAATAAATAAAACTAATAAAAGGGTAGAGTGCCTTCTCTGGGTCAGGGGGGTTGTCCTGCCTCAAGTGGAGGAGTTTAAGTGAAGAGAGAGCTGAGTCAAAAAGCAAAGCTCTCGATTTACCGGTCGATCTACGTTCCCACCCTCATCTATGGTCATGAGCTTTGGGTCGTGACCGAAAGAACGAGATCATGGATACAAGCGGCCGAAATGGGTTTCCTCCGCAGGGTGGCCGGGCTCTCCCTTAGAGAGAGAAGCTCAGTCATCCTGGAGGGACTCAAAGTAGAGCCGCTGCTCCTCCACGTCGAGAGGAGCCAGTTGAGGCTTGGGCATCTGGTCAGGATGCCTCCTGGACGCCTCCCTGGTGAGGTTTTCAGGGCACGTCCCACCGGGAGGAGGGGAGACGCAGGACACGCTGGAGGGACTATGTCTCTCGGCTGGCCTGGGAACGCCTTGTAGTTCCTGGAGGAGCTGGAAGACGGCTGGGGAGAGGGAAGTCTGGGCCTCCCTTCTGAAGCTGCTGACCCCTCGACCCGACCCCGGATAAAGCGGAAGAAAATGGATGGATAGATGGATGAGTAAAAGCATAAATATATTTTTAGTTTTTCCTTTTCTTTACACACAAGTTTCTGTCAAGTAATGCATTTTATTTTTAATTTCCCCTAAACATGCGTTTTTGTCAAGAAAAATAGATATTTTACTTTGTCTTTTATTACTTCTCCCTGTTTTGCATGTTTAGAGGAAATTAAAAAGAAAATGTATACGTTACCTAAAACTTAATATATATTTATGCTTTTATTTCTTATGTCGGTTTTGGTCCTCCATGCTCTAACCGGGTGACACGACTTGGCATGAAAAGCCATTGCTGCCTCTAGTCAATTGCAGAGACAGTTTCTGAAAAATATCCAACTTAAAACTAAATTAACTGCCGGAGAACAACCACTACGAGTAAAACCGAGCGTTTAGAGAGGAAGGGGAAGGATTTGTCCAATCAAAACGGTTTAAGGGTTTAATCCCGTGGTCCACAGCTTGCGAAGCACAACGTAGGGCGGGTCAAATGATATTGCAGACCAATCACGCACTTCCTTCCGCTAGCTGTTCCAACCAATGGAATGGATTTGTGTATACGTGACTGACAAATCCTATGCGAGCAAACAGACATTTTGAAAACTTTGGCGGCTTGAGTTGTTTTAAAGTCAAAGTTGGACTCTCGACGGTTTTAAAATTAAAACATTTGTTTCTGAAATGCAGGTAATTATTACGCTTTTATATCAATAATTAGATACAAGTGGATATAGTTTTAGGTTTTTTTGGACAGCTTTTTGGAATATGTTGTTGATGCTCTTTAGCTAATTTTAGCTTCGTGTCTTCAAACAAATAACGTTAACAGGAGGCCAAATTGTACACATAGAATGACCTATTTTCAGCTAAGCTTTATATAAATGAGCAAACACGATGTAAAAGTGGTGATTAAAGTAAACTGGGGTTTGAAATATAAACTAACGTCAGCGTTCATCAAATTTTTCAAAGAGAGTGCCTAGCATTTTGCCACTAATTTTCAACGTGATACAATCCTGGCTGTTACTTTACCCCCTATATTGGGGAAAAGAAGCGAAAAGTAGAACATTTTAGCTGTAGATGGATTTGACTCGGTTCTCAAATATGTATTAAGGTACATTTCTTCAGAATCGGGGACCAGTAGGATCTGATCCTTTTTTCCTTTGTTTACAGAATAAAGAAAATCACGAGCCGAAGGCTCTTCAAAGACAGGTTAGTGGTAATTCTCAATTTAAAAAAAAGTCAACCTTTATTTGTAGTAAGTCTATAAAAATACATTTACATGGAACATGGGATTCAATATTGGTTGAAGTAACTTTTGTTGAAAGGAATGATTGTACCCTTGTATCTTTCGACTCTGAATTTCAGTTTACACCCCTGAGTGTGTCTGGACCTCAACGTGTTCTTGTGAAGCCAAAGGCTGATGCAGAGAAAAGTTATGTTGCAGGTAAGTCTTTCCTTATATGTGCAAATCAGATTAGCATAAAATCATATGTGTAGTAGTTTTTCATGATTTATTGCTTTAAGGCCCTGGGAGAGAATGTGTTAGCTCATCTTCAAATACACTACCAAAGTAAGTGCATTTTAAAAAGCATCTTATCTGTTCATTTTGATATATGATGATAAACATTTTGCTGTTTTATATCAGGAAATTTACAATTGACGACTTCGACATTGGTCGACCTCTTGGAAAGGGCAAGTTTGGCAATGTCTACCTCGCAAAGGAGAAGAAGCACCAATTTATTGTGGCGCTGAAGGTGTTGTTTAAGTCCCAGATGGAGAAGGAAGGTGTGGAGCATCAACTGAGGAGAGAAATTGAAATTCAATCACATCTGAAGTTAGTAATCCAGGTTTTGTCATATTTCTTTTCTGTTAGACTTGTGTTTTTTGTGTAAATTTAACGGCAGAGAAATTGAAATTCAGTCACATTTGAAGTTAGTAATTCAGGTTTTGTGATTTCTTTTCTGTTGTGTTTTTTGTATAAATTTAACAGTGATTTTCTAGCATTTTTGGACTACTCAAGGGTTGGCTTAAACTTATAAATGGTCACAACAAAGATTAGAATATTATCTTTCAAGGTATTTGTGTAAATATTTATCACATCACTAATGCAAACCTATAAAATATTGGTTGCACCACTTAAGATTACTTATTGAGTTTAATTTTGTAGTAAAACACTATCTTTGTGAAGGTTATTTGACTATTCTGGAAACATTTTAGTTAAAAATTATGATTACGATTAAGTGTCTGTTTTCTTCAGAATAAAGCTTGCAAAGTCAGTCATGCTTTTGCCACATTTTATGTATTTTTATTAGAATATATAGAGAGACCAATACAAAGTAGAGTATAAACTTCAAGTGGAGGGCAAATTATACACAATGTTTTTTTTTTTTCTTTTGAAATGATTATGAGGTGTGCGTTATTCGTCTTCCTCTACTCTTAATTCGGTGCAAACTTCTCTGGGAGTTTTAAGATGAGCTAGCTAGCTTATAAAGCAGCATCTTAAGCCATGGGCATTTTACAGAGTATTGTTTTATCTATTTTCCAAATGTGGATATATTGTAGTACAACTGCACATAAAATCTCATAGAAAACACTGAAGTGTGTGGTTGTAATTTGACAGGTTTTTGAGTTGGTCTCAGGGGATGACAGTTACAGATTCTTGTTTTAATCTTTTTATCTTAAGGGCACATCTTATTTGATAATTTCTACACATGTTAAGTCTGTTTATTCTGTTTTTTTCCCTCTTAGACATCCAAACATCCTGCGTTTCTACAATTATTTCCATGATCGCAAGAGGGTTTTCTTGATACTGGAGTACGCTCCACGTGGAGAAATGTACAAAGAGCTCCAGAAGTATGGACGGTTTGATGATCAGCGCACTGCAACGGTAAAAGCTGATTAAAAAAAAGAAAAACGGAGGACGATGTCTTCAATTCCTTGTATATTTGCTTCAGTGCATTCATCGAATGTTAATTTAAACTTCCAGTACATGGAGGAGATATCTGACGCGCTGATGTACTGCCATGAGAAGAAAGTGATCCACCGCGACATCAAGCCAGAGAATTTACTTCTTGGTTTTCGTGGAGAACTGAAAATAGCTGACTTTGGTTGGTCTGTCCATGCACCTTCTCTAAGGTCAGATCCTAACATTTCTGAGAACCACTGTTGGATTATGCTGCCCCTTAAAGTTACTTATTTCAGCTTTTTTATGCTCTTGTTAATCCTCCTTAGACGTCGCACCATGTGTGGGACATTGGATTACCTTCCTCCTGAGATGATTGAGGGACACACTCACAGCGAGAAAGTGGACTTATGGTGCATCGGAGTCCTATGCTACGAATGCTTAGTTGGCAACCCGCCCTTTGAAACAGCGAGTCATTCAGAAACATACAAGAGGATTACAAAGGTTTGTGTTTCTTTGCAGGTTTAATAACTTCAGACTGCTGAATTCAGTAGTTGTGCACAGAAGAGTCTGGTTACTTTGAATAATGTGACATTTTGCTATATTTGGCTTCAAAGTAGGAAGGATTCTGTATAAGGTTATTACAATATAACCTTGAGTAAACTAATTATGGTGATAAGGTACTTTCACATTTAAAACATGTCTTTAATTTAAAAATGACAATTCTAGTTCCTGTTAAAACAATATATTGTATGTCAGTATTGGTTCTAAATACCTTGTGTTACGAAATAAATAAAAACCTAAGTATTTTTCACCATGCTGATAAGTCTTTTTTTCTTTTTTGTTCTTAGGTGGATCTGAACTTCCCCAAAGTCATCTCTGATGGTGCACGGGACCTGATCTCAAAGCTGCTCCGCCACAACCCCATAGACCGTCTGCCTCTTCAGAATGTTATTCACCACCCATGGGTGAAGGCCAACTCACGCAGACTCCTTCCTCCCACCTACCCTACCAAGAAGCCCTGAACCCACCAGCCTGCGGCCTGTTTTCTGAACGTTTTCAACTGTCCTTCAAACAAAGGACAGTTGAAAATTGCATTTTGTAACTCGGGATACATTATACCGATAAGCGGCGGATATCTGCCTCATTTAGCTGAAACCTTTCAATAGGAGTTTTTAAATTAAGGTTCACTTCTTTTGCTTCCAAGTGAAAATGCATTGTTATCAAAATTGATTCTTGTTTGCAATTACCTTTTTTAATATGGCGTTTCTTGTATTTCTATTAGTAGTTCAGTGTATTGCTTTTAAGATGTTGTATACTGCCTTTAAATAAAAACTATTATTGGCTCATTCAAGTATTTTCTTCAGATCAAGATGGGCAAGCTTGTAGCTCAGATTGGAAAGCATGCATAATTTTATCTCCTGTTAAAGTTCTTAAAATTATTATTTTCTTGCAAACAATTTTATACAATGTAAAATATTTTTCTTAAATATCACAGACACCTTTACATGCGTCTTTACAGCGCATATAAAGGTTAACAAATTTTGTTTTTAAATATGCTGATCAACTTTGAGCTCTGTATTTAATACAGCAGTTCCAAATAAAGTTTAGTACTAATAGTGACAGTAATTATAGATTCCATTATTGTAGTTGCATAATTACAGTTGTAGCCACAACTTATTTGCCATGGAGGTAATGAATTTGCCCCGCAGCTGTTCATGACAGCAATTTTCCGGGAACGTAAGCCATCAGGTAGCGTGGCCGAGCGGTCTAAGGCGCTGGATTAAGGCTCCAGTCTCTTCGGGGGCGTGGGTTCGAATCCCACCGCTGCCAACTAACTTTTGTCTCCATCGATTAAAACTAAAAAGGTCGAGGATGCCATTTTGCTAGAATTTTCAGTTTTCTTCAAATAATTTAACGCCTGAGTGTTTTGCTGTTTGACGCTCTGTTAAGTCAACTGTAAAGGATATTTCATAGCCAAGAATTATGCACTTTCACCAAAACAGTATTTAACATACCGTTGTTGAAATAGGGCAAATTTACTTTTTGACTTATATACTGGCTTCTCAGAATGGAATGAATTTGCTGAGACATACCTTCTTTTCTTTTGTAAGACAGAATTTGACGCCACTTGGGGGCGCTCTCAGTTTAAGACGTAGGCATTGACAGCAGAAAAAAAATTTCCAGTCAGCAAATCAGCAAAAAAATAAATAAAATAAAAAATTGAAGTGAATGAGTGATACATTTGAAGTGATGGAATCATCTTTAAGCATAGCTTCACTGAAGTTTTAGTCGTCATTAGGAGACAACGCCCTTTTAGCACGTTTGGGTTCAGGTTTTTGGATACTTTTAAAAAGACATACATCTAAAAACGATGGCTTTTAAACCTTAGTGTTACATTCAACACAGTTTGTAATAGAAAATACTACCACTGACAAAACGCACTAAATAATAATAATAATAAAATCTTTAAAAAAATCCTTCAAAAGTTTGGAATTTTGTTCTTTAGCTGAATATTAGACTTTTATTTTGGTGGGGCAAACAAACCTTCACCAAGTTCTTCCGGCTCATTCTCGAAGCGCTTTTCTTCTAGTGGACGTCACATCCCCAAACAGATAGCTGGTGCTCCTATATGGGACACCCCCTCATGTTTATTCAATTTCTCTAATATTTTAACAGGTAAAATATAGCCAGGTTTCACTGAAACATGGCTGGTTTGCCTCCGGGGACCCGCAGCTGGTCTCAATGATCGTCAGTCATTTAAAAACACAGGGACTCTTCGACCAGTTCAGGAGGGACTGTCTAGCAGACGTTGATACAAAGGTAACGGTCGAAATCATAACTTCTTCTGTATCTGTGTTTATACTGCTCGTGGAAAAAAAAATAGTTTATGTAGATGTTCTGTTGTGTTTTATTAGTGTTTTGAATCCGTATCATGTTTAGTAAATATGTTTTGCTAGTTCTTCAATGTGAGCTCTTTTCCCCCCTCATCGGATTTGTTTCAAAAAAAGAGTCTGCAATTTAATTTGAATCTCAATTAGTTGTAAATGGAAAATAAAAGATTATTAAATCTTTACAGAATCCACCGTAGTTGTGACAATGAGTTTCTTGGGGTCCTCAAGCAACCACTGTCAACATGCCCACTTTGTAGCTTTTTGTCTGTCCGTGGGTGGATATTTGCGAAATACTTGTGATTAATGTTTTGCAGCCAGCTTACCTGAACCTGAAGCAAAGAGTGGACAACTTTGTCTCCAATCACCTCTCTAATCACACATGGAGCCCTCATCTGAACAAAAACCAGTTGAGAAACAACATCCGGCAGCTCGTCCTGCAGTAAGGGGAAAAGTTGTATATTTTTCTTATATCTTTTTAAAAAACACAGTTTTTGAAGCCAGATCATAAACGCATGGTATTTTATTCCATCAGCCAGAGCGTTTTAGTCACTTTTATGACTTCTTCAAAGTAGGGCTGTAGTGATACAATAATCTCACGATACTATACAGGATATTCTGCCCACAATACGATATACTGTATATCGCAATATTCAGCAAATGATACAATTCAATACACTTTTGCGATTTTCTGAAAGATTTTAGAGGGACAGAGTGATTTTGGTGATATTTTGTGACTGTTATAAAGTTGGACTGAATTAATTTAACTAAAAACTGATTAAAAGCACCAACTACACAATACCTGGCTCTGGTTGGATACAGACTTAAAGTCGACAGCTGGACAAAATTAATCAAAAAAGTGGTGAGAAAACATGTTTTTTTTAAATTGAAACAGTACAAACTGTAGCTTGCATGGATTTGTACAGTAAATAAAATGTACCAAGTTTAACCTTTTTAACCTTGACACTTAACATCTGAAAGAATCACTCTAAGCCTGATGACCTGGTGAAGCAAGTAATCAGTGAGAAAGGTGATAGTTGGATGTTACGATACTTGCAGATGAATATCGATTTTCTTCTAGGAAAGAAAATATTGATATATATCGCGATATCGATATTATTATACAGCCCTACTTCAAAGTCAGAAACATACATACACTAAGATTACTCTTGATTACTCTTTCCTCGAAGTGCCACGTTTATCTGAAAGTATACACTTGTTTTCTCTAGGACAAAAGGAAAAGACCTCTTGAAGCAGCTAAGAATGTCATTATACAGTACATAGCAAAAGAAAGCTAAAATAGACAGCAGCATGAGAAAACAGTATTAAGTAAAAGTATTGAAGCGACATCTCAAGAGCCATTGGGTCTTCCTCAGCACAACACTAAATTAATCACAAAGTGGCATAATGAAAAGAAAATTAGTTCTAGCAATTAGGAAATCTAAATAATTTAGTTGATCTAAAACAGGAACATTTTTGTCTGGTTTAATCTCAAACAGTAAAAAAAAAGAGTAGTGGTGTGTAGTTTTTTATTCTCATTTTTTAAAAATGGAATCTTTATTAATATCTGGTTTCAGATACATGAATGTGGGATTTTCTGACACTTCTTGTTTTTGATTTTCTCACAGATCTGGAATGCTGGAGCAGGGGGTGGACAGGATTGTGGCCCAGGTGGTTGATCCCAAAGTCAATCACATCTTCAGGCCGCAGGTGGAGAGGGTGGTCCGTGAATTTCTGTCTCCGGGCAGCTGCTCCGAGGAGCCGCCACTTCCTCTGACGCCAGCAGAGATCAAGACGGACGGCAGCGTTCCTGAACAACGTATGTAACTTTCCATAAATTCCCTTGATGCTTTCCATGACAGCAGAATAATCTCCTCCTGTTTATTCTTCTACAAAATTCACAAATGGTCTTAAACACATATTGATTTGTCCACAGCTTCATCATCAGCTTCAACTCCCGGCAGCAGCGCCATGTCCATCCTGGATACCATAACTTCTCTTAATCAGGAGGCAAACGTCAGGACCAGCTCAGCAGCCGAAAGAGGCGGTAAAACCCAAGTTCTGGATGAACCAATGGAGCTGGTGGAGGAAAACGAGCAAGACATGGAGGTCGTTGAAGAAAGTGACGATAACCAGGAAGGAAGGGCGCTGGAGGAGGCAGTGGTAGGAGAAATCCAAACAGCCGAAGTGAAGACGGAGAGCTTAGAAGAGCAGATGGAAGAGGAAAAAGAACAACTAAAAGAGGAGGTTAAAACGGAAGAGGAGGAAGCAGGAGCTCCGGCACAAGCAGAGGAAAAGAAAGAAAAACCTACAAGCAAAGTGAGTGGGAAGCTCTCGGATGAGAAGTCTGATGATGAGGCAGTGAAATCTACGAGTCAAGCCAAGCAGAAAGCCAGAGAGCGGATAAAAGAGGGTGAGCTCTTTTTTATTTTATGTCTTATGGACAAACGGCTGCATAATTCACTGGGTACAGTACATTTGTGTTAATAGAGATATTTATTTTCTTGTTTTTCAATCAGTTTTTAATAAAGCATTTGATTATGCTTTTTTTTTTTTTAAAAGAAGGGTGTTTCCACGATTAAAATAACATTTTGTGACATAATTTTTAAGTCTCGTGTTTTAAATGTGTTCATTCATTGATTAGTTTTGGAAAGTTAAAGAAAAGAAAATAATAATATATTATCAAATCTAGCTATTTTCCTACTATTTCTTTTCTTAGATATCGTTTATATTCTTGTAGAAATGATAGAAATATTACAGTCTCTTCCTAGAGGTGTTTGCAAACCTTGGTGCCTTACTACAAGGAGACTATTCTTATGAAGCAAGTAGGCGGATAGACTTATTTGAGGCTGATCAGATCGGCCCGGGTTCAGTTATTGAAAGGAAGTAAGAGGTGGGCCAAAAATCTTTGCTGCCACTCCTACCTCTGGTCATGAGGTGTGGATGAGGACCAAAAGAACGAGATCCGTAGAGATCCAGTCCATAAACCAATGTTTTTTTTCAGGCTAGGCAAAGATTTGATACGATTGTGTTCATTTGGTTTGCAGAATACTCTTTGGAGGACTCAGACCTCGAAGGCCTGAGTGACATCACGGTGAGCTCCGTCCACACCAGCGACCTTTCCTCTTTCGAGGAGGAAAGTGACGTGGAGGAGCAGCTCTCCGATTCTTCTGAAGAGGGCCAGCTTCTGTCAGATGGTCTCTGCCTCCAGTTTCTCATTGTTGCTAAAATAATTTGAAACTTTTTATAAAAAATCAAAGTCAGAGTTAGAGCTTTTTTGTTCTAGTGTGCACATTGATTTGTCTGCAGATGAAGGTGAGAAAGCGGAGAGGAAACACACCAGTGAGGAAGCGGAAGCCGAAGACAGGGAGCGTAAACCCCGCCGTAAAGCATATGTCCACAAACCCTTCCTCTACTCTCGTTACTATAGCGACTCGGATGATGAGGTCACTGTGGAGGAGCGTCGCAGATCTGCGGTGAGTTCACAAAAAATGTGCTTTAAACGACCAGAACTTTTGTTTTTCATGTTAGTACATTTTCAAGCTGCGCGGTCGCACAAAGAAAATTTACATTTTGGATTTGTTGATTTATCAGGCAAAAGACAAAGAAGAGAGGCTGCTGAAGAGGCAGCAGAACAGAGAGCGAATGGAGGAGAAGCGCAAACAGAAAGCTGTGCAGGCTGAAGAGCAAGGTGTGTTTATTAGGATCTTTGTCTTGGAATGATGCGTAAAAGGAACATTTTTCATACAATTTCAACCAAAACACACAAATTGAATTTTTTTTTAGAACGTCTGTTATTTCCAACTAATTAACCCTCAACTCAGGCTTTAATTAGGTCAACATTACGTCAACAATTACTTTTCTACACTCTTTATTTCATTCACACATTTTCTCGTTAAATAGTTGGACATTCTTTGTCATATTCCAGTTACAAACTTCAATGTATTGTAGTGACATTTTCTATGAAGTGGAAGGAAAATATACATGTTATTTTTTGGTTTTTTGTTGTTTTGTTTATTTTTATGTCATTTTGACCTATTAAGTATTTTTGGTCTAGTTTTCAGTGCAAACAGCTTAGTACACTTGAAATAATATAAACTACTTTGTCGTAAGTAAATAATTCCCCAATATTGAAAAGAACTAGTTTCATATTGTTTGCCTTCTAATAAGACAATTTTCCCCATGTTATAAGTGTGAAGAATCTGCCGGTTGAATTAGAACCTTTTCATCAATATGAAGTTATTATTGGCCTATAACAAACTTTTATATCTCTCTGAAAAGTTACTGTAAGTTACTTTTGTCTTATTTCAAGTGTGCTAGGATATTTGCACTAGAAATTAGACCAAAAATACTTAGTAAGATTTTATGTGTTGTCAGTGTAACAGAAAACACATGTGGAGGAAAGCCAACACTTTGTTATATGATAGCTTGTTCAGGTGTTTGAATGGCCTAGTCAAAGTTCAGACTTTTATCTCCAAGAATCTGTGAGAAGAATAGAAAATTGATGTTCACAGATGCACTCCTTCCGACCAGAGCGTGACAGAGACGAGCTAAATTCAAATATTTTGCACATGTCTTAAAGCGTTGAATACCATGTTGTAATTTCCCTTGCGGTGTGAATCTACTGCATCGTTTAGCATGTTTTTATCTTAAACAGACAGCAAAAAAGCAAAGAGTTCTGACGCTGCTGGCGTGGAGAGCCCCAAGGCCAAAGAAGCCCGCAAAGAGAAGAAGGTCCTGGAGAAAAAAATGGCGCTCAACAGGAAGAGGAAACTAGACTCAAGGTGTGTTATTAGAAGCTGCACTTCTAAAAACAGCAAGCGCTTTAGATTTTTTTTGAGGATTTCGAAGCTTTAAAAATGTTGTAAATGTCTTTCAGAAAAGAGGGCGATGTTTCAAGCAAGAAAAAAGGAGAAGCAGGAGAAATATCTCGGAAAGTGGTATGAGAACGTCAACAGAACGAGGATCAAACATGTTTGTCGTTTGGATGAGTGAAGCTGTTACAAACCTCCATTTTGTTCTGTTGTTTTGAAATCCAGGAAGTGAAACCCTTAACCTCCAAGACCCCACAAGCTAAACTAGTGAGACATCTGTCTGAGTCTGCATCGTCTGACGACCGGCTCGGGCGGACGAGTGGCGGTGTCTCCGAAGATTCCTGCGACACAAAGAAGCTTCCTGACAAAAGCCAGACTCACTCCTTCATCCTGGATTTGGAACAAGGCTCCCAAGAGGCACTCAAGCATCGCTCGTTTGGAAAATTTGACCGTCTGCCCCGCAAAGAACGCAAAGAGAAGGAGCGCAGCCAGTCTGATGAACGTTCCAAGCTCAAACAGAAACACGAGAAGAAATCTGAGCATCCGGTGGAAGAACCTCTACAGAAGGACAGCAGTGCTAAAGTTTCTTCTGAAGAAAAAGCCGAGAAGAAGCTTAAGGTCAAAACTGAGAAGAAAATCTCTGGAAGTACTCGAGAAGGAAAGGTGACAGAAGACGGCACTGACGAAGGAGGGGCTAAAGATGCCAGGAAGATAAAAGGAGGGTCTGTGGAGAAGGAGAAAATAAGAGAAAAAGAGAAGAGCAAAGAAAAGGACAAAGCTAAATTGGACAAATCTGCCTTTAAAAGTGATCTGAAGCAGCTGCTTCGCCCAGATTCTGCAGGGTCCTCTGAGGATCGCTCTGACAAGGAGCCTGGCTCTGATGTCAAGAAGAGAGAGAAAACACTCCAAGGAAGGGTTGAAAAGGTCAAAGAGTCACTCTGAGGACAGACCAGGAGAGAAACCCAAATCTAAGCTAGACGGTGAGAAAGAACGGAGTAAAGCAGAGAGCCAGAAGACACAGAAACCAAACACAGAAGCTGACAAAGATCCTAAAAAAGCTAAGCCTGCTGATAAAGAGAAGAGTGCAGAAAAACTAAAGGCAAAATCCAAAGAAGAGGGAAAGTCTTCACTCTTAGTGAAGACGGAAAAGAAATCTCAAAGTCCCGATATCAGAAGCACTGGAGGATCTGTTGTCTGTAAACCTGAAGCAGCAAAAGAGAAGAAAAAAGATGGAAACACTAAAGAGCAGAAGAAAGTCTCTGAAGACGCCTCACATGAGAAACCGGAGCTTAAAATTTCTAAGAAGAAGCTGGAGAAGAAGGACAAAGTTCCAGAAAAGAAGGGCGAGAGTCCAGAAGATAAACCACAGAAAGACGACGGAGCGGAAACCTCGGATCAATCCGCCAAGTCTTCAGCCGTCGAGACAGAAGATCTACCGAAGAAACAACATCCTCTACAAGACACAAACACCGAGTCTGATCCTGTCGTCGCCACGTCCTTCTCAGACGACACCTGCGACGCTTTAAGTGACATCACACCGGAGCCGTCCGAGGGAGAGACGGCGTCACGGCTCCACGAGATGCCGGGGGTACCAGCCGAGGCCGACGCTCTGCTGGCGCTCATGGACGCCTGTACGTCAGCCGAGGCCAGGCTTCCATCTTCAGGCCTGAAAGAGGAAGTGACTCCCGAGATGGAGCTTCAGGAGGCCGACATGAAGATGAAGGAGGCCGCTCTGACGCTGCTCTCCATGGATCCGGACAGCACGATTTCACCCGCCCTAATTGTCCAAGACATGAGGGGGGTGTCGCCGCGGCGTTCGCCGGATCCACAGCAGATTGAAACGGCTGCGACCGAGGACGAGAAGCGGCTCAACCGAGCAAGTCAACAATCAGCCGCCGCAGAAGAAGACGCCCTTTTCTCTCCAGAGGAAGAGTCTCTTCAAACTGAGCCTGAAACCGCTGCATCTCAACAAGCTGCATCAGGAGAAGAGATGCAGCTCTCTCCAGTGCAGGTGGTGCCGCAGGTTCAGCTTCATCCCACTGAAACTTTGCCAACCGCAACAGGCGAGGAGGAGAATCCACCAAACGCAGCAAGTGGAAAGGAAACCATAGCAACAGCATTTCCACAAGACGCTGCGGCTGAAGAGGACAATCGGCTTTCTCTCGGTCAAACAGAACCAGAAGTTGAGTTCGCTGCAGCTGAAGCCGCGTCTCCACAAACTCAAGAGGTGAAGCCGCCCTCTCCAGTGGAGGCAGAACCTCCAACTGGGCCTGTTGCAGCTGAAGTCTCAGTGGATGCTCCTCAACAAGCTGTTGCACATGAAGAGGAAAGTCAAACGTCTCCAGAGGAAACGGCACCTTTAACTGAGTTTACTGCCTCTGAAGCGACACCAGATGCATCTCAACAAACTGCTGCTGCAGCAGAAGAGGAGCAGCAGCGCCCTCCAGTGGAGGCGGCACCTCTAACTGAGCTCACTGAAACCGAAAGTTCACCAGCTGCTTCACACCTAGCTGTGGACGAGAAGCGGTTCTCTCCAGCTCAGACGGCACCAGAAGCCGGGCTTCCTGCACCTGAGACGGCATCGGCTGCCTCTCGGCAAGCTGAGAAAGAGAAGCTGGTCTCTCAAGCTCAAACAGCAGCTCAGGTTGATATGAGTCCCACTGAACCTTCATCATCTGCGTCTCAACTTACTGCTGCAGGTTTGTAGAAATGAACAAATCGTTGAAGCTCAAAGTACCATTTTTTTTTTATTCCATAAAGTAGTCAATGAATACAATTTTAAAAATATTCACAACAAGATATTTTTCTAATGCTATAAGTGAAAAAGAAATCTGCCAATGGAGCTGATCATTTTTTTTCAGTATTAAAAATGATTGACTTAAAACAAGCTCTTATCTCTTGCTGAAAAGTTACGTAACTTGCATCTGTTTACGGATGACTCAGAACACTCAGAATCCAAGACGGACACCGTTGAGTCGGACATGTGGGAGACGGCTCCTCCACCGGTAATTAAAGAAGCTTAAAATCACCAAAACATTCAGTGATATTAACATATGATATGAAAAACTACGGCTGTTTCTCTGCAGGAGGATGAATCCACTTCAGACAAACGTCCAGCTCATTTTGTGGATGAAGTTATGGAAGCAGCTGAGATTTCAGCAGACAGAATAATAATAGTAGCAGCACCAGCAGACAAAGATGAGGGTACATTCTTAAACATGGTTTTTATTCTACTTTTGTTTGCCATCTAGATCTTCTGAAATAGGCTTTCTGTTTGACAACCTTTTCTTCTATCAGCGTTGTTCCCTGTTGTTGAGACAGAAACAGAAGAAATCACCAGCAGCAAAGGAGACAGCTCGGTTTCTGACTCCACTCAGCAAATCTCCCAGAGCCCCAGTAAAACTGGTGAGTTTTACTTCCTGACAGACTGATGTTGACTTGAATGTTTCAGCTGTCACTTTGTTGTTTTAACCTTGTCTTGTCCTAAAGAACAAGAAGAACAAAATGCCGCAGTCCCAGAAACCAGCAACGAGGTGAGCAGAGAACAACACTACGGCGAAACAAGTATAACTTACTTTGGCTTATTTCAAGTATAAACTGACACTTATCAACCTTTAAATTCTAGGCAGTGAAGGGAGAAGGGAAGAAAAACCAGACAATAGATGATCAGTGTAAGGTTTCATCAAATACGCTGTTTTTATTGAATGAAAGAATTATGTTTAGCCACTTATTTTTAATCATATACATGTACAGGTGAAACTCAGAGTAAAACGGTGGAGGAGGAGGATAGTGAAAATAATCAGACAAGGACTGATGATCGTAAGAGAAAATTCTTCCAGTATTATCAAATTCATTCTTTATTTAAACGAAAAACAAAATAGTAAGGAATTATTTTCCTTTCTTATGTAGGTGAACCTGAGTGTAAGACACAGGAAGACGGTGATGTGGAGAAGGTAAGTCATAGTCTTTTTATTAGCTCTAAAGTTTGCTCCAACCAATCGTGTTCATTATTATTATAATTTATATATATTTATCTGCTTCAACTTGGTGTAGATGGAAGTTGACATATCTGACAAAGCCGAGTCTGGAGAAACAAACCCAGAAGCCAAATTAGTCAAACAAATCAGTGAGTCGAATGTTTGTTTTCTATTCTTACATCTATGTTTAAGTGTGATTTTTCTCTTCCTCCTGCTAAATATTCGTCCTTTTTTGCACTTAATCTATTTTTGCTGTCTGCCTGAATCTTCCAGGTAATGTCTCGAGCACAGACAGTCAGGACGATGGGAAGATCTCAGACATGTCAGAAAAGGTGGGCTCCTTAACATCCAACTTTATATTTTTAAGTAAAACTTTTTGTCTGATGACTCGACTTTCATCAGCAACAATTTTGTTTTACAGGAAGAGAAGACTGAAAGAAGAAGAGGACGTAAAAGAAAGCTTTCAGTTAAAAGTGGTGCGTTTAGTTCTTTATTATACTTTAAGCAGACTTTAAGATTCCAAACCTTTTGTTTTGGCTCTATTTGAAACATTTTTAGATATAGGAAAATTAATTAATACTAACGAGGTAGATTGAAATATGACCTCGCGTGTCTTCAAGTTGGCGTTGGAAAATGTCAGCTCTTACAGAGCATCACTCTACCACCACCGTCCTTTACAGTTTGTATGGTGACCTGGTTCTGAAATGTTAGTTTCTCAACAAATGTAATCAGACTCGCTAAAACACTTCAGTGTTACAAAATCCAACAACAGGAAAAACAAGAGCTCACCGTATGCGTCATAACAGAAAATCCATCTAAATAAAAATATCAACAGTGAATGTGGGTGAAATTGAGCCATAGTGAAGTTCTGCTGTTATTTTTCACACAGCAGACGGCACCAAGGATGAAAAGGATGAACAGCCGTCTGTTGAGGCAAGTATAACCCTGATCAGATTTTAGCTTTATTGTCAAAAAACGTTGGGGTTAAAAGTATTTAAATGAAATCTGAAATCATTAGGAAAGTGATCAGGAGGTAAAAACACCTCGCCGGGGGCGATCGTCCAGAAACACAGAGCAGCTGGAGAAGGAGCAACAAAAAGAAGCGGAGAGATCGGAGAAGACTCCGGGTCGCAGAGGAAGGCGTCCAGGAGCCGGAGCTAAAGAGGCAACAGACGGTTGGTCGGCCATGTTTGATAAAGAAGATATTTCAAATTTGAAAATGATGACATTACAAACACAATTTTGACAATGAGGTATATATTTTAGATTCTCCTGACCTAAAAACAAATTAACATTTTTATTAATGCCTACATCATTCTGTGCTATTTTTTGCCCCAATAATAAGAAAGTGAAATGATAAAATAAAGTGTGATTTCTCTTCTCTCTGGTAGTGTTTTTGTGTGTTTTTGACTGTTACAGCTGACTGTTAGCAGGTTGACCTGTCCTTGGAGGACTGGCTAATGTTTGAGTCTCTGTTCTCTGACGATTTTGTCTAAATTTTTTAATTTTAGATAATCAGGAGGAAAACGAAACAAAAGTCGAGGACGCCGCTGGTCAGACAGCATCGCTCAAAGAAACGGAAAAAGAAGAGGTTGGTTCAGAATCTAATGTATTTATGTGGAGCTTCAGCTTTTATAGCAAGTGTTTTGCTCATCATAATCACATAATGCATAAGAAATGTACTAAATTTTGAACTGCAAAACTTCAAATGCTTTTATTTCCTTAAAAAAAGTTTTACTTTTAAACTTTTCAGAGCCCTGAACATAAATGTGAAGCACAGAAAAGTAATCAAAGCGAAAGCGAAGTGAGCCTGCCTTCTCCTGCTGCAGACGAACTTGAAGTTACTGGAAAGTCAGACCCCCAGGAGAGCGGCGACACGCGTGAGTTTGTTTTACTATCACAGTGGGGCTAATTTTAGTTTATTCGGCAAAGTGAAGCTCTTGAGTTGAGAAGGAAACGCTGGTAGCGGTACAAAATCACAGAAAATATGCCTGTAATGCGTTTACTTTAGAAAGTATTCCCTCCTCTTGTGTGGAATTGTGTGGATTCAGGCTGACTGAAAAGCAAACGGGGCTTCTGCAGGCGCTAAAGTTGCTGTGTATGAAAAATGAAAACTGTTCCTATGGGACATAAAACGTGATTTTTTTTTGTAATTAATCAGATAATTCTGGACTTCTTTTACTCAGACCACAGACTAGAAATGTCTAATTATTCGATTTGTTTTCATCCATCTAATCTGTTGATCGTAATGTTTTGATTATTGATCAACCTAAATGATTCCTCCAATAAAATATTTCTGTCTTTAGCTTTTCTTTATAGTAACTTTCAAATTTTATGCATAGCTCAAAATAAAATCTAAAGATTTCTACTTTACATGGCAAAATGTAGTTTGTACAATGCAATCTTTAGCATAAGCAATGTAAAAGCAAATTGAATTCTTGACATGATTCCAAAAAAAGATGACACACTCAGGAAAATTAATTTGTTTTTGATATATTAGGATCAATCCAAACTAGTAATGTAAAGCTGTAGCAGTCAAAATTAAGTTCATTGCAGTAACTTGGATTTTTCTTTAATCAGCCAAAACGTTTAAGATAATTTATGCCACATTTCACTGACATTTAAAGTAGCTTGTTTCTTCAGAAACAGTTGTCGCTGTTGAGCCTCAGCAATTCAATTCAAGATTAACACAATTCCGTCAGAAACCTTGGTGAGAATTACTATCATTGTATATTTTGACAAATGTACAGCTTTAAATTAATGAACTTTTATGGCTCTAAACTTAAAAATTAACAGTTGATTTTTGCAGGTTTTTACAAAAAAACTTTGCAAAAATCATTTTGCAGTTCTTGGTTATAAATGTTTATTTTATAACCAATAGCAAATCTTTGCAGGAGAGGATTTTTTGTGAAGAACAGTTTGCTTGTCTGTCATCGCACCTCATACAGTAGCCCATGTTTAAATTCCAGGTAAACAAGGAGTGAAGAGGAAGAGGTCAGAGGAAACAGAGGATTCTGGAGAGGTGAGAGGTTTTTTTTTTCTTTTTACTTTTGGACCAAACTGCTGCTGTTGTGTTTTAATTTCCCCAATTTTCAATTCTACAGGAAACGGAGGCTCAGCCGGGGCTGGCAAAGGGTGATCAAGAACAAAGTGAGGATCAAGATGACAAAAAGAAGATGAGAAACTCATCATTAAAAAGAAATAAACAATTGGATTATTAGTATAGATTGGTTACTGTGGTGTTACGGATGAATTCTTATAAAACATAAAACATTTTTTTCCCAGCAGTCTCCACCTCTCAGAGCCATTCAGAAGATGTGAAAGAGCAAAGCTGCAGTGAGAAGAAGCCAGATAATGTATGTTGGCAATGAAATAGAAACTTCCGATTATATTTTGCTGCAAATTTTAATGCGATCTGTTATTAGTACTTCTCTTTTATGTGGAAATCTATTTTTGATCAGTCTGCAGAGCAGCAAGACCCAGAGGCAGCTCCAAAGAAACGGAGGGGACGGCCACCAAAGGCAGCTGCTGCCGCCGCCGCTGCAGACGATTCAGGTAAATTGAGAAGAAAAATAAAAGAGCAAAAACATTTTAAATATTTTTTTTAGCTTTATTTATGTCATCCCTGCCCGACCCTCAAAAGAACAAAAACAATATTGGGTTTGATATTTCAAAATCTCTACTTTGTTTTGCCTAATAACTTTGATAAACTTATACTGTTTGTGTTGTTAAATGATTTTCAAGGCGTCTGTAAAGTTACTTCTGCAGGTTAAACTTAAAATTTTTACAATTATTTCTATAGTTAAAAAGGAGAGTAAAGCAGATGAGAAGGAGCAAAATGATGAAGAGGGGGAGGAAAGCGACAACGAAGAAGACGGGGAGAAGGGAGCTGCAACCAAAGCAACGACTCGGTCTGCAGCTCGCCTCGAAGCCGAAAGGTCATTTTAAGATTTCTGTAATAAATTAACTGTAAAGATCGGCCTCAGCCATGGGGTCCCTTTCTCTTAAATCTGCTGGAAAGAGCTAAAGCAAAAACGAACCCGTTCATCTGTGGTGGTGCACAAATACCTGATCAGTGAAGGTCTTAATATCTTCAGACTGAAGAACCCATTGACGCCGTTTCATCACATTTAATGAGAGCAGGGAAGATTTAGCACTAAAGCAATAATTTTGTTTTACTGCTCCTCAGAAACAAGCCAAGTAAACCCTCCACCCGGGCAAGTCGACAGGGCGGTAAAGAGGAGACCACAGCTGGCACACGGTGAGTCCGTCTCATTGAGGTTCAGCAGCACCAACGAGCTTTCAGGAGCAGGCGACCAAAAGTGACTGCAACCGGATGCCGTTTCTCCCTAAAAAGAACATTTTATTCAAAAGCTTTCCTGGAACCTCGCGTTATTAGTTCCCAGAATGAAAAGAATAAATCTGTCCCGTGAACTGTAGGAAAACAGGTTAAACCCGAGCCGAATTTTTTGATCGGCTGGCTAATGCTCTTTTGGAGTCTTTCATGTGAGAAGCTGTCCGTTCCTATTTTTCAGGAAAAAAAAATAAAATTAGTAAAGAATTATTTCTTCTGAGTTTTTCCTGAATTTTTCTCTCAGGGTAAAAACCCGCTAATCTTAACAATTATTTGACGCATTCATCTTCAAGTTCAGCTTAGAAACATTAAAAGAGTTCAATACTTAAAAAAAAAATCATTTTTTGTTCCAATATTTTTCCTGATTTATTTATTTTATTTTTGTCACATTTTTTTTTACATTAAAGTTGTACATTAACGCTTGAGTCAAGATCGATTTAGCGACTATCAAGATGTCTGACATTTATTTCTTCTTTTTATCCAAAGAATTAAAAGAATAATATGAATCCAACATGTAATAAATATGATCATAGCAGGTGTAGAATAACAACATTCAATCAGAAACGCATACAAAGTTCAGGATTTTATGCAAAATAACAGTTTTTTGGCATTATTAGGCTTGTATTCAAACTAAAGTTTAAAATAAAAACATGAAATAAGGAGGCTGTGTGTTATTTGCATTGAATGCACTGTAATACGGCATGTTTTATGCAGTACTAAGCATACATTGAAGACCACAGCATTAAAGCCACATATTTCATTAAAACGAAAAGTAGAATTATTTCATCACATCAACAAAGTCAAAAAATATTTTTTTGTCATAGAAGAAACTTTATGATTCTGGTTGTGATTGGAAAGATTGTATTTTTATGGTAAAATACATTTTGATCATGTGATTCTTTTGGTGTCTTTTAAGATTTTTTTTCTTAATTCTGGATTTTAGAGCAGATTTAATTTTTTTTTATCACAATTATCTTTCTTTACTCTCTATCTGAAACGGCTTCTTTGAGGGTATTGGTTTCTGCCAAAACTTTATCTTTATTGTTGTTGTTTCAGTCCATATTTTTGGTGGAAAGTCTTTAGTTAGTGTTCATGTAGTAAGAACTGAGCGACTTCTTCACAAATAGCCGTTGAATTAACAAACGTACCTACACTCTGTCCTTGTTTCCCTCCTGCAGCGGGACGAGGGCCCAGGGTTCAGCCAAGGGGGGCCGTAAACCGGAGGCTAGCCCCCCTGCGGTGCGAACACGGGGAGGACAGAAATCAGAGGAGCCCCCTTCGAAGAGAGCCAAACGCTGAGACCTCTGACAGCGGTGGAGCAGCGCACCCCCTCAGTGTTGTTTTTACTCCGCTTATTCAGAGACTTTCGCAGTCAGTCGGGGTTTTGAAACTGTTTGTGCTTCATTGACTGTCAGTATCGAAAGCCTCTGGATGTTATTATGCACTCTGCTCTGATGGCTGAGTGTAAACCAGAGGATCAGTGAGGAATCCCTCAGAATGCTTTCTGCTGCCCCGCGCCCATATGGTTCGGATCACACTCATCATTCCACGGTTTATTCAGTAATTCCCAGTGAACCGGAGCATTTCAGACCAATCAAAGGCCTAATGTGCAGCCGAGCTGAGCTTTGAGATAAAGAGGCAGCATCAGAATTAACTGTCAGTCAGCAGAGAGGCCACATCTCAGTCTCAGACGTCTCTGTTACCCCGACACACACTTGGTGCTAAAGGCATCCAATCTTTGCTGTGCGTTTTATTTCTTGTTATTCATTCTGTGAATGAAAAGTAAACAGATTTCCCATCACTTTTTTTTAATTTTTATATATAGCCACTAAAAAGAAGTATTGGTAAAAGAGCTGCAGGAGTTTTGATGTAAACATTGTGTTCCTGTTGGCATTTGTAAAAACAGCTGTTGCAAATAGAATACAGTTTTTATGCCATAAATCCCAACAGACACATTTGTTTCAGGATTGTAAAGTAGTCGGTAAGATATTTGTTTTGGTTGTTATGTATATTCACTGTTTGTTTTTATAATTTTTTTTAGTTTTGTTTTATAATAAATTCTCATCTGGATCTTTTGTGAATATCTTCAGATATTTACGTAGTTTTCATTTTGCATTTATTGTACTAACTTAAGAGACAGAAAATATAAGCAACATTAACATATTAGTTTATGTTTGAAATGAAATGGGAAGAAGAAACTTATTCATTTCTATCCAAGTATCTCAAAATCAAAGTTGTTCCCGTCTCATCATGTTGAAGGAGACATCAGGCATCCTACTTGTTGAAACATTCAACATTGGTCTTTAACATGCCTAACTAAGTACATAATGAAATTACAAGTGACATATTGTTTTCCTACAGCAAAAAGAGACATTGTACAACAGACACAAACATGACATGTACATCAAAGCCCCAACTAAATGCTATTTGTAGTGAAATGTCTTTAAATCTTATTTTAAACTGGTTGATGTTTGGATATTCCTGTATTTCTAGACTGAAGTATCACTCCATAGATTCAGTCGTTCAGTCGTGTATTTCTTTACACACATCAGGCAAACATCGCCTGATTAGCACATAAATGTATCATAAATTTTCACTGAATTCATAATTTGCAATGCCAAAAGCATTCATATCCTTTTGAACTTTTCTGTGTTTTGTCACAAACTTGAACATATTTTACTGGAATTGGATGTGAAAAACCAACACAAAGCTGTGCACAAACGTGAACAGGAAGGAAAATCATATCTAGTTTTCAAACGTTTTACTAGTAAATATCCAAAGGGGCACACTTTGATGAAACATCCTTCACAGTAACTACAGCTGCTTGTTTTGGTTTAATTCCGTCTGTAACAGGACTCTTCCCCTATGTGTTTGCAGTGTTTCCTGCATGACTTGTGGCAGGCAGATTGTAAACAGGACTTCTTAGGGCCCTGGTTCAACAACAGTTTTCCTCTTTGCTCTCTTCCACAGCGGCTGGACTTTTAGAGGTGAGAACTGTGGTTCTTTTGAGCTCCCACACGGTCTTTCTTGGCTTTCCCTCTCATTGTCCAGCCTGTATGGAGTTAATTTCCTGCCAAAATGTTGCAAACTAATAAAGCATTATACACTGTCCTCAAACACTACACACACATAATACATTTTCTGTTGTAGGATTACCTAAGTCTAGTTCTAATAAAACATATTTAAAATAAAATGAGTAGAACATATTTTATTTGTGTGCAACATTTTGGCAAGAAATTAACTTTGTAAGCCTGTCTGCTTTAGCGGATATGAGATGGTATGTAACTTTTTTTTTTTAAGAAAGTTCTTTTAACATATTTTTTAGAATTATCATTGTCGTAATAGTACAATATGGGACAAATAATCTGTGAAAAGAAAATTGAGCTCTTCTGGTTTCACCTTGTAGACCTTGTGTTAACTGAATAAATACACTGCTCCATCAGAAACAACCAATCAGAGCCAGTGGGTGGGTTTTAGCGCTGTCACTCACAATCATGTACGTACTGCTCATCCTCCTTCCCCTCCACCCTTTGCTCTCTACTACTGCTGCAGCTTTTCCATGTCAGCAAAGCCTACCATGAATGCTAAGGCTAGCTATCCCCTGATGACGGCTGATGAAAGGTTCTCCTGTAACTGTAAGTTGCTTCTCTGTCATTGATTGACAGCGTTGAGACCTTCCTCTGGGTTCTGATTGACTGTTTTTGACTGGAACCGGTGTATTTATTCAGACGGAAATAGTAATGCTGGGAAGAGGTGGACAGTTCAATCAGTCCACCTCCATCCAAATGTTGCAAACTAATAAGGCACAGATTCAAGAAAGAAAAGGGAAAGAAGACCACACATTATTTTCACACGTTATCTGTATGCTGTCATTATATACTGACAGTCTTAAAATGTAAAAAAGTATATTTTCGTAAAGATTACATACTGTAGCTTTAAACTACATACTGCAGCTGTTTCTGATGCTGTTCAGAACAAACCTCTGAGACTTTCACATAAGAGATTGACTTATTCTCTTTACTGATTCGGTGACTTCTGATGGCTATCATTAGCACTAAATTTTATTTAATCATATCAGATTTACAGGGGCCGCCGACTACATTTGCTTGAAAAAGTTAACGGGGGGTTATTATTACTTTTATGAAGATTTAGTTTTTCTCTCTTTGAACCAAGCTACTGTAAACAAACATTCTTCTGGTCTTCTTTCGCTTTTCTTTCTTGGATCTGTGAAAAGATCAAACGGCGACGCTGATTTATTTTTATTAATTTGCCCTCGTTATGTCTGAAACATTATACTCTGTGTTTCCCCAAATGGATGTTCTGTGTGCCGTGTGTAAATAAGCAACGACCTTAGCCAATCACCTCTGTGCAGAGGAGAAGAGAGGACATTCCTGCCTGCTAATGGAGGATAAAACTGACAAACTCCGAGTGAAATATTCCACCATCATTAACACATTAGAAGCCTTTAATCGCTGCACCTGAACCTTCAGGATCCAGGAGGGAGGGGATGAAAAGCCAGAATTGGACGTTTTTTCCAGCCATTCCTGTGGACTGCTAGGTTTTTTAGTCGTTAAAGGTGTACCTCTCTCAGGTATTTCCTGATTCTGCAATCCAAGCTCTAAAATATCAGACCAACAAATTAAATTAAAAGGCTTGGATTAGGTTTTGCTCAGCCAAAAGGTTTGGCAGACAAACACTGCACCTTTCACTCACTCATGTCATTACAGCACATTATTTACATTGTAGTCCAATTTTTTTTTGGATTTTTTTCTTTGTCATCCTTGCCAAAGAAGGTTTTCTACACCTATATTTAGGGCACACAGGCAGATTTATGGGCCACCGTTTTTATAAATGGATTATAAAAGGACCTCACAGCTAGAATGGGATTTAAAGGGGAGCATAAAATGCAGCAAACCGGGACCAAAATATAAATCAATGAATTTAAATTCTTTTCTTCAGACTGGAGCTACTTTGTAAATGTCGATTCCATTTTTACCCATTCCAACCACAAACTTCTGTGAATTTTGCTCAGGTCTTATGCAATAGATGCAGGCGGGAGACGCTCAAGTCCTCGAGAGCAACCACTCTGCAGTTTTCACACGCATCCCTTCTCCAACACGTCTGATGCATGTGACCTGCCAACGAGCCAATCGTCTGAGTCAGGCGTGTTTCAGAAGGGATGCATCTGAGCGCTGGAGGATGGTAGCGTTGCTGCAGGACTGGACCAGGACAACCCTACAATAGAAAAGGATACGTGGATCTCAGTATTTTAGTTCATGCAAAACTGAAAAGTGTGACATTCAGGGAAGTCAATACTTTATAGAATCAACTTTTGGTGCATTTGAAGCTAAATAAAAAATGTCTCTACACTTTTGCATTACTTGAGACAGAAAAACCTGCCCAAGTCTCTTTTTTTTTTTGAAAAATAAAGTATCAGTCAGGTTGGACGTAAATGTTCTGTGAACATCCATTTTGAGTCTTGCCACAGATTCTTAGTTGAATTTTGGCCTGGAGTTTGACATGTACATCAATATGTTTTCATCAAAATCATTCCATTGTGTCTCTGTAAGATTTGGCTTGTTAATTTCCTAATGAAAACAACAGTTTCTGCCACAGTCTGAAGTACTTTTAATCCTCGAATAACTTTTCTTCCAGGACTGCCCTGCGTTTACCTCCGTCCGTCTCCTGATCAACTCCGACCAGCTTCCCTGTCGCCTCTGAAGAGAAGCATCTGAGTTGGCATCACGATGCTGGAGATGGTGGACCTACCGAGAGCAAACTTTACTGTGATGTGTGAATTCAGGTTTTCTTCTCATCTCTATTTCAAAATGGCCACATTTTTGGAGTGCAAGACAAATCATTGCCCCTGTCAACAAACTGAGATCTCTGCAGCTCCTCCAGTTACCATAGAGCTACTGGCTGCTTCTCGGACTAGTGCTCTTTTCCCCTTTTAATTCAGAACATACACGCGTATGCTCTTTCCATTTTCACCTGAACTACAACGATGGAAACAGAAGACAAAGTGCAGTATTGAACAGGTACAGAAGAAACTGCCTCACAGCTCTTTCCCCTCCTCAGCAGGTCTGCAGGTGGTAACTGTATGGTTTATGCAGCAGAGCTGTGAAAAGATGGCGGTTTCGCATGGCTGTCAACTAGAATCGAGCTAACTTTTGGTTTGAGCGCCGGGGATCCCCGAAGGCGACTGCAGGGGGAACAGAGGGGCTCTCTCCTGCCCCTGTTTGTCTGCTCTGCGAGCGGTTTTTCCTCTACTGGGGATTTGCCCCAGCCCGCTGGCACTAAATGCATTGCTTTAACATGGAGCCACTCCTCTTACAAAACATAAAAGTTAACAGGTGTTTAATGTCAAAAGAGTTTAATACACCAGTCTTAGAAATAGCCAGCGACAGGCGGCAGGGAGGAATGGTGACGTTGAGGTTTTTAGCTTCTTTTTTAAGAAGTAAAGAAGCACAGAAAAATACGTTAGAATTGATGTTCTTTGCAAAGTATTTATAACTTTTTTTTACAGTCGTGTAAACAACATATGTTACTTCTTTGCTTCATAGTTCATAAGAAATGTATTATTTTGGCTTTTTTGTTTTACTGCTGCTGGCACTTTCAAATGCCATTTTCAACTGCTTTAATGTTTTTTATTAAAGCCATTTTCTTTTAAAACACAAATTTCTTGTTTTATTTTACTTTAGCTAACTCAATATGCAGAGTGCAAAAGAGATCTATTCATGGAATAGATTGAATTTAAGCAAAGGAATTGTGCATAAGAGTGAAAACAAACCTGAAAACACCCTGCAATAAAACATGGCGTATTAAACTGCAGGGATGGCGGGACAGAGAATATCACTGGGGTTGATGAGAAGGTGGATAGAACTAAATACAGGCTGCAAACAATCTGTTATTTTGTTTAGGGGCCAGGGGTTAACAATTTTAGATCTATATTTAGATTTTAGAATAAAGGGAAGTTAAGAATTTTCTTGAACAGTCTGTTCCAAATTTATGGAAAATACGGGAGAAAAAAACAGGTAGTCCATTGGCAAGTAACAAAAACATTACAAAAAATTAATTTTGTAGCACAAGTGTTTTTCTATTGTTGAGTCTATAAAATGCAGGAAAATACACAGAGATCTTGTAAAATGTACACATTTTATTGCTTTTATTTTGAGAAACACTGCAGTTCTATATCAGTTTTGAGAAACATTATTAAGAGACTCTTTGGAGGGCTTGAAGGGCCACATGTGGTTCCAGAGCCACAGGTTGAAGACCCTTCATTAAGCCGTAGCTGCAATGGTTTAACTTAAAGTATATTCATCTGTGACAATGTCCCAGTCAAAGTCTAGACCTAAATTCAGCTGAAAATCTGTCGCACAAATTGATACTTACAGAATCTCATCATCCAACCAATGTGAGTTGAGTTACTTTGCAAAGAAGAATGGGAAAAAAAACCCACATATGCCAAAAATATTAATTTGATTGGCTGTCTACTTTACGATTATGTTCTACTTTGTTGGTCCCTCTAATATGCATTGCATTTGGTTGTAATGTGGCGAAATGGCAAAGAGTTCTCGTGATATGAATCCTTTTGCAAGACACTGTTTGACATTCTCAGATTAGATCAATTCTGCAGCGATGTTAGTCATGAATAAATGTTTAGTTTTCTGGTGTTTTATTAACTCTGCTGTATCAGAAAAAAAAGAGGTGAGTTAGCTTCAGCAAAAAGTGAAAAATGATCAAAACAATACAGAGACAAATCTTCACCTGTCATGTTTCTGCTTTGGACAGCCTGGACAGGTTTAAACTTTTCTTCTTCTTCTTCTTTCTGCATTCCACAGAAAAGGTGATTAATCAGTTCCACAAACTCAGTCCCTGAATACGCAGATCGAGGCGCTGCTGCTCCTTGGACACTTCTGAGAGAGATAAATGCAGCGCTTGCATTCATGAAACAAAAACTGCAGCTGCTGTCCCCGACTCCCACTTCACCGTGTGAAAAGACAGGAACCTTAATATCTCAAGAATTTCTAAATGGCCCTTGAAGTATCCATAACCACATCCACTCCCGTGCCCAAGAGTGATATTTTTTTGCATGTGACATGAACCCGGTGAAAGGATTTGAAGGACATCTTTATTTAGGCGTGAGCGGAGGAGAAAGGAGCCCTGAGTAGGCAGCCAAAGGCCCTTCAGAGCCCAGGAGCCTTTCATGATGTGCTTGAGCTGCATGCATTATGTGTTGCATGCCAGAGTCTGATGGGAGCTCGTTTGTCAGCATGACGGAGGTGAAAATAAACTATAAATCACGCCTGTGCTATATACACACATTAATTGGACTGTAACAGTGAGGAGCTTCTGCTCTTGTGTCTGCAGTTCTGCAGCCATTGTTGGGCTGCTTTAAAAAGCTTCCCGGAGACAGAGGATCCTTCTCTCTGCTTGAGTCTTGCTTCCATTTGCCGCTAAGTGTTCTGTCTCAAGTGCTTTGCCATTTTAAAGCTCGGTTGCATGCAAGGATCATTATTTCTTAAAAAAAAAAAGAAGCTTTGGTCGTAGCTTCAGCGACTGAAACTGCACTTAGAGCTGGCAGTAAGCCCCCACTTTCCAGTGCTGAAGTTGATCAAGTGTGCGATCAGACATCTGATGAGAAATCTAGAGGGCGTTTGGGAGCATTTACTGCAAATGACTCCTGGCACTGCCCTCTCTAATATTGCTCCATCTGATCACAATTTGGCATCAAAAGGAAGAGGGAGGCTTGGGTATAATTTGGGGCATTTCTCCTTTTTTTTTTTTTATACTACACAAGAGGAAAAAGAAGAAAATCAAAACCTGTCATAAGCATAGCCTGAAGAGGGGAGGAAACAGAGACATTACCAGAGTACATGATGTGCTGCCGCATCGGGTGAGATTTTTTTTTTTAAATCAGAGGATTAAAGCTAACAGAAGTGACAAGAAAACATGAGTCAGGATGGCAGAGGTGAAAGTAATGGTGTAATTTGCCATTAAAGTTTATTTCTTTACTGGAAGCGTGGCAGGAATCTCACCTCAGAGTTGAAGTGAATGTGAGCAGCCAAAGAATCTGGAAATATCAAAGGATTCATGTCATCAGTGGTGGTGGTGGTGGGGGATAAAATACACAGTTTCCTGGCATTGCCATTATGAAATAAATGTCTAATGTTTCCAGTTTCATTCTGACGTTTCTTATTCCTACCACCAGAGGGAGCCAGCACACACAAAAGACCCAGTTGGTTCAGGTTTAGTTTGAAATGTCAGATTTCTGGAGAAGGGACCTCAAGAATTTCTCAAAAGGTTTGGGTTGTTTATATATATATATATATATTTTCCACTCTTACATATATTGCTGACATTTTTTGAAAGATTTGAAACATATAGCCTGATAAAAAAATATCTCACTCCATTGTAAAGTGCTTTGCTAAACGTTGCGGAATCTTTTTTTCTGGAAAGGTAAAATTAAATAAATTGAAACATGACAGTGAATACATTGAAAAAAAAATATGTTTCATCTTAACAAGTGTTCGTCGTCTATTTCAACTACGGAGCAAAAGATATTACCGATACTACATTTATAATCACGGCTCTGATTTTTGGTTTTTAGTAACACAAAAGCAAAATTTAAAATCACAATAAATTGTTTAAATTGGTAAAATGTCATAAATGGAAAAAAGAAAAAAAAATATTTGTGGCCATGCAAATATACGCATTATTATTAATAGTAAAAATGTATGTCATCACAAATCTTACAAAAACGTGCATTTACATAAGAAAAACTTGATCATAAACCCAATAGATTAATTTATCTTTTACGGCTCCATTTAGTTTTTAGCATAAATATACACTGGGTTCCTGTATATTTACAGAAGTGTTCCTGCTTTGCTTTTACTTATTGTGAATATTTAATACTGGAAGATAACTCTGTGGTCCATGTTGAGGAATATCAAAAATAGATTAAACGGGTGACGGGAACCATTTCATTTTGAAATGAATTCATAGGTTTTCCACTGAGCGTGTTGGTTCATCCTATCATCTGATTAGAGAGACAAGAGAGCAGCGACATTTTAATACGATTATCATTTTAAATATAATTGATTCACTATTTAAGAAACCAAGCTGCTGTTTACATTTCCTGCCACTTCCTGCTGCTCTTCCTCGCAGTGAGCTTCAGCTCAACCAGCGGTGATCTGCTCCACATCACCAGGATGGCCTCACATTGTTGGACATCTCCCACTTTTCCCAGTTTACAAAGCGGCAGCGGGTCAGGGAGTCTGGTTTGAGAACAAGAAAAAACAAGAGAATGGCTTAAAAAGAAAAAAAAAAGTGTACGAGGGACAAAGAAATGACCAAGAAAAAACAAAAATCGAAGCATATTCCAATAGTGGTCAGTAGAAAATGGGTGTGATGTTGGCCTTGGACGGGATGAGGAGTTCCTGATAGAACTAGGGCAGCAGGGTGTGTGAAGATCTCCAGATGTATCTGCGGTTTGTGTTCCCCACCAATTTCAGTTGTTTTTTTTTGTTTTTTTTTATGTTGCGGCGACAGACTTTTTATTCCCAAGGAGCCTGCAGTCCTGAGACAATGACTCATAAATCTATGCACCATTATGATTGGTGTTTATCCCACACGGGAATCCAACGTAATGTAATTGTTGTTTATATAAGAAGTCTGCCGCTGATTTGGAGTGAAATTGTCACCATCTGGGATAAAATATGCACAGTTAGTTTTACTACGTCTGGCCAGACGTAAAAGATGTGAGAAAATAAAAATCAGAGAGGTATATGGAGTGGCCACTAGATGGTATGATCTGTCGGCTTTGGACGATCTGACCTCAGATCATTTCCTTTGTAATGCAGCATAAATTCAAACTCAGCACGTCTTATTATCTATTTCATTCCCATATGTTATATGCAGGCTATGGCACCAATGTGACTTTATTTAAGGAGTGCTGCGTGTTTTCACCCTTGAGATTTACGCTTCAAAAAACATTTTAAAATATTTTCAAAAATACGAGCAGCAGGAAGATAATTAACATATATGTTTTAATTTACAAAACATTTGAAGAACGCAGGCGCTTCTATTGTGTCTATTCAAATTGTTTGTTTTGGGCACAACGCACAAACAAGTGTAACATATATACACTTTAATTTAAAATAGTGATTTTAATAATAATAATAATAATAATAATAATAATAATAATAATAATAATAATAATAATAATAATAATAATAATAAATTATTTTATAATTTCCCTCAGTTTAATTTAAAAAAAATAATTTTAATGAACCAGGTCCAGGTTCTGTTTGTAGGTGTTAATAAAGGCTTAATAAACAAAACTTAAATGTGACAGAATAACTCTATAAATAATAATAATAATAATAATAATAATAATAATAATAATAATAATAATAATAATAATAATAATAATAATAATAATAAAATCATTGGCCTCCAAACATGAGGCCAGAAAAGATTCGCCTACCTTTCCAGAAAGGCGCGAACGAAGCAAAGCAATTTGGATCTTAATTATGCGGTCATTTTATTATGCGCTGCGCACTCAAACAGGGAAAACCTGCGGTTTGCAAATGCGCTTAGCTTTTAATCAGACTCGTCCTGTTGTACTTTGGTGGCGGTTTAAGCTGTGAAATGCGGACAGTGGAAGGTCCTGATGTGGATCTTCAGGACAAATATTCACATTTCTAGATTCCGGGATGTCGCTTTTAGACAACATATAATGTCTTTGTACATCCTTATGTTTATAGTCTATTAAAAAAACTCTGTCTTTCCTCTTTCTCAAACATTTTCTCAGTGCGCATTTTTACGCATCTTTGGGTCACCACTGATGATGATCTGACGCTTCAGTATTTCCCCCTCATTAATTGAGACACCCCGCAGTCTACAGCTGCATTCAGCCCCATATTATCAGTGCACATGTTAAGGTCTACCAGTTATTTCTTTGTTTGTTTGTTTTGCTTGTTTTTGCAGCAGCACTTCGACTGCGATGCAGGTTAAACAAAACACAACAGACACCGACTGATCCGGAAAGCATCTCCCACTTAGTTGCGTCAATTCTAGACTTGCTTCCCAGTTTAAAGAAACACTCATATTAGGCTACCGACAGCTGTCAAAATGATTAATTGAAAACCTTTAACATAATAATAAAAAATCTCCTGTGCGTAAGTAGAGTGATGTTGGATTTAGGCGATGTGGAGAAACCTGGATATGCTTTCACATATGATTTATTGTTTTATTGTGATATTGGATTGTTTTATGTTTTTCTTTGAGCTTCAACGTGTCCATCCCATAAAATGCAAAAATTCAGACAATTACTGATTGTTTTTACACGATTTCAAAAAAAAAAAAATGTCCAAACACAACCAACGAGCAAAATCCATTCCTGCAAAGACATAGTTTGAACGCTGATTTGGAGAAGTGTTTTGTTAAAGAAACAGATGAAGATCCCAGCCTGCTTGTCACTTCAAGGTCCAAAAATTTAAAAGAAAAAGCTTCCTTTAAACTTTTCTTAACTTTCCCCCACCCGATTGAAGGCAGCATGACGTCATTTACGCACCGACCAATCATTAAAAAGCCTTTCCTCCAGTTTAGCCAATAGCCGTCAGAGGGGAGTGCATGTGAGTCACAGGTGAGGCTGTTTGCTTGAAAAAATGAGCAAAAAGGGCCGGAGTCTGGAAAGAGTCTGAGCTGACGGCAGATCTGTGCGGTGGACAAGCATCGCGCCAGCGGGTTTTGCAAAAAAAAAAAAAGAAGAAGAAAATCTCCTCTTCTTCTGCGGGAATGAGAGCGGAAAGCAGCGCTGGAGGGAGAAAGTTCAGCTTGAGCAGAACTCTTGCGAGGCAGCAGCTTAAAATGTGGATGAACTGACATTTCCTCCTCCACCAGGGCTGATTACTCAACTTAAAACACCGAGCAAAGCGTCGCTCCCCCCTTGGAAAAAATAAAAAATAAAAAAATAAAAAATGGCCGTCCGTGGCAACTCGCTGATGCCTTTTTCCATCCAGGCCATCCTGAACAAAAAGGACAGCAGCAGACACTTACCAGAGCTGGACGTATGCTTCTCCAAAGCGGCGTGTTGGAAAATATTCGGAGAGATGAACGACGAGTCCGGGAGGACCGACGAGGCGTCCTGTGTGCGGACAGAGCAGAAAAGCTACGACTCGGACTCCGGACTCAGCGACGACAACGACGGAAAGACTCCGGCCGTGCGCAAGCCGGAGAGGGACGGCGAGCCGGGCTCGGATGTGCCGGAGGAGACGGACCAGGAGTCTGCGGCTGCGGAGAATGCAAAGAGTGACAGTGAGCCCAACAATACTACGGGTGGGTAGGCCTTTAGAAGACGCGCAAACGTGCGTAAAAACACCCGAATGTGTCACAGCGGCTGTTTTTTTTTTTTTTTTTTTTTGAGTTAAAGCTGCAGATTTGGAATGAAACTGCGTAACAGTTGTTAATTAATAATAGATGTTTTGTTTTGTGGGCAGAGATGAGTCGACCACGACGGTCGTTTAGGACACTGGAGCTAATTTGCAAAGACTTCTCCACATCCTGCTCGCTTTTACGCACGAATTGTTCTCTGTTTACGCTTGATTATAAATGGGAAGTCTGGCACATTTTTAAGCCTCTCACTATTATATCTATGTTTTCTGTATTAATATTCATTTATACTGTAAGATAGAATTGCGGAGTTTATGAGAACTTTTTTTAAATTATAATATTCTACAAATCTTCTGAATAAATTGAAGATGGCTCCTTATAACTGAACAATTCAATTACCTGAAGTCAAATAATTTGTTTATTACAAAAAAAAAACAAAACAAAAAAACAAACAAAGGTCGTAAATTATTGCTGAATATCAAAAATTACATGCACGCCCAATTTGTGCGTCTTCTCCGCAGACTCCAGCAACCCGGACGAGAAGAACCTGGAGCAGCCCAAGCAGCGGAAGAAGCGCTCCAGAGCCGCCTTCTCTCACGCACAGGTCTTCGAGCTGGAGCGCCGCTTCAACCACCAGCGGTACCTCTCCGGGCCCGAGCGGGCGGACCTGGCGGCCTCCCTGAAACTAACAGAGACACAGGTCAAGATCTGGTTCCAGAACCGCCGCTACAAGACGAAACGCCGGCAGATGGCCGCAGACTTGATGGCATCCACCCCGGCGGCCAAAAAGGTAGCGGTGAAGGTCCTAGTGCGGGACGACCAGAGACAGTACGGCCCCGGGGAGATCCTGAGGCCCCCGCTGCTCTCCCTGCAGCCTTCCTACTATTACCCGTACGCGTACTGCCTCCCTGCGTGGACACTGTCTGCGTGTGCGGGGAATCAGTGAGAACCCTGAGACTTTTATTTATTATTCATTTGTTTGCTTCTCTTCCCGGGAACCAACATAACTTTACGATTTTTTTTTTTGACAAGAAGAAGAGCCTTGAGGGGAAAGTTAATCAGCTCTGAGTCCCTGATTTGTCATCGTGTTGTTCCTAGACTTTTTTTTTTTTACACTCTCAAATGCTTTAAATATTTTAGTAAGAGTCTGTGTCTGATCTGCAGATGTACTTATAAACTGTCTGGAATGATATGAAAAACTGATTTATGTCATTTTATCTCGATGCTGGGACCCCCTCAAGAACCCTACAGACTTAAAATCACACCTTACATGATTTTACATGCGCCTTCCTACCTCTGCAGTGATTGGAAATAGATATATTCCATTTACATTTTTTTTTAAAAACGAGCAACTCTCTGTTTTGAGATTGTGTTTGGGTTTTTTTAAAATTCATTTTTTGCTGTGTTTGTAAAGGTAAGATATTTAAGCACTTTTGAGCATATATGTCATTTTTCTTCGTGTAAAATGCATGCAACGCGCATGTGCGGACTTAAAAGAAGGGCTTGTTGGGCCTGAGAGTGGCGCGAAGCGACTTCTGACTGAAATGTGCATGTTTTTGTGTTGAATGGTTGTTTAGATCGAATAACATTAAAACATATCAGGCATTAGTTTTTGGATCTGGATGCGATTTTTGTTTTGCGTTCCTTTCCTGGCAGCAATGTAGGAAACAAGGATGTTTTCCAACATTTTGGAGCGTTATTCCATTTTTACGCGCACATTAATTTACATCGTGGTCTGGTAAAATGTACCCATGATCAGTAATACTAATTACCAGTCATCTACATTGTATTCTTTAGTTTATTCCATACCCATCTGCAGTGACCAGGGCATTGAACTGATTTGGTTAAATCATTTCCATGCCTTGAACTGGTTTTTCTGTTTCCTCCAGGGGAAACTCCCGGGGCTTGATATTAAAAACAAAACAAAAACAAGCGACTTCCGACTGTAGTAAATAAAGCGTAATTTATTTCACTCTCTCGTCTCTTTGCAACATAATCCCTCAGATATTTTATTTCACCTGAGCCATGCTGGCTTTCCTCCTGTCACACCATGATGAATAGCTCTGCAATTCCTGCACAGACCGAACTGACAGCTACCTTTACGGCTCTATGTCATCACAAGCAGAGGAGTATTCCGGGGTTAAGGAGGCCCATGTCACTTCAACTAGATTTAAGAACAAAGAATAGGTTTTTCGGTTTGCCCTTTGACAAAGTTTTTTCCCCCTCCTTTATGCTAAAGAAACGCTTAAACGCCTCTTTCTTCGCGGATTGAGGTCTTTATACTGGAACTGACATATTGCAGGAGTCGCGTAGGCTTGTTGTTTCGACTATATTTACAGCCTGGGTGTTAAGTTGAGGTCAGCAGGGAGCTGCCGTGCAATACTCCCTCATCTTTGACCTTGTAAAGACTTATTCAATCCCCCTACTGACACTACTTGAGAGCATTGGACTGCAAATCAGTCCAAACGTACTGAAATCCATTTAATATCGTCTGCTTCATTCACATGGCTGCGTAACAACCGTTTCCCTTCATTTCTGTTGCGCAACAGTTTTACGCACCGCTTATCTGTTTGATGCGGGCATGGGATCCACAGCAGACAACGCGGATTTCGAAATGACACACAGTGATGAGAGTGACGAGTGGACCGTCCCACATATACCATGTATATGTACCTGCATGTCTATATGTGTGATACAGAGGGACATATAGGAGCTGGTATTCCTTTCATCCTTGTATTTAGGAGGGAAACACCCCTATTGGCGTCCATTAACATCCTGTCTCCCCATTATTTCTTTATTGCGTAAACGCTACTGTGGCACAATAATAGCCCAATTTTGGCGATGAATGAGAAAATACTCTTTGAAAATAAGATGAATTTCTTTCCACATGCAAAAAAAGAAAAAAAAAAGTTGACAAGATCATTGGCCGACTTTAATTCCTGCTCAAAATATTTGGGATTTTTGATTATTATTTCCTTGTTTCGCTGCGATACATATTTGTAAAAGAAGATGAAGAAGAAGACAAAAATAAACATTTTACATCCCAGGGATCAGCTCTGGTTTGGTTTATGTGTTTTGTCTTAATTGCTCCTCCATATACAAAAAAATCTAAACAACAAATTCCATTTAAATACTCCAGGTTCAGTTTAAAGTGCGTAATTTGGCGCATCATGAACCTGGGGTCACGTAATAAAAATTGTTGCTCCACATAAACCATGAACGAGGGATTTAAATCACATAATTATTTTGCTGGTCATCATTATTTGTTTTTCTTCAGCGTTGTTTTTTCAACACAGAGGTCACATAGTCCCGCAACACGAATCGGATTGTGAATGTCTTCTTTATCCTGATGCATATAGTTGAGTCTCTGTCTTAATAAGAATCTAATTAGTTAAAATTATTAACACTTCTTTATGCTAACTTATATATGATGGTCTGAATCAAGAGACCTGGTCTTAGGAAGGAGAACCGCCGCGCCAAGAAAGATCCGAGAGAAAAGGCATGGTGTGAAATGTTTTATCTACATACATTTGAAATAGATTTTGATCAGCTTTGAATATTTGTTTGCATTTATGGCGTCGTTTATCGGTTTATTAGATAAAATAACAACAAGCTGCAGCAGAATGACAGATTTTTGAAATTATGAGTCACAACTAATCTTTATCAGCCTTCGCAAAAGACCATTCACTACAAATACAAATTTATTATTTTATATAATTCTTATTTCTTTTTTGTTTTTTTACTGCAAATTGTTGTTTTATTCCAGATTAAAACCTCGTCACGTTTTGAAATTAGCTTCTAAAAAGCATGCCATTGCGCGATGAAGTTTCCTTTCCTTTCCTTTCCTTTCCTTTCCTTTCCTTTCCTTTCCTTTTTCCTTTCCTTTCCTTTCCTTTCCTTTCCTTCTTTCCTTTCCTTTCCTTTCCTTTCCTTTCCTTTCCTTTTCTTTCCTTTCCTCTCTTCCTCAGCCATTTGCTTCACAGTGGCCCAGGAGCAGATTCGTCTTCATCCCCCTGATTCAACCAGAGTTACACCCAAATACCTCAACAGAACGAACTGTCATTTTTTATTTTTAATTCTGTAAATTGGAGGAAAACAAACCATTGGTGGGCATCACACATGAAGTTACAGTGGGATTATTTCACAGCTTGTAGTTTGATCAATTTTGGAGCACCAAAAATAATATTTTTAAAGATTTTTTTTTAACTTTGGCTAATTGATTCAAATTTAATTTGGACATCTATATTTGATATGATTTGCACCTGTTTATCTTGTAAATTGCCTTAAGAGGGTATACACTGTAATGTGCCGCTATATAAAAAAAAAGAAAGATAAATGGAACCCTGAATGCTGTTTGGAGTAAAAGCTGGATTTAAATTAACAAAGCAATTTGTGAATTGTCTAAAATTATTGTATTACTATATGAGAATTTTTTCATAAGTTAAGCTGCTACAAGTTGTTGAAAAATATTTGTCTTTGCAATGCCAGAAGGACTTATAGCCTCTGTATATTTACTCTCTATTGGGCTAGAATCCTTCAGAAAAGCCTGTGAGTCTGTTAGTTCCCTTAAGACTTAATGCTGACGTGAGCCTGTGTGATTTCATTGACATGAAGCAAATCCTTTTTATAAACAGCAACCCAAAGAATTTCTTCTACAGCTTGGCACCTGGTTTCACAAGCAAAATGAATACTTCAAGACTTTTTTTTGACTGTCTACATTTTGAGTTCAATGCTTACTATTACAAACCTATTTTGTCATCAAACTTGATTTATTTAAGCAAAAATAAAACCTGAAAACGCAATAATTCATCCCAGTAAGACTGCTTGTTATATATCACAATGTCACTATCCCTTAGTAATGGTTTATGTTAGTTAAGTATAGTTAGTTTGCAGAGTGATAATACATTTGTAAAAAGCAGAATGCCTGTCTGAATCAAATGTCTTTTTGAATTAAAATGTTGATTTCAACAGCATTTCAACAGCATGCATATCAGTCATATACCCTTGCAATGGTTCGATGCAAAACCTCAATATATTACTGCCATGTGTGCCTTTGATAGCTTCTCAAATGTGGTGCCCAGATGGAGCTCACTGATGGTCCACGGATGGCGTACCAAAACCAAACATCCTAACCCAAATTACAGGAGCTTTATTAAGATGTTGTCATTAATGGGTGAGTGGGGGCTTAGGTTGCAGTCAGAATGAGTGACAAGTACTCAAAACGTCAGCGCAGGGGGGACAAAATAAATAAATAATAGTTGTGTGGGGGAAGCCCTCCCTCACATAACTTCTCCAGCAACTGCAACCAACTTTCACAAGCAACTATAACATACATACAGATAATACAACTGTTGCAATCCACTCATTTCTTACCCATTCCACTCTGTTTCCATCAGGTTAAGAATACACAAGGATCAGGGCACATATCTTTATGTGAATTCCTCTAATGCACAGCAGCCATTTCCATAAAAGACATCATTTATTTAGATTGTTTCAAGTCTGCTTTTTGGGCTAAAAAATATTTTTTTTATAGAAGACCCCCATGACCCTATAAAGTTAAGCAGGTGTAGATAATGGATGGATGGGTCACTTTTTCAATTTTATTTGTATTTACCGAATTTATTGATTGGACACTACATGCTCTACTATACAAAACTGATAAGTTCAAGAGTTTCATTTCAGTATTATTTCTTGTACATGATAATAACTTTTATTGATCTGAACTGATTTGCCAAAATGTATTATTTACAAAGTCAAGCTGAAATGTATCCCTCAGGGACACCCAGAATTTTCAAAAGGGATGACAAGGTGAAGTTCACATATAATTATTAATACAACAAAAAGCCATATAAGAATTTTTAGAGCTATTCTACATGCGCTTCCAAAGCAGCGTACTAAAACAAATAAAAAAAGGGACAGAAAGAAATAGAAAAATAAATTCTCGATTTTTCCTCACTTGTCTTCTATCTTAAATTCATATTAATCTCATCCATATTAGACTGGCCAGCTGGGGCACTAAATTTACAGGGGTAGCCATCCATCCAAGATCCCCTTGGGTTAAGCCACTAATAGAATTTTCTATTTATTTTCATATTTATTATCATATATATATATATATATATATATATATATATATATATATATATATATATATATATATATATATATATTGTATAGAGACAAAAGAGTTGTTAAAGACAAAAGAGTTGTTAAAGTGGTCTATAAAACGCTTATAATTGGGTACTTTAATGTTTTTTCACGCACCAAAACTTCATAAAACGCACCCTCCATAAGTTACAAAAATGTATTACAGTTTGAAAAAAAAAAAGAGATCGATAATGTGAATTGTAAAACAACTTAAAATCCTGCAGGCTGTAATTATTTTTAAGTATTTCTTTGATTTTTAGATTTCCACTCCCTTACTTTGTCTGGCGTTATCATGGCAACGACCACACGTCACACACACACACACACACACACACACACACACACACACACACACACACACACACACACACACACACACACACACACACACACACAGCACCGACTGGACCGCACACACGCCGGAGGATTCTGTTTCCGGTTCGAACCGTTTCCTGTGAACACAAAGGGGTTCATGGAGATTCTGACCGTGTTTACAGACTGACATGCCAAGCCGTGGCTTCGAGCGTGTTTCTCTTGTAGTCTGTTTCAGGAGGGAAACGGTCGGGGCAGCGGTACGTTAGCGGATGATACCGAAGGGAGAGCAGCTGCAGTCTGCGTTTGTGGAGTCAAAATGGCGCCTGGTTCTCCAGTCAACTCGGCTTTAATCCATCTGTGATTATTCCGACAGCCGCCGGACAGCAACCTGTAACTGGTTACCGGGGCGCTTCGGACCGACGCGGGTTGGAGCTCAGGCAGTGAGTGTCATGTCGGACTCGGAGGAGGACAGCCAGGACAAGCAGCTTAAAATTGTGGTGGTTGGAGACGGAGCATGTGGAAAGGTGAGACCCATCGTAAAACGCACACTTTAGCTTCCCCACATTCAGCGTTAGGAAAGGAGGCGGACTTGTTGTTTTGTTTTCACTCCGACATATTGTTTTTTATCGATAGCTGAACGTTTTAACCAGCATCCAGCTCGTGCTCCCACCGACGTCCCCGCCTGATCACCATGGCGACCGACGCTAACTTAGCTTGACAGGCTAAAACAACAAAGCTAACAGCATTCGAGCTCAGATTAAGCTATTCAGTATGAGGTTCTGTTTGAGATTTCTGACTCTATAGTCCAGTTAATGCTTTCTAAAACATATAATATGTACAAAATAAAATGCTGGCACAGTTCTGCTTTTGTACCACTTCTGTACAAGCAAAATACAAAGTTTAGTTTTTTATTATTTAATTCATTTTAAATTAACAGTGCATGCAAAGGATTTCACCGTGTAAATCTGCTAGATTTGGCTGCGCAGGTTTATTTTTATTCATAATCCCTGGAAGATTGATGGCATAGCAAATAAAAAGAACGAGTGGATAAATAACTCTCATTCATTTATCCACTCACAAGTGAAGCCAAAATAGCAGAAGAAAATAATAAAATAAACATAAACATACAAAGACAATCATGGAGGTACACACTGATTATTAAGATGTTTGAGATTATTAAGATTAATGATTGTTTAGATGTAATTTTTTTTTGTTTTAGATGAGCTGTAAAGATGGAATAAATAGAGGTGTCTCCTGAAGTTGTTCCTAAACAATTTCAGTATTTACAGTTTTGGACTCTGTTGGTCCAAACACTGTGGGAATAGATGGCCCTTTACAGTGATCTTTGATGGTGTCCCCTCCTATTGGCACTCCTAGACCTCTGACTGATTAAAAAAACATCTTAATAAGGCTGAGCAGGTCACTGTAAAATCCTATAAATGAAACAAATGTATTTCAAATTAATAACATTCAAAACATACACAGTGGGTTACTTAAAATAAGTGGAATGTATTTTGTTTAATTTAATAAGTATTTCTTAAGCTGTCTCCTGTAAATCGGTTTACTTCTATCAAAATAGAAAATCATAATATGCATGTTGTGCAAAGCTTAAACTATCATTAAATGCAAGGGTCTACCTTGCATTTTTGTTTCTCAACAGGCTGCTCAGGCATGAAAAATGTTTTGAAAGAAGAATCTAGAAAGAGTAACAGCTCACTTGATGTTAACATAGTTTGCAGTGTTTAGTAATATGGATAGGATGGCAATAAAGCTTGTTTTTGATTATTAACATCACCTTTACTCAAGTAATTTTCTGTAAAATTAGTTAAGGCAACTGTATGTTTAACAAATATATAGCCACTCATTTCTCTCAAATGGCTGATAGAAAGGTTCTAATTATCTAACCTGTATGTTTTTTACAATTAGTAGTGTACAATTACATTTTATTTTTCAAATATTTTGGCATCAAGCTAAACATGTTTTCTATAAAGGAACGATAAAACCCTTCTAATTTCAGGTTTTATGTGACATTAACTATGCAAGATATGTATTTAAATCTTACTCAGACCTGTTGCTCTAAACCTCTTAAGTTTGTCTGACCCTTAATCCATATTACAGCCACACAAGATGATAGTAAATAAGCGTCTCTTGTGCAGCAGTTAAAAAACTGTTACCTGCCTATGTTAGTTGTAAAGATTCAATTACCTAAATAATTGTATATTTGACTCGTCAAGCTTCATTTTTAGAAAGATGTATCTCTAAAATAATATGTTTAAGCCAACCTTTTTGAGTAAAACTCGTGCACTGTGCAGCACTACTTGCTGTGTGACAGTTGATAAAGACCTCAGTTTGCTGGGCCCAAATCTTGCAGCTGGTGGTTGCTTTCCATCAGCGGATCTGCTGGCATACGCACATGCAAACTCCATATGCATATGGGTGCAGGGAGAGGCCTCATTTAAGAAAATTCATGTTGGATTAGTTCTTGCGAGGAAATGCCTGTTTTCTCTAATTATGACCAAAACATTGGATGGCATTCAGAGACTTTCGTATTAGTTGTGCAAGTTGTTAACATGTATGGCTTTTGCTTTTAGATAGCTTTTATTTTCTAAAGCTTAAAAATTTTAAATGCCGTTGTTATGTCCTGTTTAGGTTTGTAGCTGATACACTGTGTTATGTTTAAGTCTCGGAAAAAATAGCCAAGCCTACATTAACAACAGGGGATTTTTTTTCTCCTAGTGACATTAAACAATTGTTTGCAGTAAAGCGAGGAGGTTGTCATGACAATTCAGCCACATTTCTTCTTCACTGCATCTCGAATCCCAGACTGAATGTGATTTTAAGACAGGCTTGTCAAGTGCTTTTTTAGCCACACATCCTGTTTTGTGACTAATTTCTCCTTCCTTTTGGGTGATAGAAAATGAGCGTTGCTGTAAAGGCGAGACACGAAGAGAAAAATTAGTGTTCTTATTCCAGAAGGTCGACATTTTCTTCTGGGAGGCACTGTGTTGAGGGGGACATACACACACACACACACACACACACACACACAACTCCTTGTAGATACGCTACATTAATAACCCCCGCTCACATTGCTCCCAGGTGTCAGCTCGTCTCTGTCTCAATGACTTACCTGCTTGTCTGTTTTGGACAGAAAACAGCAGTCCTGCCCTCCCATTTTGACTAGGCACCCCTGACTGACATCTTGAATGCTGTTTCCCCCCTTATTAATGTCAATTTGCTGAGCAAATTGCAATCGGATCAGTTTTTCTTGGACAGACTTTTCAGTGGTATTTTAGCTTGCGGTTTGTTGTCCGTTCAGAATATGGGGAGATGTGGAGAGACTTGTGCACCTTAGCGAAATGTTTTTAAAATATGGAATCTCAGATATAGCCAGACTTTTAAGACGCAGGGCTGAACTTACACACTGCTCTATTTTTCAACCAGAGTTAAAAGACTCAGTTTTTCCTCAGTATTTGCTGCTCTGTGATCCATAGTACAAAAAGTAACTCAAGGTACAGAAGAGTAAACTATTAGCTAGACAACATTTCTATCTGTTGTCACTGTTTTAAAAGTGAAAAGAAGACAGTTTTGTTGAATCACATGATTGTTGTCAATGTTCCATGTTTTGTTTTTTTCTCTCTGCAAGTTTCTGCCTCCAGTTTCCCGGCACTGGTATCATTGGTGACCCTGTGCTGTTCTCTGTCTGTGTGTCAGAATTACGCCAGCTCTTGCATTTGCCGTTTAGTTCCATTTGTACCATGAAAAAAAAAAACAACTGTGTTGAAGGAAGAGAGGCAAGCTACTGCAATGCCAAGAGAAATGGCCAAAAGGCCCAACATGAGCATGTGGAATACATTTCTGCAGTCCAGGCTTGTTAGTCTTATGTTGTCACTGATTGTTTGAGCTACTTAAACGGCTGATTTTCTCCTTGTTACGTCAGTCACTCCTAGCAATTTCTTCTTTACACTTGAGACTGAAACAAAAAACAACCAGCAAATGTTTTCCAAAATCAGTGAATAAATATTTAACATTAGTTTTAATGGGCGTATTACTTGTGAAAACTCAGGATGGGGGAAACAGTGAGATTTAGATTTGAGATGCGCTGATCCGGCTTTTTGCTGCTGATATTAACATTTTGCTTTCTTTGAAGTCTTGACCTGCTATAACTCTAACATATACAATAAATGTTTTATTAAACTAAAAAAACATGCTTAGCAGTACATCCTGTACTGTGGATCAAAAATGTTTACTGTTCTTGATTTTTATGCCTTTAATAAATGAGGAATTTTTTTTGTTTTTACTTATTCTTTAATGCATTTAAGGTAAATTTTTAACTGAAAAGATAAATTTGCAGTGCTAGAAAACCAAACACATCTGTATGTCTCTGAAAGACTTCAGTAAGCCATTTTAAGAGGCTATCCTATTTACACTATATTGTACTGTCTCTTACTTGATTAATTTGAAAGACGTCCTGCCTTATTTGTAAGACCATTAGACTAAATCTAAACCCTTTCAGCTGAAAAGGACACAGGCTTAGCTTAAAGCTTAGCGAACTGAAAGAAAGAATCGAGTTTTAAATCCCTCAACTAGCAGTGATTGTCAGACATCACATTAAAATTCATTTACTGACAGTCATGAACTCTAAGGGAATCCCACTGCTTCCCTTCGCTGTTGTGTTTGTGTAAGCACGCTGCTCTAAAGATAGCTAATAGACATCCACCTCTTCATGTTTTTTCTTAGGCTCATCCATCAAAATGAATTACAGTTGGCATGTACTGACTGCACTATGAATTCCCACGGATTTTAGGAGAGCCCTGGACATGCTATTTTTTCCCCCCTTTTCAAATGCAACAATGACAGTGATGGAAGTTTAATAATTGGGTGCAATTATTAGGTCTTCAGTCCAGAGACATGACACATTCTCTGACACCTGTTTTTGTAATTTACTCTGATTTGAACTGTCACTTCTACAGCTGAGGAAGCAGACGATTACATCAGTGCACCTTTTAGTCAATCAGTTTCTGACTGATTTGAAAGATGAAACTTGTATGGCTGCATGGTTTCCTGATGAAGAATCACATAACTGTAGTTTTCTTGAATTTTGAGGAGTATTTTAAAATGCAATCATTCAACAACAACAGCAAAAAAACTGAAGAAAATGAAAGAGACTGGCTTTTTTTTTAATGGGACAAAATATCACCTTTTCAGGAAGTTCTTATGTTTATTTTCAATAAAAAGGGTCTGATTTCACCCCTTTTCACACTGTGATGCATAGACACTAAATCAAATAAATAACACTCACCGAATAAAGGCTTCTCCTGTATCCTTAAATCGTTTTTTGCGCCCGTAGCTTTGCTTTGAATGGCATATTTTTAGTTCTTTTGATGACTCAAGAGATGTCTGGCTCTAATTCTCCACGTCTGTCCTTTTGTAATTCTGTTTCAGACATCACTCGCCACCAGATTTGCACAGGAGGCCTTTGGGAAGCAGTACAAACAAACCATCGGCCTGGATTTCTTTCTGAAGAGAATAAGCCTTCCAGGTGAGACACCTTCATAATCTTTAGGGAGTGCTTCTCATTTTGAGAGACTGCGCAGACATATGTTGCACAACTGCAGAGAATATGTATTTTCAGAGCTAGACCACTGAGCCTTGCTGGCAGAACACTGTAGATTTTGTATTTATTTTATATAACATGAACTTTAATAGGAACGTCTATGACACAAAGGTGCCTGTTGTTCCCTATTAGTCTCTGTCACTTATTTCTCCTCGTTTTTTCATTTCCAGGCAGAGTTTTTCATTAACGTCAATGCGGGAGCTGAATGTGACTTTTCTGCTAGCTCCTCATTGTCGAGTGTCTGCCACTTCTCAGGCTTATTCGCTCTGAAAGCTCTCCTCTCTTGAGCAAACGGCACAATTTTTTATGCTCTCCACAAGCCCACTGGTCAGATTTATGCCCAAAGTAACAATTCATGCCCGAGTAAATGCAATTTTTGTGTTTATATATAACACACTTGAAATGAAGGCACTTTATATATTGTCATGAAATCTAAAAATTAAATGTTTACGGCTTTTTGCTGCGTTTGAAAGAAAGTACCCTGTTTTAAAGTTTCTTTTTCTAAAGTAGGGATTTTCTGCACTTAAATGTATTTTTTTCATTCTCAGCCAAAGCCTAAGATCCAGAAATCTCGAAAGTGGCTTCATTCTTTCATTACTAATAAAACAACATTAAGCAAGGCAAATTAAGTGCTAAAAGTAAAAGTCATGCTGATTCGTGAGTTGCCTGAGGGACTCTGTTTTGATTTTGTGTCCGTTTCAGCTCAGAAGGCTTAGGAGAACTAAACCCCCAAAAATGTTGTGGTGGAGTCTGGTTGAAAAGAGCCAACTATCATCTCAGGCTGTGCTGAGCTACTTAATGTGAATCTGAACAAATGCTGTTAATTGTATGACCTCTCCTCTCTTTTCAACATTTTTATTATTTTGTTTCTGTTTGAAACCCAGTGATCCCTTGAGCATTAAAACCGTTGGCTCAGTTTAAATATAGATTTCGTATGTCTGTATCACTGGGGCGGCAACAAAGCTGGAGTCAACACCCGAGTTGTTAAATGGCCCATTTTCTGGGGAATTGGGTGTTGATGAACTGATGAAGAGGAGGGTGGCTCCTCAAGCTGGGTGGTCCCAAATTTTGTCAGGAACCCTGCTCGCCCTCGGTTTGGAGAGGTTGTGTGGGTCTCTATGGGGCTGTAAGGGCCTTCAGCAGCAGGGGGGAGAGTAGCATATAGCCAGCGCTGGCTCCTCTCCCCATGAAGGCTCAGCTTGTCAAACTTAATGTACATTTTCCAACGCAGGCAGAGGTGAGACGAGGCCGACTGACACACAACAACCTCCTCTGTGTGTGCTTTTTATAACAATACTTCTTCCAGATGTCCCTGCCAAACCAGTGAGGTAAAGGTAGCGGACAGGGGCCTGACAGGAGCTAAAATCCACTTGATAAACTCTGTCAGACCTATTGGGCCTTTTTCTCCTCGTCAACGTCAAATCCCACTAAGATAAGCGATATTAGCAACATGCTGTCTATTTGGCGTTAACAATCAAATAGCTAGAGGACAAAATGTCACATTATTGGATCTGTAGATGAAATAATAATAAAAAAAAAAGATTTTTTTCTACTGACCTTTTTGAAAACTAAGACAATAAGCTCCCACCATTTTTGGTCTATAAATACATCAACCAGCATAATATTCTTATTGAGCTTTTATTTTACTTCATAAAAAAAGTCAGACAAAGGATAGGGATATATGCTTTAGCATTTAAAAAGAAATAATTATATTTTCTGTACTGCTAAGTCACTCGGCAGCATAAGCCTCAAAAGTCAAAAATGTAACATGAAGAGGAAAAAAAAATATATGTTGCAGGACCAGCCAAAACATGACAAAAAGTGTAACTTGTACTCCCAAAAATATGGGAGCTTCATAATTCTTTTATGTTTCAGTTGAATTGAAACTTCCCGGCTCAGACAAATAATTTATGAGAATTTTTTATGCCACAAAAAATGGAATCAGTAGATCAGACCTGAAAGAAAACCATAAATCAATATCGACCAGCAAAAATCAGATCGGTGCATCTCTAGTTTTAGTGTTTCAGTCTTGCTCACTCGCAGAATGACAGTGGCTGTGTTGAGTCAACACAAGCCTTTTTAAAACACAAAGAAAACTGGTGTCTGAGCATGTTGGGTGGGTGGGGATGGCTCTTTATGACACCAAGGAGTTGTAATTCATTGCGCTCCCTGGTGTAACTTGACGTTGACAGTGTATAGTCTAGCTGTAGCGACTGTGAACCTCAACGCTTCCTGTCTTTTATTTAAAAAGAGGACTTCTGAAGGGGTCAACTCATCCAGTCGTGTCCACAGCGCACGCTCTCATCCCCATCGGAGCTGCAGGCCGTCACTCAAACACAAGTTCCTCACTGTCCAGTCCTCCCTCTTCCTTTTTAAGCCCTTTTCATTTTCCGAAGGAAGAAAATATTTATTTGGTTTTTGGTCTTTCTCTCACTTCCCATCATTCAACTCTTCTTTTCTCTTTCCACAAGCATAAGGAAAACAGTCTTCTGTGCTTTTACTATTGCGTTTAATTATTGCTATTTCCCTTAACAGCACATAATTCTCCTCACTTTACCTACTTGGCAGGCGATGGCATAATGCAAACAGGGAAATAAAAAGTCACTGAGACTTTTAAAATTAGAGGGTAAGCGGACATATTCATTCCCCTCTATCTCTCGGCTTGATATACTTGGATCTTAGCTACATGTGAACTGCCAGTTTAGGAGCCCCTAGCATGAAAGATTAATTACTGCTTTATTGTTTTCATTTTGTGTGAAAAAAGTATTTAATATACCCAAAAAAAAAAAAAGAACTCTGCTATGCAAAACATAGGCTGTGGTGGAATCCATCCATCATTTCCACAGGACTATGGTGTTTACTGAAAGAGAATCCTGGAAAGAAACCCTTAAATGTCAGACAGATCATATTTTATTCATTTTTTTAGCTGACAGAATATTAACAAAGTAACTTTGATCAATATATTTATATCTTGAAGAATATTTGTAATGCTGGAGTAATCTATTTCTGACTGATGCATAGTTTAAGTTTTTTTTTATGTCTTTCCTGCCTGTTACAACTTTTTATTCTAAGAACTGTAACCGATAGGAAAAATGTGGGCTGCAGGTTAAATTTATTTTCTTGTAAATGTAATCTTTCTTAATGTTTAACCTATTTCTGTCTTCTATCTTTATTCCAGGCAATTTGAATGTGACCCTGCAAGTGTGGGACATTGGAGGCCAAACTTTAGGGGGCAAAATGCTGGATAAATATGTATACGGAGCTCATGTAAGTTCACTCACATGTTGTTGATCTTTGAACAGTATGTTTCTTTGCTTGTAGTTTGTTGAACCACTTGAAGCACAAGAAATATAACTATTAATTTACAATCATATAGTCCTAGATTTCCGTTCTCAAAACATCGTCAGCAGAAAATGAGAGCCTGTCACTTCATTGCTTTTTTTGCTAAATAATATATAAAATATAACATCTACAATGCATATTGACACTCAAAAAGCATTAAAAAGGAACATTATAATAATCTAATATTTTTTTCAAACCAATCCAATATTTTGAGATTCTATATGTAAATTATATTTTTCCCTTTTCTCTGTGAAAAAATATGAAAATTACTGCAAAAGGATATACATTTTTATTACAAATAAAAATGGAAACAAACAAATCTGAAGGGGCCTCTGACTGAAGACTGTTGTATGAAAATCTCATGACTGTTATCACATAAGAACAGCTTGCTATCCAGACAGCAGAGATGATATTTCACAGCAACATGTCCTGCAATCACTGCTAGTCCACCTTATTTGCTTTTGCCGCTCCTGTTTAAATCTCTAACTGGCTGAGCAGAGAGACGCTGGAGTCAGGGATTTGATCTTTGCCCATGTTGATTGACGGAAGAGACAGTTTGAACTTCTTCCCTCTTCTCTTTGATTTTTGACAGAACAGTTGGACTTATACTGAGTTCAAAATACCCACAAGTAGAGACTATTTTCATATTAAGTGAGTTCTGAATGACAGTTTTAAGTGTATGAATCCCTTTGGAAAGTGCTATTTCTATTGAAAATGCATCCATAGTCACATATAATAAAGAGCCGCCTGTAGCATTAGGTGTCAGGATAAATATACACATTTAGGGGGCCCTACTAATACTGTGAATGTTTAAAGTTTGTTCCAGTGTACCAGCTATATGAATGTATAACTTTTCAGCTTAACAAAAAAAGTGTTTTTTTTTCTGCCTTGATGGGGGAACTTTCTCAACATTTTCCAAAGCATACTAAAAGTTTAATCATAAATCATGTATTTTTTCTGTTCTTTCCTTCTTGTCATACATCTTTGCCAATTTATAACACTTTGCTTACTTAAAGTTTTCTCATCAGAGTTGCATAAAACTTAACGCCTTTTGTTTGGCACTGAATATCCTGTAATCAATCATGGCTATTCAGAAAGGCTCTGGATAATTGTCGGAGGTCTAACCTGTCATCGCCAACATTACGTGTTGTGACAGTGCGTGTCAGTTGAACAAAAAGCAACAAAAAGCTTTTCAGTCATGTTGCATCATGCTGTAAAAGGAGAGTTATTTTCCTCTGCACTCACTGCTTTCCAGTTCTTCAAAAAGTAAACGTTTTAGTATTGATAACGATGGCGGAGCTATCAGTGTTATTGATCTTAATTTCAGTCAGCAGGTTTTACAGGTTTTCTGTCTCTATAATTGTTACTTTATTTTTATGTTTATGTAAACACCTCTCGACCTGACTGTTCACCCAAACATGAGTCTGTTATTGTCTCGTGACTTTGTTTTTTTTTTTTTTCCCCACACTGTTCTGGATTACTGAGGGTGGAGAAAACTGTCTCTAAGCAGACAGCCTACATTCTTTGACCCAGAGGAGATGACCTAAATTGACCTCAGTGAATCTGAATCATGAATGACAAATTATGAAGTTCACTGTAAAAAGAGAAGCAGTGCCACCTACTGTTTCTATTTTTACTTGATATTTATCATCAATCTGGCTGAGATAAAGTCAAACAAAAATGTATGTTTTATTTCCTTTTTGCCATAATTTAATGCATGTTTGTCGAATCAAAAACTAATAATATTTTTTTCCTTTTCCGGTACAGGGTGTTCTTTTAGTATATGACATCACAAACTACCAGAGCTTTGAGAACCTGGAGGATTGGTTCAGCATGGTGAAGAAGGCAAATGAAGAATCTGATATCCAGCCTGTCGTCTTCTTGGTGGGGAACAAAAGTAAGTATAACATTCACCTACAGACACAATGTCTTGTAAAAGTATTTATACCCCTGTTTGTCATGTTGCAATCACAAACTGCAATGCATTTTAATTACATTTTATGTTATGAATCAAAATGAAGAATAGAATTATTGTGAAGTGTAAGGAAAAAAAAAAGATTTTATATTATTGTTTTACGTTCACTCTCTTGTACTCTTAACCTGAAAGCCTTGAAGTCACCTACCAGCTATTCTTTGTTGGCCTCAGAGGTTTCATAGAGAACGTTGGCTGACAAACATTCTCATAAAACGACACTGTTTAGGAAGGAAGTAGCTTAGGTTTTTAAAAGAATATTCTAAATCTCATTAAGGACTGTTCAACCAACCTTCCAAAAACTGAAAAAGTATGGGGAGACTTCACATCTGTGAAGACATGGCTATCCGCCTAAACTGACAAGGAGTGACCAGTGAAGTGGCCAAAAGGTGGCCTATTGTAACTCTGGAGAACAACCCTTTGACATAGAATTTCATCCATGGAGTGATAGCAGCCTCATGCTAAGACGAGTCTATTTTGCAGCAGAAACAGGGAAACTGGCCAGAGCTGATTGAAAGGTGGATGGAGTTACATGCAGTAAAATCCTGGAAAAAAACAGAAGCTGCAAAAGACGAGAGTGTACCAGAAGTTCACCTCTCAACAGAACGGTGGCTCTGAGCGTAAAGCTACAATAAAAGATTTGCCCAAAGTCCATCTCAGACTTTATGGAAGGACCAGAAAATGTATTTTTGTTCTCACTCAGTCTGACTGAGCTTGAGCCATGGTAGCTGGTAGTGACATGCAACTGTAATGATAGGAAATGGTTTTAAGCCAATAATCGGCCTTTAAAGAATTCAGACTTTTACTTTGGAAAATATTTCAAAACTGTGCAGTATTCCTTCAACTTTTCAATTATGCGCTAATTTGTCCTATCTGTCATAAAAAAGCCCCTCAAGAAAGACATTAAAGTTCAAGGGATTTCAGTACTTTTACAAGACACTAAGTTCAACGCTTCTCTTTAAAAACTGTGGTTCATATTGTTTTTTAAAAAAAAAATTTCAATTAGTTATGACTAAAATTAGGTCCAATTTGTTAGGCTGAGCTTGTCTGGATGAATTTCTTTCTGATGCATATTTTTTGCATGTGTGTGTTTGCATGTGGAGGAGTGAGTGTTTTGATGGTAGCAGATGTGTTTGTTGGAGCATCCAGATAACTGATTGGTGTGATAAGAGAGTTTTAGAGCAATGGGAATGCTGGTGTTTGTGAACTCATGGGAGTGACTGACTATGATTTAATATCCCTCAGCCAACAGACCCAGGTTACCGCTTATCAGCAGCTCTTTCCCTCCTAGTTGGTACCCGTCTGCTCGACCCCGACACCCCCCACCCCTCCTATCCCGTCCCACGTAGTCGCTTAAGGTGAGGAACTCGATGTTAACCAGATGATTCTTCTCCTATCAGTCTGCACGCCTTCTCCTCCATCTCCAAAATAAAGACCAATAATGAAGGCTCGTTTTAAACATCCTCTTGACAAATGTGGAGTCATGGCTGCCCCTGTGTTATTGTAAAGTAAGGCGTTTGTGTGTGTGCGTGTAATGGCAACTGTCCACTTTCCCAAGCAATGATGAACAGCCAACAGAGCGGTCCTGCACACTGAAAGCTCCCTAATGTTACTCAACAGGGACCATAGGTCATGCTTTAATTCAGCTGTCTGGAGCAGATTCTCTTGTCTTCACATCCGTTGCAACTTCGGATACCCTGGCTTAAGCTCTGGGCGCCTCTGTATTTAGGCTAGATTTTAGATGTGTGGGTTAAGTGTGCATACTGTAATATTTAGGTAGTCCCATCACTTTGTCAGGCTCTGTAGTTTCCCAACCTACATTTACGATCTCACCCTATTGGCTACGACACTGCTAATGGTTCATGTTTGTTTTTTTCTGTTCCTAAAGGCTGAAAAAAGAAAAATAAAACCACACGCAGATTGCCCCTTCAGGAATAATCAGTTATTTTACAAGACTACATGAATCTTTGAACCCTGCCAAAGACTCTTGTCACTTTTCAGGGATCTTGAAGTTTGACAGTGTCTTGTGATGTATGTGATTACTTGAAATTAACATTTTTTCACAAACCACAAACTTGAATAATTTTACAAGGATAGACCAACAGTAGTCCATTACTGTGAAGTGGAAGGAAATGCAGAATTTTCATAGTTGTTTGCAAACAAATATTAGACATGTTTGGAATGTTTTCCCAAAGCCATGTAGGGACACAAGAAACATTTTAAATAAGATAAAGCTCATGAGATCAAAATTTAACAATTTTCTTCACAGCATATAAAAAACACCAGACATTGCAAACAAGAAGAACAAAAATGAGAAACACTAATGATTATATATTGACAATCTTCTGGACCATACCGATACTGTTAGAGACACACGATAAGATAAACTAAAAATACAACTAAACTTAAACTAAAAACTAAATTAAACTAAAGCTGAAGCTTAAACCATAACCCCAGAATGTGCCGTCTCTACAGTGAAACATGGTGGTGGTAGCATCATTGTGTGTGAATGCGTTTCATTAACAAGGAGTAACACATTTCTTTTGCTTGTCAGAGTTGGCGTAAGATAAATGGAGGTAAATGTAAATTGATCTCAGAGCCTGTAAAACGCTGAAGAGTAGGAGGTGAGGAGTATGCGAGACCCTGCCCATCTGCCTACATATTGCCTACATATTGCATTGCCATGTAATATTCAAGTTCATAACACCTGGAATGTATTAACCAACAATTTCTGCACTTTGAACAGTCCTTTGCATTATGAATACTGCACACATGATGATTTTTTCCTGATCTATCGTACAAACTAAACACAGTTAGACTGGAGGGCTGTGAACTAAAGTTGTTTAACAAATGGGCAAACATTTTTAGCCTTTACATGTGCCAACTGGTAGATGCTCTAAAAGACTTGCAAACTGTGAAAGTCTAATTGTGGACTCGAGAATTAAAATCAGTAAAGCACAGGCAATGAGGCTATTTTATGTTGACTTCTTCTATTTTATTCACTATGTACGCTCTCCAATTTCTTTTCTCGCTTCTGCGTCTGAGTTTTTATTCTCCAAGAATTGTAGCTTTACTCTGCCTCCAACTTCTATCCTTGGCAGACATTAACAGTAAGTTGGGCAAATGAATACGCCACATTCTTTTCAAGCAAAGTTTAGATTTCAGATGGTTCCCATGATGTTGCACAGAGAGAGGCAACATGTTTGTGACTGCTGAAATAGAAGTACAGCCATAACAAGGAGCTTAGCAAAACAATTCAGATTTATGTCTCTGTGAGGGCTCCTATCTGGGGAGATTGTGGTGTTTAAACCACTCAGGCTGTTTTTATAGGCTTTCCAATGAGTTAAACGTAAGGAAAACATTGATTGTAGATGGTATCCTCTTAGTGAGACTTAATGAACAAGTCAAAATACATAGTTTTGTGTACTTGAGAGTTTTCTGGAGTTTTTTTATGGGGCATTTTAAAGGGTATTACACCATGGTGTTTTATTACCAGCATTACCTCTGCTAGCTGATAACAAATACATTTCCAGAATAACTGGGACTGCAATCTGGTTTTTGTAAATCATTTAGGGTAACTAAATCATCAGTGTCATTCTTGCCTCTAAATGCTGGCTTGAGTCTTTTGTTAAATAATGGCACCACTTGTAACAATTCAGACTGAAACAGATTTCTGAGGGAATATGTGTGTGCACACCATTATTTATGCACATGCGTCAAAACGTACACACACGCTTTAGTAAAAAGACACTTGTGAAGTTTCTGAGAACACATTAGTAATGGAAGATTGCTCAGTTTATCCAAACATACTACAAATGTGCTTACAGTGCTGCTTCATGCAACTCCATATGATACACAAGAACTTTATAGTAAAGTAGGCATAGACCACTGTAATGTTCGTAAGAAACTATAACCCTAAGTAAGAATACTTAGGGTTACAGTATTTATCCAGAAATTAAAAACAAAACTGTAATATCATTAAAGTTTTTATTTAAAATAGACTGGCAACAATTATTTCTGATGCTACTTGAATGGATAAGATATATTTAGCATTTTAATGTTGATACATAGAGAAACAGAAGTATGCCAAGATAATATTGGTTGGTTAACAGTGTCTGTTAAGCTGTTTGCTTAGCAGACACAGTTTTGGTAACTTGCTCACTGCAGTTTTTAAACAGTGTTACGTTAATCAGAGTGATGGACCACACTTCTGTCTATTCACCTGAAACGGTCTTGTAGCCTCATTTCAGCCCAGTGACTGGCAATGCACAGTAACAGGTGGGGGAAAATCTTTCTATCCCACATAAAGTCAGGGGAACAAAGGAACATCAATCTCTCTGGAATCTGATTGAATGAACTTAAAACTGTAGGAATTTTATTGGGAAATTTTGATCTAATCTAAGTGTACTTTTCAGAAACTGGATTAATATATACAGGGGAACTGTGGTGTAGTTTTTATTTATTTATTTATTTTTACAAAAGTTCCAAAAAGTTGGATTCTGTCACTCTTCATGTCAAAATCACTCTGCTTATTTTTAACTGCCTCTTTAGTCAGATTATGACTATAAAAACACATGGAAAATGTAGTTATCATTGGAACTCTAAATATAAACATGCATTTATATATAGCATATTTCTCATACGTATGTAGCATACATTTATTTAAAAGGTTGAGTATTACTTCGAAGCGGTTTACATGACTGCTCAAACTTGGTTTACATATTTCTTTTTGGACATTAAGCCTGTGTCGTTTGTCAGCCCAATTTGTTTTCATTAAGTGGCGATCACAGGACCCCTCGCTCACTCCCCACCCATCACCATTCCCAATGCCATGCTCTCTTTCCCTCAGGAACTCTGGAGCATCTATCACAGACTTGCACAGCCCTTATTTGGGTGACTTAAATGGGTTCACTTCTCTTAACCCCTCCTCATCACTCATGTTTTTTTGCTCTGTGGTTCCATCACTGTTCACTGGCGATTCACTCAGGCCTGCCATGGGAAATGTTATCTGAGAGATAAGGACTTGGCGCTGAGAGAATATGCACCCTTAAAGATGGCTTACCTTCCTTTTTCTTTTGCTCTTGTAGTTTCTTTTCTTCCTCAAGCGTCTATCTGTCATCATCTCTAAGAACATACTTGCGCATTCATTTTCATCCTTGTGCAAACACAGACTCTTTCAATCACGTGCTTCTACCCACTCTTTATGCTTATCTATCGCAGGGGTGGACTAACACCTCAGTTGTTGTCACCTCTGCTTACAGTAATGTCTTTTCATTGCTCTGTCTCTCTGTTGTGTTAAATAACATGCATGTGTTTGTTTTCTGCATGCTAAGGCAGATCTCACTGCATACTGTTACCCGTTGCACTTCTCTCACCCCAGGTTTCCGTTCAGCTGTGTGAAAGTTCAAGTAAAACATGGATATCCTTTAACTCCACATTTCTCACCAAGCATGTCTTTGCCCAACAACATTGTCAGTCTTGAGTTGTTTGCCCTCTTGGCTTGGCCTTTGGTGGATTTGAAGCCCACCCCTCTCCCCAGCTCTCCCTACCCTGTCACCTCTTTGCCCCTGTAAAGCTGCCACAGTTCCTGTCTGTTCAGTGTAGGCCTGCACATTTCTTAATAGAGAGATGCTCAGAAGTCCAGGAGCGCAGAGGAGCTCAATGCACTTCTGTTTTTGGTTTAGCTCAAAAATGTTTTTTCTGGCTCAACCCACTCGTACTTAGGTCCTCTTACAACAAACTAAAAGGTCCTAATTGCCCCCAGGGGAAAGGTTTAGCCACAATAGACATGTGGTGGGACAAAAGCCCAGTACTCATACCCAACAACCCCCCCACTCCAGATAGGAGGGATGAACACGTCAGCAGTGTCTGTTTTGCTCTGTGGGCAGCAAGACCACAGGTTCGACGCTGTAAAACATTATATATACAGCATATAGACCCAGTAAGGCGTAGTGTATGGTTGGGTAGAGACCTGGAATGTTTACAGTTTACAGCAAATCCAATCTTTCCTGTTTCTCTTCACATTTTATTCAAGGTAAAAGGTCATAGTGAATGTGTGTATCAAATTTTCTTGCTAACCGCACTGACTGTAGGCTGCTGTCTGTCTGCAAATCTGGAAAAGATGGGAAATGGGGATTCGGGTTACAAGATGGAGAGAGATGAATAAAGAATTAAAGTTGCATTACGCTGTGGGTTATAAATCAGTGTAAAATCACTACTGCAGAGACTTGTACTCACCATTAATTAAGACATTTGTTCTAGTTTTGGGATTATGAGGGATTGACAATGTATTGGCAGTTTTTCTCATTTACAGCTCTGCTCTGTTTGTCCATGCAGAATAATGTAAATGCTGGGATTTAATTGTAAAAAAATTTTGACCCTGCATTTGTCTCTCTTGATTCTTACGCCTGTTGAAACATGGAAAGTCCTCATTCATTCTAGCCAACCATAAAGCAAATATTGTTGCACATGCAGTAGATGATCAGTCTTCGAATAGCTTCTTGTGTGGTAAGTCATGGGCCATTTGAGTTGCACAGCACAGCTTAGCCACCTGACCGAAGTGCAGCCTGGAACCCTCATCACACTCAGCCTATACTTTATTTCTTCACTGCTTCACAACATTGATATGGAGGAATTCCTGGAAGGGCTCGTGCTGACACAGGACTGGGCAAATAACTGATTGATGTGAATCCACAGGCATATATTATACATGTATGCGAAAAAGCAACAGAGGTATTCCACTTCTTTTTTTTTTGCTATATTTGCTAGTTTTTCATGATTTTAAATATGACATCATGTCTTTGAAACTAGATTCTGCTTCATATTTTAACTTTGAAGCTGTTTATTCAGGCAGATGTGATCAGAACGCTTTCCACATTAGGGTTCGCTGCTGAGACATCTGTGGCCAGTCTAACGCATCGATGTCCGTGTGGAGACTTCATAATCACAGATAAGACGTATGGAGATGAGATGCATATAATCTTGAAAACCTTCCCATGCCCTGTATAATTATTATAGTTATGGTGCCGGCTCACAGAGGCAACCATTACTGCTCTCCCATAAAAGTCCACTTAGTTTAACAGCAACAGGAGAGAGCAGAGGACATGGCCAGTGAAACCCCGGGCTGCGTCTTGTGCGGTCGGCTCAGAACTGGGCTTTTTGTTCACTTTTCATGAGTCCTTGGAGCCCGTTAACCCAGCCTGCGAGGCCCTTGGCCCCATGTTTTACTATACCAGTGACAGCCCGGTACTCCAGCTTGCTCTCCGCCTGCAAAGCTACCGCTGGACGCTTTGCTATACATTCCCTCACCGGGGAGGAAGACCGCATTGTTTTAATAGCCGCCGTTGAGTATCTGATTATGCTTTAAAGTGTGAATTCATGTGGATGTGTTTGCACGTGTGTTTGTGTCCACACATCATTTGGTGAACAGCGATCGGATGACGAGATGATCTGTGATCAATGAACTGTCGACAGAACACTTCTGACCTAGAGAAAAGCAAGTCCCGCGACGGTGCTGGCCCGTTTCAGGCCACCGGGGCAGGGGCACCGCTGCACAAAGAGTTCTCTGTCTCTGTCAGGAACCCCCCGAGGACTCCTGCACGGGCCTCGCTCTCCTCGACAACACCCAGCCTAACTAACAGCACTTCATCTGTCTGTACTCATTCAGAAAAGCCAAGATAATATTATCAACTTACCTTCACACTTAAACATACTGATTATTATTTCTAATAATTCTGCTGCGAGTTTAGATTAAGTTAGACAATGTCTGAAGTCAGGGAAAAATTGTTACCACATTGGCCAGGGACATTTCTACTCTAATTTTACTTTCCTCTTCTATAACTGGCTGTTCGGGCTTTACTACAGTAAGTTTCAGATTCTCCTGCAGTAAATTAAGTGTTCCAGCATTTTAAAAACAAACTGCAAACTTTAGACAATACCTACACTGTTGCATTCTAATGAAATGGACTCTTATTTGATTTCTGAAAAGGTCCTTAGTCTGAAGAAATCAGTGAAACTTCTCGTCATTTCACTTCATTTCTCAAATGAGAAAATAAGCACCAGTGTGTAATTTTCATAAGGGGGAAAAAGTTGCCATTTTTTTGCATTATGTTGCATGTATTATATGTTCAGCATCATTCTGCTCTGGGTATAAAAACCACAGTTTTAAGAGCTCTCTTTGAGTCATGTTGGACTCAGTCATTTAAATGCTTCACATAAAATCCAGCAGTTATTTTGTTTTATTAGCCGCATGTGCTGTGAAAGTTAAATCAGTGTCTAAGTCAATCACACATCACATCAGGATTATTTATTATACTTTTACTGACTTTTTAAACTGTTAAGCATTTTCCTGTATCTTCTACCAGAAAGTTTATTGACTGAATAAAATGCCGCTTACAATTAATCTTACATGAGGAAAAATTACTCTTGCTTCTTTCAGACCCCTGCAGTTATATATGAGTGTGGGTTATTTAACATCCTAAGTGACCATGTACTCATTGTTACGTTTTGTGGCTTTTTAAAATGTATTGAAGTATGTGGTGAAATTTAAGAAACTTATGCGACTGAATATGCAATTGCAAAGTTAGTTACTTTATGTTCCACTAATGGCTCTTGAAATGCACACAGACATAGAACCTCTTTAGTCCTGCTGTATTAACAAAATCCCTTGATTTTAGGTGTTTTGCATCACGTTTTACTTTGAGTGAATGATTTTATATTATCATGGTATGGTATGATTAAAAATGATTTAAAACTACATACTTTTAGTGTTGCAAGAGAATTGAGAATTTCTCCTGAAATTTCTGGACTAATTATTCAGTTAAGGTTATTAATCACGGATAACCTTGACTGCTCTTTTTACACTGGATGAACCGAGAAGCACATTTTCAATTCAACATCTGTAGTAAATGGAAATGTTTTCCTCTTCAGCCATTACACTATACAAAAAAGACCTCTGGCTGACTATATGTCTTGGAAAGTCGATTTCTTGCAGCAAAGTTTTGTTCTCCATTCTAAAAGTCATTTTGGCAATAATTTATATTTGGGGCATATTGTGCATTCAACTGCATACCTTGTACTTTTAGTTGTTTGTATTTATGTTTTAATGTATAGTGTCCATAGGTTTTTCATAGTATGCTTGTTGTTTGTCTGCTCATGCAACAAACAAACTTTCTTATAGACTAGTTTAGTTGAATTTTTTCCCCCCTAAAAATATCCAAGACAAATTTATCGTGGTTTAGTTTTGAAAAGCATAATTCGTAATTTATTAGATGTGACAGGAATTGGAAAAAATGAAAATGGCATAAGACACCATAACGTACAAAATAGGATCATGTGGCAACTCCAGCAAATTTTTTTCTATTTATATAAAAGCCTTAATATTCAACATGTAAATGCCAACCATGTCCTTTTGATTTTATTTAAACACTATATTGCAGTACAATAAAGGTGATAGGTAAATAGTTCCAGTAATACCAGTTGATTTTATTTATATTTCTCCTCCTTGGGCTGCCACCTTATCGTGGTGGAGGGGTTTGTGTGTCCCAATGATCCTGGGAGCTATGCTGTCTGGGGCTTTATGCCCCTGGTAGGGTCACCCAAGGCAGACAGGTCCTAGGTGAGGAACCAGACAAAGCGCAGCCTGAAGACCCTTATGATGGAAACGAACTTTGAATCTCGCGTTCCCTTGCCCGGACGCGGGTCACCGGGGTCCCACTCTGGAGCCAGGCCTGGAGGTGGGGCACGATGGCGAGCGCCTGGTGGCCGGGCTTTTAACCACGGAGCCCGGCCGGGCTCAGCCCGAAGAGGAGACGTGGATTCCCCTTCCAATGGGCTCACCACCTGTCGGAGGGGCCAAAGGGGTCGGGTGCAATGTGTTACGGGCGGTGGCCGAGGGAGGGGACCCTGGCGGTCTGATCCCCGGCTGCAGAAGCTGGCTCTTGGGACGTGGAACGTCACCTCTCTGGTGGGGAAGGAGCCGGAGCTAGTGTGCGAGGCTGAGAGGTTTCGGCTAGAAATAGTCGGCCTCACCTCGACGCATGGCTCTGGTTCCGGAACCAGTCTCCTTGAGAGGGGCTGGACGTACTTCCACTCTGGAGTTGCCCACGGCGAGAGGCGCCGGGCAGGAGTGGGCATACTTGTTGCCCCCCATCTTGGCGCCTGCACGTTGGGGTTTACCCCGGTGAACGAGAGGGTAGCCTCCCTCCGCCTACGGGTGGGGGGACGGGTTCTGACTGTTGTCTGTGCTTACGGGCCGAACAACAGTTCAGATTACCCACCCTTCTTGGAGTCCTTAGAGAGGGTACTGGAGAGTGCCCCTCCTGGGGACTCCCTTGTTCTGCTGGGGGACTTCAACGCTCACGTGGGCAATGACAGTGAGACCTGGAGGGGCGTGGTTGGGAGGAACGGCCCCCCTGATCTGAACTCGAGTGGTGTTCTGTTGTTGGACTTCTGTGCTCGTCACGGTCTGTCCATTACGAACACCATGTTCAAGCATAAGGGTGTCCATACGTGCACTTGGCACCAGGACACCCTAGGCCGCAGTTCGATGATCGATTTTGTCGTCGTTTCATCGGATCTGCGGCCGTATGTCTTGGACACTCGGGTGAAGAGAGGGGCGGAGCTGTCCACTGACCACTACCTGGTGGTGAGTTGGCTCCGGTGGTGGGGGAGGAAGCCGGTCAGACCTGGCAGGCCCAAACGTGTAGTGAGGGTCTGCTGGGAAGTCTGGCGGAGTCCCCTGTGAGACGGAGCTTCAACTCCCACCTCCGGCAGAACTTCGAACACGTTCCGGGGGAGGCGGGGAACATGGAGTCTGAGTGGACCATGTTCCGTGCCTCCATGGCCGAGGCGGCTTATCGGAGCTGTGGCTGCAAGGTCGTTGGTGCCTGTCGTGGCGGCAACCCCCGAACCCGTTGGTGGACACCTTCGGTGAGGGATGCTGTCAAGCTGAAGAAGGAGTCCTATGGGGTCTTCTTGGCCTGTGGGACTCCAGAAGCAGCTGATGGGTACCGGCGGGCGAAGCGGCATGCGGCTCGGGTGGTCGCTGAGGCCAAAACTCGGGCGTGGGAGGAGTTTGGCGAGGCCATGGAGAAAGACTTCCGCACGGCTTCGAGGCGATTCTGGTCCACCATCCGGCGTCTCAGGAGGGGGAAGCAGTGCAGCACCAACACTGTTTACAGTGGGGATGGTGTGCTGCTGACCTCGACTGGGGATGTTGTGGGTCGGTGGGCGGAATACTTCGAAGACCTCCTCAATCCCACCAACATGCCTTCTGTTGAAGAAGCTGAGCCTGTGGACCCTGGGTTGGGCTCTCCAATCTCTGGGGACGAAGTCTCCGAGGTGGTCAAAAAACTACTCGGTGGCAGGGCCCCGGGGGTGGATGAGATCCGCCCGGAGTTCCTTAAGGCTCTGGATGTTGTAGGGTTGTGTTGGCTCACACGACTCTGCAATATCGCATGGGCATCGGGGGCAGTTCCTCTGGATTGGCAGACCGGGGTGGTGGTCCCCCTGTTTAAAAAGGGGGACCGGAGGGTGTGCTCCAATTACAGAGGGGTCACACTCTTAAGCCTCCCTGGAAAGGTCTATTCAGGGGTCCTGGAGAGGAGGGTCCGTCGGATAGTCGAACCTCGGATTCAGGAAGAGCAGTGTGGTTTTCGTCCTGGTCGTGGAACACTGGACCAGCTCTACACCCTCAGCAGGGTCCTGGAGGGTGCATGGGAGTTCGCCCAACCAGTCTACATGTGTTTTGTGGACTTGGAGAAGGCGTTCGACCGTGTCCCTCGGGGGGCCTTGTGGGGGGTTCTCCGGGAGTATGGGGTACCGGGCCCTTTGATACGGGCTGTCAGGTCCCTGTATGACCGGTGTCAGAGTCTGGTCCGCATTGCCGGCAGTAAGTCGGGCTCGTTTCCGGTGAGAGTTGGACTCCGCCAAGGCTGCCCTTTGTCACCGATTCTGTTCATTACTTTCATGGACAGAATTTCTAGGCGCAGCCGAGGTGTTGAGGGGATCCGTTTTGGTGGCCTTAGGATCGCATCTCTGCTTTTTGCGGATGATGTGGTCCTGATGGCTTCATCAGATCGTGATCTGCGGCTCTCGCTGAAACGGTTCGCGGCCGAGTGTGAAGCGGCCGGGATGAGGCTCAGTGCCTCCAAATCCGAGGCCATGGTCTTGAGCCGGAAAAGGGTAGAGTGCCTTCTCCGGGTCAGGGGGGTCGTTCTGCCTCAAGTGGAGGAGTTTAAGTATCTGGGGATCTTGTTCACGAATGAGGGAAGAAGGGAGCGGGAGATCGACAGGCGGATTGGGGCGGCGTCTGCCGTGAAGCGGGCGCTGTACCGGTCCGTCGTGGTGAAGAGAGAGCTGAGTCAAAAGGCGAAGCTCTCGATTTACCGGTCGATCTACGTTCCCACCCTCATCTATGGTCATGAGCTTTGGGTCATGACCGAAAGAACGAGATCACGGATACAAGCGGCCGAAATGGGTTTCCTCCGCAGGGTGGCCGGGCTCTCCCTTAGAGATAGGGTGAGAAGCTCGGTCATCCGGGAGGGACTCAAAGTAGAGCCGCTGCTCCTCCACGTCGAGAGGAGCCAGTTGAGGTGGCTCGGGCATCTGGTCAGGATGCCTCCTGGACGCCTCCCTGGTGAGGTGTTCCGGGCACGTCCCACCGGGAGGAGGGGAGACCCAGGACACGCTGGAGGGACTATGTCTCTCGGCTGGCCTGGGAACGCCTTGGGGTTCCCCCGGAGGAGCTGGAAGAAGTGGCTGGGGAGAGGGAAGTCTGGGCCTCCCTTCTGAAGCTGCTGCCCCCGCGACCCGATCCCGGATAAGCGGAAGAAAATGGATGGATGGATGGATGGATTTATTTATATTTATTAACAGTATAGTAGTCTTAAAACAGCCACAAATAAACAGTAGCCTGAATAAAGCACATTATTAAAAGTAAGCTCAGCATTGATCAAGCCAACCTGGTCCTTATTTTTGTCTGATGGTTTCTTCATAGAAAGAAAACAAAAACATTTATTACAAAACATGCAGCTTGTAACCTGGCTGATTTGGTATAAAAATACCTATAGCTTCATTAAAGCACCTTTAGTTCTAACACTTTTCTTTGTGACAATAGATATATTCAGACAGGCAGATTTGTTGTTGTTTTTTATAGTAAGGAGCAAGTGTTTCAATCTTGTTTCAGCAGGACAGTGCTGTGTTACTATATGCCCCAATGGCTGAAGAATACTTCAGTGTCTCTGGCAAATGAATTGTCTACTAGACAATTCATTAAAGGAATTTTGAACTGTACAAATGGTATGATAGAAAGTTTCAGCCTTTGAAACTGGAGTTGTTGAGGCCTTGATATACCTTGACACTGGTGACCATTCCATTCCAAGCACCACTAAGGAATATATCCTATCATTAAAATCTGTCTTTTGAAAAAAAATAATACCATGTAATGAAATGCTTAAATCTAGAAAATTCTCCGAACAATATTCTTTGCATATTTGGAACATCTAATAATGCTATACAAGAACTGTACAGCTCTTTTAACCTTTAACAACCACTTAATGGTTAATGCTGCCCTTAAGGTTCACTGTGCCGTATTAAACTGCAGAACTGGAGATTTGTTAAGAGATGTTTTTAGAGTCAATTGTCCATGAAGATTTAAGTGAAGAATTGGACTGCAACATTGTAAGTCATGCCATTAAGGTCTGTATTAAAGTTGATTATCCTTGCCTATAGATTCATGGTTGATATTTTTGGGAAACTGAGGCAACAGGGTTTTAAAGGCATAGTGTGAGGTAATGTTGGAAGTGATAGGGTCTCCCCTGGGGTTGATTAAGCTCAACCTTGTAACTTTCACTTAATGGGATATGACCCTGTAGAGCCTCGAGACTGACTGCACGCTCACAACTAGCCATTACTAACACACACAAACACATAGGGGCACACACACTTCATACATTCCACCTTAAGTCCTCATAACTCCCTAACGCACCAACTGCTGTTTGGTTTAAAACTGGGCTGTCGGCAATTAACTGTGTTATTTCAAGCTTATTCTCTGGCTGTTGCTCACTGAATAAACTGTTCCAATTGCTCCCCAGCAGCCAACTGAGCAGAACAGTGAAATAGGTGTTTCTGTTATCACAGAGTGCTTTTGAATAACACACCAAGGATTTCACAATCTAGTCCAATTCACTCCATGATTTCAGCTTGGTTAGCCAATGTTAACCTATTATCTGATAGTTTTACTGGATCTGTCAATGTTTTTTTTAATTTAAAAACACAGTATGCCAAACTTGGTGCCAAACTTTCATGCTAATTTATCTGATCAGCTGAAGATAGCTCTAAGCCAGACCATTATCAGAGTAACATAGACCTTATGAAGGCCTAGATTAAAAACGACAAAGAAGACTTTGATGGACTGCTGATAACAGTATTTTTTACATCTTAAAAATAAAATGCTAGATTTATATAACTGTCCCAAAAACATTTTTCATTATATTTCATGTAAAGTAAATGGAGAATAAATGGAGCTAAGCAATATTTGATGACTGCACTGAAATATTTCTTCCAGCACAGTGTAGTGGGTAATAGCTCAGTCAGATATTATCATCAGCTGTAGCAGACTGAATAGTGATATTGCAATGATATTTTTTAGGCTCTATGTCCCCATCACACAGTTTCAAAGAGAACGCCTGTAGCATTAGCCTCAGAGCTCTCATGTGTATACCATGTATACGATTCATGTATGCTTCAAGTTCATCTGAAACTTGCATATTAATCTCATGCAATACAATGATATTACTCTTTTTGACCTAATGAAGACTAGACTCACCTCAGGATGATGATTGCTTGACAATAAAAGTAAAACTAATGTCATTGACACTGGATGTTTGGATTTGTTATTTACTGTTTTTCATCTACTTACAGTTGTGCATACCCAACATAATTCATGCCCTTGGCAGACTTAAGTTTAAGTAATCTTTTAATTTGACCAACATATTTCTTGTGATTTGAAGTAATTAATATTTCAAAGTGGCAAAGACGGGAGGCCTTCCAACCTAAATTAAAATTAAATATAAGACACATCTTAGACAATGCATCTTGGACCTTGTTTATCTTTTGAAATAGGCGTGTCTCATTTCCTATCAGAAGGAAAATTATTTGTTGAATAAAAATAATTTTCCAAAATAATTTTTAGCTTACCTATCAAAAACTTGGTGTTATCTATGTATGGGTTTTAGTAAAAATATTGCTTCAAATATGATCCTCTTGTCTCTTTTTCGTGATCAAAATGAAAGAGACAATAGATTGCTTTGTTTCTACACAATAAGATTATTCTGATCAGTAGTAATCAGGTTATGAATCCACTTCATTTTCTAAAATTCAACAGACATAAAAACCTGTATCTGTGTCTGCTGGGTTTCAGGATAATCGGCTCTGCTAGTGAGTGGATTCTTTCCATGAAGGAGCTCAGCTGAGATCAACATTAGACTGTAACTGGTGGATGAGATATTTTCCTCTCATTTGGTCTTACTCTCATTTAATAGGTCATTTCTATAACAAACTAATTACTTATGGTAAAAGCCTAATTCATCCAGCAGATATTAATCTCTAACCGTTGTCTGGTAATTCAGCCCAACCACAGAAAGACCATTTAAATAAACACTGATGGTGACCAGAGAGAGGGAGGGCAATCGCTCATGACGAGTGATGATCCTCTCTACTATCTCTATTCACTCGGAGGCCTAAACAGTTTATTTCGTGTTTGCAGTCACTTCCTAGAGGTTGTTAAGCTGATGCACAGTTTGACAGAAACGGAGGGAAACCAGATCATTGGAGGAAGATTGTTTTGACCTGATAAGTAGAGAAGGGTACATTAGGGAGAAAATGGAGTAAAACACTAAAACATCTAGGATTAGCCTTGTATTCAGTTTACACAGACTACGGAGTAGAAAACATTTTACATACAAAAGTAGATATTATTCTCTGACTAATTGGAGCTACATAAATGTTTATTGGTTGTGATCCTTACCATATACAGAGTCTTGATGATAGTCTAGCTAACTTGTTTTGACAAATAAATCTCACCATGTACAGATTAATAATTCACGAAAGTTTGGAGAAATTTAACTTTGAACATGTAAATTTTTACAATAACTCAATCCTGAACAGTAACTTTATTCTCATTCTAGAGCTACATATTCAACTTTCTACTATTCTATTGAGATACTTTTTCTTTAAAAGTTGGACATTTTTATGTAGAACAAAATTTTTGGTATAAAACTATTGATATCTAATAAAAACGCTAATCCTAATTAAACTGTATTTTCTAAGCTCTTTGCCAGTGACACTTCACACAAGACAATGTCAAGTTTAATTTAAAATGTTCTCTTAATTATTATTTTACAGAATTATCTCCTGTGTTTTCTTCTCTTTTACCATAGCATGAGTGTAAAATATAAAGTCTTCTCTGGATATTTTATAAAATCAGATGAAATACTAGTTTCTGGATTTCTCTGCAGCTTAGCTCTTCCCATCGATGCACACTTTTGTGGTTCGAGTTTACAAACACATGCTCACAGACTGTTAATGCTGGTTAATCTGACTGCGACAAATGATGAATAACTCTTCCCAAGTGCACAGGATCCAAAGGATTAACACAGTTTACTTCATGTTATATTCTGGGCATCTCCTCTGGCTATGACTAGAATTGATAACCTGCTGTGAGAGGCAACAATGTTTATGCACAACTTAGCAGTCACATTAAGAAGTTATTAGAAAGGTTTTGTGGACAAAATTGTTCTTCATAGATTATTTGACTTCGACAAAGACATTATGAAATTATCGCAGAGCTTACATTTCTTGCCTTGCACCAACTACCTTTCTCTGAGTTTATCTTTATTCCCACCATCTTCTCATACACATATTCACAAAAACTCTGAGGGGCATGAGAACGGGCTAAATCCTTGACAACTTCAATGAAACCTCACACAAAGACTAAAACTCAGAGCCGGGGCGAGAGAAATGCAACACCTTACAGTAGCCTGACCTCCTCCAGGTAACACAGACATGTATGCACCAGATACCGGGCGTGGCCACCTCCCTGCACAAAGCCAGAAATAAAGAGCGAAGCTATTGCTTTCAACTGCAGGACCCCCGGGTGACCTTCCTTATCGACCCCTGCATGACCCCCTTAGTGAGGGGAGAAAGAGCAGGAAAGCTCTCGGTGTCACTGCACAGAAGTTAAAGACACAGGAATATCTTGACAATAACTATAAAGGATGCTGTCATTGTGCATTCTCACTGGATCAGTGTGAAGGTAATGGTCTCTGCTCTTGGATCCTTGCGCCCACCTTAAAAGCCCAGGATGATCATAAGTCAAACTCTTTTCTCTATCTACTCTCTCAATATGAGTGTAGCCTCAAGTCTTTGGTCATTCATGTATTGTTCCTTATGTTTTTCTCCACAGATGGGCTGCTTTTTCTTTCTCGGGTCAAAAAGAGGTTCATGGCTTTAGGGTAGAACCGTGTTAAACTTACACCAAGGAATGTGTCACATCAAGCTTTAACACCAGCTGGGAATGGGAGCTCTGGGCCACAAAGTTTTTTATTCCCTTTCTGAAATTTCTGCCATAAATAATTTCAAAGCCCTCTACAGAAGACGACTTGGGTTGAACATAACTATTGGAATGTGTTTTGTTTTGCAGTGACTTTATGTGTACCACCTCTGTACACTAGGCAGACGTCTTCCATCTTAACTCATGTGTAAACAGTTATCCTTTCTGTTTATGTTCTGATATGTTATGGTGAACCCGGTGAGAGGGCTCTATAACCACTATATAAATCCATCCATCCATCTTCTGTAAGATTTCTCACATTAGGGCGTCTTTTCTCTGCAGTCGACCTGGAGCACATGAGGACCATAAAGGCAGACAAACACCAGCGCCTGTGCCAGGAGAATGGCCTCATCAGTCAGTTTGTATCGGCCAAGACGGGGGACTCGGTTTGTAAAACCGTCCTTTGAGTCATGCTCAGTGTTTTTTTTTTTTCAATAAAGTTTGTATGTTTTATTTTTATTTTTGTCTTTCTCCAGGTTTATCTGTGTTTCCAGCGAGTAGCAGCTGAAATTCTTGGTATCAAGCTAAATAAAGCAGAAATAGAGCAGTCCCAGGTGAGCCATTAGCATTTACTCCTGAGTAACTCACCAAATCTGTTCATTCTTTTTCTAAATATTTCTTGTACTTGGATACATTGCATAAGTATTGATACCCCTTGAACTTTGGTACATATCGTGACGGTACAACCACAATCTGGACTTCATTAAAATTTTGTGTGATCAAGGATCCTACTAGTCCTTAAAAGTATTGAATTTTATATCATTTTCCAGGCATGTGTGAGTATTAGGGATGTGCTGATCAGGTTTTTTTCTCCCGATACCGATCACCCCTGAGGGCCGATCGCCGATTCCGATACCGATCACATAATTATTATTTATTTATTTTTTATCATAAACACTACCATTACATTATGTAGAAAAAGGAACCATGAATTCACCTTAATTTAGACAAAAACTTGTTTTTAATAACTTTTCCAAGAAGAAAATTAAACAAAACAGGCATTGTGCAAATTGAACTGCTATCAATAATACTATCTTTAACAGACTGATAACATATGAAGGCTGTGAAGAAGCTAAATAATGCAAAGAGCCAAAATAAAACCTCTCAACAATGCCAAAAAATTAAAGTATAAAACTTAACATTCAAAGGCAAAAACAGGATCCATTATAATAAACAATCCTGAGTTACTGAATGAAAACTTCCTGCTAGCATAGCGGCTAGCTGGTTACTGCTAGTTCTGATTGGCTGTTTCTGACTGAGCGGAGTAACAGGGAGGAGATCGATTATTTTTTTAGAGATTATCTGTCTCATTTTAGGACAGAGAAAGTTTTAATACATATGTAAATGTATTTTTTTATTTAGATGCTGCAGCTTTAAACAGGTTCGGTGAGAGAGTCGCTCCGTGTCAAATATTACTAAATATTAAATATTACTACCTGTAGCGGAGCAGCGGTTCAACAGCAGAACCAGCGTCTTACATCGCAGCTCCAAAACTTAAATCATTTAGCGGGTTATTACTTTATCTTTCTGACCGTCATGCTAATCCGGGTGAGTGTTTGTAGCTGTGCTGCTTTACCTGCTGTCTGATCCTCCGTGTCTTTTTACTGCATTGAGCCTCGATGTAGCCAAACTCCGTCATTGTTTTTATGTCTATTAGCTTCGTTGTGTTGATGCATTTTGACCTGCTTCAATTTTCCGCCGCAACACGCAAACCTCCTCATTCACTCAGTGCCTTATAGTTACACATCGCTTAGCATTTGTTGCTGCGCGTTTGCGCAGTGAAGGAAAGACGAGACCAGCTGGACAGACAGGCTGAGAAATGAGATGCAGGTAATCAGGTATCGGTTCAAGAGCCAATGAACCGATACCTGATTTCACGGAAATCGGCCGATTATGATCGGTTACCGATCGATCGGCACACCTCTAGTGAATATGGAAAAACAGATTTCTAAAACATAAAGGGCTTTTCATGATTTTTATCATTTAAAAATATTTTTTCTAACACAGTGATCATTTGCTTTTTGAGTTACTGACAAACGCACTCATTCAGAAATTAAAAAGGACAATTACATCGAAGGTGTTTTGGCCACTAGATTGTTGGGTTTTAACCAGAGCCTGGGTTATTGGACTGCGTTTGGCTTGGATGTCAAACAAAGCTATAAATTTTCAACATTTTGGGATGCTATTAATGACTGTATCACCGAACACAAACTACGATTGAAAGAATATGTGTTAATATTATATAATTAGTCCAGATTCTTCTAAGTGTTTCAGATTTTAACAAACCTAATTTTGTCAGGATGTCATATTATAGTGAATTGTCCCTTCATTCTTTTTCTTCAAGCTGGTTTTTGGGAAGTCAAAAACCAGCCTCAATATTGTATTGTTTCTTGATTTGTTGGGGGAAACAATAATAACATTCATGGATGACCATAAGGTTATAAAACACCCTGGTCTGCTATTCATCCTTCTTTACTCTGATACTGCTAAATAAGATGTGGTGCAGTCAGTCACCTAATCATAGAATAGAGTCCACTTTTGTCTGTTTTTCCTTACTAAAATTTATATTTTGTTTTATTTCCCTTTATTCAACTAGGTTTTCCATAGATTTATTTTCTAAGTGAGTAAATTTAATAACAACCATACAGCTGAGTAGGAAGCTGCATACAGACAGACACATAAACAACACCAAACTGCTTTATTTACTAATTAAGTGTAGTTCTAAAAGCCAGTTGGTTGCACTGACTTTTGTTTTACAGTATCAGAGTAAAAAAGAGGCTCAATAAAATTCACATTTAAGTTGTGCAAGAAATTTGAAAAACATTCATCATTTTCCTTCAACTTATGAACTATGCACCACTTTGTTTTGGTCTATGAAATCCCTCAAAATACATTAAGATTTGTTGTGAAAACATGATGAAATGTAGAAAAGTTAAGTGGGTATCAATACTTTACCAAGGGGTTGTGTATGCTGTGTTATGGTTGAACTTAAGGGAGGTCACAGAGAGTGTGTTAGGTCATCAAAGGTTACCAAACCCTGACTTTTTGTACTTTTTGTTGTGTAAACATGAGTTTGTTACGTCTGCTCCTCTGTGATGGTCTTCCTACCATTGACGCGGTCCTTCTGTAAATAGAACCACGCTGACCGCATTAATGCATGAAGTCCGGGGTCAAAGGTAGGCAGTTGTAAGGGTGAAGAGGTTAGGGCGGGTTGTCTGATTTATTTAGCTTATCTCCCACCGTTTTAGGATGAAACGGGGTCTCCGCTTGCCACTCAGCCCAAGGTGCCCAATGGTGCTAGCTGTAGGATTTACAAGGCCACCTCCCCCAGAAGCATTAATCCTGGGTCTGATATGAACGGCTGGAGCCACACTGGCTGGGCAGTGGTGGATGAGCATGGGGGCTACAGAGAGGTCAGGACCCCCAGAGAAGGGAGAGCTTATAGAAGAAGGACTGACCAAATTCCCAAGATCCACTCCCATCACCAATAGGGTTGCTGACTAACAGAAAATGGCTACACACTAATAGAGCTGTCCATCTACTTTCCTCTCCCAGCCCTCCCTTGATAGTTCTGTCAGTTAAGAAAAGTGCTTTAATCCAGACTAATCAGGCTGGGTGACTGACTGAATCCACTTTACACCTTGAGGAAAAGGGTTGAGATGATCTGACATGAGCCAAAAAATGGAGCATTTCAAATAAACAACTATAAAGTTTGAGTCAAGATTACTTTTATAGCCAAATATTTCTAAAATATGAATGTGCCACAGCAATTTGAGGTTAGGATTCCTCAAATTGAATATCTTAATCAAGGTCTTTTTTTATTGAAAAAGAAGTTCTTAAAAAATTAGGACAAAAAAAGGAAATGTATGTGGAACATCATACTGCTTATAAATTAGCACTCTAGAAACCACTTCCTTATGTGCTAGACTTAGAGAAATGTACCAAGAGAAAAGAAAGGGGAAGGCGGATGGGTTGGCGAGTGGGTGAAATTAAGCAGAGTTACATAGAAAATGACATTTAAAAACATATGTGTACACATTATCATTCAGAGACGGCTATTGTCCATCTTTCCTTTTATCTGTAAATGTCAGAAATTGTTGCCAGACGGTGTAAAAGCTGCACCGCAAAAACACAAAAGTCTTACCACGTATGATTTCTTAGCAGATTTTTTTCACTTATGGAAAAAAATCTTTTGTTAAAAGTGAAAAATCTGCCAGTGGAGTTAGTACTTTTTAAAAAAATAGATTTTCAGGAATTAGTGACTTAAAACAACCTCCTATATCATACTGAAAAATTACTTGTGAGTTAAGTTTGCCTTATTTCAAGTGTACTAACATATTTACACCAGAGATTAGAAAAAGAAATACTTTCAGATGTTGTGTTCTGTCAGTGTGGACATAGAATCTTTTTTGCATAATTTTAATAATCCATTGTGAACATGAAGGAGTTTTTCCAATTCAACAACACAAATATCCTGGCTAGGAGCGTAAAGAAGGAACATCTCCACAAAACCAGTTCTTTTTACAAATATCTGTTTTATGGTTAAGAGAAATACGTTTACCAGTTGTTACATTTTCAGCCCTTTTTTTAAAATGTAGATCAATTTGAAATAAATTTAATACATTCAACTAAAGCAATTAACTTATGTTTATGTGCCATAGAATTAATCAATGTTATTCCAAGTCACTTTGACACAACCAGGTGGTTGTACCAATTCAAAAAACCAGTGTCACTCAGGTTCAAGTACGAAAGATCCTTGGTATATTATAGTACACTCGAAGCCAGTTCATTATATAATTGCTATGAAAAGTCGTTCTATTTGCTGTTTTCAGTCGATCAGTCTTGATAAAAAACTTCTTATTGCTGAATAAGAAAATGACAGTCTTACTAAAGAACTTTTGCAGACTGAGATTTTTGTTTTGTTTGGGAAACACTGGAGTGAAATAAAATAAATAACCATACATGTTATGAACATTAAAAAAAGAATGTGCATTGTTTCTCTTCCAAAAAAAAAAAAAAAAAAAGTATAAGCATTTTTAAAGAACGCCAGAGTTTAATGTTTGTGCCATGCATCCAGAGATGAGGCTTTGAGCAGGTCATGGCCCTGGTTGTAGCTATAGGCCCAGCAAAGCCTCATTATCAGCTGTCATGTTTAGAGAGCTGAACATGAGGGTCACAACCCCCAGACGGTATTATATCTGCCTGGCAGCCCTCTCCATCTTGGTTCTCTGTCTGCCGGATCAGATAGTGAGGCTGCAGATCACTCAGTAACCCCGACACCAGGCTTCGGAGGCTCATTAATCAGACAAGCAGCTGGGAAATTCAGCAGTGTGGACTGATCTTCAGTGGTCATGCAGAAAAAAGGGTTGATTTCTGTAAAACTACCATCAGATATATACTTATTTCAATAATAAAAAAAAAAAATAATGACCCTAATACCCAGCCTGCGTCAGTCCAAAAGATAAAGTGAATCGAGAAGCAAATAAGTCATATGCTAATACCTGTCAGCATCAATAAAAATTAAGATTAAAACGTTTGTTAAAAATGGTTAGCTAAATATATTTTAGATCCTGTTTCTAATCTGAGGTTCTTCTTTTATCCGGGTTTAAAAAGTCAATTTAAATTAGTTTAATAATTATTCATTTTAAACTAATGTACATTAGTGCGACAGACTGGTGACCTACCCAGGGTCGTACCCCGCCTCTCGCCCGAAAAATTCACTGGAGATGGGCACCGGCACACCCTTGTCCCTAGTGTGTTGACCCCACTAGGGACATACATGGATGGATGGATGGATGGGTTCTTCTTTTTCGTACTGTGCTCTCTGCCATTTTTCTGTTTTTCATCTTTCCTTCTCTGCATTCATCCACTGCTCAGAGGATTGTGAAGGCTGAGTTGGTGGACTACCCACACGATGAAGGCCCAATTAGACAGGACAACGCTCAGCAAAGCAAAATCTGTTTGCTTCAGTAACTTAAAGTATGTCACTTCAGTTACTGAGTAGATCTAAACTCAGTCTAGATCACAGTAGGTCGGTAGTTAGTAATCTAGTCCCTGTAGTTCAGATATCACCTCTAGAAAAATGTATTAGAACCTGATTAGTCATTACCTCTCTGCCATTATGTTACAAGTGATTCAATTATAATTTACTGACCTGCCTTGATGGTAACTTCAACTTTCCAGGTACCTCCAGACCTTTGTTTGAACTACAGTTTTAATTTCTGGCTACATGCTGAGCCTTGTGTTGAAGAAACAGCTCAGCAGTTTGAGATCATGCTTATTCAGAGTCAGACCAACGTATGTCTGCATGCTGCCATATGTTCCCACAGTCAGCAACTGTAGTAAATCACTCTGTACACATTTAAAACCCCCATTAAATGTTACATTTTACAATCCCTGTTCAAAATTATGGAATTGCTTTGTGTGAAAAATGTGCAGTTGTTTTACTTTGCAGTAAAAAAAAAAAGAAAATGCAGCAGTTTTAACTAGCTGAACATTCTATAATATGCATTTCTAAAACAAATACATGCACCAATCTGACAATGCAAATGATGCTGCAGATCAACGCAGGACGGCACTTGATGTTACTGAGATGTTGAGCCTGCTATACCAAACAAATATGTAAACATCACCTGGAATGTTGCTGCTTATTAGCGAAAGGAACCGACCAGGTGGCAGGCATTACCTTTCCAGTAAATGGAGAGGTGGACAATTAAATTTTAGATGTTTTTTTTTCTTTCCATTTTTCATGATAATGATTTTTGCCAGCCCAAATGTTATAACCATATCATGCCGTATAAAAGGCAGATTTCGCAAGTACTTAGAAAATATGCAGTATTTACATTTCTGTACTTAAAAATAAAAAATAATAATCTCACATTTTTTCTGGCATTACGCAAAATAGAAACAATTTTTGTAATCCTAACTGATCCACTAAAGGAAACGCTAAGTCTGATTTAATGTCATGCTGAAAAAGAGAGGTTCCCTTTTGAAGTGTGCAAGTTCATGGTTTCAACTTCCCAGTTTTTAGATTCCTTTAGTAATGGTATCTGATGAAAATGTTGCAGCAGATTTTTAACCCTCTGCTTGTGTTTCCATTTTTACAGCGTGTCGTGAAGGCGGACATTGTGAACTACAGTCAGGACACCGTAGCCAGGACAGCCAACACCCCTCGCAGCTCCATGTGTGTGCTTCAGTGATCCTCTTAAGCACAAACACACACTCACACAATAAGATGTAAAATCGATCGTCTTAAGACAGTATTAGAACTTGGAGTGAACTGGATGAGAAAGTGTTTGGAGCGAGGTTTCTGTGTTCCTGTGTGTCAGTCGTATTGCTGGGATGAAGAACAGACTGCGTGGCTCCGAGGCCTTGGCATGTAGTTCGGATATTTAGCAGGAATTAGTTCTTGGGTGGTTCACCAAAAAAGAAATGGGACCTCAGTTTTTTAAGTTTATGTGCAGCTATCAATTTCTTTTACACCTTTAAAGCTATTACCTGATTTATACCTTAGGGTGAAGCTGGTAATTTAAAGGAGCAACATAGCAACTGAAAACAATGTTATAGAGACATTTTCTTTTACGCTAGCTTTTAGTTTGATAGTCTGCATATTTCAGCTTTAATATATTTTCAGTTTGTTTATTTTTTTTTATTGAAAATTGCAAATAAAAGGACAGGCAGAGGTGAAATCTTTCATACTTTTATTAAGATCTTTTCTTCTATCTGTGCTGTTCACCTGCAAGCCAGAAAGGCAGAGTGAAAATGCTGCTGTTACTGAAATAAAACTCAAATTACTGTTTGCCAATTAGGTGGTTGCTTGCTCAGTGTAAACAGTATGCTGTTATTTCACTTAGAAACATTCCAACGTTTATTCTTCAATATTTTTTTTCTCCTGATCCAACAGTAAGTTAAAACCAGCAAAGTAGTTCTATCCAATTTGTTTTAGTTCACTGGATTTTAGTGATTCAGCTCTTCATATCATTTTACATTTCCACTCTCATTTTGTTAGCTGTTGAAACATTGATAATTCTAGAACTGAGTATATCTGAGTCATTTAAGCTTTTTTTCAGATTATTCGTTGGGCTTTCAGTTGTAAAATAAATGTTCCTGTTGGAGAATGACAATGACGTATAAGGTCTTAATTTTGCTGTCTTAAATGCCTGTTCTTAAGCGTGTCTGTCCCTTAAATGTGTTCAATTTTAAACGTCTTCTTTCCCAATCAGCTTCCACGTGATGCTATTCGTCAGCATGCTGTTGAAACTTGAAACTGCATTGTTGATTTCTGTGTACAGTAACTCATCTAAGTGGTCAGAGAACATCTTGCAAATGCTGAATATGTAAGCAAAACTTACTTTTTGAAAATGTAGAGACATATACATTATAAAGCAAGAAAGATTTGTTTCCAAATAAAAAGATGCAACATGGAAAACAAGATATGCTCGTGTCCCTGTGTTAATACAAAACCTGTTTCATATCATGAGTTTTGAAGTTTTCAGAGTTCGATTTGATTATTAGACACTGAAGTTGCATACACTTGAGTAGGATCACTTGTTTGCATCATTTGTATTTATATCTTACAAATAATACCACTACCTAAAGTATGGATGGTTGTGAAATGATGATGAGCATTCTTGAAACATTTAAAATTTTTGTTGGTTCATGTCATTTTAAAACATATTTATTTGATAACATTTCTTTTTTTGATGCATGTCCCATTACTGGATGATATTGTAGGACTCCTTCTCTTCCAGGGTTTTTGATAGACTTGCTTTGTTGGTCCCCAAACCTTCACCTTATGATCTGCATCAGTCTTAGCAGATTTTGGTCATTTGTAGCAACCATTAGGCTGTGTCCACACCTGATAGTCTGGTGGACTCTCACTGATTGGGGGACCAAGATTGCGTTTCCAACTGGTTTGTTTCATTTTCACACTGCTCTGTGTCAAATGAGCCAAACCTTTGAAAAACCTGTTCACCCATTTACCTGTGGTGGCGCTGCATCACAAACCACTGGAAACGACATGAAAACCTCTGAAGAAGACAATGAGCGCAACTTCTTTCTTTACAAAATGCAAACAAATGGAAGTGGTGTCCGATTTTAGTTGTAGGATTTCACTTTTATTGTTGGTAAAAGACCATGTCCCACTTCTCCCTCTAGCAATAAACATATGGATTTGTTTTGGTTGCATTTGTTCAGAATAACCTGCGCTATATTTTGTTTCCTGCTTTTGGAGCAGTCTCTGGTTTGCCTGCATTGACATATGGATTTGAATCACACCAGCATTCAGTTCAGTTGAATTGAGACCCAGGTTTGTAGGTGGACCAGAGTTTGGTGCTTTGGTCCACATCACACCAACAAAGCAAACTTTTTGATGATGCCATGGAATCTCCTTCAGGCCTTCATTTGTCAAATTTACTGCAGTAGAACTCACCAGAGGCATTTTTCTTGCTTCTGAATAGGATGAATGGCAGATTAAACGCTATGATGCTAATCAAAACATCACTTTAATTCAAGGATTGATTGTCTCTTTAAAAGTGCCAGTAAATCATTTCACTCTATTTAGTACTCCTTTGTAAAATTTTAAGCCATGTTTATTTTTTATTCTGTCTTTAATGGCATGCAGGATTGCACTAGACAACTCTTTAACAAAATCGCTTTTCAGGATTAAGGATATACTGTCAACAGAATATTGTAGTATTTATAGCAATAGATTTAAAACTGAATGGGTGCATTTTTCCTTTGCTCATTATATGACTCGTATTGCAGTGAAATGACTCTTAAATTATATTTTATTTGGCCTTAAAAACTAATTTGTTAAACTTTGCAGAAACCTTGAAACAGCAAGTGATGCTCATTTGAGAGGTATAGTTTTACCGTCCTCAATGCAAGCTCTGGTGAATGTGTCCAGACGTTGTCATTACTCAACCTTTGTTAGCTTGTAACAGATTCAGGGCTGGGTGTCACTGCAATATTTCACTTCGTGCTGAGAACAAAATCTAAGAGGAAGAGGCCCCCGAAGGAGGTCATGTGAGCAGCAGATGACGGGATCTAGACCGTTGCCAATGAGCGCATCACAGATTAAAGGTCCATGCGATGAAATTTAAGCGTGAGGGACAGAAACCTGACCACCTTAGTGATCCTCGTCTACACAGACCTGGCTAATCTCTGGTAGCTAATGAGGCACCTGGTCTTTGTTCAGTAAATCTTCTCTGAAAAAGCACCTAAATCCTCTCTGGACAGATGATACAGACGGCTTTATAAATGGTTGTAAGCTGTATTAATTAATCACCCTCACGGTCCAACCTTTCCTGGCTCTCACACAACTGTAACAAGGTTTGAGTTTAGCCGTTTTTTTTGTACCCAAGTCAATACCACTAAAATTATGACATTTTTAGGGGGATTAAGTGTTTTTGGAAACCCTGAGACAAACAAAACAAACAGCATGTTTTCATGGATATTTTTCACATATATTTCCCCCAGGTGCCTTTAAATGGGACTTTCTTTGACTGCAAACAGCTATGAAACTCAGTGGCGAGTGAAGCAGCCCAGGTGGGGTCATTCCTGCACACGTGTATTGTTTCGCCTGACTGGACGTCTTAGGATACGTCTCTGTTGAATTCTTGTCCAGAGCTGTCACCGGCGCTGACAGGCGAGTCTGGCTCTGGGCTTTGCTGCTGTTTAGACAGGTGTTTTTGCAAGGAAAACAACTGCAGCAACAGAATATCAGAGCGAGGATCATTCCTGGGGAAGGATTGGCAAATGGCAAAAATGATTGGTGTCTAATTTATCAAGGACTCTTTAGTGCAGTATATATCTGTGAATTTTTAGGTTTGTTTTTCAGTTTTAGGATAACTGATATAATAAGTGACTCTATGTCGATATATGTAGCCAGTCTCATTCATTTTCATAATTTATCACCTGAATCCTTTACCTGTCATGTAAAAGGAGTCACTTTTAAAAATGGAACAGTGGTTCTGCTTAATTAACAATTTATCAGCTAAAATAATTACATGTAATTAAGGATTATATGTATTCACTGTTAATGCCACACACATCTTTTTCTTAATGATATATTCAAGTAAAAAGCAGAATAAAATAATACAAAATACACTCTAGTGTATTTCCAATTCTTCCATCTGCTTCTACAAAAGAAAAAGGGAAAATATCTGAACTCTTAGTTTTCAAAGTTGGGGTTGGGATGGTTTTTTTTTTTTGGGGGGGGGGTCACAAATCATCAAGTATTGGAGGTGTGCCTCAAATTAACTCAGATGAGTCGGCCAACCAGAGGGTTTTGGAAGGAAACCTCAAAGGTTTATCATACAGTTAAAAGACATTTTTTCCTCATACAGACCAAATGTATGTAAACTTCTGAAGTAAAAGATTTCAATTAATCTGGACATGCACATTTTGTGCAGGTTGATTAGACTTTGGAATATTTGGAGTTTTTCCCATTTTAAAATGCTGAAAAATCAAATGAAGAAAAAAAACATGAATAAAGTAATTGAACTACGCTAAGCATTTCAAAGATGGAAAAACAAAGTCAGCTTTGTGGGAACTTCTTAGATTGTTGCATACGATATACACAAAAATATTAATAGAGTGGGAAGTCAGTGAGGCTTGGTTTGGATGCAGTTGGGTTTCTTATTGGTTCTGTGTGGAAATGGCATTTAATGATGCACTGCACTAGCAGCTTCTCAGAGAGAAACTTAATAGCTTAAAAATATCTACATGTTGAAAGCTTCAGGATGCACAATCAAAGTCACAGCAAAATCATTCTTATTAATAATAACTTAGATGTGTGTAAGCAGTCAGACTTTTTGTGTGGTCACTACAGCCATTTTAGTTCCAGCAAAGAGGCAGAAATAAACAGACAAAAAAATGTGTTTATGTACTCCAGCACTTTAAACTTGTTAAGGACGTATGATCTCAGATTGTGTTTCGGTCCACCACCAAAACTGGAACACTTCCTCGTACCAGAGACATGCTTATTTAAAATCAGTATGCACAACTCATGCCTTTTTGGATTTCTCTTTCCTCATTCTTATTTGTCTGGGTTTCTCATTGCTGCAACTCTGCGATGACAGTCTCAAAACCCACATGACAAGCTGGTAAGAGGGTCCATAGTTGTGGGCTGGGCTCTCGTTTTGTGTGTTTGGGCAGATTGGGGCCAACACCCTCTTGATTACCCACTCACCCTCATCCGTTTTTCCACCTGTGCAGAGTGCCAGACCCACAGTGCTGTGGGAGAAGGCGGGACTGAGTCAGGCCCTCTGATGAGCTCCAGTCTCGCTGGTCCCCATATTAGTTCCCATCCGCTGTTGCGCTGGGCCAGCCAGCGGTAAATGGATTGACAAGCAAGACAGATACAGAACCTGAAATAGGAAAACATGTCATCCGTTTATTCAGCACTCTTAAGGAGAATCGACAATGCTTAGTTCCCCACGATGCGACAGGAAGATTACACTCTTTTTACTGAAGGGTTTCTCAGAAGGTCTGTCTGCATTTTAAGTTGAAGAAATGCTAATTCTGCTCGTCTCATTTGCTGCTTGTGTAAAGCAGTGGCAAGTTCCTGGTAGGTGCCCTGTATCTGTTCCAGCAAAGAGCCACTCGATTTATTTTAGGGGTAAGGATGTGGCCATTCAGAGGGGTCGTATTTTTAGTCTGCTGGTGTGGTGAGAAGTCAGGCCAGAAAAAGCAGAGATTCTGAAAAAGACGCCCAGGGGACACAAAACTGAATGTCTGACGTACTCCAGAGAGTGTGCATTGGTGCTTTCGCAGTGTAATCTGAATAGAATAGAATAGAATAGAATAGAATAGAATAGAATAGAATAGAATAGAATAGAAATATCTTTTATTGTCCCACAATGGGGGAATTTCTGTGCAACACCATCAAAGTTACAGGCAATATAAGGAAATAGACTCATAAAGATAGAACATGAAATATGAAAACAGAATATAGAATAAAAACTCTTTTTATGACCACAGTGTAGTCATAAAAAAATATGTACTCCAGCTGAGGTGGTTAGTTAAAACTTGTACAAAATGTGGGCGACTGTTTTAGCATGAAAAGACAGACTAGTTACAGTTAGTGAAAACAAAAACTGTGCAAGAGCAAAAATGTACAGATACCAGCATGAATGGAAACACTTACTGAGTCAATGTTCAAAGATAGATTTAATAACTGTTAAATTGTAAAATCGTACTCTAGTGTTCATCAACAGTGGTGCTGTCAATTATTTTAACAAGCATGAAAGAATCGCTCATAGTTGGGATACGGGAAGGGAAATCCAATTTCTTTATTGAAATTTAAGCTACACGTCTTCATAATTTGAAATTAAGCACAAAGGGGCTTGTGGCACTAGACGTTCGCAACGTCTTGGGTTTGGCATGAAGCAAAGAATGAATGAATAGGAAAAACACCTCATGCCCAGGATGGTTGGAGGATAAGTTGCCATTCTGTCACGCGGCAACACAGAAACACACAGGACAAACACACACACACACACACACACACACACACACACACACACCACACACACACACACACACACACACACACACACACACACACACACACATGCTCATACCCGAGGGCAATTTCAGCACTCTTAAGGAGAATCGACAATGCTTAGTTCCCCACGATGCGACAGGAAGATTACACTCTTTTTACTGAAGGGTTTCTCAGAAAGTCACAACCCAGCAGCCATGTTTTTGAACTGCGGGAGGAGGAGAAGAACCTGGAGAGAATCCATACATTCACAGGGGTAATATGCAAACTCCATGCAGAAAGACCCCACCGTACATCCACAGACTCTTGTCACATCTCTTAGAAGGCTGTTGCTTAGCCAGCAACATGGCCACCTACAACACCTATAAAATTACTTACCTCTTTGAATGTTTTGCCCATTTAATTGCTTTTACAAATAAGTCATGATCAACATTTTTTAAATGTACAACAATATTGTGGCTGGAAACGTGGTGTTCACCGTTGATCCCCATTCAACCTGACAGAGCATAAGCAGGTTTTTAGGGAAGAATGGATTAAAATTTCAGATGAGCCAGATTGAGACCTGTCCACACAGACTCACTGCTGTGATTGCATCTACTAAATGCTAACTTTAAAAAATGGGGAGAATATTCATGCAGTCACTTATTTTGTGTTAAATATTTTCGGTTAATTGCCATTATTTTGTAGGAATCTGTTTTGACTTTGACATTACAATTTTTTTAATATATTTTTTTGTCCAAAAAAACACAACATGTCTTGACTACGATTGATGTGTAAAAGCACTGAAAAGTAAAACATTCAAAAACTTCTGATAGGCACTGCTTTATTCATTTTTAAACCATTATTTTTTTTTCCTAGATTGACTCTAATGTTTTCAGAGTTAGACTCCAATAAATTCTATTTTAAAGGTTTTTTTTTCCTCATCGTAGGCAGCAGTAATGTTGCCAAAGACAGGCTTTTGTTCTTTACCTGCATGTTAAGCAACTGAACTGCATTTAGGTTTTTTAATGAAAATAACTTTCCTGTTGGAGAAAAACACAGTGATGTCACCATGCATTTATTAATTATATTTAGTTCCTGGACACTTAACCTGTTTCTCAGTACCTCAGTTCAGCCTGTGCTGGTCTTCAAACAGAGACACCATTGCTGGTTGGAAACAGAGTTGGGTGTCACTTCTTACTGTATCATTAGTCAGAGACCTGAGGAGAAAGAAGCTGATGGGGTACAATGAAAATATAAAGAGGGAGGCAGATTACAGGACCATTACTCAACTTTGCTTCTCTCTGTCTACTTTCTTTGTGATTCCTTCTTCATTGTTCCCTCAAAATAAGCTGCATGAAAACCTTATACAGCTGCTATTCAGTTTTAAGTGATATTCATTACCAACCACTGGAAATGGCATTTATTTAATGATGACACTTCTTAGAGGGCTTTACAAAAGCAACTCAAGAGTTTCTGCAGGGCCTTCAGGCACTACAAAGTGTGAGCTTAAATGTGAGTGTTGCTGTGAAAAAATATTCAATCCTCTATAGATTTCCTCTGTTTTTGCTCTTTTGGCATACTTAAGCTTTTCAGATCATTAAACTAGTTTCTTTCATTAAACATGCAGCAAATAACAATACAGATTTCATTTGATAGTCTATTTTATTAAGGACGAAAGCTATCTAATTCAACACGGCCTGATGTAAAAAAAGAAAACAGAATTGCTTTTTTGTTTGATGATCTGAACACATTTAATTGTGACAAAACAACAACATTTGCGCCATGTATTTTCTTTTAATAATACAGAGGCTGGAGAGTAGCCTGTAACGTAACTACAGCAACAACAGTGACTGCCAAAATGAATTGAACATTATTGGTAATTATATATGGCTTATACCCTGTAGTTGCTTGGAAATATGGTAATAATAAGTTGATCTAAGCCACAAATTTCGACCCATTTAACGTGCAACAGGGTGGAACTTCACTGGATCTGACTGGAAAATTTATTCGGTGCAGAGCCTCAAAAATGAGCCTCTTGGTCAGGCCTCCGTGGAGAAACAACCGTCTACGAAGATGGCACGTATCACAGTTTTGTTTCTTTTTGTTGACATCCATGAGTGATCGCTTCAGATGTTCGCTTCCCAACAGGGACGACCACTGCACCAGCAATAAATCTGCTCAGCTGTGTTGAAAACATGTGGTCTGTCTAACCTGCCTCTTCCCAAAGAGCAAATATGGACATGAATCTAAATTTTTCCACCAGGTGTTTTTGGGAAATGGTGTTCTGATGTGTACGGAGGGCATGCTGCATCAGTGAACCTCCACAATGTCAACTTGTCAGCTATTGAAGCTTATTTTTGTGTGATGGAAATGTTTTTCTTATCCACAAAGGATTTTTGGAAATGTTTGTTGTAATCCTGAAGGAAGAACTGTAAACACAACTTCAATGTATTTCGTTGAGGATTTTAACAAATTAGCCCGTCTTTGCGAAGTGGAGATAAAGTAACTGTTCTTATTGTTTAGAATTGAAGAATGAAAATTTTGGCATGAATTTGCATTTAGTCCATTTATTTCAACTCTAAAAATAAAATCTGGCAAAACCGGTTACCATTTGAAGTCACCTAATGAGTAAAAGTCATTTAATCTTTGTATGAAACCAGCTGCTTCATGAAGACCTGGTAGGTTTGTCAGAAATTAGTGAACAAAGAGAATCATGAAACAAAGACAGCTAGGAATAAGTTTAAGGTGGGGTTGGGTTAAGCAACAGCATCATAGGTTTTGAACACTTCCAGAAATTAGAATATGGCACAATTGGAAAACCTACCATGGATGGACCATGGTTGTCCATCTAATCTAACTAACTGGTCATAAAAAACATTAGTCAGCAGCAAAGGATCCCATAGTAAGATATGAGCTGCTGGGATCCACATCATAACATTACATATCATCCTCATTGTGAAACCTGGTGGTGGCAGCATCTTGCTGTCTGGATGCTTTTCTTTAGCAGCGAAATAATTTGGTCGGCGTTATTGGCAAGAAAGATGAAACAATGTTGTAAGAGCTACAATGCAAACATTTATTCCAAAGCATGATTTTTATTTCTTTGATTGGACCAGCCAAAGTCCAGATCATAAACTAATAGCTTGTGCTATTTTGAGAAGAAGAATGGGTAAAATGCTTCGTCTTTTCCTGCGTAACGTTGGCAAAGAGACGTCCCAAAAGACTTATAGCTTTAATTAGAGCAAATAGTGTTTTATGAAATGTAGTTTGAAATGTAGCTTCAAGGGAACTGCCACACTTTTCAGATTGTACTATGTAAAAATTTATGAAAACATCAAATTAATATCCACTTGACAAATGTGTATGACCTTGTCTTGTCTTTGCCCCAATGAAGCCCATTTAAGGTTGTGCTTGGAACTCGACAATATGGAGGCATAAATTACTCTCTGTAGTGCTGGATTTACAAACCACTAAACTAAAATACATCCAAATCCCAATATTGCTGTCATAGTTTAGGTATTTGCGGGTGTTCAATATAGAGTGTGACATTGCAATAAAAGGGTTATAGAAAATGTAATCATGAAATAGTCACAGCTTTCAGCTGCTTTTAGCCATGCGTTTGATCCTGTGATGAACTGCCCAACACTTAAACATGTTGTAAATTAACATGTCTAAAACATGTTCAGCTTGTCCTAGAGCTCCTCAGATGTCCACAGAGTCGCTCTAAATGCCATAAGCAGACACCCCAGGCTCATTTCCTTCTGGACAGTCGGACTGATATTGTGTAGTTTGATCTTAGCAGGATGCTCAGACTGAAAACAACCCTGGATCTTAAAACGTTTGAGCTCTTGTTTCAGGTGGTGGTGAGAGGTAAACAAATGAAGGAAATCAGCTTAAGAGAGAGAGAGAAAGAAAGAGAGAGGGAGAGAGAGAGAGAAAGAGAGAGAGGGAGAGAGAGAGAGAGAGACTTTTCAGTTTTACGCTTCATTACAAGACCCAAACACTTTAAACGATCTGAAAAGTTTGCCACTTTGTTTGCCACATAAACTGCAGAAAAGCCCAAAGCAGGTCCAAACGCAACATTTTTTTTTGCATTGTATTTTTTCAGATGGGTTTAAAGGCAGTGGTTTGTTTTCATAAAGCCACGTCAGCCTGAACACAGGTGAAGGCTGCTTCCGACCTGCGTCCCTGCAGCTGGAAGGAGTTCCATATCTTGCTGAAGGGCACCTCAGCAGGGTAGATTTGGGCTGTCAAGAGGAATTGAGCCCCAGCTGTTTGGCTGAAGTACCATGACACCAATCACCACACCACCCCACTGGTTTAGCCAACAACAATATATAGCTAAATGAGCAACTGGCACGGCGCAGAAATGCTTAAATTGAGGGATTTTTCTTGCTGAGTTTGAAAGAAATGTGCCGCGACAGTGCGTGGGTCATTTCTTGGAGGTAACGGACAGCGTTCTCCCACTGTTTTGCCAGTAAGGAGACTTGCATGTTGGAAAAAACGTAGCAGGATTACGTCGTGAAGCACGACAGCGCTGATATAATGTGAGGTGACGTTAGAACTCCTCGCTGTGTCCAACACAATGTGGCCAGTGTGGAGAGCCTGGATGGTGTGACTTTTTTCAGAGTATCCATCACAGCATCACGAACGCTGCAGGTCTCACTTATTGTACGCAGCAGTGTTAATCAAAACCAGCCTGCGCCGGGGGCTCAACGGTCATCAGCCAAGAAGAGGAAATTATCGATGGAAATAAAGGTGGTGCGCTGCCCTGAAGGCTCACCCTTACAAATATACTTAATGTTGAGTTTTGGACAGGCACCACGATGAACAAGGAGGAGTTGTTCACATCTGATTTAAGGGCTGCTTTTGTCATACACCGAGCCAAAGAAGGAGTCATGCTTATATTGGCGGCTTCTGTTTCCATTTCTTGACCTGCACTGAATGTCCACTAAAAGTTAATAAGTTTTTAATATTTTCTTACTTTGAAAATTGCCTTCCGACAGAGCGGAGCCTGTGATTTACTGACGTCGGTTGCTTGAGCTAAACATCAAGAAGCTTTCCCCCCCCCCACCACTCGTTTAATAACATATGAAATCACTTAGAAGTAGCTACTAATTCACATTGATCTGCCAAACTGGTTTTATGCAGACATGCAGCCATTACAGAATGTGATGACATTGCGTGTGCGAGGCATGGCTGGCTGCCATAATTTGGAAAGAGAAGTGCCACAGAGAAAAGTGTCACAAAAGAAGAAAAGGAGCCGTGAGGGTCAGGTTCCTGAGCGCAGGCTGTTGTGTGAAGTGTCTGATGATTGCCAAGCTGTTCTGAAGATGCTGCTGGACAGGGAGGTGAGAGGCAGGTTAATTACTATACTGAGAGGGAAGGGGGAGATGCTTTACAGAGCCCTTTGTGGTCCCTGGTCTTGGGTTTCCAGATCAGAGATGTGTGAGCCAAAGGTGCTGGAAGATGGCAGAGGGTGACGCGGCCCGGGACCGATTCCATCCTCAAGTCACCTCATCGATCATCGGAGACAGGATCAATGAGAGGTGTGTGAAAAACGTACCATTACCCTCGCAGTTGGTCTCAAGCTGAAGGAAGGAATAATACTGTCTGGTAATAAGGCCACGTTTACATATAGTTTAGTTATTTTTGCCCAAATTACTTTTTTTTTAATATTTATGGTCTTTGGGGTTAAACTGAGGAATTTCAAACACCTTAAGGTGTTTTCACACCTAACAGTCTGGCAGACTCGGTTTGATTGGGAAAACAACATTTGTTACATTTTCAGCTGGTGTGTTTCACTCTCACACTGCACTGTGTCAAATGAATCAAGCCCTTTGAAAAACCTGTCCCCTCCCTCGCCTGTGGTGGCGCTGCACCAAGAACCACTGGAGAAAACGACAGAAAACATTTGAAGACGACATGAGCTCAACTTTCTATTTCACAAAATGTAAACAAAATGAAGTGGCATGACATTTTAGTGGTTATAGATTTTGTTTTGTCTTTGGTAGAATACCTCCTCTGTAGTGCTAGACACACATTTGTTTTAGCTGTATTTACCCAGAATGCCCTGCTCTTTAGTCGACTTTCTGCTTGATATTCACATGCTGCATTTGAACCACACCAGAGTTGACTTCAACCAAACCAAAGCCTTGGTTTTTAGGTGGACAAGTGTTCATGTTTGTGGTCTGCATAGAGTCCCTCCCCAAACAAACCAGACTTTCTAGGCAAACAAACTAGAGTTTGATTAAAGCGGACTAAACAAGAATCCTGTCAATGAACCCTTATAGTGTTAAGTCTGTACAGATGTCACTAGAGAGTTATTTATTGATTAGAATATTTCCTGGAGCACACAGTAATTACAATATGTGTTACAAGAGCGCAACGCTTATGTTGGCAGCTTCCTCTTTTATAGATTAACTCTTGGTATTCATACGCCTGAAAGTTTTTCCATATTTTGACACATCACAGCAGTTATTGCTTCAGTGTATGTATCTGCTTTTGAGTGATAAGTGATACATTTTTGATTGAATAATTACTCACCACACAAAACTATGGAGCTCAGATATGTTTTAAAAAGCACCATATTTTCATTATTTTCCCACATTAAGACAAATATAATTTTCCCTTTCTTTTAAAAAGGTCCCTGAGTGACTTTTCTGAACACTTCAATGGTTGTAAGAGCTTTACACCAACCTCACAGCAATGACTGTGCCCTGCCTCTCCTTCTATCTAGACAGCAAATAAATGTGGGTACCAAAAACATAAACATGTTTGAGCATAGTTTGTAAAAGTATTAACATTAATATGTTTTAAAACACCTCCCAAGCTACATAGACCCTCAGCAGTCTTACTTCCCTTTCACTTTTGGCATCAATGGCACCAGTTTAGTTTCACCCTCACTTCTCTGTATCTCTTGGCCGTTTCTCGTATTCCTTGATATTTCTGCCTCAGGCCTCACATATGCCCTTATTATTTTTCCAGAGGAAGGCCAAAGTGTGGAAACGCTTGATTTACGGCCCCAGAAAGCAGCCTCAGCCAGTCGTTGCTGGTGGTTTGACAAAAGCATAAGTGCTGATATTTACTTTTTATACTACTGCGGTCTTATTACAGATGAGTATGTCTTGAAACACTATGCAATGTCTGCTTGTTTTCCTCAGTGATGTTTTTTGCAGCTCATTAACTAAATGAGCAGGTGCTTCCCCTTTTTAAGTATTCACACAAAACTTTGTTGAGCTAAGTCAACTGTTTTTAAAATTATTCTGCAGTTAGAGACAGGAAATGTAGAGAACTACAAACATGATGTGTGGGTTCACTCTGCCCACTCATTCAAGAGGAAGTTTTCTCATGTGAACCCCCCCTCCCCACTCCCTTGGCAATACTTTGGCATGTATTTTCCAACCTGAATATACCAAAAAATGATTATACTAAGTAGAAAAAAGATCTATTAAATCTATTAGATGTAATAGAATAACCAAAATGACTATAATAGGAAATCTAATCAGATCTTTGATGTGTAGAAAGGTGGAATATGAGAGTTAATATTAAGTTGCTTCAAATAAAAGTATACACAGTTAAAGCAGATGTTGTGACTTTTAGCAAATATAAATAATTTTGGTAATTATTTTGTAAATTTAGTCTGATTTAACTTCAAACAGTGAAGAAGGTGTGTATTTTTTATTCAGTGTACGTAAATGTCATTATCTGTGTACGGCAACATCCAAATTGAATTCCTACTCATCTCACACAAATATTTCACATAGATGTAAAGAAACTATTTTCTCATTTTATGTTTTAGTCAACTCAAACATAGATGGTTGGCCAAATCTGGACCACTCTATTGTAGGATTAAGTGTGGGCATATAAGACGAATCACACCAACCTCAAGTAAATCTCAGGATTTAGCAGGATTCTTTTAGGATTGGCAAAATGTCAAATAGTTAAAGACTTAGTGGAGAAATGTTGTGATGATGTCCTGAAGGTAGAGTGTTGGAAAGAGCAGGAGCTTCTTAAAGAGACAAAGACCAAATTTCATGGCATTAATTTGCAAAGTCAAATACAGTATTTTTTAAGTTTGATATATACAGCATGTTTTGAACAACTGAAGGTGACATAGTTACTTGATTGAACTATAAAATGACTATATACCTGGAAAATACATATTACTGCCCCTTTAAAGCAATTGGTTGCAACTTGATTTTAACAAGTGCAATCAGGGTAAAGGTGGCTAAATAGAAATCCCACTTTTCTAAAAATCTAAATCTTGAAATCCTTAATGAGCACAATTAAGACCAACTACCTCAATATTTTGCACTACACTGTCTTGATATATCAGCTAAAACTCAAAAACTATATAGAAATTCAAGGAATATTTATACTTTTGCACATGTACTCCTGGTGATAGCTAGCATACTCAAAATGCATTTGGCTGTAAATGCAAACCATGAATTCTTTATTGGAGTTATTTTGAGACTAACACATGCAACACATTTGCAAGATGAATGTTGGCTGTTCCTTCATCAGTTTCTGCGTCTCAATAATTCATCATTGTCACAGTTGGTGAATGAAAAAGAGAAACTGTACAGGGAGGAAAAACTTGATCCCTCTCCCAACAAGGGGAAGTGTGAATATGACAAAGCCTCCCTATGTGACACCCAAGCCAACAAACAGCCATCTGTCATTATATAAGTGGCACCTGATGTGCTGCACTTAAGGGACACCTTGAATCTTTTATGTCACAATTAAACTGAACCAGTTATCATCTGAATTATTGAGCCATATTTAGAAATGCGGCGTTCAGATAAAGAACAGCAGTGGAACACAGCGACATCTCTGAAGGAACCCTACTGTGTGTTATGGATTCATTTATTGTGATGGGAAATAATGTGGTCGTTGTATCATGTACCTACCAATGTCTTCCCCCGTCAGCGATGCCAACTCCGGGGTATTTAATATTCCCGGCGTTCAACAATAGAAACCTCTTCAAACACCATAACAGTTAATCCCCTCAACGCAAAAAGTCACCTGTCTCAGGTGTATCGAGGGAGAATGTCAACTGAAACAGGAGCTTGTGAAAAATATTTTCCTCCTTTTTGTTCGTTTGACAGGACTTAACACCACTTACAGGCTCTTTGACAGGTCTGGGAGGTTTATTTTCAACCTTTATGTTATTTGGGGTGTGGGAATTAAATCTTGCAGCAGGGGATTTGATGACACATAATATTCATTTAAACAAATTCATTAACATCTGTGGTATTCAGTGACTAATCTTAAAACTGATACAAAGACACAGGGTGGAGAGGATCTCTGAGGAAAGGTTTTTTTGTTGTTGTTTCCTGATCTGCTTTGTTTCTTCTTGACCAGTTTAAACTCACTGGAGAGCCATTTGAAAGAAATTATTCCACTGGGACAAATCCAGAAAAACTAGTTTTACATTGTCTGTAACAAATGTAGCTCAGGGTCTTAGAAATAAGGTGAGAGCAATGAAAACTCTGCATTGTTTGTTTTGTCTGGGTTTGTGGAGGACACAAGTGCAAGCAAAACGCAAATGATGCAGTAGATATTTAATTAAAAAACAAAAAAGAATATTGCAACAATAACAGAGAGAAAACATAAAAAGACTACAAAACAATTAAAAAAGACAACAGTTGCTTCAAGAGGAACTGAAAATGAGTGCAGCAAAACAGTTGCTTTTATGCAGGGATGATGGTTACCGGAAGCAAAACATAGGAGTTTAATTAACTACAGGATGAAGCTGCGGAAGGAGAAATGAGAGAAAACTAGGAAAACTAGAATTACTGATAAACACAATAGAGAAAGATGGGGGAATGAAGCAGAGCATGATAAAACACAGGAAAGTAAAAGACCAAAATAGTAATAGAAAGTAATAGACAGAAAACAGCTTGCAAAATAAAACAAGAATTAGGGTCTATGAAGGGAAACTGTATCTTAGATCAAACTCTAAACCATACATCAAAGGCAAAAGTACAAAATATTGCCAAATGAGCAAAAAATTTAATTAAAAGTCCTATTTGTAATGTTCATGGAAGGGCTTAAGGGTATAGAGGTTTCTTTGTTGGGATCCTTAGGATCTTATCTTGAGTTGTTTTTTTTTACTAATAATCACTTTTTGCTCAGTTCCTCAAGCAATGGAATTGCTGTACTGAAGCTGTTCCATCTAATTAAATATTTTTGTCCCTGATTCTCAGTGGGACAAATGCTGCATTCCCTCTGAGTCAGGGCTGAGTGTCAGGTATTTCATTGTCCTTTGTACAAGTAATAATATGGTGGAGGGTATGGAGAGAATATGGCCATTTGAGGCATCGTCAGCAGAGATGAGGTTCAAAATTTTATTGTGAGATATAAATCTTGAAGAAAATAATTTGATTCAAGTTATAATTGGCTGAAATGTCAGCACACACAGCTAGGTATCTGGCTTCAGCTGTCGTATCTTGAGCTGTTGAGTCAAGTTAATTAATCTAAGATAACAAATTTAAAAATGTAGCTTTTTATCTGTAAAAAAATTACATTGCCTTTCATTCAATCTCCAAATGCAACATTGAATGTGGAGTCCTCTGTGTGACTCTGCAGGGCCACTACAGAGGATCCCCCAAGGTGTGGATCTGAAGGGCACGGTAATCCTTGCTATCCTGGCTTCATTGTGTGTCTGTCCTATGTGAAACTTTCAGCCCGGGACTGAAGAACCCTATCCTCCGCTCTATGAATAGCAGGGCAGCCAAGGGCGATAACAATAGCAGGAGGTTTGGGTGTTCCCTGCATCACTTACTCTGGGAGTCTAGCCTTCGGTTCATCCCTGGTCCTTCATCAAACATTAAAGCTACTGTCAGTCAGTGGCAGGAGCTTATAGGGGGCACACTTTTCACAGCTGGTGGGTTGCTGTGGTTGGATCAGCTGACACTAAAGGCTGTACATGTTGGCATGGTTGGTGGTGTCACAAGATGTAGCTGCAAGTGTGTGAACATCATCTGAGGAAGTGTGTTCATTGATGTTAGTAAAAGTTTTCCAGACGTCGTTTTCCAAAGGTGATTCACCAATTGGTGGCTAATGTTGTAAAAAAACAACAACCAAAAACAAGTATAGTGCTCTAAAGTACAATAATGTCAATTGGACTCAAGTGCAACAGTAAAAGTAGTGATGATGACAATGTCTTAACACCATCTTAACACCACCTTAAAAGTCTACATCTGTTGGGCGATAAATCTGATGCAAAGACAAGTTAGCCAATCTTAATCCTTTATAAAATTAACCTACAACCTTCCACTTTTAAACCTACCTCTTAAACCACAATTGCCCCAGATATTGCTGTTTATTTGGTTCTTAAAATATATTATTGTTATGGAAGCCCATTTTAGACAGTGGCAAAAGAGAACCTGTTTGGTATGTTTTATCTACAGCACACCAAAAACAGGGAAACATTTATTTAAAAAAAATGAAAAAGACACACCTTATTCTTACATTTCCTGCACCCTGTGCTTAATAACAGAGCAGAGTTAAGATCAGACAAAAATATTGTTGGTTAACATTACAAAGAGATCCATATTTGTTATCCTGACTCCTTTTTATCTAAATCCTCCTCCTGAAGCAACCCGGTTAAGGGGGGATCCGACCTCTGACATGTTGACACTAACCATCTCATCAGCACTCCTTTCCCCGTGTGTATAACTCACTGCTCAAAGCTACAAGTTCACACTTTGCCTTGTTGCCTGACATAGAACAATTTAAGAGAAAAGGAGGAAGCTATCAGTGAAAATGATGGAGTTTTACTTATAAATTGGTCAACAGAACAACATTTTGAGTGCAGCATTTTGTTTCTGAAATATTTCATGAAACAATAAAAACACGACACCTTTAAAATACACTGTGTCCGTCTATATGCTGCCTCTATGAACAGATAGCATCCAGTCTCATGCTTAGTGAAAAAAAAAAAAACAAACCAAAACGGATGCGGACATAAAATCAGCATTTCCTCTCAGGTCTTTGAAACTACAGTAGTTAAAAACAAACCTTCCTGCCAAAACAAAGTTCACCACTATGCAGACTCCCCACAGGACTGACACTGCAAAACAGAGTGATGATAAAGCTGCTCTGCAGGTTAAAGCTGAGCTAATGCACAGTGTTGGTTTTGTACCTGAGCTCAAAGGCTGACATGAAATATACAGTATCATATATCCTGCAGGTGTCTTCTCTGCAGCTCAGTATGAATCCACAGGATTTACTGCAGGACTTACAGGGGCACTCTCCTCTCTGGCAGTGAGCCTGAAGGAATTAACTTTTCTGGCATTTTTTTCTCCCCCAACAACTTTCAAGACATCCATGAGGGCGCAGTGGCAGCTTGGAAAGACACACTGAAACCGATCTTCCTCCGTTGGCCCTCCTCTGCTCAATTCTCAATCCATAAACCATTCCTGAACAATCTCCTCTGGCACAGCTAACCTCCTAACTGACTCCCCTGTCTGCTGCCGACAGACAGCAGCAGCTCTTGTCTTCTCTGCGCCTGGAATTTCACTTTTCCCATCTTTCAGGATTTCATTTCCACTGCCTTTTCTACTCGTCTTTCATCTTGTCATTCAAGTCTAATCCTTAAATAAAAATGTTTCTCTTCAGTTTGGGCAGTTTCCAGCAACAGTTCAGCTATTTACACACTTCTTGCTGGACATACATGAGAAGAAACTAAAAATCTTTCAGTGTTACAGGTTGTCGCTTTACCTTTTAGATTCCAAAACATTTCTATTATTCATCAATTTAGGACTTGAAGTTCAAGATTCAGCAATTTAAAAACCAAGTAAGCGTTAGAATTTATTATGAAAAATAAAAATGACACTTCATAGTAAGTAGCAGGCATGGAACGATATGCTGTTCTCAACCTAAAAAATATCACAGTATTTACAAAATAACATCACAAAATTATGCAATCTACTAAAACAGAATAATAATTATATTATTTAGTAAAATAAAATAACATTCAATATTGTCATAGTCAAAGTAATGAAAAAATTAATCCATAATTAATTGCTGTAATTATTAATTCATAAATTAGATCAAATCTATAAATCAGTTACAAATAAAACCAAACATTTTCTCAAATTTTTTTTTCACATGTCCACTCAGTAAGGATTGATTTGTATTTACAGCTTAGTATTCAGCACAAAGTTTCTGAAAACTTTTTGTTTTTTTCTGTATTTGTTTGCACAATACATAAATTAAGACAGAAATTGAGATTCATGAAACTTTTATTATTTTTGTAAAAGACAAAAAAACATATTTAATGATTTATTTTTTTAGTTCTTATTGCTTCTGAAACACTACCTCTCTTGTGCAGGAGAGGCTTAGATGGCCCGAGTGCATGTTTTTTGCGTGGGGTGGCAAAAAGAGGCTCTCATCCAGAACCACCCTTTCCAGATCATGGTCAGGTTTTATACGCATCTGCTCAGAAGGTGTCTTCAGCTGCTGCTTATTTCCTCCATTAGTTTCTTTCCTCTACTTGTCTTCTCACAGCGAGGACAGTAGCGTCCCTCTGCTTTCCCATCAGTGACCTCACAAAGCCACAACACAAACAGTGACAGCCATACCGGGGCCCCAGCTGCCGACATGTCTGCTCAGCGGCATATTTATTTAAACCCGCCGCTGGCCCTGGCAGTGCTGAACGGGGCCTTGCTGGGCGCCTCCTCAGCTTGTTTGAGAATCCATTCACACCTGCGCATTAAATTACTGACACTAATGTTACCAGTAATGCTTGGACTGGCTCCAGTTTTTGAACTCATATGGCTGCCGGAGCTGAGAAATACTGGACACGATTAAGGCAAATGTGACAAGTTTACATTCTTGGGGTGTTTTGTTAGATAAGCACAAGTCTCTCGTGCATTTTTGCAGGTACTTGTATGACAGATGTTATTGAATATTATTAGATGTATATGCAAGTGTTGGCAGCTGGGGTAATAGGTATATTTTTATTCCCGAATTGTGGAAGAGGATGGGTGACTGTGCTTCCTCCAAGCCCTCTGACACTGCTGCCTCTGGGTGGGGGTGGGTGACACATTGTTGAACGTTACCTGGCTGCAAAGGACTCAATGGCTTTTGAACTTGAGAGGTGTGGAGGCATGAACACCTGCACCCCCCTTCCCACCCAGACCCCTCGCTCTCAGGATACCTTTCACCTTGTCTCACTCGGCAGCACTCAGCAAGTGGCTGAGAAGAAAAGGGGAGCGAGCGGAGAAAAGAAAGTTTCCAAAGACGCCTCCCAGGTTGTCAGTTTGGGGTCAGAGGTCTGAGGTCAGCATGGAGGGGGGATGTCAGGTGTTAAGTGGAGCAGACAAGCCAATGGAGAGCTTGTTTACTGCTCACCGGACAGGGAGCTTACCTGGGGCCAGGTGGGAGCACAAAGCACTCGGCTTTAGCAGAAGGTCACCCAAACAGATCAGAGATCAGAAGAAACACTGTTATGATGATGAGCACAGGAAGTAGTAAGCTGATATATATAAAAAAAAAACAATGATCAAATATCAAACCAGTAAAGATGTTTGAAAACATGATAAACAAAAGGAGACTAAATTATTACAAATGATAATTTTTTTAGTATTCCTGAATCAATTGAAAAGCTGTTAATTAGGCCTTAAAATGAACTAATGTCATGAATACTTGACCCCAGATACCACTTTTTGCTACAAAGACAAACAAAGAGCTTTTATCAATTTCACATTTCCACATTTCCATGTTTTTACAACTTTGTAATTATCGGTTATATATCATTATTCTTGTCATGTTTCCATTTCTGGAATCATGAGGGTCACCACATTTTTTTCATGCCATGCCATGTTCTCTTGTCTTTCCCATTTTAAATAGTTGGTAACAGAGACAGATCTCCTTGTTACAAACACATTTGTCCCCAAGTATAGCAGTAGATCATGGATTACTAAGTGAAGTATAAATAATCAAAAAGTAAAATTCAGGAAATGCAGGTCTAAATAAATGTATTCTAATAAAAAATATTTGTATTACAGTGCATAAAGTCTTATTCATACTGTGCGTTTCAGTGCATCTATACCAAATAACTGCATTTTTTGTTCTGTTTCAGTAATTCTGAATATAAAATGAACAACATTTTTAGGTGTTTTGAAAATGAAAAGGAGCTGACTAGTGTTGATAATTTCACTCCTTTGTGATTTTGTATTTTTTGTTTGTTTTTTCACTTGACTTTTTCAGGTATAAAGTGGAATCATCTGCAACAAGACAATTCAAAATGAATGGGAACATTTCATACTTACCTTGGTGGCTGATTGTTTATTTTTCTGTCTTATATTCATATCTTATTGCAAGAAAAAAATGTTTTATGACTACTATTAATAATAGCTACTCACAATTATTCTAGCTGGATCAAGGGTTATAATGACTGTTTATCTTTTTACCATTATTAATTAGATTCACAGTTTTTAAGTACATAGATACAAAATTGCTGGTTTGTGACTATGAGAGTATGATAGATAGAAAATGAGGGAACAAATTGGCAAAAGGGTGAACTGGGGCTTCAAATGAATTTATGAACCTTGGACAGGACCTGATCTTCACACTTCTGATCAGGCCCTTTTTATATATTTTCAGAGAAACTGAGTATTGTCTCATTTTGAAAAGAGAGTGAAAAAATACATCTGTTCACTCCAGTTTTTCAACTGAAAGATTTTGATGGACACTAAAACCCTGAGAGACCAAAAGAAGGTAAAAGTAAGAAAGAAAAAAACATAATGAAAACAATTGAATGTCGACTCATTTTTCAGACCATTCAGAAAGTGAGAAAAGCATGAGGAGGCTCTGAAGTGTACAACTGTTTTAAAAATAAATTTAATTGATTCATTTTACACAATTTCTTTAATTTAGTCCTTATGTTTTAGGAATTTAAGTTAATTTCTGGCTATTCAGCATGGTAGTATTACTTATTAAAACAATTTTAAGCAAAAGGAAAAGACTGAGTTGATTATAACACTACATAAAATAAGTTTTTTTTATAACACTCGCTGTCTGCTGTCACGTAACTCCTCTGTTTCCATACACATCATGTTCCCTGAGTAGCGAGAGCTTAAATCACAAAGGCCTTACACGTAAAGGTTAAACGAGGAATTGCAGCTATAATCTGCAGCATCAGTTTCAAGTGATCATTTGAGTAAACCGTCCGAGACCTTTTTAATTAGAATCCAAATTACCGTAGCGTGATACTGGTTTGCAGCATCCTATACTGGGATGCTGATTACTGAGAATCTGGCTCTGGCTGATGAAAAGGATTATTTACTTTAGTGGTGTGTGTGTGTTTGTGTGTATCTCTCTCTCTTACAGGTGCTCGTCCCCTGCATCTGGATCACACTCTTGTGTGTGTGTTACTGTGTGTGTGTGTCACAGTGTGTGTGTGTGTGTGTGTGTGTGTGTGTGTGTGTGTGTGTGTGAGTGTGTGCATCTAAGCTGAGGAAAATAGTGATGAGACATTAATGATGATCTCTGACAGACGGTTGAGGGGCATACTCTTCGGTCAGGTGAGCGCTGTGCAGAGTTGCTCTATTATCTACCTGACATCTATTCATTAAGCCTTTTGTGGACTCAGCATGGAGACACACAGTGGAGATGTGTGAACATAATACTTAAGTTTGGTGTGGCCACACTGGATGACAGTGAAAAATATGCATCGTAAATAACTTAAAAAAATAAATAAAAAGATTCTTCCACATCTGTTTAAAAGAAAGTGAAATTAATTTCGGAAAGCAGACCGACTTTGTTTTGTTTGCATCATGCTGCAAATCAACTCAACAAACCTGGTGGGTCAGTCTCCCCTTATAAAGGGCCTTAGACATCCACACCTGGGTCAAACAATACGCGTAAACAGCTTCTGGGGGTTTGCAGTTTAAAACATTTATGTTCCAGACAAGCTGGCATTCAGCAGGAGACGTTGCACCTGCAGATAATCTCATAATATTCCATAACTGCCTTTTTGTCTAATGGAAGATCTATTTATAACCTCTTACAGTTTTCATGATGATCAAGAAATTTAAGAAAATGACCTCAATCAAGGTGCTATTCTCATAACTCAAGGTCAATCAAAACAAAATTATAATTGGTGCAATTTCCAGTTTGTACTGCTGGGGGCTAAACTGAGAGCCATATAGTTCTCTTATGCTTCAGGCAGGCTTTGCATAAAGGCATTATTGAAATCCAAAAATAGCTTGTGGATAACTTGTCCTTCTGTCACACACTTGTGCATCTAGATTATGTTACAATGGTGTAAGGAGATACAGAGCCTTAAGTAAGTAACACTCCAGCATTACCTTCCTATGCATTAGCTTCCAATGCTAGCTCATGTGATGATCACCATATGAAGTAGATTACCATAGATTTGTTAGACATTTACATCTAATTAATATTTTGGACTATGTCACAGCTCTCAAGTCAAGTGTCAAGTTTATTTGTGTAGCAGGTTTCAGTAATAAGCACATCACACCGTAATACAGTAACTAAATACGAAACATTTGAGAACATTTAATAAACTTTACATTTCTCCATCTGACATTAGTTGTTTAATTCTAGAAATGGTCTTCTGGTGAAAGATGGCTGACTTTGGTAAAGTGGCTAACATTAGTAAAACGTTGGCAGTATTTTACAAATTTTACCTGTTTCTTTAAACATTCACTCACCTTGAGTTGCTGAGTGCTTGAAGTAGAAACTGATGGCATGACCTACCTTTTAGATAATTTGGTTTATTTTTTTCTGAACACTTGGGAGCCATGATATTTTATCACCAGGGCAACAAGTGATTTATAAATATGACAGAAACAGCAGTGTGACATCATTGTAGCAAGTAACAGCTAACCAGAATTCCACACAGCTGATGTCAACAAACACACACTATTCAGAATACATTAAAAACAAAACACATACTTCAGTGGCATGAAAGTACTTGATGTTTCACTTAATCCCCATTATTTCCTTATTTTTAGAGCAGCATAACGTGTTTTTCAACATACCAACATTTATGGTGAGACAGCAGCTTAAGAAAGAAGAACTACACATCAGGGGTGTAGCTATCCTTAAAAACATGAAAAAGTTGTTGAGAAATGTTATTAGTTACAAAATGAAGTGTTGAAGTGAATGTAGGAATTTGTGGGTTTTCATTTGAGACATGGGCCAATAAAGAGCATATGAATAATAAGAAAAAAGTGTGATAAATATCACAATATTGCAGTAGTTCTTCCTTTATAAATGTCTGAGTGATCAGCATTGATACAACTCAATATAATAAACCTTTAAAGTCAGGAATTCAAAGGTTTCTCTCAGGTCATGTGCTTTAAGAGTCTTCTCAGTTTTTTTAACCACCTCATTCATTCATTTAGCTGAGAGGCTATTGTTTGTGTGATTGCTGTCCCGGTATTTAAGTTCTTTAAACCAGGAAATGTTTAAACGTAGATAATTAGCCTGTAGTGCATGGGTCTGGCAGCTCCTGTCTGCAGCTGACCTGAAAGGAGTCGGACCCTCTGGGGTCCCGCGCTTCAATTACACGGCTATTAGGAGTGCACAGTTTTAGAAAAGTTCAGTTCTAGATTTTCTTTTCTCATATTTTTTTAATGAGTTAGCCAAACACATTCCACCTGTGTTTTATTATGATAGACAAAAACAGTCTGGGAGAGAAAACTGAAGGTTCCTCAGTGTAACAATGGAAAGACTAATCATCCACAAAAATTTACTGTTTACAAAGCAAAAGATACAAGATTTATACAGTTCATTGAATAATCAACGGAATAACTGTTTTATAACTACAATCAGTTTTTACACTTTAAGATCTAGTCTTCAAGTTTATGTTTATGTTTTTAAACTGTAAGAGGTTTTTCCTTTTTTATTTTATTTTATTATGTTGTGTTTTAATGTACAGCACTTTGTATCAGCTGTGGTTGTTTTAAAGTACTTTAAAAATAAAGTTGGTATGGTAATTAGCAATGTGTGTAATGGACTTGGAATCAGTCTGTGTCTTTTATTTGAAATGGCGTTTTTGTAAAAAAAAAAAAGTATTTGTTGTGAATTGGCCCAACCTGAATAAAACTCAATAGAAGTTATTTTACTGTGAAATTAAGAAACCACAGTCAATGAATAAAGCATAAACATATTTCGTCCTTTAAAGAAAAAAAAAGGAAGAAAAAGAACACATTTTTCCAAATTACATGAAATTAAACTGTTTCTATGTAAAGGAGATATTTAACACTTTTAGGCTTAATGTGTTACTCAAATTCAATATAAAGCAAAAAGTTTGTTGCCTTTATATCTTTACGTAATAAGTTTAGCTAATAGCTTCATAATAACGATTAATAATATGACGTTTCGTGCGTCTTAAACTTCATTACAGACTATACGCTAGAAGTTTAAAAAACTACTAAGATAATTTTATTTAGTTCTTTCTTTTTATGTTTTCTTTTTTTATAAATAATAAATCAGCGAATCAAATTTGAAAAACAAAGATTACTAGGCAAATAGTAGGCATAAAAAAAAATCAAGTTTTTATCATTTTAATTTTATTTTCTCTCCTACGTTACTTACAAATTCTCTTTACATAAAAGTAACGTTATGATGAAGATTTGTGAGGAAGACATGTCCACCACATATTTGAAAATATTTGTGACAAAATAAGATTAACAATACCTGGAACAGAGAGACATGGCGAGAGAATCCCCAGCGCCGTTTCCTTCTCTCCTCTGTAAACACAGCTCCCCCTGGCTGCTTTGCCACCTTATTGTGCACACAAAAGGCTGAATCTATTATCAAACAACACATTATTAAAACTATCAAAATGATAAAGAATAGATTTACATCTGTGGCCTTTAGAAAATATACAAATGTAGAGCATGCTATTGGAGTGTGCACAGTGGTGTGTGAAATTAATCTTTTCCTTTAAAAAGAACATTTTAAAAATGCACCAAAGCTCAAACTTTAAACTTAAACATGAAACTAGAAACATTGGTTGAAAATGAGACTTTTCGATGAAAGTAATTTGTCCAAATTGAGTCTGTAGAGCAACTTTAAAAGTGACCCTTGTTTAGTCCATTTAATCAGTATTTTAGGTACATTTAGACATTATTGGTTCTGATTATCAAGGTGTCTTTTCCTTCGTCACCCATTTTTACTCACTTTTCCTTTCTTTGAAAAGTAGGGAAAATCTTCTAATTCATGCGTTTTTTTATATTGCTACTATCTTTTTTCTGTCATAAGTTCTTATAATACTGGCTCTTTAGTAGACAGGAACTGCTACAAACCTTCATAATCGCTGAAAGGCGAGATTCGCTATATATATATATATATATATATATATATATATATATATATATAGCGAGTTCAGAGAATGAAAGAGACCACCCGGAAATTTATATATATATATTTAACATACACGGTCTCCTGCCATGGAGCTCAGCTTCATTCTCAATGAATGTAATGAATAATTTTCAATATATATGACAACAACTTGAATGCTACAACATGTCTAAATTAATTTTATTTAGGAAAAATAAACATAAGAGTTACAAAACACAGCAAAAGATAAAATAATAAGATCATAAAAAGCACAGGACATGAAAATCATGCTCAGAAGCTAATTAGACATAGAAAATTTAAAAAGAAAAATGTAACTAAAATAGTAGTAGAAAGTACAAAACTTTTAGCAAATCTCTGACTAAAGTGATTAGATTTATGAATCCAATGAATCAGTTCAGCTCAACAGAGGAGAAAGATTTTTCCCAAGACGTGAAGCTGCAGCAGCTCAGGCTCCTTTATTTATTGGTGTTGGCTCTGAGAATAACTAAAACATTTAGATTTTGTAAACAGAATAAAAGATAAAGTTTTCAAATGTTTAATTTGAAAATAAGATATGTTAGCACCTGGCCGAGCACTGTTTTTGTTTTACGTTTATGTTAGAATTCAATGTATGATACATTTTTTATTTCTTAAATTTTTTTTATATGTGAGGATTAGTATTTTAAAATCAATTCTGAACTCAGCAAGAAATCATTGCTGTGAACATAAAAGAAGATATATATAAACTCTCTAGGATTTTCCAGTGACATTTCCATAACAATCTGTTTGATTTATAAGTGCTAAAGAGAAACTTTGTTTATTCCAGCAAACAAGATATAACTGGAGCATAAATTTAGAAAAAGCTGAACTATTTCAAGTTCAACTGATGAGGCAACATATTGGAATTTGCAATGTTTTTTTCTGAAAGAAGAAAAATGTGAGTTGGGTTAAACCTTTTATGTTGGGATTAAAAATGATTCCCAGGGTATAAACTCCTGACTTGGTAGATGCAAATAAAGACACGCAACAGCTTGACTGGTAAAATAAAAGAGGACATTTTTAGCTATTGAGATCCTTATACAGTTTAATAATATAACTATGTTTTCCATAAATCAACAGCATAAATATGAAATGTCATCAAGAAAATGACAGAAAAAAAATACAAATGAAAAACTGATTACTGGGAATCTCAAATTTTCAATTCCATTTTTTGTGTGCAGTAATTCAAAAAAAGAAGATAAACATATTTTCAAGGCAAAAATGGGCTTTTAAAAAGCATACTGATACAGATCTTATTTGCAAAAGTCTAATGTCTCGGAGGAACTTAAAAAGTTGATATGAGGTGAACACAACAACATTCTTTGTGCTGGGAGTTTCCAAATTTAAATTGTTCTTTGGCAAAGGTGTGTCTCAAATTATCCAAAATGTAAGATAAACAAAACTCAGACATGACTCACCTTTTCTTTTGCTAATTATCATTAATAGGAGCCAAATTTCGAAGGAGAACCTCAAACTGAAACACTCGCCGTTGCTCCTCGATGACGAAATTAAGTTGTCATTGGAGCATCTGCCTCGGTCCTGCGTGCTTATGGAAAAAAAGGTTCAGACAACCATGTAGCATTCAATTACAATTTAACAGACTGGTCTCTATTAGTTGGTGTTCATTTCAGGGTTGGAGGCTGAAGGTCACAACCTGCTCCTCAGGCAGGTGCTTGTGTTAGACCAAAACTAAAAATTATTATTATTTTTTAGAACAACTAAACAGAAAGATTACGTCCCTTAAAAACACACCTGTGGGATGCTTTGCCGGAGTTTATTTATCACCTAGAAACACACACGCTCACACACCGGAGTGGAAATTTAAGCTGACAGTCAACATCTCAAACAAATACATTGCTCAGTCTTTTTTGTTTTAAGATATTAAAGTAATTTCCATAATTGTTTGAAACAAGTCCACTTTTCCTAATTCCCATCTGCGTCCTTGACAAGGGGGTCAGAGCCGAACGCCAGATGGTGAAGAGAGCAAAGAGAAAGAAAAAGAGGGGAGGGGAAAAGAAAGGAGAAGAGAAGAAAGAGGACTTCTGTCAATGTCAAACAGAGTGATTTAGAGTTATTTCCCTGTCTTTGAGTTGGCTTTAGCACCCAATGCCTCAAGATGACAATCTGAGGGCGGTAAAAATTACCAATGAAATGATTGGAAAAATTCCTACAAACGCTTGAACTTTGGCAGAACACAAACGGTAGTTAGTCCGAATAGAGACAAATAAAACAACTATCCTCACTATGTTTGGAAAAACAGGAGTCGGTAAAAATAATAGTGATAATGAAACAAATAATACATTTATTCTTTGTTTGCTGTTTTTAAACATGAGCGGTTCAAGTTTTACTAAGTGTAAAAACAGGTTTACAAAGCATCTGTTTTCAGAAAATTAGTAAAAGTAACAAATTTAGTCACTTTTTAAATTATAGCTCACTAGCACTGTATCTTCAGCCCACAAGAATGTGAAATCCCTGAAACTAGAACAATCTCATATTCCAGCTACATAATACAAAACTGAAATATCTGCTGCAGTGATCCAACAATAATGATGATTTTTTTTCACATCCTTTACCATTCTGCTTACTGAGCATAATGGAAAAATAAAATTGAATCCAGTTCTAGCCGTACTTGTCACAATTTGTTTTTTGTTGTTTATTTTTATTAATACTCTGATTGCATAAGTGGGTAAGTTTATGCTACAAACAATTTTCTAGCTATCTCCTTGCGATGATGATGATGATTAACAGTATTTGTTCTACTTGAATAAAAGAAAATGTGAAAATCATTTTTATGTGAAACAGAAAAACCCAGATTACTAATTACAATTTGACTGCCACTGATCAATTTAAAAAGTGATGAATAAAGTGTGAAAACATTTTAGATAACCCTAGACATGTAAGTCTGTATTTTAATAGTGTTATTGTCTGTTTTAACAGTTTATCACGTAAAATGTTGCAGGTAAAAAAAAAAATCATATCATCTCTAACATAGAAAAAATATCTGCTAGAACAATAACTATTCCAAAAAGCAGGTGTATCTTTTTTCTCCTAAATTATTTTAAAATTTTCTTTAAATCTTTCTCACTTGTTTGCCTGTGGATGGATTTTGCTTTTTAAAGCACACATATACAGAAGTGTGAATTAAATGATAGGTTACTGCAAAATATGAAATATAAACAAGTTTTCTCTGCAAATAGTTAAAAATGTGGTTTAATCCAACTTAAAATAGGACTTTGTACACTGAATCACATTCTGTGAAATATTTTAAGAGTGTGAGCAAAAATGGTTGATGGCAGAAATCATAAACTAAAAGTTGCTTCCAGACATTTAATTTTTTTGTTGTTGTACAACAACAAAAATAAATTCTAGTTACATTTTCTATGACTAATCCAAAATATTGCATATTTTATAAGTATTTGATTTTTATTTGGAAGTATTTTACTTTACAAAGTGTGTGTGTGAGTCTATGTGTATTATAGAGTAGTTTTAGGGTTTCTCACCTTGTAAGGCTTTTTTTACTATATTGTGAGGACACACTGCTTCTCCCGGGAGAATTGCTGTTTTGGATTAGAGATTAGGTTTAGGACTAAGTTGAGAACTTAGTTTAGGTTTAAGTTTAGGTGTAGGATAAGGATCAAAATAGAAATTACTGAAAAATGAATGGAAGTCCTGGAAGTCTGTGCAAAGTCCTTATGAAGATAAAAAGATGGAATGTCATATGTGTGTGTGTATGAGTGTGTATCACACTTTGGTAAGCCAGGCTGCATAATCATTTAAACTAATTGTTCAATGCGCATTTGTATGTTTGTAATAAGCTATTTATATGATGGAAACCTAAAAAGCTCAGTTATTTTAATGTGTATGTTTAGAGCAACACCATAATCTAAAATCTTTGAATGAGGGTCAACAACTTATGTCAGTATTTCATGTTGTTATATTATATAATATTACACTAATACATTGCAAATATCAAGTTTTCAATGCAAACTATTCAGAGAAAGATAGCAGATATGGAGTGTTGGCCACATGTTTTGCACTGCGGGTAAAGATGTGCAAAATAAAAAAAAAGTATATCTTTTTACTGCATAATCTCTCACTATTTTTATATTTGGTGGGGGGAAATTCATCATTAAGAAATAATATCTGGCATAAAACATAAGCACTGGCACAAAAATAAAAGAGAGCCATCATCTGCTAGATTCAACTCTGTTCTTGTTTACCAACAGAGTCCACCAGATTTTCTTCTTAAGATTGTCTGGTATTTCATGAAGTCCCAGAGCATCACGGATCCTCTGTCATGCCTAACAGCAGACATATGGTACCCCACTGGTGTGTTTGTTGCTGAAAAGCTCAATTTAAGTCTGACCAAAGTAGTGTAGTAAATGTGTATATTTGTGAAGGTAAAAGGTTATTCAGTATTGCTTTGAAAACATAACAAACAATGGCATGAATATGGAGATTGTCACCATTTCAACTGTATGCAGTTAAATACATAATATGTTTGTTGCCAAAAAAAAATGTTTTAAAGCTCCTGGCCATAATTTTGTTATGAGCAAAGTGAAATAAAACATAACAGCAAAATGCAGGTAACTAAAATACTTGCATACCTAATTTTCAATGTTTGGCATATCTGTAAAAATGATAAAGAAATACATTTTGCATCAGCTGAAACATCAGTAATTGTGAAACAGTTTGCTTTAAGAGGTCGATTTTCTTGTCTGCTGAGGCTGGAACTTTCAGATGCAAAACTCAGAGACTTTGTTAAAACAAAAATGCAAGACGATAATGGCGTAAGTAGGTGTCAGAAAATATTCCATGAATAAACAGCGAGAGGGTAACTGGAAACACTCTCCAGTCTCTCCTGCTTGTAGAAAACTCGCCCTTCAGATGCCGAGGCCCTCAGGAGAAGCAAACCAGAATAGCCAGCCCTCTCTGCTGTGACAAAGCACTTGAAATGTAACATAATCGGGTCAACTCTGCAGAGATAGAGCAGACTACACATGCATGCCCCCTGTAAGAAGTTATTCAGCGGCTCAATCCTCCTGCGTCCCCTCGCCCAGATGCTGCTCAGCGCTGCAACTGTTAAATCTGGTTCTTATCTCGCAAGGCGACAAATGTAACCAAACAAGTGCAGAGGGAAGAAAGGAGTGGGCACCGCGCTACACGTGTTCGGTCCCAATAGAAGCTTGAAAAATAAGCAGGCGGCGAGCTGACGACATGAGCAGCTCCATGGGGGATTCCTGGAAAGCTCCAGCCACTCCTGTTGGGACGCTGTGTCAAACATGGGAACTTGGGCTTCAGCAAATGGCTTTTTTTTTTCAGAGAAACTGTCAAACTGCAAACACCATCAGTGTTTTCAGCTCTGTATAATTTCTTTGTTTTGTATTAACAATCTGTGTCAAAAACAATATTTTCAAACAATTTGACATGCTACTTAAATGAAAAATTAGGGAAAGTAATGAAACATGATAAAATGCCTTCAGAATAAAGTAATCCCAGCTTGTCTTGTTTCGCAAGAAAACATGTTATAGCAAAAGGTTTTCTTGACTAATTCATTTAAATATGATTTAGTTTTATAATCAATGACTTGTTGGGAAATAGTTTACTCTGTAAATGTTAATGCCTGGAGGAGCTGGGATATTTTCATAGTGGTGGCCGGGGTGAGACTGTCGTTCACACAAAATAATTCACTAAACACAGAAAATGATTTCTTGAAGGCCTTGCAAAGTTAATATGGAGTATAATGATATTATCACCACCTGCTTTGGAGTGGAGCTGCTTATTTTTGTGCCTAAAAAAAATATGAAAAAGAAATAAAAAACAAACACAACAACATTAAACTCTCTAAAATTTGATAACCATAAAAATTTCCAGCAACATTATTATTATTATCCATCCATCCATTTTCTTGACACCCTTGTCCCTTGGTGGGGTCGGGAGGGTTGCTGGTGCCTCTCAGCTAACGTTCCGGGCGAGAGGCGGGGTCACCCTGGACAGGTCGCCAGTCTGTCGCAGGGCAACACAGAGACACACAGGACAAACAACCATGCACACACACACTCACACCTAGGGACAATTTGGAGAGACCAATTAACCTAACAGTCATGTTTTTGGACTGTGGGAGGAAAACCCACACATACACAGGGAGAACATGCAAACTCCATGCAGAAAGGCCGGGGCCGGGAATCAAACCCAGAACCTTCTTGCTGCAAGGCAACCGCTCTACCAACTGCGCCACTGTGCAGCCTATTATTATTATTATTATTATTATTATTATTATTATTATTATTATTATTATTATTATTATTATTATTATTTGTTCATCTATTTATTTCTACAGATTTTTAAAATATCTTGGTGAAACTTTATGAAGTTGTGGATGGATATTTTTGTCTGTTGCACTGAATCTAAAGACAGGGAACTTTTTCTAATTTTTTTGAAAAACAGCCCAACTTCAATCAGACTGGATGTTAGGGCCTCTAAAGATAAATGATTAAGCTTTGCCACAGATTCTAAATTGAATTTAGAACTGGACTTTGATTAGGCCATTCTAAAACATGAATATTTGTTGATTTGCATCATTTTACTGTACACTGTATGTTTGGGACTATTGTCATGTCGAAAAATAAACGTCAGCCTCATCTCATTGCCTCTTTTTAGATCCTAGCAGATTTTCTTCCAGTATTCTTTTCTTTATTTGTACTTGTTTCTCCATCAGATCTACCCATGTTTTCTTTGTTACTGAAGTAGAAGCATCTCCACAGAATGTTGCTGTTACCACCAGGTTTCACTATAAAATTGGACATTTCGGTCACAAAACTTTTAATTTGATCTATGAACATTCACCCATGTCTCAGTTGCTTCATTTCCTGGCATCCAGGCTCAAACTGCAAAAAATGATTTCTTCTGGATTTCATCGAACAATGACTTGATTCTTTCCACTGCCCTGTGAAGGGCATGATTAACAGTTGTTTTTGTCAACATACATTCCTTCCTGATTGATAGATTTCAAGAACTCATACAGAGTTATTATGACTGCCTCTCTGATTAATGCTCTCCTTGCCCAGAATCAGTTGAGGTGAATGACCCTATTTCCAGTTTGGTTGTATAATTTTGATTTTTGGATGATGGATGAAAAATTGCATCACCCATTGTTTTCTAGTCCAGGTCTGTTCCAAATTTCCTCACAAATCCAAATCTTTCTTGTTCTTCATGATGTTCACAAATGTTCTTTAATAAAGCCCTTGTTTATTTAGGGGCATCAGAGTGCAATCAGTTAAATACCACACATTCTAGACCAATTGAGAGTTTTATTGAAAAAAAGAGAAAAAGAATCATTTGTGCACTACTTTATGTTAGTCTATCACATATAATCCTGATAAAATACAATAAAAATTGAGTTGAAAATAAATAACGCTTGAAGTAAATCATCATCTCCAGTGCAGCAACTGGCAGAAGCCACCAGCATTCATCACAACGTCTCTTCTGCTTGTAGACCTTTCCCTATTATTAGTGTTAATACAAGGCCAGAGGACACGGAGGGGAAACAGGCCTGGCAGTGCTTAAGAAAATCAAATGTCAGCCCATGACATGCTGCCAGCTGCCAGAGGCTTTGATATGCCCAGGCTGGATGATGCTTATTTGATCGTTTCATTAGAAAATTTGGTCTAGGTGTCAAAGAAGTTCCCTATGTCTGTGCTGCAGCTATTAGGCTCAATTACAGCTGCCAGAAAAAGGGAGAACTGAGCCGGCTCTGTGCGCTGCATTCAGAGTGGCCTTAAAGAGCCACTGAGAGGGTCACAGAAATTGCTATTCATAACACTTAATAGCTTATGAATTAAGTTTTCCTTCTAATTATTCATAATCAGACTGAACAAAAAAAAGGTAATAACATGTTTGGCTTTGGAGACCTCAGGAAACGTGGTAGTTTATCTGTTTTCCTGCAGGTCAAGCATTTTTATTGAATAGATATTTAGAGCTTCATAAGCTACGCTGGCGACAAAGACTCTGGTTTCATCCACATTTTGGTTAAATAAAAGATAAAACTCTGGTTTATTTAGACAAATTGCAAACACGTTAGTGTTTTAAATGGACATAATCATTTTGCTGCTGTATTATGGTTATCTAGGCATGTCATTCTCTCCATGAAACTTGTGCTCAAGCACATCACATCAAAAGCAAAATATTTATCGGTACCCTGAATCCTAAAGAATCCTAATACAAGCAGAAGATGATGCATCCGCACAAACTTTCATGCTGTGAAATCATCCAGAATGACAACAACACCCCAGCAGAGATGTGATCATTCTGTCACACTGAATTACAGGAAAAATTCCCCTTAGAAATGATTTTATGAAAGGACCATAATCTCTGAGGGGAAAAAAATCCCCTCTTTGGTTGAGCTGACAGACATGTGTAACGAATAATGGCAGCTTTAATTCGAGGAGTCACAGGTTAAAAGGCCTGGAATCAAGCCTGATCATAAGTCGGCAGTAAATTGATAACAAATGTGAAAAGCACTAGACACGTTTTTCCTTTTTCTGTGGAAAACTGCCAAAAGCATTTGTCGGTGATGCTGGGATCAAGGGCTTCCCTCTGTGTCAGAAAAAAAGCAATAAAAGACTTATAACTTTTTTAAATAATTTCGCTACAGCTTTAAGAGATGAAATTGATCTTTGTCAAAAAAAATTGCAGTAACAAAATTTCTGAAACCAAATAAAAAGTAAAACATCATATCCACTGTCAAAAAAGCCATCCTCTTTTAAGTTAACCTGTTCCAGGTTTGATCTTCAGTATTTAATTTTTAATTGGTGTTTTATAAATAGCTTCATGTAGTGAAACTGAACTTCATTGAGTTTATATCAAGATGTTTGTTGAACCTGTTACTATATCCTTTGCAATGTATTTTTAAGAGATCTACCACTACCTCTGTTTAATCTGGAGAGACTCAGATCGAGAAAGAAAGCGATTAAAAAAGTTTAATGACAAAATGAACATAAAAATAAACACAAAGTCCTTTGGCGTTCAGACTCCGGCCGGGGACGTCAAGCTGGACTTTGAAAAGCTCGCTGAACATTCCTGATGCAGCAAAGGAATGTAGACCCGGGGCCTGAACTGGTGGCGGCGGTCAGAGGAGGATGAGGCCTGAGAGCCGGGAGCAGAAGGTGGAGATGGGGCGGAGGTGGGTCAATAGCAGCTGGTGAGCAGAGGAGGCCATGGGTGGAGGTCCTTTAGAACTGGAGCCCAAACAATTGGCTGGAGCAAAGCTTGGACCAGAGCTGATAGGTCCAGGTTGCAGAGAGGGAGGCGCTGATTGATGAGGCAGGTGCGACTAGAGAGTCTTCCAGACTGAACTTTTGTCAAGACTCCATTTCCTATGACTATGAATAATAATAAACCCTGGATGATATACATGATATTTTTTTTTACAATGTAACAATTTATTTAAAAAAAACCCATGTCAAACTGAACCAACATTGCATGAAAAATAATTGTTTTAATAGTACTTTAGAGGCTAAGTGGGTGGTGACATCTGCTTCTGATGAGAACAGTTCATTAACTGACCACTTACAAGTTTAATCACCTCCTTAAAACAGAGGCTTTGGTTAAAACAGATACTTTAGTACTTCGCTGGTCCGGTTCACTCATTGCCAAGAAGCAAAAGACTTCAGAAGTGATTCAAGAGAAACAAATGTTTATCTTCTTCAGTGTGAGAAGGATTGCAAATCTTTTTCAAGTCCAACTCAGATCTTAGGTCTCTAATGAATGTCTAATCTGTCTATAACTCTGCATTGTTAAACATGAATTCATATACTGACTTATCAGGAATAATTTAACCCCTGAACATTTATCATAGACCATGTAGAAATTACAACACTAAATTATTACTCAACATTTAGGTGAAAACCTGTTAGGAGGCTAGCTGAAACTGGTCAAATTTATGAAGGAACCCAACAGGAAATTATCTTATTTCAAAGATCAATTTGTGTTTTTTAGAATCTAAATATTAGTGAAAAATAGAAATCCAGATAGATACAAATTGTGTGCAAATTCTGGTAGCCTTTTTTTTTTAGAAAATAGAAAACAGGAAAGACAAATTTTAGAATCTCACAAGAGTGAGTTATCTCTGCAAAGCAGGCTCTTTGCAGATCCTCAAATAGGAAGGGGTCCACTGTACTTCAAAAGAATATTACTTAGGTAGAAGTAAAAAGTGTGTTGTGGTGAAACTAGGCAATTTCACAAAGTTATTCAACTGTATGGCATTATATAAAGTTTATTCGTTTCCTCTCCTTAATTTGAGTCAGAAATCATTGGCTAAATAAGAAAGAAGACTGAATTACTGTATATCACAGGGAGTGTTTCTATTTTGAAGTACCTGATTTTTTATTTTTTACTTTTTACAAAGTTCAGCTTGAGAGACATCCATGTGGTCAATATCATGATGCTGCTACAATCATAAATACGTCATTAGCCCACAGTCTACAAACGATCCTGGTTATTAAATAAAACTTTCGTTAGAGGGAGGATATAGCTATTGCCTAAGGCAGAGTTACTAATAATCTAACTCTAAAGCTCCTGTTAGCTCATTTCACAGTCTCGAGAACTTATTCATACTGTTTTTTAATGTTACCATGACAAAAAGTCATACGTAAACACTACTGTAACTCAAATGAGCTGTACTTGCAAGCTTACTTACACCACTGATTATACGAGAAAAGGAGCGTTCATGGGTTGCAGCCCTTAAGTAAGAGCCAAGAGTCTTTATTTTGTAAGTTTGACTTTAGTTTAAGTGGCGGACTTGAGGCCAAATCTCTGCTGTGAAGCCAAACTTTTCAGTTTCAATCATTTGTATGGAAAGGCTATCCACAAGAAAATCAATATAGGGTAGTTTGAACTCATCAAAGAAGTGAATTTTGTCAAGAGAGATGTTTCAGATTCTACTATGACTAATAGAAACAATACATATTTGCATTTATAAAACACTACAGGAACCTATTTTGTTTGGATGTCAGGAGAAAGCTTTTTTTTTTAAAAAGCCTCAAATAAGGCCTTGGAGCTCTGACACATTGGGCTTGTTCTGGAGCTTGAGCGCCTTGCAAGTCCAAAATACTGTATTATCTATTAATTAATGAAATTATGTTGAAATACAGAAACAACACAAAAGTATCGAGCACAACAGAAAACCTGCAAGAAAAATCTGCAAACAAATATTTAAATCTCATTTATAAATCTGGAAATAACTGAATATTATTTTTGCCGTCTCTTCCTAAACCACAGAAAGGCAAGAAGCTTTTACCACTGATGTAAATAACAGAATTGTGACACAATGATGTATTCCATTACATGTGGTACCAAGACAGGCTGAACTCTCTCTCTATTTTTATTCTGTGTACTCATGACGACTGACAGTCAGGGCAATATTACCTATTTAAAAACCAATTTTTAAAATTGCATGTATGACATATGCGCACATACGTGCGGCAGTTTTTTTTGTTTTTTTTCTGAGCCACTCACAGATTAGACTTAATAGACGTGCCGGGAAACGTGCAGCCGAAGGAATGTTGACCACATGTTCAAAAATAAATAGACCTTCGAGAATTGAACACAAGCACTCACAAGGTTAATCAAATGTAATTTCTTTATGGTTTCTCTGCTTTGGTCGTCCTGCACTTTTGCTGTCATATTATTATTATATATTTCTGTCTGTGCAACAGCGATCCAGGCAGAACTTGGCTCCACAGACTGAAATAGCTGCAAACATATGTAGGCCAGAGTGAGAGTATCTGTTTCTCACCTTCTGCATAACACGTTAGAAGAATGTAGCGTTGCAGCAACATGTGGTATGGCAAGAATCGCACATTTGGATTCTTTTCTTTTTGTTCTGCGTTTCTGTGGTTAGTGTGTTGGTGTAGAAGCCTGTCTTCATTAGTAGCAGCTCTAACCTCAAATGTGATTACAGGGGAAACAGTATTATATTTTAGAGCCGTGACAATGTTAGAAATGTGAAAAATAAATATCAGAATGTCTTTCCATTGCTTTTCGAAGCAGAGAAGTGATTTTCAAAACATGTAACGATACCTCTCTTAAAACAAGGAAATAATCACTATATATGATTGATGGGGATGATATGTCATATGAATCTACATCACCTGCACGTCCTCTGCCATATGTAATAAAGTTGTATATAGGGAAAAAACATTCTTTGATCAAAAAAGATCTTTTTAACACAAATATATTGAACACAAGTTTGGCCCCTTTATGTTGATAGAAATCTCAGATTGAAGGACTAAGCAGAGTTGATGTCACAGCTTGGACAGAAGGCTGAAGGCAGAGAGTAAACAGCCAGACCTCAGATGTTGTTTGTGAACATAAAATTAATCAAGTAAAAAACTGCTGTCTCCCAACTATAATTCTGTATATTTAACCTTTAAAATTAGCCTTAGCTGCAGCCCATTTCTTTTCTCTGTGTCTGGGGAAAATGAAGAGGAGAGTGTTTGACAGGTTTAGTCTAATCACAGCAGTATCTTTAAATCCACTATGTGTTTAACATTTGCTTGAAATGCTTTTTTTAGGGCCAAATATCATGTTGTGAGAACGGCAACTGCAGATTATCTTGTAGAACTTCAACTACCTTTATAACCTTTATAAGTTATAATCATATGCCTTCATTATGTGAAGAGAAGTGGGAAGTGCACATCTCTGCATGAGTTGTTGACATAACATCGGCCATATCTGTGCGCATTAAACATACAATGCTGGTCAAAACTGAAGCAGAAATTACATTTATTTACATTCTTTGTAAATACAGTTTTTATTAAAGTGGCCATTTTTCATTGCAGTGAATTACATGCAGACTGGAGATGCGAAAGGGTCTTTCAAATCCTCTGGAAGGTGCTGGTTTGTTGGGTCTCAGGCATCATTTCCTATATTATGAATTCTGATAACTTTCAGGTTCACTGCTTTAAGCTTTTCTTTCTTTCACACTGTTTTGCATATTTCTAACTATCTGTCATGGAAATAAATATGATCTGAGTCTCAACTTAACTAAAAAGACAAACACTGGAATAAGAAAAAAATCATATAATTATATGTGTCCTGTAAGTGACTGGCCAGAACAAAAGGAATTAAATTAAGAGAGGAGGAAGAACTCTGGTCTGCATCTTTTCCTCCAGCCATTCCCCCCCCCCCTGCTCACTGAGGGTGGCGTCTCGATGTTTGGCCCACATCCAAGCTGAAGGAGTGTTAAACCTCTCTGGCTGCGGGGAGAAAGAAATGACAGGACTCCTTCAAGCTCCCCTCTGTTCTTCTAATGGACTCCTCCGTCAACATGGCAAGGTTAGAAACATCATAAGTTCGTATTCCCCACATGAGACTTTCTTCTTGCCTTTCCCCCATTTAGCGGTGTTGCCTTTCAGATTCCACAGCGGCTCCGTTCCTTTCGCCCAAAGAATCAGAGTCCTATCAGTGAAATCAAAGGCGATTACACAGCTCACCAGTCATTTAGGATCTCTGTGGCTGTGGTAAGTATGTAACGCAGGCCGCAGCCCCATAGTCTCTGTTTATTCAGTGAAAGTGCTCTCTAATTTATTTAAAATAATCTATTTTAACAAATAAAGAGGTCATTGAGAGAGCGCATTGCTGCAGGCGCACATTTAAATACCTCTTTAAGAGTCTGACCGGTTGACAGGCTGCTGAGCTGGCTGGACCCTGAGGATGCAGAGGCAGGACGTCTGCTCTGAATAAAAGCGGCTCGCCAAAAATCCAAAAGAACTGCATTGTGTTATATGCAAAGGGCTTATTCCCTCTGCTGATGTGTGAGCAGTATGTGCACGACAACACTGGCTTTTCCCACCTCTGATTGAGATGTTTGATTCCGATCCAGTGGGCTTGTTTGAAGAGGGGTGGGCTCAGGCCCTCCTGTATGCTTTGAGAGGAGTAAATATGACGGATGGGATTACAAGGAAGCCCTCTCAGAGATTTTTGAAGAGCCTGAAATAGAGCTGGTTTTTCCTGCATACCAGCACATCTGCCCACTTGCTCTCTGTGGTGGCTTCAGCAGCTCAGGTGCACTGTATCTACATTATGACTGCCTGTCTGAGGGGATCTGACTGCACCACAGCGCTGAACGCATCAAAGGGGGTCAAAGAGGGGAGGCCAGTCCAACTGTAAGAGGCCCAGTTATATAACTGGAGCCAAAGTACTTTGCTTTATTTGGACTTGTTTGGCCTTATTTGTTTGTGCACCACACAGCTTCATACTTGGCGAGATCCAGAGCAGAGCTTTTCCGCCCTCTTTAAACAGTATGCAACTTATTAATTCATAAAACAGCTTAAGTCACTCATAAATATGCACATATTATGTTTCCCTGTTATTTTAACAAGCCACAGATTCTTCTTAGATTGAGTTATTGTTGTTTTTAAAAAGGTTTTTGCATTTTAGGTTTTTAAATGTTGGCTGATTTCACATTCAGTGTGACGTTCAAATAAGTGACAAAAAAAATAAAAAAATAAAAAACTATGACATTTAATCCAATGCAAAAACATCAGTAAACCATGACAGACATGTCATGCAGTAAGTACTTGGTGTATTCTGGCTTCTTCTGTTCTGGCCAAAGAAAACTGGATTTAGTGAAGCTGCCGTTTCCTTGGCTGGCCCAACGGGAGTTTTGCAATGTTTTGCAAGCCATTCCCTTCCCAATGCAGGAGTCACAGTGCCTTGTGAAAAATATTCACACCCCCAACACATTTTTGCATCTTGTGTTCCTTCCATTTAATAAAAAATGGATGGGAACTTTTAGATGGTTTTAAAATTATAGAAAAATTTAAATTTGAAAAGTGATTTTCAAATTTTTATGTTGCATTGATAAAATGTAATGCAACTAATTGTCATCAGAAGCCAACTAATTATTAAACCGATTCCACCTGTGTGGCAGTAGAGCTCTATAGGAATACAGGTCATATACAGTATAAAGACATCAGAAGACATAAAAACAGCATGCAAAGTCAGGGATAAAATAAAGATTATGTTAAAGCAGGGTTATGTCAAACTACAATCTTTCTGCTTCAAACATCTTACAAAGCAATGTTCACAGATGCAACTCTACCAGGACACAGCTGGCTACCTAAATGGGTAATAATACAATCGTAACTTTATCTTAACATAAAGTTATGTTTGAAGAAGTGTTGCAGCTATTATCATCTACCACTAGTGAAACACTGCATTGCTGAAATGGACAATTGGTAAGTAACCAGAGAAATAACACTAGTGAAATTTTCATACTTTAAGTAGATACTTTGACAAAAAACTCTTTCTTTTACACGGATATATGGTCTTCCTAAGAGCATAATTATGATTTTATATAAACAGCATATTCCATAAAACTGTGAAAATGTATCTCTACCAGAGTTTCTCTGACATTCACTGTGCTTAATTGTGACACTGTGGTCTTCTCTCCCAAGTTGAAGAGTGTTGACAGAACATTTTTTAACAAGCTTACTTTCCTCCATGTGGGTTGCTGTGCTTCATTTTCATTTAAGACACAAAGCAAAGTGCAAATATATCCTGTGGTACATCATGTACCTTCTAATATCATATAAATAATTATGATGGACTGCAATTGCCAAAAAAATGCAATTTTCTCAGTCCAGCCTTGGTTAGCTGCAACTCTAACCAAAGCTTTGCAACTGAAGTGAAAAGTGGTTCTCAAAATTCAAAATGCACTAAGAACTATTCAGCATTTCTCTCCCACTTCACAACTTTGGACTAATTTCTGTTAATCACACAAAATCACAATAAATAAATTGAAGTTTCTGGTTCTTGCAAAAAAAAGTGTAAAACCTTTACCTCTTCAACGTAATGTACATTGATAAACATTGACTTATTGAACTTTGCCTCTTATGCAAGTATGTTTTCTGTCATTTTTCTTCTAGAACCTGTGTATCTGTCCTCCTCTGATCACATCAAACAGGGTCTTCTGAACTGTGAATGAGACCATCTGTATAACCTGACATTGTGGTTTGGGTCACTGATTTAGGGTTAGGCTGATGGATTACTTTACTAATGATTTTGGCCAAAGAGTGAGCTTGTTTTAAAAAGGCAGAAGTCGGGGTGAGTCAGTTTGAGTTTCATACGATGTTATGGATTGGAGGAGTCATGCGTAGAGATCCTCTTCGGCGGCCAAAGTAGCTGGTTGATTATTTAATGTTCTCCTTTCACAAACCGGGTTTAATCTGCAGAGCAAAGAAACAAGAAATCTGATCGTCACGGATAATTTTAAAGCGCTGAAGCAGGTTGGACTTTTCCCTCACAAGGAAAACCTGCAAGCTGAATGGAAGGCACTTTCACCGTAACATAATATACTGATTCACATGTGAGATGTTTGCGTGTACTGTACCTTCAACGGAAGATGTCCTCTGTGATTGAGGCCACCCAGACAGCGGTGCGGTGAGGGAGCGCGCCCCTTACCTCCCATCGGGGGCAACAAGGTCCTGTGTCCACATTTCAGGCAGGGCTGTCACTCACAGTAGGGGAGAAAGGGCTCTGTCTTGGGGTCAGCACTTATGTTCTCCAGCTAAAAAAGCAAGGCTGGCTCTCAGAGGACAGGCGGTTGTTCAACACAGCAGGCTTTGTGTTGCATCCATACAGGCAGAGCTGGAAAAGCTTAAAGATGAGCAAAGAGGATGGTTAAGATAACCAAGAATATTTTTGGACATGTCCTTGCAGGGAGATGTAGAAGTGGAAGGGAACAATGTTAGCAGTGAAGCAGAGTAAGAGGGGAAGGGTTTTCCAGGCGTATGATCTTGTTTTATCTTGTATGTTCTTTTCACAAAAAAAGAAAATAATAATAATAATAATAATAATAATAATAATAATAATAATAATAATAATAATAATAATAAAATCTCAACATGGTCACTTTGAATTTTTATTATCATGCAAAAACTTCATGAAGTGACACATGTTTACAACCAGAGCTACGGAAAGGCTTCATAAACCCCCACAAAACAATTGCCTGCATCCTAAAATCAATGCATGATGCAGATTTTTACACTTAGTATTAGTGCTAGGAATGAAATAACCAACAAAAGCATATGTAACAATAACAACATTTTCTCAAATATTCAGGTAAAAAGGAATATTTTAATCACCAAAGAGCACTGAAAGTTGTTGTTGGTATTTGAACTTTCTAACTTAACAGGGCAGAAGAGGATTTTGTTTTCATGACACGCAGGAAGCTAATGCTCACTAAAGTAACTTTCAACCAGATGTTGATCTGGTATCTTCAGCATGTCTGTTTTTCACTTGGTTTATTTTGTGTTCTTAGATTCAATTATTGCATCAAAGTATTTGCAAATATTCAACAGGACTGCCAAAATAATACATCTTTTATCTGTTAAGCAATTCTCAACAACAGATGAGCTATAAAAGGACCTTTAGCAAACCTTCCCAGTATTTGTGCCCTGAACTTCAAAAAGCACATTTTAAAAAAAATAATTTCTTGCAGTATTTTATTTCAATTTTTTTGTCTGCAAAAACTCAAGAAGCCTGCAGAATCCCAAGTGTGTTTGATAGGGTAGTTTTCCAATTTGTTGTTTTATGCATATCTAACATCATATTACTATGTTGTGCTGCTGTTTGTAAATTCACTTACAGCTGCATTTTTTGCATATTTTAACATGTTAACTAGGACAATGTTGATCATAATATAAAATGTTCATGTTGTTTCATGCTTAATCCACAGATTATTAAACAGATTATTCTCACTTCTGATGGTATACATGTCACACAGTGGATATTTGTTTTATTCCTTCAAGTACGGTTTTTATTGTTTTCGCTGCATGTTTTGGTTTTTATTCACTGTGGACTCCGAGAACTAACAGCTGATGCCAGTCACCTGTGCGGGGTGGGCGTGGCCGTCGGCAGCTACTTGGAACTGGCAAGACGCTGTGGATTTTAAAAGGCAGAGGACTTCGCGTTGGCAAGAGAAAAAGAAGAACCCCTGAAGGTCCGTGACGGAGGACTGCGACCCCGAACGAGCCAGGGGTTGACCGCAGAGGATCCAAGCAGTGGGAACTACGTGTCGGACCGTCAGTGGGCAGAGGGGGAACTCTGCCCTGGTCAGTAAGTGACGTTTCCACTGATTGTCTGCAGGGATCCTTACGGGAGCGGATAAAGTATCCGCTGTTTAGCGATCGCTCTCCTGGCCAGGTGTTTGTGTCCCAACAGGACGCCAGTGGAACGACTGTTTAGGTGGAGCAGCTAGAGCTGGAACAACCGCAGGAGGCGGTGGCGCTGAGGCTGCGATAGGCTGGACGGAGCGCGGGACTCGCCGTCCTAACCGGACATTGTGGACGTTGACCCTCTTGGACAATTTTAGTTACTCTGTTTAGAACATTTTAATACTTTTATTGTTTTTAAGAGAAAACGGAGCATTTTATTCTGTTGGGGAATAAAATAAAACTAAATAATCGAATTGTCCTCCCTTGGTGCTGTATTACTGTTTCCCTCCTTGTTGTTGGAGAACCCGTGGCTACCAGCTGATGTTAAGCTGGGCCATTACATAATTTGGCGTTGTTGGCAGGGCAACAAGCTCGGGAACAGTTCAGCACCCAAGGTGTAGATTCAAAAAAAAAGGAAAAAATGATGATGCCGGTGTATCCTGGTGCTCCTTGGGTACCAAAGTATAAGGGTTCAGACTCTGATGTCTCCTATGGAGACTGGAAAGAACAAATACAAGGGCTATTAAATGCTCAAGAAATAGCTGAGGCGCGAAAAGTAGACATCTTAGTTGGAGCCCTAGGTGGTGAAGCTAAGCGTCAGGTTGGGGTACTAGAAGAGGGACAGAGGGACCAAGTTAGAAAGATTTTCACATATTTGGACTCTCTATATGGTGACAATACTCCTACAGCAGTGTTGAGGGCACAGTTTTTTGGCTGTATTCAAAAACCCAGTGAGTCTGTAAAGTCCTTCACATTACGACTCAGGGAGCTGTTTTGCAGGCTGCAGCAGCGTGACCCCACTCATGCACCCACTGAAGGGAGCCTTCAGGAGCAGATGCTGTTGGGCTTATGTGAGGGTCCCCTGTCACAAACTCTGCGAGCTTATGTGCGTCACCATCCAGGAGAATGTTTTGCAGCAGTACATCAGGAGGCACTGCACTTGGAGGAGGAACAGCTGGGACACCAGGGCCTGCAAACTACCTGTTTTACAGTGGGTGAGTCCAGATCTAGTAGACCGCAATCTGAATTGGACTGGAAAGGAAAACTTAAAGAAGAGATTATGGAGGATGTTAAACTTCAAATGAGAGACCTTGTGAAAGATGTCATAAGTGAAATTAAACCTCTTTTGCAACAGCAAAGTTCAGCCCCTAGTGAGCAAAGGTTTAAACCAAAGCGACCTGGGTACATGAGCCGCTGGACTAAAGATGGTGAACCCATATGCCACCACTGCAAGAAAGTCGGGCATATTGCTAGGTTTTGCCAAGATGCGCCAGACCAGTCGCCTTTAAACTAATGCACCCTGCTGCTGAGGCCCAGGCGGTGGGGACGGAATGTATGTTAAATAAACAAGGGGCCATCACATCTTTTGTTGGAGAATGTCCACTTATAGAAGTGAGTATGGGGGGAGTCAAAATGACTGGATTATTGGACACTGGCTCTCAGGTCACACTAGTGCAACAACAGGTGATGGATCACCATTTCCCAGAAGTGGACAGAACTGATGCACCTTTGGTTTTTGCCCTAAAAGCTGCAAATGGTCTGGACATACCATATTCAGGCTACGCTGTCATGGACTTTGAAGTTGAAGGGGTGAAAGTACCAGATAAAGGGGTTGTGGTCGTGAGAAACGACTGTTCAACGCATCCTTTAATAATAGGAATGAATGTCATCAGTGCGTGCTGGAATGATGTTTTTACCAGAGGGAAATCTTTTCCCCCTCAGAGACTGAAATCCCATAGGGCTTGGAAAGAGGCTTTTGCTGTTTGCCAACAGGCTGCCACCACCAAGACTGATGGGTTTCTGGGCTACGTCCGTTCTGCTGGTCGCAGAGGAGTCCGGGTGCCCCCAAACTGTGAAGTTATGGTTTGGGGACGAACATCCAAAGGCAAGAGCCCAGCTGAACGAGTGGTGCTGGTGGAAGCTTTGTCTGATGCTGAACCTTGGGGAGTAGCGAGGACCTTGTCCATAGTTAAAAGGGGACGGGTCCCTATCAGGGTCTGTAACCCCCACCCCTACGAAGTAACTATTGGACGTTATCAGAAACTAGGGCAGCTGTACCAGGTGGACGAGTCTGATGTCCAGGGAGCCAATGACCTTACTCTGACGATGAGTTCAGATGGTGTGGTGGAAATTGCTGTGGTGGAGACAGCTGGGATGGAGGAGCCTACAACACTAAAAACAGAGGTGAGCCAACTACTTAACTGTAAGAGCTTGACTCCACAACAGGAAGCAGAGCTGCAGGCCTTACTTCACAGATGGCAGAAGGTGTTTGCTGTGGATGAAGAGGATCATGGAAGAACCGACCTGGTCCAACATCAAATTCACACAGGTGACGCACCACCGATTAAACAAAAGTATCGTCCCCTACCACCACTGATGTATAAAGAGATTAAGTCTCTCCTTGCAGACATGTTGGAAAAAGGCATAATTCGGGAGAGTAGTAGCCCTTGGGCCTCCCCGATCGTCTTGGTGAGGAAGAAGGATGGTAGCTGGCGCTTCTGTGTGGACTACAGGAAGCTTAATGCAGTAACGCATAAGATGCTTTTCCACTTCCTCGAATTGAAGAGACTCTTACATGCCTAACCAAAGCAGAGTGGTTCTCTACCCTAGATCTTGCCAGTGGGTATTGGCAGGTGGAAATGGATAGTAGAGATCGGGAGAAAACTGCCTTTACTACTCCATTAGGTCTATTTGAGTTTGATCGGATGCCGTTTGGGCTTTGTAATGCCCCAGCCACATTTCAGCGCCTGATGCAGCGGTGTTTAAGCAACCACCTTTCCGAATCTGTGTTGGTATATCTGGATGATATAATAATTTATTCACCTGATTTTTCTACCCATCTTCAGCACTTGGAGAGTGTTTTCCAGAAGTTGTGGAAACATGGGTTGAAGCTGCGGTTGGATAAATGCAAGCTGTTCCAGCAACAAGTGAAGTTCCTTGGACATCTGGTGGACCAGGAGGGGGTGAAACCAGACCCAGAGAAAATCCAGGCAGTCCAGGATTGGCCCGTTCCATCTACTATCCGCCAGGTCAGAGCCTTCCTGGGGATTGCAGGTTACTACAGACGTTTCGTCCCAGGATTTTCTAAATTGGCTCGACCTTTAAATGCCCTTTTAAACGGAAGTTCTAACCGTTCATCGAACGCACCGGTCCAGTGGTCCATGGAATGCCAGGAAGCATTTGAACGTCTGAAGCATGCCCTGATTGAACCCCCCGTTTTGGCCTATGCAGATTTTTCAAAACCGTTTGTGCTCTATACTGATGCTAGCAACCACGGCTTGGGTGCTGTGTTGGCCCAAGTACAAGATGGTCAAGAACATGTGATTGCATATGCCAGCAGAAGTTTACACCCAACAGAGCAGAACGACAAGAATTACAGCTCTTTTAAATTAGAACTTTTAGCCCTTAAATGGGCAATTACAGAAAAGTTCAAAGACTACTTGACGGGGGCCAAGTTTGTTGTATTTACAGACAATAGTCCAGTAGCCCACATCCAAAATGCCCGTTTGGGGGCAACAGAGCAACGTTGGGTGGCACAGCTGGCTGCATTTGATTTTGAAGTGAAATACAGAGCTGGAAAAGAAAATGCTAACGCCGATGCTCTCTCCAGGTTTCCAGCAGGTTGTCGAGCAGCCCAAGTAACCACTGAGATTACTCCTCCAGGAGATCTACAAGAACCTCAGCTTCACAGGGATGACTGGAAGGGGGCTCAAGAACAAGATGATGGACTGCAAATGTTGAGAACCTATATGGAACGGGGAGCTCTCCCCGATGCCCCAACCAGGAAAGCACTGCCTGAGTCTGTACAGAAGTGGCTAAAACAGTGGAGGCGGTTCCAACTTCGGGACGGAGTGCTGTGTAGAGAGGTGATGGACGCAAGGACACACGAAACCTACTTTCAGATCCTATGTCCCACAGAAAGACGCAAGGAGGTGTGGCAGAGGTACCATGAAGCGGCCGCTCATGCCGGAGTGGAGAAGACTCTATCCAGGATACGTCGCTTCTTCTATTGGCCCTGTATGGAAGGTGAGGTGCATGAATTCCAGCTGGGTTGCGCCGTCTGTAGCCTGCGAAATAGAGAGACACCTAGAGCTCCTCTACACCCTATTAAAGTGTCTTATCCTTTGGAGGTTGTAGCTTTAGATTTCCTTACTTTAGGGAGGCCCACAGACGGGTATCAGAACATTCTGGTCATGACAGATCTTTTCACCCACTATGCGTGGCCAGTGGCCACAAAGGATCAAACTGCACAGACTGCGGTGCATGCCCTATGGGCTCATGTGATCCAAACATTTGGCTGCCCTGCTAGGCTGCACTCGGATAGAGGAGCAAGTTTTGAGTCAGCCTTGATGTACCAGTTATGCAGGTGTTATGGTATTACAAAAAGTAAAACTACACCATATCATCCTGCTGGGAATGGTGGGGTCGAGCGGTTGAATCAGACTCTGTTGCATATGCTTCGTACACTCGAGGCTGAGAAACAACAGAGGTGGCCAGAATTCCTTCCAGAACTGCTACAAGCATACAATAACACTGTCCATGGTGCTACAGGTTACGCACCATCCTATTTGATGTTTGGGAGGCATCTGAGACAGCCAGTGGATGTGAATCTGGGTGTTGACCCAGAGCCCCTCTGTCATGATCTGAAGGGGTGGGTTAGGGATCATCATCAAAAGTTATCTTTTGCCTACGAGATGGCAAAGAAAAACAAGAATAGCGCAGCCACCCAAAATAAAAGGTTTTATGACAGGAAGGCTCAAGCCTTGCCGTTAGTCCCAGGGGAAAGGGTGTGGGTAAAAGATCGAGAGAGACGGGGCCAAGGAAAGCTCCATCCAGGTTGGAGTCCTGAACCACATGTTGTATTGGAACGTGTGGGCGACACGGGTGTGGTTTATAGGGTACATCCAGAAAAGGGAGGGAGGGAAAAGGTCCTTCATCGGAACGCATTAAAGTTGTGCATTACTCCTGCAACGGATCACCACACACCTGCTCCAGAAGATAACCAGGAGGTGCAGACCCTGGTTGAACCGCCATTTTATTGTGTTGTTCCTAATGTTCCAGCTCTGCAGGATGGATTACCTGACCTGCGGCGCTCAACAAGGTCGAACTTTGGTCAGCCCCCTGCACGGTATAGACTTTGAATAATGTGCCAGGGACTGGCACAGTTAAAATGTGGGGAGATGTCACACAGTGGATATTTGTTTTATTCCTTCAAGTACGGTTTTTATTGTTTTCGCTGCATGTTTTGGTTTTTATTCACTGTGGACTCCGAGAACTAACAGCTGATGCCAGTCACCTGTGCGGGGTGGGCGTGGCCGTCGGCAGCTACTTGGAACTGGCAAGACGCTGTGGATTTTAAAAGGCAGAGGACTTCGCGTTGGCAAGAGAAAAAGAAGAACCCCTGAAGGTCCGTGACGGAGGACTGCGACCCCGAACGAGCCAGGGGTTGACCGCAGAGGATCCAAGCAGTGGGAACTACGTGTCGGACCGTCAGTGGGCAGAGGGGGAACTCTGCCCTGGTCAGTAAGTGACGTTTCCACTGATTGTCTGCAGGGATCCTTACGGGAGCGGATAAAGTATCCGCTGTTTAGCGATCGCTCTCCTGGCCAGGTGTTTGTGTCCCAACAGGACGCCAGTGGAACGACTGTTTAGGTGGAGCAGCTAGAGCTGGAACAACCGCAGGAGGCGGTGGCGCTGAGGCTGCGATAGGCTGGACGGAGCGCGGGACTCGCCGTCCTAACCGGACATTGTGGACGTTGACCCTCTTGGACAATTTTAGTTACTCTGTTTAGAACATTTTAATACTTTTATTGTTTTTAAGAGAAAACGGAGCATTTTATTCTGTTGGGGAATAAAATAAAACTAAATAATCGAATTGTCCTCCCTTGGTGCTGTATTACTGTTTCCCTCCTTGTTGTTGGAGAACCCGTGGCTACCAGCTGATGTTAAGCTGGGCCATTACATACATCTCTTTTTTTCCCTTCTTTTCTGTAGTGCCTTGAGATATTTGTTCCGAAATGGTAATATAAAAATAAACTAAACTGAATTAAATTAAACCAGTGGCACATTCAAAAAACACCTGGAATAACTTGGAGACAAGTACACTTATCTGTTTTTATTAATAAAGCGGGCTGCCTAGTCACTAAACTTGAAAACATAAAATCTCAGTAGATTTTTCACTTAGTGCTAATATGCTCTCAACTTGATTGCAACGTCTAAATTTCAGCTCCTGTTATCACTTTCCAGGAGAGTAGATCTTTTCTTTCACATTCTTCTCTTTCATTTTCAGTTGTCGATGAAAACCACTTGGTTTAGGTTAGTAAAATAATGCGTTAGAAAGCTCAGAGAGACCTGGCAATTGACAACAGATGGTACAACTGGCTGCACTGGATTGAGTTGTGAAGTGATGATGAATTCAGTCTGAAGTTTACTTACATTCACCATTCATGTTTGGGGCTTTTTATGATTTATGAGAGATGGTTTATTAAATACAAAAACCCAATTCTACAAATATCTGATTATAAGGCTGTTGGTAAGTTACTAAAAAAGCAGATGTTTTTTTTTTTAAAACAATCATCAAATCTCTGGTATAAATCTGGCTGGATAGTTGACCACTCATCAAATCAGAGTGTTTGCTTTCCTGGCACAGACCTGGGTTGTAGGCATTAATAATTTTTATTAGGTTTGGGGTCTGAGTTTTGGGAAGAACATTCCAGAAAATTAATGTTAGTCTGTTTTATTCATTCCAACTCCACTTCTGATCTGTATTTGAGATTATAATGTTGGAACTTCCTATTCTATCCTAGTTTCAACAATCAAGCTGCTAATTTGGGGTTAAGTTTTGAAAATGTGGACGTTGTCCTCTTTATTTATTATTCCTCCCATTTTTCCAAATTCAATGATGTCACTATCAGTGAAACTTTGTGACGGTATCATCACCTTGTTTGACAAACAATTTTAGTCCAATAAATATAGTGCTCTTGGGCTCGAAGGCCTTGCCTTGTGGAGTCCTCACATTCTTCCATTCATTGTTACCAAATACGTCAGTCTTTGTCTGATTAAACCATGAAATTAAATTAAATTAAAGGAAATGTTTCTTCAGTGTTCATGTGATTTGCCCATGTGAACAGCTGCCACTTTGGGTGAAGCGTTTATGGATTTATTTTGGAGCAAAGGTTTCACTTTTAGTCAGCCTCTTCACAGGATTATAATACATTCATTCATTAATCTAATCTGTCAGCATGATTGGCTGCATCGGTATGAATTACATCCTATGTAATTCTATGTAATTGGAAACAAATTTGTTTTTTTTCGTTTTGAAGTGCCTTGAGATTACATTTGCTGTGAATTGGTGCTACATAAATAAACTGCGTTTATCAATGAATTCCAGAAAATGAAGGCATGAACCTTGTTGGTTTTTAGTTTGTTCAAAGTAATTGTTTTTCATCAGATGGTGACAGTTTAAGTCAGATGGTTGAAATATGGACACGGTTAAGACTTTGATCCCAAATGCCTATGTAGATTTTGAAGAGAGTAAATAAAGCAGACTAACAACAACCTTTAGGAATTGCTCTCACCTCAATCCTAACAAAACTTTGAGAACTTACCATTTTATGTTGCACAGGAACAATAAATGTACAGCAAATACATTTTACCAGTCCTGGTTAAATTGGTAGATTTCCAGTTTTATGCCTGAAGCTCATAGATTAAGCTCGACTTCTCATCAACTTGCTAAGGGACAATAGATGGAATATCAGTGGAATGTATGTAAATAATGTCGGATCTGAGAAAATCCACAACAAATACAAACTTGTGCACCACAGATTGAATCACTGCAGCTGTTTTCTGTATTTTCAGTTGGGTTTGGAAAAATACAACATCAATTTGACATTCATACCAATTATGAGTGTATGTAAAGTTTTTCTGAGACATATATACTCTCATTATTGTTTACAAAGTAGTTATTGAAAGTTTTTTTCTTTTATCTTAGGATCAGATTTGGTTAAGCACAATACATATATATTTTATTTGACCACTGGCATTAAATAGTTTTATTCTTACCATCGATAGCTGACGGTATCACCGTCAGCTAAGCAATGTGCAGAGTGCCTGGCGTCAATTTATCCATCTTTGAAACTATAATCAACTTAGCCACAATCACCATGAACAACAGTCCCTACACGAGACTCAGGCAGATTAAAGTGGAAGATGGGAGCGACGGAGGAGTGTGGCGGATCGACACATGTTTCGGCCGGTGTCACCTCTTAATGTAATTTGGCACATGCTCCAATGTGCTTCTTCTGGTGTAAGGTTTCTTTTAAGTGCCTAATGAGTGTGGTGGGCGAGCACCCACGGGGGACAAGAGAGGTCAGTGTTTTGGGTGGAACGTGTGGAGAAAGTGTGGGGGATCTTCCTGTCATTCAGCACACGTTTCTAGGGCCCTGGCGACCTTTGACCCTACCCGTGCAGACACACCACTGATCTCAGCCTCACTTTGGTGGAAAAGGCTTGTGTTAAACCTCACTGTGTTTTACTTTCTGTAAACAGCACATTCACCTATCAGATAAAATAAGTCGGTTTAACAAAATTGCACATGTACATAACACACATATATCAATAGAAAAACAATAGAAAAACAAACTACATATTCTCTTTAATATTTCACCTAATTAAGTGTGGCAATGTTGTCCTGTTAAGTTTGACAACTTTATACCAGCAGACTGTAATTCAGGGAAATTTGAAACATTATGTAGATCCAAAGAACAAAGCATGTTTAATGCAAATTACCGTGTTTGTGTTTCAGCTAACTGGTTGTTAAAATCCAGTCGAGCATCAATCACCTTTAGTGAAAAAGTTCTGGAGAGATCAAAACAAGCAAGTAGGAGCTTTACTTCAGTTATGTGTTAATTAATAGTTTAAAAATGTTCTTGTGATGTTTGATTGATCTTGGTCAGAATCAAACAGAATAAACAAAAGGACCACAAGGCCAAAAAAACTGTATTTGCCCCTTTCAGATCTTTTCTTCTTAATTTGCAAGCTTGTCACACTTTAGGTCATCCCTCCAGTCTTAACAGACAAACATAGACAGGGTTAATGTAAAAACCATAAAAATTTAACTCAATGAGATAGCTCATTTGTTCTGATGCGTCTAGATAATTCCCAATTCACAGTAAGAATCAACATCAGAGTAAGAAAAGTTTTGTCCAGCAGACTCCAGATGTTAAACTCATCAAGAATCTCTCTGATGAGCTGGAGGAGACTTCATAAAGCTTTGGGACTCTGTGTCATCAATAATAAAATCTGGGTAAATAAATGACTGCAACGATGGACTGAAATCAGTTTTAATGACAGTCTTTGCCTAAACATTGACATGATGAATGAGGCCCTGTTAATATTGTGGTGGTGCTTTTTGGATTTGTAAGCAGCGTTTTGGAGTGCTGGACTAAAAGTAGCATAAAGAATGTGAAAGATTAGTTATTCATGTGTTCATACATGAAGCAAGAACACTGGCTCATCAATTTTAAAATTGCATTTCAGCTTATTCAGTATGCTAAAACATAGTATTTTAATGCAATTTGACCTTTCCTTTCTATCAGGATGAATTTTCATGGTTTCCCACTTCTGTGAAGATTGATAAACCTCTCAATTGTTTCCACTTTTTAAGAAATTGTCTGTGATGTCATGAACATTAAATAATTTGGAGATGACATACCATTTCTCAGATCGTTGCCAATGTCTTTTCATCTTGGAAATATGCTGACATACACAATGTGCTGCCTCAGAGCAACAAACTGCAACAACACCATATTTTAGAAAATCTATAAAATTCAAATAGACATGAATTTATTTGATGTTTGTTACTTAATAAACAGTGTGGAGTCTGCTAGTTGTATTAGTAAAGTTACATATAAGTGTGAATAATTTTATAACCTAGTAAGGAATAGTTAAATCTTCTGGATATGTTTTTTTTTAATGAAAAGCCCTTAATCTTCAAAGAACATTGTGGCTATTTTGTTATTAAAAGATATTCATAAAATTATTTAAGATTACCTGCTGAAAATATTTTTACTGTTGTGGATGTATAGATTCCAGATCACCCTGACACACGGTTCATATTAGTCATCCAAGATATGCAGGAAAAGTTAAGATAATGTTCAAAATGGGACAAAAAGTGAGCTGCTACCTTTACACTGATCCTACACAGGGTGACCGACCAGTTGGTCAGCCATGTTGTCTTTCAGCTGCCACTCAAAAGCTTTCAATCGCTTTTATTTCACTTCTCATAACCACAGATGCAGTCATATTCTTCCATCAGGGTAAAGATAACACACCCTCTCATTTTAATGCACGTCTCTGTCCAGCTTACCACCGCACAAGCACACACACACGCATACACACACATGCATGCGCGCACCACAACACACACACACACACACACACACACACACACACACACACACACACACACACACACACACACACACACACACACACACACACACACACACACACACACACACACACACACACACACACACACACACACACACACACACACACACACACACACACACACACACACACACACACACACACACACACACACACACACACACACACAACCACAAAATGCAATTTGCACAACTGGCAGACATCTGTTGATAATTATTGGCCAGTCTCTGCAGAGAACCTGTGATATTTAATATTTCCTAACCACTTGAACAAATAAGCTGTAATAACTGCAAGGTACTTGACCACAGGAGTAGAAGAGATGTGCAGAATGAGAGGAATCATGTGCGCTTTGGTTGGATTTGCTTTAGTGTGATAGGATTTTACTCCTGGCACGTATTTGGAAATCATCGTGGAAATCCACCACCAAACTCTTCACCTCCCTAAAGAAACACCACAGCTTAAACAGTGGACAAACATTAGAAATAATTTCTAAAGAGTGGAAATAAATAATTCCAAACACCACTCACTGTACACATAAGCTTATGTGCGCACACAGAAATGCATTTCAGGTTGATGAGCTGCGGAGGTGTTGCAGAGCTGCTGAGCATCAAGAGACATTCACAAAACACTCATTAACTTCCTTTACAAAGCTTCCTTTGTGACCCGCCAGGTCCTGGGCTACTCTGACTGCTCTCCACACCCCACACACACACACACACACCACAACACACACACACACACACACACACACACACACACACACACACACACACACACACACACACACACACACACACACACACCCCACACACACACACACACACACACACACACACACACACACACACACCGAGAGGGATGGTTTCTACCTCAATGAAAAGGTACGTAGACACCCAATGAGAATAAAGTTTGAATCATTTTTTGAAGAGCCTTTCTTGTAAGATAAGACAAAGAATACTATCAGTGAAGATGCATGTCACAGATTGCAGGCAGAGTTACAACATCTCTTTTACTGATAGAAAATACCGCCAATCTAACACAAACTGGACTGGGGTTAAATAATCCTTTCACAGCAGATTGGTACAGGTAAAATTGAGGATGAAATTATGGTGCAATAGATTTATAAGAATAAAATGAGCTAATTGAGACACAAAATCTTTCTAAAACCAATCTAGAAATCTAAATAAAAACAATTGTTAGTTGCAATATAAGCTGTTCTTCAATTAAGTTTGTGGGAAGAGTGTTAAATGGAGTCAAAGACTAACTGAAGTCACCATCTTAAGGAGAAATTGTTCCATCATAGCTGCTTTTACGTGTGAAAACTCTGCACCAGCAGCCGAGTGATGGAGCTGCTCTTCCCCAGTGATGACTTTACCACCAGGTTCTCCTTCCTGTCTGCCCTCACAACAAAGTGAGCGACCTGCTCAGGTTTCATCTTTCAGGAGGACGGGCCGACTGAGGCGGCGAAGCCTGTTTCCCTTCCAGCAGATAAGTGGAGAGGTTTGAGGAAGAGGTCAGTAGCACACCAGGGGATTCCCTGACAGGGGCTTTGCCAGAGACCACCAAGGCGACCGGGGAGATGAGTTGACAGGCCATATTATTTTCCAGAGGGAAAAGAAACATACAAGGTGCTGGAAGAGTATACTGGTGGCATGTTTTACTTTGCACTGTTTGCAGGTGTAAAGATACATTCATCTGAAAAATATAGGACACCCTACTTTTGTTTTTGCTAACATACTCTAATAATGTATTTATTGCCACTTAAAATGGCTAACGTAGTACATGTGTAAATCACCTGAGCTGTAGATAAGAGAACATCATCATGTTGGAAGTGTCAGAGAACAAAACAGCGAGACGAATCAGTTGAACCTGGTGAGGGGCTGAAAGAGGTCCGAAAGAAATTTAAATCAGCCATTCCACTGTATGCAAAGTAGTCTGCAAGTGGAACATATGCAAAACAACTACCAACATACAACTGCCAATATAAAGTCTGGCTGTTCAAATTCATTAAAATTTACTCTGAAAGTAGATTGGAAGGCACTAAAGAAGTTTCTAAAATGTTAGAGACTAAAAGAGACTACACAAGTTTCACTTTCATTGGTGGTAAAAAAAATCTTTGCTTTAAGAAAGCTGATATGAAAGCTATGAAAGCTGAAGGTTGCTAGAGAATAAAAAAAAATACATCTAAAAAATGTTTCATTCAGCCATAAAAACAGCATTCTAGAAAAAGAGCTTGCACGAAGCTGGAAGTGTCATGGTTTGCGGATGCTTTTCTGCTGCAGGATTTGGACAGCACACCAACAAGTAATTTACCATCAATAATGCCATTAATCAGAAGATGCTTGAGTAAAACATCGAGGCACGAAGACTGAATCAGAACAGAATCCTGCAGCATGAAAAATATTACCGTATTTTCCGTACTATAATGCGCACCGGATTAAAAGGCGCACCTTCAATGAATAGCCTTTTTAAAAACGTTTTCCATATATAAGGCGCACTGCATTATAAAGGCGCATAGAATAGACGCCATAGTTATGTTGCCACCCGTCCGGTATTGAACGGGAAATGATTTGTTCCGTTCACTACAAATATGGATGTCTAATAATAAAAAAATAGGTCCCGAGTTCTTTATATAGCAGTCTAGTCATTGTTTCACTCACGGTTTTGGTGTTGCGATATTGTGCCCAACTGCTTTAGCACAGACCAACCGACACGCTGCCGCCGCAGCCTCTGTCTCTCTTCCACCGACCCCATATGGGAAATAAATGTATAGGTGCTGGTCCCTTGGTAACTCTAGCCGAAGCCCCCCGGATAAATGTCTAAAGCTACTTTGTTGATATAAAGAATGTCAACAAAACAGTCCGATTCCGGTCGCGAGGAGAACCTGGAGAGCGACTGGAATGGGACTTCTGGGCCGGACGATGGTCACCCTTCTCTGTTCGCGCACAGCATGTTGGTGGAGAACATGATGCTAGATGACCTGCAGACGACCTGATTATTAGGTGGGTAGGTAGATATATAGACATCGTCTATGGGTAGATCGGTCAGTCAAACTTTCTTCTTCTTCTTCTTCTTCTGATTTTTATTGGCGGCTGGCATACAACTTAAGGTGCATTTACCGCCACCTACCAGACTGGAGTGTGATCATCAGTGACGTCAGAGGGAATCAACACACCTCAATGATGTGTAGGATGTGCAAATTCACATCTCAACACACTCATTAAATATATGTATGAATGCATGAGCATGGACTGCATACCCACACATACTTATACATATTCTAAATACGATTCATTAATCCAGTGTTATTTAGGAACCTAAATAAGAGATTTCTAACATAACTTGATTTGTTATCTAATAGATTTATCATAGACAGTCCTATATTCTTTCTGCTTAGTAATGACTTTAAAAGCTGACGTTCCTCTGAGTATTTATCACATTCTAACAAGACATGGTCCACTGTTTCCATCTTATTGCAATAACTACAATCCCCAGTCTCATGCTTACCTACTTTAAAGAGCGAACCGTTAAGTCCAGAATGCCCAGTTCTAAGTCGAGTCATAACTACTTCCTCTTTCCGCCTTCCACTCAAATAATTACTACCTCCCACAGTCTTTTGAATTGCATATAGTTGTCTCCCATTATCATGGTTATCCCACTGCTCCTGCCAAATCTTAATCATTTCTTTTTGAATAATAGATTTACCCTCACTTTTACTTAAAGGAATATTCAAATGAACAATTTCTGATTTCAAGGCCTGCTTAGCTAGAATATCTACCGCCTCATTTTCTTCAATACCTGCATGTGCAGGAATCCAGACAAATCGAACCAAGCATTTCTTATTATGTAGATGAACTAATAACTGTTATATTCTTAATATTAAATCTAATCTGCAAGATTTGCCAGATTTAATTCTTAATAATGCTGCTTGACTATCTGATGTGATAATAAATTTACTTTCTTCCCTAATATCATTATCAATCATTCTAAGGCCAATATAATGGCTGATAATTCAACTGTAAAAACAGCTAAATGATCAGCTGTTCTCCTCTTAATCCAGACTTTATGGTGTGGGATATTTACTGCTGCCCCAGTTCTACCACTATTTGGGTCTTTTGACCCATCTGTATATACTGTATAACTATGTTGTCTTTATAACTTTCAAAATATCTATTAACTACAACCCATTCTGGAGTCTTTTCCTTTTTAAGAATTTCCCTCAATTGAAGATCAACTTCTGGAGATAAAAATAACCATGGTGGAATTTCAGATTGAGGAACTGTAACACTATACTGAAGCATTGTTAAACCAAGATTTTTAGCTTTTATGTCCCCAATCCATCCAAAACTATTACAATTTAATGTATGATGTTCCCAACAGTCCTTCAGCACCATTTTAGCTGGATGATCACACTTATGTCCTTGTAGATTCACCCAGTACATATACATTAGTTTCAACCTTCTTAATCTTAACGGAAGCTCACCAGTTTCTACTTGTAGAGCAGCTAAAGATGATGTTCTGAAAGCTCCACAACAAATTCTCAATCCTTGTGTCTGCTCACTATCAAGTTTTCTCAAATGACTGTCAGCAGCTGCCATATATGCTATACACCCATAATCCAAAGTAGATCTCATAAGAGCCTGATAGACTCCTAACAGTGCACTTCTTGAAGCTCCCCATTCCTGTCCAGAGAGACATCTCAACAAATTATTCACTTTTTTACATTTGTTTTGAACTGATTCTATTTGATGTTTCCAAGTTAAGCTTTCATCAAATATAACACCTAAAAATTTCACTGTTTTCACTTGTTCAAGCTTTTGATTATAAAGGTTCAACTTGAGTTCCTTATGTCTTCTATAAAAACAAATAACTTGAGTCTTTGCAATTGACATCCTAAATCCCCATTTATTAGCCCTACCTTCCACTTTCAGAATGCCATCCTGCATCTTTTTCTGTAAATACACCAGATTATGTCCCCGGACCCATAAAGCACCATCATCTGCAAATAAAGATTTGCCTATACTACTATCTATCTCATCGAAAATGTCATTAATCATAATATTGAAAAGAATTGGACTACACACGCTACCTTGAGGAGTTCCATTCTCAACAGCATACCTAGTTGAGAAATTTGCTCCAACCCGAACTTCTATTTCTCTATCAAATAAAAAATTCGAAATCCAGTTATAAATCTTACCTCCTATACCAAGTTTTCTTAATTTAATCAACAATCCTTCTTTCCATAACATATCATATGCCTTTTCTATGTCAAAGAACACAGCTATCACTAACTCTTTATTTGTTTGAGCTTTTCTTACTTCTGACTCTAGACACAGAACTGCCTCCATTGTATTCCTACTTTACGAAAACCACTCTGAAATGAACAAAATTTATTTTTACTCTCATTAAAATATGAAAGCCTATCTATAACAATCCTCTCCATTATTTTCCCTAATTGAGATGTAAGAGCTATAGGTCTATAATTTGATGGGTCTGTTGCATTTTTACCAGGTTTTAATATGGGAATTATAACTGACTGTTTCCATTCTGCAGGAATACTCCCAGCCATCCAAATCAAATTAAACAATTTTAATATAATAAGAGACGAATATTTAAGATGTTTGAGCATAGAATAACACACTCCATCCTTACCCGGAGTTGATTGCTTAGCATTATTAATAGCTCTTTCTAATTCATACATAGTAAAAGGCATATCCAAATCCTGATTTGAAACTTCTCTCCTAGTAGTAACTTCTGGATTTTCATTCAATTTTTCTTTATTACTTTTCACTTCTTCAGATAAATTTTCTGAACTATGCACCTTAATTAACGTTTCTGCTAATAACTCTGCTTTTTCTTTATTACTAATCGCTATTTTCCCATTTAATTCTAAAACAGGTAATGAAAAACTCTTTTTAACACCATTCATTTTCTTAATAACTCTCCATACTTCTGACAATTTGGTCTCTCTTCCAATGGAATTACAGTACTGTCTCCAACAAGCCTTCTTAGCTGCTCTAACAGTCTTCCTAACTATAGCTTGTGCTATCTTAAATTGAATTAATGCCTCAAAAGTATGGCATCTTCTTACCAATTTAAAAGCTTTATTTCTTCCCCTTATAGCAATACTACATTGCTCATTCCACCATGGAATAGATTTTTTTTCTCTCCCCTTTGTTTTAGAAATTGAACATTCAGCTGCATTAATAATGACAGACTTAATATTTGAATAACACATCTCCACATCACAAAACAAGTTCTCATCCAGTTTATTAATTTGACTATCAACTAAATTTTTAAATAACTCCCAATTAGCGCTACTTAACCTCCATCTTGGAATCTGTCCTTCCTCTTCCTTTATCACTTCAGAACCAACTGAAACTAGAATAGGAAAATGATCACTGCCCATAGGAGAATCACTCAGCACCTGCCAAGATGTAATTCCATCTAATCTATTTGAAACCAATGTTAGATCTAATACACTCTTTAAATCCCTACAGCAATCATATCTAGTAGTGCTGCCATCATTAAGGCAAACCAGTGAATGTAACTCAAGAAATTCTTCAATAGCCAATCCATTTGCATCTGTATTAAGACTCCCCCATAAAATATTATGAGAATTGAAATCACCACGCCATACAGTCTTGCCTACATTTTGTTCATTTACTTCATTGAGATCTTGAATGGACAACTTCTTGTTAGCATTATAAAAATTTACCACTGATATTTGACCATTTTCTATCCAAATCTTAATTACTATTAACTCATAGTTCTTCCCTATTGATTCTACTTTATATCTTATACCATCTTGTATAAAAGTTGCCACTCCCCCTCCTTGTCTTTCTTTTCTATCATTCCTAATTGATGTATACCCAGGAATTTTGAAATCCAAATGAGGCTTAAGCCAGGTTTCTTGGATACAAATCAGGTGAGGTTTAACTGCCAAATCTGAAATATATTTCTTAAACTCTAAACCATTACTAATAAGACTTCTTGCATTCCACTGGAAAATAACTAACATAACGAAGAAGGGCATGATTGACGTTGAGTAGATTGTGTCTCATTTAATTTTCCCTTAATTGATTCCCAATTAACATTCTTACAGTCAAGATACTTTCGGGCTGCCTTCACTATTATTTGAATTTTTTCTGTTTTTCTTTGTGTTTGAGCAGTGCAGTTAACAACTTCTACCATGAACAGTACAAAATCCTCCTTGGTCATGATTAAAGTGTCGCTTTTAATCTTGGAGCATGTTGTACAATTAGATCCTTCTTTTTCTCCTCCAGACACTTTCTTTGGCAATAATATTGGTTGTACAGGAACTTTTTTCGTTGCTTCTGCATAAGTAATGCCAGTAGTGACTTTAATTTTCTGAACTTCTTCAGCTCTTTTACTAGCTACAACATCCCCTAAAACCTGAAGCATGTTCACCTCCACAATTACAACATTTCAGCGGAGCTCCTTCCTCACATTTTCCATACTCATGATCTCCAGCACATCTCCCACATTTCTGTTTCCCCTTACACACTGCCGCGACATGTCCAAACTTCTGGCATTTAAAGCACCGCAACGGTGGAGGAATAAATGGTCGGACATCATAGGTCATATATCCCACAAACAACACTTTGTCTGGCAAACTGTTCTCTTCAAATTTTAACATGATAGAAAAACTATCACTCCTCTCTCCATTTTTATTTCTTTTCAGTCGTTTGGCTTCCACCACTTTCCCTCCTGAAACATTAGACTTGATTTCCTCAATAGGCACATCAGGTGGAAAACCCGAAATGACTCCGCATACATACTTCTTGTCATCCAGAAGTCTTCCTCTCACATTCTCACCAAGGATTCTTTTTATATTCAGCGCCCTTTCTTTTTGTTTAATATCATTACAAATAATCAATAACGATCTCTTAATATCTTAACAAATTTCACCTTTCCAACCAGTGAATTGATTTCTTTAGTAAGCTTTATTGGATTCCACTTACCAAAGGACACACCCTCTTTGACAAACTTCAGAACTATTTTAAATTCTATCACCATAACTGTTTCTCCTTCAGCCTCGGAAACAGATGATTCTATTTGTTGTCTTGATTTTTTCCGTTTGTGCTTAGCTTTTTGAATTTGCCATGTTTCCTCATTTTCCACGCCATCCGCACCCTCTTCCATTTCCGCAATATCACTACCTGACGCATTTCCCTCTGACATCCTTCCAACCGTTCACAGTCTGGTCGTGCCTCTTCCGCCTCACGCTCAACACTGACTCCTCCGGTCTCTGGTCCTCCCCCCAGTCAAACTTTATTAACAAACCAGTTTTTTGACAACTATCCCAGCATGCACTGCATGCTTCTTGTACGGGGAAAATGAAGTCGGCAGCTGTTTACCGTAGTTGCTAGACCTGTTGTGGCTCAATATTGGTCCGTCTATTAGGCGCACCGGGTTATAAGGCGCACTGTCGGCTTTTGAGGAAATGTAAGGATTTTAGGTGTGCCTTATAGTGCGGAAAATACGGTAAAAACATGACAGTAAATCCACTGCAAGAAAGTCCCCTGCACTGAGTTTTTCTAACTAAACATAGATTTTGATCTCATTGAGTTGCTGTGGGGTAAACTGAAATCTGCAGAAACTCCTCAAAGATCTTTGACGTTGAATTTGGGTTTTTGAGGGGTTTTGTTGCCTGTCGACCTAAATTCCAAATACACCCAAATAAATGATGGGAACATCCCATTCTACATTTAACAAACACATATGAGTTTCACTGTTTGAATTAAGTCAATTAAGTTTAAGTTTGATGAAACTGTAGTTCTTTGAGTTGCACCTGCAAATACAAATATATTTATTAAGCACAACTTAAAATCCAAGAGATACAAGACATAGGGAGTCAACCTGCATGACAGATGACAAAAGACTCAGTATCTGAATTGGAGGGAAACTTCTAATTATGAGACGGAGATGCACAGGCTCGTTCTCCCCACAGGGGCTCTCTCACATCTGCAGCCTCATGAATTGAAAACTGCGGTGAGGGGTTTTGGAAACGACTAAGAGTGTCACCTTTTGCCAACCACAGCGCACAAATTGCCTTGATTTTTCTTTTCACCACAAACGATCGCTCCCCGAGCGTTTCGTGACCTGTCACATAATCAGGCCCCTCCGGACTGCCTCGCACCGAAAAAGACACGAATCATAATACACACCCCTTTCATTTTATTGCCTTATTAAAAGAATTCTGGTCAGTTTTTGCATCTCTAAAATGAGCGTGTTGGTTTTCCCTCTACATAGAGCTCCATTCATCATAGGCTGGTGCAGGGAGACTTACTGCTCTTACATTTCTTGTAACAGGAGGGGCAGAGCTCCAAAGGTTGGCATTAATTTTAAATCAAAGCAGTTAGAATGAATTATTTCCTGACAGATTCTCACCTTTTGCCAGCTAGGGTTTTTTTTTAGAATCACTTATGATTCAGCATTGGGATTTCTGCACATGTCTTTGTTTAGTTACAAACTAATTTGTCACCTTTTATACTCCTGACTTCCTCTTAGGTCAAGAGGCCCCTGTGGCGCCCTAAATGCTCTCCACGAGCTCATGAAGCTTGGTGGTGAATCTGGTGCCTGTGAGGCATAACTCTCCCTGTCAAAACAGGGCGAGAAAGACTATGATTCTTTGCCCCAGAAGTGAAACACTGCTCAACTCTAATAGGCAGGCAGACATGAGGTCATACATCGAAAAGGATTGCATTGCTTGCCTGTTCGAACAACTTTAAAACAAACTGGGTGACTTTGTACTATAAGTTTAACTTGAAAAGTTTTTTTTCATATCAGCTGGCTACATTTTTGTAATATTACAACCATAAACTTTAATGTATTTTATTGGGATTTTATGCCAAAGTGGTTAATAAATATGAAGTGGAAAGTGAATGACTCGTAATTCACTTTCGAGTTTTGCAATGGGTTTTTTATCCATTGCAAAAACCCTTGTTCAGAAGTTACTTATAATTAGTAGATTAAGTTTATATCAGTGTGCTTTGTTATCTCAGAATAAATCCAGGTGTTCTGTGTACTACTATATCCACAATGTTGGGCTGGTTTTCGTGTTGCCTCCCTTCTCTTTTCTCTGCAAGGCATGACTAGCAGGTGTGGGCCCCAGCTGGACAGCATCTGACCTAATTAGGAAGGAGTTGATGAGTGTTTTCCCTGAAACAGACAACAGATAGTATGGATGTGGTAATATAACCTTCCAAGAATTTTGTGAGATGTTATTGAGATTTCATACTGCAACAACGAAAAGAGACATGGATGGATGTACATACCTCTTGCATGATCTTTATGTCCACTCACAAACTGTGAGAAAACTCTATTTTCTATATTTAATCTCCCCAGTTCTTACCTCTTTTTCCAGAAAGGATCCAGATCCATCCCGCCTTTAGCCGAACTATTGACTTCTACATGAAATCTTTTAGAAACTAATTGTTAAATGACTAAAGACTTTCAAAACCCAAACATGACAGCTACAAACGTACTGAGCTGTGGGCTGCATTGGATCAATCAGAATCAATCATAAGGGCCAGTGATAACTCTGGAGAGCTGCAGAGATTGACACTGATGTCCAGGAGACTCAGGAAAGATCTGCAGATCTGGTCAAATGTGTCAAATGAAAATGTAACATACAGCGGTGTTAGCATCATACTAGGGAGGCAATTTTTAAAATGGACTGAAAGAGAATGTGGATGAACTAAGATACAGGGTAATCTTAGAAAAAATTGAGGATTTGAAAGATAGAAGTTCATATTCCGGCTGGAAAACCTTAAACATACAGGTGGACCTGCAACAAAATGATTTTAATCAAAGCATGTTATATGTTAGAATGACCCAAACAAAGTCCAGATGTGAAATAAGAAGGGAATTTCTTACATGACACATAAACTGATGTTCAAAGATCACATCCAATCTGGCTTAGCTTAAGCAACTATGCAAAGTAAAATGGGCATAAATAAAGACAAAAGACTGAAACTAATACAGGGCACACTTTTCAGATCTTTAATTTGAATTTATGCTCCAGTTTACGTTGATCTAATTAAAAAAACACAAATGGCAGTTTGCAACATGGGGAAATGTAAAAATGAATATGAAAACTATTGCAAGTCAACTGTACAAGTTGTAAATGCTAGAATTTGAGAACAGAGATGTCTCATTATCACCAGAGGAAAGCCTTTTTTCCCCCGAAAATCTGATGTTGAACTTTGAAACGAAAACATGGAAACGCTCCCTCGCCCACTCGTCCAACTTTCTCAAAGTGGGCTGTTGTCCAGCAGCCACATGTAGTCACTTCGCAGTTTGTGTTACTGCACATATTGACATTTGAAGGTGATGTTTTGAAATACTGGTCAATCACATATTTTGACAGGACGAACGTGAACCTGACTGAGTGTTTCTGTTTTCAGGGTGAACTCAAAAAAAAAAAACCCTCTACCTATGGTCATTTACAGTAATGTTCTCTTCTAGCGAACGTTGCTGAGAGCACACACCTTGAACGTGAAAATGAATTTGAAAAAGGGAGCAAAAAAACGGACTAAAAAGAGAGCTTTTGATAGAATGAACTGCACCCAGCTGTGAGCTGGACCCGACAGATGTGCTGTTTAAATAAACTAATGCCAGGTTTTAAAACAAACCAACTGCTAAATGGTAGATTTGATTTCAGATTAGAATTTCCTTTCAGATGCAGAGATATAAGATGCAGTGATAATAAGTAGTGATAGGCCTTAAATGATTTCTGATTAGTTTAACATACAGTAGGTGTTGACATTTCATGGACATTCACAAAAAAAAGTATATATATATTTTTTTGCGGTCTGTTTGAAAGTAATTTCACCTTAAGGAGCAGCAGGTTTTGATAAATGGAGTAGCAGTAGCTGAAATCACTTACATAATTAAAGATGTTTATACTTCTCTTATATCCTAATTATACACTTATGCATTTACAATTTTGCAGGAAAAATCCAGTGGCCAAGATAAAAGTCACACTCAAAGCCCTTTTCTTTTAGCCAATTGGAATAAATACCTTATTTCTGGACCATCACACACATTAAGATGTTTTCTTTTTCTGCGCAGTCAATCATTCGCTTTGACATACAAAAATAGACCGGGACACTTAGCAAAGAAAACCTCGTTTATAACACGCCTTGGTGCATATATTTAACATATTTAAGAAACACTCCAGCATGTTGTGGGACTGCAGCGAGAGGTCCTTGAGGCAATGTTTGCTTTAATTAACAAAATGGAAATGGCCATTAAAATTAACACTTTAATTATCTTTGCAATCAGAGACTGCTTCATGTGGGTAGAGTTTGACCTCATATGTAAAGAAAAATAGATGTGGTCATCCCGTCGAAGAAATGCTGCAACACTGAAGTGTGTTAGGAGCATTAACCTTGTGCAGGGGCGCGTCAAAAGACTTCTTCTCATTGACTTTTGGCTTGCAGCCTTCTAAGGGTGATAAAACACAGGTTTCCTCTCCTGCTCATGCACTGTGAGTCTTGGATGCTAAGGTACAACATGAAATATTTGTGTGGGAACATCATCACAGTTTGAATATATTGGCAATGGCAACGGGGCATAAGGCCGTCACTATTTGTGCCACAAGATGAGAGGCTGTTCCTTTCACTGGCGCCAGGGGCCCTGTGAACCATGAGCTGATTAAAAGGTCGACCTCGTGTTCGTGCTGACAGTGGCGGCATGATGGAAAATCGCTCTCAGTGGCGGAGACAATGATCTGCGGCTTGATTCAGCCGGGGGAAAGGATGAGGTGTTTCTTGTAGTGTGAACTAAGTGATGGTTTGTCAGTTCTTGTCCGGCACAAATGTTGCAGACCTTGTCATGGTGCCTGCTACTTAAACACAGAGTGGCTTTAATATTTCAGCTGCTTGTAATCCTCTCACAAAGAGGAAAACTTTTAAAATCTAAATCCGTCCTGGTTGCAATTAATCAGAAATTATTTATTTATTTTGCTGTTTCTAGTAGTTCCCAGGGTATTTCTCTTCTTAGGTTGTGGGGATTATTTTTATTAGAGTAGTAGGCAACACAAAATGGTGCCAAGTAAATATACCCTTTGGTGTGAAGATTTATATGGATTAGTAAAAATGTTTTAATCATCAGACATTTAATTTGACACAGCAATAACTTAAAAAAATAGCAGTTGTGAAATGATGATTTTGGTTACTCAGAAAAATAAGCAACATGGTGGTATGTAGAAAAGTAATTTACCCCAAAAAATAAGGAGTCTGTGGAGAACTGTTGCCCCAAATAATTTAATAACCTTTTTAAAGTATCTCAATCAGATTTTAGTCTTTTACTTGGTCAATCCACATCTTAAGTCAGAGATATACTTGCTGGTGTTGCTTCGATCATTTTCCTGCTTCTCACCTAAATGTTCTTAAGTTTAAGATTGCACATTTTATGGCATAGGCCAGAAATTATGGTTACATCAACTCTACTATGGAAATGTTCAGTTGTAATGTAACACCTTGAATTTGGATCACTGTCTCTTTTAGAAGTCCCTGCTCTTTCTCACACAGCACATCATCACAATATTAAGTCTTTATATGTGTCCTCTTCATGATTTCTCTTCTTGACGTGTCTGAAATAAGTTTTATTTATTCCTTAGAAATCAGGATCTAATCCTCCAGTGATGAGATGTGAAATCCCAAAAGTAAAGATGTGAAAATTATGGTTTAAGCCGTAATTTGTTCATCTAATGTGAACTTTTTTATTATTACTATTTTGCATAAATAAGACATGTCAGTTTATGAAGTTTATAAAACTTTTTTTAAATAATTGTCCAACTTTATTCTCCTTATAGATGCTGATCTGAAACTGAGGGTTTATTAAATTTTGAACGACATATCTATGATCAAAAAATGTAGTTTGTAAAAAAAAACATCAAGGTTTTCAAAGACATTTCAACCTAATTTAACGTGTCAAGTGAGTTTCATCAAGATAAATAGAACACAGTCTGCATGTTCCAGAACTTTGTGCAAAGCAGCACGAATTCTAATGATTCCTGACAAGTCATTACACATGACAATAAGTATCATGTCCTGAAACCTCTTTGACAACCGCAGTGATCTTCTGCCTGAACACAGCACATGATCCTCATTAACCAACTTTATGTTTTCCATGTGTAGTCTTCTTCTCTGTGCCAAGAAGGAAAATACATCAAAACCCCTCTTCATGCTCTATTTATTCACTTTTATTCAACATTGAGCAGGTCTATTTGTACATTTTCCTATTGTTTATTGCCAGAGGCGGATCTAGAAAAATATTTATGGGGTGGCAAGAGGGGGGCAGGGATTTTTTATTTTTTCAGGGGTGGCAGCATATGCCAGTATGCATATATATATATATATATATATATATATATATATATATATATATATATATATATATATATATATATATATATATACGTATATATATATATATATGTGTATATATATACATATATACATATATATATATATATATATATATATATATATATATATATATATATATATATATTATATATATATATGTATATATATACACACACATATATATATATATATATATACAGTATATATATATATATATGCTTAGTTTACACAGATATTTAGCTTACACAGACCTAACATTGGACTTAATTTACTTGTTGCAAAATATTGTTTTTAACTTGCATTGTTTGAAAATGAGCTTCAAGTAGCACTGAGGATTAAATATAATTTCTTAATATAGTATAGTTAATTGCTTTTATGTCTTTCATACTCCTGCTAATTGATATGTATTTCTGTATTGGACAGCGCCTAATAATACTCATCTCTACGTAGCTCAAGAACTATTTTATTGTGAAGGATTTGAAATTAAAACATTGTAGCTATGCTTGGTGTACATCACAGAGGTAACTGAACGTTTCCCCACTCTATTCTGGAGTTATTTATCACCTCTGACTTTGGGCCGAACCCACAGGAAGTGAAGCATAAGTGCAACAGGAAGAGATGAAGGTGGCTGGTTGAATCCCCAGCATGTAAATCTAGATTTTTTTTATGAGGCCAGGCCACCCTGGAAGATGAAGTGCTCTTGTTGTGAGAGAAAACACTGGAGCAGTACACATGTCATAACATTGACACCTACGAGGGGGTCGGCTGGAATCCATCCTCAGGCCGTGGGTCCCAGGTGCCCTCTTGGCCTCAAACACCAGAAACCCCCAACATCTAAAGCCATCCTTGTGTCTTCACAGGGTCTTTTACCTTGTCCACTTTCGGTTTCGCCATCATCAGGTCTGTCTTGGACGGTCATATTCGACATCTTTAAGATTGGTGCCCAAATCCTCTCCACCAAAACTCTTTCTCAAACAATAAACAGAGGATCTAGGTGGTCCTACCAGATCTGCTGCAGTAAGACACTCCTTCTCTGCTCACTGTGAACAACCTGAACTGTCGCACAACCTCCCATCCGTGTAAACAAATAGCAAATCTTAAAGTTTTTGGGGGGCTAATTTCACAGTGCAAAACAGTCTACATACATTTAACCTACAGATCCTGGTTCATAATTAAACATTTTTCAAAAATTGTCAGGCAATTTATGTTATGAACCGAAACAAAGCAATTTAGAAGTGCAAAATGGAATTTTTTTACAAGTAATAATCTAAAAAAAATGCGGTCTGCATTTGTACTTAATTTGTTCAATTCAGTTAATTTATGTATAGTTGGACCCATTCACAGTAAATTTGACCTTAAGACATATAAAATCCCTCATTTTTACTTTCATAGCCCTGGGTAAAATCCAGGCAAATCCTTTGGTCGTTATCACCTTTATAAATTTATAGCTTGACATTTTTTATATTCTTTTCTGTCAAAAACTTAGATTAGATTAGATGTTAGATTTATCATACTCTTTCTATGCATTATTGAACAGTGGTCGCCAATAGGGGGAGCTAAATTCCATTTGAGGCATCCAAGTAAACAAGAAAAAAGATTTTTCTATTTGTAAATTCTAACGTCCATTTGGTATTTTGCTGTTCCCATGACACACTTATGCTCATTTCTAACCCATTTCTAACTGTTGATAAGATGCAATTTAAGACACATTAAAGTGTGTGTTTGCAATCCAAATAAATATTGGAAACTTTGAAGAGTATGAACATTTCTGCAATGTGTGGGCTTTAGAAGATTTTATTTACTGAGCTGATTTCTCCAATTTTCTGTTGAAATATACAACTTGAACATGTAAGGTAAACACAAGTAAGATTGTTTGTTGATAACCTGCACACCTGATAACCTCCAAATATTAATCATATTAAAGGTGACTTTTTGTCAGGATGACACACTGATTAAAACCAAAGTACAATTTGTAGAGCTACTATTGTAGCTCTACAAAGGCGTTGACTCAGATATGTTGACTCAGATATGTTGATAATCTGTTTTTCTACAGATATCCCCTTACTTCCAAGTTTAAATTTCTTTAGTGTGTTGAATGACCTAACGGTCATGTCAATAACACTCGTGTTGGTGAGAACACTTTGCTGTTTGTATGGAAACAGTTTGTCACATTTCATTAAGTCACACAGACCACTTTGCTGCTCCCAAACATGACTCGGTTGGTGTTTGGACAAATATTGCTGACACACTTACTTAATTGACCTTTTCACTGTAGGTTACTCACCTCTGAGTGGGATCGGTCCTCTTTGTTTTCATCGCTGTTCGCTGCAGGGCTGGAGAGATTTAGTGTTGTTGTGGCTGATCTAACTGCACCAGAAGTACTTTGCAGGAAGTTCTGTGTTTACCTCCAGAGTGCGACAGGAGCCGGGGAGATGACTGAATAATGGGGTTTATTTACATTCACACTAACCTACGCTGGCCAGGCCCAGGCACTTTGACTAGGGAGACACGTTCTTGTTGAGGGACGTCATCAATGCTGTTGCACTTACAGATTTTTTTTTTCCAGAACCACTGGGGTCAGTGGGACGGAGTGTTGGAACTGAAATGTTACATTTTTCTTAACCTGAGGGTGGCACCAATCTTCTGTAACTATATCATTACCTGTAACACAAACACAGCTCCAATGGACACTAAGACAGTACATTTTTACTCTTTTTTTTTACAAAAAAAAGTAAACTGTGCTTTTATATTTGTCTCATTTTAATGTGGTTCTATTGATGTAAATATATTTTTTGTGTTTCCAAAAACAATAAAAATTGCATGAAACGTACATTAAAGAATACCTTGAGTAGTCCTAATGTTTTGGATTTTCTGCTAGAAGTGATTAAATGTGACAATTATTTTTACAAGAACAAGTGTGAACAAATAGTTTGTAGCTTAAACATCTGCAACACTTTAAATTATTAAAAAAACTAATTTTGGTTAAATGTGAACAACAACCACAGATTTACTGTTAGGTGTATCAAATATTTTATTTCTGTTCTGTGTCACAGGGCTACAGATTCTGTAAAATTTTGACCAGAAAAAGATTATTTTATGTCCTTCTGTTTGTAGAATGTGTGCGTGTTGCAACTTCTTTCTAGGAACAACAGCAAGTACAAAGTATTTAATTAATTCACTTCCAACAGAAAGTCAGAAAGGACATTTATGTATTTATTCATTTATAACCAGTAAGTAAAGCTTCCTTGAATTGCTTTTGTGTTTTATTTTAACTTATTAATTTTCTAAAAAGGGAAGTTGAAAAATAAACATTAAACTAAACATTAAATTGTAGATTTATGAGATGAATAAATTAATTGATTTATTGTCAGGCATAGACTAACATTTATTTTATTAATAATAATTTAGACCCAAAGCAGGAAGCAGACAAAAAAAATGTCAAAAAAAAATATTTTATGTGATTTGTCTTAATCTATTACCAGTGATTTGATCACAATAAATCAATATTAGTTTCTGCCAAAAATGTATATGGCTCCCTCTCCAAATATTCAGAAATGTCACAGTCGTTTAAAATAGACTTACACAGAGAAGTTTTTGAATTTGAAGCGACGAGTATATTTGGAGTTGCCGTATATTTATACTGGACTATTTAGCTTGGCATCTCTCTGCTGATAATTTATGACACATCTGGTGTCAATCTGCCATCACCTTCCTCATAAAAGGTCCTCAAATCGTGAATATTTTCCTCAGATGGCAAGAAATGCTCGTTATGAACCAGTGCTTGATTTGTGGAGTCCATCTTTTTCACAGTTGCTTGGGTATTTGGGAGCGAATCAATGCGTCTCAGAGCGAGTGAGTGAATTTATATACTTGGGAGTGTCTCCACGGCCATTGCTGTGGCCAAGTGTGTGTCCCACACAGGACCACAGCGGAAACCAGGAAAAAAAAACGGCATTAATTCAGGAGGAGGGGGAAATAAGTAAAAACATAACATGTGAACTTCGTCTCCTGCAGTAATTCAGCATAATGAAATCCTATATTTCCCCTTTTCCTGCAAAAACAAGCTGAGGCAAGTGCCTCACAAGCTAAACTCTAAATCTGAAAGGTGGTGCGTTTTTTGATCAACTTCTGACCCACATAACGTTTTACAGTTTGCACTTAAGAGTGAAAAACTATCCTCATCTTAAGAGTTTTCTGTATTTTCTAATCCTATCGTTGGCAGCTAGAAACAGTGAGATCAGTGAGGCAGATTAATGGAGAAGCAACCATTTTATTAGAGTTTCGCACATAGGAGGCAAAAACTTGCAGTTATGTTTTTTTAAAGAAAGAATGATTAAATCCATCTAACCTCTTTCTCATACAGTTCCATGTTTCTCCTATATGCTCTGAGATGGGTACTAAACAAGTTGTAGAAAGGTTTCAGTCAGAATATCCTCTGTGGAAGCGAAAGAGCGTGAAGGCTGGAAAGAGGGCCGACCAGTGAATGTTTCATTATATCTAATGTTGCTTTCCCTGAAGCGCTCTCCAAAGTAAGCGAGCTGTGTGAGCCGAGGCTCGAAATGCTCAACCCCCTTGTGACCACTTGGAGCAAAGCAACTCTCCACTTTCTTATTTTCGCCCTCAAACGAAAGCCTCTGCATGGATTATGTGTTTGAGCACAGTGCTGCTTTTTATTTAGCTCCGTTTTTTTTTCTTTTGCATGCACATTTGGAAGCGTAGAATTTCTCTCGCTGAGAAGAGGGCTTGACATGACTGCAATGTGTAATATTTTTAGGGCCATACAGGCAAAGTGTGATAAATATTTGCGTAAGAGACACTGCCATTGCAAACAAATTTAAGGCGAATCTTCTGGAGGCGATGACATAAAAATTCAGAATTAGGATTAGCTGAGTGCTGCCAAATTTTGAATAATGTGAACGAACATGTGCAGCTTTATTTAACAAAATATATGGTGTTTTACAGTTTTTCTCACCCTTCACACAAATGTCATTGTAAATGCATCAATCATTGTAATTGTGAATCATTATTTCTTTAAGTGCAACATTGTGCATTTATGAGTATTTTTAACAGCTAAAATGTAAATGCCTATGACACACCGGCGTATACCCCGCCTCTCGCCCAAAACATTCGCTGAAGACAGGCACCAGGACTCCTGACCCCACTAGGGGCAGGGGTGTACAGAAAATGGATGGATGGATGGATGGAAAATGTAAATGCACCAAACTATAAGGTCCACCTCTCAGATGTTACAAGCTGAAAAATTGATTGGTCATAAAAAACAAACCAGAAGACAGACAGGGGTATAAAGTGCCAAATTAAAATGCATCATGTTAAAAAATAAAACAAAAACAACATATATCCCACTAAACAGTTAATAACAGAGATTGAATAAATGCACCATAACAGCTGTAACTGTGTGCACACAGCCTTTGTTGCTCAGCCGGCTGCAGGATCTTCGCTTTGATTTTCTCCACTCCGCATGTGCGAGGACTTAGTGGATTGAGATCCCAGACATCTGTTGAATATTAGGGGCAATAACAGCTGGGCGGACCTCAAACACGGTCACCCACTTCACCCCGCTGTGTCTCTGAGGATAACCCCAGCTGCCTCGCACTCCAGATGACAAGTGCCCGCTCACTGGCTCACTGAGTTCGGGGGCCAAGCGATGAGCCGAGCCCCGCTGCCCCCAGACAATCCATCATAAAACCTCTCCTTCTCCTCTTTTAGTCTCTTACACGGACTCTCTCCTGCTGTGCATGAGAACAAGGTGGGTGGTATGTAATGATTTCACCGCGATAACATCCCTCGATGTTTGATTTCTCATATTGGGCAGCTTGTTGATGTAATAAATTTTAGCTCCACGGTGGTTGTCTGTCAATCGCTCTCCTGTGTCTTTCCTTTCTGTGGAAAGTCGGAAAGAGATTGAACCAGGATGGCCAGACAGGCTGGGTTCATGCTTTTATTTCCACGACTGAAGTTGTGATTCGTGTGCAGGTTTAATAAATTGTGAAGTCAAAAATGTGGCATAAAAATTTTTGGCAGAAAAAATAGAGTAGTCACCTAAAACAAACATTTGAAAATTTGTGATACATCAATTAAATATGCGCTACACTGATGTAAGGGAAACAACTAAAGCCATTTGAATTTTTCAAAGTTTTAATTTAAAAGAAAAGAAAATACAAAGAAATCCACAAGCCTAATTGTGTATAAACGCTAAAGTAAAGAAAAATGCAGCAAAAGGCAAACATAAAAAAAAATCATCTATCTTTACCATTAACTTGTTTGACTCAGGGCATGATAATTTTTAACATAATTTAATGTTTTTTTAATTTTTTTTTTATATACTTGTAGTTTTACATCTGATGTAAAGAAATGTCTGCCTTCAAAATATTCTACTTTAGTCTCAGGAGCCACAAAATATTTTCCCCCTAATCTTTGGATAATCAAGACATTATTTTTTTTCATATATCAAATGCAAAATGGAGCTGTTTGTTCTTTGTGGTCTACAGGAGCTTTGGTCTCCAGTGGATGCCATTTTGTCCCTTTCTCTTCCTTATTTTTGAATCATGAACACTGACCTTAACCGAAGCACGTATTCTGGAGCCTTTTGTAATCTCTTGGATTAGTCATTGATCAACTTTAAATGTTGATAGACTCTGAACTCCCGGTAAGATTCACCACTGTTCAATGTTTCACCACTGTTCAAAATTTAAATGTTCACCCACTTATCCTTGCAGGGTCACAAGGAGGGCTGATGCATTTCTCCAACAGTTTTTAGGTGAGATTATTTAAAACAGAAAACTGCAAAACAAATTTGTAAAAGTCCTCACACATTTGAAAAGTAAAATTATTCCAAAAAAAAAATTATCTTTCTGTGGCATTTTGATAGTAAAAACACATTTTTGCACCTAAATTCACTTATTTTATTTTTTTGACATTAGCCAATTTAAAAGGCTAACTTGATATAGTGCTGGCATCCACAACTTTCTCGTCACTCTTAACAGCATGACTGCTAATAGATTTTGTTAAAATAAAATAAAAAAAGAGAAGAAAAGAAAATAATTAAAATAAAAGATTGAATACTCAGTTTTTACGTTTCTTTGTACTAACATAACATTTGCTTAACTTTTTACTAAACATGTTTGCACATGTTCTAATGACCACACTTTTCTGTTTTCTCGTATAAAAAAAAATATTAAGAATGTGGAAAATACTTAAAGTTTTGATAATGAGTTTATTGATAGCTCAGTCAATATTGTCGTTATTTAGCTTCAGACTGCTTCCCTAAACACTCTCTACCACCTTGTCTAACTTGCTGGGCTCAGTTTTAAAATCATTATTGGAAAAAAAAAAAAACTACTTCAATAACCACATTCATGTAGAGCTACACTCACAAGCTGGCGTGTGCAACACTGAATCCAGTCGCTGCATTCTGGGTGTCGTTATGGAGTCACTTTTTATGACCTTGTGATTAGTGTTTTTATGGCTGTAGGGAGGTCTGCAGATGGTCTATGTAAACTTGTCACACTGGGGCTCTTGTAGGGCTGTGAAGGAGAGAATTAAAGCTCTGTTACAGCCGGAGGAGCAAAAACAGAGATGGAGTGCCCTCTTCTGGCAGCTCTCAGGTCCTACATGGCTGTGAATGATGCACTGCACATCAGCCTGACAGGTTGAAAGGAGTCAATCTGTCAAATCTGGGCTTTATAAGTGATGATACCAGTTTGTGTTATGAAACAAAATGACTTCAGTGCAGTTTTAAAGTCTTCATTGTATCACTACTAAAAAAAAATAGCATTTCGATTTTTAATAATTTATTTAATCAATAAGATTGAGTTTTGCTCTTTCAACTAATGAGCAAAAAAAATCCAGATGAAAGAATTGCATGCACTGATAGTAAATGTTGAGAAAAATTCCCATAAAGACGGCAGAAAGGTGGAAACTGGAGGTAAATGGGAGAAGTGACACCAGTTAACTGTTTGCATTCATACTTGGAAAGCAATCTGTTCATAAAAGCAAAAAAATAAATAAAATGAGATCAATAATGTTTACTAAGTCAGGTAATTTTGCTTGAAAAATGCTACAAAAAGAGAGAGGTATCAAAACACCAAATAAATGTGACCAACTTTGTTTATGTGCCATGGTATTAAATTTAACTGATCAAGTGTTTCTAATTTTAAAACTTACTAGTACATTTCTGACAAGATTGCAGCTTTTAACAATGTTTTTCAAAAAAACTGATGGTTTTGGCAGAGGTCCTGTTGTCCTGGAGACATTGATGACCCTTACATCCTGCACAGCGAGCTGGCATTAACGGGCCATGTGTTATGCGTTTTACACATTCTTTAACATCCCGGATCCAGTTTCACTCACTTAGCTCCATTTCACACATGTGGCAAAGTATTGTTAGAAGGATGACAGGAAAGGGAAGAAAATAGGAGGTTCACTTTAGAAGAAAGGGTAAAACATGAACATTTTAAGTAAATTAATTAAAAATAATACAACATATTTAAAAAAATATCTAATTACAATGTTTTGAATATTCTAAAAACTTTGAAAGAAATGTATATTTATCTTTCATCCATTTTTTCCATTTTTCTGAATCATCGTTATTAGATATTTTCGGTGGTAAGTTTTTCCAAAGCATAAAGACATTTATGGAAATTTGCTATTTTTCATTTTTCAGATATAATACAAAATATCACTTCTAGATAAATATCAAAGTATGAGCATCTGAAGATAATATGTGACGACGTTTCAGTGTTTGTCAGAAATTAATTACTAAGAATTAATGACAAACCTGAATTTTTTTTTAAAAATGAAAAGAAGATAAGTAATTGAGCAGATGACACAAGTAACTGAAATTATAAATAAATACATTTTTCAGTTTGAACACAGCTTAACTTTATCAACCATAATAATATCTCTAAAACTGTTTGTTAATTGTAGCAACAAAGGTAGATACTGGACACCAGGCAGCAGGTACATCTAGTTTCCCTCTGATCCTAAATGTAATTTTTCTTCACCCATTCTGCTCCAATCAGACAATTCTTGACTTATTTCTTAGAGCTCTGTGGTTATATATGCCCATTAACCATTAAAACACTTGCATGCTGAATCAAATTTCATTTCACAAACCATTACTTTAAGCGCCCACTGTTTTAATTTCAGCCAGAAACACATCAGTGAGGATGTAATGAAGTATGAGAAATGAACGGGATATTGTTTAAAATGGAAAATATGTAACAAGTAGCGCGAAATGCTTCATTGTGAGACATATTGAGAGGGAAGTACATTTGGGATTATTCATAATGACACAAACACTCACACTCTCTCACACACCAACCTGACACAGAGGATTAATGTAACTTCAAACGTGTTTTTCTTTGTAATGCATCATTATGAAGCAGTGAAGCTGTCAGTGAGAGGAATTTGAGCACTTTGGTCACAGAACTGGCCCTGCAATTATTTGAGAGACACGTTAAGTTGTTTTACTGATGGTGGAGAGACAAAAGTCAAGAGAAAATTGAGCAATAACACTTGGACAACAGGTGCAATATGTCACAGGTAATGCACAGTCTTAATGTAGGGTTTGACATGCAAGACAGTTTTTCTGACACAAATTTCTGATTAAAAAATGTTTAGCTTAAATTTCAATACAAAAATATGATCTGAAGATGTTGTCTGGAAGACATATTACAAAAAAACATTGGTTTATTTCCCACAATTTTTGGGAAAAGTTAAAAAAATAAAAAATTTCAGAAACTTTGTATTTTTAAGCCTTTATGTTGAAGACTAATTCACAGAGAACTTAGTTCTCTCCAGATAGCATTAATCTTTATCTGCAAAGTAGTTAGCAGAAGCTAATGCTAGCATGCACTTTGTTTAAAGAATTGATCATTAATTCATTACAGACAGTCTGGTATTGTGCATTTTGTTTGCAAACAAAACGCAAACAAAAGTTGTGCAGGAGGAAGGTCCTGAGTCAAACTCCTCTTTTTATATGTGGGTCAGCATATTTTTCCTGTTTATAAAATAATTTCTTCTGCGTACTTTGGCTTTCTATGTGTGTGGGGGGGAAGGTTAATTTACCATTTAATTGACTATTCTCTTAGATCCCTGCCTCCAAAAGTAATTGGGCCAAAGGCAGGGAACACTTTGCACAAGTTGCTTGTTCAGAGGTTTCACAAACACAGAGACACACAGGACAAACAACCATGCACACGCATACACACGCATGCACACGCACACACACACGCACATTCATTTCTGGACAACTTACAGTAACCACTTCCCCTGACAGTAATGTTTTTGAACTGCGGGAAGAAGCCAGTACCTGAGAGAACCCACACATGCACCAGGAGAACATCTCCATGCCTGGATTCAAACCCAGGTCCATCGATCTTTTTGTTGCATGGCAACAGCGCTGACAGTAGAATATTAACTATAAAAATCATTTAAAAATGCCAGATGCTTTAAATTAAATTTGGGGAGAAAGGAATCATAATAATAAAACGCTTAAATGACACATTAAGAATGGCCAGAGGAATCTGTACATGTACTTCTTTTTTATAGTAATGTAATGAGCCATTTCGGGTATTTGCTAACCTTATAAGCTCCACTTTCTTCCCATGCTGGCCAAAACTGAACCTGGCTCTTGCCGTTACCCACTAAGTGCCCAAAAGAAACCTGCAGTGCTTGTTCAGCAGCTTTGAGTTGGACAGTCGCTGTGGAAGCTCTACATGTTCCCAAAAATCATTAATGAAGGCATTAATTTCTCATGGAATTGCCACAAAGCATTCTGTTTTGGATGACATTTCGTTCCACTCGCATACACATATTCCCTTGTTTAATGACAGTCATCTCCATGCAGTAAGAATCTTGTAAGACAGTCATCTTTAATGTGTTTGGATACAGTTAAATCTGAGGCACAATGCATCTATATTTAACTCAGTGGTGCTGCCGCTCGGAAAAGTGAAGGCTGGCCTATTTTTTCAGGTGCTTGTACTTTGGAGGATGGTGAGCCACAACCTTAGAGATTTCCACTCCACAGAGCCACACTCGCTCCAGAGCACGGCCTTCTGGGAAGGCAGCATGTGTCGACTAGAACTTGGCGATGGATGATGCATAATGATGCAATAATCAATCAGGACATGGTCCATTAATGCTGCTGGAAAGGAGGAACTCTAAGACACGGAAGATGGCCTTTTTCATATAAACATGGAGACATAGAAACTGCTAATTTGCAGCAGGTCATTAACAGCCACAAGGTCAATAGGTCAAAAGTTATTTATTAACTAGATCTACTTCCTGTTCTTATAGATTTTCTGTCATTTATCTTTTGGATTATTTATTTACCGAAATGTTTTCATTATGAGAGTGTCCACAATAGTGAAAACTAATTGAATACAATTTTAAATGGATATATCCATGGTTGATACTGTAAATGATTTTGTAATGTTTCATAAAATTATGAAAGTTATGTCTGTAAATACAGGTTTTACATTTGTAGGTTGTGTTGTTCTTCCTCTCCAGAGGAAATCCAAGTCCCAGGATTGAGCAATATTCCTAAGATTTTGATCCATACTGACATAAAATTATGTTTTTGGGGCCTTTGTTTAATGTTGACTAATCTCTCTCTTCAATACTGGCAGGAGTGGAATCCTTTCTAGTCGTCTGCCGCTGTGGCTCATCTACATCAAAGTTTTGTGTTGTACAAAAGATAGTAAACCTTGCTTGTAACAAGTAGTTATGTGGATTACTTTTGTCTTTCAGTCATCTCACAGAAGTCAGCCCAGACACACTCAAAGCTCCTTAAACTATTTTGTCCCCAATTCTGATGCTTGAATTCAGCGAGTCTAGATCTCCTGTTCCTCTCTTGGTATCCCAGTTGAGGATTTCAATCACTTACATCCAGAGTGAAAGACCAAACTTATCTTCTCAAACCTACTTGTTTATTTAAAATTATGAAAAGATTTTAAGTACTCATTATTTCCTTGTGCATAGTTTGAATGTGTCACTGTTTGCAATTGAACTATAAATGTGGCTATCACTACTAAAGTAAGAGTGAGGTTTAATTAAAATCTCCTTTTTAAATGAATCTCTTCATCCAATTTATCCAACTTTGTCCTTAAAATGTCTGCAGTGTTTCTATGTCTTATTAATGCTATTTTTCACCATTATTCTCTAGCAAACTTCACCTAACCACTATGTTTAATCTTTTATTAAATTAATACAGATGTTGACTGTATTAATTAGGACAAAAATGTTTACTTTGGATTTTATTTAGTGTTATCAGAGTAAAGGGGGCTGAATACACTTGCATATGGTTTTCTTAATAGTATTGATAATTTCCTTTCTACTAACATACTTTGCTCTTGTGTGTGTAACATGACAAAATGTGAAAATTGTGCAATACACAGCAAAGTGTCACATTGCGCTCAGAGAATGTCAAGACAGCAAAAGATGATTTTTATAAATTTCCAGGGAGTATTTCTTTATTTCATCATCCTTCTGCTATTGTCTTACCATGAAAATAAACATTGCCCTTACAACCTACCACACGAGCCTGCACTCTTTTCACCTCTGTAAACATCTTGATGCAGCATGTCAAGAAAGAAACCAGACTATGTCCTACTCTTGTTGGTTTTTGGCAGTGAACTAAAATAAGAAGTGCAGAAGTGGACGAGACAGTGCACAAAACAATAAAAATGTAGTCCTAAAAGCAAAAATGAACTAGACAAATTGTGAATACAGCAGACACACGGACTGGCAGAAGCACTGACTGGAGCGTATCGAGACAGACCAAGAGTTGCGTTGTGGCGCATGTTTGTACAGCTGAGCGCAAGCTGAAGAAGCCCAGGCCCCTCTCTCACACTCCATTAGGCCCTAAGCTCCACGGAGTGCTGCACTCAACACATAAACAGCCTCCTAGAAAAGCTTCGGGATGTATAGGAGAGGCCAAGGGACGCCAGGTCGGCCAGCAAGAAACAACAACTGGCTTTTCACATCAGCACAATGCCTCCAAATTACAGGGAGAGACTACAGAGATGACTTGATAAAGACCTAAACATGAATGTGTGCTAATTTCTGTATGTTTCAGTTCAAACTATGCCTTGAAGAATGTATTCAGATTTTCTCTGAAAATTGTAAAATTCTTTTGGATTGTCACTAAGAAAGTCTGTTTGTTGACACTAATAGAGACTAACCTTCATCTCACTTTAAGACCCTTGATAAGAAACCGTCCAGTGATCAGAGTAATTTTGTTAAATTCCAAAAGGAAAGAAGTTATTTGTTCAATGATGATCCTTTAACATAACTTTGAATGTTATCTGGGTATGAATTTAATTAAAAACAGAGGAACTAAAATTAATAAAATGATAAAGCAAAATAAACATGTAGCTTTAGCAGCAGTTTATTTTCTTCTCTGACTGGAGTCGTAGCCACAAAATGTTACTCTTATCACATTCATTAATATGTAAACATGTGCATATTTAGGTACAATCAAGGGATAAAAAACATACTAGATCCTGAGCTTAAATTATGTGTATATCTCAAAAGTAAGGGGACTTTTACAAGCCTTAATGTTATCTATTAATACAGACATGCAAAAACAGTCCAGATTCTGCTTACAGAAACACTTAGAGCCCAGAACAGAGTTGCTGTCAAAATGTCAGTCCACATAAACCCTGTGAGTTGATGTAAACAAGCATTAAGCATTAAGGTCTCCATTTGTTGTCAGAGTTTGACTCTTTAGAAGTATAAAATGCTAAGCCCAAATCTAATACCCAGCCTGGCAATATATTACTGCTTTTCAGTATCATTCTCTACAGAAATAAAACACTTATATTGAAATGAATGGAAAATAAAATGTTTTCTGTACTGATCAGATGGAGATTTTTCATGCTATCTGTCTTCCTAAACCCAAAATGAGGGAGCTCATTTTATATATTACAACTAAAATGATGTAGCATTTAATACTGATATTAAAGATACACAAAAGTAATTTCGATCCTGCTCTGCTTTTCCCTCCTGTCTGAGCTGAAGTAGTTCAGACAGTCCTGCTCCACCACCCTCCTTCAGCAGACCCAGATGAGCTCTTTTCTTTTTGGGATTGGTGACGTGAGCGAGTCGATTAGTTTGGGTTGTCGCATGCAGAGACCAAACCGTCTCTGACAGGAATGCAGTTTTTTGGTGTATTTCAGGATGATTTTTGTGTTTTCATCTGCTCTCTGGCTGAATATTGAAGACAAGTCCCAATGGCTAATCCAGTTTGTCTGCATGTTAAAGCAAATGTCAAAATGTTCAACAAATGTATCGACTGGGCTTTGTGTGAAATCAGTGTTACGCCACAGCAGGGTATTTCACAATAGAAGTCAATTTTGGCACTATGCTACCCACCCATTTCAATGACATCAGATTGTCAGGGCATTGAATTAGGAAACTTTGAGAAGCCTCACCTTGCTGAAAGAACAAGAAATGGAGGCGATCTGAATACGGGACCCGTATTTCTTACCTAAAAACAATAAGAATTGTTGGCTGTATGTGCAAAACAGCAGCTCTGTTTGTTCAAATTGATTAATATATCTTTAACTTGCAGACAAAAGACCCTTGGTCAGCAAAATCCATTATAATAACAACCTGTAATTTTCCAAACATTTAATGTGTTGTCTTCAGGCCAATTTGACTAAACAGGAGGCATTGAGCACTGACTTAAGAAAAAAACCACTGAAAAACATCACAGTTCTGTACCTGCAGAGTTTAATGCTTATACACAACAAACATATCTGGTTTTGTGGTCTTACTGTTTGTACCGTCTGTACTGGGAATCATATGAACTGTGTCTGTCCATATACATCTCAAATTCAAGTTTCAAGGTTGTTAATTACTCTGGGGCAAACGGGGTTTCCAACAAAAGAGAAAAATTTAAATAAATCTTTCCATTTTTTTTATTCACAAATTTTTACTATCTTAAAAATGCTTACCATATTGTTGTCAGTGTTGGCCTAACATCCATTTGATGCAGCATTAAAAAATGTTTTTTTGTCAGGAAACTGATCATTCAAATCCCATGAAAAATCCTTAAAAAACCAATTTCAAACATTATAACCAAAGAATTTCCTTATTTCTTTGATTTTAAAGATTGGAAATTAGAATAAAAAAGAGTAATTTTGAACTAAATGGCTTTTTTTTGCATATGACCCAGAGAACTTATGTTTTTCTTGCATGTTGATTCAAATAAAATCAAAAGGGCAGCGTGACAAAGGGTGGTTGTTAGAAATCACAAACAGACCAAGAGCTGCTCCCACCACAACGGGTATCAAATTTTAAACCGTTCCATTACAAAACTGGCAGCCTATCAATTTTAACCAAGTTTACATTTGGTAAAAAGCACACCATGGCCACGGGATGGAGGAGTTCTGAATACGGGACCCGTATTAACACACCCAAAAAACATCTAAGGCCTGTGTGTGCTGGCAGGAGCTGCTGTATTGGTATTTGTAGTCAAACAATGGCATCTTCAGAGTTTCTCACATTGTGGAAAATTTGATAAATGTTGACCTTTTGGCAGGACTAATGTTCTGAACATGTTCTGAATGTGTGCTTAGCATGGGAGGTATGTGTTGTGCTGCCTTTTTTTTTTTTTACTTGTGTTGTAAAAGCAACAAAAACCCACCTGCACATGTTTTGGCCAATAAATCTCCAAAAATACAGCAGACTCAAAAACATGTCTCAACTTCAGAGTCCTAAAGTTTCCTTCAGCTGTCTGGATTGGAGCCATTTGATGAAGATGTCAGTGACCCTGGCGTTAACTCTGCTCACAAACCCTCAGGACTCCTCCTCAAACTTCAGTCCTGAGCGGCCACGTTTCGAGCCAGGCATTTGATGTGCCGCGGCGCTGTGACGAGAAGAGCGCCATTTAGGTGTGACGGCCAAAGAGATGAGTGTTTTCCAGCACAGTTGGAGATTTTTTTTTAAGACACTGCTGCGTGGACCACACAGATTTAATGGCTCTTCTCCATTGACTCACCGATGATTAAGCGAATTTTAGGGTATTTTCTTATGGCTCCATAAAGACATAAGCTGAGAAAGCAGTAAAAGATGGTGTTGAAAGATGATCACAATGGAAATAAATAAACCAGGATGGGAAACAAAAGTGGGCAAGCGGAGAAGCAGAATTTAAACAAACTACCACATTTTTTTTTTATTGTGTGGTTATTTATTCAGACGTCTAAGCATGTTTGTCATCGTTTGTTACTGGAAAATCGATGGAAATTTATGCAATGACTGAGATGAGTGTGTAAGAAAGTAGGGGATATAAAGGGATTATTTTAAAAGGATTATACAGCTCCTCAACCCATTCCAGCAATGATGAGACACTATGAGATATAATGTGCCCCCATGAGCCAGCTCCTCCCAGTTCTTCTTCAGATTAATGGGCCGTGTTGGGAGAAGTGTGCACTGAGGCAGAGAGCATAAATAAGGTATTTAAGTAGGCAGTCGTGGCAGCTGTGGGTTCTGTCTGCACAAAGACAAAGAATAGCACGCTGTGATTTACTGGGGCAACATTACAGCTTGGCACACAACAGATAAAAGGAAGATGCAAAGAATGTGATGTTTGGAAGTAGCATAAACCTTGAGCTGGAAAAGTTTCTGCTCAAAGTCATAAAAGCCCTTGAAATAGTTTTGACGCCTGCCCAGGTCATGTTTTTGTTTTCTAAAGCTTACCTGGAGAACTGAACATAAATCCTCCGAAGTGCGCGGCTACTATTTTTTCGTCTCTGGATGATATGTCTATCTAGGCCAAACCTGTGTTTTCCTTCTAAATTCAATCTGCTTTTTGATCCTTTACTAACTTACAGGTTTTAACAGATACAAAAACAATTAAGAGTTGGAGAAAAAAAATCTATCAGAGTAATTAACTGTAGCAATCAAAGATGAGCTGACATTTACAGGAAAAATGTGACTAGTAATACAACCATAAGTGTATAACTATTCATTAACGTGTTAAGGTAATTAAACCATTTAATCTTATTCATAATTTATCACATTTGTCGTGATTTATGGCAAAAGAGGAACACAATTCAGTGAACAACTGTAAAGAGGAAGGAAAATTATCCGTAATTTCGTGAGTTCCTTTATACTGAAGTTCTGAATAGCTTTCTGTGCGTTTACATTCTGATTTCTTCAGAGAAAAACTAATGCAACATGTTTTCTTCAGAGTTCATTAAAGTATGCCATTGAATCTCAATATAAATTCACTTGCTCTCTTCAATAGGATACTAAGTAACATAAGTAAACAATATGCAACATGAAGACCAAGTAGCTACAAGACTGTTCAGGGATGAAGTCATAGAGAATCTTAAGTATTGTTGACATGAATCTTTTTTTCCTCAGTGAAAAGAAAAAGAATTTAACATTTTAGACTAAAATACAAGAGCTCCACTTTCTGTCTGATAAATAATTCATTCATTAGACACTCATCATACTAATTACTGATGTTAAATTATGCTTGTACTGCCTTCTCTGAATTTTGCCATTACAACTAAGTCAACAAGCATCAATATTTGATCACAGTAGTTTAGAAACGTTTATAGTAAAACTGACAAAAACATTCCGTTTATGGAGCTAAGACCTGTAAAAATAGCACAGCGACTTTAAGCATAAACAGAAACTTAAGAGTGATTCAGATCCCTCTGAGGATTGTTAAGGAGGCGGGGGTGCAGTCGAGTTAATTTAGCATTAAGAGCAGGTCTCATTTTGAGTAACCCTAAAACAGTCAGAACAGATGTTCACAGCCCCACCGGCTGAGTGCCGAGCGTTGCTGAGCAGTTACGGGCTGGAAAGGAGGACTGTACTCCTAACATACCACCGTGGACAGGAGTCAGCACACTTGATCCGTGAATTTACGAGCCGAACAGCAAACGCCACCCACTGAATACCACACACAGCTGTGCTGCCGCTGGGGTTGCTGGACGAGGAGGAGGAGGCCAGGCGTCCAAATTCACCAGCGGAGCGATTACAGATGGAGACAGAGGATCCAAAGGAGGGATGTGTTGCTGCTGCTGAACTTATGTAACCTTTCTCCAAGCAGAAGATGGGAAGTGTTAAGTGGTCTAATCCTCTCTTGATGGAAACATCACAATCTGCTTGGCTTTCATCTTACATTTACAAAACTGTTGCTGCATTTCCATTAACCTTAAAATTGGGCAAGATGGCATTTCGGAAATAAATTTGCTTAATGGAAAAACGCCAATTTAAAAAAATCTCATTTTTTATATGAAGTTCTGATGTTATTATGGGTTGATTTTTCGGCTATATCAAAATTAGTGTATTTTGCAAAACTGCAATGTATTTTGCAATACTTAAGTCATGTGATCAACATCAGTATGTTACTACTGGAAGAAATGGTGAAGAAGGCAACAGGAAGTGGTGGGGGATAATGGAGTGGTATTAAAGCTAATTTACACATCAAAATAAGGAAACTAACTACATAAGATGGTTGCACAATAGACAGAGTTATGATGGCTGATTTCACTATTTCCAGTACCATATTTTATTATTATTATTATTATTATTATTATTATTATTATTTATATTATTATTATGTTTTGGTAGCTTTCTAAATGAGCAGGTACATGAAAATGTTTACTTTGTTATTAATTCTGACGAGAGTTAAGCTGCACTTCAACTTCTCAATATTTAGGCCCTGCTGAATAGTCAGTCACCAGCACCACAGATGAAATCTGCCAGCTGAAGAGGAGCTTAATTTAGCAACTGTAATACTGTAACAGGTCTGTGCTGATGGATCACTTCATCAAAATGTCATAAAAATATAATAAAAACAGTAATGGATATTTAAAAAGTTTGCTAAGATTGGCTGCAGGTGTCTATAAGCTCATTTCATTTCAGAGAGTCTGTGAAATGAATGTTTTCCCTATAAATGTTTTCATTGCTGGAGAAAAATGAGATGAAAGCTAAAACGTCTGGATTGACAAAAAGATTTGTTCTACAAATATAATCTGGAAAAAAACCAACATATTTGTTGGAAAGACTGCAGCAGGGGCTGTAAGCCTCTGATTTATCTTCAGAAAAGAAATTATGGTTTATGCAAGTAGAGTTGCGTGACTGCAATCAGACTGCAGGAAATGTAAAACCAGAAATATTTTTTAAGAACAGTTTAAATATGAATTGTTTAAGTCATCATGTATCCAACATTTAAAATATCAGTGTGTGAAATAAACCAAGGCTGCAATTTAGGGCTGTTTCACTAAATTTAATGAAGTGTGAAATAAAGAGACAATCAACGTGCAAAATCTAAAGTTCCAAACAGGGAAAAACATTTCAAAAAGTCATTTATATGCTGAAGTAAATAAATAAATAAATAAATAAATAAATAAATAGTCCTATAAATGTCATATTTTCAAATCGGAATATAAAGTTTGATATTTATGGAACAATCACTATTATGTATTCAATTTTTTCTTGGAAGACAAAACTTCACAGTTCGGTTGGAAAAATCCACTCAAGTGGGACCTGTGAAAGTTGAAGGTTTATGATTTACCTCAAGTTAAATATCCAATATGGATTCCAGACACATGAAGCACAGTAAAAGTTGCAGTAGTTAACTATGTATTTAAACTTTGTGTGACATTAAACCATGAAGTCACACTCACTATGACATAAGCAAAGAATTACTGCTACTGAGTAAGTGGACCATGAAACAGCAGTTCTGTCAGAAACTTTCAACTATTTAAGAGCTAGCCTTTAATAATAAATTAATTGATATCTATTTTATGCATTCTAACACATACTTTTACCAAGATAAAGTTAAAAATCAACCAATCTGGGATCCCTCGGCTCGCTCACTCCAACCATATAGGTTTGGACTCGTTCTGATGAAAAATCCTTACCTTTAGCTAAAATATAAGATTAACTTTTATGTGTCAAATAATAATAAAAAACAGTTTGAAGGCTGCTTCTGTCTTGCTTTTACTACTGTCAATTTAATTTTTCCATGGTGTCAGCAATTCTCCTCCAATTTGGATTGCACATAAAATATAATATAACCGCCTATAAATTCCAAGAAGTGATCAAATTATCTTTTATGTCCATGGTCCTGTAGCAGACAAAAACATGCACTATGTGAGGAAGAGAACTAGCCAGAGCATGGGGACATATGATTTAGTTAGAGCCGAGTCTTGGCCAACTTCTAAATGCGGCCAACTCTTTATGTATTTTTATGTGTGGGCCTCATTTTCTTCAGCCTTCCAGAATAATGGGAACATGAAATGAGCTCAAACTTGTAACAATTCTTACTTTTATTAGCATAAGAAATAAACATGAAACATTTCTCTAACCTTCCTTAGTTACTGAAACGTTTTATATTATAATCAGTTAATTAAGGCTATTGTCATAACAACACAGTAGATAAAACATAATCGCCTTAGTGCTTACTCTAACTTGGATGGAGTTGAGACATGTCTTTATCCAAACCCATAGGTGTTGATTGTGTGCGTTAATCATCTCAGGATACAGACTGTATGTTATATCACCACAAGAGGGGGCTAGAGTACACAATTTAGTTTAAATCTCAGTCACATTGAGTGTCAATGTCATTGAAGAGCAGAAACTAGGTGCAGCATCAGACTATCAGACACTTTCAAAAAGGTCTGTTCCTTCATTAGACTATGTAGACATTTTTTGGCAATAATGAGCTGGGCCTTTCTGTGTTTTTTAATTAATTTATTTAACAGTGTATTTTCAGTTTGAAAGGTTCCCATCTTTCTTCTCTTTTTTTATTCCTGAACTATCAACGGTAAACCTAACGCCTAAAGCCTTTCTGCTTTTCTGTTCTGAATTATTTTGTGACCTCTTGGGGGAGTTGTTGATGCTCTTTTGGACCAAGTTGTTTTTGACAGTTTATCCTGGAAAGATTGAGCACTTTTTAATGTTTCCTCAAATTTGTAAAATTACTCTCACATGGATTTACTGGAGACCTAAAGCTGTAAAAATGACTTTGTAACCTTTTCCACAATGTTGACTGTCAATAATTTTGCTTCCCCTCATGGGGAACTTGTCTTAATTCTTCAGATCTTTTAGTCTACTTCACATCTTCAGTCAGGTTTTATCTACAGTGATTTATTGTTTTAACAGGTTTGGGAGTAAGCAGGCAGATAATCTGTAGATAATCAGAGTTGATATATGATTTAACAAGCACAAACAGTGCAGGACTACAGTAGTTCTTTTTTTGGTTAATGAACCCATCATTTGAAAACTGTATTTTGTATTTACATTGGTCATCTTTGTGTGATATTAGATATATATTTATCATTTGAATCATACATGACAACAACGCAAAACCAGATAAAAGTTGTGATATTTTATAACACTATACTTTCCATTCTGACCATACACTCTTTACAAATGAGGTAATATCAGCAGCTGATTTAATCACTTTACACATCAGAAATTAGTCTTTATATTTTATAGAAATGTATATATTTTGAACTGAAACTCATTCCCGGGTGAAATTAATTAGACACAACTTTAGGAATATTCAGCTCTTTAATGTCATTGTCATAATTATATAACAATGAAATTCGTTTGGAGCATTCATACACAATGCATAGGCAGACATCTACTAAAGATAAAACTTCTCCTGATCCCTCAAGCACCCACTACAAAATTAGCCCAATATATACACAATATGCAGAAATTAAATAAAACAATAAATAAACAACTTATTTCCTTGGAGGCACTGTTCCACTTTGTAGCACCATGAAACTTCTGGTGACTTAATGGCCTTTCCCACTCCGGCATCTGCTGGGTCAAAACCAGAGGCTTGTTTACACCGACTCTCCTCAAGCAGATTTAGGACATTTTCTGTATCGTTGAACCTTTTGGAGACAACAGCATGAAATGAGAGAGTTAGTAAAATTCCTGACTACTAAAGATTTCTCCAAAATAATATACTGCGCTCTGGTTGGCAGAAGGAGCAGATTCAGTTTGTGAGTTTGTGATTCAGTCACAAACTCAGCAAACTTCAATAACAATAAATCTTACGTGAACTCAATATTAATTTGTCAGGTTCGTCAATTTCTGTGTCTTATTATAAAACATTAACTTTCACGAGGTCATAATAAAAACATCTGTTTGCAGGTAATGAAGTGTACTATAAAAAGATCCTGTGTTCATTAAAAGTTGTCCACAAACAAATTTAATGAGACCTCTAATGGAAGTAAGTTAATTTGTTTTGTTTTTTTTTGTTTGTGAAGTTAACAATAAGAAAATGTATTAATTATAAATTAAGCTTGTTTTACAACTCCAGGCATCAGTAGTTAACTTTTCTGACGGTGTTTAGTTGCACACCTCTGAGACTGAAGATCATTATTTTATTTATAGCAACTTGTTTTACACAAACCACACAGAAAACAGCTGCGTTGTTTCTTGCATCCAAATGCTGTGAGAAAAGAACAGGAACATTGTTGCATCCTTATCTTAACTCTCAGTTTTCCAAAAGGCTGCCAACATTTGCAAATCCAGCATCAAATCCCCAGCAGATAGAGACTCGCCCAAAAAATAAAAACAGAGCAACTCACCCTTTTCCTTCTTCTTCTGTTTGACTCGTTTTCTCGCAGCCTAAATAAAACGCAGACATATCATTATATGCGGTGAAAATTATAGCTTCCTTTTAAATAGCTTTTCTTTGTATTCCCTCTGGTTTTGTTTTGAAACATCTCACTAATACTGAAAACAGCTATTTTGAGTTTTCCTCTCTCAATAGCATTGACACTGAAGTGTTGTTGCTATGTCTGTGGGAAGGTAATAAACGTTCCTGCATTCACTGATAGAAGAAAGGCAGGAGTTTTTGGTGCATCTGCAATTGTCAGCTAATGTTGCTTTTATGTTTTCGGATTAAGGATGATTCATTTAAAACATAATTACTACAGCCAGTTAAATAGGGAATCTACAAATTATATGCCCTGTTTTCAGTGAAGGACTGAGGAACTGCAATAGGTACAGAAAGTCATAGCATTTGATCAGATTAATGATATTTACCCTGTCAATTGTGCTGTACTATTTCTGTTGTTGACTTTCCCAGTAAAGTCAGTTTGAACTGATACGTGAAGCAACAAACAGGAGCTGCTGTGAGGCGTGTTATCTGTGTGCACAGAAGTATTAGCCCGGTGTAGAGACACAGCCACTGTTTTGCATGCAAATGGATCTGATCGAGACCCGACTGATCAGATAAAGAACTGTTTTGCAGATTAAGACAAAGAGCTTAAGAACGAACCCTCATGACTCAGTTTCAAAGCTTCTTCATTACAGGACGCCTTGGGCATAGACTTGTTTGGAGCGAAGGCAGATGTAGAGCGGGACAAAGAAATTCCTCTGCATCCCCGAAAAACCCAGAGAGGGGTTATGTGGATTCAGATTCTTTATCTGTTCTGCTCTCTAAATCTGCAGCATTTGCATTAGCATTTTTATCTTTGAATACATATTGTTATCTTGAGCGCTGTGGTGGTTACCACACCTATATATATATGTATATATATATGTATGTATGTATGTCCATTAAACCTAATTCCTAATAAATGTGACACTAAGGATAGTTAATACATCAGAACACAATTATAACAACGTTGGAAAATTATATAAGTACAATTTATTTTCTTATTAAATACGAGCCTTACTTGCCGAAAATACTAACAAGACAGAGACAGATACATGACCTCAGGATTTTGCTATCCATTCATTTGCATTATTAAATTTAGCAAACACCTTTCTGTAATATGGGGAGCACCTGATTGGCCAACCTGCCTTGCCTCCCTCTTTCATAGTTTTGTCCACATGTCAGTATATGACAGAAACGCTCATTTTGTTTTTTGTTTTTTTCATGGTTGATTTTGTCAAGTTAATTTTTCTAAAATGGGAAATTACATATTTCTTAATATGTATATGCAAATTCGCGAAATTACAGCCCAGGCTGAAGTATATGAAGTTTTAATACGTAAAAACACCCTCAGGCTATGGCACAAAAAATAACTGTTCATAACGGATAAAAAGTAATAAATAAAATTTTGTTTTGCAGTTTGTAGTCTATATTGGTTAAATAATTTTATCTTAAGTTGATTAGAATTTGCACTAAAAATAAAGTTGTAAACAGTTAAGCTATGCTAACTGTAAAATCCTTCAGTCTATGTCAGCCAGGAATAGCTCCCAGTTGAGGAAAACACATGGACATTTTTTGTTTTTAGCATACATTTGTCTTTCAGAATTGGCAAAAGTAAAGATGTTGAAAGTCTGACTTTGTTGTGACGTTTTCTATGACATCTGTTTGTTTACGTGGAGGATACATTTAACTTTTTGTGAACAAAATGGATTTGTTTTCATGATGAACAGTGAATAAAGTTTTCTTGTTTAATAATATACTTAATCATAACACTACCATTCTGGTAGATAAAAAGAACTGTCAATAACATTTAAAAAGCAAATTCTTTTTTTGACATTGATTCGTTCTGCAGGAATTGCTCTAACTTTCAAGAAATAATATTTGTTCTTTGGACCATTTTCACAGTCTGGACTCTATTGAGTAACACAAACCTGATAAAAAGACACGTGAAAATACTTTATTTTTTAAAGCATTTTTTAAAAAGACATAGCTGCAACCATGTCAAATTAACATTAAGCTGAAAATGAAGCCTAATCAGCAGTAATGATACAAAAAAGCACTTAAATTTATCTAACTCTTGTTAATTTGATGTAAGATGGGTAAATATAATTTTGTGCTTTTTCACAGTAAAGATGAAGATTTCATAGCAAAGCCTCTGATAAAATATCTGTTTTGTTTTCTGGTCTTTAATAGTCTAACTTCTGCTAAGAGTGATACTTTTACTACTGTCACCATATTTGCCCAATGGTTCTCATGAACTGATGTCAGGAGTGAAAAAATGCTATAAAGAGGGTCAGGAGATGTTCATTGGACATTAACCTGCTTATTGTCGATCTAAATGTTGTTCCGCTGTCAAGATTCCTTTGTTTTGGTATTTAATGCGCTTAGGGATGGGATTATGGCACATGGATTAAACTGCTATCCGTTGCCATGATGGGGTTCATGACCTGAAAAAACTGGCTACCGATAAAACGTCATCACATAGATTCAGTCCCTGAATTGTGAAACTACTACTGTTTACACATTTGGCTTGTGTGTTCATACCATGGGTTTACTGGTCCAAATGGATTCGAAAAAATGAGTTGCTTTTGTCTGTGGTTGCGGACCAAATGGCAAGGGAATGATGCCTCAGTGAGATGAAAACGACCAGGGAACCTCTGATCTTAAATAGGAATCTTTCTGCAACATTGAAATAGCTCAGTTGAACCTAAAAACAGTAATTATATCTGACTGTTTTCCTGTAATGAATCCCTGCAAGCAGCTGCTCTTGGACTTGCTGAATTGAGGCCGTGTGGAGGACGTACTAATGAGAAGTCAGAGTCTTATTGCAGTCCAAGCAATGGTAGTTTGGTAAAGCAGGAAGTAAATCATCTGAAGATCTGAACATGGAAATAAAAGTGAATTTATAAATTTAAAAGAACTCGAGCTTAACTGTTTCGTAAAAGTTTACGCTCATGTTTATTTTTCTACTTTTATTCAGAAAGGAAAACCTTTCCATGTAGACCGCCATGCGTCAAAGAAGACTTAAATTTTACTTGTTCTCTGGCTGCTTTGAAAGAAATACAGATTCCTGTAGATTTTTTTTACTCCACCTCTTTCAGGTACACTTTATGCAGCGAGTGAGAGCTCACTGCATTACTCATTCATACTTGTTTTCCTGCCACACTTGTGATGTGTGAGTAGAAAGGTAAAACTTTAGATATTTTTGATAGTTTCCTCGTCTGTCTTTTGTCTCCCATCTCAAGGAGGATTATGTTTCAAGGAATTTTCATGAAACACCATTTACGTGGGGCTGATAAGGCCTCCTTTAGCCTGAGATAAGAGTCTATCTGCACACGTTATTGATCTCCGTCTGACCTGTTTGTGGAAGAAAAGCTGAAAGGACTAAACCACTTTTACACAGAGAACTGCACCCAGGAGAAAAGTGGTGCATAAAAAGAAGAAATACCACAGGAAAAGAAGGAAATGACTGTGAAGGTCAAGGTAAAATGAGAAAATACTTTATGCCTTGATAAAAATAAATGCATTTCTTGAACTTTATGTTTATCGAGACTGAAATATGATTTCAAATATTATTTGTTGACTAAGTGGCACACAACCCAATGTACTTGGAAATATAATGTAAACAAGAAACACTTTGAAACGAGAAGTTGTTGAATGGGCAATTGAGGAAAATAATCTAAACTTCATTAATGTTCGATTTGAAACTAAAAAGTGCTCGACACTGCAAAACAAAGGAAAACAAGAAAGAAAGGGTTTGTTAAAATAAGTGTAGAATTGTTTAAAAGGTTTGTTTATTGACTGATTGTAGCATATTTTTCATTTAAAACTGAAGTAATAAAGTTGATTTAACCCAGGAAAGTAAGTCACAGTCGAATTTCTTTGTGGAAACCGTGATGTTCACTGCAGTTCAACATCATAATCAGAAAGGTTTTTTATTACATCTTTTGACAGAATTGGCATCTCTGCCAACACTTCCTCCCTCCAGGGCAAACACAGTTCTGCTTTCAGTCTGCTTAATATGGTAAGAAGTTCAACATCTCCTGGATGAGTTTGAGTTCAGTTGCTTGTGGCTCATCCAACGTGCGCTTCGAGCTGAATCCACAAACCGATGATAGTGGCCCGTGGCAGAAGTGTTGTCGTGTCGTGGCATGCCAGCAGTGCACCCTCGCTGCTTGCTAGATGGCAGACGCACACTGGGGGCCGATGCACATGACCTTCCGCTATCAGCACAGACACGCTCATTTTTCACCACAACCTTGAATCATTGTTTTTCTCAGCATGAGCCCTTATGTTTCTTCTCCTGCAAAGAAAATTGAATAAGTGCATCTTGGGTCGAGGCGAGAAGATAATCTGGCAGCTCAACGTCAAAGTCGCTTTCGGGTTTTTTTTTTTTTTTTTCAGTTTTGTACGTCTTTCACTAAAACTGTTCGTATTCGTGTCCAACACTTATTTATTTATTTTTTCAGTTTTTCTAGTTGTTTTGTAAAGAGGTTTTCTTTTCTACATCCACCCTGAATCAAAGAACAATTACACCTAGGAGGCCCTTCTTTGTATTGTTTGGAAGAGATTGGATTATTTATGATGCAGAAGGGTTACAGCTCATAAACCTCATGAAGAGTCTTTGTGCCTCATTCGCGCGTGTGTGTGTGTTTTGTGAGAGAGAGAGTTGAATGCAAGACAAAAGACTTTGGAAGGGTCTTTAGAGGTTCAGGCTGGCAGATCACCCACTGTTTTACAGATCTGCTGTAAAGTTACAGAGCAAAAAGGAAGAAAACAGATTGCATTGTGAAGCACTGTACTGGAAGAAACAGTAACCTTCTATCTGTCATGACATGTGCTATTTGTAATGCATTAATGAAGAGAATAATTATCTGTTAGATAAAATAATGACAAACATTTAAATTAATACAAAAGTAAACTGTTTCTTAAAGAAATATATATCTATATATTTATTTTACATAATGTCCGAATAGTCTTTTGCCAGTATTTGAGAAAACATTAGATTTGCACAAACCATCATAAAAACGTGTTCCCAAGAAGGATTATCAAACATCAGCGAAAATGTTCTCACATGATCCATCAGCTGCAGAAATGAGACTGAAACAACATTAATCTGTGATCAGATAGAAGTATCGACTGAACCACCTGTGTGTGACATTAAAACCAGTTTGAAAACGTTTGACAACTGACAGATCCATCAATATTTCAGCTGATCCACAATAGATCCTAATTTCTTCCAGAACTATTTTTGCAAATAAATCTACATTTTTAAATGATGTTAGCTTTATTCAGGGTCTATTTACAAATTAGTATTTAATTTTAGCAACAATTGTTCATGTGACCTGCTATGTGAAGTTTTTGGATAGTGTACAAACAATTTTAAAAATTGTTATGTGTGGTGTGTTGCTTTGTGTTGCCCAAACTATCCAAACAAATCCTGATTGCATTAAACTTATATTAAAGTATAACCCTCACCTCGCAGTGTCTCAATGTCCTTTGTACAGTTACCAGTTAGTAACATCCGTCAACACATAAATCTTTTAAGAAATTATATTTCTTCAGTGTACCTTTCATATTTAGAAAGCAAATAAAATAACTTTCAAGGCAATGAAACTTATAAATATTAAGGTAATGGAACAAATAAATATGATTTGGTCTTTCTGTTGTTTTCCAAAGTAATTAATCATTTAAGCAATGTATTTTTAACAAAAAGCAGCTGTTGTTGTGCAACAACAAACAAAACAAACAACAAAACAACTCAATGGGAATTATGTTGAAAGTAGCTTTTTGCAGTGACACTATTACTGGGAGAAACATTCTGACCAAAGCCTTTAAACTTCAAAGTAGAAATACTGAACAAATGATCATAACATTTATCTAGATGTTACAATATTAGTGTTACAATATACTGTTTATATCACATATGGCTATTTGCACTGATTTAAAATAAGACTTTCAAAGCTTGACAAACCTTGTAAAAGAGCTTTTTATTTTTTTGTAGGATGCTGGAGTGTCAAATCTTCTAACTCTGTCTAGATTATAAAGTCAAAGTTAAACTAAAATTTTGTCACCACTGCTTCTGTCTTGGGTGAACATTGTGCTACACTGACAGGATTGTACCCTACAAAGGTTTGCTTTTTTAAATACTGTTCTTTTTTGTTTCTTTTTAAACATATCTCTCAATTTCAGTGAAGAAAGTCATTCAGGAATATAAATGTCCTGAGCTAAAAGTCCCAAACACAAGGATAAATTAGTATGCAGGACATAAATATCCCCCGTATACATTAGCTCTGACACTGACACATTGTCTGCTTTCTTTTGAGCACAAAATGTTTAATGCATGTGCGGCAGATTTCTTTCTAAGAGCCTAATTTTCGCCTTCTGCTTTTCAATTTCTCCTGAAGTTATTTTCCATTTTCTTTATGGTTTGCAGCACACTGTAAGGTAGACGTGCAGGCATCTTTGAGCGCAGGAAGCCCAAACCTCTTTCCGAACAGCATGAATGAAGCATGGAACTGGGACATAGCCAGTGTAACATGCCAGGCTGCAAATGTAGCACAAACTGTTTTTTAAATCCCAAACTCAGATTGAAAAATAATGCTGGGTGCTGCAGTCCAATCAGCGGGCACACACAGCTCTGTCATGTTTTGGTTCTCCAGCTTTGTGAAGACGGGAAAGTAAAGTAAAGCAGATTTTAGCAGCTTCACTGATTAATAGCGTTGTGTGTAAATAAGCATTTCAGGATCAGCCGAGCAGACTTAAATTGATTACTCTCTCTCTCAGCCATTCCTTCAGAATGACAGACAAACACAGTGCACATTAAGAAACTACGCACTCTTTCTGCAAAAAATGCTCCAAAGTGCACAGATGATTCATTCAGTCTATCACCGTGGCAAAATGCGGTAACGATATTCAAGGTTGCACTTGGGCATGTAAAATGAAAAGGTTTAGTGCCTGCTGGGACAGCAGGGGGAGTGCAGGGAGAGGAGGAGAGAGGTGATGGATAGTCCAACTTCCTGCAGGAGAAAGGTTTGATTAATGGTCGTCCACTCGGCAAAACACACCAGCTGTGAGGGGAGATAAGTACCAATACAAAGAGCAAATTACTGTCTCTACTGTCATAATTAACCTCAGAGACCACAACACACAGGAAGTATAGATTCCTATAGAAACAGCCTCACTTCCCAAACTGCATAATAATTCCCTTCAGGGACAAAAACAAACAACAAAAATGACAAAAAATAAACTGCCTGTTTAAGTGTTGAAAACCTCTTTTAACTCCAGGATTTAAGGCTTTTTTCTTGCTGTGCGAGTTGTTCCAAAAGATGTATGAGCAAATTACTAGCTGGAGTGGTTTGAATAGAATGAGTTTGCTGTGCCAATGATTGTCAACACTCCAGCCAACCTCATCCCCAAGTGGAGGATGGAAATCCAAACAATCTTCCCTGGAGTAAAATTTGGAGTTATTCCTTCTTATGTACAAGAGGGAAGAAATTAGGTAACTTTTTAGGCTTTGAACTCACTGCTCAACTTTTTGTGAAACTTGAGTCACAGCTGGAGGAGCTCTAGAGTGATAATGGTGTGAGAAGCGACTGTGAAAACCAGCTGCACCATGTTTCAAAAAAACAGTTTAGCTATACAGTGTTTAATCAGTTAGTTGAAAATACAAGCCAGCTTGATCAGAAGGGCAGAAAGCATTCCACCTGCTGGACCCACTCACTGTGAAAGGACATAATTATTTCCCATGTTTCCAGTTCCCAGTGGCCTTAAACACATATAAGCTCCCAGAGACTCACCACAGAAAAAATGGCCTTTGATAACAGCTAATGACTGCCGTGCTGAATTCTTCAACCGTAACATTATTTGAGCGCAAACTGATTGGAAACATGTGCCCAAGTGTCAGAACAATTTATGGGTCTCTCACTGATGACTTTCCATTACTTTTTCTGCAAAACTAGCATGGCACGTGCATTATGTTCAGAATTATGTTATTAGTGACATTTATGGTTATTTTGACTTTTTAGATATATATACATACGTAGAATATACTGTCAACTATTTAAACAGTGGAATTTATCTTTTTTGTATGTGAGAGAAAAAGTGTCCTAGACTTCTTTCAGCCAGCTGACCAGTGGTAAACTACGGTGGCCGTGAGGTGCAAAGCAATTACAAATTACAAAATCACTACAACATTAACGAAAACACTACAACATTAACGAATCACTACAACATTGACGAATCACTACAACATTAACGAAAACACTACAACATTGACACACTACAACATTAACGAAAACACTACAACATTGACGAATCACTACAACATTAACGAAAACACTACAACATTAACGAAAACACTACAACATTAACGAAAACACAACAACATTACAAAACGGAAAAGGTAGGTCTCAGTGGAGACCTAAGAAATCGCTGATTGGACTACAGCTCGTTAGAAAACGGAAAAGGTAGGTCCCAGTGGAGACCTAAGAAATCGCTGATTGGACTACAGCTCGGTTTACTTTTGGTTTACCGGAAGTTATTCTGGCACGCTCAGTTTGAGTGAGCATAGACATAATATAAGAGTAGACCCCGCATTGGCTGCTCCTGCCAATGCGGGGCAGCCAATGGCCGCCGTATTGCGCAGGAAATACGGCGGCCATCTTAGAGCGATAGTCCCTCCTACTTTGCCAATCAAAACAACAGGGATATTATTGTTCAGATCGATGGATTATTGATGTCAGGCTCCACAAACAACATTTCACAACAAAGATAGACATATATATACCTGTAGGAGCTATTCTTCCCATTGTTTTGTTAAATCTTAGAATTTAAATTGTTTAGTTTATTCTTAGCATTTGTTTGTTTTTCTAATTGATTTATCATTAGAATTTTTATTTTAATTTTTGTTTAGAATACGTTTTTTGTTTAGTAATTCACTTAATTAGTTAATTAATTTCAGATTGGAATGTGGGTATTTCACGGTATAAGTAGGTGGGTCTTAAGTAGCTTATTATGCATGTGGTGGTCACAAGGTTTTTTACCAGCTAATCAGTCACATCGGTTTTCATTTTGACAGTCAGTGAACAGGTACAGGAGTGGGAGCAGAAGCCTGTAACCTTTTGCCTGATCTGCAAATAAAACCAAAGAACCATATTTTGACTTTTGATTTCTTTTTGCTGCATAAACAAGAATCCATGTGCATCAGGTGACTATTTGAGTTTGATTCACCTTTTGTTTTGATCACCTTTGAGTTTTGAGTTTTTTGATTTTTGAATTTAAGTTTTTTGGACAAATGGTCACTACATAATACATATTTATGTAACTATACAAACACAAATAAATAATGATTAATTAATAATGGCACAAATAAATACTGATTAATACTGAATAATATATATTGGATGCATGTTTATATGTATGTATATATACATATATTTTTTAATGAAATTTGTGGAAATTAATTTGTATTTAAGTGTAATTCTATAAAACAAATTAGATGTTAACTGACAGTTGTGGAGTGAAATATTTGTCTTGATCTTTGTTTACAATCTAAGATTTTTTTATATAGGCTATATATATATATATAATATATATATATATATATATATATATATATATATATATATATACTTATATATATATACATACATACATACATATTAACATGCATCCAATATATATTATTCAGTATTAATCATTATTTATTTGTGATTGTATAGTTGTATAACTATGTATTATTATAATAAATTATACACACGGCCATTCACCATAAATTATTCACGGCTGTGTGCTTTGTAATATGCTCATCATACATCGATATCAGAATATTCCATTCCTATTCTATTGTTATAGCTACTAATCATATTTAAAAATGCTGAACTATGTATTAAAAACATACTTAAATAATACAATATTTATAAATGTAGCTTTGATAGATGTCTGAATATAGTTTCCAGTGACAAAAAAGTGTGTTATGATCGATTAAATGCGCTGACATGTCATTTTGCCCGCTAAACACATAAGGCAGAGTGGAGTGGTCTACCGCTCCAAGATGGCCGCCCTAAATCTCGTCAGCGACAATAGGGGAGAGCGGAGCATGAGGCGTCTATCATTATATTATGTCTATGTGTGGATCACCAAGTACATTCATGTTTTAAAAAAACACGTAAAGCCAGAATAACTTCCGGTTCAAAAGTAAACCGACCTGTAGTCCAATCAGCGATTTCTTAGGTCTCCACTGGGACCTACCTTTTCCGTTTTCTAACGAGCTGTAGTCCAATCAGCGATTTCTTAGGTCTCCACTGAGACCTACCTTTTCCGTTTTGTAAATGTTGTTGTGTTTTCGTTAATGTTGTAGTGTTTTCGTTAATGTTGTAGTGATTTTGTAATTTGTAATTGCTTTGCGTTAATGTTGTAGTGTTTTCGTTAATGTTGTAGTGTTTTCGTTAATGTTGTAGTGATTCGTTAATGTTGTAGTGTTTTCGTTAATGTTGTAGTGATTTTGTAATTTGTGATTCGTTAATGTTGTAGTGTTTTCGTTAATGTTGTAGTGATTTTGTAATTTGTAATTGCTTTGCACCTCACGGCCACCGTAGTAAACAGAAGCAGAAAGAGGAATGCATGTCCTGTACTATTTTATGATGTAAAAAGGTACTATAGGGTTACTTTTCTGGGGTTTCAATAAAAGGTCTATAAAACATAGGAACAGTATAAAAGAAAATTAGTTGGGGGTTTTTTGCAAATGAAAAATTTAAAGCTACATATGTTAATATTTAGCTATACTCCCTGAATGTAACAAGAAAGACAAAATGAATTATAGGCTACTTTTCTTCAAAAATATATTTATTATAAGATTCTTTAACAAAAAAAAATAAACAACTTTCATCTTTACATTAACACAAACAAAACAAATTACAGGCAATGATTTTCAACATTAAGACAATAAACAATCAGTATCCTCATTTCTTTAAAATTAACACAAATTTAGATTTTCTCGTTTGATTTTTGATGGATAACACAGTTTCTCTTGCTGAAATTAAAGTCTCAAATCTAAGGCACAGCTAAAGAATGACAGTTATTTCTTATCAAAGCCGAATGAACGAGTCAAGTTTTCCTGCCTGGATCTCTCTGTGCTGCCATTTGACACACTGGGGTCATGTCTCTGTAGGTGAGACAACACACTGAATGTGTTGCTGCTAACATAAGCAACACGTCTGGTCACAGTTTTAACAGGTTTCTGACCGAAAGAAGAATCAGTAGCACACATTTATACATCTATGCATCACACCAATTTTTTTCTTTTTTTATGTGTAAGGCTGCGCCGTCGTCAGCCACGGTGAGGCATTTGTCTCGTGCTCAAACCGACAATAGAACAGCCTCAGCTGGTGAGAAGCAACAAGGGACAGAGAAAATAAATGAGGGAATATATGATAGAGCACAGTGTGGGTCTCGTCAACAAACTTATTTTTCCCAAATACTTTCTGGACAGATATCCTGTGTTTATTGGCCAGTGCAAAATATGCATCACAGCCCACAACGGTCAGAGTTCAACAAATTTCAAATTTGCCTGCAGTGAAGCTCATGATCCACCAAACTGTGCACAGCTCCACACCAAGGTGGCCACCGAGGTCCACTGGAGCACAAAAAACGGAAACAATGGTTGTTTTCTGTCTAAAATCCCCCATTAGCCACTATTTTCTTTACCACCTGAGGTAGAACAGAATAGAAAAATCTCAGACACCTGACTGAAATGATTCTTTTGGATGCTGGTTTATCCTTTATTTCCTCTTAGCTGTCATTCCCATGGTCTGGCATAAACATTATGCATCTCTACCAGTTTACAGATGGATTGTATTTCTGTTTTTTTCAACATTGCACACAGGCCTCAAACCAAGATAAGCAAATTAAACGGGGCAGATTTGAAAGAGCAGATATTCAAAACGAAATTTAAAAAAATAAGAAAAGCATTTACTGGGAGGTATGGGTTAACCGCAAAGACAGCTAAATTAAATAAAGAGCAGAACACAGTGTACTGTACATCAGTACCATTGTGTTGCATCGTGCCTCGTACTTCATACTGCTGGCACACCAACACCCACTGATGTCAAAGCACCCTGGATGAGTGTTGATAAGTAAATGAGAGTGACGCAGACATAACAATGAGAAGATCCTATCAGTACAGCTATAGTTTGATTTGTAGGACAAAGTAATATTTTTTTAAGATTGTGGACATGCCTTCAGTTAACCTTTACGTCTGTAAACAGAGTAGAGCTGTGTGTGGAGAGCGTGGTTAATCATAGACTCTGTTTCCATTCCAGCAAAAGTAAGCAGCAGAGATTCATCTCTGCAAAGGTCTTATTGGATTCATATGGTAAAGTGTGCAGGTCCAGTCCTGTAAAATGAATCACAAGGAATTAATGTTTCCCTGTCGGGAGTGGAAATATCACAACAAGCTGGGAGATAAAATGAAATACTGCAATCTGTTTCTTTAAATGTCAACAAATGATCTCCCTTCAAAAACACCCATATGTAACATGTAAAACGTTTGTAGATTCAATGTACTGTCCGGTTAAAACTACAACATGACAAATATAGACACAGAGTACAACATAACTATGTATTTAGGAAATATATTTGTTAAAGAAGCACAATATTTATCATGAATGTCAACAAATATACAAGTAACACTATCAATTATTCATTTTATTTTGGAGATTTAATTTTAATTATATGCTAAAAACTGTTTTTGAAGCCTCATCTGTTGTATAAAAAAACACAACCTGCACTGAAAACAAAGAGCACTTTAAGAACATACTGTATATTATGCAAAGCCATAAAATGAGCCCCCATGTGCAGATATCACAGCTGTGACAGTTCCTCCATATTTTGTGTGGCACCCTGCTGAGGTCTTCAGCTAACAGTCAGAAGTCATTTTCACACCTGAACTCCAATCCTAACATGTCCCAGATAACTTCTTAAACTGCTCAACTTGATAAAACAAATTGAGAAGGGAGTAAAATATTCAAATGCAAAAGCAAATCCTCTCCAGCATTCTGCTGGTTGCACATATTTTCACAACAAGCCTTGAGATTAATTTAGAATTTTATCTCTTCATAATCAAAAAATAATGTTTTATTATTATTATTTTATTTTATAAGGCAGACGAGCTTAAAATCGTGCATAACTGGAGAAACGAGGATTTGTTATTTTTTAAAAAAAATATTCGTTAAAAACAAAAAACTGAAAAAAGTGGATTTTTTTCTTTACTTTGATACTCCAACTTGGAGTTTTGTGAAACTAATTGGCTTCATTGTCACCTAATTAGTAAGAAGAGTCTAATGGTGTGTAATTTAATCTAATTTTAAATGCAACTGTCATCAAAAAATATTTTAAGAATGGCTCTACAGAACTACAAACCTATGAAAGCATGGTTGTCCACCTAAGCTAAGAGGATGGGCAAAGACTGCATTAACCAGAGAAGCAGACAACAGGCTCACTGTCACTCTAAAGGAGTTAGGGTTATATGTAGATCTGTAGCCCAGTTGTGCAAAAACCGGTGACACTACAACTACTAATGATGTGACCAACAGAGCCATTATGGAAAAGCAATAAAGTGGAAGCACTTGTTGAGCTAAAAGAAAGATTAACAGTTTGCTACAAGCCATATAGGAAATACAGAAAAGGGTGAGACTAATTGTAAGGGTTTGTATTTGAGAGGGAAAACAAACCCTTACACAACTTACATACTGTGAAACATGGTGGTGGCAGCATCATTCCATGAGGAAATGTTACTCCAGCACAGACAATAATAATTGGTAGATTGGATGAAAGAATCAGTTTATATCAAAGCATTTATGTGCTAGAATAGTGCAGTGAAAGTCAAAACCCAAAACCAATTGTTTAGGTCAAGTTATAGTCATTGCTGTTAAGATAATTCTTGCTGTTCAGTCTGAATTAATACAAGACATTCTACAAAGAAGAATGGGTAAATGTTCAGTTTTCAGATCTGGTAGAGAATCAGAGGGTATTGTGGTTTGACATAGAATCATATTAGGGAGAAAAAATGCAAATGCATGGTGCACTTATTTAACCATGCTTCAATTTATTTTGTACCTTGCAACAATGCACTTGAGTTTGTCCATCACATAGAAGCCCAGTAAAATACTGGCAAACAACAATAAACTCCACTTCGTTGTGTCATCGGCAATTCAGTGTGGTCATTTCTCCTAGTTTGTGTTGATATACGCTACAGTCTCTGCTGGGTTTAACCTATTTTCACTAATAGAACTTTGTGCTTTGTCAAAACGTAAACAACAGATTTGTCTGTAATGGTCTATAAGATTATTTCATTTGTAATTTAGTAAAACCAAGATATCAAAAGGAAGAGCTTAGCAGGAGAGGTCAAAATGTCACTCTTTCATTTACGAACAACACTGTCAGAGCCAAGGCATATTTCCTAAATGAGAAAGTTTTGGAAGGTCATCAAGAAAGATGACTGTGGCATTCTGACTCAATCTGAGGCTATCTAGCACCAACATATGCTGGTTGAACCACAGGGAGAAGTGGCTGTAAAACTGAAACATGTGCATATCCCAAACTCCGGCGTTTGAAGTGGCTTAGACCTCTCGCGCTCATTCCTAAGACCTGACCTTTCCCGCAGACCACCAGCTGCTCCATGCACATTCAGTTTTCTCTGCGTTTATACAGATAATCACTTAGCCAACGTGTGTCCATCCTGCACTAGTGGCACACATGTGATAAATTATGGCCTTTTTCAGTTTATTAGCCCCCTTTGAGACCAGGGGGAGATGAAGACTTGTTTTTCATTTTCATGTGTTCACTGTGGTTTCTGTCATTGTTGCTGTAGGTTATGGAAAGAAAGGAGGCCACCCACTTTTGTGTGTTGACTTTCTTGCAATCCTCTCTCATTAGTAGGATCCTCTAAACATTCACTTTAGCAGGAGGAATGGATGAGAGCTTCTCAGCAAGTCTAAGCAAAAACCTTTTTAGAAACAAAAAAGAAGAACACAAACTGAGATCGAAAAGCCTAAAGCTAAAAACACTGCAACACTTTTCTCCTATAATACGGCAAAATTAGTTTTCAGATCTGGGTGAAGAAACAATGAAGAACAATTATATTCACTTCATGGAAATAGGTGTAGCTGTTTCAACACATCTGGTCAGAACAGGAATATACATTGCCTCAAAAAAAAAAAAAAAAAAAATCACAGCCCTGAACCTTCTTGACTTTAGTCACTTTGCAACCAAAAGTTTAATGTATTTCTTTCAGATTTTATGTTGCAGATAAACACAAAGTGGGGCAATTTGTGAAATGTAAAGTAAATGACATATTGATTTCCAAATTTTTTCAATGAAGCATAAATATGGTGTGGAAAAATGTTTGTTTTGCACTTGCTCTTTTTAGTAAAGCTTCAAAAACAAAGTGGTTCCTGAAAGAGAGGCATAACAAGTCGTTTTTTTCAATTTGCTGCAGAACCTTTTAGGGGATACAGCAAAGATGTAGAAGAAGGAACTCTGTTTAGATTAGGTTAAAATCCCCACTTTTACATGTGGAGGTGGCAGCATCAGACTGTGTACATGAGTTGGACTGAGATAAATATGTGGCAATACGGGATAAAAACCTTAGCAGTAGACAGATACAATAAAACGGCTTAAATCACTGCATATTTAAGTGTTAGAATGGCTTAGTCAAAGTTCTGACTGAAATCTCATCAACCCTCTTTGTCAAGACTTGAAAATTGAAGATTACTGATAGTTTCTGTATAATCACAACAAGCTACTTTACAAAGAAGAATGGGCAAAAACATCACTTTATAATGTGCAAGGAAATTTCAGCTGTATTGATTTAATACAAATGTTCCTAAAATACTTCCATAAAATCTTTCTTCTACTTCAAAATATGCCCTACTTGGTGCTGTAACGTCACACGCAAATCCTGCTAAGACACATCTATGTAGTGGCTGTAATGTGATCTTGCTTTTGCAAGGCGTTGCATGTTGATGTGGGGAGTTATTTTATCTGGGCTGGCAGAAGTCTGAACCACTAACAGCAGAGCAGAGGCTCTGTGCAGAGATGTCCCTCTGTTTGCTTAAAGGGCAGCACAATCGATGGCCCTGTTTTTTTGAGACATTGCTGTGACCTCTTGCAATGGCACCTGTATCAATCACAGGATGAGTTTGTTCTCTGCTTCAGTGCTCGGTACATTTGTCTCTTACACTCACTGTCATAGATGGAGACCCTCCATCTTCTCCCAAATGTCAGTTTAAACCTCATGTCAGCTGACTTCTGACAAAGAAATACATAAATATCTTAAAGATGTGACAACAACAATTCTGGAGAGAATATCTATGTGAGAAAGAATTGGTACTGGAGGAAGGTTTCCTGTAAAACAGCAGTAAATAAAATCTGATGCAATACTTTAAACATGTAAAAAGAAATCAAATATTGTTTATTGTATGCTAAATTGATATAATTTGTTGTAATTTGTTTCAGTTCTCCTAGGTAAATTCACCTAACATTATTCAATGACAGAATGAAATTTCAATTATTTGTAACATCTGCATCATATGAACTAGTCCACAACATTTAGATGCCTGTAAGATGTATTTACCCGATTCAATCTGAAATTACAGGGACAGTGTACATCTACATTCTGTCTAGCTGCACTTCGAGCCAAATATGCCATTTTACATTTAAACAGGAAAATTTGATTGCAGAAAAACCTTGTGTCCATGTAAATGAGTCAATAAGAGCAAATACTTATTTGGAATTTCCCTCCTCGCTTTTCTTGCTGCTGATGATTTAAGTGCTATTGAATATGTAGCACCACATGCACACAGCGACATCACAGACCCTCAAGTAAACTAAATGAGACCAAACAGAATTGTCTAAAAGCGGGTAATTTTGATCGAGCTGAAGAAAAGCTCGCTGTAGTAACAACCAGCTCCCTGCTTCTGACGGATTGGACCACAGTTAATCTGTATGTATGGCCAAAGCTTTGGAGGCCACATTGTAATCATCTGGCCTGTTCCCTGCGATCCCCGACTGATGTCTTGGCCTGAAAGAGAGGGATGATTCCCATTATGGAGTAATTAGTCTTGTTGTCACCACCGGACATCGACAGTGAATCCACTTGCAGGGGCTCTAAAGGGATTTGGGAGTTCGCCACTGCTGAATGATAATCAGCGTTGCCTTCACTTGCCAAGGACAGACACTGAGTTGTAACTTTGCTTCCCTGATACATTGAAACACAGACACCTGGATTCCCATCGCTGAGGAGAGCTGAGATGTTTCATTTATGTTGTTCATTCTCCAATTTCATGCCACTTTTTTGTTGTTAAAAAGTTGTTTAATAAATACTTTATATATATATATATATATATATATACTGTATATATATATATATATATATATATATATAAAAAGAAGGAGCTTGTCTCTGATACATGTACATTTGTGTATGATAGCATTACAGAGGGAACAATCTGACTTGTTTACCAAAAAGAAAAACAATTAATAAAATACACAAATTGTTCATCACACAGAAAGCACAAAACCTCATTTCAATTTGACTTGTGTCTCATTAGAGCTTGGTCTCTTTGGCCTAACTACAGTAGAAAACCGTGTGGTCCATAATGACATTATCTGGACAAATTCTAGAAACCCCAAACTGGAAGAGTAAAAAGACAAAACAAATACAAATAAAACAGATAAAATTAACCAAAGACAAAGAACATTTCAGGAGCTGCACTTTTAGGCCACCAACAAGTCCTAATGCAAGCCCCATTTGAGTCTAGCAAAAGTACTCTTTGCCCACATGTCCACTGATGCAGGATCTATGATGTTGTCTCATTTGAAGAGTCTGAAATCTGATTAAAGGACAAGCCATCATTAACTATTTAAAAAGGTTAAAAATTTTAGACACAAGTCTGATGGTCGGTGGCAGAAACCTAAAATTAGCTATCAGTGGATCAGGAATAACTATGGAAAGTTCAAATCAACACAGAAACGGCTCAACAGACGCAGTTAACTTGGTCCTCAGATCTAAACTTACAGATTTGTGGTATCAGCTGAAGAGAAAAGAGCATTAAAAAGGACCCAGTACTTTTATTACTACTATACAGTGTACTTATTACTCTGTATCCTCCAGTTGCATGAAGGGTTACAGGAGCAGAAGGAGTGCACTTATTTCAGCAAAACAGATTCATGGAAAGTGTTGACACCAGCTGTGCCACCATATGTCATGAATATTTTAATATGAATAAATTAAGATGATTAAGTTGATTCCTACCCTTGTGGCACATCTTATTAGTTAGAAGTATACTATATTAATATTTCAGAAAAAACTTGGAAACATTTTATCAATTTTAGATTTAACTACGACTGAACATCATTTTCTTAGATCCTTTTGTGGCCTTATTTCATATTTGTGCAACAGAAACCATATGCAGACATGGGTAGAATACCAAAAATTGTACTCAAGTAAGAGTAGCACTACTTCAACATAGTTTTACTCAGGTAAAAAGTAGCTGTCCAAGAAATTACTCAAAGAGTAAAAAAGTATTTGGTAAAAAGTCTACTGATGTATTGAGTAACTGATAAAACTATCAATTGTTTAATATTTAAAAATTACATAATCAGACAGACCAAAATATAAAGTTAAGTGGGAATTTTGGAATTTAAAGGACCAATATGACAATAACTTACATAGGTAACAAAAACGACAAAGTCAGGCAAAACAAAATGTTTCCAAATCAGATTATTTTAATATAAAACCTTTGAAATTTTAACAAAAAAAATGCAGGTGTGTGTCTGCTGATTTTTGGGTTAAAATATTTTGTTTTTCATTCAGTGGGTAGAGAAAATAGACTTTTTAGTCAGGTAAGAGCACCAATACTATAATAAAATTACTCAAGTAAAAGTAAGAAGTAGTAAAAATACTCCTAAAAGTAAATTTTCTTTTCTTCAAAAGGTTTCTCAGGTAAATGAAATTGGTATTAACTAGTTACTACACAACTCTGATATGCTTAGCATAAATCAGGTACGCAGGAGCCACATGTGGCTCAGCCACAAGCTGCTGACCAGATGTACAAAAGAGTCCACACTGATTTACTGCTGCACAGTTTGGTGCTCCAGCAGTAAAACAACAGAGAAGAGGAGCTTGGACAGGATTACCAGAACAGTCCAGAGGATCTTCAGATGCCCACCTATTCAGTCCGCCTGTCCATCTATCTGATTTTGTCTCTTGATTTTGGTCAAGTTATTGTTTTTAGTTCTAGTTGCTTCTCTCCACAGCTGTTTCCAGTCACCGCATTTTCCACACCAGCAGACAATGTCATTCTCTTCTCCTTTCTCAGTGACATAAACTGGCGTCACCAGCGTCATTGTTCATTCCTTGATCTTAATGTTTTCATGCCAATTTCCTGCCTGTTATTTTCCCATTCTTCATGTTTCTGGTCTCCTTTTGCATTGTGGGTAAGTTTTTGTAGTCTTCTATTAGACCTGATTACTCTGAAGTCCCGTCTGCATTTTGGTCTTAAAATTCACCTAACATGTGACCCAGCTTTACTTTGAATACATTCAGGATACATTGAAAAACTTTTTTATGCAACTTTGAAATATTCAAAGCTATTTTTCAACATATTGTTCCATGTTGCTTTACATCTTTCTGTGGAAACTGGGGAGTTTGTTGCCTCTGAGTGACTGAAAGCGCAGATTCTTCCGTTTTAGTTTACCACCAGTGATTTTTGACACTGTTCAAAAATCTGCCTGCACCTGTAAAAACAAAGATATTTGAACATTATGAAACATTTCTTCCAAAGATGTGTGACTTCTAATAGTTACAGACATATACCCTGTTGAACAGGAAGAATTAATACAATTTATTTGAAAAAGTTGAGCTTACATAGTCATCAGTAATTACTGTTTAGGCATTTTCTTCCTCCAACATAAAGTCGCTACCTGCTTTAATTGGCCCTCTGGCTAATGCTCAATGAACCTGTCTTTTCAAATTAGCACTAACATACATGCAGAAACATAAAAAAACATAAATGCATCACCCCAGAGGCCATCTACATTGCGCATTATTGTGTCCATAAATAGTCCATTGGCAAAAAATAATGTCTTACTGGTTTACTGAGATGCTGCTAATGAGAGCTGACAGAGGCATGGCACATCAATAGTTTTTTTTACTGCCCTTCAGCCTTAGTCAATAAACATAAAATAAGACACCAAGTACCACTGAGGAAATAATGCTTTGAAAATGGCAATAACTGAGATCATTTCTGAGTTTGTTCAGTGATGCTTTGAAATGGGTTTATCAGCTGGAGACAAAAATATTTTGTCTGCCTGCAGAGAGGAAACGGCAGAAAACTTACACAGCTGTCACGAAAAAGCATGAAACATTTCAAGTTAGTTGTTGTGAAATCCCCATAATTTTACAGCAAATACAGGAAAAAATGAAAAAAAAAAATGTTCTGGAGAGACAGGGAAACGATTAGAGGGTTAAACTACAGAAGAATAGGAAAGAAAATAAAAATGTTCAGTTTCACACTGTAAACAAAACCATTACTACAAATAAATGTAATAGTCCCCGAAAAATACAAAATATTGTCTAAAATTAAATTTGCAGCAAGTTAAATTGGAAGTTTAAATTTAGTGGAGCAAAATCATGACTTAATTTATATTTTATGTTTTGCTACCAATATGTAAATAAGATTTCTGGGAAGAAGATCTGCTAAAAATGAAAGATAAAACAGTTTAGAATGTTTTCCAAAGCCATAATTAATTAAAATTAAAATACCAAGATTTTATTTTGTGAATATTTACTTTTTCTTTTTTATTTATCTTTGATGCTCTTGTAGCGTATGACTCACCCTGCAAGTCATGATCTGCCAATAACTTCCAAGAAAACCATTGAATTTGTAAGTCGTAACATGGCAAAATGTGAAATATAATGAACATTTTTGCAAGTCACTATACAAATCAGAATAAGTTTTCTTGTTGGTTGCATGGGTCTCTCCTACCCACTTATTTAAGGTACATTGTCTCTGCTTCAGTGTGTGTTTTTAATGTCACACACTTTAATTTTCAAATCCAATGAGTGCAAATGATCATAAAATCTTAAGTGAACAATTCCTCACCTGACATGAGACAAACTGTGTAGACACTGAAGAAAGTCAGCCTCAAGCTAAAAAAAAAAAAGTGTGTTGTGTGGTGTAATGTGTGTAGCTAATTATTATAATTGATATATGGGAAAGCCCTGTGTTGCTAAATTCAATGTTTATATTTTGTAAGGCTCAAAAACAAACATTTCAAATCATTAGACAATTTTTTCCCCTCTTTAAAGTCTCCAGGGGCCGATGATAATGGTCTCGGCAAATGGTATTCCCATGCTGTTTGATGCGACTCATCACTCCCCCATATTACAACAGTGGAGGCAGAGTGTGCAGTTACTTTGACATTTAGAACCCCGGTGGCAACACTGATGGGAAGTAATGCAGTTTTAAATAAACATTAGCAGTATCATTAAAAGATTTGCTGTGTAAAAGAGTAATAGTTTGATTTATAAAAGTATTAGTCCTCTGTTGTTATTTTGCAGTGATGGAAAGCCAGAGATCCAGCTGCAGGATTAGATGATGAACAGCGGTTCAGATTTGGTCATCAGATAAACTGCTGGTATGTTGTGATGTTCTTAGGTCTAAGAGTTTTACATTTATATAAGCCTCCATAATTACACAATGCTTATTCTTTTTTAAACATTTAATAAAAGTAATGGGATTTAAGTTGCTTTATGCAATTATTATGTGTCTTTACTCTTCAACAGCAATTCTGAAAAAAAAACTGGTCCTTTGGGGCAAATTTCTTATATACAGGTGTATCTAAATAGACTATATATCACTTTATATGTAAGCAGAACCAGAATTTCAATCAAAAAATAATTCTAATCGGTTTAAAAATATGGTCAGTTCTTGGATTATTATGTGTTCCTTCCTGGTGGATTTCTAATTTACTGAAGGGCAGCTGTTTTTTTTTTTTTTTTGCTTTAAGAAACTTGCTTTTCTTTTCAGTCGGGCAGCATATCTGATAAGGCAATCAGTGTGCCAGGGTAGGTGTCGTTTGCACACCATATGAAACAGCTCAACAGGGTGCACATCTAGGTGTGCCCTGTTAGATCGTTGTCATCCATATAACAGAAGTCAACATAAAAGTTGTCACTAAACCAATTTCTTAAATGTGATAATATAGAATATTATCAGCATATTAGCCAGCAGATGATGTTTGGTAGAAAGATCATCTTCATTATACCCCATTTATTCCAGCAGATGATGACCTTCACGGCTTTGTCATCACTTCTACACGGGTCATCTGCCGGCTAACCGTTAAGCAATGCACCCACTGTCACCAACCTCTGCAGGAGCCTGCTAATGACCCAATCATTTAAGTCTGGTATGTTCAAGTACAGAAACAACCCAAACATGCAGTATACCAGACCAACTGGGCTAATGTTACCTGTCCTTGTTACATGCTGCTAAAGAGCAACAAAATAATAGGTATCTTTCCATAGAAAAATAGAAACAAAAATCAAAACCTGTTTTTTTTTAACAATATTTGTGCCAATTTTGTATGACTGAATTACATCCATCTAAAAGATTAGAAATTTGTCATTAAAGTTGCATGATATATTGGTTTATTTAACTGCAAAATCAGAATTACTCTCAAGGAAGAAGGAATATTAGAAGTTTGAGAAATTCAAATAAGTAGAAATGTTGTAGCAAGTAGCTGCCTCAGTTTTTCAGTCTGTAATCACTAAAACCTCCATCCTGAAGATCCTTAGGCTCTGCTAAAGTGCTTTGATTGTGATGATGAACCGATGTGGGGGTAATCATTTTCTATGTATGTTTGTGGGTGTAATTGGGAATGAATATACAACAAATTACCTACAGTAATTATTTTTAAATTGAACTAGTTTGTTTCTTAAAAGGGTGTTCGTAATTGTGAATATAAAAATACTCAGAAAAATGAGTGTCATTCAAACCCTCTGTTATCGTTAAACCTCTCATCATTTTGGGTTTAGAGGCAGTTGGATCTTCACAAGCAGACAAATGAGACACCAACGCTGTGCTGTAAGGCAGTAGAGACAAAACTGCAATAATACATACACATTTTACTTTTATAGAAGCAACTGTTGTAAAGAACAGCTTTTATTCAAGCCATCTATGATTAAATGGGTAAAGAGCATAAGGCTGAGATCACAGTGTGCCTTCATAGGATTATAGAGGGATGCTGGAGGTTAGATTACTATTGTCAAGGTCAGTGGTTTGAAAAAAGGCGATAAAGTGCATCGTGCACACCTCCATTTGGCCCTCTCCCGTGAGATCTGTGAAAATAAAATTAGTCAACATCTCCAATTGTGGCATTCATCAAAAAACACTTGGGCAGGCTTATATTCAAGTGTTTATTCTCAGGATCCATTTCTGAAAGGTCAGGAGGGGATTTGTTTGTTTTTTGGTCTCTGTGGATGCGTTTCAGATTCTCTTTTCTCACGATGATAACGAGATCAGAACCTTGCTGTGATAGAGGGCAAAACGGTTCCATTTTTCTGCTTGAGCTCTCTGATGGGTATTTTCTCTCTCTGAAGGGAAAATTTATTTACCTCTGTTTAGCTGATTTATGTAGAAATACTGGAGATAAAAGCGTAAACTTCTCAGAAACACAAAATGTGAAATGCACTTGAAAAGTCTTTTAATGTATAATGCACCACTGACATTCCCCTTTTTTTTTTTTTTACTTTGCCGTGACAGAAAAGACTGTTTTTCTAAGCAGACCTTACCAACATAAAACAGCATGAGTAAAGTTTAATATACACAGCACTTTTGATTTGGTGACTCAGAAAATAGTTTATTTGTACCAGATATTCTCATGCACCAGAGTACTTGTGACAGCAAGTCACGCAGTCAATTCTTATAACTTTGGACAGCTAATTACTCTAATTATGCCTTTCATATGTCATGACAACAGTCACAAAACAAAATTAAAGTTATTTTGTATTGGTTTGAAAATTTTTTTAATTTAAAAATTGACTTAACCAGCATAAAAACCTTTTTGAAGGCAGTCCTGACCAAGATGTGACATGTCGAAAAACATTTTTCACAACTGCATCTTCCTAGTGGGGTTGAAACAGGTTGCACATTTAAACTAGAGTTGGGGGCCATATATCCGTGTGTCAAGGAATGAGTGAAAGGTCACATTTTACACCTCTTTCCAAGAAAAGACACTTTGGTAAAATATCTCCCAGCTTCTAATTTCTCACCATGGTGATAATGTTATTCAGTGTCTTCCCTGTGGTTCTTTTATTCAAATAAGAGTAATTTTCCTGTTTGGAAGGTTTTAGACAGTTTTGGATCCTTAAGCTATTTAAAAAGAAAATAAGTTCAACACTGGATGAAATATAGTGAGGAGGTATTTTCAATAGTACTTCTCAGAATCATTCTTAGTTTATTACTGAAGTTTTTCCAGCCTGCTGAACAATCAATCAACAAAAAGCTGCTTTCAGGCCAGTTGACAAGACTTCCTTTATTGTTTGGCTGTAATTGTAGAGACCAGAAGGAGACATGTTAGTTGGTCGAGTTTGATTGCCATGACCATTTTTACTAAAATCACATCTTAATACATCCATGGACAAATCATAAAATCCCCACTGGCTTGTGAACCAGTGTGTTTGTGTGTGTGAATGGGAAAGTAAAACTTGCAATGTAAAAGAAACTGTTGACTGTTCATCTAGACTTGAAAGGCATCTTGAAGTTATAACGAACTTCAAGAAAAACACCTGATACATGCTATGGAACAATCCATTTCTCTGCTCCTGCATGATCTACCTGTTGTGTCATATTTTCTTCAAAACTGGCTGATCAAACTGCATCTCAATTCATTCAAAGCATTCAGCTGAAATCACTACAGCTATAAGGATACTTGGCCTTAGACATCCAGCGCCCCTTTCCGTTTGGGACAGAAACCCAAACAGGAATCATGCATGGATTTTGTTTTTTCTTCTAACCTGCTGGACATGATGGATGATTTTTTTTCTAACACTTTTGTAGTATAAACTGAAGAGCTCAGTTCTTTGTGCAGCCAACCTTCTCGCTCAAACCCAAAAAGGTTGGCCAGTGTTGTAGATTAAAAAAATAACTTTTTGGTCAGTATAAAAAACAGGTCAGCATCCCTGATACTGAATATAAAACTTTCGAATTTGAGGAAAGTTACCAAAATAAATTCTAAAACATTATTTTGGTAATTACAGCTAAACTAATACAAGAAACATTTGATCTGATTTAACTACAGATAGAGAGAAATTCTTTTTGATCAAATAAATAAAAATAAGCAATACTTTCACCATCAACTCTCTTGAAAGGTGAACAATGGTCTTGCATCAAAATTAAACCTCAAAACATTGTTCTTGTACATGTATCAAAGTCTGTGTTTTCTTTTGACAGTGAAACCTTTTTTATCACCAAACATTTTTACTTTTTCATGAGGTCAGCTGTAAAGCAACACAGGCATATCTAAAGTTGTTCCTGAGTCTCCCAAATAATTTCCTTTCCTCTGAGGGGCAGTTCAGGTCAGTAACAGTCTAAAGTCACAAAGACTTTAGGTCAAGTCTTGAGGTTTACTGAAAACTTCAGATGATTTTCCAGAAGGAAAAATAATACACTCATCTACCATGACCCCTGTGCACATGCTCTCCAGAGCAGAAGTAAAAGCATTTTGAAAAGCATGATAAGGTTTATTGAAGAACTTTTGGAAAAGTGAAATGCTAGGAGGATATAATCTGGTCAGGAGGTCAAAGCTGAACTTTATGGATTAAGAATAATTCTGCACATCAACCCAAAAGACATCAAGCTTATTCAATCAATCAAATTGTATTTGTATAGCACATTTCAGCAGCCAGGCATTTCAAAGTGCTTTACATAATTAAAATAAAACAGCATGTGACATTGAATAAACAGTAAGAAAAGAAGAAAAGAGAAAGATTTTTGGAAAAAAAAAAGTGAAGTGAAAGTGAAGTTTGCTAGTGGGAACTGCAGAGGGCTGCTTTACACCATATGGTACCGGTAGACTTCACATAACTGAAGGGCGGATGAAGAGTGAAATGTACCTATAAATTATTGACAAAACTATAAATAGTTGTATATCTGTACAAGGTAATAGTAAAAACCGGTAAACAAGGAATTTCTTTAACAGTTTTAGTCTCACTCATTGACTTGAATTAAATCAAACTGAAAAGCTGTGGTTCAGTGAAGGTCCTCATTACTTCCATAGATTCAAAATTAATTTATTGAATACTGTATTACACTGAATTAAATACATAGAATCAGAGATAGCAGCATATCATTGTTTCTGTTTGTGTGATTGTACTCTAACAGCTATTCTCAGCTAGTACTGATGATCTGTTAAGTAAACAAACAATTGAATGGACAGTTGTGCAGAGCAAACAAGTAATACTTCAAAAATATATTGTATTTAATTGTTGCAGACTGGAGTTTAAAGTGTACGGTAATATTTGTGGTGTAGAATATCTAACTCTGTCTCTTCTTCTCTTTAGCATTTTCTAATTTGATCGTTTAAGCTGCTGCTGAAACCAGATATGACCTGTTGACAGTTTTTTCTTTGGATGTCCAATCAACTGCTCAATGCTAATCCAGTTAACTGCTGTTAGAGTGCCAACAAAGGACATTTAATGTCTTGAACCTTTACCCCAAAACAGCCTTTCCTACAAAATAATAATTATCAAATGTATCCAGCTCTTATTCCCTGTGCCATTCTAATTTTTAACTTCATTTTTGAATAATTTGCTGTTTCTTTGTGGAATATTTGGATTGTTGCAGACATCTGGCGTGAATTTTGTCAAAATTAGAATGTTGACATGTTCAAGAGAAATTCAGGCACATTTTAAAAAGCACACGTTTAATATGACATTCATGCTCACAATGAATTTGCTTCCAACCAGACTGGATTTAATAATTTCACTGGAATTTTCCTGCAACTTGAAACCAACACTGCCTTTGGCTTTTATGTTCTAAAAATATCTAACTTCTTTTCTAAGTTTGTTTTTCTTGGATTTATTTTTGCATGATTTATTTTTTTTATCTGCACTGGGTAGAGTCAGACAAGAGGCCTTTGAACTGATCCTATTATGTCTTCCGCTGCCAATTCCTGACCTGTAGCATAACAATGCATCGGAAATTTCATATCAGCAGCTCCTTTTTCTTCTCTCCATCTCTCAGACTCTCCGTCTGTCAATCTGTTATTGTTCAAGTCTTGCCATAATAACAAAGAGGCATTTAATTATCTCAGTTTGAAAGATCAGAGTATCTAAAGTATGCTTTGTAATTGTACTGCTGACTTTTTTTTTTGTAAATGTCATTTGCCAAGGTCCAAATACCATTTTCTGGTGGGTGTATGTGAAATTGCCTCTTCTTTATTTTAGCCATTTATAGCTGTTGCAGCTATTGAAAGTCTCTCCAATGGCCCAGATTTCATTTCAGAGATTGAATAGATGTATTGCTATTTCTCCACTAAGGGTATTTATGTGCATGACACAAAAGTTCACCTTCGTCACTCAGAACAGGCTAAAGAGATGTCATTCATCTCAACTGCTTTCTGCTACCTTTAAAGGTTAAACCTCAGAGATGAGATGTGTGCAGATTACATATTATTGAACAGAAATAATACCAGTTTTTCTCAACCTTGAAACTGTGATTCTTGAGAATAGGGACAAAATGGGTTTTAATTTTCCCTTTTTTTGTTGTTATTTCTCAACCTTATGTATGCAAACATGACAATGTTTTGGAAATGTAAATATGCTAAGGTGCAGGCTCCCAGTTGCAACATTTTTAAAACAATTAAAACCTGGGTCAGGTTTTAATCGACCTGACCCAGAACTTTGTCATCACCATCTGATAAAATAAATAAAAAAAATTATTTTTAATGACCCTATTTGTGACATTTTTACTCATTTTACAGACAAATGCTTCTCAAGAAACAAAATAAATATTTATTATAATATTATTTATAAATATTATGTCTAGATTCTATCAATTGTTTACTAGAGGTCATAGTTACGTTTTTATGTCTTGTTTTGCTTATTGTCTGAACCAATCAGACAACAGAAGACAGTGTCTCACCTGGCAATGGAGTCAACCTCAACTCCTGACTAACAGAGGAATTTCTGTCGACTCCTCCCTCAAAGTCATTTTCACCAGCTGACTAAATCACTTTTAAACTCACACTCCCTGGCAGGATTTTTTTTTAGGTCATGGGAGCAGCTGTCAGAGAGAACTCTGAAACACACTTCGTTTTTTTCTCACTATATGAAGTAAAATCAGACCAAACTCCTCCTGTTTTATGTCAGTTTGAATTACAAAAAATATTTCTATCTGCTAAATACTAGAATAGTGTGTTAGAAATACATTTATTAGTATTGAAAATTAGACATTCCCATTGAAACTATTATTGTCTCTTTAAATCGTGAGGAAAAATCCAGATGATATCAAAGCAAATCAGCCAAGATGTGAGGAAGAGAATTGTGCAGCTGCAGATGAAAGTCTAGTTTATCATTGGGAGCAATGATCAGATACTTCCACTATAATGCATTTAAGCACTAATAGAAAATGTTCACAAACTGAAGTTGTACCACACATTATGGGCCCCTGGTTTTTCACATTGCAAATCATCAGTTGTTCAAACAAATATCTTAGATCTATAACTGTTATGGAGTCTATATCAGATGCTTAGTGCTGGATTTTTCAGGGACTTTCAACTTTTCAGGTCGTCATTCCCTCTTCGAACTTATATTTCAGACAGGGAACTTACGTAATGCAACTTCAGAGTACAAAAAATGCTTTACCAATCAATTTGAAGTAGTGTTACTTTTACAGCATTTTTAACTCTGCAGGTAAAATACACACCCATTAACTAAATTCAATTGGCAAATTGCCTCATCTGACTGTACTGTGTACAATTCATTTTCTGTCATAATTACGAATGACACAAAACTGTGTTTTTACTGTGATCTAACTAATGAAGCTGAAGTAATGCTAGAAGTAAAAGGTCGTTTGAGGAAATATAAGTTTCCACAATACATCAGCTTGAAACAGTATATACAACAGAGTTCTGCTAATGCAGAAATCATGTTTTCCTTTTTGCGTCTAGTGGCAAAGTGTGGTGTTAAAAACATATGGAAAAACTGCTGCCAACATCTTTGCAAATATAGGTCAGGGAGCATCAACATGCCAAGAAAAATCAGGCCCACAATGAGAGACGGAATGCAAAATAAAATCAGGATATAACTTTATCGCCAAGTGAAGAGTGAAGTGCCAGCTCCTTTTTGTTTATTTTCTGTGGCTTAGTTTTAAAAGTAGTTTTGCAAAATTCAAACTTACATTTGATGTCAAAGAATTTTTTATATTTTCACACTTTCATTTTTTTTCTTGTAAAACTATTGTTTTGAGCATCTTGTGAAAATGCTTGATGAATTCAGCTCCACTCCTAGAACTCTACCCAGACTAATAATTTTGCTTTTTTGCACACATTTTCAACAAGGTTAGAAATAAATGCAAAATTTAACCGGTGTGTTTTTCTTTGCATGTCATTTCAGGTCATCAATAAGAAACTTGTCCATAATACCATCGGGGATTCCTTAAAATAAAAAGAAATACATTTGCTTTGAGAAAAGTAAATAATACCACCACAATTTCTAGTCTTAGACAAAAAATGTATTGACTTTCCAATTTCATCCATAAGATGCAAGACAATAGCTGTACAAAGCAAACAGGAAGATTTCTGGATTCAGATCAGGTTTTGTTCATCTAACTGAATGCAACAAATCTTCCAAAGCACTTCAGCAATCAGCACCCAACAGAAGAAACAACTTGGCGTTATCAATCTTGATTTGAACGAGGAATGTCCTCGACTCTCCCAAATTGTGCCCCGACTGGACCCATTTGATGGAGCGCATGTTGTGCTTGTAGCCAGGAGGATTTGTTTCTCACATTTTCCACTTAATGGCATGTGAAGTGAGCTGATTTAATTCCCAGTGCCCACACCTATCTGAGTGCACTGCAGAAGGACACTAGTAAAAGATTTATTCAACGAGTTGCTTTTATGTGACAGTTTGCTGGTGACTTGATGCGAAACATTCAAACTGCCTGACATAATATACTAACAAAATTTAGCAAAGACATGGACATGATGCAAACTTAAAAAAAAAAAAAACTTTAATGACAAATCAAACATGAAAAATATATTTTTAAAAGTTTTATGTGCGACAATGAAAATGTTCAGTATATGAATCTGAAAAAAACAAAAACCCAGTCAGCCAGCTACAGATCAAAGAACTTTAAACATCATCGAATGCTGGTCCCTCTGCATATCAGCAGAGTCATGCAAATGACAGCCGCACCAGAAATGTGCTTTGTGATGATTAGCAGTCTCACTGATTCAAGTCGATGTCTTTGCCTCTCTGCTGAACCCATGGTTGCCATGTCTCATTATCCCCTACTCACTAATGGAAAGAGAAGACAAATAATTCATCTGCCCTGATGGTAACATGGAGCTGAACAGATCTTCTCTGCAAAGATCTGAGCAGCTTGTCTGTCAAAAGATGCGAAGTTAGAAATTAATTTTGACTGCAGCGGTACAAGTTTTGTTGCACTGTCCATTTTTTTTAATATATGAAAATAAGATTTAGAATAGTCTCAAATTGAATATAATTATGCAATCAGTGCAACAAGTAAGCAATAGTTACCGTACAAATGATCAGTATCATCATCAGAGCTGACTATTATAGTGAGCTGGCAGCACTGGAAGTTTTTGACATGTGCTGCATTAGGTAACAAAGCAGCTTTTTTTAATGCTTTTATAATTGTACAGCCAGATATACAGCCACTAATGCAGAGAATGTCCACTACAGCCACAATTTTTTATGACATGACATTTAAATGAGCCTCCTTTATTTATGTTTGTGGAGCTTTAATTAAAAATAATTCATCAATAGCTTGTTTTTTAGCTGGTTTTCTCATAATAAAAGGTTCAGCTCTCACATAGGAGGCAAATGTAATCCATCAGCTGAGTAATCAAAGATAAGCAGACACCTATAGCTGTAAGCAGCTGACCTTTCAGAAAAACTTGTTCTAGCAGCATAAAGTACCTAAGTCAAATATCAAACACTTGTGAACAAGAATTTATTCTATTTCTGCTTCTTAACCGTCCCCGTGGAAAAACGACTTGAAGGATGAATGATGCACACATCGTCGTGCCTTTGCCTTCAGACTGTGAAATTTTCCACCACAGAAGAAGCTAATTTATTTTCACAGCCTCAAAGACAATTGTTTCCTGAGCTCAGTGTTCGCTCCATTGTTCCACTGTGTTCAGTCATGTTTGTACACTTCATTGCCTGAGCTTAGTGTTCACACTCCTGGGCCCATTATACAGTCCTAATGAATGGAAACTGCGGTCCTCCAGTGAAATGGCATTGAAATATGAAGTTTTCCTCCATGTAATGCTACGGCAGGAGATGAACTGGAATCAAAATTCATGAGGTTCATGAAAAGATGCATCTGGAATTTCCGATTGATGATTATAAAATAAGGAAAATTGTTTTAAAGTAGATGATAAATATGCTTCGAAGCCTGTACTGAACAGACTGACATTTCATAAAAAAAAAACAACAATTAAGGGAACTTGTGAGAGCCTTGATAATAAAAAGCAAAAATAAACAAATTAATGCATAAAACAAAAACAAAACATTGTTTAAAAGCTTCACAGTTACATCTACAGCATTAGGCTGTTGGTGCATACCGCTGCAGAGTATTGATGAACAAACGGGGGTTTCAAAAGAAAACTTTGCAAATGACCTCTATCTAGCACTGCCAACAAACGCTTTGTACACACTTGGATCTTCACAAGTACTATGACTTCTATTTAGCAGACTATCCCTCTCACCCAGAAACAGCACTTATACAGTATATAAAACTATCCCATATGTCCGTGCTTCATCACATCACATTCAGATAATTGAATCAACAGCTCAGCATGTCATCAAGATCAGCAGAAGCTTGCAAAGGGAAATATGCAACAGATTGCAAGGACTATTGGGGTCACCACTTAATGCAGTAAAAAATGTAAGTGAATTTTATGTATTTTTGTAATAAGTCATCTTACAAAAAGTCTGGTTCAGTTGAAATCCAGATAAAAGTAATGCAGTTCACGTCAACTGATTGCTGTGAATTTATACTGTAAGAACGAACTACATATTTAACTGTAAAGACTACATCAATGCAGATGACAAGATAAATAGGTGCAATTCATATCAGCTTACACTCACTAGCCACTTGAACCAGATTGGGACCACTTTCTTCTTTAGAACTGCTTTAATTATTCAACATATAAACATTTGGGGTGATATTTTGTCCATATTGACATGATAGCTTCATGCTGTTGCTGTAAACTTGTTGGCTGAAACTTGTAATTTGACTCCAAGTTATTCTTGGAAATGTGCCTATTTTTTTAAGCACACATCTAAAATATTTGGAAAAAAATGCAGCTTGGGAAGCTGTAATAACTGCGCAAAATGCTACTCGTCACACTGCTGTTCTCACAGAAGTCAATAAAGGAGCTGCATTTATTTTCCTTGCCACTGATTGTATCTCCAAGTGCAGAAATAAATTACACTGGATATATTAACTTCTACTTTAGTGCCAAGATTATTTCCACTGCCTGCATTAAATGCTTACCAAGGTATCTTCGGTGTGCGAATTAGTAAAATAGGCATTTCTAACTATGTTTATAAAGTATTTGCAGATTTTAACTATCTGGGGGATGTTGTTGTCCCTACTGCCCTCAAATACCCAGTACACCATATTCATCCAGTCAAATCTGCTTTCTTGGTTTTAACTTCAAAAAGTCATCTAGAGTCGTTGCTACAAAGTGATTGGCTAATTAGCTGGGTCATTATTTGTGCTAACAAGCAATTTCCCAGGTATACCTAATGAAGTGACTGGTGAGTATTTTTAGAAGTAGACAATAAATCAAAGTCTATTGAAACCAATCATGTAGACTTATGGAGGATCACTTTAATTCAGTTTGACACAGTAAAATTCAGATTTAATCCAATAATAACAGTTTAACTGGATTCTTGTGAAATGTCATTCAAGATAAGATTTGATAATCACCAGTCCATGCGTAAAAAGGTTAAAGTGTGGGGGGAAAAGTGCAAAAGATAAGTATTCCTTAAAATTCTGAGTTTTTGGTGCTGTTGTGTGTTATTGCTGTATTGTGTGTATCCTAAAGGAGAGAACATGAGCATCACATTATTATTATGCTATATTATTTCAAATTAGCAGATATAAGCCTCTAGCTGTGAAACTGCAGAGAGTGTGTCTGCTAACAGCACTCTGTGTGTCTTTCATGTATTTGAAGTGTATGTTTGGTTTCCCATTAATTTGCCTCAGCTACACTGGGGACAGTGAAACTCACTATGAGGCGGGGGATGCCAGAAGCTCTGCAGGCTTGCCAGGTAATAAAAGGTAACAAAGTTCATTTAGAAGTAGATATTTGTGAGTTCTCCTTATGTCTCTGCAGACAACAGCAATGTGAGACAGACTGCAGACAATAACTCCTGCAGAGAGGAGTTATATAACAGAATTTGAAAGTGTACAAAACTGTCTCCTTTACTATAATTCGCCTGCAGTTGTTTATGTGTTAAGGTGTCACGTCTGAGTTATTGATTAGGAAAGTTGGAATCTGTTTATTTAGTTGGGAATGTGCAGTGTATTGGCAAAGCTCTTCTCCAGCACAGTTGGGTTCAATCATCAGTGTTGGTTTCAGATTTCAAATCTATGCCAGGCTGTTTTTGTAGGAGGTTGCATGCTCTGCTTTTGTGTGTAGGTTCTTTCTCAGGTGCCTACATTATCCATGAACTTGCACTTTAACTGAAGATTTTCAATTTCCATATGTGCAAATGTAACTGTTGACTGGCAGTGTCAGCTCCAGAACCCCAGGACAAAGCAAAGACAGAAATGTGCTTTCTCTTTGGTTTATTTTAAAACCTTTGATTTTTGGTAGTGATGGGTTTTTGTAAACTTACTGAACTTCTGCTTTTGTCCTTGTCTCATTTAGTAGGGTCCTTTTTTAAAAAAAACTTAAGTAAAAAGTAAGTCTTGGTTGTCACCATGATTTTCAACAGACTGGTACAGTCAACAATAGATTAACAGTTTAATGAAGGTATATGGATCTGCAGGAAAGGATGAGCCACCAGCACAGGGAGAGGATCAACCCAGCTGCGCAGTAGAAGGTAAGTGATTAATAGGAACACTGAAGGTTGGATGTAGTTTGAGCAGGAGGAGAAAGAATGGAGGAGCTATTACAGTAAACTGAGATGACAGTAACTTGTGGAGGAGGCAAGGCTGACTTGAGACTGAGGTAGGCAGAGAGAGGCAAGTGTGGGACTGGTGGTTGTCTCTTCTTTCATGGTGGATTGGTGATGAATGGCAATGGAAGACAGGTATGTGGAGCTGGATAGGGAATCCAGGTAGGTGTTATTGTTGGAATAGTCTAAGGATCAGAATAGGGACTGATGGAGGAAACCAGAGCAGCAGGATGGAGACCAAGCAAGGCTTTTGGCCTGATTACCATTGGAGGCAAGTGAACCATCTGGACTCTGCCTCTGAAAAGCTGCTCCTCTAAATAATGCTCCTGATTGATGCCCGATGAGCTCCAGCTGGAACCTGGAACCAGTCCTGTCTGTCAAACCTTGGGGAGAGAGAAGTTGGGAGAAATGCCCACACACACACACACACACACACACACACACACACACACACACACACACACACACACACACACACACACACACACACACACACACACACACACACACACACACACACACACACACACACACACACACACACACACACACACAACACACACACACAGCCTGCATAATGTAGAGAATCTAATATTAATATGTCTGAGAAAGTCCTTTAACTCTATTAAAACACTTTTTAATCTCTAAAAAGAGAAGCATTGTAGTGAAAGTTTACTCTTAAAAAACTTTACCTGTACAATTTTCAAGGAGAAAAGTAAGGGGTGGCGCACGAAACAGCAGTTTTATACTTCTGCTCGTCACTTCTGTCATACAGATGGATTCTCCTCCTAAACAGTAACAACAGAACCATTGTAACTACAGAAGCCCTAAGAACAGAACACCTATTTTATTTGAAGGAATTTATTCTTTCAGTAAATCTAAGGAAGATCTTTTTTTATTGCAGGCCTTGGAATGACCTCTCAGCTTTTGAGAAGTAGTGCATTGTAAAACTCCAGCTTCAGACTCTCTTGGTCATAAACACACAAGTAGAATAGTCTCACTTCTAAGAGAGTTGAAGAATAAAACTCTCTTTATAACTCTGATTTGAAACCATGCAGACCGGAGTACCATCTCAGAATTATTCTCAGGTGGTCATAACTCATGGTGAGGTACAAAAGAAACATGCTATGATCCGTAGATGTTTGGACTTTTACTTTTTATGTCCTAATTGGATCATTTCTTTGTTTTTGGTAAATCCCATTGTTTGTGTTTTGCATGTGTCTTTTTAGATTAATATTTTTTTTGTTACAGTTTATGTTTTCCTTTTCATTCTTTTTGCGTCTAATTTTCTCTCTTCAGCTTACAATTCTCCTCCCATAGAGTTGAACACATAATGATTATTGATTATACGTTTTTGTTAAATAAAATGTATAGTTGTGGATTGGAAGATTTTTTTTCTTTACCCTTTTTTAAGTCCATTTTCATTCAAGCTCAGTTCTTGGCTAAACAGTTTTTCAGAGCTGGTCAGTAATCATGAGCCACATCTGTGCCATAACTTCTGAAGCCCCATATGGGACTAGAATTTGTTACACATGACTGCAGCGTTTCAGTCTGCTCCATCTGTAAAGCAGAGATTGTTTCAGTATTCAGAACGTGTTGGTCCAGTTCAGAGAGGCAACAAGTGTTGACTGTAAGTGAAAATTTTATTTGCTGTATAAGGACCTTGCAATATTGCTACTGATATTCACCTGTTGTATATATAGCATTCAAAATACATTGGTGTAATTATTGACAATCACTTGACCTTTGAGGTCAATGCAGATGCTGTTTGTGCAAAGACCCACCAGTGCATAATATCATCAGAAAATGTAAAAATCTTAAGGTTGACACTGAAAATGCTTCACTCTTGTTTTAGTGAATCAATTTGAACTTTTTGTCTCATGTGTCAGTTTGAGCCCTTCTCACCAAGAACAGGCTAATCAGCTTTGGAAAGATGCACAGCTTGTATACCTTCTCCAACTGAACAGAACCAGTCACGGGGAAAGCGAAAGTTACTGCTACTATCTTGGCCGTAGTTACATGTTGCTGCCTTCCTTACAGATACAGGGTGAGAAACCGCTATACAAAATGTATTAATGCTCATTTGTCCCTGTTGGTGTCAGCTTCATTTGACCCAAACAGGCCTAAATAAAGACTGTAGCAGCCCTAATTTGTACCATGGATGTTGTGGTTATTTTTGTATTTCTGTCAACTGCATTTGTATTTTCCCTTATGTTTTCTGCTCACTGCAAAACAAATAGCCCACTATGGAGTTTATCTTGAATGATGTCATATTATCCTATTAAAAATTAATTACAATGTCTTTAAATTCATGGGAATAGTGTCAAGGGATGCCTTTACATCAGAGAAAGAAGATGTTGTACTGCAGCAATAAACTGCCATCATTTTTTACCGTATGTGGACAGAGATATGGCTGAGCTACACTGAGTTTAGCCATTTTATTCAATTCTGATGTTGGTTTGCATTATTAAAATTGTTTGTGTCTGTAGTGCAATAAATATCACCAGCCTGCACCTTCCCTCCCAGCTGCCTTTGTTATATTTTAAGCATCCACATGGTGGAACTTATGCAGCGAGTGTCAAGTTTCATTTTAGTTATTTTGTCAGATGATGAAGTGATAATGAAATATTGATTCCATGCAGCTTAGTTCTGACATCTCACAACTGAGACACATCCACAGCATAACAAGTTTTACTGTTGCAATATATCAGCTATAGCAAAAACACGCTTGGGGATCCTGTATAAATCGGGAACAGGACGTCAGTTGATTTGCACTGTATCAGGTTGTTAAAGTTGAGCAGCAAATAAACCAGAGAGGGGCGCATATATTCACAGGAGAAATGTATGCTTCATAGTTGAGCTGTCATAAAAAAATAGGGCAAACATTTCCCAGATTTAAATAAAACCCACAACGACATTTCCGTTTTAAAGGCAGGGAATCTTTCAAGACCTGTGTTTAGGTATTCTGTTTCTGATATAAACACCAATAAGAAAGCTTTGTTAGCCTGTCAGTAAGAGTCAATAAATCCTTCATTACTTGTCATCCGTTAACTCCTATCAAATCCTGCAAGGACTTAGCTGATATTTGTTTCCAAAATGAAATCGAGACATGCAGTTTGGGACTTTTGATAACGAGGGAGTGTGTCAAAAAAAATATTTACATAAAAATCGCCATTCTCTTACTACAGTTTTGTCAAGTTTGACATGAGCTTCATCATTTGCAAGGTTTGCTAAATGAATATTACGCACTTTCGGAAGATTGAAATGCACAGCGTCTACGTAGAGCAGAGTGAAGGCAGAGTGAAGGCCTTCAGCAGAGTGAAGGCACAGCATGCCATCAATTTCCACCGATACAGCTTTAGGACATCTTTAGCAAGTAACTCAAAAGAGTGGCACTAACATTTAATAAAACTTGGAACAATTTCGTCTAAGCATAAAACTTAATACGGAAGACACTCTTTAATGTCCATTTGTTAGTCTTCAAAAGCAGAATGGAGTAGATGATTGATTGAAACAGAAATTATGGAACTAAGTTTGAATCAAAAATACATTTTTAAGCAAATTGTGTCCCCAACGATCAGAATTAAACCAAATTGTGAGATAGTAAACTAGTCCCACCCCCACTGTTAACTTGGTTTTGTCTCCGTTGCACACGTTATTACAGTATCTGAATGAGCTTAGGTATTATCTTCGATAGAAAGTGTTCATAACATTAAGTCCTCATTCTACTGCCTTGATATGTGGGCCACCAGTTTTTCCAAAACAACTTTTAGCTCTGTTTCATCTGAAATACTGCCGATTATCATTTTTTAATTGTGAAAAGTGCTGTTATAAAACGTTTTTTGGAGAAATTATTACAGGTCCATATAAAATCTAACAAGATCAATGAATTGTACCTCTTTATAATAAAATAAATTGCACAATTCCAAAAAGATTTTAGTATTTAAGACTTTTTTTGGCTGAAAGGGCCTTTATTGATAGTGATCTGACAGGAAAGTGGGTTCTGTGTCAACGGGCCGGGACTCAAACCATGACAGCCATGATGATGGCTGAAGACTCCATACACACTTTACATTTTAAGTATGAATCTAGGTGAACAAAATCAGTTGTGTGGTTGACAGACCTTTGTTCTTCAGAAATGTTTAACTCTCCACATTGATGTTGAAGTAAAGCTCATAATGATGCTTTACATTCAAATTGCTGCCTGATTTTTTCCCAATTTTCCACGGACATCCCCTGGCATATAAAGGCATCTCTATTCTTTCTGACAATGAGTTTCCCTTTTTCTAAGTTCAGCCCACGCACACAGGCATCTGCAGTATCAGGACTCAAAACCAATAACACTGCTGGAAACCCCAACCAGTGAACTGTAGTTATTGATTGTTCGGGGATCACTGCAGGTCTTGGAAAGGTAATTGCATGATGGCCTCTCAGGCCTGCAGGGACGGACAGAGACCGTAGTAGAAACGGTCACGTTGTGTCCTTAATGAACACCAGCGGGAAACCTAACAACTCTAACAGTAAACATTGGTGCAGAGTTAAACTCCCCTGCTTTGATAAGGCCCTAAATGTATATCCTGGCTGCTTCATGAACCAAATTGAAGACGACAGCGGTTTGTCTCTCAGAGCACAGACAAACTTAAAGCTTGGGTCACTGCCCTCAAGAAGAGAGATCAGATTTGATTTATGATCAGCTGAAGATTTTGTCGCTTCAGGCCTGCTGAGTGCACCAAAGATAATTGAATCTGGCATCTTCTCAAACGTTGTAAAGCTGCTGTCAAATATCCGAACACTGCAAACATAGGCTAAACTAACTCTGACTTCTCTTAGATACATTTAGGAGCAATGTCGGTGCCAAGATGGAGGAGCCTGTAGTATGACAGCACACAAAGCATGAAAACACACACACACATTAATCATGTTCCGAAGAACAGACACAGACAGTGAGACACTGAACAGGGATCTGTAGTCTTTGAGAAAGTATCCACAAGTTTGTTATGAGTTCATCCATTTCTACCTACATTTATTAAAAATATATATTTTTGTTCTAAATTAAGTAGATACAAACTTTGATGGATTAATGGATAGATTTAACTATAACTGAATTTGGACCAATTATAAAATAACTGTATAATAAACTGGATATTTGCAGGAGTGTGCTCAGATTATTTTTTTCTAATGTGGTGAAAATATTAAATTAGCAAACATCTATAGAATTATTTTATGACATACTCTATATTCCTTTTAAACTAACTTTGTCTTTGCCTGGTATTTTAATTTAATTTAAGTCATCCCTTGTTGCACAGTTAACTTTTTCTTCAGTGACCCAGTCTGCAGGGTGGTTTATCTTTCATGTTCTACACATTGAAAGAGGAAAAATGAAGGGCAAACTGCCTGCTCTCCATTGTCTTTGCAAATAGAAAGGAGTCTTGTGGCTTTTGTCTCAAAAATGCTGAGTGCGTTAATGAGAAGTGTCTTCCCAGAGGCTGAAGGTGGCCTATCCTGTCTCAAGGATTTGGTAAGTGTGGTAGATCAACATTCAAGCAGACCTTGAAATATGCTTTTGGCTTGGTTATAATCACCATCATTAAGCAAAAGCGAAATAATGATCCCTCTCTAGTCAACCAAAATTATGATCCTGCATGAAAGCATAATTATTTTTGCATGATCTCCCCAGGTGTCTGATCTTTTTGTCCCCCCGAACATAAAGTCTCATTTGATACTAGTGAAAATAAAATGGCAGAAGAGGACTGAATTCTCAAACGGAGCATTTTTTTCTTGATGCTTCTGCAACACACTAAATGGAGCTACATGTATCATGAAAAACCTGGTGATTAAATACATATAATCATACCAGCTTCTATTATCTATACTTTCAGCTGATGTCATAACTCAATGCCAGTAGAAAACCTTATAAAAAAAGTTTATAAAGGTTCTGAGTAATTCGCCTCATTTAGTTGCTGTTAAAATCCCAGTTGGTGCTCTTTGGAGTTTGTGCGTCGTTAACTTTGCTGTGCATCTGCCGATGTTACTGTTGTTCATGTCTCATATAAAATTAAGATACAAGACCTAAGCTAAAAGCAGTCTAACTTGGTCAGATATAATCAGGGGGGCTTTTTGTTTCCTTTTTTTCTGTGCATCTTCGAACTGAAAAAGGCCTGGATGGGGCTCTGCAGGGGAAGCAGAAGAACATGGCCCTACTCTGGATGTACTGGAAGATGCTTGTCCAGATGGCAGTTGATTGTCATCCTCCTCGTCACCATCATCACTATAAAATCACGTGGAAAATAAATAAAAACTCAAGGATTCAAAGATCATGTTGTGATTTTGGTTTCTCATTTCAAGCATTAATTTTCAGTTGTAATTGTAAAATTTCATAAATTATAATGTACTTCAAGAAACTTATGTTGTAATCTCCCAGTTTTACTCCACAAAAACAGTTTGATAGGCATACCACATACACTATGAATTGCACAAAAATAAACATGGATATAGCAAAATGAATTACAAACCTCGCTGTTGTTGGAATTTCATAATCTGGATCACTTGTAATTCCATCTGGATGAATTAAATCTTCATCGTCAGAGGAAGAGTCAACAGGAAAAAGATTAGCACAGCTGTCAGTGGTCAATATATCGAGCACCTGCTCAGCTGTGAAAACCTTCATTTTGCTGGCCATTATTCCCTCAGATGTAAAAATTATTTTTACAGAAAATACCACAAAATCTTCTGTAAAAAAAAATCCTTTATAGACTGTGATTACAAAAAAGTCAAAAGCACAGCGAAAAAACCCCTCCTGGAATAGGTCTGCGCTCCGCGCTCCGCGCGTAAAATCATTCAGTTCTTCATTCAGATATTCAAAAGTACGCGGGGCAGTTTCTCGGGATCCTATTGGCCAATTTTAATGATTGACATATCGTTCGAACCGTAAGAGCCAAAAGAATCAGAGGGCGTTGACATCAAGACGGAATCTAAAGTCATCCGCCACTTACAGGGGGGGGAACCAATGTGACGTACATTCACCGGGTTTCCGCAAGATTTTGCTTATCTTAGCTAGAAGTCAGAAAAGGCTCTGTGCCGAACCGAAAACTATTTGAAATGGACGCAGGGAAAATGGATTATCAAACCAAGTGGAAGTATTTACTCTAATATGGATTATGATCACAAAACAGCAAAGGTAGGACTGAATTTATGGTTTTAGCTTCGTGAAATGAGCTTTTTCCTTTTTTCTTCTTTAGCTGCTGGTTCAGTGAGTTTTGCACGTAGCCTGGTGACTCTGGTATTGTTGGAAACAGCAGAGCTTCAACTTTAATCTGATATATAGTTTTTGTGCATCAGGCCTCGTTGCTTTTTTATTGTTGCGTTTTTTACCGGATTAGCCTCGTTAGCGTCTAATTGCGTTTCTTTTTATCAATCTGCTTAGTATTCAAACTGGGTGCTGTTGAGGTAGAAAATATTGTTTCTATCATTTAGAAGAGAATTTTCCCTTTACGTGGATATGCAATATGCCTATATTGATAAATGTATAGCATGTGTTTTTAATTGATCTTCTTGCGGCAAGCGCAGAGGACCCATATATGGGCCCTTTAGAGAAAAAGAGGTTAAAAGGTCTACAATTAGACTATTAAATTTACATCTAAAGTTAAGTGCGAGTGAACATCAAGTTAGAAGTTGCAGCACCTGAAGCCACCAGGAGGTTCAAATATTTTTATTCCTATGGTAAAAACAAATACCCTAACCACAGTCATTCCAGCTACATGCCTTTGTTGTTGTTTTGTTCATATTAGGATAAATCAGTCGAATTTCACAAATTAAGCATTTGGTTTTGGGCAAGCTTGAGTCCCAGAAATTACTGAACAATTTTTCTGTTCTGTAAGAGTAAAAAGGTGAATATTGAAATACTGATTACAGCGTGCAATAGTAGGCCTGATTCTAAAACTAATCAGTGAAAAGCAGGATTTATATCAGGCTTAGTTCAGTGTCCCAAAGCATATACAGAAATTAAAGTAACAGCTGGGCAGTTCTCCAACTGTGATGAAATCATCTCCAATTTATCAGCTCACTTCACCTTAATTTGTGGATTTTGCTTTCATTTCTACAGAGATTTCATGACTACCACATGGCTTGATGTTTTTTTTTTTTCTTGGACCAAAACTGTTGCTGTGAGACCAATTTTTTTACAGACTGATGATCACAGAGTTCACTTGGACAGACGGGGCAAGAGAAAATGTGACCTCTGAAATAAAAAAAATGCTTGCTTAACAATGTAATCACCATAATACCTCAAAGATGGGATTGCACTCCTCTTCTAGATCCAGAATATCATTTTATCATCGACCCCGACAGCGCGCATCACCCTGATGTCAGCAGGCAAGACAGATGGACTCCTAGAGTGTGGGGGGTTGTTTGACTGAAGTAAACTAACCTGTGATTTGGGATTTCATGGTTGAAAGGACTTTTGGCTTGAATCAGTCAAGGGAAAAGTTAACAGAGGCATGAAGTGCAAGGGTAATAGTCAGGAAATACGACACTCGGTGAGTACTGAAGTCCTCAGTTGAAATAAAACTTGCAGCAACAAGCAGAAATATACCCAATTTAATCAAAAAGTGAATTCATGTATTTTTAAACGATATCAGTTCATTTATCTATATTAACCCAATTTAGTCAAATTATAAAAAATGAACAGTTGCTCCTTTAAACCAATTTCACCCCATCAAAACAAGCAGATGCCATGTTCCTTGTTGACCTTTTAATCCCTATGCAGTTTGTTGTAGATTATTTAATCCTATAATCCAAATTGTATTTTAAGTACTAATCCAACCCACAAATAAATCTCCATGACAATGTTTAAGTACTCTACAGAATATAATAAATGTAGGATTACTGTGTTGAGAAAATATAAATTATATTTCGCATATATTTAAAAAAATAATTTGTGATTTTGTGACAAAGACCAAAATAAATTCCTGAATTTTTTTCATCTTTGTTTTGACAGATTCTTATTAGTTCAACACAACAACAATAGAATCCTTTATTAAAAAAAAAGGAAAAACTTCGCCCTTAACTGGTTCCATAAATTTTCAAACCCTTAAACTAGTACTTTTTAGAAAAACAGTTATTCAATTTCAGCAATCAGTCTTTTTATATTTTCAACTGCCATCAAGTCCTGATAATCTGGAGGAAAAAAGACTCTTGTAATCTCCTAGATTTTTGAACATTTGGATATTTAGGCAGAAAGGTTGTTCAAAACACAAGATATTTACTTTACACAATGTATGAAAAGATACGAATATTTTTGTATGATTTTGACACAGTAGAAAATCAGTATCTGAGCAAATTGGAGGTAAACTTGTAAATATAAGAGACAACCACTCTAACATACTCCATTCCTGATTGAAGCATAAAAGAAAAGAGACAAGTTATTAGTAAAATTTTTAGATGTCTGAACGTGACACATTCATCAGCTCAAACAATTATGCACAAGTATAAATAGCATGGGACTGTCTATCCATCACATTGTGCAGAAAGGAGGCAGGTTCTGCATCCCAGGGGTGAATATGATTTGGTGTGAGTTGTGCGTATCAAGCAGTGGACAAACACAAAAGACCTTGCAGGCAGAAACCAAAATAACATCATTATCCGTAATGAATCAAGTCCTGCACCTACATGGGTTGGAAGCGCACTCGAAAAGAAGGAGGCAATAAGTTCAAAAGCAATCATCAAACATGAGATTACAGTTTTAATATCCACTCAGGGAGAAAGACAAAAACAAAGACATGAAACCAACATGTAGGTCATTTTATCAATCTTCATATTGAGAGGATAAAGTAAGTCACAACCGTCTAATCTAAATGTGTTGGTTGTATGATAGTTATCCAACATGGCAAATATTTGAGTCGTGTTAACCATGAAGGGTTCTGACAACTGATCAAGTACTGGCCTGGCCCAAGTCTGATTGACCTTTAAATTGACTGAGACTCAAAGCTGAAGTCATTTAGAGAACCGTCTCCTTCAGGTAAGATACTGACTGCTCATAAACAAATCCACAGAAACCTTCATAATAAAATCCTAAAACTAATTTTAAATTGGTATCACTGAAGAAGATGATACCAATTTACCAAAAAAAAGAGGGGCGGGGGAGACATTTTATAAAACATACCTATGTGTGGATGAAAACATCTATAAGAGAATTCATACAAACCAAGGTAAATGTGTTGTACTATGTATGTGAGAGTTTTGAGGCAGTCAACTAATATGACTCATAAAACCAAATGAGGCAAAGTAACTGCTATATTGAGATGATCTCCATGTGAGATCCAGCCTCCAGTCCCAAAAGTCTATTATGTGCAGTTAAATGGTTTTGATAGATTCTTTCTCTATTTCCCCTCATTCCAGAGATTTCAGCAGGTGCAGCTGCACACGTGCATGAACAGAAGAGACCTTGTACAAGAACCGGGCACCAACAAAGCTCTGAGTAAAACTCTTCAGCTTGTTTTAGTTCAAATATTGTTAAAAATACATTTTGTTATTTAAGGTTGCAATTATACTGGCCTCCATCTATCTGCGTGGGTAATTGGGCTCTTTGTTGTTTCCTTTCTAAACCAAGGTTAACACTATTTTGTTTTTTGGCTTGTTTTATATAGTGTCTGATTTTGTGCCTTTGTGGTAACAATTTCCTTAGAAAGTAGCACAATTGGGGGAATAAACAACACAAATGATCTTAGGAAGGATTTAGGAATCTTAGCTTTGCATTTTCTTTGTGTTTTCTTCGCCTGCTAAAACCAAAAATGTTTTACAAAAATCCATGTGTCCTCAGGATTTATGGTGAGAAGATCTATATTTTTTATGCAGGCACAGACATAAGGTCCTTATGATGAAAAGTTGGCTATGTTGTTTCAGTCAGCCCTTGTTGGGTGCTCTATCCTTGACACCTCCAATGTGATATTCTGTGGTGACACTGAAGGAAGATCTAATAAATAATACTCAGCATATCGTTCAAGGTTTCTGAGATGGAAGAGTGACTCTGTATTCGCCTGCAGTGCAGAGGTGTTTGCCCTCTCTGGGGCAGCTCAGTATTTTACAATGTATTTCTGTATCTTACTTCAAGAACCGTCTTCCGCTGCAGTTACAATTGCAAGTCATTTGAATTTGGCTTCTATTAACTTTGCGCTTGCAGACACTCACGTAGTCACTTTTTGTTATTGCAAAGTATCTGAAACTAGTGGATCTGTGAATATTAATTTTCAGGACTTACATTTGGATTATTTCTAAAATTTCATTGAACCACTTTAACAAATGAATACACTTTAATTTAAAATAGATTAGGGTTGTTGTCCTGCTGGAAAGTTAGCCACCATCTGAGTCTCACACGTTTAGGTAACCAATGATCCAGTCAGAAGTTTGAAAAGTTACCTGTGGAGTTGATTAGCCTTTGTGTTTCTTGTTGAGACCTTTGCAGAACAGTTGCATTTATTTATACTGACTGAATGCTAGTAAGAGGTATCAATGTATAAATGTATCAATGTACAAAATCAAATCATGCCACAATTTTAATTTCTAAAATATAAAAAACATATTCCATTTTCTCACACTTTCCAGTTATGCACTGTTTTTTGTCCAATCCAGGAAGCAAAATGACAATTATTTTTGAGGTTATAATATAGTAAAATATGGATTGGTTTGAGGAGTATGAATGGTTTTGCAGGATCCCCTCTGGAGGAGTAAGTTTTGTGATCACATCTTATGACTTACATAAGTATTCAATTGAAGTACTAGTTATTAAAGCACTCTCTTCTGTACACTCCATGCTGCTGTACAAACAGCTGTGAAAATGCTGTGGGCAAAAATTACAGCATCTGTTTTCCTTGATACAGTTATCTTGGAGCGAAAGGCTTTGCGCTCTGCCAGCAAACCCATCCGACTTGTTATTGTCATTATAACAATGACCCAACCTTAGGTCGAACTATCCAAAGGATGAATGCATCTCTTCCTAAAAGCATTTGCACAAGTTCATTCAATTTCTCATTTAGTCAAGCTGCCATCTGGTGAACTGTTGTTTCCTAGCTGCTACTTGGCGGCTGTGCAGATCACCACGTTCATCTCAGAATCCCAGCTGAATCCTTTGTGCACCTGTAACCCATACATACACCGTGGCTTGTTTTTGCAGCCTGCTGCGAATAGATGGCCTGAGTAGAGGGGATTTCTTCACCTCATTACATGATCTGTTTAAAAACCAGAGAGCAGATGCTCCACTGGGCTGATTAAATGATGGCTGATGTCCTCAGCCAATGTGGCTCGTCTCTGATGAGAAGGCACTGAGCAACTTCCTGCTCAACTTTCATCATGTGCGGGACAGTTTTAGCAGCTTCACTGCGAAGTGATGGATCAAGCTGTGCAGACCCATCTGTCTGTCAGTGTGGTCCCTCAACCACAAATGTCATTCAAAACAGATTTGAGTCCGAAAGGCAAAGGAAGAATTAGTTTTTTTTTCTGAAAGGGAGTTGTCTGCAGGTGCTGTCAAATTTCAGCGTATGCAAAATTCATGTACTTCCGCTCCGGTATTTTGCTGGTTCAAGCAAAAAACATGAGACAAGTAACTTCACATTGTAAACTAATTGATACAGTTCAGTAACATACTGAACTACAGGCTATGTGTTAAAAATATCAGAAAGGCACTGTTAGATTTAATCTTTAAAATATAAAACTAAACATTCTAGACTGCATTTCATATAAGGTAAAATATTCTTAGGAAATGGCAACTTTCCTAATTAAATGGCTCACAAGTTTGAATCATTAATAAAAAAGATCAGATTTCAACATTCACTGTACAAATCTTTAACATTTTGAATTCGAGTTTTGAAAATTTTACTAATCCATTTGTTTGATATATATGACACAATTTTGCCCAGCAGATGACTCAACATGCCATCTGCGCATGGATTGGCAGATGTTCTAGATTAATTTAAAATATTTTATTTATTTTCAGGAGTCACTGCAAATCTTTATAAAGATCAAATTTGCTTGGATTTAATATGGTGTGCTGGTTTCATCCTTTTATGGATTAGCAGTTTTTATTGACCTTCTTGCTCTTGGTTAGGCTGCCATGTCTGAAATCTATTGGTCATTGATCATAAGGTTATATTTCTTACAGCCAATCAGAAGTATTCACCATCAGCATTCCTGGGTTATGTCCTACAGCAAAAACTTTGGAAAAAACTACTCAAACTAACAACCATTGTACAGTAACAAAAAAAAACAGTATTGACTACCAAAAATACAAAAAAATTGGAAAAACTGCTCTCAGTGGATGGGATGTGTAAGGAAGAATGTATACATGGCATACAGCAGATGAATCATGGACAAAATAGTGATATCAAGCAATCCAGGGGCAGAGTCCTGTGAAAAATAAGCTTCAATAAAAGGACACGAGAGCAGGAAGAAAATTCAATGTCAGCAAGACATTTGAGAGGGGCTGAGGTGTGTTTGATAAGTGTTTACTCATCTTCTTTAACAGAAGTACTTTTCGCTGCTTTTATCTGATTAACGCACATTTTTGCATTGAAAGTGATAGAATATCAATGATACGAGATTGGTTGGGCATTCTAAATATTGGGTTACTAGCAAAATAATAAAAAAATATATGTATTTTGGCCTTGGGGGAAATAAACTACAGACTGTGAAAATCAAATGGTTTAATTTTCAAAGAAACGGAGACAGAAAAAAAAAAATCACAACACAATAAGTTAACCATAATGTACTGCAATTTACAAGGAACTCACAAACCTCAAAATGAGAGTTTAGTTTTTGCTACATCTTTAGGAAGTGAAACATTATTTCCTAAAGTAATGTTCCTGACTTGTAAAAAAATGCTGCAAATTATTTTTATACCAATAAAAAACTATTGTTTCAACAACATACAAATTTGACTAAATTAAGTTGGCAATCTTAACTACAAATGATTGTGCAAATCAATATTATTGTGAGACATAATGAAAAGCTGTGATGTTTGTTCAAGGTTCTTAAAATAAAATTAGCTTACCACAGACATCAAGAAAGGTTTCCCAAACTGTGAATGCTTAGGTCAAATCTAAACATCTAAAAAAAAAGTCTTAAAAGCTATGATAATTCCTAATCATGCTCTGGTGGTTTGTCTTTTTGTCATTTCTCCTGATTATATTGTCTTTAGGCTATAAAAGAAAATCCACATATATTGGAAAATGTAAGGGCTATTGCCCTGTCTCAATAGTGTTTTTAGTAAAACACTACATTTTCAGATTTAAAGTAAAGAAAACAAAATACTCAAATGAGCATGTATACCACCCGCAGAGGTGCAGAGTGCTTTACTGATTGCAAAAATCCAACACCACTTTTAAAATTTATATTTTATTCAAAATCAGAGAGGACCACAAAGAAGCACAGCTAAGTGCACTATTTTAATCACTTTGGTCATTAAATCAGCTTTCTCCATCTCTACAACAGCAAATTGCAGCTTTTACAGCACTGCAACATGCAGTGCTGTAGAAGCTTTCCTGAAGAAAAATCTCATTATTGTTATAAAATGACACCAAGGCAAGTGCTTCCTTGAGGAAAATATTGCCTTTTTAAACGTTTTTTAATGGACTGACCTCCCTTCTCCTTGCAAAAACTTCTAAGAACATGATGGGAACCAGTTTTAGTGACAAACTCAATTAATCACCCTCTGTCTTCTCCTCAGGCTCAGTATGGAGACTCTATACCAAGCTGCTCACCAACACTTCTTGATGTATGAAATAGAAATGGCTCCCGAACTGTTCAGCCCTTTGTTTACAACCAACCACCTTTAGCCATTCATCATGTTAATTGACTCTCTCACTTTGTAGTGCAGATCTTTATTTTTAAACAAACATTTTTCATGTCAGGCTTCAGAAACTTTATTAATATTCTGAGTCTGGCCTGTCAGAGCACAGTTGTGATGCAGCATTAGATGAACCAAACACTGAAAAAGCAATCATCACAGGACTGTTAACAGGTAATGGGCATCTCATTTAATGCTTTAACTAATGTAATAACGTAGATGAACAAAAGAACAGCATCTCTACTTTTGCTTTCAGCACTTAAGACTTTCAACAAAGTCTAAGTGTTTGAAAGTCTGAAAAAAAGCACAAAAAAGGAAAGATTTTCATTACAGTAGATGTTTTACAGATTTTATTACCTATAAAAATTTAAGATGTTTTGCTTTTGTAGATAAGGATATAATTGTAGAAATAATAAATAAATTAGTGAATGGACATATTTAGATGGGCTTACATTGGATCTGTAGTTCTTTAAATTAGGCTAATTTATATTACAAAAAAAACATTAAAACAACTGTGGGCTCCATTTTGAAAACGTTTTCTAATTTAATTAACTTTGTACAACTTTTTACTATTTTGTAATCTTCAAATTAAAAAGAATACATAAAAGAAAAACACACAGACACGCATATTATATATATATGTATTATTATTTTATTTTTTTAAGTAACTTCCATACTGATGAGTGTTGATAGACCAGAAGGGGCAAGATAAAGAAGGAGCATTCACTGGTCAGAAAAACATCAGATTTTTTTTTTTTTAAACCGTCCTGCAGATCAGACAGGTCAGGAACAGTACAGCTGACAATGGATAACAAAATGTAATGAGATTGTTTGTAAAAGTTCTGAGTTAAAAATAACAATAAAAAGTAGAACATCCCTGACTAGAGAAAAGATTTGACAGAAAAAAAGAAACGCCTACAAAAACAGATTTCAGAAACTAAGCTCTTTGATAACATTCCTGGATCAAAGGTGTAAATTATTCTATAAATATAAAAAAGACCATCTTCTCATAGATTCCTGGCTGAGATTTGACCAATCCTTTGCTTAGCCGTTCTGAGTTTGATCGATAAAGACTTTCCCTTTTCTGCCGCTGCACTGCTGAGCTGATACGATCTGCACTCTCCCATTTGTTCCTGATGTATTCAGAAAGCTGCCGCGCGGAAACGCAGGTGTGACAGGATCACAGCTGTGTGGCTGTGGAAGCAGCTGGACAGATTCACAAAGTGAGAGCCTGAGATGCAACACAGAAAACAATGAAAAAAACAAGAGACAGATGTACTTTATTTAAAGACTCGACGTCTCAGTTTCACACCTGGAACATGAGCGATCTAATGTAGCTTACCATTTAAATTTGGCATGTGTGAATCTCTATTTTCAATTTACGTGAGAATACTAAAACAGTCTGTATCCTAGTAAATTTGTATATTATTTATTTTAATTTCTGCATTGGAAATTATGGCTTTACATAAATCCATGCGTCTTGAGCAGAGTATACTAACCACCGATTTTGATTTAACATCGTTTGATTTTTTCCCATTAACATTCCAAAAATATATATTCTTTCATACTTTTTAATGTTTCTGCTTCACAAAAAATATTTGTGGGACAGAAATGAATGATTTAAGAAATTGAAACAGACAGATCATCAGCCCCTTCTCTACCAAAATAAAAATAAGATAATTCATTAAAGAACACGGTCTTGGGGTATTTTTTCTTACACATTTCTAGTGTGATTTTCACACATCCTGTCTAGCATAGAATTTGAGAATGAGGAGGGGAAACTGTTATTTTCAGGTTTTAATTTGACCCCCATTAAATATTTTAATTGAGCTGTTACTAAGGATGTTTCTGAAACCAATGTAAGTGAAATAGGCACACAAACCTTCTGAATTTTTAAATATTTCTTTCACATCAATAACTAGCTCAAGTAGCAAATGGATAAGCAATCACAGCAAGTAGATTCACACAAATTAAGAAATGAGGAAAAAAGTACTGTGAAAACAGGAAAAAAGTACTGTGAAGTAAATTTCAACATAAATAATACCTTTGGACAGGAGTGCACTATTTACAATTACACACAATAACCGAATATTTTTACTTGCTTTAAATTGTAGTCAGGATTAAATTCATTCAAATCAGCACCTGATGCATAAATACTGTACATACATACATGTCACATCTTGAAATCCAAATCATGTGATCCTCTGGTCTTGGCATAAACCACAGTTACTCCTTTGTGCAAAACCCCAGAGAAGCTTGTTAGATTGGCTTTGTGTAAAACCATCAAGCTGGAACATGAGACGAGAAGCGTGTTTTCTTCTCGGTTCACAGCAAGACTCTGATCCACCTTGTTTTTGCTGTGATGTTTGGAGCGTCTTGCTGGCTCCAGCCTTGAATAATTAAAACCTCTAAGTGTGTCAGGACTCATTTGGGACTCAACCCAGACGTTTGACCCATCTGACTGGGTCAGAAAGGACACAATGGTCCACGTTCAGGGAATCATTGTAAAATCTCTGTCTCACTTGGACTGTGAAAGAAAAAGGTTAAGTCTTGCACTCACGCAAGGAGTGTCACTCTCACACCTTCACTGAATGGAAAATGTTCCCACCTACAGTTCATAAGTGGAAATTCTTTTAAGAAAAACGGATGTAAGGGGAAAATTTGAGATCAGAAATTTGGCAGTCGTTTAAGGTTCCAGAAATAAAAGTAAGAACAACCTCATTCTCATCACAGAACCCGGCATCAAAAGTTGAAAGCTAATTTTTCCAGTGAGAGTGATCTGCAATTTGGAAATTATGTCCTTTGAACAAATGATCCTAAAATAAAGCGCTTTGGCCCCATCGAACAAAACTATAGCTAGAGAAAAGTTGGTGTTCAGGAAAAGAACATTTCTGCTTTTGCAAACTGAGGCTGTGACACATCATGCTTTGGACTTGAGTTGCAGCCAGAAAGACATGGGCAACAAATTCACTGGCAAGGGAAAGATTGGATGCAAATAAACAGCTAATTGTGGAATAAGATGACAAGCCAAGAATGAAATCTGAAGATGAAAAGAGAATGTTCTTTACAACAAGACAATAATCCTTTTAATAAGTACCAACATTCTGAGAAAGTTTTTGAATGACTGTACATTGCATCACGTTTTCTAAACAAATAAATTCTGTAATGTTGAAAAATAAGAATGCTTGGACCTAAAATCTTCGGTAAGTTTAAAATCAGTTCCATTTCTGCTACTCATTCTGTTCAGAAACGTGTAAAATCATAATGTGATTTTTCTTTTCTGTTCGATGTTAAAAAGTGTAGTGAAATTTCCGTAACACCTGGTCCCACTCATAATGATGAGTTAACTTTCTGCTTTCATAATCCTCCCATGTTAAGAGGCCCGTTGATTCAGCAGATGATTGCACTTGAACGTGGAAACGCAGAGACGACTCTGACCCACTCCACCTGATTTAATGCTGCAGCTGGATCAATCCATGGAGCCGTCTGTGGACAGATTCTCTGTGCAATCAGTCGCTCTAAAGCGGTACTCGGCAGAGGTGACCAGAAGCCACAGCAGGAGGTGAAAAGGGGAGGTTCTTCCATTTCACAGATTGGTCTAAAAATGATCTCTCTCCTCCTGAGGCTAGACTATGTTTTATTTGCTTCGTGCAGTTGATCTTAAAGTGGACCTCACACTGACACAAGCCTTCGATTACTTTCTTCGAGACGGAGAATATTGTTATCCAAACGTTTGTTTCTCAACAACATATTCTGACCTTCGTTCAAGTAGATATTTTGAACATCAGGAGTTATATTCTGACTCAGCTTTCACTGTGTGCTGTGGTCCACTATGTGACTTTATGTCTGTCTTTTGCAGATCATCATCTTTAATGCTCTGTGAAAAAGTGAGAAATGATGGACAGGATGGTGAGAGAATTGACATTTGTTTGAGTGTTTATCAGTGATGCTTTAAAGATGCCTTTTTTTAGGTGAAAAATGAAGTACAAGATGTTTAAATTCTCATGGGTTTAGTATTTCTAGAAAATATATACATTTTAAACCAGATCTTTACATATTTACATATAGATACATAACCTTTTTCTTCCTCACCATTTAACAAAAATCAGACTAAACTCGTGCTCTTAAAGGCAAGTTAGGATTACATATAGAACATGTCAGAATAAATATATATTTTTTCTTTATCATCTTCTTCCAGTTCTGGTTTTTACATACTTTAAGATCAATATGCCTTGTAAAATATGGGAAAGTCCACATGATGATGATATTGTTTGGTAAACTACAGACAGGTAAATTTAAAACCGATGAGGTAAATGGATTTAATCAAGGCAGCACTTTAAACACACTGCTTCTTTGCAAGACGTCATGGAAAAATGACATGAAATCAGCCAAACTATCAGAAAAATAATTGTGGACCTCCACATGTCTGGTTCATCCTTCAGTGCAATTTCCAGATGCTTGGATATACCATATTCATCTGTTCACGTGTTTAAATTGAAGTATAAACCACATGGGAATGTCATCCTGCTGTTCAGGAAAGACTCTGATTCTGTGTCCCACATAAAACTCGTTTTTAATCCAAAAGACATTTTGGAAATGCTGGCAAACACCGGTAAGAGATTGTCTTTATCTACACAGAAGTCATTATTACAAAAGCAACACTTTCATTTTTTGGTATGAAGTCCTTTATAATTTATCAAACATTAAGGAAATTAATGCAAACATCTGAACAAATGTTCAAATTACAATTTTCTGTCATTTTGGTATTTAGCATATCAAAACACATTATAAATAATTAGGGCCTGCCATTGCAATGCATAAGGAGAGCAGTGACTGACCTGCGAAGCAGGTCAGTCACTGCCTCCATGCATTTGCATGGCAGGCACTTACTGTTCTTCTGTCAATAGAATGTCTCTTTATTAGGGCCTGCCATTGCAATGCATAAGGAGAGCAGTGACTGACCTGCGAAGCAGGTCAGTCACTGCCTCCATGCATTTGCATGGCAGGCACTTCTTATTCTACACCTAATAGAATGTCTGTTTATTATTATTATTATAACATCTTCTTCCATTACCGTTAATGCGGCTCGTACCGCTGCGTGCCCACCCACAAAAGTGGTATCAAATCGAGCGTCTCGGTGCCGAGAAGTGAGCTATTACTTTTGTTGGGATTCTGACTTAAAATGACGACAAAAATTAATAAAAACGAAAAAATTGGAGATTGAGGAACTCGCAGCATCAGTAACCTTTCTGTCTGAAACACACACACAGGACCCTGATGGCTTACTGAAAAACTGTGTTTAACTCGCCCTCACAGGCATAAATATTGCCCTATTGGTCTAAAACTTGGTCAGAACATAGATACACATCCCTGCTCCCGTAAAATGTTTTCAAAAATTTTCTAGGGCTTATGGATTTTTGTCAGGGTCCTTCAGACTGGCGCTGGGTGTCTCCCAAGTATAGAAACGAGGGAGAAGAGGATTTTCCCGCTCTTTGTCTCCTCACAGCTGCGGGGCATTAATTACCATAGTAACGGGTTCCAGCCAGCGGCAGCCATTACTCTGAGAAACAGCAGAGAGTATTTCCTGTGACTATTGATATTTTGTTTAGATAAAATTATTATTTCTCTGAATTTTTCAGTGTGAAATGACATCCTTACTATGAAGGCTGAAAGATTTAGAGATTATGGACTGTTGTAATTTTTTTAATATTTTGTACCGTGAGTGAGAACATGTGCGAAGCTTCAGTCTCGGTCTGAAGCTCGTTAATCATTAACAGTGTCAATTAGCGGTGCGCTGCGATCGTTGTCTCTTGTTGCCAATAACCTGCATGTGCAGCTGGACTCACAGCGGCGGAGCTCGTCAAAATATATCAACACAATGAAGCTAATACTTGACGCAGATTGGCTACATCGAGGCTCACTGCAGTAAAAAAAGACATGGAGGATCAGACAGCCGGGAAAGCAGCGCTGTACTCTCACAAACGGGCTCAGAGGTCACAATGCATTGTGGGAAGAATACATATTTCCTGTGATTATTCATATTTTGCTTGCATAAAATTATTATTTCTCTGAATTTTTGAATGTGAATTAAAATACTTAGTATGACGCTTGAAAATTTTCAAGAAAAAAACAATGACCTCTTTATTTATTTTTTTTATTTCAGACCGTGAGTCAGGAGGACATGTCCAAAGTTTATATAGATGTCAGTCTGGTACTGAATTTCATTGAACAATGAGTTCAGCTGTTGATTGTTGCTGTGAATCAGATCAGCCCTGTAATGTTGTGATGGATCTGGCAAAAGCTTCAGTCATTAGCAACACGGGCAACTGTGGCTTTCAATTGGGAGGTTACAGGTTAGACTCTGCTTTCTCCAGCACATGTTACTGTGCCCCTGGGCAAGGCACCCAATCTCAAATAGGGTTAGGGTTAGGGTCAGAAAGCTTTATTAATCCGACGGGCACACTTTGGCAGGCCCTTTAAAATTTCTGTGGAATTTTCTAGTTAGGGCCTGCCATAGCAATGCATAAGGAGAGCAGTGACTGACCTGCGAAGCAGGTCAGTCACTGCCTCCATGCATTTGCATGGCAGGCACTTCTTATTCTACACCTAATAGAATGTCTCTTTATTCAACTTATTATTTATTATTCTTCCATCACCGTTAATGCGGCTCGTACCGCTGCGTGCCCACCCACAAAAGTGGTATCAAATCGAGCGGCTCGGTGCCGAGAAGTGAGCTATTACTTTTGTTGGGATTCTGACTTAAAATGACGACAAAAATTAATAAAAACGAAAAAAATTGGAAATTGAGGAACTCACAGCATCAGTAACCTTTCTGTCTGAAACACACACACAGGACTCCTGATGGCTTACTGAAAAAACTGTGTTTAACTCGCCCTCACAGGCATAAATATTGCCCTATTGGTCTAAAACTTGGTCATAACATAGATACACATCCCTGCTCCCGTAAAATGTTTTCAAAAATTTTCTAGGGCTTATGGATTTTTGTCAGGGTCCTTCAGACTGGCGCTGGGTGTCTCCCAAGTATAGAAACGAGGGAGAAGAGGATTTTCCCGCTCTTTGTCTCCTCACAGCTGCGGGGCATTAATTACCATAGTAACGGGTTCCAGCCAGCGGCAGCCATTACTCTGAGAGACAGCAGAGAGTATTTCCTGTGACTATTGATATTTTCTTTAGATAAAATTATTATTTCTCTGAATTTTTCAGTGTGAAATGACATCCTTACTATGAAGGCTGAAAGATTTAGAGATTATGGACTGTTGTAATTTTTTTAATATTTTGTACCGTGAGTGAGAACATGTGCGAAGCTTCAGTCTCGGTCTGAAGCTCGTTAATCATTAACAGTGTCAATTAGCGGTGCGCTGCGATCGTTGTCTCTTGTTGCCAATAACCTGCATGTGCAGCTGGACTCACAGCGGCGGAGCTCGTCAAAATATATCAACACAATGAAGCTAATACTTGACGCAGATTGGCTACATCGAGGCTCACTGCAGTAAAAAAAGACATGGAGGATCAGACAGCCGGTAAAGCAGCGCTGTACTCTCACAAACGGGCTCAGAGGTCACAATGCATTGTGGGAAGAATACATATTTCCTGTGATTATTCATATTTTGCTTGCATAAAATTATTATTTCTCTGAATTTTTGAATGTGAATTAAAATACTTAGTATGACGCTTGAAAATTTTCAAGAAAAAAACAATGACCTCTTTATTTATTTTTTTTATTTCAGACCGTGAGTCAGGAGGACATGTCCAAAGTTTATATAGATGTCAGTCTGGTACTGAATTTCATTGAACAATGAGTTCAGCTGTTGATTGTTGCTGTGAATCAGATCAGCCACTGTAATGTTGTGATGGATCTGGCAAAAGCTTCAGTCATTAGCAACACGGGCAACTGTGGCTTTCAATTGGAAGGTTACAGGTTAGACTCTTGCTTTCTCCAGCACATGTTACTGTACCCCTGGGCAAGGCACCCAATCTCAAATAGGGTTAGGGTCAGAACGCTTTATTAATCCGACGGGCACACTTTGGCAGGCCCTTTAAAATTTCTGCGGAATTTTCTAGTTATTTATTATTCTTCCGTCACCGTTAATGCGGCTCGTACCGCTGCGTGCCCACCCACAAAAGTGGTATCAAATCGAGCGGCTCGGTGCCGAGAAGGGAGCTATTACTTTTGTTGGGATTCTGACTTAAAATGACGACAAAAATTAATAAAAACGAAAAAATTGGAGATTGAGGAACTCGCAGCATCAGTAACCTTTCTGTCTGAAACACACACACAGGACTCCTGATGGCTTACTGAAAAACTGTGTTTAACTCGCCCTCACAGGCATAAATATTGCCCTATTGGTCTAAAACTTGGTCAGAACATAGATACACATCCCTGCTCCCGTAAAATGTTTTCAAAAATTTTCTAGGGCTTATGGATTTTTGTCAGGGTCCTTCAGACTGGCGCTGGGTGTCTCCCAAGTATAGAAACGAGGGAGAAGAGGATTTTCCCGCTCTTTGTCTCCTCACAGCTGCGGGGCATTAATTACCATAGTAACGGGTTCCAGCCAGCGGCAGCCATTACTCTGAGAAACAGCAGAGAGTATTTCCTGTGACTATTGATATTTTGTTTAGATAAAATTATTATTTCTCTGAATTTTTCAGTGTGAAATGACATCCTTAGTATGAAGGCTGAAATTTTAGACAAATAAACTATTATAGACTGTCTTTATTTTTTTAATATTTTGGACCGTGAGTGAGAACATGTGCGCAGCTTCAGTCTCGGTCTGAAGCTCGTTAATCATTAACAGTGTCAATTAGCGGTGCGCTGCGATCGTTGTCTCTTGTTGCCAATAACCTGCATGTGCAGCTGGACTCACAGCGGCGGAGCTCGTCAAAATATTTCAACACAATGAAGCTAATACTTGACGCAGATTGGCTACATCGAGGCTCACTGCAGTAAAAAAAGACATGGAGGATCAGACAGCCGGTAAAGCAGCGCTGTACTCTCACAAACGGGCTCAGAGGTCACAATGCATTGTGGGAAGAATACATATTTCCTGTGATTATTCATATTTTGCTTGCATAAAATTATTATTTCTCTGAATTTTTGAATGTGAATTAAAATACTTAGTATGACGCTTGAAAATTTTCAAGAAAAAAACAATGACCTCTTTATTTATTTTTTTTATTTCAGACCGTGAGTCAGGAGGACATGTCCAAAGTTTATATAGATGTCAGTCTGGTACTGAATTTCATTGAACAATGAGTTCAGCTGTTGATTGTTGCTGTGAATCAGATCAGCCACTGTAATGTTGTGATGGATCTGGCAAAGCTTCAGTCATTAGCAACAACGGGCAACTGTGGCTTTCAATTGGAAGGTTACAGGTTAGACTCCTGCTTTCTCCAGCACATGTTACTGTACCCCTGGGCAAGGCACCCAATCTCAAATAGGGTTAGGGTCAGAACGCTTTATTAATCCGACGGGCACACTTTGGCAGGCCCTTTAAAATTTCTGCGGAATTTTCTAGTTATTTATTATTCTTCCGTCACCGTTAATGCGGCTCGTACCGCTGCGTGCCACCCACAAAAGTGGTATCAAATCGAGCGGCTCGGTGCCGAGAAGGGAGCTATTACTTTTGTTGGGATTCTGACTTAAAATGACGACAAAAATTAATAAAACGAAAAAAATTGGAGATTGAGGAACTCGCAGCATCAGTAACCTTTCTGTCTGAAACACACACACAGGACTCCTGATGGCTTACTGAAAAACTGTGTTTAACTCGCCCTCACAGGCATAAATATTGCCCTATTGGTCTAAAACTTGGTCAGAACATAGATACACATCCCTGCTCCCGTAAAATGTTTTCAAAATTTTCTAGGGCTTATGGATTTTTGTCAGGGTCCTTAGACTGGCGCTGGGTGTCTCCCAAGTATAGAAACGAGGGAGAAGAGGATTTTCCCGCTCTTTGTCTCCTCACAGCTGCGGGGCATTAATTACCATAGTAACGGGTTCCAGCCAGCGGCAGCCATTACTCTGAGAAACAGCAGAGAGTATTTCCTGTGACTATTGATATTTTGTTTAGATAAAATTATTATTTCTCTGAATTTTTCAGTGTGAAATGACATCCTTAGTATGAAGGCTGAAAGATTTAGACAAATAAACTATTATAGACTGTCTTTATTTTTTTAATATTTTGGACCGTGAGTGAGAACATGTGCGCAGCTTCAGTCTCGGTCTGAAGCTCGTTAATCATTAACAGTGTCAATTAGCGGTGCGCTGCGATCGTTGTCTCTTGTTGCCAATAACCTGCATGTGCAGCTGGACTCACAGCGGCGGAGCTCGTCAAAATATATCAACACAATGAAGCTAATACTTGACGCAGATTGGCTACATCGAGGCTCACTGCAGTAAAAAAAGACATGGAGGATCAGACAGCCGGTAAAGCAGCGCTGTACTCTCACAAACGGGCTCAGAGGTCACATGCATTGTGGGAAGAATACATATTTCCTGTGATTATTCATATTTTGCTTGCATAAAATTATTATTTCTCTGAATTTTTGAATGTGAATTAAAATACTTAGTATGACGCTTGAAAATTTTCAAGAAAAAAACAATGACCTCTTTATTTATTTTTTTTATTTCAGACCGTGAGTCAGGAGGACATGTCCAAAGTTTATATAGATGTCAGTCTGGTACTGAATTTCATTGAACAATGAGTTCAGCTGTTGATTGTTGCTGTGAATCAGATCAGCCACTGTAATGTTGTGATGGATCTGGCAAAAGCTTCAGTCATTAGCAACACGGGCAACTGTGGCTTTCAATTGGAAGGTTACAGGTTAGACTCCTGCTTTCTCCAGCACATGTTACTGTACCCCTGGGCAAGGCACCCAATCTCAAATAGGGTTAGGGTCAGAACGCTTTATTAATCCGACGGGCACACTTTGGCAGGCCCTTTAAAATTTCTGCGGAATTTTCTAGTTGTGTTTATTCTGATCATAAGCTATTTAGATTGATTTGATAAAATGAAAAAAAAAAGGTGGTTATATCTGGTTTCAATTGCATTTGGATTTTTGGGGTATTTTATTATAAATATAACTGAGTTAAATATGAATAAATATGTATGCATTTCGTACAGACATGAACATACTCATGAGACCATTTGGACTGGTTTTACTATTGCTAAATCCTTATTTGGATGGACTTTCCCACTAATACTCTTTGCAGAGTTGAAATGAATTTCTCCTGCTTGTAATCTCCACAAAATACCACAGTAATCCCCATACTCAGGTAATAAAAAAATAGCCATCGGCTGCTCTTCCGTTTTTCCTGAGAACATTTAAAGTGAACACACTGAAGCAATCCCAAAACTTGGTTTTAGATGTAAAAAATAAACAAACAAAAATATAAATTCTCTGGTCAAACAGAAATAGAGACATAAGGCGAGTTTACTCCAAGGGTGCACCATGATGGACCTCACATCAGGCCTTTAGAGATCACTGAAATCCATGTAGCACCTTAGATCAGTGTGTTTCACTGCAGGGTAGTTTATTTTGATTGTTTTTTGGAAAATACTTAACCTCACTTTAGATGTACATTTAATATCTCCTTTCACTTTCATGTATTACTTAGACAAAAGATGCAAAAGGCTGCACTAAGCAAACATGAAACCATTATCTTGATGCAATTCTTTTGTCCTCTAGCAATCCATTTGATGACAAAAGCCCCCCCAACAGACTGGATCCTCTTATATTTAACAGTTTACTTCAAAAATAAAAATCAGTACAGACATAAATCATCCAGATAAAAACTATACAAGCAGTAGTAAGAGTAAGGTCATAAAACTGTGTGGCTCTGCCACACCCCAAAATGTCTCATTCACCATCCACAATAAGCAATTAAATATGTAGATTTACTAGAGTCTTAGCATAGTCTCTAATATTACATTTCCTCTTGCATGAAAGTTCTTAACCTTTTAACTTATCATACAATACATATTTTAGCCTGTAAGTATAGTCATTTTTAAAATCTAAATTAGCTTAAATCACAATAGCAAATATGAACAAAAATGACTATGTAGATCTGGGTAAACTTAAGCTAAACTTAGGATTCTACATGTGTTCTGTTTCTGTGTCGTTATATTAGTTCAAATCTTTGTTGACTGTTACTGAGCTTTGTGTTGAAGTTGGCTTTACTCTTATACCACATCTACTACTATACATCACCAATCCCATTAAGAGGTTTGCAGAAAATACCTAACCAAAAGGACCCAGGTGAGTCTCACATGTGTTAATATCAGAACATGGCGAGTACACACAGTAGCTCTGAAGTGCAAAAACAAGTTAGCCATTGGTTTAAACCCAAACCTGTAAGGATGAGCTCCAACTAGATAGGATAAAATATTATTTATGTTAGTATATGTTTAATAACTGTAAAAGAAAAGCCTCTGCATCCGACATGTATAAAATATTTTTCTACAAACATAAATGTTCGTGAATCTGCTTCCACCAGTTCAAATATTACAGAATACGCTCAATTGTCATACTAATGGATAGTCCTTTTCATGTCTAATATTTCACAAAGAAGGAAGGTGAGAAAGCAAATAAGAACTTTGACCAAAGCTCATCTTTCATCTACACGCTCTTAAATAAAAACGGAACATTACAAAATGCAGGGATGCAACAAGAACGACCAAATAAAAAGAAAAAAAATATATATATATAAATATACATATATTTATATATATGCCCACTATCATCATTAATACCTATAATTTACCAAGCTACTACAGCTACACATAATGACTTTTCTGTGCCATCAGAAATCCTTGGCTCATTAAAAATATGACATGGAAGTAATATGGTATTGATCATCTTCTTGAAGCCTTCTGCTCCCTTCTCAGCCCAGTTAATTTATTACAGTTTGCTAGTACAGAAAGCTTTATTGATGAATCATAAAAGTGTTCCCAATTAAAATGATTTAGTAATGTATCTGTTTTGTAATTCAACACGTCACTGTATAAGGCTTGTGATGTAAATTGTCCCGAGTAAATCAATAATATGGTTTTACTGTGCAACGCTCCCACCACACCACACACTGACAGTATAATTTCATGTTAGCAATAGCACATTTATTAATCTGATGAAAGAATTTAATTTCAGTAATTAACTACTTAGTTAATGAGGCTTTTGTTTCCAGAGTCTCTTTCTGTTCTCTGTAGCAGTCACCTGAAATTATTGACACCACATCCCACATCGTTCTAGTTCTATTACGGGGTTGTTAATCAGTAAAATGTTGCAAAACTGAAGTGCAATTGCAAAAAAAAAATAAAAATCTTAAAATGTGTTGGGCAGAAAAATGTCTTAAAACTTATAAAACCCCAAAAAATGTTGCACACTTTTGCCAAATTAAATCTCCCTTAAAAGAATCACAGTTTTTGCTGCATGCTGTCAGTCAGCTGTGTGTCGTCACTGAAGAAAGGTCATTCTCTAACATTCTTCCTCTGTTTTGCAGAGGGCTTGTGATCTCTCCTTTTAAGAAACAGCTTTTTGAAACAAAAGTTTCTGACAGTGGAGCACAGGAAGACATTTGAGTGAGACAATTATTTGTTTTATATAAACAACTTCAACATATTTTCCACAAATTATCACTCAAACTATATTTTAGCAACCTATTAACAAATGAAACCTATTTGACAAATAAAGTGAAACATTACAGTGTTCAGTGTCCCAGGGTTCTGTCAGACCCACGAACTGTGCCAAGTGTGATATTTTTGTAAAAGTGAATCTCAAAATAAATTTTATCTTAACGTTATCTGAGAGATCGTGATTTGAAAAAGCCTTGCTGTGAAAGTCTTAAAAGTTGACAGCAAGTATTATTGCAGAGACGATCAGATTACAAAATCCCAGCGTGTTTGGATCAAAATGTTAAGACGATCGGAATCCAAAGAACCAAAGTCAGGAGCTATGGGTTCATGCTGAGCGTTCGTCTTTCTTATGGCTAATCGGTACAGCAAGAATGTGTAGCGGCAACGAGGAAAAGGGATTGGACCAGACAGGATTTAACTCTGGGGTGGGCTTACACTGAAATCTACTCCTTATCATCAATCTGTCATTTGGACAAATCTATCTTCTGTGAACCTCCTTCAACCTGGATGTTGAAAGAGATTCTGACGTCAGCCGTCCCCCTGCAAGCATGCTCTAACAGGATTTGGAGGCCTACAGAGAGCCAAGCTCATCTTTTAGGAGTTACAAGGTCAGATTTCCTAATTCCTTTTTTTAATTTTTTTTTTCAGTGGTTCTGCAAAAAATGACCTGAACCATGACATACTAAACAAACATTTCATGTATTCATCATTTATTACAATAAAAGTCATGCAAAGGGTATTTTAAGGTTGTGGGTGGGGTGAGTAGGGTTTATATTTGTTAATTAAACAACTCCATTATAAACTTGCTGTCCAAGCAACAGCAATAAACACACTTGTAACAGCAGCATTGTTCCTTCAAGGTTGCCAGTGTTGCCTGGCCCTTCTTTGTGCGCACACCCAGCCAGTGACAGAGCTTTTCCCCTGTCGTCCTTTATCTCTTCTGCTTGTTTTGGTTTGGGGTGCAGCTCTAATGTTATCAGCAGGAAAGCCGCTTGTAGTCTGGCAGAGTTTACTCCAGCTTCGCTGGCATCAGTGGGAGAACTTTAAGCCTTGGCAGATTCAGATATCTTGGGCTGACTTTCAAACATTTAGGACCAACATAAACCTCTCTTTATAATTCATCAAACTGGAGGTTTATGTTTCACATTCAAAAACATGGCAAGACATACCCAACTAAGCAGTGGTAAATTATGTTTACATCACTATTCCTTCTCCGCTGAGCATCATAAACTTCACAGATGAAACCAACAGAAACTGGAGAAAAACTTGGATATGGTGAGGGAAATGATTATACATTCCCAACATTGTAAAACTGACGTCAAGAAAGATAAACTGCTTCTAGTTATATTTTTACTGTTCTACCATGTATTCTTCTGTATGTTCACTTTCATGCTAAATAACATGACCTAATTTCCCCCTTTTCTCTCAAAAACATAAGAGTTTCGTTAGCTTCCATATTATGTGTCCCCTATAGCCAAACGAATGTTGTCCTGGGTGAATCTCAGTCAAAGCTTGATATCTTTTTTCTTTGGCAGGCCAATTAAAAAAAATCTCAGTTATGATCATCTGCAAGTACCTTTTCTTTTGCCCCAGGGAGCATGTTACTCACTGAGTGCTTGTGTGGAAACAGAAAGCAGTAAAACACCGTTACATTTTTAATTGGCAACAGCTGAGCAACAACCAGTTGCTGCTCTGCAAAAAGGCATACTGCCAATAACAGATCTACTCCCTGAAGATTAAGATATTGTACATGAATAATTCTTGGTATTTTCGTCTTTACATCTTTGATAAAATGGTGTTTAAGAGAAACTAATTTTCTTGGGCTGAATTAATCAAAATGGGAGATGGAATTGCAAATTAGATGAAAGAGATATGCACATAATTAGATTTATAAGAGACAGTTGTTGCATTGCACTCAATATTTATAGAGTTTGGCAGCAACTTTCAAACTATTTTTTAAGGTTACATCAAGAAAATTCAGAAATATGGTCTTTTTCTGATATACGAGTTTGGTTTCACTGATTACAACACTCTTCAGGGTAGAAGCACTGTGGTGTTAAGTTTTCCATTTAATTTGGGACAAGTTGGAGTTGAGACGCTGAAGAGCAAGACATGGGGAAACTATTAAAGAGGAAGAAAGTTTACACAGGTTTTTATTGTATATTGTATGCAAACGATGTGAGACTGAATTCAAAAGGGAGGGAAAGGACTTGGAGCACAGCCAAGACATACTGAGAATGCGTTATTCAGATTTATTTCTACTACATATTCCAGCATTAAATATGTTATATTATTATATCCATTGTCCTGCATGACCCTTAGGACAATGGAGAGTTTGTAGTAGTACGTCGGCTAACTTCCTGTCTCACTCAGCTCTGTATTTCCTCCTGGGCAATAAGTGGGCACAGCTACTGCAGCCAAAGGTTTTTTGAAGCAGGGTGTGACAATAGAATAAAAGCCATGCAATATTTGTAATTACACATCATCAATAAACTATTCTGAAGTAAATCTGCAGGTTAGACCTCCATCAAGTAAAGCAAGCAACAAATACTCTAAAACCATCACGATATTTTCTCCACAGTATTTTAATAAATGTTTTACTTATTTGTAGAGGTGAGCCGATCGATCGGTCACCAATCATAATCGGGACGATTTTAGTGAAAAAGTGCCTGATTGGTGATCGGCGATCATTGGCTCTGTTACCGATACCGATCACCTGCATCTCATTTCTCAGCCTGTCTGTCCAGCTGGTCTTGTCTTTCCTTCACTGCGCAAACGCGCAGCAACAAATGCTAAGCGATGTGTAATTATAACGCACTGAGTAAATGAGGAAGTTTGCGTGTTGCGGGAAAATAGAAGCAGGTCAAAATGTATCAACACAACGAAGATAACAGATATAAAAACAATTACGGAGTTTGGCTACATCGAGGCTCAGTGCAGTAAAAAGACACGGAGGATCAGACAGCAGGTAAAGCAGCGCAGCTACAAACACTCACCCGGATTAGCATAACGGTCAGAAAGCTAAACTATCCATCCATCCATCCATCCATTTTCTTCCGCTTATCCGGGATCGGGTCGCGGGTGCAGCAGCTTCAGAAGGGAGGCCCAGACTTCCCTCTCCCCAGCCACTTCTTCCAGCTCCTCCGGGGGAACCCCAAGGCGTCCCAGGCCAGCCGAGAGACATAGTCCCTCCAGCGTGTCCTGGGTCTTCCTCGGGGCCTCCTCCCGGTGGGACGTGCCCGGAACACCTCACCAGGGAGGCGTCCAGGAGGCATCCTGACCAGATGCCCGAGCCACCTCAACTGGCTCCTCTCGACGTGGAGGAGCAGCGGCTCTACTCTGAGTCCCTCCCGGATGACCGAGCTTCTCACCCTATCTCTAAGGGAGAGCCCGGCCACCCTGCGGAGGAAACCCATTTCGGCCACTTGTATCCGTGATCTCGTTCTTTCGGTCATGACCCAAAGCTCATGACCATAGATGAGGGTGGGAACGTAGATCGACCGGTAAATCGAGAGCTTCGCCTTTTGACTCAGCTCTCTCTTCACCACGACGGACCGGTACAGCGCCCGCTTCACGGCAGATGCCGCCCCAATCCGCCTCGAAGAGGGGATCTCCCGCTCCCCTCTTCCCTCATTCGTGAACAAGATCCCCAGATACTTAAACTCCTCCACTTGAGGCAGGACGACCCCTCTGACCCGGAGAAGGCACTCTACCCTTTCCCGGCTCAAGACCATGGCCTCGGATTTGGAGGCACTGAGCCTCATCCCGGCCGCTTCACACTCGGCCGCGAACCGTTTCAGCGAGAGCCGCAGATCACGATCTGATGAAGCCATCAGGACCACATCATCCGCAAAAAGCAGAGATGCGATCCTAAGGCCACCAAAACGGATCCCCTCAACACCTCGGCTGCGCCTAGAAATTCTGTCCATGAAAGTAATGAACAGAATCGGTGACAAAGGGCAGCCTTGGCGGAGTCCAACTCTCACCGGAAACGAGCCCGACTTACTGCCGGCAATGCGGACCAGACTCTGACACCGGTCATACAGGGACCTGACAGCCCGTATCAAAGGGTCCGGTACCCCATACTCCCGGAGAACCCCCCACACGACCCCCCGAGGGACAAGGTCAAACGCCTTCTCCAAGTCCACAAAACACATGTAGACTGGTTGGGCGAACTCCCATGCACCCTCCAGGACCCTGCTGAGGTGTAGAGCTGGTCCAGTGTTCCACGACCAGGACAAAAACCACACTGCTCTTCCTGAATCCGAGGTTCGACTATCCGACGGACCCTCCTCTCCAGGACCCCTGAATAAACCTTACCAGGGAGGCTTAAGAGTGTGACCCCTCTGTAATTGGAGCACACCCTCCGGTCCCCCTTTTTAAATAGGGGGACCACCACCCCGGTCTGCCAATCCAGAGGAACTGCCCCCGATGTCCATGCAATACTGCAGAGTCGCGTGAGCCAACACAACCCTACAACATCCAGAGCCTTAAGGAACTCCGGGCGGATCTCATCCACCCCCGGGGCCCTGAGGCCACAGAGGAGCTTTTTGACCACCTCGGCGACCTCGTCCCCAGAGATTGGAGAGCCCAACCCAGAGTCCCCAGGCTCAGCTTCCTCAACAGAAGGCATGTTGGTGGGATTGAGGAGGTCTTCGAAGTATTCCGCCCACCGACCCACAACGTCCCAAGTCGAGGTCAGCAGCACACCATCCCCACTATAAATATTCTGGCGGACCAGAATCGCCTCGAAGTCGTATGGAAGTCTTTCTCCATGGCCTCTCCAAACTCCTCCCACGCCCGAGTTTTGGCCTCAGCGACCACCCGAGCCGCATGCCGCTTCGCCTGCCGGTACCCATCAGCTGCTTCTGGAGTCCCACAGGCCAAAAAGACCCCATAGGACTCCTTCAGCTTGACAGCATCCCTCACCGAAGGTGTCCACCAACGGGTTCGGGGGTTGCCGCCGCGACAGGCACCAACGACCTTGCGGCCACAGCTCCGATAAGCCGCCTCGGCGATGGAGGCATGGAACATGGTCCACTCAGACTCAATGTCCCCCACCTCCCCCGGAACGTGTTCGAAGTTCTGCCGGAGGTGGGAGTTGAAGCTCCGTCTCACAGGGGACTCCGCCAGACGTTCCCAGCAGACCCTCACTACACGTTTGGGCCTGCCAGGTCTGACCGGCTTCCTCCCCCACCACCGGAGCCAACTCACCACCAGGTAGTGGTCAGTGGACAGCTCCGCCCCTCTCTTCACCCGAGTGTCCAAGACATACGGCCGCAGATCCGATGAAACGACGACAAAATCGATCATCGAACTGCGGCCTAGGTTGTCCTGGTGCCAAGTGCACGTATGGACACCCTTATGCTTAAACATGGTGTTTGTGATGGACAGACTGTGACGAGCACAGAAGTCCAACAACAGAACACCACTCGAGTTCAGATCAGGGGGGCCGTTCCTCCCAACCACGCCCCTCCAGGTCTCACCGTCATTGCCCACGTGAGCGTTGAAGTCCCCCAGCAGAACAAGGGAGTCCCCAGGAGGGGCACTCTCCAGTACCCCCTCTAAGGACTGCAAGAAGGTTGGGTAATCTGAACTGTTGTTTGGCCCATAAGCACAGACAACAGTCAGAACCCGTCCCCCCACCCGTAGGCGGAGGGAGGCTACCCTCTCGTTTACCGGGGTAAACCCCAACGTACAGGCGCCAAGATGGGGGGCAACAAGTATGCCCACTCCTGCCCGGCGCCTCTCGCCGTGGGCAACTCCAGAGTGGAAGTACGTCCAGCCCCTCTCAAGGAGACTGGTTGCGGAACCAGAGCCATGCGTCGAGGTGAGGCCGACTATTTCTAGCCGAAACCTCTCAGCCTCGCACACTAGCTCCGGTTCCTTCCCCAACAGAGAGGTGACGTTCCATGTCCCAAGAGCCAGCTTCTGCAGCCGAGGATCAGACCGCCAGGGTCCCCTCCCTCGGCCGCCGCCCGTAACACACAGCACCCGACCCCTTTGGCCCCTCCGACAGGTGGTGAGCCCATTGGAAGGGGAATCCACGTCTCCTCTTCGGGCTGAGCCCGGCTGGGCTCCGTGGTTAAAAGCCCGGCCACCAGGCGCTCGCCATCGTGCCCCACCTCCAGGCCTGGCTCCAGAGTGGGACCCCGGTGACCCGCGTCCGGGCGAGGGAACGCCAAATTCAAATTTGTGTCCATCATAAAGGGGTCTTCAGGCTGCGCTTTGTCTGGTTCCTCACCTAGGACCTGTCTGCCTTGGGTGACCCTACCAGGGGCATAAAGCCCCAGACAGCATAGCTCCCAGGATCATTGGGACACACAAACTCCTCCACCACGATAAAGTGGCAGCCCAAGGAGGAGAAAAAGCTAAACTAATAACCCGCTAAATGATTTAAGTCTTGGAGTTGCGATGTAAGACGCTGGTTCTGCTGTTGAACCGCTGCTCCGCTACAGGTAGTAATATTTAATATTTAGTAATATTTGACACGGAGCCGCATCTGCTCCACCTGGTAGTGACTCTCCCACCGAACCTGTTTAAAGCTGCAGCATCTAGCCTAAAAAATACATTTTACATACGTATTAAAACTTTCTCTGTCCTAACATGAGAGATAATCTCTAAAAAATAATTGATCTCCTCCCTGCACTGCATAATTACTCCGCTCAGTCAGAAACAGCCAATCAGAACTAGCAGTAACCAGCTAGCCGCTATGCTAACAGGAAGTTTTCATTCAGTAACTCTGGATTGTTTATGGTAATGGATCCTGTTTTTGCCTTTGAATGTTAAGTTTTATACTTGAATTTTTTGGCAATGTTGAGAGGTTTTATTTCGGCTCTTTGCATTATTTAGTTTCTTCAGAGCCTCATATGTTATAAGTCTGTTAAAGATAGTATTATTGATAGCATTTCAATTTGCACAATGCCTGTTTTGTTTAGTTTTCTTCTTGGAAAAGTTATTAAAAACAAGTTTTTGTCTAAATTAAGGTGAATTCATGGTTCCTTTTTTCACATAATGTAACAGTAGTGTTTATGATAAAAAATAAATAAATAACAATTATGTGATCGGAATCTGCGATCGGCCCTCAGGGGTGATTGGCATCGGTATCGGGAGAAAAAAACCTGATCGGCACATCCCTACTTATTTGCTTTAATTATTTGCCTTCAGGAGGGTTTTTTACTCAGTGTTTTAAAATGAAGCAATTGTTTTTAGTTTCAACAGTGATAAAGAGTCAAAACTTTATGACAATTGAAATATTGGGGAGAAGTTGTTTGCAAATCTTTCTTATAGAGGCAGAGTAATAAAATTGGTTGATACAGAAATAATTCAGCTGAGTTCAAGAGTTCAGTGCCTCAAGTTATTTAAATCTAACCCATCTGCATAATTCTACCATCAAGTACCCACTGTGGCATAAATTATTGTTTAGCCATTTAGAATTGCTTGATTACTGCAAACTTTTCTTCCCAGCTTTAAATCTGATGCTCTGATACCATTTCTGCAAGAAGCTGGAAAAAAAACACCTGCAAGAGCTGCTTTAATAACCTAAATGTGACAAGAGCTGGGGAAGATGAACTGAAAACACTCGGCTTTCTTGTTTGACCTGCCGTGCATGTGTGTGTGCCCTGATAAGAGTTGTGTTGAAAGGCTGTTCACTCCCACCACACTGGAAAAGCACCTCTGACAGTATCAACACACCTACGAAGAAATGTCATCGCAGTCGGAAAACACCTCAAAGAAACGCTAAATATCCTTTAAAAGGAAAGTAAAAATGTGGGAAGTATTTCCAGCAAACTTAGAATTCCTTGTTCATTTGCACTTTTGCTACAATATGACGGAAAATAAAACTTATCACCAACCAATTTTCCACTAGGCTGATTGTTGAGCATAAACTGACAACACAAGCGTATTTAAAATTGCACTTTGATAGAAAATAAATAGCACTAACTTCACTTTGTCAGAGCACATATTTGGATTAATGTGAAAAATATTTTTCCAACAAGTTTTAGGTCAATGAAAGAAAATGTTTTACAAGAGTCCTTGAGGCAGTCCTTGAACATATTTGAATTTTAGGCTCTCATTCAGATTGTCAGCCGTCAGTGACATCCTGCACACCATCATATGAACATACACATTTAATTCAAGGCTACTGTGAGAATCAAAGCTTTCTGTCAGCCTAAATGCTGGAATATGAAAATGTGTTAGAAAAATGTCTTCCCTCCCCGGGTGAAGTAGCAAGAAGATATATTTTCCTCAGAAGTGCAGAGATTTTGGCACAGGTACCCGTGTTCCTTTCTTTTGCCTTCAGGGTAGGATTAGTGCATAACAGGATCTAAGTTCTCAAAGCTCCCGTTCTGTAGAGACGATTTAAATCATCCCTTCATACAGGAAGCCTTTCCATGAAGGATGGCTGTTTATTTTTCAAATTTACACTGCGAATGAGAGAATAAAACAGGCTGGTATCTGAGGCAGTGGCAATCAGAAACAGATTTTCTTGTTACTATTGCACTTATCGGACTCGGCTTTTTCTTTTGCACTACACAACCAGACATGAACTAACTAACGTGGCAAATTTGCATCTGATTTATTAATGCCAAACAGTCTTACTAAATTTACTAATCCACTTATAGGGATTTTTTTTTTATTTGACCTTTATATATACAGTTTATCTCATTGAGATCCGAGATATCATTTACAAGAGAAACCTGTTTTGATAAAAAAACAAAATTACAAATCCAAGAATGTTGACTCAATTAAACAAGCTAATAAAATAAGAGCTAAAAACAAGAGGAAGTTTCATAAGACTATTTCAAACAAGGATGGCAAAATGTGTGTGGAGCTCAGAGCAGAGTAGAGGTCAGGTGCACAACCTAAGGTTTAGTAATGCATATCTGTTTTTGAAACTTATCAGAGTACCACTAATATAACTGTAGACTTTTAATGAATGGAGGATGCACTGCAGAGCCAGTCATCATCTGTGATCACGTTCTTGCCCAGGAGTCTTTGCTTCCTCATGCCCTCAGGTAGACTGTCTGAAGTCTAAAGCATCAAGGCTAATGAACAGTTTCCAACTCAGAGCTTTTCAGATTGATCAACTCCTCTAAACGGCCCTGTCAAAAACTCCTACAGTGATCCTTACAATATCTCTTAGTGTGTGAACAATCAATGTTTTCCATCATGGCTTACCTTGCTGTAACACTGCAATGTAGGTCTTCTCTATATATGGAAGGTTTCTACACCTGTATCATCAGTTTTGCCGGACAGTAGGAAACATTATCAATATTTTGATTAGGTAAGGAGGAGACGGGCATAGATATCTCTTTTACACAGCGTTGCAGACAATTTTATTTTTATTGTTCACTGTGAGATGATTCCACTCAGCCAGGGAAGCTTGACATGTTTTTATGAGCTGTTTCTAATTTTATTACATTTTGACTGCCTCTTCTTTATTAAGTGTAGTATTTGAACTCTGATAAGGTAACACTTTTTTTCATTTAAACTGCAGCTTGAGGAACAAAGAACTACTCTCTTTCTCACACCATATGGTTTAAATGCCCCTATTAGAAGTGTAACCACAGCTCTGTTAGTACCTGCTAGTATGCATACTGATCTCTGTGCGAGGAATCTGAGAACTGGATTGAACCGTTTACTTTTTGCTTCTTGGAGGGATGTACCTTATTAGCACCATAAGAGGGACTGGGTGGCATGTGCATCTCATGGAAATTACAAAAAATTACTAGGATAAATGACAGTCCATTGAAGATATGGTTAGACTGGTTGGTCTCTGATGGTCAAACAACTCAGGAGAAGCTACCATTGCTGTGACAAGTCAGTCATTTTAAATGGTTACTGGGAAAAACAAATCTCCTGTAGTCGTCTGTGTTGCAGTAGGTCTGAAGAAGCCTCTGACAGAAGACCCGCTGTTGCCAAGTCACTCTGTTACGAGGTTTATGCTCATGCTTGTCTGCTAGCTTCGACATTTTGCATAGCATCCTAGCATCCTTCTGTCTCAAATAAGCCATGGAAGCTTCAGTGAAACCAGTTTTTAAAATCTATATTAGCTATTTTTTTCTCACGATTTATATTCATAGGTTTTGTTATTTAGAGCTAAACCACTGTTACTTACTGCCGTTTCCACTGATGATTTTAAGAAGCTGTCCCTGTTTTATTAGCAAACATTTTCTACTTCATTTTATTGTTCTGCTACACAATTCCAACATCTTACCATTATCACTTTTTTTTTTACATGTGTTCTGTTTATATACACCCAGTTTATGAATCTTATGCTTATATTTGCTGACACTGCAGAGGATTTTCTCGTTTATTTCCCCAGCTGCACATTTTCCTACACCCACTGAACCCACTTGCCCTCTATCCCACCACTCTGCTCACTCTGTATCATAGTGACTGGCTGATAAATTTTTATCAGTTCTTATTTGCCCTTCATTCACCAACTTAACCCCATCATTTTCCACCTATTAACATCAGCTAGATAACTTGGCTAATTAAATAAACTGCAAACACTAAGCTGCTGTAATGAGACTGCTTTCAGCAAGACCAAATAGTTTGCTGATGAAACTTGTTAATCTCGTTTATCTGTGCATTTTTTGTCACATCACAACCAGGTCTGAGTACATTATAAATCAAACAATACAATAACTTTGAATGAATTTGTTTAAGTCAAAATTCATCCATTTACATTCAGTGTAATATAGAAAACAGTCAGGTTCAGCCCAATTAAAATACAATACCACACAATCAGATTCATCCTAATTAATGAAAATCTGTCAAAGTAAACCAGCAAATTAAATCAAATATTTACTTCGATGTAATTCCTTATCCTGATCATGCATGCTGAAACCATGGATAATCAATATATATTACAGAAAAGCTCAATTTCTCAAATTAGAATGTGCATTTAGATATGTATTGAAACATAGCCATTGTTTAGCCTCTTACACTGTTTCACCATTGGATTTATATTATTATAACAGTAAAGTCATTCAAGTTCTTGATACTTTGGAAGAGATTGTAAATAAAAGCAAAAATTCTATATTTATGCATTTTTGGCATTATTCAACAAATTATCATCTGATTAGCTTGGGAAATTTACTAGTTTATGAGAGATGACTAAAATGTAAATTGATTTGCATTTTGACTTTAAGTGTCCAGTTTAGTTTCTGGAGATTGTCAAAAAAATAAATAAATAAATAAATAAACATTTGTAGACTAAAGTGTTTGGGTCTTTAGCTTTGCTGTTGCTACATATTGATTAAGCCATTCAGCATGTTTGCTTGAAATTGCACCACAGTCCAGATTTGATCAATCTCATTAACTGGCATAAATCTGATTTGTTAACATTTAATTGAATTGGACTGGATCTTTTTTTCATTGTTGTTGGACTTTTTTATATGCGAATCACACTGGTTGACGGAAAGCAGGGTGGAGGGTTTATGTGCTTAAAAGAAACTTAAGACAATTATAGCACCTAGAAATGTTCCCAACATATTTTAATAATTTAACCATAATCTTTAAATCTTAAAACAATATTCAAGGACAACTAAGTAATGTACAGATGTGGTCATCAAATGGACAAAGGTTTTGTATCTGGTTTCTGAAAGCATGCATGTCATTGGATGTTGACAACATTATTCATACCCCTAGTAGATTTGGTTTTGATGTCTTTGATGTTTTTACCTTTACTTTTCATCTATTTATTAACTTCTTTTTATTTCTCTTTCACACTGTCTAAGTAAAGCCCCCTGGAAAACGTCCCAGTTAAACGAATCAATATCTAGGGTGTGAGAATCCTTGTTAAATGACATCTCAACTAAAACTGAGGTTTGAGAATCCTTGTTATATGGCGTTTTAACTAAAACTCTGAGTGTGAGACGTTTAACTGAAGTCCTACCAGGGGTGCGGGTTTTTAATGTTTTATTTTTTTAAAAAATTACTTGTTTTTCTAACCGTTTATTCACTGTCACATGCTGTTTTTATTTTAATCATGTAAAGTACTTTGAAATGCCTTGCTGCTGAAATGTGCTGTACAAATAAAATTTGATTGATTGATTATAGAAAAGGGCCTTTTTAATCTTAAATATGTGAAATTATTTTTGACATGAACATAAAACTAATCTTTATATTATTTTTGGTCAATGTTCACTGCCATTTTCATTTTGAATGACGGGCCAAAGTACATTCCTTACATTTGTTTGACCTTATAAGTTGTAGTTTTAGGTACTTTTTTGACATGTAATTAGCAATTTGCAATAAATGTTAAAAGAGCAATTTGCTCCTAAAAAAAATTAATTTATTTTTCAAGCTCTATTTGATGCTCTTCTTTTCTGCTGTGATGGCTCTGGTAAATAACTCCAGAGGTTTTATTCCCCCCTAAATTTCTGAATAGGTGTTGCTTCTTCCTTGTGCCTAGTTTTTCCTTTCATTAAAATTTCCATTATTATGTTTGCATCAGCACTCTGTAAAAAGGAAGTTTTTAAGCCGTAATACTGTGGCTCATCCTCCTTGTAAATATATGCTATAAACAAACAACTCTTTAAAGATTGCAATTCGAGTTACAACATATTTTTATCTGGGATTAATAAACAATTTAGCAGTTTGATAACTGCTAGCCATGATGTTGAAAACTACATAAATAAACACTTAAGTAATATTATGCTTTGTTTTTAATTAATTGATCATCTTACTTTTTGAAGTAAAATAATGTAAATAATGTTTCAAGGATATTCTAATTTACGGAGATGCATCTTTAGCTTACCTTTAGCTGAAAGCAGTATATGTTAAAACCGGGCAAATAGTTACTCCTTTGGAGTTTCAACAACATTGGAAATGGACTGACTGAAATCCCCATGATATTATGTATATATACTAGTAATTAATACTAAATATTTAACAACCCACACTTCATGCTCCCAGCAAACTCCACACGCTTTGATAGTTGGACTGCTTTACTGAGCAGAGTAGGTAAGTAAACAGGAGCTGGCTTTGAGCTCCAGATCAAAGAATATGGATGTTACATAAGTACTACTATGTAAGGCTTTTGAGTGATAACTTAAAATTAAACAATATTATGAAAGTAAGCAAATAAAAATATCTGTTTTAAAAAGCGGGTAGAACACAATTTTCTCTCTCCATCAACCCAGTTTATCCAATTTTTCTACTCGGGTTATAAAAAAAAATCACTATTTCCTAATAAATGTTACTGTGTATGTATGCAAACAACATTTCTACTGCTCATACTGTGCTTCAGGAAAACTGTGGGGATCTTTCGAAATTATATATATATATATATAATATATATATATATATATATAATAATATATATATATATAACACACACACACGCACGCATATAAAAAAGAAACAAAAAATTCCCTTCTCACCCTCCGCGGGTGGTCTGTTTCATCCTCAGGTCCTCTACCAGAGGCCTGGGAGCTTCAGGTTCTCCTCCAGTATCTTGGCTGTGCCTAGTACTGCACATTTCTGGACTGAGATGTCTGATGTTGTTCCTGGGATCTGTTTTAGCCACTGCTCCAGTTTGGGGTTTCTGCCCTGAGGGCCCCGATGACCACAGACACCACTGTGGTCTTCACCTTCCAGTTCTTTCCAGTTCCTCCCTGAGGCCCTGGTATTTCTCCAGTTTCTCATGCTCCTTTTTCCTGATGTTGTAGTCACTTGGTATAGCTACATCCACATAACGGCTTTGCTCTGTTGTTTATTCACCACCACAATGTCCGGTTGGTTCGCCATTACCATTTTGTAAATATATATACATACACACACACATCTAATGGGTCCACCTGAAAACACTTTTTCAAAAGGCAAATTCTTTCCACTGTGTGCTTCAGTTGTTATTCTAAATAAGTCACATCTTGAAAGCACTGAATGTCTTTTTTTCCAGGAAAACATCAATAGATGCACAAAAGCAATGTCACCTCATTTACTTTACAGCCTTTAAAAAGGAAATGAGATACTTCTGTGGGCTCATTCATTAGCTTTAAAAGGAACGGAGAGAGATTTTTCTTTTTCCATTACAGTCTTCAGTTTTTTCTTTTTTGTTTTTTTTAAAGCCTGAAACTGTTTTTTTCCCACTAATTTCAATTAATGGAAAAACACTAACCTCCACAGGCTTTAAATCTATTGTTGAGAGAACACAAGTTTATGGCATTAAGGACACCTTGAAAAGCCTCTTATCCTCTCCTGCTTTTGCTTTTAGTGCAGAGTATAAATAACACTGTGACCGTGTTATTCTATGGTTTACAGTCTGCCACCGTGGTGATATGAGATACAATAATGTGATAGAGGTGTTTCCATTAGTCAAGATGCATCTGTGGTGAAAAGCTTGATACACTGAGCCCACTTTACTTGGAGCAGAGAGACAGTCTCGTCTGTGCTGCACCTTGACCCTACAGCAAAGGACAATGTGAGATATAAAGTAATCACTCAAATAGATCTGAAATAACAGGGAGAGCCATCACTCTTTCAGTCTGCAGACTTTAAGAGCAGAGCCTGAGCGCATTGATTCACTTTCTCTTTCATTTACAAAAGCTCAGGCTTCAGTACACAACCAGTTTCAGCAACTTTTCAAAGTCACTACCGTTACAGTCGGCTCATATAGAACGAAGCCGGATCCTATACTCTCTGGCGGAGGGGGCTGCGGCTGTTTTGCTTCCAAGGGGAGAAAAACAATAGTGGTTGTTTAAAGAATGTGGAGATGCACGTAAATGGAAGGAAAGTAAAATATGTACAGGATAGGTGTTCACTTTTATAACATCCTGTGATGGATTCTAGCCAGTGGGAAAACACAGCACCATCAAGGCATCGTCAAGGAACTCCTGCCAGCTGGCACACGCAAAGCAACAGAGATGGAAAGCAACAAAGTGGAGCAATGTCAACTGAAGCATTTACATACAGCATTTATCTGGATGCAGTCTCAACATACGCTCCAGGTTTTGCATCGTCATGCATATAAACCCAAATCCATTAGATCAATAAAAGTAGTCAGAAAAGTTTTGGAGAGTCGACACTGATGAAACAATTATTACCGTGTATGCACATTAGCCATAAATTATGACAACTGACAAGAAAAGTCAATCATTCATAATCTCATTGCAGGGGGATTGTTCTGCTTTCAGCACATTAACATTATGAACATACAGTCACACTTAATATATTTGAATATTGATAAAAAGGTCAATATTTCTGTAATTTAAATAATTTAGAGAACAAGTGATATATAGAATAACTACGTGCAGATTCATGTTTAAAGTGTAATTTTATATATACAGCTAATTAAAACATGATTTATTAGAGCATTAAATCAGGCCAGTAAATAATAAAAATAATAAAAAATGTTACTACTGAAATGTGGTATTAATGAAAATCATATTTAAAACTTGCTTAATGGCTGAATTTTTCAGAAGGTATCTGAGAAGCCAGTAACTCTTCACACTCCTTTGAAAATATTTCTAACCTGTTTTGGGGCAATTATTTTCTTGAAAAATTTATTTTTCCATAAATATTAAATGTTAGGGATAACAGTTGTGTATTTTATTAGGTGTGCCTTTTATTGCTTTGCTTTCATTTTAATTTAATGAAAACTTGGCCACACCAAGCAGGTTGATAGAAGACTTGTGTGAAAACATTCATTAAATTTGGCAAGATTTATTAGAAAACGACCCACGTTCTATTATTTTTCATGAAAACAGACTAGATTTCACTAAAAGAAATGAGAAAACTGTATTTTCCCCCCATTAAGTCCTTTTGCAAGGCAAAGCATATGTCCAAGAAGCTAATGCGCTGGAAGCAGAGCGAAATGAGCTGATATATAGATAGAATCTCTACAAAGTTTAAAGTATCTGGGTCTTTCAAAAGTTGTGCAAATTGTGAAGTTGCTGGCAACATGTGTTGTGCTCCATAATGGCTTAATCTACAGTGGGATGTGCCTGCCTTTGTTGGTTTGGGTTTGAACAACCAAAAGAGGGTAAAAGATCACAGCTCCAAACAAACCCCCAAACCAAAGCAAACATATTTTCTGTTGTAGGACGATGCTTTTTATTTTTTGCGTTATCTTTATAAAGTCCACTGTGGGTCATGCAATTACTGCATTTCACATATTCAGCTCAAATGGTCAGAGATTAAGCATTTGTGTTGAAGTGAGGCCCAGACAGTGGATTGTATTTTTTAGGTGCTTCATTGAAAATTTCTTCATGGACAGGAAATTGCTGAATTGAATTATCAGAAATCTACAGCTGGCTGTCGCCTAAAATATATGATGAAGCAAGGATCACTTCAATAATTGCACACTTCTGATGTTGCTTCAGACCAATCTTCAAACAGATTAGGCTTTTTATAAATACGATTTGCATTCTATCAATTTCCAAAAGATCAAATAAATGCTTTTGAATTCTGATCAATTATTGCACCGGTATGTCCCTGACTTAAGCCTGGAGAACCTCCTGAATCCCTTTGAAATGTCTGACAAAGAGCCTTTTTAGTCTGTCTGATCTTTAAATCATTAGTGGGTGTAGAGCAATGCTGAAAGTAAAAAGAAGAGAAAAAAAAATCTTCCTTTTTCTGTAAAACCGATTTCTTATTTTCCACATTTTGTGTCCACCTACTTTCACTCACTGCCATTCGTTATTGTGAGTTCAGCTTGTACCACAATTTGTTCAAAGATCAGACAGAAGCTAATACAAATACAATGAAAGTTATTTCTTAAAAGAAAATTGTGAGAAAAACTTTTAGATTCTCAACTTTTTGGATCAAAAATTCCTTTAATGTCAAAACCGTTCACAGGACAGTATCAGCAGCAAAGAATAATTGGCTGTGACTCAGTTTAGCTCATCTGAAGAAGACATGAAACCGTAACAAAACTGGAACACAATTTAAAAAACATCAAGAATGAAACAGTTACCAGACTTTGATTTTCACAAACTGGGGAAAAAAAAAAAACTTTTGTGCCAAACCAATAAAATTGATCAAAGTATTATTTGAAACCAAGGAAATATTCAAACATTAATCCTGTTTTTGTGGTGATTATGTGAATTCCCAAAATGCGCTGTTGTTTATTCTGTTTGTTACATTGGTTACAGTACCTTACAAGAGGATCACTGAAAGGACTTTAGTGTACTGTGGTTGTCACACCAAATGTCCAAATTTTCCTGTAAGAGAAAAGCTGCAAAGAGCGCCTGATCAGGAACTGTCATATTGGCATTTTACTAAGATTGGAGATAACACCTAAAGTGCCAGTGGTGATTGTAATAAAAACACAATGTCTTTCAATTTTTTTCTCCCTTTTACTTCCTTGAATAAACGTATAGTTTGACAAAGTTTATTACAGAATCATTTCGATGACAATGTATCCAGCCAAAGTCAAAATCACTGATGGAAATTTTAATGTGGTCGATATTATTTGAGTGGGCCTCCTGAACAAAATGTGAGGAACAGAAAATTACTGCAATTACTTACTTGCAGCATTTCATTGTTATCAGACTCCCAACAACAGAGCTTAGATTTGTCAAAAAAAAAAAAAAATAGAAAAGGCTTTCAACAAATATGAGGCTAATATAGTGCCATAATGGAACAAGCCTCACCAAGATTTGGGAGACTAAAAGTAAGTGCAATTTTCCCTAACAAAAGCAATTTCAAATATTTGCTTGATTCAATAGAGATGACAGGAAATGCATCATTTCTTTAGTTGGAGGTACTTGCACTAAAGAAAAAAAAATGATTGTCATAATTACCAGTACTTCAATTGCAGGTCTATGCAATCGTGACTAGTTTCCAAGCAGTCACATCCATGTGAGAAAGTAAAAAATCTTGAGCATGAAATGTTTTCTCGTTTATTTACATGTTTAGTTATACAAGAATGCTGAAGCAAAGATGAAGTGACTGTAGCACTGGTTTGTCTTCTGACATAGACATACAAGATTGTATGAGCAAACAGATGGCAGCGTCCCAGGCGACTCGCTGCAGAAGTACTGCAGCTTGTCTGCAACCTGTTTACGGTGGTGCTTCCACAGTGAGACAAATGAGAAGGTGTCACGAAACATTCTTCATGTGGAGACATGATTTTATTGTGCTTCTTCTGTTGCACAACTTGCATGTTTCAAGTTTTAAACACTGCACAAAAGTATTTTGTCTCATGAAGGAAAGTAATGACAAAACAGCCTCACTTTGGTGTGCATGTTTGTTCATTTCAGTGTTAAAGACGCCCTGTTACGTACTGGTTTCAAGGTAAAAAGTGAACCTTGGAGGAACCCTCATTAAACACTATGGCTGTATAACACTTCAACTGGCTGCATTTCACATAAGCGCTTTGAGTTAGCAAGATATAAATATGCAGACGTCCAAAGGCTGAAACATTTCAGACCAGCCCTGCAAGGATTTATCCTTCAGTCAGTGCATAATTAAATAGATCCCTACATCAGATAACTCCAGTCTATACATTGACAAGCAAGGCGATTTTATAATCCAATTCAAGTGATTTAGAAATTATAGTTGATAATGAATAAAGATTAACAAAGTTCCACTTATCTATTCAGCTGATGTCATAAAAACACAATTTTTTACAATCAGTCTGATCTGAGCAATTTATATATTTTTAACTTCGTCCATCCATCGGTGTCACAATGCGTTTGTCGATGCACCTAAATGCAGCAGACTGAGTGTTGATTTAAACTAAAAAAAACAACACAGGATCCTAACAATATATTAATTATACTACCTACACAACTGCACAACCATGCAGCAGTAGCAGAAGTTTGTCCTGTAATAGGTGGATTGCCAGTTCGAATTGCTACTTAGTCTACCTCCGCCGTGTCCTTTGGTAGGAAAATTCACCTGCCTTGTCTGCTTGTGGTGGCAGTGCACGGCAGCCTTCGTTCTGTCAGACTGCTCTGGAGTAGACGTGGCTACAGTATAGTAGCTTACCACCATCAGTGCGTGAATGTGTGCATGGCTGAATGGACTTGATAAGGTGCTCTACGTGTACAGACCATATACCATTTTACCATTTATCTGCCTCAGATACCTTTTGGACAAGTCTTTTTAACCAAAACGATAATGCTGTTATAACACCAGGGTCTAAAATTTTTATTGCCTGGTGTTTTTATTGCCTTGAGAAGGTATCCAACCATAGTCTTTAATGTATTTTATTGAGATTTTATGTGATTCAATTCAAGGTGGAAGAAAAAGGATGCAGAGTTTTCAGAACTAAATGAGAACCATTAAACATCTAAAACTCGTGTTGCAAAGTTACTTTCAAACTTTCTACAAAGCTTTTCTACAAGACAAAGTTTTGTAGAACATTCACTGCTTTTAGAGCTGTAGGACCATGAAAGCCTCTATAAGCTTTGCACATTTGGATACTACAATGTTTGTCTATTCTTGTTTTGCAACATAGCTTAAACTCAGTCAGATTGATGACAAGCATCTAGACAACAGTTTACCTTCTCATTTGGATTCAAGTCTAAACTTTTACTGGGACATTCTGACATGAACATGCTTTGATCTAAACAATATTATTGTGTTTCTGGCTGTAGGTTTTTAGTCATTGTCTTAAGCTTTTTTAAAGTTGAACTTCTGCCTCAATCCCAAGCCTTTTTCTTGTTTAAAAATATTAAATTAAGTATTTAATATACTTAAATATACTTGATATCTTCTCTGAGTGAGTTCATGTTAAGCTGAAGGCTGGGATTTATTTATACTTTGTTCTTAACTTTAAATACATCACATACTTTAAGTGGTAATCTTAAACACTGAAATAAATAATTACATTAAAGACTTCCTTCAGGGCTAACCTTAGGTACCGGCATTTTCTTTCCACCCCCTTTGAAATGTATATCTTGTTATTTATGTTTTATTTCTTTTTGAGTCTTTCAACCACTGTTATCAACTTGTCAGCATTGGACCTCTTCAGCCAGAACTGTGGTTTATAATCAATAACTGCTTGGCTGACGTGTCATTTGCTCTGAGCGAGTTCAAAACAACCTGTTGTCTGCAGTTTGATTGTAAGGTTGTTGGGAATGTTAAGTGTAACCATGTGATTACAGACCACTAGGTATTTCTCATCACTCTGACCTTCACTGTGGAGACTGTTTGGTTTTCAAGCTCCATTGTTCCTATAAGCTGCAAAACCTACATCATTTGCACAATTCAAACACTGCATGCCTTCTGTTGATGCTGTAACCTCAGAGAGAAACATCAAACAACTTAAATTTGGGTTCTGATTAATGTTTCTAATAGATGGTCAAAATTAAAATGCTTTTTACAGGAAAATTAATGTTTTCATAGGTTTTAAAGACCCAGAACTCAGTGGAGCATTTAGGTTTTTTTATTTTATCACCTTGAGAAAAACGCTGAACAATGGTCATTGTTCTCGACTATAAAAATGTATAATTATAAAAACGAACATCTTTGCTGCATTATTTAAAAAATTCCCTCCCATATTGGGAGGGATATTTAGTCCAAAACAGCTGATCTCCAAGTGTTCCTTCTCCTTTGGAGCATTTGGGCTTGTAAAAAAAAAAGAAATACAAGCAAAAAGTGTATGAACCTACACAACAATCAGCACCTCTCTGATAGTCATTTTTTCTTCACTGCACAGCCAAATAATGGTCACATATGTGAAGTCAGTAACAAATTATCTGTTGCAGACTGTAATGTGCAGTATTGTGAATCTCTGGTTTCTATTGTACACAAGCAAACACAAAAAAGGAGAATTCTCAAATCTCTACTTTGATGAAAGATTTTAATCAATCATTTTTAGTGATATTAAACAGAGTTTACATGTGGATAAAAGGCCAAATGGCATAAAAATATATTCAGACATCTGGTCACACGTGGACCAGGTCTGTGGTAGGAAGAACCCAGCGAGAGAAAATGCAAACACCATACAGAAAGATCCTGCCCTGGGATTTGAACCCTGAACTGTTTTTCTGCAAGGCAACGGTGTCATCAACTGCACCACTGTGCAGACAAACACTACCTAATGCATTCCAAGTATCTGGACAAAGACGAGCAATTTCTCTTGATTTTTTAAATATATAGTCATTGTATAAAACTAGGTGATGAAATATAAAGTGTTTTATTTTCCATTCCAGAGAATGTACATAGTAAAAGCTTTACTAGGGTTGTATACTGATGCTGTTTTTGATTAAGAGGAATCATAGTCTTTCCACATCCATTTAGAAGACAGCCGTTTATAGATCGCAGCAATTATTGAAGAATTATGTAATTAATAGCTAACCAAACAAAATAAATAGCATGTCATACATTATTTACAGCTCACATTAGAGGGGTTTTATTTTCTGTGTGATTTATGTCCGAATTTTGCAGCAACCTATCACAAAGCTTTGTGCCATGACATTGTTTATTGCAGGTTTATTCTTTAGGCCCCCTTTGAGAGACGCTGTATTCCTAAAAAGAGCCGGCAATTATTTGTGTGCTGTAAAAGTTTATAGTCCAACACCTCCTTAATCACAGACACAAGCAGAGCAGCGCAAAAAACCACTACGGTGCATTGAAAGAGGTGTTTTTCCTTCAGCATTCAGGATAACTAGACTTGTTATTACAAATATGCAAAATTTCTAAGCTCACATATCCACACACGGTATGCTTTGAAGTTAGAGTTAATGATTGTTTGATGGAGGTATCCACCTGGTAATAAGGACACAGAAGCACTGGGGTCTCAGCCATACTGTTAGTGCTGGTCTCTGTGCAGCGACAGACTCCCACTGAGGAGAAAATGAGTCCCTCTCTTTGCGTAGCCACATAACCTCCTCTATCTGAAAACACAGCCGTATCAAATGATCCATCATCCCTTTATCTTCCAAGTGAGGAAATGGCTACCTCTGTAGTAAACACCGAATTGCTCTGCAGTTCTCTGGCTGCACTTCAGAAGCTTTCTATTCTTTTGTTCAGGCTTTTGGTCATTTTTAGATGCCATTGTAGAACAACAGATAAAACAAAGAGTTTGTATGATCTTTATCTTGTTAATTTTAGCATGGTCAATTCTCTAACGATATTCGATGGTATAACATCCAGATGAATTCCCTTTTTATAGTCAACATAGGTTACTGAATGTTTGTGAAATACAGATGTTATCAATAGATTTTAAATATCTGAAAGTTTATTGTTTCAGCAATTCAATTAATAAATGATGGAAGTGTTTCTGATTATTCTGATAATGACTTACAGCCATCGATGACCTAAAATTCAGTTTTCTTTACCAATATTACGCAAGAGCAATGAAAATGATCAGAAATGTGATAAGCATTATATAATCATATTAATTATTTAATCAGATTGCTGACTTGATAGTTCCCTTCAGACAGTCAGTGACAGCCTCCACAAGCATGGTGAACCAGGAAAGGTCTCTGCAAACTAATTTTGCTTGTTCAGTGCTACATCAAAACAAAGTAAAGGAAAGTTCAGTGAAAGGAAAAATTCTTTCAGAAAATGGTGAAAAGCAACACTGACAGCCACAATCAGTGGATTGCAGCTTTAAAGTCAGTGTGTCAATCACATAAAGTCGGGCTGAAGACATTGACTACAACTGATTTGGTGAAATACACCACCTAACAGAAACTATTACATCATATTTTTTGTGTGTTTGTGGCAAGTGTAGTTTACACATTTACTGTCTGTTGATTTTTGGGGGTTGAACTTTTTACACTTTGATGTAAATATTTACGTTACTTTATTTCACATTGTTTCCTACTGCATTTGGCAATTGCATACTGCATTTTGTTGGCAAGTTGTTGGTCATCCTAATGATAAATATTCATCTGGTATTATGTTCAACTCTATGGCTTTTATTGATTAATATTAAATATTATATTGTTGATATTAAAAAAAACAACAAAAATGGCCTTACATTAGCCTTCTTTTCAGCACTTCACCCAGTACCTTTCTACTATTAATAAATCTTAAATTAGCATTTATTGTCTTCTATCTAGGGACACCACTGGTACTCAAGCTTAGAACAGAAATATCCTTTATTGTCCCTCAGTGGGGAAATCCACCGACTTTTGTTGTAAATGAGCGGCAAAAACACCTGAAGCAACAACATGAATCCAACTGCCTTTCCAACAGAGCACAGCTCAAAGCAAAGCCTACTTGGCAGTTTGCATCCACTGCCAAATAATTTCACATCTTATTCTTATCATCATGGTCTCTCATTGGGAAGCCCTCAACTGATTATAGAGGTGCGGCACATGTTGAATAGTAATAGTAGTCAGAGTGTTTGCCTGTACTGTCAACACTATAATTTGAATACGACCTGCTACTGTGAAGTTGTTTTGGTCAGAGGTGTGACTGGAAAGTCGATCTTATTTTTCTGTCTTCCGTTATTCTTGGAATCAGTGGCGACTACCAAAGATGAGCGTTTTCATTTCCATTTGATCACAAGGAGAAAAAGCTAAAGTGTTCACACATATAGTAGAGAAAAATAGTGTTTTCCTACATATTTGCTGTTTTTGCTTTGTTGTCCCTGTTAAAATTGAGATATTGATATTTTAATATCAGAAATAGCTAGAATAGATTTCAAAAACTCTTAAACTTATCATTTTGTTTATTAAGGGAAAAGGCTTTCTGAAACATGTTATATGTGAAAACAATCATTTTTCCAATGTTACAAATCACATATTGTTTTCACTGTTGAATACAGGGAACAACTTGCCACACTTTAGCTCAATTTCTGCCAAATCTACATTAGAGAAAAACTTAAATAGTGCCTGTCTGACAACACAAAGTATGTTAAAAGACCTCAAAATGCAGTACTTAATTGCTTTGATTTAAGGAGCTGCAAAATCTCCAAGCTTTGGGACTTCAGCAAACCACAGAGAAATTATCCTCAAATGGAGAAAACATGGAGCAGTAATGAACCTTCCCAGAAGTGTCTGACCTGCTAAAATGACCCCACATCCACATTGACGGTTCTTCCAGGAGGACACAAAAACTCCAGAACAAAAGCTGAAGGCCTGCAGGTCTCACCAACTTCTACATTAATGACTTAATGTGAATAAAAAACTGGGTCAAATATCAATTGGAGAGATCTGGAGTGAAAACAGCTGCTGATCAAAACACAAAAATCCATTTCCATTTAAAAAAAAAAAATGTGGGGATGACCCTCAAGACTTTTTTGAAAATATTCTGTGAACTGACAAGACAATAGAAGACCACAATGCCAACACTGAAACATGGTGGTGCTAGTGTAATGGTCTGTGACTTCTTTGATGCTTCATGACCTCGGCAACTTTTCATAATTGAAGGACCATTCAATTCAGTTATTCAGCAGTTTCTGGTCACGGCACTATTTAATAAGCAATAGAAGTGATACAGAGAATGATGAGACTAAAAATAGTGAAGGGATGAGGTTACCAATTGTGATGGGAAATGGGTTGAAGAGTAACTGCTGACATGTAAGAGAGAGCTGCCATGCTCATGGCCAATCCCTCAGCAGGAGGATCTAGACTGAAAGCCTCAAAGCAGCTGCCGCTCGCACAGCAAAGGAGAGGAAAATGGAGCCCAATAAAAGGAACAATACCTTGAAAGAAAGGTTCCACATTGGCACAAAACAATTACAAAGACTAAGAGTTTGAAGAGGAGATAAAAGCTGGTGACAAAAATCACACAGTGAAACTGAGCAACTCAGCCGTTTACTTCTGCAAAAAGCTACAGCTCAGCCAAAATTCTCTCCTTTTATCCTGCTCCACATTTATCATGTGTCTTTGAAACGAAGCTTGCCAGGCTCTCCGTACCCCCGTCACCATCCGTTTCTACCACCAACACCCTGAGACAACTTTTCTCAAATCTCTGGATGCTACAAGGGGAGTCTTTCGCACATACACACACACTGAGCAGTGATTATATAGCTGGGGTTCTGCCATATAAAACCCTGGCCAGCTAAGGATACCCCAGAGGAAAAAGCTTATGAAGAGAGACAGAGGCCAAAGAGATCTGCACAGCCACCCACCTGTGCAGGACAAAGATAGGAACAGACCAAATGGTATCCCACAGGCCACTGCGAACTGCAAATGGACACCCCTCCAAGACGCCGTCACAAGATTTAAATTTTTCTTAAACGGCATTAATCTCCTTCACAGGGTGATTTCAGACTCGGCATAAAGGCGACACACGGACCTTTTGAAGAAGAGGAGTTATAGTCCCGGTTTGTGTGCGACAAGGTTGATAACGTTTTAATGCAGACAAGAGGATTTCAAGATTAGGGTTCCTTTACTGAAGTTGTTAAATTGCCTTTAGACTTGGTTGTTATTTCCCGTTGTTTGAGGCATGAATATATTGTCGATAACATTAAACTATGACAAAAAGCATTTAGTCTTCCTCTCTTGTGTAAACCATTTCAGTTTTGAAGCTTATAGCTACTCACTAAAGAACTTGGAACATTTTTATCTGCTTTGTTCATACATTCAGCACTACTTAGCAACATCGACCCATTTTAATGTCTTTTTTTTATAAAAATGTCCAAGTCTGAAAAATAAGCGACATTTTTATTATAATACTCCATACAAAACTAGTGTTCAGAAATATCAATGAATGTTTAAGTGATCATAATTTATGTCACAATCAAGTTACTTTTTTTTATCAAGTGTGTTTGGTCTTTCGCAAACAATGCAATAATGATCATTACATGCCAACTGCTATTACTATTTGTACTTTTCCTTTATGATACTTAGCCACAGCCAAAGCCGTGATCACAAAAATCAACAGCAAATAACACAACATATAATACAGTGTGTACTGAATCTGTAAAAATCAAAGGCAGATTATTTTTAAGGAATCACTGAAATAAACCTTTTAATGATGACAAATAATTCATGATTTATTTCACATTACTAGTCAAGTTCTTGTCAACACTGTGGAAGTAAGTAAAAATAAGATTTCCATCAACTTTGCAAGTCATTTTGTTCAGATTGATAAAACCAGCGCATGCAGTGTGAACATTCTGGTCGATCATCATCATCATCATATCATCATCATTATTGCCACCAACATCGTGTTCTAGTTAGGAGTTCTCTGTTGCCACTGCAATAACAGGGCGATAATAAGGATATGATTCACCTGCACACTCAAACGTATTTCTCATCAATAGCAGAAATTGATGAGCAAAATTGTCAGTCTGCTGAGCGTCTCAGTCCCCTGACATTTCCAGCAGTTTCACCTTGTTCAAGTAAATGACAATATTCTAATAATGAGACACAGCAAGCTCATCTTTACTGCCAGTCATTGGAGAGAAAAGGTGAGACCATCTCCACCTGTGCTGACAAGTTTGAACTTTCCTCACACCTGTCAAGTTCTCAGAAAATTAAACAGACGTCTTTGTGCTGCAATAAAATGTATCCTGCTTATCCATCTGTTCCTGGTCACACTTTATTCTGCGACACCCCATCAATAAACAAGACTTTTGTGTCAAAGAGGTGTCTGGTAAACAACAGGGAAACATCTAATTATGACTCTGATATCGGTAAGAAAAAAAATCCACCTTTCTGACTGAAATCTCAGAGACAATGAACAAAGAGGATAACCAGCGATTCAGGCAGGGATCACAGACAGTTTCTCATTTCTGGCCGTCGTCCTTGTTGTCCAAGGCAGTTGCCTGTGCAGAAACAGTCTGTGTTTAACCTCACTAGGCGATCGAATGCTGCTCATTCAGGGCACTTGGAGCAGCTTCTTGTTGCAGAAACAGATCAATAAGAGGAGCATTCCTGCTAATCAAACTCTGATTACTTTCTCGACATTGATTGCAGGAGGCTGTTGTGCCATTCGGTTTCTAAATGGGTGGTTAGTTTTCAAAGATTTTAATGATCACAAAAAAAATAAAAGATGAAAATGTAAAAACTTTTACAGTTTTCCAAAGGAATAAATCAAGACAAACAAAGCATATGGATTGAATCCAAAACCATTTTTTGGTTGTATTTAACCAGTATTTTTGTCAGCAGTTCATCTTTGTCTTTTAAATGTTGGACACGTTGGTACCAAATTAAAACACTTGCTTTACAAATTTTAAGGACATGTTTCCATAGGTCTTTAAGAATTACTGTACCTGTTATGAAGTGAGGCATGACTTCATCTGAATGGCTACCAGCATTGCCACATTAGCTTTGTTTTTAACCTACGGTGAAAAGTGGTTACTGAACCATAGCTTAAAATTTCCACATTGACTGGGAGGAAAGCTTCTGTACGTCAAGCATTCACAGCGGTTAATTTAACTAATTTGATTTTATCCTTTTTTTCTAATTTCTATATAATTAAATGAACTGTTGAACCATTACCCACAGACACTACAGTTTTGTTTTCTTTTAATTTGCGGAGTTAAGAGGCATGCCAGTACATTCCTTTTTTACTGTGGTTTTGAAATCACATTCTCTGCTTCTTACTCATCTGGAGTGAAAAAAAAAAAAAGATAATCGAGACTAAGTCATCCAACTCACTTGCTCGTCAGTAAGATGTCACTTATAATCTGATGTCTCATTAGCATGTATGTCATGCAGCTGAGCACCGGTATGCTTTATGGATGTCACAATGAGATGATACAGAAGAATTTTCTAGACATTTAAGTGATTTACGGTTCTGGGAAAAATGGGTTAAAAATCTGTTAGGACATGTTCTGTCCTGCTGCTGTGTTGATTCTAGAGGACTTCACCTCGACAGGGGAGAAAGGAAAAATCCTTTCTAGAAGTAAAGGAAAGTAAGGCCTTTGAATGTGTTATTGTTGGTTTTAAAGGTGGAATAAAGGAGAAAGAACACCATCTTTTTGACTGCTTAAAACTAAAAAAATGGAAGTAAATCGATCCAGAAGGCTTGCTCTGTGGGGAATTTCAATATTTTACAGTTTCAACATTATTTTCTTTGGAACTGTGGAGATTTTTTTCTGCATCTAACAGCCTTTTAACCAGGGTGGGGGAGAAGCAGATAGGTCTAACCTTTAATTTCAGTTCCACATTTGTGTTGTTATATTAGGTATTAGTTGTATGCCAGCACAATCAGCACTTTCCATACTTTTATACACTATCTGTAAAGTGTTTTCTTTCTCAAAATGACTGCGTAAAGTGACACCAACACACAGTAATGCACAGAAACTGACTAAGCAATGTAAAGAAAATGTTCACCTATATAATCGTCACATTTGACGATTATATTGGATATGATCCTCTTTATATGGAAAGAGATGTCAAGCTGTGTCCTTTACATTAACAGTTTCGCAGTTGGAGTTCAGCAGCAAAACAAAACCAAATCACCAAACTCACAAAACTTTGCAACTGTCTCATCTAGAGGTGTGCCGATCAATCGGTCACTGATCATAATCGGGCTGATTTTCGTGAAAAAGTGCATGATCGGTGATCATTGGCTCTGTTGCCAATACCGATCACCTGCATCTCATTTCTCAGCCTGCCTGTGCAGCTGGTCTCCTCCTTCCTTCACACTTCACAAACGCACAGCAGCAAATCCTAAACAATGTTGAACTATAACGCACTGAGTGAATGGGGAAGTTTGCGTGTTGCAGCGGAAAATTGAAGCACGTCAAAATGCATCAACACAACGAAGTTAATACAACATAAAAACAATGACATACTTGACAGAGTTTGGCTACATCGAAGCTCAGTGCAGTAAAAAAGACATATGGAGGATCAGACAGCAGGTAAAGCAGCGCACAGCTACAAACACTCACCCGGATTAGCATGACAGTCAGAAAGCTAAACAAATAACCCACAAAATTATTTCAGTCTTCGAGCTGCGATGTAAGACGCTGGTTCTGCTGTTGAACCGCTGCTCCGCTACAGGTAGTAATATTTAATATTTAGTAATATTTGAAAGACGGAGCCGCTTCTGCTCCACCCGGTAGCGACTCTCACCGAACCTGTTTAAAGCTGCAGCATCTAACCTAAAAAAATACATTTTACATACGTATTAAAACTTTCGCTGTCCTAACATGAGACAGATAATATCTGAAAAAAGAATCAATCTCCTCTCTGCAATGCATAATTATTCCACTCAGTCAGAAACAGCCAATCAGAGCAGTAACCAGCTAGCCGCTATGCTAACGGGAAGTTTTCATTCAGTATCTCTGGATTGTTTATTGTAATGGATCCTGTATTTGCCTTTGAATGTTAAGTTTTATACTTTAACTTTTTGGCAAAGTAGAGAGGTTTTATTTTGGCTCTTTGCATTATTTAGCCTCTTCAGAACCTTCATATGTTATCAGTCTGTTAAAGATAGTATTATTGATAGCAGTTCAATTTGCACAATGCCTGTTTTGTTTAGTTTTCTTTTTGGAAAAAGTTAGTAAAAACAAATTTTTGTCTAAATTAAGTTGAATTCATGGTTCCTTTTTCCACATAATGTAACGGTAGTGTTTATGATAAAAAATAAATAATATTTATGTGATAGTATCGGTGGCCCTCAGGGGGTGATCGTGATCGGTATCGGCAGAAAAAAGCCTGATCGGCACATCCTTAGTCTCATCACATGTAATTGTGTTGCTTTCTGCATAATCTACAGCAACAACCTAACCAGGAAGGCCGTCTCTGTGCATGGAACATTTTCTGTGATAGCATTTCCTTGAACTGTAGTGTAAAATTCCCCTGCTACCAAATATAACTGGACAGCAGGACATACTGTCCTAAGGCTTACCTTTCTATTCTGACATTATATAATATTTGGCATCAGCTTAGTTCAGGTCATTCTGAACTTCCCCATACATTCTGCACACTGTCTATACTGTACAGCTTTAAAGTGTGCATTGCATTTCACAAAAAAGGTGAGGCTTTATAAATATTCTAGTAGCAGTAGTAGTACTTTCTGTAGGAAGAACGCTCCTTAAAGTTACAGTGACATATTGGGTATTAGCAGATATTGACAAATTCATATGTAGAAAACATTTACCTATTGGTAGATAAGTGTTATGGCTACAATTATTGGTGTACATTAAAAAGAAAACATTCACTTTAAAAGAAAACCTAATCTAAATTAAATTTCTTTTTTCTCCTAAAGTTGGATTTAACAAATGTGACAAAGTATTGCATTGGGGTTCTGATTATGGCATTTCTAATCGATTCAGTGACTAAACCTAACCTCTCTTTTTGGTATACCTAAGATTTAGTGTCATTTTAACTCAGTTTCTAAGCTTTGAACTTTATGTGCTGCAAGTATCAAAATAACTTTCTGCACAACCTGAAAATAAACGCTGTATTTATAGGATCACTGTATTTATAGGATCATTGAAACCGAGTTTACCCCAGCAGTTTAAGTGCTTTTCACTCTTCACAATGATGTGTACATTGAAAGAGAGACTGTATTGGCTGTTCCTGTGAGATGTAGATGGCCCTTTACCTTGACATTATGTGACATCAGTCCCCTACAGAGACCACAATATTGAGATAGTTTCTCAACTCTCAGATTGATAACCTGTCAGGGCAAATAACTAGTTTTAAATGACTCAGCATCAAAAATAAAAAAAAAGTAATCTGGACATTCCTAACAATATTCACAGCTACTATTAGCAAAGAGATAACATTTAATCTTTGAAACATTTAAAGTCATCTGGATTTTTTTGCACATTCACAGTAGTTAAAAGTACAGTGGTGTAAATGCTTTTTTAAAAGTTGATGCATATTTAGCAGAAAACACAAGCTCTGATAATAATTTTACTTTTATAATTGCTTTTTACTCAAATAGCAGCTTTGTAGTAAGGGTTTTTTTGCACTTCACCAAATGTTAACTCCAAACATGAAACACTAAAAACCCCTTATCTACCATTTTTGCACCTCAATGACTTAAATGCTAGCAAGTGCATTTTGCATCCACATGGTAGCTCGTCACATTTTAAGACTGCACAGCTCAGCAGTGTTAAAAGGTGATAGCACCTTGAGCTGTTTCTCTGCAGTCTTCACTCATCACATCTCTGACCAGAAGTGTTTGATCTGGCATATTAGCTTAGAGTCACATAAAACTGGCAGGGGGATCAGTTTCCACAAATTATATAATCTGAATCCTTCTCCTTGATCTCAAAACACTTTCACTCCTTTGGTTCACCACCCAGTCCTGTTCCATAATTTCTATACAAGTCAAAAGGCGTTTGAGTCTTTCAGCTGCATTGTTTCCATGCCTACTGTGAATGCGTGGCATTTCTACCAAGCCATTGCATGCTTTTTCAGCCTAAGGCATCAGGTAATTCAAAAGGAATACGCATGTTAGAAGTAAACAAGGATTTTGAGTCGTCCCTGAAAGCGAATTCTACCAAAGGAATTTAAACAGAGGTTAAAAAAAAAAAAAAAAAGTTTAGCTGGGTTTAAAACCATGATGTTTTTACGCTGGGCACAAAATGAAAATATTATTTCAACTCATTATCAGTAAACTCCTGGTAGAGTGTGTTTTGGCTTTTAGCAATAGGATTTTAAATTATGTTTACACGACTGAAAGTGTAAGGAAACATCTGTTTCCTGCCTTACATAGACCTGAACCTGGTGGAAGGTCATGACACGGGCTGTCAGGCTCACCTCCAGGCAGATAAAAATCAGCATTTGTCAAAATGAGGCCAAATCAAAGCACAACCCTCTTTATCTTGGGTGTGACTAGACGGGAAAAACAGGATTTATCATTCCACAGGCAGGATTGTAAATGCTAAATTGAGACTAAGATTTAGCTGAATAGTTTTGAGGTTACTGTACGTTCAGAAAACATCTGACTCCTGTATTTACTCAAATGTTTTTAAAAAGGTCAAAATATGCTAATTTTGCAACATTCATTACCTGCATACAAAAGAAAAAATTGGTGGCTTCATTTAGTTACAAAACATCACTGCAACACTACATGAATTAATTCACTGTTTCTGGTTATTTCACCATTTTCCATTCAAGTTTTGCATTAAAAAGGCTAGAGTGCCTTCTGTAGTCTGGGCAAAAAGTCCTTCCCCAAGAGGAGGAATTCTTAGAGTTCTGTTCACGAATGAGGGAAAATAGAGTGGGAGATTGATGGGTGGATTGGTGCTGCACCTGGAGTGATGTGGGCGCTGCACCGATCTGTAGTGGTGAAGAGATTTACCAGTCAATCTACAGTCCTTGATCTACAATTGCGGACATTAAGTAGGTAGATAAAAGAATATGGGAAGAAGCAACATAAATTTTAATGGATTAAAAAGAAATGACTATCTTATCATCCGCAGAGGCTGATTATGCTGTCATAGTAGCTTTGAATTCTGTATCATTACTACAACATTCAAGGGCTGTAATAATAATTTCACCAAAGTCTTAAATGGAGATTTGTTCCCACTCAAAAATGATACTCAGATAAAGATGTTAGACGGAGCAGAAAATCAACCCAAAGACATCTTTTTTTTTGTCGCAGATCAATCACCTTCCACTGCTCATCTGCAAAGCAAAAAAGCTTTATGATATAAACTTTAAAAATAAGGATTCATGCATAAGAATTAATCTTTAGATTTAAAAGGACGCTCTAATCTCACAAACTAAAACTGGGTGTTTTATAATGAAGCAAACAGTGCAAACAAAAGGGCATCTTTCCTTTTCATCTGTTTTCCTGGATTGCCGCTGTGCACACACACATACAAACATTGATGCCCGTCTCATTTAAAATGTGGCAAGGCATTCCTAGCAGGACTGCTAACATCTGTTTTTGTTAAACTGCAAATAAGCTGTATTGATCTGATGCTGGGGACCTTCCTTTGTAATTTACTGGTGTGGGAGGAAGGGCACCGGGTTTGAGCTTTTAAAGGGGATCACTTGCTCAGTTAGTTAATGTCTCCTTTCCCCCCCCATTTTAAATCTGCTGGAATAGTTAAGCAGGGAGAATTCAAATGAAAACCGACTCCTCTGCCTTCTCTATAGTCCAGTCAACAAGATCTTCTCTCAGTATGATTAAAGGGGGATTATTCAAGAGCCGAATTGGCTGCAGATGGTTTAGGGGCCCTGTAGCTTTAGAACCTCAACTTATATGTATGGATTATCTGAGGTAAGAGTGCCATAAATTACGCATGGGAGCTTTCTTATGCTCTGACCTGGCAATTTCACCTCGGCTGGTGTAATGGGATAGCTTGGGGTTCTGGTGGTTTCAATTAAGAAACGCTGCCATGATGATGTCATGCTCCTGCCACAGGGCTCGTACCTGACCTAACCATTGTGTTTTATAGAATTGCTGCTTTGCTGGAGTTAAGTGTTTAGTTGATTAGGTTTGGTTTTGCATTCCTGTATGATTGTGTCTTCCTTGCAGCCTTAAGGGAACTGAAATGGGAAAACATGTCTGGAGCATCATTAGGTCTGGTAGATATTCCTTCGGAGGATTTAAATCCGAGTGCACTGATATGAATTCTATTTGGAGTAAATAAGAGCGTCTTAAACTGCATTTGTATCAGTTAAAATCACCTATTATGTATCGTGACTTATTTCTCCTGCCGCCATAATTGCTGCCTTTCTATATAGCTTGCTTCATACTCCTAATCTTTTCTAGTCATCTCACCTGTTTCCAGGTATGCACATTCTCATTGTCTCCATTTTCTGATATGTTTCCAGAACTAGTTTGTTAAACGAAGCACAAACAATTTCACTTCAATTTGGGACGGTGATAATCTCAATATTAAAAAGTTATAGTTGGTGAGACATAAATGCATTTTAGAATTATCTTTTTTTCCAAAATAGCTGGACTGACTATATTATCTGATTTATGTACTTGTTATGACCTCCAAACAAATGAACACCAACACATTTTTATCATTAGTTTGTCATGAAACAACCACAAATTCCACAATCTCCTGATATTGCGCAACCCCACTGCTAAATGATCTAAACTCCTTCAATGTTGCTTTGGCCACATTTCTGACTCATAGATAAGAGTAAAATATAAAGCATGATGGGAGAGCCACTAATTTCTATAAATGTGTTGTCTACATTGCACTTACCTCAACCAAGAAAAACAAACTTATTTTTATTTTGCATCAGGCTCAAATAGTGTGCAGTTTGCAGATGAGGAAAGGAGTGGGAGGTTGAACATACTAGAACGCAAAATACACTCAACTGTTCCAAGACCATTACAGTTTTATTGAGATTCGTATAATTTGATCCTCATGTAGTTTCTAGCCCTTACAGGGTGTTTTGGGTCTTTACTGATGAAATATGCGAGTTAGAAGTTTTTGTTGGGCAGGATTTAACTGTGTTTCTAATCAAGTCCAGGCAGTGATACTTTCATTATTTTTCACCAACCACCATTTTGCTTTTTAGCTTGACATGTTTTACATCTAATATTTTATTTGGCAAAACCAATTTTCAAAGAGTGCAGAGTCTATCGATTAACTCTCCTTGCACTTTGAACATCAATATAAGGATATGTCTCAGCAGTATGATCTAGTAAAAGACAGTCACATCTGTGACTCCAGAATTCATTGTTAAAGTATTTCACCAATGATACTTGAGGTTTCTTTCCATTTTGATTCTAAATGAAAAATTAGCTTAATGAAATAATAAAGTTACATGTCATTTTTGGTTTGCAAAGGACAGCGGCTCAGACACCTTTGTTGAGGTGAATATTTAATAAAATGAAAACCAAGGACAAGCTTGTTTACCGAGAGGAATTGCGATGATCATAGCATGTTATAGGGAAGAAACTGGCAGAACTGAGGAAGGCAATTGAAAGACACCCATGAACCTAAACAAACCAGGATCCTGATATTGTGAAATGTATGCAGTGTGAAAGAGCTGATGAACTTAAGAACAGAAACAAAATACAGAGTGGTCTGTTTAAAGTTTACATTCACAAGACTCCATCTAGACATAACAGAAGGGACTAAAAATACCATAAATAATGTGGACAAAAGTCTAACACTGCAGAACTAAACCAATGCTGAAAAGGCTTGTGCAAAGCAAGAGGCCTTAGAGAAATGTAAAGAGTCCGGGGGTAGAGCACTAATTGAATCAGATCCAATGAAAAGCACACTACATCCCTCACAGGGGCTCTTTGGGCTTTCCATCTACTCTTCTGCACTTTATTAGATCCAGTTGATGCAAATTAAATTATGAAATTCTTGCTCAACAGATTGAAATTGTCCTCACTGGGGGTGTTAACATTTTCTTGAAAGCATCAGTAGGCACCCCTCCACCAGTGACCTCACTCATGGGCAGTTTGCTGTGCGAGTGGCTCCAGAACACATTTTTAGGTTATTGTTTAAACATCAGCGAACAAGGGAGGACAGAAGGCTGGGCTGAGCTATGCTTGTCGGACAGCATTATTAGGGCTTTTGGAAACAGTGCAGGGCTCTGTGTAAACAGCTTTTTCCCAGACGCCAATAACTCCAGAGCCATTATGAGCAGGAGGGAGGTGTCGGTTTTCATTCTGACTGCAGGTTTCTATTCAGAAACCTCACAAATGGACAAAAGCTCTCATGTATGCATTTACATGCGCACACACTCATTGAGCCAAGCATGCACACCAACAATCATGGAAAACATACACACACACAGACACTGTGTGACAGCACAAATAAAATAGAGATAACTGCTTCTGTTGCTATGATACCAGCTGTTCTGGCTCCTACGTAAACCAGGGGGACTGGTGACACAGACAGCTGTGAAAAATTAACACAAGCTGTGACAGCAGAGTAAGAGTAACTTTCACCCTAATCTTAAAGGAGAGCACATTTTTTAAGCTTGGTTGCAGTTCAAAAGAAACGATGAGGCTGTTTAACCTTATCTTATAGCTCCAGCAGACACAAAAAGATTTTCTCATTGTTCTGTTTGACTGGTTTTAAAGTTCTGATTAAGTAATTTGGCCATTTCTGTATTTAGTCCTCAAAGCCTGAAATATTGGCAATGGCTGAAACTGAATCGCCAAATATTGTTGGCACTTGTTCAATGAAGCAGCTCAAATTTACTTTGTTTTAAATCTTAATGGGTTCAACAACTTTTTCCACAACAATTTTAAATGACCTCTTAAAAAGTGTAATGTTCTGAAGATTTCCCTGAAACCAGGCAGCTGACACACAATATCCAGAAAAATACAGCTTTTCTACCAACAGTATGGAAATGCAACCAAAAATTGATAGAAATTAGGTCAAATTTGGAACACCATTTGACTTTCACCTTACTGTGAAAGTCAAAAAGCAGTTATAGCAAATCCTCCATCAAGGGAGAAGAGGTCACGAGAAGTGTCATGTGAGACCAGAAGCTTGGAGACAACAAACTGGCACCCTACTGTGGGATTTATTAACTTCGAGTTCAGCCTGAGCCTGGTTGTACTTTGATAGTGTTGGGTGATGTCTTGTAACAAACACTGTGATTGGAAGCATTAATATAGCTGCATGATCCAGCTAGTCTCAATTTTCTCCACCTAAATCAGATTGTGTTTTACTTGCATGGGTTACAAAAAACACAGTAACGTAGCTGTCAAAATGCAATCCAAAGAATCCCGTTTAAATTTGTCTATAACATGCCGTTTGAGCCAAGACAAAAATCAATTCAAACTAATGCTAATGAAATCCTTTTAATTGATTTGTTTTCACTTACTTTCACAGGTCCTTCATAGATAATTTTTAAAACAAAAAAAGTGTTCCCTTAATCCTGTTTTTGTGTAATCAACAGTCACAAATCTCTTCAACATATTTCTATTAAAAATGTCTCTTCCTTTATCAAGTAAACAACTACAGGCAGTGAAAGACATCCAGATGGTAACTGACGCATCATCATCCATATATGGAGAGAGTGACTCAAAAGACACTTTTTGTGTCAGAAAAGTCCATCAGAAAGATGGGTAATAAAATTACTTATTTGTTATGGAAAACAATGGCAGAGGCAACTTTGATGCATTTGTTTCATTCTTAAAGATTTACAGGTTTTCTGGCTGTGAATATTGAGAGATTGATATTTAAGCTTATATTTTCCTGTACTTTTAAATATTTTGAACGGTTGATATTCTTTTGTGCTCAATGTGTCATCCAGCTTCACTCTGCGATAAAAAGAACAGCAACAAACTACAAGTGTTTAACATTTTTAAATTTCCTTCCACAAATGCAGTACAACATCTGCTCAGTCTATTAAAGAGCTCCTCTCAGATGGTGTCAGCAGGTTTTAATCACAAGTATGTGTTTAGAGTGGTAAGGTATAGCTCTACGTTTGTTGTTAATCAGAAGAAAAGGCTGTTTTCATCATAATCATCAATGGTCCATTTAATGTTACTGTTCACGTTTCAAAGTGGCAGTAGCTACTGGCCGTGTGTCAGAAAAAGAACCCTGGCAATGATTGTAAAAAGTATAAAAAGCTATAAAATAGCAAAAGGGAAATGAAATGGAGCAAAAGTGCTGAGCAAATGTTTTTCTGGTGGTAAACGGTTTAATGTTTATTTGGTTGTCTGTAATAAGGTTAAGAAGATCCACTAATCTCATTATTCTGACAATACTTTTGAGCTTGTCGGATTTCCACTAAAATTTCTGTTTTTTTTTCTTGAACCATTTGCAATTCAACATTTTTTACAGTTAATGTACCAGGAGATCCAAAGTTGCCAAAATCAACACAAAAGCAAGATTATTGCCTAATCAAAAAGAGCATGAGCACTGTGGATAACCTAGAGCAATCCCATCTCTTTTTATTCTTCATTCTGTTTGTAAAATGTAGCTGCTGTTCTAATGCTGAAATATGACTGTATTAAGTTTTAAAAGTATAGTTAAGTCTAAAATCAAGTACTTCTTAATAGATCCTTTTCCTTGAACAGTAGCAACCAAGTTAAAAGTGGGATTTTTTTATTTAAAAAAAGTTAGTTTGCTACTGCAATGAAAAAAAACGTTCAAAGGTTTTTTTAAATAGCTTTGTTACATGTGCCAAAAAAAGTCAAAGAAACTGACAAAGTGAGCACTTGACAGCTAAATATGAAAAACCTTTCATAACCTTAAATTGAACTTGAACTTTAGTCTTGGCGTTATTGCACAAAGCTGTTTTCAGTACTTTTTCTTATCAAGACAGGCTGACAAGAGTCAACTGTAAAAGCAGAAGAAAAAAAAACATTACTCAGGGCAATCTCTTGTTACTGACCTATGTTTTGAAATAAAAATGTCTATTTTTCATGCTTGTGGATTTAATAGCCATGTATTCCACATCTGAGTTCTTCAATTGAGCTTATGTCTTATTGTTTTATATCTGAACTATGACTTGTATGTTATGTGGTCGGTGGTCTAAATCTTTATGCCACTAGCTGCATCCTATCACGTACACAGGATCAAAGTTTTCATACAACACCTATCATCGTGATGATTATAACACCTATGTCATGGTGATATGTTCTTTTTGGCATCTGTAAAGATAAAGAAAAACAACACTTGCCGTTTTAATAGGTACACCTTGCCTGCACTGAATTTTGGAAAATACTGAGCAACGAAGAAACATTATTTTCACAGTTTGGTCCATATAGACATGACAGCATCATGCAGTTGCAGCATATTTGTCAGTAAATCTCCCTTTCCATCACATTCCAATGATCCTCTATTTGATTGAGTTCTGGTGACTATTGGAGCCTTTGAAGTCTATGTGGAGTCACGTTGAGAAAGCCAATCTGGGATTATCTGAGCTTTATTCAGATAATCAGGAGTGCATCCACCAGAAGAAGATGGATGCACTGTTGTCATGAGGGGATGGACATGACCAGCAGCAGTACTTATTTAGGCTGCAGTGGCGTTAAAATGGTACTCTGGTATTACCAACGGGCCCAAAATGTGGCCAGAAAATATTCCCCACACAACTATACCACCACTGGCATCAATGACAGCCCAGGGCTGGCATTTCTAAATGGTGCTTAGCCATGTGTGAGTGGACATGCTTCATCTATTTTTTTTCTGTTCTATCCCAATAGTGTTTTATCATTGGTTTTATCCCTTTTATGCATCATAAATTTGTACAGCTTTTTGGAAAAACTTTGTGTTTTAAAAGTTCTACATAAATTGAACTTGGTTGTAAAGAGTGCTTTGCACTACTATTACCTTTCCATTATCTAAAATCATTATGCTTTTTTCCCCTCTTGCCTGACTGGAAGTAGGCCTTTTTGTCCACATAGCTACAATTCACTAGATATTTTTATGTTTTTTCAAACCAGCACACCTGCCACTAGTGGCAGAAACTGCAATGTTTCTTTTCCATCCTGATTCTCAGTTTGAACCTCAAATATTTTTCATCTGAATGTATAGGGCTGCTACCTTGTGATTTGCTGATTTCTATTAATGTTAAACAATTTCATGCCTAATAATGAAGTTAGTGAAAGTGTATAATAGTTTATAGAGCTCACATTACTGCCATTACATCGAAAAACAATTTAAACATTTCTACTGGATGCCAAAATAAGATGCACATAATTACAGCTGTTATGTTCAAACAAGTCTCTTTCACTTGAGAATGACCTATGAGTGAACCTTAAATTGCAGCCATCGCTTACCAGTTTGAATGTCCCCGATACACTAAACTAGTGCATGCCTGGGTGACTGCTCTGACCTCTGTCCCCTCACTTCACTCCTACATTCAAGGACTGTTATTGAGCAATTACTGACATTGATTTTCTCTCGTTTCTCAGCACACCTCTGTATGACAGCTGGCCTCAAAGGATTCCTAAGGCCTGCCCTCTGCAGCCACAGTTTGCTCACAGATTTGGCCAATTTACAGCTGCAATCTGCCCCTTAATCATCATGTTTTACTGTAAAACTGGTGTCATTTTTTAAGTACACTTCAAACCTAGAGACATTGGCAGAGGTGATACAGAACTTATCTGTAAAATTCCAACCTGTCTAAATGGCATCACATTGGAAACAAAAGAATAAATCTATTCAGGAAAGCGTCACTTGCAGCTGTTCCGGTCCCTCTTCAATTTTGAATGCTAAATTGACATTTGTGTGACAATGAAATGCTATAATCTATCCTTGCAGATTCCCATATGCTGTGATGGACAAAACCATGCATTATGAAATCTCAGATATCTTTTGAGACTTGACAGAAAGCTTCCACAGATGTAAGTTCTCATTTAAAATACTAAATATCGAATCACTACTGTAGCTGTTGACATCAGAAGCAGCAATCAGTGTACAGAAAAATACATCTTTTCACATTCTGTTGTATTCTTGGCACTTCCAGAAGACTTTACACGGCCACTCCTACATCTTTCCATGTTGTTGTATTTTGACACAGATAAAACACTGTGAATGTTGTGAATCCCCCCATCAGCAGGTAGGCCACCACCTAGTGAGCTACCAAACTTCAAACATGAGGAAAATACCATGCAATTAACAGCCTGAGCTGCGAGCCATTTGCACAGAGTGGTGTAAAACAGCTTGATACCATTGCTATGAGTTGGGGGAGGTATAACAAAGCAACATCTTTCACTGTGTGAATGTTTGATTTAACCATTAAATCCATTTAGATACCAAGAGCTGTTCAACACATGATCGAAAAAGTACAGCAAACATGGTAGTCCACTTGGATGTCAGACAGGCAACCAAGAGGCCCATAGTAACTTTGAAGCAGCTAAAGAACTATGTCGCTCAGGAGGGAGATGTTCTGTTGACATGGCAACAATCAGTTAATATGGCCTTTATATTGGGATGGGGGCACAACTAAAAGTCCTCTGGTTGAATTACATTCAAAGTGATGTGAGTTTATAAAACTCACGGTACATGACCCTGAACACACCATGCATTGTGAAGCAATGCAATTTGTGGCATTTGATTCTTTAGCAGAGACTCAGGGGAATTAAGAAATCTCTCCAACTAAATTAAATGCATTTTTCCTACTAATGCAGGTACTTCATTAATTTATTATCTTTTGGCTTTGTCAAAAAATTCATTAAATTAATCTTAAGAAAGCTTAGTGAATGCAGTTATATTTCAAGTCTAGAGAAAACTTGTGCTGTCCCTTTTTGTCTGCGTTAGTTGCTTAGAATTAAAGCGTCCTTTACTCCATTTGTTTTTCAGATTTTCCGTTTGTGTCAGAGAAAAATGATTAGAAAAACTGTCAAACGTTAATCTAGCACCAACTTTCTGGACCTTTAAGTTGCAAAACTGTTTTTTGCAACATTTTGATTTTCACAGGCTGAGAGAAAAGCTGCCTGTTTATTGGTTTTTAAAATTAAAAATCATTATTTTATTCCAGGCAGCACATGCAGCGGAGCGGAAACACCAGACGCAGAACAATATAGACAGGTGCATTAATGTTGGTTATCAGGGTAAATTGGTTATATTGGATTTGACTAAAACCTCCTGCAGCCCACTCAGTCTGTATTTAGGGGGTCTACATAAGAGACAAACCTCAAGCGTCTGAAATGAAGATCTGATTCAAAATTTTACATTTTTTTTTTGCGCATTATTAAGTATTAAAGGAAACACTGGAGATTAAGGTACATAGTTTGAAAGAGACTTTGATTTTAGATTACTTGATGCTTGCTGTTTTCAAGCTTTTTAAAATAAAATTTGTTATGCCTTTTGATCTCAGCTGGATGCATTTACTTTAATAAAACAGCTTTAAAAAGACTAAGCAATAGAAGCAGGATAATGTAGTGCTGACGTGGTGTGTATTTTCCTAAGAGAAAGGTATATTTTACATGATAATCTCTCTTTGAAGTTTTACAACATCTACTTGGCTTCACAGACAGGTCTGGCTGTGATTCAGGCATTTATAATATGAACTGAAAATAACTATAAATACCCTGCTGCTATTCTTTTTATCTGTCTAAAGTTTGTATTTGTTTGTTCCTCTGTGAAAATTTGTCTATTTGGATCTTACCTTCATTTTGTTTTAGTTTACTTGAGATTGTGTTATGTTTAAAGCAAAATATGTCATCATGGTTTATTTTTCTAAAGAAAACATCAAGTTTTCTCCTGTGAAAACTCAAAGCCTTCATCATGAAACCTTTAATTAGAGCAGTACTTTCTGGCAGATTGGTCTCACTTTCGGCAACTTGTTTAATTTCATGAACTCATAACGCAGAAAATCTTGGTGTAAATTTAAAAACCGTGCCGCTGTTTTTCAAAACCCTTCCTCGAGCAGATCCAAGCACTTGCTTTTGCTAAATTCCCTTTTTTCGTTCCAGAGGAGAGTTTAAAATGTCCTCAAGTGGATTTAGGCAAAAAAAATAAAACATTTTCCACACGAAATAGCCGCTAATCCCTCTTTTCATTTCCTTGAAAACTTACTTTAAAGTGGAAAAAGGCTAGCTGATTCATGACTCTGAGTAAACCTGGGTCTGACTTTGAGTGGAGGGGGAAGCATAAGTACCATACCAGTGAGAAATGAAAGATGAAAAGAAGTAGACAAACACACACAGCAAAACCACCACTCACTTTCACAAACACACGCAGCATCTAGGTCTCTCTCTGAGCTGCGGAAAGAGGTAACGGCTGCTTACAATATAGTAAAATACATCAACTGTAGCTGTGTAAGAAGTTTTTTCATTAATCCCCTGAGTTGCACTTCTTTGAGTGGGAAACTAAATATCTGTGTCTGAGGCCTGTCACACAGCTCCACATCCCAGCATGATCAAAACCCCCTTCGGCAAGCTTTCACATCGTCTGAGACAAGGGCCTCCTTTGAGAGCAGAGAGTGAAAGAGGTGGGCCGGTGGCGGCTGTGCAGAGGGGGCAAAAAAAAAGTAGGAAGCAAGGTTAATCCCACGCTGTCATTATCCTCACTCCAGAGCAACGGTCTGCCAGCATCCCGGTAATGAAGGCCACGTACGAGGATTTACACCTGGCCCGGACGGCATCTTCCCCAGTAATTACACACACAGAGAGCCCGCTTTTACCTTTAGTGTATACCGCAGGCTAAAAATAGTCATCTCTAGTTGCTCTGCACATCTGTAAATGTGCAGAAAAAGCAGCATCCGCAGCACTTCAGCCTCTCCTTGATAATGATGTTTACCATTACCGAACAACAGCTTCCAATTCCTCCCAGTACAGAAACGTCTGCAAAACGAAGGGGCTGATTTCACAATCTATTTGTTTAATTGGTTAAGATTTCCCTAAGGGGATGAAACTATAATGAAGATACTATTACCTGACAGAACATCATAAATCTCACAAGTGACAGAGCTCCGTCATTAAATCTTTTAAATCCGTCTTAATTTTACGACTAGAAAATTACCCTTTGGAATGGCAGGAAAGAGGCAATGGTGTTGATCCTTTAAATTTCTTGTCCTAAAAAAATAAATGTAGAAGAAAATATTTGGGTGGATTGTGCCAGGAAAGTCTCCCTGTAGACAACAGTGCACGTGTTTCAACAGACATAAAAGAAAATTGGCAGGGATCAGTGAGTATCTTCTGTGCCCCGCTCAGCTGTTTCTGTTCACATGGGAGCCTTTATGACTCGTTATGAAATGCTAAAGTTTCCCATGAAGCGCCACTGCTGTCTTCCGCGTTTCCGTCAGAGAACACGTCCCAGCACGATGAGTGAACCCCAACCTTTCCCCTCTTCCATCCTCTTGCTTCATATTACAATGGGTGCAGGGTTTCCCACATGATGCACAATGAAAGCTTTTAAACCACGTTGCAAAACATTATGACTGAATAGGTTGGACTCACTTCCTCGCTTTGCTACTTTCACTAGGTAGGAGTAGACAGCTTCTTTCTCACCATCTCGTATGAAATCAGGGCAAACATTTTCTATTTTATCTCAGAAAAATGTTAGCAAAATTTCATCATACAAAAAGGAGAAAATGTTATTGAGAAAACATAATATATTTTGTTTAAAGTTAGAAGTCTACATACAGGTTTGCATACAATGACATGGTTACGCCTTAAAATAATTTGAGAAAGTCCAGATTAAGATGACTTTGCTCTGTAAGCTTCTGAAAGGTTGAGTCATAACATCTGAGTTAATTGAGTGACAGTGACAAATAAATCAGTCATAATATCAGGAAGAGGACTATGGACCTCCACAAATCTGGTTCAATTTTTGGTACAGTTTTGTTTGCCAGCTATAAACTACAGGGGTGAAACCAAAATGTTCAATGTTTTTTCTTATTTTTTGCTGTAGGAGAGCCTACTTCGTTGGCTCCCCTTTACTCATAGCAATTTTAATTTTAAGCATTACACACATATTTAGCATTAGTAACATAGTATATATATATATATTCATAAATGCACATTTATGACACTTCTGATAAAATAAAACAAGGCTCTTTTAAAAGCTCTTGCATTTGAAACATTTAAAACTGATGAAAGAAGAGATTTCCATGTTTTTATTACATGCAAGAGTCTGTCCAGCATTCCTGTTGAATAGTGGAAAAGTAAAACCTTTTAAAGCTTTAAAAGAAATTACAATTTTAATAGCATTCTATTAATGCATTAATAGCATTCTGAAGTGTGGCTAAAAAAAGTTACATACTGCAGTATTTCTAAATAAACATAAAATGGTTATTTCAGACTGATGGGAACAATACAGTGTTTGAACCATATGAGTCACTGCCCTATTTTGAACTAATTGTAGTTTGGTTAGATGTTTTTTCTGAATCACTGGACCACATCCTGGAGAAATAATGCAAATAACACTTCATACATTAGATGCCATCACAAAGAAAGAACATTACACAGAAATATTAAATGTTCAATCTTGGACCGACAAAACTTTCACTCAGTTAAACAAGTTTTGTGTAACTTAGAGCAGGGGTTGCTTACCCAGGGGCCCAAACAAGCTAGGACTGCGTCTGACGAAATTACACAGTTCAAAAGACAATTCACCAAATACTGAAAAAAATGTCAATTTTGAATTTGAAAAATGATTTAAAAAACCTTTACAAAGTTTGTTATTATCTTTTGTTAAACAGGTTCTGAAATCAAAACATATAAAGCAGGCGGTGTTTTGTCTGTCAATTTTTTTAAAATTACCAGGTTTTAGCAGTATTTGCAACACAGACGTTACAAAAGGATGAGTTGTTGCACAATTACTGCTTTGGTTGGTTTCTGGAAACAAGTACTTTTAATTATACAAACATGTTTTCTCCTCAAGGATTTTCCTCAACAGCTCCACCCACTGAGCCTCAAATGTGGTTTTGATTTTTTGTAACAGATGTAGACATCTGTTTGATTGTATTGTGTGGTCACTGAAAGTACGTGAATTACACCAGTTTCCCAGTGTAAATATTTCCAAGTATTACATTTGTAGTGCAAACTAGGAAGTTGGGTTTACCAGAAACACTTTCTAACCTGAACCAGACCAGTAAAGTTGTTTTTTTGGTTTTTTTTAGGGGCATGCAACTTCTACTTTGAGCAGGAGCCTAAATATGAACAGTGAATCTAAATGTTTCAACTTGGCTACATGACAAATCTCTACCACAATACAGACCGTGTTTTCCAAAGCTGGAAACATGTTTTTCAGCTTTGGAAAGCTTTGCAGAAAGCTTCTTTGTTGTGGCTAACTACAAGAAGAAAGAGAAATACAGACAAACATTTTCTGCAGTCATAAGGTAAATTGTTGGGTCCTGGTTCAATCTTAAATAGAGTAAAGAGAGAAACTTATGTGTTTTTGCTTTTCTCTTTTGCAAAAATGTAAATGACGGGGAAAAAAGTGCAGTATTATAACATTTACTTCAGCAACTAAGTAGGTTTAGCATGCTACAAAGGAATTGTTAAGGTATGTTTCACAGTCACTTTTTACAACATTGATGCAACTGGCTGCAGTGAAATGTGACAAAAGGGAAAGATGTTTTTCCCTGCTATTGTATTTTGTAAAACATTTGTAGTCTGGAGGCTTGCCCAACGCAACTGCCTAAACTCACAGCCTTCATTGATCAAAATGGACTGCGCTGCAGTTCCAAGGCTCCCAAACTGCAGAACATGTAGGTTAGCAATTGACTATATGCTAAATAAAGAAAACAACATCCTTGCACATTATAATCCAAGAAATAAGAAAAGCACAATGTATTACACCATTGTGCATGAGGGACTACGCTGATGGTGCAGGAACACACACACTGGCTGCTGTGAGGAAGACAGATGGTCTTCTGAAACACTTAAAATTCCTGTAGAACCACTCAGGCCTCTATCAATCCCATTGCATTTCATTTTGAATGTGTTTAATCTTAAATGACAAAAACTGGACACTCCAAAGATCTTACTGGTAGATTCTCCTGGTTTAAATGCAATATATTTAATGTTAATCTTTAAACATTACTAGATAAAAGATTAATTGAACCAAATAAAAGAAAACCGATTTCCATTTAATTTCAGTGTTTTTGACTGGGATGATATGAAATGTACCACCACAAAGGAGTACATAATTATGAAATAGAACAATAATTATTTACAAACAAAACTTTCCAAAGTGTAGCATGCAACCATCTTTACACTCTTGATCTTTCATTCTCCCTATATAATACACTCTGCAATTATCTTGAGAAATCCCCTATTTACTTAATAGTCATCTGTGTGTAATTTAATCTGAGTAAATACTGTTTAGGGATTTGTTTGTGCACAAACAGCAGCTGTAATTATAGTGAATGGAGGTTCAGGTAACTCGGGAAGGCTGTATGCACCTGCATGCCACCCTTTTCAATTTTTTATTTGTCATTAATTTTAAAGCAAGTGTACTGAGACGCAATCATTCACCACACAGAGAAAAAAAAAGCAACAGGTGCTCAGCTACTATAAGAGTAAACAGTGTCCTGAATAAAGATAAAGGACAAGTTACGTTATGAGGTAGGGCAGCATGTCATTGATATTTATGCAAGGCACTGCAGTTTTTAGGATCGTATTAAACAATGTAATGTCTTGGTTTTCAGCCATTCTATTTTAGAGAAAAAAGAGCTACCAAATGTTTTTTGGTGAATTTTAAAGAGTTCTGCTGTGAACACATGAGGTTGTGCTTGCTTACAGACTGAAGACAAAGGGGCTTGTGCAACTTTGCATTGTGTCAAAAGGTGGTTCTGAACTCTGCCTCAGAACCACCTTTGGACATAGGCTTTCAATACAGATTGGGGAGTGGCATGTTTAAACAGGCAACATTAGATTAAAAGAAAGCATGTTTCTGCTTTTCCACACAGCTACCATATCAGTGATCCAAATATCAAAACTAAGATTTTCATGTACTTTTGCAAACCTAAATTGTCAATATCTGGAGCACTTCCCGTTGACTTTTATCTGAGAGCATGTGAACATAGCAGTTTTGAGAATAACCTATTTATATTGGTGATATTGAAAGTTTAAGTGACCTTTTCACATCACTTACAGAGGGCATGATTAATATATGTTCCATCAGCAGGTCACTCCACTTGAACTGTGGTGATCTGCAGCTTCCAGTAGCTTCTTGGCTGCTTTCCTAATAAATGTTCTAGTTTCCTTGTCTGTCAGCTTACATTCATGCGACTGTTTGTCAACTTCCAGATTTTATAATGATTGGTATCATTATAAAGGAGCAGCAAAAAAAATGTGAATCTGTAAGTTATGTGGTTTCTCACTTAATTTCATTATTCTATAACAGCAAAAGCAAAACACTGTTTTTGGTTGTAATGTGACATACTTGGAGACAATAAGCGTAAACTGAACGCAGGATAATGCTTAAGAAGAAGTGGGAATGGTCCACATTCTCTCCAGGAAGTGGTTGAGGTTAAAGCCACCAACTCAGAAATAGAAAGAAGTTGTTGTTACCACAGTCAGTTGTATATTCAGCTGAAATTTAGGAAGTTAGTTTCTAAATTCACTTAAAGTATGAAGGTTAACAATAAACATGCTTATTTAAATGTTTTTCTGCACAGCCCTGTCAACAGACTTGCTAGGCATTAAAAACAAACTAAAAATGTTTGGTTATCCATTTCTCTGGGAGCTGTGATCACCTAAAGAGAGGACAGAATGTTGCAAATATATGCTCATTTAGGTAGATGGCTGTTTTCTGCATTACAACCTGCTCTCATTGATCCAGTCGCTGTATTTGTGAAAGGATCCAAATACAGAGGCTGCACCTGGAAACTGTAATTGGCTTCAACATGCCAACTTTACCCGTCATGTGAAATACCTGCATAACCTCAGGGAGAAACAACTCGACAGACACAAAAACTTAGTACAAACATATGAATATAAATAAGGATTCATTTTGTACTGACCTTTACAATTGCTGTAACAAAACCCATGATGTGTTCCTAATAGAGCTGTTACATTTATTACCCCAGCCAGACCCAAGAAGAACTTCAGAACAGACGGTAAATGCGTAAATTTATGTATACATTTCTTTTAGAAAAACTTCTTTAAAGCATCAGTGGTTTTGACAGAACTCAAAATCTGCTGTTCTGCTTGACGGTCATCCGTGTAGCCAGAACCAGTTAATATTTCAGCCTTCTTATGGGGATAGCTGCTGCATCAGTCCACTATTTCTCTCTTTGTACTTCTTTCTGCATTCATTGTTACTCTGATAACAGCACATTATCTCCCCAACATGAAACTTTGAATATCAGGACATCTAAAAGCTGTATTTCAAATTGTACCTCATTTGAGAATGACATGTTCAGTGGTTGCTGAAAATGATGAGTGAATGAGAAAGAAATGCATTTAATTAAACCGATAAAGTGAATCATTTGCATGTTTGTGCGCAACAACTGCAGATTCATAGCATACTTAATTAAACCATGGAAATAAAATAATAGCCTAAGCAAATAAATAGGATTCCTCCTTAGGTGCTTAGAATTACAGTGAAGCATTATATATAGAATACATTTCCACTGTATGCATTTTAAAATATATAATTTGCTTTTAAAAATAAGCACTACTAACTGTATCCTGGGGATGCAACTCATCCCATATGAAAACCCGTAGAAAACCGAATATGAATAAATAAAAGAAAACATGAGGTGTAACAATGCTTATCGCAACAACACTCAGAGAGCCTGTAGGACTGAAATTCTGTCTATGACAAAAGCTAATCAGTTCCTGCACAGAAATGTTTAATGCACCTCGTCAAGCATGGCTTTGTTTCTGTATAATATTGTGTTCTACCATAATATTACGTTTGAGGTTAATTAGAAAAACATGATTTCTTCTTCGAAATGAGTGAACACAGCCAAGGTTACCGTGCAACAGCTGAAAGTTTTGTGCTCTTTTTTAATAACAAAATTATGTTCTTATTAAAAATTGAAAATATTCACAGAAGATATGTTTTGTTAGCAGGCAGGAAATACAGAATAAATAGTTCTCAGTCATGCTGATTTTAAAGTAACTTTCATAAATAAAAGTGAAGGAAATGTGTTTAGAAAAGTTTGGCTTTTTTGAATAATCTGTTCCTTGTTCACTTCCACAATGACATTGTTCTGTCTCAAAGGGAGACTTGAATCTAAAGGAAAATTTAGAAGTACACTTGAAATATTCAGCCTTCTACAAAATACATTTCCGAGGGGAACTAGTGGATTTTCTGTGGCTCTGCTTCATGTATAAAAACCACTTTACCGCCAAGATGTATAACAGCCAATTTTTTAGGAATAAGCAGGGCTTTGTAAACATTTTATTTAGTCCCCTTTGGCCCACTGTTAAGATTCACAAAAGATTATAGTATCCAAACAGTAAAAATGAATTGAATCTCCCGATTCTTCAATTTCTGAGGTTTATTTACTGGGCTTAGTCATGGAAATTTGCAGAGAATATTAAAGACATTCATAGTTTCAAACAATGACTAAAAAAATATACAGTAAAACTTTGCATATTCCATGGAGCAATGTTCCATCCATCGTCTGAAAATCGAAAGATTAAGCTACGACTTCAAAACTGCCATGTCATGGTCGTCCACCTAAACAAGAAGCTCTATTTAACAAGAGAGATGGTCAAGAAGAATGGTCCAGAAAAATACACCAAGAGCTCTGCTGCTGCCATTGCAGCAAATGGGAGCTTTCAAAAGTAAAGTCTCAGGGCCAAGTAAAAATAAAAATAATATTTTATGGTTGTGTCAAAGTGTGAAAAGGCTCAAGAACGAATGTTTTTGCATGGCACAATGTGAAATAAAAACCAATGCATACACCACTCACTATATGTGCACCATCTGCTTTCTTCAGTTCTTTAGTAAACATATTCTCTGAATAATATCCTGATATTAGAATCAGGATTTTAATATCAGGTACACATTGGATTTTAATATTTGGTAATACCTTGTCTTTCCTTTAATACATTTTTTTTATTTTTTTTGCCCAGTTCACTTAGTGAACTGGGCAAAAAAATTTTTAGTGTGCCACTTCACATAAGGAAGTGGCACACTAAAAATTAAGCTGATTCTATGTTTGGTCTTTTTTATGAGTTTGCTCGAAAAATAAGCTCAACCATGCATCATAATCATGTGTAACACTTGTAGAGAGCCTAAATAAGGAGACTTCAGTCAGCAAAGCATTTAAAGATTGTTCCAACTTTCTAATACCAGACTGACAAATAAAACACTGCAAGTAAATTAAAGTATTTTCTCATAGCTGCAATGTCTGATCTTTGCCCAGTTAAGAGGTTCCTGTTCCTCAGTTGCACTTAGAAGTGTTTCAGTTTTACATTCATTGAAATTGTGGCTGTGTACTGCTGATTTCACTGCTGTGTCTAATTAGTTGTGTTTTTACATGCAAATGACTCAGTAGGGGAGTGACCACATTCTTTCAAGGCAAAAAATAGGAGAGGAAATCAGGTCTGGGCAATTATATGCAATACTCCCAACAAAACGTTATCCCAGAACAAAAAGAAATGAAAAGAAAAACTAAATAATCAAAGGGTCCAAGTAAAATACAAACACAATCATGTTATTTGTGTGAAATCCTTATAATTAAAATAAGAAAAATAAAACAACTTAATGTATTCAATATGGAAGACAGTCATATAATGAGAAGAAACATTGTATTGCTGTAAATTTAGATCTTCACCTGTTTAGAAACATAAAATTAATCTTCATTCAGAAAACAAAACTAAGTGAACTGGGCAAAAAAATAAAAAAAAATGTATTAAAGGAAAGACAAGGTATTACCAAATTGCAAAATACTAAATTTTCATCTTTGAAGAAAAAATGCTGTCAGGTGAAGCAATTACTTAATTGGAAATCAGTTAAGAATATATGGTTCATTACAATTTCTAAAGTTGTAATCAAGTGCATTTCAATGTCTTTACAGCAAGGCAAGTAAGTTAGTGCAAACAAACAGCTGCATATAAGCAAACCACTCCTCTGTAATAGAGGAAGGTTCCAGCTTGTTAAGGAGGATAAAGATTGGAAGCAATGGAAAAAAAAATCATGTGCTTTAGATGAGTTTAGGTTTATTTTGTAACTGGAATAGACGACAGGCAGATGAGGAAATAAATCCATTGCATCTTGTGCGTTCCCTAGAAGCATGTGAGGGAAAATTCAATCTGTTATGGGCAGATTCAATGTAATAGTATTCATAGGACGCATTTTTTTGCAAAGGAACATTTTGCATCGAATCTCCAGTTAGACAGAGCCTAACTATCAATGTGCTCAAAGTGATTGGCAGTGGAGAGAATAACTAATATTATCTTTAGAAACACACAGGCCCCACACAGCAGAAATCACACCTGGCAAGTTTGTTGGTGAGAATAAAAGCAACAGAACCACATATTATATTTACAACAGGCAACAAGAGAAAAAGGCAGGAAAATGTGTCTTTCTTTACAGGAATGTGTATTTTTCCAGGTTTATTGAGACAGAGTAGTAGAAATTTAAGCAGGGTTTCCACTTGAGGAAACATTAATTTCTTTTTCCCTTCTTTTCCACTGCATCAGTGTTTATTTATTCTTTTCCACTGCATCAGTGGAAAAGAAGGGAAAAGAAGGGTCAGTCAAACTGACCAGGTTTGACTAACCTGGCCAGGTCAAACCTGACCACTACAAAATGGTCAGGTTTGACTAACCTGACCATTTTGTAGTGGCCAATTGTGGTGTGAGGTTGCTAAGAATTTACGATTTGAGGAATATTCCTTGCATTATGGAGGACATAAATCTTTTCTATAGTACATATTTGCTTTAACACCTTTTTTTTTTAATTGGCCTGCATTACATATTTTTTTAAATTACTGACTTTTGCTTTCAGCTATCTGAAAACACAAAGTGGGTAAATCCTCCAGTCTAATTCCTGAGTTTAAAAAAAGTTTATTTTAGAGCGCTGTTTCTCAATCATGATCCTCAGAGACCACTGCCCTGCATGTTTTAGGTGTTCTCCTTATGCTGCACACCTGACCTGAATGAGTGGGTGATTAACAGGCTTCTGCAGCACTTGATGGTGTGCGGTGCTAATGCTTTCATTTGAATAAGGTGTGCTGAGGACCAAGATTGAGAAACACTGCTTTAGAGCAAAATTAAGAACAACTACCGGAATATCCATCATTAACAATGACACACAGCGTTAATGTTTTCTTATCTTACTGTCAGAGTGTGACCTCTGTGTAAAAATATCCGAATTTGCAGCTATGAAGCACCACTCTGTAATTTCAGTCTCAGCTTCCATTCATCTTTGCTCTGTCTCAAATTTTGCAGAGTTAGTATCCCTAATATACAGAAAATGTGTACCAGTTAGATTTTGCTGAGGGTTAGGAGTGACTTTAATCAGATTACAGAGTGTACTGAATGTGACAGAACAAACAGTTGTGTGTTTATCACAGTTTTTCACACAAGTGGCAACAGTCTTCAGGATGCAGTAGGATCATGAAGAGTATGCAGAGCTGTCAAACTCCAGTCCTGGAGGGTCGCTGACCTGCAACTTTTACATGTGCCTCTGCTGCACCACACCTGAATAGAATAGTCAGGTCATTAGCAAGGCTCTGGAGAACTGATCTACACAAGGAGGAAGTAATTATGCTGTTTCATTCCAGTGTTTTGTATCTGTAGCACATCTAAAAACTGTAGGACACCGGCCCTTCAGTACTGGAGTTTGACACCCCTGGTATAAAGGGGCAACCATTTCAGCATCAGCGAACATTGACTTTTTAATTTACATCCAGTCCTTAAAAACTAGAATATCTACCTCCGAGGGAGACCTGATAAGAAAGCGAACCATTACACTTTACAAAGTAGAAGTTAATATTAAAATACACTAAAGTGTAAAGTCCGAGTCAGCATGATCAAGGTCTACGTGTCAACATTAAATGAAACTGAAGCGCAAGCATAGAACTATCCATTCCAGGTTTGCTCAGTCTAAGTATTTTCATTAAAATACTGTTAAATAGTCATTTTCCTTTTGTCGCACTTAACCCAAGTAGCTAGATAGGAACCCTCTGCCAAGGTGATGGTAATACTCTGGGTGGGGAATGTTTCACTAAAAGACAACTACTGGTAAACAGTACTTTATGATTTTAAAATATAGTGCTACTTCAAATAAACAAAAAATAAGAGCTAATACATTTTGGCTTTTAAAGCTTGTTTTTAGCTGCGACAATAAAATTAGAAATCAACTCAGAAAAAGTTTACCAAAAGTAGAATTTAGTAAATATATTAGGTCATGCAATAAAAATGAATTTGCTACATGCTGCAACACAGGTGGAATATCAAGGAGTATTAATCCTAACTAAAATCAAAACAAAATATCAGTTTGGCAAAAAACAGTTCCCCTTTAAATTCGGTTCAGAACTTGACCATGTAAATAGAAGTCTTTGACTGAAATAAACAAACACATTGTAGGCTTGGTGAATAGCTTGCACTTGTTGTGACCCAAAACGCAAACAGTCGCTTCACTTAAAACCAGAAAGGGAAAAAAAATGTATGTGCTTTCGTTTACTCACAAATCCTTTGGGTTTAGATGTGAGGGATGGATGAGGCCTTGTCCTTGAACACGCGGTAGCACTGAACAGGTTGAGTTGAAATTTGCTTCACGTCAACATGAACATGGAGTAAACTGGCAAAACTCCACCATTCAATCCACAGCAGAGAATTCCTCTTGGTTCACTGTGTGAAAAAAAAGTCCCTGTTTAGCTTAAGACAGGGGTCCCCAAACTTTTTCCTGTGAGGGCCACGTAACTTTTTCCTTCTCTGGTGGGGGGCTGGAGTCAGTTTGTAACAGAAAAAGTGTGACAATTGCAGGAGTGCCTAAATGTAAAAATATATTGTTTTCCAGAAAGCACAATCAAATAATATCCCTTCTAAATAATATACAAAAGCGCCGCAAAAACGAACATTTTACTTTTGTGAAAATTTGAACTAATGATAATGACTAACGGGAGCTCTGAGCTTGTTTCTCTGCAATGAGACGGTTCCATGTGGGAGTGATGGGAGACAATGACACCCGAGCTGTGTTGCTTGAGCACAGCCTGCTTGGTCTCTACGAGGCAAAGCAGCTTGAAGCTTCATTTCCTCATTAGCAGCCGGTCGCCGCATGTTATGCGGAGCGGCTTGTAATGTGGGACTCACCTACCGGTCCTGGATAAATTCCTTCTCCTGTCTTTCTCTGGGCCTTTTCCCCTTTGCAAAGAAAATTTCCAGACATCTGATCTGTTTCTTACTCATTTTGCTGCTTGTGGCTCAATGTTGGCACCCAAGTAACTGAGACTTCCAATAATTCACTTTCTGCTAAAGAGCCCCCTGGTGGTTGAAGAAAAGTCCACATATACGGCTTATAGTCCAGAAAATACGGTAAATGAAAAAAAATCTGAATGCTCTCTGGTATTGTTCAGGGGGCCGGACCAAATGTGGAGGCGGGCCGGACTCGCTCATTCAAAGGTTAAATAGTCCAAAACGAGAATGTAAACTGTGGAACCACAAGTATTTCATGACCGTCTTTTCTTAGCTTAGCTCGTTCCGCCTCCTTCTTCTAGCGCAGAACGGCAGTCGAATCTCCCAGGCTACTTTTCGCCTGCCTCCTTTGGTCCCGCCCTCACACATATGATTGGACATTCGATTTAAATCAACCAATGAAATAGAAGAAATGCAAGACTGACAGCACAACAAGTTAGGTTGTGGAAATAACTATTTTTTTTAGACGTACATTTTAACTTGATTTCTTGTACTTTTAACCCAAATTACACCCTTTGTACTTGTTTTTAATAAATGTATCAATAGATTAACAATTACTAACTCCAATAGATGTTAGCCTTCTTAGTCTTTAGACAGGGGTACATTTTCATGTAAATACAAGTGTCATTGGCAATATCATGAAATGGTTGGTATTGGCCTTTCAATAAGAATGTTTGGTATTCTTATTGATGTAAATAATTCATACTTTTTTATTGTGGTTTTCCACCAAGCAACTGTACAGCAGTCTTGGAAGAAACTTTCAATGCTTAGTGTAACAAGAAGTTTATTTGTTTACTGTCAGTGCAGCAGGTGAAATCAAGAATTACTTACTTTCTTTCATCAAAATAAGACTCTCAAATGCAGCTTCAACTGAGTGTCAAGCTGAGAGCACATACCTTGAGATCTGGGGCACACAATATTTTGCACTTACTTTATGAGACAAAGATGACATCTAATAGCATGTCACAAGACAGATTTTTCTTTGGTGTGAAATATTAATGTTGTGAGACTTTATGCCACTAAATTTCTCTATACCCTTTTCCAGCCTAAAAGTCACACATTTTTTATATGTTTGCTGGTCATGCGACTTCTTGTCAAATTTATCTTAATCAGTCTTCTTCAAACACCTTTGCAGCAATACCTCTACACCTAAATTCTTATGTCAGACTGATAGATGTTACATCAACATTTTCAAAGTAGTTCAAGAGCGCCATTTGTTCACCGTAGAGAATCATTTTCTAGAGCTACAACTCTTCGTCCATGCCTTTTGACCTTTGTGTTTAACTAAGTATGAGAAAAGACACCGAGGTGGATTTGAGGGTATTTACTGCCTGTGAGTATCTGCTATTGTCATGTTAATATGATCGGACGCCTCTTAGCCTCAAAGAAGGATTATTTTGTACGATTCAGCTGAATTTACGTTTCTATAACAGAGACGAGCGCAGAATCTGAGGATTACCAATCTGCATCAAAAAAAATCAATGTGAGGAAACTCATGGCTACATCAGCACTTAGACTCTGCACTCGGAAGCAGCAAAGCACATGCGTTTGCATTCTCCACAAGGGAAGGATGTATTTAAGAGCGTATTTGACCTTTTGTTTGCTGTTTGCGGTGCCACTGTATATGTTTAGAGCTGCTTTAATAGGGAAGATGGCCTTCACTTAAATAACCAACACTGCAGAAATTTCCGCAGACATGGATAAAATCAGAGACAACCATACTCAGCTGCAAAAGCACTCCAGACTTTTATACCTTATGCATAGTGTCAGTGTGAAAAACAAGTCTTAACCTCCAATTCACAAAAAGATGCAGCTAGAGCAATCAAAAAATCCTTTTTAAAAACAAAATTAAATGAACAGACACAAGCTTTATGTGATATCATCAGAAAAGTGCCTGTGGAACTGGAACACTGACTCTGTCATCATGTTTTCATTTAGATGCCCAATCTGTTTGTCACAGAGATTTTACTGCTTTCTCAACTCTGCAGAGCACAAGTGACACAAACCGGTCAGGTCTCTGACAGCAGTGATGTGTCGCTTACTCATCATCACTTTGAACTCACTGAAACTTGAAAGGTGAGTCAGGGGAAATTACGTAATGCAACAGAGGTTTGAATCAATATTTGCATCTCGGATTGGCACAATTTTCGGAACCTGTTGTCGCTGAACTGCTGGTGGAAAAATTTAAAATCTCCGGGTGGGGAGGCGGGGGGCAACAAATATCTCAACAGATGGTGAGATTGTGTAATCTGGACTCAGTGCCTGCTCACAGATGCATTTGCAGTTTGGACAAAGGGGGGGAAGAATGCCATGCATGAATAGCTGTCTGTTTCCTCGGCTAATTTTTACTGAAAGTATAGATGAGAGCTTGACAAGGCTTAAGTAAATTGACTTTTTCAAATCAGATCAACTTAGCCCTGGATCACCAACTCCATTCTCCTCTTTTCACGCTCTTCACAGGGGAGTTTAAAAGGGGAAGCAAGGAGCGTAATGACATACATGTTCTGCCTGAATTTAAGAGCGGACACAACTAGCTTTTTAAGTTGTAACATTTATCTTTTTACTAATATTAATAAACTTTGTTTTTCTCTTTAAACTTTTGTCTTTGTTTCTGGCAACCCCTATTCCAGGATAAGATGTTGGGGCCAAAAATACGGAGGATTATAAGATTTATGAAATTATGAAAACCATATTTTTGTAGCCTGTCAGCCACACTTGCCGAAAAGCAAAAAAAAAAAGTTGTGGGCTGTATTTTACTGTTTATTAATGCAAAAAAAATTACATTGTCGGCTTTTGAGGTTTATCTTATCAGCACTAAACAATATTTTAATGAAGGAAAGCAGTGATATTTTTGTAGAAAAGGGAGTAAGTCGCAGGAACTGCCTTGTTGTCTGCCTTGTTAAAAAAACCTCTACAGCTTTTGATTTTTTTTTATCAGTCTGGAAAAAGCTTTTAATCTTCTCTGTGTGACATGAACAGGATGTGGGGTCACTCTTTGTTCAAAAATGCTTGCTGTGTTTAGCCAAAAATGACTGTATGTGAATAAAAGTCACTGGATGTTTATGATATAATTTACTAAGAAATTAAATGAAAGCAACAACAAAGAGGGATGCCAATAGAAACAATCTTTCTTACATTTGTATCATTTATTTTGAAAATTAAATTTGTCAGTGACAATCTAACTTTGTGCCCGTCTGTATCAATAAATTGTGTTACCTGACTAAATTAGTTTACAAAATCCATTCAAGGGCCTCAAGATGAAGTGCTTGACTTGGACTGCAGACCCCAGTTTCAAACAAGCCTTTAATTTCCTAAATCCAGTCAAGTCCAACCTTGGAAAAATGGAAGCGAAGTTGTTGTCAAAAGTGTGTTAGAATATTCCTAAAAAATGCAGCTGACAGATTAAAATACAGATTAAAAAATATTGAACTATTATTGTAGAAAAAAATCTGTATTAAATGCAGTTTTAAGTTTATTCATTTTCCTCTGTCTGATTTGTTGTGCTTTGACTGAAATGAAAATATATTTGAAATATTTATGTGCTACACAAAATCAAAAGCCACAGAAATATGTAAAGCGGAAACAAAGTTTTGTTTTATTTATTTATTGTTTTACACAACATTAAATGGTGCTAAAGTTTGTCTTAAAAAACCCACCTATTTTACTTGGCTTTCAATTCCAGCGGGATCTAGTTTTAAAGTGTATGCTTTTGTTTTTAAACTGTAAGAGTTTTTTATTTATTATTTTATTGTTATGTTTGTTTTAATGCACAGCACTTTGTATCAGCTGCGGTTGTTTTAAAGTGCTTTATAAATAAAGTTGGTATGGTATGGTGTGGTACAACATTGTATACAGATGCCAGGTATTAAATGCTTATACAAAAACCCATGCCACAACACCACCATTATTATTAGAGGCCCCCCTCTGGGGGCCCCTTGCTAAACGTCCTAGAAGCGCCCCTGCTTTCTCGCGTACCAGCAGCGTAATCCTGTTAAACAGCTACCAACATTTCCACAGCGTGTGTGTCGGAAGGGGGAGTGGTCCCGAGGGCGTAGTGTAGGCGTGGGCTTGCTGACAGTTTCTGAGAGTGAAAAACCGGGGAGGACCGTCTGAAGCTGAGCAGACAGAGCGGACGCGCTCCGGTGAAGTTCCGTCCAGATCGGACTTTTTTCTCTCTCTTTGCGCGCTGGAGGCTCAGCGTATCGGAGCTGGATCGTAAAACCTCGGTTCTGCCAGCAGAGAGACTCAAACTGAAGGAAATGAGATCTTTGTCGAGGGGAGGATTGTAGTCTGACAGGTAAAGGAGGATTTGTTGAACGGTGCGTTAAAACGTGATGTGGAAGATAAAGCGTGCGTCCTTTATTGTTGTAGTAAAAATGTGATTTCTAGTCTCCTTATTGCTGCGTGATGTATTTCTTCTTCTTCTTCTTCTGTTATTGACCTCTTAATTTCTCTGTTGTTGATGTATTATCAGCATTCTTAATTTTATCTGTAGGGACGCTATAACATTAATAGACCCTTGGATAAAATGGGATTTCGTATCCCTTCGTAGTTGGCATAATATTGAGGTAGACTGTAGTTGTAAAGACCAGAGAATCCTTGTTAAACATTCCTCATTACAGAGTTAAAGTCTACTCACTTCCTTGAACATGTGGACTTTGAGTCTATAAGGCTTTTCTCACGCCTGTCCACCTGCTGTGCTCTAAATCCAGCTGTTTCCTTCCAGTTGCTGCTGCTGCTGCAGGAGGAGAACAACAACCTTTCCTTCACTCAGACCTTTGTCTTCAGGCTGCTGCTCTTTCAATGTGGCATACAGTTTTGCTCCATTCGCCAGGCTGAAATCTTCCAGGGTCAGGACCTCTGTCATGGCAGCCCTGCTCCTCGGGCTGCTGCTGTTCGCCATGCAGTCCCCTCCGCTCCCGTCCAGGCCCCTGGCGGACGGGGGGTCATCTTCGCCCCCCTCCTCCTCGCCGGCCGCCGACAATGGCACCGTCGGCCACCCCAACGGGACCCTGCAGCAGCTTCCTCAGATCATAATCATCGGCGTGAGGAAGGGGGGCACGAGGGCTCTGATCGAGATGCTCAGTTTGCACAGCGCCGTGGTGGCGGCCCAGAATGAAGTTCACTTTTTCGACTGGGAGAGTCACTTTCAGAAAGGCTTGCCCTGGTACCTGAGTCAGATGCCTTACGCCTTCCCCGAGCAGCTGACGGTGGAAAAGACGCCAGCCTACTTCACTTCTGCCAAGGTCCCCAAGCGCATCTATCAGATGAACCCCAACATCAAGCTGCTGCTCATCCTCAGAGACCCCACGGAGCGGGTGCTCTCGGACTACACCCAGGTCTTCTACAACCGCCTCCAGAAGCACAAGCGCTACCAGCCCATCGAATCGGTGCTGGTGAAGGACGGAGAGATCAACCTGGGGTACAAGGCTCTGAATCGCAGCCTGTACTACGTTCACATGCAGAACTGGCTGCAGTACTTCCCCCCGGAGAGCATCCACGTCGTGGACGGGGACAGGCTAATCAAGGACCCCTTACCCGAGATGAAAAGAGTGGAAAGATTCCTAAAGCTGGAGCCGCAGATAAACGCTTCGAATTTTTACTTCAACAAAACAAAAGGATTCTACTGTTTGAGGGATCACGGGCGAGAGCGGTGTCTGCACGACTCGAAGGGCAGAGCGCACCCTCATGTAGCTCCTGCCATCCTGCAGAAACTCTACCAGTTCTTCCACCAACCTAACAAAAAGTTCTTTGAGCTTGTGGGAAGAACATTTAACTGGAAATAAATGTCTTGAATTTGTGCACAACGAGCTCACTAACAACATAAATGAAGGGACAAAAGCTAATGTAAATGTAAACAAAATATTTATTTTTTTACTAGTATATTTGTTACGGGGGGAGGGGGGGGGGGTCACTCTGGGTCAATCCACCCCCTTCGCCTGCTCATACTTTAACTTTGTGCCCAGATGTTGGCATTCAGTTTGTTCCATTTTGAACCTGTAAACACACAAGTTCATACAGATGTGTTTTATCTTTTGTTGTAGTTGGAGGTAAGGCAATTCATTTATCTGTATATTATTATCCATTAACTTAGAATCATTTCCACTGGTTGTGGCTATAAACTCCTGTAAAACACAATAAGCCCAATGAAAAATAACTTTTAGTAGTGACCTGATAGTGAAACTTTCTTAACAGTAGACTATGATTGGAATATAAAAGTGGGCATAAATGGACGTTGGCTCAGCATGAAACGTCCTGCAGTCGGCTCTGTTTTGTTCCCCCTAAATATTAGGTATGAAATGGCCAACAGTGAGGTGAAAATCAGGGCAGACTGCTGGTTTTCTTTTCCAAACACCCATCTCATTGACACCCTGTGCTGTGAGGAATGTGGACCAGCTTCAGCTCGTATCAGCAGACTCGTTTTACACGGTGCCAGTAATGTTACATAAAGATATGCACTGAGCAGCTTTTTATTGCCAGACATTTCTTTAGCATTTTTTGAGATAACATTGTTCAGATCCAACCGTATTTAAAGCTCTGAAGGAATTTATTGCTGCTATATTTTCTAAGGGGCACACACTCTAAATATTGAACAATAATTTGTTCTTTTTGTGGTCAGTTTCCTTACTTTGTTTGCAAGAGCCAGTCATGTAAACACGGAGCCCAGATACTGCTCATCAAAGACTCAACTGTAAATATTTTTCTAAAACTGAGAAGTTAACACTATAATAAAGATGTTATTTTATTTTTTACATGTCTACTGTTTTTTACTTCTCTCTCTCTCTCTCTCTTTTTATTTTTATTTTTTTACATATTTTTACACTGTGCAGTTTATCTTTGCTTGTAGTAGGATGACTCAGGTCATTATTTCTCCACCTGCTGACTTGCTTAACAGCTGTACTTCCCGTGTTTTAGTCGGGCTGTCATGCGTTTAGGAAATTATGCAATAACTTTTATTGTTCAGATAATGAGTTCTCTTGGATTTCCTGTTTGGCCGCCTGCTATCAGAAGAGCTACATTTGGATTTTAGTGCGTGTTTAATAAGCTGTTGTCTGATGCTTCATTAGCCATTTTCAGAGCAGGTTCTTTACACTATTTAATTATCTGCTATTATAGCATGTGAGAATTAAGAGTGGGGGACAGAGGTGAACTAAAATTTGAGCACAATCTGAACCAAAAAAAATAAATAAATAAAAAATCAAAGGAGAAGTTGTTTATGCCCAAGGGTGCAATCATCTTACTTAGTTTTCAAGAGAGGCAAGGCATTATTTATTCAAATCACATCCGCAGACATTAAGCTCCAAAACCTCAGCCCCAAAAAGGTTTTGTGATATTTGGATGTGGCCCGGATGCACTCAGAGGGATGCCAGGACTTCAGACAAGACGCTAAGCTTGCTGCTCCTTAAATCCACAGCGCAACAAGAATTCCTTTTCTTTTCCGTTTGCCCTCAGAGAGTGCAAATTATATCTTCCTGCTCTCTCTGCACTTTGCATGTGTTCACTTTGGAGAGATTATTGAGTAACCCAATCAGAGAAGCTTTGGAGTAAAACCCGTTTTGCTGCGGGCAAGAAGGAAAGAGGCGGAGAAGGTAAACAGAGATCTTGAGGGGCCATAGTTGATCTTAGATTATCAAGGATCTCTATAATGTGCGTCATCTGGCCTGCATGGGGAAAAACAACATAATGAACATTTATTTTCAAGATGGGGTCATTGCTGGTTGCCACATCTGGAGGAATGTACGGGAATACAGTTGCTTTTGAAAAGTAAGACACAAAGCAGTCGCAATGTCAGAGTCACCTTCATCTGGGTCAAAGTAAGACTGATGAAATATCCAGATAAATTCATTTTCTACCAACTACCATTGAGGAAGAAGATGAATAAATTGCATACATGCTAAGCTTCAACTGATGATGCTCTTTTTTGTTCAGTTTGTTCTTCTCTGTAGATGCATTTAAATAAATTAGAATTTCATCAGAAGTTGTTTTATTGCAGTAATATTTTTTTAAGAACTGACATATTCCATGGGTTTATTTCTTAGTTTTGATGATTATGGAATAATAATAAAAACATCTAATTTCTCCAAAAATGTTAAAATTACATAGGAGTTTTATAACAGATAACTGAAATGTTTGTCAATAGTCTTTACAGTATATGCCCTCAATATTTTGCTGAGCCTGCGACAGACTGGCGACCTGTCCAGAGTGAACCCCGCCTCTCGCCCGGAACGTTAGCTGGAGATAGGCACCAGCAACCCTCCCGATCCCACTTAGGGACAAGGGTGTCAAGAAAATGGATGGATGGATGGATGGATTTTGCTGAGCCACTTAAATTAAAAAATTGCGGAAAAGAAATATTTAACAGAGTCTTCACAGAGCTGCCTAAAACTAGGGGGAGCACATCACCCAGGTTTTAAAGTCCTTACACTTGCTCGCTGTACCAAACGACCTGGAGTCATTGTATCAGCCTTCCTAACCATTGGTCTGGTCTGATAGTTCAGCTCTACTCTGTACCGCCAGAATCAGAGCCAAACATGGAGAAGCAGCTTTCAGTTTTTATGTTCCTCTACTCTGGAATAAACTTCAAGAAAATCTCAAAACTGCTGTAACACTGATATCTTTTAAATCGATTCTAACACCCAATAGTTTAAAGTTGCCTTTGATTAACAACAACTAGAACATCTCTGGTTTCGGTCAAGATTTAAACTTTTCATTAAGTCATTTTATTTTGGCATTGAAATGTAATGTCTAATATTTATTGAGTTATTTTTTATGTTTTTATTTTTAAAAGAAACATCACTAGCATCTGGTTCTGCTAAGGTATTAATGAAGCTCAGGTTGCACTTAGATACACTTAGATACAGCACAACTACTTTCTTTTGCAATGATCTATTTTGCCTTAACCTTGTGGAGGATGTCAGCGACAATCTGCTGGACATCTGTCAAGCAGTTATCCTCGAGATAGTGTTGGCCACACGATATAAAAGTCCTAGTTATATAATTTTTAATTAGTTTAATGTGATATTCAAAAGTTTTGATAAAGCCATAACCTCTGAATTCACAGAAATAATCACTCGACAAAGATTGTCGAGTGTGAGGAGTTCATATAATGTATTTGGTTCAGTTTTTAAAGTGAACTACTGAAATAAATAGAGTGTAAAATATACTCAAAGATATTTGCAAAGTGATCTAAAACTTACTAAATGACTAAAAGTAATTCATTTTTTCAAATGTTCCATTTGTTCTGCAAGCATCAATGTAGCAAATCAGTGGTTCTGCTGAATAAAACCATAGATTGCAAGAAAGAGACACCACATAAACTTCAGGTTGCCTGACATGATTAATTGCAGAGGAAAGAAGAAAAGCATTTTTTTTTTACTTGAGTGAAATCATTAAAGCCGTATCCTTTCATGGTTGATTTCTGACTCACTTCGGAAGACTTTGTAAAATTTTTAAAGTGGGAAGTTTAAAGGTTGAATTCACAGTTTGGTGAAGATGTTAACAGCTCAAAGACCTGTGAAGTCTGAGCATGAACCCTTAATGTGCTAACAAGGCAGCAGAAAGCGGAAAAGGTCACAAAAAGTCTGCTTTTCTGCTTGTTAGCTTTCATTTCAAAAGAGAAAAACCTAGCGTGTGAAACTGTTTTTGCTTTCCACAGAAATTAATATTGCACAGTAATATATCAGATTCAGTCCAAAGATTTTCATCAGTATATCATTTTCTTTAATTCTCTGATTGATGAATTATCTCATGACTTCTCACATTTCTCCCGGCACCCTTGGAGGCATCACAGAGCTCGGGTTTGAGGGTAAAATTAACAATTTAAAACCCTGGTTTTCAATTCCATGCAAGTAACAAGTGGAGGAGCGTCAGCTTACGGCATTTGATGCTCATCTTGAGTGTCACTTTTTACCAGGGAGAAGGTCTGGAATATTATTCCCATTGTTGGAGTTGTAAGTGTGAATTACAAATCACGGCTTTCTACTTAGTCAAAAGCAGGTGTTTAAATAAACACACAAAACTTTATTGTTATACTCTCTTGCATTAAGTCAGTCTAAATATTTCCTGTTAAATTGTGCAAATGAATTTTAATTATTTTTTAAATCAAGTTAACCAATTTAAACCACATGTAAAACACATTGATTCCCTTATGTGATGCTGTGGGAAAATCTTAAGATATCAGGAAAATAAAATGGACCTCAAGTATTCTGGTTCATCCTTGAGTAAAATGTCTAGATGCCTGAAGTTGCCACGTTTATCTCTTCATATATTACATAATATGCAAATAGAAAAAGCATGTGAATGTTCATGAAGGACAGAGATTATGTGTCACAGAGAGACGTTTTATGGGGTTTAATGTGTGACCCTGACGAAATGCTGGTGAAAACTGCTGAAACCAAATGTCATTACTCTCAGTAAAACTAGATCTGGACTTAAAGCCAATCAGCAAGGAAGAAGACTTTACTCCAAAAGCAACAGAAAAACCTTGGTTACAATTGAGACAAAGACCTTATTTGTTTTTATTTTTTTATTTTTGGACACATGTCCTGCAGTTTGATAAATTAAAATTGAAGCCTTTGACCTTAATGACCATTGTTAAAGTTGGAAGAAAAAGGAAAAGCAAATTAGACAACACAATCAAAACTGTGAAGTACTTAGGGGGCAACAGAATAATAATAAAAAAATACTAATCATTTTAGTAATCCAACCTGACCTAAAACACAGTAAAATAATAGTTTGATTTGCTGTCACTCTTCTACTTCAATCATAGTTACGATTGTGACAAACTCACACAGTTCAAGACTTTGTTCATTTTCAACAAACAACTTTACAATTTATCTGTCTATTTTAAAATATTCAGATCTCATGTTACTAAGTATCAAATACTTTTTTTTCCTTGAATAATAATTTTGATGTCTACTTTTTTAATTTTATTTGGATAAAATGATGTTATACTGTAGTTGTTCTACTCTGAGATGAGAATAATTTTGGGCTACTCCTTACTGACCTTTTATTGTTGGTATTAAAGTTTTAAAGTTATAATGGGACAAATCTCTATTTTTCTTTTGGGGAGACAGTTCTATGCTTACACAGTTTCTTACTTTTAAAAAAAAAAATTGGGCCCCTAAGAGCCTTCCAGGTTACCATGGAGATCTAATAGAAATTTAAAGCTTTCTACCTGAATGTTTAAGTCAGTTTCCCTAAACTGTTGCAGTAAGTTAAAGCAACATCATCTCTTCAAAGTAATCATTTGATCCCTTACGTAAAACATTAATTATGGGGCTGTTATGCAAATATATTCTAAAGCCTGCTCTATAAACACCTGCAGAGGCTCTCTGATGTTGAAATAAGTTCCCTGTCGATGCTGCTGTCTCCCTTTCCCTGCTCTGATTATACACTATCAACGTAAGAGAGGCATCTATTAAGAGTTCATGAACGCCCCATTAGTCTAGTCAGCTGTGCAGCCCTCTAAAGTTTTACAGTCACAGATTTCCCCCCACATCACCTAATTAATCTCAGCAACATAATTAATTTGTCTCCTCACACGCATGCACTAAGAGCAGTAAACTCAAGTAACAACCAGGATTAATGGCTTTGCCCTCCTCCCGGCACCTCCCTCTCCTCCGATACCTCTGCTGTAACGTAATTTGCCGTAGAAGTTTCTGGACTCGTTTGGAGCCAGTCGGCCTCCACCTCCTCCTCTTCCCTTCACCGGCTGCCAGCCCACACTCGTTGTTCCTGAAGAGGCCCGTTTTCCTCCAAACCACAATCAGCCATTCTGGACTTTTTCAAAGGCTGATGTGATCCGATGGAGCACAGCCTCCTTGTGCAGTCTCCTGGGCTGCAGCTTTAATTGGAATAGATTGTTTGTCGAAGTCAATGTGTGAAGCACGGTAGAATTAACAAATGCACCCATTCTGTTTTTATTTGCCCCAAACTGAAACGGGAACATTCAAACTGTGGCTACTTGTTAGCTTCAGATTGAGCTGGGCGTGTATTAAGTAGCTAAATTGCTGGCATGCAGGGGAATATTTTAGTAGTCGTCACAGGTCTGATTGTGTTTCTAAAGGAATTGTTCAGCATGCTCTTTTAAAGTCGTTTATCAAGTATCATGGATATTCAGCTTGCTTACAAATTGATGTCTTTGCTTGTTGAAACAAAAAACATTTCCTCTTCATTACTCAACTTGTACACATTCCGGATCATTTTTGCTTTGTAATAATCTACTGAAAAAGATCAGCAGCACTGATTTAACATATGGTGCCTTACAAAAATATCACACCCCTTAAACTTTTATTTTATATTTTAATGAGCTGCAAACAAAAACAAAGAACAGCGAGGGTTGGACAATAGAAAATACTTGACACCCATTTAAAACTCTTCTAGTTTCTTATTTTAATAGTGCAGACAAAATTTAACATAAAATACGTTATGTTACGGCCAGTGGCCTTGTGTATGTTTTCTTTTCCTTTTTTTTGTATATCTGCAGGTAATCAAGTTGACTCCACTCGGAAGTGGATGCAGCCCTGCCTTCCCGGTGCTGCTCCAAGGCCTACAGCGATTGGCTCACCAATCATCTGCTCCACCAATCCCAGAAGAGGCCTCCCCTTTAAAAACTAAGGACTTCCTGGGAGAAGGCGCGGCTGATCCTTTGTCTGGATAGCTTGCCACTTTGTTGTGTGGTCTAGGTGACTGCTGAACATTTGTGTAACTAGCTTTGACAGCTTTGTTAGCTTTTGCTAGATCTTGCTAGCTTGTTGTGTCCCGGTGAGGGACCTTTGAATCTCTGGTAGAGATTTGTAGTTTGTTTGTTTAAGATCTTTATTTACACCTGATTGTTTTGTGGATTTTGTTTCATTTAGTATGTTTTGTTGTCAGTCCCTACATTTTGATTGTTCATTTTTACCCCCTTGTTTGTTTTTTTGTTAAAACCCTACAATAAACCCTAAATTGTTATAAACCTTACCACCTGGTTTCTTTAATGTTACTCCCCTTTCCCCTGGCAGAGCCGGGTCGTAACATTAAATGGGGGCTCGTCCGGGATCTAATTAAAACAATCCCGCTTCTACAGTTTAGGGAAATTTGTTTGGTTTTTCAGCTTGTGCTGTTGGGTCAATTATGGCTCAGTTTAATATTGATCAGTTCTTGGAACAGCCTTCTCTGGAGCAACTTGCATCTTGCCGTAAAGCTGAGTTAGCTGAGATTGCAAGTTACCTTTCAATTTCTTATTCAAAGCAACTGCGTAAGAAGGAGTTAAAAGAACTAATTGTGAACAAACTGGTTGAGTTGAACTTGTTGTCTTTGCCTTCACAGAGTCTGGTTTCCTCTGCTCTACCAACTGTTGCTGTGCCTGCTGCAGAGACAGAATCTGCTGGCCCCTCAAACCTTGCAGAGAGACCTCAGGAGCTGACACCAGAGGGCGACAAGAAGGTGGTTGGTGGGATTCAGACTCCTGTCACTCTTCCTCGGTTTGATCCCCTCTTGGCTTCCTCTGGATCTATTGGATCCAAAGTTGACGCTCGCTTGAAGGTTCGTCTCGCCAGATTGCAAGTTGAGGCTGAGGCTGAGGAGAAGGCACAACTCAGGCAATACCAGCTTGAAATTAAACGGTTGGAAATTGAGGCTGAAAAAGCTATAAAGCTTCGACAGCTAGAGCTTGAGTATAAGGCTAGAGTTCCAGTTCAAACAACCAGTGAGAGCCCTACCAGTTCTGGTGGGCCTTTGTCTATTAGACCCTTTGATGTCACCAAGTATGTTTCTTTGGTACCTGAGTTTCGAGAAACAGAGATTGATTCTTATTTCTCTGCTTTTGAACGAATAGCACAGGCTTTACAGTGGCCCTCTGACGTTTGGTCTTTGCTTCTGCAGTGCAAAATTCATGGGAAAGCTCAAGAGGTTGTAGCTGCCCTCCCTCTTGCAGACACCCTTAAGTATGATGTGGTTAAAGCTGCCATTTTGAAAGCTTATGAGCTTGTTCCGGAGGCTTACCGGCAAAGATTTAGGTCTTTTAAGAAAAGCCCCTCTCAGACCTATGTAGAGTTCGCCAGAGAAAAGGGAAGTCTCTTCGACCGGTGGTGTGCGTCAAGTAAGGTGACAAATTTTGAAACTCTGAGAGAACTTGTGCTATTGGAAGAGTTCAAAAATTGTCTACCTGAACGTGTTGTTGTTCACTTGAATGAGCAAAAGGTAAACTCACTGTCTTCTGCTGCTGTGTTAGCTGACGAGTATGTGCTTACACATAAGTCTACCTTTCAGTCTGTGCTCAGTAAAAATGTGTCTATAAAATCAGCTATGGAGCTACCCAAAGCAACTCCTCCACAGAATGACAAGGAGTGTTTCTACTGTCACAAAACGGGTCATCTCATTGCTAACTGTTTAGCCTTGAAACGGAAGGAACAGAACACACAGTCCAAACCTAAAAGTGTGGGGTTAATAAAGAACCAGTCTCATACTCCAGGAAAGGCTGAATTTAGCTGTACTCCTGATCCCTGTTATGAACCTTTTGTGCTGGTTGGGTATGTTTCATTGCCAGGAAAACTTGCAGATCCACAACCAGTTCGTATTTTGCGAGACACTGGTGCCTCCCAATCTATTATTCTAACTGATTCCCTACCATTTTCTGAGTTGTCGTCTTGTGGCTACAGTGTTGTACTGCAAGGACTTGAAATGGGTTATGTCCCCCGGCCTGTACACTTGGTGCAATTACAATCAGAACTGATTTCTGGTATTTTCCCCATTGCTGTTTGTTCTGCGCTTCCAGTTAAAGGTATTTCCCTTTTACTTGGAAATGATATTGCTGGTGGGAAAGTAACACCATCCCTGGAAGTATTGAATGTCCCCTGCTCCCCTCTTAAGGAGGAAGACGCAACACAGACCAATGTCTCTACTTCCTGTGTGCTCACCAGGGCTCAGAAATTGAAGGAAACCTCAGAAGAAAATGTAGACTTGTCTGACAGTGTGCTTATGTCAATTTTTTCTGAGGAAAAACTACCAGTTACAACGCAGATGCCTGCAGTCCCCCAGCTGAAGCCAGATGTGCGACCAGCTGATTGTGGTTCTTCTCCCATCTCCCGATCACAGCTTTGTGCTGCTCAGAAGGTGGATCCAACTCTTAGAAGGTGCTTCTCAGGTGTGGTAAGTGCTGACAAAGCTAGAGTTGAACCAGTAGCATTTTATGTAAATGATGGAGTATTGATGAGAAAATGGTGCTCTGTCGTCCTCCCTGATGCTGACTGGAATGTGGTACACCAGATTGTAATTCCATCAGATTACCGCAAAAACGTGTTGGCCTTAGCTCATGAAGGAAGTTGGTCAGGGCATTTGGGAATAACAAAAACTTATCAGAATATTCTGAAACATTTTTACTGGCCCGGATTAAAAACTGATGTACGCCGGTATTGTCGCAGCTGTCATACCTGTCAGGTAACTGGTAAGCCCAACCAAGTTATCCCTCCTGCTCCGCTCCATCCTATACCTGTGGTTGGGGAACCTTTCGAACGAATTATCATGGACTGCGTTGGACCACTTCCTCGCACCAAATCTGGTAATCAGTTTCTGCTCACCTTAATGTGCGCCGCAACTCGTTACCCAGAAGCAATCCCACTGCGTAAGATCACTTCCAGCTCAGTGGTAAAAGCAATGACAAAGTTTTTCTCCACCTTTGGCCTTCCTAGAATAATTCAAACTGATCAAGGCACAAATTTTCAGTCTAAGCTTTTTAAGCAAGTTCTTAAAGAACTTAACATACAGCATGCAGTCTCCAGCGCATATCATCCTGAATCTCAAGGAGCTTTAGAGCGTTGGCACCAGACGTTAAAGTCTATGCTTCGAAAATATTGTTCAGAAACAGAAAAAGACTGGGATGAAGGCATACCTTTTGTTTTGTTTGCCGCTCGGGAGTCTATTCAAGAGTCTCTATGGTTTAGCCCAGCTGAGTTGGTGTTCGGCCATACACTCCGTAGCCCTCTGAAAATTCTCAAAGAGAAGCTTTTAGAAACCAATGTTTCTCCCCAAGAGAACATTTTGGACTATGTCTGCAAATTCAGAGAAAGACTGCATCAGTCTTGTGCCTTTGCAAAAGAAACCCTAGGTGAGTCTCAAAGGTCCATGAAGAAACGTTATGACCAGTCTGTCCTGTCTCGTTCTTTTGCAAAAGGGGAAAAAGTGCTAGCTTTACTACCTGTTCCTGGTTCTACTCTTTTTGCCAAGTTTTCAGGACCTCATGTGGTTCAAGAAAAGTTGAGTGAGACCGACTATGTAATCGGCACTCCTGAAAGGAGAAGAAAATCTCGGGTCTGTCACATAAACATGTTAAAACCTTACTGTTCTAGAGACCCAAACGGTAATCATGACCTTCAAACAGGTCAACATTTGCCTTCGACTTGCTCCTCAGCATTGATTGTGAGGGATCGTTCGGACTCTGCTATAGAGGATGGTTTAACGTTGCGTCCCATTTCCTACCAAAGCTCACGATTGCCAAACTCTGAAATGTTGAAGGTTCTGCCTAACCAGCTTTCACATTTAACAGAGGAACAAAGAAATGATATTATTGTCTTGGTCAATAGTTTCTCAGAACTGTTCCATGATGTGCCCACACAAACTTCAGTTCTTAAACATGACATTGATGTTGTTGCAGCCAAGCCAATAAAACAACATCCATACAGAACAAACCCAGTTAAAAGAGTATTGATGAAAGGTGAGACAGACTATATGTTACAACATGGGTTTGCTAAGCATAGTTCCAGCCCGTGGAGCTCCCCATGTCTGTTGGAGATGAAACCTGATGGTTCTCCTCGTTTTATAACAGATTTCCGCAAGGTAAATTCTGTTACTGTTGTTGATTCGTATCCACTTCCCCGTATAGAGGATTGTGTTAACATTGACAATGCCAATTTTGTAAGCAAACTCGACCTGTTAAAAGGATACTGGCAGGTACCATTAACTGAACGTGCATCAGAGATCTCTGCATTTGTGACACCAGATCAGTTTTTGCAATATACAGTCATGGCATTTGGCATGTGTAATGCCCCAGCCACCTTTCAACGGTTGGTTAACACTGTTCTGGCTGGCTTATCAAACTGTAATGCATATCTTGATGATCTCATTGTGTATACTTCCACCTGGGAAGAACACATAAATCTTAAAAGATGTATTCACACGGCTTGCTGAAGCTTCACTTACCATAAACCTAGCCAAGTGTGACTTTGGTAAAGCAACTGTCACCTACTTGGGTAGGCAAGTTGGCCGGGGACGGGTATGCCCAGTAGAAGCTAAAGTAAAAGCCATTATGGAGTTTCCCATCCCTAACACGAGAAAAGCCCTTCGCCGTTTCCTTGGCATGGCCAGCTACTACCGAAACTTTTGTCGAAATTTTTCAACAGTAGCCCACTCTCTCACTACTCTCCTGAGCCCAAAAGTAGACTTTGTCTGGACTCCTGAATCTCAGCATGCTTTTGAAAGTATAAAATCTCTGTTGTCACATGCACCTGTGCTCTCTTCTCCAGACCTGTCAAAGGCTTTCAAACTTGAGGTGGATGCTAGTGCTGTTGGCGCTGGTGCTGTACTGTTACAGGAAGGTGGGGACGGAGCTGATCATCCCGTCTGTTATTTTTCCCGTAAATTTACGCCCAGTCAACTCAATTACTCCATCATTGAGAAAGAAACTCTAGCCTTGTTACTTGCACTTCAACACTTTGAGGTTTACCTAGGGTCTAGCCCTGTGCCAATCACAGTGTACACCGACCACAACCCCCTTGTTTTCCTCTCTCGGATGTACAACCACAACCAGAGACTCATGCGGTGGGCTTTACTGGTACAGGATTACCATCTTGATATCAAACATAAGAAAGGTGCAGAAAACTTCTTAGACGCTTTGTCTAGAGTGTAGCTTGAATAGTTTGGTTAAAAATGTTTCTCCCAAACCCTTTTTTTTTTTTTGGTTTAAATTTTAAGGGGGGAGGTGTTACGGCCAGTGGCCTTGTGTATGTTTTCTTTTCCTTTTTTTTGTATATCTGCAGGTAATCAAGTTGACTCCACTCGGAAGTGGATGCAGCCCTGCCTTCCCGGTGCTGCTCCAAGGCCTACAGCGATTGGCTCACCAATCATCTGCTCCACCCAATCCCAGAAGAGGCCTCCCCTTTAAAAACTAAGGACTTCCTGGGAGAAGGCGCGGCTGATCCTTTGTCTGGATAGCTTGCCACTTTGTTGTGTGGTCTAGGTGACTGCTGAACATTTGTGTAACTAGCTTTGACAGCTTTGTTAGCTTTTGCTAGATCTTGCTAGCTTGTTGTGTCCCGGTGAGGGACCTTTGAATCTCTGGTAGAGATTTGTAGTTTGTTTGTTTAAGATCTTTATTTACACCTGATTGTTTTGTGGATTTTGTTTCATTTAGTATGTTTTGTTGTCAGTCCCTACATTTTGATTGTTCATTTTTACCCCCTTGTTTGTTTTTTTGTTAAAACCCTACAATAAACCCTAAATTGTTATAAACCTTGCCACCTGGTTTCTTTAATGTTACTCCCCTTTCCCCTGGCAGAGCCGGGTCGTAACACGTTATTATGGACAGCAAAATCAGTTTAGCATGCCCATAGTAAATAATGACCTCAGTAGGTATTTGAATGGAGAACATCTGTAACCATCAGTTTCTGAAACCTTCACTAGATAAAGGTATGGACTTTGACTGGGCCATTGTAAAACATGAACATATTCTGATCTAAAAATCAAAATCAGCTTTGCAGCTTTTTGATTTATCTATCAATATGTTTATGTTTTACAATGGCCCATTTTTCTGTGGTATTGTATATGCATAGTCACACTAATTGGCTGTCTTTTTATTTTGGTTCATAAAAAGAGCACCAAAATGATGTTTTTCAGTCCCAGCTGCCACGATCAGAAGACATGAAGTCACAGTTAAAGAAACTTGTGTTCCTGCAGAAAAAAATGCATATTTTAAAATGCTTAGAGGAATTTCAGAAATGTTAAGTCAACCCCTTCAGAAAGCTTGTACCTTCAGATGATAAAAATCAGAAGGAACTCATTCTTGGATCAAATATTCTCTCTCGAGTGTAACACTACAACATTAAAGTCACAGGAGACCAAATATGTGAATAGTCTGTGTTTAGATGTCGAAATGTAATAAAAGAAGTTTCTCATTGTTTGCTTTTCTTTGGTAAGAAGAGTTTTGCAAGAAGCCTTTTGTTCAAAGACGTGCATTCCAGCTGGAAGTAATTCTGTTTCCTTTTGAACGGAGTAACCTTGAAGTCAAGACACAACAGAGGAAAGAAAGCGGGCTTAGAAAATATGCTCAACTTTGATTAAATCACCACGCAGAGATCAGCACATCGAACAATCATTCTGACAAAGTTACTGTACAACAGCTTCTGTTGATTTCATCCATTATCAAAACACTAAATGAAAGACAGACACTTTTTTAAAGATAATTTTCTCGACTTTATTGCTCCTGAAAACCCTTTCAAGCAAGTCTTTAAGTTGATTCAGATCGAGGTAAAAAAATTCACAACTTCAGGGATTATTAAGAAAACAAAGCACAGTGGCTGCTTCGCCTCAAGGACTGTGATTCTGAAGATTTCATGTTTACCAGTAGAACTGCAGACAGGCATAAAGGCATTCTGATGCATGTTCAACATTTTGTTGGAACTGCAGAATCCTTTGAAATACCAGGTGGCGCTGAAAGGAAGAGCATCACTGCACCTGAATGCTGTTAAAATGTTCGCCGAAGCAGGATTTATGACAGCCGTGGTTTTTTTTTTTTTTGTACCGGGGCTTTGAAAATGTCCATCTTCGACTGAAAAGTATATATACCTCAGGATGTGCAGCCTCACTCTGTGATGCCATAAAGACTGCAGACTCTCACAAATATACAGAAAAACATCATAACGACCATAATAAAATAAAACTCAGAGGAAGACATCCTGCAAAAGGTGGCTCCAGAGCCAGTGTGGCACTTTGGTCCCTCCACTCTGAATCTTCTCTTTTGATTATAGACGCAATGAGAAATGATCATTTTAGGAGTAGTTTTCTGTAAGTTTATTGTAAATTCCACAATCCGAAAATAGAAGAAACATTTTGTTTCAATGTGTTACGAGTAGCTAAAGGTCATAAAAAAAAATCGGGAGACAACGCAGGAGTTGAAGTGTAGAAAAATGAATATTTATTAACAGAAACAACAATGGATTGTGGATATCAGTATCAATGGTGTAATGCAAATGCTTGGATGTGTTGTATGAGTGCATATGGAAGTGTTGAAGTGCCAAAACAAAGACAAACTCAAAGTGTGCAACAGGAGGGCAGCTGAAGCCACCAAACATCACAAGCGGCAGAGTGGACACTGAGGGCGACCCAAAGACGGAGAGAGCCAGGTTCAAATACTCTGCCTCCAATCAACCAGATCAGCAGCACCTGTAAAGGGGAGGAGCACAAAGGCAGAGACAAGACACCTGCAGCCCAGCCTACAAGGCCAGGGCCGTAACAAATGTTTTTAGGTTTCATGATAAAACATTTTGCATTTAAAACATATTTAAAAATGTTTTTTGTGGCTCAAGGCGAGTTTTATTTCTATAAATGTCTCCCTCAATGGAAAAGGTTGCTTACACTTGCTCTAATTTGTCAATGAATGTTCTTTTAGCCTTAATTATGGGAGGGTTTTTTTAGTGTCTTATGCAATGCAATTTGATGCGACAAAGTTTAAAACTCTAAAACACAAAAATATTAACCAGGAGTCAAGAGTCTCTGGAAAGCAAATCTGATTTGTATGTCTGTTGTCTAAATTTTGCGCAAAAAGTAAGAAAATTACTTTTCCAAAGTCATTTGAAAATGACAAAATTGGCAATATTTCCAATAAGGAAGCACCACAAATTTTACAGGAAGGAAACCTTGCTTCTTGATTACAAATCATTTTTCCATTTGTATGGTGCTACATTTGTCAGTAAAATTTGTAGGTTGTGCAAAGGTTGTGCAAATTTTACTTGCAAATTTACTTGCACCATGTCCTTCAGTACATCTCTAAAGGTTTGCTTAGATTTTGATTTTGATTCACTGACACTCAGTTTGTTAAAGTTGTACACACTTACAGCTTACATGGGAAATAAACACACAAAAACATCCCATTACATGAGGTCAAAGTTCCCATGTGCACAGCCAGCAGAGAACAGCTTTAATTGGCTGCTCTTTCACATCAATCATAGAACTCCTAAAAGTTAACGACTACATTTGTTTCAGTGCTGAAACTGCCGTGACTGAATCAGCATGCATGGACATGAGGCAAACAGCTCCACATTGTCATCAGTGGTTTCACTGATCAAGCTATTCTCATTCCTTTTCTGAAAGTATGCATAAAGTATTTCCATTTTTTCTGTTTTTCTATGCTCTAATGCCAACCACCAGAAAAACCCCTTCTGTTTCCACAGAAACTTTGCACATTCTTCAGAAATGTCCTGATCTGGTCTTCCTCAGTGGTTCTGCAGGAACTTCTTCAGCTCATTTAGGACTTTTCTCCTCAGAGAGCTGCCTTTCTGACTTGAGATTGCTTGGAGATCAGCAATAACTCCTGAAATAACAACCACAAACATTCATATTTTTGAGGCTCATTTTAAACTACAGCAGGATGCAGCTGTCAGGTAGTCTCTGCTTTTACTACAGGTTAATGATAAAGCTGCACACTGATTGGACTATCTAACAACACAAACTTAGAAGAAGCCATGGCTACTTGTAAATCATTGTAGCATTTTGTATATATACTGTATGTGGTGACAAACATGATACAAATGATTCAAAAGCACAGTAAGAACACCTTGCATTGGATATGTTTGATATGGTAATATTGCTTAGCAATATCCTAATTTCTAGCAATATCTTAGTTTTGCCTATCAGGATGTAATTGGCAAAATTAAAGACTTTGGGTTGCATTTAACCACTTTTCATTCAAAATATAACATATTTTTGCTGGTTAGACATCAATTAGATGATTCTTCACTGATCAGAGCTTATTTAAGACAATGTGTGATTCATGAAACCTTTATTGTATTTGTGAAATCCTCAAAAAACAAAATAACGTCTTAAATAAGTATCTTGACACAATTTATAGGACTGGATTATTCTACAGTTCTTGCGCATGCTTTTCTATTGCTGCTGATACTGCTAAAGATATCACCTGCTTCAGACTCTTTTTGGGCACTAGAATAAAGGGAAGCTTTTCTGCTTTTAAGAAATCTGGACTGCAGATGTTTATCTCTAGTTCAAAATCTAAAATGTCTGAACTGGTTACGTGTGGAACTTGATAGGCCTACATTGAATAGAGATTTTCAAACAATTTTGGCCATTAAAACCATCTTAGAGTCAGACAAAAATGCATTATATGAACTCAACAAACCTGGACTGAGTTATTCTATTGTGATTATGAATTCTTTCTTATACAGTTCCTAAGATGAAATCCTGACTGTTTTCAAAAACAAATCAATTCAAACCTTAGTTTTACCAAATAATGCAAGATTCTTGTCTCTTTCTTGTAAGCCAGATATCATGTATCATCTCATCTTGTCAAGTTGATGTGTTTAATCCACCCCTACTGTACTAGAGGAAAAACCGTCTGTATGTCCAGTGGGAAAATCGATACTTTTACCTCGTCTATATAAAATGTAGTGAATTACAACATATTTTTACTGCCCTCTCAGTCCTCTCTGTACAAACAACAGAATTCTTCCAATAGATTGCAACATTATAGTCAATAAATTCAATCACTTGAATTAAATAAAGCCCCATATGACTCAAAGTTCTGCTCATGTCTCATCAATTTTTATCTCGGCTTATTAAATCAACGCACATTCCATTTTTGAGCTTGACATCGCAACAAATAACGTTTTGCCTTCCGTCGGAAAAAAATGTGGCTTCCCCTTTGAGTGAGCTTCCTCCTCAATCCTGTTTAGCTGCTCAGAGCTAATGGAACGTAAATGCACACGTCATTAGGAGAAAGAATGAGGGAGAGACGGAGGGCTTGAGTTCAGCTGCATGATGTATGTTCACATTTTCACATCCCTCCTTCATCTCGGGCAGGTTCTGCATGTCCTGCTGCTGTGCGAGCCAGTCATAGCGGTGTGCCGTTATCACTCATTTCATGGCACGGTGTCTTCTGGCAGGGGAATAAGCCTCCATGGCCAATGATAACTCCCACAGCCAACAAACACCTCTGCATGGGTGAAGCATGACTGGGTCCACAGATAGTTCTCACTCCCTCTGGGTGTGCATGTGCATCTCTGTGCGCAACTGTGCATGACCTGCATGGTTTGTTCGTGTTTTTCCCCATACGTGTGAACCGGAAAAACCAGGCGGTTTCCATGGGAGTGCATGAACGTGTGGGATGAAGTCTGTGTGTTTCCATGCAAAGAAAGCAATGAACCAGGTCGAATTTGATACTCAAGCAGGATTTCCAAACCTCTGAGCTTTAGATGCTCCCCAAAGAACGAAATTCAAATAGCTCTAAATGGGTTCTGTGACTGAGAATTGTGTCATTTGCACTTTATGTCACAGCTGAGCTTATTTGGATGCACCCGAAGGTCAACACAGATATTTGTGAGCAGACACACAGCCATACTGTTAGGTTTTCAGTCATGCAACAATTGGACGACAAATGGTTTGTATAAAAACCAAATTCTATGAAAGATCATTCATGTATCATGTTACAGCATCAGTGAATGTTCTTTGTGTGTGCTGATTCCAACAGTAAGATAGCTGCACATTGAAACCAGGTGTTGGCTTGCTTCCTGAAGGGCCTTCATACAGAAAAACACGACTGTTCCAGTTCACTGGAAAAAGAAAAACACATTTTCATCATACTTTATTAAATTTGGTAGGATCTATGGGCTGATAAGGTGTGGGTTGTTGCAGATCTCCACAAAATTTTGTCTTAATTCAAAGCATTAGTTCAAATAAACATATAAAACAATCAGAATAATTATTTTTTAGAAGCAGAAAACATTTATATTAGGTCGGGAGAGAAAAGCAACACCTAAAATTTGAAAATAATCAAAGATTTAATGACACAACCTTGAAGTATTATAAGAACCAAACAGCAGAACACCTGCATAATCAAGAAACTGACTAAAACGGTCAGATTTTTCTTTGTCTTTTCCACAATTGCACTTCAGCGCAGTAGCTATGCAAAAGCACTGGTCAGGAACATGGACATGCAAATCCTTCTCCCTGACTGTCGTTGTCATCTGTTTGTGATATTCTAGTCTGATCCCAAATATTAGTTCCAGATTCTGATCAAGGCATTTTGAATGATCTGCATTGTGTACCCAGACTAAAATCAACTCTTGGCGCCTTTTTTTTGGGTTTACTGTGTGTCACTTGATGTCTGTTGCATCCCAGATGAGTCGTGTAGTTACAACTTGCGCTGCCAATTTTCATTTGCATAACTTGCAAAACTGTGTTGAAGGCCATGCAAATGATCTTGTTGTCTGGATATTGCCCATAAAGCCAGGTGTGCTTAACCATTTATAATGGTGGTTACATTTTGAAAATCAGATATCGCTTTGGCTGCTGCAGTTCTCTGTCTCTCTCATGTGACCTGTTGGGCAAAATTTTTTGAGACTACAAGTCAGTTTTTTTCTTTTCTAAATTATGCACATCAACTAACACTTAACTTGCAACTTCAGTGAAATATGTTATCAGTGAATCTACATTGGATGGTCAAGTAGAAATTTAGTTGAGAACGAGATTTTGAAAGTGTGGCCCACATCCACAAGGTTCTGGATAGTATGAGTGAGTCAATTAAGTGGGACAAAATAACCAAACTATGACTCCTAAAGTGTAGTCAGTTACTGTAATGCACCATGAAGCTGCAGAGTCTTTAAGCATATGCAAGGCGTTGATTATAATAACCACTAAACCCACCGGTTTAGGGATGCTGTTGATTAAGAACAACTGGAACACTGATTAATGTGTTTTATGTGTAGTTGATGATGATTTTGAGGATGGCAGTTTAAAAAATGAAATGCTTGTTGTTAGTTTCATAATTGGATATTGGGTTCAACTTCCATGTCGGCTGAAATGTGTTGAGCAAAAAGGCTTGACTTGATTGGGACTCAGTGTTGGCAAAAACCTATTGTTAAAAGAGTTAAACTGGTTTTGGAGACAGAACATTCTGACTAGAATCTCACTAATCTGTGCCATACATATCTGAACAAATCTACAAAGAGTGAAAAACAATACGCACACTTAAATTAAACCTCACAGTATGGTCTCTAGAGGACAGGCTGGCATATGCAAATGTTTCATTAGGAAGCTAAACTAGGGCAAGTTTTTGTATTCAGCTCTTCTAGTCCGTGTTTGGAAACTTTTATGTCTGCAACACATGTTTTATAAAAATTAAGAAACACACTGAGGTGCAATAAAAACAAGGAATTGATGATCTAAAGCAAGTGCTACAAAAGCGTTTCACTGTAATCACAGGGAGCTAGACAATCGCAGGAATGCAAATATGACGACAAATCAACTGATAAAGACCACAAAAGTAAGAGCAACCAAAAGCGTGGCGGAGCAGCAACACAGAAAAATCAAGGAATATAAATTGACAGAAAAAAATGTAACAGAAAGCTTCAGCTGCTACCAACGAATGCCTCCTCTAAGTTTCTGTCCTCAAGTCAAGTTTATTTGACATGTATTCATTGGCTTGACCTATAATTAAAAATACTTTATATTTCTTCAGCTTATTGTTGGCTAAAGCCATTAATTGAACTCTTAGAAATTATCTCAGAGTTTCTGAGATTAGAGGGAGGCAGCTTAGTGCATTAAAGATGATTTATGCTAAGTTGATTTGATTTGACATTTGGCACACTTTGGAAAATTCACTCCATAATCCTATACTAACACTTCCCACAGTACAAAAAAAAATCTCAATTTTCATTCAAGCCACACTTCTTCCCATCCTCTACTTACACTTTCTGTTATTTTTCTTTTTTCACAGGCATTTCACCGAGATATCTCCTACTCCCCAATGTCAGCACATGAAAATAGAAAACAGGTGGTAAGTGTGCTTGTTGGGTAATGGGTAAAATTACATTCAGTGTGTGCATCCAGGGAGAGAAGTTTCACTTCGCCTCACACCAAGTTCAGCAAATAAAGAGAGGAAAATCAATTGGCTGCTCCATGATTGACCAAATCCCTTCACCTGCGAGTCTTGAAATCCAATGACCTGCATGCCTGATGCATTGCCTCTCACCTGGAGAATAATGATACAACTCTAATTGATACACAGCCACTTAAAGTCTGCTCCCTGTGTTTTACAGTGTATGCTTTTATAGGATGTGTGGTTTTTGCCACCATAATATTGTTATTGTTCTACTTTTAAAAAGGTTTTTGAAATTGCTCTGGACATTTCACCCCTTTTTTTCCAGAACTAATTATGTTACAGTTCATACCCACTGTTGAGTTGATTTAATTTTAGTTATGATTCTAAAGAAATTCTATTTGTAATCTAAGGAAATCAATTTTTTTGTAGTGGAGTGGATATTTCTCTCTGCAAAGTTAAGAATTTTATCCTACAGATCAATTTGAACTTGATTAGTTTATGATTTGATTCAGCCTGACGTCTCTGAACTTGCTACGTTTCTGACCTGTCTTTTATGCAAACCTAATTTTCACAGATTGCAAATACTGTCAATGTCCTGTTCCCCAGAAGATCACGATTTGTAAATAAGTGTCTGATTTCTACAGAGGGGAGTGTTGCATGCTCAGTCATGGATTGCAATGATGTTTGCTACGCTAAAGGAAACATGCTGATAACAACTGGGGGATGGAGCTATCTCATGTTGCCACTTGCACACTGCAAATTTGTTGAAACGAGCCTCCTATCAAGATAGCAACTCACGTGCGTACACTGCAATGCAAACCTCTTCTTACAGGGCTATTTATATGACAAAGCATCCTGTATAAGCAACCTGCCTTTAACCTTTATCAGATGATGGAAACCTACATATTAAAGTAGGTATGGATCAATCACAACGCCACATTCTTATAGGTTTTGATGCAGTTTTTTTGTGTTTTTCATTTTTTTGTCTAAAGCACCATTTTAATATTTAGCCAAAGAAGCACAGATTTGTAATAAAGTTCAGATATCTGCTTTTATCACACCACTCCCAGCTGCTGTTTTTCCTTTTAATTTTCTGCTCAAGAGATTTTTATCTGCATTCACGTGAAACCCTGACATCGTGTTAGCTGCACTTATTATAAGTCAGAGATGTTGACCTAGCATGGTGTCCTTGTAAAACCCACAAATCAAGCAGAATGGATTTAATCAGATATCTTCACTCACTGACCTTGGTCACAGAACATGAAGGCTGCACATCAGCGGCGTGAATATAAAATGTCTCCAAGAGCAAGAGAATCACATGCATCATCTGTGCAGAACCTTCCACATCACAGAATCTCCCCATATCCATGTCGTTCCCACTGGAGTCAGAAAGGGAATATTTTAAACGCAGCTCTACGTCCTCGCAGATGAGACGCATCAGCCAAGCATTCTTTAGAGCCTCACACAGCCCTCTCACAAACGTCTGTCAGCATGTTCGGCAGTCACAATGCCTCTCGATTCCTCAATGAGAACAAGTTCGAGCATTAAAAGTCCCCCAGAGAGAGGCGGACAGGGGGTAGGAGCACATTGATCTGGTTGTGTAACACGTTGCAGTTTGTCATAGGTCAATGAAATTCCATCAGCTTTTCCCCCCTTTGGTCAATATCCATCTGAAGAGTCTCCACAGACATTGTCTTCTTTTTAGTCCTGGTCCTCAGGAGTTTACCCTTGTCCTGCTGCTTTCAGCAAACAGAGAACAATTTAGAAGCAAACAATTTTTGAAATTGAGATTAAATGGTTGTAAAGGTTAGATGTTTCTCAAAGTGTCCTCAAACATGCAAAATCTTTTCATTCTTTGTTGTTCCATAAATATTGTTTCATTAAAAGAAATGAGTATATGTTACTCCAAATAATTAACATGATCACGTCTGAGATTCATAAACAACATAAATGTGTTATATCACTTGAACTTTTTAAGTTTTGGATCAATCAGATTTTATGTAACAAACTCAAATGAATGGAAAACTTTGAAATCAAAGGGAAATTGTGTAGCGTTTTCAAAGTGTATTGCAAATAAAATGTGAAAAGTGCAATTTTTTCCCATCTTTATTCTGACATCATAAATCAGCATCATCCCAAGATTTAGAGCATTTGTCCAAGCAGACAACGATTATTAGTTCAATCCATTGTTGAAAAATGTGAAGGGGCCAAAGATGACTCTGGAGGAGCTGCAGAGATCCACAGTTCAGGTGTGAATGTCTGTGGACAAAACTGTTAGTTTGTTCATTAGAGATGTGACATTTATGGAAAAATAAATAGTCATTGCAGAAAGAATAGATCGCTAAATATCATTGTGTTTTATCCAAATTTAATGCAATGGACCGACACAATCGTAACAAAAACTGAAACTCAAAGCTGTATGTCAAAACTGCAGCCCTACCAGGGTTATGTTGTCCACATAGCCAGAGAGTCTACAGACAAATGTACGGTTTGGATCGTACGTTTCTACGATCCAAACCGTACAATGTAGGGTTTGGATCAAAGAATTAAATAAAATTGTAATGTTTCCCATTCAAGCTATGAAGAACTTAATTTAACTTGAAATTCAAATACAATTCTTTGAACTTCAGTTATTTCCCAAAAGTGGCATGATTAGTGAATATACCTTAATCTAACATTCTGCTTATTATTGCAAACCATCTATTAATATCATTGAGTAAAAAACTGCATTTATTTCCACTTCGCAGGATCCAGTTAAACCCCCAGACTCCATTTTGGATGCAGCTCTCATAGTTCAACTCGCAGTCAATGAAACTGCTTAGCATATTACCTTGGCAACTGCCTGTTTTATCATCAGGCCACTGTTGAAAATTTCCTTAATAGTAGTCGCATTTTAACCCAGACATTTGGTATGGAAATGTGACTCCTCCCTGCTTTGACAAAATGAGGCTCTCAGCAGAAAGGAGTTTGTTTCAAACACACAAAAAAACACGACCTGTATTAACATATCAAGGAGAAGAAAGAAATTCAGAGAAAATGGTAGTTATTCTAAACATCTTCCCTGTGGATACCTGACAGCGGATGTCTGGCTCCATGAGGAGATATTTCAATCGTGCGAATTTTAAACAGAATTGCATTGGTTTGTTCTCCTTTTTCAGATGCATGAAATCCCCGCTTTATGTCGTTATGGCACAAACAGCTGATGTTTGTCCACACAGGAACGCCTGTCAGGGAAAGCCTCGTCCTGCAGACGCAGCTCAGAGCTTCCTGCCATGTGGCTGTGTGCGAACATGTTTACACTCCTTCTCTTTAGCTTTTTATTAAACCTATAACTTGCAGAAACAGACGTCTGTGAAATCTGTCTCGGTACGATATTTACATTAATGCTGTCAAAGGAGGTCAGTGTAGCCTGTGCAGCTTCTTCTTCTTTTTTTTTTCTTTTTAATCTGAGAAGCAGTTGACAAGTAGCAGAGTGCTGCTGCTGCTGGCGTGTGATAGCAGAGTGAGAGGGCTCTGGGGGGGGGGGGGGGTGCATTAGCTGCTGTCTGGCGTCTGAGAGGGTGAGGAGGAGTGGGAGAAAGGCTTAATGTCTGTCTACTTCTATTTCCCTCTTAATTTCACACACTGTTGAGTCAGCCTATTGACTGACTGCTTATGGTGATGCTGGCGGTCCACCAGCACTGCAGAGGAGGCGGTGCATGTAACTCTCCCTCGCTGCTCCATTTCACCAGGCAGGACCACCACTTATTTAATAAAGCTGGTACGAGGCCCATTCTCACCAGCCACGCACGCGCTCGAGTGTAATCTGCCTCCCACTCGGGGAGAGTGTGTTAGATGCACTTATCAGGTTGAGCTCTGGGCATCCCTGCAAGACCATTTGCTCGCTACATCTCCGCATGAGTCAAGAGGAATGAGCCTGCTTGCACTCTGAGGGCTCTTAGCACGTCCGTGTCCCGCGTGTGTCAGGCCACAAATCAATACTTCTTCTCTGTTTTTTCCCCCCCTTAAGATGTAAAACTTTTCGGTTTTCATAAATCTCCTGGAGAGAGAACAGTGTTCTGTTGATCTGCACACAGTAGACCAACGACATGAGGGAAGCAGCTGGTAGCATGGATAACGGTTTGTCCAAAATTCCTGCTTCAAAACATTTGTCTAAACAATAATGAATAATTTGGAAATGAGAAAATGATGTTCTAAAAAAATCTTCACTGGAAATATTTTATTAGTTTAATGAGTATTTTTTATTCATTATTTCTATTTTTCTTCAATGAATGGGCTACATATTTGAACGATCAGAAAATGGACTCAAAACAAAGGGTTTGTTTCTCCTGTTTTTAGATTCTATATATTATTCCTGCTTTCTGTCTAAAGCAGGATGAACGGTGAGTCAGTTGGTTCATTCATACAGTTTTTATATAACAATTCCTTGGTTCACATACATTTGAGTAAAATTGAGTAACTACTTACTTACAGATCTATTAATAAAATGCTACTCTTGCTTAAGAACAATGTTTGGGTGATATTCCTAAATAAGAAAGGTGAACTTCAGAGGTCACCAGTTGGGATCTAGTAACACGGTCTGTGCTCTGTTTGATTTTCAGAGGTTGCAATATTGTTTTATGCCCCAGTCCTGCATTAAACATCTCTACACCTGCCATAACCCTGATCTGTCTGCTGTCTGTCTTGGTCTCCATGAAGCTGTCTATTCACTAATGTTTTCCAAAAACCACTGATGCTTTCTCAGAACTGCTGGATAAATGGAATTACACACAAGTGGACTCTATTTATAAGTTGAGTTTAGAGGATTTTTGGTTGCACTATGTGAGAGAAAGGGGGCAGTTATAGTTTACAAATGATTTTTATTTTTTAAATGCCATAATAATTAGAGAGAGCATTTCGTTCAAGAGAATTAGATACACTAAACAGATGAAGCGAGTGGCTTTATTTGTGAAATATGACCCACTCAGTATGGAAGAAGCCGAAAGAAAACCCCAAAATCAACATAGCCAAATAACAGCCAAACAGTTTTGAAAGCATGTTCAACCATAATTTTAACGTGTTTTATTTAATTTTAAGTGACCAACAAACACAAGGTTATGTAGAAACATTGAAACTAAAATCTTTTTGGGGAGTTACAGATAAAAATCTAAAAAATGTGTGACTTTGCATGGGACCATCTTTCACTGCAGTTATAACCTCAAGCCTTTTTGAGGTTAGTCTTTACCAGCTTTACATATTTACACACTAAAACCGTTTGTCATTCTTCACAAAACAGCTCAAACATAGTCAGATGAGGAGTGCCTGTCAACTTTAATTTTCATATTTTGCCACAAATTCTTAATAAACTTGGACTAGGCCAGTCATTCTATTGTAGCTCTGGCTGTATATTTAGGGCACTTGTCTTGCTGGAAGGTTTCTTCTAGGATTCAAAATGTAAAGAACCACTAAAGGAGTAAGAAGACTATTGAACTGCTCAATATTTAAAAAAGTATATAACCACCAAGAACTAAAACACCATTTCTTTAAAACGGTTTGAACCTGAATATCTGGTTTCCGTTTGTCTTTTCAAATCAAGTTCAAAGTACAGAGAGAAACATCTTAAGCTGATTCAGTGCAAAGAAATAAAACACAGTTCATCATGTCTATCCTCAACTGAACCGCAGTGTCTGTTGAAATAGGCTGCTTGGTTCAGGTCACAGGAACAAATGTAGGGTAAATCACCAAATTGTAATCTGGCTGCTTGTCACTTTACTAAGTGACTAAAGGCCCTTATCGGCATCAGCAGTGCAGCAGCTATTTTGTTTGCAAGGTGTAAATAACGTTACATTGGTCATGAAGCGAGATAAGGTGTTTTATGAAATGCGGGCATTAACAGATTCTGACAGGTAGCTGATATTCTGCAGAGCTGGTTCAGAGGGGAGAACATCAGAAATGAGATGCAGGAATACGTGCAGAAACTGTGCGATATCAGGAGAGAAATAGGACTCCACATTGTTCCCAGATGATGCTGAGGGTGTCATTGTGTTTGCTTCTTGTGTATACACTAGAGAGAACTGCATTTTATTTATACACAGTGGCTTATTGCTTTTTTTGAAGGGATAATATGTGTAATTTACCCGACTATAATCAGAAGAGAACTGGAGGACGAGGAGGAGGAAAAGAAAAATAGATTAGGCTTCATGTGTTTGGAGGTATGGTTCCCTGGCAACAGATTGTGTGCTTGTCAACTCCCCTTTCTTCATAATAAACTCCTGGTGTTGCTCTCCCTGTGAGGGACGCTTCCAGCAAAAAAGGCTTCTTAACAGAAGAGAAAACCACGTCTGGCCTTGTGATTTGTTATTCAGTGAACCGCATCTCTGGAGAAATGGATTTACTGGCGTGCCCTCTGTAGAGGAGTGAAGGTCAGCCCATACCATGGAGATGCCATTTGCAGCGCAATGCAATTGTTAATACGCAGCTCTGAGAAAAGCAGGCAGGGGAAAAAAACAAAAAAAAAACATTCAGAGCCATTTGGAATTCTGGAGAAGGAAAAGGATGAAGGGAGGAGGGATTAGCGCAGGGAGAGCTGGGCTTCTGGATGCTTTTCTTTCCACAGTTTCCTTCCCTCATCGCCACAAGACTCTGCTGTTTGAGAAACAAATACTACTACTCCACCAGCTGCAGCTCTCCTCACCTCAGTGTGCAGTCGCATCGTGTCACTACAGGAAAACTTCACCTTTGACCCAAAGAATGTGTGCGGTTTAGAGGCCAGAGAGCTTACAAAATCTGCATAGTGGTAAAGCTCAGTCTGCAAATTTACTTGCATGGGTGCAAGCTGTAACCAGTGTTGCCATGTGGGTCAGTGTTTCGGAAGACAACACTCACAATATAATATGAATGAGCTGTGATGCAGAGCTGCACAATACAATCATCATTAAATTTGGACGACATCCAAATAGCAGGGAGCGACTTGGATCCAATATTTGGTGGGAAAAATTTGTTTCTAACTTCATGCATTTATGCTCTGAACATCAATAATGCATTTTGTCTGTTGGATGGACTCTGACTTCCCTTAAGGCAACATTTGACAGATTCAGTTCAGATTTATTGTCAAGTACGAGTTGCAATTGAACACTCAATGAAATAATTGTACAAAGAACTACTATTCAATAAAATAAAAACCCCACAGACAACTGGCATAATTAAATAAAAATGTAAATAAATGACTATCTTAGCTTGAAACCATTTAATACAGTCATGAGTACCATTGTTATTGACACCTACAGAGCACAAGAATCCCATAACTCAGTTTAATCTCGTGATTTTGTACAACTTGTCTAACTTACTGTTGCAGCTGACATTTTTCATGTTGCTTTTTAATGTGTGTTTTCTAAAACATTTGCATGACTGACATTATTTTTGTTTGCTTCCTCATTTACAAAAAATGAGGAAGGAAGCTGGCTTTAGTGATGCCAAGTAGGAGTTCAATTACAACATCCTTTATTCACCAATAGTGGGCGCTGCAGCTCCTACTAGACCTGTATGTCTCCAGACCCATTCAATAAATTTGAATATTAGTGAAAATGTCCTTCCTTCTCTTTTGGGACTTTATCACATTATATAGATGAATTGCACACAGATGGAGGTTGGATGATTTTCAACTTATAGTACATAAAAAACTTGACATTTAAAATTAGAATATTAGATCAGAATAATAAAAAAAAGTCTATTTGAAAGGAACTATGTAGACCTACTGAAAAGTAAGTTTAGTACCTGTTTATAGGATTAAAAGATGTTTTTAATCTGATAAACGACACTCATCGGGATGCATATTATAATTTACTAAATATTTATATCACTCAACTATTTGAACTATGTTCCACAAAATGATGTTTTTGTAACATAATGTAAAATATAAGTAAACTAACAAATTTCAACTCTACACATTCTGGGCTAAGTTATAAAACTATAGCCAGCTGAACAATTTTAAACAAAAGAAAATAAAATGTGTAAACTCATAAACATGAAAAGGTTTGACTGAAAATCCACAACAAGTTAAACTGTAAATACAAATTTGTTCTCAATAACTCACCTGATTAACAAAAAGTTAAAAGAAATTAAATAACTAATTACATAATACTGCTGCAATGAATAAAAAAAATTAAAGAAGGCATTAAAAAACATTTACTTACCCTTCTACGAAGTCAAAACAGTACTCAAGAGAAGAAAACCGAAGATACATCTGCAAAGCAGAGGAACAGTCACTAACTTTAGCAACCGTTCAGACTTCAGGCTCTTTAATAAACAGGGACCACAAACAAAGCTTGGAGCTTTTAGTACAAATATTCTGATAATATCTACACAGATACAAGGTCTTGTTCTCTGATTGAAAAAAACATCTCTGTGCTTTCACTCTCCCCCGTCAGGAGCAGAGGTAAAAAGGCAGCAGTAGCTGAAGTAATGTCCTTGTTGTGCATTAGAAAGCTGCAAAAAAATCATTCCAGACATTCAGTCTGCTCTGTTGCTCTGTCTGACTCTGTAATTTTGCAAAGCATTTAAATCCTGTGTATGTCATGCATTGATGTTTGCCTTTGGAGCTACAGAAACTAAATACAATCACTTTATGGAGACTAAGAAAACAGGTTTTAAAAGTAGAACTTTACAAAGCAGTTGTGCTTATTATATATGGGTTGCCTTAAATTGAACCACTAACCCTTCTGGTTTCCTCAGCTGCACTACAGTCCAAATAACTAAACTTCTGATCTCTTTTTATTCTGCCAAGTGTGACTCTGGTATCTGTCCAACTTTATCAGTTTTAATTATTATTTTTTTGTTTGTTTTTTTGGGAGGACTAAATTAATTCCAAGGACTCTCTAAAATGTTGTATTATTCCTTTAAGTAAACTCCCTTTACTTATATACCAGCAGGAAGGAGAACAAGAGCCCAATGATGTCTCAGTTTGATGTAATAGTTTCACTCCCGGGCTGGAAGCTGCAATATGTAGGACAGGGATTTGCAAGAAAAATCTCAGTATGAAGTCAGCTTCAAAAACCCTTGTTAAACTTGTCATGTGCATATGAAGCCATTGTTGCCGTGCCAATGTTTTTTGTTGGATTGCCATGCTGTTGCTGCACTTTTTCTTCAGTCCCGAGAGCAAACACTTTGGAAACTCATAAAGTATTAATTTGCAATATGCATTGTGGAATATAATAATTTAAGTTTTAATGGACACACATTTGCAGAAGCACAAAAGAAACACTATTTCCATATTTTAATAAAGACAATAAACAGCTTGGGTTTTATTAATATTTTTTAAAACTTTCAGCAACTTAAGCACGTTTGGGAGCTTCTCGCCCTTCTTCCCCCTCATGGTCCATGAATTCTCATCAAGTGATTCTCCTCCTTCCAACTATTCCTCTCGAGGAATTGGTGGCTTGAAGTTATATCGAGATCAATCTTTCTGTTTGGCGCCTGTGACGATTTATCCCCAGTGGAAAAAAAAAAAAGTTAAATTCGCTCTGAGCTGCATGTAACTAAAATAGCTGCAAGACAGATCCTGATCTCGGCAGACTGTTGACATCCTTGTACCTGCTTAACCAGACCCCTACAGAGACTTGCAACAGGATTCACACATCTTCGACTTTTTCACATTTACCTGTGTTAAAACAGCAAACTTCAATGTGAAGTGTAGGTCATAATTGTGAATTGGGAAGAAAAATATACATTGTTTTAATTTATTTTACAAATGTAGATCAGAAAAATGTGATGCACATTTGTATTCATCCCCTGTTAAAACAAGGTTAGGTTATAAAATAATATGTTAAACTTTAATCATTTAATACGTTGGTTTATCAACCAATTAGAAAGAGTACAGTCCAACTCCTAACAACCATGACAAACCCAAACCAAACCCAGGAGCCTATATTGACGTAGTTTCTGAAGGAAAAAGTACAACAGTTTCAGTCTCTAAGTGTGCAAAGCGGGAAGAGACATACTCCAAAATGCTAGCGGTTCTGCAGAATATTGTCTTAAAGGCTAAATACAAATACATGCCAGACTTTTTCATTCTAAAACATACATAATTTTCTTCTCACCTCACATTTATTGACTACTTAATGTTTGATTCCAATAAAATACATTGAAATTTTAACAAGACCAAAAATAGTAGGACATATCAAGAAATACAAATATGGTAATGTGTACACTGCACTGCTTTTATTACATAAGAAATATTTTAAAGTGTTGAAGAAATGAAGAATAAAATGAATAAATTTAATATAGCCTGATCATCAAAAGCAGGCAGATTTGTAAATCTTCTCATTTTCAGCAATCCATGTTAAGCAATTTTGTTGTTTTTTCACTTTATGCAATAATGACCTGGGCTACTGCTGCTGGTGGTGGTGTCATGTTTGCTTTGTTACTCAGACTCATCAGTCTTCCTTTCAAATAGTGAATTTCCTTCAAACTGTACATCTTATCTCTTTTGCACCAAGCCCAGATCTGATGGCTTACTTTTCAACAATACAACCCCTCAAACAGGTTTTGAAAGTGCTGTGACCCACTAGGCGCAGTCTTTTCCTCCGTTCAGACATTTTACTTCTGCAAGAAACTGAAAGAGGAAAAACAGTTTGAGATGCTCAGCTATGTTGATCATTCTGAGTTTTTTTGATTTGGAAATAATTTCTCTTCATCGTCTCCTTTTCAAAATTCAGATTACTGTCCCAATTTTCCCGTCCATTGATCACATTCAGACTTATCAGTTGTTCAAGTAAACAACTTTTCTTTGTGTGTGCAGTGCAGTGGAGAAACACAGAGCAATCATGACGGTTTGCAGTACAGCTTAGATTACCAAGCTCCTCCATCATGGAAAAAACCCAGCACTACTACTGCAAAAAAAACAAAAACAAAAAAACACTAATATTAAACAGATAAATAAAAGGCTTTTATGTAAATGTAAGGTTTTATGTAAATACATATTTTGTATAAATCTGCAGAAGCAACTTTTTACAATCTGTTTTCGCTCTTGTCATATGAAAGGCAATTTTAAGAAAATTGTATGAGTCACTGGAGAAAAACTGACAAATGTCCTTTGAGGATAAAACGTAAATCAAATGGGCTTAGTTTAAAGGCATCTGGTGAGATAGTTTAGGCATTTGATCAGGATTTATCTTTGATTCCACCTGTGGAAGGACTTGAGGTAACGTCCATTTACAAGGAAACCATGAGTCAGACCCAGAACCCGTTGGAGAAAATTTAAACCCTTTCTGGCCTTAAAATCCTCCCATAAGGAGATAGAGAGTTTTTTGATTCTGCCTGAATTCAGTATGTTGCATAAGTATTCAAACTTTTCAGTTTTCACAGTTTTTCATGTTGCAACCATGAACCAATTTTTTCTTTCTATTTTATGCGGTAGACCAACACAAAGTGGCACATAATGACATTTATGTCACAACATAGAGACAGTTTCAACAAATATGAAAGAAGAAAAATAATTTATCATGGAAGTTACTAACTGCAGCTTTAAGTGGAAGAAAATGGAGTAAAAATCTCAGCATGGAATCAGCTTCACATTGTTTGACAGTTCACCTAGGCTGACAGAATGATTTGTGTCAAACTGTTAGGTGTGTGAATGGCCTATTCAAAGTCCACGTCTAACTTACTCTAAGAACCACTAAGACATTCCCCATCTAATTTTACTGAGCTTTAGACACTTTTTAAAGAAGAACGAACAACAATTTCAGTCTTGGCTGAAGGCCTGCAGCTTTAATTACAGCAAAGGTGATTCTGCAAAGTATTGAATCTAACGGACTGAACAAGTCTGACAGATTTTCAAATTTACTCAGAAATGAAACTTCCTGCTGTATCTGTGTTGGGGTGTTTTTATGCACTAGCATTGCAGTGGAAGACCAGCAGCTAATCTGGACTCAGTTAATTGCAGTGGGAGTTGTGGGCAAAGATTCTGATCAATTATTTTGCCCCACAGTGTTGAGTCGAAAACGGTTGATTCATTTTTCAGAAGGCGACTCCTCTGAACATCCTGACACCAAATTGGTATTTTTCAGACCACTGATTCTGAAGCATATTAAACTATGTTTGAGGCTGGATTATGACTCAGCAGAAAGAGCACTGCTCAACAGAATCCTTTTAGCAGCATAAAAGCTGCACAAACAAACCAAATACGAAAATGATGGATGTCAGCTTTGATATTTACCTTTTCATGCTCACGTGTGTTGATAAAAAAAATGCTCAACGCATGGTAGTATTTTATTTTATATACAAAGAACACTGACGACATGCAGGTTTTGCATGTGTGCTGTAACGGGACCCGAGGAAAATTGAAGTGTCACGTTGAATTAAGCTGATGATTTAATGAAGAATAAGCTTGCAATAGGAACAAAAGGGGGAACACACTGGCAAGGAAGGAACACAAGACGAACAGATGTAGAGTTGTCTTGGAAACAAGTGAAACAAGAGGAGGAAAACGTGAGGATCAGACAAGGAGCAACCAAAACTGACTAGATAATAAACATGGGGGAGATGGTTAGGACAGCTGAAAGGGTCAGGTTAATGAGAGACATGAACTGAAGAGTTAAGAAAAATATACGAATTAATAAAGGACGACTATTTGGGGATGTAAGGAAACAAGATGAAAAAAACAGAACTTAAATACAAGAGCAGCAAGAAAAAAGAGCCAAACTTTTAAAAAAGTTCACAAAACAGCAGAACCACACACTCTTTTCTTTTTTAATATGATCTGTTAACTTTTGCTCAACACACCTTGATAGTAGCGCCATCAAATTAAATTAGCTGTTTGAGCCACATATACTCTGTTTGATCACTTTGAATATTTGGACTCTTCAAGACACTTTCAGGATGATGTTTAGCTACGGACATGTCAGGATATATTCATAAATATATAGAGCTCCCATCATGTTCCCTGGAAATTTCTAGGCTGCATCAGATAGTTTTAGCATTATTCCTAAACACTCACAGTGGACACAGCAGCTCCCTGCAGGGCATTTGACAACAATGTCACAACTCTCACAATCCTCAGTTTCACTTCATAGTTGAGTTCTTCTAATTTGCTCCACAGCACATTTCTATACAAAGTAAACCTCAATATGCTTAATCAGCTCATCCATTTTGCCATTTGTGGTTTATCAGCGGTACCCCGCAGTTAATTTGTATATATTTAAAGTGTAAATACTTGATACAGATGTTTCCTTAAGGTAGCTAACACTTAGAGAACTGTGGTGGGATCACCTTGTGGTTTCAGACTTGTGAGGCTTGCAACCCATAATTAAACAAGGGAAAACACATTTAAATCAGTATTACTGGAAAAATCTGTAATCATCCAATTAAGCAACATGATAATGTTGTTTAAATGTTGTTTAAAATATCTTTGTGGTATGCTACCTTGATTGTTTTAATGTTCATGAACAAATTCCTCTCAAAGCGGAATGATGTATTCTTTCCTAAACTCTATTACTAATTTAAAGATTTTGGGAATTTTTCAGGATTAAGATTTATTCAAGATCTGTCTTAAAATGATCACTCCTTAACTGAATTACAAACATTTAAATCATGGATAAAATGGACAAATGCTGCATTATTCTTCAGAACATCATGTTTTCCCCTTTGGATTAGTTGAATAAGCAATAAAATTACATTATTTTCCAGAATTGGAAAATAATAAAATAATTTTCACAACTTTTCCAGACTTCTCTATATGCACAAATGTCTTAACCCCAAATGTAACAACCAAAGCTGGTCCAAATGTTCTTTAAAGTGCATTTTGATTTTGATCAAATGAGCTACCCTCTCTCCTCCTCAGCTCCAATCCAAAGGAGAGAATCACTGAGGAACATCATTTCAGGTCTGACATGGAAAACAGTTTCTGAAAAGCTGAATGGTAACAAAGAGTTGTGGTCACCGGTTCTACAGTAGAACCAAAAAGGTCAGTCATGGTTTTCTTTTTTTTTTTGTCCTTGGTTCAGATTGCATAAATTGTGCCAAAGGGACTTTAGTGAACAAAGTAAGTATAACACTGCAACCTTTTCAATTTAAAAGCAGTGGACCTGAAATACCAAACCTGCTTCAAAGTTGACAAAAAATTTCCCCTCTGTCTTTGAGAGCCGGCCATCTTTTTGTGTGTACGTTAGTGTGTGTGTGTGTTACACATGGCAAAGGGAAGCCTCAGCTGGCCACTGCAGAGGAGTTTAAAGATTGTCTCATCCTCGTTCTGCAGAAATAGAAGTCATACAGCTGCTTCAATTCAAAGATGATTAGCTTTAGTTTGATAACATTTTTTAAATGTCTTTTCAGGATTGGTTCACTTGTAGCCTGTTAATATTTTATCTTTTCTTAACTGTAACAGAAATGCTGAATTGGTATTTCTTCAGCTTTCAAAAGTTTAGCAACCTTACATTTAACATATGTCCCATTTTTAAAATCATGTTACATTTGTTCCCAGGATAAGGTCTGTAAGATTTTATCCCGCCAGTGATTACTGGCTCCACCAAGTGGTGAGTTCAAAAAGAAAATGGTCTTGCTTTAAATTCAGAAAAAGAGACAAATGTTTGCAAAGATTTCAAGCTTTATTTAGTTCTCATTCTCCACGTTTAGCACATCGTGGGTTTGCAGATTTGGGAGAAAACAGATGTTACGATCCCACTTGTGTAGGAAGAGTTAGTTTTTGATGACAAGTTTTCAGATATTTTGAAAAGAGACAGAGGGTCCTTTTGCCATATGCATGGTTTTCTATTTCCTCTTGCATTTCCTTTTTAAGAGCATATCCTCCCCCACTCAAAAGGTTTGAGAATGTAGCCTACAAAGTTCAGATGCAGCACAGATAAACAAGCAGGATGAAGATCTGATCGCTCTGTTCAGTGTCAGCAATCCCCACATGTTACGTAAGGAAACCACAGCTCAGATTAATAAATTCACCCTCCTTTATACACTGCTGCAGCACAACTATCAAAGACATTTTGTATTTGAAGTAAGCACTGCAGAATTACATCAAACAGATGCTACCAGAAACTAATGCTGGAGCTAAAATACTTATATATTTAAGGATGTTTATTCAGTGTTGCTCGAGTTAGAGGAAGGTTTTGGAAATGGCTCTTCAGTTTACAAATTGCAACCTCCAGATATTTTGTCAAGAGCACTCTTTAGATCTATACGGATCCTTTTGATGGACAGTTTTCAGCACAGCTGGACCAGGTGAAGAAGCTGTACTGCATTATTACAAAAAAGCATTTTGCTAAAGTCCAACTGTCTGTTTCACACTTAGAAGAATGTTGACAAGAATTACAATATATTACTGAAATAGTTGTTTAATTACTTAAGCAAGGCAGGTGCAAGTGTGTTATCTAATGACACCAGGACTGACAGATGATGCAGGCATTTAAACCAGCAACCCAGTTTCAGTTACAGGATGAAAAACAACTTCCTGGAAGACATTTGCTGGCTTGCTTCTGTGACCAGCAGGAGGAGATCTTTTTAAAAGTTACATGATGCACCCGAACACAGACTGACCAGTGCACAATATTTTATTAAATTTCCTTAAAACATTTCTCTTTAAAAACGAGGCTTCTGGCCTACTACTCGGTCCCTGGAACAAAAGGAACACATAAGGAAAAAGGACGGACAAGTTCAATTATTCCAATAGAAATAAAACATGCAAATGCAAAAGAAATTAGTAAAGCAAACCAAAAAAGAAAACAAATTAGCAACTTCAAAAAACTGTAAAAGAAAACACTTTAAACAATGGAACAAATCCTTGTCATCCAGCTCCAGATGCCCTTCGATGGGGCCAGAGGAGTAACGCCCCGCCCACACAGCCGGCCCAATCAGCAACAGGTTTAGTTGAGAGCGGCCCAACCAAACAACGGCAAAGACAAGACAAGACAGCAGAGCGTCCAAAACGCCGCAGCTCCAAACACAATCAGAAAACCCATTAACGGTGGATCCAGACAAAAGTAATCAAAAGCTAAATAGCAGGTAGCTTAATTACCCAGGGGTGGAGACACAGCCTAACCCGGGAGGAAGCGGGTCAGCAGGTGAGGACCAGATGGAAGCCGCCCGCCATAGCAACACTGCAGAAACGCACGATAGGTGTAGCACCCAAAAACCAACCATGATCCCAGCCACGGACAGCAAAACTGGCACTTACGATCTCAGACGAGCCGATCACAAGCCAACATGTAGCCGCCGATTGTAGCAACAGTGGGAGAAACAATGCGCATCTTTCATCATTTGATTCCATGAGAATCAAATGATGTCAATTAACCTATCAGGAGATTGCAAAGCAATGACATCATCAGCTTGGCTTTGATTTTATTTTTTTAAATCAAAGAAATCTTAATATACATGATTTTTTTTAAAAAAAAATTATAAGATTAAAATTGTAGTATTATGGCTTTATTCTCAAAACATTCATATTATTTTGACTTTATTGATGACATTTTATTTGCTTTGAAGTATGCAATAAAATAAATATCCAGCCAAATTATTTCTTCATTTAACACGCAGAAACAATTTTGATAATTCTGACCAGCCTTAAAACAAATTGTGTTTCAATTAATATTTGACTGAAATAAAGTCACGTGTCTATCTGCAGAGTGGGTAAATATCTCTTTTCAACTGCCTTTCTCTTATCTGGGATCAGCTTATGACACTTATCTTGCCCTCAGTTAACAGCCGCCATCTCTGTCCCATCATTTTCTTTAAACCACTTGATCCTCACGAGCTCCACACAGCACCCAGGATCTGTGCTTTATATAAATGGAGTGGCTGTCGGACTCAGACACTGTAGGCAATGAGGATGAAATGAGCTCCTCCAGCCTGAAGTTAATGTGGATGGATTGTGTCCAGGATGATGTAAAGTCGCATTTACCAGAGGCCACAGCCGGTGTAAAGTCCTGAACCGTCTGCCTGTTTAAGGAGACGGATGCCGTCCCTCCCAACAGGCTATTACACATGTGACCGGAGCAGAGGTGGCAGGGAAAGTAAGGACCGAGATTCAGTGGTCGAGAGGTTGCATTAATTAGACTTGACCGAGCCGCTGCTCATCCATTATTCCTAGTTTCACCGGAGCTCATTTGGTATGCTGAGTTCTTTCTCCCTGTGTGAGTTTGTGTTGGAAAAGTTTGCTTGAAAAGCCAAAGAGCACAGAGTAAAGATAATAAAGCAGCTCTACTTTGGCTAACGTTTCTGAATTTGGTCTCGCCTTCAGGTTAAAAGGTTGTAGCTTTCGTTGAAATTGATTCATCTCATAGATTACTGATACTGGGCTGGAACCAATTTAATTTAACCTGACATTGTTAAAGAAGGCTTGTCATGAATCCTGCCCATTCAAGGAGAGCAGTGCCACTGTGGACATCTTTCATTTTCAAGCTAATTAAGAACTACTTTCTTTTCTTATTTAGACAACTTCTCAACACAGTAATTGGGTTTGTCTTTGACAGTTTTGGTCAACTTTTTACCCTTCCTTGTCTGATTCACAGATCAAATTATTCCTCAAGAGATTAAAATCAAATACAGTTTTTATTAATTCAACAAAAACAAAACTTAACAATCCAGACAAACTCCTAAAGATGCCAACATAGGAGATGTTATAGTCACTTGTCTCAAGGTGTGTCTGGCTGTAAAGTCAAGTCTGCACTGTGGTTGTTATAAAATTTTAAATTTGAGTCCACCTCCTCTGTTTGTGTTGGATTCATAGTAGTGGAATACTTGCTGAGTATTCATTTGATTGCAGACGACATTCAGCTGAAGGCATTATTTCTAAAAAAACATGTTGAAGCCAATCCTGATTTTAACCATGGATCTGTAGAAAGAGGGTGCAGGAATCAGAATCTTTGCTTTGGTTCCCTCTAAAAAATGCAGGATCTGTTTGGTCCGTTCTGCTGTCCAGGAGGTGTTTGTAGAGGAGGTGAGGTCACAGATTTGTAAGGAACCCATCGCTATCGACTCTTTCTACTATGTGGTTCTTGATATTGAGAAATGTGTGGTCAGTACCATCAGACTGATGGTACTGGGCTTCAACTAGGCCACAATTAGTTTTGAATTTGTTGCAAGACTTTGTAATCTGTTATCTAATTTTGATTATTTAGCCCTAAAATGCCACAAAAAAGTACACTCAGGTCGTTTTCACCCAAAGATTTGTCTGATCCCAGGTTAGGAAGGAGTTGGTGACCATAGACAATGCAGCAGTTGTTTAGAAGAAAAGTCCGACTTGGCTGATTGTGAGAAAAACTTTCAGCTTGTTTAAATCCGCCTCCTGCAATTTCCAAGATAAAGTTAATTGTCATATTCAATCGCAAAAATACATAAGTTCAACCTGACAGTATCACAACCATAAATATTCACTGTATTTGTGTAAGAGAGAAAGAATAGAGCGCTAGCTGCACAAGGAGAGCATACGGCAAATGTATTATTTTGTTGCTCTTAACAACAAGTCTTCATCTAAAGGATGAACACCCCACTAATTATATTTACCTTAAAACATGAGATGATCGTATCAGCATCTGAAACCACAGTTAGATGGAGCACACGGGGCCTGTTTGCCAGGTGCACCTTTATCAAAGGAAATGTGAGTTGATAAGATTCTAAGAAAAAGAAAGTGCGGTTACAGATGTGATACAGACTGTTCAGCAGATTAAATCAGGTCATTTGCTATGCATGTTTCCTTGTTTAGGTTCCCATAAATTGTACTTTTAATTCTGTTCAATTCCTTAATTTCTGTTCAATTTTCAGAGTAATGGTTGCCATTAAAATCTCCTTCCAAAAGCAGAATAAACTACCTTGAACACATTATAGATGTACAGAATGAATGTCATGTTCTCCAGCTGACATAATAAAACACATATAAAAAATTTAAAAAATTCAATTTAAAGAAGATAATAAAATAAACATTAATTTATTTCTGGAAATGTTTTACCTTTTTTTCCAGCTTTACCCCATGTGGAAGCAACAAAAGCACTGATTCTAATGCAAAATTGAAGATGTTATTTATAAAAATTTTTTTAAAGAATCAGCATTAATCATAGTGGTTATGTTTGAAAATCTTTCTTGAATTTTTGAACTAAAGGATGTCAAATAGTCTCCATGCTCTGTTTTCCTCAAATTTCAAAAGAAGGAATTGTTCAAATGTTTTAACAGAGGTTATATGTGGTTAATAGATTACTTGAGGTGTTGCAGATAAGTATAATCACTTTGATGAAGCACAGGTTAATTTTCAACTTTAGAGTTCATCTGAGTTGTGATAGGCCAGATTTAGATTTTGATTTGATCCAGATCTTTACTCAGCTTCTCAGCATCTTGGTAGGTCTCCAGTTGTGCCTACACTTCCCTGTTTGGGATGACAAATTTAGGAACGTGTATCATTTTCCTTCTACTTTGCAATCTGGTCTTTAATGTGTTACTTTTGCTCAGTGTGCAAAGTCTGCCTGTGTCTATGTTAGACTATCAGATAAAATCCAGCTGTAGCCTGGCAAAATGTAAGAAATTTCAAAGTAATGTTGTAGCAAGACAACTTGCAACAAAACAATATGGTGATCATTGAAAATATGTATGTAAACAAACAAACAAACAAATAAAAAAAACGACTTTAAAGAAGTCTCTATTATTTTTAAGATTGCAGGCTGTTCTTGTGAAAATATCTTTGTGTGTGTGACGTAAAATGCAATTGAGCTGCCAACAATCAGCAGGTTCACTCTCATATCATTAACCTCAGGTCCTCTCGCTCTCACACACATCTTTCAGAGACTCCACGCCCCAGCAGGACGAATGACTGCGATAAATAAGGAATAATCAAGGAATCTTTCTGGCCTGAATACAGAGTTCCTCCGAGACTCTACCAAAAAGCTGCAAACATTAGAAAGAATAAAGTGCTTCATGGAGGAAGGCTGAGAGAGACAAGCATATAGTGAAACCACACCAGTGCTCAGAGATGGCGAGGTTTGTGGTTTAGTTCATACAGATGCTTGCTTCAGTTAACTTTTGCATGCTGAGACGTCTACCACAGTTTATATTTAGAGCAGAGTGATTGTCAGCCTAAAAAAGAACACAGGCTTAGTTTTATTAATCTATGTATAAACTCACTGAATACTTCTTATTTTTGGCATAGGCTTCATTGTCCAAAAAAAAGCCAAAAAAGGAACTACTTAGTGATTTTACAACTGATATGAGAAATATTTGGTTCAGAGAACCCAGCGGATGAGAGAAACAAAAGACAGCACAAAAGTAGCACAAAAGAGTCAGCGTGACCTTTTAAAGTACAGCACACAAATCAGAGAGGAGATCTTGATCATTTAAACAGATTTAAGTTCATTTTAAAAGACAAAGACTTCAGACTTGACTATATCTGTAATGGAATAGCTTGTCCAGGTGGTAACCAGATTCTCACCTGATGACCGCTGGAGGTAGCATTAACATCCCTGCAGGCAAAGCAATCAGCATGTCTAAAACAGTTTAGGCAGTTTTAGACTAGATTGAAACTGGACTACAACGTTTGCTCAATAGCTTGACTTAAAGTTGGAGTTTTGAGATTTGAGTTCTGAATAGTTTTGAGACTGGATTTGAACTCAAGACTAAAACGTTGAGAAATTCACTCTGGGGGAAAGACCTGACTTGGCACAAAAAAACTAGAGATGTGATTCTGGAAATGCTTCTTATAAGGTTGGCTAGGACTCAGAGTTAAAGACTTCACTTGAAGTAAAGATTTTCACACTGGATTTGGGACTTTACCTTGAGCTTGCTTCTTAAAACCTTGTGACTTGAGTTGGATTTGGGGGGGAGGGAAATAACTTGTGACACTGACCTACGTTAATGACTAAAAACAATAAAATGAATGAATTATGAGTTATTTGGCTAAACAGATATCTTTTTATTTTCTTCCATCTCACTGGCCTTCCATCATGTTGATGGACCACATCTTTTCACAAAGTTCATATAGGTGTGACACATTACTGCAGTGTCCGATCAGGTATCTCTCTCCACGGGGATGATATTTCATGTACGGGACATTCATTTTCTAGCCAACTTCAGCGGGTGAGGCAGCACCCATCTCTGGCCATCCGTCATCTCCTGACCTTCAGCACAGTGTCCTGACGGCTGCCCGGGGCACGCAGGGGGTGACTAATGTCGTCTCTGCTGCCACCTCCTCGCACCAAAAGCCTCTGATATCCTTCAAGTATTATCTGAGGGTGGCGTCTACAGATTCCTATCGCATCTTGGGGCTTTAATTATTCACACTGCTTGAATCACTTGCTCATCAGGGAGGATGTCATTCATTTCTCCCCCCTGCGTGCTTATCTGTCTGACAGTTTGACTTAATGTCAGGTTTTTGTCTTTTGTTCAGTAGAAAAGTGATTGTTTGAATTTGCCCAAATGTGGTTGAATTGGTTTGATTTATTTACATGGGAGTTTCCTTGTTCAACCCTAAAAAGAAGTTAAAAAACTTCTGATTTTGTCCTGTTGACTTTAATTTCCCTGAAAATTCAGCCTTGATCTCCGGTAATTGTGACAGGCAGCTGAAAGTTGAAAGGTGGGTGGTGAACTTTTTCAGCCTTCAAAGCCACAGCTAGACACCGACACGTTAGCATGGTGACAAGAACATTTAAAGCTGTTTGCGTCACAGAGCTGCTTAGATGACTGCAGATGCTCTGACTTGACAAGACAAATGAGATGCTTTAAAGTGCAGTTTATTTGAGAAAAAAGCCACATGATCCATCAGCTTATGTTCTTTTGAGGCAAAGACAAACTGATAAATGCTTATTTGAAACTCGGGGAAAAAAATATATCCTTATCAACCTGCTAAGGCGCAGTTATGTATCTTGAAGGAAATGTCAGCTCGCAGTTAGCATCACTTTATGGTTATTTCTGTTTGCAGGGAACTGATATACACTGCCTCAGCGGTTTACCACTGCGATTAAATGCACACTTCCTACGGAGTTGGGAATTGAATATCTTTTCTTTAACCTCTGTCAGAATCTGATGTGCAAAAAAAAAAAAAAAAAAATCAACTAGATGTGCTTTTCACCCACTTTAAACTTCGGTGTTGCTAACACCCCAGAGCGGGACTATGGATCCTATTTCTTCCTGACAGGTCCAGGACACAGCAGGCTCATTTGTTGGCTGTTGGGACGAGGATGAGCCCGGGGGGCGGGGGCAGGTTGAGGACACAGAATGACCTGCCAGATTGACTAGCCGACGGAGCTGTCACTGGGGGCCGAGACGTGGAGATGTTTGGTGAGTTGGTGTTAGCGGCTCAAAAGATAAGCATCAGTGAGAATATGAGAGGCGAGATGGTAATCTTTCACAGGAAGTCAGGCTATACCATTGCAGAAGAAACCACAGGAGAGAAGCTGACCTTGTGCGCTAGTGCTGCATCGCTGTTAGGAAAGAGGCGCTGGCCTCACACCCACTGCAGACAGGAAGAGGAATTTGCATACAACCTCTTTACAACAACTCTGCTATGTAAAAGCAGAGAAGAGTGATTGTAAAGAAGTGGTCAAATGTCTTTACAGAAACAATCAAAAATGTTTCGGAAGTCTCTAACTAAATCCAAAACTCCTCAAAAAATTTTTGTTTGGTCTCTTTTTTTGTTATAAAAAGGATTCTAGAGTATTTCCATATAAATGCTTATTTCAATCCTTTTTTATTGTCTGGTTGCCTTGCAGTGTCAGGGAAGGTTTGATCTACAAACATATTTGGATAATTCACTCTAGGAAATGAAAGGGACGATAGATCGCGTCTGGTTCATGCACCGTAGTTAAGCGACTGTGATCAGATACAAAGATGTCAAGTAAAAGGAAATCGGCATATATGTTAATGCACATGCATACATCAATCAATAAATTGATAACACACACCAAACTACATATGTCAGTCATATAAGTAACCATAATTCCAAATGGTTAACCTCAGAAGCCGACTTTTCTTGAGTTGCCAGGCATCAACATTTACACCTATAACGCAGGTTTATGCTGCACTACGTTAACGAGTTCCCTCAAGCTGTTCTCTCGAAGTTAAACTTCTGTAAGACACAGTAGAAGCGGAGCTAAACAATTTAGTTTTTCTTATACTGTCAGTTGCGTTTGTGAACTCTAAAATATTTGCCAGCTGGAGTACACCTGTTCACATGTTTTTAAATTATTATAAAAGTATAAAATATACAGACATTCAATAAAATTGTACTGCTTTCCGGTTTCGTTTGGTTTGGGTTGTCTCGGTCCAAGTTAAGAGATGTTACAAGTCAATACTACAATAGATATATTTGTACTCTGTGTTTTATAGATAATGACTAGCCCACCCTGCAGTTATAGATGAAGGATGGGTGAATTAAGAAGTGAATGAACTAGATTTTTAATACTGAGCCAAACATTACAAATTGAACTACGTTCATTTGTTTTTACGTTTCCTTTAAAATATGTAATGTCTGCCACTTCATCTCTTATATCATCAATGTATTAGCTTTTTTATTCTCAGACATAAAATCCAGCTCCAGTGAAATATTCACAAACAACTCAAAACTGATTTTTATGCCTGTTTTTTAGTCTCTGCTACACCGACTGCTCCCTTCTGAAGTTACAAATCTCTACATGAAAACCTATTTGTGGGTTTCTAACTCGGTGTTTATTTTCCAAAATAAAACGATCGTGCTGAAGAGTAATGTCACTTTGAAAGGTTAACCTTTAATTAAAAGTAGTCACACATTTAAATTTGGGTTCACCTTCTTGTTTGATGCAGAAATAAAAGCAGATGGAAAAGCGAAGAGCAAATGTCACCCTGCTTCCTTTTGTAGCCAGTAAAGCAGAAGCTGAAATGTCACCTCAACAGAATTAACCGATGCCATGACATACTGCTGTAACCCTGATTTAAAGAAGTAATGTTCTGATTAATACATAGATTATGTGACTGGCTGTTGGGCAAAAGTAATGATGCACACAAAGCAAGAACAAGGTGTCAAAAATAGAGCATTACTGATTCTTTTTAAAGAAGATGGTTATCAATAGAGAGACGCAGATATGAAAAGCAATGCTCCTGATGAATATTTTGTTCATTCTCTTCACTGCCAGCATTTAGCACGGCGAGAAATGCCATGTTATCACAGAACACAGCTCACAAAGCCACACATATTGTATAAAACACACCTCAGGTAGTTTGGCAGTAAGTCACCACACAGGAAGTCATTTTAGGTTGCAGTGGGCTGCTCGTCACTCACAGAGAAGTTGAAGTCACTCGAGTGTTGCTGTTCGGTGTACGGCAGAAAAAGGAAAAGAAAAACTGCAGACTTTTTATTTCTGTAGCCGAATACAAACCAAAGACGCAGAGTTTGCTGGATACCCGCTGACGCAGGTGTGCACTTTTGTTCAAGTCTTCAGAAAAGGTAGGGAGACTGAATTATTTTTTCATATTCTTCGAAATGTGTATTTCTGCAAAATTATAAACCGAAGTAAGGAAAAAGAGGCTTGTCTGAGTTAAAAATGGATGAAAAAGATTGGAGAGATGGGAAATACTTTAAAGATTTCCCACAGAAGTTGAGAATCTCACATATGTGCATCATGGTCATTTCATTTTATATGGAAATGTAGTTAAATAATGAAACAAAATTCAACTATGTTGCATTTAAAGCTTCATAATATAACTATATTAAAAAGAAGCAAATTGTGATTCATTAAAACAAATCTCTTACTGATTCAAGCTTAAACTAGTCATAGTCTGGCATTTATATTTAAAAAGATTTTCCCTTAGATGAGACCAACATCTCTCGAATGGTATTAAAACAATGTAAAAGGATAATTGTTTTGAAAATTGTTTTATTTACATTTTAAGAAAGGTATGTTTGTTGGAAATCATTAATATAATGGAAACCATTTCAACTGTTGACCAGCTTTTTGCATTTTTCACTGGTATTTTGTTGATTTGTAACAAGCAATGAGCTTCAGATCTTTACATTTGGAAAGCCTCCTTGCCATCACCCTAATCTTAAATGCCGTACAGATTTACTATCAGATTCAAGTTGCTGCACAACTCCAAAACATCATTACAACTTCCAGTAACAAAAGGGCAAGATTAAAAAGATTCCCTTAAAACCTAAATCTGCCATGGTTTTAAATAAACTTAGGCTTAACTGTAGCTCTCTTAATGCGTATGTTCTACCAGCATAGCATTATTAATATTCCTTCTACTCACAGTGCATCCTTTTTGAATCCCCTTACTATAATTTCTGAGAGACTGAACCTTTACTGGATCTCTACAGCTGACGCTTTCTTGGTACACAAAGCAAAGCCAGGTCACAAATCCTTGAGAGGTCAGGTCGTTATGATCCAACAAAATCCTCTGCACCCATTCCCACGAGGCCAGAGTTCATTTTCCAGAGTAAGTCCTCATCCTCAGATGCTAACTCCTTCTACTTAATCCCTCCTTCTTTTCATACACCTCATCTCACCCCACTCTCCGTGTCTCAGTAAGCTCTGTGAAGAAGCCAGGCAGCTCCCACTGAGCGTTGTACCTCTGTGCCAAATCTGAGACAGAGTTTTCCCTTAGAAATGCGAGCCGGTGGCCATTATTGTCTTCTGGCATTTTCTATTTTTTGTTGCTAAATTGTCCTAGTGTCTATTTTGGGCTGGTTTTCTTTCCTTATTTCTGTTTCACTTGTCCACACAGCTAAGTAACTTTAAAACCTGGCAGTTGCAGAGAAGGGGAGTTTAAATAATGAACCAATTCTTCGACGTATCATAAAAGAGTTAGAAACTCCAGTGAGAATAATATAAATTATTTGAAAGAGAATGTCTTTCAGTCAAACAATCCACAGGGATTTAAATCCTACCTGAACACTGGAGGTGCTTTGCTGCCAAGACTGACTTTGCTTCAGTATAACTAAACAAAGCTGGGGCCTGCCTCTTAAACTTTAAGACAAAAATTAATGATAAAATATATAAATGTTTTTTTGCTCTTTTTTTTTTCAAAAGAGGAACAAGAATTGTTTATACTGCTGCTAAGACAACATTAATACAATAATGAAAATGTTATATATAGTACTTATTTGACATTATTTTGATGTAACCAAACCAGCTTCATTTACACAGCATGTTTCATACAAAAATAAAGCGCAATGTTGTCGAAAAAAATTTATTAAAAAATAATTAATTAATTAAACAAGGCCACTGAAAATAATCAAAATATATAAAATGTATCAATAATTTTTAATAAAAGTCTGGCTAATTTCGTTGGCATTTCAGTAAAAATCTTTAAGCCATAAGAAACATATGACAAACGTTGTGCTTTTAAAAAAAATGCATTTTCAAAATGGTAGTATACCCAGATAAAGCCAACTGATGCTTAGTTCAGATTAGTTTATTGTGATTATTTGAGTGATTAATAAATTAGGCATTATAAAACTTGAAAGCCAAATTAGACATTTTTGTTTGCCACCACAAGTTAGCTCATTTTAAGGTAAAGACTTTGTTCATTCTTAACAAACAGCTTGTTTATAAAACAAATCTTAAGGAATTTTATCTGCAAATGTTTTAAGGCATAAATATGTTTTTTTGTTTCATCAGGGTCAAATAATATTTTCCTATCTTAAGGTTAAAATATTTGACATAACGTACTGAATAAGGAGGCTAGAAAAACGTTTGCTACTCTGTCAGTCGCTATTCTTCTTTGTGCATAAGACAACGTTTTCTTCTTGAATCTGTGGTCTGTCTGATTATTCTAAGTAATGATAAATGTAAGAATGTATATTTTGACTGCCAGGTGAAATCAATGCTTAGAGCTGAAATAAACTGTGATGCTTTGAGAAATGATTTGTGACCTTTAGTGGGCCATAACTCTATTTAAGCCTCATTTAGAAATCACTCTAAATTTGGAAGAAGAGTCTCTTTGAACAGATGCAAAAGTTGAAATGTGTAATGTTTAAAAGGAAACATCTTTCTGAAGTTAAACATCAGAAACTGGGTACATTAGATGGAGTAAGATCTAAAGCAGAGTGCGGTGAAATTAACATGCTGACATTGCGTCAGACGTGAAGGCTCACATGATCACTTTGTGTGCTAAATTCATCTAAAAAACCTCAGTACAAAATCATTAAAAGTTCCACCATGTGAGATATATAACACCAGGAAAATATGTGTGAAATTATGTTAAATTATAATTAAACAAGAGATAAAGATTTTATACTTTTAACAAGACAAATTAGCTAATGAAGCTGTCCAATATTTGAGTATGAAAAGATAAAAAATGTTGAATAAAAAAAAATGTAATTCAGACTCCTCCTGATGTGAAAAGCAAAGACTGAACCCCCATCGAAAGCAGCAGGGAACCACAAACAGCGCAGCGTGCCGCTTCTAAAGACCCCATTCCTCTGCATGTCTGACTGTTGAGGAAGACAAATCCAAGAACAAACTGAGTTGGAAGGACACATTCTTTAGCAGAACACCCAACTAATGATGTTTTTCATTTCTGTTTTTCTCCCTCGTTAGCCGCCGAGAGAAGGAGCAGCTATGAGTTCGCTGTGATAATGGTGAGTTATGGTGCTCCAGTGACTCTGGTTCCACATGAATATTCCCAAGGGGGAACTTTTGGAGTCGGCAGAAACTTTTTACAATTATTAATTTTCTGTAAATATAACACAGAAACCACAGGGATTATTATTAGTTTTTTTGGGGGAGGAGGGATTTGGTGTTTTGACTGAAAATTACAACAGCTGTCTTGGGGATTTTTGTCTTGAAGTTTGGGGATTTTTGTCTTGAAGTTTAATTTAAATTTTGCAAACTTGTGGTATGTCCACAGTCATGTGTTTCTGGCTTCTTTCTGTTTGTCTGGAGCTGTGTCCACAATTCTCAATTATTGAAACACTTAAGTTGTGCAATATAAGGGGATGGAGCACTGCAATTCTTTATAATTATGTGTTGAGTGCTCCTAATAATGTGGCGCTTCAATGAGCTGAGGAACGGATAATGGGGATGACGGACAGCAGGATCCAATGATTTTCGCTGAAAAGCCCCATTGAACTTTATCTGTTGTCATAACACAGGCATTAATTTTTATTCTACAAGACTATCCAATTTTTATTGCACATTGTGTCATTGTTCTATATCTAGTGGTGTTAGTTTATAAGTACTCGTTTGAATTATGTGAAAGTGTATAGGTCTAAATTACTGGGCAACATACAGGACAAACAGCTAACTTCATAGGGTAAATTAGAGGAACCTGTTAATCTAACAAGAATTTTTTGGACGGTGGGAGGAAGCTGGAGTGAACCAAGGGAGAGCATGGAAACTCATTGACAGAAAGAGCTTATGCCAGTATGCAGAACATGGGCCTTCTTGCTGTAAGGAAACCACACAAACAAATTTTCCAGGATGAAACTTCAACACTAAAAAAGAAACATTAATATTGTGATTTCAAAAAGAAAAAACGTTTTCTGTTAGTTTGAAAATCAGATTGTGATACGGCCTGAACACGTGTCTTATCTTGAAGTCCTGGTTTGAGAGTTCTGACGGATTTATCATCATCCAGGGTGAGTTTTTATCTCATGACATGTTTAAATCCCATTGTAAATGAATCGGAAAATTAAAGTGTGCATAAGTTCATTAAAAGTATATATACATTTTTTTATATAGAGACCAGTGTTTGGTATCAACAAATACAGAACATCACAAAACATTTAGAGCCTAAACTTGTTTATGATGACTTTCTTTCTGTATTTTAATTTATAAAAACACACAATACAAGATTAAAATTTACATCATTGGCACATTTCTGATGGCATGGACTTGAAGAGAGTTCTGGACTTGTCTTTTCTAAAGCAAGAAATACACTGGCCTGAATTAACTTTGTTCTTGTTCTTTTACGCTTTGGTTCTTGTGGCCAATGTAGAGGTTTTTAATGATTGGAAAATCACTTATACAGCTCAGTTTGCCTGATAGGTTAGAACCCATATATCAGAATGTTCTGATAACGTTTTTATTTAATTTATTTTGATAATATTCCCATTGCAAGTCAAAAATAACCAAATCGGCAAATAGTTTAGCTGTTTTCCCAAGCAATAAAAAACAATTATGGGGTAATTTACAACATTTTATAAATTACAGCAGCTTAGATATGTTTGGTAGCCATTGATTTAAAATTGACTCAGGTGAAGAAGATGATCCAACTTTCCAAATTATTGTAATATTAGGAAATATTCCGGTTACTATTTTCAGCTCAAAATGTCTAAGACAGGCATTCTGAAAACAAATTGTACGAACTGAGTGGCTCTCATACTGAGTAACACTTTCATAATAACGAAATGCCATTTATTAAAAAAAAAAGTTTACAATGCAGCTTGAATGTCATGAACAAAACTCCCACAAAAGAAAACATATTTATTTAATATATGAATAATAGTTTATCCATCAACAAGCAAAGCACCCATGAATGTTAACATTAGCAGGTAGCAATATCATGCTAGGTTAGCACAAGCTTCAAAACAAACTAAATTTACTACATAACATGATGACATTCTATTGCACAATATAGAGGATAAATGATTAGTTGGAGTTACAAACACCAGAACAAAATGGTCTACTCATTGAAAAGGGAACTTCTTTCCTTTAACCCAGTTTTATTGAACAGCTAACGGTTCAATATTTGCTTCACTGACAGCAGCAAAAGACACTATGAAGAGAAACTAATTAAACTGTGAAACCTCTGGCATTTACACTGTAAAAATCAAGTCTCGGTGCTTCTTTGCCTCCAACAACGCCACAAAACTTTGACACACGAAGCTCGCAATATTCGAAAAACTCCAGAATTGCCTCATTTTTATATCCCTCTAGTTATTCCAACCTCTCTTCAAAGAGCATGTTTTATATCCCTGGTCAGCATGTTGGAAACTGCATAGGTAGGCTACTGTGCGTTTGGCAAGGTATAATCAAAGCTAATCACTCCATAGAAAATCATTGGGTTTAGGCTTCCACAAGATTTTTTGCAATAGAGTACATGAGTTTTGATTCATTACCAGTTATATTTACATTAATGTGCCCAGCAGGGATCCAACTCAACATTAATTAGAATTAAATGTAAAAACAGATTTTAAAGATAGAAAGTAAATTAATTTAAATGAGATTTTGGTGTTTGTTTATCTAAATGATTAGCAAAAATACCAAATAAAAAAGATAAACTGACCATCGTCTAAGTACATGAGTTGCAAAAGGGTTTATTAGGATCAAACAAAATGACAATTTTGTTCGTGCAAATAGGGAAAGGGGTGATTTAACCTCGAGCTGACCATCACAGCTGCTTCATAAATAGTAACATCTCTCCTCAGGTTTTCAGAATAACTAATGTACTTTACTGAACAAGGTTACTTTTAGTCAGGCTACTTTGTGAGACGTTTCTGCATCTGCAGACTTTTTCTCTTGCCACATCTACCTATAGATTATGCTTTCCTGTCATTTGTGTCATAAATGTACGTTAGTTATCTCAATTCCTATAACAAAAACTTTAGATTTCTGTAAACAGTTGCAGAATTTTATCATTTTAAACTTTATCCACAACCGTCTTTACATATATTCTGCAATTACAAGTTATTAATAACTTGCAACATGCAATAATTAGGTTCTATGTAATCTTTTAAATTTACCAATATGTTTCTGTATTAATATATAGAACCTGGAAAAATTAGGGTAAGAGCAAATACTTGGAGCTCATCAATAAAAAGAGTTGAATTGTCAAAATAACAGTGTAAACATTTTAAAAGCTGGTCAACAGTTATAAGAATTTCTTCACTCCTGTGACGGCAGGAAAGAGTTTTCAATTTCACTTATTTAAATTTTAAATGTTTTAATAAAATGTGAAAAAAAACTAACACACGCTTTTTTCAAAACATATTCATCTGACTTTTTAATTATATTTCGAGATATGTTTCTCATGTTTTGAATCAAAACTAAATTTATTGGTTGAGTGAAATATTTTTAAATCTAAACCTGCCAAGTTAATGAATCTCAATAACTTTGTTTATTGCAACAGTAGGTGTTTTTTTGTTGTTGTTTTTTTCTGGATGGTTTGAAAAGTAATTAACTGCAGCTGTGATAACAAATATGGTTAATATAAACAAAGTGAAGTAGATATTTTTATCTACAAAGCAATATCTGTTCAAACTTTCATCACGTGTGAAAGTTTCTTCACACCTAATGTTGTGCACGCCTAGAAGTGTTCAATTTTAACAAAAAAAAGAAAGAAAGCAAGAGAGAGAAAGAGAGAGAAATCAGTCTTGTCTGATGTGTCAATGTAGTTTTTCATGTGAAAGCACAAAGAATTTCAACTGAGATAAATTACTTTGATTATTGTTTCTGGGACCACTGTTGTAGTTGTCGCAATCAAATGCAATTGTCCAGCTATGCCATTGTTGTTTAGTCTGAAACGGTGAAGCATAATCTATTTTCTGACTGAAAACAATGTGCTCATTATTTAACACTCTGAAGCAGAATGCTGCTACTTTTCTTAGGCTGAATGCAAGAGTGAGTCAATGTGAATCAAAAGCTTAAACAAGGAAATCCCTGGCGGACAAACGGGTTGTTGTGTTGCAACACTTCACAACTTCCTGTGCCTTTCAATAAGTACAGATTTAGATTTGAAAAAGCAATGGCTCAGAGTATTTTACTGTACCTGCACTGTAATAAGAAGAATGTAAGCGTGCTAAGACCACAGGCTATCATTTCTGGAAATAAGTGTCAAATAAAGTAGTTACGATTCTCTGTTTGCAGGATCGCTTCAGAGAAGACCGGAACAGAGCTCAGACATGTGGTGACTTTGAAGGCAAGATGGAGCCTGAGTACGATGTGGTGGATGACCAGGAGGAAGTACACAATGTGTGCATATTTCCTGCGAGGCCTATCAATGATGAGAGAGAGTATGCAGGTAAGAACAGAGATGCACATTTAGCACCCTCATCGTACCGTGCGTTATTTCACTTCCTCTGAAATTCATTTGATTTAGTGGCTCTCATTCATTTCATGTTGTTTCATATATATATATATATTATTATATATATATATATATATATATATATATATATATATATATATATATATATATATATATATATATATATATATATATAATAGAACATGACTTTAAAATATTTCAGTAAATTATTGTAACTATGAGTTAGCTTGACTTTAAACTCAGTGGCTCTCCCTGCTTATCAACATGAAGTTTATCTCATATCTTGTCAAATAAAAATGTACAAGTCTGAAGAAGAATTCTTGATCATTCCAGGGAGAATGAAACTGCAATTTAAGAGGGATGAATACATTGTCATAGATTTTATTCTTTATATTTGTTGTACAAATCAACATAGAGAATCTAACTGATCATTAAAAATACAAACATTGTATCTAATATTAAGCTTCATTACTTAATGTTGGCTGGTTTGTGCATCACATTTCTCTCTATTTGGCTTACTTACAGTTCTGTAACTAATTTGTTAGTATGTTTTGGTTCATTGTCCATTTGGACACACTTACTGCCCCAACTTCCTATCCTTTAACATCCTGCCTGTTGTCTAGGGATTCTTGAGGATGTCCTTTCCTCATGATGCCGTGTGTTTTGGGAAGTTCACCAATATGGGGAAGGACTCATTTTACTGTGAATAACACCCCACACAAGGTCTTTTATTTTTACCTTTGATACAGTTTATCTCTCAGACACAGGATCTGTCTCTTTCCTGCTCAGTTTTTAGACTGGACATTTCCATCCTGTTCAGACTTAACACCTTAAGGCATCAGGATGAATCAAACGTCTGAAATGAATCAACTCAAATGTTGTGAATGAACCTAACAGAAGCTTGACATGAACATTCATTTGGCAAGTAATTATCAAACTGTTTGGGGGAACTTGGGAAGCATTGCAGTTTCATCCCCAGATGGTTGGTTAATTCTTTAATATTAAATTTAAAAAAAAAAAAATAAATAAAATATCTGAATTTTTCACAACCAATCCTTGCACATTCAAAACACACATCAAAACAACTCAACTTCTTCAAGAAGCTGACTTCATCTTTCCAAAACATCCCCTGTATTATGGGGGAATTTTTTTTCTGCCATACCCACATTACACATGTTTAAAAAAAAGAAGCCAATATACATGGCAAGATAAGAAACAGCGTGACAGCAGCTTAAAGTAGTACTTTACGCTTTAGCCAAGACTCAGGGGCTGAGTATGCGCTTGTGCATATAATTAGAAAGAGTCTGAAAGAAGTTCTTGCAAAAAGAAGAAGTAAAAACAGCTTGGCTAAATGCATGGTGAGACTGGGAGGAGTGTGGCTCTGACTGAGAGCTCATGCTGAGTGAGCATGATCTGCTAGTGGGTCTCCAGGGCCATCTGTTGGCTGAGTCAGACTGCGGGAGATTACAATTATCCAGGAGCCGAGGAGAAGGAGGTGGAGGAGGGAAGAGTAATGGGAACAGACAGGCTGTTCTCTCCTGCATGGATGTGGCTATCAGCCAGGGGCTTCACAGCTGCATGTCTCCAACCCTGTACCCAATGCGTCTCTCAAATGTTTACACTTGCGCACCGGTCTCCGTCGGCAATCAGAGTGATTTTTTAAAAATTATTATTTCTGTGCAAAACCGGGTGTGGCGCTGACCAAGTTACATGGTTTTGACAAGAGCTAAAATTCAAATAAAACTTCTGCCATTACTAATACAAATATGATAATAATATTTTTATTTGCCTTCCAGACAGGGATGTTCGGTGGCCATCAGCTGCTCAGAACCTGTCATCAGTCTCCACTGTAAGCCTTGTTTTCACTGCTTACAAATTACTTCAACTTGCACCACTGTACTGCTTTTAAATGCTCTGTTCTGCTCTTCGATCAATCAGTGTAGACCCCTTCCTAGATGTCCACCCAGAGAAACTCCTCAAAATAAAGGTAATCTAGACAATCTTATGCTTGGGTAAATATGACTTTACCAGCTTTGAACATCTAGACATGGGAATATTTGCCCAGTGCCCATCCAATTTAAGATTTAAAGTATTGCCATAAACTCTTAGTTTGATTTGAATATGACATTTCAACACATGGTGTGCTTTGATTGAAACCCTTTTTTTGTAACTCTGGTTGTACAGTTGAAAATAAAACTACATACACAAAAGATAAAAAAATAAAAATTCCTCACTGTCTAAAGTTAAATTAGACTAAACTTATCCTGTTTTATTCCTGTGATAATTAACAAAATAATTTCTATTTGCTAAATGCCACAATAATGTGTGAAAGAATATGACAGTTTGACAAAATCAGATGTTTTTATGTATTGCATGCATTTCCTCTGCCTTTGAACTTATGGCTTGAGTCAAACATATAGGGCTTATTTCCAGACGTCTTCACAATAGTTTACTGGAGTTCTGGAGGACCAATTTCTGCCTAAGTTTTAATTTCTTGGCTGATTCCTTCAGTATTTCCACATAATTCTGTTTCCTCATGATGCCATCTATTTTGTGACGTTCACCAGTTTCTAGTTTAACAATCCTGTTCCTAATTAAGCAAACGTTCAAATATCCTGCATTAATTTAATTTCAAATTGTAGAAGTAAAATGTGGCAAAAATGTGACACAAATTCAGAAGGTCAATTTGCAAGGGATTGTTTAATGGCCAGATTTCATGTTCACATTCTCTTCCCTGGTGCAGTTTAGTTATTAGAAACTAAAAGATATATTAAAAGGTAACTTTGTAGGACATTTGAGCTCCTGTGGTATTATTGTAAATGAATTCTTAAACTAATTGCTATGATTTGTGCTTTAACATCTGGTTCTTATTTCTGCTGTTTCTGTTTATGAAATTCAGTTCCAGTTGTAAATAGAGACATAAAGCCGGGACGGCGAAAAGTTAAACTAGGTAAGACCATTCATTACCTAAAAAAGCATGTTATCTCTCTGGTTAATACAGGAACCTCAAATAATCAAAAATATTCACATGCTGCTTTCACAGATAGGAGGCCCCCACCTGTGGAGCCAGAAGAGCAAGTAAACGTCTGTGTAATAAACATTTTTTAATTTATTTTTTTATTTTTTATGTTTTGATTAGGACTTATTAAATACATGATTCCTCTCCATTTTTTTTTCAAATTTGACAGCATTCTCGCAGGTATTTAAATAAATATTGACTTGAAGTCTTCCTCCTTAACTTCAGCTGAGCAGATTTATAAAGACTCTTTGCTCTGCAGAAGTTCTTCACCACTCCCACCTTCTCCCTTGGACGTATGCAACAACCTTGCTGGGCTGGCAGTACGTGAAACCTGCAGGAGTGAGTAAGTACAGTCCACGATGCCATTACTTGATTAAGACCTTATGCCAGTGGTGCCCAAAGTTGATCCTCGAGGGCCGGCATCCTGAATGTTTTAGTTCTCTCCCTGGTGGTAGTAACAACCTTTTCAGCATGTCATTGCTATTCTTTGGCCTTCTAATGAGCTATCATTTGATCCAGGTGAGTATAAACCAGGGAGAGAACTAAAACATGCAGGACCTTTTACAACACCCTTATGCAGTTTGATGCTGATTGTACAGCATAGCAATGTCACCATCTGCTGGTTGGTAAAATGTCAGCTAATGTGGAATAACACTGTATTGATGTCTTGTGCTCTTTTGGTTTCAGTAGACAAATGAGAAACACTGAAAAAGTAAGTGTGCCCTACTTTATTTTTGTAATCCTAGCCAGTTTTCCCATAGGATTCTCTATTACTGGGCAAAAGTCATGAGCCAACCCTCTTTAATCTGAAGTTTACTTTCAAAGAGCCAGACTTCTAAAATCGTTAATTCAAGCAAACAAACTAATATATGATGTTTTGTTTTGTTTTATATTTCTTCTCTTTTTTTACATTGGGTTTTTGAAAAAAATAAAATGGCAAACAATGTATTTATTTATTTATTGTTATTGTTTCTTTGTTTTTTTGCTTTCATTATTTTTAGATCCATAATCAAGCAGCTTAAGAGTAAAAATAAATTCAGTTAATTTAGCTAGTTTTTAAATTCCGTAAAAACCAGTTAAAATTTCTACGTAATTTACAGTGTTAACAAATTACTTAGAAACAGTTGAGTTATTCTAAAAAAGTAATAAGAAATCCTCCAACATTCAAGGCAAATAAATAAAATGATCCTCAGATAAATCAAAGGGTCATTGCTGAATGTATGTGAAACATAAATTCAGAGATAGATTCACTTTAACCTGCATCATTTGTTTTCTATTTCTTTTATTCTCCCAGGGAGACTTCAGATCACATGCCAGAAGTAAGGCTTAAAAATAACCTATGAAAATCATGAATGCAGCATTTGGGTTGTTGTACTTATCCTAAATTTCCTTTTAGGTCCACAGTCTACTAAAGATGTTCCAGGCATGCTGAACCACCAACGGCATTCTTTGGATTTGGAGACTCATGACTTAGAAATTAGGTGGGACTTTTAATTATCAGATTCATTACTAAAAGTGATGCTGGATGTAATTTATAAATAGCTTTATGTTTCACTTCAGGTCACATCAACATGTAGGTGAGTATTCATGTTAGAAATCATCTTAATCGTTATTACAAATTGGTTAAATAAGTCATACGTTAAATCTTTTGAAAGAAGCTATGGGGTCCAGACGTCATCACCATGAATGGCCTCAAACCAAAGAAGACATTGATCAAAATGATTTTGTTCCAATGGACAAGCCTAACGTAAGCCGTCCTGTACATACATTTCATACTCAGAATTTGTCCTACATTTGATAATAACAGCTGACAACTGAAGTATGAGCTCATTTGTTATTGCAGACCTACTGCGAGGAAGACTGGTATGTTGGACCCTGTAATCGCACAGACGCTGAGCACGCCCTACACCTGGTGAACAAGGTATCTCAATATATCAATATGTAAGAATATTCATGGCCCTATCATAATTTAGGACATTTTGTCACCCTGCACCACAATCTTAGTGCATTTTATTGGAAATGTATGTGATCATTTTTGCCCAAGAAACTGATAAATGGTATTCAGAAAAGTTTACAAATAAAAGTGTGATGAACATTTGTATTCAGTCAATACAATTTATCAAATTGAAAGCAATTTCTATTGGATTTTATTTAGGGGAATCAAAGTAAAAGCGGCTGAATACAAATGCACACCACACTATTAAAATTATTATTTGTGGAAGATTTAGAAAGTCCTTTATCATTTACCTTATATGTTATAATTGCACACTACTTTATGTCAGTTGAGCATATAAAATTGCAATAAAATGCATTGAAGTTTCTGGTTGTAACAGTGTGTGTGTGTCACTGTGCTGTTAAATGTTGCTCTAACATGTTGATTGTGACTTTACAAGATATAAGAAGTCACAGTCAAAAGCTAACAACTAACTTTATATATATAAAGTTAGCTGTTTATATATATAAACAGCTAACTTTATATATATATAAACAGTTAGCTGTTTATATATACTGTCAAGTATATATAAACAGAAACCTAAGAGGAACACATTCCATCAACAGTATAATGAAAGAAAAACAAAGGGCTTTAACTGTGTTTTCAATGAATTAATGTTTTTAAACTTGAACTTATTTTCTTATTTTACCAACTCTGATGACAGGACGGGGCATATTTAGTTCGAGACTGCTCCATAAACACCAACAGTGAACCCTTGGTGTTGGTTGTGTATCATGAGAAGAAGGTCTATAATGTAAAAATCCGGTTTATTGGGTCCCTCGGGAAGTACGCACTAGGAACAGGCCAACGATCAAATGATGTAAGCATAGTTATTCAGAAAATAACACCTAGACATTGTACTCACGAAAGCCTTAGATTTATTTCAACTCACGTCATGTTTTTCTCTAGATGTTTGAGTCTGTCGCAGGAATCATCAAATTCCATTCCATTTTTCCAATAACACTCGTCAGCGGGAGAAACACATCAAACAGCAAATGCCCAGAGAACTGTGTGCTGACATGTCCAATCACCAAAAGTGATGTTGAACAGCTCCTACAGTAACGTCTGCATCCGCCAGCCAAGAAAATGCTTTCATCTCTCAAGCTATTTCCCACAATACTTTTAAATTTCTGAGAAAAATATTGCACATAGGTGTTGTTCAGGGTGGAGTGGTGGGACATGGTTATCTTCGGTTGCACATTTTATGTCTTGTTAATTATGACAATGTTGAAGTTGGTATATGATTTGTTGCTAATAATGATAATAAAAATCATTCTTATTCATTTGTCTCCAATTTTTTTATGTACAGTTTGCCAAGATTGAAGTTGGGGAAAATAACCAGGAAGGCTTCCTGTTCAGAATGTCAGGAAAAGACAGACTTTATCCTGGAACTCAAATTCCAAAATGGCTGCCAAACACTTGAAGTCTAGTGATAGCTGAAGTAGCAACCAAGTTATTTACACTTCTGGCTATTTGAATCCCAATAAATATTCAAACACATGCACAAACCTGAATATGAAACAAGTTTTATTAGTGTTTAAATGCATAAATATAAAGAATTGCATCACTTTTAGCTTATCTGACTAGTAATCTGGTCATTGAGGGCAATTGTTAAATCCCACTGTTTCAACTTCTACCTAGAACATGATTAAACTGAGTATTAAGGTATCACAAGATTCAGTTTCCCACTTTACAGGTCAGTGGATCTTGCTTTCTGTTCACTGTCGTCGGGTTTCATTTCTAATAAAGGAATGTTGAAGTCATGTTCCTGTGCACTTCTCCTTTTTGCTAACTGCAATCAAAAGACCTCCCACAGTTTAGTGACCTTGCACAAGATGTCAAAAAAAAAAAAAAGAAGCCGGAATCTTTCTAGATTTTTAAAACCATATTTTGACATTGTCTGCACTAATCACCACAAATTAAATTACATTTAAAATGGGTTAAATTTCTATTTTTGTTAGAATTATTATGTTATCATTCTTACATTTGTAATTTTATGTTAGTAGTTGTTTTTTCCATTTAGAGGTTTAGTGTTCTAATTTGCTAAAACTGTGGAGACACAATTAAATCTTTCCATAATCAGCATGTTTTTACAGATGGTGACTTAAATCTTCATGGGATACTCCTGAGCTGTAAACATGTCTGCGTGTTAATTTAGTTTCTGTGTCTCCCTTCTTTGTTTCTGAATTCACATCCTACTGTGAAGATAGGATGTGGGCTTCACCCCCTCCATTCCTTTTCACACCCTTCTTGCTAATAAAAGAGACAAACAAACTGAAGGTTTTCAGAACACATGGTGAGCGGCTTGGAGAAGCTGTTCACTGTGTATTCTATACACAGTGAACAGTACACAGTAACACATTTTTTGCAGAGGAAAACAGAAAATCTCAGTTTTTAATATATTTCTCATGATTTTATTAGAAAAACTGGAGTTACACAAATGTTATAAAAGGATGAAACACAAAAATAATGAACACTGAGCATGTATGAAAACCAAAAAACACATTTGGACAACATGATGACTAACTCTAGCACAAATGAGAAGTAATGTAAAGGCAAGATAAAATGCTTCTGACTCTTTGAAATAATTTATAACCATGACTGCACAGCAGCTTCAGATACTGCAGTGTAAGGAGGGATATGGCCATTCTCTGTCTATTTAGTATGAACACCATTATTTGATTTTACATACATATAGGGTCTATATATCTAGGTCTATTTACAAAAACATGGCAAACATAACAAAAAAATAAACAACAACAAAAGAAATAGAAAACATCCATAAATATCGTCCGTGGGCAACCAAAAAAACTGAATGTAATCATTGGTCTAGCACCTTGTAGGACATGATTATATAACAAACAGGTGCCAAAGTGCTGCCATAAGAAGCAATACAGTCTGAACATGATCTGGTCAAAAGACTATGCAAGTTAAAATGTCGAGAAAATATATACAACAGGTTTGGAATACTCAAGAATAATTACATTTATCATCATCAAGACAGAAAAAGCTTTTAAAAAATAAACATGTGGGTCTATTTATTCCTCATACAGTAAATCTGTTTCTCTGTCATACTTTGCATCTTTTGCTTGCGATAAGAAGGGAAACTTAAAACAGTCAGGGATTCGTTCAGTTCGTGTCCACAAAAATCATGAGCCTTTATGGTAATTCACACATGGTAAGATAAAATAATGCACTGTGATTGAGACTTTTAACCTGCTAAGTTTAGAGAAAAAAGCCAGCCAATCATTTCCTTTTCTAAAACATCTACCTCCCTCCAATCTAGTGTTAAGTCTAAATATTTACTTTCCCCTACAGTCATGAAGGCCTTCAATCACCTCTTGTCATCTGGTGACGCCCAAAATGCTACCATCAATGAATGGATGACAGAGTAGTAAACACTTAAGTTAGAAAACACAACTATTACACTTCTTGTAAGTTTAAGAATACTTCTTAAACGCTTCCACCTGTAACACCCAGTGATGATTAACGTAATCAAACAAGCATCAAAACGAACATGCAAAGAAGTCTAGGTCTAAATTTTAGTTTTCACACCTTACAGCAGTGCTCTCATTGAGGCGTTTCATTTGATGAACTCACCAGTGACCTATGACCTTTTGAGAAGCACTGAATATTTCCCAAACACAGAGAATATCATGAAGTGCCTGAATGGTGAAAACATGTCACCTTTGGCATGTTAATATGTTGACTTTCTGGACAGAATTCACAGACTCTAATGGTAGGAATTCCAGACATCAATGGAAAAAAAAACATTGTTCAGATATATTTAGAACTTGTCTGTTGTCTTGAATATTTGGATTCACTTTGTTTTATATTTTAGCAATGCTGAATAACAAACATATATCCAGAATATTCTATGTGAAAGGTAGCATGAACTCCTGTAATTCAACCATTTTCATTTTGTTGGGTCAGATGAACGTCACTGATGAAAACTGGTTTTAAATAAAATACATGTAATAATACTTTAAACAGACCTTCGGGTTTCTTGAACAGTACTTGGAACTCTGTATTATTTGATGGAATCTACAGTGGCACACACTCCAATTCCTGGGCATAAAAGCATCAACCTGCATTGCACTTGAATATTCAGAATAACACAATTTACAACATTGATGTCCATATTTTTTTTGCGTTAAGAAAATAACCGCCTTAATATTTTGTGAGACGTCAAACACTACTTTTATAATAAATGTACACTCCTGTCCACAAATGAAACACTACATTCAGGGAAAGTCTCTAACAGTACATCCCATCACTTCGTAACTCTGCCCGATCCCTTTGCTTAGCCTCATTTTTAAAATTTGGCACTTTGGAGTCACGTCAGAGGTTCCCATGTCTGAAAAAGATTCTGCCCTTGTTCTCTGCACACAAGCCCGAGGTTTGGGATGATTAAGCACCACCACCGGCTGGTTTGGACCTGGCCGCTTGACCAGCTGGTCCTCCTTCAGCGGCATGGGGTAGATAACTGTACAGTCATCGAGGCTGCCTGCCGGTAGCTGAGGCTTGTCTCTGGATATTCGAACCTTAAATGCCTTCTTGCTTTTTTTCCAGATGCCGACCTGAACCCGTTTAAGCGAGATGGTCAAGAACCTGGAGGACTCGTCCGCCTTGCCTTTTCCAACTGTTGCTTGCTGTACTTTATCCACAGCGTTTGCTTTCTCGACAGGTGAAGCAGGCTTAGGATCTTCACATGCGGAAGGCGTTAAATCGGGACTGTGGCTACATTTGCTTGCGACTCCTATCCTCGCTCCATTTTCTTCCTTCTTGATGTGAATGTCGTTTTGTGCCGGTGCTGGTGGCTGCAGGCTAACCTCCTTTTTTACTTCCACACACTTGGTTGACTTCTCTGTGAGCAACACATCACAGGTGAGGGCTCCGTTTTTTTCAGCCTGCTGGACGCACTGGCCTGACGCTGGCGCCTTAAGCTTTTCATCTGTGCCATTTCTGATCTGATCTTGACTTGTGCTCTGTTTTTTATGCATCACTATTCCTCTCAGAGCCATTACCAGAGGTTCAATTGGACCTTGGCTTTCCTCTGGCTGCTCGCTTAACGAAAACACAGAGGAGATGACTGGAAAGCTCTGAGGCTCTAAGACATCTCCATCTTTTGCTATGTTTTTAGAGCCAACTTCCCGGATACAGGTCGATATTGTAGGGGTTGTGTGATTAGATAGGACAGGTGTTTTTATTGATGAGGGTTTCATCAGACTGCTTTTTATCGGAAAAGTCTGATTTGCAAGATTGTCTTTATTGACTGGAACAGCAGGAGATCTCACTTTGATGGCTTGAGGAACAGGAGATCTTAAAGACTTTGAAGCTGGTGTGCTTTGCTGATCCAAGCACACTACATCTATGTCTTCTTTAGAAGCAGAGTTGCTCTTGAGGTGGACTTCCCTAGCTCCCAGCTTCACTTCTTGAACATTATTTGTGTCGGACAACCTCCTGGTGCTCTTAGAGAGATCCACAGTTGCGTTATTCCTCTCATCCACAATCCTCTGAGAAACTTTAGCTGCCACAGTGACAGGATGCAGGCCAGCATTCAACCTGATAGGACCTCTGCCAGCCATGACGCCTGAAGACGAGGAGACGTGGTTTACAGGTGCCGCCTGCGTAACTCTAATCCCAGTATTTGCTTCCCGCATAGGAGTGAGAATGGTTTTGGAAACTTTGTTTGGGAAGACCGCGTCACACTCCAGGTTGATAATTTCCATCGAAGGCCTCTTCAGCACAACCTTCTCTTTAGTCACCACATTTGTTGGATTGTTCGGAGGGTTCGTGCCGATGTTTGCCATCATTTTTGTTTCGCTTTGCTTCCTGCTGCCTGTGCACATGCTAGCGCTTACTGACCTCATTGTGTTTGGGTGATGTAGTGTGGACGACAACGGCTTCTCCGGACCAGGGTCTTGGAGAGTGGCGGATTTTGTGTTCTTTATCACAGACTCGTTTTCTTGTTGCGAGATGAGCCGCAGTTTCAGTTCCTTAGTCCCATTAACTGTTTTCACCTCAACAAGTTCCACCAAGCAGCCAGCGGGGATGTTCACCTCCTCTGGTAGAGACACTGTAAGGGCCCTGTTGGGCTGAATGAGTCCGTTCAAATGAGGCAAGCATTCTGTGTTGCCGTTAGTGGTGTTGGTCAAGTTTGTGTCCAGTGTTTTCCCCAATTTGGCAGCAGATGCAGTTGGGGTCGGCACAGCCACCCGGACAACAGGCCGAGGAGGAGGCGGCAGCAGCAGCGAGTCAGCAGTCGGCGCACTTCTTAAGGCACTGGAGACAGCAACTGGCGGAGCTTTTGTCATGCCAGACTTGGCAGGTACTTGAGTTATGCTGTTACTATGCAAACGGTCAATGTGCTTCAACATACACCTCTTCCTCATGTAGCCCTGTCCACAGTGGAGACATTTGAACGGATACTTTGACGTGTGCTGCTTCAAGTGCTCATTGAGCTCCGCCTCACTGAAGGACATGGCATTGCAATAAAAACAGTAAAACCTTGTCCCATGCTCGATCATGTGAGTCTTGAACACCACAGGGTCTGTGGATGTAAAGCCACATTTCTCACAGTACATCAACTTTGAGGTGCCCAGCAGATGCTCCAGCGCCATGTTCGAATGGACACCATTCACAGACGACGGTATGCTTTGGTAGGTCACAGGTTTCATGGTGGACTCCACTGGTCATTTGGCCTCGTCGATACCAACTGAAGTTCTTCACTCCATGAAGTTGATGGATGTTCACCTGACATCCAGGGTTTGTTCCACAGGAAGGTTCACACTGCTGGAGTCATGTAGAAACGAGTGGAGTCGTCCCTGCCTGTATGAAAGCAGATGAAAACGGTGAGATTGAACAGCCCCAGCACTCAGTGAACCTTACAGCCAAGACTGGTCTATGAAGAGGAGGCCCATAAAGCCCCTCCCCCTCACATACACTTATTGCAGCATTTTCTGCAGCTATTTATTCACAAAATTGTAAATCATTACATCCTCACAGTAATCGGTAAGTTAATCAGACTGGATAGCATGTATTCCTATTAGCATTCTCTATCTGCAGTAAGAAGCTAGCCTGCTTTGAACGTAAGGAAAAGGCCCTCCGTAACAAATAGGAGCTTCTCCCGGACGACGCTCCGCTTTCCCAATGTTTATGTTTTCAAATGAGTCAAGTCTCTAAGCAAGACTGTAGTGAAACAGTTTATGGGCTGGCACATAGTTACAAAGATCGTAAAAGCGGTGAAAATACCTTCGATCGGGGTGATTTTAACGCATATCGCCACAGCAAATGGATCCCCCCTGAGTTAGCCTGTCATTAGCTGTCTAAAGCTAGCAGTTGGATACAATTCCGGAAAGAATTCAGTCTTATTTTCAAAATAAGAGCATGAGATGTAAATAACTATTTTTGAAGTTTTTATCTCAGAAGTGGGAAGCGTGTTTTTTTAAAATTGTGCTCAGATAAGTGTAGTGCTACATTTTTAATCAAGTAAATGTACATTGTAAGTAAATAAAAGTAAACAATATTTTATTTTACGAGATTTAATAACCACGTACCTGATCTTCACTATATCTGATTTGATATTTAGAACTGAGGAAGTCAGATAGATAAAAAAAAAACTCTAGACATGTGCATGTTCTCGTATTTTAAAAACAAAAATAAAAAAAATACATTTAGTCTCCCTTGAGGATTTTTGAATTACACGCAATTCAATTGCATCGTGATCTAAAATGTATTATTGAGAACCTTGAATATTTATGGTTGAAATCATAAATGTTCATAAAGTTGACAGAAATCCGATTTATTGTGACTTTAGTGATTTTCAGCGTATTTGCAGGAAGTGTCTTTTACTTTGACGGTTCTGTTTTTGTTTGTCTGAATGATATCACCTTGACAACAGGCTGACTTGCGCTAGTGCGATTCCTAAAGGTTGGTAATTCACAAGTCAGCGTATTAGACTTTACGTAGGGACCTAAATTTACGTCAAAACGTGCTGTTAAGGAGGAACGCATTACTGTGGGCAGCTTCCACCGTTATCTATGAGGCTTTAAAGATTTATAGAGACAAACAGTTTTCCTTCCGTGGGCGGTTTTAGACTTTGATGTTCCCTTTGTGACCTTCGCTGATATGGGTCGAAATGCCTTGTAAACACATGGCATCATGCAGCTTTTAAAAACCCGCAGGTTACTGTGTCTATCTTTACGAAGGTGAGTTTAGCAATGTGTTTCTGATAGTTAATAGGTCTGGTTAATGAATATCCATTGGGTTTAGCATATTTCCACGACAGCGGTATTTATTTAATCGGAACAGTTGCAGCAGTTAACACCTGCTTTGTTGTCGTAGCCCCCCGTAAACAGTTGCCCATGTGAGGCTCGCCGTGTGTATTGTGGAAACTGTTTCTGGGATTTGCACACCATTGTTGCAAGTCACAATGACACAGCACAAGGCTTTTTCACTTGACCCTCCCATTCTGCCCCTACCTCGTTCCCCTGAAACAGCTTCCTGGTTATGGCAATATTCTTGAGCCAGCTAGCAGTTGTCAAAGCTTCGACTTGCGTCGCCGCCCGAAAGCTAATCTCCTCCACCTCCACTCCTCGCAGACACGAACTTATCCGCCGCAGCATGGCTTCGAACCGGGCCTCGGCAGCGGAGACGACCCGCTTCGACTTCCTGGTGGTCGGCGGCGGCTCTGGAGGCCTGGCCGGGGCTCGGAGAGCGGCGGAGCTCGGAGCGAACACCGCCGTGATCGAGAGCCACAAACTCGGAGGTACCTGCGTGAGTAAGAATGAAAACCAAACACACACACACACACACACACACACACCAGGGTGAATTTGAACTCTACGGACTCATTTTTTTGTTGTTGACTGCTGACAATTTGAACACAGTTGTTAAGGATGTTTGTACTAATGAGAAGTTATTCTGCTTTCTTTCTTGTTTTATATCCAGCATTCTGGCATGTCTCTCTAACACACCATAAAACACAGTCTCTTAATTAACCTGAGGGATTTGCTTATATTTTCTGGCATTAAATAGTTTATAACAAGTCTATAACTAGTCAACTGTGAGAACTGGAAATGATAGTGTGGAAGTATTTTACTTTAACACCCCAATCCAACTGCCCCAGTTGGATTGGGGCAGTTGGAGGCAATTAATTAAAGTTTAATTAATTAAACTTTAATTAATTAAACTTTAATTAATTAACATTAAGGCTCACTGTGGCAGTGGGCAGAGTAGTCCTTTTCCAATGTGAAGGTTGTAGGTTAGTCCCCATTAAGTAAATTGTGTAGCAGTTTATTAACTTTAATATTTTATAAAGGATGCCAGTTATTGAGCAATATGTAAGTTTATTTTAAATGGAAAAAGTAGAAATGCCCAGACTCCTGATCTAGATTATTTGTTTGCTTTGCTTGTAGGTTTAATTTGAAGAGGTGTCTCTGCTAATTTATTTTAAAGCTTTTAAACAACATGCTAATTCTGAAACTGAGAGGTTGCATTCACCTCTTTTTGTTTGTTTGTTTGTTTGTTTTGTATAATTAATGGATATTACAGCTTTCGCTTTACTTTTTAAAGTGATTTGCACATGGTTGATAAATTCCTATGTTTGCAGGTTTGGATTTATGGCACAATATATTTTCCTTCTTTCTGTCCATTTTTGCTTTAAGCCAACACTGAATCATTGTTCTTTAAACTCTAAAGTGTGTTACAGTATAAATAAATTCACATTGTTTAAAAATATTGCCTTTTACATTTCACATGCCTTTAGAAATTGTCTACTCAGATTGCACCACATTTATATGCTGTGTTTTGATATTTTCCCAGGTCAATGTTGGCTGTGTTCCTAAAAAGGTAGTTACTTTCCCTTACTCATGTGATTGGTCATGTTTGGACTAATAGCCTGAAGCATTTGAAATCAACCATCTTTCTGTGTTTTCACAGGTTATGTGGAATGCAGCAGTTCATGCTGAGTATCTGCACGATCACAGCGATTATGGCTTTGCAACTGAAAAAGTTAATTTCAGTTGGGAGTAAGTTTCAGTGTCTGTTCTGTCTCTGGATCAATTTTTGTGGTCAGCTGCAAGGAGGTCTTTTGAAAGTTTGGAGGGAAGTTCTTGAAAGGAATCAGTGTTTGTTCACAGACACAACTCCTCCCTCGAATGCTCTTTTGCTTTTTGTCTCTTTTGGCCACTTCTCTGTTTGAGCAGAGCTTAGCTGGATCATCATGACCGTTAAAGAAAAGTCTATGTAAGGAGTGTTATTACCCGACCTGAGCAAACTTAAGGTGTGTTTCCCTCAATATGCTTCCATTTCAACTCCACTGCTGTTGATGTAAATTACTTTGAAGGGTGGAGAAAAGTAAAAAAGAATGGACGGTTTCCTGAAAAAAAAGACAGCATGAGAAATATAAATCAGAAATCTATCATTGATTCTTTACTCTGTAACATATGTAAGGAAAAGCCAAAGTTTGTGCAAAGATGTAATTGCAACAGGTTTTAAAAGAATTTCATTAACACAAACCTCCACCTTTATTCACATTCATGACTGAGAGATGAACAGGTGCTCCATTTGGATTATAAGATACTGTTCTACTGTCTTACAATAAAAATCCCTTCCAGCTCTCAGGAAACATGCAACACTAACAGAGGTTTAATAAATTAAGCCAGACATGTTAAGAGAGAATGATACACACTCCTCATATCTAACTTGATATCGAATAGGTTCCAGGTCACTTTAAAACATATTTTTACTTTTTCCATTTTATCGTCGTAGTCAAACCATTTCACACCCATTTATTTAAAAAAAGGTTAACCAGTAGTTTCTGGCGATTTACACAATTAGCTTTTAGTTGTAAAAGAAAAAATATTGCAAGGACTGTTTGTAAAGCACTCCGTCAGGTTTATTAATAATGATATGAGATTTCAAAAGCAGACACTCTTCATCGGGTCAAAGTGAAAAGCTCTTATATATAAACATAACAGTTTTCACGTCGCTTCTAAAAGTCTTTGATTGTGAACTGTTTGACTTCACAGAAAAAAAGGGTGAATTAAACTTTCTTTATGTAAAAATGTTATTGATTGATTCAACTTTAAGTGTTCTAAAAATGTAGTCTTCTCTCAAAGGTTGATTTGTTACATAAACTTCTCAGGACAAAGTGTTTTGTATCTTATGCAGCTAACTTATTTATTTGTGTTTGCAGGACTCTTAAGGCCAAAAGGGATGCTTACGTTTCTCGCCTGAACCAGATTTATCGCAACAACCTGGACAAAGTGAGTTTAACTTCTGTCAATGTTTAGGCTACAATTTTGTGGCAAGTTAGAATTATTTAATCTGATGCTTATTTTTTTGTTTTGTTTTTTTTGTTTTAATTTTCCCCCATAATAAAAAGATGAATAAATGTAACATGGCCTCATGTTGTAGTTCTGTCTGATGTTTTCCAGGCTAAAATTGAAACTATTCAAGGCTATGCCAGATTTACAGATGACCCTGAGCCCACCGTGGAGGTCAATGGTAGAAAACTGACAGCGCCTCACATCCTCATAGCCACTGGGGGGCAGCCTACTGTTCTGAGTGATGAAGAAGTTCCAGGTAGGAATGGTGATGAGAACTTGCTTTGAAGATGTGCAATTTCACATTTAAACATTTTTGTGTTCTAATTTTAGGTGCAAGTCTTGGCATTACTAGTGATGGCTTTTTTGAACTCGAAACCCTTCCAAAGTAAGGTTTTATATTTTTTATGAAAGCTTTTAGGCCTCAGTAGGTGTCTGTAAATAAAAATCTTTTTCCTCATTAGGCGCAGTGTGATTGTAGGCGCTGGCTATATTGCTGTAGAAATGGCCGGCATCTTAGCCACCCTGGGGTCCAAAACATCCCTTGTTATTCGACAAACAGGGGTAAGAAACAGACCAAACTTATGAAACAGTGATGTTTCTACAATGTATGACCGTGCTACAAGTTGTGAATGCTCTCTCTGTAGGTTTTGAGAAACTTTGATGCATTTATAAGCGCAAATTGCACCAAAGAACTCCAGAACAACGGCATCGACCTGTGGAAGAACTCTCAGGTGAAATCTGTGAGTAAGACCGACAAGGGCCTTGAGGTGACGATCGTTACCAAAGACCCAGAGAAGAAGAACGATGAGAAGATCAGCACCATTGAGGAAGTGGAGTGCCTTTTGTGGGCCATAGGAAGGCAGCCCAACACGTCGGGGCTGAACATCGGCAGCATGGTAAAAATTTACACATGCAGTGCTGGCAACATTTATTACAAAGTTCTTATGAAACAGCAATGTTTCATAAGAATACTAAGAAGAAGATATTTCACACAGGAAGATATTTGCTTCCTGTATTTGGCTTAATAAGAACAGAAGCAATCACTGATAAGTATACAGTGGTAAGTTGAAACTGGGCTTAAAAATGATAAATCAATACTAAATGTGCATTCTACATGTTTGACCCATAAGTTTGATTGTAGGGGAAAGAAACTGCTTAATAACCATACATTCCTTGATCTTAAGGTTTGGTATTTTTTACCAGATGGCAAAAGTGAAAGTAAGCAAACCATGATTATGGTATGTAATTTTTTTGAAATACCCTCTGGTTTTTAGTCAGTGCTCTGATAAGGCACTGAGGCATCTCTTCTCTTTAAAAACCTCTTTCTGTCATGTTCAGATTGTCTCTCTCATGTTGTGAAGCTGCCTAACCAGGGTCTACACATCCACTCATCTCAAAAGTGAGATAAGGATCAAACCTGTCTCAAATTTGGTGAATAATGATGAGAGGGAATTCTGTGGAGGGGTCCAAGTTGTCCTATCCACACAGATGATGAGTGCTGATGCAATGGATGATGAAAGTACTTCTGTTATAGTTTTTGCATTCATGTTATTTACCTAGCACTGAAATGAAATTTCTTATTGGAGGATGACATGACCAAAGTAAATAGAGTGGGTCCAAGGAATGTCCCCTGTGGGACTCCACTGTGAGTTTGACTTTGTATTGCCAATAGAAACATGGTCTGTTCTGTAAGCGAGATTTAGATTTTGACCAGTTTAGGGCAGTGCCAGGGAGACTGATGGTTGGATTGTACATAAGGCACCAGGCTGTGAGTTGCTGTCCCTTCTCCATAAGCTGCCTCATCGTTGATTGAATTGAGCCTGACAACAGTGGTATCATCAGCAAACTTAATCACAAGGTTACTTCTAAAACTGACATAGCATTGGTGTGTCAGCAGTGGTGAACAGCAAAGGGCCCAACATAACTCCTTGTTGTGGTTTCTGATGCTACGCTGCCAGCACTTTTTGTCTGCAGTCATGTAGTTTAGTCTTAGTGCTGTTTTGCTAACAACACCAAAATAATGTGCAGCAGGCTGAAAATACTGTTGTCTTTTGTTTTGAACAAAATTGCTTTCACCACGACTATTAGAACTGCTTGTATTAATTTTTTGTACCATCACACTTAACCAATAGGATAGCACTTATTCCTCTCCTATAACATTTCAGAAGTTTGAAGCATGCATAGAGAGTGATTTTTGTCCTTACTCCTATGTGTAGCCTATCAAGGTTCCTCTTCAAGCTCACCCCACATGTCTTAAAAATCAAACAAATGTTTGCTCCCTTGTTTTTTTCATGTTAACCATTTTGGTGTTGATTTTTAGTTAAGTGACATAATTAGAAGTTCCTAGAAACTCTAATAAACTAAGAAAAGTAAACTTCAAATTAAAATATCCTGCAGTTATCAGAGGGGCTGGTAGAGTTACCCATACCTGTGCAGCTGGTGGTGTGCTCAGAAATTATTTCTATTATTTCTTAATGTGGGATTTTTACTTCACTATACAAATACATTTATTTTCTGCTCTGTAAAGGTTCAAAGTCTAGCTACGTTCCAGTGACCCACATTGTCTCAGTCTCTCCATCACTTTTCATAGCCAGTTTTCTATAAAAAACAGGTCAAATAATTGGATCAGTTGGCCAAAAAATTTGGCAAGAAAAAGTAGAAATTATTATTTTATTATTATTATTATTATTATTATTATTATTATTTTAATTTTTTTGTTAAAGATTACCTCCTGTGAGTGTGCTCTTCCTCTTGTCTACCAGGGTCTTGACACTGATGAAAGAGGCCACATCATTGTGGATGAATTCCAGAACACCTCTCGGCCAGGATCTATGCTGTTGGCGATGTTTGTGGCAAAGCTCTTCTCACACCCGGTAGGAGACAACAAAAACAACACAAGTCGCTTCGTAGCCAAGTCATTAAGTCATTTACTGTTATTTTACCTGTGGGGCAGTTGCCATTGCTGCAGGCAGAAAGCTTGCCCATAGATTGTTTGAGGGTAAGAAGGACTCCAAGTTGGACTACTCCAGCATCCCCACAGTGGTGTTCAGCCACCCACCCATTGGTACTGTGGGCCTCACAGAAGGTGATCCTAAATGATTTCACTTCCAGCATTTTCTATTATCTAATATTTTGGTGAATATCCCAACATTCCTAGCTTCACTAAGCAAACCAGCATGACAGATGCTTTTTTGTTCATGTTCTTTTCTCAGATGAGGCTGTTAAATCCCATGGAAAGGAGAATGTGAAGATCTATAAGACATCTTTCACGCCGATGTATCACGCCATCACAAGCAGGAGGAGCCCATGCATCATGAAGCTGGTGTGTGTGGGCAAGGAGGAGAAGGTATGACATGTCTGTGTTTGGTGACCACGTTTTTTTTATTATTATTATTACTTTTCAGGCCCAAAGTTCAGCTTTTTTTTTTTTTTTTGTTTGTTTGGTTGGTTGGTTGTTGTAACTTGAACCGTCTCATCTTTGCAGGTGGTGGGCCTGCATATGCAGGGTCTTGGCTGTGACGAAATGCTGCAGGGATTTGCTGTTGCCATCAAAATGGGTGCGACCAAAGCAGACTTTGACAACACTGTCGCCATCCACCCCACCTCGTCCGAGGAGTTTGTCACGATGCGTTGATGCAGACATCGTCCCCAGCCCATCTGTTTCTCTATATGACCAAACACTTTGGACAGTCAGTCCAGAACTAAGACATTCTCTCATCAGAGCGATGACTTGTTTCATGAAATTAATTATAATCTTATATTTTTTGCATTTAAGTGACCTTAATTGTAAACAGTGTTCATATTTTTCACTGATTATATTTTTGACCTAAACAACCTTACATTCAGTTTTCACTCTATTAAATTATGTGGTGGGTCTTGACTACTGATTAAACACTCTAAATACAATACAGTGATGGTGAAATGACAGTAATGAATGTGCAAAGATTATTGTCAAGAAACCACCTGAATAACCAAACAATAACACCTCCTTGTGTTTGTGTTTGACTTATCAGTCATTTATGTAATTTATAAAAAAAGCCACAGCTGCACATTGGAGCACCATTTTAATGCACAGTGAGGATCTGTATCTGCTGTAGTATTCTACAGATGCAATAAACCTGCATATTTCTTTCCTAAGTCTTGGGATTATCTTGTTGTTTGGTGACAACGCCCTTTTCTATTGTTGCACGGTTAAGAAGTCCTTCCCTTTTGTATTTACAACTGATTTGGGTTGGGTAATGACGGAAGCACTCCCTTCATGCTGACCGATGAACTCTAGTGCTTTAACACATTATTTTTCTTCTGTTAGAAGATACGTTAACAGACTTGCTGCAACAAGTTCCTCTTTGTGGTGTGCATATTGCTGGAAAAACTGTCAAAAATTGTTTTGACAGATTCAGTTAAATATATACAATTACATAATGCTTTGAAGATATTTACAATATTTACTCCTAATTTTTTTTAACAAATTACTATGAAGGAGGGAAAACTTAGTTTCCCATGCAAATGTGCTGTAGTTATTCATAAAACCAGATTGTATTTAACTGAATCTTTTATTAAGTTGCATGCAAAATAAACATGACCATACATGTTCACAAACGTGTAGTGCTGGAAGATTAAAAAAAAGAGTTTATTGTAGTAGCATAATCTCACATCTGTAAATTTCAGTGCATTTATTCAGTGAAAAAAAAAATTTTTAGTGTGAAACTATGCTACTAAAAAGAATGTGGATTTATTTTAAGCTTCTTTTTGCATCGCATTTTAAAACTTTCTATACTAGGTAAGAATATTGTGACCTTTGAAGGGAACTAGCTCCATATTCTGTAAGTTTATAAAAAAATATACTTATTTTAGATAATGAAAAGGAGGTCATCCTCTTCTGATGTCGTTAAAATTAATGTCAAAAAACAGAAAAAAGATACTTGACCTTCCACAGCGTGGTGCAAAATATCGCGACATCATCTGATTCCCCAATGAGCTCATACTCGCGCGGGATTACCTCACTGAAACGTCATAGGTCACGTGATTCGATGTTTGTAGTTTTTTTTCCGTCGTATGTCTGAAGCGGCGTTCCGATCAATTTGTAAAATGGATTCACACTATGCAGAGCAAGCTTCAACGTAAAAAGGTATTTCATTTTTATGACAATATTTTATAAGCGCAGCCGGAACTCAGTTGCTTCAATTTAGTCTGAACTTTAAACATTAAAGAGCACCTGTTATTTCAAGGCTAATGACGTTAGCTGATCATGCTACTTAGCTATGTAGCCGTGTTTCCACCGGGTTTGCTTAACGGAGCAGAACAGAGCTAGCCAACAAGCAGAAGCTGTACTTTTAACTGTTAAATGAAAAATATTAAGTTTTACCATAACTGTCAGTTTAGTTTAACGTGTTAGTTTGTTTTTTAGCCACGCCAACGTTGCTAACTAATGACACTATCTGAACCTGAGAGGATATTTCTCAACGTTAATCTGTTTGAAAGGTGGTTGGGTCAAGTTGGCAGGCTGGTAATGCTAACGTGACTGGGATATCTGAATTTACAGAGCACACTCCTGCACTTCAACACCAAGCCCCGCTGCAGAGAGGATGTTCCCCAGCCTGGCCCACAGACCATGGCATGTCTTCTGCAGAGTGTCCCTGCAGCACAGGTCCTCGCTGTCCCAGGGCTCTCATAGGTTTCCCCGAGGTGAGCTTCTGGATGAGTTAGTGCCTGTTACTGTTATATCTACTTTAAATCTGTTTTTTTGTATTTATTTTTGTCGGGAAAAAACAACGGGATTCTAGCCAGACTTTTCATTGTTTTTATTATGTAAACCAAGTCATTTCAGATCAGTCTTTTAGAAGACTTCACGATCACTCTTTCTGTTTGCTTTATTGTTGTCAGTTGATGTTGAAATCAAGATTTATCCTCCCTAGCAACTGGCAAGGCAACTAATCAGCTCTTTTGTGTTAATCTTTTTTCTTATTTCTGAATTTTCTCCTCTCGCATTGTGCATTTTTTTAATGTTCTTTTATCTCTTACAGGAAACTTTTGAAATTTAATATATATATATATATATATATATATATATATATATATATATATATATATATATATATATAAAAAAAAAATTCCCTTCTCACCCTCTGTGGGTGGTCTCCTCTCTCTCTTTCATCCTCTGAACTCGGGTCCTCTACCAGAGGCCTGGGAGCTTGAGGTTCTCCTCCAGTATCTTGGCTGTGCCTGGTACTGCACATTTCTGGACTGAGATGTCTGATGTTGTTCCTGGGATCTGTTTTAGCCACTGCTCCAGTTTGGGGGTTTCTGCCCTGAGGGCCCCGATGACCACAGACACCACTGTGGTCTTCACCTTCCAGTTCTTTTCCAGTTCCTCCCTGAGGAACTGGAAAATATATATATATATATATATATATATATATATATATATATATTTATGCTTTTGTTGTAGTACTCTATAAAGGGCATAATGACAAAATGAGTACCAAGACTGTTGTGTGTGTATTTAAATTATTTAGCAATAGTCAAATTATCCACACTATAGTACATATGTTTGGGCATAGTGATATATCACAGTCATACTTACACTTTGCCTGCTGATAATACTTGGAGTCTCACTTCTCACCTGCCATATTGTTGTGACCAAAATACTTCCACTGACAGTCGGGAGTATTGTTAACAAAGAGAGAAGTGACAAGAATAAGGATATTATTGCAACTGCATTGTTTTCCAAAATTGTTGTTATACTGTTATAGAGTAGTATTATTAATTTTGCTGCAATATAAAAAGTTATATCCCGTTTTTCAGTAAAAGCACTTCAATTCCTGTTTAAATGTGTTATTTACATTTCTGTTAATTCTTTCACATAAAAACCTGGTATTTTTTACAGAGGGTTGTCACAATGTTTAAAGCTTCATGTTAGACATAGTTTGAGGCATATTACATGTTCAGGCCAGACTTTTGTCTCTTCTAACCCAAAACCTTCAGAGACTTTATCAAAAGCTTCTTGTGATTCTTATGATGTCATTGATACAAATATTCACAAAGCAGAAATAATTTCTACCTCAGTTTGTCTGTGGATATCCACACTTAATTGCCTGATGTTTTTTTTTTTTTTTTTTTTTTTTTTTTTTTGCTGTCATTGTAATTTTTTATGGAAAGAAAACACACAATTGCATATTATCTCTAATGAGCCATTGTGTTGCACAGGTTGGCAGATTGGAGGCACACACAGCTTATGGCTCGGCCTTCCTGACTCCCGTCTGGCCTCTCTGGGGCTCACGAAGGTGCAGTGCTACTCTACCTCTGGTGATGGTAAAGATGGTCCTCCAAAATCAAAATCAACTGATTCCCCTTCAGCAGAGAAAGTGGCGAGTGGTGCTGCAAAAGTCACCACAAATTCATCAGGTAAACCTTTCCATTAACACACTGGTTAATTGTTTATGTCTACCTCATTACAGGTGGACATAAAAAAAGTTATGGAAGTTTAAGCTTAATTTTTATTTTTTATTATCTTTACTTCCATTAATAAAGGACTTCAAGGACTAACGAAAGTTGAAGCAATTCAAGTCAAAGGTAAGAAGTCACATTTGCGTGTTCCTGTTAAATTTTGAATTGTTTCACTTGATAGCTGATTCAGATTGAAATCAGTTTGTCATTTGATTGCTCTTCAACTTTGCGCACAGTTCGAGCTGTCCTCAAAAAAAGGGAGTATGGAGCCAAATACACTAAGAACAACTTTATCACTGCTGTCAGAGCGATGAATGAGTTCTGTCTAAAACCAAGGTAATTCCTTTGCCTTGTATATAAATATTATGGAAAATGTGAAACTGTTCTATTTCTATCTGTGACAATAATTGTACAAATTCCCTGGAGTTAATAATTGAGCATGCTTGAAAAATATTACCTGACAATTCTGTTAGTCTGTTACAAATTTTCTTACCCTACTACTCCTTTTGTACTTGCAGTGATCTGGAGCAGCTCCGGAAGATAAGAAGGCGCAGCCCCCATGATGACACAGAGGCTTTCACTGTGTTTTTGCGGTCAGACGTGGAGGCCAAGTTAGTGCAAAATTCTTCTGTTACGCCTCCAAAACATCCACAGAAAATGATATTAAATCTCTCCAAACAAGTCATTTATTAAACCAGCATTTACATGCATATTTCTCTTATGTTGATTTATGATTATATTCTGTTTTCTTTTGCTATCAGAGCACTAGATGTGTGGGGAAGCAATGAAGCTCTAGACCGAGAGAGGAATCTTAGGAAAGAAGTAGAGAGAGAGTACCAAGAGAGTAAGTTTAACATTTGTTTCTTTGTGGATAAACTGAAATCACAAAGATTTATCTGTTCATAGAGGCTGCATAAAAAAATACTCAAAATATGTTTATTTTGTAATGCAAGTAGAAAAACTATTCCCAACTGGAAATGGTTTCAATAACTTTTCAGCTAGGATTTGTACTTAGACCTTTAGGTAAACTGCCAGAGCCATACCTGTAATAGCCACACTAATATTCACACAATTTGCAGCAGCAAAATTGTCAAAAACCCACAAACAATTTTTTAAAATTTATTGATTGATTTATTGTTTGAAAAATTGGTAAAAATGTTTTCTCATTTACATCATAAATATTACTAACCAGATCATCTCTCAGCTGGTATAGTTATGTATTTCATGTTTTGATTGTAAAAAAAAATGCTTAATTTTTGCTTTTGTTTGTCACGTTGTTTGTTTATCGGCAGATATTTTTCGTAACCAGCAGCTATTAAAGGAGTACAAAGACTTTTGGGGAAATACTAAGGTAAGAACTTTTTTTTTGTTCCACCGTTTTGGGGGTATTTTTTTTGTGAACGTCCTGACTTTATTCCCTATCTCATCTTCTAAATGCTCCAATCATCCATCTGTGTTTCCATTTGTTTGCACGACTGTTAATTTATCCATCTGTCATTTGTTTGTCTGTATATCCTTTAATCCATTTTTGTTCATTTTTAATCCATCTATCAGTTGTTTGTCTGTCATTTGTTTATCACTTTGTTCATTTGTCATCATATGCTCATCCATCCATCTCTCTGTGTTTTTCAATCCATGTTTCTCCATCTTCCATTATATTTTGTATTTAAAACCTGACTTCTGTAGAAACACCTGCTGTAAATTCACATTAAACTGTTGTATTTCTGCATTAAAAATGAACCCATAGACAGCTTTGAAATGTCGCAGTGTGACACTGTACTGTTAGTAGTAGCTCCATTGATATTGATATGTTAATGTATAGCATTAACATTCAGTAACATTTGTGCCACCGTACCATAGTTTATTACTCCTAGTTGTGTTTGAGTGACCTTTGTCCCGATAACTGAGGTCACTGCATCTTTTACACACAGTGACATTCATGTTGCGGGTGTTATTTCAGTGACTGTGCTGTAGCTGGCTGGTGTGTGGTGGTATATTCTACACTCTGCTGGTTTGTTTGACCAGAGGAACCTGCTGCCCTCTGAGAGAACAATAGAGACAAAACGACAAAATACTATTTAAAATGTCTAATATTGTCATTGTTATTATTGATATTGTTGTTGTTGTTATAATAGATATGTCAGGTATGTCAATATCATCCCTTGAAAACCATTTGTATTTTTATAATTTTTTTCTCTTCCTTAAGCCCCGATCTGGCAAGAGGGCGACATTTCTGCAAGGTCCAGGGAAGGTGGTAATGGTGGCCATTTGCATGTAAGTTTTTTCTTTTTCTTTTTGTTGTTTTGCTTTATTTCTATTGTCCTACCAGGCCACCTTGTTTCTGAATTTTGTATGGTTTTTATAGAGCATTTGTCTCATATATACTGAATTGTCTGAGCTGCAGCACACGCAGTGGCAGGTGCTGAATTACAGTCTGCAGTGTCACCCCGAATCCTAAGAAAGCAGTATGGTAAAATATGGGTGCAGAAGCCTGATGTAAATAAATGTTTTAAAAGGCATGGTACGGTGATGCATAAAAAGCCAACCTGTGGTGCCAAAAGTCTCCAGATATTAGTTACCAAAGTTGTCCTAAGCATTTATTGTTCTCCTTCCATAATCACTGATACATTTTTTGAGTATTTTACTAATGCACAAATGAATAAGTGTTCAAACCTATTACAAATTATGTAAATCACAACGAGTCCTTTGTTGTGTCTTCCAAAACATTTTTCATGTTAAAGTCCAGAATTTTTGAAAGCTTTCTATATATTATTTAATATTTGAGAAGTGGAAGGAAATGTATATATCTCTTCAAGGGATAAGAACAATACATCTGCTTGTTTTTAAACTGGTGGGAACTTGGAAACTTGCTGTCACATGAGCCTCTGCTGCCTATTAAATTAGTCAGATTGTGTTAGAGGACATGTGGAGTCACATGAAGCCGGACGATGCGCGAGACCTAAAGATTAAATCAGTAAATTCATCAGAGGTCCAGTGATATGTCAGATTGGTTTCCAAAGCATTCTTCTAAAAAACATGTACATATGTCATTTAGCAAATTATATGTAAAACTTAATTGTTTGGTTTCATGAATCTCTATTTTATGTCCTCAGCAATGGCTTGAACTTCTTCTTCAAGCTTCTGGCCTGGGTCTACACCGGATCAGCCAGTATGTTCTCCGAGGCCATCCACTCTCTGGCCGACACCTGCAACCAGGCTCTGCTCGCCCTGGGAATCAGCCAGTCTGTCCGAAATCCGGACGCCATTCACCCGTAAGCAGCACACCTCTCCGAAAACAAACCAAAAAAAACAAAAACGTGGTTCTTGATCTGCCATTAAAGAATTTTAAGTTACCATGTTAGGAAAGAGCAAATACTTTGTAGGAGTTGTATTCCTTGAAACACTAAGCATGCTCTGTCTGCACCCTAGAAAAAATATTCAATTTGAATATTTTCTGAATGAGTGACAGTGGAAAAAGAGAAACTCTCACAAGAAGTCAGGACTTTCTGATTTGAGCATGTACTTGAAATGCAGTATAAACATTACGGAAGAGTTTTATTAGACTTTTGAATGCAACTGTCCAGCTGCTGAGTGTTTCAGTACTTATTGCAGATCATTAATCTTCAAAATTAATTGGTTCTGGAGATGTGTTGAATTTTGAAATGAGTAATCTGTAGGAACTTTGCTTTACGGTCTGTATTTTCCAGACAGAGCTGGTGTTTGTAACTGAGTAGAAGTTGCTAGGCTAAGTCTCAACTTCATGTTTCAGGTATGGCTTTTCAAACATGCGCTACATCGCCTCCCTCATCAGTGGCGTGGGCATTTTCATGATGGGAGCAGGTCTCTCTTGGTACCATGGCATTATGGGATTACTACACCCAGAACCAATTGAGTCTTTGCTCTGGGTGAGTGTCTGCTCTGACTACTAATATTAACTTAATACTAACTTAACTCTGTAAAGTCAGAATTTATAGACTAAAGAAAGTGTTTCACATATTAATTTTGCAGGCTTACTGTATTTTAGCGGGCTCTCTGGTGTCTGAAGGAGGTTGGTTGCTTTGATGAAATGTAAGATTTTATTATTTTTAGCTGAAGTTTTGCAGTTTGAATTGAAACACGTTTGTTTTTCTTTCTCAGCCACCTTACTAGTTGCAATTAATGAGATAAAGAAGAGTGCCCACAAGCATGGGACGTCTTTTTATGAATATGGTATGCACATTTCGCATTTAATTATGTGACAAAGAGTTTGCTGATGTGATTTCTGTTCAGTACACACAGAAAATATAACCAACTATCTTTGTGAAAGAATGCAAGTTTCTGTCAGATTCCAACAACTCTCTGTGTTACCGAAGGTTTTAATTGGTGAAAACATGATGTGAATAATGAACTGCTGTGTAAAACTCTTTGTTTCCTGTGTAAAGTCATGCAGAGTCGAGACCCCAGCACCAACGTGGTGCTGTTGGAAGATGCTGCTGCCGTGTTGGGGGTCATCATCGCTTCTGGCTGTATGGGACTCACCTCACTCACAGGTGAACACAAATATATCATCTCCCAAATTGTGATTTTCATATCGGATATAAAACATCCTCAGCCATTTGATCATTGTTTGAATTCCTGTTGTTCAAAAAACTTCAACATGGAACTGTCCTTGTCCCAGGTAACCCGTACTATGACAGTCTGGGCTCTCTGGGCGTGGGGACGTTGCTGGGCGCCGTCTCGGCGTTCCTGATCTATACCAACACCGAGGCCCTGCTGGGCCGCTCCATACAGCCAGAGCAAGTCCAGAAGCTCACAGAGTTCCTGGAGAACGACCCGGCTGTGAGGTAAGAGCAGAGGTGTGTTGAGTACCCACAACGTCGTACTGAAGTAAGAGTCGCACGACTTTAACATATTTTTACTCAAGTAGAAGTAAAAAGCAGTCATTCAAGAAGTCAGTCAAGTCAGTATTGTGTAGAAAGGTTTCTCAAGTGTTGGAAAAACTGATCATAACATCTGATTTTAAATTTTATAATGATGTCATCAAAGCAAATCACTCTAGCTACTCCCCACCTCTGGTCAAAGACATCAAACTGGTATGGATTGAGGCTCCAAATGATCCACTCTATTTACAGGAGTGGACATTAAAAACACCTTCTACTCAACTTCATAAAATCATAGTCACCCAGTTTATTGCCTCACTTACACAAACCTTAAACCTGCTGCCAACTACAGTAAAAAATATAAAACGTGTGTGTGTGTGTATATATATATATATATATATATTATATATACGTATATATACACAGTCCAGTCACATTAATGTGACCACCACGTACTTTCCACTTCAGAGTTAAATAACCAATCACAGAAGGCAGGTGGCAGCACAGTGCAGTTGAGCGTATATAAAGGGTGTGTGTGGGCTTCGGAAAACATTTCAATCGTTGGCGTAATGCAGAAACGAAGCGATTTATCCGACGTCCAAAAGGGCATGATCATTGGCTTTCGGGCCAAGGGTGGAAGCATTTCCGAAACGGCTGAGTTTGTGAACTGTTCGCGTGCCGCCGTGGTAAAAGTGTACCGTGCATGGCAAAATGGGACTGTCCAAAATCAACGACGTGGCAAATGTGGTGCACCACGGGCCATAGATGACAGAGGCGAACGACGGTTGCGGAGATGCGTTCGGGCAGATAGACGGGCTACCGTTGAGCAACTGACCACTAAAATGAACCAAGGGGCTACCACAAGTGTCTCCCAAACCACTATTCAGCGAACATTGCTGCGTCTGGGCCTCCGAAGCGGACGCCTGGTTCGTGCACCTATGCTGACTGGTGTTCATCGACGACGAAGGCTAGAATTTGCACGCCAGTACAGCAGCTGGACGTCCACTGAGTGGCGACAGGTAGCGTTTTCAGATGAATCGCGTTTTATGCTCCATCGGACAGATGGACGTTGGCGTATAAGGCGTGAAACCTCTGAAAGGAACCACCCTGCAACCATTGCAGGAACGGTCCAAGCTGGAGGCGGGAGCATTATGGTCTGGGGAATGTTTTCCTGGCATTCTCTGGGTTCACTGATTATTGTGGAAGGCACGATGGATCAATACAAGTACGCATCTGTCCTTGCGGACCATGTCCACCCCTACATGCGCATTGTTTTTCCTCAGGATGATGGCATCTTCCAGCAGGACAATGCGAGGTGCCATACAGCTGCCAGTGTACGTGCGTGGTTCGAAGAGCACCAGGATGAGTTTACCGTCCTCTCCTGGCCAGCAAACTCACCTGACTTAAACCCAATCGAGCATCTGTGGGACCATCTCGATCGAGTTGTTCGCGCCATGGATCCTCAACCGCGTAATCTAGCGCAGCTGGCCACGGCATTAGAGTCGGCATGGCTCAACATCCCAGAGAAGACCTTCAGGGACCTAAGTGACTCTCTTCCTGCACGTCTCGTAGCAGTTCGCTCTGCGAAAGGTGGTTATTCTGGCTTTTGACAGATGGTCACATTAATGTGACTGGACTGTGTATATATATATATATATAAAATTAAATTTGCAAAAGTTTCCCTCAGTTTGATTATTAGTTGTTTCCCATGTGTTTCTTCTACTTAACAAAAATCACCAAAGGCAGATCTTGATTCAGAAATATATTAGGTTCAATATATTAGAAGTAAAAGCAAACCTGTTTAGCCTAAAAAGTAATGCTTGCTGGAAATTGGATCTAAGATATTTCTAGGCAGGTATCTGCTATATGGTGGTGGTTCTACTGAACTCAGAGATGTCTTTTACACTTATGCTTCATCACATTAGCTGAATATGTGCTTCATTACCAGACCTATCAGGGAGCTTTGCTTTAGGAAGTATAGGTTATCAGATATTTTTCTGCATGTGATTGTGATTTGCGTAGCAGAAATCCTGCATGTACTGAAGTTTTACAGCTGTATCTTTTGCACACAGAGCCATCCATGATGTGAAGGCCACAGATATGGGACTGAGTAAAGTGCGCTTCAAGGCTGAAGTTGACTTCGATGGCCGAGTGGTGACACGGTCTTATCTGGAGAAACAAGACATTGACCAAATCCTTAATGTAAGCTTCCACTTTCTGTTTGCAGCAGATAACTTTGTTGTTATTAAAAATATCATGCTTTTTTATATTTTTTCCTTTTATGTTTGACACAGATTTGATGGCTCTTTTTTTTGTTTGTAGATAACTACACATGTTTGGTAAACATTTATGGTGATTTTTGTCTTAGCCAGTGGTTGACTAATTGGCTTAACTTCCCCTGATAACAGAGATGTCCATTTTAATAAGCCAAGTTAGAAGTGTTTGTATTCAGATGATAATATTTAGATTTAAATAAGTAAAAATAGAGGGAAGCCCTTATAAATTTTCAAACAAAAAAGCCTGAGTAATCAGAATGTAGGATGAGACTGAGGGGGGGTGGAGAACAAAAATAGACCTTTGTTCAGTCATGAGTTTGAAAGAAGAATCTGTTCCTTTAAGACTCAACATAGAATCTAACAATGACTTTAGAACGGCTTGTGTTTAACTGCAACTTTTCTTTAAGTGTTTCTGTTTTTAAATCCAGTTTGTTTAGACATTATGTTCATGTTCAAATCTTAATGCAATTTAAAATGGGATGAAATTAAATTAGTTTGGAGGAAAGCTTTTAACACTTTTGTGAAATAAAAAAACAACAATTCAACAACTTTATTGATTAAAAAAAAATATTGAGGAGGACATATACAGTATTATTGGCAATATAATCAATTAGGTCCTGCCAGCCCTGGTGCTGGTGACCAGTTTAAGGGACGCTCACAGTTTAGACGGCCATTACTCTGATACTGGGGGGAAAACCCTTAATTAACTGTCATTCTTAGTTACCAAGCAAAGATCTGTGATTTTCACTCAAGCAGGACTTGTGTACCATCATCCATCATCTGTCCTAACTAGGCAGAGGTTTCTACCATTTTATACCAGTGTTACCACATTGTCTCAGCAAAGACCTGGGAATCTTCAATCTACCTTAAAACTGCCTGATGTCACAATGTTTGCTGCAGACATCAGGGTGTGAAATGGATGGCTCAGCCATGGCGATGTTTATATCTTGTCTCTCCAGGACATTCAGCAGGTGAAAACACCTGAAGAGTTGGAGAACTTCATGCTGAAACATGGCGAGAACATCATTGACACTCTAGGGGCTGAGGTGGATCGCCTGGAGAAGGAGCTGAAGGTAGCGAGGAAGGAAGATGTTGAAGTTGTTTTTTGTGTTGATGCGCATTAGAAAATATGTCACAGGGGAGATTTGTAACTGTCTTTATTTCCTTTTGCAGCAACGTAACCCAGAGGTCCGCCACGTAGACTTGGAGATACTATAGTGACTGCTGGGGAAACGTCCCGCTGCACAAAGAACTTTAGCAGAAGGAATAGAGAAAGCCAAGCCCACCTCCCACTCTGAACATCTCCACCACAGATGAACCTGAAGTCTTACACCAGTTCACTCCCGGGGCGTAAACACAGCATCGTCAGCTGAGCAGACTGTCAAACATCTTATTGAACCTAAACAGAAATCCTTCCAACCAGCCACTGTTTGCTTTGGCTTACATTCCTCCGTGTTTGTGTCTGGATTTTAGCAAGGTCAAAACTCGGAACAGGACCAGTATCAGTTACTTACGCTTGTGCGTTAATCTTACGTGTGAACCACAGTGATAGTGTTTCCTTCACAAGAGCAAAGGAAACTCGAGCTCTCCGTATTTAAACAGAACATATTTAAAGGCTAGTCAATGTTTTGTTTTTGTTTGTTTTTTTCTTTGAAGTCTTTTTGAAGATGGCTCAGTGTTGCAGGTTAATGAGAACAACGAGAAGATTTTAATACTTGAAAAAGAAAAAAATCTGATTAAATGGGTGTAAAGTTTTTCATTTGATTTCTAGTGGGAGTGAAAAATGAACCAGAAAGACAAAAAAAATTAGTAATTTATCATGTCTTTGTGATATTTTATTTTAAAAAAATAAAAATACGGGTAGAGATGAAAATGTGAAGATTGCAATTTGACCCCAAAAATTATTACATCGGTTTCTTTTCAAGAGCTTTTTTGCTTCAAAATGATCAGCGGGTGAATGTAATGCTCCAAAGATTAACCCCTAAGGGGGGTGGAATTATTTTGCCCCTTTCTTGTTCTTTTTCAACAAAAAGCACAAAACTGCTTCATCTTTTCCAGATTTCATCAAAAGCAAACCTCCTGACAGGTTTCCAGAAAACAGTTCATTTCTGTTTCTACAGTGAATTATCAAAAAATAATCAATCCCCATCTTAATATTTCTGCTGGTTTATTCTTAAAAAAGAGAAAACAATTCAGCATAAATGTGTTTTTTTTTTTTTTTTCTTTTTTAAATTCTGTCAGCACACAGTTGCAGCTGCAGCTCAGAAACACCTGCCACAAGCTTCTTCTCTGCTTCAGGAGGTGGGCCGTAGTCCTATGGCTCTGTTCATGGACAATGGGTTTATATATTTTTCTTTTGAAGGTGTCAATAGTTAGATTACTAATATTGCTGCTGCTGAAGGACTTAGAATAAATTTGAAATAATTTATTGAATCATGGTGTTTTATTCGGTTACATTTGGTAACATTTCTCAGACAAGTTGTGTGATGAATCAGTCAGTACTTGCATAAGGAATCAATACGGCATTGATTACATGTTTACATATCTACCTTATGTAAAACTGCCATCTTGATTCAAGAACTCTAATGGAATACAATGGAACGTATGCGATCGGAATGACAGGGCAATTTGCTATTTATACCTATAAAGATTGTATGACTGAGTTTGCTGATATGAATTAAATGTACGAAACCCAAATGGGTCTTCAGATACACCAAGCCCCCTACCAATGCACATGTTGACTGGTTCTACCTCTGTAAGTCATTGTCAGCTTTTTAATACCTCATTTTGAACTTTGAATCAAGCTGTGGTTGAATCGTGTAAGTTGAGCCCTTTTTAATCGCAAATACTAATTTGATGCAAAACGACTCTGGGTACAAAGTGGGACCCATATGGGCCCTAGATTGATTGTGTCATTTTGAAGCTGTTTCTTTGTTTTCATAGTACTTAACTGGTTTTCTGATACAAATTATGTTAAACCCAAAAGTGAGACCTGGAAAAGAAATCCATCATCTGCCCAAAACCTTTTAGTGTTTATTAAACCAGAGCAAAATTAATTTGGGGCCCACATATATGTTTTAGCTTAGTAAAAAAAAAATGCAAGACAGTCATCTGCTTTATGTGCGAGTCTTTTGGGACTTTGAAACAACCAAAAAAAAAAAAATCTGATTATGACATTGTCACCACATGTAAATGGTATGTAGGTCCCTTGTGGGCCCAACTTGGAAGGGAATGCAACATATACAGGCAGTTAAGATGTGGCTCTATCATTCTGTGGAGAATATCATATAATTTGCAAGAATTTATTAAAGTCCAGAAAAACACAAGTATTAAATGTTGGGTTTAAGCTGTTTCTTCCCAACTTTAATGTGTTTGAGACCCCCAGGATGACTCATGCTCCATGGTTCTGGGTTCACAGCGTGTGTTTTCTGTAAGGGTCACAATCAGGTTCACTAAATTCAACCCACATCAGCAACACAAACGCAAAACGCAACACCTTCTTAACCAAGTAAGTTGACACAAAGCTTAGGCTCTTTTTTTTTTATCACTCAGCTTTTACCAATATGAGTTTTGTTTATCGGTCCCTTTCAAGAAGTCCAGACTTATTTTGCGCCTAAAGTGAGAAAAATCAACACGGATCTGTCAAATTCATGTAAAGTTCTGCACCTGCAGACTATCAGTAACATCTTTGGTGGTTTGTGTGACACTTGTGCATCTGCAGATGTTTCCATCTTGGGGCCCCTCAAGTCAAATTTCAAGCCTCTCTTTAAGCAGATCGGGGGCTCCGCTTCCTGTTCGAACCCCGGATGGTTGACTGGAATGTAAAGCCATTAGATGGTGCAGTTGTGGGGATGAGAGAGGGGGGCACTAGCCTGTACGCTGACGTCAATAAAAACAGTCATTTCCAACCAGTCTGCGCATTGACCGACCATTCAAAAACATTACGCACAGCACCGCGGCCGGACCACGCTCGATTACTCGACTGAAATAACCTTTTCCCCCCCCCCCCACCCCCACACACACACACACACACCCCGGCAGATCCTTGGAGAGCGGACGCAGTGCGGACGATCCCACCATTGCAGGTTTTTAACCATTGAATGTTGTCTGAACATTTCTGGGTGTTGCGCGCATCATCGGTGTCATGTCTCGTCTTCCTTCCCATTCCCAGGTCAGCTCCGCCACTGCCCATCTCGTTTCCGATCATATCGCCCCATCTTCACACAATACATGCTCATTGCGGGGGGGGGGGGGGGATAAATAATAAATCAAAATAGGAAACGGATCGCCAGGTTCATCATAGCTCAGACGAGCGTCGAGCCCGTGTCTGCTGATCGCCTCATACATCATCCCATCTCCGGCAGCTGAGCGCTAACAATGACGCTTTTATTACCCCTTTATACATTTTATTTTAGGCTTTTATAAGCGTGATTGTGGAGGGGAGGAGGGAAAAAAAAATCCTCGATGCATCTTCCATTCGTGCTTCAACCCCCTCTCCCGTCTTTTCATCTCAATCACCCCACAGATGGGGGCGCACAGAACCTCCACAGTCGGAGCCTCAGATTTTCTCCCATCACGTCAAGCCTGTGATCACAAAGCCCAGAATCTCATAACACCTGACAAAACTTAAAGCTGCGAGCCTTTTGTCATCATCTCTTTTTGTTTTTTTTTTGTTTTTTTTTTTGCTGTTGTCAATGAAGAGACCCAGCCTGTTCCAATAACGGTCGCTTATCTGGCTTGAATCGCAGGTGGAAGAGGAGCATCTCGAAGGAGAATCGTTTTGCTGATCACCGTCAACCTGCTCTACGCTTTTAGCCTCTTTACGGTGCTGCCTTGTCTAATGATGTTCAAGCAGCATTGTACAGGGCTATGACAGCGTAGAGAGCTGCGCTTCCTCAGCGGACCCGACGTTTGCTGCCAACCAGAGCCGAGCCGGCCAGGAGCAGAAGCGAAATCAGCCGCTGCTGCCCCTAAAACTGCTTTACTACTAGTACAGGTGATAAGAATCGGTTAATTTGTAAAAAAAAAAAAAAAAAGTGAGTCTGCTTGAAATTCAGGCGATAGTTGTCCCTCTGTAAATGAAGTATCTTATAGTTAATGTCTGTAAACCTCTGATGACCAAAGCTGTATGTTTTTTTTTTTTCCTGCATTCTTCACAAAATCTACAGTGTGAAAACGTGGACTTTGTGTTTCCCTTATTTTTGGGACAGATGGTCTTTAATGCATGATATGTTCAGCAACAGTTATTAAAAATAAACATAATGTATTTCTTATATTTTTGCTTGTCATTCATTCTTGCCACATTTTCAAATAATACCTGGATCAAGAATACAGGTCAAGGTTGTAGAGCTACAGTCATTCACAAGAACACAAGATCCTGCAAGGCCTGAAAAAACAAGTTAGAGCAAATACATATTTTTAAAAGTGTTCTTATTTTTTTGACATTTTAACACACAAACACTGAGCCTAAACATTATTAGGATGATTTTAGACTAAATTAAGTTGTTTTTTTTTGTTTGTTTTAAATCAAGACTAAATTCATACAAGGATTTGTGTGAAATATGAGCTTCATATTTTAATTGATAACAGATTATATCAAGAGATTGTATCAACAAAATCCAGGGCTCAAAAATGTTTTTGATGGTTAAGCATTGCATCAACGAGTTTTGAAGGGTTATTAATGTTACTGTTTGAATTATTTTCTGTGCTTCCCTGTGAGCAAAGTTCCAGTTTTCTGCCTTCGATTGTCTGAAAATTGAGCCCTTGACTTTCACTGTTTGTCCCGAGTGTCTGTTATCCAACTGTGTCTGATATGGGATTAGTGACGAGAGATTTGTTAATTACGACGCCTCCTGACTAACAAGCTTATGTTTCCCAGAGGGCAAGCTAGTTCACAACCCTTCAGTGGATGTTTTTTTTTTCTTCTTACAAATGAAATATGCTTCAGGGAAATCAAACTGAAAAGGAGACAATCAGAAAGTTTGCAGATTTTATTAGAAATTACAGTTTTCACAATTATAATGGCCATGGAGAAAGAATCCTGCTGTGTTGTGTTTCACTGGCCGTGTTGCTGTCCATTTCAGGTTCCTGTTTTTGGTCCTGAAGTGGGATGTTTGGTCCAGGCATCACACCGTCCTCACTAGCTGCAGCTAGCACAGGGCTGCAGGCCGTTCTCGTTGCAGGAAGTGCACTTTAGGGCTTTGAAGGAGTCCGTAAAGCAGTTGCGGAACACGGACATCTTGCTGCCATGGCACATTGAGCACGGGATGAAGGCGAAGCCTCCGCAGGTCTGGCACGTCTGGGGATGCTGAACCCTCTGAGAGACGGACAAAGTGTAGTTTTAGCTTCTGGATAAATGCCAACAGGGCCTATGTTCTATGTGCAGATAAAGTACAGGTTTTAAAAAAAAAGGAACAACTTTTTACAAGATGTAATCAAATCTGTGAAAATCAATCTTTAAAATTATGCTGTTGCTATTTCTAAGCCAGACTTTACATCTCTTTTTTGGAGGCCAAAGTGATTTCTTTTTAAATTCAGGCAGATTTTGCAAACTGGACTGTCAAATTGTTTGGCTTTCATTTTTAGTTGTTCAAAAGTATTCACACTCTGTAAATGTTTTCACATTTTGTTACATCACATACTCTAACTTCAAAAAGTACTTTATTGGAATTTCATTTGATAGAACCACACAAAGGTTGAAGCGAAGAGGTATGGCATGTTCTCATTGCCCATTTGTGATTTGTTTTTCATTTGAATTGAACTAATTTGTTTTATTTTTAACAGGGGTGTGTAGACTTTTCTATCTACTCAGTGTGGACAGAAAGCTAGCACTCTGCATTGCTTTGAAAATGCTGTCCCCATTGTAAATAAAGGTAGTGGCAGTAAAATCCCGTGGGGAATGATTTTCTTTAACGGGCACAGCGATTCAAAATACAGACTCAGAAGATGGAATACAAAATTCCACATTCTTCAGAGTATTTTATTTTTTAAATTTAAAACAAAGTATCCCTTTCCTCTATTTCACAATTATGAACCATTAAAGTTTATAAAACAAGTAAATGTGACAAAATGAGAAAGGTTGGAATGATTTTATTATTTTCAAGGCCCTCGAAGTAATTTTCCCCCCCTCTCTCCTTAGTTTAACATTTAAAAGACAGAGTACACTGTGATCCTCTCCTCATCCACTACACAGAAAATTAGTGCATTTCCCAAAATGCCAGTCTCCTATTGTTTCGCAGAATTAACATTCAAAATAGTTTGGTGTTCATGCTTGTAAACACACAATCACCAATGTTTTTGGACAGTTTCAGGCTAATTTTTGCATGCATGACCTTTCAGGGCGGCACCCTTCTAATTGCCTTCGGGGGCTAAAAAAACCCCCCAACAACTATGACTTAAATGTCATTGTAGTTTTGGATCTAGTTTTAGTTTCTTTTTGGAGGGAATCTGAATTCAAAATTAAAGCGAAGGATGAAAAAGGCCAACCACAGCTGAGGGGGAAGCTGAAATATTTATTTTTAGGGATTTATAGTTCACACTATGGAGCCAATTGCATTGTGTAAGATCAATAAATAACGACCCCTCTACTACAGATGCCTGGATATTGATGTGCATTACATTTTTAGCTCCTTTTCACATGCTTTATTGATGACACGGTGAGTGAGAGGAGTTGATTGTTCCTGTTTGCACTCAATTCATTTGTTTGCTTTGGGACATGGAAATTTTGCTGGTATAATGATTATGCCAATAAATCTCAAAGCAAACAAATGAATTATTTATTGTTTGTCTGCATCAAACTAAAACTGGGGGGAAAATACACTTCTGGCTACTTCATCTACTTGTCCACAATCTATAACTAATAATATAATTTTCAAATCTGGCTGCAGGGGAAACCTAACCTCGATTTTTGTCAGTAGATCTTGCAGCTCTCCTGATTCGTTCATGCCAAGTATTTTCTCAGCACCCTGCAAAACAAGTTGCAAACCATCAGATGCGTATGAGACCGACGCCTGGAGCTGCTGCGAAGCAGTGCGCAGGACTGACCCCAAAGTAGTGTCCGTCAATGAACACGACTGGCAGCGAGGGGGCTTCGCCGACACGCCTGCACCGCTCCTCCAGCTCCTTCCCGTACTCGCTGTCCAGAGCGATGTTCTTCTCCACAAACTTCACCCTGTGGTTTTGGAAGATCTTCCTGACCAGCTCGCAGCGCTCAAAAGTGGTCCTCACCACGCGGAAACTCGTGGTGTAGATCACTATGCGTCCAAACTCGAGTGGTAAATGCACCTGAGGAAAGTCGAAAATGAAAGGTGAGAATGTTACATTGGCTGCACTGCACTGTGGATTGTATTGCTGTTGTTGTCCTTCTTCCTCCCCCAGCAGCTAATTAAATTTTTGTTGTTGTTGTTTTTCGCCTTTAGCACTGAGTTTATTCATCAAGAGTTGTTTTAGGGAACCAAATTATGCTTTTAATATCTGAAGAATTCAATATCACATCAAAAACTAACTGAGAAACCTGAACCCATAGAAGGCAGGCTCTTATAACCCAGAGAAATGATAAAATTAAATAATTGTAACCAGTATATACCATACCATACCAACTTTATTTATAAAGCACTTTAAAACAACCACAGCTGATACAACATGCTGTACATTAAAACACAACATAATAAAATGAAATAAAATAAATAAATACAAACTCTTACAGTTTAAAAACAAAAACACACTTTAAGACTAGATCCTGCTGGAGTTAAAAGCCAAGTTAAATAAATGGGTTTGAAGACGACTTTAAAAGTGGACAGTGAAGGGGCCTCTCTGACCTGCAAAGGCAAGTCATTCCATAACTTTGGGCCAATGACAGAGAAAGCCCTGTCCCCTCTGAGCTTCCTTCTGGATCTTGGTACCTCCAAGTATATGTTTATCTAAACATAAAAACACCCTTTAGAAATAAAATGCTTCCTTTAGGATTGATGAAATTATTTTTGATTGACCTGAAGAGTGAAAGAAAAGCTTTTTTTTTTTTGGAAAATAGTTTCTAACCTTATTAAAAACTCAGAACTCCAAAGCTGTGTCTCAAATACATGCATAAGTTGTGAATTAACCTGTCAGAGGCGTATAAAGCTGTAACGTCATCGTCTGGCTTTATCTGTTTGTTAAAAGGTATAATAACCTTCATATGAATAAGTTTTTGAATTTAAAATAAGTACATAAAAATGTTCTAAATAAAATCTCTCACTCATTATGTCGCAGAATAAATGCACCTCATTCCAACATAGCAGCATGTCAAACCCGTACACCCTTCACCTCCACTGTCACCTTCATTAAATCCCAGTCCTGCAGCAGGAGGAAGTACATAGAAAAACTCCCTCAACTCCTGCCAAAGATCTTTAGAGTTCATCCCCCTTTTTTTCTTGTCATCAGGGTAAATATAGCTTCTCACTGGATCTCAAGCAGCTTGTGTTCTGTTACTTTGTGATCTTGATTTCCAAAGTGAAATACAATATTTAATTTCATCCTCACAGAAAACTTGTGAGCAATAGTGTAGTTCTTTCCCTCTTTAGCCCAGTAAAACACTTCTGACATTGGGATATAACTTGTATTTTTTTTTAATATATGTTTTTGACATACTTGTTGTAATTATCATTATGTGGTAATAAGACATATAATCTGTGGGTGGGGGGGAATGAGCTCCTCTAGTGATCACCAATACTAACTCCAGAAATGCGCCACTCAGTTAAAATCAACCAATCAGACTCAGTAGGAGGATCTTACCACTATCAATCACTCTAGTGTATGCGCCCATTGCATTCTGCCCCGTGTTCTCTGCAACGCTGCAGCTGGTTCATCATAACACAGGCTGCCATGTCTGCTTAGGCTAGTTACCATAGCCACTGATGTGGAGGATAAATGGTTTTCCTGGAGCAGTAAGTTGTTTTTCTGCCATTAGCACATTTAGCCGTGTGTACACGAGGATGATTGACAAACCTTTCTTCTGACTCTGATTGGTTGTTTTGCATTTCATCAGACATCTTCACAACATGATGACAGTTTAAAAAATGTGTAAAAATCAGCAGCTATAACTCAAAAATTGTGGTGGTTTTAGCCCTTGGGATGGTTTTACTTCAATATCATCTCAAAATTATTACACAAGAATACATGGACACAACAGGCAGCTTCTTTAACAACATGGTTTACCTTCCTTGTGCAGAAAGTAAAGGACTTTCAGCTTGACAGCTGTTCTTTCAATAGACTTTTACAGATGACAGATGTGTAGACTGTAAAATGATGTACTTTATGCAAATTTGTTTATTTGTGTAATGAAATACTTTATGTTTATGAAAAATGTAATTATTGGAATTCAATAGCTGCTTAAATCTGACCCTGTTTGTGCCCTCAAAAACATTTATAAGTGAGTTAGTTTAGCAAAGTTTATTGAATGCCATTATCCCTGTTTGGAGGCCTTTGGCTATGATTTGACCCAAATGAACATATTTTCTAACTAGATTTATGATAATTACATTAATTTATGATATCTACCATCTCTTTAAAATGGGGTTCCCCCCACCCCCTATTTTTTGTAAATATATGTTTGAAATAAATAATTTGCATGATTTGGGTGATTCAGACTTAGCTGAAGAGTTTCAAAATTCTGAATGACGTTTACGTTCATATGACATCATTCAGCTAGTTTAGCACACAGGCTCAGTGTTGCCTTGGAGCGACATGCAGCAGACGGTGCTGTGATACTAGAAAGCAGTGCTGAATTCATTAACCCGATTAGTTTCACCCGAAAACACCTAATGAAATGGATCATTAATCTTTAATTGTTGTCTGAGCTCATCCTCGCATGGGAGCACTTGTTCTGGCTCCGCTCAAAAAGCGCTTTTTAAACGTATTTATAGAGCTACAAGTTCAAATTTGTCACTTTAAAACCACAAACGTCAATACATTTGTTGGAATTTTTTGTGACAGATAAACAGTGCTACCTGTGTTATGACATACAACAACATTTAGCTAATTGTTGTATTAAACACAACTAAGTCAAATGTTTTTGCTACTACCCTCAGTTGCTAGTCTGTAGGGTATGAATCTACTAGCCTCGCTAATATAGACTACAATTTATGCCCTCTCTTTATTGTAACAAAGCTCAAACTCAGAGAGACGTCATGAAGACCATCTGTTTACAGCACTCTTAGGTCTAACAAGAGATTCTAAATCAGATTTGACTAGGCCACTCTAAGATATCATTGCATATATCAATACATTGCAGCTTTCATTACCCTGTCCAAACATAAACCTCCACCTGGATCTTAAACATTTTTCAGCCTCTACTACAATTTCTTCCAAGATTGAAAATCCTCCCCACAGCATCATGATGCCTCCACTATGTGTCACCATGGGGATGGTGATGCCCTGTGCCAGTCTTCCAATACACATAGAATTTCTCCTCCAGACGGGTTCAAAGGTCAATCTTTCTCTCACCTGATCAGCACTTTTATTTAGGAGCGTCAGAGTAACAGAGGCTGAACATATTGTTTGCCCATCTTTTTTTTTTTCTAAAATAAGGCACTAAAAGTCACTAAACCTCAACTGTGCACTACTTTCTGTTACTGCTAGTGTTAGTCCATTATAAAAATAAATGAAATATCATGAATTTTTGAGGTTGTAATTTAGCAACACTTGAATGTTTTTTCTGAGACACTGCAGCTTCTACAGTATGTCTGGTGCCTCGAAAGACAGTCAGACCACTAAGACCACTAAGGCAATAATGTGATTATGGCCAACCGGTACTTACACCATCAGGAAGGTTCTCAAAGAGCGCCTGACCTGCGCTGACTTTGTGTTTGACCCCTCGAACCGTCCCGTTCTTGCTGAGAATGTTGACCCTCTTGGTGGTGAACGTCCAGTCCTTGGTGGCCCCGGCGTACATGAGCAGCTCATCGGGCTCATTCTCGCTGTCGTCCAACTCCGAGCCCAGGAATCCGTACAGGTTTCCCTGGACGTCTCCAGACGTAGAAGGGGTGCTGGCCCGCTCGGCATCTGAGCTGCTGGTGCAATCTGAATCCAGGGAGTCTGAGGGCCCCTCATCCTTGAACATCTCCTTCAGGACCCTTCCACTGTTCCCTGAAGCCACTCGGAACCTCACCCGCCTCTGTGGCTTCTCCGGTCCTGCTGTCACTACTGTCCCCTCCATCGCAACCTCTCTGCCACGTTACATGGTCCAGCAGCACACTGCAGTTCAGCTCCTTCCCTCTCATTCGGAGGTGAACGTTCAGCTCAGACACTGTATTTTGTTTGCCATGGATTAATACCACGTTTAATCCTCGCTGTGTGAAGGGATCTAAAAGCGACTGGGAGCCAGTAAGCTGCCTTGCAGTCACATTGACTCAGCCAGTAAATAATGTATGCACTCCTACCATGGTAACCCAGCAGGTTTATCTCAAGTAAAGTGATAGTGTTCGTTGAATTATTTATCACAGTTTACGGAGTTTTCACTGAAGCTTTGTCAGAAACTTAACGTTCTTAAATCAATAGAGCAAATAGTTAGCTGTCTTGAAAGAAGATTATAAAACCATCTCAAATAATTTTGTGGTGTGAATGCAGCAGTTTTAAATCTTTTACCAATATGAAGCCAACTTCTATTTCCTGCTGCATGACAGACACCTTTAATTTGTCATTGCAATAAAACTGATGTATTTATCTTACTTTATTGCACATATTTACTCGCTGAATTTGAGTGCAGTTTTGTTGCAAATTGGTTACCATAGAACATTTTTAAACTGAAAGTTTATTAGAATTCATCCATCCATTGTCTATACCCACTAATGCATGCAGGGTCGTGGAGGTTCTGGTGTTTGTCTCCAAAGGTCATCGGGTGAGAGGCTCGACCCTGGACAGGTCGCCACAAGACAACCGTGCACACACACACTGGTGGAGTAGATCACTGTATGTAAGGTAAGGTTGGAAGGTTACATCATCAGTATAATTAAAACGTCGCTTACTGGCTGCATTGAATTATGGATTGTGCCACAGAGAATGTGCCATCACCATGCAGCAATACCTCGGCATGGGATTTGAACCCAGGACCTTCTTGTTGCAAGGCAGCGGCTCTAACCAACATTTGCAATCTAAATTCAGTGAAGTTCTAGTTCCCAAAGAATCTGATCTTAGGTCACTTTATAAAAATAACAGATTCAGTTTATTTTCAATTATATATTGAAGATATTTAAAATTAAATAAATTGAACTCATTTAATTAGTATATATATTAATGATCCCCATAACTTTTACAAAATGTTTCTGTCCCATCACATCTGGTGTAAAGCTAACAATATTTTAGAAAAATAACATGGTGCTAACAGTCAAACATGGCAGTGGTTGTGTGATGGTGTGGGCCTGTTTGAGTGTTTAGGAGCTGGAACCAATGATGCAATGTTCCTTTTTTTTCTGTTTGTAATTAACAATGGCTGTTTGTAACTGTAACAGTTTTCCACAAACAATTACATTTGATTCGCTGATGAGGTTTAGCTCATTATATTTTGCTAAAAACAAGATAAAAAATTTTTGGGGGGGATTTTTACATTTAAAGTAGGACATTTCCATTTTCATGTGAAAACTAAAGTGAAGGAAGATGCTCTTTGTGTCTGAACTTATAACTCACAGTAAGGTGATATTCCTCAATAGTATCCATCCAAAGGGAGAGTGCAGCTGTTCACTGAGGTTACTGGGGGAGAGCAAACAGGACCGGGACATATAAGGTGTCACACAAGCACAATACAGGTGAGCATCTGCATGAGAGCCCATGCTCTGCTCAACAGGTGATGAAGCGACTCCCTGGAGACGTGACATATCATCTTAGCGCAGTGACAGCTCCTCCTCTTTCTGGCAGCTGATGATCGGTCAGTGAGATTTCAGCATTATGGCCCCAAACAGAAGGACAAACTCTACAGAGAGTCATATTCCTCATTGGGAATGTGTTTTGAGCTTCTTTATGCTTCATTCTTTTAGACTGATTGGTTGCTGTTCTCTCTGAAATGAGTCAACGTTTTAGTCTAAGTGTGACTCTGGGTTGCCACCAGTTCACTGCTACTACAAAATCACTCTAATGACATTTCCTTGTTAATGTGGAAGTTATTTACTTATTTATCAGTCTGTAGAATAGATTCATAGATTAATACACAAAAACAAAAATAATGATGGTCTTTCTAATTATGGTCTTTCCATATAGAATGTTTTCTCTTCCTGACACTTATGTTTCAGAAGCAGTGAAGCCACCGTGCAGCGTTGGGTAAAAATGAAAACACTGAGGCAGGCTCACCATCTCGTTTGGCCTCCTGTAGACAGAAAGGATTCCTTATCTGGAGTTCAGCAAAATGTACCCGGTCCACGTTGCATCCAGCAGCCATTTTATCTCACTTTAACACATTTAGACAAGAGAGCAACCTGAAGAGCTTATCTGCCTGTCCGTCCCATAAGTGAGGCAAATGTGGCCTCTGAGGCCACTGCAGCTGTGCTTTAAGAAGTAATTTAGAGGACAGGGGTTAATGCAGACCCGCTTTTTAATTTTAGTGCTGACTGACAGCTTGACTGCGAACAGAGCAACGATATGGAGGATTCGGATTTGGACCCATCAGAAGGAAATTATAATTATTTAAAGGTAATTTGTAATAAATTAGATCTGAAAGGGAAATGAAATGCCCTTAAACTGAACCATAACTTAATAAAAAAAGAATTAGATGTGATCCAATGACTCTAAGGTGACTTCGTGTTTATGAGTAAGCTGCCGGTTAAACCTCCTTAACCCTCCCCTGACATCAGGCCAGCGTCCACAAGGGGGCAGAATACAATTCAATCAAAGCTGAACGTTACACCACCGGCCACTCCCTGCAGAGCTGTGGAAAATGAGTGCAAGATGCAGCTGCAGGCCAGAAGGATGGATCATCATCTTAGTTTAATCAGGCTTGAGGGAAACTGTAATTCATGGCAAAATGGATGGCAAGGTTATTCAAGGGAACAACACGGACCAGCAAAAACAAAAAGGGAAATATATTCTGTTTCAAGACCTCCAAGCAAGGATTTTGTTTAGCTGAAGGTATAATCAACCCATGGAAAAAGAAAACAAGAAATTGAAATAATTATCTGACAGTAGTCAACAATTAATTAATAACTAAAATCAGCGATTTTAAATATTCAGGTGTGTTTATTCAGTTTTCTTTACTGTGATGCTTCCAAAACGTGGTCATTGCAGAACTGAAAACATAAAATCACTGATCGACAGGTTGGGTAAGAGAATGAATTAGAGAAGTAGTCAAAATCGCCAAGTCAAATCCAGTTTATTTGCATAACACACTTTGGCATTTCAAACATTTCAAAGTGCCTAAAACCTAAAACCAAAGAAGAAACACTACATTACAAAATAAAGAGAAGTAATAAGAAAAATGCAATTCACACTTAAATGAATTTATGTTAATTTATCATTAATTAAAGGGAACTCTAAACAAATGTGTTTTAACCTTGATTTAGAGGAACTCAGTGTTTCAACAGTTTCACAGTTTTCTTAAAGTTTGTCCCAGATCAGAGGGGCTCATAAACTGAAGCCTGTTTTTTCATATTTGGTTCTGATTCTGGGGATGCAGAGACCTGAACCAGAAGACCTGAGTGGTCTGGAAGGTTGATACAGTGACAACAGAACATTATTGTACTGTGGTGCCAAGCCATTCACTGACTTATAAACCATCAAGAGTGTTCTAAAGAAAAGAGAAACAAAACTGCTCCCTTATAGGCACATAAATTAGAAGAAAAAAAAAACTGGAGAACGTGAAGACACTCGCAGCTCAGGTTTTTGGAGAAGGTGTTGACTGGACAATTATCTGTTCTTTTTGTAAGAGTGCCTGAATGAAAGCCATTGTTGAAAGAAAGCTATAAAAAGCCTCTTTTACTGTTGCCCCTGGTTACATAGGAGGCATACCAAACACGTGGAAGAAGATGTTTGGGTGAGATGAGGCTAAAATTAAACATTTGATTGCATAAAATACGGTGTGCACTTATGATTGCACATCACCCTGAAAACACAAGCCATAAAATACAATATAGCCTCTGATTTGACCAACAATGTGAAACAGTTCAAGTTACATGAAGGTGCTGGAGCTCAAGCACAAACCTAAACCTCTGGTATAATTTTAACTGTTGAATAAACCAGTTATATGATCTTGTTAGTTTTTTTTTTTACAAAGAAAACATCCCAAACGGTCCCTTGCAAAAGAAATCTATTTCTAAGGGGTTGCCTATCCTCTCTCAACACCTCAGAAGAATCTTTCAGTTTAAAAACACACTCAGAAGCAAAAGGGAAAACAGATATGATGACATGTCATGTACATTTTTAGAAGCTGAGTTTCGTCCCTGTGCTTGGCTGAAAAAAAATGTTTTTTTCTCTACTTTAAATAAGCTCTCAGTTCTATTTCATGCCACTAAAGAAAAAAAAACCTTGTGCATAATTCTCTGAAAGCAGACTGAAAATCCATCTGAGTATGGATCCGGTAAAATTGTTGCAGTTTTTAATCTACTGTCTCCTCCTAATGCTGCCTCTCTAAACAGCAGTAAAGTGGCTCAGGTGCTGTACTACAGAGACAAAAGAAAGGCTAAAAGAAGGAGGAGACACAACATCAATTAGAAGCAGGGTTTTGAAAATATATCGCTGTTTGATGCAGGGACTTAAAAGGGAGGTTCTCAGACAATTCTCAGAGACTCAGACAGTTAAATTCCTGCAAAACTCTGATTTATTTATTGATGGAAGGATTTCAGTCTCCTTAAACATTTCGTTGACCTTTTAAGAATTTACCCCTCACCACAACTTGTCTGTTTTCAATATTTGATTGGTTTATTTTCATCATTAAGAGAATAGCACATACAAATGAATACAGATACTCAAAAGTTTATTGGCCATCACAATAACTACATTTAATATGTTTGGAGTCAATGTTTCAAGCATGGCATGCCGTCAGTGATCAATAAACACATGGAAACAGATTTAAGGATGGATGAGGCAGGACAATATTAAGCTTCTCAAATGTGAACCATGTTTTAAAAACGTGGATATGTACCACTAGACTTATACATTTAAGTGTCTTGTTAATGGCTACAAAAACGGTTTGCTTCAGAGGAAATATATTCAAATAATTGTGGGAGGTGTACATATATAATTTAGAAACAGCTAGGATTAGAATAAAAAAACACTACACTAAAACTTCTGGAGAAAATCTGAAGACCCCAAACCTACATGTGGCATTTATCAATAGATTTACAGCTGATTTATTTTCTTCTGACAGCTTAAAAGGAGACAAAATAGGTCATAGGTTTGAATTTGAATTCGCTTGCAGCAATAATGTCTAAATAAATAATTTCCAGGAAGCGGACTCATAAAAGGTCCGGTGAAGCTGTAAAACAAGCTGATGAAATCACTCCTGCTGTTTACAGCTGACACAGATATTAGCAGCAGTAGGAATCTGGATAGCTGGCTGAATGCGTCATTGTTTGGGTTGGGAATGCTACAAGACAGAAAACCAGAGCAACTCGCACATAGTCGAAAAGGCAGGCTTCCTGTCACTGTTTCTTAGCAACGGTGGGAGCTAAAGCGCCAAATCCCCATGGTGGTGGGTTGATGTTGAATTAGGTGAAGGGGAGGGAAAGAAAGGAAATCTGCAGAGGAGATGTTTTTGTAGCAGGCAAATGGGAAAGCATGGATGTTTTTGGTGTTTGCTGATTATTTGCTGATGGGATGAAGCTTGACCTTCTGTTAGAAAACATGGCTGCTTTGGATTTTCTGGCTGTTTCAGGCAAATCTTTAAGATTTCTAGGAGCATTTCAAGAAAGGAAGTTTAATATATGTTTAGAATAAATGTTTTCCAAAAATAGATGTTGGACATCTTAAATTCAGAGTTTTACAATGCTTAAGATAAGCATTGTAAAAGAAACAACCAAAAAACAAACAATCCATCTGTAGTGTATCTGCAGTTCTCTCAAGCAACAGCAGTGGAGCTGCTGCTGCACAAATGGCGTCGGAGCTGTGATTAACATTTTAACCGCAATGTGAATGAGTACGCAAAGCGATGCACAGCAGAGAGGCAGCAGAGATGGGGTGGTTGCTGCTCACTTTTTTTTTTTGCATGCAGATCTTTTAAGTGTCGAGTTTCAGACCACTGAGCCTCCAGCCGATTCACTGACAAGAGCGTGACACACTGACGGGGGATATGAAGGAAACCGTGGGCTAGAGTAAATCACCTGTGGATTACATCTTCTGCTGAGCTTGTCTCCAGACAGTAATCACATAATAACACAATGACTGATAGCAGTGTCTGCTTACAGCTGCTTAGTGCTGCTGTTGCGGTCTGTATCCAGGTCTGGAGCACTACTTTGTGAGTTATGCTACGGAAAAGATAATTCAACTGGTTTATTTATGGAATTTTCATCATCATCTGTAAAAGGGGCTGACTAAGCAACATTTTCTCCCAAAATTCATGTTTAATGTATAAGCAACAACCTTCACCTGCCTGAGTACAGATGAAAAAAAAAAAAGATACTAGTTGCTAGGAAAAGGGAAACGTGGAGTAGAGAGGATACAAATCACTGAGATTTGTAAAAACCTTGTTATTAGATCGGTTCTTTATTTTTGCTTTAAAGCATCTCAAACTCACTGATGTGGGAAAAAACAGCAAGCTACTACTAGGCCTCATGTCCTAGTTGAAACAAAGCTTAACCAAAAATTTTATTCATTGAAGATTAATAGGAGTTTATGGAAATGTATGCAGTCCAACATTACTTAGTTAGCTTACTTATCTTCATTAGAGATTAGATAACCAACACAGGGCTAAGTGCAAAACACCGGAGTGCCCTCTAAAGCACAGATAAACGTAGAAGTTTAAGTGAGTACATATTTTAAGACATAACGAAATACACATGCTTTATTTGTATGTATCTTCATAAGAACTTGGATATCCATAATGTTAAAATGCATAAATTAACTATGACAATGTGGTATTATGTTTTTTTGTTTGTTGTTCAGGATTCTGGTTTGTCTTATGTTGTCTTCTCTAGTTCACCACACAGGTTTTCTACAGAAATTAGGTCTGGAGAATGAGATGGCTGTAGGAGATTGATTTTGTCTTTGATGAACGGTCAGAAAAGAAAAAGCTAGATTCCGACATCACTCCCAAACAACTGATTGGTATTTAGATAGTGTACAATGGATATTATTCACACTTGATGACCTTAAGATTACATTTTTGCTGCAGTCCTCCATAAGTGAACTTTGAAGTTTTGCATTTGCTCCTCAAAGGTACTGCTCTCTATATGCGGAAGATAAACCTGGAGTCACTTGTAGATTAGTGACTACTGCCAAAAAGAAATTGACCTATGTGCAATGTCCAAGTTGAATACAGGAAATAAATAGACAATCAAAAATCATAGATTACTAGTGAGTCTGGTTAACTCTTAACCTTTGTGTTTACAAATGAGTTCCAACTGACTCCACATCCATATCACTTGTATCTGTTGCCTCAGTCCTGCACGCACAAGGGTTAAAAAGTAGATTATCAAAGAAATATAAAAACACTAAACAAAAATAACTTTTTTGAGAGATTGTTACAGGTAACAAAAACTGTGCAAACAGTGAGAAAAAAAAATAAAATAATAATAATAATAATAATAAACAATTATGTTTAATATTCTCCAGATTTACTTTAAGGCTTTGTCTACAGTCTTTACCACTGGTGCCATGTAAATCCATCAATAAATTTTATTTCCGGCTTTATTCCCAATAAAACAACAAGATGAATACTCAGCGATGCGCCAACTCCCAGTTTGTAAACATCTATCGCAGAGGGGGGGGGGTCTTCACTCCGACCCGCAGATTTTTAAAGGAAAAAAAAAGCATTTTTACGTCAAACTTTATGAGCCATAATGATTAATCAAACGCTGGGTGTGATTTATATTCACGGCCTAACTGAATTATTTAATTAAGAGGCAGAGAACTGGCCGTTATTTAGGTTCGACCTCCCCCCCTCCGGGTGAGCTAATGTGGTACGGTCCATATTGCGAAGCGGCACCGTCTTTCCTCGCTTCAGTTTGGTGTTAAGTCCGCGTCCACTCCCTAGGAACTGAAGGCGTGTAACGGTTTAATTCTGGCCCGTGTGACACCGGGATGCTGGAACCGCTGGGCTGCTTAACCATGTTCCCTTCAGCTGCGGCGAAATTGAACGGAGGCTGCTTTCAATTCGCCCGCCTCTCTCGTTAGCACACAGAAAGTGCAGCCCGCATGAGAGAGGCTCCTCCGCTGCATCTCAGACCGGGTTTCGACATTCCTTGACGGCCGAGCAGCAGCCGCACCAGCCGCCGCCGCCGCCGCCGCAGGGTGCAGAACCCACGAGCCTCGGCCGCTGGACAGGTGCCGTCGCTCGGCTGTTGCTTGGGAGAGATGCCGCCCGTCCAGAGAACAATGTCCGATCTTCGTACTCGAGCGGAGGGTATGTAGATGCAGTTGTAATCAGCTTTTATATCTTTGGGAAGCCGTTGGAGAGCGTATGTAGCAGTTTATGAATATTTATTTAATAAAGCTGCAAAGAAGGCCGTCTGGTATGAGCTCAGGGGAAGTGTTAGAGAAACTTCCTAGTTAAAGCTGCGCAAACTGGCGTCAAGATTTGATAAGTTTCAGAAACGAGTCGAACCTCTGGAAGCATGAACGTGTCAAAACAAATCCAGTAATGAAAGTAAAATCATCCTTTTAAAGAAGTAGTTTTTGACACTTGAAATTTTGTAAGATTAGTCTTCAAACAAACTTACTTTTATTGTATTGTTGTGACAGACTGAGATATTTAATGCATATTTGTGAAGTAGAGGGAACTACATTGCTTTCAGGGTATTTTACACAAACACAATGTTCCATCTAGAGATCAAGATTTTTATTCACTCCTCCTCTTGAAACTAGTTCCATCTCAGTCAGATTTAATGGAGCTGGTCAGTGAATACTGGTTTAGAGTTAGGCATTTCTAACACACAGGCAGCCATCTAAATTAATAACTGGTCACATATGTAAACATGGAGCCTTGGGATCCTCTTGAGAAAATAACCTAGATACCAAAAATAGTAATGACAAAGCATATCCATTTTACAAATAGAAGAAACGATATTAAAACCAGGCTTGAATAAATAAAAGCAACATAACGTTGACTCCATTGGCTAAATGTGTTGCCATTGGACCACTTTTAATTTGACTCAGTAAAAATACTTGCATGCTCCACCAAGACTCTGGGACAAAAGCCATTTTCATTTTTGCAGACCAGGAAGCTGGATGAAGCTGTTTGTTGCTGCTGGAAGGCGAACTTCCTCTCCAGTGTCATTTTTTAAATAAAATACTTTCCTCTTAGACTGCTCTGGCTTTCGCTCCATCGATCTTCCCATCAACTATGACCAGCTTCCCTGTTCCACAACATGATGCCATCTCCACAAAGTGTCACTGAGGATTGTTTGTGCCATGTTTGTCTTCCACCATTCACAGCGTTTTTGCATATGTAAAAAAAAACATATTTTGATCTCATTTGACCAGAGTAGCTTCACCCACACACTCACCATGTTCACTACATGACAAACTTTAAACAGGACTCCTTATGGCTTCTCCAGATGTTTGGTTCTACTGAAAAATACATTGAGTTGGGATTTATCAGTAGGTTCCCACTACAGTTCTTTTGCTTGTAAGTGAAGTACAACATAAAATAGTCAAGATTTTATAGTTATTGTCTGTGAAAGTTGCTTAGTAGATTTGAGTTTTTGGGTGCGTCTCTTTTTTTTGGGAGCTCACCGTATAGCTCAGCACATCCATGCTCGCCACAGGGTGCAGGTGCAGTCAGTTTTGAAGCCTTCGACCCTTCACATCTCCGATTTGATGCTGGCGCTGACCTCAGACCTCTCAGGACAGGGGCTGAATATATGTGCAGTGATCAATATTATACCTTGTGATTTATGACCCTTCCTGCAGTTTCTGTTTTTCTTAGCACCAGATGTAGAGTCTGTGCTGAGTTTGATTTATACACTGGCTAATTCCTCATTCTGAATGATGGCCGTCTACTATATTACTTGGCTGCATAGCAACTAGTTCTCCCTGTAGAAGTGAAATGAAACAAATTTGTTGAGTTTTCTGTTTGCTTATCTACTTCCTAAAATGTTGTCGATGAACCTAAAAGCATAGACAACTAATAGTTATTGACTAACAGTGAATTGCTATGCAGTGACTTTATTGTAGAACTAGCTTCCAGCAGTATTTGATATTGGTGTTGAAGTCTGTTCACCCGCCTATCAACAGATAATTCAGAGGAGAAACAGTTTGCAGCTTGACAATTTCCAGGCTCATGTCAAGTGGCACTTTTCTCACCTCTGTCTATTTCTGTGTTTGAGTTTTGAAAAATTGTTTAATAAATGCCCTGTGACCGCAGTTTTTATTTTTTATTTTCCAAAATATTCTTAACTTGCAGAGTCAAGCACATGCTTGCAAAGTGAAAGGTCAGCTGAGTGGATGGAGACAATTGCTTGTACCAGTCATTCCTGAAGCCAAAGAAGTCACTGACTATGTGTTGTTGTTTAGCCTTCTTTATCAGTTTTGTTCAGTTTCTTTGAGTCACTGTTGTCCCAACAGATGGCTACAGAACAACATAAAAATAACCTACTTTCTGAAAGAAGAAATTTAAGTCTTGGTGAAAGAAACTGATGAAGTAGTTTCTTTAGAACTGTTAACATCATTGTACATGGACAGTGAAATTGGAAGACGACCACGAAATTGGTGGACAATTTTCAGTTTGTCTCATAGTGATGGGCTGCTGTTTGGGGTGGAAAAAATAGGCATTGTTTTTCCCAACCCACTCTGAGCTCTTCCAGGCTGCGATTGCCCTTTTGTGTGGCTACGGTTACTGGGGGAATCAGACCAAAGTTTCATGTTTTGCTTAAATTAGCAGGGTGCTAAAAAGGAAGTTGCAGGATGTCCAAGAATGTATCAATTTTGAAAAGGAAACTTTGGTGTCCTTGGTGGTTTGTTGGTAAAACTCACTCATCATCGCAGTTGTTCTTTGTTCGATTCCCAGTCTCAGACCATTTGCTGGAAAGTTTTTCCATTTTAACCTGATGGAGCATTCTGGATTTAGTAATTTTAGTAGTTAGTAGAATTCTCACAGGATATTTTGTGCCATCTATAATATCAACGCAAACCTTCGTTTTTAATAAAACTTGGTGCACTAACCATGCTAATACTACAGTCAGTTTAAAATCTCGTGTCCTTGTTCTGAAATAACAAGAACAAACTACACTACACTGTTGTAGGAAAGTTCTGTTTTACATTGATTTATCTATAAGGCAATACTGTAGTGCTTTCTCAATGTCATTTTTTTCTTTTCCATTTTGCTCTCTCTCAATTACTAATATTAGTAAGTTACTAATATTAGTAATTACTAATATTAGTAATTGACCACTGATAACAGGGTGATTGTAAAGGAATATTTTGAATGCTGTTCTTGTATCCTTTTATGTCAAAGTATTTGGAGAGAAATTAGAATCAGCATGGCAAAGCTTTCCAGAAACCATAGATTGGCCCTTAATACATTTCTGATTGGTGCAGCCTTACTTTGTGCCAACATCTCATCACAGATTGTTGCTATTCCATAGGTGGTCTTAAACACTTCACTGGTAGAATCCTAAATAATTTAATACAAAATATAGATTTTCTGTAAAACTGTTGACAATGTAGATGCAGGAGTCTGAAGAATAAAAACATTAATTATGCAGCAGCTATTGCTTTCATGCTTACACTACTTTTTAGTTTTGCAAAGAGGAAACAGTTGAGCTCTTTTCCTATCTGTGAGCTTGATACGCTATGAAGCAGCCTCATGGCTTTGGATTTTTCAATTTTAATGGACAGTCCAGTGTATTAATTAGTAGCATGATAAATCAAAATGAGCTCAATAACTTAACACTTTGATAAAAAATTTTAAAGGAACATTTTGTTTACAGAGACATCATAATCCATTTTATTTATTGGTTTTGGTTGCTGTGGCTTATTTTGAATATTTCAAATATTTTTCAGTTCCAGTGTCAAGTTATCTTTGCAAAAATGAAAGTTTATGGGTGTTTGAGAAGACATTCTGACATTATTATGCCATATCAATATATTCCTTGAAAATGAGCTCAACAAAACAATATTATCATTTATGGCAATAATTATTTCTAGCAATTTATCTTTGGCCTATCAGTGCTATGTAATTATTTTTGGTGTTTTTATGAGAGTCAGAGAAAACTCCCCAACCAGTTTTTTTTTTTTTTTAATCACCCCGCAGACGGGGCAGACATCCATCTAGCAAGGGTAACTCTCTGCCAGGCTTACCACCTAATCCATCAGCAGTCCGTCCGTCAGCTCTGCATGCTGCGCACACCCCTCAGTCTTGGCCTCCATGTGTTACTTCACTCCATGTCACTCTTCTTTACTGCGTGATGGAAACATCAAGCACCTCTGCCAATCTGATGGAATGCGTTGCCAAAATAACCCTATCAAGTACACTTGGCACACATGTGACACACGAAGCGATCGGCACATTTAATATGTAAATCGGCAACGAAAGGCAGGCACCTTTAGATTCTGATCTCTTGAACACAAATTTCCACGGACAATAGGTGATTGATAACTTCTTCCTTGTTCTAGATGGAGAAGCTGACAAATGCCACCAAAAGTTAAAATGATAGGCAGAAAGGGACAAGCATCTAGTTTGCTATCTTAGTTTGCATGTTTATCTGCAGAACGGTAAAATCCCCTTGTGTAGTTTACGCTAAAGACGAGAACAGGCTGGTGAAACCTGTCCTGACAGGAAGCTGTTGCGTAGTTCTTACTGCCAACATGCCTTTTCTGAGACACAAAATAATCTGCTGTTTCTTTAAGCCCGATACCTCTCTCTCTGCCTGCCTGTCTTAAGGTTTTATTCCCAAGTGTAAGTGAAGCGGGATGTTCCCCCTGTAGCATTTCAATAACACCAGCTAAGTCTCAGTCTGTCTGAATTGTGGTATCAGCATGAAGGGAGAGACTGGAGGGGGACAGACTTCTCTCTTCTGAAGGGATCCAGTGCTACCTGTGTGCCCTGTGGATCACCAGCTGATAATAATGTGGCACAGAAGCCCAACACACCACTAAATCCCTCGTCTTGAGCTGCCAATGTGATATATCAAGTCCCCTCGGGCCTTCCTTCTCTATGGGATGGCATGGGATGTCTCCTCTTCTCTACTTTCTGTTTAATGTCTTGCCTTCATTGGTTACCTGCAGCCAGTCTAACCTTGTTACTCTTCAGACACTTGACTGCGCTCATTTTAATGACTCATCTCTGTGCATCGCAAACTGCTGCATTAGGTATAAGAGTGGTTGTGCAAGTGCAGACAAAAATGAGGTACAGTTTCTAAAATGTGAAGGAACCAAAGGCAAGCTCCAGACCAGTATGTTTTTGCCAATGTTTATTTTAATCCCAGTTTTGCTTATACTGGCCTTTTTGATCTTACTGATAGCTAATTTTACAGTGTTTACAGTTTGGAAATTCCTTGTGTTGTGAAAGTCAAAAGTATATATTTTAGAATATATCATAAAATACTAACTAGGTATATTATTAACTGTGTATCTTGTCCCTGTTTAAAACTTTTGCACAACATCGTATGACCAGTCTTAGTCACATTTGTTCTGTTATATATTTCAGTGTTTTCTGATAAAAGCAATAAAACAGCATCTTTGTGTTTGTTTGAAATCAGTGTTTTGGCTAGAGATTATATCTGTACGATGCAATGTTTGGCAAGCGCTATGCATTTGCGCACCAATGTTTGGGCAGCTGCATTAGCATTTTCAGCCCTTGATGTCCTCTCAGATTTTAGGTTTGGTGATGCTCATGGAAAGTGATGGGAAAATCTTGATGATTGAAAAGAATTAAGAGTGAGAAAAACAATGACTGTGGTCAATGCAAAATTCAACTTAAAAAGCATAGATGCATGCTTTCCTGCACCAAGAAACCAGATTCATCTTGATTGGACCTGAGTGATCAGCCAGTTGGAAACTCAAAAATGATTTTTCTTTTCCCAGTCAGTGAGCACACCGTGCAAAGCGCTACCAGGTCATGCTGACAACAATAATCTTTGATCTGGGCGCTGATATTAGGTGAAAAATATTTTCATTTTAGTTAAGAAATTTGTGGGTGTATTCACACCAGCCCTGTTTAGTCTGCTTCAACCAAACTCTAGATTCTTTTGACTAGAATGTCTGGGGAGGTGTAAATATGCAATTAAACTCTGTGGACAAAAAAAAAATCAAATTCTAATCTGTCTAAAAACCTATTTGTTTTGATTTGGTTTAAGTGAACTCTGGTGTAATTTGAATTTATATCTGAATGCAAGTGGACTGGAGACTGTCCCAAAAGCAGAAGCGGGCCATAGCGGAGGGGATTCTGGTAAATGCAATCAGAACTAATGTACAAGTCTAGCACCGGTGGGAGAAATGGCTTCTGTTGTTTTGCCAGAAACAAAAAAGAAATCTAATCCAATATCTTACTCTGCTCTATTTTTATTTACATTTTGTGAAGAATGACGCAGTGCCCAGTGAGTTTTTGTGTTTCCTTCAGTGGTTCCTGGTGCAGCCATATCTTAGGAGGCGGTAAATAGGTTTTCAAAAGTTTTGGTTTGTTTGACACGGTGCAGTATGAAAGCAAACTGCACCACCTGAACATGTAACAAATGTTACAATTTTTGTCCTCAGTTGAAACTAGTTTACCAGACTGCTAGTGTGAAAACACTCTAAACTTAATTAAGTGAGAGCAGATGTAATAGTATAAAATAAATGCATTTTATGACAAGTTCAGGTGGTCAGGTGCTTCAGTCTATAAATTGTGAAATATTAGTAATTGTATTGTCAAAGATTTTTTTATATTGCAGTTTTTAAAGAAAAATTTAGATTTCGGTAAAATTAGTATTGCTAGGTCTGAGCTGTGCAAAAACTGGATACTGGAAATTGGACATAAAATTCTGATTGATGCCTCTCAAGTGTTAAGATTTATTTAATGGATTGGGTACATTTTACATCTGCCACCTGTGGACACTTAACTACTTTAAAGGCGTCTAATATGGGATGCTTTGCTGCTCAAAACAATTGTCACCTGATCGACTTTGCGATCACAATTGACTCTCTGAAATCTTGCAGTCTCTCAACATAAGTTCAATGATTCACAGATCAAATCTTCTTTCCATTAACAGCTACACAATAAAGTCTACATTGATGGTAGAAAGGAAGCTTAAACCTCCAGATGTGTCACAAACTAGTATTTTGTGGTGTAAAAGATGACTAGAATTCATTTGATAAACTCGATATTCCCAAAAAATCCTGGCAGTTTGTCGGTTGTTTTTCTGATCTGGGTGTGTCTCTGTGACACAGCAAGAAAATGCAACAAGGTTATGTGCAGGAATACAGCCAGTGAGGCTGTGGGATGATGAGGTCGGATGAAGAAGTGTTGGCAGGCTCTCCACAGGAAAGCAGCACCATCAATGGTATCAATGGTGGGTAAGATGAAACTCCAGCTGTCCTTCACCTCCCTGTGCATCTCCATCCTGACAAAGCTTTTGGATTTTATGAGCCTTGATTGTGTCTAATTTAGATTTTGGCTTAACAATGTCATAGTGCCTCTTCTATACATGGATAGTTCTAACTATTGCCTAAGATATCATGGATAGTTCTAACTATCCATGTATACATAGGTATTATAGTTGATTCTATACCATCAACTATAGATGGATTCACACTATCTATACATGGATAGTTTGACTATACATGTATAGAAGTGTTTTTATTTATATATATATCTTATCACATATATCTATGTGCATTGTGATACTGGCTCACTTTGCGTAAGTGATCTTCTACCAGTTCAGATATCTAAGGCAATAACTGGGTTAAAAGAAAATGTAGCCTAATCTACATTTTTTTTTAATTTATAGTCCTGCAATATTTGACATATATAGGTCATGTTCTGTAGATGGTGATGTTGATGGCACATGAAGCGATCGCCTTCATGAGAGTCTGTGCTCCTGCAATAGAAGCGCTATAACTAATATTAACAGATGACCTACTCTAAAGATTCAGGCTTGAATCAATTAGACAAGTATGATATCCACATAAACGTTTCCTCAGTGCACTTAAGAAAAGGGCATGTTCTCTGCGGACGTGCAGTATAATTTGCAAATGTTTCTGGCAAACGGTCTCATCAGATGCGACACATCAGGTCAGCTGACACCATTTAAAACACTGACTAGGATTAATTGTCATCGTCCGCCATTTCATTATTGCAGCTATTTATAGTTGGTTTTTGATGGAAATGAGCCTGTTGCCTGTCATTTTTATCCTTTTTTCCATCTCAGTCTTTTTCTAATAAAAATAATTTTTGTAATTTTCCTGTCGGTTTTTGGTAAATGCCAAGTAACATTTTTTTAAATTACAATTTTAGTTTTTTTTTTTTTATGAAAATGCACATTGCATAATGGCATATGGACAGAAACATATATGTTGTATATTCATCCTTTTCACATGATCTCTGAGCTATGGTAGTTTGCACAGGTTATCTTCTCTTTAGGCAGCATGAATGAACAGATGTATTGTTTGTCTTTAAGTGTGAGTCTTACTAAACCGGTCTGTCAGACAGCACCATACTGGTTGTCATGCCTAATGAGGCCAATCCTGTAGCATAAAAACAGGTTTGGTCTGTTGTAGGCACAGGGTGTTGTGAGGGCTTTGTTGACTGATGACCTTTAGTAAAAATCGTCATACTGGTATTTCCCCAAACATTTTTACAATGATGCAATTGCTTTTTAAAAAAGTAATTATCTCTTATTATGCAAAATAGTAATTGATTTATACTATTAAAACTAAAATGTATTTAGTTCTAATTTTGATGCATATAAATAAGCAAGAAAATTGATCAAATAGGTTTTAATTTAGAATTAACAAATAAATTCCAAATGTACTTATGTAAATTTAAATTTTATGCTGAACATTAGCTCTTTATGCCGTTCTGCTTTTTGTAGAGTAACCTGGAGAGTATTAGCTGTTCAGTTGGTCAGGTTGAGCCTGACTAACTTGTCAACCACAGTATTAGAAAAACCTTATTAGCTTTATTAAGTTTTTACAACCTGACTGGAAATATTTTCAAACAGACATTTATTCTTTTACAAAAAGGAAATGTTTTCATTCATTCATCCTGCTGACAGGTGGTGTGCAGCAACAGGCATGGGTGGGGAATCGCTGAGTCACAGCTTCAGTTCTTCTTCTGACATCTCATTAATAGCACTTTTAGACATAAGAACAATGTGACATTAAATTTTTAGTTTTGAAGTGAAAATTCCTTAAAACTTATGTCTTGATAGCAATATCTGATTCCTATTGGCCTATTTTAAACAGCAGGCGATGTGCTGTATTTTCTAAAAGATTTTAATAATATTTTTATAAATATTTAAAGAAACATCTTTAGAGTGGGGTTGCTTTTCAATTTTCAGGGAATGTGTTACCTCTGATCCAAAGATGTGTCTAATTAGATTAGGCCTGATTAACTTCTCATTAATTTCTGCCAACTGAATGGAATTTTTTTATTTATGTATTAATTTTTTTTACATCACATTGTTGTCTTTGTTTATAGCTGAACACTAACAGAGCACATAATGATCTTCGGTTCCTGCAATGTTTTTTTTATACAAGGTGCTAATTGGCCTTTATTAGTATTCCAAGCTATCCTAAGATTTGCATAACGTCAGCATTTTAGCATGATCTATTTTTAGGATGCTGGAAGCGGCCGTTTTAACCTAAGAAATCCTTCAGGGCCCTCATTTGAAACAGTTTTGATGCCTTGATAATATATCAATGTTGCTGACATTCGAAGCGTTTGAAGGGATCTGCAAAGTGTATAGCATATGCTCTTGTGTTTGATCATTCATAAAGTCGCTCTGAGTGGAAAGGCTTGTCTCTCAGCAGATCCCTCACTAAGCTTAGCCAGGCCATCCCTGTGATGTCACTGCTAGACCCAGCTGCCTGCGTTGTCCCCGGACTTTCCGTCCCGCTACAGTCTGCCTGAGCCTATGAGGATCCAGATGGAGCCAAACAGGGCGGAGAGATTAATTCTGCAGCTGCCCTGTTGTTGTTGTTGTTGTTGTTGTGGGTGCTGGTTGCAGCATTGAGGTCTGATAAGAGACTTATGGATGTAGCTTAGATTGAGGCAGTACCTATAGTCTCCAACAGCCCTTCCTTCCATTCACAAACAGTGGAAAGATGGAAAGGGATGATTTTTATCTCTGAGACTTTGGTGGCTATGAATAGACTGCAGCCTTGAATAGGCTGCTCTGTCCACTAAAATATTTATCTGGGTTGAATGCATCATGTAGAGAGCTTTAGTTGGTGCCGCTATACAGATATAAAGGGACGTGGTATATTGCAAACCCATTAAGAGATCACAAAATACATCATCACTTCTGAACTAATTTGAATTCTTAATGATGGTAAGGAGCCTTTGTGCCAGAGAGCTCAGCATCGTCATTGTTGACAATGCTGAGCTCTGTTTTTCTTTCAACTGGTTTGACTGGTGTTCACTTCCTGGTGTTGGATAAGTGTTGTTACCTCCATTTCCTCTATTATTGAATAAGCTTTGAGTGAGCCTTATTCTGTCCAGGCAGACGGCTTCAATCACACTTTACTGACCTCTGAGGCTCATCGGTTCTAGATCTGTGTCTGAGGAAGACTGGACAGGATGTGTTGTATTCTGAGAAATTTATAGCTGCTCTGATTTGAAAAATTTAAATGCTGTACTTGACTGCGTACTTTAAAAATTACAGACCTAAGAGATAAGTGGTTATGTAGTTATTTGACAAACAGAATAAGTATCTAGTAAACAATAACTTGTCTTTGCAGCTCAAATAAAAATTTGTGATATTGTTGATGAAATAGTTAAATCCGAGTAGGCTGATTGATTTTTAAATTCGAATAAAACAAAATGCATGATCTTTGGTTACTGATAGATTCAGTTTTTGTTGAAAATTGTAATTTTTTATGGTTAACTTTAGATTTTAGCTGGAATAAAATGAAAGTTATTCATAGCAGTGCACATTATAGAAAGACGCCCTGAGTAGGTTCCTACTTGTTATGTATTCTACCATATTTGACTAGATGTTTGGAAGTTTGGGGATGCACTTATGCAAGTAACTGTAAACCTTTTATCTACAAAAAAGAGAAAAAAATACATATAAATTCTGCTCAAAAATTTAAACGTTTGGTTAATTTATTCATATGCTAATCTTGAAAGAAATTGTGGCAGAGCTTGCGAATGAGAGCTGATCATAGATGGGGAAAACGTATTCTAATAATGTGTGCATGTATATATGTAATAATAATCGAACAAATGAAACATCTTTATATTGGATAGAATTATTATTTTTTTTAATAGGAACTTGTCTTGCTTGACATTTTCTCTGCTACACACACTAGTCGCCCAGCCTTTCTAGACTGACGGGGGAAGACCAGCATGTCATAGTCGAGTCTTCTGGACAGTTTTTCCCGCTGGGGGCCCTGTCCAAAATATGTCCCTTCTCGTGACTATTGTTCCACCAGTCCGCATCTTGGCTGACACAAGCAATAATCCTGACATCTGGACTGCATCCAAACATATTACAACTCTCAGTGGCATTGATCCTTCCCCAAGAGGCTTTCCCTTCAGAGCCGTCTGCCACTCCTCGCTGCTTCAACTGAGCTTTATTTAGCCTTGCTGAGCGTCTGTGGAGTTCTAACTTGCTTAATATAGTACAGGATGATAATAATAAAGCTCACAGGAAGTTTTTGTCTGGTATCCCTTCTTGTTTTCTTTATTGTGAGTGGGATTGACGTCGTGACGCACACTGTAGTTAATGTAGCTTCTGGAGATAAAAAGCAGAACTTCCACTAAGACGTTAACAGCAGTGGCCTCGAAATGTTTTACACAGGCTGTTGTAGAACCAGGGGACTTGAACTTAACAGAAGATTTCAGAAAAGCTCTTTAAAAAAGTCCTGTGAAACATAATCTATTGGAACTATCAACTCTTTCATCTAATCATCAGTTTTTGCTTGAAAATAATTACACACATATTTAAATTATAGGTTTGATGTTGAATGTTAGATCAGTATTTGCAGTATTAGACCACTTTCCGGCTTCCGCCCTGTTTCTCCTCCCCAATCCAATTAAAGTGTTCGACTCAAAGCCTTAAATTGGATCAGATTGTGTAAGAATAGTTGGTGCAACAGAAACCTGATGAGGGTCTTCAGCGCATAGGTGGCATAAAACAACCCGATAGAGGTAGACATAATTTTGGGAAGTTATTAAGTCATTGGAATTTAAGTTATACTTGGGAAACTATATTGAAAACTTGTGCGTTGTGATGAATTCCTAAGCTGAATTTAGACCACTAGTCCAGCCTTCCAGCAGATTGACTCCACCTCCACAACTGTACTGACTCCACCTCCACAGTATTGCACAGTGGTTGTTGAACTTAGTCCTTGTTCTGCTTCACAACCTCAGACTGCTTTAAAGTTGTCCAGTGTAACAGCAACATTAGGGAATCTGAAGTTGTGCTTCTGTCGTGAGATGTATGTCGAAAGACATACGATAGAAATTCTTGTCCGGACTAAGTTGGTAAAGACACCACAGGAAACCTCATGTCGTGTTCAGAAACAAGGTAGGGATCTAAAACAATAATGTAGTTATTGGTGATAAACACACACACACACACAAGAAGGAATAATAAAAAAAATAAGCAATTTCTTTTTTGGTACCAAGTCTCCTTGGTATCATATTATTTGTTTTTTCCCCTTAGTTTTCTTGAGCAAAAGTAAAACTCAGGTTTACTGTTATCTACTTTCTTTCTACCATAGCTTCCTTTTACAACTTTGGGATTATGTCTCAGCTTCTATCATCGTGTTTGTTCATTTTGGCAAAATCAGAATTTTGTGACCAGTTTTCTCATCTTTTTGTAAAGCTTTGACCTGCTGATACAAATTTCTCCTTAGTAACTCTAATTTAAGAAGAAATGAGAAGAGCATCAACATATTTTATTGCCTTCCTGCAGTTATCATCAGTCTTTAATTATTTATATTAGGAGCATAGACAACATAGTGCTGCATGCAAGGGAAGAGATGCACTCAGGAGAAAATTATTTCAGTTTAAACTATCTTATACAAATGATTAGTGGCGTTAGCATGCCTAGCATTACTGAATCTTCCATCCCTATGTGTGTATTCCCTACAGACATTTGATCCTTATAGTATCAAACCTCTTATAGCAAGGTTTCCAGAACAGTCCATTTCTAAATCCTGCTTGTTTTATTATAGACAGGTCAAAAGAATAAGAAAGCAACTTTATTTTGCTCAGCTTAGCCTTCCTGTTAGCTTCTGCATGTTTCTGTCTCTTAGCCCAAATTAGCAGCAGACACATGGCAGAAAATATATATTTTTTAACAGCTGTGTGCATTTCTGGGCTTCCTTTGCTTTCATTTGGAAACATTTCACAAATGCTTTTGAGAACAAACATTTCAAATCACCAGAAAATGTTGTTTAATTTATTTTTTTATATTTCAGTTAGCTGAAAAGTAAGGCATAGCTTCCTTTAAAATTGTAAAACAATTCATGCCTCCTGTCTGATTCCTATTAAATTCCTGTACAGTTTATTATATATGTGCCATCTAGCACATGAAAATATTATGGTCAAAGTAGCTAACGGTGACATACAAATACAAGTCAGTGCTGTTGTTTCATAGAGATCAATGAAATATTCATGTACTTAACAAGTGATTTACTCAAATTGAGTTCTCATCTTGTTCCATAGCTTATAAAAAGGGGGGAGGCTAAGTTAAATAAGAGCACAACCAGCAACTGGTGCATTGCAGCACCTGGTCTACCCCAGTGGCCTACTCCTGCTGCGAAGTCTCATTCAGAACACAGAGGTGCAGCATCAATCACATCCTCAGCCACATGGCCTGCTTCTTCACAATGACCTCATGCTGCAGTGATAGTTGCCGTCTTTTCCTGTCCTCAAGTGTTACAAACAATATTGTTTTTAGGTTAATTCTCACATTATACATTAGACTTTCTACCTCAAATTAAAACAGATTTGTTTTTGAAATCTGTTTTCTTTGTACAGTGCGTGTCCCTAAATGAGCAAAAGACAAAGATACAACACTTGACTCTGCTGTTGCTTTGCTGACACCATCCCCACATCCCAAACTAATCCAATAAACCACCTTTCCTGATCTGACATCTTGCATAACGAGGTCGGGATAACCACCCAATGTTTTCCCTGGTGACCAAATGACTACAACGGGCCGTTTATTTTTAGCCATCGAACACATGCTGAGAAGAGAAACTTTCCAGATAAGATCTGATGGGTACTTCTTGGTATACGCTAAGTAGACAGTTAAAATAACAAGGACCGGAATTTGAGATTTGGGGTTTGCGTAACATGAGTTGGAAAGTAATAAAGGGAAAGGTGAGAAAGCGAAGGAAAGCACGGAGCAGTGAAAGTGGAAAGCTTGAGTTTAAAGGCGGTGTCAGTCTCCCACCTTGTTTCCTTGACGTGACATGGAGGGAATACTGCAGAGCAAGCTAGGGTTACAACTGGGGCATATCATTTAGTGTCTCTGGTTACAGCATCTCACCACTCTGCAGTTTGTTGTTGTTGAAGCCATTTTTCCACACTCACATGACTTTCTTTCCTGCGTCCTATTTTTGACGTCGTAAAAGTTATTCTTTAACAATCCACCCGTATCTTCTAACACAACAAGTTAGCATGTGATCAGGACCAACCTGATAACTTTGTAGTTGACGAATACTCTCTGCACCTGAAAGTGTGAGTGATACTTTCTCGGGTCTGCTCTTGGTATCTACTCCAAACATTTAAATGAAAATAAGGAAAAGATGATACTATTTTTCCTCAGAATGTATCTTTTCTAATTTTTGGTGTGATCTAAGCTGCTTGTCTTTCAGTTCCAATGCTTATATATTGGAACTCAGTTACAACTTAACGCCTGTGAATATAAAGAAGCATAAAAAGACAAGTTAAAATGTTGCACATTGATTGATCAATTTTACCATCTGGTAATTAGCTGATTTTTTTTTTTTTCATAAGTCAGACATGTGGAAAGAGAAAAGAATAGCAACTATGGAGACCTAGATTCCTGAAGGACTTGGATGTTTATGTTATAACGTCACACCTTAATATAATTTTATTGGTATATAGACAAACACAATTAATATGGAAAAAAGTTTGAATTCCGAATATTAAATGTAGAGCATGAATATTTATTCAGTCCTCCTGAGTAAATACTGTGTAGAAGCATCTTTTCACTGCTGTTACAACTGACCATATTTGGGGTATGCCTCTGCCGGCTTTAGACGGCTACAACCTTAAAACTTTTCATCTTTACAAAATAATTTAAGCTCAGTCAGAGTGGATAGACGTTGACTGGGAGTGTTGTCATGGATTTGTTCCTGAAGTTTGACTGGGTGTTTCTGACACATGGCGGTGATTTGAAGACGGACTTTCACCACGGTTCCTAGTCTTTTGCAGCCACTAACGTATTTTCCTCCAGGATTTCTCATTTCTTGCGTCTTCCCATTAACTCTCACCATCTTTCCTCTGCCTGCTGGAAATGTTCCCCATAGCATTATGCTGCCCCCTCTGCTGTTTGATCTTGGGGAAGGTATGTAAAACCTGATGGAAAGTTCAGTTTCAGTTTCTCATTTTACCACAATGGCATCTTCCCCATGTCACTGTGCCCCACATGGTTTTGTGGCAAACTCCAAACACAAATTCTTGTGTCAATGTCTACTAACAATGATTTCTTCTTGCCATTCTTTCCTTCAGGACAGGGTTTAGATTTTCTTATGATTTTCATAGTTGTGCTTTTCTGCAGCTCCTCCAGAATTACTGTAGGCCTCTTGGGTGCTTTGTTGATAAATGCTCTCCCTCCACAGCTTGTCAGTTTAGGTGGAGAGCCATGTCCCGCTATGTTTGCAGATGTTTTGTATTCTTTCCATTGTGTGAGAACTGAACTTTTTGAGATTCTCAAAGCTTGGAATATAGTTTCATAACTGAACCCTGCTTTAAATCCCTTCCACCCCCTATTTATCCCTGAACCTCTTTGCTGTATTCCAAGCTTCACAATGTTATTTCATCACCAGTGTTTTCTAACACAGCTAAATTTACACTGAGCAAAACCTTAGTAGGTTATTGGAGGCACTAGATTTTAATTTAGGACCGTTGGAATAAAGCGGGGTTGAAAAGAAAATATATGCATTTCTTTTGTTTTTTTATCTTTAAAACATTCAATAAACAAGGACATGCTCTTTCACTTTCATAATTATTCTTTGCTTATCACATTAAGTTCCTTCAGAACTACAGCAAAAATTTTTGGTTGTAACGTTGCAACAATTTGTTTTTCTGTATCTTTAAAAATAAGTATAGGACCTTGCTAGTTCAAACTTAGCTTGCTTTTTATAAATTTCTTAGACCATCCTGTTCTGCACCGAGTAGGCTTTTTCCTGATGCACCTGCACCCTGCAGAACAGAGCCTGCTCATCTTGTGTTAGCCTTGCTTACAAAGTGAGACCCTTGCCAGTTTTGGATTGGCTCCTTGCCAATAAAAAAATTGCTTCACAGTACCTGCAGGAGCATCTCTGCGACCCACATGCAGCCCCCGTTGCGCCTCAGTAGTGTTGTCCTTGCAGCCCACTTTGTTGACCTCGGTGGGAGGCTGGGAGCAGACCAGCGCCTTGTGATTTCAGAGATGGAAGGAGAATTTTATCCAATCAACGAGAGGCTTTTGAAGTACAGAATAGTAGCTTCCATGTTTTAAAACTGCATTATTTGGAAGAAAGAAAGTGGTGATGGGTGAAAAACAATAAAATCAATATTTTTCTTTACAGGATTAAAACAGAGTGTTTTTGAAACGTTAGCCATAAAACACATTTTCAGTAAAATAATTCAACTGTACATTGATAAAGGCACTTTGGTGGTGTAGTTTCAAATCATCAGACTGCATCAGTTAATCTTCTCACATAAGAGCTGTGCAGTCTCTCCAGCAGGACGTCACACTGGACAGGAAATTCTGAGTGATAATCACGCATATCCAGCAACAAAATGGCCCCCTGACTGTAAAATAGTAATTGAAATGCAAACTCAATGAAGATGTTTTAAGTAATCAGACTACAAACATTTACTTTTGCATACTTTTCTTTAATCTACTTGTTTAATGAGTGGGTGGTCTGTGCTCAAACTTCCTGTAGGAATGATCATTGAGACAGAATGATCATTAACTCATGACCTTTGGGTGACCGTGATTTAAACAATCTGACATTCACAGTCTTTCACTGCTTGTCTTATTTAGCTGCACAAAATTGATGGACAATGTTCTTATTTATATTTTTAGATAGTTTTTATTACTTATATGATGTATGTGCATCCCTTTCAGTTGGAGTTAACAGTGTTGTTGTTCATTCTTCATCGATATAAAAGTCACATCGTTCATATGATATGAGGATTTCCTATAGCAAACTTTTGCTGTTGAGATTATAGGAAATTAGCTTGGCAAGTCTATGTGATATTTTCTAAATCCTCTTCCCACCTCTTTTATGTTTTAAACTTTTTACTGCTGTCAGATTATTGCTCCAAAGTTTAGGTGAGTGTTCTGTGATTTTAACTCTAAATGCATCTTTGTCTTTGCTAATTCATTGTCTGCTTCATGACCAATTTAATGACAGTTGACACTCGGTTTAGCCTCGCCCACTCTTTCAGATAATAGTGAAATCTCTATTGCACTATTATATAGATTTGTTTGTAGGAACTGTTGCAAACAATCCAAAACCAGAATTACCATGTTATTTAGTATAATTTATGATATCACTATATAAATAATACAATACTATAATGCATGTTGCCATCTGAAGCAGCAAAGCATCTAAAGTCTCCATAGACTTCCATTGACTGTGGCTCCTCCTCTCCTGTAGGTCTCCTTTGGTATTATTCACACTGGACAACTCAAAGACTTCAAAACAGCTTTTCATCTTACCTTTTTTGGTTCTTTTGATATTTTATTTGTTCTTTAGACTAAAACATCCTTTCTTACCTGACGCAGGATATGAAAAGACAGAGGACACATTAGAGAAGACGTCACTGGCTGACCAAGAAGATGCCCGGCTTATATACCTCAATCAGCCGCAGTTCACAAAGTTTTGCAGCAATCGTGTCAGGTAAGAGGGTTATTCACTGAAATGTGCCAAAGATGATAACTATGTGTGCATTATATCTAGTGACAGATCCGTGAGGTACAAAGGAGTCTCTATATTTAAGAGCTGAGTTAATGTTGTGTTGGGCAGCTCACTGGTCCACTTCATTTGGTGGTCAGTTTAAGCTTAAGCGGGGCTCTTTGCTGCTCCTTTTCTGTCAGACATGCTCAGTGCTGTTACAATAGTGGCCAAAAAATTACCACAAAAAAAAAAAAAATTACAAACACAGATTTGTTGTTCACTAAACTCAGGACCCAGAAGCAATGTTCCTCTCAAGAAAACTGGATATATTTAGTTTTTCTTTTTTTCTTCTTCATGGTTTCAGTCCCAACATTTTTACTCTTCTAATTACTTTTATTTTTGAGTAAATTGCTACTTGTGAATGGTACTGGGAAATAGTTTGTATTTCCACACTTTGTTCCTCCATCCATCAATCCAATAATATTTCCATCTGTTTCTCATTTATTTGTTTTTGTTCTTCTACTGTATGGAAGGTAAAACAGGACAAAATTAAATAAGTGCAACATTAAATCATGAATTAAATGTACTATGACATAAATAGTGTTGACTAGTTGGACATGACTAAAATGGCCATCTATTAAGGCTTTCCCAGTTGCAAATAAATACATTCATAATGTTTATCTTGTTGATAGGGAGCCTTTTTACTGATACATTATGAGCTGCACAGGTAGCGTTACAGGGTTGTTTGCTCTAGAAATGGATTAGAGCAGATGTTTCAGCCTGACCTTTCTTCTCTGTTGCTCTTCTCCAGGGAGTTCAGGGTTTTTGCCTTGAAGGTCAGAATTGTTCGGAAAATGCCGTCAGCTAGCATTCCTGCATGAGGAACTTGATATGTACAGTATATGCACACGCAGAGATGACTGTAAGTCGAACAGGTGTAGTAACAGGAGACTTTGAATGGAAACATGCACAGGCTTTTGCCATCTGATTTAGATCATTCTCATCTTCAGTATGCAGATTCTCACAGATTTCATTGTTTAATTGGCAACTCTGAAGAAGTGATGTATTTTTAGTGGATCTGGATGTATAAAACATTACCTGCCGAGACGTGCTGGCGTCTGCTGTAGGTTCTGTTTTACTCCAGCCCATATAAGCCTCCTGGAGTCCGGTGCCAGCATGCCTCAGGGATCAGGATTAGAAAGCACTAATTAGGATGGCATGGTGAGATACTGTAATCAGTTATTCTGTGCTTTAATATTTCTACATTACATTGTTTTATATTAGCTTAGTCATCAGAATCTTTGTAGTCTGCATGCTGATGGTCATTTAGGTTATTTACTGTGCTGGGTTAAGAAATTTAGATATTAACAGAGCAAACAAGAACTAAAGGAGACTCAAATTAGGAACTCTCTGTAAGCATTAAAAGGGGCCAGTATTTATACTCCAGGTACATTGTGCCATTTTATAGCAGTCACTACGTTACCTTCAGATGTTATAAAAATGTTTTATATATTCAGACTTTTACTAACATTTCTTCAACAGTTTAGGTTCCCAAATCGTGTAGTATAGTGAAACCAATTTTACTAACTTAAATCCATCGTGGTCTCAGTCTCCACCTGGACTAAATCCAAAGTGAAGCAGCTGTAGCTCATGTTGTTGTGAATTGTTTACACACCTGCATTTGCTGCTGACAGACTAATGGAAAAGGCAATTAATCTCTGATGTTGACAGTTTGTCTTGTGAAAAGATGGGAGAGCCTTTTTAAACCATCTATTGTGTGAAACGCATGGCACAGTTGATATGAACAAACAAAGCACTAAATAGCCAACCAAAGTGGAAAATGTTTTTTAAATCCTCATGACTTTCCAAAGCAAATCAGCAATGCATTTCACTGATTTTATAAGCATCCATGTGAGCATGTGAGTTTCTGTGTATAAAGCTAAGCTTCATGTCACCATACCAAAGACACTACTGTCAAGTTAATGAGAAAAAAAGCTTAATGTTGAATGTTGTATATGCAATGGGGCTGTACAGTGTGAGGATAAATTATGCTTATGTAGGTATTTCATAAGTCTTGGTAATTTTGCTACTGTACACAGTGTATGCCCTATAATGCATTTCATTCATGGATACCATTGTAAATAATAGTGTGACACATGTTTGTTTTTTATCACATAAGTTAAATAATTGTGCAGTGATTGAATAATCTGTCAGGTGGAAGGCAATAAAATTAATGGAAATGTTGCTTTTTGGTCAAATATGTGCTAAAATGTTTGCCTTTAACTGGGTCTGCACAATTTTTTAGGAATGAATTAATTACAAAAATAACATGGTATTGATTGGAAATCTATTAATCAGCATTTTTATGCTACTATACGTAATGTCTACATGACTAATTTTGGCTTTTGCTGTAGCAGTTAGGAATTCATACCAACTTGCCACATGTTTCCAACATTGAAATGCATTTTTTTGTTGTTACTAAAGAGATATTTACTGAAGGACAGGTTGCTATTTACCAAACGGCCTGAAAATGGCCCCCAGTTTGCATCGTTAAACTCTAACTTGTTTCAAATAATTTATTGGAAAGCTTCCCTGACCTGTGGGAGGCTTGGACGTAAGCTTCCCAGGTACATGACCTGCTTAAGTCAGGCTTGAAAGTTCACTCCCGATACTGGTATAATTCCAACACTGTGTTGCAAAATGAACACCCAAAGAATAGATGATTATGGAAGCAGGTGAGTAATGCCTTTTAAAGGAAGTACACAAGAATATGCCTTGAGTTTTGCTTTTTAATCTATGTAGGGACAAAGGTTATTTAATCTTTGTCACCTCCAACAGCTTAACATTGCTGTAAACAGCATAGTGTGCTGTCACTGCTAATCATAACAATTATGTCTCTTCAGCTTTGTGTTCTGTTAGCAGAACAGTGCTAGCTAAGCAATGTGTGTGCTAGTTGTTCTGGAAAATGTATACATTTTATTTGCCACTGCGGCTCTACTTTTATTTCAACTATTAGGCTATTGAAACTGTGTAAGAAGGCAGTCATAGATGCTTTTTTTAAGCACAACTATAGTGAATGAAAACAATGGACCCACTTTTTTTGGCATCAAAACTTTCTAGTCCCTATTGTGTGCTTTTACTTCACACTGGGATCTCATGTGAGTTTAGGCTAAAGATCGAATTAAACTCTGATCTGATCACAATATCAACTACCGTACTTGTGTGTAAAAGTCACTCTCACAAAGAAACTTCCACTTATTTGCATGTCTCACTTTGCCTGTTGGTTTGCTTGATCACTCTGGTCACTTTGATAATGCTGAGCTTCCTCTTATGATCACGACTCATGTGACTGCTACAAAGCCACAGTTACATCTGTCTAAGAACATATAAGGTTTTACATTAGGGGTCATCTGCATACACATTCTCAGTTTTGTTAAAAAAAAACTTGTCAGACTTACAATAATAAACTACATAGATACTTGTATGTCTTGTGATTGTTTCTTTTTTTCTTTATTAAAACAATCACAATCATCAGTACATTTTATTAGGACTTCAGGTGCTAGAGTTGCACAAATAGTTGTGCATCATTAAGTTTAAAGTAAAGGATACATGGGTTAAAGAACCACGACTAAAGTTGGTGGTGGCAGGATCATGCTGTGTGATTCTTCTGTTTGAAAGTTTTGGGAGCCACATAAATGTCAATATTGGAAGAAAAGCAGCTAGTCTTCTGAAATTGGGATGGAGAGTGATTTTACAGTTGGAAAATGACTAGAAATCTACAGCCAGAGTTGCATCAGAATTATATTAATCAAAAAATATTCATGTGTTTTAACTATCTAGTCAAAGTCGAGACCTAAATTCAAATGAGAACCTAAGACGAGGCAAACTTTGCAGCCTCCAGTGTGCTAAGTTAACACACATACTCCAAAAAGTTACAGTTGCAGTGAAAGTTGTTTCTATCAAGTATTGACTCAAAGGAACACAAATAAATGCCAGTTTCCATATTTTTATTTGTAAAAAAAAAATATATATATATATTGTATTTCTGGTAGGTTTAAAATGGCTATATCATTGTTGTTGAACTGCATTCTTTTGGTCACCTTTGCGAGTTAGAGGCACTACACTTGGTTTGTATTTGTTTGTCTGCAGTGGTATGCAAAGCATTGCCACTGGCTTGGCTTGCAGCAGTATATACATCTTCTCCTAAAGTGGCTCCTCTGACTGCCCCCTTTAACTCGGCCGTAAATCAGCCTGCTGGAGGCTCGGCTGTGGGAGTGCTGAAAGCTCCTCTAGTTTCAATATTCCACCATGATGACCAACCCCACAGCAGCACATGCAACATCGCTCATCTCTGCCAGGATGTCTTTATGCCCCCTCTGCCACCTCCTAGCCTCTCATTATTCTTTATTATTAGTGCACTAGTGTTTGCAGTTTGTCATTGTATGACACAAGTAAATATGTTTCTGTAAATCTAACTCTGGAGAGTTAGTTTTACAGAATGCTAAAATTAAAGTCTCGTCTGAATGACTCTTGTTTCAGCAGTGTTGCCACTTTAGAATACACTTTGCAAGCTAACCTATTTTGTTTTCTCCCTTTCTTGTCTCATCTTGCTCCCCGCCATCACCTCGTTGCGTCCTGCCTGACTTGGCTCTTCAGCACGGCCAAATATAACGTTCTCACCTTTCTCCCACGATTCCTCTACTCGCAGTTCAGGAGGGCAGCCAACGCCTTCTTTCTCTTCATTGCACTCCTGCAGGTAAGATTTGGTAGTTTTGTGTTTCTTTGACGCAAAAATATAAATAAAACAGATACATTTGTCAGTACTGAGATAAAATTTTAGCTATTTGGTTAATTACTTTTTTTCCCCAACTGTACTTTGCATTGACCTAGTCACCTAGAAATTACAGACCTAGTCTGTAATTTCATATGTACACGCAACCACACACGCACGCACACACACACACTCAGACACAGTATTTTATATAACTTGACAAAAAATACACACAATTCTACACCTACTAACTCAACATGCGTCAAATGACATGAAATGCGTACAGGTAGCTGGTACTATACTGCAGTGCAGAGACTGCTGCAATTTGAATTTCAGGTTTTTGGAGCTCGCCAGCAAACAGCAGAAAATGGAGAAGGGAACAGCACAAAAACTTTAGTTTTTGTCTTTATATTTGAGCTGACAGACTGTCCCACTTAGAGAAAAGCTGTGCAGTTAGGAAATAACTCCATCCAGTGTCCTTTTGAAACGCAGCCAGTGTGAATCCTCGTTTCCTGCCGTGTCGATACGTCGACCTTGAATAAAACAGCCATGCAGATGAACGAGACGTGAAATCAATTTCCAAGTTTCTTTCCCGCTGTATTATACTGATTTTATCACTGTGGGATTGCTGTTATTTACATGGTAAGCCTTAGCATGGGGCTGCAACTAACAATTATTTTAATAATGGATTAATCTAGCGATTGTTCTAATGATTAATCAGACAAAAAAAAAATGGCACTTTCTGCCACTTTATTTAAATTAAGCCTATTTTACACAGTATTAGAAATGCATTAAAAGATTCAATGCATTAATTAGAAATTAAATGGAAAAACACATTTTTGCCTATAATGGAATAAAATAGGATTCCTTCAGTGTACGCTTGAGCATTTTAACAAAAGATGCATCTGTAACTAAAAAAATATTTTTCTAATCAATTTGCTATATCAGTGCAGTGTAGGACTACTTGCTGAGTATTTTTGACTGTATGTAACTGGATAACAAAAGGTGCTAAATATGAAATGTTTTTACAGAATTACAAAATTTACATCATGTGAAGGTAAAACACAGTGTTTTTATCTAAAATTCTGAATGTCGATGTGTTTTTGTCCAGGTTTCTCTTTAATTCCTTCATGTACTGGATTAAACTACTTCATCTATCAAAGGACCTGTGTCACTTCTTGTATTGCGTGGTAATCCTTCTGAAGAAAAGCAATCACTTGTCAGACCTCTAAGAAATCTGTTTTTCCAATAAATGGACACAACATTTATAAGACCTGATGAAAATGTGCTTTTAAATGTTTGTTTCTTGTACATACTGTTTATCAAATGAAGGACGGCGTTTAGCGATGTAAGTTTTTAGTTTAACCAAGAGAAGCTGCTGGGAAGAGAAAGGAAGCATTAAAGCGTCTTCTGTTGTGTCAGTTGTAAAATACAGCAACTTTACTGGTGGGAATTTATGATCCCACATCAAATTTTTTTTGAAGGCTAAAAACTTCAGAAAAAAACAATCACTAAAATCCAACCTAATATTGTGACATTGTGTTTTATTTAGCAAATCCCAGATGTGTCCCCCACTGGTCGCTGGACCACCCTGGTGCCGCTGATCTTTATTCTGGTGGTCGCTGCGGTCAAGGAAATAATTGAAGATCTGGTAAGACATGCATCAGTCAGAATGGGGCTTTAGCTTCTTCAGTTTGTTTACAGTTTAATCTTAGGCCATGTGTCCCTTTCAATAAACACAATTAAGTATATATGTTCTAGTCTTCTACTTTATTAAAATTAGATGATATGAAACGCATATGTTTGATTTTAATAAAAAGCAAAAGCAGAAGAACTCTGCAAGGAGGAAAATACTTTTCCACAGCTCTGTGTATCATGAGCAGTGAACTGTGGCCTGTTGGCATAAAGCAGGTTATAGTGGCTATGACCACGCCACACACACAGCCGCGCCATCAAAACACACACACGCAAAACATGCACACTCATTTCTGGGGCCCCAGCTGTGCCAACTGAACCCAAAAACACATTTATTCAATTAACCCAGATACTCAGTGCTCACACACAAAGACATTTTGTACAAAAAAAACAAAGTGACTGCCCTGAGCTGTTGAACAGATGCTTTAAGATGCTTTAGATTGATGCGAGTTTGGTTGTTTGTTTGATTGTTAATCTTTTGAATAAAACTAAACTAAAAACCAGCTGGGAACAAAGAAGGTTATTGGACCTCAGGCCCCCTGACCCAATCCTGGTTGGATGTGGTGTTAGTCATATTGTACTTTGGGTGGGTTAATAATGTTGAAGTCAAGCTAAAAATATGTGCATTCTGCAGTTGGTGTGTAATCCACTCAAGCCTATCTTAGCGAAAGTGAGGGAATGTTGCATTCCACTGTATTGCAGTGACACTGCAATGCGATCCCTCGTGCAGGTCCCGGTGGGCAGTTACTCTATACTACACTGTAGCGTCTCTCACGTGCTAAAGGGACCAGCGCAGCAGTTTTTGTCTCCTGGCCTGTTGTGGAAAACATGGGAACAGAATGGATGACGACTCCATCTTTATCGCTGAAGGTCACCTGCACACACGTCTGTTCTCTGTACTGCGCTGTCCCTCACAAGTTGACCTGACAGGCCAGCATCGACCCCTAACTTCATGAATCATGCACACACTGTACAGCGCACGCCTTACTTTGTTGCTGGCTGTCTCTTCTGCAACAGCCTCAGGCTGTTTGTTCAGAGCAGTTCTGCCGTCATTCAGATTTAAATGTCTCCAAATGGGAACATAATAATGTGACTTTGTAGTAGCTTCATTTTAACAGCATCGGTTGCATTTTATTGCCATGCTTGACCTGGAAATGAAGACTAAAACAAATATACGGCAAGATGCTGCTTTCATCTTTGCGTATTTTTTGACTGTGTTGGAAGTGTGTAGAGGCCTGATGATGGAGTACTTGCGCATAACCTCCACACTTGGCTCACCTTTTGCTGCACTGTGAGCTTACACACATTATTTAAATACAGTGCATCTCATTTTCTCTGTGCCTAGAGACCAAAGCAGTGAATATGAGGACAAGTGAAAAGCAACCAAAGGTGCTCCTTTAAACGTGTTTCTGCTCTCCTAACAAGTCTTGCCTCAAAATAGGCACAGGTCTATCTATGGTGCCACACCTAAAAGTGTAGATGAATGAAAATGGGCTGACGGCTCGAGCACAGGCCATGATGAATGGGCTTCGGAGAAGCAAACTTTCTCTGGGAACAGTGTAGCCAGAAAAAGACTGAAATCATGCACTGCAGACAGGTCCATTCATTAAAAAGTACAGCATAATGCAGGGATATTGAATATAATTTCATTTAGCCAGCTGAGTGTGGAAGAGAAGAGAAGTTGTCCCAGAGAAGAAGAGTTTAGTATCTGCAGATCTCACCGTCATTCACCTGCTATAGTTCAGGATTCCTATGCTGTGTGGAAGTTGATTTTAATATGTTATCAGCATAGAAAAGAAGAGTATGGGAAAATATTAGCATCTTCAGACTTTTTTCCCTGTCCCATCATCTAAATTCTCTGTCCTTATTTCCTTCCTTGTTTGTGTCCTTCTTGTCTTCCTCGCTCATACTTTGTCATACATCGATTCCTTCTTTCGGTCCTTCCTTGTGTCCCTTGTTTTCCTCCCTTGTGTCATTCATTTCTTACTTTTTTGTGGTGTTCAATCGTTCCTTTTGCCTTTTTTCCCCTTTCCATCCCTTCTTATTCTAGCCTTTTATCCCATTTTTTCTCTTTTTGTCCTTCCTTGTGTCTTCATTCTTCCTTTTCTCCCTGCTGGGTTTCTGTGCATCATTAAGTCTTAAATTAATTTATCTAAAATTAAAACCTTAGAATTTCCTAAATTCATTTAAAATATTAGTCGGCCTTAAAGACGTTAATCACAGGTCTTCAATTTTATTTAATCTTTCATATTCTATGTAGTTTATTTTTCTTGCTTGATTTTTCTGCCAAGCAAACATTTGAATTGAGTGGAGAAATCTTCCAATCTGTGTCTTGAGGTGATTGAGGCTACCACTAACTAGCTGCAAATTTACTTTGCAGCTAGTTAGCTAGCTAACTTTTTTCGTCTATGATGTAAATCTATCATTAGTGGCTGGACGCCACTGGCTCACTTCAGTTTGCAACCCACATGGCGTTAAGTGCATTTGTGCAAAAAATCTTGGCACTGCTGCTCTATGAAATGTGTATTTTTCTTTTGTACAGTTCTGTCATAATATTAACCTTAAATTTAATTCATAATGGTCTTAAAAAGGTCTTTAAAAACCTTAAATATGAGTTAGTGACACTTGTAAGGAGTCTGTCCTTTCTTCCTAAGTGTTTCTTGGTGATTTGATAAGTTATGCCTGTCATCTAAAATGTAAACAGCCTGTATTAGTGCACGCTGCTCTGATGGCGGCTGTTTAATAAAATAAATGTTTTGAGTGACAGTCTTGAGGGGCTGAATTTGTTGCAGATTAAATTAGATTACCTTGGTGCAGGTCTCTTTTTTTGTAAACAGGTAGTTCGAGGCAATGTGTCCTCTACTTGTTAATCAACTAGAGCACACGTTGGTCTCAGGAGCTCATTTTTAATGCAGAGTAATCATTTTAATGAGATGGGTGTAGCAACTCGTTATTACTCAGCGTGATGCTGGTTGACAAGCTGTCCCTTGGAATCAGCTGCAGAAATCACAGCTGATTGTGTGATTGTTGAGCAAACAAGCGGGGGGCACAAGAGGAAGAAGTGTTGCTCTTTTTTAACATTTTATGCAACTGCCATAAACTTCACCACCTACTAAAACATAACTGTCCATCTCAACTTGACAGTGACGGAGATAAAAACATTAATCAGCCTCTGAAGTAGCTGCAGAGATTCTTATAGCTCAGGTGGGAAGAATTTGTTGGCAGGACAACTGAAATACACCACATAGTAGAAAGCAAATCACATGGTAATGAGCAAATGTTTAAATTCTTAATTGAAAAATCAATCTATTCTTTTTACGTAAAGCATAACACGACTGAGATGCAAATGCTTCCGTTAAACCCATTATGTGACAGTTTTTAGATCAACACTTTAATCCCTCCTGACTTTTCTCCATCTGTCAGGTGACCCTGCAGGGATAACTGAGGAAAGTTAAGCTGTAGATTTAGAACCCCTATTGGGACCACAAAGGAGAAAAACGCTGCAGTGGTTTTATCCACCACTATGCTGGTGGATAAAATGCTGAATGATGTGGATGTTGAAAAGGTTACACATGCTCAGTGGGAAAATCACTCTGGATTGTCAGTGGTTGTCTAAGTCTCACTTCAGCTCTGAGATGCTAATTTATGTATCTACAGCTCTGTCTTTCAGTGTAAAAAGCAACTTCTTACACTGAAAGATATGTTATTTATTTACTAAAATTACATATTTGGAATACAGTTTTTGTAATTGCATCTATTTTATGTCCCAACATAAAATGTGCTCAAGGTAAATGTTTGTTCTTTACAGAAACGCCACAAAGCTGACAATGTTGTCAACAAAAAGGAATGTCAAGGTACTGAAAACACTCTCCTGCTTTGTTGAAAACCATAGAATTTGTTTTTCCTGCAGAACATCAGTGTCAGTATTGTTTTCTACAAACAATTCTCTTTGTCTCTATTTTATTCCTGTTCTGACTTCCCCTTTTATCTTTGGCTCCAACTTCCTCACCGTAACTCATGAATCACTGCAGTCTTAAGGAACGGGGCCTGGGAGATTGTGCACTGGGAGAAGGTATGTGCCCACAGTTTGTCACCGTTCCGCTAATAAGAGTTGAGACACCTTTATACTCCGATTCCCTTTAGTATGCATTTAAAAATAATTATACAGCATGCCCATATGGGGGTGGCCTTTGCAAAGCGGAGGTTTCCCCTCATGATCCAGTTCTTTAATTTCTGTTGCAAAATCAGGCCATCTGTAGGCAGAGTGCCTTTAGGTAAATCAGAACCGCTTGGTGACTCTGCTCAGCTTTTAGTAAGAAAATTTTGGCTCATGTTTTTTAACATTTTTCAGACAATACCACTGTGATTTATTTCATGATGTATTTGTGGATTTCTTCTGAAGCATCAGCAGACTGAATGTAATCATGCTGCAGTCTTTCTCATTGTTACTCTGCAGTAAAACTCGTGAATGCAGATTAGTGTGAAGAGCAGAACGATGTGCATAACACCTGTTAAAGAGACTGCCATCTTGTATTGAGGGGTCCCAGGTTGTCTTGGGGTTCAAATGCAATCTGAAAAAGACTGTGCAGCAACAACTGAGAGAGGGGGGAGGACCAGCACCATCTAAGCTCTATGCCAGTAAAGAAAAGTCTAAAAGCACATTTTAATGGATTTTGAAACTGTGGTAAAGCACTTCTAGGCTTGTGTGAGAATTAGTTTTTTCCCCTCCTTCAGCTCTACAGATGCAATTTGAGATCAGGCTGAAATTATTGCAAATAAACCTTCCCAAAGTAGGAGTTGGTGCAAAGTTTACAAGAAGTAGAGTTAATCATGTGTGCTATAAATTTAGTTCCTGTTGGATGGAAATCTGTGCCTCTTCCCTTTGGTTCCATGATAATGTATCATCCTGTTATAGACTTGGGATTCTCTAAAAAGCCAAAGTTTAAATAATTGATGAGTTTTTCCTCTTCAGCATGCATTTTACAAAAGCATGCTCTGTTCCAAATTTTTGCCCAGTGGTGTTTGTTCCTCTTTAGAGCATCTACAATGAAGCCAAAGTGGCAAACTTGTATTTTTATTATTATTAGTAGTAGTATTTTAAGTTCTTGTCACTTCTTGTCATTTTATGTGCAGGAGAGAATAGTATATAATGCATTTATATAATTCCTTGTTTTTTTTAATCAGGAAAGAACAGAACTGTAAGAATGTTGCCTACTTTAGCTCATGTTCCCATGCAGATACTTGTCATATGCTGATTTCTCACAGTAAAAATGTTGATTAGAAACTATATAAATGTTTCTGTTTTAGTTGCTGCCTGATGAACTGTGTGCAGGGTTCAGTGGCAATGGAAGAGGACTTCAGCTGCTCCATCAGTGTCTTCTCATTACTATTACATGTTTCTGTGGTTTAATGTTCTCAACGTTTTTTTTTTATCATCCCAGCTGGGAATTTTTATTCCCATTGCTGATTTTATGTTTTCTGTGCTGTTTTATAGGCAGCACGCAGCAGTAACCAGTTTATTTTTCACAGGTCGAAGTGGGTGATATTATTAAAGTAAATGGCAGTGATTTTGTTCCTGCGGATGCTGTCATTTTATCATCCAGGTATAGGAATCAGCCACGATGCAAGATTTGTTTTTTTTTTAGGAATCTCTTTCCCCGTTGCCCTTTTTCTTCCGACACTCTCAGCTCACGTTAAAGAAGTGATGGTTTATTAACCCCTTGAGTCAAGATTTTCAACGATTAGTCTGATGCACAATTAGAAATATGTAAACTTGTGTGAGGTAATGACCATCATTTCCTTTGGTGGGTTGTAAGTAATGTGATTTTTGAACTAGATTTGAGCAATCATGTCTTCATAAGCTATTGATCTCTTTCTCCTCTTCAGAAACTATTTGGATTTGGTCTAGATTTGACTTTTAAAAGCATAATTTGACTCCTGTGTAATATATAAAGCTAAGATGCTTCTCTGGTGAAGCAGTTTCACTGTTATGCATTTTTTCTATAGATGGTTTAATGAAAAGGAGAACACATGGAGAAGCATACCTGTGATCACACAAGACTGATCATTGTGCTTTTCCCTAAAACTGAACCAGTTGTCTCTCTCCCCTTCAATGTTTTCTTTTCTTCTCCCATCCTTCCTCTTTTTTTTAAACCTCTCCATCCTTTCTCGTCTCCTGTGCAAATTACTGCCACACTGCCTCCGTCTCGCCCCCTGCTGGTGTGTGGTTGGTAATATCAGGTGGCTGTTGGGGAAGTAGTCAGAGCTGCAAATGGAGATCATCTCCCGGCTGACCTCGTCATTCTATCGTCAAGGTCAGCAAACCAGCAACATAACCAACTGAAACAGCGGTGGGAGAGATGGGGGTGGGGCTTTGTTACAACTGGGATCAGACTTTATTTCCACTCTGCAGGAAGGAAGGGGCCTGTGACTTTTTTTTCCATCACCGAAATCTTAAGTTGATTGCACTGCCTTTGTAAAGTCTTCCATACCGCTTTAACTTTGCACATTTTGTTACATCACAACCATAAACCTTGAATATAATTTGAAATGTTATGTCGCACGCAAACACAAAGAAGTGCAAAACTGTGGAAGGAAATAAAAAATCTGAAACGTATGGTGTGCATTTGTGTTTAGTGCCAATCCTCCCAATTATAATCTAGTGCAACCAAGAACCTTTTGGAGTTATCTATTAAATAGACAGTTTTCCACCAGTGTTTAATTTAATCTCAGTATAACTACAATAACTTAACACATTCTGCAGATTTTTAATTTGATCACTTAAGCTTATTTTATGCAATGTTTGAAATGCAAAAAATTGTGAATAAACATAATTAAATTCCTTTTTTAAATAAGAAAATATTGTATTGCCTAAAATTCAATAGCAGCATACATGTAGTATATATTTGATTACTTGTAGCAAAACTGTATCTGCAGCTAAAAAAAAAAAAAAATCAAGCTGTCAGAGTCTGCTGGTGAATTGAAATTGGCAGAGGGTCACGATCCAGGAAGGCAGATATTCAGCCAGAGCTACAGTGGAAAAGTTTGCATCAAAGCATGTTCTTTAGTTGGGAGAAAGCAGATACAGCCAGACCTAAAAGCAACTGAACATTTTTAAAAGTGTATGAAAAGCGCTTTACAGAAGCTCTCGTTTCAATTTGACTGAGCTCAGGCTATTTTTCCAGAGAAAAATTATGTGAAGCAACCCAACATATGTAACTTTAGCTGCCTTAATTGATGGCAAATGCAAGTTCACTCCACACTTTGGTTATTTTTTAAATGGTGTGCAATTTGCTCTACTTTGTGTTTGTTTTGTGGTTGTAACTTGACAAAATGTGGTTTGAATACTTTTAAAAGGCACTGTGCAAAAAAATCTTTCAAAAACTTTCAAATTGTGAATTTGCTTTAGAAATCACTGTTTACTGTAATGTCCTTTAAACCTAACACTACTAAGTGCTCAAAAGGAAACTCTCTATATATCATGCTCTCTTTTGGGTGTGAATATGTTTTTTTTTTTTTTCCCGTATTCATATCCTTGCATGGCTTGCATTACATTGCAGCCTGAATGTATCAGCTTTATTTGAACAGCTTGCATGCAGACACATTTCAAGATGAAATCCGGAATCCATCTTGGATTTCTGTTGTGCTAATTTACTGCAGTGCATTCGTGCTTTTTCACTTCAGTTTTAATTCACTTTGCAATCAAGTCTTTTGTGTGATAAGATTAATCTGTTACCAGGGCTGCTAACCAGCGACCCAACTCAACATTTAACCCCAGGCATGCGCTAACCCGCTGTCGCTTTGCCAAGAGTCTGTCTGAGACCCATTTGTTTGCATTGTTTGTTGTGCTTGGTATGCCTGCTTGCTCCTGTCACCCTGCTCTGATGTTTCCTCTCTCTGTTCCTTTTGGACTTTATTCTTGCTGCTCTGGAAAGACAGTTTAACTCATGGGAAACAGCAGCCCCAAACAAAAATGTTGCCTGGCCTCTAGCTGTTTGCTGTATATTAAACAGACAGCATCAGTCAAACATTGGTGGCGGTTTTTGCTGGCTTCAACATCTTTGTTTGTTGCGCTTTCGTCTTGCTATTTCTCTGCTGTAGAATCTTAATCTGTTACTGTAGCTTTTCACTCATTGATTTCCTGTTAACTGTTTGGTATGGAAACATTCTAAGCAAATCAAAGTTTAATTCACACTGATGTAGAACATCACTGAATACAAATTGTCGGTACTTTTCTGCTCCAAGATTCTGTATCCTCTTTCTTCATAACAGTGAACCACAGGGTATGTGCTACATTGAAACATCTAATTTGGATGGAGAAACAAACCTTAAAATCAGACAGGTTGGTGTATATTCTCTTTTTTATTTTTGTTTTAGTTGCAGCACATAGGTTTACAGCATAAAAGGAAGTAAAGCTGTGTTTTGGTAACAACTACAGGGTCTCCAAGTGACTTCAGACATAAAGGATATTGACAACCTGATGCGGCTGTCGGGGCGGATGGAATGTGAAAGCCCAAACCGGCACCTGTACGAGTTTGTTGGAAACATCCGCTTGGTTGGACACAGGTGAGCTCAGTTTCAGGCCTGCATATCAAATTATCTGCCTCACTTTCCATCTCAGGAGCTCATTTGTCAGAAAGTCTTTTCCACCTGCAGTCATATTCATTTTTTTTTATATATTTTCAAATTGAAGCTCTCTGGTCTTTTTAGGACGTGATGGAATGATTTCAAATTGTAAAATAGAATATTGGTAAACATTGCTAAGCCTTTTTAGTATTTCCTTCAAAATGAAATTATACTAACAGCATTCACGCTGCTCATTTCTGCTAAAGGTGATTTTGAGGAGGGGGGTGGGGGGAATCTCACTTTTCCCCCCAAAAATAACTTTATCGTAGGGCCTTTGCCAGCTTATTTATGTCTGATTAATTTTCTCCTGATTTCTTTGATCATATAAATTGTATTTTCATACCGGCAAGTTCTCAATAAACTTTTTAAATCTACATACTTCAATGCTTTTGTTTGTCAAGCACATAATGAATCTGCACTTTTATAAAAAGCTTTTCTGTAGGTATTAAGTTTTTAATAGTTTTTAATAACTAGTGTTTCTCTTTAATAAACTGTTACATCTGTCAAAGGTGTCACTTGTATAATTTAAAGACATTTGTGATTTTTCAGCTGTAGTCACCTCTGCCATGGTCGGAGAGGAAAGTTAGAATCGGGCGATTCTAACTTTCTAACCAACTGTCTGCAGCAGGCTCTCACACAATAACAAAATCAAAGTGCAGAGAAAAAATAAGTGCATCAATTTAAATGAAATACACTTTCATTTAAACTAAGTTTATGTAAAGTTTAAAGTAAGGGGAGAATTAGCAATGGGTCCCTACAGACACAAATATTTGCGATTATTCATTTTAGCCCTAATTTATTTATTTTTTATCAGTTTGGGCAATGATTTCTGAGGGAAACGGAGGTGAAGTTTGAAAACCCTAACAGTTGTGGTGCTCTGTACCTCAGCACCGTTCCTTTGGGTCCAGACCAGATCTTACTGAGAGGAGCCCAGCTGAGGAACACACAGTGGATCCATGGAGTGGTTGTCTATACGGGACACGACACCAAACTTATGCAGGTAAAATAGTTTTTTGGAATTTCTCGTTTGCACCAACATTTGTTCCGTGGAGAAATATTCTTGTGCATTAGTGCATTTGTCAAGGATATTATAGCTGATCAAGAGTTAAAAGGATTGAACTAGCCACTACTGTTTTGACTTCAATGCATTTAATTCTCTGAAGATATTTTGTAACAAAGACACCCATATACCAAATGTTCTTACTCCCACTTGGTAGCGATGGGACACCACAGTTTTATTACTTTTCTTTTTGTTTGTTTGTTACCCATCTGCTCACATGTTGATCAGAATTCCACCCGGCCTCCTCTGAAGCTCTCCAATGTGGAGCGAATCACCAACTTTCAGATCCTCGTGCTTTTCGGCTGCCTCCTGGCCATCTCCCTCATCTGCTCCATCGGCCAAACCATCTGGAAGTACCAATATGGCGACGACGCCTGGTACATGGATCTCAACTGTAAGAATCTGGGCAGCCGGGGCTGCGCATCTTATTTCCACATATTGTGTCTCACTTGTTCATATCGGCTTTTTTCCTTTTGCCATTTTGAGTTCCTTAACAGCTAGTACGCGTTGTGTTTTTCTGTTGCTTTAGTTAATTTACATTTTGTACAACAAGTGAAATATGTGGCAATGTGGGAATAAGTAAAATCAAAAACGTTGTTTGTGATGTGGATGAATGTCATTGAAACAGAAATGGTTGAATATCACTGCGCTGCTGTACTTTTTGGTTCTTTTCTAATGTTCTGTTTGATTTTTGTTTTCTTTGTTGTCGTTTTTTAACAGCTCCAGGTAACAACCATTTAAAAGCCTTGGCCATCCGTGAATGACCCTCCCTTACTAACCCCTTACTGAAGCTCTGCCTTTGCTAAGCAAATGAAGCCCCCTACCCTCGCCCCCTATATCGTTGTCCCACTTTGTATGGGCCCATGCCATGGACAAGCACAGACCAGGGATCCAACAATAGGTTTCTCCCCTCCAGCTCTCTTATACCTTCTTCCAGTTATTTTCAGTGCCTGATGCAAACTGTTTCACTTCTCTTCCTTGTTTTTTGATTTGTCACGTTAAACTCTTTGCAGTTTCCAGCTTCAGACCTTTTTTTTCTTTCTTTTTACTCTAATTTTTCCTGCAAGAAGAGAAAGGCAGATGAGATTGTGCTCGTTTTTTTTTTTTTTATGGCAGGAAGCTTATGTGTTTGCAGCTAGAACATAAAGTCTTGCAACCCAAGGGGCAAGAGCTGACATTTTCTAAATGCCTCTGCTGCCCTCTCACTCGCATTGGAGTTTTTCCAAGATGGATAAAAGAGGAAGGATGGTTGGAGGAAGGCAGCTTAGTTCTGCAGAAGTATCCACACTGCTTGAACTTTCCTACTTTTTTGTCACATTACAACCTCAATCTTCCATTTATTAGGATATTATACGTTAGGGTTTATTTTCAGTTAATGGCCCAGGTCTATTATATGTGCAGTTTTGAATAAGGGATATCAGAGATGACTTACAAATATATTTATTAATTTTAATTGCTCAGTTATATGGAAAAAAAAAAACGGTTCAATATATATCTCAATATTATTTGATTTGATATACTTATTTTAAGATACTTTAAAAAGAGTAAACTTTCTTGAAAGATAAAATTAACCTGAAAAGGTGAAGGAAGGGAAAACTTGAAGAGAAGCAGTCAAGTGACGCCAGATTACCCTGGATGAGCTGCGGAGATCGAAAGCTCATGTGGAAGTATCTCTCCACAGGACAACTATTGTTCTTGCATTCTACAAATCTGTACTGGGAAAAAAGAAACTAATTTAAATATAGTTGCATGACATTTTTACCCATATCGATCGATCGATCAATATATTGCTTTATTTTAGTTTCAGTGCAGCACAGTGAAGTTTGTGGTTGTAATGTTACCAAATATTAAAATGCTCAATGCTTATGAATACTTTTGCAGAGCTCTGTGTGTACTTGTATGTGTTTTTTCTTTTTTTTTAATGAGTTGTTGGTCTGTCTTGATGAAGCTCTGAACCTGGTATGCAAAGTGCTTATCGTGACTTCTGCCATTTCTCTCTACCTTGATAGGCCTTTTTAGGACAGGTTGTTCCTCTGGCCAATTCAAGCTTGCATTACAACTTACATCATCCCCTTTTATTCCTCCATAAAGTTAGTTTAGTTTCTGTCGGCTCAAAAAAAAGGTTTTAACACTGTCCGCATCAACATTAAAACCTTCATCTAAAGGATTGTATGTCAGAGGTCAAGGAAGTGTGAGTTGTAAAGCAAGTATCCATGTTGAAATACTTTTACTTCCATAAGGAGCTGTTGAGGCTCTGTCCAGTGCATATTATCCAACCTGTGATAAGAGAGGTGCAGAGATTGTCATTTATTTTTGACACTTTTTATATAAATCCATCAGTTAATCAACATCGCTCTAATAAATGCGGACAAAAATGGTCAATTTAGTGCTGACTCTAACCCCAGCTTATGCATTTTGATTGAATAAATTGATACATTTGACTTTGAGATGTTCAAAAGTGCTGACACTGGTGATTGCATTTGATTGGGTTAGTGCATTGGGACAACTGGTGCAGCTTCCCAGTATAAATATGCATAACCTTTCTTTCTGCTTTGGGTAGTGACATGGAAGATGGTGTAATTTATAATCATAATATTTATACAATCTATAGGTCTTGATCCCTAAAATAAAAAAAAAATAAAAAAAACATTTAATTTATTATAAGTTAAAGTTGCAAGTGTAATTGAAAATAATAAAATTACATATTTTACTACTTAAAATTCCTGCAATTGTTTGTTTTGTATCCAGCAGCTAAAAGACCATGCTTTCCAACAAGAACTTTACCTCACATCTCAAGTCACGTTTCCACTACAGGTTCCTAAAAGTTTACTTGGTGGAACTTTTAAACTTCCTATGTTTTTTTTGTATGTGTGTGTTTTAGCTGTTGGGACTGGAACCTGGGCTTTTCATGTGATTCAGAGCAGTAACTCCCTTAGCCTCTGCGGGATAGAGATGCAACAACTCAGTCCGGTATTCAGTAAAAAAATTAGGACATCAGCATTAATCATTTGATAGTGGTTATACTGTAAAACCATACTCTGCCTCTTCAAGCTGTGATGATGTGAAGTTAGACTGGATTTCAAATTAACTGCTGATTTTGTAGGAAGAATAACCATGGACACATAGGAACACTGCAGCCACAAGTCTGCTCTGTTCCAGCTCTAGATATGTGAAAGACCAACAATCCTGGGGAGTTTTGATCATTTTAATTTGTATCTCGGAACATATTAACTGAAAAATATTTTAATTTTATTAATTAAATCTTTAAAAAAAGAAGAAAAAAAAGCTTAGCGATATCTACTAAAGCTGCTGGATTTCATCAATGTGCTTGAAAGTAAGCTCTATAAAACATAGATTTTTTCAGCATAGGCAGCTATTGTTGTTTACAAGCAAAAATACACAACTCCATTTATGAAATTCAAAGTTAATAGAAAATATCACCGGGAGAGGATTAGATTACTGAAATAAATTGCTGGAGATGTTCAACCAAAGAGTGACCTTTGTCCTCGTACTACAAAGCTCCTCCTTTAAAAAAAACCAAAACCCTTCCTCTTTTATGGGGGAAAGTTTTGAGGAACATTTTGAACCAGAACAACCACAGAGTCCCAGAAATGGTCCCTGCAGTGGAAACATGTCCTTGCACACTGGATGCAGTGTCTGGGTCTCTCTTGTCTTTCTATTGCATTTTTTAAACAGGGTGAGTTTAATCCTTACAAATTAAAAAATTGGCTGCATAGTTTCACACACTTTCAGACAATTAGTTTCACATTTACTCAGCATAAATGTTAGTTCTGTTTTAAGGAAAAACTATTGTTGGATAATAGATATGTGCACAAATATATTTGGCCCAGCTTTGCTTTCAACGTGATTTGAATCATTTGAATATTTTTTTTCCTATTTTAATGTGTGACACTCCAACTATATTCAATAGCTTAAAATAATGAAATCAGACAATGCAATGTCCTTTTTCTACTTTTACATAAATCTTCAGATCTTTTAGCATTGCATTAGATTAATCTAACCACACTGATGACCCAAAGAAAATAGGAATCAACAGTATTTTTGCATCTTTTAACTTTGACTTTGCATGTACTGAATTGCTGGTTTGATCTATCAACTTTCAGTCCAGTATTACTTGGCTAATACCGACTTATTGCCAACATTCCTCTCTATCTTACTGAGCCTGCTACGTGAAGTAACCGAAATGACGATCACACTTACACTTCTACTGATACAATCCACCCTCTCTTTTCCACTTTTTGCCAGTTGAGAATGTGCTGTGGACTGAATCTCCCTCCTTTGTCTTGAGAGCATCTGAAATGTCTGTCTTCCTCCTCACTTCTGCAAAAAACAAAGCATTATTCCCTTGTTTTCGTGTTGTAGCTGTAGCTTTCCATTGTGCCACTTCCTTTGTGTTATGTAGTTTTTTTTGCTTATGAAATCATTCTGTCATGGGGAAGGGCTGGCCCTCTCAATCGCAAAGCTAAGCTCAAGGCTTGGGTTGAGGAAGGTAACATTTGCATCTCCTGCAAGCTGAGGAAAGGTAAATCACATCCCTCCTGTTTTCATATTTCGTGTCAGTGGGGTTACATGTTGGTCATTACCAGTTGTTTGGGGGCTTTTTGCTGGGACCAGTATCATTTCTTGCATAGTGCTTTGTAGAATTCATTGCCTGGATCATGCTGGATGCCAAGGCTTAAATCTTTGGGACTTTGAATTGGATTGCTAATCGGTTGAGAAAAAAAAAATGATGAGGTTGGGTGGAAGAAAAGACCACTTTCAGCTAATGCTCAACATCGGTCCAAAAGCACTTCGTGGATTGGCTGAATGTTGACCCTCAGCTGGAAGTAGCCTTTTGGCATTTTGATCTGACTAACTGGTATTACCAAGCGACGACTGATGAGTTTTCTCCTGTTTCATTGCTTTTTGTCCAAAACGTTTCCCCTGACAGATGGCGGGGCTGCTAACTTTGGCCTCAACTTCCTCACCTTCATTATCCTTTTCAACAACCTGATACCAATAAGTCTCCTGGTCACACTGGAGGTTATCAAATTCATCCAAGCCTTTTTCATCAACTGGGTGAGTCACTACTATTTTCATCTTGTCTCATTGTAAACATTGCAGATTGACATAACTACACAAAATCAAATCATTGAAGGCTCTCACTATTTCTTCAGTTAAATATTGAAAACACATTTTATCTCAAGTTTTCTAATGTTTTATTTGGTTTCTTGTAGAAAGGAAATTTAGAAATTAAACCTTTTAAGTTGTTCACCAGTAAAAAACGACTTTTGGTTCAATTCAACAGGATAATCAGCAAGCAGACTGTTAACAGAACTTAAATGAATTTGTCAGACTACCATCATTCATGGAAATGTTTTTCTCAGCAAACAGATTCTCAGGTGTATGCTTGTAATGCACACTGAAGAAAAAATGCTCAGAATATGTGCATCTCAATCTTACATAATCTGAAGTGTATGACTGAAGATGTAAAATGTGCTTATGGTAATCTCAACCCACTAAGTATTCCCCCTGTGGAAGCACTTTTATAAACTAACCTGCAAATACTTAGTCAGTTTTCACATTCTTAATAAAACTCCAGCAAATAAGTTCTGGGAACTTTATTCAGGTCAGAGTTATCTTTCAGATGCATTTTGAGTTTTTCCTTTAATGACTGCCTTTGATCCCTTTTAGGACACCGACATGCTGTATGAGGCCACAAACACACCGGCTATGGCCCGCACGTCCAATCTGAATGAGGAACTAGGCCAGGTAAATGACTCTGTTTAAATGACTTTCTCTTATGGAAGACTTGAGGAGTTTTACATGTGAATTTCGGAATCCACTGTGCACCCACAAGCGTTTTATTATTTTTTTTACCCATACAGGTAAAATACATTTTCTCTGACAAGACAGGAACACTGACCTGTAATGTGATGCAGTTTAAGAAGTGCACCATCGCTGGTGTGGCCTATGGGTATGTCCTGCTTTCTCTTTTCCTGCTTTCCACCCCACCTCCCATATCTTTGCCTCCCCCATAGACTTTATTAAATGCTGGGTATGCATCAGTGTGCATCTGGCATTTCTCTGTTCTTCCTCACCGTCTCATTAGCAGCTGCATCGGTGCTCTTCTGCCTCTGAATGTTAACTATAAATAAAACTTGGATAGAAATTTGCAAGCCAAGGCTCTTCACGCCATCGTCTTCACAGCCCTTTGGTGTTTGCAAAAACTTTATTTTTTTTTCTTTTTCCTCTTTGTACTGTATCCTGTTATAGACGCTGATGTAAAGGCTAATGATCCTGATTAATTTTTTTGTTTTACCAGACATGACTATTTCTAGCAACATTTTAACATTTCATTAAATCAGTTCTTGTTTTTTTTTCTACTCTGATTTCAATTCTCTGCCTCAATGATTATCTTCAGCAAATGCAAAACAAGTGGGCGAGCTGAGTGTCTTCAGAGAAGCAAAGCAAGCGCAGGCGTGACAGTACATGATTAATCCCATTAGGATTCAATTAAAACGTGTGATTGATGAAGTTCACACTGAAGGACAAAAGACATTATTTTATCTGGTTGTCTCTGCTCCCATTAGGCTGTGATTAGAACCACTGTAAAGACGCCTTGCTCATTCCCAGTGTTGGGAATAAGCAAGGCAAACTCAACAATATCACTCTCGAGAGTTACAGTGGAAAAGATGTTGACGTCCTGCCACAGAAAAATTGATGCTCTTATTTCAGTTTAAAAACTGTAGATGCAGAGGGAAGACAGATGTAGATTTTTTTCATTATATCTTTATCTTATATTTTTTCTCCTTTTTGAGGGATTTATTAGTGCTTTGATTGAAACTTTCCTTTTTCCTTTAAGACTTTATTTTAGGCAGCAGCGAAAAGACGCATCAATTTCAAATTCAGCCATAAAAGGTAAAACATTAGGGTTAATAAACAAAAACAAAACGTTTAACAACACTATTGTAGAACCTCGGACAGACACTTGCATGTTTGATTTATGCAATGTTGGGGAGGCTGGTTGACCTTTTTGTTTTCTGTAAACTTTGAGATTTTTATAACTACACTGGTGTAAAAAAAAGAGGGGAAAAAAAGCATTTTTCCTGGACAAACTAGCACAAACGTCTAACTCCATTTTTCTTATGTTTGTAGAATGTGGAGGTGGAGTGGCAGGGCTTTCACTGAGTCTGACATCTCGAAAATACAGTTTTTCTTTAAGTAGCTTTTTCCATTTCTGTGTCGCCTCTGTCTTCATTTTAAACTATCCAGTGATGTTGACAGTACCTAACTTTCAGCCCTCTTCCCTAAGTGACAGCTCGTACACCATAGAGTGTTTTTGTGATTGGATATTTGAGTTTCTAACCAGCAAGTCACAGCAGGTCAAGCTGAAAATAGGCCAGTTTCATCACCTGGCTGTTTTTCTTTGCCTTTCCTCCTCTTTTTTTAAAAATCTCTGAAATGGGTATCTCTTAAGTAAGGACTCATTTGTACATCTATGAACAATTGATCAGCGGGAACAGTTGCTGATGTTTGGTTTTATTCACCCTTTTAGGCTCTCAATCCAAAAATGTTGAGTCATTGTAGTTTGCAAAACAAAGAAAACCACATAGTAGCTCCTTTGTGGTCTCGTAATATATTTAATAAATCTAGCAATCTGGAAATGATGAAATTGACAGATTAGCATACCAGCAAATATAACCATTTGACTCCACTTGCACTAAATTAAGGGAAAATGGGGAAACGTTTTAGGAAATGCAAAGACAAAAAAATGCATACTTAATCAAAAATAAATGTGAAATCATGTGCTTAGCTCCTACTGAGTAGCGTGACTTGTAATTTTTGTCTCGGCGCACATACAAAACCCCAACTGACACCGCCGCCTGCGTGTGCGCTTCACCACAAATTAAGTACTGCTGTAATTAATAAAGCCATGCCCAAGGGTGTAGACTTTAATTAATTCCACTGGATTGGAGTTCAAGTCCGAAGGAGAAATGATGTTAGTTAGAAAGAAAATGTCTCTCTGAACCCTTTGGGGTGTCTGGACTTTAGTGAAAGCATATAAAAGCATATATATGAGTTAAAATCCCAACTCACCAAATGTAAGGTTGAAATTATATTTATTATTTTTTGATTAAAATAAAAAGTTTGATGCCAAAAATGTGCAGACAGATTTATTTGTTGTTGATACTGTTTCTTTAGCAAAGACTAAAGCCTCACAGAGCAAATGAAGACCTGTAGGGTTCTGGCGAGCTTTATTATCAGAAAGAAATCATTTAATATAGTGATACATCAATGGTGTCTGTAATTTTGAATGTATTCAGTTTGAGTTTATATCATTATTGATCACTGTAAAAATTGTGCAAATGCTACACATTAATATTATATTCTCCTTTCTTTTGTGATGAGAGGCAATTCAGATATTTGTTACTTTTGCTAATTATTGATACTCAACTAACTGATGTCGGAACTTTTTGTCAAGTTGAACAATCAAAAGCTAAATTTTCTTTTATATTAATGTAAAAAAATGCTGTTGTACCAGATTAGTGCCATTTGTGGGACACCACAACATGTTTTCTCAGCAAGTTAGGACACTTTCAGCAACAAAAGTGGGACAAGGACACTATTCAGCAGTTGGTCATAATTTAATGCCTGATTGGTGTGCTGTTTTAGTTTCGAGGAGCTACAACATTGAACACATAACATGAGCTGAATTCCAATGCTTTCAGTTGTCATCAGAGAAAACATGCATGTGTAAAGGATGAAAATTGGATGCTTTGATGCCAGGGCAGTTTGAGGCCTAGAGAAGATTCCTGGTTTATACAACGCCCCTCTGAAACAGCTACCACCCACCAGGCATTCCTGCATTTCTTCTTCTTTACTCCCAGCTGCTATTTAAATGTAGTGCTGCTTGTATGTAGCCCCTCTCAGTAAAATCAATGTGGTGCATCTGAATAGTTAATTAGAGCGCATAGTAAGTTATCTGACCTCTGATACTTTAACAGCCTCATTTTATCTCCAGTCCTAGCGCCTGAACATTCACGCACATTAACCAAACACTTTGTCATCGAGATGCTTTATTTTTTTTTCCACCTTCGCTCCAGCAGCCATGTCCCTGAAGCTGAAGAGGGTAGTTTTGCAGAAGAAGACTGGTAAGATGATTGGTGTGAGAAAATAAATAAATAAAAACTTTAAAAAATGGCTGTTCTCCCTGCCTTTGTGATGTATTAGTGCTGCATTGCCTTGTTGAAATGGTGACTTTGAAAACAATACCTCAGTGTGTGATTCCTCTCTGTGGCCGTGCAGTACTCTCTGGACGTGTTGTGTGTGACTGTGACTCTTAACACCATGTATATCTGTTGTGATACAGATGATTATGGTTAATATTTGTGGCAATTCTTTAAGGACAAATTGTAATTTTGTTTAATGCATGCATACATCTGCAGGTTTGATTTGATAAAATAATTATCAGAAAAAAAAACATTCAGTGGTAGTTATTGAGGATGAAACTGTGGTTTTCATTTGGCATATTAACATTTGTTTGACTTTGGCAATGGCTGCCACTTATATTTATAGCCTCCTCTCTTTCATATATTTGCAGCATGGGTTTGAGTTATCCATTCTTAGGAGGATTTGAATCGGTTAAATATACTTGGCTTCCTCCAAAGACAATTTCTTGACTGATCTTTTTCTTAAAATTGTAACATTCAAAAAAAGCAAGTGAGTCAGTAAGTTCACTTATGAGTTATTTCCCTCTAATAGCTGGAACAGGACAGAGGAGTGTGTGAAAGTTGTGATCTATATCGGATCCCTGGTTATTGACCATGAACTGCCTTCACCCTTGTTCCCATAGCGACAGGACCTGAGCGTGCTGGCGGATAATCAATATCTCACCCAGTCTAGCTTCTAGCAAATTTCATTAAGACAAAAGACGTGGCAAGCTGCTCTATTTATATCATATAATGATGGAAAACATGTGAGGAAAGAAATGCCACATTTTGGCTTTTTTCTGAAGTAAACCTTTATTCAGCAACCTAAGCATGGATAGCTTTCTAAACTAGTTTACGATATATAAGGAGTCTTGCTTTTTCATACTGTATATCATTATCCTTTCCCTAAATTTGTCTCCTTCTTTCATTTTTAAGCTGCCTATCAGGTTGCGTTTCGTGGTTCTGTAATCCTCATCCTGTTGGATTAGAAAGAGTAACAACAGCCTCTGTAAGCTGTCAGTCAAACTCAGTGCCATGGGCAACGCTGCTGTCTGCCTGATCTATAGGACTCTATTTGTCCTAGAGTCAGATTGATCCCTGCTGGACACCTAGTGGGAGACTAGTGGCTATTTATAAATTTACTTCCCTTATGTTACAAGGATGAAAAAAATGCACTGTTTCTTACAAAAATATGAAATCAGCAACCCTTAATTTGCAATTTTCTTTAGATAAATACCAGATCAATAAATTGCAGTAATAATGTATTTCAGTAATTTATTTCCATGAAAACTCATCATCAGTGTCCCCAAACTCGGTTTCTCAGATGAGTTGAATATTAATTTGAAGTTATATTAATTTGAAGAATATTAAGTCTCAAGTCTTTCCATAAACATATTTAGTCAAGCCTCAAGTCCTTAGCTTTCTGTTTTAAATCCTAAACAAGTAAATTAACAAAATGCATATAATTTAATTACTGTAAAAAAAAAAAGATGACCAAGTGTCTTTGTTTTGGTTTACTGGGGAATCATGTCATGAGACTTTAGAAACAAGATTTCAGTTTTGCTCAAGAAATAAAGTCCTTGTTGCTTGTACATAGACCAAATATTCTCCTTCCACTCAACTTCCCAGAAGTATTCTTGGTTGCAACACTCTGAGCAGCCAGCTTCTGAGTATAACTGCAACAGCAATCCTTCGCTTGACTGTCACCGATCACGTAACACTTCTGCATTAAAAAATCCTTCTTTTGGTCTCCTATAATATTCATTAGCCGTGTAAGCGCTAATCATCTAAATTAATTGGAATACGTGGTTGAAATGTATCACTCTGTGTAATCTATAAAATGAGCTTGACTTGAATTACAGAAATTATTTAACTTTTCTCATATTCTAATTTATCTAATGCACCAGAATAAGCCAGGTCAAAAAGTAATTAGCCATTTACACGAAAACAGGGATCAATGTTTCAGGGTGGACTCTATATAAAATAATGATCTTTCATATCAGGGCTTTGTTTTCAGAATTATCCGTTTCTGGCAAAGAGGAGATAATCCCAAGTATTCACTCTAAACATTGCTTTCTTGAAGCCCAAGAACCCGACATTTGCATTCTGCCTGCAATGTAGTTGATTCAATTTATGTCAATACTGCTGGCACACAGCACTGACTGTGCTATTAACTCTTAGAGATCTGTCAGCACTTAGGAAATAAATCAAGTGAGAAGCAGGGTTATTTTTCTCTTAAACTTGTGGAGAACACGTTTCTTTTGTAACCACAGGTGTCACATGGTGTTGCCTTTACATACGTTATTCTTTAGGAGTACTCTTTAGTTTTTAAACCTAAGATACTGTGTAGTTTCTGGGAAACTAAGATGTGAATGATATTTAAGTTTTTCCACACTATGCAGGTAGATTTATGTTTGCAATTAAAGTTGAGAGAGATATTTGTATAACTTCTAGGTTTTCAGAAAAGAAAATGTGGACAAGAGTTTGATCGGCCGTTAAAATAATTTTCTCTGACGGTGCAATAGCAGGAAATACAATAACTTAAATTTTGGTGAAATTCAGAAGTTCTTGTGGACCACCAGAAGAGATAATTTCCAGTCGTTACTGTCTTTATTCTTTTGCCGTCATCTGCATGGTGTCAAATTGCGCCTTGATTGTAATGTATACCGCTCATCTGCTATTTACCAGTCAAGTCTATTGTTTGGTAACTTTCTAGTCCGCTTTTAGTGTTGTTCAGTTGCTCTGTCAAAGTGTGTTCTAGTGAGCCGACATTTCCCCTTTGCCTCTTTCCAGGCACAGCACACACTCATCAGAGGAGGCTGGATTTAATGACCAGAGCTTACTGGAAAACCTCCAAAACAATCACGTAAGTAATGCCAGCGATCCCCGTCGCCTGCCTCCACTGACTGCTGCTGCTTGGGACAAATTAAAAGGGATTTTGAGTCCAACTCTTAGATGTTGTATAATTTGTTCCTTGCCTTTTTGAGTAGGCTGTTTTGGCATGTGTGTTGGTGTAATTTACTAAGGATTCCATGTGGTTACATGGTTGTTTTTTGCTCCTATACATATTTTGTGTGGTTGCTTGAAATCCTTGAGAAACATCTCATCGTGTTTCGATGAGATGTTTTCGAGGTTTGGAAAGTGCTTGATTTTTGTAGAAAGTCCTTGAAAGTACCCAATATTCAAACTGCTGAGTTTTGTTATGAAGTGCAACCTAATGTTTGATTAATAGACTAATTTTGGAAAACATTTACAAACTAATCTTTTATTGTTTTAAGTCGGTTAGAATTGCTAACATTTTTTGCATTTGCTAGAAAACTTGCATTGAACATTTTACAGAGATTTTTTTGGGGGACTGACGTATTGTGTTTGAGCATTTAATTTGAACAGGTATGTAATTTACGTTAGTATGATTTTTTTTGGATCGTTTCAGTGTAATGAGTCTTTATGAATTCTCAATGATTTATTGATTTGTATTGAAGTAAAGGTTGACTTATTTTTTTTCTTAAGCGTTTCTGAAATTGGGGTATTTTTTGTTGATTAGTGTTTTGGTCTTCGTCAGATATTTGGGATGTTTGATGGTATGAAACATCCCAAATATCTGACGAATATCTGACTGTTTCATACCATTTGTATTATCTCCTTAGTGTGCTACTGAAAACTTACCTTAGACATGCTGTGGGAGAAATGTACAAACCCTGCTTACAGTTCTTTATATTTGGGTACAAAACTATTTAATATTAATATAGTTGCACCTTTTTTAGACTATATTTAAAGTTACTGTAAATATTCAACATGGCCCAGGAGATCAGCGAAAGAGAAATTTATCCTAAAATTCACCAGGCACTCTAGATGTGAAATAAGGGAAGCCTTCATGACTGTCTGCAGACGTACAGTAGGTTGGATGAAGACTGTGGTTGTGTTGTTTGTGAGACACTCGGCTGCAGAGCAGAGTTGAGGAGGCAGAATGTCGGATCTAATTATGTACAGTATCTCTGCTCAGGGAAAATGGTAATCCCACTGTGATGTTTGCTTTGTTATGACAGCAGAATCTGTTCACACATTGGGTTTGTCTAAGGTCTGCTCCGGCTCCGTGTTGATAGGCCCTCGCCCAGTGCTAATTACCCTCCGCTGTTTTAAAACCACAGTGTCTCTGCGGCTTCGGTATTAATTCTGCTCATGATTACTCTGTTGTGCTGAAGCAGGAATTCTTATTAGGTGATTAACTGTGAATGGTGTTTAACATCGTAGCACTTTTGTGGTCCATTATTTTCACACCTAATATTTGTTTATTTGTTAAATACAATCCCAAAACTCACCAGTTGCTTTATTGGGTACACCTGTCCTACTGCCTGTGAGCACCAATGGCAAATGAGCCAATCAGAGAGTAGCAGCTCAAGCATAAGATGTGGTGAAGTTGATGTTTTATGGTGCAAACTGAGCTTAAGAAAGGAAAAATTATCTCTCAAGTCTGCAGCGAGTGGTCCCAAATGGAAAAGAAGAGGTAGTTGTGTGAATAAAAAGGCCTTATAGGTGTTGGGATGTAATGGGAAGACTGGTTTCTGATGACAGAAGAGCAATCGTAGCTCAAATAATTAGTCTGTAGCCATGGCATATAAAACACAATCTCTGATTGCACAAAACGTCAAAGTTTGAAGCAAATGGGCTACAGCAGCAGAAGACCATCTCTTTTTATTTATTTATTTTCCTAGTTTAATTCGTTTCTAACTGATTTTTTTTTTTTACTGGTCCGGGGTGATTAAATTGAAAATTGTTGATTTTGGGGTGTGCCTTTAGTAAAGCTGACTGTTTCTTATTGGTCTGTACTCTAACATCTAGTGATTCCTAGTCCTTACTGACTTTATAAGCCACAAAAGGTACAGTTTTATTTTAAATATATTTTGACACTAAAATTCATTTAGCACTGTACTAAAATATCACTGGCACTTGCATGGCAGTGCTGAATTCACTTCACGCCTAGAACTTTCACTCTGCAAACACTTATAGGCTGTGATGAGGATTGTTGCTGGGACATTGCTCACAGTTTTACATGTCTGAAGGCTGTTTGGAGTCATAATGTCAACACCTTGGTCAGGAGGTCAGGAGAAGGGGAGAGTTAACAGTTCTGATCAAATGAAACACCTTGTAGCGATGTTTATGTTGGACTTGCTGTCTGCCGAGTTTCACCATCTTGAGTGTTTATTCACTAGCTCTCCTCTTTACTTTCTTCTGACCCTTCAGCCTCTTTGCACATTCAAGTCTGAAGTGATGAGTCTTTCACTACTGCTGTGGCACAAGTTACCCAGAATTCAGTTTGAGAATTGATTAAATCTATTGCATAGATTTATTGGGATGGTTTCGTTACTATTTGTCCAAGCAGCATACCTTATGCAAATTCAGGTTTTTACAGTTAAATAATACAGATTCTTAAACAAAGATGTAATTTTTCCTTTTTTAAAACAACAAATATTATAACAGAGTTCCAGGATGGACTTTTACACTCATCCTCCTTGAGCTCTTAAACTAGTACACACAAATTCTCTCTCTCTCTCCTACACACACACTCACACACACACATCCACATGTCCTTCAGAGGATACCTGTCAACCCAGACCAGATTAGCATGCTGCCAGGAGACAGAGGGGACTCTCAGCGCCACCTGGACTGTAATAGACTCTGTGTATTTTCACTCACAAGTGGCTCTTTGATTTGCCCTTTTGTGTCCCTATCATTTATTTTGTCCCTTGCTCCTTTCATCATAGTTCTCAAGGCCAGCAGAACAAATCTACTAACAATGTCAAGTACACAGCTTTGTTTTTAAGTAAGAGAGTGAAAGAAGCACTTTTTTAAGATAATCACTTCACAGATTCATACACTTTAAAAGCATAATTACAGGTTAGTGATTAGTGCATGTTTAACAGCAGCTTTGTATTCCGTTACAGCAGCCTTATGAAAGCTGCATTCATTTCTCGTGGAGATGGTAAAGCAGCAGGGTGAACTAATATTAGTCCACTGTTGGGAAATATATATATTTGTTTTTGTTTTACCCCTGCTGTAATACGATGGCCTTCTGCAGCCCTGGAGGCTGTTAATATCCCTGGCTCAGTTGTAGTCACTGACTCCACACTGGTAGTCCTTCGGCGTTAGTTGGAGCCTCAGCAGATGCCTGTCTGAGTCCACCCTCGGCAGCTTAGTCATACTGGTCTCCTCATTAATGTAAATGCCCATGAGTATGTAGGTTGGGCTCTTTTTTCCCCCCCATGAACTGAGACAATTTTATATTGGTTGGAAAAGCATGACTAAATGTGTGTCAGTAGCTTGAATCCAGCAGGCGAGTTCTGTGAGCCTATTGGCTCCTTACCAGCTGTCATCTGTCCGATCAGATCTGACACTTCAGATCTTGCATCACATATTTTTAGGATGGTAACACACACCTTAGGCTTGCCTTTCAAAGGAACAAGGGAAATTGTGACATTCTAGCAAATTGGAGCGGTTTTATTCATAATAGATTTGATGGCCAATGTATAAAAAAATGAAAGAGGGTCATATAAAAGAAATACTGAATAGTTTTTGTGTTTTTGCAAACTGAAAGCTGGTTCTAGGTTTGATTTAAGATGGATAGATTTATTAGGATGAAAAGATTGTTTTGGGTTAAATCTCCAAAACAGAGAAAGGTATTGCATTGTTTTGCAAAAGTATTCATACTTCAACTTTGAAGTAACTGAAACCTTTTCAAATTATGTCACAGAACTATATGAAACACTTTGTTTTACTGGGTTTCTTGTGACAGACCAACACAACATACTTCATGATTGTGAAGTGAAATATTTTTTATGAGTAAAGATCTAAAATTTTGGCATTTATTTTTAGCTGTCTACACTGGAAAGTTATTTTTAGTATGCTTAATGCAAACACAAGGCACTATAAATAGTATTTTTGAAATTTAATTATTTTCCAGTAAAAAATGTAAGTAACATTTCTGTTTCTGTTTTTCTTTACCAGTGAAGCAGTTCTCTGACCAAGCATTGCTTAAATGTCAAAATGTCAACTTGCAGTTAATCCTGATCTGCAGCAAATAATTGATAAAAACCCTTTTTCCATGTATTGCTCTTACTTCCTGATTTTGATGGATTTTTACGGTTAAGAATCAGCTAGATGTCTAAAATGTCTCCTTCATGTCGATGCGTCTCTCAATTGGAGCTCTCTGTGCCACTCTTCCACCTCAGAACAAGGTCGTTTGGCTTCTGTTGGCATGTTTTATTTAAGAACATTAAAAGTCAAAGTGGTCTTTTCTTCCGTCTTTAGCCTACAGCTGCTGTTATTCTGGAGTTCATGACCATGATGGCCATCTGTCACACTGCAGTCCCGGAGCGCGTGGATGGAAAAATCATCTACCAAGCCGCTTCTCCAGGTATTACAGCTTTCTGTCCTCTTCTAGTATATTATCCCAGCATGTTGTGTGTGCCAAGTGCCTCTGTTCTGTTGTTAAATTGACGGATAAACTCAGGATTTATCTTTGTTGTAAACATTCAAGAATTTTTCCTGCAACATTTTACAAGTTTATAATTTAAAAAAAAAAACATGCCCACATTAAAAACACTGTTTAGGACACATTTCATCTACCTATAATCCCAAACTGCTGCTGTATGCATGCTCTGAAACTGAATAACAAGCAATACTGAACCTGCTTTTAGGTGGTTTGAATAAAAACAATGTCCTTGAAGCGTTTCTCTGATGTTTAATTCTCTGTGTAGCGACCTGTGAGCCTGGGCAACGGGAACGCTCTGTTGCAGCCTTCTGGCCCCAGTATCTCATATGAATGTAGTAGTGCATTTATATAATCCTAAGAGCACAAGATCACACTATAAAATGCAGTCTCCTGTTTACAAAAAGCATGGTGTATGTCACTTTTGATTCCTTTAGCCTTACCATGATCCCTCAGTCTCACACATTCACAGTTCAGTCTAATGAATAGAGACAGCTGTCAGTCAAGAAAACAAGCCCTTCAGCGCTTCTTTTAACTCCACAGAACTGCCACCATGACGAACACTAGAGAAAGAGGAAAACCTTAAAGTATTTACAATGAAATAGACATGCAAAACAAGCCTGCATCTGCATTACTTTGTCAGTGTAACAGTATTTTATCTCTGCAGGTGGATGTAAATTTCAGGAAATGAGTGACTCCTAACGACCTCTGCATGCTTAAACCTGCAAAGTGAGATATGTTGAGTACAGTTGAAACGTGGCAACAAAAAATGCAAATCCCTTCAAATGTTTTTTACATTTTGGATCAACACACAAGTATAGCACAACTACAAATCTATCAATACAAGGATCTCCAGCTAAACTGGAGTTTTGATTGAGGGGGTCTGAATATCAATACACAGAAACATTTCCCTCCCACTAGTCCACAATTCTGCACCACTTTGCATTGTTCTGTCACATCGAATCCATTAAAATACATTGATGTTTATGGATTTCTGTGACAAAAAATTAACATCAAGTAGTAGCAATATTTGTTCAATATACTATTATAAATCTTTTTGTATATAATGTATTTTTAGCACTTTTTGATATTTTGTGTGCTGTTTCTATTCTCCTCTTCTACTCTGTTTTTGGTGAATATGGTAATGATGACTTCAACTGGGATAGATCCACATTATCCTGTCTTTCTGATTTATTAATGTGATGCTTCAAACTCTCTCTGTTACCTTTAAGCCCCCTGGGTGCCATTATCTATGTCAGATGTCAACAGTAATTGCAGCAAGACATCCAACTGAAAAAAATAAAACATTGTTTTGTCTTATTTCATTACTATTGGAATATAATAACAAACAACAAATGCATTTTAAGTGTCTTTGTAACTGTGTCATCAATACGGCTATATGTTGTGCAGAGTTGGTACAAACGCTTCTATACTGGACTGTATTACGCTTAGGGCTGTAGTGATACAATAATCTCACGATACGATACACAATATTCTGCCCACAATACGATATATATTGTGATATTCAGCGAACGATGCAATTCAATACACTTTTGCGATTTTCTGAACGATTTTAGAGGGACAGAGGGATTTTGGTGATATTTTGTGACTGTTATAAAGTTGGATTGAATTAATTTAACTGAAAACTGATTAAAAGCACCAACTACACAATACCTGGCTCTGGTTGGACACAGACTTAAAAGTCGACAGCTGGACAAAATTAAACAAAGAAGTGGTGAGAAAACATGTTTCTTTTAATTGAAACAGTACAAACTGTATCTTACATGGATTTGTAAAGTAAATAAAATGCACAAAGTACCTGCTCTGAATAGTTTGATGCCTTTTAAACCTTGACACTTAACATCTGAAGGAATCACTCTAAGCTTGATGACCTGGTGTGAAGCAAGCAATGAGTGAGCAAGGTGACAGTTGGATGTTACAATACTTGCAGATGAATATCAATTTTTTTTCTAGGAAAGAAAATATCGATATGTATATCGCGATATCAATATTATCATACAGCCCTAATTACGCTGCAGTTTCTTAAGCATTAAGCATTAAGTTTCTTAATGCTATATTAAGTTTCTGTCTTTATTGTTGCTTTTTCCGAGGGGAGAAGATTTATGTGCAAGCTGTTGGTTCTTTAGAATGTCGAGCTCAAATTCCAAGTTATCTAAGGGCAACGAGATGTCAACAAGTCTGTTCATGGTACATTTTTCTCCTCTTTATTTTCTTTTAAGATGAAGGCGCTCTGGTGAGAGCCGCTCGAAACCTCGGCTTTGTGTTTTCTGGACGAACCCCTGACAGCGTGATTGTGGAAGTGGTAAGTTGAGACTGAGCTGAGGAAAGTGAAGCAGGCTCTTGTGTTGATAGATGGAACAGGGAATGTATATAACACCGTTTTCATGATTTGCTGTTGTGACAGTAAACGTGAACACCACACTGTGTGACTCGGGAGGTAATCAGCACAGTTTATGTTAAATGCTAAAAAGGAAATGTGACATATGGAGCATGTTTTTTGTTGAAAGAAATGGTTTCTAAGTTGTTCAGCCAGTGGTGGTGTAATGTGACCCTTAATACGCCCTTATAAACACTCATCCTGCTGACAAACACCCATCTGCAAAAAACAATAACTTGTGCTATTTAAAATATCATAAAGATTAAGGATATGTTCAATGCTAGTCTTGTGCTTTATAAAAATGATTTCAGGAATGACTAGACCATATCTGTGCTTTTCATGTAAAAACATTGGGGGGGGAGGGAAAAAGGAATGTTTCTATCAGTCTTGAATTGTTTCAAGAATATCTAGCAAGTGTGAAACCGTCCAGTTTGTTTTACTGTTATTATTACTGTGGATTTGGAGCTGTTAGCTTAAGTGGCAAACATGATAATTGCACTAACAGGCCCTGAGGCTCAAAAGCCAGAACGGTTTCCTTTTCTTTAATCCTCTTGGGGCGTATATGTTTGTTCCATTTCCTCATCGTCATTAGAGATTCTAAAGGTCTCAGGATATTTCACCTCGCAGTCTTCCCAATTAAGGAGGTTAATTGAATTTTACCTTGCTCTTCTGCCATCAGAAGGCAACTGATGAACAGTTTCAAACTGCATTTACAGCTGATTTAAATGAAGAGAAAGGGTTGGCTTCTGCTATTTTACGAAAGCTCAGACAGAAAACAAAGATGGAGGCGTCTCCACTGGATTGGTTTGCTAAACTTGCATTTTGCTTAAATCTTTTTCTCTTTTTCATTTTATTTTATTTTTTTAGCCCGGAAAAGAAGAAAAGTATGAACTGCTTCATGTGCTGGAGTTTACAAGGTATTTTCTCTCTTTTAAATGCTATTGTTATTTCACACTGAGATTCTTCTTTCCCTCCTGTTTTCTTCACTTTCACCATCCTGTTTGTGCTTTATGTTGTGCAGCACAAGGAAGAGGATGTCTGTCATCATGCGCACCCCATCTGGCAAGATTCGCCTCTACTGCAAAGGAGCTGTGAGTCTGTCTCTCTCCATGGCAACACATGACAGCCCAACACCACCATCGCCACTCTCCCGCTCTGCCTCTCCCTCACATTAGGAAGTCTTTCTTTGAGCAGCAGGATAAAGGCTGCTTCATGTTAGACATGTGCAGCGTGACGGACAGAAATGTTGGGCTTTATCTGCAGTGGTACAAGTCGGCGGATCCTTCTAAATCTTTTGGTGCATTACACTGAGAATAAAAAATATTTGAATTTAGCTTTGATAACTGGAACACATATTCAAGAAGATCACAGAAATCCATGCATATGATAAGAAATGGAAAGAGATTCCATTTAACAATGCAAATGATTTCAGCTGGTTACTGTCTCTACCCCCTCTAACCAATGAGTTTTTATGTCCCTTCAGGACACTGTGATCTACGACCGGCTGGCGGACAGCTCAAGGTACAAAGAGATCACCTTAAAGCACCTGGAGCAGTTTGCCACTGAGGGTGAGTAGAGGAATACTGCCCCCTGTCTCAGCTAGCCTGTAAAGCACAGAGGACGACGCTTATGTCTTCCTGGCCATGATCAGACGTTTTATTCTATCATCCCACAGAGGGTTTTTTTTTTTTTTTTCTCCCCAAGTGGTTTCACTCCCACTAATCTTTCTTTGAATAATTGATTTAGATGAGTATTAGGAGGAATAACAACATAAAACTGTAAACTGGTTGGAAACTGCAGCAGAAGGAGCCCCTCATGTGCTATGTTCATACTGCCCCCTTGTGAAACAGCAGCAGAATTATGTCAAATTTGGGAGTATTTGACATAGGCTAAATATAGCATTCTGGCTGGATTGTGAATATCCCTGATCTGTCATTTAGAAAGAGCTGGAAATGGCTAAAAACAAAAGTCAGTTACTGTGAATTCTCTTGTGGCTACTCTACATAAACTTGGTGCCATTACATTCGTTTGGGTTTGAATTAGGAAATGGAGAGCATGTGTGTACAGTCTAATCTCCATAGGCATCCATCTCTTCTGTGAAGGTCCCAAACGTCTGTTAGAGAACATTAGTGAACATGGAGATTCAAAAGATTCGACACCATTTAAACATCAGCAAATGTCTTTATGTGTTTTCACTTTTCAGCAATTTTCCATATTATTCAAACAGAAAGTGGTGTTTTCTTTGCTATCTCTGTTCTACGGAAAGGTACCCATTTGTCTGAGGCCTGTAAGGAGTTGTTAAAAGGGCATATATTTTATTAAAAATAATAATAAGAAAGAAAAAGGAGGTGATTTTTCTACAGATCAACACAATTCTTGGCACTGTATGGGAGAGATTCAGTTGAAACTATTTTCATACACTATATAAAAAGACACAATTGATTTACTTTCCCCTCATGGTTTGAATTTAAATGGATCTAAAATTGTGCTGCTCCAAGTCTTTTATGTCTACCTAAATAGTTTCTTTGTAGTAAATGCCAGAATGAAGGATTGTCAGGTTAATTAACAACCTGTGAGTGGAATGGCAGACTGAGTTGTTTTCTAAGGCATCACTTCAAACACTGCCATTTTTTGTGAAGTCATGAGAAAATGAAAATAAAACTAAATAAAAACACAAGGTATCTGGAAAAAAATTAGAAGATCTCCATTGGTCTGATATAGAAACATAGAAAGCTCTAATATACACACAAATCCACAAATGGTACACTTCAGTAATGCTGATAAATATATATATTTATTGAGTACTTGTTTGTCTGGACACTGCTTCTGACTGGATCTCCAGTTGAGAAGTTCTGATGTTTGACGCTTGAAGTTGTGATTCTGCGTTCACTCTGATGGGTATTTTCTTGAACCTTCATTAAAAAGAACCACAGACAACGCATGTGAATAATTATGACAAAGCTTTTGCAAAAGGAGAAGACTCAACAAACGGCTTCTCCAAGCCGTTCACCGAGCGTTCTAAAAAACCTTTGTTTACAGCTCGTCTTTTATTATCAAGCAAAAACAGGGAGGATGGGGGACGGAGGGCAGCACAGACAATATTTATCACTGCACACAGGCAGTTTCTAAAGTAGGGAGTATTTAGTGATAAGACCACCTGTGGAAGCGTAATTTAAGGTCTGGGAAATAGACCGTTAACTGTTTCACATAAAGATTTACAGGCAGACGTGGCCTTCAAGTCAGTTCAGAGACACAGAAGTAAGAACACTTTAAACTGAAAATCACAATCTATATTAACTATTGTTGATTAACATTAGACTGAATATAAATAAGTAATAACAAAATGATAATACCAAAAAATCTCTAACACACTCCTTCAGGCCTGCGCACTCTGTGCTTTGCGGTGGCAGACATCAGCGAGTCGTCCTATCAGCACTGGCAGGAGCTGCACCTCCGAGCCTGCACTGCCATCCAGAACAGAGCCCTGAAGCTGGAGGAGAGCTACGAGCTCATAGAGAAGGTTTGTGATGAGAAACGCCCTGATTGTTTTTAAGTTGTGATAATACCCATTCAATTCAATTTCATTTGAGTTTATCACAAATCCAACTATGCTACAGCTATAGGCATCCATATTTGTTTAGAGGACAGTGGTCAGTCATTTTCAACATTTCGCCATGTTGGATGAACCGATGACATCTCATTTTTGGCCACCAGAGTTTTATTTAAACATGTTAAGGAATAGGGAAGCAGGTCCACAGTGTCATCAATACAGTGAATATGAGGAGATTGTAAACATGTTCATACTTTGTTTCACACCAAACACACCACAGATGATTGTCAGAGAGCTGTAATTTGGCTCATCTGACCAGAGTTTAAGGATCCAGTTCGATGTTTTGTTACCCTTCTCACTGATTGGGGTGGTGAGATAAACCTGGGACCTTCACCAGTCTTGTTTGTTTCAGATCCAGTTTTTATTTTTCGGAATGTAGAAATGGAAGAGGTGACGCAGAGATTATCTCCGATACACTTGTCTTTCAAGTTTTCAAGACCAGCTTAATGAAATGACTGTGTCACATTTTTACAGGATGGACAAAGAAGTCTTTGGAAGTCTTAATTTAAGGGGTAAAGCATTAATTGCAAAAAATGCATTGCTACATTTATTTCATATAAACAGTTGAAGGTACCAATAATTGCAGCACTGGTTTAGTTTCTAAAAATATTACTTAACAAAAAAAAAAAAAAAAATCCAAAGAATGTACTAGCTCTGGATAAAAGTTGAGTTTTTACATTTTTGTTTGTGTAAGAATATGCTTCTCCAGTAAAAGATGTATTTTATCAAAATGCATTTCACTAATTTCTACCTAAATATGGAGATAATTATAAGTGTAACTAGAAAGGCAGGTGTAGCTGTACCTACAGAGATTCAGATGTGCTGAAATGTGTCCTTTCGGTTTGAATCTAAGTGTTTCTCCAGCAGGTAGTGTTGGTTTTCTATGCGGCTGGTGTGTGTGAAAGAGCTTCTCAAACACAGGAAGCCGCTGTTGTAAATCAGCCTTTTGGCTCATCTTCATGGCTGCTTGGGGCCGCCCAAAACAAATGGAGGCAATCAATCACAAGCCAAACATAAAAGCTTTCAAAAAGGAAAATGTAATGTGCGCTGCCTAATGAGCCGAGTGTGGCACTGCGGCTGCCCACGGTTTGGGGTTCACTGCTGCTCTGGGCCACCCACACCTCAACTTTATACAAATCAGCTCCACAAGGGGGCAGAATGGAGCCACAGTCAAATTTTATAGATGCAAGAGTTCCACAGTTACTGAATAGACTTTTACAGAGATGTGCTTTAAAACAGTCAATTAGAATGTCATTAAAAACTTATTTTATTTCAGTAAAAAAATTATTTCACTTAAAAAAAAGCCGAGCACATATAGATTTAATTTACACAGTGATTTTTTTTTTTTTTTTTTTTTTTAAGTGTTCATTTCTCTTAATTATCATGTTTGTGACTGACGGCTAATGAAATTGCATTTTCTGTACGTCTTTGGTGGTGACTTTTACTTCGCCTCGCTCTGACTTCATCTGCAGCTCACGTCTTCTGAATCTCCCCCAAACTCTTCAGTGGTCTTTGCTGCACAATCCACTAACAGCAACGCCTGGACTCGGCTAAACTGCACCTGACACTGAAGTCTGTTTTAGACCTTGCAGATTGATTTATGCCAGAAAGCTTAAAGCCATTATTTTTGGACCATTTCTTACAGTTATGCTAAATAAAATACAAGTTAAGTGTAGCTACTTCGTAGGAAGACTATCAGTAGACTGATCCAACAAGTAGGAGATCAGTTTGTTGATTTACAATCTGCAGTTCTTTTTTATACAGAACAGAAGGAGATGAAGGCATAATCTTATTGACTCAGTGCTTCACTACAAATGCAACTTTTTTTTTACTAAAACAGCAGACTGCTTTTAACCGATTTATGAAGTACATGCCTTAATTCTTCTTTTCCACAAGCTGAGGTAAAAAAGTGAATATTTCAGATATAAAAAGTTAATTATGACAGCGCACATAAGTATAAGGTTCTTCCGCAGGCTTCCTGTTCCCAGCAAACAAACAGGCCAGAGCTACACGCAAACTGGCATTAGGTCTCAGGTCTCAATTTAAAGAGCTTCTCTGGTCTTTCCTCGTGTGCTGGCTTCTGTCTCCCCACTGCCACTGGCTCTTGTCAAGTCCTTGGTCTTGTGATGAGCCCTTACAAGTCCATAACCAACCCTAAAGAGCCCCAGTTTCCTGAGAAACTGACCAAAAGTGTTTATGGGCCTGCTTGTGTGTGCGTGGGCTGAAAACATATGAAGAAATGTGCACTTAGAGGCGCTTAAAATCTGATCCAAAACTTCCTAAGAATCCCAGGGTGGTTTTTTTGGGTGGTAAACAAAAGCAGTTGGTAGATTTCTTTTTGACCCAAGTTAGCACTTACTCATATATATTCTGACCTTCTCTGTGGTAGAACCTGCAGCTCCTAGGGGCAACAGCCATAGAAGACAAACTCCAAGACAAAGTCCCTGAAACGATTGAGACGTTAATGAAGGCTGACATTAAGATCTGGATCCTGACGGGGGACAAACAGGAAACAGCCATCAACATCGGTGAGCAACAATGGCGAACCTATTGGTCTAGTTTCTAACACAAATATCTTAGAACTCTTGAAATAATTTCACTTAGAACATGGGAAAAATGTCTTGATAAAAATGAAATAATCTGCCACTGGAACTAGTACTTTTTCATCAATATTAATGAATTATTTACTGAAAACGAGCTCCGATCGTGCTGAAAAGTCACTTCTACTTTTTTGCCTTATTTCCAATGTACCAAGATATTTGCATTAGAAATGAGGCCAAACGCACTTGGTAGGGCTTTGTGTTTCATGTGAATGCTGTCATGTAGTGTGGCGTGCCGTCTGCCTTTAAAATCATCAGTGGTGTAGTTTGTAAACATGCTTTGCAGCAGAGTTTGTTTTAATTCTCCCTTTCACTGAAAACAACTACTTGTACGCAGAGGGAAGCCACTACATAAGCTTCATACAAACTAAGCTGTGCTACCAGCTGCATAATGACTAACTGCTGCTTGAATTGTTAACACATGTACAGTAAAAGCCTTTACAGTGCCCTGCAAAAGAATCCATTCCTTTTGAATGTTTCTTAACTTGTTTTACTGTGTTTTATTGGGGCTTTAACAAGTGGACTAACACAATGTAGTGAATATTTGTGAAAGAACAAATCTGAAATGTGTGGCATAAATACGTGTTCACATTTAATTACAGCTTTTAAATCTTTTCATGCATTAGAACAGCTTAACACATCTAGAGACTGAAATGTTGGCCTATTTTTTATTTTTATTAAGCTCTGTCAGGTTGGATGGAGAGTATTTGTGAAAACCAATTCTCAAGTCTTGATATAGACTGAATAGATCTATGCCTGGACTTTGACTATGTCATTCTAATACATAAAAATGGTCAGTCTTTCCATTGTAGCTTTTGAATTACACTTAGGACTTTCTTCCAGAATTGAGCAGCATTTCTCCAACCATCTTCCCACCATGTCTGACCAGTTTTTTGTTTTTTTTTGTTTGTTTTTTTTTGGGGGGGGGGGTTTGTATTTTTTTTTTTTGTCAATGCCCACAGCATTATCCTGCCATTACCATGGTGCACGGAGGAGACATTGTATTCAGGGTAATGTGCTGTTAGCTTTACAAACAATTAGTGTTTTGTATGGAGGCAAAAAGCTCAATCTTGGTTTTAGTTGACCAGACCAGTATCTTCCACATGTTTTTTTTTGTGTCCTGTCATGGATTATGCCAACGTGCAAAGACGTTTTCGTTAAACAACTACTTTGTTTTTACACTATTGCTAGATTTAAAACCTCCAAGGCCATCGTGCTTCTGCTTATTATTCAGCAGTATTAGTTTAAAAGGGCAAAATAAAAAAAACATGCATATTTCTACAAAAAAATTAAATCCACTTGTCTTTTTTTCCACTGTCATTTTGCACTATTTGGTTCTGGTTCAATACTTAAAATATGAATAAAACACATTGACCTTTTGTGGTTGTACCATGAATAAAGGTGAAAAAGTCATAAATTGTGCAAGACTCTGTAAAGCTGTTAACCTTACAGATGCTTTTTTTTCCTCTTGATGTTCCTGCATCAGGACACTTTTCGCTGCGCTTGTGCGCCTCCCCTGGTACAGATACTCCAGTCGGCCCTGCAGTCATTCCTCACCCAGCATGATAAACTCCGGATAAGCTCAATGTTGCTGTGTCACACACATTTAATGATAGCATCTGTTGCAGGATGATGTATGAGCTCCCTACGTTGACGTGAAATAAATGCCATGCATTTGTACTCAAGCAGGGCCCTCTTCTACATCTCACTTCCTCAGAGATTTTACTGCTGCAGATGTTATCTGGAAGGTAAACAGCCCAGCGCTGCCTGGCCGTTTCAGTTTGTAGTTCACGTCCTTGTTTGCCCTGGGATCACGGAAGTGGATGACTACCAAAAGTGGATCAACCTTGAATACAGCCAACTCGGTAGCATAAAGTTTAGAAAAATAGGTTTTAAAAGTGGGTTCGTTTTTGCGGCTGCACCTACCACTGAGGCCTGACTGAATCAGCCTTTTGTGCCCACTGTGCCCAGATGTGAGGGGGCTCAGCTGAGGCTAATGCTCACTGGAAGTATTTTCACAGCTCCACCTTTTGGCCGAGCTGCTCTGTAAAAACTCTGCTCAGTATTTATGTTATTTTTTACTGTTTTCCTCACTGAAACATTATTCCCATTGCCAGCGAAAAGGCACACCGTACAATATTCCAAATTAAACTGGTGATGTAGCTCAAGATTTGTGTTAACAGTTGGATGAAGCCTACACCACCCAAGCGGCTGATTTATTACAAATAACTCCTGCAGAGTTTGTGTATCTGGACGACGCAACGTAAAAGAGCCTTTCTCTAAATCTGGCCTAGTTCTATAAAAGAGCAATGTTTCTTTCTCCAGAAATACAGCCTTCTACTGCTTTCTCTGTAAATACATTGCAGGCTTAACCCTTGGTTTGATCAGTCATGTTAGCAGAGCGACGCAAAATGAAATGTCTTTCTGGGTGCATTTATATCATCCCTGTTTAGTCCGCTTTAATAAATCTCTCGTTTGATTGATAGAAAATCTGGTTGGTTTGGGAAGATGTTCAGGTTTTCATATTCTTTCCATTTTACTGATATTTTATGTAGGTCTGTCACATAAAACACCAGTAAAGTCCACGGAGGTTTGAGGATGTTGCCTAATAAAATGTGAAGAAGTTCAAAGGACGTTATTTTGTTGAGGTTCTGTTGAGAATGAAATCTTGCTTCCTTTGAACAGCTATGATTGCTGGGCATAAGTGTGGTTATGCATTCCTCGAGGCCTGCCGGAACGGTCTTTAGTTCCTCCTGGTATTGAAAGGGGCTCAAGAATTTAACTATGACAAAAAAAAAAGTCAAATGAGTTAAAAGGTAAACACATTAGGCGGAAGGGTTGTGTCAAGAATTGACGAGTGGGGGAAGGGAACAGAGACGGTGTTGAGATGGGGAGACATTTTCCGCACTGGCAAATTTTTGGACGTTTGCACCTTTGCACTTAAGAAAACAATCTGCTAGACCCCAGACCCGAGCCTGTTTGAGCTTAACTCTGAAACATGTTCATTTCCTCTGTGTGCACGCACTGTTGTTTATTCATATGCTTATTTCATTTTCACTCTCAGAAAATGCCACCCATGTGTTCACAAGACAGGTTATGTGGTAATTTCTTAAAAAAAAAGATTGAAATCTCTTTCCAGACAGAAGCAAAGTGTTGAAGCCCTCAAATATGTATGTGGTTATGCCCACAGATGGCAGCTTTCTCATGCAGCCCCAGTGTTAAAGTGAAGGTTTAGTCTTGGTTCATGAAATATTTCTGTTTTTCCCCCAATGAGAGGCTCCATCCACCACTTGCTGGTGACCCTGAGTGTGTGTCCTGGCCAAGCACTATAGAGATCGTTCCCCAGAGAGCCATGTTGGGTAACCCAGAGTTGTAACTGCCTGTTAAAACAGGAAACTGACAAACTCTTGTAAACCAAACTCATTAGTCATGTCCTAAGACCGGAGTTCTCAGCTAGCCGTAACATTTAGATTTTTTACTGCCCGTTTAATTTTCTCCTTTTTGTAGTTTAATGCCTTTCATGTAATGCATGACCTATGCAATGATTTTGCCGACCTCTTGGTCTTTTGTAATATATCAAAAAGCTTCAGTACATGTTTTTCTTTTCTTTCTGTGATCCTACAGGACATTCCTGCAAACTACTTACAAAGAACATGGGCATGCTGGTGATTAATGAAGACAGTCTGAATGTAAGTATTTTTGGATCTGTTATCGTAATTAAAAATTATCCGAATAAAATTAATGATGTAAAAACATGCAAAACTAAATGTAAAATATTTACTTTTCTTTTAATTTGTTAATTTGTTAATACAAATTGTTTTTAATTTGTATATCTGCTTTTTTAAACTACATTTTCATTCAGGTTTTTTGTAAAATTCGGTTAAATGATATCTCTTTTAACAACTACTGTATGGTCCATATTTAATACTGCACTGTAAAACTGCATTCTACTGTTATTTTAAAAAATAGAGTTAATGGTCAAACCATGGGCCTCCAATTCCTGTCCTCGAGAACTTTTGTTCTGTACCTTTAAGATGCATTTCTGCTCAAACACGTACTTTAAGTGGTTAAATTATAACCTCAGTTTGCCATGAAGTTCTGCAGAGAATTAGACATTCATTGACTTGGAGACCAGAAATTCAAACTGACGAACATCTAATTTTGGCAATTTGCACAGGCAGCCCAGCTAGTATAACTTTAATGCTTTAATGCTTGAAGACGCTGTCAACCTTTCCAAACCCAGTGTTGTTGCATGTCAGAAGTTAAAAGCTTAAAAAAAGGATAAAAATGTTACTGTACTATGTTCAGGTTTCCTGTTACCTGCTAATCTTGCTCTATCTCGCTCTCCTACAGCCTGAATGAACTGCATACATGTTTAAACATGTTAGAAAAAACAGTTTCCTCTACATGTCTATTTACATCGCTGTCATCCTTCTAACATTTACCTTACTAATACTGAAATAAACGTTTTAAACTAAGTTAGCTTTCTTAACTCAGTAACTACATCCACGCTAAAGAGTGCTGTTAAAGTTGATTGAACTAAAACTTTGCTAATTTTGGGGACACCAGCCAATTCCTCTGCACATCTGTAGTGTAAACACGTTTCAGCAGAATTTACTTCTGTGGTTTCTACATCTGCTCTGAAGATCTATTATTGCAAGATGTTAAAGGAACTCGAGTTCATACTTTTTAAGGAAACCTCTGCAGACGTTTTATTAAATGTCAAATTGCTGCTGTGGCATGTACTTCTACATGACTAATTGGAAAATCTAAATAGGGCTACACACATTTTATGTTAATAACAATTCATCCCTTGCTTTGGAAGTAACTCTTAACTATCCTCACTTAGTCTTTCTAGCAAATCTTTCTTTGCCAAAAAGAATTTGCCTGTATTAAAGGATGAGGCCACAGGGTGCTTTCCATAAAAACCCAGCCCACATCCTGAAATCCGCATTTAACATGACGACACCCAACAGGGAAGTCTGTTAACCCCCTTGCAGGAGAGTCATGTCTGTTGTTCCTGCGTTTGCAAAGGGCAAGTCCCTGCAGTTTCAGCAAGGGGAAAAGCTACACATGTCGATTGAACCCAAGACTCCACCGGGTTCGCCTTCGTCAGACAGAAAGACGGGAAAAAAGACGAAAATCCGTGAATGCAGCGGCTGGAGGGGGTGGTTCTCGGTGATGACGGACGGCCTTCACTCTGTCAGACATTTGTTAAACGTGATAAATGGAGCCGAGGTAGAATGTTAGGTTGGTGCATTCACACAGCCCACAGGCCGGTGCTTTGAAATGTCAGCTCCTATTCTGCTGTGGTTGAGCAGATGCTTACATAAGGCAGTTTGTTAAAACTCAGAAACAGAAAGCTGTCCACCAAGACAGAGAGCCGGGCTGCGGGGTCAGCAGGTATGAGAGCACTTATTCAAACATGGATCTCTTTTTACCAGTTTTCAGTCCTAAATATGCCTGAACTGGCATTAGTTTCTAATTTAGAGGGGGCCTGCTACGCTAAATTTACTTTTTGTACATTTTCATACTTTTGTTTATGTCTCAACTTCTTTAAAAAAAAAAAGTTCAAGCACTTAAAAACCCACCTAGGCTTTTCTTGGTAATAAGTAAATGTGGAAAGCAAACCATTTCAAAAACCTTCCAATAAGTCATATTAACAATAACATATAATTAACAAAACCTAGGAACCCCTGCCGAGCCCAGCTCAACACCAAGCATCCCAAGCAGAGCTCCAGGATGTTTAGTTAGCTGGTTTTCCTGCTACATGCGCTGGACAATCGCTGCTAGAAAGCGCAATTGTTTCATTATTGTCTTGCCATCCAGAAAGATTTGCTGCATTTTTCTTGGTTGTGTAGGAGGCTCTAATTCTACTTTTCAAAACTTCGCAGTTATATAATTGTGCGTCTGTTTGCAGCCATTTTCAAGTGTGAGTGTAAATGTTGAGTCGGGGTCGTGGCCAGCAGCAGCTTATGTTGATTCAAATAGAGACTCGAAAGCAGATCATTCTGAAAATATATCCAAATATGCAGAACTAAGCAGACTAAAATCTAAATCTAACTTTTTTTTTTTTTTTTTTTTTTTTTTTCAAAAAAAGTAATGAGCATGTTTTGATTAGGTCTAGCCCATGGGTGGGCAACTCCAGGCCTGAAGGGCCGGTCTTCTGCAACTTTTAGATGTGTCTCAACTTCAACACACCTGAGTCAAATAATGAGGTCGTTAGCAGGACTCTGGAGAACCTGACTGCCCTTAGGAGGTGATTCAGCTGTTGGATTCAAGTGTGTTGGACCAAGGAGACGTCTAAGAGTTGCAGGACACCGGCACCTCCAGGACCAGGATTCCCCACCCCTGGCCTAGCTTGACCTTTACAAATACATGTGTAAACCCATCTCAGTGCGTTTTTTAAATAAAGTTTGAGTGTCCCCTTGTTGTAGGTCTCTGAGTGTGAACAGATGATGACATTTGATCCATGCAAATGTCCAGATTCCACATTGTGACGGTCATGTCCTTTTGGCTGCATCAGTCAAGAACTACATCAACAATGAAGCTCAGTCTTTATGGGAAGCTCCCATGGATTTCTGAATGGCCACCACATACCCGTTCCAAAACCAAACACTAGCTCGTCACATAGGCTCAACTGGTGATTATAGCCATAACAAAGAGGCTTTAGCCGGAGACGCGTAGCATTAGCGCTAAAAATTCCTCAGTGGAAATAAGGGGGGAAATGAGCAAAGTACTTGAGGAAATTGTAAACTTTGCTTATCAGACTTTGTGATGGATTGCTGATGTCCCAAACAAAGTGGATTCTTTCTTGTTCCAGTGGTCTGTACAGAGAGCATTTCATGCATTGCTAATGCACTGAGATGTAATCTAAAACGACCCAGAGCAACTCGGATCTAACTGTTGTACTTAAATTTAGATATTCCAGCCTGTGGGTACCCTGACCTCAACACACATTCATGGATACACATGCGCTTGCCCGCTGTTCGCCATCTCAAGCTGTTTTATAGATCCCATCAGGATGGTAAAGTCCTCCCAGCTGCTCTCGGCTTGTATCCTCTTGCTCAGCTTCTCTCCTGTTAATCCATCATCTCTCTCCGTGCGTGTCTCTCGGTCTGCATTGCTCACTTTGTGAAACATAAAGCCTCCCTCTCCAAATATTTCCCTTAAGCTGAGGTTTCAGAGTTCTGTTATGCCAGGCGAAAATTGCGTGGTCCCCATGGTGCAATCTGAAGGCTTTGACATTTCTGACCTCCACACCAGGCCAGGCACCTTCCTCCTTCAGTTCTGAAAATGGTCTCCATTATTTCTTTATACGAGTTCAGCTGTTTGTGCATCTGCTTGGCACCACATATTCAACACTTTCTCTTTGCTTTATGTTCCGAGTTTGAAGCTCGTTTATAAATGAACCAATTTTCACTACGACACATGGATCCAAAGATTATATTTATGTTTTAAGTTAAATAAAGTGGCTTCCTACCTGTCTGATACTAAGAAACCCTCTTCACCATCTGTGGGGAGGACAGAAGATAAAAGCAGTGATCTCACCGCTCCGTCCTTTCAGATATGCCTGTATTCCAAGACAGCTGATCTTCTTGTCAGAATCGTTTATTTTTTTTTCCCCATCATCTCTTATCAGTCATCGTTGGATCTACTGTAAAGATATCAGAATCCGTCTTCAATTTATCAACGGTATCGCCTCATAGCCTGAGTCTAAGTGTAATAAATATGAAAGATGATAATAAACGTCCAGGATGAAAAGCAGATGTTCCTCAGCAGTTTGGTGTTAGAAACTGGTGTTCAGATGTAAGCTGATCAGACCTAGCAGCATGACCACTCTCCTGATGGAGAGTTGCGACTAAAGCATCCCCGATTTGCCATACAATGAACTCCACCAATACCTGAAGGTGTGCTGCAGTATCTGACATGCTTTGGTAGGTGGTGCATGTCAAAATAACCTCCACATGTGAAGTTTTATTATAATTTAACCAAATTTTTCATTCTAAAAATGTAAAAAAAGGAACTTTGAAATTTAGGGCACAGTTGGGAATGACTATAGGGTGGCAGACATTATGTTCTTCATGACGCTTTACATCCTACATTTGTTCAAGCTTTCTCTGAACAAGTCAAAAGCTTGTTGACTTGTTTATTTATTATTTATTCAAAACTCTGATTCAGGGACAAGTTTTTTGTTTTTTTACCTACTACAATACAGAAGAAGTCCACATATTCAAACAAACGTACCTTGAATTTACACACCTCACGAAGAAAGAGTTGATTAAAGAATCCAGTCCTGTTTTTGAAGAAAGTTCTTGGGATAAATTAAGGAAAAATGACTTATAGGTTGGAGAAGGAGCAAGTAGAGAGTAAATATGAGTTTTTAATAGTAAATGTATAGCATTGCAATATACGTGACTACACAGAGATCATCTATAGGAAGGACTGTGTGGAGTCTATTTGAGCTGCTGTGTGAAACTTTTATTCAAATTTATACAAAAGGTTCTTTTAGTTCATTGTTCTTCTACATGTGCATTTTCTAAAAACTACTAAAGGAAAATAATAGAGGTTATCTTATGGCTTCTAAGCAAATGTAGCTGTTTATAACTAGTATTTGTGATTTTTATATTTTTTATCTTTCAGGCAACAAGGGAAACACTTAGCCACCACTGTGGACTTCTGGGAGAAGCCATCTACAAGGAAAATGACTTTGCTCTCATTATTGACGGGAAGACTCTTAAATACGCCCTAACATTCGGAGTGCGTCAGTACTTCCTGGATCTGGCCTTGTCCTGTAAAGCAGTCATTTGTTGCAGGTAAAATTCACTCCTGAGGGAATAAAATAAGCTTGAAATACAAGTCAACCTTTGAAACATTCCAATAAGCCATCAGTTTTGATCAAGTCAGACAAAAGATACGAAAATATTTCTCTAAATGAAATCACAATTCCCAAATTGATGAGAGCAGAACCTGCACACATAAAGACAAATTAAACTTGGAGTTCTAATAATTCTATATCTCTATTATTATCAAAACCATATAACACTAATAAATAAAACTGGCAATGAAAAGATACTCCAGTGACCTCCTATGCCACTGTAGGAAGTACTTATGTGCTTAAGCGCCTGTGACGGGCTACCAGGCCAGAAATCAGCAGCATGTTCTCAGAGTACCTTATTACCTTTGCACTGTGTACATGATCTCAAATTTTATTTTTCTTCCCCCTCCAACTGTGTTTGCCTTGGGTACACACAAAGATACACCAGGGAAGGAAATATTCTCCTTAAACCTCAGAAAATAAGCATTTGCAGCTTAACCCTTTAAAGACAGATATGACGTTTGTTTGCTCTGTGATTTGTACACAAAGAGGGGTCTTCCATGTTTTTACCGTTTTAGGCTTGCAAATGTAAAATGTTTCAGATGTGAGCAGTTTATGTCTTTGTTTTAATTTAGTTTGCTTTTATGACCTAGTTATTAATTAACTGAAAAAAATATGAAATGACATCTAGAGAATAATTTAAGTTGATATTAAATACAAACTATGTGTGAAATATGTTTAAATCAAAGCTGGCTGTGTGCTGATTATGCTTTTAATGGGTTGAAGGAAACTTCACACTCTTGTACTGGATAGGTTTTTACTAGAGGTCAAATGTCAACACAGCAACAGTAAATACACTCTGACTCCTTCTACTTGGACTCCAGTCAAATAACATAAAAATCTCTAATGGGTGGAGTATATTACTTCATATGGAGCTGTGGACAGATCTTTCTCTCCCTGGATGCATGAAGTGTCAGCAGCCGACTCGCCTGGCACGGTGGAGCTCAAATGGAAAAATACGCTTGCAGGTTTGCTCTCCGATGCCTTTGCGTTCTTCACACTAAACATGCAACAGGTAATAACTGTCTTAGCACCAAGTCAATAAATAACGTTCTCCACTGACTTTAACTGTTGGAAAAGCATGTGCTATTTGATTTCTTGCTATAATGTGAAATTTTTGAACTTGTGCTTTGCCGCCAACTGTGTGCCTTTTGTCCTTTTTTGTGTCTGCAGAAGAGATTTATTGCCAGAGTTTGGTTTTTAACTTTTTTGCTGATGCAAGTGTATCAAGCCGACTGGATATAAGCTGAAAATATTGCAGAATTGCAGAATTTGCAATTATGCACCCAACCAAGACACATTTTAGCTAATTCCAGTTCCTCCGCAAAAGCTACAAATGCGTTCCTCCTAATTTTACTCCCTTAATAACTTTAATGTGGTAAAATAAAACATCCATTCTTTCCAAAAACGCTTTAAGTTACAGACCTGTCTATTTCCTTCAATGAAAATATGAAATCACTTCCTAATTAAACAGAGAATGCCATTTAATCCTTTACCCAAACATATATGGCTTTTTTTTTTTTGCACTCCTCAAAGTGTAAAGGTCCACTTCAAAATAAAAAGATGAATGTCATACAATAAAAACATGACTTCTTTTGAACTTGCTAAATCATGCATTGTGTAATACAAGCGTCGCTGGTTTCTTTCAGAGTGTCTCCTCTTCAGAAGTCAGAGGTGGTTGAAATGGTGAAGAAACAAGTGAAGGTGATCACATTGGCCATCGGGGACGGAGCTAACGACGTAGGAATGATCCAGTCAGCTCATGTCGGAGTGGGAATCTCTGGCAACGAGGGTTTGCAGGCGGCAAACTCTTCTGACTACTCTATTGCCCAGGTGAGCGCAATAGCATGCTCTTTCATGAGAAAAGAGGAAGTGTTTTCAAGTTTTCTTCACATAAAAAGTGGTCAAACTGAAGGATAAGATTCATTTAAGACCTGAATAGTGAAAATAAATGAAAAAATACATGAGAAATAATACTGACTCTTTAAAATGTGTTTGTGCCAGTATGGCAAACATCACCTATAGGAATACACCTGAACCAAAATAAACATCTTTGTTTTTTTAGTTTATCAACATGGTATAGTGATACATTTCTGTCGTTTCTGCCACTGCCTTCTCGCGTGATTTGTGTAAATGATAGGATTGCACATTGTTCTGAATAACAATAGGTGAGCTATCTGAATGAGCTGGGGCTTAACATTGAAGTAGAAACACCTGTAAAACAGGCGCCTGGTGACATCTAATTCCCAACAAAGCTCCACGAAAACAGATTCTGGCAAAATGTGTAAATACCTGCTTGCGTCCTGGTAACCAGCTCGTCTGGAACACTCCATCGATATGCAATATGTGTAAGCAACAAAAGCGGAGGATCTCCTGTTTCACCGCCTCGATGTACGGCGCATCGTGTTTCTGTTAACGCTAAGAGGCCTTCGAGGATGAGAAGCCAACAGTACATCCTCTGTACTTCAGCATGCAATTACATTTCAAGAGGCCTTTGATCCACATGACATGTGGGGAGAGTGTGTCCTTCAAGACCCAGTGGTCTAATATTCTATTTAGGTTTTTGCCCCTGCTTTAAATTAAATTGCACCTCCAGACCTCAACTGGTATTTTACTGCTACAGCACATTTACTGTAATTTGCCGAGTTCAAACCAGAATCAGTCTTAGAAAATCACACAGCTTGTTATTTTATCCCTCTACATGAATTAAATGATCATGAAGAGAATTGGATGAGCTCCTTTCTGCTGGAGATTCAGTTTTTCGCTCCTATCGAAGGCAGGTCTGCTTGCTGAGTCGGTATTTTTTATGTTGTTCTGCTCTTTATAGAGTAACTAAAGTACAATAAGTAATTAGAAGCACTCAAATTAATCAAGTAATAGGTAAGCAATAGGAAAGGGAGGAAGTGATTCACTATTTTTTTTTTCAGAGAAGAATTTCCTATTATCTTTGGATACATAAATTCCAAGCACTTTTAACTTCCTGCCCCCTTTAATCAGGATTTACTGGACCTGTGGTCCTGACAATAAGCAAGTTCCAAGATGGTTCAGATACACAACAAAGTATCGGAACAGCCTTCAACAGGGAGAAGGTATAAAGTTCACACACTTTAGAATTGGTCCTGATTTTAGGAAGTCTGAGCTTCATGTATAGATTTTTTTATTGGGACTGATGTAATTTGGCTTAAAAGGTTATATTGCAGTCAACTTCAAAGCTTTTATTTCCTAATTCGTAAAAAATGCAGAGAAGAAAACCTGTCAACTGCACAAGCACTTTCAGGGAAATATATATATTTCTTTGTTGTTGTAAATTGTCTCAAATGTAAAAAAGAAAAAAAAAATCTAAAGTTTAGGTCTGGTAACGCATAAAATTCTTAAATGGAAAGTGCACAGCAACCACAATTTAAAGTTCGACTTTCCCTACAGCTTCTGTTACTGATGCAGTTTCTCTGTAAATCAGTACTGCTTTATATCTGGATTAAGGCTTACTCTCTATCGGATAATCTTAATTTACCTGCAGTCCAGCTTTTACTGGGTTTTTATTCATTTTTGCCTTTCATTATTTGTTTTATCGTGAAGATAAGTCCATAATTTGAAAATTTTACATAAGCTCTAAATAGTAGCGTAACCACAAAGCCACTGAAGTATAATGCATAGCATTTGGAGACCAATGCCCCTATACGAACCTTGCTAATTGCTGCAATTTCAAGCTTGGCCCTGCAGCCTGTGACTGGTCTTTTCTGGAATGTGTTAGTGAGGGATTTGGCCAAAATCTTATACTGGTCCTTCAGATTTCTGCTGGGGAAAAAAAAGACTAAATACTTGCTTTAATCTTAAAGTACATTTAGCTGCTTCAGTGTTCCAGCTATGATCTCTAATTATGAAGAACGATTAGAGCTGTGCTGCACTCAGGCTTCCGCTCTTCATTCATCATGTCGTTGCCCTCCATTTACTCCCTCCCACACAGTTCAAATACTTGAAGAATCTGCTGCTCGTCCATGGAGCCTGGAATTACAACCGTGTAGCCAAATGCATCCTGTACTGCTTCTACAAGAACATTGTACTCTACATTATTGAGGTAAGTCGAACAAAGTCTCTCCATACTAAAAATAACGCAAAGAATCGGATGGCTGTAAAAACGTATTGACCAAATAACATAAAAGAAAATGTTCCCTGGTTATTTTCAGTGATAAATTAATACCCTGAGCTAACAGAATACATAAACTCTTCAAGATACCACTGATGGCAAGCCAGGTCTAGCTCTGCTGTTCAAGCTAGACCTGAGTTACTACAATCAGCGACAAGTTTGTGAACCTGCTCACTTCATCAGGAGCTACAACAGGCTGACCTCCATGTTGTCAGTAGATGGGCTTTAGATAGATTTTCATGTTAGCCCTTGCCTCTGTTATTCTGTGTGTGATAAGTTTGATTGCATTTGACAGAAACCAGACTCAGTGCAGATAGCTGCTTCAGAGCTATCACTAAGAGTGACCAGACTGGCTAAGTAGCTGCTATCAGCAGTAGCAGTCCTTATCACCACCAGAGATTCAAACCTGGATGCTACTGAGAGTTTCATCACACAGTCTCACTCAGATAGATGCAACAAAACAGTATTGAATGTTTTATTTGCATAACTATAGGTTTAACCTTGGTTTTTCAGCCTTAAAGGGTCTACTATGTTGCAGGTTGCTCCTTTAACCTACATAAAGGTTAGAGGTCGACTCATATTCTTCTATTTTTACACTTAACTTGCTCATTACTACCCAATGTAGGCCAGTTACATTAATGAATTTTGCAGGACAATAAATTGTTCCAGAAATTATTACAATAAACAATATTATCTTGAGACTATTTTCAACTAATATGACAATAGAAATGCCATATTAATGAAAGTACATCCTCTCAAAGAGCCAAAAGCATTTTCTGACGAATGTGTAACTCTGAACTTGAAAACATTTTAATATTTTAAATATACCAAATAGCCAACACAACAATAATTAAAATAGATTTTGAGAACTTGGTAAACAAAATGTAATTTTAAAAAAGTAAGTCATTAACCTTAGACAGAGAAAATAGGCAAAAGTGGCAGGTAGTTCAAACTAACTACTTTGTTATGTGTGTCAAATGCTTGCAGCATTTCTCCAAATGGAAGTTTTCCAGCAATATTAAATGAGAACATCTCTTCATCATTGTTGTCCAAATAGAAATCATCTGGCTCATTTTGATTTATCATGCAATTAATTGATTTATTGCTTGTTACTTGCAGGTTTAGCCAAGTGGTTACCAATGTTAATTCTACCTTTTACAGTTCTTATTGGAGCACTACTCATTACAAATGTTTTGATAACCTTCCAAAATAAATAGATATAAACATAACTACTCTTGACACAACTTAAAATCTGTCAGTTATGACATGCCTTATTTTTTTATTTCCTATATAAAAAAATAACTTTTTTTACCAGATGCAGAAAATCAGGCTCAAAACAAAACCTGAGCCACCTCCATGTTTCCACATTTGAGGCTCTTTGAAAGCTTGATTTCAGTTTCTATAAACATACTGCAGCGTTGATGTAGCTGGCCAAAATAAATCAGTCCAAGGGATTTTCTCCCAGAAACTTTGGCACCTGTCGGCATTCATTTTGTGAGATTCCAGTTTGGCCCTTTTATGGAGGGCAGTCGTCAATACTGGAACCCCCTAGATCATGTCCGATGGAGTTCATGATGCTTCACACTTGCGCAAAAGTACAACCAGAAAATTACGTACATTGACATTGGGGTTCAGCTTGAATGGTTGGACTGGTCATCTGGGCTCTTTTTCTACTAACGTCAGGTTGCATTTCTTCTTGTATCCACATCGTGGCATGTTGGGCACGTTCCTATAAAACGCATTGTTTTTGGGAAACTGTGGAAACAGTTGTCATTCTTTCTGTGCTCCTCATACATCTCTTGGCTTGGCTTTCTCTAATCTGTGTTTCAGTGTGACGCACACAGTAACAATCTGTCCAGCTGCATTTCTGTTCCCTTTAAACCGGCTGGATGGCACCTGAAAATTAAGACGCCATATATGAGAAAATGTATTTAACTTCCAGTTCAGATCCAGAAAATGCTCTTTCTCCATTTGAAATATATTCAATGGAAAACATTAAAACATACGGAAGATTAACAAACACAGAATAAAACAGGAAGGTATGTCGCAACATTTTCTGCTGTCGTTGTAGATAAAAGCAGACATTAAACACTGTTTAAAATATGAGCCCTTTTTTTCTTTTGTTGACATTTTCTGACCTCAGGTGGCTTTCGAATTTATTTGCCATGAAAAATCAGTCAGCTACCTAAGACATTGCAGTGTGCGACTTGAAGAAAGAAACTACAAGTGCATTTTTGTTTCCATTACATCTGCTCGACCACACTGCCCTTTTCACGATCAGGTTAAGTTGAAGTTACACACACAAATCCAAGGGAAAATTTAATTTTAGACTAACTTGATTATACAAACCCTTGCGTTGGAGATTTCATACTTTCCCGAAAATTGAATTACTTTCACCTGTTGCTTTTTATCAGCACGTTTTTCACATTCTATTGTAAGGGACTAAATAAAGGACACTTTCCAGAAGTGAAGTATATATAATCAAGACAATATCTTTGTTCTTTTTTGTGTTTGAAATTCACCAGGCTGCATGTCAGTCATTTAACCAAAATTTTAATCTACCATCTAGAGTCTGAGCGCACTTTTTGTGACCCTCTAGATGTATTGACTTCTTTCCCCAACTCAACATGTGTTTAGGGGTCTGAAGCAGATAATGAAACATTTCTCCAGTCTTTCACTGGTTCAGTATTTGCAGTGTCTGAACAGGGTATGATTAAAAGCTACGTTTGTTGCACTAGTGGGTTTATGTGTGAGTACTCATCTTTATTCTGTTCAACTTTCAGACTGGTTTGCAAGAAGAGAATTGGCTGCCAATAGAAATTCTGTTCTCCACATCATTGTCCTATACATTGATTTGTACAATATGAATACTAGAGACTCAATGGTTAGGTCTCTTTCATCTGCCTCTCTATCCCCAAACTCTTTGATTCTTTAGAAAAGCCCTTCTGTTGCTTCATTGTGACAGACTTGAACAAGGGTGCAAACACTTGGAGCAGTTAATGATTCTGTTAGTCATTATGGGGCTTATTATAAGTGCATAAGACTGTGTCTTAACTGCATGGTTGACCAGTGTAGCTACCTCAAAGTTTATTTTGGCTTCAAGGATTCTGTTGCATGGAAGTCCAAACCTCAATGGTTTTTATACACATCAACTTTGTAATTTATTTTTTTAATCTAAAAAGGGCATTTTTATTTCCTCAACTGAGCCTACGTAGACGAAGCATTGAAAACACAAATCTTTGTGGGTCTCGTAGCTTTGTTGATCTGGATGCTGAAATATTTCACCATTCCTTTTTGCTTAAAAGCTTAAGCTTCTTCTGGACTGGATGGATGGGATGTTTTTGAGTTTTGCCATAAAATCTTAGTCTTGGGTAAATAGTTTTATATTTTATTGCTTTTTTAAACATCTGTACCACATTCTCCCTGTCCTGTCTGGCATGTTCCTTAGCCTCCTCGATGCCATTTCTCCACCAATGTTCTTTAACAAACCTCACACCTCATCTGTAATGAGATTAAAATAAACACAAGTAAATTCTATTTACTGGGACAATTGGTTACACTGTTTTTTATTAGGTGTGTCAAAGTAAAATGGGCAGAACAAAAATGCAAACCTCAGTTATTGGATTTTTGTTTGTGAAATAATCTTTAAAAACACTTTTTCGTTCCACTTCATAATTATGCATTACGTGGTTGCTCTTGCTCATAAAATCCTGAGAGATCACATTAAAGTCTATAGTTGTAGGATGGCAAAAAAAAAAAAAAATTCAGTGAATCTGAATATCATTGTGCAAGGCCTTGCTTTTCTTAAGCAAAATGGTTTAAAGAAACCTTGAGTTTAATTCCCAAGTTTGACTTTGGAACAAGTTACAATTGGATAAAGGCCAGCAATGAAAAGACTTGAATTTACTCACTTTAATGCTGCGACGCCTTTGTGAGAGAATCCATAGCAACTCTATTGAAATGCGCAATCCTTGTAGCTTCTGGTGTTTGATTGACATAACGTTGGGCGCTACTTGGGGACCTGATGGACGAGTGATACATATGAGGCAATTATAAAACCTTCATTCGATCAAGCTCACTGTGGTTCAGGAATGCTCAGAGTAAAAGAGTAAAATCTTACCGACCATTTGGACTGAATTAATACTTAAAGGCTGAGCTTGGCATTGTAATGCAGTCTCTGTTTGGAGCTTCACATATTATCAGCTCCCTTTTTGTCATCCGCTTTATACTTTGCTTGCTTTGTGAATGAATTCAATTAGCAATCCCGCAGACCCAAACTTAAGAGTATCCAGACTCGCACTATTGGGGACAAATGTCACTCCCACCCAGCCTCTTCCTGACTGAGGCTCTTATACAACTCTGCAGCACTGTGGAGCAACCTTGGAATCAGTGATTTTTCATTTGCTGATGAATATGCAAGCCTCTTTAGTCTCTCGTCTTCCCCCTTTTTTTGTTCCCCCTCCAGCTCCCGCTTTTGCTCCAACAATGTTTTCATGATGTGCAGTGAGGGAGAGAGGCCAGCCACACCCCTTCACTGAGTGGCACTCAATGAGGGGAAGAAAAAAGGGAAGTAAAATCCTGCCTGGTACTTCCCCTAATGAGCAAATCAATGCATCTGTCCCTCAAGAGATGGGAGAGTGAGAAAGAGAGCGAAGCCATTGGAACCTGGAGGACGAGGCCAAAACACTCGCACAGAAGCAGCAACCCCACCATGTGAATAGGAGGCTTTTTTAACTTAGCACAACAATGTATCAGCCCAGAGGCTCTTATTGAGCAGATCTGTAATTAATTCAGCAGTTTGACCTACCCACAAGTCGCTCCATACCAACCCTTGAGCCATCCTAATAGCTGAACCTGCCTCATGACTTGAGCTTCATCCATACCCTGCACAACTCCTAGAAACGGTATCTGAATAAAATTCTAAACGAGCCGAGATCCAAAACATCTGAGGTTGTGGTTCTATAGTCTTTGCATTCAGAACCATCTGGTTCCATTTTCATCTGAACATCCCGCATGATTTAACAGGCTGCTTGTGAAAAAAAATAAAAAATTATCATGATAGAGTGGACCTGACAGAGGATCGGTCATTGGTGGGTGTGACTGAAGCTGAAAGGTGAGGGGCAGGATCCTGGCACACAGGGAAAGTTGGGATTTATCGGCTGGCCCCCCACCATTTGTTGTCATGCATATGCTAACCCGATGTAATGGGAAAAACCAGCGGGCAGACTGGTATTGGTCGTGTAGACACTGGCAGCGGCGGCGGGCGGGGCCGTCAAACAAGCTTTGTCCCGATGTGAGAATTTGTAGCAGTTCATGCCTTCATAATGACGTTAAATGAAGCGAGGAAATTCCTGGTAGGCCATGGCCAAAACACAGCTTCCCTTATGTTCTCTTGACAGTTTTGGCAGCAGCTAAAGCCTGTCCTGGATCACCAATTGTCAAACTTCAACACTGTGAGGTGCAGTTTCTGATCATAGCTTCCATGGGTTGTCAGTTTCACTTCACGGTGTTTCTGAAACATCAGCTTTGTACCGATAGATTCATATTCAGAATGCATAATTTTTGTCCTAGTTTTCTACACTTTATTTTTTAAACTTTTTTAGAGGTTATCATGAGTTTTATTTCCGCACAACAGATGGTTTGCATTACATTTGTCTACTTCATTCAGATTACCTAAGTGGCTTAAGCAGCGCAGCAAACCTCATCTGTCACCCACATGTTGTCAGGTAGAGCAGCGGGTTTAGAGGTAAACGTGCGGTGAATACAGTGAACCGTTTCCATTGAAGGGATGAAGCTTTTTTTTTTTCCTCTCTCTCATTTTACCTAATTAAGAAATTTGGCAAGTCCTACCAATGATATGCTGATCCCAGGTCAGCAGTTCAAACTACCCCACATTGACTTACTTATTTATTCAGATTTTGCCAGATTTAATTTCTAAGGCGAAAGTCATTACAAGAAGTTTGGCACACAGCGTTATTTATGCAATTTTTAGTTCACAACAGTCGATCTCTCCATACTGTATTTTCTTGTAGATTTGGTTTTGTTTTTGTTTCGCTTGTTTTTTTGTGATCTAGCTCATCTTTATTAACTCATGTAGAGTGTTATTTCCCTGTTGGTGCAGACAGTGAGCACAGTCAGAAAATGACATTACATCACATAGGCAGGCTTCACAGTTGAGCAGACAGTAGACCCGACCTAAAGGTATAAATTGGGGTTTATTCGGTTACTAATGGAAAACATTCATTTATTATCTTGTTCATAAATTGTTAGTTTTATAGATTTAGAGGGCAGCACCAGTAGGGAGTTCTGTGAATGTTTTTGTACAACAGAACATACTTTAATCTATTGTTGTTTAACTTTTGTGCCTTTTAATGTGAATTTATTTATTTATTTTTACATATATTATTATTTTTTTTTTTTCCCACAGATCTGGTTTGCGTTCGTCAATGGCTTCTCTGGACAGATTCTCTTTGAACGCTGGTGTATCGGCTTGTATAATGTGGTGAGTGTTGGGAATATTTATTCTCTGAAGAGACCACTTTGCACCTCTACCCGATCCCCTCTTTGACACCAAACAGTTTAGCTCTGGTACCCCAGAAGTGATTCTTTTTTTGCCAGAGTGTGGCATTTACATCCTGAAAAATTTCTTTGTTATTTATGACCAGATGTCAAGTCTATACTCCCTCTGTGCCCCAAGCTATGCACTGAATGTGAAAGAATAACAGCTTTGCTCGCGCCACAGAGGGTAGTTATTTAGAGTGGCCATGTTTGAATGATAAAAAGAATAGGAAGAGTGGAGCGGCAAGTGAGCTGATTTTGGGAATCCCACAGGGCACAATAACAGGACCACTCCTAATGAGCTCATATTTCATATCTGTCATAAATAAAGCAGAGGGAGGGAAAAAAGTATGCTTGTTAATTTTACAATAAAACTTCAACTTAGCTCCGTTCAAAATGAGAAATATTCCTCAAATATGGAAACAATTTGCAGCAGGAACTGTCAGTTGACGAGGGCAGCTCAAGAGTGCTGCCTCTTTAATCAGTTATATAATAAACCACCATTCCGTATTACCAGCGGTGTTTGAATGAGTGGGGTTATAGTTAAGTTTTTTCATTCTTAAAGACTTGGGGAATTCTTTTGGCTGTCTGGGAGTCTGTTGGAGGCAGCGGTCTGAATCCACCCTTCAATAGAGAAGTCCTTTAGGGCTTGGCTGTGAATAAGAAAGAGAACCCAATGGAGCATGTCCTCTGTCCTGCCAGTCCAACCAACTCCCGCTCCAGATGGGCCTGCAGGGATCACACACCAACTGGCCACTGAGCCCTCACGGCTCCACACAATACCAGCGCTTCTCTCCCAGCAGCTGCTACATGCAACATTACAACATCTCTAAGAAATTACACTTAAGCCAGACTTAAATACCTGCCTCTTGGTCCAGAACCTGGCAGATGTTTATTAGGAGATGGGTTTTGCATATGAACGGACTGAAAGTGTGACTAATCAAAACAAACTCCCAAAGGGTTCAAGGTCAGTGGTCCTCAATAATCAGACTTAAGTGTAGCGCAATTGGAGAACAGACTGAAACAAATTTCCAGCAAATTAAAGCATATGGAGGTATTGGGAATGATCAGAATAGGCATCTGTGATTAGTTAAAAACAGACATGAGATTTACAGCAGAAATGCACCAATCAGGACTTTGTGCAATGACTTGAACTGCAAAAAGTTATATAAAAAAAAAAAAGAAAACCCAGCATTGAGGATATTTTTTAAAAATAAAATGTTGACATTAGGAGCAGAGGCAGTTTTGTGCCACATGTGAGAGCAATCATGGTACATCAAACATCAAATTATTAATGTGTTATTTTTTGTCTTCTTAACATTTTATATCACATGTTTCATTTTATATCAGATGTTCTATGTTGGTGTAGCTGAAACGTGATGTTTTTGTGTGTGTGTGTGTGTTACTTTTTTCTTGATGTAGCTCTTTACTGCCTTACCCCCTCTTACTCTGGGGATATTTGAGCGCTCCTGCAGGAAAGAGAATATGCTAAAATACCCAGAGCTCTACAAAACCTCGCAGAATGCAATGGGCTTCAACACCAAGGTAAGACAAAACTCTAACAAATTATTTGCTTGTGAATATGTTTATAGAATTTGCAGTATCTCTTATGTCCATCATTCTTTTCCCCACTTTGTTTCACAACCTGCCTATTTGAAAGGAAATGACCAGATAAATCCAGACATTGGAGATGTTTATTTGTAATATTCTTTGAAACCAAACTTATGCTGAGAAAAAAAAAACATTTCATTTGCCAAGGTTGAAAACAAATGTTCTGTTACATACATGCAAAGGCCAAACTTTCCTGATCTTGAAACCAGCTGTCATCACATTAATGAAAGGCGATGTTTCTGTTGTTGCTCTGAAGGATTTATCGCCTCTCTCAGTGACCTGGCAGCTGTAGCTCGTGGATCTCCACTCAGTGTCTAGTTTGGTGAGGCTTGACCTATTCTCTGGTTGTGGGCGGAGTGGGGGGGCCTGTCCGTTAGCTTTCCCCTGCTGGGTAATAAAGTTGTCTCCTCTTTTCTCCATGCCCAGCCACAGACCACTGGACCTTCCTCACAGGCGTGGTGACCTGGTTAGCTGCACATGGAGGTGGATTAAAAGGAGGATTGGCCATGGTGGTCTGGGGCAGGGAAGGTCAGATGAGTTTTGGGTTGGAACTGAAAGGGAGAACAAGGAAGAAAATTGGGAGCATGTTGCCATTATATAACAAGGATTTGTTGCGGAAAATTAAGCAATTTGTTTAAGGAAGAGAGTCGTATGTTTGGAGGCCAGGCCTATCAGATCACATTTAAACCAGACAGGAGCGAACAATATGCATCAGTTTCTGTCCAAAAGTCCTCTTTCAATTTAAGGACTAAAGTAAGTTATTGAATTAGTTATTCCTAAACATGGTAATCATATTTTAGCTGTTTATTTGACCCTTTCTGCATGGCCAGGAATTGTTATATAAATATGTTCCTAAGATGGATATTTGTTGATCTGCTTATTGTTTATTCATTTATAAAAACTTACATTTTAGTTAATTTAGTTTATATTTTTAGGTATCACATTATATAGTTTTAGATTCTGCCTATTCTGATTTTTTTTCATGTATTTACCATTTAAGTTTTCATCACATTTTATTCTCTTTAGTTTTGGTTTTAAAATTAAATTTTATACATTTTTCCAAGTATTAAATTCTATGCATGGATTTTTATTTTCTATGTACTCATGCATTTAAAGAAACCTAAACTGTTAACAATATAAAATGTTACAGTAAAGAATGAGACGGGTCAATAAAGCCCCCTTAAAATAATCTGTTTGTGACCATCTTGAATGAAAGCACATATGCTGAACACAAGACTGGGCAGAGCTACATTACCACGCAGCTAAAGGGTTTCTCATATGAATCCTGCTCTCAGATGTATTTTCCCTTGATTAAACCTTTTGGGATGTTTCATGAAGTTTTCTTATGCCAGAAAAGAATCCCAGACGTATTCCTCCTGATACTTTAAGGCAACGAACCTAAATTTTGTTTGGGCCACATTTTCCAAGACCCATAAATGATGACTCGGTCAGGTCAGCAAGTTGTTTTTGCTGGCTTGTCCACTCTCTTCCAGAGATATTTTCCTTGCAGCTGGCCCGAGGCGAGGCGAGAAAATCCATCAGGAATTTGGCCCCTCCGAAACCTGTCTTTCTGCGGGCCCCGGGTCTTTTGTACACAACAGATACTGTCTCTGTGAATTAAAGCTGTTTGTGTTGAGGTGTGAGCAGGGAGAGGTTCACGCTGGGAGTTTCAACTGTGTCACTCATTTACTTTTAAGGATGTAGTAGGTTCCCATGCAAACTATTAAATCGCTTTGCAGCCCTAATAACCGCTGCAGTTTAACAACAACTACCACCTCGTTTACGGGGCTTTTCTTTCTCTCTCGCCTCCTTACCTCATTTGTTCATAAAGAAACGGAAAAAAGAAGGCTGCTCTGGAAATATTTGGCTCCATATTAATTACTGCCTTTCATGTGTTTTGCTTTTTTTGGCCATTAAAGCTTCCACAAAGGGCCAGATTTTCCCAAGACAGAGCAGCCATTCATTCAGAGTGGATCCTAACCAACTCAAAGAGAAAACACAAGCAAAAAGATACCCAGGTGGATTGATGGCTTAAAGGAAAGGATCCCACTGTGACAAATGATTATGAGAATTTATTGATTTCATTAGCATTCATTATTGCAGACGGAAACCTGGAGGTTCGTCCTTCCTCCTGCAGTGACCATGATGGGATAACTGAGGGGGAACCTGATGGAGAGCTGAGCCTGTCAGTGGGAGGCTAATTGAGTAAAACATGTGATTGTAACATTAGTGATAATTTAATACGCGTTTCAGCAAAGAGCCAGGGGAACGAGGGGGGAAGAGGGGGTTTTCTTTTGGCCACCCTCGCTCTGTGGATTGGGTTTTGTGTACACAGTGGGAGCGTGAGCTAATCCAGGGTGGGGGTAGCTGTCATGAGACTTTGTTTGGCTGGCGGGAAGGTGATGAGGTTGTGCCACTGAGGTCACAGTATATTAACAAAGATCATATTAAGTGTTAGAACATTAAATATTTCCAGAAAACCATAAAATATTCACTTTTCAGGACGACATAAAAATGTCATGTTACGTTTTCAAGACATATTTGCAAACATTTTTTTGATGCTTTCAACTGTTCTTTTAGTAAGAGATAATTTATTAAATAGTAAAAATGTATGCTCTTTTTTCACCTTGCAAGAATAATACTTGTCAAACTTGTTAACAAAAGCTTAAGTTGCTTTTGTTTTCATTTGGCTTTTTGTATTGCAATGCCATAGGGTATTCTGACTTGGAAAGACATTGAGAATTGGTTAAATTAAAAGGAATGAAAATCGGACAAGTGTGACATGCATTTGTACATGCATGTGTAATAGAATCACCTTTCTCTCAAATTTCACTCAGTCATTGCTGTTAGCCTTTGTGACTTGCAGAAACTCAACGTTTACAGCTTTGTGCATCTTGAAGTTAAAATTGTTCCTTGTTATTTCTTTAAAAAAATAATCCCAACTCAGTTTGGATGTAGAGTTTCAAGTCTTGCCAGAAATTCTTATCTATATTTAACTCAAAGCCATTCCAACATATGGCATTAAAACATCTAACTGTGCTTTGAATTAAAACCGTTCCATTGTAGCTCTGGCTGTATGTTCCCTGGTGTTCATGAACCTCGATGTTCTCTTATTTTCCTCATACAAAACCTCTGGGAACTCGACAGAACTTCTGTAGTTATGCTGAGAATAAATTACACACAGGTGGACTCTGTTTACTACTTAGACAACTACTTTTATCTAAATAATGGGTTTGCAAAACCTTTCAAATTTCATTTGCTGTTATTTGTTATCCTGATTTGTCCTGTGTCATAAAATCCTTTAAGATGTGGAGGTGACATGACACCACATGGAAGTTTTAAAGGGGATAAATACAGGCACTACACCTTCTTGGCCATTGCACTTGAAGGTGAAGCTAACAGCTAGCCTCCATAAGGACAAATCAACAACATGGCATTTACCTAAAATTGCTATTACGTTTGGTTTTAGAAATCGCTCTACTTGTACCAGATTAACTAAAACGTTCCACCTTTTTCGTTCTTGGTACGTGTTTAACACAGGAAAATCAAGTTTGGCGCATGACCTCCTGTCTCTATGTCCTGTGTGAACCTACTACAACAAAGACAATATTTTAAAGTTTCATAGAGTAGCATGCAAGTGTCTGTTTTTATATTGGAGTTGCTATAAAATGAGAGAAAACAATAAATTAAGGTGCCAAGACAGTTTTCTGACAGGTCAGACAGTAACTGCTTAGAAACGTTTTCCAGAACCTCAATTGAAAAATCCTAAAACAGTTTCTCTAATTTCTAAGCTTGAGCAATTTTCATGTCTCAGAACGAACACCGGTGTCTGGGTGAGAAGAGGGAAAGAGGGCACAAGTGGGGAGATTTTTTTTTCTTCTTCTTTTTGGCCTCACAGATTTCACGGCCGTTTCATGCTACATGGCCCATTAGTGTTTTGTTTGGCCGAGTAGCTGCATTAATATAAATTTTAAAACAAGGTGGTTTTGGAGTGGGTGTATTGGTTTAGCCAGCTCTTCCAAGGTGTATACGTCTGCACAGACGGTGTTCCATAGCTCGATTTTCCAGGCTCTTGATAATTACCCAGAAAACAGTTTAATCTCTGTCCAGCCTGTCGGACTCTGTGTGTGTTTCTAGACTGATTTGTTTTACTTATTTAAACTCTCCTGTAATGTATTGCTACTCCGGTTTAAATTCTCTCATAAATGAGCTCAGATCTAACGGCATTAAATGAGTGGAAACCTTTCCTCTGCACCTCTTTGTATAATGTTTTTTAATGTTCTTAGAGCCAGTGCAAGTATTTCGATTTGACTATTTTTAAGGTCAATTCCTTTGTGCTAATTGGTTGTAATGGGAAAAAATGATTAAAACCCGAACATTGATGTCATCCACTTGCTTTTCACTGCTAATACATATCCCGCGTAGCCTCGCTCTCCCCCCATAACATTCGGAGGATATACAACGTGTCTGTCAGCGGGGTGGCCATTCACTGAGGAGGCCCCGACAAAACCGCCACTTAGCCCAGTGCTGGGATGGCACAAAGGACTCAGGTCAGGGGTCACCTGGAGCTCCCCACACCCTTTTCACATGCTTTTTTTCCCTTTTCTCTCACTCTTTCTGTTTCTCACTCAACGTCCCCTCCACCCTTCACCCCCCCTCCTTCCTCCTCCACTCCTCTTGCCTCTGTTTTGCAGGTCTTCTGGGCCCATTGTCTGAACGGCCTCTTCCACTCCGTCATCCTCTTCTGGTTCCCCCTGAAAGCCTTCCAGCATGGTTAGTGGCTCCCAGCGACTCCTCCGTGGTTCTCAATGGACTGGATGAAAAGAGAAAACAGTCAAGCTCACATACTTTGTCTTAATTACTTCTCTCTCTGGCCGTTCCAGTCATGAATTGCAAACATGTGGCATATTTGGTCTGAGGGACATGCAGCAACAAGCATGTGTTCATATTTGCAGCGCTAAGCACAGACTGCACAGAAAAGCTGTCGCACTAATCAATTTATTCAGGAAACTAACATTTGATGTCGGTTGAGCAAATATCTTTAATTGTTTTTTGTAAAAAAAACTTTAAAAGTGTGCATTTGAAAACTGAATTTTTTTCGTGTACAAAGAAAATGACGAGCCTTGAGCCTTTAAGTCTTGGCTGACCGGAGCTGAGGGACCACACAAGCTTGGGCCTGCTTTCCACACAAAGGCGCCAAGCCGCCTCACTCTGACTGACAGGCTGTCAGCACAGGGCATGTTACCAGCCGGAAGTAGAGAGAACCTCTGCTGCTTTTTCCTCTGGCAGTCACATATCATGGATATTTTAACTTTGGCTACATCCCAAACTCACTTGTGTTTTGAAGCAGAGTCACTGTGACTCTGTTTTGTTCTAATCTTATTTGGAAATACAGGTCACATATATTAACTAAATGATTATCTTGCCTTTGAAACCAGCCTTTTAAATCTGATTTAGCAATGAGTTACCAGGAAAGTTTGATGTTTCAGCACTTTGAAGGCATGTAGGCTATAGTTCAGCCTAATGGACCTCAATGTAAATCGCATTTCCACAAAGCTGAAATTAATTATTTGAGCCTCAAAGTTTAATGAGGAAATGAGCTTTGGGTTCCACCACACAGCTTCCAGCTAGTGTTTACTAAGAACTACGGTATGTCTGCACATTGTCCCCACCACTAAATATACATCCAGTGCCGATATAAACAGCAGGAAAATCCATCATACCAACCAAATATGTTATGGGTGTGCAGAATTTTCATGCCTTGCAGTTGAAATAAAATAAAAAAACCTGCAGTACTTTATGGTCACAAAATTGCACACATTTAATTGCAGTGATGATTGCAGCTCGATATATTGTGTTGCTCGACTTGGCACCTGTCTTTGTTTTTCCGTCTGCTGTAAGATTTGTTTCTCTAATAGCTAAACATATTGTGAGAACAATGCCTTTTTCTCCTGAGTTTAGTTTTATTTATCTATTTAACAGTAGAAATGTTGGATTACCACTGGGAAACACCAGCTCACTGTCTTTTATCTGCTTTCTTTTTTTATGTTTCCTATCGTACAGTTTATATAAATGCATTTGGAAATCAGTTGATCGGGACAGTTTAGTACTCATTAAATCCCCTGTGTTTGAAACGGCATACATAAATTAAGCTGATAATATCAAGATATCAGTTTGCCAAGATGGTTAAATGATACTAAAAGTCTAATTAAAATGTCTCTCTGTCCTGGAGTCAATAAATATTCAGGTGAGGATTTACTGGATGAGACTTTAACTGAGGTAATGACAAAGAACCAAGATGGTTCTATGGTTGTGGAAAACCAAATGAGTTTGTTTTTTAGAACCAGTTAACTGACTCCAGCACTAGCTCTTCTCTTCCTGAGGCTTTTAAAGGGACCTATAGTGGAGTTTGAAACCCTGAGAAGAAATGTGATGTTCCTCAAAGCTTCTCTTGTCTCGACTTCTTTTGCAGACACGGTGCTTGGGAGCGGAAAAACCACAGACTATCTCCTCTTAGGAAATATGGTCTACACAGTAAGTGCATCAGTCTTTTTGACTCCCAAGTTTTCTGTCCTGTGACGATGATAAACATCACATACATTTTGTTGTTTTTGTTTATCATTAGCATAATACTAATAATGGTAGTGGTTAATTAGTTTTGGGTTGATTTAGACCCCCATTTAGTCACCCTACACATTTCTGTACATTTCATCATCCTCTCATTTTGGTTAATACTTAAACCCTTACCAGTTTTTTTTTGTTTTTTTTTGTAGTTGAGTATTTCTAGTATTCATTTACATGTATATTTTCTCCTGATAATACTGTGTCACAGTCACACCAGCATGCCATTCAGTATTTCCATTTATTGTGAAAAATAAAAATGTGGATTTGATCAAAATAAGTTAAAATGTTCAATATGTTTGGTTTTTTTCCATTCCTTAACAGTTTGTCGTAATCACAGTCTGTCTTAAAGCTGGTCTGGAGACTTCATCCTGGACTATGGTAGGTCAAAGGCTCTCTGGCTGTTTATATCACCTCAGGTACCTGTGCCACATTTTATATACACCTCTCTTATCCTAAAGTCTCTTTACAGTTTATTCTTTGTGGGCTTGTAACTGTAACCAGTGAAATGACTGGAAATTCACTCTGAGCGGACTTTGTACGAACCCTTACACACTGAAGGAAAAAAAACCAGAAACATTTCTGTAAATTTTTATAAGCAAGTCAGAGAAACTCGACTGCAGTAAATGATTCCTGCATTGAAGACGAAGTCTAATTATTTGGCCGTGTTCCCATTTTCTCACAGTTCAGTCACATTGCCATCTGGGGAAGCATCGGCCTGTGGGTTGTGTTTTTCATCATCTACGCCTCCCTGTGGCCCATCATTACCCTGGCACCCGACATGTCCGGACAGGTAAACGTGCAAATCCACACGCTTGGGTTCATCTGAGCTGCGCAGATGCTGAGGACCTTCTGCTTTGTTTCCCATAGAAGAACGTTGGTGGGAAAGTTCGGAGTAAAACCGAGCCCCGATCTTTAGAAACGGAGCCGGAGGGGTGCAAACTGTCAGACTTCTGGCTTGTGTTGCATAATGACTTAATTGAGCCAATTAGCAGACTGTTTGTGTTACATTTCTTTCCGTCAGCTCCGAGTAGACACAGGTGATGCTGGAGTAGTGAAACAGTGTGCTAGCTAAGCTAAGAAACTGATGTCCTAAAAACAAAAAAATCTACTGTCACCACAACAAAAAAGTTTAAGTTGATCTTTTGAGTTCACCCAACCCAATAATCATTAAAGATTTAGTTTTCCCTTACAAGCCAAGATTTACATGTGAATGTAGCTAATTCTCTGACTCACCCCTGGTGTTTAATGGGAAGCTAATAAACATTTGACATTTCCCAGTGCATTCTGGGAGAGGGGTACTGGGGCGTCCTTTCATCAGAGAACAAGAACTCAGGAGGAGGTTATTTTAGGGGAAAAAAGGCTGGTATTCCACAGTCTGTAGCAGAGGAAAACAACCGTCTGCTGTGAAAATACATCATGGTTTCAGTAAGTTTCCCTGTGGGAATAAACTTTTAGCCTTTTTTCTGAAGATTTTTGCCTTGATACTCCTGGGTCATGAAGGCGCAATCTTACTTTTAATCATTCATACTTTTTCAGGACTTGGTTTTGTGCCACCTCATTTGTTTAGGAGGCAAAGAGAAGGTTTTTGAAGAAAACGTATTAGAGAAACCAGTTTTACTGCAGCGACAAGGCAATTCAAAGTGTTTTGCGTGATTAGAAGGTAAATTAATGAGCAAAAAAAGAAAAACACAGGGGAACAAAGACATGTAACAATAGATTATGGTTTATGATATTTTTGTTATTAATTTCAGGTGTAAGAAAATGGGGTTTAGCCTAGATTTAAAGGAGCCCGTTATTTCAGCAGTTTTGCAGTTTTCTGAAAGTTTGTTCCAAATTATCAGAAGAAATTAAAACCTTCATTGTAGGAGGGTCTTATTGCAGCAGTTGCTGTTTGTTTGACCACATCCAGCTGATATCAACCTTCTAATCTGCAGTGATTCTGGTGCGCAAATATATTTTCCTACAATATATAAAGGTTTTCTTAAGAGCAACGTTTCAACAAAGCCTGGACATGTACAGGCTTTGTACATGTCCAAAGTTTATCCAATTTTTCTTCCATCCATGTTTTAATGCCATCCTTTCAGTCATTATCCATCCATTTCTCCATATATCCATCCATCTATCCATCCTTCCACCGTGTCTGTCAGTTGACACATTAATCTGTTCTTTTTGTTTGCTTGTTCCTTTCTTTTTTTAGCTGAAATTTAAGGGAGACAATTGATAATAAAGTCCTACACTTATACTTCCAGAGTTGGCGGAGAAGAACTAAGGAATTTGGAAGTTTAAGTCTGTAGAACTTTTCATATAAAATGTGAGGTAATTCTGTGAAGAACTCCAGTTTCATATCAGATATGTTCCTTTGTTAGTAGAAAGATTGATGGACAGATAGTCTTTGTGGAGTATTACTTAATTAGTTTAAGGGAGTCGGGGGTTGTTATTATTTGAATTTCAACCTGTCACACCCCTCACACACACATTGACTAACATTAGACGTGCAAGCTTCACCCCATCTTCTGTCTGTGAATCCAGCTGCTTTCATCCGTGCCCCACAGCAGTTGACTGAAGATTGTAATGGTGTCCTGTGGGCAGATGGTAACTCTATGCCCAGAACTAACTAGGGGATACCACTATATCATCAAACAATGACGCATCCCTGTGAAAATCGAGAGGACATCAGAGACGTGAGCTTTAGTTTCCTTTTAGCCTCTGAGGAACAGAAACACACCGACCGCATACTTCACCAGAACCTCCGCAGTGTTTACATGAATCTTCTTTGCCCTCTGTTCTGTCTGTTTTCCTTTCCCCCCCCGAAACTTCTTCCTCTTTCTCTTATTTGCTCCTCTTCACCTCTGCTGATTGAACTCGGACCTCAGGGCGAACTGTATAACAGACACCAGAACTTATTCTCCTCCTGTTTTTTCGTCCTCACACTGCCCTCAACAAGAGATGCTGAGCAGCGCTCTGATCCTCGCAGTCGCATTAATCAGCTTTAGGCAAAACAAACTTTTGGAAAGCGAGCAGGACAGGTGCAGGATCCATTCATGAAATGCGTCACTTGGGCTACTGTACTGGCTCCATCTCAAAGCTCGTATCTCACCGTGTCTTCTCCTGACAAGCGTCTGACAGAGGGATGAAGGGAGAAACGTCTCTGATCATAATGTCCAGGCAGAGCAAAATGCTTCACCAAGAGGCTCGGACTCTAGAGACAACTGTTGCACTGACCTGCTGTCTGCTACAATGACGGATATCGATGCATCTGGTTCTAATACAACTCTTTTATCTTTCTCCTTGCACATCATTTTTCCATTAATCAATGCTATTGCAAAATACCTCTCACACTAGACTGAAGTATTTCTTTAGCTGATTAATTGTGCAGTCCGTTAGGAGAAGGATTTTCTTTGGAAGCAATCATGGTACTCAGAATTGATTCATATATGCACACTCTTTTGCAAATTGACAATAATAAAGACCTAAAACTATTGTCTGAATGAGGTCAGATAAGCAAAATGACATTCTGCAATTTGAATGATGTTTTCAGTGTGTTGCAGAAGTATTTATTATTTTTATGTCAGCAGGCTTAAATAATTTTCATTTAAATTTCATCATAGGCCATAAAATTTTACATAATTGTGTAGTAGAGAGGAGAGGATTTGTATTTTTCTTTCTAATAATAGTTCCAGAAGTGTGCCATTTATTTGTATTCAGCCTAATTTCCTTCTGAGACCCCTAAAAAAAATCATATGAATGTTCTGAGAAGCTCTGAGGTTTGTTTGAGAGTTTAGGTGAACAAACGGCATCATGGAAATCAAAAAACACAGCAAACAGGTCAGAGATAGTGGTGAAATCTAGAGGAGATTTAGGTCTTAAAACGGTTTCCCAAACTTTGAACAGTTTACAATGCACTTGATGTGGTCACAAACCCATAGCCACTGTGAACTGTAATGGGCTATATGGGGTTATGGAACAAGTTTGAAAAAGTAGAAAGCAAAGACAACAGCTTTCCAGTCTTTGGGTTCACACAGACTCTTTAGTCTGTGTGAACCCAAAGACTGGAAAGCTTTGGGTTTGCTACTGTCATTTGCTACTGTCATTTGCTACTGTCCAAATGGATTCAGGTCTTTATATACATGCACCACCTTTGGCATGTTATCTGCAGTCGACTCATCAATGTATTTCTTTGATTAGACAGACTTTATATACATGGTGCATGTATATAAAGACCTGAATCCATTTGGACAGTAGCATGAGGACCATGACACCAAGAGATCTCCCTCAGGTGAATGTTGAATTCTTTGAGTTGCAAGCCACGCCTCTCCTCCCTATAGTTTCAGTTATGATCAGTAGTATCAACTGTAATGAAGTAAAGTTAACCATTCAGTGTGCTACAGATAAAACTAAGGTTACTTTTTCAACAATCTGAAGCAGAGCTTAGACATGCATTTTTTATAAAGAAGGGTACCAGGGATTTTGATGCTTGTTTTATTTAGTTAATTGTTTTTCAAAGTGCATCAACATTTTTGCTTTTATTTACATTTTCTTATTTCTCCATATTTATCCGTTTATTTAAGTTTACTTGGAGAAGGTTGAATCTTGCTTTAGACAGGTTATCCATCTTGTGTCCCTTTTGGGTTTTCTGTTGAGTGTTTATTGGTGTGTGCAAAATAACTGGAAGGCCATTTGAGGAAAGCTTTGAGAGAAAGGTGCCAAGACTTCCCAGATCAGCAAAACAGCCTTCACAGTGATGAATGCAGTTGTCTGTCACGTATGAGAGTAGCGAATGCAAATGCCATAAATTTCCCCTTTTTGTCAATTTTTCTTGGAGCAGGCTGAGCAATTCTTCACAAATACAATTTCTAACCAGCCGACAGACGAGGAGCGATGACATGTTTGATTAATTGCGGACTCTGTCTGCAAAGGCTGTTCAAAGACTGGTGGCATGTTTTTGTGTGTAATGTTAGACGTTGAGAAATCTTTTTCTTATTTGTTCAGACTAAAATGGCCCTATTTAAATCCTTTCATCACCTGTGGACTTTCCCCTCATGTTGTATTTAAAGGTTTTATCTTCTCCCTCTATACTCCTGATTATGTGACTTTTCAGATGTTTATTTTACTTTTTTTTCTTCCCTGACTAATGATTGATAAACACCAACACAAAGTTAGTGGAACAATCTGGGTGAAGTAAATACACCACATATTCAGCCACAGAGTGTTTAAACTGAGTTTTTTTTTTTTTATGACCGCTTTTGTGAAACCGAAAAGACAAAAGCAATTTCAGATGAGGAAAAACATTCCTACCTAAAACGGCTAAAATTACCCACAGGCGTATCCCATCAGGTGCACATAATTAGAACATCAATACTCAGCATTTTGAAAGAGCTCTGCCGTGTTTAAACCTCAAAGTTAGTTTGGTGGTTTCCTGAGTGTTGATGTGATGGTGCACACCACGATGAGATGAAAAGAGATGCCTGAGGCGACTAGAAAGAAGATGGTAGCAGCTAATGAGTTTGCAAAGAGACTTAAAGAGGCCTCAAAGAAATTTGAAATCAGCCGTTCTTCTGTAAAGAAGAGTTTGTATTCTGTAGTTGAAGGACATTCAAAACCATTGTTATCATTTTGCCTTTCAGGCAAATTCACACTGTGAGCAAATCGCAAGATGTTTCCTAAAACCTTAAAATCTCTTTGTGTCCTATGACATTCTAAATGGACCTTGCTTGTCCACTCTCTCTAATTTGTTACTTTCTAAATCTTCCTGTTTCAATTTTATTAAAATTGGTGGTAGTGCTCATTAGATCTCTGCTTTGTTTTCTTTTAGTTTATCCCTTGTTAAATACACCTGCAGAGTCAATTTTCAGATTAGTCCAGGTTCACAAATGCTCTCAATTTAATTTGAAGACATTGATAACCAATTAAACACAGCTGTGATTAGTTGAATATACCTTTTCACTACCTACTAAAGGAAATAATGTTAAATAGCGATTAATTCTGAATTTTCGTGTTTTTATTTTTTCAATCTGATTGATCCAAGACTGCTTTGGACCAATCAGACTTATTTTGGCCGCTGATTCAAACTTTTACTGTTATGCATTCAGTCCATCCGTTTTGGCCAGTGAACCTCCGACACGTGTTCAGTCTGGGGGAGCTTTGAATTTAACTCTGTGTGTCTGTGACTTTCTACAGCCATGAGTGGGTGGGACGGAGGAGGTTCTCAAAACACCCCCTTCCCTACTAGAGGACACTACTGTCTGTCCGGCCAGACAAGTTTATTAGTTTGTCCTAAAAATGCAGCTCAGCTCCAAGGACGCCCTGCCCCTCCAGCACCCAGGGGCCCCTGTGCTATGAGACGTACTTGCATCCACCGACACTGCTGGACCCGCTCAAAGCCATGGAGCCTTTCCAGATGCCTGCAGACAAACATTTGTTGTTTGTAACTGCTCCGATTTGTTTGGATTTTGAAACTGACGTCAAAATGAAAAATACCCTCTATTAGCTCGACTGCCTTACTTGCAGTTTAGCTTTCTGAGTTGTATATGTTTATGAATTAGACTTTGTTGCATAATTAGCTTTATGTCTTATGTATAAAGCTTATGTATACATAATTTGTAACTGGGTCACACGGTTGCATAAACAAATATGGGTCGTAGATTGAACTGGTGAACAACATAATTTATTTTTTGTAATACTTTGCTATGATTTGCCAAGTATACACTCGGGTTTATTTTGAAAAGGGCTCTGTCGGCAGTTTAAACGCCCCCTTGAAAATGTTTAATAAGCTTAATAAAAATGTAAATAATTAAACTCACTCAAACCGTAAAAATAGTAATAAAAAGTACATTGGTAAATGTCCCCATTGGGGCTGCACAATTTCAGAACCGTTGGGAAAATATCTTGTGCTTCAATGCAATTTTCTCTCATGTTTTCAGCCTCTGGGTGTCGCAGAAAAACCCTTTATTCATCCCTGTAGGAAAAAGCCTTTTTTTTATTTCCTGCCATTTTGGTGGGCTTCCTCTCCTTTGGTTTTATGTCAGACATCAAAGTCAGTTTGCAGGTAATGGCAAGCAGATTAGGTAATTTAGGCTAACCTGAGTGCTTTGATAGGTCTGACACTGATCCATGTGTGCGATCATCCCACGGGTCGCGCTGTCACGTTTCAGGAGAGGTACTGTCAAGGGGCCGCGGCAGTTTAAACAAGTGGCATATTACAATGCAAGGAACACGAGTCGTAACTCAGACGTGTAATGACGGATAGTTTCAGTACGGTGGGCCAAAGAAAACAGGACAGTCTTGAAGTTTTGTACCTCCACCACAGCGGTTCACAACCTCACTGAAGCTAAAACTAATAAGTCATAAAGTAAATGCATGTTACTTGGAGTTCTTAAATGATAAACTGCTTTATTACTAAAGACGTGGGCGAACCTCGAGAGCTTTTTGAGAGACGATTAGATCTGGAAACAAGGGTGGGAAATTCCATTATGGAGTTTTTCTAAAGTTCTACCTGCTGACCTTTTCCATGTTTTTTTCACTTTATGACCACAATTGTTGATGTATTTCATTGGGACTATATGTGTTAAACCAACACAAAGTAGAGAAGTGGAGGGAAAATGACACATGGTTTTCATTATTTTAGAACAAATAAGAGTGTAAACTGTACATCCTTGTACAGTTTAAGTCCTGACTTAAACCGTCCAGGTTTAAGTCAGGTTAAGTCAGGATGTACAAGTTAAGGTTGTACATCTAAATGTTTACCCATTAATTTTTAAAATATCAATATACATTGATTCTCCAGGTATTTTCCTTTCACTTCACAATTATGCTATACATTTAAATCCCAATAACATGCACTGACAAATCTAAAAATAAATGGTTTAATATGTTTAATATCTCTATGATTCTTTATGCCAGAAAATATTTAAGAAATATCTATTAGAATGTTTTATGATGCGGGGCAGGAGAGGCAAATTTGCAATTGGAAGCTGAGTTATCTTTGAGTAAATGTATTATGCTGCTTTGATAGAAACTCTCCACACAACGGATTGCATAGTTGTTTTTCTTAGAAAAAGATTAAACTATCTTAATGCGCCACAGGTACTTCCTCCTCCCACAGGGGCGCAAAGGTGAAGGGCCTCCAAACGAAAACAAAACAATGGGATAACTTGCCTTGAGCAAGTTATCTGAACCGATATTCTCCATTTCAGCACAAAAACAGTTTGTTTTGGGCTGTTTGTTGTGAGATACTGCAGGAGGATAGGGATTGTTGTTTCGGTTTTTCAGGTGTTTCTCCTCTTTAACATCTCCCAGCTGTTGAACTCTGCATTGTCCGCAGTGACCTGAGATTAAATGTGTGTGTGTTTGTTCCCTGCAGGCGAGAATGATGTTCAGCTCAGGGGTCTTCTGGATGGGCCTGTTCTTCATCCCGGTCACTTCGCTGATCTTTGACGTAACCTACAAAGTGTGAGTTTTCTCCCGCTCTCTCTCTCTCTCACGCTCGCTGTTCAGGAAATTCCTCCAGTATCTCTCCTATCGCCAGCAGAAATTCCTGCTTTTGCTTTTTCAACAAACTTCCAAGGAACTCTGGTGTTTCCGTCTTGTGAATTCTCAGCAGGAGATGTCGGGTCGTCATCATCCATCAGCAGATTCGCTGCGTCTGGAGCAATTTGCCGACTTAAAAGCTTCATTTTCATTTTCTGCATTTTATATCATCGGTCTCCAAACACGTCATTGTGGTAAACTATGCTCAGCACGTTGTTTACTGCATGTTTGATTTACAGTGTGAAGAAAGTGTGCTTCAAGACCCTGGTGGATGAGGTGCAGGAGCTGGAGGCTTTATCTAAGGACCCTGGAGCAGTAGTGCAAGGAAAGAGGTACAGCTACACACCAATCCACTATTCCTGTGTTCACTGCGAGGTTTTAGTGACATCACAGGGTGTATCTACAGAAGATTACTGAACATGTTAAAAAATAAACAATATTTGACCAAAAAAAAAATCCTGCCTTGTTTTAGCCTAAAATATCTTAAAAGAAATGGATGTAAAAATGTTAAAGTACTCATCTTTACTCATAAAAGGTTACATCTAAAGAAGTTTTTTTCTCACCGTTAGTTGAATTTCATTTGTCTCGTGTCACGGGTGTGATTTCTCTCCTGACCTTTTCACGACCACGCGATTGAAAGTTTAGCTGCTGTTCTCACCTTTTTGGACAAAATATGAATCATTTTTTCCAACATCAATTAGGAGGAAGAATCATCATTTTGTCACGAAAATGTCACGAACACTCACAGCTACTCTGCCAGCAACAAGTCCTGTGTGGAGGAAAGAAATCTCAAAATTGCTGCTAAATTGCAGGAGTCTGACTGTAATATCAGTAATCATGCCATAATGGTGGTTTTCTCCCATTTTTTTTTTCTTTCTTTCCCATAAAAATACGGAACGTCACATTTTAGAGCAAGAGCTCTTCGGCTAATTAAAGCCATACAGTGCTGTAGTGTTTTAGCCGAGGCAGGTCTCCTGTGCTGTTTGGGGTCTGAGGTCTGCTGCACACATCAACATGCAGCACATCAGTGTGAGATCTCCTGCAGGCTGAAAGTGATCCTCCTGACTGGCTGCTGTCCAAGAGCCAGCAGGAGCACACACACACGCGCAACAAATACACATACAAACACATGAATAACTCTCTTCAGACACACATGCACGCACACGCAGATATGTCCTGTCCCACACGTGTACATGAATTCCTCCTGGCCGCCCCGCTGCTTCCCATCCTTCCCCACGCTCTCGTTTGGCCCTTCGTCTAGCCTCTCCGCAGTTTAGTCTCCACGCTCGATGTTTGAACCAGCAGGTAGAGCGGCTGGCAGGTCTTGGCGCTCTGGAGGTTGATGTATGGGTCATTAAGTCTGGCCGTGATGCTCTGCAGACTGCCAACACTCTCGATGTTTCTGTGTGTGTGCAGTTTGACGGAGAGGGCCCAGCTCCTGAAGAACGTCTTCAAGAAGAGCACGGTCAGTCTGTACCGCTCCGAGTCCATGCAGCAGAACCTGCTCCGTAAGTTGCTCACACATCCTTCTTCTCTCTCTGGTTTCTTTAAGCTTTTTGTTCAGGTAGAGTCTGTAATTGTTTGGGAAAGATAAACATAACTCTATGCATTTTAAATGGATATTAAAACTCTAATGAGAAGCGAGGAGTGAAAAATAACTGCTAGAAACCTCTGGATCAGTTTGTAACAATTTACCAACTTTTTTTTTTCTTTATTTTTTCTCATGCTTTGATTTTAATTTACTTGTTCAAGGCAGGTATATTCTTGAAGCAGCTATGTACAGATCAGGCATCCATTAATTCAGTTTATCTGTAACTAGTTTGTAGTAAAACGGCCTAAAGTTACATAAAATCCTCCAGGTTATCAGAGTATGTCCTTTGGTCTCCTGTAAGACGGACTAAAGCTCGCCAACTTATTTTGTGCACAACTAATTAATGTAGACATTTGCTTCAACACAAGTTAATCATTTTATTTTACAAAATTCATTCAAACTGTAAACATTGCCAACTGTCAAAATCAATCTCGGCGAGCCTGCCAGCATTTTTTACTCCTGTTATCTGTGACACAGAGATTGGACTCTTCCAAAGAATAAAAAAGAACTAATTTAATTTGGTAATTGTGAAACTTGGAAATATTTCACCAAATCTAAGCAACATCTATAACGTTTGAGATTTCCTCGCTCAGTAAAAATCTCCATGATGTCTCCTGATTGGAAAATAAAGGAAATGTTTGGGGGGGGGGGTTCAACAGTTGATGACAGATCAGGGCTCTTAGCAAAAAAAACTCTCAGAATCTGGTCACCAGGAAATTTTCATCTCTAATTATTTATCATCATCCTTTATCATTTATGTAGCCTTTCAGGTTACTGCAGCCAAAGTAATCTGTAGTGTCCAGTCATCACATTAACTTTCAAAAACAAAGTGGAAAACTTGCTAAACTTGTAATTTCTGGACTGATTCTACCTGGTGAAAAGTTTTAATATTCTTTGTTTGGTTTGTGTGAAAAGAATCCATCTTCACCCAGACAGAAGAGCTAAATGATTGATGCATATATTCACGTTGGCGACTTCAGGCAGCATCATTAATGCTGTGTATTATCTTACAAGGCTTTCTCAGCCCTGCCTTGTCACACTGCTAACTGCTGATATATACAGTAATCAGCTCAAACTGTGTTCAATTCCCCGCAGGCTTAATAAGTTTGCCAAAAGAAAAGTCAGTGTTCCTTTTTTTTGTTTTTAATAATGATCTCAGATTATTACATGTTGTTGAAACATTTCTTCTCTCAAACCAGGCAGAAATCTGATCTCAGTTCAGCCTGAAATCAATCGGAATGAAGAACTTCTGTGTTTAATATTTAAAAGTTCAGGCTTAGGCGTCTTAACTATCCAACATCTTCTCAGGCATGGGTTTTATTTTCTGTTTTGTGTGTTTCTTTGTTCTTTTGTCTGATCGGCTTGTTTTTTGTTTGTCCTTTAGGTGGGGATGAAATCGTTGTTGTGTGATTCCTTTTTTGATTCATTATTCACACCTCATCCCCATTTAAGTCTCAGCCCCCCGTAGCTCCCAGATAGACGCCTCTATCCTTGTAGCTTTATTTCTCGCTCCTTCCTTGCCGTGTGCCTCAGTGTGTCCTGAGATAAGCTCAGTAGAGCCAGATAATGATGAAATGTTGCGCTGTTATTCCCTCACATTGCACTCGACTCAGCGGGCTCCTTTGAACTGGCCTGCTGGCCGCCGGGCACTGAGCGAGTCATTTGACACCTGAAGGTGAGTCAGGGGCCAAAGGTCAGGTGAGACCCTGTTAGGAGAGTGAAGGTGTAGATTATAGTGGATTTTCACACTACAGATATACCTTGTGGGTGGGGGTGGGGGAGAGATTGTGTTTTATTTTATTTAACAGAAATGTTTGTTTGAAATATTTATTCATTTATATGTTAAGAAAACAAAGAAAACTGAGCATTTGTCACTGCCAGAAATGTTTGTTTCTCCTCTGGTTATAGAATTGCATTAAGAGTTAGAAAAAAATAACAGAGCAACTGTTGTTGTGTTCATTTCACCCTGTCCTTTAAAAATCCCCTTTAGGTCATCGTCAGCATCATTAAGCTAAAAAAGAAAAATAAAACGTAGAGGTACTCGATAATCTAGAAAATCCTTGATAAGTTATTTTATTTCAGTTTTTAATTCAAAAATGGATCCTTTTGGACCTGTTGTAGTCATATTTGCTGGAGCTGCACAACATGTATCGCAATCATCAGAAGAGGTTTGTGGACCTTAACATTTTCCAGATTCCTGACGGTTCCACATTCATCAATAATACGGAACGTGGTTTTGGTGTGAAATCTGATATTCAGCTCAGTGATGAGAGTAGAAGGCCTTGTGAAGATCCTGGCTGAAGTTGGTGAAAGCAAAACTAGTCCTGTGGATAATTGCTCGGAGATGAAGAATCCATGACCCCAAAATCAACAGAAAATACTGACTACAATATTTAATAAAGCTCTTGCTTTCAGCAAACACATCCAGTGGTTTGATGGAACTGAAACTGAAGTGTTTGGCCATGATGACCATTGCTAAATTTGCAGGAAAAATGGAGAAGCCTGCAACTGTGAGAGAACCAAACACTTGAAGTATGGCGGTGGCAGCATCATGTCCTATGGGTATTTGGTAGCAAGGGGGGCTAGTGCTATTAAAAATAGACTTCCTGAGATGAGATAACATCAGGGGGACTTCTAAATGAGGAATAACCCCAAGTTCATTACAGAGAAGCTTAAAGGCAGAAATGTTGTTTTTGGAGCAGCCAGCTCAAATGTTTCATCAAACTCAAATCATTAGTTTAAACTGCATGAAAAGAATCTGGTATTTAGTGAAGAATAATAATTTTGGAAAGTCTAAGTGACCTAAAACAGTAAAGGCTTAGTCTGATTTAAGGTGCAATAGTGAGAGAGGGAAGAAGAGGTTTAGGGTTTATAAACTGATTAGGAAATGTGGTTTCAACTTGGTGATCAAGATGCTAAACCTCACAATGAGTGTTGTCAAAATATTCAACAGCTCCAGTATTTCCCAGATATTTACTTTGGAGTTTTATTTTGTATCCTCGATGTTTTACGTTCTGTTTGGGGTTGATTTTAACCTTGTCGCTTTGTTTACAGACGGCTACGCCTTTTCTCAAGATGAGAACGGAGTGGTGTCTCAGTCCGAGGTCATCAGAGCGTACGACACCACCAAACAGAGAAGCAACTAGAGGTGCACCGCCGTCCTTCTTGTTCCCGGTCGGACCGCCTGGGGCCATGGCCGCTGTCTCTGCCGGGGGTTTTTAATGGACAGAAAAGCGTCGGTGGGAGCGTAGACTTCCAGCACACAAGGGAAGCTGCGGACAAATGGATGGACTGAGGAACAATGAACAAAGTCTTTGAAAATTGTGGACGTAAAAAAAAAAAAAAAAGACGACAAAAAACACCAGGACGGAAACAAACCATGTTCACTTATCGGCTGTGTTTGTGTGTCCAGCAGAATTGATGAACACTGTGCGTTTTTTGGCATTCTGTGGTCTGAAGTTCTTCACTGTTCGCGCTCAGTTTTGTCCGAGCGAACCTCTCCTTCCTGTTGAATGACAGCTTCTTAGCACTGAGCCACAAAGCCTAAACTCATTCTATTAAACCACTCCTAAACACTGTTAGTACCGAGGTAAACACCACCGGAGAGGAGCCCGTTCAGAGGGATCGAACTTGTGAAAGATTGCCAAAGAGCAGTCGTGTATACAATCGTCCAAGTACTAGTGAATTCGGACAATTTTCTACCAAATGCAGGTAAATGTTCTCCAGACCCCTTCAGAGCAAATGTTTGTAATGTTTTAGTTTGTCTTTGCACTTACGCGAGCATCTCTTGTGTGACGCCTTACATCTGCTCATGCCTTCGTCCCATTTGTTCTTTTAAGTCGTGTTAATTTAGGTTTTTAGTTGCAGCTTTTAAACATGTAGATGCTGTGCCTGGTTAATCCTTTTTGTACTTTTTAGTTTTTCCTTTAGAGCTGACAGTAGCCCCCCATTTCCTCTTGTTTTTAACAGCCGGTGCTCGGCTCTCGACCTAGAATCGCATTCCACACATCACTCCTCTCTCAAAACTCACAGCGGTGCCTACCTGAAACTTTTCCCTCTTAGAAGAAAAAGATTGCCAAGAATAATTTAGTGCTACTTGGAAGCTCTCTCCCTTTCTCTCTCTCTCACACACACCTGAAGACAACAGCACTGTCTGAACTCCACAGTATTGCACTCCTGCAGTGTTTAAAACTACAGATCTGCTCCTGCAGAGTTGAGCTGAAGGCAAGCTCACAGTAGCGGTAGTGTTCCCCCTAAAAATGGAGATTTTATCCCTTCAAACATAAGTGCCATTAGCTTAAGGGAGAGAAATATTAGCCAGGAAACTCCACAACGGTATCAAAACCACTTTCTCTCTGTAGTTCTTTGTGAATTTGTATTTTTATATTGGAGATCTATGACTTTTGCATTGATTGGCTTTGTAATGAATTGTCTATAGCTTTTCATTTTTGGCAAGATAGAATAGATCCGACGTGGAAACTGAGCTTTCTTAAATGTCTCGTAATGATTAATATGAATATTATTGTTCCGGCTTGTTTTATTTATTTTTGACTGGTCAGTGTCTGTGTGATTGCTTTTTTTCTCCCTATGGGAGATCAGATTTCTGACTGTGTGTGTGTCACTTCATAGCCTGCATGTGCATGTGCTGTATGTTTGTGTGGATGGACTGCATGTGTGTGACTGGGAGTCCTGGTGCGTCTCTTTTATTATCTGTGTGTGTGTGTGTGCGCGCATGTGTGTGTGTTGATGCTCGCTCCAGTTGTCCGTCTGCACGACTTCAGGTATAGTTCTAATTTTTCTGTGTGCTACTGCTGCATGGCCCGTACAGGGGAGTGAGTGTGTGTGTGCAGGATGACTGTGTGTGCGTGTGTGTGTGTGTTCAGCTCGCTTTGACACAAAGTGTTGCACAATGCACTCAATGTACCTTTCCAGTTGTTAATATCTGGTATGATATAGTTTATTATTTCTAAAGAGTGTATACGTTTGTAACTTCTTTTACTTCATACAATGTACCTCTGCTCTACAGGAATGTTTTCTTTTTGTGTTTTAAGTTTCCGATACTTTTCTTGTTTTTTGCTCGTTGATAGCATTAGAAAAAAAATAACTTAATTGGTTGTCGGAAATTTCCAAGCAGCTGAATGTGGGTGTTGTCGCCATCGTCGTGGAAGACTTGGACCGTCGCTTTCTTTCTTTTTTTTCCGCAGAGAACATAAAACTTTGTCGTCTGTGAATGTCGTGGGCTGCATGAATGGATAACACAAACTGTTCTCCGACGTGTTAACTGTACTACTCTGAATCTCCCTGGAGTGTTGATCACTTTGCAAAAGTTGGAAAAATGCACCTTTTAACTCTTTCTTTTTAATGTCCAATTCTGTTCTCTTTTGTTCAATGATTGTTCTGCATGTTGGGACTGCAAACCTTATAAGTGTTGTCTTTTACTGCCATGAAGGACTACTGAAATAAACTTTACAACCATAAGGGAACAGTGTAAACACACTGGCTGATTTTTGTGCATGTATAGACAGCAACCAGTGATGCTCAGATTAGGATTTTCCTAGCCTTTACCAATTTCTGTTTTTTTTTTTTTTTTAAGGCAGACCTGCCACTACAGCGCATAAGAGGGAAAAAAATGTGCTCTGTGTTTCTAGAAATGTCCCTAGCCTTTATCTCATTTTGATTAAACTTAATGAAAGTTTACGTTCAATTTTAATGCATTTAATTAATAATATAGAAACTAATCATATTTTACAAGATTTGAGCAAATTCAAGTGAAAAGTAGATGACCATGACTTAGATTTTTGATTGATTTCGGGTGTCTCTAAAAGCAACAACATCAGGGAAACGGGGAAAGAGAGGGCAAAAACATCACCAGGAAATTTGAGATCATAGGCCAAATACAGACTTGATTAATCTATGTGTGCTTTTTTTTCCTGTGGTCTTAATTGTTTGACTGTAACAGACGAGCCTCCAGACTAATTTCCTCGTTTCACACTAGGGGCCCCTGTTTTGGCCTCCGCAGGATTCACTGTAAAAACAAAACGGACGCCATCTTTTGAAACGATCCAAGGATAGCAAATTAACAGAAGAGGCCACTGGGTAATGCACTGACTGAAATGGATGTAGCATTCATATTTATATTTATGTTCCTGGAAATGAAAAGTGTGGAGGAGAATAGAGTTTAGTGCAATTATCCTTCTCAAATTGTGGACAGGTGTGGAAAAGGGTCAAACTAAGAATGGAAAAATGTCTGCAGTATGAAACTTAACTTTTTACTCTTAAAAGAAAACTACAAAAAAAAAATTAAAAATACATTGTGATTTATATCTTTGTCAACATCACAGTTAAGTTTTTCTTACTCATTGAACGTTTTGGTGTTTAAGTGATGGGAAAAGGCTATTTCACTGCTTATTTAATCCTTAGAACATCATCAGGATTTTTAAATTGGTTTTGTGCTCCATAAACTGGGTTGTAGTTTATGCTTTCTGAATTTATTGGCACCTCTGTGTGAAAATGTAGGAAAAAAAAAAAACCTTAAATGAATAAATGACTTCAGAGGGCTGCCGGAAGCAGAATATATTGATTACCTACCTATTAACAAATTGTCAAAATATTTATTTGCATTCAATTAGTATTTTTAAAAATAAATATTGTCCTCCTTTCACACTTTAGAAATTTTGTACCATGCAAATAAAACTGATTTGAATAATATTTAAGTGATCTTGAACTTATATTTATGTAATTTAACCGGATTTTGCCTGCAGGCCTTCAGTTTGACATTAAAACTTTGAAAGAATTCAATGTTTAGTCTGAGTTTATGAACTTAATCACTAGTCACTTGTCAAACCGGTTTGCTAAAAAGACCACATTTAAACTTTCTAAATATTTTACAAAGTGGAATGTACAGAGACAGATCTTTACCATTCCTTAGGACTGCAGACTGCTGGAAAAGAAGGTTGACTTTCCTGTGATGAGGAATCATTTCTCTCATGTTGTGCATGAGAAAAATGATTATCCTGATGATCCACTGTATTTTCGGTATTTTTCTTTCCAGAAGGATACTTACTTACTGTATTTTCCGGACTACAGACTGCATCTCACTATAAACCGCACCTACAATTAAAATAATGAAAAAAAATAAAATAAAAACAGAGCCACTGGCACCTCCTCTTCCTTATGGTCAGAAAAATACAGTACTTAAGACCTTAATAGTGCTTAAAAAATAATTCCTTATGCCATTCACCCCAAAATGTTATTCTGGGTGTTTTAAAAGAAAAAAACAAGACCATAGTGTCACAGTTGCTCTTCTAGTGCTCCACTAGTCACCTAATGTTTGTGACTATAGAAAAGAATAGATGTTTAGTTCTGCCAAGCCCCCCAAACAACCAGTTGGCATCTAGTAGTTATTATAGACTGTCCTGCTCACTGTAAAAGAAAAATGAGTTATCACCCAGCAATATGTTCTCTGTTTAACCCACAATCAGATTAAAGTCAGATTTTTGTTTGTCTTTTCAGTAGCACTAATCTATTTCTGTAGATTTTTCCTTTTATTATTTGGTAAGGGAGAATGATTTATGTCGTCAACAAACTTGTATTTAAAAAAGCCAGATTTTCAGAAAGAAATAAAAGAGCTCCTAATGTTTCTGATTGTATCTGATGTTTAAAGTTGACCCAAACAAAGAGATGTTAAACTGGCTCTTTTTTTATTTGACATAATTTAGATGAATGATTGTGGCTGCTGCTAATCATGGTGGTGACTACATTGTTTCGCTAGGAAAACTGACCACAAATCCCAACAACAGGGTTTGATTATATGAAAACCTAAAAAAATCCTAACTAATGTGTCCTTGTTATTGTGGCAAACAGAGGTTGTGTGGTTTTTCTGAAATGTTTTCAAGAGCTTACAACTGAGAAGAGGCAAAGTCCATAAAAAACACTTTTAACAAAAATAGTTCCAGTGCTCCTGAAAGGAGGGTAGCTTTATTTAAATTTGCAAATGCATTAAAGTATCTCTCCAGAGATGTTCTAAATCTGTTGCCAACTTGTACTTTCCTTTGAGAGGACAGACGTTGAATGTGTTGCAGATGTTCACCCTGAAACTCATCCTGTAAGATGCATTTTTGTGATAAAAGCTGTAATTTTGTGTTTCCTTTCCACGCAGCAGCAAACATCCGCGGCAGGTTTCAGGAGATGCTGATCACCAGATCAGTTTCACAGTCAGGTAACCGGGGAACAGAAAGAGGCTTTGTAGAGGCTCCCCTATAGCTCTTGCTGCAACATAAACCTGTTTCTGGAGGGAGTTGTTTCTAACACTGCGACCATGCCATGCTCATTGAGCACTGACAATGACGGATCTCAGCTCTGCATTCCTGCCGTGAAGTCTGGCGCAAGAAGAAGCTACAGGTAGGGAGCTACCGTGTTGGTCCCACCTGTCCACCAGCCGCCCCCCCCCATTAATTACTCACTTATTTAGGTGCTTTAATAGGACACCCTCACACATTAGTGTCTAATCTATTTGTTTTCATCTCAGAAAAGGCAGAAATTATGAAATCTAAACACTAACTGCCATCATTCGGTCGCTGAGATGTTTGGGGTGTTTTTCCATGTAGTCTGTATCACTCTCAAAGCAATACGAATGTTTGGCCTTCGACTTGACATCAGCAATGTTTTAATTTCTTGACGTCTTGTTGATTTTCTGATGTTTTGTGAGATGCCGCCTCCTCTGGTATTCTCTTATACACGATGATGAAATTCTCACTGTCAAACTTTAGTCCGACCTTCCCGTTTCTCGCTAAAGATGAAACATTTTCTCCGTGCAGACCTGCCAGGATTGCAAAAGCTGAACATCAGTTTCAAAAGCACCAAGTGCCTGCTAATGGTCAAGTAATCGGAGACTTCGTTTTGCATCTTTTGGTCTGCTTTCAAGGTGAACATACTTCAAAAGATCTGACCTTTGCATGTCTGCTAATGTCTATTTTCCAGACCAGAATGACTGATTTTAAGTTCTCCATAAATCCTTCACCAGACTCGTAAACCTTACCAATCTTCTTCAGCAAACTTTTTGGATATCTTCATGGTGCTTACTCTCCATAGTCAGGACACCAAGCTGGATATCTTAGGTCTAAACTTTTATCACAATGCAGAGCAAAGATTTTGTAATCTTTATCTGATGAGAAAATGTTTAATTTTAGTTGACGTAAACATGGAGGTGCCCTTTTTCTATTACCCTTAGGGAAGCTGCAGTGTTCTTTTTTGTTTTTACAGTTTACAAAAAAGCTAGAAATGTATTTTCTTTATTCTTTAGTATTTCTACATAATACGTGCATTTTTAGGTATGTTAAGATTATTTTAAATATCCATAAGTCAAAATGTCACAAAATCACACACGCTGCTGAAGGGTTTTCTCATTATTTCCCATGACCGTATGTCTAACCCAAGAGGACCAGAATTGTTTTTGTGTAGATCTCAGATATGCTTCACAGAACTGACAATAAACAGCTTTTAATTGGCGTACATTAGGGAGTCATTTCACAAAAGCCCACATCTCCGCACAAGGAAAGCGTCTCTTCACTCTGAGGTGTCATTTTTTACATTTAAAACTTCCTACAATCTCTGTATAATATACTTCTATAAAAAAAACAAAAACATTTTGAGACATTTAGATGTTTCTGGAGGACAAGAGTTTAGTTAGACCACAGGGATCTGCTGGCTTTATAAAAGTGCATAAAATGTAGAAATGGTCCCCAAACAGGCCTGTTGTCGAGTCCAGTTCACTCATTCAGGCAGCCATGTTTGTTCTCACTGACTCATGCTCCGCCGTCCAGGAGTTCCTGTAAGCCTCTGGTGACGCCTGTCAGCTCTGTCCAAAGTCAGCAAAGCCCTTGGTTGCTGTGAAGGCATCGGGCTGCAGGGGGAAGAAGTACTGCTGGGGAAGCAGGAAGCTGGTGCTCTGAGCGGGGTGAGAGGGCTGGTGGAGCTGCAGCTGTGGGTGCTGGAGCGCTCCTGTTATGGGCGGTGATGTGTAGGGCGGAGGCGGTGGAGGAGGTAGTAGAGTCTGTGGGGTCTGAGTGGGAGTGGAGGCTGAGGAGGAGACGGTGGCAGTGACAAGGCAGCCGTGCTGCTGCTGCTGCTGGGCCGGACCCCCCAGAGAAAACCTCCGCGTGGAGCTGCCCCCACCCGCCGAGCTGGAGCTGGTGGTGGCCGTGCTGGACTGCCGAGACGGGGCGCGCAGGCTGGGCGGGGCCGTGGTCAGGATCATGGGGATGGTCTCTCCCTGGCAGCTGCGCAGAGAGAAGCGGATGGGCTGCTGGGTGGGCTGCTTGGGCCGCAGGCAGGTGCAACAGTAGACCGCCACCAGGGAGCCAACGATGACGAAGGCGATGAAGATGCTTCCCACCATGAGGAAGGGAACATAGATGGGCTCTGAGGGAGAGGAGAGGAGGAGAAGATGCAAATAAGATCTACAGCCATGATAGTGAAGCTTCATATGTGGAAAATATTTTATATATTTTTATTTTTTTAATCTGAAATCTTTCTAAATGTAGAAAGAAAGTCGCTGAGTAGGTAACAGTGTGGCAACTATTGTTGACTCCAAACTTGCAGACCTGACCAGCTGAGCGGGTCTGCAGTCAAACCTTACACGACAGAGCAAAATAGGACATGCACATTGTTTTTTGCCAAGTAGCTTTAACCTCTCCGAATGGATCAGCAACGTCTGAGATTCTCAATTATCTGATTCATTTTAACACCTAAAAATGGATTTGAGTCAAACCGCTCAGTTAAATCTCCAGCTCTGTAGCTTTGGGTTTGTTTTCCTGCTGGAAAGTGAAGCATGCCTTTTTGCTGCCTCTAACAGGTTCTCAGGATTTTACCCTTTATTTAGCTCCTTTAAATTCTGATTATCTTTCCCAACTGTGCAGCATAGTGCCGCCATCGACATGTTTCATTGTGGGATGGCCATCATATCATTCATCCCCTTATCTATTGACACCCTGGGCAAATGCCCATATTAATAATAAACACCACAGCGTTGGATTTGACCCATGGATTTGAGACTAAAGAAAACTGAATATGGACATCAGTTTTACTTTTCAGATTTTCATGTTAACAATTCTTAAAACTGTGCAATGTATTGCATCTATTTCAAATAATATGCTACTATAAGGTCAATTGCATTAAATCCTGGAAACATATATTAAGATTTGTGCCTTTGACATAATGTCCAAAGAATATGCTTTTCCAAGGATGTACACAAACAAACATTTATCCAGACAAATGGATCACTATCAAACACTTTAATTCGTGTTTTTCTTTTGAAACCCATGAAATGTTCTGACCAAAACAGGGACACATTCCTGCTGAACACACAAACATCTCAAGTTGCTCTTTGTGAAGCCTGGTTGCGCTCAGGAAGGAAATCTGTGAGCATTTATTTATTTTATGAGACACAGTAAAATCAGTTCAAGACTTACCCCGGCTTCCATTCTGGAAATTGAAAGAAAACTGATAAAACCTCTAAATTTAGGCAGCAGAAGATTAAAACCTACACAGCTTACTTTGTATGGTTTGTACAAGCTGTAAAAACGCATTTCCGTCCAATAATGATGTGATAAGCTCAGTTTAAAAACAAGTTATGTTTGGCAGAAGAACGTTGCCAAATTGAGCAGAAACCGGTTTTGATTCTGGAAAACCTTCCACCTCCACTTCTTCGGGTTTCATCTCAATTTCTTTGGAAAAACATATTAAAACTGTGTGTTTTATGAACATCAGGGCGAGAGGCAGAGATATGCTGCATCATAACTTATCCAGTTTTTCCACAAATAACAATCTTGAAGTGTGCTGAGGTAAAAGGAAGCATCTGGGGCTAAGATGAAAGCAGGTGGTTTGGAAACTAGACTTTATGCCAAAATAATGCTGAGAATACAACTGTGAAACAGCATGAATTTATTGAATCTGAGCAGCTCTCTAAAAGTTCAAAGCTGATGAGAAAATACATCCAAGGAACAAGAAAAGGAGCCTGAAAACTTGGGCTGAGCTTCTGCAGCTACATTTGTTTTTTATTTTATTTTACAATATCTCTACTTTGGTCGTGATTTCAAAAGATTGCATTGCGGTCTTCTTGTTGGAGACATTCCCCTCCCCTCCCCCTCTTCTTAAAGACATGAAGTATTTCTGACCAAGTCTCTGAAACCTAACCTGCTCTTCCTCGTCCAGACTCTCCAGCTGACCTCTGACCTCTACGGAAAGATCTGCCACAACTAATTGTGAACAGTGCAAGCATCTAAGCAAATTTTGTAATTTTTTTAAAAAAAAACTAGTTACGTATTAGTGGTATATAGTTATTGCTGCTGCACAAAATACTTCTTTAATAAAATAAAATCAATTTAAAAAAAAAAAAAAAAAAAAGAACTATAAGTGAGCTAAAAAAATATCTGCTTACTTCCATTTATTTGCTTTGAGTTCTGAACAATAAAAACTCCCTGAACTTACGCGGGGCAAACTCCGTGTTGTCCACCTCCCTGTCGTTGGTGCAGACGCCCTGGTCCAGACGTGCGTCCGCGGCCGCGCAGCAGTAGCGCAGCGCGCAGGAGCCGCAGCACACGGTCGCGTCCGTGGTGTCAAAGTCTTCCGGACACTGAAAGCCCTCATGGTAATTCCCGTTAGAGTCCAGCCAGCCGTGGCAGTACTCCCCCTGAGCGTCCGATATGCGCAGGTTCCAGGTCAGATATCCCAGCAGCAGGCAGCTCCAGAGGCGCACCATCCCGCCCGGCCGCTCCGGGTCCACGGTTCCCCCCTCCTCCTCCGCCTCCGCCTCCTCCTCCTCCCCCCGCCGCCTCGCCCCTTGCTCGGCCTCAGCTGCCCGGACGCGGGGTCCGAGCTGGGATGAATGTCCCCACGCGAAACTGGAGCCAATGCATGTAAAGTTAAGCCATCTTTTGCAGCATCCGACGCGCGGTGGGACATCAGCGGCGTTTGAAGCGAACGGGATCCGAAGTGGCTTTTAAAAGTCTCATCTCTGTGGCGAGTTCTGGTCCAGACGGAGACGGCAGAACCCAGCAGAACCAAAGTTCTCCGCTTTGGTGTGGCAGGATGAGAAGGGGCTGCGTGTGTGTTCGCCTCTCTGCAGATCTGCCGCTTTTTGTGAAGCGGTGCTTTTTGGCCGCGCGCACGGCACTCCGCTTCGTCCGGACGTGCGCGTTCACGTTGTTCAACAACAAATAGTTTTATATATTGAAGCTCTAAAGATTGACACCGAAGTTCTTATCGTAACTTGTTATAAATACGAGACGGGCTTCACTTCAGCAACTACAAGTGGAAAAACTGCAGTTTCAGACTGCAGTTAAATATTAGAGGATAAGCATCAGTCCATTGTGTTTAACCTGAATTGTGCCTTTATTTTACTTTCTAATTTGGGAAGTTATGCTTGTGTGGCAGTTTTTTGACTGATCATCCTATTTTTCTTTGCTTGTGGTCATATTTGAGTTGTTTTTCTTCTGTATTTTTCTGATATATTTTTTTTTACCCATTTTTGAATTGTAAATCCCCTTTCTTTCCAGATTTCGTGGGACTTTAAATGTTGTTACTGTAGCTACAGTATATAAGTCTTCATGTGCCTTAAGTGTTTTATTGTTTTTTTTTTTGTTCAACTACAACCTTCAGTGTATTTTATTGGCCAGTTTTTATGTATTTTTCAGCCTGCAGGTGGTTTTCTTTCAGGATAGCTCAATCCATCTTCCTATTAACTCTGTTCACTTTCTTTACCCCCTCTAAAAAATAGCTTTCCTGCAGCATGATGCTGCCATCACCATGTTTCGCCTCGGTGATGGATGGTTTCAGGGTGATGTGCTGGAAGGAAGCGTAAGACTTTTTGCAAAAGTCTTGGTTGATCTGACATATTAAACAGCAATAAAATACACCGACATTTGTGACTCTAATGTTATGAAATGTGAAAATCTCAAGAGGCATGAATACATCTGCAAAGCACAATGTCTGACAGGCTGTGGTTTTGATGTCTCTGTGATGATTGATGCTATTCAGGTCACTCTATGTTCGGTGGTTGTTGTTTTTTTTTGTGTGCCACTTTTCAATATTTCTTGGTAGTTTTACATTAATTTTAGATATTTTACTTTATTGTAGAATTTCTGAGATTCATTTTGCTTTTGAAATGTACATCTTTGTTGGTTCCTTCACACTTACAAAAATTTATACGAAAGTTAAGATTTGCTACTTAATTCTGTCTAAATTTTAATTTAGCCAATAACCTATAAATGATGTAAAAATGCTAAAAGGCGTAAAAGTGATCTGCTTAGACTGTGGTTCTAACCTCTTGTTTGAAACCTATTGAGGCGGCGCCCCCTCGTGGCCACACAAACTCTCAAGCCGGGGGAGTTCAGGGCAGCTGTTGCCTCTCTAACAGCAGATGTCAAACAGAAACTTACAACAGACTAAAGATGTAAACGCGTTTGGCGCTCGTCTGTATGCTGTTACTTAAGATGGAATAAATCAGACCATGAAGCTGCAGTGCATTTTTAGGGATTATTTCATGTGTTTATTAGACACTTTTTTCTTTATTCTTTTCTTTTTATCTTTTTTTTTTATTTCTATTGTAGCGACAACTTGTTTTTTTTAATATTTGAATTTATGTCGATTCTTTTTGTTCTAAACCAAAATGGCCTCTAGTTCCTCTTCTTTTTTCTTTTTTTTTTTGGTAGGATTTTTATTATTTATTTATTTATTTATTTATTTATTTATTTATTTATCCAGTATAATTTCCCGTCGCAGCTACAGCTGCTACAGCGCCCCGCTGTTCTCGGTGGGGATGTTTCCTACACACAAGTCCCGCCTGTATTTCCCTCTGGAAGAGTCTCAGCCTGCGCTCCCGACTGGGGATTGGAGCGGCCACTTGTCAGTAAGCCAGCTTCACGCCGTGCGTGTGTGCGTGTGTGTGAATGTGTGAATGTGTGCGTGCGTGCGTGCGCGTGTGTGTGTGGAGAGAGAAACCGAGCCAGACAGTGACGGTCGGATCGCTCACTCATCAGCTGTCTGTCAGGCCAGCACGCCACAAAGAGCAGCTTGACACCCGGCCAGTATGGAGGGAGAGATGCAGCCCGCGGATGAAGGGCCCTGCGCCCCGAAGATGAGCCGACAGCAGCGGGGTCCGTTCAGCACCCTGAAGCCCTTCCAGAGCAAACGCTCCGCGGGGAAGTCGCGCTTTGACCGGTCCGCTGTTTTGGAGCCGCCTGTGTTTGGCGACGGGCATCCCTTCACTTTCCATCCCGAACAGCCTCATCCTTTCCAGCAGCAGCAGCAGCAGCAGCAGCAGCAGCAGCAGCAGCGGCTGCAGCACCTCCACCAAAGCAGCGTCGCTATCAGCAGCAGCAGCCAGCAGCATCACCCGCTGCTTCAGCAGCAGCAGCAGCAGCAGCACCGTCTCCCATGTGAGGCCAGGCCCAGCAGCAGGGTCCCCACATCCACCTCAGCGGCCACGGCATCCCTCGGCTCCCAGCGGCGCTCCGGCGGCGGCTCGGAGCCCCGGTTCTCCCCGGACTGCACCTACGCAATCAGCACAGGTGGGTGTGAAACTTGTCCGGAGTGAGCTCTGTTTAGTTCCGCTCCTTCTCGCGTATTGTCTTTTATTCTTTGTGTTTTCCGTAAACTAAATATTCTTATGGGAGCGTGAAATGTTCCCCTTTATATCAACCATATTCAAGTGTTCAAGTGTTCACCGGAAGGTGGTGAAATCGGTGGGCAGATGGTAGTAATTTTGTGGTGCCACTTAAAAACCAGAAGCCAGTGGAGGTTTTTGTTATGGCTTTTGACATGGCTTTCAGCCCAGGGCGATATGAAAGGAGGACACCACGAGGAAAACAAACATCTGTCAGTTTCCCTGCTGTTTTCTTATTGCTAATTTATGTCCGTTTGTGCACACAGTGCTGGCAATTATGATTTGGCATTTAACTAAATGGCCTTTTTTTATAAGAAATTAGGACTGAATTTAAAGTTGAATAGTTGCTCTCTCAACAGAGGTTGTTTAAAACTAAATTTAAGGCTTATAAATCTGAATGTGAACACGAGAAAGAGCCTTTTAGTGTACTTTTAGATTTTGAACCACTGTGAAACACAGTTTAAATAGACTGGTAGACTGCCATACACTGAGTTATTTAGCAGCAATTACATATGCTTTACAACTAAAATTCTGTTTTTTATCATTGGGTTCTCAGTTTTCTCAAAAACTATCATTTAAATCTGTCCAATCAATTTCTCTTGACATGCATGTATTTCAGTTAGCATGAAATTTATATTTTTAATTAGCTCTTAATGTTTCTATTAAGAAATCTAATAATAAGCTTTTTGGTCAAATGGTCTTCATTAGGCAAGTGTGTTTGGATGTGTGAAAGAGCATCTCACACCAATCAAGAGCTGTGGCTGCCAGAAGCAAGTTGTCATGTGGGAACTCAAGGTGTAGATCACACCGAAGACAAAGATTCATTTCTTAAACAATCTGATGATCTTTTAGTTTGTGCATTGAAATACCTACAGGAGCCATAGTTGTTTAAACGTGAGTTTGTTTGTGTGTTTGTTTGGTTTTTTTTGTCAACGCATAAAATCGGTTCTACAATTCTGTAACTATCCAGTTTCATTCAGTAAACAGTAAGATCCTGATACTTTCTTCAATCCAGGACTATGGTGAAGTGACATAAATTCACAGTTTTTTTTAGTAAAGACATAAAATGAAGGTACATGAAAACACATACGTCAGTAAATGTTGAAATTCATAAAATTTGTCTTTGCCTCTCCTAAATTTATCCATAAAATATTATAAGGGGTGGTTTGATGCAATATATACTTTTTATAGCTTTATATCAGGTATGATGAGTGTCACCTTGATTCTTTAAATCTCTTGTGGCAGCCATTTCCTGTTTACTCAAAGCTCCTCCTCCTCATAGCTACAGTCTGCAAGCCGAGCCTCTGCCTCACAGAGCACCTCTTCCCTACTCCTCCGCAATTCTGCTCCTCCAGACTAGCGGCAGCAGTGACTAAACACCTGGTAGGACTGAGCATCTGGTGAGCTTGTCAGACAAACTACTTGTCAGTGCAACGATTTTAAACAGTGTTGTGATGACGTGCTCAAGGTTCAGTGTCGGAAAAGGCAGGAGCTTCTTAAAGAGACAGAGGCCGATTTTCAGATGTTAAAATACAAAGTCAAATTTCTTTTCAATTATGTTTGATGTATGCAGCAATTTTTATAGCAACAGAAGATGACATATTTACTTGATTATGCTGTAAAATGGCATTATGTGGTCAGAAAATAAATAAGCACATAAGTCAGTCTGAACTTAACATGTCTTTAGACTTGGGAGTATGTACATTAATATCACATTTGGATGCAGGTAGGAGAACCAACAGAAAGACCCAGGCTGGGATTTGAACCCTGGACCTGCCCCACAGCGCAGCCTTGAGGGGTTGATTCATTGTGTATGTTTTGTATTTGCTTCCTAGATGTACACTCCTAAACTGTAAGCAGAGTCAATAAGCTGACAGAAAAAAACCAGCATCTCCTAATCCTCATATTTTCCATTTCTTCCTTTGTTCCTCCTGTCAGCAGTGATTGATTTACTTGTGTAATGGGAGCAATCGTGATCGAATCTCCTCTTCATGTGCACGAAATTACACTCTTTGCATCTCTCCCTTTTTCTCTGTGCACCATTACGGGTCCTCGTCGTCATCCTGTTGAAACACATTGTTCCCTGCTACATGTTTTCTTTTTTTTTTTTTGTTTCCCCCTCAGCTGCTGTTCATTAGCAGGCTGCATACAGGCAAGAAATGTGTTCCCCATGTGGAGGGCTGGTCCGTGGGAGCCAACATTTAGATGAAAGCGATGAACCTTATCCTGGCAGTTTCAAAATTAAATATTAGACACAGCATCCTTTAATCAGATTTTAATCTGGTTATCTCTGCAGGCAGCAGAGGCTCTTCGTGCTGTTGCGTTTTGTTGTTGCTGTTTTTTTTGCAGCTTCACAGTCAAGTTTTCAGACAGACTCTGGGCGACGCAAACGGCTGCATATTAAATCGTTTTATTGCAAATGTGTGATAGCATGTCGAAAGATCAGTTTAACCCGGTTCTATTGTTTGCATATGTTTCGACTTGCACTTTTCATGCCAAATTGAATCTGCACACGCCATGCAGGATGCGCCACTCCTCAGGTGATAATGGTACATCAAAGTGGTTTTATCTGCACAAATGAGACAGGTTATTGTCTTTCTCCTTCCTGTAGGGGAGAAACTGGGTGTCCCTTTTTCTGTGAAGCGCAGCAGCAGCAGCAGAGGCCCTGGAACCTGCAATCAGTTCAACACACAATAACCCAAATTGCATTGAAAAGCCTTTCCCAAAGAGTCGTGATTAAAACAAATGGGCCTCATAAATTTGCTTCTGCCGACCGTGTTGTTTTTAATGAAATTTTATGAGGCTCTCAGCTCTCAGTGCCACAGACCGGGAGAGGAGGGGGAGGTGGGAGCAGGGGTGAGGGTGAATGATATCAGACACATCTCCACGGGTAAACAGAGACAGCACGCATATTAATAAATGCGACACATCTGCGCCAGGCTGATAGACACGTCCGAGCGAGTGGCACCGCCGCCACAGCGGCCGCCCAGAACTCATGGCGTCTGTTTGTGTGTTTTGTTTGCAGCTACAGTAGACTCATAATCATTACGTGGAGGTGTGTGTGGGATCGTTTCACCGAGACGTGTCCAGACTACCGGAGGAAATATGTGCACTGAGGCCTGAATCTGGACTATAACTATGTGCTGATTGTCTTGGTCACAGCAGATACGGCGACCTTAGAGTTTATTGACATCTGAATAAATCACCATAATGAAGCTGACATTTCTACGAACAAAGCAGCTCGCGCAAGGCTTTTTGTGGAGCACTTTAGCTCAAAAAATAGAAGTAAAAGTAGGTAGCATCTTATTTCATATGTGAGCAGGTCATTTCTTTCTGTTGCCTTTATTTGAAGCTCAAATAATTGTCAGCTTGAGTAATTGTTAAGTTTTCAAATGAGTGCGTACAGCCTAAGAATATCAACACAATGAATTGTAAGAAAAAAAATAGCTTACAATTCATCTCGATTTGTAATACCAACTGCTCTGCAAAAGTATTCACACACAAGGTTATGTTACAGCCTCAAACGTCCAGTTACTTGATTGGAGTTTTATGTCAAATCAACACAAAACAGTGCATATAAGGAAGGAACATTATTTTATGCCGTTCTGAGTCATTTTCAAAATGTGGCAAGCCTGTGTAGGTCAGATTGGATGAGGGAAATCTCTGAACAGCAGTTTTCAAGCCTTGCCACTGATTCTCTTTTGGACTTAGAGCTGGAGTTTGAGACTTTCTGACAGATGATTGTGCTTTGATCTGAAGTATTCATTGTGTTATTATAGCATAATATTATGTTATTATGCCAGCGGTTGCTGTTTTGTGGGGAGGCAAACATCCACCACAGCTTGAAGTTGGTTTTTCAGCTTTCAAAAAGCGTCCGTTCAGCTCCTATTCATCTTACCATAAACTCTGCTGACCCGGCTGCTGAAGAAAATCATTCCCTCAGCATTATACCACCATCATTATATTTTACCGTGGATGTTGTGCTTAGGACTGATGCACATCTTTTCCTCCACACATAATGGTTAAAACATAGCCAGAAATGTACATTTTCTTTTCTTTTCTATGTTACCAGAGCACTCATTTTCCAAACTGCAAACTCCTAATGGCTTCTTTCTTTCTGGTCTTTCTCTAAGGCCATATTTGCTGAGTTTGAAACTAATTATAGTTCTATCCAGATTCTCCCACCTGAGTTATGGAACACTGCAGCTCCTCCACAGGCCTTTTGACCTACAATTTCTAATCCTAATAGAAAAAGTATATAGAATGCTCTTTCTATTTTAAAGTAACAGATTAAAAAATGCAGTGACATGTCCAAAGCCTGGAATATCATTCTGTTATCTCTCTCTGCTTTAAGCGTCTCCACAACTTTATTTTTTTTACGGCTCTGCAGTGTCTAACTCAGTTATTGACCTGGAAAGCCAGTTGTACTGAACATGTTGAAATCCATACATAAGTCACTTGTTTTGCACCCTTTGAGCTGAAATTTATAATTTAATCCTTCAGATATGCAGATAAGAACTGACCAAAAAAAATAAATAAATAACACCAGTTCTTCTCTGACTTCCTGACCTCCTCCTCTGCCACAGAGAACCGTCTCATCCTAGATGCCTTCGCCCAGCAGTGCAGCCGAGTCCTCAACCTTCTCAACAATGGCCGTCTCCTGGAGCCTCCGTCTTCCACCCTCAGCTCTAACATCAAGCTGGAAGACGGGCGAGGGGAGCCCCAGGGTCTCCACTGCTCCTCTCAGGGGAAACTGAAACCCCCGGAGAGCTCCTCCACCACCGACCCCGAGGACGAGGCCCAGCAAAGCCATTCCAACCAGCACCAGACCTCTGCCGTCCTCCGCATCTTCACGGACTCCCTGCAGAGCTACCTGCTCTCTGGGCCTCAGCAACACCTGGCCGCGGGCCTCGAAGGGGAGCGGTGCGCTCTCGCCGAGCGCGGTTCAGACGTGTCTCCTTCGAGACACAACCTGGGAGGATGGGGGTCCCCGGCTCCGTCAGAGTCATACGGACACCCGTCGTCCACGCTGCCGGAGGAGGAGGAGGAGGAGGAGAGCTGCTGCCCCCGTTGCCTGGAGCTGGAGCAGGAGGTGCTGTGTCTGCAGCAGGAGAACGAGGAGCTGCGTAACAAACTGGAGAACATTCCAGGTGCAGTAAGACCACAACCTCAGTTTGCTGTTAAATCCTGTTATTCCTATTTCTATCACTGCGTTTGTTTGCGTCTTGCTTGCTCTCGTTTGCTTTTGATTTCTTTGTGACATTTTGGATTAATTTGGAGAAGGTTTCACAGAACAGTTTTTTTTTTTCATTATATATGAATTTTATATGACAAAAGAGACAAGAAAATAGGACGATTGTTGAAATTCTGTCTTGGTCAGGCAAAGTTGGCAATTTATTTGAACAGAGAATGTCAGACTAATAATGGATAAAATACTGATTTTGCTAAGCTTTTCAAAAGTATGGTTAGAGGAAGAATTAAATATTATTTAAAAGTGAATGACCTGGGTGTTTTTTCAGAATATCTGATATCATAGGTATTCTGTTTGCTTTAAATAATTTAGAACTTTATAAATAAGATTAAGCTGATTGTCTCTATGAATCATTAATGAGAATCATTCTCTTTCCTTCTTGCTGTCTGTCCGTCCGTCCATTCATTTCCATCAAACACAAAGCACAAAAATAAAACCTGGTTTAAAATATTTAATTAAATATTAGACAGCTATAATCTCTCACATTTAAAGCGATCGTGAGTGGAAACATGTTTAAGTACGAATGACCTTTCTGGGACCAGATTGGGCCTGAGGGTTTGGGCAGACGGTCACATTCAGATGTTAGCGCTGAAGATAAACAGCAAGCTTCTAAAGTAACCATATTTAAAAATTACATTTGGAGTGAAACAGTATTACATGTGCTATATTTTCCATTGATATGAAAGTCACTACCCATTCTTCTAGTAAACCTTTGGGAAAGTCACATGTGAATCAAATTATAGATTGTGATACAGCATTGAACTTTACATGACGGGCAGAAATGTCATCATAAAGTTAATTTAATTGAGTAATTCAATTTAAAAAGAGAAGTGTCTTATAAATTCATTGCAGGCAGAGGGATGTAATTTGATTCTTATAATGTACGTCTAATGAAATTCCCCCAAATATTTCTAACACAGATTTGTTCTGTGACGTCCAGGTTATGACCTACACAGTCACAGTAAAGCAGACATTTAGTTGTGACAAAAATAAATCTACGAAGCGCCATATATACATTTTCACTGTAATATATTTGACTCTGCGAATGAGTTTCTATTACTTGAATGAAATGTATTTTTAAATTACATTTGAAAATAAATTAAAATTCACCTCTACAACCAGGAATTGTAGCAACAAGAAAAATGTTTACATATTCTCACATAAAATTTTACGTTGCTTTAAATAGTAATATGTTGCAATTGTGAGTAAGTTATGAATAAAATAAAATATGTTCAAAGTTATTCCTCAGAGTTTATAAGAAAGGTAAAGAAAGTAATCTAAGAATATGGTTGTAGGTTTACAAAATCAATCCTTTTTTCTCCAGGCATTTTTTTCTACTACTGTTCACTTTAACACATGCTTTTTTTTCCAGTTCCCTGCCAAAATACTTTGGACTACTTCAAGACTGTTCTTGAATTTCACAACCAGCTGGCCCAACAAATGCCAGAGGAGCAGCTCACCGAGGTGAGAGACAGGCTTGTGATTGGCTTTATAAAGGATTATCATTGTGATAGAGAGGAAAATATAACATCATGTCCATCTTCATGCAGTGTGACAATATGGAATTAAAAGATGTATCTCTGCAGGAGGAAGAGCAAACCGTCTTTGAGGTTTGTCGTTTAATCATTGGATCACACATACACGTGTTTTTTTTCTTTGTTTCACCCAAACTCCTAAGTTTAGCTCCTCTTCCCTTCAGGGGAGCAAACAGCTGTTGGAGAACTACCCACTCTTCATCACCAACAAGCAGTGGGACGAAGCCGTCAACTCCTCCAAGAAAGATGGCAGACGGCTCCTGCGATACCTGATCCGCTACGTCTTCACCACGGATGAGCTCAAGTTCTCCTGCGGTTTGGGGAAGAGGAAGCGCTCGGTGCACTCAGGAGACCCGGGCCTGGAGAGACGCCCGCTCAACCCGGTCAAAGTCAGCTGCCTCAGAGGTGCGTCGCCTCGGTCTCCGCTGATTTAGGAGAGTATGCACTCGCCATCAGATTTAAAGCCCTGAAGTGTGACAACTTTGTTTTAAAGCCGCATGATTTTAGACTGTTAATCAAGCAGGTTTATCTGCTTTTATGTCAATGTTTTATTCAATGCTTCACCATTAGACTACTTTTATCTGAAGGACTAATATGTCAGAGTTTTTAAACTTTTACTTGCCAGTGATAATAGTGATCATGTTTTCTTACAAATATACAATTTTTGAAGTAAGAGTAAGAATCTTGCAGTAAATCCTTTGGTGACTTTTATGCATGGCAGATAAAATAGGCAATCCACAGTCTATTCACCTGATTATCATGCAGAGAAGCACACACAACAAGAAATTGTGCATTAGGCAGTTTATTATTTGGGACACTTAAAATTTCTCAAGTGAAAGATCGATTAAAAAAAGTGTCTTGTCATTTGAGAGATTTTAATGCTTTTCACATCATTCAACTCTTCTTTTTGTAAATTACTACTAATGACAGTATTTGTAGGATTAAACAGTACCATACTAATTTAATCATTTATGATTATTAAACTGTGGTACTTCTTGGATTTATTTTTAGCATCAAGATTTCAGAGTGAGACATAAAAATGCCAAGCAATCAGAGGTTGAAAAACAAAACTACAACTCAGTCAAACAACTACATATTTTTGTATCTCAACTACAGCAAAACAAACTTTGTTACGTTGGACTCTTATGTTTTTTGGTCATTCTTCTCTCCCCCAGATATGAACCTTAGCCATCTCCCTTTCAAATCCTGACTCAAATCTTAACGTGTGCTTTGATTTTCCAGTAAAGAGAATAACTTTTATTAACCCTTCAGAGTTTATCCGGATGCACTGTGCCTCAAACCCGGACTGGTGGATGCCCTCAGAGGAGCAGATCAACAAAGTGTTCAGCGACGCCGTCGGCCACGCCCGCCAGGGCCGGGCGGTGGGAACGTTCCTGGGCAGTAGCGGCAGCAGCACCAGCAGCCTCTACATGGACGGCTTCGACGGACATCTGTCGCAGGACGAGCTGTTTCTGAAAGGCTGCCAGAACGGCCAGTCGGACTGACGTTATACAAACAAATTAAATAAAATGATGAACATTAATATGTAGCTGTACAACAACATATCCAGAAACACCAACCTTTATCTAAAAACATTCCAGAGGAAGCGTATTATACAGAATACAACTCCAGCTCTTGCTTTAAGTAATTTTATAACCCTTTTGGTTGTTTTATACTTGCATTTTTTGAGTCAAAATTTGACTTTTGCCAGTTTTCAATTTTAAAGCAATTTGAGTCTTCCTTTTTGCTACTTTAAATATAACTTGACTTTATTTCACTGTCAGTGGGTTATGTTTAGGGCTAAGTCAGTTTCAGAGAATATTTTGTGTTAAATTTATAGCATAGTTGTGTTAGAATTTCCGTATATCTACACAAGCTGCACCTTCATGATATTCATAGCTAAAAGTAGCATTTAAACTGTTTGCATTTGTATGTAGTGAAAGCACCTTTACCTGAAATTTTTAACAGGAGTGCCTCTGACATCATCACATTCGCTTGTTCACTCTGCTGCGCTTTGACTTTCATTCAATCTTCATGTAATTTAAGTATGTAGGTCAACACTATACATTTGCTCCAAGTCAAAACCAAACATAAAGGTCATCTTGTTATATTTTGGAGGTAGTTACATGTAGTTGAAACCACATTTTTATTTTTTAAAAAGCCACCAGTCCCAACAAACCCCACACAAAACATGATGCTGCAGCCACCGCCGTACTTTATAGTTGGGATCCTTGGTCACAATTTTGCAAGTTTCACATTTTGTTTCCAAAAATAACAATGATGATCATGGTTGAATTTTAACATCCTCAGACCACAGGAGAGACAAATGTTTTTCCATGAGCACATTAGCAAAAATAGTTGTTCCAAAATTCAAAATTTGACTTTAAGCAGTTTTAAAGGAGGTGACTCTTTTAATCCAGTGGACTGCTTCTAAGTTTCACAGTAGGTGCTAGATATAAAACACAATAAAGTCAAGATTACTAAAAACATTTAAATGTAAAGGAAAACAGAAATTTCATTCTTGAAATTTGTTTTTAGAAAACACTGCAATTAAGAAAAACATACATTTCAAAGTCACATTGAAAAGAAATAGTTAAATTAAATATCAAATACTTTTTTGGGGAGGGTGTTCAATTCAGGGCAACCTTACAGCACAACTTTAACCAAAGTTTTCTGTGTCTTTAACCTGTTTACAGTCCAGTAATAAGTCCTGCCGAATTGAAATATGACTTTAGTTTGCATTTTTGTCTGAATTTGCAACAATTCTGCTACTTTTTCCTCAAATACCCTGTTGGCTACCAGGTTTGAATAATTCTCTTTTTACACACTTTTCCTTTTTTTGTTGTTAGTTTAATTTTTACTATGCTATTTTTGACAAAGGTTGATCAAAGCAGTTTTCAGAAGATATGCACAGCATGTCATGAATAGACCACATTGTCACAATAATTGTGTTAAAATTGGTAGAAAATACACTATTTTGCCAAATTTATTGGATCACCCATGCAAATGATTAAATTCAGGTGCTCAAATTACCTCCATATTTACACGTGCATAAAAATTCAGAACCTAGGGCTGCAGACTGCTTCCTCTCTTATAAATATTCTTTCTCATCCAACATCAGTGTCTGACCTTGCAAATGCACATTTGGAAGAATAGGAAACACAAATGCCCATAAACACACTTCTTAGCCGGGTGGAAGGTTTTTAGCAAAAGATTTCTACCTGTTATATCTGCAACGGAAGAGCCAACATCTTACTAAATACTATTAATTAAGTCAGACAAAATAAACCTTGTTGTATACTGCAATTTATCCAACTTTATGGGCAGCAGTGTGCAATAAATACTTGTATTTAAAACCTAAATTAGGAGCAAAACACAGGCAACAGTAAAGATCTTTAGTTTAAGGCAGTTGCCACTTCATAAAGCCTTAAATGAGCAGGAAGACATTCACATAGTAAAATGTTAAAGCTCTGTGTCATCATGTGATGTGTGTTGTTCCCTGACAATGACTGAAAGTGTCTACTTCCTCTGAGAGAGAAAGCATGATGCACTTGCTTATTTCTGAAGCTGTTATTTGCACTTTTCATGGTCTCATTGGGACAGACAGATGTAAACAGCTAAATACTCACCTCAAAAAAAGATTTCATGCTGAACAACTTTCTTTGCGTTAATATGTAACATTGTTTTCTTCATCTGAATGTAGCTGATTGTGAGGCCAAGTCACCCATAAAATGTGCTGTGTAAATTGTGTAAAATAAAGTATGGTTATTGTTAAACTTTTTTTTTTATTTCAGAAAGTACAATGTCTCCCTCTTTAAAAAGCCAAGTAGAAAAGTGCCAGAGAAACCTTAAAACTGTTGGACTGTGCAGTTGTGTTGCTGTTCTGAATGTGTGCGTTTGTTCCCATGTACTTCTTTACTCAAAGTGGCTGTAATCAACACTGTGAAACATTCAATTTTTACAAATATTCAGTAAAAGTTCTTTTTTTATTTCCAATGAATAAACTAAAAAATGAAGTTGAAAAGTCCTCTTTGTTCAAAATGTCTTTATAAACGAATCGTTAATGTAATCTTGAACTGTTGCTGGTGGTGATATTTAATGCATAGTATCATTAACCAAGATTTTTTTAATGGTAACAATATCACAATATATTCTACTAAAATGTTCTATTTTATTAGAATATTTTAACATAGTTGTACAGTGGAGAAATGTTGCTGCTTCATTTTATTCTTAACTCAATCAAAACTCCTAAATAATTTGTAGAAATTTCCCTGAAATGAGTTCATGTTGGTGTTAGTCAAGATGAGACTACAGCTCCTCCGTCTGGAGGTTTTTAGGAGGTGATTGTGAAGTTTTTCCAGTCTGAGCTGCAACAATCCACAAGGTGGCTCTGCAGTTTCAAGAAAGATATAACTTACTAGTAAAAAATATTATCACAAAGGCATCTGTGCAGATGAATATCGGAAAGATTGCACTCTCCACAACAGACTTTTGGAAAGCCTGCAGCGTTGTGCTCCAAACAGTGACCTTTCCTTAAAGAATTAAGTTTGCTGTGTCTTTTACGTGGTTTCACTGTACAGTGCAGTTCAGTCTGTTGTCCAGGTGAACACAGAGGTATTTATACTCCTGGATAAATGCAGTTAGGTGTGAACTCCAAAAGGTTGAATGCTGAAAATAAATCAGAGCTTGCCTCAAAATAGCATTACTCAAAGCGTGTGTATTTCCCACTAATAGATTTGCTTGTTCGTAAGGTATTTTTTTTAGCTTACTTTTCAAAAACATGGAACTTTTGAGCGACATTTTACCTCCATTCATTGCATATGTAACCAATTTACCTCACAGTGATGTTATTGTTTATATGTTGGAGGAAGCTGCAACCTATAAAGAAAGAAATATGACAGGGATTTGAACCCACAACCTCCTTGTTGCAAGACAATAATGCCATTTAACCATAAACATTACTGTGTTTTCATGGACAAAATGATTAACATTAACAAGAACATCTCCTTGGTAAGGTTTTGTGCAAAAACACAAAATCTTACCAAGTAGGTTAGGTCTAGTTTCTCGTGCTAACATCTTGGTACACTTGAAACAAGACAAAACTAACTTACAAGTAAATGTTCAGCAAGACATATGAGCTTGTTTTAAGTCAATAATAACTTGATACTGATGAAAAAGTATTAGTTCAATTGGCAGATTATGACCATATTATACAAATTATGACCATTTACATGAAACAAGCTCATACATCTTGCTGAACATTTACTTACAGTCAGTCTTGTATTCTAACATATTTACACCGGAAACTAGACCAAAAATACTTTGTAAGATTTGCAGTGTAGCTGAAAGAAATGAATTTAACACTTATTAAACTGAACGCCGCACTTATTGATCAAAACGCAGCGCAGGGCAGGCTGCTCTCTCTTGTACCTTCACACAGCTTCCCTCTGTCTGTCTCGCTGGATCAGACGCAGCTTTGGGTGTTTCTCTTTAATTCTGCGGCATCTCTCTCCTCTCTATGCGGGCCTGCTGTGGTGGAGGAGGGCGGGCCGTGGAAACACACAACGAGCAGATTCCGGACCGTCAACTCGTTGATGATGCGCCATGAACGGGGGCAGATGATTTCTGCTCCACTAAAGCGTGATTTGCATCGACTGAGCTTAAGCAGCAAGAAGCGGCTGAAACTGAAGACTGAAAACTGAGGCTCGTCGGAATTTTGGGAGATTTTTTTCTTTCCCAGCCCCCCTGCAGCAGCGGTATTTTTTTTTTTTTGCGCAGCACTTGGGGGGGGGGGGGGGAAAGGGGGGGGGGGTGTATGACCTCCCGATCAGCTGATCAGACACATCAGTGAGTGTGTTGAGTTAAGGTGAGGTGGTGGTGGGTGGGGGGGCCGGGAGGGGGGGGGGCGAGGAGAACCAGCGGTACAAGATGATGTCCTTGATAGATCTGGACGATGATCAGCGGTGGGTGCCAACTCACGTTAATGTCACCGTGCTGCGCGCCAGGGGGCTGCGGGCCAAGGGCAAGCACGGCAGCCGCTACCTCTACACCATCATCCAGGTGGGGAAGGAGAAGTACACCACCGGGCTGGTGGAGAAGGCGGAGATGCCCGTGTGGAACGAGGAGAGCTGCTTCGAGCTGCTCCCCGGGATCCTGGAGGAGGGCGGCCGCGGCGCGTTCCCCCCCGGGAGCGGAGACCTGGTCCTCACCGTCATGCACCGGGTCCTCATCGGGCTGGACGTGTTTCTGGGTCAAACCATCATCCCTCTGGATAAGATATTCCAGGACGGAATGTGTCCCAGAGATGAGTAAGTTGTTTCACATTTTCATTTCAGTTAACTATCCTCTCACTTTCAGACAGTGTTTTATAATATATAGTCGAGGAAGACTCTGGTATTTTTAGTTTGTGAATATAAGTCATGTGCATCAGCTGAGCTAACCGGTTATCCTCAATGAGTTAGTTTAAGAAGGAGCCAGAACTGTTCTGCAAGAAAGGACAGGGATGCAAGCTGCAGAAGCAACATCCTCAGAAAGACCTGACCTTTGGACTGATGTAGCAGAGGTTCCCATAATGCACCGCAAGTAAACAAGATGAGTTGCACTTTTCGCTGTTGCACGAGTCTTCATCGTGACCATTAAGTCAATCTTCACGCCAAAGTAACATTTCCCGACAATCTTGCACAATTTCAGAGAAAACATGTCTGACAACAGCAGCCGTTGTGTCTGTAATTTTCTATTAATAGAAATTACATAAATCATTATTCATGGCTGCTGAGATTGAAACACATTTAACTTTCTTATGGTGTTGTTATATAAATAGTCCAAGGCTGTGACAGAAAAATACAGTTAGTAGTTGGGGAAAGATTTTAAAAGCTGATTATGTGAGAGTCAGATGGCTTTAGAGAAAATATTGCGTTAAATGGCTCTTAAACCCTGTGACTGGACTGAGCCTCAGCTGAAGATTAGGACATAAAAACAAATATTTCTGCAAATACATAAATGAACATGAGTTTACAGTCTTTAGAGAAAGGGAACCTCAAGGCTTTGAAGCCTCCAACATGTTTTCTTACAGAATTTCACTGTCTTTCCTTGTTCAACTTTGATTCCCCCACCATGTTTTACTCTGGGCATGTTGCTAAGTTTGATCTCTTATGCAGTCTCATCTCACTGCCTTCCAGATCACACTATTTAACACAATGTGTTAGACTGCTAATGTAACTTTTTATTATTATTATTATTATATATTATTATTATTATTATTATTATTATTATTATTATTATTATTATTATTATTTTAGCTTCATTTCAAAAATGCCTTTCCTGCTTCAATCTTCCATTGAAACTATAATTGTGAGATGTATAACTAACATTTATGCTGTCAACAGTTCCTGGCTGTTGTAGTTTAGGCCGACAGTCATGTGTTGATATGTTTACAGCTGTGCCAAAATATTTCCGTTTATATAGAAAGGGTTAAACAGTACTCTGTCAAATGTCAAAAGTTTGTGATATGGTTTATGAACTAACCCTTCCACATAGTCCACAACTTCATCACCTAACTGCTGTGTTGCTTGGTACTTTGATAAACTGGTTCTGGTTACATTGGGTTTTATTAAAAGGTGTCGGAGTAAAGGGGGATGAAAACAAATGTGTGGCACAATTTCCTATTTTTATTTAAAAAAATAAAAAACAAAATTATTGATGTTTTTCTTCCTCTTTGCAAAACACACACTGAATGAAAAAATTGAAATATTTCTGGAAAATTGATGACGAACATTACCCAACTGACAGGTTATATAAGAGCTTGTGGATAGAAGAACTCCAATAAAAAGAATCTGACGGTCAGTTTCTTTTTATTGGAGTTCTGCTTTAGATTACTTACTGGCTGTCAAGTCTTGAAAAAACTCAACATCGTTCTTTTGTAATGGATTTTGCAGAGTATTAAATGTGGCTGACTCACCAGTTCAATCAAAATACCATTAGTGGTCGTTTTCCCTCCAAACTCATGTCTTCACTCATTACCTTTCTGGCTCAAGAGGTACAGTTAGGCAGTAGTAAGTATCCACTTTTCTGGGTCCAGAAACCTTTTTCCTATAATGCAGGTCCTCTGTGATGTCTTCATCGTTTACATTCAATGAAGAAAAGCAAAGTGTCATACTTAGAAACAGGTAATCGGACCACATGAAAATAATTGCTTTCAATGCAATGTCAGTATAAATAATATGATCATTTTATTATCAGTCTCAATTATTAACTGTGAATGCTAGTGAACTACCCGTGTTTAATACAACAACAGGTGACGTATCTGGCCTTTCTGTCATTTGAAACACTGGAATAGAGAAAAACAGAAACATCTGGCTTTAATTGAGGATCCTGCTCCCTCTATGCTCACTGAATTCCTGCTGTTCGTTCTGGCTTTGTAGCATTTTCTGGGGTCCGCTCAGTGGACAAGAGAGGGAGGAACAGAGCAAGAACTGAATTCATTGGTTGACCCAGTTTATCTGTTAATGCTTTTTTTTTTCAGCAGACCTTTTTTGTGCATTTTGAGAAATATGAGTTCCCATTTGTAGCTGTGAGGCCATTTTACCAAATGTAGAACTAAAGCACACACCGACGAGCTTTATCTAAACATTTTGCAATAACGCTTTTACTCAGAGAAACTATTATTTTTATTGCTCAAGTTCTTATTTAAGCTCTGAAAGGGGAGCATTATGTAAAATCTGCTGTTTTTAGCTTTATATTATAATTTCATTCCTTCATCAAAAACATACCTGGAGTATTGTTTTTAATCATACATCTTTGAGGAATCACTGAGTCTCACATAGCAGTCATTTAGGGGTGCCTAACAGTTTGCCCATTCAAACCCTATTTACCCAAATCTCCTCCTCAGAGCTGCAGACTACAGTTGAGCTTCCGTCCCACAGAGCACCTCTTCCCTTATGCATTCCCCACAAAACTCCTCCAGACTAGTGGCAGCAGCAGTTAGATAACACCTGGTAGAACTGTCGTAATTGAGGAGCATCGTTATTATGACCTGCTGAAGGCAGAGGGTTGGAAAGAGCAGAAACCTTTTAAAGAGACAGAGGTCCATTTAAAAGTGGTCAAATTACAAAGTCTCACATCTTTTAAGTTGTCAGCTTTTTTATGACAACTAAAGGTAACATAGTTACTTGATTGTGCTATGAAATGGTGCTATATGCTTGGAAAATACAGAATAATACCCCTTTAAAACATACATGCATTGGACATTATCTCTTTTTTTTCTGTAGGTGGTTCAAGCTGAACTCCAAGGCGGGTAGAAAAGAGAAGGAACGTGGTGAACTTCAGGTGACGGTCCAGTTCACCCGCAACAACATGACAGCCAGCATGTTCGACCTCACCATGAAGGACAAGCCCCGGTCTGCTTTCGGCAAGCTCAAGGATCGCGTCACTGGGAGGAAAAGGGGTGATGTGGAGTCTTCCTCAGCCATTGTGCCGGGCCGCTACGCTGCGTTGTCAGGGTCCCTTGGCCAACCGTTTGGAGAGGAGGGAGGGGCTGGTGTGGAGTCAAAAGAGGTGGAGATAACAGAGGAGAAGAGGAGCAAGATGAAAGATTTCTTCAAGGGACGACTGCGAAAGTCATCTGACACGAGGTCGTGCTCGTCTCTGGCCTCAGAGAGCAGCTTGTCTTCCATGGCCAGTGATAATCTTGGCCCTCCACCCAGCCTGGATCTGCTGTCAGACCCCCCCAGCTCCCCCATTTACACAAGCAAAGTGAGAATTGATGCACACTATGGGGAAGCAGACCTAGCAAAAAAAGGTAGGTCTGAAGTTATTTGCAGAATTATTAAATTAATCAATGTTTGTAGTGAAACTGCAGATGTTTGCCACTTCTCAAAGATAAGTTAGTCTCAAAAGCAACAAAATGATATAAACTTTACAATAATGTTGAATAAAAGAAATGTATTTAGATCTTCTTTATATGGTAGCTCTATAGCTATGCATAGAGAAACTTAGTCATAGATACAGAAGTTTCTGAAAGTTATGTGAACCTGATCACATACATTTCAAAACAAATAGACAATTATAAATTGTACTCATTGTACCGTACAAGGCTTCTGTCTTTGCTGGTTGCTTTGAATGTTTTCTATTCATTGGTTGCTACGAGGAATTCAACAGTTTCCCCGTTTTTGAAAAGTAAATATACATTCCTTGGTAATTCCTTTTGGAAACATGTTATTTTGGACTTTTGGTTATGTTTCCACGCTTAAGGCAAAGAAAGTAAACCCAACAAAGCTCCACTTTTGTAAAAAAAGCTACACAAATGTAGCCTGGAATATTCTTTTTAGCTGTGTTCACTAATCCTTCATATTCTACAATTTAAAAAGTGATTATCTCTTCTTATTTCTTTCTGACAGTGCTCACCACCCAGCACACCACCAAGATTCTTACGCACAAGCGAGCCTTCAGCGATGAAGCCAGTAAGATCACCACAGCCCTCCCTCGATCAAATGTCGCAGTGGAGTCTCTCAAGGGTCAGACCATGACTCAGTCCAAGTCGTCTCTCTGTATAAATGGAAGCCATGTCTATGATTCAGAGCCATCGACTCCAAAAGGCCCCGGAGCTCTCCCGTCCAAACTGGTTCTGATGGAGAAATGCTCACCACTGTCTCGGTCTCTGCAGAATCTCACAAAAAGAGGAGAGGAGAAAAGTTTCTTTACCGAGGGACGGCGCTGGTCCTTTGATAAGCTGAAGAAAGAGGAAAAGGAGGAAGAGAAAGAAGCATTAGCTCAAGAGGCTAAAACTGGAGATCGCCCTGTTCAGGCAGCAATGCCAGTCGTATCTTCAGCAGGTTGTTCACCTGAAAAAGGAAGGAAACTGAGAAAGACGTTGTTCTCTGCAGGGAGGAGCGATTCTCTGCCTACTAAGTCAGACCTAAACCAGGCTGGTGCTTCGTCGGAGGGAAGGCTCAGAGGCTGGTTTGGCTCCGGAGACTCCCAGAACAAGCCAAGGTGAGTCAGGAATCATCTTAGGTTTTCCACAGTTATGAACATATTTAGTTTCCATTTGGGGCATACTGAATAAAATGGGTGTCAAAATTGAGCATTTGTTCTGCTATGTGCTCATTTGAAAACAGAATTACTTATTTTTGGCCTTTTTAGAATCACATGGTATCATCATCACTATCTGTATTTTCATATTTGGCACTTCAGCATTGGCATTTTTTTTCAGCGTGTCTTTCTCTCCAAACTGCATCACGTGCACACAGTTGCTTGCCCAGCACTCACCAACACTCAACCTGAAAGTGTAGGTGGAGCTTGAATTGCTACTGTACATCACTTATTTCTTTCTTTGCTTGATTATTTTGCAAACGGGCTTTGTTTTTTCTTATTTACGTTTCCACAATTCTGCTTTTATGATCTGATATCTTCAAAATGAACTTAGCTGAGAAGGTTTATCCTAGTTAATGAGCTAGTATTCTGTTTTTGCAAACTGATTTTCCCTAGCTGGTAACCGGGCACATCATTAACCAAGAGGAATATTGTGCCCTATTTTCCTCTACAGGCTGGAGGTTTCTACTATGGTAGAAAGCAGCTCAGATGTACCCCCTTCCCTCTCTCCTTGCTCCCCAGTACCTCCTCCATGCTCCTCTCCCTCTGCTTCTCCCTCTGGTTATGTTTCACCCGACAATCACAGTCACATCAACCTCTTTACCCCTTCCTCTTCTCCTTCCTCAAACCCTCTCTCCCCTTCCAACCCTTTCCTGCCATGTATGCAGCGCAACCCCTTTTTTGAGGAGCTTGTGGCAGAAGAGTTAGAGAAGTTGCCTTCTGATACTCCATGCTCCTTATCAGACTCACCCCCCTTTCATTACACCACTCTGCCAGCAGACACTAATCCCGAAGTCAGCAGCAAAAATAGGGTTTCAATAAAACGTGAGCGCCCCCGGCCAGTTGCTAAGCAGATATCACTACCTGCTTTAGTGCCCAAAGGAACCACGCCTGGCTCCCCAATCCACTCCCCTCCTTACTCCATGCCTGGGCATCCAGGAAAATGGGAGGAATCCTTTGATGCCTTTGCCTGTAGTAGACTCAACTCCCCTAAAGGGAGACTTCCTCCAGAACAGCCCAGAACCAGTCCAACCTTATCTTGTAAACGTAGCTTTCCTCTGGTGGAAAACATTGGCTGTAACTACGTACAAGAACTGCAAAGATGCAATGATGAGCCTCCACCTTTACCTCCAAGGAGACTTATAAGGACTTCGGTGAATGAAATTTTCTCAGATGGCTGGCTGCACAGAGGCCAGGAACTAGCTGTCCATAAAGAAGCCTACCTCCTCTCCCAGACTGGTGTGGCATCTTTGCAGCGTGGCAGGGAGGGTGAATCCAAAAAAGAGATCCCTTCTCCCAACACAAGTTCAAGCAGCGGAACATCAGAGTCTGTAGACGTCCACACCCAGCCATATGCAAACTGCACCTCACTTGGACTTATATCTGAAGAGAACCCCAAAAAGTTCAAATATGAACCTTTGGAAGATGTAGCTGACTGTTGGGGTGGAACATTGTTTGAGCAAGACTTGTACAGACGTGCATGCAGGGGAAATTATGGACAACAGAGACTAAACAGTCATCATTTATCAATGAGCACTGAGGAAAATGCAGGGGATAAAATCTCATTCAAGAACTCAGGGTCTGGAGGGCTTCTTGATAGTGACCATTTCAGCGTACTGTCCAGTGTTCCCGCTGATGTACCAAATATATCATATACCACTGCAGAGGAGACAGAAGAGCCGAACCCATGTGAATCCACATGCCTCAATAATAACATATCTTTTTCACTAACACTAGGAGACCTTAACATGAATGTGAACAATTCAGATTTTGGTTTCATTGACTCAGATGGATCTTCTCAATCTGAAGCAGCTGATAATTTCAAAAGTAATCTAGGGGAGAACGTTTTACCCCAAGGTTCACAATTAGACATTTACCAGAAGGAGACCACATCTGGGGACATATTCACATTAAAGGACACCTATATAACCACTTTGAACTCTTCTTTTGAAGTAACGGCATCTTCTAAAAAACTTTGCAAAGTACCACCAGTTTGCCATGACAACTGCCATGACTGTCTGTGCGAACTAGCAAATGAAACATTGTGTGGTCCCTGTGTGTCAAAGAGCCAAGGGATTGTTGCTCCATTGCAGCGAAATCCTGCATCTAACTCACCAGATGTTGAAGCTGAACATAGAGGTGAACAAATAAGGTGTGATGGCGACTTTGAAAAGATAAAGAAAGGCTGTGATGATAATGGGAACCCAGAAGACAACTTGGACAAACCTAAGCTGACCGAGCCATTTTCAGGAGTTGTTAGTGCACGAATCAGACCAAAAGGAGTTTCTAGACAGAACAGCAGTGACAGCCCAAGCAGCCAAAGCAAATATGGAGACAGGGAGTTTGTGCAGTTTCTCTCCCTTGTCCAGAACATTTCAGAAGTCAGTGAAGGACCATTGTCTTATCAACCAACTAAATCAGTGCTGTCTTCCTTACAAGTTCTTGAACACCCCAACAAGCCTAAATTGACCTCTGTTAGTGACCAAACACATCAATTTATGTCTAACACAATATCCCCAATACCTTCATTGGACAACGAAAAAACAACTCCAATCAGCTTTGAAGATCTTCATGCAAAAGTTGCACCATATTGCAGAATCCTTTCCAATACAAAGATTAGAAAATCTTTGCAAGAACATGAACCTTGTTCTCCCTCCATCCCTTCTACACTCCCCCTGTCAGCTGACACCCTGGTCTGTTGCCCCCCCATACAAGCCTCAAGCACAGGGCCTAGTGCTAAAGTCGGCACTTCGCTGGCTATGAACTCCTCCACCCCCTTGCTGTCTGCCACCTTCACCACTGCCCAGCCCCTGACTGATGCACGGCACTCACTTTTACCTGAGGAGACACAGCCTGCTGGCAGCCTGCCCCTTCAGGAGAGCAGGTGAGACTCCCCGCACTAGGACATGACCTTTTTTTTAAGATCTAGACAACAAAACATGAAAATAGGATGTTTATTTATTTATTTTTTTTTTGCTTTGATCGTTGTTATTGTTTTCTGCTGTGATGGTTTGTTTGATTTTGATCACATTCATGTTAAGGTTTACGTTCACATCCAATTTGATTGGATGGTAGCAGTTGCATTGCTTCTGGTTTTTGCTTTACATTTATGTAAATCATCTCATGCTTTAATTTTTTGGGCTAAAAGATATTCTGTTGTTTGCTTAAAATATGGCACTACATTCATTTTGCTTGTTTTGCTGCTACTTATGCTAGCTACTAGCTAATGATGCCATAGTAGAACCACTGCCGTTGCAGATTCAAGCTTTCTCTACATAGAAAAGAAAGAAATGGACACTAATATGTACAAATTAGTAAGGATGGTACAATTCCGGCTAAATGTTTGGGCTGCTGGATGGAGGATTTAAAAGAATAATAATATATATATATATATATATATATATATATATATATATATATATATATATATATATATATATATATATATATATATATATATATATATATATATATATATATACACAGTCCAGTCACATTAATGTGACCACCACGTACTTTCCACTTCAGAGTTAAATAACCAATCACAGAAGGCAGGTGGCAGCACAGTGCAGTTGAGCGTATATAAAGGGTGTGTGTGGGCTTCGGAAAACATTTCAATCGTTGGCGTAATGCAGAAACGAAGCGATTTATCCGACGTCCAAAAGGGCATGATCATTGGCTTTCGGGCCAAGGGTGGAAGCATTTCCGAAATGGCTGAGTTTGTGAACTGTTCGCGTGCCGCCGTGGTAAAAGTGTACCGTGCATGGCAAAATGGGACTGCCCAAAATCAACGACGTGGCAAATGTGGTGCACCACGGGCCATAGATGACAGAGGCGAACGACGGTTGCGGAGATGCGTTCGGGCAGATAGACGGGCTACCGTTGAGCAACTGACCACTAAAATGAACCAAGGGGCTACCACAAGTGTCTCCCAAACCACTATTCAGCGAACATTGCTGCGTCTGGGCCTCCGAAGCGGACGCCTGGTTCGTGCACCTATGCTGACTGGTGTTCATCGACGACGAAGGCTAGAATTTGCACGCCAGTACAGCAGCTGGACGTCCACTGAGTGGCGACAGGTAGCGTTTTCAGATGAATCGCATTTTATGCTCCATCGGACAGATGGACATTGGCGTATAAGGCGTGAAACCTCTGAAAGGAACCACCCTGCAACCATTGCAGGAACGGTCCAAGCTGGAGGCGGGAGCATTATGGTCTGGGGAATGTTTTCCTTGCATTCTCTGGGTTCACTGATTATTGTGGAAGGCACGATGGATCAATACAAGTACGCATCTGTCCTTGCGGACCATGTCCACCCCTACATGCGCATTGTTTTTCCTCAGGATGATGGCATCTTCCAGCAGGACAATGCGAGGTGCCATACAGCTGCCAGTGTACGTGCGTGGTTCGAAGAGCACCAGGATGAGTTTACCGTCCTCCCCTGGCCAGCAAACTCACCTGACTTAAACCCAATCGAGCATCTGTGGGACCATCTCGATCGAGTTGTTCGCGCCATGGATCCTCAACCGCGTAATCTAGCGCAGCTGGCCACGGCATTAGAGTCGGCATGGCTCAACATCCCAGAGAAGACCTTCAGGGACCTAAGTGACTCTCTTCCTGCACGTCTCGTAGCAGTTCGCTCTGCGAAAGGTGGTTATTCTGGCTTTTGACAGATGGTCACATTAATGTGACTGGACTGTGTATATATATATATATATATATATATATATATATATATATATATATATATATAAAATGTATAACATGTATGTATAATTTATATATAGCTATGAGAACTGATAGCACTGCTGAGTTAAGACAAATGTTTGTTTTTTTTCTAGACGGATGTGTTTTGGTATTTGTTGAAAACAGTTTCCTTTTAAAAATAAATGTATATCTTAATGCTTCATGTGATATTTTAAGCACTTCACTAATATTGAAAAATAATAACTTTGTGTCTTTCTCTCAGTAAAAACATCCAGGCTGAAAAGAGTAGTTGTCAGTGCAGCCTGACAGTGGTTAATTATGTTCTTTCACAAATTTGTAAATCATCTGATGTTTGAGTTTCTAGCTATCTGGCCACTGGTGATTGCTGTTTTTCTTTATTAATGCACATTTGTTTAATCAAGGAGATACCAGACAGCTGATTCTTCTCCATGGCTAATTTATTTAAACATTGATTTCTTCTTCTTATCCTAAGACTCAGTTCCAGCAAGTGAAAATGGAAATGGCAATGACTAAACAGTGAGAACATATTATATACAAACAAGCTAAACACATAGTGATTCTGGTCAACTTTTTCTGTTCAAATTCAATATTTAGTTTTGTAAATAATTACTCATTGTTATTGACTTGAACTCATTGTTAATGAACTGTATATAATTTTCCCCATTTTTTACTTCAATTTTTTCATAAAGACAAATGCTTTATTTACTTATGGCTTTTATGTATTCTGCTTTTACTCAACATAGACTTATTATTAAAACATTCTCTGTTGTTTGAAGTTTGAATTGCAAATCTGAGTCATTCAGAAACCACATACGGTAAACTAGCATTTTGTATTATTGTGAACTTTACAGCATATTAGTGTTGGAATGCTGGTCCCAACTTCTTCCCTTTTCAGGTCTCATCCAGTGAAACCGTTGACATCCAGCCAGCCTGAGAAGAAAGAGGGTCGCTCAGTTCTTGAGAAGCTAAAATCTACCATAAATCCAGGACGAGCCACCCATCATGCCACACCTGAACCAGAGAAGTCTCAGGTACAGATAATAAAAGATATATTTGTTTTTAGTCTTTAATACAACAGTTTTAAAATCTTTCAGATTTTTAAAGAAGCAGTCGAGTTCTGATTTCAGAGCTTCAGTTTTGTAACCGAAAGTGTGTCAGTCAAAATACAGACAGACATTTCTGACATATTCCTAAGACCTAAATTTACATTTTCACTGAAACAAGAATAAAAGAAGCACCTTTTGTGTCTGTTCGAAACCTTCAAAACATTTCGAAGTGCAATTAAATAAGACCTGCAGGTCGCCAAGTTAGGTTAATAAAATGTTTTATGTTTTTAAATTGAATATTACATGGATATTCATAATTAGCAGGCCAAAAACACTGTTATTATAACCATAAATAATTCATTTTATTTTTAAATAGCTGCTTTGTATTTTTATATTAGAATTTACATAAATAGATGACAAATGTTAATTTTCAGTAACTTATGTAAAGGTTGAGACATAATACCTTTTAGTTTTTGGTCGTTGATTTGAATGGACTTAGGGGACATCTCCAAACGACTAAGAGTAGATAAATAAATAAACATTGAGAATGGTTATTTGTAAGACCTTTCAAAACAGCTTGGACGGAGACAGACAATGAACTCAGATCAAGCTGACAGTAGATAAAATCCAAGAGTTTCATCTTGGATTCTGCTGACCTTTTTAGATCTTGTGTAATATGAGAATCTAAAAAGACTGAAAAATATCTCATTTACAGAACAGAGGGGTTTACAGGAGAAAATAGTTTGGATTTTGCTTAGAATAAAATGCAAAAGGTTGGCAAGTAAACATAATTACATAAATCTGCTCTCTCTGCAGGAGGTTACCGCAGACAGAGTGGCTCAATATCAGCACCTTACCAACATGGAACTGATCTCCCTGCTGCTGCAGCAGGAGATGGATATGGAGAAGCAGCAGGCAGCATCTGACCAGCAGGGGGCGCAGCTGCAGAAGGTCGAGGCAGAGCTGAAGAAAGTGAAGGCTCAGGTCCGAGACCTGGAGGACTACATTGATAATCTGTTACTGCGGATCATGGAGCAGACTCCCACACTGCTTCAAGTACGCTCAAGGCACAAGTAACGACTGAGCCAGTGTTGTTTTGGAGATTAGCAAAAGTGAAAGGATTATTTCAATCAGATAGGAGGTATTCTGGAGAAATGCTCCATTAATTTGGACTCACAATCATCTAGAGGGTCTCACTGCTAATACTACTGCCTTGTTGATGTAGACATAATAATAACTTCCAAGCATGCTGGTTACTTTTTCCCAGTTTGGCACAAACAAAAAACTGAAGACATGCCTTCATAAAAGCAGACACATGATTATTTCACACAGCTCTCTATTATAATAACCTAAAGTAGTCAGCTTTTGCCACTTTATCTTAAAATGGCGGCTTTTGCATGTGCTTAAATTAAATGTAGACTGAAGAAAAAAATGTTTTTCTAGTGCTTTGAATTAGCTCTCATAGAATTTACAATTAGACTTGATTTGTCTTTGAAAAAAAGTTTGATTTCTGGCAAAACAATCAAATTTTAGATTATTCCATGCCATAAAGAGTAAGTTAAAGAGTCAATTTAAGCTTATTACTTCTTCTGAAAGAAAAATTAAAATAACAAAAAGGAGTTTAAACAGCTTTGCAAACTCACAAATGTTAACGCAACATTTAGTACGTCTTAAGAGTGTTGAGGACAAAGCCTTAGTTTATGCATTATTAAGAGTTGAAGACTTTATTTTGTTCAAGTTTTACCTGGACATGTTTTTCACACTTGAACTGAACCAATGGCAATGTTTAAGTTTTTATCGCATTATGTACATACATAAACAGTAATATTTTACTGTAAACAACTATATAATGGTATTGTAAGTTACTTTACTTTTTTCATGATAATGTATTCTAATGCCACTCTGAAGCACCACTGTAGCTAGCTGCAATGCTTTATATGACCGCGAAACTGTAATAAAATAAAGTGCACATGAACAGAGGTTTATATAGTTAGTTTTTTGTCCTTGATGACGTCCCATATGCAGTGTTTCATCATGCACTACAATGACAAATTAATTTGTTTTGTGGTTCTTTTAATGATGCATTTTTAATGCATCATTATTCAACACATAACAGCAATTTTTGAAGCAAGAGTTCGGTTACCACCTACCTCTTCTGTCATTCTACAGGCGGCAGAGCTACCACATAGGTTTCTTTGGGAATTAACAAATGGTGTACATATTACTGTATATTATTTGCTTACATTCTTTGGTTTCTTGGCATGAATTTAACATTTAAACTTAGGAAATTTACAACAAGCTTGAAATAAAGAAAAAGACATGCTTGAGTTTGATAACAAATGTACTTCTCTAAACCACACATGCTTCTTATAGTCAAGCAATATAGACTATAAAACGTCTCTTCAGAAACCATTGGCTTGTCAGTGCATCCAGCTATAATTTTTAGTCATGTTAGAACGTTTTGGCTTCTTTCTTTCTTGTTAAGCCCTCCCTCAGACAACTTGATGCACAACTTGTCAGTATCTTTTTCCAGCATTTTCCAGTTTGAGACTTGTTTATCCCAAAGTTGCTTCTGAAAATTACAACTCTTTTCCTTTCATCAAATCAACATTTCGGGGCAGTTGGTTGTAGTTGTTTGTTTGTTTGTTTGTTCTAAATAATGCCAAACAAAATTTGGAAAGTTTTATTTAAGGTCTTCCCAAATTACTGACCTTAATCTTACTACTGTATGAACTGTGACTAAAATAAGTCTCTATGTCAGGGGCCAAACCGATTTTACTGAGCTTTGCCATCACTGATAAAATGTGATTAGATATATTGCCAGGATTATGCCAGGACCTTTCTGATATGGACAGTGTGTAGCTAATGGGATGTTTAAATAAATCTAAATGTATTTATATACTAGAGAAAATTATCTTTTAATTTAAATGCAAAAGAGTATGATGATCTCACATCTGTATTGTTATTTTAATAGGTTATCAAAAAATGAACAGTAAAATGACATCAAAGCTGGTGCAGAGACCACACTGTTTCACTGGGAGTACTTTGCAGCAGACGTGGTCAATTTTGTCCACCAGAGGGCGCACCTGACTATTTTAATCATGGACCTGCTCGATAAGCACCTCTGTTTTGAAACTTGATTATGTAATTGATTGAAAAATAACTTGGACTGCAGAGATCCCGTATAGCACTTCCAACACTGGTTACATCATCTGACAGAAGACCTGCACAGGCTTAGAAATGTGCAGAGCATAGAAAGAATTAAATAATTGCTTTATGTGATTGTCATAAAACTATCATGTAGATGCCAGTGTTGGCCATATGGATTTTGTTTAATTTAAATGACATCATATTTACACACGTGCTCATGCTGGGTCAACAGAAGGTCATGACTTCTTTAACGTGAGATTTGAGACACTGGAATTCCCATTGTTCAAATTTTCATTTGAGCACTGTTTTTTCGATGACGATTTTTAAGATGCCACATATTTAATTAGACTTGTTTTTACTACAATTATACAGATTTTTTAATTTTTGTGAGCACCCTTAATTATTATTTGAATATAGTGTTTCCAGTCCAACTGACTCAAATCTGGAGTTATCCTTTGTCTGTGTAGACTATTCTACACAGACAGAATAGTCTACACAGACAATTCTGTCTTAAAGCAAAACTTTTTTTTAATGCAAGTTTTGCATTAATCTTTGCATTAAACTTAATGTAAAAGTTTAACTGATCAGTATAAATCTTAGAAGTTGCTTCGGGAATCTTTAGGAGGATATTGGTGTATTTGTGGGTTTGCATTTGGGCCATACACACTCTTGTTTTTTGGATGATGGTTATAGAACAGTGCTGATGACCCTATTTTAACATAACATTTTTCACTAATTAGCTTCAACAAACTTCAAAGATTTTAACAAAACAATTAGTTGACTTATTGGTTGCCCTGCATCTTATTTAGGGACGTAAAACAAAAGGAACCCAGACACAAAGGCACAGCACACTTTTCAGATTTTATATGTCCCCCCGCCCCTCTTTTTTCCCTACTACAATTAGATTGGATTTTGTAACATGACACCATTCAAGTAGTAGTATATTTTTTATCACTCCACCATAATTTAGTATGAATAGTCAATCAACTCTGCGATTGTGCTGACATTAAACTGAATGAAAATGAAAATCGTGGTGATTCATATCACTGAATGGAGTCCAGGTCTAATTATGGCTTCTCGGTGAGACCACGCCTCCTCACACAGTAATCATAGGACCAACCTGACACCTATATATGGGCGCGTCCGTCGTTATCTCTCCCAAGATCAATCCGAACAGTTATGCAATGACTTTCAGCTGATCGATTATTTGGGATGTGTAGTCATGCGCATCAACTTTGCCAGTGTTAAGGCAAAGGAAAAAACTACAACTCCCGGCTGGCGTAGGGGCGCATCGCTTCGCCCGAGTTGCTCACAAACACACACACACACACACACACACACACACACACACACACACACACACACACACACACACACACACACACACACACACACACACACTGACTGTAGTTCGCTCGACTGTGAAAATCCCATCTAATGATTCAGTTCGTGAATAAATAAAAAGAGTTTGGTGTCATGGCGGAATCTGCAGCGTGTCCCGCTTTCCAGCTCGGGAGACCCCGCTACGATCAGGTAGGAGCTCCGTGTCCTCCGGTAAACACCGGTTTCTTGACATTTTGTTTTTTTTAACGCTTTCGGATGAGAGAGAGCGAGAGAGAAAAAAAACATCCTGTTCCTCCGCCCTCATCGCTTCGCTCTGGATGTTCACTCTTCGCTGCAAAAGTTGCCGCTGACGTGCGTCAGTGATTGCATTCATGACAAAACTCTTAAAACTTCTGAATACGATCAGATTAGTTAGGAGTTCGTTGCACTTAAGGGGGATTATTGCTCTGTTGTCTTATCAGGTATAACAATGCAGAGGGTCTGATTGTGTTTCATTTGAAAACGCACATTTCTGCATCCTCATTTCTGCAAGATTTTCAAAATAAGTCCAGACCAGTTCAAACTTAAGTTTCTGTGTAAACCGAAAGTCATCTGCATGCACCCGCTGACCTGAAGCATCGTGATAATTTACTGTTATGAAATGATTTTATGTTGGTCATCACTAATAATGCGACCTTCACGCCAACTCAGGTTGCTTATTAACCTTGTAGCGTCAGAGCAATTCGTAAAACAGCAACTTTAAGCAAATCATCTAACACATGGGAATGCATAATGCAAAATTGAGTAAATGGATATCTAAGGTTATGTTTACATTATATAACTAGTATGTTGATGCACAAAACGTATGCAATGCCATTTTGGTAAAGATCTTATCTATGTGAAAGTTTAAAGTGGTATTTACAATTGTACTTATTTAAGGCGTAATTGAACAAAACTCAGTGGCCACAATTGATTAATGGGAAAACATTGTTTGTTTCATGGCTTACACCTTTACAGGTGGAGATATTAAAGAGGCATTCCTCTTGGCTCATTCTTGAGATCAGTTCTTTTTTTCTATTGTTTGGAACTGAACAACATATCAATTTGCAATTGTATATCAGTAATATTGATATCTATATATGAATTATTACCATATCATAATTGCTTAGGCTGTGTAGATGCAGCATTTGGTTGCGTATTAGATTTAAGTCTCCATGCTTTTACGCTGCGATTGCCAGAGTTTGATGACATAAATGCAGAGACATATTTGTGCTTAATTTATTCATTGCGCCAGCTGTTTTTAGTTTCACATTTCTGCAACATTTTGATCAAATAATCTAGCCCAAAACTGCAAACTGCAAACTGATCACTAATTGCTGTAATGGGATGCAAAAATTAACACATGACAAAATAAACATAAAGTAACACAAAATAGCTCTAGAATCTCTCTGGTTTCACACACAATACGTTGAAGTCAAAATCAAGCTCAAAGTTAAGCATAAATAGTAAAAATGATCTTGTTTTATTCAGGATGTTTAGATCATATTTATAAGTGCTGGTCTCTGTTCACTTATCTACCCTCATTGATCATAAATGTATCTATGGATCACAATAATGTTATTTCTTTCTCACTTCACTGCTTTAGTGCTTCTTTCTGCTCCTGTGTGCATTTCTTTGTTCAAAAACCGGTGGAAGAACATCAAGACCAAACCACTTTAATCATCCACCTTCAGTTTATAACACCTTGATAAAGTTGCTGTAGCACTTCTTGGGTCTCACATCAAAGCGCAGGAAATCAGGCCAGCTCTTGAATCAGCATAAATCTCGCTTGTTTTGTTTTTTTGGTTTTTTTTTGGTCTGCGCTTCGAGCCGGATTCCATCTTTGCTAGCCTAGTTGTGTTCTCTCATGGGAGCTGAAGCTCATGCATAATTAAAGCCGGCTCCTCACATGGCTCCGCCGCTCTCTCCACCTCTCTTACAAAACAGAACTGCAGCACATATGGCCTGTCAGAACAGGAGCTGTGCAGTGACAGGAAGGCAGTGATAGAAAACCCAGAGCAGAGAATGATGGACCATAGTGAAGACTGAAATAATGTTCCAGTCATTTCAATTAGGATATGCTGCAGCTAAGGAGTTAGTTATAAAAAGACACTCTGTTTCCGCTGTGTTTTCTGCTCTTCATATCTAATAAATATCTCAGAGGGAATCTGATTGAATCTTGTCTTGTTTTTGTCCACTGGGGTTGCCAAAGAGGCTCTTGGCACAAACTGTTAGAGGGTCTTTTCAAAGAGCTGGCACACAAACTCAGCATTTGGCATGCTGACGCAGACGGAGAAAAACAGAATGCTTGACCACAGCAGTTTAGAGCCTTCCACTGAAGTGTGCTGTTATATTTTGTTCCTGCTTTCCAAAAAAGGATAAATAATAATTATTAGGATGAGTTTCGGTATTTAGCCACCGAGAGGATCTAATTTATGAAGTGTGTGTATATCATTTCAATGAAGAACACAATGTGATTTTAACAAGACATCCCAGCTTTCAGATTTATTAAATTTACCTTTTGATACTGAATAATGGGGAGTTGTTTTTATTTAATCCTTTGTGCAATAATTGTCAACAACAGACGATTTATACTGTAATGTGTTTTCCGTACTTGGAAGGGGGTGTTTTGAGACAATAGTGTCTTCAATTCTCCATCGCAGAATGGAGAAATGTTTTCAAAATATTGTTAATCTTCCAGGTATTTTGCATGAAGATTTTAATAAAATTGCTTGGGCGTTGAGCTATTCATCGAAATAACTTTAGTCTCACAACCGTATGATCTTTCCTGTAGGACATTGCAGAAACATTTGCACAAAAAACTGTGCAATAATTTAACATTTGTGTCATTGTTTTGACTTTTGGACTTTTAGCTTAGACAAATATTTCCAAACATAAAATCTCCAAAAGACGTTCATTCATGTTTTCTTTTAGAGACTAAAACTGACCTATGTATGGTATGATGTTTTTCTCAGAGTTCATTCCTTGGACGTCTGAGACACTTTGTTGACATCATTGACCCCAGCACCCTGTTTGTCTCAGAGGTAAAGCTTCCTGTTAAAGTCCCTGTTTTGCAACTATTTATATGCTTGGCATATCTTTTATGTGCATAGTTCTATGTTATTCTCTTTTATTGAAACAATCTGTTACCTGAATAAAATGACAGATTTGGTCTCCAGTAACATTAAACCTTTGGGTTCTCTTTTCATAATTGAATAATAGTACATAAAGGTATTTTTGCTTCCCCATTCTGATGCAAAAATAATGGGGATGCAGGTTGATTCACTATTCATGCTGACAAACAATTATACCAGTATACCTAATCAAGTAACAGGTTTGTGTGTTTTTGACTTATTTTATTTTTTTTCAGAAAAAGTTAAAAGAATGCATCAAACTCCTTGATGACTACAAACATGACACACTTCCTCCTGGAGTGTCTGCAAATCAGGTGAGCGTTTGCCACAGTTGATGCAAACTGTGTTTCAAAATATGTTCAGAAGGCTTTTAACAATAAAAGTAATGCAATGAATCATTTCCCTTTTCTGAAAGATTCAGAGCTGATGAATTAAATGGAACACACAGTGCTAAATTCCTAATTGGTACCTTTATTTCAAAACTAAAAATGAGGCGCATTTGTCTTTGGAAGACTGTGAGAGTGTTTTAAAGCATCTTCTTGAATAATTAATTTATATAGTCGACTGCATCATAAGATATGATGCAACTTATGGCGCAAAATGTGAAAATGGAAGACAAAGATGACGTTCCTGCTTTAATGACATTCTGGTTTTGCTGTGTAGTTGTGGGAAGCCCAGAAGATTAAACAGGTAAGACTATGTTTCTTCATCTTAACCTCACTTTCATCCATTCAACCCTGAGCTGGTGGCAGCATGAGGAAGCTCTCATGCTTTGTGTCACAGGCCATCATTCACCCTGACACAGGAGAGAAGATCTTCATGCCATTTCGAATGTCAGGTATGTCCTCAGATGAAGATCTTTATCCAGATTTCCTCAAACCGAATCATTTTTTCCCATCGCTTTTATGCTGAAAATCATGTTTCCACTATGCAGGTTATGTGCCATTCGGAACACCAATTGTAAGTCAAACATACAACCCATGCATTTTGAATGTAAACGTGTTTGGGGACAAAAAAAAAAGAAACTTTGGACTTATTTTGTTCAAAAATAAGCTCTTATTTCCTGGTTTCATTTAGGTCATTGGCCTTCTCCTCCCAAATCAGACTGTGATGTCTACCATTATCTGGCAGGTACTGGAGATAACCAACCACTGTGGTGCTTCAAAGTATCCAAAACCTTTACAGTCATTTATATTTGTGTATAAATATGATTTTTCGTAATTTAGAGAGGTGGTGAGAGAAGGTGCCCTGATCAAAACCGAACTTCTTGTTCTGCATTCAAATCTTTGAGCCAGAAGACTAATAGCAAACATCTCTATCGAAACAGAGATTGGAACAAACAAAGGTTTTAGTCTCCAGATCTCAATAAGTGGTAGAGACATACATTTAATTGCAGCTATAACTGCATCTAATGTCTTTTTACAAAACATTAATGAAAGAGGGCTGAATGTAATTTGATGTTTTCAGATTTTTATTTGAAAATGAGTGAAAACCATGAATATATAAACATATTTTTTATTTCTGGTCTTCAATAATGCATTGCCTTATTTTGATCCATCATATAAATGAAGATATGCAACGGGGAAGAGACAGAAAGCTCAAAAAAGTAGAATTACCTTTTCCAGGATCTGTACGGTGAAATAAACTCCAATTATAACAAAAATATAATTTGATTCAATTTGTCTTCAGGTATGTTTAAAATACGAGATGGTGTCAGCGTCACTGTAAAAACAGTTACATTTTTAACTTTTGAATTCAAATAGAGCTGATCTGCTCAAGGCAAGTATCACAAGATAAAACATTGCAATCCTCGTTGCACATATAGATTTATATAATCTGCTTGTTAAAATTTGAGTCACAATATTACATCTGTTGCATCATATTTATGCATATTTATAGGAAATACTTAAAGGCAGAAAAGCCATACTTTTTAGCACCAACATATCACAGCATCTATTATCCATTTTGATCATGTGGTCAGCTTTGCCAGGCTGAGTGACTTAACTCTTTTCTCGCTCCTTCCTCATAGATTATGGATCATTTGTGTTTTGTAATTTGTGTTTTCTTTCAGTGGTTAAACCAGAGTCACAATGCCTGCGTGAACTATGCCAACCGGAATGCCACAAAGGTAAAAACAACTTCAGATTCATGTTTTTTGTAGAAATTGAATAAATAAAAACTGATAGCTTTCTTTTTTTCTTTTTTTGTGTCTGCAGCCCACTCCTACGTCTAAGTTTCTTGAAGGCTATATCGGAGCTGTGACCAGTGCTGTCTCTATTGCAGTAATTTAGCTTTATTCTTCACCGGAGTTGATTTCATTACTTGTAATATTCTGTAATTCTTAGAAATCTAGGTATATTACTAATTGCAGTTTTTAAGTTAAAATGAATTAGATTCAGCACGCTGAAAAATAACACAAGATTTAGTTTAATACAGCTGCATCAGTTGAAGCTTTTTACTTTCTTCTAATTTGGATTTTTTTCTTTAAAGGTGGGACTGAATGTGCTGATTCAGAAGGCCAACCAGCTGAGCCCTGGCACCAGAATGATCATCCAGAGATTTGTCCCCTTCCCAGCTGTAGGTGGGTTTTCAAAAGACCCTCTGTCATTATGAGACTTTTATTATGTGTCCCTCTGCTGGTTAGAGCTGCAAACTCATAAAAGATACATTCTCTGTATTATCCAAATTACTATGGCTGTCATAGTGTACCTAGTTGAAAATCCTACTGTTTTTTTAGCAAAGCTTTCTTGTATTCTTGTTGGTGTTTAATGTTTTATAATGCCTCCTTTGTTCCTTTTTAGCAAGTGCAAACATCTGTAACGTAGCCCTGATGAGACACAACGAGCTGTCTGAAGGTATCGACGTTCTGGACAACAACGGCAGCGTGGTGGGATCCTCCAAAATTGCTGCTCGACATGTACGTTTCTTTTTTTTTCATATTGTTTTGACTGTGAATTTAATGCTTAATATCCATGGTGGCAAACTGGTGACTTCTCATTTCCTGCTTCGCTCGACTCTCTCAGCATCAGATTTAATCACCTGTCCACAATCTTTGTTGTTTATTCCCAGGCAATAATGGAGACCGCCTTCACACGTGTGGTCCTTCCTATGCCAATCTTCGTTCTGCCGCCCATCATCATGTCCTACCTCGAAAGGTTTGTGCAGAAGCACACAGGTGAAAAATAATTTAAAAAAAACAATCATTGCATTTGAGAAATCAAATAAAACAACTAATATGTTGTATTTTTGTCACGGAGGATAATTGTTTCTCATCAAGTCTCTATTACGACCACTTTAATCTATTTACATGCCAGCAGCTTTTGCTGGGAGTTTTTCAAGAAAAAGACTTTTTAAAATGTACTTTAAAGCCGCTTTTTCACATTTTTACTCCTTTTACCAATAAATGTGGAGGGCGCTGTATAAACCTGTAGCAGATGCTGCTTTAAAAAGAAAAAAAAGTAACTCACTTTCCATCCATTTGAAAGTTAACAGAAAAAAATTCACCTGCATCAAAGGTTCACTTTTTAAATATCCCATATGTAGAGTGATCTATGTTTATTTCATGTTCATTTAACATTAATGAAAGATTTTTCTTGTATTGAACATTTTATTGTGCCATTTTTATTCATTAGATTTTAATAATTGAGTCACTGAATATATGAAAGCCAACAGAAAAAAATGACTTCAGGAGAAGATAATCAGAGTTTTGAAATAGCCTCACTAAAGTCTGGTGCTAAATTTGAAAGAAAAATTGTGGGGTGACATCTGAAGACGACTCCAGGCAAGAATGTCCTTATTGATTTGGATGCTTGACCTTGGATATTTGCAATAATTTATTATTGCCTGACTTTTCACATTAACACCTGACATTTTAACAGGGTCTGCAGCTACACTTTTTAGAGCCGCTGAATCAAATGGACATGTTGAAAAACATTCATCAGCTTTAGTTTAACACCATTTAAAAACTTTGTGAATTGTTTTAATTTTACACTTATATTTATGTTATGTTATAAATACCTTTCTTTGTTAGACACTCTTATCAGAAGGTTTGAATCTAGTCCATATAATTGTGCATGTACCGAATGGGAGTCAACATATGTCGTGCCCTGAGGTCGCTACAGTGGGTGGGGGAAATTTAACAGAAGAAGACAGAAACGCAAAACGAGGGAAAAATAAACTTAGGATTTTTACTTAAAATTTAAATAACAGAAGAAATGTGCCATCTGGTTAATTAAGCTTGATCCTTCTAAATTTCCCACCCTCTAATTGTGTGAAACAGCTTCCCTCGTCTCTGCAAACGATCCCGAAATAACTCCAGGCGTTGCAGTAGTCAGCCTGGATCAATCCACGCTGCAGGCTCACGTTCCCTTTTTATCCTTGTCCTGACTCACACAGGCTGCGATTCCTGCAGAGAAACCGCAGACTTCTGCTGCCCATCCACAGCGTTGTGTGCCTGGTTACGTTCGGCCTCTCGCTGCCCGTGGCCATCAGCCTCTTCCCTCAGATGTCTCAGGTACGGCGCGTTCAGCTGCTCTCAAGGCCAGATGGCTCATGGAGCAGCTGGGAAGATATTCACATTAAACATACTCCGCTTAGCTCCCACAGCCCCTGCAGGCTTTTGTTCTCCACTCAGCTCTCTAAAAATGACTTCAAGGTGAAACCCAGAGCTTAATCAATTCAGTATAAGTTTTTTTTTCTTGTCTTTTCTTTTTGGCAGATTGAGGTATCTCGCCTTGAGCCGGAGATTGCCATGGCAACGGATTGCAAAGTGTTGACCTACAACAAAGGTTTATGATGAAGATGGGGCACGAGCTCCAAACTGAGGCTGCTTTATGAATGACTGTAACTGCGACCCTGCTGCAGGGTTTTCGGGGTATCTGACACGTAATTATTATTATTAGAGTTGTATTTACCCAACATTCCTAGACCTGTTCTCATGCTGCATTCACTGAGCCATGGTGAATCCTCTGAACAGCCCAGAGATGGTTGCCTTCACTACAGCTGTCCAAGAACTCTCAGTTTTTACTATAACATCCCTTTTTTTTTTATCAATAATGTGTTTCTGATATTTACAGCTTCTGGAGTTTCTGTAGCACAGTCAACCTAAATAGTGATCCATTAAATTCTGATAAACACATCTTTCCTGGACTGTTTTTGAATCAGATATGTATTCTGTTTTTCTCACGCTTCTTCATATCTTTTTGTCCCAAAGTGTTGAGCTCTGGCAGCTGGTGTTATGTTTGTTTTTCTGTCGGATTTTCACAGCGAACAGCTGCCTGTGAAGCAACAGAAGGAAAGTCTGCGAATTGGGATGGAAGCAGCAGGATAAAAGAGGTTATTGAGTTTTTGTAGAGAAGAGGGCAGCTGCACAGTGTGGGGATTCTTCCCTGTGCATTAATATTACTGAAGGCACCTCTAAAAATACACTTAGTAGACAGCACCCTGCACTTTCATAGGCACCCTGGTAGAAATGTGTAAATGCCTCAGATTGAATCTCTTTTATTGCAGCAGCTTACGTTCACACTAAGAAATGTTCCAACCTTTTAATTTGCTACAGTTATTCTTTGAGTAATTTATTTTCTCCTTCTACTTCTTCCCTCCTGTCGATACTTTGAACAACCTGTTTTGGCAAATAGGACAGGAAGACCTCAACAGTGACCCATTTCATGTTCAGTAGTAGAGTCCAACGGTATTTATTTAAAACAGGATCACAGCATTGTAGATCCTCCATCATTGTTACCTGTAGCTATGATTTATACATTTGACCTCCAGTGTTTTTTTTACTAGTCCTACATGTAGGGTTTGTTGCCAAAAACACAGTTTTATGCTGATTTAATTTCATCCCTTGACTCTCACACATTGTCATGATTTCTATGGCGTGAGGGTAAGAAATTAAAACATATTTCTTTTTTAGAGGCATACATGGGAGAAAGGGACAGAAATATGTCCCTTTCTCCCATGTTTATTTAGGTTGTTATTTAGAAATTTAGGTTGTTATTTGTAACTGTACAGCAATATATCAGTTATTTCTAATTATTTCAAAATACACAAAAAATAATAACATAATTCTTAACTTAAAATGTTTTACTATCACAAACATACAAAATCAAATTTAGTGGTTGGCTTGTTTGTTCAAAGAAGACATTTGCAATTAATTGATCCTTCATAATTGTAGATATGTTGAAATAAAATATTTTGTTGATCTAAACTATTTGTGCTAATAAAGGTGAATGGTACCATGGCTACCTTTATCCAGTCACAAGGCTGCTCTGTTGTAACATAAGCTAAAGTTGTGATTGATATAAAACTGTAGTTTCTGAAGGGTACTATCTAAAACCACTGAAATGTGTTAGACTTTGTGTTGTACATCTATATGTTGGAGCAGTCTGTAAAAAATCTAAACTGGTCACATATTACAAGACCAGTTTGGATTTGTTTTAGCCGTCACATTGGTCCCTGTTTACTGGGGCTTAATGAACCTCTGCTGCAGATATTTACTGATTTATAAACTGATTAATATTAACAGAGCACTTTTTTAACCCACTTAATGTGAATTAGCATTCACAATTTCTGACATTGTATGACGTTTTTGTCTTAATATTTTTACACTACTGACTGTTATTCAACTTTATCTGCAGTTACATTAGATTTCTTTTCTGTACATTATTTTAAATGTATGTGTAACATACAAGATAAAAATGTATTGTTTATAAATTAATTCTTATTAAATGTTTGCTTGTCAAAAATGTTTATCTGTGTTTGTATCATTTTATATCTGTGAGTCAGTTGATAAGAGTGTGCTGTTGGGCAGCAGCTTTTATGTTTTCGTTTTACTTTTTGTTAACTTACTCAACAATTGTATTAAAGTTATCCTGTTTCTTAATTTCTTTATAATTTAATTGTATCTGAATGTCAAAGGAGTTCACTGACATTCTTCTTATATCCTTTGATTTTAGGGCTATTTTATCCGAATGACTCATATAACATGTTTGACCAGCTTATTTCAGTTTATATTTATAAGTAAAAAGAATAAAGGAAGGAGAAATCATCCAATAAAGAAAAGAAAAAGGAAGACATGGAAAGAAAATGTGCTATTCATCATCCCACCAGCAGGAGGCGCTGCCTACTTTTCTACATGGTCGTCTTAAAGAGTTGAAAGGGCAAATCGGTTGTCAAACATGGCTGCTCCCGTGGATGACATGTTTTCCCTCTGTGTGGACCCGTGTAAAGTCACCAGCAGCGTGGAAGTCCAGTTTATAGACAACGTAAAGGTGAGACTTTCCTGCTTTGTCACATTTAAACAGACTGAAGTTGTTCTGTGGCTTCATGGCGCCTCAGAGGAGCTGCGCTGCTAGCCGCATGTCGGCTGCAGCGCATTGCTGCAACTGCTGCATGACATGACATTATACACTGAACCTCAGTGTACAGAAAGTACAATAAGAAGGCAGCGAGATCTATAGTGTTGGATATTGTTGCATATAATGCAAATTGTTTTTTTTTTATTTGTTTTTCCTTCTACGTTTCACTAAGACCCTTTAGTGTAGCAGTACAGAGGTTAACAGCTTGTTTCTAGTTAAAACACCAACATCGTGTCTTTTAATTAAACTGGAATACGTATGATGTCATGAAGTTAAAACTGCTGAGTTATTTAATTACTTTGGAAATAATTACAGCTTATTAAACATTGCAGGCATAACTTGTGGCATTTTGGTCTAATTTGTCTTATTTTTTTATCTAATCATTGCAGTAAGGGCTGCAGTGTATTTTTGCTTTATTCAATTTTGGTACGTTCCTTCTTTTCTCAAGCTACTTGTTTGAATGTTTGCAGGGAAAGGGTCTCTTTGCGAAAAGAAGCATCAAGAAGGGAGAAACCATTTTGATTGAGAGGCCTCTGGTTTCTTCGCAGTTCCTGTGGAATTCCCTGTATAAATACAAAGGTATAAAGTTCTGTTCATTGTAGTGAAGTTCTTAAATGTAAAAACTTAAAAAAAATCCCATCAAGATGCATACTCTTCAGAATTAAAGTAAGTCTGAGTTTTTTTGTGGAAGTTTTGTATAAAATTAAACTTAAATATTTTAAAAGCGCATAGTTTCCCCTCTGTTTTTTTGCCTTTTCCCAGCCTGTGAGTACTGCTTACGCGCTCTGGAGACTGCAGAAGAAAATGCCCGGAGACTCAGCTGCAATCCCGCTCTCAGCCTTCCCCATCCTGAGCTCTGCCACGTCCGGCCTGAGCTCCATCAAACCTGCCCTCAGTGCCAGGTAGGTCCACTCACAAGCTTCAGTGTTTTGCTATTTTGCAATTTTGCATTTTTGGTTTCTTATTGGTACAAAAAGAAGCTACTTGCTAGTTTCTGACACCTTAGGTTTTAATCAATCTCATCTAAATGCTTCTACTTTACAAATAGTTAGTTGGTTTGTTAAGAATGCTCCACTACAAAGAAAATTAGCTGATAAGGCATAGTTTCCATAAATTACTACAAAATAAAAGCAGGAGGGGAAAGAATGGTATCATGCAAGTACAAAATATGGTAGCAAATTGGTGAGATTAAGCATCTTCAACAGTTGAATGTAAAGAAGTGTTTATTTGAAAAGTATGTACTACAATTTCACAATTTAATTATTTTATAAATTTAATAATTCATTTATGCAAATTTACAGATTTACAGTTAGAGTTTCATCTATAGCCATTTTAAATACATGAGTATTAAATGGGAGTCAAAGTGGGAAAAAAAACATGAAGGTAACTGAGACACAGATCTCCAGTTTATTTTATTAATTTCTCAGGATCTAAAATCTGGAGTTAAATCTTTTATCATCAACATCTTAACAATTTAACTCTGGAGTGTAATGAGTTGATCAAACTAAAATGTTAGGATGCTTTTGGACATAAAGATAATATCTTTTTAATATTCAGTATAAACACATTTTTTGTTGCAACCAAATTACTTGCCCCCTGCTGTTCAGTTGTTAGATTGCACATTTCTCATTTCTACATTTTTTTTAACAACAAAAAAACTCCATGTACCTTTTTATACAGGTCGAGGAATAACTGATGTTCCAGAAATGTTTCAGTATTTTCTGACATTAGATACATTTCACCTTTACAAATATTTGAATGAGCTAAAAATAAAGTTTGGTTACCTAAGAATTTAGATGAACTTAAAACTCACTTCCCTTTGCATGCTTTTATATCTTGTACTTGTATTTTCAGCCTGGGAGACGGCGAGAGCAATACACTTTACAATCACTTTCTTGATTCCATTGTTGCCAGGTGATGCAAAACTGTTTTCATCACTTTTTTTTTCACTGCTGCTCTGCAGGTGATGTACTGCAGCAGTGATTGTCGGCAGGCAGCTGCAGATCAGTACCATCGGGTTCTGTGTCTGGGTCCCTCTGAGGAAGATCCAGACCATCCCATCAACAAGCTTAAAGATGCATGGAGGTGACGCAGACTTTAACTCGCCATTTTATCTCCTCTTGTGTCCTGATTACATTCAGACATGTTTGTACGCTGGTAATTAAGAGGCATTGTTTGCTTTTAGGAGCGTGCATTATCCCCCAGAGACATCCAGCATCATGCTGATGGCCAAAATGGTCGCTGTGGTCAAACAGGTGAGTCTCTAGTGGCTCACATGTGTTGATCTGAAACCAAAATCTTGCAGAAAGCTGTTAAATTTAACTTGACAAGTATCAGACGTGGTAATACAAAATGTACCTTCTGTGGATGTAATTAGATTTTCACCCTGCATTGTTTCATAATTCAAACCTTATTGTTAAATCAGCCATGAAATGAGTTTTAAGATTGATACAGATGGCCTTAATGAGAAAGTTGCTTCATAAAATGTTCGAAATCAGCCAGGCAGGTTACAAAATTAAAGTTTAATCAACATATTAATTTAAGCAAAATTAATTTTCAGTTGGGCTTTTTTTTTCCTTTCTGTTATTAGACATAAATTAAGCTGCTGTTTGCCATTTTAACTAATAGAGCCCATGATGTGAATGTATTCCAGGCCAAAGATAAAGCACACTGGCAGAAGCTGTTTTCTCACTTCTGCAGCCGGGCGGCGAACGAGGAGGAGGAAATCGCCCATAAGCTCCTGGGAGAGCAGTTCAAGGTGAGGTAGCTTCCTGTTGGAGACCTCAGGTCACAATGTGTGTGTGTGTGTGAATTATTTTAACTCTGTCAGTCGAAAATGACCATCACAGTTCTTCACAGCTCAGCGGGCAAAGCAGCAGAGCGATTTGACTTGACCCCCCCCCCCCCGTGGCTACGTTTGCTTTATGAAAAGGTGTTTGTTCAGTGGGATCTAATTTTTCTTTCCCGTTGTGTTTGCAGGGGCAGCTGGGCTTGTTGCACAGCCTTTTTAAGGAAGCACTTTATGATGAGCATCTCAGTCGGGTCAGTATTCCTCACATCCTTTTCTTTTTAGTCTGGCAATCATTCATTTGTTATAAGCACAAAAACAAAATGCAAAAAAATGTAAAAAAGCAAAAATTTGTTTGGGTTTTTCAGAGCTTGTCAGAAGTTTACATATACTAATAATCAGCATGAAATAGGGATGCTGAAGAGTTTTTTTTTTAAAGGCGGAATCATCAAATAGAACGTATGTTGAGGATTTTTTTTCAAACCCATCCGTTGTCAAATATGTACATTAACCCTAAAATAATATTCAGTTAAGTGTCTTCTGGCAATTTTTCATATCCTTTAACAAATGTTTTCATCAAAATAGTCGCCATAAAGCTCAAATGAAATGCTCAGCTGCCATGTGGATGAGCTGAATTCTGTCTGGAGAAACGTTTTGTGATCAGATGAGACAAAGATTGAGCAGGTTGAGATTTCAACCCTCACAACACTACCAGATGTCAAGGTGGTGGCAGCATCATACTGTGGGGTTGCTTTGTTGCCACTGCACAAAATATATGGAATGATAAAGCAGAGTGACAACAACCTTAAACCAACACCTAGATAAGAGGTTTTTAAAACCACCTGAATCTGTCTTCTGAATTACCTCATCAGTTTTTCAGTCCTGCTAATGATCTCGTGTGTTGAAGCAGAGACGCATGTAAACGTTGCAGGTTGCCGGCCCTTGAGGACTGGATTTGAAGGCCTCTCATGGATGGTTTTAACTTGAAGGGAAGCAGGAGTTCCTGCAAACAATGATCTTATTCACGCATTAAAACTGGTTCTGGGAAGGATTAAGCGGGCTGACATATGATTTGTGGCCAGGATTACCAAAGCCAGGACCTTAATCCTATTGAAAATTAATGACCTATGCTTTAAAACTGAGGCAGGAAACCAGTCACTATAATAAACTCAGTGGATTACCAGCAGCTGGTGAAACGGGGGAGGAGCCGACACATCTGGCAAACACCAGAGATGTGTTTTCTTCCATCTTGAAACAAACACGTGTTATACTACTTCACTCTGCTAACGACGTCACCGTCACTTGGTTGATCCAGGACAGGAAGTATTCAAACCCACGCAGACCTGGACCTGTGTAAGAATGTGGAGATGGTGGTGGACTTTGTCAGAGTTTCACGCAAGCCCTCTTTCCTCACTTTTTACTTACTGTGGATCCCTTCAGATTACTAAGCTCCACCTTTTCAGAACAGAAAACAATCACAGGTTTCTTCTTCTACTAGCTGTCACTTCAGACACTTAACTTTCAGCGCTCACACTCATGCGACAATTTACAAACCAGTAGTTTTTTTTTGCATTTATTTATATTAAATAATTGCATCGATTCTAGTTATTTAGCACAAGTTCTAACTGTGGAGGTGAATGCATGTTTTAGAACTGTGAGCAAATCTCACTTGTTGTGAACGTTTTGTATAACTTCATCATTAAAGAAAGAGAATGATCCAAATCGTTTTGGAACTTTATAAGTAAAATATGGGAAGTTTTTATTAGAGTTACATGTATAGTTCAGCATGTTTTAAGCTCACTGCTCCATGCATATGGAGCATTTTAAGGAGGATGGTGTTTAAGTATGTGTGTTTCTAAAGGGCTTAGTATGTTGCTGTTTTTTTCTGATTTGTTAACAATTGTAGATTTTATTGTGACTAAAAAATTAAGTTTGGATTAGCTTTCCACTTTTTTCTGCTAATTTTAGTCTCTGTGTTGGAATCAGTATGTCTTTTTAAATGTTGATTCTCTTACATAAAATATTGCAAAATAACTCACAATGCGACTCTCATTCAACCAAGTGTTTATTTGTAATCTGAATGAAAGCAGTAGATGTGTATCTGTGCTGCAGTGGTTTGTTCCTGAGGGTTTCCGCTCTCTGTTTGCGTTGGTGGGCACAAACGGCCAGGGCATCGGCACCAGGTGAGCCCTTCCTCTGCTCCTGCCTGCAACTATCCACATCCTCGCTTCCGGATCTCTGTTTGAATGTCATTGTGTGTCTAACACAGCTCTCTGAGTCAGTGGGTTCATGCCTGTGATGCACTGGAGCTTCCCGACCAGCAGAGGGAGCAACTCGACTCTTTTATTGACCAGTTATACAAGGACATCGACAAAGGTCACTGTTTTATCTCAGTACTGCAGTAATTTCTGAAGTAAATAGATTTATTCTCCGCTGAGGAGATTTGCAGCTGTCATATTGTCTGAATGAGAGCTTGTTCTAGTCTGTATTGCAGTTTTCAGCAGGAACAGCAGTGCATTCATCTAACAGAAAGTCGAAGCTTATGAATATAACTTGGGTGTTTCTGTGCAGCGACGGGAGAGTTTCTGAACTGCGAGGGATCTGGACTTTACCTGCTGCAAAGCTCCTGTAAGTGTCGACAGTGTTCTTTGTTTTATCTCCAACAAAATGGTTCCAGTTCTAAGAGTAGATTAAACCAGAAAGATTTCCACCTTTGAATCTCGCAGGTAACCACAGCTGCGTCCCAAACGCAGAAGCGTCTTTCCCCGACAACAATTTCCTGCTTCACCTCAATGCCCTGAGTGACATCAGCGCAGGAGAGGTCAGCTGACACTGCTGGATTCACAGTGATGTATTTTAGTATGCCAAAGACGGGACAGAACATCCCTCTGTAGTCTAGCTTGGTGTTCTCCCCTGTCAGACGGTATTAGAAGGCTGAGATGTCCAGAATCGGAGTGGGTTTGTCAAGCTGTCAGAAAGATTGAGAAGGCTTGCATCTGCATGGCACAGTAATGTCACAGAAGCTGTGCTAGTTTCACAGCAAATCTCTCCTGTGGATGTGGGGGAAAATATGAAGAAACAGGGGGATTTAACTTACTGCTGCATTGTGCACAGACAAGCGAGGAACAAATTACTTTCTTCTTGGTGAAAAATAGTCCAACGTTTCAGGGGTTCCCACGCAATGGGAACATTTAGGACGGTGTAGATTTGAAAGAACATCTGACTGTGTCAAAATAAATCGCTTTAATTATAGGATGTTGTCCATGTCATTTGCTCATAATTAAATCTGTTCTCTCCATCTTCTCTGTTTATTCCTCCATCTAAGCATCAGTCTGTTCATATATCTGTTCATCCAACGATCTATGCATCCATCTGTTCATCTGTTTTGGTCTCCTTATCTTTCCGTCGACTTTTCCTTACATCCATCCGTTTGCTCATCACTCATTTATTCATTTCCATTCATGCGGTTTAAATTTTTACGTGGGGAAAAAATGTGCGGGAAACCTGAAGCTTGTGGGGTTATTTTTTTCCGAGAGCGCGGTTTCTGCTCTGGAGTCCTTGGTTCAATGTTGTCTTCTGTTTTCAGGAGATCTGCATCAGTTATTTGGATTTCTGTCAGCGGGACAGGAGCCGACACAGCAGGCACAAGCTTCTGAGGTAAACGCACGTAATCTTTAGGATAAATCATTTAAAGGCGGGTCACACTCTTATGGATTAAATGTGGGTCAATAAAAAAAAATAAAAAAACCCAGCAGGCACTGATGGGCAGTCCTGAGGCAGAAACGGCATAGCTGCTGCTCATTGATCAGCATGATGTCAATCCATCTTCAAATTACATTCAGTCTCAATAACACCTGAAGTTTTAATGCAACCTGCTTATTTCACTTTTAATAAAATGCATTTCCACCCTCGGTGAGTGTTTATATCATGCTAGTTGATTAAATTATTGGAAGTATTCACTAAAATAGTTGCATTATGTTGTGTCTGTTAGTATCTTCAGCCTTTTCCGTGGGTGCAATATCTTGACCGAGTATTTTTCTTTGCAGGGAAAACTACCTGTTTGTCTGCTCGTGTTCAAAGTGCACGTCCCAGACGGACGAGCTGGACGTCACATCTGAGGAGGAGGAGGGCGAAGCAGAGGGCGAAACAGAAGGGGACGAGATGGAAGATGAGATGACAGATGTTTGATGAAAGACTGTGCCATATTGTTCTCAGCTCTTCCCGTCCCTCTGAAACACGAGGCCAAAAAGAATAAAGACCAGTTCAGACTGTGATCTGCATGTCCAGAAGCGTGAAGTGACACATTTCACTCTGTACTGTAGAGATCCGTAGTCAGATTATACAGGACTACAAGAGAGCAGTGGAAATGGTTTCACTTGGATGCTTTAACCCCCCCAAAATCTTAAAATAGCTGTAAATTTACCTCTTTGTGCTGCATTTATAGTTTGTTTTTTTTCCTTTGTTTGGTTAAATCTTCTGCGAATGATTTGATCAAACATTGACACTCTTACAGATCCAGCAAATGGTGAACAAAATCAGTATTCAAGATGGATTTCTCACAGTCAGCAGGTGGGCAGAAAAAGTTGTAGGGTTCAAAAGTCTTTATTAAGCTCCCCTGTTTCATGCTTTACTCAAGTATTTTTGTAGCTTTTGAAGAAAAATCTCACCTAAAATTCATATTTTAGTTGTCTTTGTAAGCGAAATATGACTACTATATGTAAAAAAAACAATAAGCGGATAAATGATTACACTCTATATATTTGTATTTGGTTTTCCATGATTTTTAAAGTGATATTTAGAAATGCTCAACATTGCCATTAGTTTCTTCTGGGCTTTTAATTTTCAGTTTTAATAAAAATCTGAAAGAGAAATATACAACAAACATCTACCTGTTTGATATATACACTATTATTCTATTTATTTTAATAGTTATAAAACAAAATCTAAAAGAAAAACTGGAAATATCAGCCAGGTAGATGTATAAATTTGAGTCTCTATGTACAGTTTAAGCCCTTTGTGGGTGAGTTAAAATTCATAATAAATTTAAACTTTTACACTTTTAAAATGAAGAAGTGATCCTTAATATAGATGACATTCATGCCACTTATGAGTTAATCTAAAATATTTGACCAGAGCTACAGACAGTTATCTGCTGCTGTCAGAAATAACAGTAACTTTAAGCTTATCATGATTATTGTTTATACATTATTTTTTAACATGCCTTTTTCTGAGTCTTTGGTTTTAGGACTCTTATGTAAAATCTTTTTGGTTACAGATCTGGCAGGTTTGCGTCTTCAGAGTAATTTAGCTCTTTTGCTTTCAGTATAAACCTCAATCCGGTCAGTGCAGCAGCAGACGCCATGTGGTCAGTGTTAATAGATGCTCTTCCAAATGCAGTGGTTGACCATTAATGATTAAGTGCTTTGAGATGAACGGTTTGTGTTGCTACTTTTTCACTATGTGACAGAATCAGTATTAGGATTACCTTGAACTAAATAATGTTCCATAAATTTTGACAGATGCTCAATTCACTGTAGTCCATTCATGCTCTGTTCAAAGCATGACATTAATTATGCTGACATTGGTTGTGATTAAGCTCATCTGAATCTTTCATTATGGCTAAGTTGTCAAAACCCACAGTTCTCATGCAGCTTGAAACTCTTGTTATTTTTCCCCCATCATGTTCTGCTTTGAGTCTGCAAAAGCCTTCATGTTACACAGGCCTGCCACAGTTAAAAGTTGTATAAGAGAACCCTGATAGTTTAGTTGTCTATAACTGGTTGCTGGTTTCATCGGTGCATAAGAGAGCAGATGGATGTTACCATTACGTTTTCATGTTTTCTTGTCTGACCAAGCACATCTGAGATTATTGCAGGTAAAAGCTATGGAAGAGGATTAGGGCCACTGGACAAACAAGACCAAAATAATTCAGACTTTTCTTTCCCTATTAGTTTAATCTCAGACTTCTGACTTTAAGGCAGGTGGGAGCAACCAGCTTCGATAATAGAAATGCACACGAGAACTAATTTTCTTGGGGAACATGTTGGATTTATGGGATGTTTTTACATGGCTGATTAAAGTCAATATTCTTTCTTTTTTCAGTGACTCTAATCCTCTTTTGTGAAAAGCAGAGTTGTCTCTGAATTTATTTCTGATTCAAAGCTCTTCATCAGCAGAGCAGAAAACCAAACACCTACCACAAATCTGATTGTGCCGTTCGAACGGCAGGCTCTACCAAAGAAACGTTTCTCCTGCCCACAAACCTTGACAAAAAGCAAGGAATGTTTAGTTTTTTACCCTTTTAAACTTAGCACATACCTGACTTTACAGTATGGTCTTTATTTCACAATAACAACCTTCTGGGTCGAAAAGACAGTGAAATACAGCTCGGTTTTCATACCACGATCTATTGGTTCCAGTTAATGCTCATGTAATGTATTATGGAGACCTTGAGTGGAAAATTGCTTTGTCAGTTACTGTTTGGCCTTTTATTGAGAGCTGTATATCTCGACTGCACATGAACGAAACGGCTGCCATCGCCTCACATCAAGCGATATTTCAACAACTGTAATCAAAAATCTCAACATTTTCAGCTGCTGAGGAAAGATCTGAAATGTTTAAATAAACCCTTCTTCTCAATGCGCATTTATCACTTCCAGCTGGTTGTGTACGTTGCATGTAAAATGTGTTACAGCGGCAAACCAGCAGTTGTCGTTTTTATTGCGGTTTCATAGGTCGCTGAAATTGGATGTTCGTTGAGTCATTTATCCGCCTTCATTACACTGAACAGAGAGAGCGAGGAGAATATTTAACTCAATGCATATTAAATCTAAATCTATAGTGAAATAGTTTTTTTCCCCCACTGGAGGCTTGTATTGGTCCTTTTTCACAACAGAGTGTAAAAATTAAATAAAGCAAAGGAAATGTGACATTTATTTAAGATAAAAGGAAACAGAAACCTGAATTAAACTATAAATCATACCTCCAAAATGTCCTTTTAAAAAAATAGCTTTCTCATAATATGCATATTGTTACATTGCCCAAACACACAGTAGAACTTTGACTACAAATTTCAGATTAAGACTTGGCCAAAGGAACAAGTAGATAAATATAACATGCGTAAGAGTTTCTGAGAGTCCCTGTGGGGAGCTGAGAGACTAATGGAGGTATTTTAGAGGCTTAAAACTGCTTTTCTGCTTTGAAAAAAGCTATTTCACTAATTTGCAGCGTTTCATGTCACTAACGCACCTGTTGCTCACCCAGTTCCACTACAGGCTACTTGCAAATTATTACCGGTGCAGGGTGCCGATTTAATCAAGGTCTGAAGGGAGTCGAGTTTCTTTCTGGCAGATTATTAGAAAAAATTGAGGGGATAAATGTGACGTTGAGAAGTTCATATTCAGTTCATTTTCCAAATTGGCTTCCCCCCCCCCCCACACACACAAGTCAGCAAGTTAAATGTCATATTGACTGAAAGACTGAAGTGATTTTCATTTATTAGGTGACAGTTATATGCACTCCTTGAGTTTTCTGCCTAAATGTCAATGATTAAAACCTAAGAGCTGTAAAAAGTAACCGTGAGAAACCGTAAGCTCTGAGTAATGAAATAATCCGCTAATTTCTGTAGTGCATCGCAAAAGTATTCACACCCCATGTCTCAGCATTTCACATTTTGCCACTTAACTGAAAATTTCAATTTTATTGGTGTTTTTTGTGATTCACTAACATGAAATATTGCATACCTGTTAGTTTGAATGAAAATGTGTATTCAGTCAGTCTGAGTCAACACTTTGTAGAACCGCCTAATTACAGCTGTAGGTCTTTAGGTCGATGTCTGCTGCAGCTTTGCACATCTGGAGACAAAAGGCGATTGTGTCATGTTGAGCTTGCTTCAGAAAGTGCAGCCTGTGGTCACACAGATTAAACATATAGGATTTTCAGTCTTGTCATTTCAAAGGATCCCTTAATGGTCATCGGTGCCATTTGTTATGATTTATCAAACTGCATAGGCATTTTATCAATAAAAGCACTGAAATAAAAAAAATAATTTTGCCACAGTCTTTATTTGACCAAATCTGCTGGGATATCTTTAAAAAAACACTTCCAACAATTTTGAATGTTGTTTCCACAGCTTAATTTGTTTATATTGGCACAAAGGATGCACACATTTTAAAAAAGCAAAAGTATAATATTTGTTAATGGCAATATTCAAAATTGTGGCCTCAAATCCTTTCATGTAAATCAGCTATAGTATTCTGTTTCCAGCTTAATAATTAAAATAAATATGCAGTTGCTTATGTAAACCTTAACTAGCTTTCTTAATAAACAGTCTTAGTATTATCTCACTTACATTTTGGAGAACATTGAAACATTTTTTTTTAAAATTACACTTAATTTACATATTTTTATAGATGAATAGGAAGAATAGGAAAATACCTTTTTACCTTTCTTTCTGTTCTTTCAAAATGCTTTTTACACATTATTTTTCTTTTTTCTTGCTGCAATTACATTATTGTCAGATAAAATAAAAAACAGGCATAAAATATAGCCCACCTGGGATAATGTGTCAGAAGTTTGGACCCTCTGGACTGATCCTGCTCTTCAAGTTCCCCCGCTTATTCGCCTTGCTTTAAAGCTTTGCCAGACTTTCTGCAGGAGCTCTGCAACTTTAGCAGCAGCGTTGCCACGGCAGAACTCTGCAGGGGTTACGGGGTTGAGCCCGTAGATCTGTTCACACCCAGTAGACCCTCCACATAACACAGCCCATCTGCTTCAAGTAGCAAACGCTGAGAGGTCAATGAGTTTTCCCCTTTTTTTCCTGAAATATAGAAGTTTGGTTAAAAATTGAAGGAGTAAGAAGCAAGAGACGGATGTGAGGGGAAGAAGACCGGAAGGAGGGAGTGGGCTTTTGTGAAGAACCATTATGAACATGAAAAGAAAGGGTCTTTTATTCTTGCAAATCAAGCACCAAACACTTCAAATGTATTTCAGAGACTAGAAGTGGCACATTACTGACATCACCATAATATGCTGATGGAAGATAGAAGAGTACTTGACTTTTTACACAAAAGAGAAGACGGCATTTACAAACTGTTACAGTTAATGGTGGGATCAGGAAATATGTAATATTATCTATTATGTAGAAGATGGAACTAGGATGGGAAACTTGATGTTCTTTATTTCCTCTAAAGTCTTCAACTGAGCCAGAAGATGCACATTCATTTATACAGTATATACAGTATATATATATATATATATATATATATATATATACACATATTTATCAAATGTGTGATATTTTTGAAATACCCAGATAGAGAGAACATTGGTTAATGATTAAAATAATAACTAAAAACACATTTTTATCAGAAATGTAATAAAAGATCGTTGAATGCACATTATGGTGATTCTTCCATAATCATAGGGATCCTATTTGGCAAATCACATAATTCTCCCCACCAACAATCACCAGGTTAATCCCATCACCAACATGTAGCTCAGTTGCATCCAAGATCTGTGTCTTTTGGTCACAAACCAACATTTCTTAACCAAATATCACAATAAGATAATTGACAAAGAGCCAAATTAACTGCTTTATTTTGACTCAGGCCTTTCTTTGTAACCATTACAGACTTGAGCAGTACCTGCATTATTTCATACCAGGCCTCCCCCCTCTGTTAATACATCCTACTATCAACTCAGAACAAGACAGAAAGATACTTCAACTCTGGCGCTGGAGGCAGAGTCTGATCTCTGACCCAGAAGAAGCAGTGGTTACTCTTTGAAGCAAAGCATATACCCCTCAGATGTGAACTTTACCCTACAGAGCTGCTTTTATGATGTCGCTAGCAACCTCAGGCCGACCTGACGGCAGATTGTGTCGATGTCTGACCATCGTCTGGCCTGGGAGACGAGCATTGGCTGCATGCTCACAGAGACCCATGCTTAGTTCTGTGTGTCTGGAAATCCCTTCATAATGTGCCTCTTTTAAACAAAACATGCTCTAGAGACACTGCCACATAGATATTGTGTTTAAATGTATTAATAAGATCACAAAGGATATTTACAAATTATCCTGAATCCAGGACCCTCTTGCTTCGAGGGATTGGAGCTAACCACTGCCATCATGAAGCTTTGTTTAATTTGTCATTTCAAAGTGTTTTTACTACTTAATGTCTAAATGTGCGTCACGCTTGGCAGTGTATTTGTGATCCTCAAATAAACACCTCATAATATTTTTCCCGTTAATGTACCACAAGTAAAAACAACAGGCCAGGTAATTGAATCCCATTGGACAGAAGTTATTCTTTCTTGAGAGCACACAGTGTCTCGCTGTTGATTTATCCACCGAGGTCAGAAGGGAACTGTTTGTTTATGGCTGGTGCTGCTGCAAAAGTTGTCTCTTTGGATGCTTGAAGGGAGCAAACTGTGAAATAACAGCTGATTTTTTTTTTAAGATACAAGCAAAGCAGCTCCGCGTGAAACAAGCCCCATATGGAAACAATCTCCAGACTACATTAACTCTGTCCACATCACTTACCCCAACAGACACCATTGCTGCCTTGCAGCGACGCTCCAGAATTAACTGATAAATGACTGCTTCACGTAAAATCAGCCGACCTGCAGAGAAGTTACTGCACTTCAGCTCACCCTGAATTTAAATAAACACAGAAGAAGTACAGTTTCAGGAACACAAACATGGCAACTGAGTGACCCGACGGCGTTGATTGATGGTTGAAACGTCTGCGGCTTCTTTTTGCTGAAGCCATTTTCCTGGTTCACATCAGAATATCACAACTTGTCAGCAGTGCTTCTGGTGTGTGGTTCTCTGGAAGGTTTTTAAAAGTTTGTGGGCAGCTCAGTAATTTCACATTCATCTTTAGTACAAAATGCTTAAAGCCTCATTGGCATCGTATAAATCTTGCTGGGCTGCCTGGGATTAAAGAATGAAAAATGAAGAATTGAGCCGTTAATCATTCATACTGAGGCGGCTGCAGTGAGGGTTTTGTGGGCAGATTCCTTATTTTGAGTAAAAACAACCTAACAAGGAGGTGAAAGATGAAGGAACGTTTCAGCAGTTCTTTCACTCTTGGACAGACTTTCCCCATTAGGCAACTTTGTTTTACATACAGAAAAATGTTCAAATAAACCACCGGCCAACACTCTTGACTCGAAAGACGCAGCGCTCTAGGTGAAATATTCAGGTTGTCTCAAGTAGTTTTCAAACAGAGCGACAGTGTCTCCGAAAAGTATTCATGCACCTTGAGTTTTGCCCTGAACGTTACTGGGATTTTATCTGGTTAGTCAACACAAATGAGATCAAAAGGGCGACAAGGAAGAAAAATGATAAGTGAAGGTGCTACTATGAACAACCAGGTTTTACTGTTCACAACTGCAAAAATCCATCAGGGTATGTTCATCTCAGAAAAACTTCCTTATCCCTGCTGAATAAAAGTGTTCCCTCAGCATGATGAAACCACTCCTATGTTTTAGAGTGAGGATTGTGATGAGTGATAGTTTTCCTTATGTTACCTGTAGGCTAGAAAAATTGAATTTAATCTCATCTGACCTCTCATATCTTGCTGACTCCCCTTACTGTTGCTTCGCAAGGTTGTTTTTTTAATCCTTCGCACCTCCATAGAGGCTGTAATTATGGAATATGTTACAAACAAATTATCTCCACTGAGTTGTGATTCAGTTACCACGAACATGGCGCTTTCTTCACCTGTATTGTGGTTGGCATTTTTTCATGTAATACATGCAGTACTACATAAATTAAAGTTCTAGTTATGCTGTTTGGATTGGAAAATAAATTAAGGAAACAATGAATATAAAAAAAGAAGATAAAAAAAGGTTGTACAAACATTACTTCAAATTAAACAGAATTTGAACACAAGTTCACGAGTTCTGCTACTCAAAATTGGCCGCATGTAGAACATCTTTTTAACCTGACTGCAAATCAGCATCTCTCTTTCAATATTGTTTTTGATATTTTGAAAATGTCTTATTCTCTTTCTTGCTCAGTGAGAATCCAAGGCTTTTGGGACATTAACTCTTTTAACTTTCTGAGTTTGATGCCTTAAAAATTAAAATCAGACCATTGTGTGATATGTGAAAGAGGTCATCTGTGATCAACTGTGAATGCCTGGATGATTTTTTTTTTAAGGTCATGCCAGATATTCCCACTGAGACCAAACGTGGTCTGACTCATGTGGTGCAAATGAGGCATTTGAAACACTCTCCCTATTCAGCTTCATCTCTTAATATCTCCTTCTCACATCTCTTGCTGGACATTCAACACATCTTTGCTGGATGAGACTGATGCTTTTTTTGGATCATGGCCTTTCAAAATCTGGGATGCAAGGAGGAACAACAGCGTCCAATTATGTGAAGCTTATTCTCACCAGTCAGAATCATAAGCATGCAGGCGAGATAGCTGAACCAGATAAGACACTTTTCAATATCAAGGGCTTCTTACACATCCTGTGGGCAGCTGCGTAATGGACTGTTCATCACACAAAAGGTCACATCTGTGAACCAGTTACAACAGGAATCTATCTGTACAGAGCTGGACATAAATGAGATAAGGTATTTCTGTTATTTGGTCAGTTTCTTCAATTAGGTCTTTGAAAACAGACTGCGATAAAACTGCTGCCTTCACAGCAAGTGGACACAAACTACTTTTGGGTCTGTGATCAACAGCATTACCTAATAAAACAGCAAAATATATATAATATAGATTCTTCCCGTGTTCACTGAAAGACTTCTTTTAGACATCAAATTGAATTTTTGGTGATAAAAGGGAGCTATTTAGCCTTCCCAATTCAGCAAAATCTAATAATAAATTAAGAGACAGTTTAAATGACATTGATGCTGAGTTAATTGAGTATTTAGTACAGAAATATAAAATGCAATTTGCATATTTGAAGCCTTGTACAGTTCAAATTAATAGCAGTCCATCATCACAAACCAGATAAATTACTGATTTCAGTTAAAAGGAGTATTTCTTTCTTTCTGCTTAGCAAATAATTTACCAGCAGGTGCAGTAAGGAAACAGAAAACTAAACCAAACAGTTATCCCATGTGACTGCATCACTAATTTATAGGGGTGGGCTCAGTGTGGTCTTTAATTTTGTGAAGGGGTCTTAAAGAAACAATTTTTTTGTTTCCTGTTTTGTTTTAGAAAAGAATGTGGAGTTTTCCTAAAGCATTTTTGATTTATTAGAATTAAAGTTACGGTATATAGTATATTTAGCTCTGGAAAAAAACTAAACGACCACTTAAAATGATCAGTTTCTCCGATTTTACTTTCCATAGGTATATGTTTGAGTAAAATTAACATTGTTTTTTATTCCATGACAAAATTCCAAGCAAAAATTTAGTATTTATTCCAAGAAAATGAGAAATGGTCAAAATAACGAAAAGATGCAGTGCTTTCAGACCTCAAATAATGCAAAGAAAACAAGTTCATCTTAATTTAGAAATAATACTAATGTTTTAAATCGGGAAGAGTTCAGAGATCAATATCTGGTAGAATAACCAGGAGATTTTCAATGGGGTTCAGTGCAGTGGTCTCTTAATTTTAATATGTATGTGGGTGTGTAAAAAGCTGTAATCTTAGCTTTGCAGCTTTTCAAGGATGTTATAAAACATTCTAGAAAACTGTGAAAAATGCATTATGATTATGTTGAAATACTAGTAACCCATGTTTTAGGCTTTTATACACAGTCATTAAATTAACCATGGGGTTCTCAGATATTTGTCTTTCCCCTAATCTCTGATAAGAATGGAGCCACTGTGAATCTACTCCTCTAAAGATTCATGATCTTCATATTTAGATTAAAAGAAAATGATCCTTCATTTCTAAATTTTTCTGGTCAGTCCCATATGAATTGGCCTCCATGTGAAAGTGAGCCAACGTTCCCTTCCTCCCACATCACCATAAAGCCTGAGGACACGCTCTGACTACCATTGGGGGGGGCTTTGTGTGGGGGTGTGGGGTTATTTGAGGACCTTGCCATTTCCATTGATTACACATAAAAAGACCACAGAGGCGCCTTGGTTTCAAAAGGCCCCTTCATTATAATTTTAGCATGACAAATCCCAGTTACAGATTTGTTCATACAAGTGCTACATCCACAATATCCACTAATTATTAACCTAAACAACAATTTAGTAAGAAAAAGCTGGCAGGTAAAGGTGAGCTTGAGTTTTGCTCCCTTAGGGTGGTTTCCTATTAAATATTACAGATAAATAAATCTTTTGTTAAACTTATTGCACAATGCTAAAGATCCAGGAGTACAGTAGACATCAATATTTGTTTCATGTATGAGTTGATTACATCTTCATTGTAAATGAAGAAAACAACATGCAAAACCATGTTGTTACAGTTTTAAACAGCATGGTTATGCATATTGTATCTCAGCAACTTTCTCCATATACGTGTTCAACACATTCCTACCATTTCTTGACCAAGTTATTTGGATTAGGGCTAAATAAATTGATGCATAGCTGCTCAGTTAGTAGTTTTGTTGTCTTGCAGCACAAAGATCCTGGCTTTGAATCTTGAGGTAGGATTTCTGCTCGTATGAATCATTAGGAGTCAGCTGAGCTGGTTTGAACATCTGTTTAGACAGTGTCTCACTATCCTGGTAACAAAGGCACACTGCTCTGCATGCGGGCTGCACAGTGGCGCAGTTGATAGAGCTGTTGCCTTACAGCAAGAAGGTTCTGGGTTTGATTCCTGGGGTCTTTTTGCATGGAGTTTGCATGTTCTCCCTGTGCATGTGTGGGTTCTCTCTGGGTACTCCGGCCTCCTCCCACAGTCCAAAAACATGACTGTCAGGTTAATTGGTCTCTCCAAATTCTCCTTAGGTGAATTTGAATTTGCCTGGAATGTTAGCTGGAGATAGGCACCAGCAACCCTCCCAAACCCACTAAGGGATAAGAGTGTATAGAAAATGGATGGATGGATGGCCTGCATGCTTTAGATGTTTTCCTGCTTTATCACACCTGATTCAAGATAGCAGTTCAGCAGCAGCTCAATTGAAATGTGTGTGTTGATTCAAGAAAACACCTAAACATGCAGGGCAGTGTGCTATGCAAACCAGAATCGGAAAACACTGGTTTAGGATGCCTGATGAATGTTTCTAGGCACGCTCTTGGGCAAACTAAGATCTTGCTGCAGGGACTTTATTTCCCTTTATTTTCCACTGAGATTGTCACTGGAACCCCCCCCCCCCCCCCCCCCCCCCCCCCAGAAAAACCTGGAGAGAATTTCTATTGGAATATGTATAGTTTCCCTCCTGGACTTGTTACCTCTGCAACCTGATCTTGGAGAAACAGAAGACAATGTATACATGCATCGATCAGGCAAATATATATACTCAAGAGAATACATATATGGTTTTCTTAATGATTGTACCCGGTGTGTACCTTCCACCCAGACAAGTTTCTTCAGCAGCTACCATTTTTCCTCACCTTTCTGCAAGGTTAATAACAATTACCACGATTAAAAGTACTGGAGACAGTAAATGCAAACAAAACAAGAGTGCAGTGACATTATATGATTTATTCAGAATTCAAGTAGCCTCATTATTTTATAATGCAGAAGAAATACCTTCATTTATTTTGATACCGGCACTGTGTTTTAATGTGTTTGCTGTGCATCACATTTATACCTTCCCAGAATGTTTTCACCACATTCAAGGCTTGCAATGGAAGTTTAGTCTAGCAAAATTTCCCCGAAGGAATAAGGAATCTTAATCACGATTTTTCATAAATGAGTCAATCAACTGCTGAATCAGATGAACCTTTATTTAGCACGATGCAGTCAATGTCTTCTTCGCTAGCCAGATGTGCCTCTGAAAGTCTGTTTTTTCTGGCTCTGAGCTTTACTCCAAAAGTTTTTTGAGAGTTAAATCCACCAGGACAAGAAGCAAGATCTAAAGCAGAAGCTGGAAATGTGATTAAGGCCTGAACCTCAGTGGAACGAAGCCACTCAACAAATCCCATAAGCAGCGCCATATTTCTGCAGTGGATCCTCTGAAGACATTTGGCGTTTTGTTAGCATAAACCTGTTTAGTGCGACACGGAATGAAGGACCCTGAAGTGACAGATGTTTCTCTTAAATATGATGGGAAATTGCTTTTTTTGTGGGTGGAGAGGATATTGTGTGGTTGAGACACTCTGGTTGCTTTGGGGGTGTTTGAAGTCTTGGGATGAATCGGGACTTTTTATTCCTGGTTGAAGCTTGCACATTGTAATACGTTCCTGTGCAACCCAGTAATGTGCTAGACAGTCTCTGCTTTCCTCTTGCTACTGCACAAGTCGTCAGTTAAAAGTTGCCGTTATAAGGGTTGCTGTTTCGCTTACCTTTGGTGATTTAAACATGATATCATTTGAAATGTAAAGAAAATATATTCCACAATTCTCTTTGGGCTTTATAACATGACTTTTATCTTTTCTCTCTGCCTCTGAAATTTGAGAATACACTTTAAAACTGTTAGACTACCTGGACTGGAAAATAGTTAATTGAATACGTAGTTTACTCACTAATTTGATTTGTGTGGCAAATGTTGCTATCCAGCCATGCTGTAATGAGCTCCAGCGTTGTGGATGAGGGCCAAAACAAAGGCTTCTCTCATGAAGCTGGTGGTCTGTTTGTGTGGCTGGTTGAAAATACTTTAGACACCAGAGGGAAATCCATCAGACCGTCAAAGGAGCAACGCAGTGGAGGGTTTTTGGCAGACAACTGATTTGGACAGCTTGCATTTGTATAACACAACCCCATTTGCTTGTATAGATGAGCAAACTCTACATTTTCCATGAATCCTAGCAGTGTAGACATTCGCAAGGGCAAGAATATTTCCTAAATTCTGAACATAATCAAATGTGGTGGTTTGATTCTCTGGCTCAAATCTGTGTACTCCACCACAGTAAAGTTGTGTTTGGATTTATACATCTTAATCAGAAGATTTCAAATATGCGTTCTTGATAGATTTTTCAGGATTTCTGTCGTTATCACATCATGTCCTTCTCAGCCACTATCTAGGTTGTTTAATTACCCACAAGCAGTGTTTATTTGCAGTCAGTCAAACTGCAGTCAGACAGTACTTATACCCCACAGACTTTGCAGTTCTTTGGCAGATCTTTCTGCATGTTCAGCTGTTGTTCACCGTTTCCCACCATTTTGGCTTGAATTAGAGTATTAAAAGTGCAGATTTGCACCTGAATTTGGCTCCTGTACAACTGGATTTGGGGCCCATAACCACTTTTCCAAAAGCAGAATAACTGCCTGCTATAGACACCATGCTGTAATATGTCAACAAATCAGTAGGTAGTAGTCCAAAATGTTTCAATTTCTTTGGTTTACTATGAACACATGCCTGTTTTTATGTATCTAAATAAAAAACTGAGAAAATTGTTCAATTTGTTAAAGACTAAATGTAATCTGGCACATTTGAGTTGTATTCATTTGTCGCAGCCAGAATGGCTTAAAACTGAGGTTTTGTTTGAGAGAGACTGATATTGGGTTGGATCATGTCACCTCTCACACTTGCAGACGTGGGTCGTCACCTCTTCTCAGACTAACAGAGTTTTGTCTGACCACCATGCGGACTGACCATAACTACTGCAGACCGGCAGAGACTTCCCCTGACTGGAACAAGGGGGGAGGGGGTTGAAATTGTGCAAAAAAGAAATAAAGAACAATAATAATAATAATCTAGTGTGTCGCCAGCTTTACTGTGACCTGACCTAATAACATACTTCCCATCATCCTCCCATTAATCCAGTACTAAACCAAACATGGATTCATTTCAAGGAAAATACATCCTTTGTTGATGTGATTGAACTTTGTGTTTAGATCAGTGTTTGACTGTTTTTTATAAGAAGTAGTAATAAAGTGGCTTATTGATGAAAGCCACTTCATCAATAAGGAGCTTAGGAGAGCTAAAAATATATATTTGAAAGGCTTAATAACTACTTCTCATGTCAATAAATATATATGTGGTAATATGGTGTGATTCATTTGAGCAAAAATTATGACTCAAGACTTTTTTCATATTCTTCCACATAAACAATACATACTGATATGCACATATGGTCCATTTGGATTAATAAATGTATTTTTGCACAAGGACAAACACAATCTCTCTCCTACACACACACAGGAAGCAAATGAATTATAGATGTAGAAACAGGAAATTCCTTTCCTCACCCTCTGTCACTCAGACTGTGACCTTGCACTAAATCAATTAGTAGTGCTGTGGGCAATCAGCAGACCTCCCTGGAGGCCCAATAAATGTACCCTTAATTCATCAGGTCCGGTTAGACCTCTCTCCACAGTCCTTACCTGATGGGTGGCCCCGGCTATGCTTCATGAAAACGCTACGGTTGTGTCATGCTGTGCAAATCAGAGCAGTAAGGGTGAGATTGTTGTGTTTTTCTCTTCAGGATCCTGCCTGATAAATAGAAGAATCTATTGTGTGTGGTTAGGAGGGTTCGGTTCCACTGTCTTTCTAAATGTTCATTTCATTCCGTTCTCATGCATCAAGTAAAGAGGGCATTTACTATTTCTTTGAGGTGAGTTCTGAAACCACTTCACCCCACTAAAATTTGAAAAAAAAAAAAAACACAACCCCAACAAAACAGGTTTTACTCTTTAAATGTAAATGCAACACTAATGAATTATCACCTACAATAAGAAAACTAATAAAATATACAATTGTGCCACAGTAAAAAAAGAAATGTGCCATTAGTGACATATGTATGATCTCATCATCTTTTTTAAACTGTGTTTAAACAAGTAAAAAGGGTTGAAATATTCATGTCACATTTATCTAAATAAATGTTCAAAATGTATCCCTTTTATTGGACATCTCAAATATAATGGACAATTTCATTACTAATCTACACTATATTTCATCAAAAATTGGAAGTACTTGAGTTTTTACTTTGCCACAACACAAATAAAAAGAAATAAATCATTTACTCATACAAAATTACTTTGAAATAATACTAAAGTAGGGGAAAATATGCCTATATCTTATATAAACTCTTAGCTGTATTTGTAACACCATGCAATCACCTGCTCAGAGTGTTTATGTCGTCTTCATGGCCTCTGATGTGTAATTTAGATACCAAAAAGTCACACACATTTTATTAGGCTGTAGTTAAAAGTCAGAAAATCTTTTTTTAGTGTATAAGACAGCCATGTTGGATTCCAAAGTATGTGTGGTGAAAAAAGTGAAATTCAAAAATAAGACAAGTTTGTCTCCTTATCTATTTGTTGGAGCTTTCCTTTCATATCTTACAGCCTCTTGACTGACATTGTGGTTATTTAAGCCTTTCAGGTTTACATAACTAAACCTGAAAGGCAATAAAATAATCGCTTTGATTTGATACAATATGAAAATATTCAATGGAAAACAGAGATTTCACTATTTAAATTAAGTTTAACCTTTTCATGCAGCAATAATTTAGTAATCTTTAATAAAAATCCATATAATCTTAGCAAACTTTACTCTAAACAAAAATACTAAACAAATTTAGTATGTTTCTATTTGATAGAAACAATACTAAATTTTGTGCAGAGCCTAACACATGTGGATTGAAAAGTGGAAGTATGAAGTGAGGTTTTGATTATATAAGCAGCGATATTATATAAATATATATAAAAAATACATATTAAAGATTTCTTTTGAAAATGTCTTTAATTCATAATTCAAAGTTCATTTTTATAACGTTAACTTAAGAAAGAAGAAATGCTCAAAACTCAAAATGTTACTGAAATAGGTAACACCAGACCACACAGGCACAGAAAAAGACATACAATCCAGGTCTGTCACTCATTAAGATCATGTTTTCATGAATTACATTCCATTGACAAAGTTAAGTGAATTACAGACAAATTGTGAAAATTAGTTCTGCTAATTCCATATCCTTCAGGCTTATCTGTAAATCCCACATGCAGGGCTGTGAACTTCATCCCTGACTGTCTCAGTGTTTCCGTTCAGGGAACCTGACACTCACTGGAGCTTCCAGCCATTCAGTGTTTATCAGCAGGATCAATGAAGCATCTGTGTCTGTCTCCCCATGAGACTCTGTGGGATGTAATCCTTCTTTAGCCGAGCTGATCCTGAATCTTCCCATTCACTCTCACTCCCCAGGAGACCAGGCACGTTCGTCCTGGATCTAAGTAACTGTGCACACACTGTAGAATGCAGTCTGACGTTAGTATCGCTGAAATCCTCTAATGCTTCTATCATTATGTCGGGATAGATAGTGACTGCCTGTTTGAATACAATGAATGTGACCACAGCATTAGACCTTTGTTTGAAGATTCACACTTGAGTTATGCATGGAGGGAAACTGGATCAAACACAGTGTAGTGGTTTTCATGAGATTAACTGAGACTTTAGTCAGATTTCCCTCACTGAAACCACAGCATGGATGACACGTTTCACTTGATTTAAGAGTAAATAAACTAAGCAGATTTATTTTAGAAATATTGAATGTTTTTAAGTAAATGAAAGGGTTTGAGTCAGTCTTTTTAATTATTCACACAAGCAAGTACCCTTTGAGGAAACAATACTTTAATTAGCAAAGTCATGTTTAAATATACTAAAAAGTTACAATAAAAAAAAAAAAAAAAAAAAAAATATATATATATATACACAGTCCAGTCACATTAATGTGACCACCACGTACTTTCCACTTCAGAGTTAAATAACCAATCACAGAAGGCAGGTGGCAGCACAGTGCAGTTGAGCGTATATAAAGGGTGTGTGTGGGCTTCGGAAAACATTTCAATCGTTGGCGTAATGCAGAAACGAAGCGATTTATCCGACGTCCAAAAGGGCATGATCATTGGCTTTCGGGCCGAGGGTGGAAGCATTTCCGAAACGGCTGAGTTTGTGAACTGTTCGCGTGCCGCCGTGGTAAAAGTGTACCGTGCATGGCAAAATGGGACTGTCCAAAATCAACGACGTGGCAAATGTGGTGCACCACGGGCCATAGATGACAGAGGCGAACGACGGTTGCGGAGATGCGTTCGGGCAGATAGACGGGCTACCGTTGAGCAACTGACCACTAAAATGAACCAAGGGGCTACCACAAGTGTCTCCCAAACCACTATTCAGCGAACATTGCTGCGTCTGGGCCTCCGAAGCAGACGCCTGGTTCGTGCACCTATGCTGACTGGTGTTCATCGACGACGAAGGCTAGAATTTGCACGCCAGTACAGCAGCTGGACGTCCACTGAGTGGCGACAGGTAGCGTTTTCAGATGAATCGCGTTTTATGCTCCATCGGACAGATGGACGTTGGCGTATAAGGCGTGAAACCTCTGAAAGGAACCACCCTGCAACCATTGCAGGAACGGTCCAAGCTGGAGGCGGGAGCATTATGGTCTGGGGAATGTTTTCCTGGCATTCTCTGGGTTCACTGATTATTGTGGAAGGCACGATGGATCAATACAAGTACGGATCTGTCCTTGCGGACCATGTCCACCCCTACATGCGCATTGTTTTTCCTCAGGATGATGGCATCTTCCAGCAGGACAATGCGAGGTGCCATACAGCTGCCAGTGTACGTGCGTGGTTCGAAGAGCACCAGGATGAGTTTACCGTCCTCCCCTGGCCAGCAAACTCACCTGACTTAAACCCAATCGAGCATCTGTGGGACCATCTCGATCGAGTTGTTCGCGCCATGGATCCTCAACCGCGTAATCTAGCGCAGCTGGCCACGGCATTAGAGTCGGCATGGCTCAACATCCCAGAGAAGACCTTCAGGGACCTAAGTGACTCTCTTCCTGCACGTCTCGTAGCAGTTCGCTCTGCGAAAGGTGGTTATTCTGGCTTTTGACAGATGGTCACATTAATGTGACTGGACTGTGTATATATATATATATATATATATATATATATATATATATATATATATATATATATATATATGTATTATTTTTTTTCTACTTTTTTGTTTTTATAAAAGTTTTGTATTTATTAAAAATGCCTGTCACCAGTTTAGTTTTAAGTTTCAACAAGATAATGATAATAATTAGAACCGAAGCTAACAGACATCACTTTGATCACTTAAAAATCCATTATCAAGCAGCTCAGTGATAAAATTAGACATTCAAATTATGCCAATTTGATTCAAATTATGCCAATTGTACAAAAGTTGTACAATTTTCATTGTACAACTTTTAAAAGCTTTATACTGGTGAAATCTAGCTAGTCACTTCACAAAAACCCTCTGAAAGCGCCCATTATAATAGACAATTGTGTCTCTGTGAGGCTTGTTACGGTAACATTATCATAGCCAATTAAATTTGGTGACTTTATAGAGTTTGAGTGTTTTAAATGATAAATGAAACATTCAGAGCCTACAACTTTATACTGGTGCTCTTGTGTAATTAATTTAAATATAAACAAACAGAAAAGCAAGTACAGCCCACATTTTTCACCACTTGTCTCACTTAGTGGCTCTTCTTTAATCATTCACATCTTCTAGTGTCATGCTTTGCTGGTAATGTTTGCAATTAAAGACGAGCTCATTAAAACATTCAATTTAACCCATAAACATCCTTAGAGCGGTGAGTAATGCAATAAGATTTTTTTGAACTTTTAATATTTTGCAGCAAGTTGCATTTACTGTTCTTTCACACACTAGCAGCAGCTTTCATGTGATTTTTTAATGTTTTCTCAATAAGTCAAATAAGACCCATGCAAAACTTTTACTTTGCTCATTCAAAACGTTTTACAGATTTTACATCTTCCTACCAGAGGCAAACTAACATATTAACATTATTAATGGCTGAAAAATATAATTTATTTGTGTGCTTGGTTGTTTGTTTACTAGAAGGCCGTGCAAATGTTTTAAAATGTTTTAACTTTCCACACCACCTGTCAGATGAATCTAAAATGGAGCTTTTGCCCCAAAATCATCGTCCTCATAGCCACATGGTGGCAATACCAATTTTCACCACATGTTTACGTTTATTTGTTAAATAAAATGCTTCCGTTTTTAAGCAAAGTAGACAGTTTTATTAACTTGGACTATAGAAGTGAATAAGGAATTGTTTGTACTGCATATTAGATATTTCTATTGGAGTCCTAATAAATATTTCCTCATGTCTTTAAAAATGCAAATGGAACAGTCTGCTTTAGTCGTGATTTCCAACATAACAATGAAATGCAAGAATTACAGTAGACGAAATGAGACTATGGAGCTGAGGCGGTTATTTATTAAAGTGAGACGGGATGGCACACAGCAAATTGCCTTATTATTTATAATGCTTGCTGCGAGTTATGTGAGTCGTTTTACAATGGCAGCTTATGAGAGGCGCTGCTGTAAGCAGAGTTGGGTTAAAATCATGACACGACTTTTCATGTGCTGTTAACTGAAAAGTCATTTATTTAGGATTCTCCAAGTGATTTATGGTATTTATGCTGAATACTTAACTCAGTGACTCACTGTTTTTAGAATAAAGGAATCTTTCTGCATTGAAATTTGCTTTTTCAGTTTGCATTGAAGGATATGAATGGGAAATATGAACTTTCTGAAATCACATTTTTAAGTATTTCTGAAGGAGCGTTGTTCATTTTGTCAGTAGCAGGTTCTGCAATATAACTACATTGGAGCACCATGAATAATATGGTGGTTATGGGTGGTGGGAAGTAACAAGATACATTGACTCAGTTACCAGATTAACATTAAAACAAAAACAAACAAACAAACAAACAAAACCCAGCAGCATAAGCTTAATTATTGTGCTTTTATTTTTACATGAGTGTTACAAGCAGGACATAGTTAGAATTTTAATAAAAGTTTTCTGCTGAGCTAATTTCTGGATACTGCTGTATTCAAATTGAGTAGCTTTAATGAATGAAGAAAAAACATATTTTAAAAACTACACAAGTCACAAATGCACACCTGGAGTTTATGTAAAAGTGTGTGGAAATAGTGCCGCTCTTACTTGACCAATTTTTTGGTCCTGAGCTCGCATTTTTCCCAATCTGTCTAATAGCCTCTATTATTGGCACACTTCATGTATTTCTATTAGGAATAAATGGATAAAATCACCAGGACATTTTTGATAAGAATCTAAACATGAATTGAGTGTGGATTTCCAAAAAAGGCAAGAGTCCTATGCACATTTCATTTCAGAAAAATAGAGTCAGTTGATCACCTTGCATGGAATAGGAGAACTTTCAAGTTTTAAAGATGGTGTATGGAATAGAAAGGGTAGAAGGTACACTGAGAAATGCATATCAATCAATCAATCAATCAATCAATCAATCAATCAATCAATCAATCAATCAATCAATCAATCAATCAATCAATCAATCAATCAATCAATCAATCAATCAAATTTTATTTGTATAGCACATTTCAGCAGCAAGGCATTTCAAAGTGCTTTAGACAACTTAAAATAAAAATGAAAACAGAAATAGACAGATTTTGAAAAAGATTAGAAGATAGAAACATTATTAAAAGTAAAAATTAAAAGTGAAAACATTTTAAAACATCTCAAACCTCGACATCATACAAGGATTCTCAAACCTCAGAGTTTTAGCAGAGCGACATCTTACAAGGATTCTCAAACCTCAGAGTTTTTGTATCTTACAAGGATTCAAGGCATTTCAAAGTGCTTTTCACAATTTGAAATAAAAATAAAAACAAAACAAGACAGAGTTTGAAAAAGATTTAAAGAGTTAAAATCATTATTAAAAGTAAAAACATTCAGTCTATCCATAAGCAGCTCTAAACAGGTGGGTTTTAATTTTAGATTTAAAGACACTCAGTGTTTCAGCTGTTTTACAGTTTTCTGGAAGTTTGTTCCAAATCTGTGGTGCGTAGAAGCTGAATGCTGCTTCTCCTCGTCTCGTTCTGGTTCTGGGGATGCAGAGCAGAACCAGAACCAGAAGATCTGAGGGGTCTAGACGGTTGGTACGGCACTAGTAGATCTTTAAGGTATTGTGGTGCTAAACCATTCAATGATTTATAAACTAACAACAGTATTTTAAAGTCTATCTTTGAGCTACAGGGAGTCAGTGTAGAGACTTTAAAACTGGTGTTATGTGCTCTATTTTCCTGGTTTTAGTGAGAATGCGAGCAGCAGCTTCTGGATCAGCTGCAGCTGTTTGATTGATTTATTAGTCAAACCTGTGAAGACGCTGTTGCAGTAATCAAGGCGGCTAAAGATAAACGCATGGATGAGCTTCTCTAGATCTCGCTGAGACATTAGTCCTCTAATCCTGGAGATGTTCTTCAGATGATAGAAAGCCGACTTTGTGACTAATTTGATGTGACTCTGAAGTCACATCAAACCATGAATAATATGAAAGTAATAAGATACATTGAGATACATTGACAGGCCATTTATAAAGTTTGTCTTGTGACAAATCTTATGACAAATAGAAATGAAAATGAGTATACATATAATTCTGTAATTTTTTTATGGATTTGCACTTTTCCTTATACAATATCGAGGCACACATGTACCCGAAGTGAACCAAGTTAAGATAATGTTTAACACGAGGCAACCACATGGTGTGTTTGACCAGAGCTCCATTGTGAAAAATGTCTGGACCGAAACTTAACGAGACTGAAGAGCCCTCAAGAAAACAAATTAATTAATCCCAATATCCCACTGCCAAATGTTTATCTTTCATTTGGATAATGAAGGATAATGTAATTCTGTTCTTCATTGATTCATTAGTTTTCTTTAAGGACTAACTGGTCCTGTAGTAATTAGCTATTTTACTTTACATTCAGCCTTAGCTTTAGTTTTTCTATGAGTTTTTTCACCAAACATCTAGCAATTGACAGGTAAGCCAGATAAAACAACAGTTTTCATCAGGATTGGAGGATTGTCCTACAGAGACCCACATTTGAGTTGTGGGAAGTAACAAGATACATTGACTCAGTTACCAGATTAACATTAAAACAAAAACATACAAACAAACAAACAAAACCCAGCAGCATAAGCTTCATTATTGTGCTTTTATTTTTACATGAGTGTTACAAGCAGGACATAGTGAGAATTTTAATAAAAGTTTTCTGCTGAGCTAATTTCTGGATACTGCTGTATTCAAATTGAGTAGCTTTAATGAATGAAGAAAAACATATTTTAAAAACTGCACAAGTCACAAATGCACATATGACTAGTTTCTTCCTACAGGAAACATTTTGAATTTGTTATTACAAAAAGGGATTCTCCACAAAATAGTAAATACATTTAGAAGTGTGTTCAGTCACTTTTTCCTTTGTGGCTACGATATTTTATCCATAACTTAATTTGTGGACTACTATACTTTGATTTTTTTGTATGTATTCACTGGGCTGTCACCGACATCTGGTGCAAATTTTATGTTGAAACAAAGCTTCACCCTGAAAGATTTGTTGGCTGCTAAATGCTAAGGAAGAAAATAAATATTGACACATTTCTATTTAACAAAGAACTAATATTGCTTTTTGATTTTGACAAATACATATAGGGTTTAATCTTGAATTAGTTCAAGAAAATCTCACTGAATGAATTGCTGCTCTTCCTCTACAATCCTTATCTATTATTCATAAAGTAATTGGATACATTCCTCACAACATGGAGTTTACTATAGAGCATAGTGTAGTGCAATATTCATGAAGACCTCAGGCAAGGATAAAATATGCAAGACTGTATGAAAAAAGCTGTATACTGAGAAGGTTTAAGGCCAATATCTCTGCTGTGGCCCTGAAGGACAAAATCAACAGGCGATCTAAAGGGGCCACCTCATGATCAACATTAATCGATATGTAAGAAAAATACAGTTATTTAATTGGTAAATACAGTTAAAATGCATTAAATAATTTTCTTCTCACATTATCAGCATTTAATTAGACTAAACCAACTGTTTAAGTTGGTTTGATATTCGGTCTGATATGGCTAGAGACTTCTTACGGTGTATTTTTTTAAGAAATGGGGAAGCCCAGATGATGATGTCATGGCTTTACAAGCTTCTGATTTAGTTAAATGGAGGCAATTCCATAGATGTATCTTAAAATGGCTCATAAAACACTCCTATGTGCCCTCTTGGGAAAACCAAAAGTAATCAGGCAATTGACAGTCACCATTAGACTTATTCATTCTTGGTTTTGTCAAAAGGACACAATCTATATCTTCTCTTGTTAATGCACCTACAGACAAACGCCTGCATTTTTGAGACATGCCCTATGGTCTGATGAAACTCAAATATATGTTTGCTCATAAAAACCAACATGACATTCAGAGGGAAAGCAAGAAAGCAAAAGAACACTGTGTCAACTGTGAAGTTCTGAGGTGGAAGCATCATTTTGTGTGGGTATTTTGCTGCAGGAGGGACAGTGTACAACATAAAATAAATGGAAACATGAGCAAAATAAATATGTGCAAATACTGATGCAACATCTCAATGTATTATACAGGACATTTAGGCCTAAATGGGTCTCCCAAATGAAATGTTTTCCCCAAATTATACAATGTGAAAAGCAATTTAACCGAATATTAAAGACAGTTGTTTGTACATATTTTAGTTTTAAGAAGAAAAAAAAGAGATCTATAAATTATTATTGTTATTATTATCATTATTATTATTATTATTATTATTGTTATTATGACAAATAGAAAAAAAAATTGGTTTAGTAATAGAGCTAAATTAATAATAGAGCATTGCAACAAGGTTATATTCATTTTCATAAGGAGTATATGGCTTCAATAGGAAAACTGCTTAATTCCCTGTAGACATGTATCAACAAACAGCATTGTCACATCAACAAGGTCTTGGACAGCTTGAAAATGACTTTGTGTACTTTCAGCGTTGCACCCATCTGCACTGCCAAAGGAGGCTAATTTTCTAAAAAGAATGAATTCATTTTCCTGCTGAAAACTGACTCTAGAGATCAGTCGCTCACTTTGAAGCCTATTAAATAAGGACACAAAGTAAATTGCTACTTCAGCTTGTTTCAGTAGCAATGACAGTGATGATGACAGTACAAGATCTGGGACAGAATGAACGAAAAATGAAAAAATCTATATGAGAAACCTGCCTGCGCTCAAACTCTCTCCAGGTTTGTCCCAGGAGTGCTGTCATTTTTAAAAGAAAGAATTAAAAATGGTAAACCTGTGCTATCAAACTAATTTTGTTTTCAATTTAAACCACCACAAATAACACTACTGCTGAGCTGTTTATTTTACAAGGAACATTGTGAAAATAATTAGTTTGTATTTTGACCTTTGTCCTTGCCAGATCTTGCCTTCTAATTAGTCAAATTGTGGTTATTTTGTCCCAGGGGACACATATGACCCGTGTGGACAACATCAGTGTAACAGTGTCCAGGTCAGGTCAGTGTTAGGACACAGCTCATTGTCTAACAGGAGTCCAGTAATAAATGTTCTGCACAGCATGCTGACTGGAATCAGCACTCAAGTTTCTCTGGAGCTTTTAAAAAACAAGAAGCCTGTAAGGTGAGTAAAAGCCGTCAGCTCATCCCTCAGGTTTTACACTGTCGTTCATGTTAGACTGTTCAGTTTTTCTCCATCTTATTCACTGTTGATCCTGTGAAAGGAACCTTCATTTTCAGCTTGTGCAGGTATATATAGCTCCAGTCAGAAGCTTAATAGACTCGTCATTGCAACCAATGCGTCATTAATTATGGGCTATTAGTGACTCACATCTTTATTACATATTAACAAAAAATACCAGGTGCACACGTTTAGATTTACGATGGATTTTTCTCAAATCCACAAGCAGTTTAAAGAAACAAACAGTGTAAAAAAACTGAAATTTCCCCATTGACATTCAAATGAAAATCCCTTAGAAATTTGAAAAGAAGACAATTATTTCTAACAACAAAGTCGTGGAATAATTTACCTGGATGATATTTAATCTCTTTTATTAACTACAATAATATACTTTTAATACATTTATTTTTTGTATTTGTAGTACAGAAACTATTAACAGGACTGGGATAAAAAGCAGTGGTGCAACTACACATTATTCAGGTATATGCGAAAAGAGAAATCGCCCCCCGCCCCCTGAGAGGACAATATGTGAAGGGTAAAACTTGCTACATTTACCTCGTTATGTGCGCAAGGTGAAGGAGCGTAAGGCGCACTGAAGTGTATGAGAAAACATGATTGGCGCGCGCGCCCCCTCCAGATGGGGTTTTGACGCCCCCTCTGGTGCTGCACCCCTATGCAGTGTATGCCTGTGTACCCACTTTTTGCGCCACTAGTAAAAAGCGTTCTAGAAGTTGAATGCAAGTCTGCTTCACAATTCTAATACTCATATAAAGTTCGTCTGGGACATGCTTAAACATTCAACATCATTAAAGTTTCACTCATTTGTGACAAATAGTAATAATGGATGTCCAGGGCGAAAGAGTGAACACAATTCACAATGACTCAAAGAACACTGACTAATAACTAAACATCTGCTACAGAACGGAGACATTTAGGTTTGACTTCTACATGAATGGACCAAATACCTTCTGGAGAAACGTTTCTTGGTTAACTAGGACAAGGATTTAACTATTTGGTCATGGTGAAAAAGACACAGGTTTGGAGTCTATATGACACTTTCAAACTTTACCAATTGTCAACCACTGCATCTCAAACCAGGCCCTTGAGGACCCCAGCCTTGCATATTTTAGATGTGTTTTTGCTCCAGGACACCTGGTTCAAATGGTAGTATTAGGTCCCACATGCCATCAAGTGCTGCAGAAGTCTGTTAATCATCAATTTATTCAGGTCAGGTGTGCAGCAGAAGGGAAACACCTTAAACATGCAGGGCAGGGGTCCCTGAAGACCAGGATAGAGAAACACTGTCGTAATGGTATGCGCCACTGCTGTTGGTATTTGGTGGGTTGCAACAACTTAAGGTGCAATACTGGGGGAAAAAAATAGGGTTAGCTCCACATTCTTTAGCTTCTCCTCAAATAGTGAGATGAAAGCAACTCGGGCCCAGTTGGATTATTCAAAACGACAATGATCTCAAACAAACATCAGAAATGGTTTTGGTTTGGGTGAATAAGACTAACATCAAGCCTCTGGAATGGCCTTCATTAGTCCAATTTGCACAATGCACCAATTCAATATTCTTTCATCTGAGGTGACCCTTCAGGTTTTATGAGTAAATTTTTTAAATTAATGAATCTTCCAACAGGATACTGAAGCCAAAAAAGTCATATCTATGTTCACAATGAAATTAATGGCCCATATTTATGATAAAATGGACTGCATGTTGTGTGTATGAAAAATTCTGACTGTTTTTGTATTAAAGGGAATGCATATCCTAATTAAACTGCAGAAGTTAGGACAACTTGCTATTAAAGTGGTTTTTGTAATCCTTAAGTATTCTTTACAAAGATTTGGATTGTGTGTGTAAAACAAAAAGAACAACTTTTTATCCTAACACAAGGAGGCATAAAATGACATGGGATATGATCAAAAAAATAACAAGTCAAAACTAATATTATGCTGCTACAAGACGCCGTTTGGCAAGACGTAGCACTGACAAAAATATGGCAGAACATTTCACATCTTTCAAGACGAGTGGATAAGCCAAAAGAGTTGAGGTTGCATTCAGAAGGACATTTAACAGAAAAATTGTTTCCAGTGAAATTTCCAACTCAGAGGGTTGCTCCTAAAAAAACATGTGGTCTTTAGTTGTGCCTTAGCCCATTTGTTCTGTCAAGCAGCGAAAATGGTTTAGTATTTGGTGTTTTTGAGTTCAGTACCTTCAGATACAGTTTCACAGTGTTGAAAACTCTTTAACTTTAAACACACTGCTCTCACTCAGCTCACTGGATCGTATTTCATTGTTTCAGGATTATTTACAACATGGTTGAACACATGCAGGTGTTTTATGTCTGATTTCCAACAGAGGAGGATATAATTCCTGAAGATTTATGAGAACAACTTTTTTCAGGTTTAGTTTCTTTAAAAAACTTTAAGATTAAACATTGTATTATCTCATTTAAATTATTCATTCTGTTGTCACTTCGACTTTCCCACAAGTAAAAAAAAAACTTTCATTCTACTTAATGAAATTAAAATAAAACCAGCATTGAAATAAGTCAGTCACCCTCAGTGGCCTCATCAATTGGCATTACCAGAATGAGACATGGCAGCTGAGCTTCAGAGCCAGAGGCGAAGAGATGACAAGTCCAAGCTTAAATTCGGTCTAATCAAGTTTGCTGAGGTGCTTTTGTGCTGCAGCATATCTCATTTTTTTCTTCACATCAGTTTTAATCCCAGGTCTATTCTACCCACAATAAAAGCACCAAACATGAAGTTCCCTCTGCAAGTCAGAAAACGAGACGTCAAAGTTTTTAACACAGATAAGTTTAGTTGTCAAAATATTTCAGCAATTCTGAAAATGTCTATTATAATTCGCTTAGCAGGGTAACGATTTTTGAAACATGTCAAACTGAATGAAATCAACCTGAACAGACAGGAAAAAAGCAAAGATTTTATTTTATGTTTGTTGAATGTGCAAATAATGCTCACATAAAGGAGGAGGTTGGAAAAAATAAGAAATTATTATGTGGATAAATACAATATGACACTATATAAAGCAGGTGCTTTATATATCCATCCATTATGTATCCCATCAGCAACAAGCAAACAAAACAAAGACAATGGAAATTGTTTTCACCTTATTAGAAGGTATATTTTTCTCTTTGCCATTTTTTTATTTTTTTAATGCCATTTTTAATATTTAATCTGGTATGCAATAAAAATCCTCTTTATGTGAGCCAACCATCGTGCTAAGACAAAGTTCAGTGTCGATGACTAAGATCCTGACTTTTCGTTGCTCTTGATTGTTGCCAGTTTGTACATTTTGAGAAAAATCCTCCTTTTAGTGAAACTTTATGGCAGAAACCAGAACTATGGTCATGTTTTCTGTGCCATGCATGACTGCGAGTTTATGGGATTCCTTTGTGGCCCATGTTGCATAAGTTTTATCAGCAAAATGCATGCAACACTGTCTGTCTGCTGCAGCGTGTTCTGCAATGTGTTCTAACCATATGGACTTGTCTGCTGGATTTATATGTTGTAATTTGATGTTAGAGCATGAGCAGAATGCCTCCGTCTGGAAGCTGAACTGTGTCAAAAGATGGAATACATCTTTTATGGCATTCTGTGATGATCAGACATCAAGCAAACCCCCACAGACAGGAGGCAAGAACAAAATTGGGACAGCTGCAAATATGTCAGGAGAAAGGAAAAGACCTTGTACCACTAAACTGTGTAACTTTAAAGTGATGCCAAATGAAGACTGTGAAAGGGAGATGGACATCACATTTTTTTACTGAATAAGCATGCCATTAACTCCTTTAAAGATTCTACTGCTTTTAGTTGATAAATTGCACATTTTAAGAACTTGAATTGCTGTGCAGATAGTACTAATAGAACCCTAAATCAAAGAACAAATCTGTTGTTTTTGACCAAAAACAATGATACTTGCAGAATTGTGCTTTGCAAATGCGTTCATAACACTTGAACTTTTTTTCCCTACATTTTCTGTCATTACAACTAAAAACTGCAATATATATTTTTTAGGGATTTTATTAAATAGATCAACACAAAGTAGTTTATTATTGTGAAGTGAATGGAAAAACATACATAGTTCAATTTTCTTAAATGGATAATATTGGTAATAAATTGGTAGGGCCACCTTCCCATCTCTACATTGTGGAATCACCTGGCAGTTTTTTACATTTAGGTTTAAAAATTTTTCTCCACCTTTTGTTAACAAACTAGCCGATGCTTAGTCATATTGCAGGGGGCGTATCTGTGAATATGAATCATCAACTCTTGCCATTTATTCCAAATTGGATTTAGGTATGGATGTTGACTGGACCATTCCAACACATGAACATTTTCTGATATAAAGCATTTCTTTTAGAGAGGTCTCTGTGGATCAGAGTTGGGGACATTGTCGTTTATGTCTTATTTCAAACTGCAAATATGACTTTGCTTTGCTTTCTAAATCAGTAACTATTTGTTTTGAATGTGGTAGTGAGCATTTATTGAGTTTATCCCAAACACATAGTGCACACACCTCAAGAACGTGTCGATATTGTATCACGGCTTATTTCCACATCACCACCTCTTCTTATAAACATCTGTTGAGGGCCTCTAACTTGAAAAGACAGGCGCTGTAAATTCACCCTGGAAAAGTTTTGAAGAAACTTCAACTCATGCACTTGCATTCACCCACACATTTTACTGTTTTCACTCACATTCACCAAACCCCTGGAGATAGCTTAAAACAGAAAGCTGTTGATCCAGGTGCTGTCTAATTGTTTTTGTCCGCTGGGAGTGTCAGGAAATCAGTGATAGATGTTCCCGGATAACCTTATCACCCCCTAAAACCCACCACAGAGATGGATGGTCCCGTCTGAAAAAGTGGGAATGGATACATAAATTCTGCTGAAGTCAAAGGAAGCCGATTCCTCTGCTCCACTGAACAGTAATGCCTGAACTGTAATGTGACATGAAAAATTTATTTAATACATGTAAACATGTCTTTGAAACAATACATCTGAGTTTATGGGCTTGGCTGAGGGTTAAACCTCACACAGTTGGTGTGACAAAACATGTTTTTTTTCTAGTTTTTTTTGCTGTTATCTCTCTGAGTAATTAATGCAAATATATAGAATGTTTCCATTTATTATTTTTGCATCAATTTGTGTGTCTGCGTCAATGTGTCTCTGCACCTGTGTGCTCCAAATTAAGTTAGGAATCCACAGGGTAATGACACATTCTTCCACAGAGTCTGCATCGCCATCTGTTGCTGTGAGAAGTAACCAAGTCGCTGTCATGCACATACACCAACCACCCCACAGGCGAGCTCCAACTGAGCATTGTTCTGCTTGGCATGGAACCGCTCTGATCGCTGCAACAACTCCCACCTAATTCTACATTAATTCCTACTTAGCCACATTAAACTTCTTTGAATATTCCATAAATCAACCATTTATTTACAAGTCTGACCAATACGAAGCCACTCAGCTGTTGCAAGAGGAACTGAATGGGAAAGAGGAAGCTTTACAGGGGTGCTGGGGGAACAACTACCACTCTGTTTGCAATCAAGCGTAGACAAGACGTCACCACCCTGGGAGCTGCATGCATGCGCAGTGACTGTTTCGGAGTGCGGAGCCAAGTTCTGGACACATGTCAGTGGCGTCATTATTGCAGCATGAATCACTTGTAACCCACCTATAGATCTTTAAGAGAATGGTCCTTGAGCTACTTTTTTTCCCTTTCCCTGACAGCCAACAGAAGTGCCTTATTTATGGCAAGATTAACTAATACAAGGTGAAGTAAAATTTTTTTTTTGGTACGTAATTCCCAGCTTTAAATTTCCAATTTTTTTCCAGTAAACATCAGATACTTGACAATGGGAAAGCTGCCATCATTTAAAACTTCTCCACACAGCAAAGTTGAAGGATTGTAATAAATGAGAAGTTATAAAATATATTAAATGTTGTACATTTTTCTTGCTGTTTTGGGACGAAATGAAAGCTGAAGAACTTGCATCTTTTGTCACGCAGAGGGTCCTGATTTCTGAAATTAAACATTAACAACAGCTACTATAAATTAAAAACAAACAAATTAAAAAACATAACGAAAACATTGCTATGCATCCTAATGGATTGCTGTAACCAACATCAACTGCTTAGATCTCCTTGAATATGTGTCTCATAGTTTATGTAAAACTACAAAACAAGACAATTTGTGCCTTTATGAACATTGAGACGAACATTCAGCTACTTGGCCACAATGACAAGGTGAGACTCAAAATCCTAAGACTTGTGTACCAACTGTCAAACATGGTGGTGGTAGCATCATGCTTATGGGTGTGTTCTCTTTGGTTTTACTGATAGCTTGAACAAAATAGAGAGAATAATGATTGAAGAACTAGTGTACCTCCATTTTTTCCTCTAAAATTGGTGACTTTATAGTTGGAATTTGGACACATTTGGATGTTTTTAACATGACAACAACAGCTCACATCAAAACTGCTTCTGGAACAGCTAAATCAAGTCAAATTAATCTTTCAGAACGGGTCTATAGCCAGAAGAAAGAAGAAAATAAACCATTAAAACCCCCAAATAGAAATGACACGCTTGGATCATATTAGTATATTTGACTATGGCTGAAAATCCAATGTTATTTATATGTCTGATAGCAAATGCAACTAAGTGGTAAACTGCAGATGAGGTGGAAATAACAGTGTAAAATAGGAACTTGTCAGTGATGCAGTGTTAAAGGCAGAGGTGTTATGTGTTTTAATTTCAAGATGCACTATTGTGCCTCTCGGATCACTGTGTGGGCTTGCTGCTCCGTGCAGTTATCTCAAGAGACACATTTTCATGCTAACAACAACAGCCGCTGCTTTCTTGTGTCTGACTAATTAAAAGGATGATATGCAACATTTACGATGGCTAAACTATATCTAGCTCGGGGGGGTGTAGCTGTCACTTGTTCTGTAATACTAAAGCAACACATTGCTGGAAACATAGATTTGCTTTGTGCACAAGACACAACTATCAAAATGAAGGCTTGACCTTTGGTTGTAATTTATCATTTGACTAATATGCCAAAGTATTGTCCGTTCTTGTTTTTATTGGCCAGGAAATACTGGTCAACTGAGTGCTACAACAGCCAACGCAGGGTGTGTAAAAGTATTATTTATGCTTTAATTTTCTCCTGCATACGTTATTGTAATTATTTTTTTATTTGCCACAATAAAACTTCTCTGGATCCCTGGAAGCATGTCCAAATGCAGCTGATGTGCTTTTGTTGAGGCCTTTTAAGCGCTCCCATGTTACACCTTTACTGATTTCTCTGCACCATCTCTCTGTTCAGTGCATTATTTAGTTTAATTTGCTGGTTTGGAGATTCAAAGCCTGCCCTGTTTTCTTATCCATTTCTGAACTAGCTGCATGTTACCATCAGGTCCCTGCAATCATCTGGTCAGTGTGTTTTAATCTGTGCTGAAATTAATCCTCCTGCTATATTCATTTCTGAGGTACAGCAATAATGTTCCTGGGTCAGTTTGACCCATGGAGTGTTTAATCATGGAATAGTGTCAGAAATTTTTAAAAAAATCCTCCAAAACATTTTTCGTATCTGATTAACTCAATACTAACCATTTTAATCAATATTTGTGCAATGATGTTTTTGTATTTCTCTCAAATAAAGGATCAATGACCACAACTTACACATTTACTCATTTGGACGCAAAAAATGGAATTTAAATTTTTATGTCCTCTGACAAAACCTATGCACACACACGCACACGCACACGCACACACACACACACACAAAAACAATAATCATCCTTGAAATTAATCTTTTGAAATTTCTTTTATATTACATTTAAAAAATTTTTAAAGGGGTGATCTTTATAAATGAACTTAAGACACGTGTTATGTTCTGGGCCAAATTGACCCGCTAATTAAAATCAAGACAAACATGTCATATTTATGTTCCCCCCACTTCTACTGAGTGTCACTCAGTGTGGGTGGAGTTTTCCCACGGGATCAGAAAACGTTCCTGTCAAAAGTTGCATAAACACCTGCTTTCTCACAGTTTCCTAGTGAAGTAAAGATTAGTGAAATAGTGGGCTTGTGTGTGTGCACATGTGCATGTATGTGTATAGTGTGGTGTGCCTGCGTGCGTGCGTGTGGTGAAATATGTCTCATATGTGTAAGGAAACAAATAGAATTGGACATTTTTTGACCCTGTTTTACCCTTCAACTTGACTGCTGGGTCAAATTGACCCGAACAGTATCCATGTGATATATAGATGCAAGAGGGGCTGCAAATGTGTAAAATGAATACATTTTCAATTTCTATGTAGAATGTACCTATTAAGACAAATAGAAAAAGCAAACTTCCAACTACTTAAAAAAATAATTTAAACTTCAATGAGTCAATGAGACTGAACTGGCTCTATGTGATAGGTACAGCACATTTGGGTGATGTTTGATTTGCAAAATGTCTTAAGAATCATACTTTTACCATTTATTTCATGAGATGCAAAACTTTGTGTTGTTGTTACATTATAGTTTATAGCTGTAATGCATCAACATTCAAAAGATATGTATTGTTTTCCATGGTACTGTATGTGATTCAACTGCTAAGCAATTTGTGACCAACCATCTGTTGGTAGGTAGCATTATCCATTTTCTACAAAAAACAGATTGTCCTTGACTGTTTTATGCACAATTAGCCATCTTGAAATTTAACATGCTGGGTGTTGTATCAGTCAGTCAGAGAAGTTAGTAGATGTTAATATTAAAGATAAATGGTAAAATAAATAAATAAATAGTAAGGATAAATGTACTGTTAAATCAGTCAGTGGCATACTTCTGCATTGAAAAAGCCAGTTAACAAAACACATCGGAAGAGTTTCTTTCTTCAGTGATTTTATCTCCTATGCAGTATTTTTACATCTCACAGTGATAGACTTTTATTAAACACGTTTCATCTGGTTTGTGTTTGTCTTTTCTTTTCTAAATACTGATGGTTTCCAGGTGGATCTACAGCTTGAACCATATGGTGCATCAGGTCATCCTAACGTTGTCCTGATTCATGAAAATAGAGTGCATCTTCTACAAAAATGTGACTCTTTCATTTTGGGAGAAGAAAATAATTGGATCCGGACAAGGAAGAGCAATACATTTGAAAAAAAAAAAAAAAACAATTTCAAGTGACTGATTTATAGAAATTGTCAAAACTTCTAGAGGAATCAAGTAAGAAAACGCTGGAAGATTTCCCTTTTCCTGCTCTGGTGGTTGAACACTTAAAAATATGTAAACTTACTAATCCTCTCTCCTTATTGCTGTAGATCACAGAAATAGATGATCAACGTGAGCTGAGAATTATCTATCTCCCTCATTTATAGAGCACCTTGTTTTTTTAATTGAGAAATTATTAGGAGAGGAAGAAAACATGCTGCCATATGGATAACAAAATGTATATTTCAAAACCCTCAGACTTCCTGCTTAATATAAATATCCTGCAAAAAAAAAGATTAAATTGGAGGTTATTCAGACCACGTCTGTTCTGCAGCTCTCTGCAACACAAATCCAGTGGGAAGATAACGGGTTGAAGGCAAATGAAAACTTCCTCTTTAGTTTTCACTATATGTGCATTTTCAATGTTTTGCACATTTTAACGTTTTAAATTACCGATGCGCAGTGCAAATATGTGCTTTTCTGAGAGATCCCCCAATGGGACTGAGTTGCTGTTTTAAGATTCAAAGAGCAGTTTCAGAATGTATCTCCCCTTGTTTAAGCACTTCAAGTCCCAACAGAGATGTTAATATATTGTTTCCGATATTCTTTCAGAGAGCTTGATAAAGTGAAAATTACAACTACTGAGGCGTAAAAAGATTGTACAGTTACAGTCCTCCCAATTTGATTCCTCAGCAAAAAGTAAAACAAAAACTTCAAACGATAAGAGAAGCAAAACGGTTTGACATATAACTTACCCAAAGTTGTTCAATGGAAAAGTACAGCAGAGAAGCAATGCAGGATCTGGGAATAACGATACAACTGACAGGCCGAAATGGCTCTTCTGCCGTCTTTAGTCTGTCTTTGGATAAAGCTGGATCATCCTTTAGGGCCTCTGGGTTGATCTGCAGGCAACATGCACATGCATACAGCAAAGCACACACTCTGAGCCTGGGTGATCCAACATGGAGACCAGCTGTTATCTGCTCCTCAGCAGCTTTGTTTACATTTACAAACTCCGCTGGCCATCAACTTTTTGAGATGCAATAAAAGAATACGCGGAAAACCATTGTGTGAGACAACAAAAAATATGTAGCCTATGTAATGTAATGATGGAAGCTCCATCATTTAGTTTGTGTCTAAAGGATTGTCTTGCTTCTCGAATAGAGACCTGCAGAGAGCAATGCTCATTTATGTATATAGTGCTGTGCAAAAGTCTTTGATCAGTTAATCCCACCGCCCTTTTTTTTAGGAATTTTACTACAAAAACTATTCATTAATTTTATTGGATTTTTTTTATTACAGTTCTTTTAAAATAAAATGAATAAAAATACAAGTCTGGAAGAGATTGTGTGGCATTAATCTCAGCCAGTCTGAAAACCGCCCAAAAAATCATTGCCAGTTTTCACACTTGGTGGCAGTTTTGCCCTGAAGGACATCACAAGCAGCTTTCAGAGCTAGAGTTGGTTTGGATGTTTTTTCCCCCTATAATAAATACAAAAAAAAAAATGTAAACTGTTTATTCAGTTTATTTTTGTTTGATATTAAAATGTGTTTGATCACGTGTAACAAAAAAGCAAACAGCACAAGACCTGAAAGGGAGCAAAAACCTACTTTCCAGCACTTTACAATCTGACCTTAGCTTTTGAACAAACATTTGTAATTGTATTCTCATCTCAGACATGTTTTGAAACCCTAATAGAGGCTTGCCTTTTCATTATCATTGCCATTCCTTCTTTTATCTCTGTCGTCAACTCAAGGTCCACCATAAGTCATTCAGTTCGCTTACGGAGGATGATTTTTTGCTAGGAAAAATTGCAAAAGAAATTTTAAAAAATGGTTGATACGTTGTAAGCATAAGGATATACATACTGTCAAAAACCTTATTCTATGACATAATTTTTTGTGCACATTTGTTTTCCTTTGCTATTTGATCCCAAGCCCCTAATGTTGCACTTTGTGCTGACAGAGGTCTTACAGGGCACCCAGAAAACTAAACAGATGATTAATGACAACGCAAGATAAAGCAGAACTATCAGCACAGACTTTGTCAAAAGTTGCTTAGGGAATTCCTTGACAAAAAGCACACTTTTTAAGCCTTTTGTAACTTTTTTTTTTTTTTACTTTGATTTAAAAAAATGCCTCTCAATGTAAAAAGGAGAAAAGACTTAATTGTAGATGATAAATTATGAGACAATGGAAAATTATCCACGTCTGTTAAGAATCTCAGGTATACCCAGTAAAAGCACATGTGGAAGCTTTAGGATTCTTTAAAGCGGAACTGCAGAATTCAGGAATCTTAAGAAAAGCTACTTTTTGGATCAAAAAAGAAAATCGCGGCTAAGCAATCATTGTGTGACCAGACTGCCTAATGCCTCTCCTGCACAAACAACCCCCCGCCTCTCTGCCCCCTCCTCCTCGGCTTCTCTTCAGCAGCGGACTCAAGGACTTCAGCGACCACGTAGACGCGCAACAGAAGGCTCTCCAATACCAGCGGACTGTTCAGCGCACAGGACAACTTTCTCTCGCAGCATCGCGCATGGCTGTACCTTTGCGCAAAACCGTGACAGAGAGAGCGGCTGGGAAGGAACTGGTGGGACTCTGAGATGTAAAACGATTTTTTTTTACAAAATTAAGCGACAAACTACATTAGAGTGGCCGAGGAGGGGAGAAAAAGATATTTGCGCAAATAAGGATACCCAAATGCGCATAAGGAATATTCAGCTGTAGATTTAAGCTCCGAGGTATATCCTGAAATAACGACTGAGATGGATCAGTGGGGAGTTTATCTGTCTCTGCTCCTAACTTTTGGTAAGTATTAACTTCTCTTTTTAGACCTGATTTGTAACCCTCAACATTCGGGTATAATGAAAAATATTTGGCAACATTTTGCAACATGAGCTTAAAATTGTATTAATGCAAATTTATAGCTGCGGCGTTGAAACGCGCCGCTAAAACGAGGAATCTGTGTTAATGATCCGATGGCACAGCGCAATATGGGAAACCACGCAAAAATAGTTTACTTGCAAGTGCATATGCTGAAGAGTGGGCAAGTCCGCCTCCGGTGCTTGTGTGCAGGGATGGTCCGACTGTGTGTTGTTGAATTGAATGAGTTGCTCCAAGAAATATTTGTCCTAATAGTATAAAGAATGCATTTGTCATTCTTTATACTCAAACTAAATTTCAAGTGCACAGCTGTACATTTTATGGTGTAATTTCTTTATTATTTAGCAAATCCTTCACAAGAGACCACTGGAATCATCAGTCATCTGTGAAATATTGCTCTCTAACTGAATGAAGCTAGAATATTGATTTTTGTGGCAACAGCACACACAGTTGGGTGGAGAGAAACATGCAGCTGGTTCATATTTTCATCTGTTTTGTTTGGAAATATAAAGTTTTAGCCGCCTGACCACTGTGATGGCTTCTTTTCTCTTTTTACCTGCAGCTCCAGCTTTCCTTCTTAACAAAGGCTGGAAAATGCATCAATGTATTTCTAATCTTTGTCATTAATTATTAATGCTTTTTGTTTGTGGAAGTCATTCATTAAATAAATGAAAGGATATTCCAATAAATGCTAAATGGAAGGATTTACTACTTGAATCAGCTGCTCTCTGTGAACTGAAGTCAAATTAAAAACTTTTTTGCATGCTTTGATTGTTGTCAAATAGTTGGAAAAAGATAGACCCACAAATGATCTCTGGTGATGTGCCTACTGTGCGGCAAAATGTATTCTCATCAGACAACTTTTTCAGAGAACCACTTTCACTAGATGTGTCTTTATTCACATTTTCAGATTCCATCCATCCATTTTCTTTACACCCTTGTCCCTTAATGGGGTCTGGAGGGTTGCTGGTGCCTCTCCAGCCAACGTTCCGGGCGAGAGGCGGGGTCACCCTGGACAGGTCGCCAGTCTGTCGCAGGGCAACACAGAGACAGACAGGACAAACAACCATGCACACACATACTCACCTAGGGACAATTTGGAGAGGCCAATTAACCTGACAGTCATGTTTTTGGACTGTGGGAGGAAACCGGAGTACCCGGAGAAAACCCACCATGCACACGGAGAACATGCAAACTCCATGCAGAAAGACCAGGGATTGAACCCATGAACCTTCTTGCTGCAAGGCAACAGCTCTACCAACTGTGCCACTGTGCAGCCCTACATACATTTTAAGATTATTAAATGGAATCTGCCTGTGTGTTCACACCCTTTACTCAGATACATTTTAATAAATGCCAGTGCAACTAATGGCATTCAGAAGTTTTTAAAATAATCCACCTACGTATCATTTCTTTTATGTCCTGTGAATGCTTCAAAGCTTTGTTTGGGCATATTGAACAAACAGATGAAGACAGAGAGAACAGAGTTTCAAAGGAATTTTCCAAACTTTCAATATCTTCCAGGAGACCGTTCAATCCATCAATTGAACATAAAAAGAGTGTGACACAACTTTAAACCTGCCGAGACATGGGGATCCACCTGAACTGACCTGTGGAAGAGCTGCAGTGATCCACAGCTTATCACGTCAGTTTGTCCTTTTTCCCCACAGATTTAATCTTCATAGGAACATGGAAAGGTGAAAATGATTGTTGAAAGAAAGTCACAAGATTTTACACTTATACACTTGGCAGATTTAGATTTAAAAATATGTTCATTTAACCCGCACGTTTGGTTCTGATTGGAAATATGACAACTATATCTGAAAAGATAACACAAAATAGCACTTTTTTAAAAAAACACCATTACAGTATTTACATTCTATTTATAATTATTTACCTCTTTTTGAATTTTTTTCATTGGTGGTTGGTGGGGCTCTTACCATTACCCTAAACTTAGGGTGATAGTTTCTCTATCAGATTGACCTATCCCAAAGCATAATAATTTAGATTATAACATATTTATAGGTCAGTAAAAAGCCACGCTAAAATACAATTGAGAAACTGTGGTAACACTTGAACTTTGTTAATGCATGTAGTAAAAAGTAAAAAAATTCAAAGGTTATGTACAGCTTTGGAAGGCATATTCATGTATTTGTTTTTAAACATGCAGATTTTTGTCGAATTACAGATACGATGATCCTGCTTATTTAGCCGTTTACTCGGATCAGTTACCATGACTTAACATTTAATGGTCAGTTTGTACAGCCTGTCTGGATTACCAAACTTGTTTTTGCCACTTTCTGCGCAGTTCCTCTGCAATCTATATTTTATCTGGACAGATGAAATAAAATCACACATTACTCCTCACTCTCTTAACTACTTTAGTTACCTGCAGGCCACAACAGAATGACCACAATTTTCCAGAACCAACTCTGAAGGCAAACATCAAGACCTCTGTTGTAAAAAGTGTTCATTAAATGCTGGTATTGAGCACTGCCTTTCAGGAGAGCACAAAGACAAAGACTTCTCTGTGTTCGCTGGTGCCAACAACCCCCCCCCCCAAAAATTAACAAAATAAAACATTTTCAGGGATTGTTGCTTTCTGTCTTAAAATTAAGAATAGACAGCCTCGGGTAATACAAGAGTTTTGAAAATGCCCAGTTTTGATATAGAATCATTATCATTTTTTAATTATAATATTTCCATTGTTTAATTAAGTGCTTTAAAGTGATGCCAGGAAAAATGCATTGATTAGAGTAAGCTTCTGTCTTACAATCAAAGATCAATAAAGAAAGGATATTGAATAACATTTCAAAAACAAACAAAAAAATGTTATTTCAATGTAGCTATCAAATAAAATAATTTGCTGCTATGCCAGTTTTATCCATTAAGCCTGCATTCAAACTGCACTCCTCTATTATAGAGGTTAATCTCTTAATTGGCTGCAGAAAGAAGTGAAAATCATCTGGAATTGTGCTTTATTTCCATTCATCAGCCCCTATTTGCTCTGTTAAAGTTGTTTTCATCCTGGTTTGATGTAGTTGGAGCTGAAAACTTTAGCACTGATGATGCTGAGACCTGGTTTGTGGGTCCTCCAGAAGACATTAAAGGGTTAATCTGTCCATTTAAATAAGCTGTAGTGTCAAACTGCATCAACGCTGCATCCAATGTTGTACGGAATAATAGCAAATAATCTGAGATAACTAGTGCACTGCCCAGTCTTTGATCTTATCCGCATGATAAATTTACACTGGGACTCACTTTGACAGATTCACACTGAAGCTAATAATTGTTCGAAATCGAGTTCAACTGTTCAGAGTACCTTATTTTTTATGGTTGATGAAGTATTTTTGTGCAACGTTAACTTAATAGAACTTTCCCAGAGTCAGATCATGTTTCACATCACAATGCAAGACCTATTCATAGCACAAAGCTGATTGCATTAATACTCCACAATAATCTAAACTAAAAGCAAAGTGAATATATTTAAATGGCACAAAAACCAGGGAATATCTTCTAGGAGTTGCCAATAGTGTTTACATTCATCATTAGTCCTTTTACTATTAAGTTTTTGTTTATTAAGTCCTGTCAGAGCTTTTTAGTGTGCTTTCAGTGTTTCTTAAGGATATGAGATGTACTATTTTTAACCCCATAATTTTGCAACAAAAGGCTTTGTCACAGCATTCTGCTTCAGCCATGCTGCTGATTTATTTCACTGAATGTTGTTGGTGTTGGTGTTTTTTTTCTCTTAATAAACACATATAGGCATTGTTTGGCATTGTACTTCATTATGAACTAACCCTTGCATAGAGATTTGTTACAAAATATAAACTATGCATTTTGTTTCACACACACAACCCAGTACATGCTCATGCTGCATGCAGGGAAAAACAGAGTTCTGCTTTTATAAAACTATGACATATGACACCGGGTTGCATTCCCAGCCTTCAAACCACGTTTTGTTGAATATGTAAACATTTGAATTTCAGAAATGCGCTTAATTTAAATCTGTGCATAAGAACTGATTATGCAGCATCTTACATAAGGCTTAAATGTGTTTTGTTTTTTAAGCATTGTCTACATTGAATATAAATCATTGCTGCCATTATTTACCACACTTGTGTTAATGATAAATGATATTTCTAAAGATTCCTATTTGACTTTATGAAAAATAAATGCCACAGCTCCCTTCCTGGAGGCATATTTCAGTGATTATGTGATTGAAATTAGCAGAACTTATGAACCAATGCAGGAAATAATGACTTCTGGTTTGTTTTGTAGGGTTTGAATTGACTTAATCTTTTCTTTTGCTGTTTTATAACCTAGTCTTGCTTTCGAAGTTGATTGCTTCCCTCCTGGTTTTACTTATTTGGTTTTTTACCACCTGTCATTGATTAGGGATTTCCTTCCCCGTTGTTTTTCTCCTTTTTACCAATTTGCCCTCTTACATGATTGGTTCATTTCTCAGCTGTTCCTCATTTTTGTGTTTTTGTTCTGTGTTGTATCATTATTCCAAGATGAATTTCCTATCTTAATTATCCCAGTTTACAGGCCATGTTTGCACCTGGACCTCACATTATGCATCACTGCTCTTATTTTATTAGATCCTTGTATCCAGATATATTCCAAGACAGAAACGGCATTGTTCTTCTTATTTGTGGAAACACATGGCTGGTCTGATAAATTCTGTATTCAGACCTTCTTATCCCTCTTTTTGTAATCAATAAATTAAAAGCAACCTAAACAGATCTGGAATAAAAGACCAAGTAATTGATGGTATGTTACTTTAAAAAGTAAAACATCCGCAATAGAGGTTCTAGACCATATTTATCAGCAGAAATAAAGAGTAATCTTAACATGTTGTGGATAAACAGAATCCACACCGTGGAGTGAGGTGAGTGAAAAATTGACTTTATGAAGGCTGAGGGGCTTTCTGTGTGCTATGCATGCTACTCTTTCTACCTGTGTGGGATTTCTCCAAGAACTAGTGGTCTCCCACCATCCAAACAGCTGCATGCCAGGCTAATTGGTGTGTCCAAATGTGCTGTGAGTGTAAACCCCATGGTGAAGCTTGATGGCCTTTGTCAGCTTGTCTCCAGGACCTTTTTACTAAAAAGAGAGTGAAAATGGTATAGAAATGTATTTCTGCAAGAATACTTGGCACTGCAGTTTAATTAAGCAGTCCTAACAACTGTTTTTGGTAAAGCTTTTTAAGCGATTGACTACAAAGTGTAAATATTGCATTATACACAGAAGGTCAAACTCAAGTTTAAATCATCTGTAGGACACATTGGAGAAAAAAATGGTCTTGTCAAAGAGTCTGGCTGCTACAGTGTTTCTGCAGAACCTCATGTTTTCCTACCTTTCTCTTTAATTATTGAAATTTTAGAATCTGCACATTGAGATTCAGCTGATATCAATCAGTCTGATGTCTCTGACCTTTCATGCTGACATTTTTCAGTTTCTCACTTTCTTGTCTTCTTGTGATGTTAAAATATAACTTTAAGCAGGCAAAGTTTGGAAGTCAGAAGCTGCTGCAAGTTTTTAGTATGAAACACTCACAGATTGTTAGGGCTGGTTGTGTGTGTGAAAGCCATAGACATGCTATTGACTTGGAGTGACGCATGGTAGTAAAAATAAATGGGTTTTCTGTCCTACTCCATTATTGTAACAAAGTGTCACTTAAATCATTGTTCGCTAATCAGTGAGAGTGTTTCTGTTTTGAGATTTATGTGATCAAATATGTTGTAGTACAAAAAATGAAATGGTAACCGATGGCCAAAGTATAGTTTATTAGGATTTTAAATGTTACTTAAATCTGCTGCAACCAATATTTTCATTTAGTAGGACAAGTAAACCAAATTCATTTGAACTGTTTCTAAAAATGAGCACTTTGTATTAGAACTTTAATAGTTTTCCAGTCCAAAAAGAGAAAATCTAAGGTGATATTTCATAGCTAATTATAAAGGAGTTTAGATATTATCAAAAGATTTACTTTAAATATAGAGAACTGAGGGTGATTTAAATGTTGATGTTTCATTTACATTTAACACACTGACAGAGACTAGACTTCAAATTAAAGACTTTGTTTTTTGGTATCTACTAAATGCATTTATAACCCTTATGGGATTGTAAAACCAGCCAATAAAGTTACAAAAGCACAGCTCAGTGGAAAGTTTTAGGAGCTCATTTTCCTCACAGCGGTGAATATTAGAGATGCACACATTATTATTCATGCAAATGTTATTTCACAGCCTTTATGGGAAACCTTCTGTAACCCTTTCTTTCTTTCAGGAGTCAAAAATTAACCTCTACGTTTCGATTAAATATAGGGACAGAAATGCCAATCTGCTGTCAGAGACACTGGGGAGTTGATTACCAACAGAGGAATTTTCAGTCACTTACAAAAGTACTTAAACACTTTGAAGAGAAAAGATTGCGGCACAACTACAAACCTACCAATGCACGGCCTTCCACTGCAGCAGATATTCGGACAGGAAAGGAAACATTCATCAAAGAAAAGCCAAAAGGCCAGTTTTGACCTCTGTAGGAGCTAGAAAACCTGTTCCAAGTTGCAAAAGACCTTGACTCAGACTAGGGTACACTTTCTAACAGGGTGATGCCCTCAACAAGCAGAGCTACTGTTGAATGGTGAGAATGGCCTATCTAAAGTCGAGACCTAATTCAAATTGGAAACTTGTGACAAGACTTGGACGCTCACAGCTACCCATTCATTTTGTCCAACCCTTACCTGTTTTGCTAACAGATCACCTCACATATTTTATGGTGTAATTTAATTATTTAGGAGATATCAGAGTAAAGAGATCTGAATATTTTTGCATGACACATTTTTGTTTTGTTTCCACATAACAATTAGGCACTAGTTTGTGTTTCTCTGCTACATAAAATTCACATAAAATTCACTGTAAATTTTGGATGTAATAGGACAAAAAAAGTAAATGTGAACAAACATTTGCAAAAAATTTAGTTTTGGTTTTAGCTCAGCTATAAACTACCAAATTTAGTTGATCACAGGACAAGTAACCTAAATTTATGTGCATAAAATTAGATTCTGTAAAGCATTGCAGATACATGAATTGTTTTGTTCAAGTTTTGAAAAATTCACTTCTGAGGATCTGCATGAGGCTCACCAAAGCAGAAAAGTAGCATACCACATGTTCCAACATTGTCTATTGTGTTGTACTGAGATCTTTGGTCACATTGATTTTCCTGTAATTAAAAATCGAAAACCTTGACCGGTTTTGAACAAAGCCAGCAGTTTGTTGGACCAAGTCTGGGTCATGCAACAACAACCACTGACAAAGGTTTTGGCCAGAACAGCCTCTGTGGTTAAAATTGGAAGAGCAGCCGAGCTCCTGGTGAAATGTTCTGTTTCTGTAGGAAAGACTGAACATTCTGTGGTTTGCGCGTGCATCGTCGAAAAAGCACATTCTGTTTTGTTTGCATGATTTCCTTTTAATGCTGATTGTGCTGATGTCCTCGGACTCCTAGTTGTTATGCAGGGTGAGACAGTGGAGATTTAGTATAATAGAACAGTGAACTGTCAGGCATACACACTGAAAATAAATATTTCATATTGGAACATTTCATGGAAATTTAGAACTGGCTTGTGCTTTTTGGCAAGCGATTTAGATCTCTCTTTGTATTTCTCAATTGAGTGTATTTATGCAAAAGGAATCTAATTTAAAAATATGTAATCAATATTCAATAGTCAGATGTCCCACCATAAAGACAGATATACATTAATTTACATGCATTCAGTTTAGAAAACAACTGAGTCTACTTTTCTATGCGAAACAGCAAATATTTGTGATTCTATTGAGTCATTGATTTTGCAGCAATCCCTCCTCTTGAGCAATCATGTAGCATCAGCGGAAGGGAAGAGACTCTTCCTTATAAAGAAGAAACTTCATTTTCCGCTCTACCAAGAAGCATTGATTTGATGCTGGCATTTTAAATCCAGGTACTGCTGACACTTAAGTTTGAATCATTCAAATTGGCCAACAATTCAATCAAAGCCTGATGATTTTAACTGTTTCAGAGAGGAGATAAGAACTGCACAGTAGTTGCTCTCATATCTTAGATCTAATTGGATAGAGATCATCAGAAAACACTGTTTCCATGGAAAAGTGTTTGCAACAAATACAAAGCTTTGATAAGTGGAATGAGTTAAAGAAACATCTATGAATGGCACCGCCCAAGGTTTCCTATCCGAATGTTGCCAGACTGCTTTTGCCCTTCTCCAATAGTCCAGCCTTGTGTAAAGTGTTACCCAGCTAAATGATACACTCACACACATCTGGCCATTCATGTAATATACAGTTTATTAATCCAGGAAACCTTCTTCCATTACTTGTGGTCTAGTCTTGATCATAACATACTCATTTCAGATTCAGGGTCAGCACCGACACCCTGACTGGGCTGAAGAAACAACAAATTGAGATTCAGTGTGTATTCTGACACCACCTTTCTATCAGAACCATCATTAACCTGTTCAGCTACTAAAGCTTCAGCAGTTCATCCAGTGGATCGGACCACAAGGCCAGGCTTTGGCTCCTTTGTGCTTCAGTGGCTCTTTTCTCCCCATGACAATATCTGGAGGTCAGTTTTCTTCTTTGAGCCACATTTTATAAACTGGTAACATCCCACGGGAGTTCTGGTTTTGGAAATGCACTAACCCAGTTGTTATATTTGCTGTATTTAGTTGATTTAATAAGATTTTTTTCTCATGTGAAATATTCTTTGGTGGAGTGTCTTTGTGGTAACTTGGATCAAAAATAGCAGTTGTGTTGAAGTCATATTTTGCTGCAATTTTATAATACTTTTAAGACGAATTAGAATTTGACTTTGATTAACAGTCACTTCTTTCTTAGCTGGGAAATATACTGTTCTTGTATCTTATGTCCCCTTTTTTGTTTTCCAGTGAGTGAAACAGAAGGGAAATCCATTCCTATTCATTTTTATTAGTGTTGTGGTGCAGTATATCCATATGCATGAATTGCAAAAAAGCATGTCTCACAGCCCATTAAAGAGCTATGATAGCATTGCTTTTACATGAGGGATGCTGTACTTATTTTTCTGCCTTGCAGGCAGGCAGGAGAAGCTCACAAACTGAACTGTTTGATGCATCTGCAATTAACGCAATTCAAACAACGGCAGTGCAATGTATTTAATTAATATTTAGTTGTTTATTTACACTGTGGGGCAAGTGAATTACTGCAAATTGGATATTTTGTTATCATAGTTCTCATTTTGAAGTATGGATCAGCTGAGATATGGCAGCTAGCAGCTTGTATACAAAAATTGATTGATGAATAATTTTGGCATGGCATGTCTGGAAAGATTTCAGAGGAAGCGGTTTATGGTTTTACCTTCACCACAATGGTAAAAGAAAAAGAAGACATGACTGGTGATGGTTGTTTGCTGTTTGCACATTATATAAAACGTAATTATAACAAGGGCTTTTCCACACAACTGCTGCAGGCTGGATATTTTCTTTTGCTGTAAACCAGAGATTACAATATGTGAGATTTCTACTGTTATGCTGTTTATTTATGTAGAGGCAATGTACAAGATTTCATTAACTTTTTAAAAGGAGAGATGTAGGATATAGCAAAAAAATGTCAATTTCCACCACAGTCCCTGAACAGGTTTATGTAATCACATATGATATTATGACTTTGTGAAAAGCCAGTTTAGTAATTAATTACATACATTTTTGGTAAGTTATACATTCTCAATGTCTGAAATACTTGAACCAACCTCTCAGTCACCAACAACCATTCAGCATTTTGATTTTAGGTTTGAACTACATCACACTTCAACTACAGAAGTTGTCTTCACCATATTTCCATTCGAAATGCTCTAAGTTGCTATCAAGAGATTTTTTGACTGTTTTTTTGTTTAAAGTAATAGAGTATGCTTACAAATGGCTCATATCAAAATGAATTAGTTATTTTACTTGGGTGCACATCTAGTTTCAGTTTATTCTTCCATGTTTGCTGACTTTTAATGCTAATTTTCCAGTGGCTCATTTTTATCCATAGTCTTTATTTCCAAAATACCTTAAGTTTTATTGTCTTAAATGGTAAAGTTGTATCTGAAAGTCACATCTAGGGGACAAAATCTTCTCTAAACTTTATCTAAATATTCAAAGCACATTTAGGCTACAAACATGTTATTCTACAGAGAGTCCTCTTTTGGTCATTAATCAGGCTTCGCCGTACAACCTTATAATGAGGATAACATAACAGCTGGACCGAGTGCTGCTCAGAAAGGAAACACAAAGCAACAGAGAGGAACCAGCTGGAGGGCACCTGTCTGAGTGAGCTGCATTAGATTTACAACATCTGCTTCATGCAGGATAGGATGTCACCTCCGTTCAGCGCCGCTTGATTAACCGTCTCAGACTAGGGTGTGACACTGACAAAATTGCTGCAAATTGCATATAGATCTCATTTAGAAGTTAAACCAAGACAATAAAAGTTAGGAAATCTTTCTTTAGGAGTTTTTGCTTAAGGTATGAGTCTTCTTGGGAGAAATTACCTAGTGTACATGACTATTCAGAAGGAATATATCTCTTTAATGGTCAGTTTGTGATAAAGCATTGGTTTAATTTGAAGAGGGCTTTGATTCTGTCACTGCTTAGTAGTAGCAAATCCCTTTTATCTCCATGTCTTATTAGGAGCTAATTAATTGGATCAACAGAATGCCACTAAGCATCTGACAGTCTGTGTGAGTGATAGCAGTGAAACCTGAGCCAATTTCATATGTATGTGCCCCAAGAGAGAAAGCGCTCCATATTAGGTCCATTGACTCGATGCCACAATGGTTCCTGAGGGATTCAACACTGCTGTTGTTATAGAACGGTGTGGTGTGTGGGTGTGTGTGTGTGTGTGAGATCATGTTTTGAAATTATTTCAATTCCAGTACACTTCAGTCTTTTTGTTTTCCTTTGACAGGCCTGATAAAGAAGTGTAAAAATAATCTTACATTTAATTCAGCTTTATTGCAATAGCACATTCTCAGAGAAAAAAAATGGAAAAATGCAACTTCATGAAACATTTGTTTTTTAATTTTAGAAATTAAATTGATGTTCCAAGACATACAGGACATGCTTAACACATTTCTTTAAAATATTCTCTCTTTTTTTGCAGTTGTAAAATTTTATACGTAAAATAAAATGAAAAGACATTTGAATCTGTAACCTAAGCATATTTATCCCACAGGTGTAATAACAGATTGTGCTGCTTTTCAAAAAAAAAAAAAAAAAATCACCATATTTACACTGATCTCTGTAGGTCAAGCAGAATCCTGAGTCCTTTCTGAGAATTTGTCCTTTTTCACTCACAGCACGGGTTTTCTACAAAACTTTGTTCCTTGTGACTCATTTCTCGTTTGATTTGGAAGTGTTTTTAGAGTTTGTAGAGAGGTTATGCAGGATCAGAAGTCAGTCGTTCTACGAAGGTATCAGCCGGGAAAAGTGACAAAATATCTAACCATGGCATGACTAACACTGGACATTTCTTCATTGAAAATGCTACATAGAAGCGGTCAGGGAGACTGCCAAGACCTTTCAGGGAGGCTGCCAAGACCTTGATAGTAGTAGCACTGAAGGAGCTTTGGGAATTACCACTTAGATAGATTTAAAAAAAAACTTTGAATAATTATCAGAAATCAATGTACTGTTTGATAAGGATCAAATGGAATGTATGTGTGATTGAGTAAAAATGTGATTTAATTTATTCATAAAGTTCCGCAAGATGACATTTGTTGTGAATTTTATTTATAATAATAAACTGAGTTGAATTGAATTCTGGCTGATACATGAACCAGCAATTACTTGCATTTTCACAACTGAACTAAAGTGTAGAGCTGAACAACAAAACTCTCCAAATAAAATCACACAAAAATAAAAAGTAGAAAAAAAAAGTTAAAAGGCATTTGTTAATTTATCAAAATCAGCTCAGAGCTTGGAAATGATGCAGCACTTTTTACCCAGCAGATAGGAGCCTCTGTTTGAAAATTCATGACTTTAATATTTATGTACTAAAGTTTATAAGTGAAGATAATTTGAGACATTTGACATGTTCATGCATTTGTACAAAAAGGGTTCAGGGCATGTTTCTTTGAGATTCGCCTCAGAGGACAGAACATTTTCAGTTTAGTTCGTCGCACATTTCTAAATGTTTGAAGAGAAAAAAACATTCCATTCGCTGTAAGAATTTCTTCTGTGTGTAATTTTCAGATCACCTTACTCTTTGCTCTTGTGAATGGAAATCCAGTGGTGTTTATATTAACTCAAAAATCAAGCTAATATGCTCCTTGACTAGGTTTTTTTATTGTATTGGTTTCTACGGAATATTTCATGCATTCTTACTGTCTCCTGATTAGTTGAAACAGAGGCTTACCTCCTCACTCGTGTTTTCTTCTGGAAATCTTTTGGTGATATGTCCCTTGTGAAAACTGAGACTAAAACAGTGTTCCCGTATGCAATATTTATAATTTGAATTTTGACAAGCTTTGCTTTAAAAATAATGATGTGTCAGTGTGAAAACTATAGAATTTGTCACTGAACAAAACATCTTAAAAAAAAACTCTCCAAAACTGATGTATTTCTATCTTTTGCTGCACTAAACAGATATACAGTATGTGCTTTTTGCATATTTTAAATTCACGGTTAATAGTAATTTACATCCTGGTTAATGACCTGTTGTTGCATCTTTGCGTCCTCTAATGATGACTGAATCACAAAATGTTACTATTCTGGAAGGCATTGATTAGTGACGATAAGAAATTAAGAATCAATGAAAAGTGGTGATTTAATGTGTGGGAAAATTACATTGTTTTCTGTTTTTATTGCTAAAAATGTTTAAAGGGGAGTTTAAGAAGTTCCTAATTTTCAGTTCTATGCTATCTAGAGCATTGTTTCAACTTTTTTGATGTTGACCCATTGCTCTGCGCTTCACATGGCTTGCATCATTACAAGACACAGCTTGAAATCTCTTACTGGATCAGTCACCAGGGCTTTGAAGAAGGAAGGAAGCTTCTTAATAAGATGGGAGTGTGAGAAGGGAGGAATGAGAACTAGTGGATTGGTGTGTGTACTTTAAAAAGTGTATCCTTCAGAGTAGGCTGAACACCTGTTTAGACAGTGAAGGGATATGGTGATGATGTGAGAAACATGAGGTCAGAAAAGCTGATGTTCCTCCTTGTGAGGCCGCAAACATGATTCAACAGTGACAATGCTTCAGGACTCAATCATAATCCAAGAGCTGGATTAAATCTGAACTCTGCGTTATGCATTTGGACAAAACAAAACATCCTATTCACTTATTAGACTTTTTGTGCAAGATACTACTTGAAGTGTGGTGATGAATGAGCCTCATTGTAGAAACGGACTAAAATTAGTAATATTGGTGTTTATTTTAAAAATATGGGGTTGGACTTAGTTATTATGTAAAGATAGAAAATTTCCTTACGGGCCTCTGGAATAGATCCAATCAGGAGCTACTACATGCTGCTTGTAATACCAACTGTGTTTGCTTTTCTGTTGAATCTATTTCCTAATGCTGTTGGTAACAAGTGTTGTAAAAGAAAAAGTATTCCTCTTAAAAACAATCGATTTTTGGATGCAACATCCAGGTAAATGCTTCATAATAAATTTATTCATTTATTATGAAAACTTTTCCATATTTATGATTAAAATAATATGTTTGAAAAAATTGTATTTCTATTCCACTGAATCTGTAAATATTTAATTGGTAAGAAATTCTGTTTACCCGATTATTCATGGTAAAATATTTTATTCTACCCTAGATTTGACCATCAATACAAGCTAAAGCTACAAAACTGTCTATTTCCAAGAAACTACAAACATCCCAAAACTGTGGATAAAGTGAACTAAGATTGCGCCTATTTTGTCCTCAAAAATGTCACAAAAAAAGTCTTACTCAAAATAAATGTTAGGATGAAGAGCAAAATTAAACTTAGCCTTTATATTGGACAATTAAATAATATAGAGATTAAAAAAGTGTGGTGGATAGTTGTCTTATTTTTGTGGCTGTGACTGAATTTGCCTCTCCAAAAGTCTGGTAAAACTGTTAGAGAATACTTTTCTGCAAACATATTATTTTCAGTTTGTCATTCAGTGATGTAGTCAATTTCTTATTGAACAAATAAACCTTCTAAATGTGATAAAATCCTGTTTTTTTTTTTAGATGGTAATTTTTTTTATTTTTATCCCTGTCCAAAGTAGTTTTTCCTCTCTGTATGTCCTCTTCTTCTTTATTTTCGATTTGGTTTTATTAATGTTTTGGAAATTAACGTGAGATTAATGAGATTATTTTGCCTCCATTGGAAATTCTGAGAGCAGGTTTCACAATAAATGTATTATTAAAGCACCAATTCTAAATCATTGCAGCCTTGAGGGGCTTCTGTGTTCTTCTGTGTGTTAATATTAAAGTGTCAGGTGACCTTCGTCGTCACAGAATCTATAAACCAATACACAAGATAACGGCCCTTGCACACATAACAATCTTTACAAAACATTATTTTCTAACCTTCCTTGAATCTGGTCTATCGTCACAGAAAAAAGCTTTTTCATTATGCATGCAAATAAACACCTTTATGTGAGAGTATACATTCGGTTTTTCAGCAGATTAACACACCAGGAGACCTTGAACAGATTGTTTGGAGGTGACACACACTGCATTCAGTATGAGCAAGCCTTGACAGTCTTGGTATTCAGGGACAAAAGAAAGCAGGAAAAGCAATCTATGTGATTATCATACAAATGGTAATGCAGCACACACTATAACTCAACAACGTTAGCTACTGTTACAGAGTACTTTCAACAGTTTCACCCATGTAATTTAGCATACCTGTTCTATTCAACAAACTCTTGAATTTTCCTCTTCGAGTCACTAAAAACCTGTTTCCTACTGGAGACACACCTATAACAATGTAGGCGTTCATTTAGAATAGATGTCAACTTAATGTTTGGTTGCCAGTATTAAAATATCACTTTGTGAATGTATCAAAATGTGAAAAAACTGAAGGGGTGTAACTACTTCTGCAAACAAACTTCACTGTATTTTACTGATATTTTATGTGGCAGACTAACATAAAGTAGTGTATAATTGGGAATTTGAGGGAAATGGATACACAATCGTGATTTTTATGCTCTTTCTCAAGCTGCCAAGGCAGAGAGACAATTACCCAAGTGAAACAATTGTTGCTGCCAATCAATCTGGGAAGAGTTACACAGTGATTTTCAAAGATTTACAGTCTATCATTCTTCAGAGAGAACATTTATTTTTAAATGGAAAACATTTAAGACATTTACCAATCTTCTTAGCAGCTGATGTTCCAGTAGATTTACTCGAAGGTCAGATTACAAGCATCAGGAAACGGCTGAACAAGTATTTGTTTTTAGGCATTGAAGGAGAAAGCATCTTCTCTCTTAAATATATATGGCAACAGAATGTAAGTTTCTCAAGGACTGTAATGACTTTTCTTAAATCTTCAAATAGATATATCCATAGTGTGCCATGCATTTGTTTCCAGCTCCCTTTGACAATACTTTGCAGAACCCAAGTTTGCTGCCATCTAACTAATACTTCAAGTCTTTTGAAATATGAGTTTAAAAACTGCAAATGTAGAAACTGGAACTTTGTTGTCATCATTGCAAAAAGCTTGAGCTCATACCGTTTAGGTCCAAATTGGTTCAAAATGTGAAGAAACGTCAGAGAATTTGTGAAGATTCGTCATTATCCTCAGTAAAACATGTTTTGTACTGAGTTGGGATGAAAGGCCATTCAGTGAGTGGGAAGCCATCACTCCAAAAGAAACACAAAAATGTCGGATTGCAGATTGCAAATGAACACTGGAACACAGACCTCCATTATTGGAGTCATGTCTTGTGGTTTGATTAAGCTGTTTAACCATAATGACCAATGCTGACCACCAACATTTAGAGGAAAAAGGCGGATCGCCAACACATGTACATCTGCACTATGGAATTACTGCAACTCAGATTAAAATATTCCATCTGGACCCAATAATAATTTTCTTTCAGCTCTGCAGGTGGGATAATTTAAACTGAAACTCAAACTGAGTTCTTCTTTTTATTTGGCTAATACATTTCTGACCACTTGAGGGGAAGTTGAGGATCCAAGCTGCATCATACACCAATTAAAGGTTCTTTACAATAGGTTTATGATACATAAAACATTCGCCATGTTATCCACAGGGTATTGTTCATGTTTAATCAGCTATTGTTTGTGATAGCCTGATCTTGGTAGAATGTGGTGATGTTATGTATGGGCTGTTGCGGAAAGTGCCTCCACTGTATGTAATGATTAGCTCAGTGAGTTGTGTGTATGCTGTGTGTGGGTGAATGAGATGTGTGGCAGTCGTCCTCCGGTCTAAAGGGGGCGCTGCATACTAAAATGTAGACGACAACCGAAGCAGCGGCTGTAAGAAAAGCTTTCACCTGTTGCTGGAGTTATTAAAAGTTAACCTCCAACCATCTCCATGCCATCGCGTGGTTCATGTTCAAGGCGTGTGAGGGAGTTAACCCCGAAGTAGAGACTTCACTTCGGCCCTGGAGAAATATCTCCCCTGTGTCTTCAGACCACGGTCAGCAGACTGAAGAGGAATGGTTAACAGGGCTATTATACCCAGGGCTAAATTCATACAAATTCTGATTATATCCTTTCAGACATGAAAATTGGAAACAAGAAAGGAGAATCAAATCCTTTGACTACAACAAAAACTTATACGTTATAATAACATGGTTTTATTATTACTAGAAAAAAGCTGGTGGTTTATCATGTCTTACCAAGAATTATTTAAACGTTTTGGTAAAAACTGTTTTCATGGGCTCTTTATGTGAAAAAAACTTTTTTTCTCTCGTTTTACATTTGCAAGAATCAACATTGTGGTTTATGTTGTCTTAGATCAGTGCGTTCATACTCGCCTCTTCAAGTTTTTCTCTGTTGTGCACATTCACACAATGCAGGAGACTTGCTAATGTGATGGTTTCGAGTTAACAGCAGTATTGGGTCAAGGGAGAATCTGGTTAGTTAACTGATAAAATGATTCTAGCTCATCTCAGAAATGCATCATGTCCAAATGTTCACTTTGTTTGTGTGCAAATGTGTAAACAAAGTGAAGTTTGTAAGGTTTTTGCAGATATGAGGTAAATATGAAAAAGGATAAAAATGCTCACTAGATCCATATGCTTTGAGTTATTCTGTAAAATCTTAAGACTGTAATCTGGTGTGGTCTTGCAGAAATGGAACCTGAAGTGCTCCACCATTTGGTTTTTAGAAATGTAAATAATCCACGTGTTTATTCAGATTTGAAGAGTTAAAGTGGTCCCTTGGGACTTGCTACTACCAGATGTGGACAGATGCACTGAAAAGAAGTCCATCTGTGATGGGATGAACCACAGCTCATTTTATAGCCAAGTTAACAAGTTTCTCAGTGTATCTTAAACACCAGACAAATTACAGAGTTGTGTTTATATCGCCTAATTAAAGCTTTGACCCCCTTGAAGAAGGTAAATTTAACGGGGTATAAAACATTTATAAATTCTTTGTTGTCTGATTTCATAGAGAGGCGTGGGAGAGTTAAAGTAACTGAATGTGCTAGTCCCTTTCTATTCTACATCTGAAAATTAAAGTTGGCATTAAACACAAGGCTAGATGAATGTTTACATTAATCAACATTTAGATTTCTCTTACATTTCTTAATTACACTAAGCAAACCCTCTAAGAGTTAAGGCCATTATTCTAAGTTACAGGTTTGCTGATTACAATTAGCAAGTAGCCTCTGTTTTTCATGAGCTGACTTTGGCGTATGATTTATAGCTTTTGATTCAGCTTCACTTATTTAAGCTTTGTCTTTGAACCAGAAAAAAATCTTCTGCGATGTCAGTCATGAATTAATGATGTTGAAATAGCAAGATTTTCTTAAAAGATTGTTGAACCGTCTTCATTCCATAAAAAGGCAAATGATAACACACATATGGTTTAAAATAGATTCAGAATTGCTTTAAAAAACTTGTGAATTCTGTTAATGCAAAACCTATTATATTAATTTTGTACCCTTCAGGTGCCACAACAACCAAGAGGTTTTATTTTTGTTACTCTTAGTTCTTGTGAATTTGTTAAGTGTGAATTAAATAGTTGCTGTTTTCTCACACTTAAACCTGATTATATTGTCGAGAACAACGAGACAGGATGAATAGTTATAAAATATAGTTTTCAAATGATGATGAAAGATGATAAAACCTTTTTTTACTGAAGCACATGATCATATAAACCTGCTTTCACATTCTGTAAGAAAAAAAAGAGAATCTGTCTCATCTGATGGGGTCTTTGAAGCTGTTGTTAGAGTTTCTATTGGTCATATAATAGATAAAATATTTAATATAAAGGAAATAAATTATATTTCATCTCTCAAATTTCAGTTAATGATTATGACACTTCAGAAAATATATAAATGTAAAAGAAGGATCACCAGTTGTTTAGAGACGCCACTTTTTTGTGTTATTAATTTTTCTGTTTTTCTCATGCACTGACTGTTCATACTCCAGGAAGTCACTTGTTTAATTATCCTTCAGCTTTGGATGCTGATTGGCCCTGCAAGCTATAATTCAGACGGTCTGTTTGACAGCATAACTAGGAATTTCAAAGCTAAAATTAATTAGACTGTTGTTATGGTTTACTGCAAGTGGAAGTTGAACTGAAGTGGCTGAAAACTAAATTTCTAATCATTCATACAAAGTGGTTTTGCTCCTGCAGCAAAAATGGGGATTTTTTGTTCGAACAATGGATGGCTGTTTCTGTCATTCTCTGGGTATATTTTTCACGCTGGTGACCAGAATATTAATCCATTAAAAATGTTGACTTAAAATTACAATTGAAAAAAAAAAAAATACTATTGTGAAAGAGCAGATTTAAAATAGGGTTATCTGGAAACTTATACAATAGTTGCTTGTGTGGTATTTCTGTAGGTGTTGCATCTGAGTTTAAGTTATTTAAATTATCTTAAACGGTAGGATAGCAACTTTAAAGAAGCTTTCCCAAGTTTTAAATGTTCTAGAAAAAACCTTTCATTCTCTATTATTATTATTTATTTTATTATTATTATTATTATTATTTTTATTATTATTATTATATTATTATTATTATATTATTATTATTAAGTAGGATATAGATGTGTGAGACATAGATGAAAGGGGTCTTTAGAGTAGCCAGTGTTAGTTCTGTACCATCTTAAGCTTGTATGTTCACTGAAGCCTTATGTCTTTTCAGATCTCTAGGCTATGCCTTTTGTTGTCTCACATCCTTCTGCAGGCTTTCATTTAAACTGTGTTGCTGAGCTATTGCAGATCTCCTTGTCTTCCCCATGGGCTTGCATGATTGAGTCCTCAGCTCCAGAGTCTATAATAATGGCTCATGCTGACCCATTTTTCACGTCCTGCCATCATAATGTGGGCTTTAGGTGAATAATAATTCATGTTTTCTCATACAGAGTTCCTGGTGTTTTGCATTGTAGTTATAAGTAAAACATAGCCTCAAAATCAGTCTGTGATATTTATTCTGCCTCGCTGTAGAAGTAAAAAAAACAACAACAACAACAACAAAAATAAACGGTAACAGTTTATTTGAAGGGGGTGAATAAAACTGTCATGACACTGTCATAAACATGACATAACACCTGTCATAAAAATGAATATGCCTTCATGAATATTTATGGCTGTTGTCTTAAAGCGTCATTCTGCTTAAATTTTTTTGACAGTAATTTTATTACTGTTTACAATTTACCTTTAATAATGTAAAGTTACCTAATTTTTAAAGTGCAATCAGTAATACTTTTATAACAAATTTATATCAGTAATGATTTCTTAGTTAATGTCAAGTTGTTATATCAAAGACATTTTCAATAATGTCAACTTTGTATTAAAAGTGTCGTAATAGTGTTATGTGATGTTGTGTTATGTCATGTGTCATGACAGTCTTATTCACCCCCCTTCAAATAAAGTGTTACCAAAAAACTAATAAAAAACCCCAGCATGTAACACAGTTGTATGATGCACAGCTGAGACAGAATAAAGCAGTAGTTCCTAACTGTTTTGGTATTTGAACCTCAAATCAACAATTTCAGAGAATAATATTTCCTTATTACCATTGAATTGAACAAATATTATAACAAATAAACTAAAAAGTAAAATGTCAAAAAACCATATTGTGATTATCAAACATATTTTAGAACTAAGGCAATATATCGATTTGTTCCTGGAGGTGTTTCAGTTTGATTGGCGGGTTGATGAGTGGTCTGTAATGATGCAAGCACTGTACTGGTCTGTCATGGTGAGGAGAAAGTTGGGCCAAAATGCGACTGTCTGCTGCTTAACGATAACAATGATGAACGTTATAGCACTTTTGCAAAGTGCTATAAAACACAAATATATAAAAATAAACTTAAGGTGTAACTAACACCTTTGACAAATTTTGAAAAAATTACCACAAAGTGGGCGATTCAAAGAAACATTGAGGGGAACATTAGGTGATCGATGGCGTTGAGTGAGGCTGTGGTTAGGATGAAAAATACTCTGTTGCCAACTTATCCACTTTGTCACTATGCTAAGCAGCCTTTCAAACACCTCTAATATATATATATTTTTTAAAAAAGCCACTAGCAACAAATCCAGCAACTTTTCTTTTTACAGTGAAAACAGAGGAGATGCACCAGAGCAAGTCCTGAGCAAAAAAACAACAACTTGATTTGGGGGCTAGTTATGCTTTAAGAAGACTGCTAAACACACAGGAAGTGATTACTGACTTTATTTGTATTTTTCTTGAACTGGTAAGAAAATATATATATATATATATAAATAACAGTTCAGGAAATTAGATGTATTGACTGTATATTCAGATATTACCTTTTTACTGTGAAGTCAGACTGTTTTATTTTGCAAAGAAAAATAAATGTATCCCTTTTCTGGTAAGCCTGTATGGATTGATCTTAACTGATCAATAAGACTAATTATATTATTCATATGGTGTGTGACATTGCTGATAGGTTGCCTTTTATGTTCTGTGTATCCTGAAAACACAAACACCCTATATGGCAAGTCTGGGACGGGATGATGGCATTATGTAGGCAGTGCTTGCCAACCTGTTGCAGTACACACACACACACACCCACACACACACAGAGATGGATACATGCAGCTTAAATATAGAAATGAAGCTCAATGATGATTCTTGAGATGCTCTAAATTAGGCTACGAACTAAAACTACATTTGAAACCATAGCAGAAATGTCCCCATTGCGGGACAGTGAAGGATATTAATATTCTATTTCATAGCTACATTTAAAAAATCCTCCTCACTCTTTGAAATTTTCTGTCATCATTAGTGTGAATTCTGCTCATTGGGTGATTTCTCTATAGGACAACAGATCTGCACCGGACACCCAACAAGGCATTCAACTAAACCGATCATGACATTGTGACCAAAACACAGCATTATGTAACATGTTGTAATTTTATGATGGCATCAGAAGGCAATCTTCGCTTGCATTTTCTTGACGGACTGTGGCAGGTTCTGCCCAAGGCCAGTACATAAAAGACAGACAAAACATAAAAGACTTTGTTGAAGCGCTTTACAGATGCAATGAAGAGTCAATTGATGATTCATAGTTGATTTATCATTTATGTTTATGTACTTTCTTATGTTCTATGTAAAATGTGCAAATTGCTGAATATATGAATACAGTATTAGTACTCGAATGTAGTAGAATGATTAAACATTGACATTATTTTTGTCTACTAGGTTTTGGTTCCCTTGAAGAAGTGTTGATGTGACCTTAAACATTACCCCACTCTTTCAGTTTGTCTTTTGCTTCTCCTTTACTGATTTTTGAGAATTAGCAATTTACACTTAGGACAACAAAACTTGACACATCTTATCAAAAAGTACAATGTAGGAAAAAAAAGGAATTTGTATGGTAGACATGACATGAGAATAGCAACAATTTCTGTTTCTGAGTTTTATTTGTACCAGTGCTTTTAACTTAAGAAGCCTCTAGATTTTTCATCTATTCCTGTGAAACCCAGTAGCATCCATCCATCCATTTTCCTACACCCTTGTCCCTTAACGGGGTCGGGAGGTGCTGGTGCCTATCTCCAGCTGGCGTTCCGGGCGAGAGGCGGGGTACGCCCTGGACAGGTCGCCAGTCTGTCGCAGGGCAACACAGAGACACACACAGGACAAACAACCATGCACACACACACTCACACCTAGGGGCAATTTAGACAGACCAATTAACCTGACAGTCATGTTTTTGGACTGTGGGAGGAAACCGGAGTACCCGGAGAAAACCCACCATGCACAGGGAGAACATGCAAACTCCATGCAGAAAGGCCGGGGCCAGGAATCGAACCCAGAACCTTCTTGCTGCAAGGCAACAGCTCTACCAACTGCGCCACTGTGCAGCTGTAATCCAGTAGCACTGAGAACTAATTAATACAGACATTTATCTAGCTACTGGCTGTTTATGAAACTCTCTGATCTTGTTGTTAAACCGAGATTTAATTGGCAGTCGTCTTGTAGTGTGACATATATTACGAATCAGATTAGTGCTGTCTCCAGTGTTGCGTTTTGCTCACGTTATTTGATAAGATCCAATTTTTTTGCACGCACTTGCTGGCAGGCATAAGTCCTGCTCAGTGCAGCAGACAGGCAATACTTCAACTCTGGAAGAATAAAGTGATGAATCATTCTCTCTGTATGCTTCCAATGAATCACATATAGATTAGTTAACAAGATGATACACCCAGTGTTGCAAATCTGTAAAAACACGCACACTTTTACTCCTTCAGTTTTGCCTCTCAGTAATCACAGCCTATATTTAACGGAGGAGATCTAAGAACATTAATAGTCTTTAACTTTTCAGAGTGAGTCTGATCAAAAATGCTCTGCATATCAAAAGAGTCCTTTCATAATTTCTTGCCTCATTACTGGTAACAAGGTGGCCCTAAGACCTACACATAAATCCTTGAAGCTTCTCGTTTGGTTTGGAACCAAAAAGTCTCCTTTGTGGAAAATTAGGTTTAAGAATTCACAACTATTAGCAAGGTCTATTTATGACTTTATAATGAACTGAGATTCAGTTTCATTAAAATATACATTTGCTGTTTGAAGAAGGAAATAACAGTGGAGATATTAACTTCTTGCTGTTTAGCTGTGGACGGAATCTAAAGATTACTCTAAACCTCCCTCTGCTTGATCTTAATTGTTCTCAACAGGCATCCATTTCTCTCTGTCCTACTTTGGGTTCAGGTTTTCGTCTCTCTTTCCCTCCTCAGACAAAAATAACATATCTCATACTGAGTAACATTACAATTGCATCGAAATACAAATAATCTCTCCTAGGTAGCATTCTGCCTTTAATTAAGATCTCCAGTGAAGTCAGCATATTCCCACTGAGTCTTTGTCTTCTAGCCTTTTATTTGACTCATCTAGAGATAACAGGCTTTATGTCAGTAGTTGTGTTCGTGTCAGCATGTTGGTGGTGATACAATTTTACTTTCTGAAATTCAGCCTCAGGGGATTCAGATATTGGACAAAGATGGGGGGTGGTAAAGGCTTCCAAGAACTCATCTTGCATAACAAAAGATGCAAAAATCTTTAATTATATTTTCAAGAAAATTTTCTGATGCTTAAATGGAAGTGCATTTGACAACTGAGGAACAGTTTGTTGAAAAAGCTAAAGAAGCATCCTTATAAGGACACATGTCCCTAGTCAGCACTGACAAATGAAAAGAAAATGACAAATAGAGTCTGCATTTAATTACTCTTTTTTCACTTCTTGATAATTGCAGCTACCACACTTCAAACAAATGTGTTAGTATTTATTAGAACGTCTTTTTTTGCCATTGTCATCACTATCACAGCAAATATAATATATTTTATGACTTTTCTCAAAAAGTTGTTAGAGGTCTCTGTGTCATGACATATCTTAGAAACAACTTCAATTTGAAATAGGCTGTGCCAGAAAACAAATACTTATTTTAAAATAATTTTTTGTCACATTTTTGTTTTCAGTAGCAATTCTCCCGACCGGTCATCCAAGTAACTTTATGTTGGTTCAAATTTGGATAACAGAAATTAAACAAAATGTTGATATCAACTCAGTTAGAGAAGCAAAAGGAAACACATATTCCAGCATCACCTTAAGAGGTCTGATACTCTTTATAAAACGTGCTTAATATGCGTAATAATAAAATATACACTTAATATAGCTACTGACAATAAACTGTTATCTTAGCTTCGATTCACTAATATTACTATGACACCTTATTTACATGGTTGCATAGTGAAATGCCATGATTCCCTTATTCTACTGGTTCTGATTATATATATGAATCACTGCTATATATATTTTTTAGATTTTCTAACAGACAAACACAAAGGAATGTATTCTATTGAAAGGGCAGGTAAAGGTAAGAATATGAAATTTGAAAAGTGTCCCTCTGTCATGAACGATGGTTGAGGTGGTGAGGAGAGACGCAGGTAGACCCAGGTATGATGATGAAAATGATGAATTTATTGTTGAAGCTCCATAGTCCAAAACAGGCAGCACGGTAGACGGTAGCACACAGCTAACACCAGTAGCAACTGTAACCTAGACTGATACGATGAGCTAATGCCCGCACAGGACTTCACAGTTCTACTGTGGGGGCAGACTAACAACAAGACGACGTGGACGATAGACGTAGGTTTGACGAGGAACAGAGACAACAGGGGAGAGACTAAATACACACGAGGTAATCAAGAGAACGAGACACAGCTGGGAGACAATCAACTGGGAAGACGCAGAGACGGGACTGACAGGGAACAGGACTACACAGAAAACTCAAAAATGAATACACAAAACCACGGATCACGACACCCTCACTCAATCCCCTTTATTTAAAAATGTTGAAAGAAGTACTACTTAATGTTTGCTACAAGTTATGGAGGAGCCAGCATCTCACTTATGCCTCTTTTCCACCGGCCCGCCCGGCTCGGCTCCGCTCGGCTCGGCTCGGCTCTGTTTCGGAGTGACCGCGTTTCCACCGGCTCTTCTCGGCTCTGTAGCTGGTACCGCCTCCTGGTGGCGGGGGAGGGGAGGGTGGGTGTAGCGCCCCGCCTACAGGCGCTACATGCTGAGCTTCGTTACATGCGACCTAACGCGAGTTGTTGTTTTTCTGATACAAAAGGAGAAGAGAGAGCTGAGCTATTTTTTACAGCCTGATTGCGATTTTTCTGAGACTTCAAGAAAATGTGACAGTGGGAGGAAAAGCTGCATGTGGTGAGGAGGAGCTGATCTCCACCCTGCAGGAGGAAAGCAGGAGGTTCAGACGGTTCAGGTGAGATAACGATGATTTTTAAACTATGATAAAACTTGTAATCGTGCTGAATATACATGAGCTAATGTTGGTCACGGTGTTGCAAATAACTTAAAAATGTCAGAATAAATTCCTAATATATTCCAATGTGTTTTCATGTTGGCAAACTGCCGCCGCAGACCATCGTGGTTCTTCGTGCTTCTTTGGGTTGGAGGATCTCATCAGTGACCGTCTTCCTGCTGATCGGTGTTGACCTTCAGGATGTCCAGACCTTCACCTTTCTGGAGCAGGAATCACATGACCCCAATATGCTGATGAAATATTTCTGATTTAAAAAAACGTGTCTGATATTCTGACGGAGTTGAAGTGCATTAACAGTCTGTTGTTTTTAACTTTTCAATAGTTTATGTTTCACCTGATGTCCAAGTTATACTGAGAACAAATAAAGCTTTATTCCCTCTAATCTGACTGGTTCCTCTTCTATGCTTTCACATTTTGGACACTAAGAATTAAAAGTTTAAACTCAGTCTTAATTATCACTAATTAAGGTTACAGGTTGGACACATTTTCTCACTTTCTTACATTGAAGATTCTGCAGGAAGACAGATAAACAGTGAGTGAATAGAATGATTTTGTATAAACTAGAAACTAACAAACATGATTTGTATTTAGGGCTCTTGTTAATAGCTGCCCTGATAATAATGTAAAAATGTTTGGTTTGCTGAATAATGTTTTCAGTTTTGAATGGCTTCATTGATAATCTACAATGTTAAGTTCAATGAAATATGTATATAATATAATATTTTCACTCTGGCTTAAGCTCCTCACATTTTGGGAGGATTGTATTAGGACCTTGATCTACAGTAAGTACAATAATGTGTGGAGTGAGCAGAAATAAAGAGACTTTGGTCACTGAGACACAACAACTTTTATTTTTATTTTTTGTCTCAACTCTCCTTGTTGCTCTGCCATCTCAGCTGGTAGCTGCTTCCTGCTGAAGGAGATCCAGGTGTTCAGATGGTCCATCATGTCAGCCATGTTGCTCCTTCTGCTCCCTGGTAATAAGATGTTATAGTTTATAGCACATAAATGTAGATAAATAACAGAGTCACTAATGTGGATGTTACATAGACAAAAGGAATTATTTAAAACAGGCATGTTACTATATGTACACACACACACGTATATATTTACACACACACACACAACACTTTTACCATCCAGCCATACAGATTATAAATAACTGGAATAGTTGTCTAAATTAAAGACAAAATCTAATTACTTTTAAGTTTTAGACCTATGCAGGTTTACAGCCATGGATATAATACCACTATCGTTTTCTTCAGGTTTATTGCTCATTCTACAATTAATAATTCATAACAATTTGATTAGAGAACTGATATCTAGCTATTTTACAATAGAATGTCATATAACATGTTTTATTATCTCACAATGGGGGAAACTCGGATGAAACAGCAAAATGAGAAACAATGGAAGCTCATAGATTCACACAAAGATAAACAAATGACGGTAAAATGCTGAACAATATTGAGTTATTTATAATGTACAACGTGTCTTCAGAAAATGCGCATGTTGTGTTTGAGCAATAAAAATACAGCAGGCTGTGTTTTAAATGGCGTCCACCTTAAATGTAGTAAAAACTAGACAGATATATCTACAAACTGCTCACCTGGCTGGGAGCAGCAGCGGCGTCAGCTGCGTCTGGTCGGTTTTCACCGTGAGGCTCCATCGGCTCCGAAGCGGCTAACGAGGCTTTTCATTCTCTCCACTATGGTGACAAAAACGCCTCATTCCTCACGGCTCCATCAGCTGCTGCTGAATATTGAAATCCGAAGCAAATAAAAAAAGCTGCATCTTTTAGTTCAGGGCTTGTTTGTATCTTCCATCACTTCCGTGTTGCAGCGAGTTTCAAACGTTGCGCCTTCATTTTTCTTCTCTCTTGCCTCGCTGTTCTGTCCCCGCCCTCAGCCAATCAGTGAACAGCAGCGAAGCTTACGTCACCAGTGCTGGCCGGGCTGGCTCTGCTGGCCCTGCTCTGAAGCAGGACCTAAATAAGCAGCGCCAGCCCGGTTTAAAAGGCCGGTGGAAACGCAAGCAAAGCGTGCGGAGCCGGGCCGGCCGGGTCGGTGGAAAAGGGGCATTATTCTCTACATGCTAACAAATGGTCAGAAACTAACGTTGCACATAATCCTGCCCAACATTGTCAATGAATTTGGTGGAGCCTACAACAGGGTAATATTGGATGAAAACCTGCAAGAGGTTCTGAAAGGTTTGGTTTTCATCAAAACAATAACCAGAGACCTACAGCCTGAGCAACAATAGAGATCAAGACATGTTGATGTGTCGCTAATGGACCAGTCAAAGACCAGACCTAAAACCAATTGAGGATAGGTGACAAGGGAGGAAAATTGCTCTTTCCCGACTATTTCAATCTAATCTGACTCAGTTTGAACTAATATGAGAATAAAAAGTGGTCTCCAGGTGTGTGCAGCTGCTAGGGATGTGGCTCAATAAACATGCATGTCCACTGCATTAAAAAGGCTTCACACATTTTAGATTCAGGGGGATTGAATATAAATGCACACCACATTTTTCAGCTCTTCAATTGTAAAACACACACACACACACACACACACACACACACACACACACACACACACACACACACACAACTTAATATACTGAATAATTTTCCACTCATTTTACAATTATGAATTATAATGCCTGTGACATTATTGTTATTTTTACCATGATATGAAGTAGACTAAATTAAACTGGTATAAATGCTTTTGCAAGTCACTGCACCGCCCCAGTCCTTCCAGCGAAACAAATTAAACACGGAAGGCTGTAAAACATGGGAAACGCTTCGGCAAGAAAACATCACTGTGATTAGATTTGATCAGATGACATAATCTTTCTGCAACAGTTTAACAGTAATGTAAGCCTTCATATTTCCTATGTAGCATTGACATCGCTTCAATGATATGATTTAATATGACTTACTTTGACAGAACTCGTACCTTACATTGCTGTAGAGTTTTTATAAAATAAATGTTTTAGGTCTAACTTTGCCTGAAGCAAACTCTTCACTGCTAAACTGTTCACTTTTAGAGATTAAACCACTCTCCAGTTTTCTAAAGACTAAAGCAAACAAGCTGTCAATAGTCAAGTCATACCTCAAAGAGGCCAAACAAACTATAATGCTAAGGTACCGTCACAACTATCAATCTGTTTTACAGCATTGGATCTTTGGATCGAAGTGGCACAGATCCTCACCTGAAGCAGCAGAACAAGTCATGAATACCAACCACGGTCTTTGTCTAATCTTCTGTTTTTGATTCTTTTCCGTTCGCACAGCATCTTTTTGAATTTGTGGATCAATTTGCATGTTTTCTTGTTTTTGCAGTCTGGATCTGGGTTAGCGGATTTTTGATCCACGGATGAATAATGTGAGGAGGGAGAAAGAGCGCAACATGAAACATGTCCATGCTGCAAAGAACAGTTGTCAGAAAGTGCAGATTAAACAATGTAAACATCTTTGTCAATATAAAAGCCTTTGACTTCATTTAAAGCAACTCAAAGGATAATTAAGCACAAAAATGGGGAAACATTCATACAGCAGACAAAAACCAAGATCCTTTGGGTAATTTACATGAATTCAAACCATTTCTGACTCAACTTGAAGGCCACAAGCTGAAACGCTTTCAATAAAGTTGTTTCCTAAAACTCTAAATGTTGCTGGAGTCTTCACTTTTAGGGAAATTTACATGATGTTTTTTTTTTAATATATACTTTTTGCACTTTCACTTGAACAAAACCTTTGCTAAAACATCTGTATTATTAAGCAGGTTTCCTTTATAGCTTCTGAATTTGCAATTTACCATCAGATATTTATTTACTAATTTCTACATTTATATTGCTGGTATCCTGCAGTTAAAAGATTATTTTCATCCTCAGTTCAATATCTTTATAGGAAGAAAGAAATATTTAATTTCTTTTGTGTTCCAAGACAGTTCTCTTTATCAGTTATATATTTCTTTACATTGACACCTCAGTAAAAAAATCTCGCACTCATGAAATGCATGGAGGAGGCAGATAGAAGAAAAAGCTATACTTCAAAAAGTTATCAGTAGCAATATTAAAATGGCTGAGTTTATTATTGAACAAGGAGCTGGTGATTTATTATAAAAAGGGTGCAGCTGCGAGGGAAAGCAAGTATTTGAAGTTGAAATGAGGATATTGGTGAAGTAGCAGAAAGAACACATAGGAAACAATGGAGCAAAAAATAAACACATGTGAAATACTGAAATAAAGCAAAACTCAAAGATCTTAGTTTTCCACTGACATCTGGAATTACACAATATAATTCTCATAGTTGTAAAGATTTATTTCATTTTTTGGGGACAAAATCCATAAAATCTAATAAGGACCGGATGCCACAATGCAAGCTACTTTCCTGCCACTTTTGGATAGTAACTGTATTCTCTTTACAGCATGTTCTCCAGTTCTTCAGAGGCCTGATAATGAGCCATTTATTTATTTTTAAATAAATGTTGCGAGACTGGCTCTCAAAGACTGGATTGTTTTACTTAAAAAGTACAAAGAGTTGATTATGCCCTTGTTTTTATGTAAAACCAACTTCTTTATATGAGGTTAAAATCTTTTACTTATGATTTGCCTTGTTTTTTTCTCAGCGCTCTGAAGTGCTCCACTCAGGAAAGCTGAAATCCCAGCAGATACTCTGTGTGCTTAACTCAAATAATCCTGTTTAAAGGCCATTTTTAGATAAGTGATTGTGATTCAGTTAGAGTTAAAATGTCTTTTCTGTCTGCAGCTCCTCTGAGTGAACACCTCTGTTAAATAGCCACATATTTCTGAAAAGCTGGTCTTGGGTGAAAATGGGAGATGGTTATCAGTGCTGTTACTATCTAGGATTTGATGCCATCTTGGAGACCTGTAGCAACTTAGAAAAATACATGCATTTTAAGAGATTTACTGCACATCTGTCACTGTCTCCAACATGGGCCGCATGTACTGCGGTTCTGAACAAACTGCTGGAAACTGGATACGACATAACTGTGATGTGCATCACAGCTCAGCTTATTCACAGTTTAATTACAAGGTGCTTGGTGTAACTTCATCAGTGTTATTAGGAGAAAGTGAGTCAAAATAGATTAACAAGTACATATGAAAAATACTTAAAAGACAGAAAATATAAAGGGTTTGTAGAAAACTTTGAGAAACATTCAATTAAGCACTCCTACCAAAATAGGAAACAAGATTTTATTTGTTTACTGGTTGAGATTTTAGTAATGGGATATATCTTTTTAGTAAAAGATATAGACAAACCTAATAAGATATTTTACTTTTTTAACATGAAAACCAGTTTTTTGTGTTAAATGTTGAGTTTAAATATAAATAACTGGAAAAATGCTATGATTTCATTGTGGAAACAGTGATGCCACTACTATCATTTGTAATGTTTTCAGGCTCTTCAAATGACTTTTAATGTAATTCTTTCTCAACCAATCTCAATGGTGATCAAAGACAAGCGAGTCTAACAGCTTAGCAATAGAAACTCTTTTTCTAAAGCATTAGTTAGAAACAATCACATGAAGTATAAAATAATGCATATTTTAGATCATAAAGAATGAGAATGTTGATGACTAATAAAACAGTTAAACAAATATAACAAGTAACAAACTGAAGTTCAATTGTAGAATTGAAATGCGAGCTTCTTTCTTTATGAACTAAAGCTGTGTCTGACTGTCTTCTATTTTGTCATATTTGCTGCTATTTTGATATACAATTGATCCAAATGTACAAATAAATAGTCACAAATGTCTGATGGCTAACAAAGTTCTAGTTAAAATGTTTGCTAATCAATGAAAACATGAAGAAAAGCAGAAATTCAGCTTGGATTGAAGCAGTCGGAGTAAGAAGTATTTGACACATCATCTTGGACAGCCCTGAGTGTTATCTGACTTCTTTAATCATCCATTTACACCAGTCAGTCTTCATCAGGATACAATATGACATTCAACCCCTGTGTATGCTTGGTTGCTAATGCTGAATCTCATTTACTTCATTAGCTCTACATTAGCTCATGATCATTCATCTGACATCCTGTCTGTGCTCTAAATAGTTTGTTTTCATATTTTATTTTCTCCTCTACATGAAGTATGTTGGGGAGTGGTGATTAATATCAGGATTAAACCTCAGTCTACATCAGAGCTCGTAATATTTGTACTGTATATTTCAATTTACAGTTTGACAGCTGGCTTTGTCAGAGGCTTGGTTCAAATAATTTATTTGGTTGTGTTACAGAGAACATTGTACCTCTCTGTAAGATACTGTTGAGGAGGAATTAAAATTAACTTTTTTTTTAAAAGCTGTGTTACCTTATATTCTGCTGAAAGTGCAGATGCTTTTCTTTTCAGACACCTTGAAGTTAAATTGGAGAGGATCTCTAGGTCGTCTATTTGTTTGATGCTTGTTGAAGGAGTAGAGCTGACGTTGCCAGATCCACATTTCATTGTCTCATTTCACCAAGCCCAATCTGCTTTACTTTGATCTGTAAAGCTGCTTATTTATGCTGTAGAAAAATGCAATATTGTCCTACACAGAGAACAGGAGCAATATGTTTCTGCAAACGAAGCAACATTTTGGTTATTAGGAATTATGCATCTTAAAAGCAAAATGCTTCTACATACAGTACCTTGTAGGTATTGATGCTTCATGAACTTCACATGCCTTCACAAGACACGCACAAAAAGAAACTTCATCACCACATCATTTCAATTCCACTACCAGTAAAGAGCTAATTTGTGTTGGTATATCACATAAAATTGTATTAAGAAATATTTAAAATGCTGAAAATCTTTCATTGTAGTTTGTAGTAACAATTGCATCAAAAATTATGCAATTATTTTGTATGAAATCGGGTGGGGAGTTAGGAACAAACAGAAAAATGTAACAAATACAGTTGTTTGCAAAGTTTTGTAAGTCTTTTTAATGAGGAACAGATTAGACCGCAAAACTTTAATAACTTAATTATTTCAAACAAACAGATTGTGTTTCATCCATTCCACCATCATGTAATGCACAACACATGCGAATCCTTTTGCCTCTTACATGCTTTTAATGTTGGATCATAGTAGCAGATGTAGAATCTAGTTTCAGAGCTCTGCAGACTATTAAGGTCAACTACACCGCAGTATTTATTTCTTCACCATAAACACATTATAAAAAGTATTTTAGATGGAAATATTTACCCTAATTATTTTAAACATATTTTCAACATGCTGCATTGTTATCTGTTGTCAGTCTGTGATGCTAGAGGCAACCTCAAACTGATTTTGAAATAATTAAATAAATAGTTGTTTCTTCTACAGATCTGCATCTACCAGATGAAAAAATGCTGACAATATTATATGATTTAAGTAAGAAATGTTAATACCTTGCAATATTTTCAAATAAAACACATCCACTTATCTCAAACACTGTGGATTAAACTCGTTCAACCTGTTATCTCTCAGCTAACTTGTCAAACTGCATTGCATTTAAGTAGATTTCCTCATCGGGAAAAACTTACCCCACACATACTTAAATGACTTATATATGTAGTTTAACATAATTGTCTTTAAATGTGTATCTAATATGAAATAAAATATTTATTTTGCACCAAATCACAATATTTGTGAGCTTCATTACCTTGACTTAGAGTTAAATCAGTGAAACATTCCTGATGTGGGAAACTGTTTACCTACAAGGTGATGCAATAACGTATTAAGTATCCATAAGACCTGGAACTAAGGAGCTATAGCCAGTTTAATATGTGTCTGTCTGCTTTGATCCATTTATCCCCATTAATTAACATATTATAAGTGCACAAAAAGAAAAATACCATGTGCAACAATAAACCCAATTTTCATCCACAACTTAACATCTGTGTGGGCAATGAGTGCATGAAGGTACTATTCCAGCTGGCTTCATTAGGAGCCATTCGACAGTATCTGTGGTGAAGTGGATCATTAAGTTGGGCATGGAGGTAACTGATCAGCTAATCTTGCAGTGATTTATGTGGCAGGTAGGCTGAGGACTTACTGAACCTTAGAACACAGCGATTACTGACACAGTTAATAGGCTAAGCCCACTGGTAGATTGAGACGATCTTATTGGAAATGTCAAATCAAGCAACTCATTTGCATTCATGATGTATGGCGCTGATAGCAGCATCTGCCCAGGCAGCACAAAGTGACACACGTATAGCCAGACAAGAAGGATCTCTGATTTCAGTCATGGATTTTCATCTGACCGTCTGGCCTTTGAGTTTGCATAGGTTCCTTCTCTGTCAGGATTGGATATGCTAAACTAACCTGTGTTACCACTGACTCAAAACACTCCGGTGGCTTAGGTAAAGGTCCAATCATGTGTTCCTCCCATTACACCCACAAACTAGAAATGTATTTAATTCAGAGTTACATGATAGGTAGTGTATGACAATAATGTCTAAGGAAAATTATACATAGTTTTAGCATTTTTTGTTAATCTGCAAAGTATTATGTGCCAACAATCCATCCCATTGTATTCATCCTTTTATTGACAACAAATCTGAAAATGTTTTGGGGTGCATTGCTTCACATTCAGAAACTGAACTGTTTGCCCTCTCTGTGAAACACATCAGGCTCTAGAAGATTCCCAATTAAATTAAGTCTTGGCCAATTTAACACATGTATATGCTATAATCTAAATCCTTGTGCTGCAAGGAGTCCTTCTGGCAGTCAAAAGTGCTTTGCAGACTCAACTGACTTTTGTTCAGAGGTTGAAATTTAACTCCCTCCATCCAAATTCCACTCTGACCAGCTTCTACATCCTTACTGAAGAGCAACAAGCCCACAGTATGATGCTGCCACCTCCATGCATTGTTGGGCAGACTGTGGGTGCAGGATAGTGTGCAGTGTTGGTTTCCTTCTACATTTAGTATTTTGGTCACATCTCTGCACAGGAGTTTTTTTTCCTAAGTTTCACTGATTTTATTTAGGGGTATCAGGGCAAATGGAACTGAGTACAAAAGTATGCTATACTTTTGGATTTCTATTTGTAGAAAACGTTAAAAAATGTATGTTATCTTGTGCTATGACCTCCCAAATATGGGCTTTTTTGTGTAAGTCTATCACATAAAATACAAATACTTGATACTTGGAGTTGTAGCTTGACAAAATGCGAACATATTCAAAGGAGGTGAATTTGTATCCAAGGCAATGTAAGTAGAGGAATGTCTCTATGGAAATAACCTCAATGTAATCTTGGGGAAGATTTGTGTGAAACACAAATATTTATGCAAGGACATGGTAAGCAAAAATATAATATCTCAAGTAAACAAAAATATAACATGCAATTTCAATATTTGCTCAGCTTTAGGCAGATCATGCCTGGGGATATGTTATGAGAATTATTTTTAGATTTGCAGGAGTGTGGGTAATGCACAAAGCTGCGTTTCTTCTGCAACAGTAATCTTCACTCAGGATCTGCTTATTGGAGAGTTGTACTTTTTATTAATAGTAACAATAAATAAAGTCAACTTAATTTGTGCCTTTCTAAATAATAATTAACAGTACAGTTAATTAATGTCTTATTTGAATTAGTGGAATATGACTTTTTTGACTGTGGATGACAAACACATCAGACACAGGTATTCATCACTCATCAGAAGAGGGTGTGTGTGTGTGTGTGTTTGTGTGCTGGTATCATGACAAAAAGAGTAGTTTAAGATACCTTTTAAAACTCTGCAGAACAGAAGGGCACAAAGAGATTGATTACAGTTGCATTCAGGAGATTTAAATATCATCTGTATGTTTTGCAAAAGTTTCAGCCATGCAGTGATCTTGTTAGTAGTTAGCAACTTGTTGGCACATGAGTGATGGATGTATGGCAAGCTATTGTGTTATATATTGCTATGTCTTACAGCAACCGACTGATCCTGATAACAAATGCACAAGATGTTCAATGATAAAAAGAAATTAAATAAGTGCCACAATTGTTTTAATATAGTTCACTTAATTGACCTGTGTCATGCAAGACGCAGCTTAGATCAAACTTTTTAAAAATTATTCAAAGATTAATTATTTTACTGTGAAGTAATAGTAGTATAAAATTTTACCTTGATGTGCACAATCTTTACTGTTAGGGCTCCTTTTTAGCAAGAAGTAGTTTGTAAGTTTGTATGTTTATTATTTTAGTATTATTGCAATTTTTTATGTTTTTTGCATGTTTTGGACTTGTTCTGATACTTTTTTTCTTCTATTAAGTTTAATAATAAATAACATAATATCAGTTTGGAGGATCTGTAGATTTTGGAGATGATCAATTTTTAATGAAAGTATTTTACTCAATGTATTAATGATTACCTTTAAAGTAGTGGTGGCTAATTGTCTCTCTGTTGAGCTATGCTGACTGAAAGGAACAGACCAGATATCTGAATTATTAATATCATAATTATTAATACCATAACAAATTTAAAGGAGTTTACTATAGTAAACTCATAAATATAAATGTATCTACCATTAATGAGCTGCTATATAATAAACAATGTTTTTTCTGTAAACAAAAATGGCAAATTTTATTTCAAACTGCAAATTTTATTTCAAACTGCAAAGACAAAAGTTACTTTTGTCTTTTGCATTAAATATTTGAACTTGACACTTTAAATTCATTTCCTCTGTTTTAGGTAATGTCCATATATTACTGTTACATTTTCCTGGTACTACCTTAAAATAAAGGTAGAAATCACTGGTTGCTAGGGATGCAGCTGACGTCAATTCACAGATGGCTGAGCTAGATTTTAGAAAGGGCATAGAGATGCAGGAACACAAGGGCTGCAAAGTTTTGGGAGCCCCAAAACATTGTTTTGTTGTTTTGTATGAATGCTGCAGTGCATACATGCTTGGATTTTTATGTAAATTCTGATATACTTTTGAAAAGGAGTTTGAAAAGTCAAACAGCAGAAAGCTGAAAATAAATGCACCATGTCATCTTTGAATTTGGTATTTTTCAGTCTCTGCATTGCATTGCCTCTTACAGGCCTGGCATACGAACCAAGATATTATGGGGTTATTGTTTTGTATAGGTAAAGTTTTTTCCAGGACTGATCCTGGAAAAACAGAATTTAAGTAATTCTTTTTAATCAAGTTTCATGCAAACAAGGCATGTAACACCTTGAAGTTGATGTGTTTCTAACTGTCAATTTTGTTTGCATGCACCAAAGAGTCTTTCAACACAGGGAGGCCACATTATCCCAAATCCAGCTTGGCAGACTGGACTGTACATGAACAGGTATCAGGAGACAGAGTCAGTCTCCTGATACCAGAGTCATTTATAAAATACCTTGATCAGGACCAATCTGATAAACAATATACCAAAAATTAAACAAACAATTAAATAAATTGATGACATTTTCAGGAATCAATAGTTCAGCTCATTAAAGAGAGATTAGTGGAGAAGGTCTTTAAAATTTAAAGACCTTTAAAGACTGACCAAGAAATGTATGTGTCTTTCTTTAAACTGTTGTTCAAAGCCATTATTCATCTCTCTTATTTGATTAGTAAAAGACTGTAGCTGCCCAAACATACCCTATATAGAAAATAAAAATTATACATCGGAGTCACCACTCTTCTCACTCAGATTCTTCCATGTGCATGTACATGTACACTAATGTTTCCACTAAAGACCTTGCCTAAGAATTAACCCTTTTCTTCAAAGCCTCAAATGAAGATGATACAGTGAAACGTAAAGAAAATAAATGAATGATACAAGAATTATTTATTCTCATACAGTTCTACTTTGGATCCATTCATTTTGTTTGTAAGTTTAGTCCTTAAAAAAGCTTAATGGGATTTTTTTTTCAGAATAATTATGGATAAATTACTCTCAGTTATCCATCCATTTTCTTGACACCCTTGTCCCTTGGTGGGGTCGGGGGGGTTGCTGGTGCTGATCTCCAGCTGATGTTCTGGGCGAGAGGCGGGGTTCACTCTGGACAGGTTGCCAGTCTGTTGCAGGGCAACACAGAGACACACAGGACAAACAACCATGCACACCTAGGGACAATTTGGAGAGACCAATTAACCTAACGGTCATGTTTTTGGGCTGTGGGGGGGGGGGGCCGGGGTGCCTGGGGGGGGCCCGCGCATGCACGGGGGGGGCGTGCGGGCTCCATGCGGGGAGGCCGGGGCCGGGAATCGAGCCCAGGCCTTCTTGCTGCAAGGCAACAGCTCTACCAACTGCGCCACTGTGCAGCCCTACTCTCAGTTAGTGCAGTTAAATCAAAGAGAATAGTATATTCAAGTTTTGGCACAATTTTCACTTAATATATTTGCCAATGTTAAAGTTTGTTGAAATTGCATGAATAAAAGTGAATAAAACCAGCAATTTTGTAAGATATTTGTTAAGAATATATAATGCATTGTTCTTGTGTAAAAATGAATCATCCAACAGTACAGCAGGATTTTTCTTTGTTTTTCACTCTGAAAAAGTTGACCTAAAGCCAATAGGATGTGGTGATTCAGTGCTCCACCAAGTTTAAAAACTCTAATATATTCCAGCTTTTAAATATGAGCAGCACACATTAAATTTTCAGCATGTTGAATGAGAGCAGTGGCATAATCACTGCAGAATTTGCTCATTTTCACAGTAAACTGTTGGCTTATTTTACAAAATGTTCAGCATCTCCATAGAAAGGGATCGTATTTGGTCCCTTAAAAGGCTTTTCACTTTTTCAACACATCCCTAAGTTAATCTTATCGTATTACTCCTGACCTCAAATATTCTAATCCATTTACTCTCTGCGTTGATTTTTTTCCTCTCTAACAGCACTGCTAGATGTTTTACTGGCTGGAACTGACTGTTTGGTGGCTGGGACTCGTGCTCCAGTGATGAGACTTGTAGTCCGCGCCTACGTACTCTGCGGCAGTGTGTGGCCGGCAACGGCAGCATGAAGCTGGGCCCCGGCGCCAGAAGCCAGTGTGCCAATGCAGTGTCCGCCCTCCTGTCCAGCCCATTACGTGGCTGCCAGTGCAAACGAGGGATGAAGAAGGAAAAGAACTGCCTCAGCATCTACTGGAGTCTTCATCAGTCCATCATTCATGGTCTGTAATTTTTTTTTGTTTTAGAAAGAATGTTTTAATAAATCAAAGACACAGTGACTGACCAAGTTAAATTATTCATTTATGAATTCATCCTTTGGGATCTTTCAGTGACTAAATATAAACATATTTATTTTCTACATTTTGCTTCGTCCTCTGATCATTAATTTAGGCCATCTGTTATTCTTTCAGGACTCAACCTTGTGGAGAGTTATCCCTACGAGACAGTGCAGAGGGATTATGATTATGTCCGCTTGGCTTCTATTACAGCAGGTTAGCTAGCTTCCTCTTATTACCTTTCCCCCTGTTGTTTATGGCATTTCATCCTTCAAAGACATTTTGTTGTGGGAATAAGGCACATAATCCACTGACTACCCTGGAAACATGCCTAAGACAAACAAAGATCTCTTACAGGCATGTAAAAAATGTGTAAATATTTGTATAACTTCCAAAATCAAAGTTATTTGTTTGGATTGTGTGTATTTTTGGATACAAAGCTCCTTTATATTTTAGACTCAAAAAAAACATAATAATCTTTGTGTGTTACAGCATGCTAATGGGGAATTTGGTTTAACCAACAAACTTTGAATCATGCAGTATTTTAAATCTTGTATTTCCTTCGTAGCCTAGGGCTTTCTAAACAAGACAATCATGCAACATATTAATGAAACCAAAACAAAAATAGAAAATATTGGACATTCCATTTCTGGTAGAGACAAAGATTACAGACCGATATGTATGCATTTATTTTCCTTTACAATAATGTCTGGGATCCTCAAAGAAAAATGATTCTCTGCCAGTTCTTCTTCCCAGCCTCAAACAGCCCTAAAAATGGACGATATGAAGATCCAGCCCAGCTTTCATACAGAGCCATTCTCAACTATTTGTGTGATAATAAATTCCTCACAAATGCTCTCACACTCAAGTCAAGTTTGATATAAAAATTTTAGATGCTCTGTGATTTTACCTTTTGAGACATAAATTTGATGGTTTCACACAAATTTTTCATCCAGCAAAACAGTTTTATCTGCATCACAATATCTTCTTGATTAAATTTAATAAAAGTTATTTTCCACGCTTTCTGGAGCAATTAAAAAAAATCTCTGGAGTTTTTGAAACTCCTAAATACGGGACAAGCATGGTAAACATGACTTTTTATTAAATCAAACTCAATAAGAAAAATCCCAAACAAATCACTGAAGGAAGACAACAATTTAGCAGGATTTATTTTGGAACTCTTGCTGAAAATAAATTAGAAAGTGCTTACCTTCACCTTCAGTGTTAGTTTGTGTTTTGCTAAGGGGTGTCCATACTTGTCTTATTTTGATCCTGTTTAACGATTGTGCAGAATGAATTTCACAACAAAGGTGGGAAATGTTTTGAAATAATTGTATTGTGCTCCCATGTATGTCTCAGCACCATCTGCAAGAGTCTTAGATGGCTGTGGTTTTTCTTTTGTTAATGAAAGTTCGCATGAACATATTTAGGTCAAGGAAAATATCTCAGCACAAATGATGAATAATTTGAGTAGCTGCCACAGGTCATACTTATTTACATAAACACAAAACTTTCTTGATATATTGCTATTACTTTTCCTCTGACTTCTTGACTTTGAGCTTGCTTTCATCCACAGACTCGGATGTTGGCATGACAACTGTGAATCGGTGCCTGGATGCAGCCAAGGCTTGCAACGTGGACGACTTGTGCCAGAAGCTGCGCACTGAATACGTCTCTGCTTGCATCAAACCTACTGCCAAATCTGGCTTGTGCAACCGGCCTAAATGCAACAAGGCCCTACGCAGGTTTTTTGACCGGGTTCCTGCCGACTACACGCACGAGCTTCTCTTCTGCCCCTGCACCGACACGGCGTGTGCGGAGCGTCGGAGGCAGACCATTGTGCCAAGCTGTTCCTATGAAAGTGGGGAAAAACCTAATTGCATTACACTGAAGAAGATGTGTGATGTAGACTATGTTTGCAGGTTAGAGCAGAGCAAAATTGGAGCATTTTATTGTTTTGCATATGTTCAAGGCTGTGACAGAATTGCAATTCCCAGCTGTTTTCAGTAAGCGGTAACTGAATAAAGAGCAATTCAATCAGTAGAATGAACGACTATTTTACCTTAAAGCTTTCTGCCGCCATTGCATTAACCACCCCGGGGAAAGGCTGTTGGAATAACCTGTTAAATATTTAGTTCAGACTGAGAAACAGATGGATCAGAGTTATTGCTCATTGCTATCTCCTGTGCATGGCCATTATTTTTCCTCAGCCCCATTACACTCACAGGGCTTTACTAATGATCCCAGGTCTGGGGGATGAAATATATTATTCTTTCTATCACTTTCTGTCTGCAGTTCAGTAGTTTCAGTCTCTTTAGCACTGCAAACAATATATCTTTCATGTCATGTTAATTAAAGATAGAGCGACATAATTTATAAAAAATAAATAAATAAAAAAAAGGAAAGATTCTGTACGGACTTTACAAGTTGCTGTCATGTTCCTGCTAACTTGTGCCCATGTTGTGCTTTTGCAGGTCTCGTCTGGCACAGTTTCAGTTTGACTGCGAACCCTCGAAAACATCTGCCAGTGGCTGCAAGGAGGGGAACTATGGAGCGTGTCTCATCGCCTACACAGGGCTTATAGGTGGGCAGACATTTCAGATGTTACTCAGAGAAGGAAAACATGTGCAAAACGAAGCAATATAAGACATGCTGCAGGAGAAAATGGTGATGTATGAATGGAGGTGTGCACCATATGTTGTTGAGAGATGGAAAGAGGCTAACAGATAGGAATGAGCAGAAGCTTGCTTGAAGGAGAATTAATGTACACAAAACACATTAGGAGTGAGTGGGAGACTTGATTAAAAAAACTAAAACAAAACAAATGTTTACCATGAGCATCTCTCTAGTTAAAAATATATATACATATGTTGAAAGGCCTTTTATATAATGTAAGGTGTAATCTGTTTTATAAGACTCTGTGAAAGGAAAAGAACGACTGCCTCATTTCCCACACTAGAAATGACCTAATGCGTTCCAATAACTTTAAATAGTGCCCCTTAGCAGAAACACTCACTTGGCATTTTCAATCCTGCCTTGTATGTACTAAAGCAATTGGAAATCCACCTCCGCAACGCTGATAAAAAACGCAACCAAGACTTAAAAAGGTAGAATTATAGTATTAAACCAGTGCACACTCTCAGACTTCTAATATTACAATGGTATTATCTCCTCCCAACAGAACAGGAAATGCAGTGTCCTTTAATGTTTTGAAAAAAAAAATAAAGCAGTATGAATGCAGTGTAACAATTCTGAGAATAATGAATATTTAATACTAATCGAGCTCTGGTACTGTCTGTCTGCAGGAAGCACCATAACTCCCAACTATGTTGACAACTCCACATCCAATGTGGCTCCATGGTGCTCCTGCTCACCCAGTGGAAGCACTGGGGATGAATGCAGTCGCTTCCTGGGATTTTTCACAGACAACAGCTGTCTCCGTGAGTCCATAGCAACTGAACTAACATGTATGATGTCGAGGTTTGAGATGTTTTAAAGTGTTTTTACTTTTAATTTTTACTTTTCATAATGTTTCTATCTTTTTCTAATCATTTTCAAAATATCTGTCTATTTTTGTTTTCATTTTCATTTTTTATTTTAAATTGTGTAAAGCACTTTGAAATGCCTTGCTGCTGAAATGTGCTATACAAATAAAATTTGGTTGATTAATTGAACACTTTCAGCATCTATCTAGAGTGCTTTGGAAACCTTTTCATTCTTCATCACAACCACAAATTGCAGTGGGCTTATAGGGAATTTATCTGAAAGTCTTACATAAAGTAAGGCTACACTCTCACAGTGTCCAGGCCTAAATTCAGTAAAATTATTGCGCCAGATGTTTTCCTTCTGATTTGACTGAGCCTGAGGTATTTTACAATGAAACATAGGCAAAGATTTCCATCTGGGGATGTTCAAAGTCAGTAGAAAGTAAGACATACCTTGTAGCTGCGATCACAGCAAAAAGTGGCTACAAAGAACTGACTCTGGAGGCCTGTGTACATATGCATGGCAGCCTTTTCAGATTTTGATCTTTTTGTCTACACTTCACATTGTGAGGTGCGGTACTTTGTATCGTCTATCATAATAAATGTAGTTATGTGTGTTTGTAACATGATAAAATTGAAAAAAAAAAAAACTATTGGGGTGTGAAAACATTTTAAGATTCTATTTAAGTCTTTATTTTGGTGAGAAATGAGACTACAGATGCATCCGATAGATTAGAATATTACAGAAAATCCTATATATTTCTGGAACATGCATTAATTATACAAACATAGATGTTTGAAAACCTTTATTTCTATTAATTATGATTATTTTCAACATACAGGTAATGAAAACATAACATTTAATATTATATTATTACATCAGACCATTAGAGAACCATATTTAATACAGAAACTTAATGACTGACCCATTATAGGCATTTGCTTTTAGTCGTGTATCCCTATTTATTTAGTATTTTCATTCAATCTTAAAAAAAACGTAGTTCTGTTACAAATTGTATAAATTTAGCACTTGTTTAATTTCTGTTTTGTTCTGACTCTTGTCGTTTATTTTCTGGCCTCAGGCCCCGGTTATTAAACCCCGTTGGCTTAAACTATTTAGACACAAAAGTCGGCAAAGTGAATGGCACTTCACTTTGTCGATGAAAGTGAAGTGATGAAAGTGATGATAGATGAAAAATGTTGTCAAACAACCCTGAACTGATTTAAATATGCAGCAGGTTTCTTAACTACAACTTTATGTGTATAAAATATTTGACAAGCTTCAGTTTTTCCACACAGGCCTTGAATCTGAAGTTGAAGCTCTCCTCACAAACTTTGCTTTACTGGAGCTCCATTGTAAGCTCTCTGGAGTCATATTGAATGACTTACCAAACTTTTTGTGGCTGGTGCAGAGTTAGTCAGACATTTTTCCACAAAGAATATTACTGAGACACTATTATTCCAACCCTGTTGGACATCTGCTGCTGATCATTGCATAATTAGCCCTTCAACAATAACTGCTAAATTAGCCAAAATCTAAATTTTATTATTCAGAAATGTGAAATAATTTAATTTTAATTATTTTATGCAGACCAACTAAGAAGAAACTGACATGCACATCATGGGAAAGAATCACATTATATGAAGAATTTGTGCCATTCTTTTGTTTGACACAAACAGGACATAAAACTGTATTGTACATATAAAGTTTATCACTTGACTGATATATTGCATAAACTTGATTAAATATCATTATTCAGCTAAATCATTCAAACCAGATATTTTAAGCAACTAATTGTCTTTACAGGGAATCAGAGCATTAGTTAGTCACAGCATCTTCTGCAGTTGTACGCTGTAGAAAAAAGATCATTCAAATTCAAGGACAAAGTGATGAACAACTTTGCAAGCCAACATTAGACATGCTCTGCAGCTTTAGTTAGTTGAATTGGTCTGGATCTGTGAAAAAAAAATGCTTTGACAGTTTGATTCTCATTGTTTCTCTTTCAGAGAAATCTCTTACTGACTGCAACACAAACTGATGCTTTTTGCACTGGCGTGTTTATGTTTCTGTATGATAAAAGTAAAATATTTAATTCTATAATTCAATTGTCCAAAGTTGTGATTCCAGACTTAACACTTACTGTTTCAGATCAATCACTTTGCAGCAACTTAATGCATTCAGGCATCAAGGCATGAGGAAGACCTCAGTCAAACTGAGCATCAGGACAGGGGAAGAAATTAGATTACTTTAATGGCATGATGACTGTGAGTTCCACATGTTCTGGTCTGAGTATTTCAGAAACTTGAAGTAGCTGAAATTTTTATCCATATCTTGGCTGTTCAGAGCATGGACAGGAGAAAGTTTCCAATAAGCAGGAGATGTCTGAACAAATATGTCATATTTTGTTGTCACTGTTCAGATGAGAGTGGGCAGACAAAAAACAGCAAACTGAAGCTGTAATTCAAACAGATTCACTGAAAGTTGACTATAAAAGACAGCAAAAACACTTCCTAGATTAAAGCTGTAGCATTCAGCTCATAGGGTCAGAATTTAGTATAAGCAGTATAAAATCATGAATCTATCCTGCCATGTATCAGTGGTTCAGGTTGCTGGTTAAGGTCTACTGATGTGGGTGACTTAGTGGACCCAAAGTGTGCTACACTTAGCGCCAAGTGAGGACCATCGGCAACCTTAGGGTTGTTTCTGACTTTCCATTTCTTCGTAATAACTGTATGCTCATCTTCTGGCAGGATGATGCACCATCTCACAAAGCTCAAACTCATTTCTGTAGCATGTCGCCCGGTCTTAATCCAACTGAACACCTTTGTGATGTGGTGGAATAGCAGATTTGTATCAACAATGTATAGCTACAGCTCTGCAGTAGCTGTGTGCTGCTATCACGTCATGACTCAAAGTCTCTGAGAAACGTTTCCAACACCTCAGTCAATCTATGCCACACAGAATTAAGGCAGGTTTGAAAGCAAAATGGAATCCAATCTACTATTGACATGGTATACCTGCTGTTTTTATCCTAATCAGATTTTAAAAAGAAATAACTTACAGCTGCATGAAGCATTTAATTTGTTTTTGCTTTATAGCTTCTGGACATATTATGTATGATAAGCAGCTACATAGAGACAAAAGCTAACATACAGCTCATTGTGATTGTTTTTGTCTGATATTCTTTTAAATGCATAATTGGCACTGCAGAGCAAATTTGTTTTTTGAAGGAAACAGGAAAATCATATTCACTAATCAAAGTGAAACATATAGATAAGCTGAAACAGGAAGGATTCAAATAGACTTGATGTGAAAATCAAAGAGTGCTTTGAGGCTGCAAAAAGTGATAGGACAAAGTTGTTTGGATTCTGCTAGACAGATGTTTCCCAGCAGGCTTCAACAGAAGCAAAACAAGATATATTTAAATCAGGCATTTCGTGGGTTTAGGAACATTATCAGCGTGCGCTTGCTCTCTGTTTTCCATTTACATGCCCAGTTTGTCCTCGCTATTAGTATCCCCCTTATCTGCTTACCTTGATAATGCTACCCGAGAGTTCACAGAGTCGGATCCTATGAGTTACAAGTAAGTGGCCCTGCAAATGTGAGGTCACTGCATATTTTTTCCAACCAAATATACTGATTTTACTTTTTCATTTGAAAAAAAAAAGTACAGGAGTATCCCTGGTGATTTGAACTCTTTTTCAGTTCAGTCATGGAGTTAGTTTGTTATCTTTTGTATGTCTGAAAACTGGAAAAGCCAGCGTTGCTCTTCATTTGAAAACTTATGATTACAGTAACAAATGGGCCATTATTTTACCCTCATTTATTAAGTCAAAGACATCTTGTCTGATTAAACCCTGGTTTCTATTTTAGCTGAACAGCAGGCTGGAAATGACTGGCCATTTCACTGTATGCTGTTGATTGCTGTTTAGCACTGGCACATTTTTTAAAAGTAAGATAATTTCCTGGCTGGTGCCTCGAAGGTACAGGAATTGGGGAACACTCGGTCCGCAACAGTCTTTAGGAAGGTGGTGTGTGTCAGTACCATCAATATGAATGTGCAGTTAAAAGTTTTCTTGGTGAAGAATCTTGTGCTCTAATGAGATGTAATTCATTTCCAAACTGAGCCACAAATGAAAGGCATTCAGTGTAAAAACAACATTTTGTTCATTTCATATGTATCTGTTTCTGCTTAGCTGCAGACCTTTAATAGATACGTATGATTGAAATAGGTTCAAAACAGGGGATCTCATTTTACATGTTTGAAAGGAACAAATGTAATATGGCCTTGTATTATAACTTTGCAGGCTGCTTTTAATCTTTATATTGCAATTTAAGCCATACTTGTTCCATTAGCTCTGTTAGCCTTTGGGAGTCTCAGATAGTTGATGTGCTTTAAAAAAAACATTCATGATGACTAACAGCGTCCTGCCATCAAGGTCATCTTATATGTGTGCTCCTATGATTTAACTATACAACATCCACATGAAGGATGGAACCGTTGTTATGTCGCTGAAGTAATTTGACTACCTTCCTCATTTTATCCTCAGATGATGCAGCCATTATTCATTCAAGAGCAGGTAACTAGGAAAAATTAGGTAAAGGGGAACATATCATCATACAGTTGTGATGAAAGATATAAATCTCTCTCTTCACTTTGAAAAACCAACAACTGTTTTCATATTTTTAGGCTAGAAAAAATCCAGAATTTGCATTTCTAATCAAAAATGATATGATTGTATCACAGGAGAAGAAAATGTTTCACTGTGATGTGAGCTCCAGTAGACTTGACTTTTTTTTTTCATTTGTACCAAGCAGTTCAGTTTTCCTTCTTACAGTTTATTGTGGTTTCGGCTGTATAGCTACCTACTGAGGTGGAGTGGACCGTGATATTCTTTGTTGTGACCTTTCACTTGTTCTCGAGCTGTAACTAACAATCTTGTAGAGCATGGAGGAAAAGACTGATCAGAAAAGGCCTAAAAAGAATTTGTGAAAAACACTTAATGTCATAAGTGCAAACAAACATTAATTTGACAATAACATTTTAATTAGCATTTTAGCTATCACAATTGAAAAACTGTTTTCAAAGGATGTCATAGTTAGCAAAAAAGGTGAATTAGAATTTAATTATTGAACTTTTAAAGTACTTTTGTAAATTAGCGGAATTTTCTGTTCTGCTGTTGCATCTCCTCAATTTTCCATCTTAGTTGCTTTAGTTTTCGACCTCTCATGACCTAATGTGTAAATAATTAATGTCCTTCTTACTGACCTATGTGAGTCTTTTTTTCCTTGCGTGCTTTGCGATGGTAAATCTTTGGCAACTCTTTTCCCGGGTCCCCTGCCTGGAAAAGAGAGAGAAAGAGGGATCTCAGCATTATTTCGTCAGTCCGAGTGGTTGAACAGTTAATGAGGTCAATGTGAAGATGCAGATGCAGTCTACACACTTTAAGACTGAGTAATTGCTGTTTTTCTCTGCTGCTGACCCTGTCCAAAATTATTTTGCCAACTAGAAGTTTTGGCAATTAAAATAAAAAAAATAATAATAATCAAACTTTCAGGGGAAGGGTAAATAAGGCAATAAATGTATTAACTCTGATGTTTTTATTATATTCTATTTCAGAAAATGCTTTAAAAATGTTTGGAAGAGAATCAGAGCAGCAGACTCCTCTCAGCACACCGAGCCACAGTGGAGGAGACAGACGAAGCAGCACTTACCAACCACAAACCACTGAAACTATGGGGAACATTCTAGAACTATAATACCTACACAGGTGGTGTACAAACGCTTTCTGTCATATTCACCGCAGCAGCTCTTTACTATGTCATGACCAAAATCTAGAATTAATGCAAATTAATTCTAGATTTTGATCTAGAGCTCACAGGTCTAAACGTATTGCATGTATTGCATTTACATGAATTTGTTTTCATCCTGGCTGTTGCAGCAAAAATGTTGTTAGCCATTGGTGCACAATGAATTATTGCTGCTAAGTTATATGTTGATCAAAACATAAATTTAATCTCTGAATATCCTTAAGAGTCACTGTTGCATGGCTTATAGTCGTGTTTCTTGGGTTTACATACGTAATAAAATAATCTGCATTTGCTTTGAAATACCCTACATTTAATGATTAATTTCCGAGTCAGACAAGTCTATGAACTGTACTTTATGTTTCTATGCTTGCCAAAAAAATCAGTCTAAGAAAATGCTCAAAATTAAATTCTGTCAAATGAAAAAAAGTCATAAATCTTATATCTTTGACTACCTCTTAAAAATATATCTCTTGAATTATATAGTTTAACTTTGGTCAGTGCTTGTATTTTCACTTGGTCAAATGCAGTCTATACTCATTAAAAACTGGGAAATTATGCTTCACTTTAGAATGACTGGAGACTCAGGAGCAGATGGCAACTTTAGCATCACTGGTGTCAGTTTTCTGGTTGCATTACACAGTACTAAAAATGTTTCCACACAAACAACTAGAAAGAAAAGGTGGGATTAAAAAAAAGCTGAAAATTACTCAGTGAATATCTTGTTTACTCTTTATAATCTTATAAGCTCATGGAACCTTTATATAATTATCTAATAAACTATTAAGCAAAACATATTAGGTAGTTGTACAACTCTGTTTCATTACAGAAAAATAACAGCATGTATAAATTAATGGCTTCTGGATGGTATATCAACAAAAGCACACTTGTCTTTTCCAGCAGCCATTGTACTGTGCAGTAAAACCAGCTGACCAACTGTGGTGGAGCTCTGCTTAGGTACCTAGGTGATGGGTTGAGCTTTGTTGGGGTTGCTAGGTAACCAGCTGGGCTTCCCATTTTGTATCATTTGTCCCCTTCAGCATTATACCATATTTACATTTTTCTCCATTTCAGGCTCTGGGAAATGAACTACTGGTGGGCCATGACACTCTTCCCTCCAGTGGTCTCCCAAAACTGGCCCCACCTCTCTACCAAATGCTTCAGGCTGCCTTCAGCATTCTGTTGTTGCTCCTCCATTGCCTCTACGGACATTAAACGCTGCAGGGAAACTCGCTGAGGACCCTTTAAGCAGATGGAAGAAACAGAAGAAAACTGACATGGGCTATTATTCCTTCTTCTAAACATGAACAGTGGCACAGTTTTTTTTTCTTAATTTCTGTGTCAAAACAGTCTGCCTCCACATATGTGGGCAACCTTCTGCAGCCAGGCACCAGTGTGTACATTTGTACATTGTGTTTAAGCAAGCTGAAATGAAATTAAAATACAATTTTATGGACTAATCCAGCTGTATAACAATGCTACATATAACACAGATATGTGTGATAATGTACCATGTCATTAAATATATACCTGTAAAATGTTTTGTTTTTTTGAAATGAAAAGGGAAATATCTGAAGAAAACCAGTGAACTTTATGTCTGCACTGTTCTCAGTGCTTTAACTGTCCTGGAAAAGATGGAGTTTCCCACTCTCTTTAGTTGGCTCAATAAGGAGCTTTATTTCTCCACAATACTGGAGCAGAAGTAAAATGGATTTTGTTTACACATCCTGAACTAAAGCACAGATTTCAAGACCAGAAAGATCTACAAAAGATGCCTCCAGCTCAAGTACATAAACAACTCTGACATAATTATTGCCATCTCTGTCAAGACTGTAGAGCTTTGTAACAGGAGTTTCCATCAAGGCTGTTGTGCTTTAGCGATAACACCTCTGTTTATAGAATATATAGGTCTTTGGTCTTTATCTGCAAAGACATGTTGTTGGACCTGAAAGGAAATAACCAGAAAAGCTGTAGGTCTACCTGTAGCTGCTGTGCTTTGTGTTTGTGACTGTAATACCCTTTTATTTCTCATTGTGTTAGTGAACATTGCTATAAGCTGCACTTTGGGTTTTTTTCTGCCAAAGAAGGAAGTGAACAAATTTGACATATTTAGTTTTCACCAACACCAGAATGGAGCCTATTAGATATTTGACAGTAAAGAATGATTCTGGGTTTTCTGTTCGGGAACCTGCAGTGGATTCTGAACAGAGGCAGAGTTGTATTAAATAAAAGTTCTCAGATATTTACAGACACCTGTTTTGGTTATTTTAAGCAATTTTTTGTATAACCATTTGTTCTCCCTCCTAGAAAGGAAAGGGCAAGAGCAATACAAATGGACACTATTCTAACACACCATTTATTTCATCATTTATCCTGGCTATTTTGCTTGGACTCCTGCAAACAGATAATGCCCTGGCTCCTGACTGAGCAAATGTGTATGTGTTCTGCTTACTTGGGTCAAGATATGCAGGACAAACGAAAACAAAATCTATTGAGAATGAATGTTCTGAATTTTAAAATACATTTTCGTCTACCATTTTACCATTGAACTCTGTTGTGATCTGCTTCTTAAAGGTTTTGGTTTGACAAATAGGTGTCATTTTGGCTCTTATAACCTTATAACAGTGTTACTGCTGCAGAAAAAATCTGCAGCAGTAACACTTTTACGGACTCCAGCACAAATTCATGTAGAATCTTTCAAAACTTCATCCATAAACATTTAATGCCATTATTTTTCTTTGTAGAATTCATATAATACTCCTTTATACAAATTTCTGAGGTGCATTCCATTAAAATACATTGCTGTATTAATTATGTTATTAATTGTTGATAATAAAGAACTAACTACATACAGTAGTGAAAAGTTTCAGGCATTCTATTAAATACTTAGATCTTCATTTAGAAATATTATTATAATGAACTTTTTTAATTTATTACTTGAAAATTTAGTGATTTTATTGCACTTAAAAATGCAAATATATATTTTTTGTTCTTTCCACAAATTCAAATAAAAAAAACTTTAATAATCCTTAGAGAAATTAAATATTGTTGTAGCTCATGAATTCAGCTTCGTCAAAGGTAATTGAAGATGGCGATGGCTGTTGGCAGATCCTATGATGACAATCGGAAAACAACACTTGGGCATGTCGGCAGTTGTTTAGGTTGTCCTCTACTCTATTTTCTACAAGTTGCGTTGAAAAAAACAAACATGCTTTATTTGAGAATCATTTTTTCCCCACATGACTCTAAAATAAACTACAAAAGTCAGAAGTAGCTGAAATCTGCATAAACAGAAAGGTTTTGTTGTTGGCAGTAAGTGAAGTTTGCCTTGAAATAACTTATCAACTTAATACACTGAGAAAACCGAGCCTTGAATTGATTGTATTGACGTTTTTCAATGCATTTCAAGAGCCATAAATTAACAGCACAGACAAATAAGGTTTTAATAGATTATTATTTTCCCAATGCTTCACCTCCTCACAGCCATTCAGGAAATTTAAAATTGTTATCTAACAACAGGGGCTTGACCAGAAATAAGCAAAGCATGATTCCCTAACCCAGAGGTTCCCAAACTGTGGGGCGCGCCCCCTAGGGGGGGGGGGGGGGGGGGCGCCATGCCATTGCAGGGGGGGCGCGGGAAGCCCTATGGATGAATGAAGAAAAAAAAAAGAAGAAACAACAATGAAGATTGTATGCGCTTGAGTTTTACCTTAGAATGACCAACTTTCTGTTATTCCTATGTCAATTTGATACAGTAGGGGCTTCTGCACTTATCTGTGTCCTCTGTCACTGTTTTCAGCAGTTAAAACTGCATAAGCCGTTGTGACCTTTAATGAAACGAGCTGCCTTTAAACACAACATGAGCGCTACGATGCTGGCGCTGGGTTTACACCTGTGTGGCAGCGATGAAGACCTGCTGCTGCTGCACTCAGGTGTGTTAGAATCATAGCAGCAAACCAGCAAAAAACGCAAAGAACCTTTTACAGTTTTTCCTCTAATTTGACTGAGTTGAGTAAAACTGTTGGATGCAGCAGTGACGTGCGGTGAGGTTCATAGCTGGTGAGGCTCTGACTCAGATTTACAAATCTAGACCCCATGCAAGTTATTGTTTACGTAATAACATTTTGCGCATGCGGACAATGCTGGAGGGAAAAAAGGCTTTTCCTCTACATGCCATCCATAGCCGCGCCGCCGCCGTACAATAATTCCGTTAGCGCGATCAAACTTTGACGTAGATATTAATTTCGTGCTGTGATCCACAGCAAAGGGAAAAATCGCTAAACAACTCAAATCCACGACTCTCTCGTTCTTTGTATCAGCGCTGCTACGAGCAGACTCGTTGCCATAGCAACTGACAACAACGCCACAAAAAATAAACACTCAGATATTTCCCACATAAGGAGCAGAACATTCAGTCTTTTGCAGTAGTATGGTTTTAGGGTTAATGGTTACTTTGGGATTATTAATTAGTGATTGCTGTGGTAAGAGGAGAAAACTATAAATATATCGCTGCACTTGACTTTGCTGCATGGCTAACTGCTAGCTCACTGTTACTGTCTCTTACTCTGCAGTTGTGGAGTCATAATGTCTGGGGTCATGAGCGCCCCTGCCTTGAGGCCAAAGAACTGTCTGCCTCACCTCGAATCTGTTCTGCTCGCTGCTCCCCACCACTCACACACTCATTCAACCAGTAGCCTCTTCCATTTTGGTATTCCACAGGGGGCCTGGGGGCGCAGAGAATGTTTGGAAACCACAGGGGGGGGCCCAGGAGAAAAAGTTTGGGAACCACTGCCCTAAATGCAACTATTTAAGTTTGAAATCTGTACTCCCTTGATGTTTATTTAGATATACATCTAAATACTTGTCTAAAATAAACAGAAGATGCCCGTTACCAGATATTTATATAAAATAAAATAATTAAAAAAATAATAACCATTTTTATTTCAGGCAGATTATAATGTCACTTAGGTTTACCAAAGCAAATTCTATTTGCATAATAGCAGAATAATCAGAGTTTTTCAGAGAATGATTTTTATTGAAGTTTTCATACCCTAAGATTGCTAGAGTATCTTACACACATTACATGTGTAAGATACATGTAATGTATCTTACACATAGAGTAAGATACATTACTCTATGTGTACTCTTGATAGAGTAAGATTACTCCCTTAAAAAAATAAAAGAAAACTAAGAAAAAAATGCTGCAGTTGTGTCCAAAAAAATATTTGGGAATTGTTTTATTGCAGGAGAAGATATTTTAAAGTTAAAGAGCAAGACTTTAACCATCGTCTTGTTAAAGTCATATATATATATATATATATATATAAAAAGAAAACAGGCAGTTATTTATGTGAGTATATCATGTCACTTCAAAAAATGTGTTTATGGGCTCACTGTGGCCTCTGTCAAAAAGTACAAAGACTTGTATCAGTTTTTAGGATAAAACAGCTCAAGCTCAAGCATGGACCTCATTCATGTAAAAGCTTGTATACAAGTTTTTGTTTTACCTTCCAGTAGGGACTCTCTCCAGCTTTGCAAATATAAAGAAATAGAGGATTATGATCCCAAGTCCGCAGGTGCTGTTTCAATGCTTGGCGACGTACAAAGTATCCATTTGTGACACAATAGTGTTCAGAAACCAAATTAAAGCTGTTGTACCTTGGGGGCAAAAGGATTAGGTCATTGTTCATTAGGTTTTCAGTATGTATTTCACAAACTTGTGACTAACATGAAACAAAACACCATCTGCTTAGCTGAGATATATTCCTTACTGTCAGCATCAGTGAGAAGCTCTGCCAACAACTGTAAACAACATGAGTTTAATTTAACTTGGAATACATAAAGTATGACAGACAAAAAACCCCAACAAAAATCAAGTTAAATTAGGGTCCTTTTTGTGCCAATGGAATAGTCAGACAGGAAGCAGAGCTGCATAACTTTGGGTGGCAGATTTGAAGATCCTGAGATAAACACTGGGAGTAACATGAGTGAATAGGATTAGAAATGAGCTGATCAGAGAGAGTTAAGGTTGCGTGGTTTGGAGATAAAGTCGAAGAGGTTGAGACGGATTGGGCATATTCTGAGAAGAGATAGTGGATACATTGGAAAATTGGATGTTGAAAATGGAGCAGGACAAGAAGACCACCCCGGAAACAATTCATAGACATATACTGAAGGATGAAGTGAGAACAAAACAGCTGAAGAAGAAACGGATCAGGTGAGATGGAGGCTTCCCTGAAGCTACCCCTGAAGGTAACACCAGAAAGAAGAAGAATGGCATTGGAATATTTTTATTCCCAACATTTGGAACCCAGGCTTCATGGTGGCGATTGTATCCACTCTTGCATCCAAGAAGGTCCTGAGTTGAAATCCTGGCCATGCAAACTCATGGAGTTTGCATGTTCTCTCTATTCTAGTGGGTTCTCTTTTGTGTACTTGTGTTTCCTCCAAAAACATCAATCTTATGTTAACTGTTCACTCAAAAGTGCCTTTCGGTATGAATGTCTATATGAAAGGTTGTTAGTCCTGTCCTGGCGAAGTGTGAAGGCTGTACCCTGTCTCTCATTCAGTCTTGTGACATGTAAAAGATTAGGGACTTATAGAAAAGGCATTGTTAAGGTAAAAAAAGTCCTCAAAACATTTGATCTAACTTGAGAGAGAAATGTGAAAGATCTAAACACAATTCAACAGTGCTTTGCAGTGCAAAATGAAAGTCATGCTATATCTATCTGTCTTGATCATATCATGCATATCCTGAAATTAAGGTATTTGGTATTCATAAATTAGAATGCTTTGCATTGTGCAGGTATTGTGGAAATACATTTTGAGATAAACTACAGTATATGGACTTTAGTGACTTCCTTATATGTATAACAGAAACATCCTGGTTTCAACTGTAAACATGGGAATAGTTTCCACTCATTGATAAAGATCAGAACCTTGCACATGGAGTGTAGCAAGTTAATCTTCTCAATATTGCTTAGATAAGCTAGGATCATACACGCTACAGTAGCCAAAAAACTCACAATCACAACAGCTTTGGAAAATGATCCCTCGGTTTTCAAGGTTCAGCCTTGACCCAAATACAACCATAGACTTTGCAATTCGCTGTTGTTTTCCCTGCCTGCCGTGAAGAACCTTGACACAGCTCCCTGTGAAATAAAGTCTTTACCAGAGACAGTACAATACAGGACACCACCAAAAGACAAGCCAACCCGAAGCTCTGAACTCCTTAACCTTCCTGACATTTCTGAAATGTCATCGTCAATCAGAACCCTGGTTTAAATCTCGTGCTACGATCAATAATACATGGCCATCCTAATTCTTTGTAAGGCATCTGTTAGATATTTGTGAGATAAAAGTAAGAAGGGATTGTAAATTCTCAGTTGAATAAAGCTGATTAAAGTCCCAAAGTCTCCAGAGAAAATCTGAAATATTTAACTTCCTTCAAAGTTTAGGGACTCATCAGATTCTTTTCAAATATATGTTAGAATTAAGGGGTGCATAAAGCCAACAGAGGCAAATTTGTAAACATTGCCATGCCACAATTGTTCACATTTTTTTAATCAGTTAAATTGAAGTTGCTTTGACAGTTGTGATTATCTAAAAAGAATTTGAAATATAACTAAGGGATACATTTATGATCCTATGTGCTTTTGATAATATACACTAAAAAGCAAAAGGTTTATGATCACCCCTGCAGATCTGTGATTTCAGGTTTTTCAATCATTCTTTGTCCACGTAAATATAAATCCAGCACCAGGAAGCAGACAAATATTGGACCCCTTCCTAAAAATACCTAACTGACCTCCATTTTAGGGTTATATTAAAGTAAAGACTCTGAACCAGGCTTTTGTACAAGGATTGTTAAAATGTTTTATAAACGCATTCTTAATCCTTGACAAATCCCTTCCTAGAAAGGTTATCATAGTCTTAGAGGTGAGTTTTTGGCCAATGTCACGTTCCATTTTCTTGAGATGTCAATGAAGTTAGCATGTGTGACCTAAATTTGTGGCAATATAGCATACAAACACAATACATGAAGATAGTCTGGGTGAGTTGAAATCATGAAGGTGAAACAAAGAGCCAAAACCGCTGGGAGAGGATAGTATTTAATCATAATGGAAGAACCATGAGTATACAATACTAAAAAAAGCAAAAAAAAAAAAAAACATTTTAAGACTATTGAGACAATTTTTAGGAAATGTACATCTCATTCAAACCTGGTTGGCTGCGGTAGAAAATAATGAATCAAGAGTTTTTAGCAACTTAATCAGGACAAGTAAGAGAAACATCATGTAAAATGAAAGCACTTACAACATGCCTTTATAAGGGCAGATAGAGGGGCTTCTGCGGCAGCTATAAAACATGCACTACAGAAAAAGAGCTTTGGTTGGACTCCAAGACCCAGACCATTTTGGACCACAAGGATTTGAAGAGGAGTACAGGGTTTTGGGAGACAGCGCTATGGGCTGCTAAAACCAGACTGGAACTTGTTGGAGTTAATGACCACAGGTATGTGTGGCTCGCAAACAGCCAAGCGTTTGACCTGAGCAGCCTGGCCTGTCACCAGTTTAATGTGATTGAAAATGTTTGTATGATTTAAACATGGGAGGTAGAAAAACATCAAGCATCACCGAGGCTGAGTTCAAAATCTGACTCCGGAGTGTTTGAAGCTTTTCAACACTTCTTTAAAAAGTTGTAAAAGCTAAAATATACCTCAAAGTTGAGGATGTAGCACTGTTACACAAGAGTTTATATTTTAATTTAAACCTCAAAGTTTTACATTTTGAGGTCAAACTTAATACACATCCAAAAACGTAATAGTTCATCCACATCGCTGCAATGCCTTTAAAGGAGACATATTTTAATGCTTCTGATTGCAAGTTTGTATACCAAAATAAGAAAGAAATCAGGAAAATATTGTGGTATTGTAGAAATATAGTAGGTAAAATATTGTACTATATGTTGCAATTAGAATAAGTCAGAAAGAAAATATGGGAACTGATGATACATGGCAAGGTAATGAGTATTCATCTATTAAAGTTTTGTCAGGATTTTAACACTTTAATGTTGAAAATAAAACACATTTTAATAAGGGACAGCAGTTTTCAATTTTCTTTTCATAACGGAAATAAGATTTTATTTTCAAATGTGAAACATATATTACTCCCTCTTGATAAATCATGATCTAACTGTGACTGTCCACATATTTTTGGTTCAGTATTGAAATTCAACTCTTTGGTGGACTGTCAGCCTGTCCAGGATTTACCTCACCTCTCCCCCAACAACACTTCACTCCCTGACGTTCTAAAGACATTATTAACAGAGGAACATGTTTGGCTTAAGCATTCTTCACTTTAATATCTTTGTCCTTCTCTATGCACCTTGGAAGAAGGTGAAGTTGTGCTGGAAACCTTTGAATTCATTGTCAGAATTGTTTGAAGAAAATGTAGAAGATTTTAAAGTGTGTACACATTATAGATTACAGAGCATTTCAGAAAAAGAACATAATGTTGATAGTATGATGGTGATGGCTGAGAGGCTGATTCAGGAGTCTGAATCAGATATTTCTAAAGGAGAATGTTTAGCCGTTCATTCATGACCTGAAGCTTAAATGTATTTTGATTGTGCATAGGACAATGAAACAAAACACGTAAGTAGGACTGAGTGAAAACAATTTTGGAAACAAAGTTGGATTGGACATATTTTTCTTCTCATTTTTTTATCATTTCTGTACATATGCATAGCTTTAGAAGCATTTTCTTAATCTCATACCTTTATGTTTAAACATTTTATTTAATCATTTTCCTATTAGCAGGTAATCTTTTAGCTGTAAGCTGAAGGACCAATTCCGTGTGCTTGATGCAATTTGTGAAATAGGATAATTACTAGGATCTATCCAGATGAAAAAAATCTGCAATGTACATCAAAAAGATATAAATCCTATTTCCATGATACAGCAACATGTGCATCATCAGAAAACTTAATTTCAAACTTATTTATGATAACTGATAAGATTTGGCATGCCAATGGTTAACACAGCCACATGTTCAGGAAATGTCTTCCTGAAAATGACACTGCAATGTTTCATAGAAATACTTGAGTTTATTTCAAGGTTTTCTCAATTTGGTCCAACGATCTTCACTGAAAACCATTTAAGCACCCATTGCAGCACTTCTAAGTAATGAGCCTTGGTGTCTGCAATGATGGTTCCAATAACTGATTTTCCTGTAAGATAAACAGACAGACGTTCTGACGAGCACATTTCAAAGAACATGTTTAGAATAGAGGAAATACTCCTGGAATACATTGATCATTTTAAATGGGATTTTATAAATGAAGCTTGCAGAGCAAACTATGAAGTTTCATCTTTCACTTCAACTCTTTCTGTAAAACCACATTCATACTGTATGTATTATGAAGAAGAAAGATAGTTTACATAAGTGACCTTATGCAGTCAGATTTTATTCTCATTGAATTTAATGTGTTGGGTATTATACTTCAGCTTGATAGTGAATGTAGTACTAAGTGCAACTCACTGAATGGCTAGAGTAAAATGGACCCTTTTATATTTTAGTAAAATAGTAATCAAAAGGAAAAGTTCCTAATTAACATAAATTAAATGAATTGACAGCTAAACTGTTTTCAGTTAGTTAGACATTCAAGAGAAAACCTGAGCTCTTATATTATTTTTTACAGTTTTAAAAACAAGTACAAACGTTGACCTGAAAGCTCAGATGATTCAATCTGTTAACCCTGGACCATTCCCATAACACTAATGTCTCAGAACGTTTCTCTCTGCATTTCTGCTCTGCTGCTAAATGAGACATTCTGAAGGCAACGGGCTGGTGGGTTCAGTGTATGGAGATGTCATTTCACATCCAACTCTCATACCAGACTTGCCCTCACTCAGTCACTATCGCTGCATTGAAGCTGTTCAGACTAGACCAAGCAGCAATTTAGCCTGAAGAGAAGTCTTGGTTTGGGCAAAAGACGCTCCGTCTGTCTTCTTTCCTTCAGATATCCACCACCGTTTCTGCAGATTTAGGTCCAGATGCAGATCAAGTCAACACCTGCCCATTGGCAGCATTTCACTTGATCTAGTGAGACCTGAAAAAAAAAAAAAAAAAAAAAAACTTACTCTCTACAACATATGTAAAAACAAAAATAGAGCCTTAAAGATATATTAGAAACAATTTGAATAAAGATAGCAATGACAAACAATATCTGACCAACTAATAAATGTTTATTAGAAATAGTAAACCAAGAAATTATTTGGTTTACTGAACAATTTCTTGCTTAGTAAGAAATTTCACAAACACCAAAGTGTTTGGTTCACAGCCTTTACCAAACACTTTGCGAAACCTCTTGCAGAAATTATAGCCTTTAGTCTTTTTGAATATTATATGCTGCTACCTACCGTTGGCTGGTCTCCTTTGAAGAAGACATTGTTAATTTGAGCTTTGAAATTGTTAACCTCAGCACTTACTTCCTGGTTAAATAACTATTAAATAATAACATGGCAGAAGCCTGGCACACCCACCTGTAGGCAGATTGACTCAAGTTCTGTCACGCTGGGATTCTGAAGCCACTCCTTAAGATCTTGTCCATGGTCTTCGGGTTGTTGTCCTGCACACAAATTAACCATTGCCTCAGTCTGAGGTCAAGAGCGGTTTGAGGTTCTTATTCAGGAAGTCTCTGGATGGTCCTGACTAGTTCCTGCTGCAAAATATTTCCATGGGACGATGCTGCCACCATTCTCCAAGAGATGATGAGGCCTGTCCTGGTTTCCTCCACACATAACACCTGGCAGTCACACCAAGTTCTAGCTGTTCTTTGTTTCATCAGAGCAGAGAATTGGGTTTCTCATAAACTGAGAGACATTTTATAGAAAGGTGTGTATCTTTCCAAATCAAGTCCAATCAACAGAATTTATCACAGGTGGACTCAATTCAATTGCTAAAAAGATCTCAAGTACAATCAGTGGAAACAGCTTAATTTTGAGCTACATTGGCAAAGGTAGTGAATTTTTATGTAAATGTTTTTTCTTGGAAGATCTTTTAGTTAAACTAAAAAAGAAAAAGCTTGTTAGTTTAGAAATGTGAAAAATTAAAAACAAATGTGAAAAGAACTATTACCTAAAAATACACAGTCCCTGCCAATAAGCAAAGTTCCCGAATAACCACATTTCATTTTGATCGCATTCATGGTAAGGGACTCTGTCCAAAAAATATATGTTTTACTGATTGCAACAACATGCTTGCAGGCTTATGTAAGTTTTAATTTTATTATTCTACTTGTGTTTTCTCTTTTTTATTTAAAATCCAACAGTGACAAAATCAAAGAACAAGAGGAAGTACAGCATGGTTGTTTCAGGAAACTGATCCAGTGTTATACTGCCCAAAATCAAAGAACAAGAGGAAGTACAGCATGGTTGTTGCAGGAAACTGATCCAGTGTTATACTGCCCCCTAATGTTGTTGGTGAGCTGTAAAAACGTCTTTAAAACACATCCATCACACTTAGTTTCTCAGAACATCCACATCAGTGTCACTGACATGACTGATGTAAGTGCACTTATGGTGATTCATTGTCTTCTCCAATCCTTCTGATGCTTCTCTCTGTAAAGGAGCTCAGACATTCACGGTTTGTTTGTCTTTTTTATGAAATCAACTTGCACAACTTGTCTCTTTCTGCTGTCATGGCAACAACACTGTAATATACAGTATATGGAAGAACAAAAAATGATATACTTAAAGTTTCTCTCAGACCATTAGAAAATGGTGTCTAATTTTTTTATCAATCAATCAATTAAATTTTATTTGTATAGCACATTTCAGCAGCAAGGCATTTCAAAGTGCTTTACGTAATTAAAATTAAAACAGCATGTGACAGTAAATAAATAGTTAGAAACACAAAGAAAAATTTTTTTTAAAATAGAAAAAGAAAAAAGATTAAAAAAGATAAAAACATTAAAACCCGCACCCTTTGTAGGACTTCAGTTAAACATCTCACACCTCAGAGTTTTAATTAAAACACCATTTAACAAGGATTATCACACCTCAGAGTTTTAGTTCAAATGCCATTTAACAAGGATTCTCACACCTCAGAGTTTTAGTTAAAACGCATTGATTCGTCTCACTGGGACGTTTTCCAGGGGGGCTTTACATTGACAGTGTGTGTAATAAATAGATGAGAAGTAAAGGTAAAAACATTAAAACATAAAAAAAAAACATCAAATACATCAAAACCCACAATTTAGCCATAAGCAACTCTAAACAGGTGGGTTTTAAGTTGAGATTTAAAGGCACCCAATGTTTATCCACTGTTTTAGGTTACAGGGATACACAAAGTCAAGATGTGACAACTAATATGTATTGATTAATTAGTTTCAGACATTTGAAATATAAAACTAAAGAGTATGCCATGCAGCATATGTTGAAAAGGTTTCCATTCTATTGTCAAACAACAGAAAATTATATGACATATGCTTCTTCTTTCTCCAACTTTTTTATTTTTGTCACGACCAGAGATTTTTACTAACTGAAATGACCTCCTCAGTAAAGCTAATCAGATTTTTAACACTATTTTAGAGATGAAAGATTGGTCCCGGAACTGCTTCTGAAAGAGCTGCAGTGAAAGAAGTTGATGTTTTATAAATATCATCCTAAAACTGGCAGGATTTCATATGCCCCTTGTGCAGCATAACAGTGCACTGCAGCATTAAGCTACCTTGATCCAAGTCCTCCCTCACCCCTTATTAGTGCTGCCTGAGTGCCTCAGGTCCACTCACGCAGAAAATAAGCCCCCCATCTGAGTTATTATCCCTGTTTTTGAAGCTCCTGGTTCACCTCTCGGGCTCACTGTGGTTTATTATCGTGTTCAGACTTAACTGCTAGACAAAGAGAAGTAACATCTCCAGCTGGGTCACCAAAACACAGAGTCACTTATTACCTAATTGTTGCTCATTAACCCCAAATCACCTGCATGAACCCTTTGCAGCAGTTTGCCTCGTTTGAAAAATCCTCATCCTGCTGAAACCAACCACATTAAAAAGACATTTGGACTGTGTACATAACACTTCAAGCGATGCACTTTAAACTATTGCTGATTGCTAGTTAATAACTCTGTGACTATTCACTAACAAAATATTGACCAAGTGGATAATTAGAGCTTAATAAATATAACAAAAGCCTTCCAACAGTATTTTTTAAATACCCTTCACCTACATGTCTGACAGAAAAAAAAGGCCAACACTGAGTAAAAAGTAAGGGAGGCCCCAGAAAGGTAAACCAAAACAAAGTCATGGAGGAGAAAGGATAGATTGAGGAGATGCATTCCTTGACTACATCACATATGGATTTCAATTTTCTTCAAATATGATTAAACAGTAATGGTGTGAAATTGAGATGATATTTCAGTTTTTCTTGCTTCACATGTGATCCAAGTCATTTTCAACAGATTAACATTTTCTATTATTTATGAATAAACCCTCCTTGTAGACAATCAGGTCATTCGAAAACCAAAACTAGGTCTGTGTGCACATTGTCTGAGTAAAGTCAAGCTTGTTTCCAAAGCAGGATGGACTCCTGCTGGGCTGACCTTTGTCACTGCTGTTTGTAGCGTTCCAGGACAAGTTCTCAAAAATAAAGAGTGTCTGGTATAAAAGCATTTGTATTTTGCTGACAAAATGATTCTGCTTGTATCTTAACCCATTACCTTCAGGGTGCTCAGCCAAGTGAGAAGCAGCTGGCATAGAAGTCACTCCCTCTGTGTCGGAGGCCAGGGATCTCAACCAGATTTGGGTGCATTTCTTTCTCAGGGGACACATTAAACTTTGGCTCTAGGAGTTCAAATATCCTGGTTTCTTTAGTAATGAGCATGTCATGTGTGAAATTGATAGACAGATCAAGCCATATCCGCAGTAACGTGGGCACTGCGCCGGTCTGACTTGGTAAAGAAAGAACTGATCCAAAACCTCACTTTCCTATTCACTGATCTACCTTCATTTTAACCCTCAAGTGGAATGTTATAAGATACAGCCTTGGAGAAGGTCAAGGTATGCCAGGTATCAGTACTGAACTGAGGTCCTGCTGTGTGCAGGCTGTGCTTACTCTCAGAAATACGGTGATGAGCCCTTTCATCAGGAAAAGCTCAAAGTACGGTCACCCCTTCTGCACATCAAATTGAATTGCAACATGTAAGTTAAGCATCTGATGGATGATGGATGGATGGATGGATGGATGGATGGATGGATGGAAGGAAACAGATCATCGAGAAAATATTTGCACCCGGTCAGATTTCTTTTATTTCTTTTTTATTTTTGGGATAATCTAACCCAGTTTTCACATCATCAAACAAATAATCAAAAACAATAAAATAAATAACCTGAGTAAATACCAAAGCCCTATTTTAATAGGAACAAGCTATCCACATCAACCTTGATTTTTAGAAGTGTTTAACAGATCTCATAATCATTTTCATGTTTTCGTGATGCATGTAACAGGTCGCTCTTATAAATGAGACAATGAGTCTCAAGAGATTTTTCCTATTTAAAGGATTTCATATGCTAAAAAGCAATCCTTCTCCTTGTTAATTTTTAATTGGCAGTGGGTTAATCATGCTTTTTGCAAAGCTCAGGTCAAACAGATGCTATTGCCAGACCTGCAGAAAAAGGAAATAATTCAAATATAGCCAGTTTAAACAACATAAAGTAGATGAAAGGTTTTCAGAAATGCATGCACAATTTCCTGATCTACAGACATTCTGGGATAGATGACACATTTACTGAAACTTTTTGTTCAGTGTTCATGACTGAACAATAAGAGACTGGGCAAATATATCACCCATAAAAGAGTTCCAAAGCCAAAATTTCAGCTGGCCAAAGAAGACACAGAGGCACCGCTTACATTTGCCAAAAATAACATCTTAACTCCTGAGACTTTTGCATAAATATTCTGCAAAATGATCAGAGAAAAGAGGAGTTTTAACAATTCTGGTTTGTATTTACTCAGGTTTTCCTTGACATTAGATGAAGTAAATGATCTAAAGTATTTAGGTGGGTAATTCTTTCTCAGAGCAGTGCCCCATATAGCAAACACTTTTTTGGCTCATCTGGAAAACTCTGGCTCTATACTCTAATGTAGAAGTGAGAATATTAAAAAGGTTAATTAAAATAGAGTTTGAAAAAACGATTAGTCATCAGTGAGATAAAGTTCTCTATAAACTACATCTCTACACAAACCTTTAGAAGAAAGGAAAGCGAGACGTGTAGCATGTGCGTTGAACATGTGGTGTTTGTCTTTGAAAGATGACATAATCAGTGACAGATTACACAAAGACGTAGACGATTGCTCTAAATTTAGATTTCATTGTTTTTGGGTGTGGCTCATACCAGCAGTGGAAAAGTGCTGATTTTCAGAAACTGTACTTTTGTGTTTGCTTTAGTTTTAAAGTGTATATTTAAGTCAGGAAACAAAGATATTGGATTTTCTTACATTGGTAAAAAAAACACACAAAATCCTTTACAAAAACAATTCATGCAAATATAATTCTGATTAAATACAAAAAGGAAATGCATTATACAGACAATTTAAAAAAAAAATACATTTTTAAAGGATCTTAAGGAAGACCTTGTTTGAGAAACAATATCTTTAGATGCCTTTTTTAACAAGTCAAAACTTTCATGGCAATATAACACAGAGGTAAACATAAACAAATGAAAAATGTACAACAATGGTGCAACAATGTTCTGCATTTAACTCAAAATATTGAAAGTACTCTAAATTTGTTCGCATTGCAGTTATTGTTAAAGTGACTAATTTGATTAAAAACAGGCGGTCTCTATGAGAAAGAATATGTAAATAGTAGAGAGGTTGAACTCATAAGTAAATGCAGAAAGTATTCATATATGTCAACAAGACACAAAACAATAAAATCAAACATCAATGACAGCCAGCAGGTGCTAAAAATAGTTTACTCACCTTTTGTCCTGCACCCTCCCTACATCTCAATCATTCTCCTTTGCCCAAAACCCACCTTAAACGTCTTTATTACTTTAATCTGTGAAAGTCAGACCGTCTGTGATTGGCAGGAAAGACATTAAGGTGTTACTCATTTGCAGTGACCCGGTTCCCATTCACCTGGGTGTCTGTCTGGGAGTCCACTCCTGCTGCAGCTCTTACAGGAGAAGAATTTTGAATTTTCATCTCCTTCTTAAATATCCTCTCATACTTCTTGCTTGAACTGAAAATAAAAAAAGCACCTGATGAAGAACAATAAGGAAGTAGAGGAGATGCCAGGAGTCACAGTAAATCGCTATGCCAAAGGTAAGGGCTATGCAATGATGTTAAATGCAAAATATTTGTTTTGTTTCATATAAAAAGCTTAACATGGTGACGATTCTACAGTAGTTATGAACTCATTCTCAGTTACACAATTAACTATTGTGCCTCCAACTTAGGAGGAAAGTGTGTTAATGATAAGTGTACACAAATATACTTGATGGTTGTTAAAGCAATTTGGCCCAGTATTCCAATGATGTATTAATTTGAATCCTTAAAGTTTAAATTTACCGAACAGTGGAATGTCAGATAGGCTAAGCGTGGTATTTATTAATCCATGGCACAGCTTTACAATCTCAGTTCATGATGAACATGAGCTGCAGTGTTTTCTCTGTGAGGCTCAAAATCAACAGAGGGTAAAATTGACTGACCTCTCATATGGAAAGTCTGCAAGCACAGTTTGTCCACACGTGTGTTCATATTTAATGATTGACTGCAATAAGGATCACTGTAAGATCTGACATTCAACCAGTTACACATTATAGTTTCCTGTCAGAAATTACTTCAGCTCCTCTTTATACATCATTCGCTGCTTAATGTCTTGTCTGCTGTTTCTCACCATTTATAGATATTATCTGACATATGCAGGAAGCATTTTTATTTATTTATTTTTTGTATTTATTCAATTGTATAAATACAAAGGAAGCTTCTTGGGGGCTTACAAGAGTGTTTGATCCAGTTTATGCCTTCAGGTGCTTGTGAGGTTTTGCCTTCATTAATGTTTCACAGTTGATAGAGACTAACTGACTACACACAGTTCATATTAACACACACATGAAAAGCACACATAACCAAACATAATGACTAAACATTTCCTGTATTAGGTGAGATGGTATTACCAAGATATTCTTCTTTAGGTCATAAAAATAAGAGCGATGTATTTCTTAATATTTTTCATTTAGTGAAATTCAGAAGAATAACACTGAGCTTACACTACTGGTTACAGTCCAGATGGTAATGCCATGGCTTTTTACGTTGCCAATTAAGTCATGTGTATTTTTGTAGAACATTTTAGCAACAAAACAACTGGGCTCACAGTCAGATGAGCCCTTTATCAGGGCTAAAAGGCCACTAAGTGATGAAGAAGCCATAAACATAACAGAGAGATTACGGTTTGATAAAGCACTCAGGGGTAAAGATATGTCCGTGGACTGCTGCTGCTTGTAACTAAAATGTCTGGCCATAATTAGCATTGGTACAACTAAAAGACAAAGGAAGAAGCCTGACAACACCTAGCTGTGAAGTATGGGGTGGTAGCATCATATTGCTGCAGGACAGACTTTTACATAACATCATAATATAATGTTTTGGACAATACATGTGCAAGATCTCAGCCAGGAATTTAAGTTTGGATTCAAATGGGTCTTCCAAATGGACAATGACCATAGCATATTGCCAAATTGTTTAAAAAATTGGCTTTAGAGCATCAAAGTACCATTATAAGGCCCTGAACTCAGTCCCATATATGTTCAGAGTTTAAAGTACGTGTTGGCAAGTTGGCTACAAATTCGACTCACTGAATCCAGTTGTGGAGGAACAGGCCAAAAGTTGCCAAAATTTTGAGAAAGGATACTCACTACATTTGACCCAATTAATATGGTTTAAAGCATAATTGAGTAAACATGTAAATACCCATATATGTAAAGTTGTTTATAAAAGAAATGTTCAGAAATTGTTAATCTATAAGCATGTTGTTTCTATGGGTTAAAAATAGACTTGTTTGCTCTCTTCAAAGATTTCTATATGGCTGTATGCATTGCATGACACCAATTAGTCTTGAAACTACAAATACAAACCCCCCAACCAACAATAAAAAAACAATTAAAATGGTTATCTGAGATTTTAGGTGTATTATTTATTTTTCCAGACAAATTTAATATGTGGCACTTTGATGGTTAGTTTATGATTAATCTCTCTCAAGATAATTTTCAAGGTCACCCAAAAGTGAAAGTGTGCACAGTAAAAGGTTTAGGAATTAAACATGAGATAACATGTTCTCTTTAGACACACTTTGCTGTTTGTATTACAAGGGGAGCTGATTCTTTGCCACCTCAGAACAGACTCTGCTGCCATCTTGTGGCATAAAGCAGACTCATGCCCACTTTTATTTCAATTGTTTATGTTGGTTTAGTCATGAATCTGACAAGAAACATTGTTTTGTTCATAGTTCTGATCTCCTGCACCTGCCACCACCATGCGATAAACTAAACAGGATCTTTGGTTCTGTTTGCATCCACCACCACAATAAATCTCAAGCTGCCCTGCATGAAATAAAAACTTTACTGATTACCTAAGGTGTTCTCCACAACTACCTTTGGTGTTGTTACGACCAACCTGTAAAGTTTTTATAAGGGTTATAACTTGTTGCAGAGCAATGGCTGTGAAATGGAGTTTGTCAGGTAATCAGGAATGTGAGGGTTGGCTTTCATTTATTGTTGTTTGATGTGATTTTTTTTTCTACTGAAAACTATTCATTTCTGCAAGGCTAACGGCTATTTTGTGTTTATAAGATAGCTGGACTTTGCCAAGACAACACTGAGCCCAGTTTTCTTTTTACACCACTTTGTTCCCTCAGATTAATCTGAACATTTCTTTTTTTATGAAATTATTTGAGTTAGTTTCATGGATCATGTACTATTACTTTTCCTTTCCAACTTTATCTCTTTCACAATTTTTGTGCTTTTTTCTCACTTTTCATGTTTTTATTAAAACAAAAAACCATTTTAAAAAACATGTATAGTTTTCATTTTCTTTCAAAATTCTACATTCCATCCTCAATAAATGCACTAAAATTTCTGGTTGCAATCTAACAAAATGTGAAAAAAGTTCAAGGGCGGCGAATACTTTGGCAAGACAGTGTAAGACGTAGATAAACCCATTAGTCAGTTTGAGATCAGAACATTTGTGAGAAGCACTTCATGTTTCTACACTGTTTTCAGAGTTGACAAATGAGTTATATCTACTGCTTCCAAGTATGCCAGTGTGTCAAAAGCCTTTAGTGAGCAACTTTATGTTGTTTAGTAAAATTTTTTCTGCAGCAACCCCTGAAGGTCATTCTTAATGAACATGTACCCAAACAAGAGATAAGTCTGATCTGCTGTTCTCACATTGACAGGAAAACTCAGAGTGATGGAGTTATGCATTGTGTTAAACAAACTACACTTGTTTGTGTGTTTCCATAAGCTTGAAAGTTCTTTTTGCTGTTATGGACAATGTTAATTTGATGTAGCTTTTTGTGTCTGTGCACATTGCTATCAGAAAACTGTGATTGACCATAGTAAGTTGAGTTGCAGTGTTGCTCTTTAGTGTTTTTGTTAAATAAACTGTCCTTCTAAGCATGATATTCGCAGCTTCATTATCTGTTCATGGAGAAAATGTGTTTTTTAAACTGATTGATCCGAATGCTGATTGTTCTACATTTAAGTTTGCAGCTCACCGGCGTGAACTGTTGAGGCGGTATGAGATGTTGCTATAAAAGAAAATTGACTAAATAATGTAGATGTAGGGCTGGCAAACATTGCTCAAACTATGCTTGTTTAATTATCACTTTTCCAGCAACAGCTAACAGATGTTAATTGAATTTACTGTCAGTTTTGAATGTGGGTTAAATGTCCAGGTGCATTCTGTTAGCAGGAGCAAGGCATCCCTCCAAAAAATGTGCTCATCATGCTAGCAACATCAGCAATTTGCAACATTTTGATAAAAATGTATTAAGTTATGTTATTGGTGTACCACCCTCGATACTAGCACTCATCTAATGTTATAACCCTCATTGTAAGGTCCTAAAAGGACGCTCCTAACGTGGCATCAGAATTGTTACAAAAAAAGAGATAAAAAAAATTTCTGGCTGTCTTTAGAAATATGTTATTGAAATGCTGAGTATGACAGGGAGAGAAAAAAAAAACACTTCTCATTCTCAATCTTTTTTTCTCTGCCCTCCCCTCCCCTGCGCTCCTGGAGGAGGTGCAGGGAGGTGACTTTACCTCAGCGTCTAAGCCCATGATGTGTGTGTAGGTGTGTGTGTGCATGTGGGTGTGTGTGTGTGTGTGTGTGTGTGTGGTAAAAAACATTAACAAAGAAACACTGGTGGATGAAGTGAAGAGAGATGATGGGTTGACTTTTGGAAAGCATCTTTATTGAAAGCCTGAAGAACATGAATTCCAAAAAAGTCCTCCATTTTGTTCCATCTGGTGAGTTCACAGGGGTTTTAACGGGGCAAGAAGGTCTTTTCATAATGCAACCTGAGCCAGCTGTGTCAAGTGTATGAGAAAGCCTGTTTACAGAACGCAGCTTTTTGTCTGAGGGAGCTGTTAGTGTTGTTCATTAGACAAAACTTTATGCATGGTATAAATTGTCAAAGAAATTGTTATTTCTCTTATTTACTGTTTATTTTTTTTTTTTTTGTCTTGTTCAGTCCTAATTTAGAAATCAATTTTTTACAGAGGACAAAAAAGATGTTTTATTGCCAGGAGGGCATTTGAGTCAATATTTACATCATAGCAATAAACAACATTTCCATCAAGTGTTTAAAAAAAAAACAGGCAGGACCTAAATTTCCTTCTGTGCAAATGCACTACAACAACTACAGAAAAAAAAAGCAACTTTTAAATACTCGATTATTAGACTTTATATTTATTCTTAATAAAGCAGCACTTGAGCAAACTCTTTGTTCAGATTGTTTCACCTCTAAATGCCAGGCTGTAAATTATTTTGTCTCTCGGCTGGAACAGGACGATACGTTTCTTTGTTGTTTGTCTCCAAGAACTCTTAGCTGGAATGTGTCCGTGCTAGTCTGACCAAAGTACAAAAATAATTTATATGTCAGTCTTTCTGCTACTCCTTTAAAGTGTTAAAGTAGTAACCAGATTAGTTTTCTCACTGGCCCAGGATTAGGAAGATTAACAGGGAGAAAATGTTCTTATCTAGAGAATTCCAACTCTCATTTAGACAATTTCAAGACTAACATTGATGTATGTATAATAGTTCAGCTTGGAAAAAAAATCTAGTTTATTTGCATTAAGCCTACATCAGTGCCATGCTTTGTTACTTGATTTTATGATGAGACATAAAGGCTATTTATAAGTCACCCCTGTAATTACTGAGAAATGGCTCCTTACAACCCATCTGTCGTACAAGGATTAGTGCCACATGTCAAATTAACCCCCTTGATGTCTAGTTTGGGAGAAAAAGGCATTCAGGTATGTTATTTAGCTGTTATACTCCATCTGATGTGTCACTGATTAAAGTTGGTCCAGCAGTCAATTTCATGGATTCAGATAAACACACATTAGTCTGTTCTTATCAGCTTCCTTTGAGGTGTTTAAGTGGAATGAGCTGCAGTTCCTGCTTCCTGGTATTTGTTTTAGAACCATAAAGCATGTGAATGTGTACATTGTGAAATTTTAAACTATTTCATGGTACATTAGAGGGACCTAAAATTTGAGTGCTGTCATGAGTCAAGTTATTTTTAAATCATGGCTGGTTTAAGTATATTTAGGTTAATTTTTAGTTATTTTTAGGCTTTGTTAAGTTAACCCAAAGGTTTTTGATCAGTCTCTCTTTTTCCCAGAGACCAAACAAGCATTCTTTTCTTTGCTTTTGCTCAAGGACATTCACTTTCCAGCCTCAGATAACAGAGAGTCTGTGAATAACAAAAACAATCCTTATAAAGTGGGATTTTTTGTTGAAGAAAATACCCTCAGTACAGACATCCAGTCATGTTCAATAGCTTAGCAGGGTGACAGTATGTCAGATTTGACATTAAACAGAAATCAAAAAAAGAATAGTGATTCCTTTTAGTTTGGTTATCTAGGTATGTATTTAATGTTTATTGACTCTTCTGTTGCCCAAACTTCATCTTTTATCAAGTCTGGTCAGATATCCTAATTTTACATGATCTTGTTGATAAAGAGACAACAAAAAGGCACAGAAAACATGGCTCCATTTCCACACCTTACATGGTGTGCAATATATTTCAAGATTATGACTAAGTGAGAAAACCTTTTTCAGTGTGAAGGGAATTATGAAGTTTCATTATTCTAACCAGAGGTGGTAATTATAGCTCAATACATACTTCAGGTTGTATTGAGTCATAGTTATGAAACAAGTAAAGGTATGATTTTTTTTAATTCAATAGAAAGTAAAACCAATAGACATTTCTGATGACGTTTTTATTCAAGAAATCTGTTAGAATAGTTCTCAAAAGTAGCCAGCACATAATTGACCAGTTTCTCTAGTTAATGGATGGATTATAAAACAAGAAAATCACTTGAAATTGATCAGTGCAGCTATTTTGGAGCTTTTGAATACGACTGTGCCAACATTTAGTAATAAAAAATGCTTTGAATCAGGCGTGCTGGATTCAAAGCATTTGGACCTGTTTCGATATAAACAATCCAGCTTATCAGTTGTAATCAAATGCACAAAAAAGCAAACATTACTTTCTGATGAACACCTTTCATGTGTCCATTGAGATTTAAATTTGACATAAAGGTCATTAGAAATAAAACAAATGTATTCTTCTCCTTCTTCTTCTTCTTCTTCTCTTCTTCTTCTTCTTCTTCTTCTTCTTCTTCTTCTTCTTCTTCTTCTTCTTCTTCTTCTTCTTCTTCTTCTTCTTCTTCTTCTTCTTCTTCTTCTTCTTCTTCTTTTATTTTTTTTTATTATTATTATTATTATTATTATTATTACCTTTATGCACAGAACTGTTGTGGCTGCTACAACAGTTCTGTACTACTAAGCCTCCCTTGGTATTTGAGTCTCGTTGAAAGCTACAAGTTGCAAGATTCTGACTTTTGCCTTTTTGTATCTGTATTAGTGGTGGTTACATTTGACTTAACTTTGTTTCAAATGAACAATGAAGTTCAATGTAAAGTGAATTTATCTTATCATTATGAAAAAATGTGGATAAAAAGTTGCAATTTGGTCTGCTTTCTTTCTCTAGTTATGCTGTAGCTGAATGAGAAATCGATAAAAGACTATATAAGATTATATTTATAGTAGATCAAGGGGTTAGGAGTCCTCATTGTTTTGGGGTCACTTTTCAAAATTTTGCGACAGAAGGTTGAATTTAATTTTGCATTTGTACAATTTTGAAACAATGCTATATTCCTTGGAGGAACATGAGTCCCAAATGAACAGGGCTGTATGGAAAATTATTGGTTCAGTGTATGTATCGTTATCGTCCTTAGATCTCAGTGTTAACCTTGATCCATTGTATACATGGTTCATGGTGTAGCAAGGCAGATATTGACACATTTTGGGTTCCTAAGTACCAACTTTATTTAAACATCATGCCCAACATCAGTGTGTTTTGTGGAGCATGTCAATCATTTTTAAGACAACAGTTTATCCATATTGCAATGGAGAGAGTAGAACATGCTAAACCATCTCATCAAAAACATAATATCACGTTTCTGATGACCAGGAATTCACTGTCATAGTTACCAAAGCTCAGTATAGCAGAACACATTTTTGATGTGGTTATGCATATGAAACTGCATTGACTGTGTGATGCTATCTTGTCTAGACAAAAATGTCTGAGAACTATTTATGATGCCTCAATGGATCTATCCTATTACTTTTAAATTTGTGGCATCCGTTATGTAAACAGCCAAGAATCATGAACTGGGAAATAGGAATTTAAACCTTCTGGTATCATGAGAAGAAAGTGCTGTGAAACCTTTAATAAACAAGGTCAAAGGAGCAGAGAGCAGACTGTTTTGATTTCCGCTTTTCACTGTGGAAAAAGTCACGGCTTAGCCTTACTGTTCTGTCCCAAAACTGCATCATGTTTGCATTAGTGGGCCAGGTTCCCTGCAGACTCCCTGGCAGAAGCTGCCAGGACAGCAGGTAAACAGAAACAATCTAATTTACTTCCTGTGCTCTCTTCTGACCAAACAACAGCAGGTAGAGGAGATAAAACTGTGATTTTCTAATTCTAATTGTCCTGCAAACTTTCTTTTAAAGTCTAAATCCCACTTGTGTCTGCACAACAATTTAAAAGACATTATATTTCAATGCCTATCTCTACTGCGCATCTGACGTTGAGAGTTGAAGCTTTTGAGACAAGACTTAAAAGATCTCCAAAATCCTCTGCACAGGTAAGTTAAGGTCAAACTGCTTGTTGCAAAAGGGCCGTGGGTCCCCTGTTGTCTCCAGACGCCTGTGATGTGGAGGAGGCCTGGGAATATTCTGTCTAATCAGATTTGAGATATAGCTTGCTCCAAAGCCCCTGCAGCCAAACTCTGCCTGAGGCAAAAAAAAAAAAAAATTCCCATCTGCACAGCTGCAGCAGCACCTTGAAGATACACGATCGCCCATACAAACACTGCACACAGCTGGCGTCAGGTTTTTGTTGTAACCAAATGTGAAAGAATGTTGTTGTTTTCTTAGCCTCCCAAATATTTTCCTAACCCAAACCCACCACTCGCTTTTTAAGAAGATTTAAAGGTTGTCACAGTGGGATGTTAATTATTCAGTAATCTCAGATGGTAATGGGTAATTAGTAAATCTTATTGAGAATTTTTACTCTTTTTCTGGGGTATGTGAACATGTAACTTTATCATTTTTATTGTATATTATTTTAGGATTTCAGTAGAGAGGAGATCATCCATCCCTACTGCAGTCAGACAAATTATACAAATTTACTTGAAAATATTGTAATTACACTGTATTTATGTTGCATTTTTTCATCAAAATAACATAAGGAAAATAGAAAATGATACCTGGAAGTCACTTGTCAGTTGCCAGCTTATATCCGACTATGTTTTCATGCTTTGCATAGTAAACTATAAAAAATAGGTTGTTGTACTTCATCCCTTTTTGTATTTTTCAGCTGGGACTGATGGTTCAGTGACTGGTCACTGAATGATCTGAGCTCTTTATGTCTGTAAAAAAACTACATACCTTTTTAAAAAATGTATTAACAAGTATTGAAAAACTTTATATGAACAACAACTTCAACTGCCAACAGCAATGTTGCCAATTGTAGAACATAAATATAGTATAAAAAAAAGAAGTTCACTCTGAAAATGCATTCTAACATTTGGAGACAGGTCCTCAAACTGCTCAAACTTTTTGGATGATTAACTTTTTTCATTATTCTCCTCTGCTTAGAGTTCATATGATTCTAACCTTTCCATATCTGAGGTGCGGGACGGTGACTTTCCAGATGATACAAACAACAATAAAAATCTTTAATAAAAGAGACAGCCAGCTTGAAACTGAGCCTGAAGCTTTGTAAACATGTTTATTTTTTTCACTTCCACAGAGGCTCCATCCACTGGGAGGTCTAAGAATGGATATGTTTTCCAGGAGATGGGTATGTAGCTGCATCCACACATAATGTTTACCGAGACTGCATTTCTCAGCCTCGTCCGCACCTCTTATGAACTCTATGTGCTCTACATTTCATCAAATATTATTTGAGGTATGGGATGATACATGCGTCAATATATTTAATTGGTTCTTCATGCCAATATCAAACTTTCTCTTTGCTCACTCATGGCCCAATTCACATCCTGCTGAGCACAGTCGGTCCATTCTCTGTGTGCTGGAAGGTTAATTAATAGGTGAAAAACAAGGCAGGTGATCTCTGAGTTAATGATGGGTTGAAGGAATAATCATTGCACAAAGCTGTGCTTGTGAAGGGTTAATTTTCTAATTCTGAGGCAGGTTCTCTTCCTCCCATAAAACCCGCAATCAAAAACCCATATTTATCTTCTATACATGAAGGAATTTACGAGAGGCTGCTGTTGTTATATTGCAGCATGTCTGGTTTGAGGGGGATTTTTTATTGGGTCTCTCGCTCTCTTTCCCTCTTGCTGTTTTCTTGTCAACAGATGGCAAAGTGGAGGAAGGGCAGAATAAATTGTCCCTTACTGGAGATGCTGTTAATGTGGCCAGCATCCCATTGATTCAAAAAGCTGTTTTATCTCAGTGTGCTCATAACGCAGCAGCATCGGAGGCTCTCTAATGACATTTACAGCTACTTTTATGCGATTACCTCAGTTGTAAAGCAAATTATTTGTGACAAAGCTGAAACTGCAGAGTGAGATGTATTGCAAAGACTGAGACTTTGTTTTTGTGATTGAATTTTAATGTTTTAATCCGCAGAGCTGAAGGATGGAGAGAAGGACGATTCAGATCAGGACTCACCTACTGTCATCACAGACAATGTTTATGAAAATGACATCCATCTCAGTGTTTCAGGTTTGTGCCTCTTGAAGACATGAAGTTTCTTCTGAAAAGCCAACATTTATAGAATTAGCAACTCAGGTCAACTAAAAAACTACAAAGTAATATTGCTTTACATGAGGCATTAAAATGAACTGGAAATTTGAGAAAAAAGTTGGATATGATGGACAAAATCTAAACATTTTATTTACTTCATTTTATACAGACGCTGAAGGTCCTGGATATGGACTTTTAAACACAACAAGAAAAGTAAGATTTTATTTCTGTTTTTTTAAAAAAAAAACACAAAATAAATGCAAAACAGGAAACTTGTTAAATCTTACCTTAAGATTCCAAAAACACAACAAATTGCTTATACAAAAACAAAATAAAAATTCTGTATTGAAAAAGACTTAAGAACATCTTGTAATTCAAAAGCTTGTAGAATAACCCGTAAGCAATAATACCTCTCTGTAGTTGTTTTTTGTGTTATGCATTGTTTTGGAAGAATTTTGATTCCCTCTCGTACAACATTGATTCAATGTGAATAATTTCTGAACTGATACATAAACTAGGAATCTGGAATATAAAGAAGGGCATAGTTTATTTTTATTACAACAGACCAGCTTGGAAAGACCAAGATAATTTTTTTTTAAGTTATACAAGGATATCACAACAAAGAGCAATTAGCATAATAACGGCAGCTTGCCAGAAAACTTTTGCTTTCACAAAATGATAATCAATAAGGGTCAAATAATTAAAAACACCAAAATAGAGTCCACAAAAAGTATCAGCATTCAGCAGGATAAATGCGTGACTGTGTAAAAACCCAGGCAACAAAAAAGTTGAAGTACCTGAGAGAGATAGCTGTAGTAAGAGCCTGAAAAAAATCTGAGTTATTTTAACAAATTCAGGGTGAAGTAAAGGGATTAGTAAAAAAAGGTTTTAAGCCTTCAATACTTCTGTGACATTTCTTGGAAGTACTGTAAATTATATCTCTTCTAGCACTTTGTTAAAATTAAATGACTTGAGCTCAGTTTCTCGTATAAGGCCCATAAGATAAGACCAGTTTCCTTTCCCAGTTCCTGATCCCATATATTCTGTTCTCCTTCCTATCAGTATGTAAAGCCCATGAACTTCCAAGAGGAAGTACGTGCCCACAGAGATCTGGACAGCTTCCTTTCTCAGGCAAGCATCCTTCTGGACGAAAAAGCTGCCACTCTCGACGAGGTTCTGAGACGAATGATTGCTCACATGGTGGAGGACGGCCATGGCAGCTGTAACGTAGAAGAGGTGATGAACTCGCTGTTCACAGATGCAGGAGGCAGAGATATTAATGGTGAGTGAAAAAGGGAAGTCTTCACAATTATTTTCTTGCAAAATAAAGATTAAAACCTTTATTGTCTTGTCTTTTCATTTATTCTGCTTCTCCAGTTCACCTTCTAATGGAGACTATTCAGGGTGTGACTGCTACTTCAACCGGTATTCATTATCAGCAGTCTTGGCTTTGTGTTCTGTGAGTTAAGCCGTAACAATTAACCTTTCTTACCATGTTTATGATCACAGAATTTCTACATTTTACCAGTTCTTTTTGGTGGCGTCAGATCATTCAGACTTGTCAGTTTTAAATGCTAAAGCGTCCCTGTTTTTTGTAAAGCTCCAATGTGAGAAACCTGCAGAGGCGTCATGTTTGTATTACCTGCCTGGAGAGACCACAAAATTGGGGAGTCAACTGCTGCGAGGCCCGTTATGTTATCCTGATTCTCGCACCGCCTAGAACGGTAAAGCAAAAATTGAAAATACTTTGAGCATCCTTGGGAATTTTGTATGAACAAGTTTGAGCAAAAATGTTTTAATGATTCCAGGACTGATGAATTTGAGAAGTTCTTTTATCAGGCTGGAACTATTGTTTGAGCAGATTTAACCCTGCAACTCTTTGGTTAGCTTTATATTTGAAACTTGTTAATGACTATAAAAAGTGTGACTTAACTTAAAGGTTGCTAGGCGAAGTTGTACACTAGTGGAACTGTATGTTTGTTTTGGAGCCTGTATGTATAATTTTGACCAGGTGTGTATTGGAGAAAAACAACAAACTCAGATTTGAGCAGCCATTTTTGAAAAATCATTGAGGTTAAGGATGATGTCTAGCAAAGTATGTGAGATTGAAAAAAGTGAATGTAAATAAAACGCACTGCATCTGCTAAATTCCTTTTTATGAACAATGTTTTGTAGAAAAGCACCAAGACAGCTGTCGAACTGGGTAGGACATTTGCCACAATGTTCTCTGACATTGACTTCAGGCAAAGGCTTCTGGAGACCAAAACTCAGGAGGAGTTCAAACAGGAGCTGGTCTCCCAGCGACAGCGGCTCTCTGCAGCCAGCGAGAAGACAGTTGTAGAGGAAGTGGAGGACTCAGACCCACGAAGAGGAAAAGCACTCCAGGTGTGTAATAATAGACTCAAAGTACAGGCAGTTCTGTGTGTAATCAGTCCAGAATTTACTGACGTAGGAGACCATTTATACAACAGGGTGATAAATGAATGCCAAAACGCATTAACCAAAGGAACAAAAAGATGTCTGACAGAACATCGCATTTGCGCTAGTGTCTGGACTCTGTGCTAATTTCTCAAACTCTCCAGATGTGGAGACCACCCTTGTGATTTCTGGCTCTATCCAGGCATATAAAGATGTGGTGCAGTAAACTAGATGAGCCAAATTATCTGAGTATCCTGTTTGTACACTCTATTAGCCAGACTGGTAGAATGAGAAGCAGCTGGGCAACAGCACAAAAAAACTGGCAACCCCTTCACTATGCTGACGGCAAAATGTCTGCGGCTCTGTGCAACGATAAACTACTTCATTATATGCAGTTTTTAAATTTGGAAGAAATGTTTGTGTTTAGCAGGGAAAGAAGAAGGAACACCCAAAGACTGAAGAGAGAGAACATACTGGTCTGGGTTGTAAAAAGGCTGCAGCTCCCAGCAGGCTGTTGATGTGACTGGGCTGAAAACAGCTACGCTTTGGATTGAAGCCGTCAAGCTGCCTCTTAATCTGTGATTTCATTCCAGCATTGTAAACTACAAACCTAACAAAATAATTTGGTACATTTGTTTTTATGGTCATTTTGTACATGCTACACAAAATTTAAGCACCTTATTTAGCAAGCATGTGGAAAATTATTTTGTTTCCAAATATGGAGGATATACTCAAATGATCATTATGTCCTCTCTTGCTGACCAACCAGGACATTTCTTGACCAAATGTCTACATTTCATCATAGCATTGAAGGAAATCACCCACATTTTGATTGATTTAGCATTCTTTTACACAAAGAAAAAGTGGATTTACAGTATATTTCCTTGATAATTCAATCATAAACTACCTCAACTTTTTTTAAAATAATGTTGCAAACATCCTTCAAAGTCTTGGTTACACAAGAAATAGTTTGCTTGATTAGGAACACTCTGAATGCAGATGTTAAGGATACAAATCTTGTATGATGTCTTTCGTGATGCACACTGTGTCAACAACAAGCAGTATTGTAACTTTCCCTCTCCTCAAAAGATACATCCATGTTTCAGGTTTGGAGAAAATTCTAAAACTGTCAGCATTTGGTCTAATTTTTTCTGTGCTTGTTAAAGTGTTATCTTCTCTTGTGGATGTTGAAAATAAATGTGAATATGGTTTCCAAATTGTTATGAAGCTAAAGCAGTACTGTTGACCAAGGAATGTTATCCGTTTTTAAACACAAAAAAGACTCTGTTTTGCTTTTGATCCAGGAGACAGAAATTTATTCCAGGTTATATTAATGATCTAATACACACTGGACCAGATAATAAAACCTTTACTTCAGTGAATTGCTGCTAGTTTTACCAAGTGGGTTTAAAATGTTCTGTTATTACATTTTATCAGTATTAAATAGATGGATGTGAACATTTTCAGCCAAAAACATTTGTAAAACACTGAAAAGAAAAACAAAACTGTCTTTGATTATAATCATAACCATATCAGAAACGTTGTTGAAACAAGCATATATCAGACTTATTACGAAAGGTGTCTGATCTTTTTCAAGATCTCACTGTTTAAGTTTAGCTGAACAAATTACTGAATTGAGTTTGTCCAGGAAAGAGCAATAGCTAAACACATAGGCACTGGGCCGGTTGTACTTCCCATGGGAAAGAAATGTGAAAAGTAGACAAAGATAATGGCAGCAATAGATCTGTCTGTGGTTTAACTGCAGGAAAGAAACATAGCTACACACAGAAGCACTGGGCCAGAGGTACTTTGTATAGTAAGGAAAAACAAAATGCTTTAAATTGCTGACTATATTCTGCATTGTGTCTCACAGTGCAGAGATTTCTTCAGAGCCGGTAGAGGCGTTTATGATGACCTTCGTCGGAGACTGCCTCTTTATCCTTCAGACTTCACAGACGGTATGGCAATGTTGTAAAGTGTTCCGCTTTTTTTTTTTTTTCTGATAATTTTCTGTTTGAGGTTTTTACATATTCATTTACCCAATTAACAGGTATAACAGGGAAGGATCGCTGTTTACTGAAATATACCACCACGGCCATCTTCCTCTACATTGCCATTCTCCTGCCTGCAATCGCTTTTGGTTCTCTGAATGATGAAAGCACAAGAGGGGAAATAGGTATTTACTTTGTCTTTATTAGTGTCTGATACAGCACTATTTTTATGTATCACATTTCAAAATGTTGGTTGTTTTTTGCATGGATAGATGTTCAGAAGACCATTGTTGGCCAAAGCATTGGAGGAGTGATCTACTCTCTGTTTGCTGGTTCCCCTCTGGTCATTCCTCTGACCACTGCACCACTGGCCATTTTCATCAGCGGTGTGTGTTGTTCGATAATTTTTGGAAAAAAAAAAACAACCTAGAAGAAGACTTAATTTTTACTAGTTCAATTTTTTTTATTAAATCAACAGAAAAACAAAACATTCCAGTTTACACACACAAAGATACATAGAAAGGCTGAGACACTGCTATGCTATTCATAACAGATAATTACATATTTTTCCAAGTAGTTTTACAGAAAAAACTTTCCTGAATTTGAAAGAAAAAAATATTTATGAGTTGGTGCCTGTGTGTTTTGTATGTATAATTCATAGTCATCAGGGGTATCTGTGATGACTACGACCTCGACTTTGATGCTTTCTACGCCTGCATCGGTTTATGGAACAGCTTCTTCCTTATCCTCGGGGGCTTATTCAATGTCAGCCTGATGATGAAACTCTTCAAACGGTGAATACACAACATGACTCCTTTTCTCCTTACAGACTCTGATTTGTAACACATTAAAAGAAGCATTGACCCATGGGGCTGCTTACTGAAGTGAAATCAATAAGAAGAAAAAGTTGTATTTGTTATAAAGTTCTGGCTTCACCAGCATTTATCAGTGTTCTTTGTTGGTGTATCTTCTGGTAGATTGCCTTGAATAGGTTGTTATGGCTGTGTTTTTATAAATAAAACCATAAAACATGACTTGTTATTCTTTTTTCTTGTTCTTATCTCAGCTCAACAGAAGAGGTCATTGCGTTGTTCATCTCCATAGCTTTTGTTGGGGATGCAGTGAAAGGCACTGTCAAAAGTAAGTATAGAAAAGATCGGGATACGTTGGCCATTCTGTGAATCTGTACATTATAGATAATGTTGACTAGCAAACATGGTTAATCACAAGTTTTCTGAGGTATTAAAAATACTGATATGTGTGATTACTCACATAAAATGTAAAAATATTTTTATGTCTGATTGGAAAACGAGTAACAAGGAATGCTCCTTAAAACAAAAATTGAAAATAATAATAATCAGGTTTGTATGGCAGTTTCCTAAATATTCTTACTAACCTCTCCCACCCTTCCCCACAGTTTTTGAACACTTCTACCACGGGCCAACGTTGGCAACCACAAACAAAACTGTGGTGCTTCAACAGATAAATGAGATTCTAGATGGAATTGAGAACCAAACAATCACCAAGCTGGAGCATAAAATTGGGATGAACATGTCAGTGTTTGAATATCCGGAAGAGAAAACGTTAGTCTTCCTGCCGGAGACACTGGTGGAATGCACAAGAGAAAGGCCCATCCTCTGTCTGCTGCTCATGTTGGGGACTTTGTGGCTGGGTTACGCACTCTACCTCATCAAGAGGAGGTACGGTTCCACCACACACTGGGTGATACTATCAATGTTATCCATTGATACCATCTCTCCTCCAACTTTGAATAATATCTATTGAGATTTCACATTTTGAGGCCTTGTTGCTCCACCTGGCTTGTACTTTGCTCAGAACAAACTTAATTTGAATAATGTTTCAATACTCTCTTTCAGGGTCGACACTTCAACATAATACAATTTGATCACCAAATAAGCCATGTTTGCATTGATTCTTTGAACATACCAATAATTTCTAGATTGTGGCGCCCTCTACCACTTAACAAAATTATTTATATTTAATAAATTTTAGAATGAGGGAAAGCATTTTTTAAAGCATTGTCTTTAAGTTCAAAAGTTTAATTCCTTGTATTTGTTCGGAGTGGATTTTGAACTGTATGTTCTGGGCATCCTTCCACAAACTTCTTCCAAAATAGATGTTTTGGCCCATTCCTCCAGACAGAACTGGTGTAACTGAGTCAGGTTTGTAGGCTACCTTCATCTTTTTGCCTCTGCCCTGAAAATGAGTGATTTTGGGCTTTGTTACTAAAATATTGACTTTAGAGTCCTTAGAATCCTTAGAAATAATTTGCCGGAATGCTTAGGATCACTGTCCATCTTATGGGCACCGGCATTGAAGCATGATCTTAGCCATTACTGGCTAAGATCATGCTTCAACATTGGTACATAATGTTTTGTCTCAATGCTGTAAATTGTAATGTGTTTCCTGCTGCTTAACACCCACATATTATGATGCTACCTCCACATTTTCTATAGTTGGGTTGTTGTTCTTCTAAATGTTAACATTCTCAGCATGGTCAGCTAATTCAGTTTTAGTTTCATCAGATGTCTCCAAAAATTAAGGTTTTGATTTTGGAGTTATGGCTTCTTCTTTGATGAATGGCAGTTCAGCTCAGATCAGCATACGACTCGTATTACTGTGGATAATAACACTCTCTTACCAGGTTCAGCCAGCATTTTGGAAAGGTTTTTTGCTTTGCCTTTCTCCTCCCTGAGTGGTATTATTTCTGATTGTCAGAATTGCAAAAATAAATCATAAAAGACACCAGGATGAACATCTACAACCTGTTGTGAAAGGCATTTTAAACAATGCCCGAAAGAACAAACTGCATTCTCTGGAGCAGTGTTTCTCTGCTGTCCTTCATGTTTCATATGTAACTCTTCTCCAGCACGCCTGACTCAAATAATAGCGTTACCTCCTGCATTCTATCAAGTGCTGAAGAAATCTGTTAATCATACTTATTTAAGTAATGTGCATATGAAAGGAGAAAACCCTAAAACATGCAGGATAGTGGGCCCTGAAGTAACTGGGTTGAGAATAGTGCTAGAGTCAGTGCAGATATTGCTCTTGGATAAATATTAACGAGATAAGGTATTAATGTTAAAACAGGGTGCACCACCCCTTAAATGCCTCCTAAGTAAAGGCAATATTTCATTCGTGTTGCATCAGTTTAGGCTGGCATGAGAAGAGGAGGGAGCATTACATCAGCTCTCACTTTCAGTTCAAAGCATCTCAGCGATCTCTTTTTGCTCACGTCAGGATGGTAAATAGTCAATTTTTTTTATTTTAGCTTCTTTTTAAATAGTGATCTAAAGCAACTTTAAGAATTATCATAGAGTTAAATAAATTCAGCATTCACTAAAACATTAGGCCTGCAAGTTTCCTTTCCAACTCTCCATCTGGGGAGTTTGAAGAGCATATGCTATGCCATTACTCTGGCACCATTAAGTTATTAGCCACATTTACACATTTGTTCTGTCAGCAGGAAGTCTTAGTGACAAATTACTTTGCAGTTGCACTAAAATAGATTTTTGTGACAAACATGATACAAGTAAAAAAGTCACATTTCATAATGCAGGTGGGAAGCAACAAGCTATTTATGTATTTTAACTAATTCCCTGTAAAATAAAACTTGAAAAAGATTCACATGACTTGACATGTTTTGTTATTGCTTTCATCCCAGTGAGTACAGCAGCAACCAGTGTGAGTACCATGCAGTCTTGTATAACAGACTGCATAAAAGTTGTAGAAAGTTGTACTATGTGATGCTTTATTCCCCATGCAGCCCGTACCTGAATGGCAAAATCAGAGAGGTGGTGTCTGACTGTGCCTTGCCTATCTCCGTGGTGATATTCTCCTTCATTGGCTCCTATCTTTTCATTGACATACAGCGTGAGTACAGAGCCGTCAAATCAAAGAATTGATAGAAGATTACCCTAGAGGATTATACATGCAACCTTGGCACATAACACCTTTTGTGATTCAACGCTTCTGTGGCTTTTGATGTATTCAAAAGACAAGAATATTAATGTTCCCTAAACAACACCTGCATGCAAGAAAGGATCCTAATTTTAATTTCACATTTTGTCCTGACTTGTTTGTGCTTTGCATGTGTTTGTAATATATTTTCTCTCTTATAAGTTCCTGTATTCAGTGTCCACGATGGTCCAATCTTCAAGTACCCTGCATTTGAAAAGCTGACAGGACTGACTTCACTTGCCGCGGTTGGACTTGGTTTCCTCCTTGCATTGCTAATCTTTATCGACCAGAACATCGTCATCTCACTTACACATGTACCGGAACATAAGTAAGGCTCCAGTTTGATGTTTGAATACAGGAGCAAGACAAGAAAGTATGACAGAAATTATGTTCTATCCTTTTTCTCTCTAATAGCTTTTGAATTAGAACAGAGGTACTCCTCCTTCTGCACTTGCAAACAGGTTGGAGCTTTATGTGTGTATGCACATTTTCACCAGGTTGTTAAAAGGCACGGCGTTCCACTGGGACTTAATGCTGACTGGCTTCATCAACATCCTCATGTCCTGTCTGGGGTTGCCATGGATGCACGCTGCCTTTCCTCATTCCTCCCTACACGCCCGTCAGCTTGCCAAAGTAGAACAGCACGTAGAGAACGGACATGTCTATGCAACGTGAGTAAAGTTAAAACAAGGTCCCCCCAAAAATCTAAACGGTCCAAATGCTTTTCTCACTACCCAAGGAAGACATGTAACACTTCTGTTGGATTTTTATCACACTGAAAGATCCAGAGATTATAAGTATTTGCAATTATATGAAAAAAATGAAGCAAAGTTTGGACATAATTGGTTTAAGATTTTACTCTTGGAGAAAGTTGAAGCTCTCCATCAGCCTCATGTTTATGTGGGGTCTAGCACTCAAGGACTGGAGTTACCAGACCGCTGACAAACAAAACAGCATGGCACCAACCTAACCTGTATAACTGCACATGAAATTAAGCAATAAAAATTCTTTATATTCCTGAAAGTTTAAATTTCTTGCTATGTAGGACATGTCAGTCAACCACTATAGTTCACTTAATTGCTTCGCTGCTAAAAATAAACCACATTCTTATGAAGATGAGCATCAGTACTTTGATAAAGCTGGTTCTTTTTGCTCCGTTTCTGTCCGTTTAGGATTGTTAGTGTCAAAGAGACTCGTCTAACCTCACTAGCAGCGAACATCCTGATCGGCCTGTCTGCATTCATGCTACCTATCCCTCTTCAGTGGATCCCCAAACCCGTCCTCTACGGCCTCTTCCTTTACATTGCAGCCACCTCACTAGATGGAAACCAGATGGTAGATCGCATGACCTTGTTGCTAAAGGAGCAGGTGAGCAGAAGGACCATGAAATGTTTGGTTCACCCATCTAGTGATAACTAAGATGCATCTTTATACTACTTAGTTATTCATTCCATCCAAATACTGGGATTCAAAATAGTGCATAGAAAGGAAATGACAAAACAAAAACATGTCGATTTAGAGTTTTGTTAGACTATGAAGACCTCAAAGACCTTAGACAAAAATGAAGGAAGATTATGTTCTTGTTATAATAACAATAATGTAATAAATACAGGAAACATCGTCCTAATACAATGGTGCTGTGTGTGCCAGATTACCTTGCTATAACGAAGACTTGTCTTTTTCTCTATCTATGTATTTCAAATTTGTGAAATAACAGCAGTTTTCATATGGGTAATGTGGTTCATTGCCCAGGGCAACGAAACCTTGGTGAGAACTTTTTTTTATTTATTTATTTTTTAACAAATCAGCCATTTGTACTCCAAAGTAATGTTATCCTTCTTATTTGCATCTTTCCAGTGCTCTGCACAGCATAATCTCTGTAATAATTTTTAATTAAACTGCAAATGGCTGAAATGGCTATGTGATTTAAAGCTTTCGAATTAGGCACCGAAGAAAAGAGCTACTAAAGTCTTATTTCTGATACAGAATTGTCATGTGACTTAAAGTAAAAAAACATGCCTTTCCTATCAACGACGGCAACATTTGTAATCTTTTACAGATGAAATTCAGAAAGCCTATCTTTCACGTCATTTATTTTTCACTAATGATGGCTTTTGCCTGAATGTCTATCTGGATGAGCATGAGAATGAGACAGACCTCCTGAACCAATCATATTCCAGGAAATACTCTTACATGTGTGGTGGGAAAAAGTGTTGTGGCGCCCCAGTGTGGTAAAAGTCTGCATCTAATCTCAGCAGCAAACAAGATGCGCCTACACCAGGGACAACTGCAGCCCTCTAATCCAACTGCCCTGCAGCTTTTACATGCATTTCTGCTCCAACACTATACCATAGCATACCATACCAACTTTATTTATAAAGCACTTTAAAACAACCACAGCTGATACAGAGTGCTGTACATTAAAACACAACATAATAAAAAGAAACTCTTACAGTTTAAAAACAAACTAAAACTAGATCCCGCTGTAGTTGAAAGCCAAGTAAAATAGATGGGTTGTAATGAAAAGGCTAAATTGTCTCCTCTGCATGTCAGCAAGTTCTGATCGAGGTGTGTTAGAGAAGGAATGCATCCAAACGTTGCAGGACAGTGGAACTTGAGGACTGGAGATGCAGAACCCTGGCCAACAGATCACCAAACTAGCCTAGTACTCTACTAAGCTGCACATGAAATTATTCATTATGAACCTTTGGGGCACGAATGAGAGAAAAAAATGTTCTCCTTTTTCAAAACTTCATCTGGTTATCAGTGCACATCAGTTCTAATTCCACCCTGGGCTACTACCATTACATTAACTCAATCTAATTTAATACAGTATATTAACTGTATGATCCACTTCCCATCTGTCTAGACGTCTTACCCTCCGACCCACTACATACGCCGTGTGCCTCAGAGAAAAGTGCACTACTTCACAGCAGTGCAGATGATCCAGCTGATCATCTTGTGTGCATTTGGGATGTATCCTCTGCCCTACATGAAGATGGTGTTTCCTCTGCTCATGATCCTCCTGGTCCCCATCAGGTGAGACATTCACAGCCAGCAGGGGGCAGAGTGGCTCTAAAAAGTCTAAGGTTCAGTGTCAGAAGATTCAGTTTGATCAATGCTCTGATTTTACTCCTGAAATATGACTCAAAGTTACTTTGACTGAGGAGTTTACATAATTATAACATTATTAAATATAAAGTATATATATAACAGGTTTATGTGCACACACAAGTTTAAATGCTCAAATTTTTATCTCAGACCTAATCTCTACATCTCCCAACTTGTAAAAGAAGAAATTACTCAGAAAAAATAGATATTGCGACATCTTTTGAAAAAATAAAAAATCAATTTAATGTGTTGTGTTTTTTTTAATCTCAGGATCAGCTTGCTTCCTCGAATGATTGATGCCAAGTATCTGGACATCATGGATTCCCAGTACATGTAGGACAGCTCAGCAACCTTGTGAAAAGATGGAAGACAGAAGGAACAGACAGACAAGATTTAGTCACCAATGTACCCACGCGATTTCACCTGAAGCACCTACTAGTGACAGGGTTGCCACTTCTTTTCCATAAACCTCACTGTAACTCTAACTGGCTTCAATCTGAAGCATTTCTGCAGTTTAGTGTCTCTCTCATAGGTAGAAAAAACACACATACACACAGTTAAACATATATGTTTGTCACTTTTTAAATAAATAAAAGTGTTAGTTGTTTTATTCAGATATATTTTTAAATAAGGGTCACTTCTGTTTTAATGCACATGCTGATGAGGTGACTTCACTGCAAGCAATTTGACAGAACAAACCATTTTAAAACTTAAAAATGATCACCTCTCTTAAGCAGATGTTCATTTAGTTATGAAATAACTAAATATTGGAGGGTCGAATGAAAGAACTTTTACCCCAACTGGTTTAACACAGTTTACCACAGTAAATTTATATTTTTCAAAGAGAAATATGCACATACTTTTCTTTTTTTTTTGCAATTCAAGTCTTAAAATACAAAACCATCCCATTGCAGGGCTCTTATAGTTTGGTGGAGGACTGTTGCGAGTATTTTTATTTGAAAAGGACACCAATAGATGGCAGTGGAGGATCACACCTCATATATTCAAATTCCACTTTGTGCATGTGCTTATGTGTGCGTATGTGTGCGTGTGTGTATGTGTATCATCCACTGCAATACAGAGAAAAGGATATATCCATGGCATCCTTCATCTTGTAAAAGAAATGGTGATAATGAAGTTATGACCACCCAGTTATTAAGCATGAGTGGTTTCCAAATGTCACCAGGTTTATATGATCAGACATCTAATTTGTTTCATGTGTTTGTTTTCCTGCACAGCCACTTTTCTAATCAACACCTGCATTATTCGTCTGTTTTCATCAAAACTTTCATTAATACTTAAACGTTGTCAAAGCAGCTGCTGTTTTCTATTCTGTCTGTACTCAGTGCTTTCCATATATATGTAGAAATGTGTGTTTGATGTGAACTTACAATAAAATTCAAAGCATTCACATTCACAAGGTGCCCACTATAAACAGCATGATACAATAAAGTGGCTATTAAAACAATCAGAGAGAGCAGGAAGTAAGAGTTTTACTTTTCTTTAATTTGCTTAAAGAAAAATACCCTGCGTTGCATAATTTTTTTTCATGTATCAAAAGGTAAAATGCCAAACAAATAAGAAAACCTGTAAAATTCTAACATTCAAAAACTAAAGAAACTATTACTGTTTGAAAATCAATTAGAATGTGACCTGAACTGAGGAAGAGAAAACTGAATTGGAAAAAAAAGGAGATCCACAATATCAAAACACAACATGTTTCAAGAAGCTGGAATGTTGTATTGAAATAAAAACAACATTTCTATTCAACAATTTGGCTTATTCTCATCAGGGAAGCAAGTCAGAAGTGTAAATAGGTAAGTGTTTACATAAAGCCACATAATGATACTTTTGATGCACCAAAAATCAAACACGCCGGTGGCAAAATTAAATTTAATAAGTTTGCTTCCGATGGGCAATGAGAAAGAAATTATTTAATGCTATGGAAAACACAAAAGGAGTTAATAGATATTTGTCTGCATTTTAATTTACTTTGAAAAAAATGTCATTTTCTCTGAATGTGTTGATATCTGCTTGGTGATGAGCTCCTAGTCTCTAGGGTTGGCAGGCCTCTTTGTTGTCCCCGTTCGCTTTAAGAGGGGTGACAAGGTGTTCCTGCATGGAGTTTGAACATTCTCTCTGGATTTTCTCCAAATACTCTAACTTCATCTTTCAGAACAGCAACTTTTTTCTAAGCTTGTTTAGTTATTTGGCTTTGCTAGATTGCCCTTTGGTGTGAATATTCATGTGTCTGGTTTGTTGTGTTGTCTGTCTCAGTGCTGCCTCGTGATGGACCACTGAATGCCTTTTCCCAATTCCTAATAGGGAACCATGCAGGCCTGAAATCCTGACAAGAAATAAGCTGATATGGAAAGTGGGTGAATTTTCTTGCTGTGCAGCTGAAATAAACATTTTATGTAAAACATTATAATAATTGAAGTTCTTGAAACTCAAGCATTTGTGAAAAGCATGAATGTGAACGTGTTGAATCCATATATTTCTCTACAGTTTTTAGTAGCATATTTTATGAAACAATTTTTAATAATTAATAATAATAATTTTTAAGACCTCAGGGTACTTTGCCCACATCCCCTGCAGAGAGAAATGAATGTAAGTAATTTAAGTGAACTTATTTTGCACAGAAGAATTTCTTCCTGCATCCAAATAAAAGGGCAGGTTTAAACAGGAAACCTTAACGGTTGAAATCACACCATGATGACCTTCAGGTGTAGCTCTTAAGTGTTAATATGAACCATTTTCAGGAACGAGAGGAGAAATCCTGCCAATCCTGCCATGGCTTCACTGAGATTGGTTCTCTAAAGGGATTTGAATCCCATGAGGAAGAAAACGAGGCATGGATGATGCTACTGTCACCACCGGGATGCATTAACCTCTTGGTCACCATAGAGATGCTGTCAATTAATTTGCCTTCACAGCAATCTTAAGTTTCATTTGTCTGACAACTATATGGAACACCTCAGCCTTATCTGAGATCTCTGCTGAATAAATTGTGTTTTTGTCTGGGCAGGTAGTGCCCAGTATCTTCATTAGTCCTTTCCTGCACATTTCTAATGGCCTTTAGGTGCCCGTATTGCCTTGTCTACCTGTCGTCTCCTGCACATTAAGGAGGTGTCACCAGCAGAGTCTGTGTGCCCCTGGTTGCCTCTCAAGTCAGAGAAATTCCAACGCTCCTCTAGACTGCCTCCCTCCGACACCAGTCAGCTCAGCCCGACGGTGCAGGACAGCTGGAGAAAATGAGCCTCCCTCTCCCAGACATATAGAGTTGCAGCTCATAATTATCAACTTGTATGAGTCCATGGAATCTGTCTTTTTTACCAAAATGACAGATCATTTTATCATGATTCAAAATGTGAACCAGCTTTACAGTAGAAAAAAATCTGAATCAGATCGCATAGAATCAGATTTGGATTCTATGCAAGATAATGCAATTTATTCCTTGTGATTATTTGCTTTTTGCAAACTGAGGTAAAGTTCCATGATTTACTTGGATTATTGGTCAGTTGAGTGGTCCAATTTGAGACAAGCCTCATCTGTTAGACAAACGGTTTGCAATTTATTGCAGTTTATCTTTGACCTAAGGACTGTCCCGATCTGCAAAATAACCCCAAATAGTCACCTTTCCGAAGTGATTAAACATATAAGAGAACGAGAGGTTCACATTTTAAATATCTGCATAAAAAAGATGAAAGCTTCCACAACTACTGTTTTTTTCAATGCAACTCAGCAAATTTATGACTTGCACTGCCTCTTTCCAACAGAAAGACATTCTCCTTATATATTTGTATTGCTATGAGGCCTGCTTACCTGAGGCATGTCCTGCAGGTTTTAGAGGTTTTTTGTTATTTTTGTTTATTTTTTTTCCTGAGTACCACTCAGTGTCGCATCTGAGTAAATTTTGAGTTATCCAATAATCCGAAGACTCCAAACTTTGTTTCTTGAAAATAATTTCTCAACAATTAGATTGAAAATTTATAACAGTTTCCATTTCAGGTTTTTGTGCCCTAATAGCACAAAAACCTGCTATCTAATGGGTTTGTTGGTTACCCATTAGATTTTCTGAGTGTAAATGTGGCTTCAGCAATTTAGAGAATTACTAGTACTAAATGGCCTGTATTTGGGCAATAGAGGGGAAATTTAGGGAAACTGTCTAGTGAGCTATAAATCTTTATAATGTGGGATTGATTTATAAAATTTCATAGACTAATGAGGTTTGGTATGAAAAAGCATAAAAAAACAGGTGTCTATTTTGTTGTTTTTTCATTACTTTGGTGAAATGGCATTCTCTTAAATATCATATTATATGTATAAGTCATATAACTCAAATTTATTATGGAACAACAATCCACAGTGAAACTTCAAATGTTCGAAAATGTACTACTGTGAGGGTTCTGCATATTTTTCCAAGACAAACTTTTATAGAAAATCTCAGGGTTTTCATTGCAAGTGCAAAGGTTCAAAATGGATGGATTGACATAACTTTTGACCAACATGTTTTTACCAATAAGTTAGCACCTTAATTAAGTTGGTACCTGAAAGACACTTGAACAAAATTTAAGACATTTCCAGAGTGCATAGGAACCCTTTAATTATAAAGACCTAAATGACAATATACCCGTAATTGTTGTTTTAAAAATTCAATTAGATCTGGCAGATCCAGACAAAATAAGTAAATTCTTAAAATCAGTCAAATTGAGACCAAGCTACTTATCTCAAAGAGCATAATATTGTGTCTAAAGGGTTGTGTGTTCAAAAAATGTTCCTTTAATCATACTAGAGAACATACAAAGTGACACAGGCTCCCTTGTGTGAGAGTTTGTCTGCATGTCTTAAACAGAGACGGCATCAGAAGGAAACACTCTTTTCGTCTGAGTATGTGTGAAGATGGCACCCCACAGAGAAGACAAAACAGAGCAGACTATTTTTGCAATAATTTTTTTACACCGTATAACATAACTTATCGTATTTTTAGAATCACAGATGGTGAATTTGCTTGGTTGTTTTAAATACTCAGCAATATCATGTGGAGTTTGCTCATTCTTAAGCTTTGATGTTGATAAGGTGACACATTTGTATCCCTTCTTTGGTCAGCAGCTTCTGAGCTTAACACAGCCAACAATGGGACAGCACAAAAAGGACTTTCACACACAAATTAGCAAAGGCATTCTCACACATGCTCTCACCTCCAATATTCACACTTCTGCTTGCACTTCATTTTTATTACGCTCGCACTTAATTCTTCAATGTTCTCCTTCAGTCTGGTGAGGAGAGGAAGCCTTTGCAAGGCAGGACTTAAATACTTGCTGAGCCGACGAAAATCAAAATGGCTAAGGTGACAGCAAAGACACATATCTACTGCACGAGCTGTTGTAGCTAACACATAGGATCTTGCGTTAATAAGTAGGCTGTTCAAGCCAAGCGCAGATGCCAGGGTGAATTATCATCATGTAAGTCTGTCTGGTGTATCATTACTGACAATGGAGCTGTGACTTCTCATGTGCAGCCAGAGCAGGAGAGATTGCTTTTAGTTCAATATGGGCTAAAGAACACTTTGAACAGGAAAAGAAACCACCCAACATATACAAAAGTATGGTTGCACTTCGCATAACAGCAGTTAGGTATTTAAAACCTAATGTAAATAAAATAAAATAAAAAAAACTATAAACGTGTATATTAAAGTAAGGACTTAGTTAGATTTTAAAGTCAGTGTTCAAGGGATACTGATGACTGATGGGATCAAGCTGCTTTGTGAAGAAAATTGACTTCATAAAACCCTCCACTGACAGCGTGAGGCGTCCTTGACAAGATGGTGGGCAGGAATAAGCTCATCAGTGAGTTGTGGAAATGGGGATGCGTGATATAATTAGAAGGCAATAACAGCAGAAGGACAGAAGCTGAGACGCACTAAGGAAGCAAAGACCTCCTGGTTCTCAGAGGAGCAGTCGAGACCTCAAAGGTTAGCACTAACAAGATATTGACCACAGGGAAGATCAGGGGCTGCAGTGCTTTGTGCTGCATCAGGAGAAAGCACTGCAGCTACTGTCCATGACCTCTATGATGAGTGACATGCAACATGGAGCCATTACTGCAATGTGTTTAGCAAAAAATAGTGTATAAGTGAGATCATTTAAGTATAATAGAGTATAGGTGGCTGCGGCTTGTTCTCTAATCAGAAACTCTCTACTATACAATAACCAGGCATAGCATAACATCTGACAGATAAATGAAATGACACTTTTTATTTCAAAATAATTATCGTTATCAATATGATGTCCTGCTCTTTCTATCTGCTTAACTAAGTTTTATCTTACTGCATGACAAGTGGTCAAGTCTGATTGAGCTAAACACTTTTCAGTGGGTGGGGTACATAAGGCAAAGAGGGAACGTTTTGTCCACCAAGTTAATCTGATAGAAGAAATGGGCAAGTTTGAAGATCTGAGTGAGTTTGACAAACAGACATCCCACAAGACTGCAGCAGCTGTGACATGTACATTAAAATTCCTATATTACCAGATGGACCAAATATGCAAACAGCACAAATGTTTAGCTGACAGAATATTCATAGATTTCACACCATGAAACCGAATAAATAACCAGATTAATAAAAAGCATGGTTTCATTTCACTGTGAGGGCTCTGCATATTTTTCAAAGACAAACTTTTATATAAAATCTCAGGGTTTCCATTGCAAGTGCAAAGGTTCAAAATGGATGGATTGACATAACTTTTGACCAACAATTTAGCATCTTAATTAAGTCAGCACCTGAAAGACACTTGAATAAAACTCTAGACATTTTCAGAGTGCATAGGAACCCTTTAACTATAATGCAATAAGTGACAATATACAGCTAATTGTTTTAAAAATTCAGTAAGATCTGGCAGATTCAGACAAAATAAGTCAGTTCTTAATAATCGGTCATATGAAGACCAAATATGCAAACAGTGCAAACGTTTAGATGACAGAATATTTATTGATTTCACACCATGAAACAGAATAAATAACCAGATTAATAAAAAGCATGATTTCATTTCCACATTAACTTAAGAAAAACAGGGTAACACTTTATTTGAAGGGGGGTGAATAAGACACTGTCATAAACATAACATAACACCTGTCATGAACATGAATAAGCCTTCATGAATATTTATGACTGTTGTCATTCGGTAAATTATGACACTTCTAATACAAAGTTGACATTATTGAAAATGTCTTTGTTATGACAACTTGACATTAACCAAGAAATCATTACAGTTTAAATTTTACCTTTAATAACATAAAGTTACCTAATTTTTAAAGTGCAATGAGCTTTTATAACAAAATTATAGTAGTAATGATTTCTTGGTTAATATCAAGTTGTCATAAAGACATTTTCAATAATGTCAACTTTGTATTAAAAGTGTCATAATTTACCGAATGACACTTTATGACAAATGTCATAAATATTCATGAATAAAATAAATATTCATGTTCATGACAGGTATATATATATATATATATATATATATATATATATATATATATATATATATATATATATATATATATATATATATACACAGTCCAGTCACATTAATGTGACCACCACGTACTTTCCACTTCAGAGTTAAATAACCAATCACAGAAGGCAGGTGGCAGCACAGTGCAGTTGAGCGTATATAAAGGGTGTGTGTGGGCTTCGGAAAACATTTCAATCGTTGGCGTAATGCAGAAACGAAGCGATTTATCCGACGTCCAAAAGGGCATGATCATTGGCTTTCGGGCCAAGGGTGGAAGCATTTCCGAAACGGCTGAGTTTGTGAACTGTTCGCGTGCCGCCGTGGTAAAAGTGTACCGTGCATGGCAAAATGGGACTGTCCAAAATCAACGACGTGGCAAATGTGGTGCACCACGGGCCATAGATGACAGAGGCGAACGACGGTTGCGGAGATGCGTTCGGGCAGATAGACGGGCTACCGTTGAGCAACTGACCACTAAAATGAACCAAGGGGCTACCACAAGTGTCTCCCAAACCACTATTCAGCGAACATTGCTGCGTCTGGGCCTCCGAAGCGGACGCCTGGTTCGTGCACCTATGCTGACTGGTGTTCATCGATGACGAAGGCTAGAATTTGCACGCCAGTACAGCAGCTGGACGTCCACTGAGTGGCGACAGGTAGCGTTTTCAGATGAATCGCGTTTTATGCTCCATCGGACAGATGGACGTTGGCGTATAAGGCGTGAAACCTCTGAAAGGAACCACCCTGCAACCATTGCAGGAACGGTCCAAGCTGGAGGCGGGAGCATTATGGTCTGGGGAATGTTTTCCTGGCATTCTCTGGGTTCACTGATTATTGTGGAAGGCACGATGGATCAATACAAGTACGCATCTGTCCTTGCGGACCATGTCCACCCCTACATGCGCATTGTTTTTCCTCAGGATGATGGCATCTTCCAGCAGGACAATGCGAGGTGCCATACAGCTGCCAGTGTACGTGCGTGGTTCGAAGAGCACCAGGATGAGTTTACCGTCCTCCCCTGGCCAGCAAACTCACCTGACTTAAACCCAATCGAGCATCTGTGGGACCATCTCGATCGAGTTGTTCGCGCCATGGATCCTCAACCGCGTAATCTAGCGCAGCTGGCCACGGCATTAGAGTCGGCATGGCTCAACATCCCAGAGAAGACCTTCAGGGACCTAAGTGACTCTCTTCCTGCACGTCTCGTAGCAGTTCGCTATGCGAAAGGTGGTTATTCTGGCTTTTGACAGATGGTCACATTAATGTGACTGGACTGTGTATATATATATATATATACACATATATATCCCTAAAAACATATATTCAATATGTTTTGAGGGATATTTGTCTCATTCTTTGTCAGAAACACACTTTGTTTGAATAAAAGTTTCAAATGAGCATAAGGTTATGAAACATCATGGGATTAACACTTAACACCCAACTCCCATGAACCAGTTAATTGCTCGGTGGGAATTAACTAGTCAGGGCCTTTTTCTGCCTCAGGGATTTGTACGTCCAAGTGTTTTGTTTAATTAACAAAAATCATAAAGTTGTAAATTCTGGAGAGCTGTTGATTAATGACACTTTAAAATACTGCAGCAAATTGTGACTTTTAGGGGTGTTTTAAATTGTTGCAGAAAAGTGTAATTTAAATCGTACAATGTATAAATCTGAAGAAACAACATGAGAACTAAAATGATTGGTGTGACAAAGCCTATCTAAATTTCCACTGTGTGGAGAAGAGTGTAAAATCATAGGGCTGTATGATCACCAAATGTTTAAACTTGAATTCTTAAATTCAAGTTCAAGCTCTGCAGAAACCCTTAGGTCAGGACTGAAGTCAGTTTTCTGATCCAACACAAAGCATTCAATAATTACAGGAGGAATTCAGTTCAACACAGTTAGGTTTATTTGACAAATATAAGATTTATAAGACAAATCAAACTGATTTGGTTTAATTCATAGTGCTTGTAGTGTTAGCTAATTTGTAGCACTTTTCAAATAAGGGGCAGTAAGGGGCAATTGAGAAATTACTTCAACAAATTATGTTTAAAGCACTAAAAAAGGACAAAACCTTACTAGGTCACATTTTTAAAATATTTTAAAGAGAGTCTGACTTCTTATTTTTGAGATTATATATAAAAAAAAACTAAATCAACAACTAATTATTCATAAATCAGGGTCATTGTAGTGCCAGAAGTGTAAATGCCGCAGCAGTAACCCGACATACAGCGGGCCCATATGTCAGCACTGCAGGGAATCAAACCGATGTCACTATGCTGTCCAGTAAGTGTGTGTTTGTGTGTAGAGCTGGTTGTTACCTAAGTTCTTAAAAACTGCAGGTGGGAGCAGATGTCTCCGTCCAGGCTCTAAACAGGTGGACATGAAAGGCTGAAATGATTCCAGAGGATAAACAAATCAGTCAAGCAAAAGTTTTAATTAAATTACCTAAATGTGGCATAATGGTTCCAAATCTCAAATTATGTCTCTTTAACGTCAACATGCAGTTAAAATCAGCTTTATAAGTATTCTTCTTGGCTGAATGTGAAACTTCAAATTGAACAACACTACTCGTATTCTGTTAGTAGACTCTTGTGACCTCAAAGTACAGACTTTTTTAATGACAAATACAAGCTGTTGTTACTCATCAAAGCTCTGTGATACTGGACCTTTCCAAAGAATATCATCCAACCATCTGTTTCCCTCTTTAATGGATCCTGAAAAAAGGTAATCCTGCAGAAAACTGCTTGTTTATGATCATAGTGATGAGAGCAGAGGAAAGATGAACTCATGAAATTACAGCTAAAACATTTTGATGACACATTTTTTTCTTCAACATGTTTTCTTTACTGACTTAGTTTTTTATTATATATTTTTTTGTTTTGTTTGATTTTTTTAAATAAGCATCATTCTTTGAGGTTTTAAGAAATTACATATATATATATATGCATAATCTTAGGACACAGAGCCTCATACTGTATTTACTTATTCAGACTTGAAAAACTTTGTTTCCTCAAAATATTTAGAAACTGAAGTGTACCAGCAGAAAAAAACTAATGGTACAGCTTATGTCAAATTTTAATTAATCAAGTTTGATGGATTAAAATGCCACGGCCAAATCAAAATCGATGTTATCGGGCACGAACATCTGTTAAATCAATGCTATCGCACACAAACATCAGTTAAATCATGCTATCGCACACAAACATCTGTTAAATCTGTTATAAAATGTTTATCGTATAAAACATATGTTACATATGCATATATATTGCTTATCTTATAAAACATATATTTTAATAAGTTGCATAAAGTCCTTATCATATTAAAACATATGTTTTAAATTTAAATTAAGTTGTTATCTAAATAAAACAGACAGAATTCTAAAACCTTTTGTCTGTTGCATCATTTAAAACATTACAGAACTTTCTGTATTGCATCACTTAAAATTAAGGAGGTAGGATTCTGGAACCTTCTGTGTTGCATCAATTTAAAACTTTCTGGAACCTTCTGTGTTCCATAATTTTAAACATTCTGTAACCTTCTGTGTTGAATCATATAAAACATTACGGAACTTTCTGTATTGCATCACTTAAAATTAAGCAGATAGGATTCTGGAACCTTCTGTGTTGCATCATTTAAAACTTTCTGGAACCTTCTGTGTTGCATCATTTAAAACATTATAGAACTTTCTATGTTGCATCATTTTAAATACTCTGGAATCTTGTGTTTGCATTATTTAAAACATTCTGGAACTTTCTGTGTTACATCATTTAAAACATTCTGTAACATTCTGTGGTGCATCATTTAAAATGAAAGACAGATTCTGGAATCTTCTGTGTTGCATTATTTAAAAGATTCTGTAACATTCTGTGTTGCATCATTTAAAACATTCTGGAACCTTGTGTGTTGCATCATTTAAAACATTATGGAACAATCTGTGTTGCATCAATAAAAATTAAGCAGACAGGATTCTGGAACATTCTGTGTTGCATCATTTAAAACATTCTGGAACCTTCAGTGTTGCATCATTTAAAATATTCGGATCCTCCGGTGTTGCATAATTTTAACATATTCTGGAACTTTCTGTGTTGCATCATTTAAACCATTCTGGAACCTTCGTGTTGCATCATTTAAAATTAAGCAGATAGGATTTGGAACCTTCTGTGTTGTATCATTTAAAACATTATAGAACTTTCTATGTTGCATCATTTAAAATATTCTGGAACCTTGTGTGTTGCATTATTTAAAAACGTTCTGGAACTTTCTGTGTTGCATCATTTAAAACATTTGTAACATTCTGTGTTGTATGATTTAAAATGAAACAGACAGGGTGGTAGAACCTTCTGTGTTGCATTATTTAAATCGTTCTGGAACATTCTGTGTTGCATCATTGAAAATATTCTGACCATTCTGTGTTGCATCATTTAAAACATTCTGGAGCCTTCTGTGTTGCATTATTTAAATCGTTCTGCAACCTTCTCTGTTACATCATTTAAACATAATGGAACTTTCAGTGTTGCATTTTTTAAAAAATTAAGCAGACAGGATTCTGGAACTTTCTGTGTTACATCATTTAAAACATTCTGGAACTTTCTGTGTTGCATTCTTTAAAAAAATTCCGGAACTTTTTCTGTTGCTCATTTAAAACATTCTGGAACTTTCTGTGTTGCATCACTTAAAATGTTATGGAACTTTCTGTGTTGCATTATTTAAAAAATTCTGGAACTTTCTGTGTTGCATTATTTAAAATATTCTGGAACAGACAGGATGGTAGATCCTTCTGTGTTGCATTATTTAAATCGTTCTGGAACATTCTGTGTTGCATCATTAAAATATTCTGGACCATTCTCTGTTGCATCATTTAAAACATTCTGGAACCTTCTGTGTTGCACTTTTTAAAACATTCTGGAAACTTCTGTGTTGCATCATTTAAAACATTATAGAACTTTATGTGTTGCATCATTTAAACCATTCTGGAACATTCTATGTTGCATTATTTAAAAAATTCTGGAACTTTTTCTGTTGCATCATTTAAAATGTCTGGAAGTTCTGTGTTGAATTATTTAAAACATTCTGGAACCTTCTGTGTTGCACTTTTTAAAACATTCTGGAACCTTCTGTATTGCATCATTTAAAACATTATAAAACTTTGTGTTGCATCATTTAAACCATTCTGGAACATTATCTGTTACATTATACGTATAAAACATTATGGAATTTTATGCGTTTCATTATTTAAAACATTCTGGAACCTTCTCTGTTGCATAATTTAAAATTAAGCAGACAGGATTAAGGAACATTCTGTGTTGCATCATTTAAACCATTCTGGAACCTTCTGTGTTGCCTCATTTAAACCATTCTGGAACATTCTGTGTTGCTTCATTTAAAACATTCTGAACTTTCTGTGTTGGATCATTTAAAACATTATGGAGCTTTCTGTGTTGCACATTTTAAAACATTCTGGAACCTTCTGTGTTGCATCATTTAAAACATTATAGAACTTTATGTGCTGCATCATTTAAACCATTCTGGAACATTCTATGTTGCATTATTTAAAAAATTCTGGAACTTTTTTTGTTGCATCATTTAAAAATTTCTGGAACTTTCTGTGTTGCATTATTTTAAAACATTCTGGAACCTTCTGTGTTGCATCACTAAAAATATTCTGGAATTTTCTGTGTTGCATCATTTAAAACATTCTGGAACCTTCTGTCTTGCACTTTTTAAAACATTCTGGAACCTTCTGTGTTGCATCATTTAAAACATCATAGAACTTTATGTGTTGCATGATTTAAACCATTCTGGAACATTCTTCGTTTCATTATTAAAAACATTATGGAACTTTCTGTTTTTCATTATTTAAAACATTCTGGATCCTTCTGTGTTGCTTCATTTAAAACATTCTGACCTTTCTGAGTTGGATTTTTAAAACATTCTGGAACTTTCTGTGTTGAATCATTTTATAAACATAATGGGAATTTCTGTGTTGCATAATTTAAAATATTTATGGAGCTTTCTGTGTTGCATTATTTAAAAAATTCTGGAAACTTCTATGTTGCATCATTAAAATATTCTGAAACTTCTGTTTAATCTTTTAAAACATTCTGGAACACTTCTGTGTGCATCATTTAAAACTTATAGAACTTTCTATGTTTCATTATTTAAAACATTCTGAATACTTCTGCTTGCTTATCATTTAAAACGCTCTGAACTTTCTGTGTTGAATCATTTAAAACATTCTGCAACTTTCTGTGTTTCATCATTTAAAACATTCTAGAACATTCTGTGTTGCATCATTTAAAATTAAGCAGGCAGGATTCTGGAATTTTCTGTGTTGCATCATTTAAACATTCTGGACCTTCTCTTTTTGCATCATATAAATATTATGCAACTTTCTGTGTTGCATCATTTAAAACATTCTGCAACTTCTGTGTTGCACTTTTTAAAACATTCTGGAACCTTCTGTGTTGATATCATTTAAAACATTTATAACTTTATGTTTTGATCATTTAAACCATTCTGGAACACTCATTTGCATTATTAAAAAAATTCTGGAACTTTTTCTGTTGCATCATTTAAAATTCTGGAACTTTGTGTTGCATTATTTAAAAAGTTCTGGAACTATCTGTGTTTGCATTATTTAAAAATTCTGGAACTTTCTGTGTTGCAATTATTTAAAAAATCTGGAACTTTGATGCATTATTTAAAAATTTGGAACTTTCTGTGTGCATCATTTAAAACATTCTGAACCTTCTGTGTTGCATCATTTAAAAATCATAGAACTTCATGTGTTGCATCATTTTAAAACATTCTGGAATTTCTATGTTGGTTTTATTAAAACATTATGGAACTTTCTATGTTTCATTATTTAAAACATTCTGGATCATTCTGTGTTTGCTTCATTTAAAACATTCTGGAACCTTCTGTGTTGGATCATTTAAAACATTCTGGAACATTATGTGTTGCATCATTTAAAACATTATGGTAACTTTGTGTGTTACATTATTTAAAACATCTGGAACTTTCTGTGTTGCATTATTTAAAATTAAGCAGACAGCATTCTGGAACTTTTTCTGTTGCATTATTTAAAACATGCAACTTTCTGTGTTGCATCATTTAAAACATTCTGGAACCTTTCTGTGTTGCACCTTTTAAAACATTCTGGACTTTCTGTGTTGCATCATTTAAACCATTCTGGAACCTTCTCTGTTGCATCATTTAAAACATTATGGAACTTTGTGTGTTGCATTATTTAAAACATTCTGGAACTTTCTGTGCTGCATTATTTAAAATTAAGCAGACATAATTCTGGAACTTTCTGTGTTGCATCATTTAAACCATTCTGGAACCTTCTTTGTTGCATCATTTAAAACATTATGGAACATTCAGTGTTGCATTATTAAAATTAAGCAGACAGCATTCTGGAACTTTTTCTGTTGCATTATTTAAAACATTATGCAACTTTCTGTGTTGCATCATTTAAAACATTCTTTAACCTTCTGTGTTGCACCTTTTAAACATTCTCTGGACTTTCTGTGTTGCATCATTTAAACCATTCTGGAACCTTCTCTGTTGCATCACTTAAAACATTATGGAACTTCTGTGTTGCATTATTTAAAAAATTCGTAACTTTCTGTGTTGATTTTTTAAAAAATTCTGGAACTTCTGTGTTGCATCATTTTAAACATCATAGAACTCATGTGTTTGCATCATTTAAACCATTCTGGAACTTCCATGTTTCCCTTATTAAAACTTTATGGAACTTTCTGTGTTTCATTATTTAAAAAACATCATTGAACTTTCTGTGTTGGATTTTTAAACATTCTGGAACTTTCTGTGTTGTATCATTTAAAACATTCTGGAACATTCTGTGTTGCATCATTTAAAATTAAGCAACAGGATTCTTTAACTTTCTGTGTTGCATCATTGAAACCGTTCTGGAACCTTCTCTGTTGCATCATTTAAAACATTATGGAACTTTCAGTGTTGCATTTTTTAAAATTAAGCAGACATGATTCTGGAACTTTCTGTGTTGAATCATTTAAAATATATTGGAACTTTCTGTGTTGCATCATTTAAAATGTTTGGAACTTTCTGTGTTGCATCATTTAAAAAATTCTGGAACTTTCTGTGTTGCATTATTTAAAATATTCTGGAACCTTCTGTGTTGCATCATTTAAAACATTCTGGAACTTTCTGTATTGCATCATTTAAAACATTGTGGAACTTTCTGTGTTGCATCATTTAAAGAAACGACAGGATGCTAGAACCTTGTTGTTGCTCATTAAAACATTCTGGAACCTTGTGTGTTGCATCATATAAAACATGGAAAAATCTGTGTTGCATCAATTAAAATTAAGCAGACAGGATTCTGGAACATTTTGTGTTGCACCACTTAAAACATTCTGGAACCTTCAGTGTTGCATAATTTAAACCATTCTGGAACCTTCTGTGTTGCCTCATTTAAACCATTCTGGAACCTTCCGTGTTGTGCATCATTTAAAATGAAAGACAGGATTCTGTAACCTTCTGTATTGCATCATATAAAACATTACGGAACTTTCTGTATTGCATCATTTCAAATTAAGCAGATAGGATTCTGGGACCTTGTGTGTTGCATCATTTAAAACATTCTGTAACATTCTGTGTTGCATGATTTAAAATGAAACAGACAGGATGGTAGATCCTTCTGTGTTGCATTATTTAAATCGTTCTGGAACATTCTGTGTTGCATCATTAAAATATTCTGGACCATTCTCTGTTGCATCATTTAAAACATTCTGGAACCTTCTGTGTTGCACTTTTTAAAACATTCTGGAAACTTCTGTGTTGCATCATTTAAAACATTATAGAACTTTATGTGTTGCATCATTTAAACCATTCTGGAACATTCTATGTTGCATTATTTAAAAAATTCTGGAACTTTTTCTGTTGCATCATTTAAAAATGTCTGGAAGTTCTGTGTTGAATTATTTAAAACATTCTGGAACCTTCTGTGTTGCACTTTTTAAAACATTCTGGAACCTTCTGTATTGCATCATTTAAAACATTATAAAACTTTGTGTTGCATCATTTAAACCATTCTGGAACATTATCTGTTACATTATACAGTATAAAACATTATGGAATTTTATGCGTTTCATTATTTAAAACATTCTGGAACCTTCTCTGTTGCATAATTTAAAATTAAGCAGACAGGATTAAGGAACATTCTGTGTTGCATCATTTAAACCATTCTGGAACCTTCTGTGTTGCCTCATTTAAACCATTCTGGAACATTCTGTGTTGCTTCATTTAAAACATTCTGAACTTTCTGTGTTGGATCATTTAAAACATTATGGAGCTTTCTGTGTTGCACATTTTAAAACATCTGGAACCTTCTGTGTTGCATCATTTAAAACATTATAGAACTTTATGTGCTGCATCATTTAAACCATTCTGGAACATTCTATGTTGCATTATTTAAAAAATTCTGGAACTTTTTTTGTTGCATCATTTAAAAATTTCTGGAACTTTCTGTGTTGCATTATTTAAAACATTCTGGAACCTTCTGTGTTGCATCACTAAAAATATTCTGGAATTTTCTGTGTTGCATCATTTAAAACATTCTGGAACCTTCTGTCTTGCACTTTTTAAAACATTCTGGAACCTTCTGTGTTGCATCATTTAAAACATCATAGAACTTTATGTGTTGCATGATTTAAACCATTCTGGAACATTCTTCGTTTCATTATTAAAAACATTATGGAACTTTCTGTTTTTCATTATTTAAAACATTCTGGATCCTTCTGTGTTGCTTCATTTAAAAATTCTGACCTTTCTGAGTTGGATTTTTAAAACATTCTGGAACTTTCTGTGTTGAATCATTTAAAACATAATGGAACTTTCTGTGTTGCATAATTTAAAATATTATGGAGCTTTCTGTGTTGCATTATTTAAAAAATTCTGGAAACTTCTATGTTGCATCATTAAAAATATTCTGGAAACTTCTGTCTTACACTTTTTAAAACATTCTGGAACCTTCTGTGTGGCATCATTTAAAACATTATAGAACTTTCTATGTTTCATTATTTAAAACATTCTGGAATCTTCTGCGTTGCTTCATTTAAAACGCTCTGAACTTTCTGTGTTGAATCATTTAAAACATTCTGCAACTTTCTGTGTTTCATCATTTAAAACATTCTAGAACATTCTGTGTTGCATCATTTAAAATTAAGCAGGCAGGATTCTGGAATTTTCTGTGTTGCATCATTTAAACCATTCTGGAACCTTCTCTGTTGCATCATATAAAACATTATGCAACTTTCTGTGTTGCATCATTTAAAACATTCTGCAACCTTCTGTGTTGCACTTTTTAAAACATTCTGGAACCTTCTGTGTTGCATCATTTAAAACATTATATAACTTTATGTGTTGCATCATTTAAACCATTCTGGAACATTCTATGTTGCATTATTTAAAAAAATTCTGGAACTTTTCTGTTGCAATTTAAAACATTCTGAACTTTGTGTTGCATTATTTAAAAAAGTTCTGGAACTTTCTGTGTTGCATTATTTAAAAAATTCTGGAACTTTCTGTGTTGCATTATTTAAAAATTCTGGAACTTTGATGCATTATTTAAAAAATTCTGGAACTTTCTGTGTTGCATCATTTAAAACATTCTGGAACCTTCTGTGTTGCATCATTTAAAACATCATAGAACTTATGTGTTGCATCATTTAAACATTCTGGAACATTCTATGTTGGCTTATTAAAACATTATGGAACTTTCTATGTTTCATTATTTAAAACATTCTGGATCATTCTGTGTTGCTTCATTTAAAACATTCTGGAACCTTCTGTGTTGGATCATTTAAAACATTCTGGAACATTATGTGTTGCATCATTTAAAACATTATGGAACTTTGTGTGTTACATTATTTAAAACATTCTGGAACTTTCTGTGTTGCATTATTTAAAATTAAGCAGACAGCATTCTGGAACTTTTTCTGTTGCATTATTTAAAACATGCAACTTTCTGTGTTGCATCATTTAAAACATTCTGGAACCTTCTGTGTTGCACCTTTTAAAACATTCTTGGACTTTCTGTGTTGCATCATTTAAACCATTCTGGAACCTTCTCTGTTGCATCATTTAAAACATTATGGAACTTTGTGTGTTGCATTATTTAAAACATTCTGGAACTTTCTGTGCTGCATTATTTAAAATTAAGCAGACATAATTCTGGAACTTTCTGTGTTGCATCATTTAAACCATTCTGGAACCTTCTTTGTTGCATCATTTAAAACATTATGGAACTTTCAGTGTTGCATTATTTAAAATTAAGCAGACAGCATTCTGGAACTTTTTCTGTTGCATTATTTAAAACATTATGCAACTTTCTGTGTTGCATCATTTAAAACATTCTTTAACCTTCTGTGTTGCACCTTTTAAAACATTCTTGGACTTTCTGTGTTGCATCATTTAAACCATTCTGGAACCTTCTCTGTTGCATCACTTAAAACATTATGGAACTTTCTGTGTTGCATTATTTAAAAAATTCTGGAACTTTCTGTGTTGCATTTTTTAAAAAATTCTGGAACCTTCTGTGTTGCATCATTTTAAACATCATAGAACTTCATGTGTTGCATCATTTAAACCATTCTGGAACATTCCATGTTGCCTTATTAAAAACTTTATGGAACTTTCTGTGTTTCATTATTTAAAACATTCTGAACTTTCTGTGTTGGATTTTTAAAACATTCTGGAACTTTCTGTGTTGTATCATTTAAAACATTCTGGAACATTCTGTGTTGCATCATTTAAAATTAAGCAGACAGGATTCTTTAACTTTCTGTGTTGCATCATTGAAACCGTTCTGGAACCTTCTCTGTTGCATCATTTAAAACATTATGGAACTTTCAGTGTTGCATTATTTAAAATTAAGCAGACATGATTCTGGAACTTTCTGTGTTGAATCATTTAAAATATAATGGAACTTTCTGTGTTGCATCATTTAAAATGTTATGGAACTTTCTGTGTTGCATTATTTAAAAAATTCTGGAACTTTCTGTGTTGCATTATTTAAAAAATTATAGAAACATCTGTGTTGCATTATTAAAAATATTCAAGAACTTTCTGTGTTGCATCATTTATAACATTCTGGAACCTTCTGTGTTGCACTTTTTAAAACGTTCTGGAACATTCTCTGTTGCATTATTTAAAACATTATGGAACTTTCTGATTTTCATTATTTAAAACATTCTGGAACCTTCTGTGTTGCCTCATTTAAAACATTCTGGAACCTTCTGTGTTGCACCATTTAAGACATTCTGGAACCTTCTGTGTTGCATTAATTAAAACATTCTAAATGATGTTTGTCCACCTAGAATACAGCAGGATGCAGCTTTTATTGGAATTATATTTCATTGATTAACACACAGCAGCACATTTTGTGAAATGAAAGGAAAAAAAGGGGATTTTAGATTATTTACAAAAAATATTCAGTTTTATGCTCGTTTGCATTCAGCCCATTTTGACACCAAAAGTGAAAATTCAGACGCAAATGAAAAATTCCTTTGAGGTGTAATTCTAACACTGAACAACCTCTTTAATGCAGCTTTAAAATCACAATGATGTGAAGAGTCCATTCTCCAGTCGGGAGAGAGAAGCTGGCCAGAATTAATGGGAAGATGATGCTGGATAATATAAAATGCAGAGCAATCCTGAAAGAGAACTTTTTTGAGGTTGCAGGAGACTTGAGACTGGGTCAAAGGAGAAATTACCCCAATAGTTTTAAATATACAACCAGAGCTTCAATGCTGGTTCAGATCAAAATATTTTCATGTCAGTCCAGATCCTATTGACAAATATGTATACCTTTCCATGTCACCCTTTTCTCATATTCACCATTGCAAAGCATATGTCTGTTTTCTTTCACGTCTCATGTTTGCACTAATTTGCTCTTTTGTGATTTAAGCTCTTCTGGTGTCACTGAAAAAAAATCGAAGAATTATTATAAGATTTAAAATTCCTTAAACCAAACTAAAAGTAAGTAAAAAAATCAAGTCCAAATAGTTGCTCCAGATGGTCCAGCTGTGGTGCTTAACTCCAACATTTTGGTTCAACTTCACTAGCAACACATAGTCATTAACATATCAGTCCAGAAAAGTTTACAAAGTACTTTGTAATGCTTTGGGATGCCAGTGAACCACACTGGGAGCCATTGTTCACCATTAGGGAAAAGACGGAACAGTGGTAAACATTCTGTAGGAGCCAAACCTACCATTATCAGAACAACAGACCACTAAAAGCTCATCCAGAACCGTACCCAAGAGCACCGCAGATAAAATCAGTGTTAAAGACTCAATGCATATCAACTGGATGATACAAGGTCCTTTCTGAAACAGAGATAGATCTCAACAAGGTTTTTATCTGGTCAAATAAAGATCAATATTATAAGAGAAAGACTGAGCAAAAGACGTTTAGGAGAGTTTCAAGGCTAAAAGTCACTGCTATTCAAAAACAGTACACTTCCCAAGAGTATCTTAAAGATCCTTGCTCATTTGGATAAATATGTGAAACAGAAAGAAAAATGAGTGATGGTGATTCTGAAACTGATGGAACAATAGGTTCTCCTCTTATGATTACAAAAAGGAGGATATTATTAATTCAAACACACTTGAATTACTCAACTGGGTAATGTTCCAAGGTACTCGAAAAAGTCCAAATCTAAATGTTTCTCAAAAACAAAATAAAAGTTTTGGAGTTGTCAAAGTCTAGGCATGTATGTAATTGAACTGCGTTATGCCTTTCAAAAGGCAATTCATGCTCAAAAACCGTCTAGCATGGCTGAAATAAAACAATTTTTCTAAGAATAGTGAGACAAAATTCCTCTACAGTAATGTTAAAAACTCACTGCCAATCATTGCAAGTTGGCATAAGCAGTTTTTTCTGTTCAACTAGAAAAGCTTTGCTCAAAATTGTTATTTTGGAAAACACTTTTTATCTAGTATTGAGCCATGGCAACTGCACAGGCACAGCTCTTTTGTTATTGTAATGTGTTTTATTTGTTGACTTGTTATGGATTATTACTATCAAATCAAATTCTAAAGGATGTTAAAAACAATGTTAAAATGTATGAACAGTCATTTCAGACCCACTACCATCATCTGACCACAGGGGGAAAAAAACAAAAAAAAAATTCATCTTTCCTTTTCACTTCCCCTTTCATTTTGTGTGAATATTAAACTGTTCATTTGAATTCACTGTTGGGGTGTAAAGGAAAGGTGTAGTCCCAGCTTGCTCCCACTTTTTCCTTAGAAAATAAATCTTTTCCCAGAGGGAAAAACATTGCAGTGTTCCCTAAACGTCTGTATCAAACAAGATTTTAAAAAGGAGTATCTTATCTAGTTATCTAAAGCATGAAGAGCTTTTAAAGAGGCTGCAACCATCATTAACTCTTATTATACTAATTGAAAGAGTTTAGTTTGAAAAAAGGTAAAAAATAATTTAAAAAAACCTACTATATATGCTTCTTGCTGACAGAAGTTCTCAAAATCTAACCTGCCTGTGCAACAATGGGCAACAATCAATTGCCCACTGTCGATACAAGCTCATCCAGTGTACATGAATGCTGAAAGTCAATGACTTGGTGTTATCTGGTGGGTTTCCTTTCTAATAAATTTCAATGATTAAATTAATTTGACAGCATTGTTTCATAAGTTAGATAAATTTGACTATCTGCATAATTGAATTGAATTTGCTTTTCAAGTAAAGTTCCTTGAGATGACATGAGTTTTGAATTGTGGGTATGGTGTGAATTGAATTGAATAATCTTTTTGTTTTTTTGACAACATTTTTAAAGCATTTGTTTGTAGAATTAAACCTTATTGGAGTTACCACGGTGGGATTTTTACGCTTTAAGTTCATTACTTAGTACGTAAACCATGGAGCAGCAGGTGGTATAAACAGCAATCCAATTAGGGCTACACATTTTAGCATTGGCCTTCAAAACATTCGTCATAAAATATCTAATATGACTAATTATGAACAAACTAAAATTATCCAATGTCATCCACAACAGAAAATGTTTCAGGCAGTCTTTAAGAGCAGCAGCTTTCGTTTTCTGCCAAGGCAAAGCCTGGTGTTGTGAGATGCCTTCCTTCAAGGTTCCTTTGTTCTGACTTCCTAGATTATTAAACAAATTTCAAGATAACTCACATTCTACAATTCACGTCTTACTTAGGAAATATACTATTTGATTGTGTTACAGAATGGCACTGTGTGCCTACAAAATTCATAGCATCAATAAGACCAATCTGTTCAAATTATTCAAATGCTACACATCTGTTTTCTAGTTAAAATGGATGTGAAAGCTCATGGAAGTATTCCTTGGTAGACACGTTTAGTTGCTTTAGTTATTATTTTAGTAATATCTTATACAAGTTCATACAAAGCAATGGGAAAAAAAGGGAAAAAAAAGGTTTTGTGTTGGTATCATGAGTAGACATAGCCTTTATGACATTTTCTCTCACCAAAAAACAACATCTTGCACTCTCCATCCCCTCAGATTTGGCATGTCCACATCTTCCCACTGTTTGATATCTGACAAGTAACTGTGAATATTCTCTGCATAATTAGAATGCAGCACTGCATTCATGCAATGTCAAAAACCGTTGAACAACTGTCTACCCTTTTCCTCTGGCAAGCTCTCTACCCCACAACGCCCAAGCGGGGGAGTGAGTGACTGGACAGTTCAAGACACGGAGATAACAAATTATCAAAACAGGTAGGAAGGGAGTATAAACATGAGGACTGATAAGAGTCAGGTGACAATTGCAAAAGTTTGGAAAAGCATGAAACTGAGGAAAAAATGTATCACTAATGTACCTATTTGACTAAATAATACTAATAAATAAAACTCATTAAGGTAGTTCTCATAGTTAAAAAAGCAAAGAGAAGTCATTTTATATTCTGTAATCTGCTTGATATTAAGTAATTTTTTTATAGTTGATTAAATTTTGTCCTTGGAAGATCTTACAACCAAATGAACACTCAAAAAACAACTAACAGCCACAAAATACAGCTAAAAAACTCTTTAAAACTGTTAATAAATAAAGCATTCAAATGGAGCCTTGGGATTAACCAAGTTTTATTAATAAAATGTTATGTCAATCTACTGGCCATTGCTAATGTAAAGTACTGTGAAGTAGTATTTTCGTCTTTACAGTACCTGCAAATAATAATATTGACAGTACTGATAATACTGATAGTACTATTTATATTACAGTATGACATCTATCCATGCTGATAGATGTCAATGAGTTTGCTTATCTGTTCCTAAATATCAGTGACATGATTTGTTCCTTTTTTTAAAATCTTTTGACCTATTTTATGTCGTCTGATATGTTTCTACACAAGTGATTTCTTGATTGTGCAGTTCAGTAACCTGGCCTCATTTTAGCCACAGAAACTGAATCACTAAATTTTACTGACTTTGAATTTATGATAAAACAACAAGGGGTATTTGCCATCACATAGGCATGGCTGGTTTGGAGAGATTTTTTCTCTTATTTAATGAAGTCATCATTTTAAAACGTCCTCAATATTTTATTGGACTGTCTACAAGTTTTGATTGTGGTATACACACCACTGGTGGCATCAGCTCAACAAGCTTCTGCAAGGTCACTTTTTTTTCCCCATCCAGAGTTCTATTAATTTTTTGCCAATATCTTGTAGAGTTGATGGGAGAGTTGGACCATTGTGCAAATTCTTCTTCATCACCTGACCTACTGCAGGAATCTGTGATCATAGCACTGACCCCACAGGCATGTGAGGATCAAGTTTGATTACTAAGCAAAGTTGTAATCTCCATAGCTTTTATGACTTTTTACCATTTGGTTTTACACTAACCCAATTTTTGTATATGTTTTATTTGTTTGATGGTTGCTAATAATTTTACCATTCCATAATAGCTCTATATCTTCTCCTCGTCCACAGTAAGAAATAAGAAGCTATCTACTAAATCAGCTGGTGTTGGATAACTTGTTGCGAGCTGAAACAAAGCCACCAGTCTGAATTATTGATTCCTGTCTGGTGTGTAAATCCAGATGGCGACTTCATGGGCGTACAACACATGTATAAATTACAGCAGCCATGCAAGCTAGGCTGCTGCAGGTAACAACAAAAATGAAAAATGTATAACATTTAAAAAATGCAAGAAAATATGTTAAACATAAATAAGATAATGAAATAGCAAAAGCTTAAATTCGAAAAGGCAAACTAAGACAAGTGAGAGAGCAATGCTAAATCTAGCTGCTGTTTATGAGATCTTGTGAAAGTCTAATATACAGAGACAAGGGTATAAGAAGTACTCTTAGCAAAGAAGAAAACCCTCAATATGTGTTTTGAATAGCCAATGTGTCCAACATAATAGTAAATCAAGATGTCTGCTTTTCTTGTTGCCGTCTAATCAGGTCAGAGTGGTTTTGTTCTACAAAGAGAGTCTGAGCAAGTTTCCATTTAAGTGTGAAGATTTACTCTATGCGTATCCGTCTACGCTGCAGTAAAAGTCCTCCATTTCCTAACCCAATTGTGTCTAGATGATTTATTCAGTGACCAGTGCAGCCAGTACTTTGTGATGACTGGCCACCAATGATATGTCATGTCAGTGGAGCAATACAGGGAGCAGAGGAGAGGGAACAAGAAGAGAAATATGCAAAGAAAAAGGAAAGACAAACGTTATGCAAGGCTCTGATTTTTTTTTCCTGCTTCCACTGACTTGATTAGCACTCCATTCGCTCCTGCTGTCATCCTGCTTTAACATCTAAAGCTGGAGTTCATTAGAAAAATGAGAGGAAATGTCAATGAGAAACAAGTCACCCACTAATGCAATCAGACACGCCAAAACTCACTCTGTATCCTTCCATGGTTCCTTCAGACACACACCGATGAATACACATAAAAACAAGCCTCATCAGGAGCAACAGCAATGAGACTTGGTTACAGCAAGACTTTTCTTTTTAACATTTGAATACAATGATAAAAAATTCACAGGAATATGACTTTCAATATTTTTAAATTTGCATAACAATTTCAAAATATTATATAAATACTGTGATATTGTGAAGTCATGTTTTTATTTAAGGTTACTATGAAGAGACTCTCTTAAGTAAAGCCATGCTGAAGCATCAAACTTTCACCAGTCACCACCTTCAGTTCCATTCACAATGTGTTTTTTTCTTTTTCCACAGTTAGTAGCAGGCCTCACAAACGAAAGCATCTGAAGTTAAATATGAACACCTGGTTAAAACTTGAATTTCTTCTCCCAGCATTTTTTCACCACATACCCAAAATAAATTAACCTGGAGAGCAAATCAAAAAAAAAAGAAAACATTTTAAATACTGATGAGTTTGGAAAGTACATCAAAAGCACACTTTTCATAGCATTTTGAGTCATGTGTGAAGACATTTCCATTTGCCAAGATGGGACAACAGAGCTTTCTTGCATGCTTCCAGTAGTGCCCTAAGGAGAGGTTTTAGCTTTCAGTTTCAAATCATAAATTCGGTTGTTTTTCTTCAAAACTTTATCAGAAACTATAGTTTGGGTCACATTTTTATTTGGTCAAACCTCCACCAAATTTTAACAGGGACTGATTGTGGCAGGAAAAGTATGTAGTATTTTAGGGAGGGTCAATAAACAATGTTTTTTTTTTTGCATTATGGAAACTGCAGTGAAATAAACAGCTTGTAGTTGGACAACGGTCTCCTGGGAAGGTTCAGGAATAGATAGTCATGTGGCCTGTCAGCTTCTTAACATCACGTGAGGAAATATCCAAACACAATCCCAGATATTACACAAACTGTGGAGAGAGAATCCAAGGCATATAAAGGTTGTTAAAAAACTTCATTTAAGAACATTAAAATGTAGATTCATGTTTTTTTTAGTTTTGTTTTCTGTGAATTTTGATCACAGGCAGGCAACTTTGGCATTTACCAACTCGTATTTCAAAATAAAGTGGAAATTGAAACACTTTACATATAACAGATGCTATTTTTTTTAAAAATGTTATAATTTTGTACTCAACGATAAATTAATGTATAAAGTAGAACAATATTACTGTAGCCTCTTTAAATTATCATACCATCTTCTTTGTCTGAAAATCCCAACAACAAACTTGTCACAGTTTTTTACCTCATGATAAAACATTGTCAAAGAGTTATGAACTACATTCAGGTCTAAAGTTTTAAAAATTATTTACATTCTGGACTGACTGTATGCATAAAAGCCAGTAAGAAAATGACTTTTCTGATCTTGTTCACAATGTTACATTAATACAGAGCTTGATAGAAAGAAAATGAAAGATTTGTGTGGGTATTGATTTAGTTTCTTCTAAAGATATGCTGAGAAATTTTTCTGTTTCACACACCGATGCAGAGGTGTAAATGTTTATTGACATATTTCTTTCAACATTCTAGCAGACAATCCAGGCAGACATTTCAATCCACCAGCATGACGGAAGAGAAAAACAAAAGTAACAGTGTTAAACAAATATATTCTTACTATTTAAGTAAGACAATTTGCAAATGGGACCATACTTTCTAAAAGTAGAATTTACTTTTTTGAAGTAAAATCAAGTCTTAGGGTTTGCGATTAATCTCAAAGCTTTTTAGCTTTGAAAAAGTATTGAAAATGAGAAGATGCAGATACAAAACGTCCTGATACTCCAACACAGACAAAAGTACAGAGTTTTGATCCTCAAAAAGGTTTTCACAGCTGTTATGAAGCTAATAAAGCCTCTGGTAAGGCACATAGGAAACCAATAACATCACTGTAACCTCAGGATAAAATAAGAAGACTAGAATCAGAAAATGTTCTCTGAAGATTACTGATAAACATATTCTCTTGGAAAGTCACGTCAAATGTATATGTAGTAACTAACTTAGTACTCAGGGAGCTTCACAGCATTAAACAAAAAAAAAGGTTCTGGTCTGTAGTTTCACTTCAAATAAAAGGGGGGAAATAAACTAGATTTGTGTACAGAAGGAGGCGAATCTGTTTATCTTCATAAACTTCAGTAACAAACTTATTAAAGATAAGCTAAGCAAAATAAAAGATGCAATTATGTACAGTAGTCCTACATGTATATGGGTTAGATAATTAAACATAAATGTAGTATGTGTGTTACTTATAGCTAGATTATCTTGATTGTACAAATGTGATTCTTTTATCACTAGTAACTACAGTATTTTCTTTTGAAAACGTAAAATGTTAATTGGGAATAGAGCCTGTTTTCATTTAATTTCGTCTACATAAAGTTTCCTTCTTTGTTTGCCTTTGACATTGCTATCTAACATTGCTAATGAGATGCTTCAAAATGTGCATAAAACATGAAGCAGGACTTTTTAACTGACCCCATCATTAAATATGCATTAGTTTGTTTGGCTGAATTCAAAGTATTCATCAGCTTCTCTTTTGTTGCATTTCAGGGGAAAATGTAGCTGTCTGCTGAAAACCCATATTATTAAGCCTCAATGGCTGTTGCCATGGTAACCACAAGTGTCCCCAAATCAACCAGGACTGAAATCTGAAGCTTTTCTTCTGTGCTGCTCTTTTCTTCTATAGTTCCTATTGACAATAATTATTTTTAAAAAAATGATAATAATCTTGCAATGAGTTGTCTCATGACTTTTGTGAGTTTTTAATTAAGATGCTTAGAATTGTGGCCTTTTGGATACATTTCTAATGTTCTTTTATCAGCTTGACTGAATTTAAGTTACATGACACAAACAGAAATGCATCAAAATATTCTCAAAGTGGCTGATTTGTGTTTTGTCTCTAAAATGTAAAGTGAAACTAATTAAGAGTTTGAGAGTTCTAGAAGAAAACAAACTTCTTTCGCTTACCTTGTCTTTTCCTTTGCTATCTAAGCATTTGAATTCAGCAGGGTGTGCTTTGCTGCCCTTTGTGTATAGATTTGGTTCTTCAGCTGCCGTTTGCCCTCCAAGCTCCTCTCAAGTCCTGCCTCTTGCTCCATCAATCCACCCCTCACTCTCAGCAGCTGATAATTAAAGAAGAAGATTGGTAACTTATTGATGTTCACAGCATTGCCTCGCCCTGTGCTGATCTCCTCTGCAACAAAGGCAGAATAAGTAAGAGTGATTGAAAGTTTTAAGACTTTGGTCTTCATTTAGGTTGAATTAAAAAGTTGAAGAGAACAAAACAAAGTCTACCATGTGGGCTCCTTCATCGGCTTCTTTTGCGGCAGTACTGAGAAAGTCATCAATTACAGTGATGATGTGCGGTACATGTCAAGTGAGGAGAAAATTGAGCCCTGGTCTGGCAGTGGGGAGTCAGGGGTGATTTAGCTGGTCAGTAAAGCAGCCATGTGTCTAATGAGCTGCTCTGCATGTCAAGAAATTTATTCCCACCAAGTATGTTTCTTGTGAATGCTATCTAGATGGATTTAATGTCCAATTAGGGGCTATTTCCTGTATAACTAAGTAGTCTGTTTTTGCTCTTTAGGATGTATAGCAGGCATGTTGGAAGTACAGTGATTGTAGAAATCCAGCAATCTGTCACCACATGTAAGCAGCTGAATGAGAAAAAAGTGGATTTAGACACATAATTTACTGCCAGAAAAAAACCCCACTAAAATATGAATCTTGTTTCTTCATCACAATCAGTTTTGATCATTTTGAGAAGCAGGGAGCTTGGTGCTCAGCACTGATGAGGCGAGGTATGATGAGGCACTAAGATATTGGTTCTGATGAACTACGGCCCACTGAGGACAAGAGTGTCTCAAAAGGTTTTCACGCAGAATGTGAGCAGGTAACCTGATTATCTCATTGTCTTGTAAGCATACAGGTTTTGGGAATTGCAGCTGATTTTCTGCTGGGGCTATATTCATCCGTGGCAATGGCATGTTGTTCAAAAAGTGTTTAAAGACATCTATGTTCAAATTATACTCTAAGCCTAAACTGGCCAAATAAAGACATTACAGCATTTATATTAATGCAAGTAAACTTATTCTCAAAGTTTAATCAGATGTAATTCATTTAATTCAGCAAGCAGTAGATATGTACATTGTTTACATTTTCCATTTTAGGTCAGATTATTACCTAAATTTCTGTTTATTAACTCATAGAATTATGCAAAGAATGTTTATGCTTTATCCTCCCTCCACATACAGTATAATAATGACTGAATATTTCAGTTTCAACTTAAACAGACAACAGAAGTTAAAAGTTAAAATATTTCTCCCTGAGTGCAACGGCACATTGCAAGCTGGCTTTGTTGCTCTTGGAGTAATGGCTTCCTCCTGTCTGGCTGTCAGATAATGATGCTACATATTTCAGCCAGCATCTTCACAAGGCCTTTTGCTTTCATTCTGAGGTTGATGAGCACATTTTGCAACAAAATATTGGACTCATGTCCTTCTCAAACCAAGAGATTGGTTGGCATTTCCATGATTTTAATACTCACATGTAACTCCCCACAAATACTCCAAATAGATGAACATCAGCCAAATAAAAAGTATACCCAATGATTAAATATATTGTGGAAGTCCCAGACTTATTCTGAAATCTCTGCTGTTTCTTTAAATTGTTCGATTAATGTCACTCAAGGAATGAGTATGTTTAAAATAAGCCTTAAAATACATTTAACTCAAATGTTATGGAATATCCTACTAGAAGTTAACAAAGCCATCATTATATTGACTTTTTTCAAAGTTTTCCAAAGAGTACACAAGTACTCTTGGGTTACTTTCCATAAAGTTATATAAAACTCTGGTTTCAACTGTATATGACATATTCTTGATAAGTAAACCTAGTGTGTGCATTGCTTGTACAATTACAATAGAATAGCAAAAACTGTTAACATTTTAATGTAAGTGTGTATTATTATAAACTCCAACTGACTCACTCAGTTTACTGCTGCAGCTAAGTGACATGTTTTCTTGCATGAAAAGTGTTTTGACAAAAAGGTGTCAACTTAATGAAAGGGAAAACTAGGAAGTCAGTAGGGAGGCTGTGCATCCCAAATGTCTTACGTAACAAGGTGAACATAAGTTCTCGTCTAAATGTCATTCAAAGTGTGTTTGGGAGTTGCATACGAGATGAATTCATAGACAAGAAAATAGACTGGATTTCATACAGAGAGGAGAAAGGTTGAGAGATTAGAATAAAAAATGTTTCTTAGATGTACGGTTGGTATATTTCAAATAACGACAATGAAACTTTGTCAAATTATATTAGGAAGATGGGAAAACTTCTGCTTCCTTTCTATGCCACTCCTTAATTAAGAAACAGCAAACTGACTGAGGCAAATTAGCATCACAGAATGTTGTAAAGAAAACCATCTAGTCCTTGAGGACTGCTGCCTAAGGACACAACACCCCAAGTGATTGAATATATTTTCCTAAAGGTGTTCATTAGTGGAAAACAAAGATGAACTAAATCTTGAAGTAGTTTTCGTATTTGTTATAAGCCTTTAAAGCCTGCAGTGTTCTTTTCTGGAGAAAAAGAACTAATATTCAATCACACACAAAACTAAATAAACACTTGCACTAAAACGCACACTAAGGTCATAACAATGGGGTTTCTTTCTTCTAAACCATAAATTACTATGACTATGAAACGATATGACAAATCAGCTTAAGGAAGGAAGCTCATCTCCTACGCTTTACGTTACTAAACAAGCAGTTCTCCTTTCTCTAATAGCTCTGCATACATTTGCATGAGGATGACACTGATTATTTATTTAGAACTGTACCCTTCAGCCAGTTCTTGTCTAAACAGTGAGTAGGATAAAATTCATTTTTGTCCTACCCACTTAATTCTGATTAGTCCCAGCAGTCATCCAGAGAAAGGCAGGAAACGCCCTGAATAGTTCAACAGGACACGAGAAACACATGGGACATAAGACTCACTAAACTGGATCCAAATTAACTTTACACATTTTAAACCATAGCAGGGGGACCCAAAATTTTACACATTTCAAATTTGACCACATTTCAGTTCATTTTATCTGTTTCTAAAGGCCGTTGACTGAGTTTATACTGCTATTAAGATAATGTCCTCTGTTTTCTTCTGTGTTGAACCGAATCTCCTTCATAGACAGACCCACCTATTAAGCTGTGGTGTCATTATCCTTCTCTTTCCCGTATTTTTACTTGTCAGCCCGTCCTTTTGTTTATGTGACAAAAATTAATTTATGTTTGCAAAGTTGCTTTAGATGACATAAATAACCTGAACTAAGTGACATTATGTGGTGACTAGCAGTACATATGTGTCTGTCAACACCTAAACCTTGCAGTGGATTGGCTCTTGACGAGCAGGATTGAACACTACTGGCTCGTATGCAACAGATTAAAAACTCTGAGTGAAAGGAGCACAAGGATTGCCAACTGCACCCTAAAACGACCTTTGAACACTGCACTAGGAAAATTATGCCTCCAGACAGTGATGAATAAAACACAGTTAGTTATGATACCTTCAAAGAAGTTTTCAAGGACTAAAAACAGAAATACAATTTACAAAAAAAAACAAAAAAAAAAAAAAAAAAAACAGAAAGGGTAAAATGTTTACCAGTTTAAATCAATAACGGAGAGCAAGGATTGGTATGGAACCCAGGGGAAAAACATAGAAGAAAAACATGGACAGGGCAAAAGGACAGCTGACAGCTTAAAAGGCATTGAGACAAGACTATGTGTACCGTACTCTCAAACGGAGTTGACAAGGTGACAAGAGACAGGTAAAACTAAGGGCAGAACAGACTAACAAAAACAGCATTAACCCTGACAAGACACACACAATGTTAAAATGGCTTCTCAAGCTGGTTTGCCTTAAAGTTCTTGACTTGTAAAAAGGTGGAATGCTTTCTATGAGTTCAGAGTAAACTTTTTGTATTTGTGAAAGAATGGATTGATAAAAACATTACACTTCTATCTTCGAAAAAGACTATATGAAGAATCGTTAGAATCGTTAAAAGTATTTTACAACTTTTCTCAGACAAAAACCAGATATAACATGTTTTCATTTGTAAAATGTAATGTAAACATTCAGAAATAATGTGTACAGTAATGTTTTTTCATTGAATCTCAATTAATCTTGTGGAAATGCATCCTTAATTGAATTAAATGTTCTGAGCTTGTGAGGATTTGAATAAGCACAGCTCCATACAACAAAATATGTAGATATCACATAAGTTCGAAAAACAAATGCAGAAATATTTTTGTATATTTATCAAATGTATCATTAATTAATAAATAACCTAACATATCTATTCATAGCTATTTTTTATATTAATTTGCATTAGTGTGCTGCAATACATTATGATATTTTTTTAACTTACACGTCAAAGTTAGTGGGCGGCGCTAACATCAAGACATTTGGTGTAAGGAGCGCTTGCAGAGCTGATTAGCCAAGTATAATTTATTTGATGAGACATTTGGTGACATAAACTATGAATTAATTCAACTGATAATGATATAATACATCATTTCACCTTTTTAAATATTTGACATTTAATTTTTAGGTATTTAATCAGTTATTGAAATATTTAGACTTGGGAATTTATAAAAAAAAATAATTTTGATTTCTTTATGTTGAGTTTTAATATAATAAAGTAATTTTATAATTAATTTATGGATATCATTTTGGCTCTTTGCAAATCTGTTGCGGCCATGAGTCTCAGTGATGAATGTGGCAGCTCTAGCTTTTGAGCCACAGGGTGTTTGTCCCACTGATAGTCAGGAAACCAAGGAAGAGGAGAGGTTGATATTGATTCTGACTTATTAAAGAAAAGGAAACATTTGGACCAGATTGTGACCAGTATACACCTTTGTTTGCTCTGGATTTGGTCCAGTGAGAAATGGTGTAGAGACCAAAGTCATACACAGAGAAAAACACTAAATCCCTGTAGTTGAAAAAAATTGTCATTACATAATTCTAAATCAACAACATGGTTTGTAGGTTGAGTATTATGCACTGACACCACTTAGGGGAAAAATGACCTGAAGAAATGAGAAGAGTCTGACAAAAATCTGAGTGAAAGTGTAAGCTATGTCTATTTTTTTTCACAAAAACTAATCATTATTCCAAACAATAGCACAATGTCCCTCGTTATGGTAGTTTATAGCTTCCCAGCAAAGCACATGGTGAAACCAGGTAAATGTTTTCTCAACTTGTATTATTACAGCATCATTAGGTGGGATGTTATGGGAACATTTTGGCAATTTTGAGGGAAACCATTTTTTTTTTTTTTGCTTTAGCAAACAAAGCAAAAGTTTCTAAAATTGCATTAAAAAATAATGAGAATAGTACATATATTGTGATTAATATGCTTGCCAAATAATACACCATAAAACTAAGGCGCCCTTTATTGCTTTGACAAATAAACAAATACAATGTATTATGGTGGCGTTCAGATTAAGATTTTTTTTTTTGATCAAATGTAGTCCAGAATCAGGAGTTATTAAAACCTCACGTTTGAGGCATGAAAAGGGTCCAAGTGCAGAGACAAACTGTGGCAAAGCTGAGCACTTGAATAACAAAACAAAATAAGATAAACATATTGGAGGGGAAAATCACAAAAAAGAGCAAGCACAGGATCATAGACAAAAAATGATGCAGGGAGAGAAGGTTATCGGATGCAGGCAGTGAATGAAGCAAGAAACGGAGGAATCTTGAAAGAACCATGACAAATCAGAAGCTAAAACACAGAGACAGAGGTGGAAAATTACAAAGGAACCAAATGAGCTAATCAGAGGCAAAGAAGAACAGCTGTGGCAGAAAGCAGGTAGGAAAACTCAGGGGGACAAACTAATTAACAAAAGAGAGCTGCGCTACAACTCAAGAAACAAACCAGGAAAAAAATCAACACCACTGAGAGAAGAGAACTAAATCCAGTTGCACAAAGAACAGAACACAAAACTGCACTAAGAAAGTAAACTGAAATATGGCAACAAATAACAAATGTAAACAAATAACCAAGAAACTGTCAAAACACAAACAACTGGAGACCAAAAAAAAACAGACATGCAAGGAATCTGACAGAAATGATCAGTCTTGGTAAACTTACAATATTAATCATTTCTATCATAACATTTTTGTCTACAGACCAGAAATTCTGAAACAGTCTGAAAGTTGTGCTATAGCCTCTTTAGCATTAATTCAACAAAGTGTTGTAAATGGGTGTGACAACATCTTTATTAACTGTCAGTCAATGCAGACTGTAAGTTGTCAGTAAGGTAAATAGCAACAAGTTGCTCAAAGTCTGTAAACAACATTATCACCGTGGTTTAATTGACCATGTGCATGAAATTGCATGTGTGCAATTATGTGACAGAGATAATATTGCATGATAAAAAGTAAAAATGAGTTATTTTGGCTGGTCTATAAAATGACAAATCAAGAATCAAGATTATTTATTGTCATCATGAAACCAAAATATTTTTTTGTTGAAACGTTGGCTCAGAATCTATACATGAAACACAAGAAAAGAACAGCTTCCTTAGAAGACATTCTTAAAAAAATAAAAACACCTATAAAGAAAATATAGTCACGACATGGTGGCAGTTCAAATAAACAGCATATTTTTGTAAGATGGCATTAAAGCATATTTTAGCTTTAATGCCATCTTGAATTTACAAAATCTGAATCACAAAAACATCATGTTTGAAAACAACATGAAGTTCATAAATTTTAACAAGGCAATACTCCTTGTTCTGCAATTAAAATGGTACTTTTTTCTCACCAAATAATTTTCTATTAAAATCACGTCCTTTTCTCCTTTATATTTTTGAGACAACTGGGCTAAAGGAGTTAATTTGCCTCAGAGACAAGAGCTGAGCTCATAATCACTGGTTTTGTGAGAAATATGAAATCATTTGGAATAACATGAAAATACTATGACCTTCCCTTTGGGCACTGTTAGTCTTAAGGTTTTCCTAACAGTTAATCCCTTTTAAACACACACACACACACAAATGTTTGTGTCTATAAACTCAACTGAGTTTTGTAGATTCAGTTTTCTTTCTTCCATTTATGCAAAAATACAAATAAACCAACACCTAAAAAAGAAAGTAAGTAAGCAATTACATTTAATGGATAGTGTTGACATGTTCCCCTTTTTAAAAAGAACAATTATAAGGTTTTGAAAATCAAGGTGAAACAAACTAAACTTGAAATAAAAAGGTGGGATTATGACACTCTATAAAAGTTGCTAATGAGCTGAAGTTGAACAACAGGATCCCACTGTGAAGTTATTCAAAAACAAAGCAATGTATTAAAATGCATGATGTATCCATCTTTTTCAAATGTTCTCTATGTTTGATTTAATAATGTCATTAAAGTTTTAACTTTGTGTTTTGCTAGTATAAAAACCTTCTTGGATTTGCATGCTGTTTGTTTGTGGCAGGAATGGGGTATGTCTGCTTGAGACCTGCGGGGGCAATTATATCAAAAATAATACGGCTTTGTTGAAACCAAAGAGCAAGAAAGAAACTGAACATTATGAAACATTTTTTTATTATCAAAGTAAAATAAAAATCTAGCAATGAAAATTGTTAGTTGCTCCAGTTGGCAGCTGCTCACTTTAGTAACTTGAATTTTATCTGAAAACTAATGGAGTCTAGAGACGATGGAGGAAACAATCTGGCTGGTATTGTGCAAATTTTTTAAGCCATCATTAATTTCTTTCCATGATCCAGAGTGTGTTGTACTTTTTATTTGATTGTGGTCAATAGATCTTTGGATTTCTGAAGGTGGTACTTTTTTTTTTTTTGCAAGCTTCTTTTTTACTCAGTTTTTCTAATTGACAAAGACAGATATGTGCTGTACTTAAAGTAAAGACAGAAAAGTCACAATGTAGAGAAAAAAGGTCAGGCCCATAAAAATAATCTAGCATACAATATGAAAACAACAATTTAATAAATATCACAATTCCCAACCAGAAGATTTGCAAAGTTTGTAGCTAAAGGGTCCTTTGGATGGTTTTACATGCGACTATGCTTTATGAATATTTTGGCTGCAGTCTGTGGTACATAGATAATCTGGCAGAGTGTTTTGTCACAGACAAGCTATACCTTGCCAGGCTCAGACACTAAAAACATTCCAGCCGCTGATTTACATTTTGTTAAATGCAAGAGGATTTTCAGGAGCAGTTCTACCAAACAGCCAGACTTAACATGCTCTCAGGCCTACAGACCTTTGCCCTCTAACGCAAAGGCTACCAACAATACACTGGAGAGTTGTAGCGGTGCGTAGCACCACTGTGACCCAACTAACAACAAATCAATATTTCTGGGTTAAAGTGTAAAGTATGATTAATGTGTCAGCTTCCATGTTGATAGCTCCCAGTAGTGATTATGAATGCTTGTTAAAGTCATAGATCTATTTTAGGGAATTTATTAGCACTTTCCCAGGTCAGACGGAGAAAGGACCAAATGAAAGTTGTTCACTTTTAATTCTGTACATGAATATTTACAAAGAACACTGACATTCAAGACGAAAAATGTTTCAGGCAAATACAGTGACATAGCTGGAGTTGTGATGATGTGAGTTTTATATGTTTTCATAGGGCAAATCATAAACCTTCTGCTGTTGGGAAAATATAAATATGTTGTTTAGAGATCTACAAATGGATGCCCACTTTAACTAGGGCATATAACTTCTTCGTTTCTTGTTTTATGGGTTAGATTTACTTTACAAGAACTTCATTTTAAAACCCTTAGTTGATTGAACAAACAAAGGATGCTCTGCTAGCAATTACAGTGATCAGAGAACCCATTAATCAGAAGCATTTGCCATAGTTAAAGTAGGCTTTGTCTGCGAGGAAATTGTTATGAGAAGAGCAAAGTGTTGTCAGAAGATGGGGGGAAATATGAGATGGATGACCGCAACTTCCTTTCCAAGTGCAAAAGCTGTTAACAATTTTCATCCAGATAATTGTGAGCACCAAACAGTGGACTTATGAAGGACAAAAAAATCCTTACAAACTCAAAAAAAATACTCTATATAAACTAAAACTCTCAATACCCATGAAAACCAAATATTTTGTTTCATACAGTTTTTACAAACAGTTGACTGGATTATATTACAGACATTTTTCTGTCCTCTATGTAACCCAGGTTAACATAACCCTCAGTAAATGTAAGCCTTTTCATAAAAAATAGCTATAAAATAGGTAAATAGGACATAAATAAATAAATGGGAGAAATAAGAAATGGTTAAAACTGGAAATTATAAAACTTTAACTTCTTAAAAGAACACTAAAATAAAATAGATTTAAAGATTAAAACAAAATGTAAATTAAATAGATTAACAGTATCAGGTGAACTTAAATAGAACTATAACCCACTGTGGGGTTATAGCTCTGTGGATATTGTAGTCGCACCTAAACCCAAATTGCCTACCGAGCTGCGTATCGGTGTATAAATGTTTGAGTGTTTGTGAGGGTGAATGTGGCTCTAGTGTAAAGGCTTTGAGTGGTCAAAAATGATTAGATAGGTTAAATAAATAGTATCCTTTAATACCTAATAATAGGTTTAAATTTGAAAAAAGGGATTAAATAAATCATTCTGAAGAAATAGGGGAACTATTTTGTATTGAATTTGTGTCATTGTATGTACACTGTTTGTATAATTGTTGTTTATTTTCTTTTTCTATAAAAGTAATAAGCCAGCTGTTTAAACTTATTTTCTGGTGTCTTGTCATTGATACACTTGCACTTCTCTCTACTCGCATAGCTGAACTCAGCCCTGGTCCTTTTCTGAATTTAGTACTGTAATCACATTGTATAGTGTTACATCTACATCAGACAAAAATAACTTGCATAACCTTTCACTTATATTAGTGTGAATATAAGTGTAAGTTACCATTAGAGGTAACTTTTTTCTACAGTCAGTTGACAGAGAATTGTTTTGACATGTGATTGCTTCACCATCTTATGTCAAATTTACTTCTGAAATGGTTTTAAACATACTTCGACTAACAAGTCTCATTTGAAAGTATATTCTAAATCATAGAATATGACTGTAAATATAACCTCAAATGAATGTTATGTACAGCCTCACCAATATATGGATAAACATCCCTCAAAAAGAATCCACAGGCTTTGAATAGCCATCAAACAGCTTCTAGCAACCTCGGTGGAAATGTGACTACTCTCCTTATCAGAAATAGAAGGTCTCATTTAAAGTTACTGGTTTGCAGATCCTAGGCACAACTTAGCCTACAATTATTTTTCAAGTTTACATGACAAACATGTGTCCCTGGTGTCTGCTTATGTAATTCTTCAAAGCTTCAAATTGCAGCTTTCCTCCAAAGCTTAAGGAAATGTACCTGCACATCATCACCAGAAGCTGACGTCGCACTGTTTCAAGTATTGAAAACATTCAGATTTGCAGTGATTACTCATAAGAGTTTTAAAGTCTCTTATGTGCTTCACAAGATTCTGTAAAATGACTGCAATGCAATTTTACTCTCATTTGAGGCCATGATAAAATAAATTCCACATCATTATGCATCTTAATTTTAAGATATCCTACTGTTATTTTTACCTAGAAATATTAAATGAGGATTTCAAGTTTTCATAATAATATATACACATACAGAAAAGATGTCTTGACAGATGCACAAGATCAAAAACATGAGAAACTACAAGAGTTTTTTTTTGTTTCATTTAAAGTTTAATGACAGTGAATAATTCACAGGCAAGTAAGATATTAATGCTGTGGGGGCAAAAACAACCAGCATGTTTTACTGTAGCTGGGTTCTATCCTATATACCATCCTTGGACATGCAGAGCTTTATGAAATGTACCTGTGAACTGGTATGCATAGCACTAATTATCTTGTCCAACAGGATATCATCATAGTGCTTATTTGCTCAAACATATAATACCGAGCACCTGAAACTGTTGTTTTATCATGATCAAAGCTTCAAATAGCATCTTTTTTTCCTTGAATTGATTTTGAAATAAAAAGATAGGAGGGAGGAATGTATCTTTACTTAAAAGAATAAGATAAACAGATTTAAGTATACTGCTCACAGATTTACCGTCAATTTTATTAATACCATCAACTTGAGTGTTGTTAATGTAACTACAGTGTATCCACCTTCTGGTGGCTGCCGCCAGCACAGGAATATTTCTCAAAGCTCAAATCATCACAAACACATTTCTTCAATATGAAAATTAATTCGCTCTATTCTAACACCCTCCATAATGCAGCAGAGCAACTTAAAAATTGATTTTGCATCATGGAAGTGGTGCATCATGGAGGTGATGAATCTGCAGCAACGTTGTAACGCTAGTAAGTCCATGTGGACCGCGGCCTCTGAAGAATATTTCCAACACCTCACTGAATCTTTGCCATGAAAAATTAAGATGGTTCTGAAGACAAAAGAGGTTTGACCTGGTGCTAGCACAGTAACCTTGATAAAGTGGCTGATAATTCAGTGCCAATCCAAACTTGAATATTTTATGCTGACTGGATGTCTTCTTTCTTTAAGCAGCCTGCAGGTATTTTAAAAGCACAGTCATAGGTAACGTATTTTTTTTTTTTTTTTATCTGAACAGTAGCTTCTCATCACAGCTGATCTAAAGAACAAACACAGGCTTGAGCTGAAAGCATCTTCCCATGACCACATATCACAACCCATATGCTCCGGGCTCAATATGCTGTATTGACACTGCCATTTGCTTGCAAGGTGTTTTGTTTTTATAGTATATCTGTAAACAGGAGGCCCTTCTGTTGGACAGTGCTGTTTAACCTTAACTCAGTGCAAGTGTGTGGGCATCAAGTTTCAACATAAATAATAAAAGTAGCCTAAAAGTACTTCAACGCCTATGGAGAAACAAAGAAAGGTATTGATTGCAGTTTGTCGAAGTGTATAAAATGTTCAGTTTCTTTTCTCATTTTGGGCTGGCAACTGCAACAAAGTACTGCTTTTGGCAATTTTGGGAGGAAGGTTCCCTATGCTAAAAACAAATATATTTTACCAACACTGGATTTGTCACTTAGGTTTAATATGGAATAGACAACACCACACCACTCTGCTAAAATCCACACCTGAATAACCCCCTATTCTATTCTATTCTGATACTGTTTGATTATTGTTTAATTCTACACAATCCTGAACAATATTTTACAGAAAATCAACAAATTCATGTATAAAGAACACTTCAAATAAAGTAAGAAAAACTGCCCACTCCAGATTCCTGCGACAAAATGTGCAATTTGAAGAAATTATGTGGGAGCATCGTGTCCCTGATTTGTACTTGTAATTTAACCAAACGACAGGGGCAGCAGCCTTTTTATTGTTAAAAACATATTAAAAAAACATTTAAAAAGGTGTCATGCCTTGTAATTAGATGGGACTGTCTGTCTTATTGTTGTGAAATTTTGCAAACAGATGGAGGGGGAAAAAAACATCTTAGCAGGTCAGACAATGTCCAATGGTATTTAGTAATGGTGTGCATAGTTCAGAAAAAATATTGTTAAAAACTAAATAAAAACACAAGAAACATGTAAATGCCTGTAATTATGTACGGTTGAATGGCAGACAGAAGCACTGACAAAAGACGAGCCTTGTAAACATGGATCTGTGTTTTGTTCACAGGTGTGGTGAGTAAAACGTGTCTGATGGGTGCAATTGTGATGTTGACATTTTCCAGGATGAAACTACAAGAACAGGACAAACTCATGAATAGAAATACATGTTTATATGAATCGCTGTCGTGAATGTAACTTTTGAAGAGTGGGAAACATCAGAGTGAATGTTAAAATGTGACTGGAGGAAAAAAAAAAGACATGATACAAAAAATTAATTGATGTCAAGACATCAAGAATATATGTCAATATCTTCTTAATATATCGATGAAGATATTTTGGCCTAAAAAAAAAAAACGTGCTTTACAAGAAGAAAATTGTCAGGAAATAAAATCAGCTATGCACTGTAACTTAAAACGTGAAATTCGAGAAAAGCTAAGTAAGCTGATTCGAAACTTCTCTGTCTTCATTGGTACTGATATACAAATATTTGTGTTTGTGACAGTAGAAGAGAAAAGAGCTTTAAATGATTGAGTGAGCAAGCGTGTGAAAATACCTGGGCTGGAGATATTTATGTCAAAAGGGTTTTGAGCATTTGATATACTGAGCATAGATCGGCAACCTGTAATAGAGCTGCAGAGAGCCCTGGGAATTACAGCAGCCTGACTGCACCGTTTACCCAAGTGTAACACTAAGTGGATGGGGAATTATGTAGGAGGGAGCATACCTCTGTAGAGGCTCTAACGTCAGGCACATTCTTCAAAGAAAGTGTGCTGTAGATGCAACCAAGACAAAAACACTTGTACAAATATCCCGCCACCAAGACTGGCAGCAAGAAACCAGGCTGACTCGGCATGGTAAGCCTCAATTTGATGACTGAAAATATTACATTGCCCAAGAATTATTCTAGTTGGTAAAATAAGGACTCAGATGTATCTGTGAAGATGCCATCTTCATTAAACTAATGAAATAAAAGCCCAAAGCAACAACAATGGAAATACATGAACTAGGAATACATTGAAGTGGTGGGATCTTAGCAATTAAATAAAATGATCAAAGCAAAGTCAAATATTCAACTCAAAACTACCTTCACTATGTGGCATTGAAAGCAAAAGAGGAGGATTATCCAGTTAAAAATGGCTTGATGGTTGAGTCAGAAAATCTGGGGCCTCTGACAAAGAATTCAGCCTTTAGAAAGTAAAACTTGAGACTGATGAAAAATAATAGACTATAATTAATGAGAGAGATAAGATTTTACTGATGCTGGGTATCCCATCCATTCATTTCACAGAGAAAGCTATGATGAGCACTCTTCACCACTAATTTCCTTCCTTCAAAATAGTTTTCTGACTAGAAAATGTTCTTAGATAAAAGTATTCTTAAACAACTTTTCACATTGTGATAATCTCAACATAATCTAACTGTAGTAAGTTTAGCGTTTGGTTTTAGATGATTTTCCTTTTGACAAAATTACCTTCTATCAGACTGGAAAGCCTTCTTGCTCCCCTGACAAGTTGAGAGAAATAATACAGATCCACACTCAAAAGTACACATTTCTCATGCACACATGCCTGAGTATTGTGCTGTAGCTGTGCAGACTGAGCAGCTGCAGAGCTTGATACTCATTTAAACTGAGCTCTGCAGATGTTCTCAATTTTTCCTTGTCGCATTTCGACACACACACTCACAAAATCACATAAGCACATAGTAAGGTCGATCACATGACTTGCATAAATGATGATATATAACCGCTTCAGATAGTGAATCTAGGTGTTATCTAATAAATCTCTGAGGTGTTCCCAAGGCAGATTTGGGTCTCATAATACATGGCCTCCTGCTGTGGCATATTAATAGATATTCCAGATGAATATTGCTGGCATTCAATCACTGTCATGATTTGAATTAGTTTTTCTATTTTTTAGCTGCTGTGGTATCTAAAAACAAATGCACAGCCACGTTACAATTTATTTTACTTAAGATAAATAAATACACTGCTATTTCTTCTTGTACAAAATAAATGTGTGTACAGAAGAACTTCCTTTATTCAGAAACTGTTCCAGCTACTGTTGAGAACTGAGTTTTTTGATATTTTAAATTGTCACAGAAGTTCTTTTTAAAAAACCTTTTTATTCAAAAATATTGTACAGTACAGTTCCTTGCAGAAGTATTTATATACTTTGAAAGTTTTAATCACAGGCTCTTGAATCATGCAAAAAAATAAAAAAAACAGCACAAAGCAGCACACAACTGTAAAGTAGGATAAAAGGGATTTATGGTTTTCAATTATTTTACAGTTAAATTTGAAAAGTATGTCATATATTTGTATTTAGTTTACTCTGATAAAGTAAATATTTTACTAAACTGCCATACGAGTTAACCTAATGAGTAGATAGAGTCCACTTGTGTGTGATTTAAACTAAACACAATGTCAAAGTCTTAACTTTCACAGTATTTAGTATATTATTAAAGACTAAGGAACTCACCAGCCAGGTCAGAAAGAAAACTGTAGGAAGCTTAAAGCAAGATTGTTATAAAACAAATCTCAAGATGAGATAGATTAAACCAAAAACATTGCTTTTTAACATACATACCAAATGATTTGTGAGAAAGAAATTACACCGTAAAATATCCAGAATACAATAACCTAGTGTCTTTTTCCTGTTGTTCACTTTAATGCCAGTCTCCCTGGAGGATCAAACAAAACCTATGTAAGAGTAAAACAAGGACCCAGCTGTGCATCCTAGTTTCTTGCCATTGAACTAAAACATTTTGCTGTTTGCAAAAGAAAATGTTCAGAGATTTTGGTTTCTATGTGAACAAAGCTGGTAGAGGCAGTTCTAAAAGTTGGTTCTCCAGAGTAACAATTTTATTTAAAGAAATGTCAATACCATGCAATATTTTCTGTCAATGTCACATTATGAGGGACTTTCTGATGGTATATAGCATAAAATCTTTACATGACACATTGATGTTTCTAGTTGGAATGTTACAAACTGTGAAAAAGTTGTGCAGATACTTTTGCAAGGCTAAGCATTTAAAAAAGGAAAGTTTTCAAAGCCTCTGATGGTGTTTTAAAATGTGTATTCCTGTAGCATTGGAGTCAAATGCTACAGGACCTTTTCTTGAGACAGAAAAGGTCAAGAATGTCATTGGGAATCAACAAGGAATCCTCTGCAACAGATGATTGATCGGATTAAAAATCCTCAAAACTAAACAAGCTGTTTGAACATCCCATAGGGTTTTGTCACCACTACTCCTGGAAAATATTCATGCCTGGCTGCTGACATTGAAAAATAAAGTAAGAGAATTGCACACATTTTTGTTTAATGCATATTTACTCAGTATCCAAGTCTGAATGGGTACAAATTGTTCTTTGCTATATGAAAGTATTTAACTCAGGGTGCGTTCACACTGCAGCCTGAAGTGACCAATTCCGATTTTTTGGCAATTCCGATTTTTTTGCCGGGGCAGTTCACACTGCCAGTAAATGTGACCTGTATGTGTTCTGCAGTGTGAACGGGTAAACGGCCTGAAACTGTCCTGCATGTGCAGTAGATGGCGCAACAGCATCAGCGTTCTGAGTGTTCTGCCAACTGACATAAAAGAAGAAGTGCTCAGTGTAAACATGGAGGCTAACGGTGGAGCTTAGCTTACATATTTGAAGTTGTTGTCCCGCCGGAGCAACATATTAACAACTTAATCCTCATTTAGTCCGTCATGGTTGTTGTTTTTCTTCCCACTTGTGTATCAGGACGTAGAATATTGAGATTTGTTGAGAATCAGGGACGTTCAGTTCGGATGAATGAGGCCTGGACCTTAGGTCGTATTTGAATCAGATACGTATCGGATATGGGTCACATTCGAAATAGAATCCAACCTGTGCTGTTCACACTGCCATGAAAAGATCTGATACAGGTTGCATTACGTCAAAAAAATCGGAATTGGGTCAATTCAGGCTGTAGTGTGAAGGCACCCAATGTATCACTGTTGTATAAATACTCAACTCTTTCTGGGCTGTCTACACCCCAGTGTTTTAGGATCCTGGCAATACCTCTTACATGCCCATTACTTAGAGTTATTCACTTTCATTTTCCCTGTTTGTCTCTTAACTTTTACAAGATCTAGTGATTTATCATATATCATTATAAACTAAGGTAGCACAGATGTTAATGGAAAGTGACTTTAGAAAATGCAATTTTCATCCAAACGGCTTGACATGCATTGGCATTCTCATGTTGTACAATACTCATGCTGAATTTCTAGCAAGTACTTATTCTAATTCGGATATAAGATCGACAAAGATCAGCAAAAACAGGAAAGACAGCGCAGATTAGGATGTACACAGATAGGAAAAGATAAGGGAAAAATCAATCAACTTGTCCTTATTTTGTTCCTGATAGGAAAGTAAAAGCTGTCTTTTCTGTGTCCTTGTATTGTTGCAATTCTCAATGGCCCAGGTGTATAGAAGCTTTAGAGTTTCTGAGAAAAAAAAAAACACACACTCATAAACACTTAGGGCCTCATTTGTCAGAACCTGTTCATAGAACAATGGCCACATATGATTTGTGAAGTCACATGTTTATTGTCCATCCCAGCGAACAAACAACAAGGTGCTGATAAATCTGGCAAAAAGTTTTAGTCGCCTCAGCTCTACAATTTGAAACAAGGACAAAAAACAGACACATTTCTCTAAGATTCAAATGGATTCAAAAAGATTAGTGACACATCAAATACACAAACAGAACATGATGCAGAGGCTGACATAAATATTTAACTCAGCAAAGCCGCACATGCTTTGTGATATTTCAGTATCTCATGATTCTCGTTGCCAAAGAGAAGAAAACGACAGTCACATTTTAAAGGGGCAATATCATGTAAAATAAAGTTTTTTTAGCTTTACATCGTGTTATCATATTTTTCGCTCATCAAAAACATACCTGCAATGTTGCCACAACTGTTTCATGCATGTTTGAGAAATCTTCGATAGATTCTAGAGATTTCAAAATAAGTTCATTAATAAGGCCAGTACGACTGCATTTTATTAACGTTTCTGCTGTGAAAGGAAATTTGAAAGAATTCTAAAGGATTTTTCTATCAACACTTTCTAAAACTCTGCCAAATCTTGCAAAAAGCACACCAAACTTTAACAACATGCCCAATTTTGTTTCTTTCCAGTTAAATGTGTTCAAAAAGGCATAATTGGGTGGAAACCCACCCAATCTGGCAACACTGATACAGAGCTTGTGCCTCACAAAGCAGCACTCCCCTGATCAGCTCCGTTACCAGCAGCAATTAGCAAACACCTGGTGGAGCCGCACATCTTCTGAGCTACAAGCTTCTTCTTAGTACAATCGTTACTTAAATGTTAATAGAGAAGATATGTGATGACTTTCTGAATGCAGTTTCAGAAAAAGCAAGAATATTTAAAGAGACAGAGGCTCAATTTCAATAAATCAGGAAATTTATTTGATATATATAGCATCATCATAACAACTGAAGGTAACAGTTACTTTCCTGGCTAACACATAATATTGCCCCTTTAAAAGTGCTGGTTGATGTTTAGTTGATAAATGACAGCTTTGCTTTTACTAATACTCAGGGGACTATGAAACAAATTTTCTATGTCAAGTTTAAATACATATTTAAATGCTCTTCAAACTATTAGGATGCCAAACCTCCATTGAAAACCATTGACTTGTCCAAATGGATAATTGTATTGAACTGCAAATATATCAGTGTCAAAAATTGTCAGCATTTTTTTGCCTGTACTTTGTTGAATGTACTCACAGTGAAAAAGATTTGAATTACATTCACATTTTGAAATTCATGTAAAGAAATCTCTTGAGGTACATTTTCTGTACACACAGCGAACACGTCTCATGATTTACACACACACACACACACACATGCTGAATAAAAGTAAGTTAAGTCAGTAAGTTAATCATAGAAATAAGTGTGTAACACCAATGACTATGAAAAACATGGATGAGCACACTGCCTCCCACCTGACACTCAAAGCTCATTGTGCTGACTATCTATAGAAGTGAAGTACAGTCGCATTTATGAGTTAATTGATCGGTTCTGGACGTTAAGTGAAAGTGTGTTTGGAATACACTATGCAATCTAAACAAGTAGGCGAGTATGCTGGGCTAAAGTACGCTTTTGCACATAAATGCAAAGTAAATTGAAGGATGGATGATGAAATATGATTACAGGTAAGTTTTGCTTTGTGTTTTGGTTCTACCTCCCAGCGTCTGAGGCTGTTGGTTCGTTTTAATACTTTGTAGGAAAACCTCAGTATGCCAAAGCTTCTTGGATGTTGCAATGTGTTTATGTGTGTGTTATAGGAGAGATAGACTCAATAAAAAGATTCTATAATGTGGTGATGCAACCCGTTTAAGTATTTAAACATACAACTCTGTTACAGGACACACACACAAAATAGAAAGAAGACATTAGCTAATTTCAGAGTATTCCTGCTCTTTGTGTTTTGAATTAACATCTGGAATAAGTCAAAGATACTGAGACATTTCAGGACAGAAGCTAATAAAAATATGTATGGTGGTGTCACATGATGAGAAGAAAAACTTGTTTCACATAGAATACAATTTCTTCAAACGTGTCAAAATTACCAATTCAGCCTCCTCCTATTGAAGTTAATTGGAATTGAAGTTAAGCTATTGTTAAGCTATTGCACTAAGAAAATAACGGAACCAGAATACTTGAAAGATGAACAGAGACTGATTTACATTGAAATGGAGAACTACATTCAGCCTGCTCTTGTCAGAAAATGAAGAAAAAGATTCCATTAGAATAAAGGTATACATGTGTCCTTTTTCCTGTTACAGTCAATTAATTATAAACGTACTGCTATAAGAAGGAGGGATCAATGAAAGAAACCGCCAGATAAACCAGAGTTTCACTGTGGGATTTACATGCTCTTTTTAACATTGAAGCCAAAATATTATGAGCTGTTAATGTTTGTCCTCAGTGGATGTTTAAGAAGGCAATATGCTTAAACACCTTTGCAAAAGTATTCATGAACTTTGAGCTGTTCCATATATTGGCATGTTTTAACCATGGATCTTCAAACCAACACAATGTAGTGCATTATAAGTGAAGGAAGAAAATGGAAACAAAACTAGTGTGGCATGTAGTCACATTCAGAATTACTTGAAAACAGAAGCTGCAACCATACCTAGATATTTCAGTCCACCTAAACTGAAAAAGTCAGACAAAGAGAGCTACAATTAGAGAACGAAGCAGTGGGGAGCAATAGTTGTTTGGAGGTCAAGAGAAAACAACTGTTAGTCATAGACTTATACAGTCTGGTGTGGCAGAGAGGCAGGAAGGAAGAGATTGTTAAAGTAAAGCTAGAAGAAGTCCCATTTGCACCTTTACCACAAGTCATCAAACATGTAAAATTAGTTGCCAGATGTTCAGAGCTAGTAAAGACAAAAAATATCGACTCAAGAAAGATGACTAGAAATGCACAGCACATTTAGCAGATTTATTATTGTCAGCCAGTTACATTTAGCATGGATATTTGAGGTAAAAGCTGGGTGAAGGTACTATTCAACTTCCATTGTTAACGTCAAACTGATATTTTTCACTGTACTTTAAAATTAATATTTAATATTCTAATTCATAAGCTACTTTTTCACTCACCCACAGTCAACCTAGGCTGAATGATGGTTCCTTTATTTATGAGATGAATGCTTCTCTTAATTAAAAAAGCAAACAAAAGGTCACTTTTGTTTATTGCTTCCATAAAATTGATTGTTTAAACAATCCGTTTTGCAGTTGTTTGAAAAACTTTTCAATTTTCCCTTTTGCTCCGAGACTGAAGGCAGAAATGACAACATAATAATGGGATCCACACTGATTTTGTGATCAACAAAACATCAAGAGTTTATTATTTTATCTCATTTTTACTTCCTGAGCAGCAAGACGTTTTTCCATTAATTTCAACAGCACATCAATTGTTTTTACTTCCAAACAATCAGTATGAAGTTCAGGGACTTTCCATCCGTCTTTGTGCCCTACATCCATTTATCCACACCGACGTGAGTGAGTATGTGATGCTGGAGAATGGTAGAGGAGAGTGATATATATCAGCCCTTTCATTTCCATCAGACTAAAGGTTAACAGCTCATCATTCTTCCTCTACCTGAGGGAAAGGAGTGCTCAGGCACACACAGACAGAGGGCTGGGCATGCTGATAGCAGTGGACCGACAATACAATTGGCCTCTACAGATTCAATACTGTCAAGTGCTGAAGACAGACAACTATTATTTGTCTGACCTAAAGTCAACAACTGTAACCCATTACACACAAACAAGTGGAGAATGTGATCAGCGAGATCAGTGATTTTGGATGCAAAAAGAACGTCCAGAACAGGTGTTTCAACTAACTTTATGACTATGGTGCTTAATTTTATCTAAACGCGTGAGGAGGCTGAATTAAAAAAGAAAGAATGAAGGAAAAAGAGACTGGATGAGTTTTATTGCTTTCTCAAAGAGGCGGAGAAATAAAAATGACCAAAAATATGTATTTTTGAAAAACAACTGCATTAGTGTGTTGTTTTAATACAGTGCATACAGAACAAGTAAACTACTCTAAACAATAACCATTATTGGAAGATTTCTTAAAAGATTTCTTATATCAATAAATAGTATGTGCAAATTGTTTTGAATATTACTGATACATGTTCTCTAATCTATTCAAGTATTCCTAAAAATAAATAAATACTGATATTGTTACATTAATACAGATAACTATATAATCTTGCAAATGAGATTCAGCTTCAAAAGTAAAAAAAAATATTAGAGACAAACCAATACCTTTCATGGCTCTTTCTTTGAATCTTTTTTTTCTCCACTTAAGTAAAAATGTTATATCTCACCATTTTTTCTTTAAGTTCATTAAGTCCTTTTGATTACTATATTTGTTTTTGATTACTTGTGTATTACTGTGGTCTCCAAATTAAATAAATGAAATTAAATATAATGTTAACCCAATATTAATGAAAAAAGTCAGACATAGAGCACTTATAAAATGTGTTGCATATTAAATCATTTAACTTTACTATATTACACATGTATTGAGCACACAAAATTGGATGTTTTTTGGTGCATTTGTGTATTATTTGATGTGATAGATATTCTGGGACCAGAAGGTTAGGAAGGTCAGGATGAACTTGATGATTGCTCTGCATTTCTGAGACGTCAGGGACTGCAGCGGGGAAGACAAGTCTCCTGTGGCTTTGATGGTGACCAGGAACTTGACTGTTCCCATGATGGAAGCAGCAGAGCTACTGATGCTCCGCTGGATGGAAGTAAGAATGTGTGTTGCACATAAAGTCAAATGCACTTCAACTTTATGTGCATTTCGCACATAAAGTTTGCTATGCTCATGCCACAGATTTCCACTTTTTACTTTTTATCTATAAAAAGTTTTCATTTGTGAGATCAGCCAGTAATACAATCTGCCTAGAGATGCATCTGTTATGATAGAGACTTAGGGACATAAAAGTTGTGTAGATGTAGCGATTTGAAAACTGTATATTTGTTGTCATGTTTTCTTAGTTAAACGTTATTTGTTGAGATGAGAAAGTATCTCAATTGTTTTTCTCCTGTAACATTTCATGAAGAGTTTCTTTTAAGCTCCTGAAACAACAGTCTTTTTATTTAATATCAAAAAACACTCTGGTAATAATTTATCGCCATCATAAGGTCATGGAGACGTCTTCTAAAGTATATGTCACTATGTAGACCCAGTACTTATGCACAATGTACTTCAAGCTTGGCTGACCTGTTCATCATGTACATTCTGAACAGCTGAATTTGCTTTCCCATATCCATAAAGCTCTGCTCTAAGCCTCCCATCAATCATCTGTCAGATTTAGAAAAAAAGCTGTATATTTTTTGTACAGGACACAAAGGCCTGGACATGAAATTTTAAATAATGTGCCCAAGAGGACCCATTATTCGGTTTTGTAGCTTTAGTGCTGAAGAGCCCGTAGCAAAGTTATTGTAAAACACATCAAATATTTTTATGTCTCTGTCCTACCCCATGTCATGGCTGTCTCTGGCAGGTGGCCCAAAAGCCCCCCTCTTCTGACCTTGGAGATGATGAAGGCATTAAAACTGGAACATGCTCATTGTCAACGCCTGCTCTCAGTCAGTGCCAGAGCGCACACACAAATTCACACACACACCTATAAACACACACAAAAAGTGGAGGACAGCAGCAAGGTTATACCTTGTCTGACTTTGCCTTGTAGTCAGCTAAAACAAGCTGTGGTTTATTACATAATTTAGTATTAAATGACTGTTTCTAAGATAGACACCTAATGAGTTTTAAGGAAAATATGTGAGGAAGACAAGGTTAAATGTGGCTGGCATCTTTATTTCCCACATTACTATATATTGCTTTGGAAGACTCACGTACTTTAGCGGATGATTTTTTTTTCTTCTTGTTTTATACGGACATACAGACACGACGACTCTGAAGGGCAGCTTAGGTCTTATCCTAAATGGTAATTACAGAGAGCCAGTCCTGACATTGTAGTAAAGAATTAGATGACCAGAGGCAATAGCCATTAAAAACATTCAGGAAGAGATTTCAGGAGAGATCTGCAGGAAATTCCCAAAGCAGATTGCACTAAATGGGTGCAGATATATAAATACATATATGGTCATCAAGTGCAGCAGATAGGATAGGAAATACTTTCACCCATTAAGTTTCAAAGTTTTGTATTTTCATCCACAAACACAATAGATGCAGAAGTGATCAAACAGAAAAAAAATATTCATATTTTATATTTTGTATGACTATTTTATTTCACAGAATACCTGAAATACAATTGCTTTGATGAGTCATTCCTCAAAACTTTAATTACACCAACCGTCTGTGAATAATCAGTTTTGGAATGTGTGGATGTTTCTCATGCATTCCTGACAGTAACATACAGAATAAAAGCCAGATGAATGATTTCTTCCTCCACATGTCACATTTAGAGATAAACTTTGTTGATTAAAATTAAAAATTTACCACAATAAAATCATCTCATAATACACTGTACCAACTTTTAATTACATCAGAATGAAGAGGAAACACTTCTTGACAATTACTCATTGTTGATGTTTATGAACATATGAAAATGATCAAAGCAGTAAACATTTAAAGAAGCTGTTCAGTATTACTTACAAATATGGACATGTTTCTTTATTTGGAAATAAATGGACATCAGTTTTGGAGAATCCTGGGTATTTAAAAAGAATGGCTTTATCTTCATTTATACATTTTATTTGGCCAAGAACATCTAGTGACACACCTGCATTTTCATTCAGAGTTGTATTTGGTGTGCAGATCTACTCATTAAACAATCAAGTTGATTTTTTTTATTTTGCTTGCATTTTCCTCTGTGGATTTGCCACTGATATTCACGTTAAAAAGTGGTTTAGAGAAGCCATTTACCTAAACAGTCAGAAAATAAACAACTGGAACTGTGACAAAGAAGGCTGGCTGAGGACCCGTGTTTATCTTGGCACAGCGCATAAGAAAGATAGAAAAACGAAGAATCTCAATTGATTAGCAAAAGGTATTTGGAGCAAAATCTTTGGATCAAATCTCAATTACCACAAGTTATTTCTTAAGCTTTTATAAACACCTTTTTCAGAGATGCCAGAACATTTGGAGAGTGCTTTGCAATTAAATCCAGACTGGCTTTCTTTACACCAAAGTGTAGAAATTGAAGACTATTAAATCTGAGTCATTGAAATCCTAATAAGGATGTATATTTGGTTTGATATGTGGACACCTGTTTTATACTTGAAAATTGGAAGACTGACAGAATGTAATATAATTCATCAAATGAATTGTTTTAACTTTAATTACTTCAGCATTTTTAGTTTCAGGGAATTGAGATTTCTTACAGCTGTATTTTTGTACAGGGCAACATTGTGGAGCCAATGGTCTTCATCGAAGATTTCCTGGGCTCGAATCCCAGCCTGGTACGTCTCTGCATGACGTTTGTGTGTTTACCTCCAATGTTTGCTAGATTTTTATCTTTAGGTACTCTGGCTTCTTCTCACAGTCCAGAAACTTATCTAAATTCTCATCAGGATTGACTGTTGGCAGGATACCACAGAATACATTATTGACTAACAAAACTGATAATTTAGCTTTTTGTATTTTGGTTGACAACATCCCAACAGGTACCATTATTGAACTTATAAATTGGCATTACTTAAGCACAATGGCAGACAAGCTGTGCTATTTTTGACAGATTTAAAAGAGATTCTGAGGCATTTGAGTTGGAAGTGAATGAAGAATAAATAAAATGAGTAAATAAGATCTTGAAATGAAATGAATGAAATGAAATTTTATTCGAACATGATACAAGTATAAAAATAAGATAGTGCACAGTAACAAGAAGTGCATAAAAAAGAAGAATATAGAATATGAAGTGATTCAGCATTCAGTACATGTCTAGCTCTAGCCAGTATGGATATCTTTCTACTGAGTTTACTCTGTAAATGTTTAATCTGAGGTTTCCAACTGATTTTGTCATCTATTATTACACCGAGGAACTTATTAGCAAAAACCCTTTCTAGAGTTACGTCCTCTATTTGAACTTGGATTTCAGTATTTTTGTAATAGTTCCCAAAAACCATGATTTTAGTCTTGTCCAAATTTAGTAATAATTTATTATTGTTAAACCATATCTTTAACTTACTGATCTCTGAGGTGACTGTTGAGAGAAGATGCTCTAAATTTTCGCCAGAAAGGCAATAACATTGAAGGTCTGTGAAAGTTGCTGGAGGTACTGTTTGATGCTATCAAAATTTGCATGAAGGCTTCTGCTATTAAAGTGAATTATTGACAGCTTTTGTTCCGTTTTAATCCTATTGTTGAACTGATCATCGCTGTAATAGTGACAACTGTCATTGATGACATTATAGAAGTTGTTATCAGGATCAATGTCATTTTCAATGTCTTGCTGATGATAGTTTCTGTGTTGGAATACAGGTAGCTCTATATCCTCATAGGCCGCGATCTGTTGCATGTTTGTCTTTCAGAGGTGAACGTCAGCTGTGTCTGGTTGTCTGTCATACATTGTTGGATTATTCAGGGGTACTAGTACGAGGATGGGTGATCAACTTATCATAACGTAGGTAAGCAATGTCCCCTCTTTGACGTGCTGCTTTTAAGTCCGGCATTAGTTCCGCCCTCCTTTTCCTTACAGCCTCTGTGAAGTCTTCATTAATGAAAATCTTAGATCCCTTAAGTGCCTTGGTGCACTGCAGAATAGTTGATCTGTCCTTGTATCGTAAAAATTTGACAACAATGGGCCTGGGACTGTCTCCTCTAGGTTTACCGGTGCGGTGAGCTCTCTCCATCTCAATCTTATGTTGAAAGTTCAGCTTTTCAGTTAGAATAGTTTTCACTTTCTCCTCAGTCTCAGCCCAAGTCTCATTTGGTGATTCAGTAATTCCATCAAAAACCAAATTGTTTCTCCTTGATTGCCCCTCAAGGTACTCCATTTTATCAGTGATAGTCATCATGCCCTCACATACTTCAAATATGTCTGACTGCAGCGTGTCACTTCGGTCCTTGTGCTTAGCACTTTCTACTTTAATATCGTCAACTTCTTTCTGTGTAAATTGCAGGCTGGTTTTAATGTCCCGTAGTTCTCGTGTCATTGCGTGCATTCTGGTGTTAGTAGTGTCCACAATGATTTTAACAAAACCTTTAAAATTGTCCTGTTGTTGTTGGAGTAACTCCATATACATTTCCTTTTGCTGGCTCAGCAGCTCTTTGACTTGCGTGAGTGACACGTAGTCCTCATCTTGTCTCCCGTCGGTCTTGGATCCTTTTGGAGGCATTATTTCGCTTGTTTTTGCCGGTCGCTTCCTTAAGGCTCCTGCTCAGCAGTTGGAGGCCACCGCGCTGTCGCTCTGTAAACACAGACACCTGACAAGGCAGAGTTTTACCTCTGCCTGCTGTCAATCCAACGTGTCGCTTTCCACTGGTTGTTTTCTCGGTTAGCTCCCGGACGTTGGCCTCGGCCCGGTTAGCAGCCGCGATGTTAGCAAGCTAGTTGCTTGTCGAAGAATCAGCATCTGATCCGCAGCAAAGGCGCGTCCAGCCCCCGGAAGGCGCGTCCAGCCCCCGGAAGGCGCGTCCAGCCCTCGGAAGGCGCGTCCAGCCCTCGGAGGGCGCGTCCAGCCCCCGGAAGGCGCGTCCAGCCCCCGGAAGGCGCGTCCAACCCCCGGAGGTCGTCCTCCTTGTCCTTGCACGATGTTTTCTGACCCGACTGTCCACAAACGTCGTCGCTGTGTAGCGTCCCGTCAGTAGCCAAGATGGCGCTCCCTTTCTATCCACAGCAGAAGAGTCCAGATAATTCCTTTCGGTCCACTTTATTTTTGCTTGTTTAGTGAAGAATGGCCGCTGACCACCGTAAAAGAACAAATCTCATCCAAAACAACAAGGTATGAAGGTGATATCAGCTTAATTTAGAAACTCGCCGGGATTACTATCCGCCATCTTGGACCCGATCCATTGCAGTATCTTTGGATCCTTAATTTATAAGCAAGAAAGAAATAGTGTTTGCTCTTATTTTTCTTACTTCTTTTTACCATATGTGCCCTATAAGTATAAAGAAATAAAAATATGTAAATAAACTAGAAATCTACATGTCAGCTTTAGTGACACTGTGGAGGGGAATCATCTTTGGTTGAGTCTTTGAGTCAAATTACAGATGTCAATTGTCAGGCCGTGCTTTTCTTGTTAAATTTATACCCTAAAAACTGCTATATATTTTTTTGATTGAATTTTATTTCTTTTTAGATGTCCGCCACTGTGAAATGTCTTTTTACTGGTTTCAAAGGACAGTTTTGACAGCCTTGCGGTCTATTGTACAATGCAACAGCAGCATCACTCAGAGGAAAATAAAAGTGCTGCTCTTTCATGTTTGGAGTAAATTGGCTTCCTTTGAAGTTAACTTTCGACCCACTCTCATCAGTGGTACACACTTCCTTTAAAGGTGACATAAAGAGAGGGAAACAGGAGGAAAGGGGAGATAGATGGCAATGCAAGAAAAAGTGAGAAGGAAGGAAATTGTGACAGGAAATATAGCAGCGATCCCACTGAAGAGGAAAATGAGGGAGGAGGAAAACCCAGAGAATTCATCTCAGAACCTATTAGATGTGCCGTATTAGATGCTTTCATGCAAGGTGCCTTACAATTGAGACTGAATATATATATATATATATACAGGTATATATATATATATATATATATATATATATATATATATATATATATATATATATATATTACAAAATACATATTTTGTAAGAGGGTAAAAACTGGAGTACAACCTTAACAAAGAGGTGAATCTAAATTGATGGAGTACACTTAAAACTCTTGAGCTCAGTTTTGTTTGTCTGAAGACAAAACGGTTGAGAGTCTGGGAAATTTCTGCAACAGGGACATACACTGTTCTTTATAAATCTGCAAATGTAGAAGTCTAAAGTTGCATTTTTAAAGCTTGTTTTCTGAATAAGATGTCAGAAATAAACTTTAAGAATACAAATGCTTAATTTATTCACCTGGAAGAGCAATACTTTTTACATAATACAAACTAAAAAAACATTATCAAACTTTTCTATGACAATTGTGTGATACAGATATAAAAGGTTTACAAGAGCCCTGATCAAACATCATGTTCTTGTGATACAAAATGATGATAGTCTTTTCAAAACGTTTTCAAACTGCATGTGACAATCAATCTGTAAAGAAGTTAATTGAGAAACTAGTTGAAATCTTCTAGGGGAAAACAAAAAAATAAATAAAAAATGTGTGTGTGTGCATATGTGTGAAATCTGTTGAAGCACATTGCATTTTAACTTGAAAATGTGACTGTGTGTCCCTGTCCTCTTTACATCATACAGAATTAAATCAAATTCAGTTCTGGTTTACATTATTGTAAACCATCATCCTTAGGATGTGGATCTTTGTTTTGGGTCATTGTTAAACTCAAATGATTAAGTTCTTCTTAATCGTGTATCTGGATCTGATCATAATTACTTACACCTGAGGCCCCCATGTAAATTGAGAAAAAAACAGCCCAAAGGAAAATGTTGGCACCACCAACATTTGAAAATGATACTTGATAAAATGATACAAAATGATACTTTGTCATTTCAGTGTTCTTTCAACACAGTGTTGTATATATGTCAAGCATCACTTTCAGATTTATTGCCTAAAATTTAAGGCATATTTGGTTTCATTTGACCAGAGCATATTTTCCCATGTACTCTTTGGACAGTTCAGATCCATGTCTTGTAAAATCCTTCTCTGCTTCTATTTTCTTTTTCGTTCTAAAAGACTTCCATTGTTCCACTCTATACATTCGTCCAGACCTCTTCAAACTGAAGAGAGACTGAGGTCACATGCTGCACAACCAGTAGTCCCTGACCACTTTACATCAAATCTGTTCATCAAATATGATGGGATGTTACGTTTTTGGCCATGTAGTTTCATACTTAATCTATTATGCCAGTCTTCATTGTGTTTTATGGTTCTATTCTTTTCTGCCATGCAGAGAATTCGAATGGGGTGGGATAATCCTCGACGCTAATTTAGCTAAACAAAGTCAAGCTGCCTGCAACTGAATCGTTCTGTGCCACATGGGTTTTATCAAAATGGAAAATATTTTGACTTTTCAATACATCCTCCAACCGAGCCGCATTTTTTTCTCCAGGCCAAAATCACAACCTTCAAAAGGTGAACATAAACCAGCTTAAAAATAGAGCTGACAATATGTAAATTTTGCAATTAGAGCTGTAAGTAGGGGGAGCATACTGTCTGGAGTTCCAGTTGAGATAATTGCCACATTAGAGTGCTTGCTCTTTAATGAGCTGAAATAGCTATAAATAAAGCAAATATATCAAAAGGATTCTTGATAGTATTAGCCCCAACTTGCAAATGTAACCTTGTCACCTGTAAAATATTTGCCATGTTTTGTTTTTAGGAAACAATTAAGCACAGAAATTGTAGCTTATTAAGTGAAGTCTGTAAAGCATTAACCTCATAAGCATCAAGGCCTTTTTAATTTAATGAAATAAATTCAAATTTAGCAAGAAGGGATGCTTTTAAATCTCTTGCTTAGAGCATATTGAGATAGAGGCAAGTCATCTTTTAATACTGTTTAGCCTTCCTAAAAAATATGCCAGCATATGGTATTACCTCCTGCCTCTCTAGGATTCATATTGCTGCACGTAATTTAGGGCAATTTAATCCATTCTAGATAGATTTCACACTACTTGAAATACAATTTTTTTTCCACTGAAACTGCCTTACAGAACAAATAATGACAGCAATGCATAAGTAAACAAGCCCTAAAACAAAAATGTTTTTTAAGCCTACAGTAGGATTACAGTGTTACCAGGACTTTTCCAAAGGGTGTTTTTTTTTGTTTGAATTTTTCATATATTGGTTATGAAAAAAAGTCCTTTAGAGACCACAGATTGATAACTTTTCAGCCCTTACAGGGTTTAACTCTGACAAAAACACAAGCTCAGAGTCAAACAGGTTCTTGTGAATAACAGATTCATGGTTTGAAATCGAGAGTTTTATATCCTGTATTGCAAAATTGGAAGATGGAAATCAAACACTGAATTTAGCCAATGTAAAGTCATATGTTTTTACAGTACTTATACTGTCCCATGAACAAGGTGGATGCTACAGAAAATGTGTTTGGAGTGCAAATGACAAGTATCTTAAAAGAAAATTGTTCCGTGTTCGAGCCCCACATCCCCAGAGCAACTGGCAGGAGATGCAGCAGGCTGCTAATGTATCAACAAAAGAGTCAACTTTATATTTCCCCTAATGTTAGTTTACTTCATATTGCGGGAAGCATCTTCTTTCTCTTTATCAGCATTTCTTCAGCTGGAAAGTTGACTTGCCCCACAACCTTTTTCTAAATGTGTAAAGAGATGTTACATTCATTTAATAAATTCTCCAAAAATCCAATTACAGTTGCTTTTGCTTCTAATGTTTTATTTTTTTAAATGGCCTGAAAAAAAAACTCGTCCAGAGTATCCTAGCATGTAACATTAATACCTTTTTTGACTTTTGGATGAGACAAATGTATTAGTGTATGATGTATTTTTGTTGTATAATTTACAACTTATTGTGTTGCCAGCAGTGTCCTTTACACAAGCTGTTGTTGTCACAAAGAGAGAACAGCTCCTCGGGAGACATCACAGACAGGGGCGGATCTAGCGGGGTGGCAGGGGTGGCAGTTGCCACCCCAAACGAGAGCCTTGCCACCCCAGCTGGCGACAATGAATCCAATAAATAGTTATGGCAAATCGGACATTAAGCGCATGAAACTCTTTTTTCCCGACAACAATGAATGCAACACAATGTAACCTGACACCTGCTGCTGAGTAGCGGGAAGTGGGAGAGAAGGACAGAGCGCCATTGATGGATGTATGTTACTGAACTGGACCTCATGTGATTTATCTAAGTAATTTCTGTTCATTGAGTCGTTAATATCGGTGGTCAGGAAAATACTACAATCACGTAAAGAATCAGAACAACGGACCGATGTTTAGCAGTTAATTCAACCATAGATGATGGTAATAAGGGCTTCAGATTTCACACCTGAGGAAAACGTTTTAATTTAAAGAAAAGATTGAACAAGTGAGCAGTGGGTCAGTTATACTAGCCTAACTGTTTCTGACCTGCTATTGACTTTGATAACCGTAACATGAGCTGCGCAGTTCGGTGTGTTTTGGTTCCGTTGGCACTAAAACAGGTCAACCCGCCACCAAGTCATCAGTAGAGCAGCTGGTTAAATCAGCTAATCAACCACCGCTGTGCTCAGGAGAAACTTATTAATAATCACAATATAGACATTAAGCCTGACAGACTGAATGTTCTGTTTTAGTGTTTGTGATACTTTTTTGTGTGGAAATGTTTGTGTTTGGTGTTGATTCTCCGGATCGGTAATTTCTGCTATTTCTGCTCGTTGAGCTGTTGTATGTCGGTTGCCATGGCAACGGGTCCGTAAAGCCGACACAGAGCGAGAAAAGGCTGAATGAAAGTTGTTGGAGCTATTTTTTCTTTATTTTTTTATCCATTTGAATTTTGTTACTTTATTCTTAAATTTCTATTTTTTTGTATTATTTATTTATTTTCTTGTTTATTTTCTAAATTTAGACAGGAAGTAATGTGGGTCAGTCCACTTTCTATAAGTGCAGGGGCCTGAAGGACCAGCAGGCATTTGGGTTTGGGGCCGATGGTTTTTACCAGAACCAGAGTGGTAGCATGAGAACAAATGAAAGTTTTTATCTCTGTAATTTTTCGGTGAAAGAGGAAAATAAATCACCAAGATCAATTAATAAGTTTGGACATTGAACCATGTTTTGCCCGTGTCTAGAAACTTGACCCCAGTACCTTAGTAGTGGCTTGGTGGAACTTAATTGGATGTTTGGCTTGGCGAACAATCAGAAGTGATTCAGTCTAGTTTGGTTCTTCACCTGTTTATCAGCTTTATTGTACCTTTATTGTGGCTCACTGCAGCCGCTGCAATTCCTAAAAACAAGTGACAAAAACTGAGCTAATCCCCTGTGTTCTCAAAACATGGTGATATTTATAACATTTGTCAAACTACGGCTCCTACAGCATATTTAAAATAAAACGATTGACCAATATCACCCTTTCTTGTATCTTGACAGAACTAACAGAAACTAAACTGTTTATAGATTTGTATCATGGAGAATTTATCAAACATCAGTTTCTAATCTTTATTTTAAGTCGTATTTAATAGATATATCGAATAATAAATGATGCCACTACTAATATTGTGACAGATTTCTCCTTGTCCTCTATTGGGATAAAATGGTTTTCTGGACACATTGCATGTCAATTGATATGCGTATCAGTAATGCATATCAATTAGCAGGAATATGAATGACGTGAAAATAATTAACTATACTATATTAAGAAATTGTATTTAAGCCTTGGTGCTACATGAAGCTGATTTCAAAACAAAGCAAGTTAAAAACAATGTTTTGTATTGTTTACATAATATATATATATATATATATATATATATATATATATATATATATATATATATATATGTAAACAATACAAAACATTACAAAACATTGTTTACATATATATATATATATATATATATATATATATTATATATATAAAAAATAATTCCCTTCTCACCCTCTGCAGGTGGTCTCTCTCTCTCTCTCTCTCTCTCTTTCATCCTCTGAGCTCGGTCCTCTACCAGAGGCCTGGGAGCTTGAGGGTTCTGCGCAGTATCTTGGCTGTGCCTAGTACTGCACATTTCTGGACTGAGATGTCTGATGTTGTTCCTGGGATCTGTTTTAGCCACTGCTCCAGTTTGCGGGTTTCTGCCCCGAGGGCCCCGATGACCAGAGGCACCACTGTGGTCTTCACCTTCCAGTTCTTTTCCAGTTCCTCCCTGAGGCCCTGGTATTTCTCCAGTTTCTCATGCTCCTTTTTCCTGATGTTGTAGTCACTTGGTATAGCTACATCCACCACAACGGCTTTCCTCTGTTCTTTATCCACCACCACAATGTCCGGTTGGTTCTCCATTACCATCTTGTCTGTCTGGATCTGGAAGTCCCACAGGATCTTAGCTCGGTCATTCTCCACCACCTTTGGGGGTGTTTCCCACTTCGATCTCGGGGCTTCCAGTCCATATTCTGCACAGATGTTCCTGTACACTATGCCCGCCATCTGGTTATGTCGTTCCATGTACGCCTTCCCTGCCAGCATCTTGCACCCTGCTGTTATGTGCTGGACTGTCTCAGGGGCCTCCTTGCACAACCTACACCTTGGGTCTTGTCTGGTGTGGTAGATCTGAGCCTCTATTGCTCTGGTGTTTAGGGCCTGTTCCTGTGCAGCAAGGATGAGAGCCTCTGTGCTGTCCTTGAGTCCAGCTTTGTCCAGCCATTGGTAGGATTTCCTGATATCAGCCACTTCAGTTATTTGTCGGTGGTACATCCCATGTAGGGGCTTGTTCTCCCATGATGGAACCTCTAGCCCCTCATCCTGTGTTCCCCATTGCCTGAGACATTCCCTGAGCATATCGTCCGTTGAGGCTTTGTCCTTGATGTATTTATGAATCTTGGATGTTTCATCCTGGACAGTGGCTCTCACACTCGCTAGTCCTCTGCCTCCTTCCTTACGGCTCGTGTACAGTCTCAGGGTGCTGGATTTGGGGTGGAACCCTCCATGCATGGTTAGTAACTTCCGAGTCTTAACATCCGTGGCCTTTATCTCTTATATATATACATATATATATATATACACAGTCCAGTCACATTAATGTGACCACCACGTACTTTCCACTTCAGAGTTAAATAACCAATCACAGAAGGCAGGTGGCAGCACAGTGCAGTTGAGCGTATATAAAGGGTGTGTGTGGCTTCGGAAAACATTTCAATCGTTGGCGTAATGCAGAAACGAAGCGATTTATCCGACGTCCAAAAGGGCATGATCATTGGCTTTCGGGCCAAGGGTGGAAGCATTTCCGAAACGGCTGAGTTTGTGAACTGTTCGCGTGCCGCCGTGGTAAAAGTGTACCGTGCATGGCAAAATGGGACTGTCCAAAATCAACGACGTGGCAAATGTGGTGCACCACGGGCCATAGATGACAGAGGCGAACGACGGTTGCGGAGATGCGTTCGGGCAGATAGACGGGCTACCGTTGAGCAACTGACCACTAAAATGAACCAAGGGGCTACCACAAGTGTCTCCCAAACCACTATTCAGCGAACATTGCTGCGTCTGGGCCTCCGAAGCGGACGCCTGGTTCGTGCACCTATGCTGACTGGTGTTCATCGACGACGAAGGCTAGAATTTGCACGCCAGTACAGCAGCTGGACGTCCACTGAGTGGCGACAGGTAGCGTTTTCAGATGAATCGCGTTTTATGCTCCATCGGACAGATGGACGTTGGCGTATAAGGCGTGAAACCTCTGAAAGGAACCACCCTGCAACCATTGCAGGAACGGTCCAAGCTGGAGGCGGGAGCATTATGGTCTGGGGAATGTTTTCCTGGCATTCTCTGGGTTCACTGATTATTGTGGAAGGCACGATGGATCAATACAAGTACGCATCTGTCCTTGCGGACCATGTCCACCCCTACATGCGCATTGTTTTTCCTAAGGATGATGGCATCTTCCAGCAGGACAATGCGAGGTGCCATACAGCTGCCAGTGTACGTGCGTGGTTCGAAGAGCACCAGGATGAGTTTACCGTCCTCCCCTGGCCAGCAAACTCACCTGACTTAAACCCAATCGAGCATCTGTGGGACCATCTCGATCGAGTTGTTCGCGCCATGGATCCTCAACCGCGTAATCTAGCGCAGCTGGCCACGGCATTAGAGTCGGCATGGCTCAACATCCCAGAGAAGACCTTCAGGGACCTAAGTGACTCTCTCCTGCACGTCTCGTAGCAGTTCGCTCTGCGAAATGGTGGTTTATTCTGCTTTGAAGATGGTCACATTAATGTGATGACTGTGTATATATACAGGTATATATATATATGTAAACAATACAAAATATTGTGCCACCCCTGAAAAAGTCCCTGCCACCCTCTTTCCACCCCATAAATATTTTTCTAGATCCGCCCCTGATCACAGGGCACAGTCACTGTACTTAGTCCCATATTTTATTGCTCTAGTTGTCATTCTTATATAAAATGACTGATTAAGTTTATGTAAAACTCAATGAATGCCTTTCCGGTTTTGTAAGTTTCATATCCTTTAATTGTGAATCACCCGATTCAGCCATTGTTTGCTGAAAGATGTGAAGAGTGCCACTAGGTAAGTGTTTTATATCTTCAGCAAATAACAAAAAAAAACAAAAACACACTTTCTACAAAACCAGTAAACCAGACAAAACCAGTGAAAAGCCTTTTAAAGAAACACAGCCTGAAAGACAGAGCTGTGCTTTTGGTAATTATCTCAATTTGACCCTCAAAACAGGTGAAAGAAGACCATATGAAGTATGCAAAAGGAGATAAGCTAAAGGAGGTATTATTGTATAATAGAGCAGAGTGAGCAGGTGGAGAGAGATTAAGCAAAGATACAGAAATAAGAGAACTTGAAGAGGATGGAATCTATCACCTCTATAGACTGACATATTGAAGACTGCGGCTCTGTTTTATGCGTTCACAGAGGTCATTCTTCCAATTAAGCATTCAGAGACATCACATAAGTGAATCTGCTCCTGCATGCATATATACTCCCTAACACTTCCTTTAATTTCCACCCCTCCCTTCTCTTCTTCTGTAAATGAGAATGCAAATCAGCTCCGCTCCGCAGAGCAGAGGTACCAAGAAGTATTAGAGGTGACATTAAGAAAGAAATCTTACTTCCTCTTCATTGTTTCACAACATCAGGCTGAGTGGTGCATATGTGTCTCGCCAAAGCAAGTAGACAAGGACAGTGATAAACTATAGATGATATCCTCTATTGCTTTGATAAATAAAACATGTTCCAGGCTTACAGGAGGAGGGTCAGACAGCAGACTTTTTCTTAGATGCTTCTTTCTGCTCCTATAACTTTCAGTGATACTTATTCTGGTCGGGAGGAAAAGAGCACAGCTCCTGCTTTGGATTACTTCCTCGATGCCTATCAAATTCTGTGAGTGGGTTGTGGACACCAAGCCAAAACAGCATGCTGGGGGATTTATGGGGCCAATGCCAGTCATCAGCCGAAGATGGAGGTCAAAATGTGGGTGAGAATGCATAAGGAGCCAGGCAGCAGCTGGTTGAAAACCCATTACAGACACATTAAATCCTGAAGCATTCATCGCTAACCTTTACTGTGGCATCATCCTCAGACATGCTGGATGTTTTACGTTGCATTTTACATTAGGTTTCCCCTTCATGAATGCAGAACAACGCTTCTGTCAACAATGGTGCTGCTCAGGCAGTTTATAAATAACAAGAAATATCAGACACTCATAAATAAATCATCAAGGAAAACATGAATATTTAAACTATTTTTATTTTGTATCTTTTCAGCTTCAGATTTTCTCCCTCCTGCTGTTCATCTTTGTCTTTTGAAATGTCTCATTTTCTTTCACACACACACGCACACACACAAAGAACTCTTCTACTCTTTGTCTGTCTCCCCCTCCTATCCTCTTTAGTCTGGTGACCTGTTGGATCACAAAGCAATTTCAGGAAACACAGACGGTGTATTCACAGGTACTGATTTAGACCGCACCTGGATATGCACACACATAATCTCACACACCCTCACAGCTTATTTTTACTTTCCCTTTTTTGAAATGGAAATAATTTCCCTCTCCCCTGGATCTCCTCTGCACCTGCAAACAACAGACAAAAAAGATTGCCATTTGTTGCATGCATCACTGTGAATAACCACTTACCCTCTTAAAGATTTATTTTCTTTTTGCTTAGTTGACTAAACTAAATCAGTCAGTTCAAACAACTTTTGATGTTATCCAAAGATAACTTGAGAAATTAAATTGTGAAGATTTTATTTAGAGTCCCCATAGTTTTTCAAAAATATCTGGAACTTTGTGAAACGATAAGTAGACGCTTCTGAATAAAAGGGCAAAAATGGTGGCTGGTCTGGCTGTCTACGTCTCCTCATCATGACCCAAACATCGGTCTTGAGCCAGGTAAGAGGGTGAGGAGGAAGGTGATAATGAAAACTGCTCAGATGCCAGGACAATGAATGACTGTCTGGTAAGATAGAGGAGAGGAAGATGGATAATGTAAAGGAGGAGAACCTCACATTGCCAAAAAGAAGCAGAAACAGGGCAACAAAACTCAAACCAAATGCCACCAGCGCTTTTCACAAAAAAATCTAATTAAAAAAAAATATATAAATTATTTTCTAAGCATATTGTAATTTTCTAATATTCTGCATTTTAGATTAGAGAGCTACTTTAATATTAGAGTCCCACTAAGAAAATACATTGATTTAAATAAATAAACTGTTAATTGAGTACTACCTTTTTTTTTCGCTCCTTCTTCACCTAAAGAATAGGAGCATTCATCAAATCCATTTTCCACTCCAACCATCATGAAACAACTAGACACTTAAATTTTGCCACTAAAAGATGAGACTGACTCCTCAGCTCCTCAGCTGCTTCATCCTTGACTCAGAACTAGTCTGAGTCTATTGTCATAGCTTGAAGGAGAACCATAAGATCTTCAAAAACGTTCTTAGAAATCTTTTATTCAGTGACTTGAGAGTTAAGAGTGCTGACTTGACATTCTCTACAGTGGCAGGTGGATTAAGGGGGATATATCTTTATAAGAAGCTTTATGTGTTAATGTGTTTTAATGGCTGTGTTCATGAACTTATATTATTCAGAAATTTGAAGTGGACGATGTCAGATTTTCATATGAAACTAAAAGCTTGAATGAGCTTGAATGAAAGATTTTTTGTGTTAAATCTTGTTTGACAAAGTTTGGAAAGCAGAAGATGCGTAGTAGTAGAGATAGAGTTCAGATGTTGTGCACAGTTTTGCTGTCTTTGTGATGACCAGATATATAATGCATGCCTCTCCAATCACTTCACACTGGGGTAAACTGCCTTTGGCTTTCCGTTAAATGTAATATAGTAAATTGAAGGCTCATCCTCTAATCATTAAAACTAATATCTTAAACTAAAGTGTTTCTGCACTCCACTTTATTTTTGCATGACTGGAAGATGCATCAAAAATGAGATGAGGAAGATCCTGAGGAATTCTGTTACTCTTTTAATGATTGTCTTATGTTGTTGTAATGGTATGCCTAGTCAAAATATCTGCACACTTGTTCTTCTTCTATTTGTGGTGCTAGTAGCTGACAATGTTAATACAGGACATGATGATATTGGCAATTAGTTCCCCAATATTGTCAACAGACGCTGCCCCCCCTACAAATGTCGTTCATTTACATGACTGAATATTTTTTTCTTAATGTGAATCAGAATCAGGGTTTTATTTATGTGAAAGATAGCAGGGTTTTGACTCTCTTACGGTAAATTACATATATATAAAGACACAAGATCTGTATAATTGTAAGTTGCAATGAGCGAGTGCTTCTGCCAGTTTTTCCAACTTTTAATAGCAACTGCTGTGCAGTTCTGACAGTTAAAGTACAAAAGGAATATTATGTATACAGTCACAGTGATAAAAAAAAAAGTTATTTTAAAGTTACACATATGTGCACCTCCAAAGCTCCTCAGCAAAAACATGTTCAGAGCAGAAAACTGGTTCAAAAAGTATCTATTAATTGGGTGTTCATGTTTGAAATATCTTTGGACAAGTAGCAGAAAGCTGGACAAAATTAATCTAAGGCCAGTTATAAGTGCTAGGTGATGACAACGAATTTGCACATTGGTAATTTACATCATAACCTCAATATATGTTTAAAAACATTATTTGAGAAAAAATATGCTCAATGAGTGCAAACTAGTTCATGTTGGATCTGTGAACTTTGGGGAAGAATGTTTAGGTTTTGAACAACAAAATGAATTAACTCACTTTTAATTTATCTCAAGTTAATTCACAGGTATACCTTAAGACATAATTGACAATGGAGAAAAATCTAAATTTCATTGCATTTTCTGCACAATAATGAGCATTCTGGTTATCTGAAGCTTGTTGTTTTGTGTAAACAGGAGGTATAGTTAATTACATTAAAGGCTCTCTCCCAAAAGATAATTTGGTTAGTCCTATATTAAATATGACATGCATTTATTTGGCAGGAACAATGTACATTTATTAACAACATAATTAAATGTAACATAATTAACCAATTCTGGCACATTTACACAATCGAAAGGTAGCCAATACAATAAGTACTTTTGAGTACAGTCGTCAGTTCGACATTACACAGCATTTATGTATTGTTAGTTACATCTTCGTAATTTGTGGCCATCTGTGTTAATTTTACAACACGTATTACATTTCATCCATATTTCTAATGAATTTTGTTTAAAAGTCATGCAGAAGTATATGGAGGCGGCGGGAGGAGCAGCAAAAAATGTACTTCAGGATATTGTCTTTACTGTCTGTCCTCCAAGGGATTCTGTGCTGCTCTGACTCGCTCAGAACTACACCAACAATTCCACTTCAGTCCAGAAGCCATGTTTTGTATTTCTTCACTAACAGGGCGATGACCCAGTGTTGGAGTGGTTTCAGAGCAAAAAGGGGTTTGTTGTGAGAAACTCCTTGGAGGCACCAAGATCACGAAAAGCGCCCTCAAACAAAAACATCAAGAGAAACCTTCTAGTTCCTCGTCCGCCCACACAAGTCCGCCAGTCTCTGCGCCGGCTCATCTCTGATCTTGTTCTCCCTCACTCACTGCTCGACTTTGGCTTTTAGTTAAAATACATCTCACTCTGTGTGTGCTCTCTGCTTCCTAATTACCGTATGTGGTGCGGCTTGAAAGCATTTATGCATACAGTACCCCCTCACCCTATGTTCAATGCTAGAATCTTTCCTGGAGGTTTGTTTATTTCAAGTGTGGTTCAGCAAGGCTGCATTTGTAGAGCATAGAAATGAAACCAGATTTCAAAAATTGTGGATTTGACTACAGCAAGCTTCTGGTGATGACTGTCTCTCCCTCCCTTTTCCTGTCTAAGCACAACCTCTCCTCTTTCTTATTCGTCAAATTGTGACTTTTCCAGTAAATGTTCCCTGATAGCAGAGTAAGTGATGGCTGGAAGTCACTGAGACACGAGCAGTCACTGTGAGGGATGCTGGGTTATATGGGTAGTGTTTTCAGATGAGCAGAAAGACGGCACAAGCCTCAGAGATTTTGGTGCTTTTGCTTCTTTTGCCAAACGTGCCCCCATCTGCGCCTGAGTTTTTATGTTAATCTCATTTGGATTCTGTCAGAAATTCATCAGTCGATATCAAGCCTTTCATTTTAAGCCTTATTTTAATTAGAGCATTGGAACACACATAAATCATTCTCTAAATGTCTAGATTACATGCCAATGTATATTTGTGTGTGTCCATCTACCTTTGTTACACGTGTTCAAAAATTATTTGAGTCGAGTGAGCCCAGAAAGACCACCACACAAGTCTGTCCTATCAAAGACCATAAAGACAGAATGATTTTAGTGACATTTTGTGTTCCATAAAATAAAAATGCAGCCACAAATGCAGTCTTTTGGACTATGGGGAAAAAGGCTTTTCTACCTTGGCTCCCGGAGTTAGCCGTGGCTGTATGCTGTTTACTACTAACTGCTAAAGTCGTGGCTCCGCCTCACCCCGTAGTGATCGGCTCCCCGCAGCTACGCCGCTATTCCCCTGCAAGGATCTCCGAGTAGCTGCCTCTCAGACTGCCAGGATCTCATGGTACTCTCAGTCTGATACTCTTTGTCTGTTGCTAATAAGAAAGATCGATCAGCGATTGTTGTCATGGATCAATCCTTTATATACAGAACAGAAACCGCTAAGTTAAAAACTAATAACAAAGTGAATGCTACCAGTCAAAATTTGCATTAATTTCGCAATCTCACTGCTTTTGCCGCTGCTCCGTTTGCGCCGCTGCTCCGTTCCGCTTCTCTTTCACGGTTACTTGAGCAACTTTACTTTGTTTCTCAGCAACAAAATACAGCCCAGTGTTATTTATTGAAGATTTTACATTTCCAAAAACACATGAATCTAATATTTCGTTTCGTTTTGTACTTTTGGAAGCTCATTCCCTCTCACATAATCGGAAAAGCCGGGAATGGCGGCGCTTTTGATATTTCTCTGACATCCGGAAAAATATGGTTTAGTAATTTTAGCATAACTCCGGTTATACTTGGCCTATTAACACAATTTAAAATCTGGTTTGTAGTTTATAATGTGCACTTTAAGCTCAAGTGAGACTGAGGGAGGCGGAGTCTTGCTGCTACTCCGTAACAAACTAGACGTTAAAAAGAGCTTTAAGGCTATGGACCCCTGTGGTTTAACGGATTGATCCTCGCGGAAGAAAAATCAATACTTTCCGGAGGTAGAAAATATCGATATATATCGCTGAATCGATTTATTTATACAGCCCTACAAAAAATTGACAAAACATCACATTTCAGATGTATGTATTGCGTTTCCAGCAAGCTAGGAAAATGTTAAATTTTGCAAAATATTTTCTTAAATCAGCCAGCATCCCAAAATGTGTGGCAGTTTTGGACACTTCAATTCTATGCAAAACGTAGAAAAAGTAAAATACACAGAATTGAACTCCTGCTCATTCAATACTTTTACTTTTTCAAACCATACACAACAGAGATTGTTGTGCATTGATATGCCAGTTGATTAGAAGATTGAGAAATACTCTGACCAAACGTTTGGCACTATCAACAAGGACACATTTGAATTCACTTAAATTCCCTTAAATCCCCTTTAATCCATATTCTAATGTTCAGTTTTACTTTAATAAATTGTCTACAACACATCTAGTGACATGTAAATTGTGAATAAAACATTTTAAAGGTGGAATATAATGTAGAATTATCCTTTTAGAGCTTTATAGCTTGTTATAATATTATTCCCTCATAAATTCTTAAATCTCTCATGGCAGCTATTGGGGGCTTAAACACTAAAGCACTGCCTATTTCCACAAAGCTCCTCCCTAGAGCTGCAGTCTTCAGCTAAGTTTCGGTTTCACAGAGCACCGCTCCTGCATGCTTCCTAAAGAGTCAAAGGTCAAATTTAAGTTATGTTTGAAATGTACTGCATTTTTATAACAACTGAAGGTATCAGTTGTTATAATGGCTCTATGTACCTGGAAAATACATAATACCTTTTCAAAAGCATTTGTTAAACGGGGTAAGAGACATAACACTGCCTGGAGAAACTATGTAATGAAAATGCAGTGCTTTAGTAAGCCTGCAGATATCAGTTATCTGAAATTTACAGGCATTTTTACATTCACACCGCTCTCCCATGAAAAATCATATTTTCATTTACAGCGTCACAGGCTGCAACACTTTCTTCTTCAAGAACAAATACTGTCTTTCCTTATGACAAAAACAACTGTTTTTAAGACCTAACCATCCTTTATTAAGTATGAAGTCAGCTTTCGTGTTTAAGTAATCTTCAAACAAATAAGAAACACATTGACTAAATAATGAAGTAAGACTTTACAATGGAACCATAAAACCAGAGTGCAAAGCTTCAATTTTAAAGGGCTCCCACATATTTAACATAAAATATATCACTTTCATTACCCAGTCACTGTTTAAGAGATTTCACAGCAGCTGGTAGTGGTAAAACCCCCATGTATAAAAGTTATAAAAGTGGTCTATATTTTATGAAGGTAATGATTTATTAAAACCATCCTGCTTCATGACCTCATACTTATTAAGCTAAACATTTGAGTTAGTTTTTCACTCGTCACTTATCTTTAGGTGGAGCATTATGCAGAGAACAAGCCATCAGGTTGTCAATAGTCCTACCAGATTGTTAGTCCTGGCACAGTTGGACGGATGAAAACAGAAAGAGGTAGATATTGAAAACAGAGAGATGTTTTACTATTAGCTTTGACTGAGAGAGAAAGATGCAAGAAAACCATTTTTCCAGCTTTTCCACAGTATTCTGCTGTGACCGCGGTGATATAACAGCTTCAACTCAATATCCCAATTACAATTGCAAAACAACAATGCACCATTATATTCTCCATTCTCCCAAGAACAACCATAAATTGTAAATATTTTAACGTATTAAAGAACTCAAACATAATGCAGATTTCCTTTCCTGAATTCTGTGTAATTTAAAACAAACTAATAAAACAGCACAAGGGTCAACTTTTTGGAGAAGCAATGGCGTGTTTGTTGCTTTGATTACAGCCCACTGAGTGACATGGCTGTTTGTTTTTATATAAAGCAGATAGCTGTGATTGTTGAACACAGCTACCCACTGTAAAGATTGTCTATTTAAATCTAAATCAGTCAGAATGTATGTTAATATCAGGTCTAAATAAGCCCCAAAGTATTTCTTCGTCCTCCTCTGACTCCTTATCAAGAAAAACTTTAGCTTAAATTTAGAAATGGAAAAACATAAATAATAGACATTTTAAGGTCAAAGAAGGGAAACATAAGTCAAGTTGTTCTCTCTTTCAAATAAAAAACAAGACACCAGTTCAATAACCCATGGTGGAGAGTCAATGGATAGATGGATGGATGGCTAAGCCATCTAGATTAGTTCAGAGACTATGAACCATAACAAACATCTGAGGGTGTGTGCATATTTTATAGCATGAGTAAGTAATGGTCTCTGCAGTGTGCCAGGGTGGACGATTCAAGAGGGAATACATGGTAGTGTGTGAATGTTTAGAATGGCTTAAGAGGGTTGTGAGATGCAGAGCAAACAGAGGAAATATGACCATGCATACCGAGCCAAAGTCTTCTGAAGCCATGGGCGAAGTTCACTGAAGGTTGGGATTTCTGCTTCAGCGTCTGTGGATGTAGTCATAAATCAATAAGTCAGCTTTGATCTGAATTATTTCTTTTCATAAATAATTAAAAGGAGATGCACTGTGAATTTCAGAAAATGATGTGACAGGAGAAATTGGTGAAATGCAGGACAGGAGAAATTGACCCGAAATGCTGGTCTCTGTCTAGTATTGGGAAAAGTACCCCTCTGATTTCCTCATGAGTATGAAGATTATGTAACAATTTTGCTCTAATCCAAGATTTCATGTGAACAGCTTCTGAGAAAATGAGAACAGAAAAGAAAAAAGTAGTATTTTAGTATCAAACTAAATCTGCTTAATGAAGCCTTTGATTTGATTTACATACCGTACGTATTCAGTTCAATTTGTGCAAGGAAAACAAGACTATTACTTCAACCAGTTATCTGCAGTCTGTAAGCTTTATTTTTTTATATTTTCATCTCTCCAACATCTTCTCTTTAAATGATATTGAGGTTCGAAGGAGTACAGAGTCATTATTCTATCGAGCTATCAAAAAATAAAACTTAATCTTCTGGCAAAACAAACAAAAGCTGCTTTATAAATACAATTTCTAGCACTGTAGCTGTGACAATTGTATGCTATGTTGATCAGTTTAACCTGGGTCCTAGCTTGTGAATAATTTTGAGCACACCTTCAAATTAGTATACTACGTTTTAAATGTTTGAAGTTGCTGTTCTAATACAAAATGTATTTATGAGTCTTTCAGGGAACTTCTGGCATCATCTTTAGGAATACTGGGGCAGGAAGCAAAGGGGAAGGAAAGGATGAGGTTTTGGGAAAGATTAAAAACATTTTTTTTATTACTTCAATGGTTGTCTACATTTCCCAAGCAAGATTAAGGCTCCTCGTGGGGAATAAGTGTGGACATCTTCTAATTCTAATTACATGCTAATGGAAGGTTTTTTGGGGGGCAGAAGTCCAAGTTTGAAACACCCTGCTAGCGCAGAGCAGTACTTTATTATGTTTGGACATATGCAAAAATGCAACATATTCATTTAACAATGACATTCGGCCACCCTTGTTATAATGGAACAGTAAAAACAAACCAAAACAAATCTTTGAACAACATTTACCACATTTTATAAAACCCGATACATGTTTGAAATATACAAAATAAACAATCTAGTCCAAGACACCTCCCTTTGAAAGAAAATAGCATCCACAATTTAAAGAAAAAAGCGGTAACAAATATATATACTGTATATATACACAGTCCAGTCACATTAATGTGACCATCTGTCAAAAGCCAGAATAACCACCTTTCGCAGAGCGAACTGCTACGAGACGTGCAGGAAGAGAGTCACTTAGGTCCCTGAAGGTCTTCTCTGGGATGTTGAGCCATGCCGACTCTAATGCCGTGGCCAGCTGCGCTAGATTACGCGGTTGAGGATCCATGGCGCGAACAACTCGATCGAGATGGTCCCACAGATGCTCGATTGGGTTTAAGTCAGGTGAGTTTGCTGGCCAGGGGAGGACGGTAAACTCATCCTGGTGCTCTTCGAACCACGCACGTACACTGGCAGCTGTATGGCACCTCGCATTGTCCTGCTGGAAGATGCCATCATCCTGAGGAAAAACAATGCGCATGTAGGGGTGGACATGGTCCGCAAGGACAGATGCGTACTTGTATTGATCCATCGTGCCTTCCACAATAATCAGTGAACCCAGAGAATGCCAGGAAAACATTCCCCAGACCATAATGCTCCCGCCTCCAGCTTGGACCGTTCCTGCAATGGTTGCAGGGTGGTTCCTTTCAGAGGTTTCACGCCTTATACGCCAACGTCCATCTGTCCGATGGAGCATAAAACGCGATTCATCTGAAAACGCTACCTGTCGCCACTCAGTGGACGTCCAGCTGCTGTACTGGCGTGCAAATTCTAGCCTTCGTCGTCGATGAACACCAGTCAGCATAGGTGCACGAACCAGGCGTCTGCTTCGGAGGCCCAGACGCAGCAATGTTCGCTGAATAGTGGTTTGGGAGACACTTGTGGTAGCCCCTTGGTTCATTTTAGTGGTCAGTTGCTCAACGGTAGCCCGTCTATCTGCCCGAACGCATCTCCGCAACCGTCGTTCGCCTCTGTCATCTATGGCCCGTGGTGCACCACATTTGCCACGTCGTTGATTTTGGACAGTCCCATTTTGCCATGCACGGTACACTTTTACCACGGCGGCACGCGAACAGTTCACAAACTCAGCCGTTTCGGAAATGCTTCCACCCTTGGCCCGAAAGCCAATGATCATGCCCTTTTGGACGTCGGATAAATCGCTTCGTTTCTGCATTACGCCAACGATTGAAATGTTTTCCGAAGCCCACACACACCCTTTATATACGCTCAACTGCACTGTGCTGCCACCTGCCTTCTGTGATTGGTTATTTAACTCTGAAGTGGAAAGTACGTGGTGGTCACATTAATGTGACTGGACTGTGTATATATATATATATATATATATATATAAAATAAAAATTCCCTTCTCACCCTCTGCGGGTGGTCTCTCTCTCTCTCTCTCTCTCTCTCTCTCCTCTCTCTCTCTCTCTCTCTATCTCTATCTTCTATCTCTTTCATCCTCTGAGCTCGGGTCCCCTACCAGAGGCCTGGGAGCTTGAGGGTTCTGCGCAGTATCTTGGCTGTGCCTAGTACTGCACATTTCTGGACTGAGATGTCTGATGTTGTTCCTGGGATCTGTTTTAGCCACTGCTCCAGTTTGGGGGTTTCTGCCCCGAGGGCCCCGATGACCACAGGCACCACTGTGGTCTTCACCTTCCAGTTCTTTTCCAGTTCCTCCCTGAGGCCCTGGTATTTCTCCAGTTTCTCATGCTCCTTTTTCCTGATGTTGTAGTCACTTGGTATAGCTACATCCACCACAACGGCTTTCCTCTGTTCTTTATCCACCACCACAATGTCCGGTTGGTTCTCCATTACCATCTTGTCTGTCTGGATCTGGAAGTCCCACAGGATCTTAGCTCGGTCATTCTCCACCACCTTTGGGGGTGTTTCCCACTTCGATCTCGGGGCTTCCGGTCCATATTCTGCACAGATGTTCCTGTACACTATGCCCGCCACCTGGTTATGTCGTTCCATGTACGCTTTCCCTGCCAGCATCTTGCACCCTGCTGTTATGTGCTGGACTGTCTCAGGGGCCTCCTTGCACAATCTACACCTTAGGTCTTGTCTGGTGTGGTAGATCTGAGCCTCTATTGCTCTGGTGTTTAGGGCCTGTTCCTGTGCAGCCAGGATGAGAGCCTCTGTGCTGTCCTTGAGTCCAGCTTTGTCCAATTTCAGCTCCATATAGGATATAACATTCCATGGTCAAAGAAAAGACATACTCCTTCAAACACAGGTACAAATATATAACTTATAAAATGTGAATTAATTAACAAAGAAAAATGTTTTACATCTGGACCGACAGCGTAGCACGTCTTACCTCCTGCTAGCTCAGCGCAACATTAGCATCCTTTCGAAGGAGGTTAATGTTGCGTGAGGTGCGTTCAAGTGCAATGGGAAATATTGACTGCTCACTTCAAACAAGTACAAACAAAAAGAAAAAGAAGACTAATTTACAAAGCAAATAATGACTGATATTTAAAAAAATAAATAAATAAAAACACCCTTAACCTTAACACTGTGTTTACAAGAAGCTAGTTTGTATTGGACTCAAAATAAACATTGAGGTTAAAATTAAAAGCACGTTGTCTTTTTTGTCATGTTGGAAATCAATCTTTGCAATATACTCAAAGTTGTTACTCAGAGTGCAAGTCGAACCCATGAAATCTGCTTACAAGCAGATAGCTTAATTTGGCAGTGGTTTACAGTGGCTGACTCAGCTGTAATGAAACATTAATGAAGATGTTGGGTAATTTGGACTGGCAATACAGGAGGGAAGGGAGGGGGGCAGGCAAGAATAAGAGGAGGAAGAGGCAAAGGTAGTGAGACACCAGCTGCTCTTCCAGATGATCCATGAGGGGAGACACAGCTGTCCTCCTCACAACTCTCCTCCCTCTCTATCTCCTTCCCCTCCCTTTTACTCCACTCCACACCGGCTCTCAGAAACCTCTTCAGGAAAACGACTTTAATGAAGATTTATTGCCACAACTAAGGCTTAATCCATTGTTGCCACACAGATCAAATCCCTTCACCTCCCCCACCTTGGTTTGGCTGGGAGTGTTTACCACCACCTCCAGCATGCTGAGCAGCTCCCCACTTTATCAGTAAATGTTTATGATCATTTTGAAAGGAAAGCTGGCAGACTGTAGGAGCAGTAAATGCCAAACATGAAGAGCAATAGGTGAAAACAGTAAACATTTGGCAATGTCTATACTCTCATATATCTTACTAAGACATTTATAGTATCAACCAATATAGTGTTTGAAGTTCAAATAGAAAATGGCTTTTGAATCTTAAAAAAAATACTAGTTTGTGAGTAAGTTCATTTACCTTACAATTGTGGAAGCAGGGGCCGTTTTAAATGTGGAGGATATCGCTCAACAGACGGTGCGATATTATCGAGGGGTTGTGGCAGGATCACTTAATTTAGAAAACAAAATTGACAAAAACATCTGTGCGCTCCGGTCAAAAGAAGTGTTCTTTTAGTTTCTTCTATTTCCAATAAATAAGGAGTTACTTTTCCATATGACATGGATTTATGACACAGAAGGGGCTCACAAAGTTGAAGTTAGTATCTGACTTGTACTTTTTTATTCTGTTTTTTGTTGTTTTTGTTTTTTGGCGGGGGACAGTGTGGACATATGATCATCTTTAGTTCAACTTATAAAATACTTGTCAAAAGTAAACTTACTCTTTCGTCGACTAAGAAAAAAACAGCTGAATTTCATGATGTCTTTAATGCATTTATGAAAACAGGAAACTGGACACATGAGGGAATTTTCTGGAGATCAGTCTTATCTGGAACCTTTCCTGCATGAAGAACACTTAATATCGTCAGCAGGATGTTGGTCTGAATTGACTTTGGTTGCAGAATTTCAGTGTCCATTTTCCAATTGAACAGGAAATGTGTCTTGATGTCTTCAGTTTAATTCATGGCACCTGGCAAGATCTACAGTGAAGTATTGCCTCCTCAATGTGATAATGCAATTAAGCCAGGTACTGTGATTCATTTTACTGCAAAAAAAGCAGAAATTATATTATCGTGTTTTGTTTTATATCCAGAAATACTTTTTTTTATTTTATTTTTTTACTTTTGTACGCCTGTAATATTTAACTCTTATTAAACAGCTTAAAGTGAACTATTCAGTCATTTCTTTTTAAACAACACTCTCCGGTTGACAGTGTCTTTTAATATTGACAGGTATGTGTGTGTGTGTGTGTGTGCGTAAAAGGTTGTCTGCATTATTATATTTTAATATATAATGTTCCAACCAAACCTTTAATGTAATGTTTAAAGGATCTTAGTCATGCCTATTGGGGCTTAACTCGACTACTGTCTCTTTGTGACTCAAGGAATGCCTGGAAAAGGTCACCACTTGTACTGTAAACATTCTGAGCACCAGCTGCTCTTTGTGCACTCAGATGAGGATCACTTATCCTGCCTTCAGGCCCACACAGGTATGAAGATTCATATATTCATATACAATCTCATCCCCCGGGCGTGATTGGCATTTTCAAACCTTCTTTAGTTTGCCATAAAATTATTTAAAGTCCAACCTTAATTATGACTGCTGAGAGGAGTCAGTAAAGAGGAATAGAGATTTCAGTCATTTGAAGACAGACACATCAGAAAATGACAGCAGTCTAACGCTCATTGTTTGGCTGAAGTCATTTTAAGGGCAGTAGTTAGTCATTTGTTCATCTACATGCAATTTTCTGGTTGATTTATTTTTTCTGGTCAAACATCAAAACAGCTTCTGGTAACCTTTGGCAGTTACCACTCCTTCCTTTAAACTTATAAAAACATTAAAGTTCCTTATATGTTTTGTCATATCTGAAAAGAGCAGGGTGCCTTAGTCTGTTTCTTCCTGATGGGTGACAAAAAAGAGACAGTGTTATCAGTTAAAAATGAAAAAAATATATATTTGACATCTTTAAAAAATATTCCAAGATTAGCTACATGTAAAAATGGCAGGTCTCTCAATTCATTTAAATGCTCCAACCTGCCCACCCTCCGTTTAAAGTGTACCTGATGCTGACCATGAAATTGCTGTTTTATTTTACATTTCAAAAGTCAAAACTTTTATTGTTTCCTTGAGATTATACTAAATTGTAAAGAGAAACATAAACTATAATTCAACCAATTTGTGTAATACTCTCTGAGGGTATATTTCAACCCACTGCAGGTAGGCAACCACAATCTGGCTAGAATCATTCCCCCTTAATATGAGTAATACAAGGGCACCACCAGTCACACAACAGCCAACACACAAGCACCCTGCAGTCTTCAACAATGAGTCAAAGTGTTCAGAACGTTCAGCCCAAAACACTTCAGCTGTAAAAGGGAACCCGTTTTTATCACTTTTATCAGAGTACTTGAATGTGAATATGAAGATACTACAGCCTACAGAGGTCTAAAGATAACCATGACGTAAAACAAGATTGTGAGTGTAACTGTACCACATGGGAGGGAAACTAAAGTTGCTTTTACGAAGTATTGCAAAAGTTTTAATACTCCTTGAACTTTTGCACATGTTCACAATTCTTTAACATTACTTTTAACAAGCATTCTTAAGTATCTTTAATAAAATTAAATACCATCTCAAATTATCTAATCAGATGCCCCACCAGATCCTCAGGCCAATGGTTCTCTGCCAAGCATTTACTTCTGAAAAGTAAACGTGTTCACATCCTTACAGAAATAAGCCCTGCAGTAAAGTCAACATGCATGCATCATTCATCCACAAGGAGCTTATTCAAGCATTTCATTTCACACCTCTAAAACTCCTGCAACTCCCAGTTGAGCTTGCACTCACAGACCTGTAAATCACTGAGGTGAACTTTTTCATCTTCTTGAATGACTGTAGCTGTAACTGTGGTAAAATAAATAAATAAAAAAACTACCCTGCAGTAGTAGAAAGTACATCTGTGTGGTGGGAACAATTACAAAAGTTCCCTTCCAAACAAAGTATGCCGAATATTTTTGTACATATACTTGTGAAAGTGTGGCTGAACTGAACTTTTGCATCTATTTGTGTTAACATAACATTGTAACCATGACCACAGCAGAAATAAAGTAATAGATATTTTTACTTTCCTGTAACAAAAGTAAATATAAGCCATGCTTGACTGACTGACCTGTTTGAGAGATAATGATTGGCACTGAAGCAGTGGCCAGAAACCAAGTTGGTCAGTGCCAAGTAATAGTTTCTTCACTATTATTTCTTACACACAGTGATGGTCTTATTTTTTATTTTTATATTTTTCTGTAGTAGGCTCACGTTTCACTTTCCTACATCTGCTGAACACATCAGATTGTGGGCCAGCTCAGTGTGAGTCAGAGCAAGTGTGGTGTATTTTGTGGGGGCTATTACTTTGAATAACAAAGGAATGAAAAACATCAGTTTTTTTTCATGAGGTGAAAATTAGTTGTTTCAAAAAAGGCTTTGTAGGACCAGATTTTAAATGCAGCAGTATTCTTGCATATGGCAAGAGGATGTGCTAACTACTGAGTCCAAAAAACTTTTTTAATGTCCACATTAATATGTTAACACAGGCAATGAATCTAAACTATTTAATGTCGTTTTTCCTTATTCAGGATAAGGAGCGTCTGACATTATTTCATTCTTAAAAGTGGCCTACCACAGGGAATGCAGAAGAAGGAGCCTTTGTCTTTGATATAACACCTGCAGATAATCATTAAGTGCTGGTCCTATAGTTCACTGCCAAACCCTTGAATGTGCTTTGCTAGACTGTGCTTCAATAAAGCACTCTAAGACGTGACTTGTTTTTTTTTGTACAATGTGTCAGTGACTGTAAAACTGTTAAGATGGCAGGCTTTTCATTATTATTTAGGCTATAATATGGCCATAACATAACATTCTTATATTAAACATTCATCATTATTGGTCTGGTAGTTTATCTAGACCTGAACATGTGTGGTATTTGCATGTGGAACATCTCACTGTTAATCCACAACATGCAGTCGCAGCAATTTATGCAAATGAAACAAGCTGGTCTGAAAAAAAACAAAAAACAAATAAGAAAACATCAGAGGAACAGCAGGAACATTAGGAGCAACTGACATGTTTGACACCTCCAAAAAAAATCTGAAGCGTAAAAGGCTTTCACATCTGAGGATGACAAGAGTGGTTTTGTTTCATTCCTTATGGTACTGCTTGTCACACTAGGGGTATTTTAGATTCAGAGTGCATCATCTGTCTGTCTTTTTGTCTGTGATGTTAAAAGAAACACATGTATATTGTCATAAAAAGGCTCTCTTTTTCACTTCCTGAACATCTCATTACCTGTTCTAATTATATTGACTATATAAATATACTGAGGAGTTTGTAGAGGGTGATTAATCCTTAACATTGAATGGATTTTATGCAAGGTTGTCTGTGAACACCTGTCAGACATTCTAATTTCCACTGTGTACACTGCAAAAAATCCCCTTTCAAAAACAAGAAAAAAAGTAGAGAAATAAGGTATAATTTTTTTAAAATAAGAACAGTTATCTGCCAACAGTACAAGAAAATTTATCTCAAGATTTCCTAAAACAAGAAAAAATATCTAACCAAGATAAACCTACAAATATCTTAAAATTAGTGTATTTTTACTTAAAACAAGCCAATTTTTCTTAGACAAGTATGAAATATTATCTTATTTTAAAAAAATATCTTAAAATCAGTGTATTTTTACTTAAAACAAGTCAATTTTACTTATACAAGTAAGATATATTATCTTATTTTAAGAAAAATAATCTCAAGTAAAGAAAATGTTACTTGACATTGAATTTCTTGAAATCAGCATATATATATATATATATATGCTTGAAACTAATGTATTTTTATTGTTGCATAGGATTAAAATATTTTTTTTGTTGCTTTACTCAAGGTTCTTATGCTAAGGCAAAAATCCGAAAATTTATCCTGTGAATACTCGAACAAGACTTGTTATCAGCTTGCTGAAAAGAAGACATGAGTTAAATTACTTTTAACATCTTTATTACATTTAAGTTTCACATAAACACAATAAAACATGACTACTGGTCAGAATTTAAAGTCTGGATGGGCATCTGATTCTGAAACAATCCTGTAAAATGACAGAGCAATGAAGATCTGACACATCTGCCACACATAAGATGCCCTAAGAGTCAAGCAAACCAAATTGTCCAAAGCAAAAAAAAATCTTGGGGTTAGATGTCAAAAATAGGAGCTTCCTCCGCAATAAACTTCTTTCAATCAGCCATAGCCTTTTATTTGTGGAAATCTTGCCTCAGTTACGGACGACATTCTCGAGATATGTCAGCAGCACAGAGAGGAGTGGACACACACACACACACACACACACACACACACACACACACACACACACAGGCTGAAAGGTGTAGCAGCTATGATGTGCATCACACCATCAGTCCTCCTTTCAGAAGATCAGGGCAGGAATGGTTCCAGTGGCCAGTAGAAAGTTGGTTTCACAATCACCAGAGCTGAAAAGTGGTCTTGTTTGATTGGGTTGTTGGTTTTGTGATTGTTGGAAAAACAATCACAAAACCAACCACGTTTTAGGGACTAATCAGTGTAATGATGAATAAGTATCATACATTTCTTACCTCAAGAATGTGAAGAACAGAGTCACTTGCAATTCCCAAAGTTTCTTGTAGATGGTTGGAGATGTGTCCAGCATAGGCTTCACCATGGCAGCAGTTTGGTTCACTTGAAAAATAAAACGTGTCTTGTTTTAGTTCATTACAATATACATTACAATATTACATGAATTCAAGATGGCAAGACAGTCATTTTAATTAAATCAAACTAGGACTACTTAAATTCACCAATCAAAAATAGTGTTTAAAATATCCTGGTAACATTGTGGAATATCTAACCTTTTAGGCTTTTAGACTCACTGCATTTAAGTTTTTAAATTACAGCCCATCAAACACCCTCAAAGTTATACTAAGAAATACTAGGCGGAATTGCCCTTTAACCATTTCCCGAGTCAGACGCAATAAGCCACCTTAGTATGTTAAAAAACGGAAGCTACCAAGAACTCTGTCGATATTATTTTTAAGCCACAGCTATTGTGGTTAATGACTGTTCAGTATATTCACAAGAGCGGCTCTTTAACCGCGGGTGACAATTGGCATATCACGACATGCTAACTAGCTTCAGTTAGCTTATCTTAGAAAGACAGACAACTTCAAACTTACCTCTCAGTACAGCAGCTGTAGGGTCTATACACGTAAAAAGCCCTCCATCTTCAACCGAGATTAGAAAATTTTCCACAAAAAATCGTATAAAAGTACAGTAGATAGATAATAGCTTAGTTAGGCTGTTACAACTGAACTAACCGTTAATCAGGGCAGTTAAACGATCTCTTGCCGTTAGTGATGTGCGGATTGATACTCAAATATCGATTCTTCCGATACCAAAACTTAATTCTTTAAAATCTATTGTCAGATCCAAGGATCAATACTTTCAACACGTTAGTAATTTGAGATCATGTAGATTAACAAGAGCACGTTAGAAAGTAACAACATTTTTGAGATCTTGCCTAAATAAAATGTTGTTAATGGGAACTACTTTTTCTTCCGCCTGGTAAACGTGTAAGTACGCAAAGCCCAGGCGCAGGGTGCTGCTGACGTCACTCACTCAGAAATGAACAAGTTGACAGATTATAAAAGTGACATGGAGCTATTTCAGCTGTCATTTTATAGTTGATTTAATAATTAAATAAGGATGTATTTAGTAGGGTTATTACTTTACAAATTTTCTATATTTTAGTTTGCAACTCCATTTTCACATATTTTGTATATTTCTGCTGTATTAAAATAGCTTATAGAGAATCCGCACGTGACGTCACGTATGACGTCGGAGGGGTATCAGCGCCATCTTTGGTGTCCACAAGCAACAGTCTCACAGTATAAAACCAACAGTCTCGCAGATTTTTTTCAATCCAAGTTACTTAAAATAATTTAGCTGTGCCTCGAACTCGCTGCGTTATTGTCTGTAATGTCCGATCACACGACTGAAATGGTAAATAGATGGAAAACGGACTTTTGTTTCACTATTTTCCTGCTTGGAAACAACGTGAGGAGGCTAAGCTAACGGAGCTAACAGAAGAAAACAATGTCCCGGTTTCAGCGGTGAGTCGCTGATTTCAGCTTCTCCAACATCCAGATTCCTACAGGTTTGATCCAGACATTAACATTCTGGTGAGTGAATAAATTTGCTTTGTTGGTGTTGTGTCATAATTTATTTTGCTATGATTTTGTTCCGAGTGTCTCATGATCAGTTTCTGTTGAGTTAATTTAAGTGGGTCAACCTGGTTTAGGTCGGACTAATATTGTTTATGTAACATAGTCCGAGTTTAGTCAGTGGACATCGAGGTTATTACATTATTGTGAAGTAAACTATTTTACTAGTGTTATCAAATTTACAGCATTAATACTGATGTATTTTCTGATTTGTCCTCTTAAAGGCAAACCGACGTATGATGGTAAAGGACACATAAACCGGACCGACATGGACGACAATTAAAGAGGAGATACAGCAAAACCATCAAGTTACAGAAACTGTTTTTATTATTTACCCCAGAAGAGGTAAATAATGAAAACACAGTGGAGGCAACAGAAGAGGAGCAAGTTGGAGAGGCTGAGGAGGAAGAAACCAGGATTTGACCTCAGCAAGACTGAAGAGGATCAGGAACCATTTGGGTTAAATACAGTTGAAGTGGCTGTTTTCTCTCATTTAATCATTTAATGTATTAAACATTCATGAATCGTTTGATTCAAGCACTTCAAGTTGCATGTAAACATGAAAAAATTAATCACAATTTAAGTAAAAATTTGATATTTAAATATTTCAGGTAATAATCATACATGTAATGAGATTATATTTTTAAATAGATATTTTATTTGATTAAACAATTATATAATCAGACATTTGTCAGGACTCTGGGTTTTTGGGTTTGTTTTGCTTTTCATTTTATTTAGCTTCATGTTTTAATTCACTTTAGCCCTTCATGGTCCTTTTGATATTATTAGAGGTATTTAGTGTAGTTATTAGTATTATATTATTGCTTTTCATTGAGTCCATGTCAAACGTTCTTTAATGACTAGTTTATTCTATTTTATCCTTCTAGTTATTTCTAATTTCAGCCTCCCTGCAAGGTTTCTAGTCATGTTTATTTCTTAATTTGATCACCGTAGGTTCAGTTATTCTTCCATGTCAGTCTGTATCTTTCTTTAGTCATTCTAGTTGGGTTATTTCTTTGTTTAGATCTTATAGTTTTTCTTGCTCTGTGTTCCTTAGTTCTTATTGTTAGATCAGCCTTGTTTCTACATCCACATAAAGTTTGTCCACTGCCTGCTGCATTTGTGTCCACCGCCACATCATGACACAGACCAGATGAAAGAGCAAATTTTTAAACATTTAATGTGTAATTAAACAACAAAGGTGACAAATTTTATAAATAGATCACACTTTAATAAATATTTGTTGTATTTAACATATTTCAGGTAAGTGAACATGTAATGAAATAGATCCTGTCCTAGAATTTTATGTAATTGAACATTACGGGTAACAAGTGATGATCATCTGAGGTAATACGTTTTATTAATATTTTTTTAAAATATAATTTTGTTTAAAAAATAAAAAAGCTGTCAATTCCAAAAATGGAATAAAAATATGCCTAATCTATATAGTATAGTAGAATAATTTAACACAGATTTTGAGTTAATAGGTTACATGACCTAAAAGCTATTTAAGAAAAGTAAAAACTTTTGACTACAGCAATAGCTAAAAATATATAAAAAGTGTTAAAATATAATAAAGATGAATGTGCCTCATCTATACAGACTAGTAGAACAATTTCACACAGATTGAGTTAATGGGACACGATTTGGAAGCTACTGAAGAAAACATTTAATATTAAAATGATTGAATATGACTTAAAATGTTAATAGAGGATAATGTGTCTCGTGTAATAGCATGAATGACCACTTTTTTTGTTTCAGTTGATCACAAGACAAGACATTTATTTACAGGAGTGTTCGGACATTGACAGCAGCTGTGAAACTCCGAGGGCTTTAGGAGGGACTAGTAAAGAACAACTGGCCGAAATTAGCGATCATAAATCGAATTAACCTTGAGCTGAACGTCCCTTAACTCCGTGGAGCTCGAATATCCAGGATCCACCTAGAAAACAACTTTACTGCGGTCGGTAACACAATAAAAACACCGGTGTTCTGAATAGTTCGTTTAGTCTGTGGACACCAAAGATGGCGCCGAGCGACGAAAACGTCATATCCGGTGACGTCAATGCGGATTCTCTATAGTAAACGAGATTGCTGTCTCAATGTAGTTCTGAGTTTAAAATGAGTGCATCAGAGGACATTGTGTTCTTTTCATGAAGCCAAGATATGGATTACATTTATTTTTTATTTAATTAAGAAACAAATTAACTGTCTTTGCACAAAGTATGGGATCTGTATTGCCAATACCAGCTTAAATTTTACTCAGTATTGGATCAGAAAGAAAGTCTGTTGTATCGAACATTAATACTATCTCACTGACATTTTGGGCGCTTTCCCAGTTGGATTGTATGATGTCATAAAAGGGGTTACAAGCATGATGAATAAAATACTGTTCAAACTACTATTAGTAACTTATAAAGTACGAATTTGAAATATAAACCAAAAGTTAAAATATTTATCATGCTCTTGAGCAAATCAATATTGTTGATTCTAATCTCATTGTGTGGAATACCAGCCATTTCAAATCACACATCAATAGAAATTTCATGACATGTCAGTAAGAGGTCCGACATCTTGCATCAAGAAGATCAGATTAAGAAGGTCCATAGCAGATAGAAACATGCCAAGAATGATCTTGATATATAAACCTATATTGTCTCTGAAATTGTTGTGTTAAATGTCAACCGTTTAAATATTAAATTATAATTTCCAGAACACTCTGCCAACTTATACAACAGTATAAGTTTGTGTTTTTTTTTTTTTTTTCATTGACAAAGGATTCCATTTGGACAGTCTGTTTTAATTATCTGAATACATTTCATTAAGTAATTGATTTCTTTTTTTGTGCTTGAAATAAGAAAATTTTGCTTATGTAAAATAAGTTATAGACTTGAAAACAAGAAAAATCTCCTTAATTTAAGATATTTAATCTTACTAAAGATTTCAGTTTTTACTTATGAGTACTGATATTCTAGTTTCAAAAATACATTTACTAGTAACAAGTAAAAATTTCTCAATATCAAGCTTTAAAATCTTATTAAGATATTTAAGTAAAAAACATTTAAAATAAGACAAATGTTCTAATAGAAAGAACACATAATAAGAAAAAATATCTTACGAAAAGAAAATAAGAAAAAATCTACTTAATTTAAGATATTTAATCTTACTAAGATTTCAGTTTTTGCACTGTAAACAAGTGCCTGCATCAGTTTCATAAGTCTGAGATTGGCATAGGTTGCACTCCAGTATAATGACATACAACAATAATCATAAAACAATTGTAATAAAATATTTCCATTCCTAAATTGTTGTACTTCTTCCAGATCCTTGTTTACACTGGAAAAAAAATATTTATATGCACCATACCCATGTTTGTTTTGAAACTATTTATTTTAGTATAAAATTACACTTTATTTGGCCTTCAGTGGCAAACTCAGTTTGTATCAACAGCAAATTAACAGGTAAATGGAAACTTGCACACTGAATATAACCAATTGTAACATGTACATTATATGTACATCAATCTATCTAAAGATTATTAGGTTATCTTGTATTCTTTTTTTGTCAAACGGAAGTGGCACTTAAAAGTATAATCTGAATTTTCCCTTGCTAATTTGTTTTGTTTTACTTAGGAAACATTTTTATATTGTAATTAACATTTTTTGCTCCATCTAGCTAGGAAGAAACATGAGCTATCAAAAATGGCATTTGTATCAGTATAAAATTTGAAAATTTGGTGTTGTGACAAACCTAGGACAAATACAGTTTCAGTGTTCTAACTGTAAACTATTTTATGAGCATAATAAATCAATATATATTCAAGACAACATAAACATGAAAGAAAAAGTTTTCATTAGCAAATCAAAGGTCAGAATAGCTGAATAAACTGAACAAAAAAAATAAATATTTTAACCTCCAAAAATTCAGAGTGGGTATTTTTCCAACTTTCAGAAGAAACTTGCATCAGTAACATGCAAAACCTTATCAAAACAAAGAAAACATAATATTAAACAATCCAGAATCAAACTTTGGGATTACATCAGCGTCTCTATACACTTGGTCTATTTGAATCTGCTGGTTGTTATTTGATCTGTCATTTCTTGGCTTTTTATTTCATCATGCTTAAATCCTGCTCACATCATCTTTCAGAAAACAAAGACAGCTGCAGTTAAATGCAAAAGCACTTCACCCAAAGGGACACTTTTGTTCTGTGAAGCATTGAGTCTCATTAACATAGTCACAGTTAAAAGCCCCTTTTCTTAGGGTGGTGATTCAAAAGGAAATTGCAACAACAGGTTCAAGGTTAAACAAAGTCTGATGACTGCTGATCAAGAGTCAATCTCAATCTGAAAGAGACAACCAACATCTGATCGGTCTCAGCTGGTTGCTGCAGAGTTTGTTCAGTAGCCAATTCTACATTGGGCACCATGCTGTTCCATTTGTGTGAGATATGAATGAGTGATTCTGCACTGAGCTATGAGTCACAGTCTGAGCACATCATTACAATAAAGCAGAAATCATTCTTCTCCAGAGATATGCATGAACATATTGGCAAAACAACCAGCGATGAATATAACAAACTGTTTTACCAAAAGACACAAAGCATGATGCAGATGGTTTGAAAAGGTGATGAACACAACAAACCCGTTTATTTCACTCCGCGGTATGTTTGAAGCACAGATGTGGGGAACAAAATGTCACACACTGTGTAAATAGTTAAGAATAAAAATATTTAATTCAGATCAAACAAATGTTGAAATTGAGAAGAAAACAAGTGATAGTTGGTGTTGCCATTTTATAGCTGCAGATTGTTGTATGGGAATCAATAATCTTACTTTACTTTCTTTAATCGCCGTTTTGTTAGACACAATGTTGCAAACCTCAGAAGGTGTTGCAATATAGACTGCAAGACTAGAGTTTGGATTACTATGGAGGTGATCACACAGTGTGCTCTGGTGAAATGCCCAGGCAGATTTAGATAAACACTTTAGGTTAGGCGAGTGGGTGTGGATATATGTGTGGTTCTACAAAAAAGAATAAACTACAAATTACAATCCATCATAATCACCAATAATCATTTTTCAAGTTTTAAACATATTACAAATTTATGCTTGTCTTTTAAGCCTTTCTACTAGGCCCAAAGGCCCTTATAACCTAAGCTATTTTTGGTGCATGAAATAAAATGTTCTTCTCATTATTCCAGTTTTATGTTTCAGTCACTGATAAAGTTAAATAAAGTAAAAGAGAGCAACTAAACAAATAATTCACCATTTTAAAGCAAAACTTAGCTCTGCTTAGCCATAGCTTCTTCTGAGCAAAATGAGTTAACACAAAATGTCTAAAGTAATAAAACGTTATCCGTCTCATACTGTAACTTACCACTGTTATGGACGCACACTCTCATAAAAAAACTCTTAAACTACCTACACACAACCTTTGCCGATTTGCACTGCTTCCTGAACAGCATCTTTAAATCTGAACAAAACATTGCTCATTAATGGCCGCGCCCCCTAGTGCCGCAGCTAAAAACTATAACACAATCCTTTAGTTTAGAACAGCAGCAGTTTGGACTTTACTTTTTCAAGAAAGCTGGCTTGCATCCGTGACTAAGACTTCACCTGCAGTTATGTGGACTTTGCTTTAGTCTGTAATACCTGTAAACAGCATGTGGTTTCAGTTTTAAGATATTTTATGAGACATGATAATTATTATAATTCTGTTTAGTAGGTTTGTCTGAACTCAAACAAGACTCTGAAATCTCTTTAGTAAAAACATTACGACTTGGCACCACTAACAGGCAGCTGTAACTTTGCCCACCCAAGTTCAAAGAGCTTAATTCAATTCTGATTTTTATTTATCAGTATGTCACGGCAAAGGCACTTCACATGACAATTGTATGTAACTTGTATTAGACAAAAAAAACCCTCTGCAAATAAAATGATGCAATATCAGTTGAAAACAGACAGTATTAATGACGGTCTGGTGATGACAATAAACCAAAATGTAAGCTGGCATTTCTCAACTGCCACACCAGTGCAACACTTGGCCAAATAATTACCAAGCTGAACAAATAGGGGTAAACATAGATAGTAAAAACAGAAACCCCTCAAACAAAATTAGAATATTTGGAAGTATTTGGAACTAATCAGTATTTCTAACTTTGATTGTGATAGCTACCTAGCTATCTAGCTGGACGTATAGATATATCTTTTTTATTCTAGTTTATTTGTATGATCACATTTGAGGCTATATCTCACCTGCCTCTCCTGAAATTGTAAAATGTCAACTAAGTCTGATTATCACGTACTTCTAAAAGGTGCAGAAAACTGTTAACAACATTAACAACAAAATTAACAACCGTCTTTTATTTATCTACTCTTATTGACGTTTGAAAACTTCAAGGAAATTGATTAGATTTAATGAATGAGGCGTCTCAATAGTTTTCACATACAGTACATTTCAGAGTTACATTTCTGTACTTCAGAGAAATCTAGTTTCTTTGACAAAAGAGCAAAATTGTAGTGTGAAGTTGGAGTGTGGATGGAGAGCTTTTTTAACCTTCTGCAACAGTCATGAGCTGGTGATCTGTAACGATTGATTTCTGACCAACCATTTCTTGCTCTTTTGGATTCCTGATTGGCCTTTAGCTCCACTAAATAGTTCCTCAGGGTGCTGGGCAAGTGGGAAATGGAGCCATTTGAAGATTCTTTGCTATTCAAAATCTCTAAGCCGAGACTGAACTATTTGCTATACCATTTGGCTCATAAAAAGCTAGATTACAGTCAGACCTGGGAATGGAAATGGGTGTAAAGAAATAACCTTGAAGTAGAGGGTGGGATAACATGCAATATTACTGTATTTACTTTTAGTATCATGAGTATGTTTATTCTTTATGAGTTGGCATGTATTTTTTCTCAAAACAGAATCCTGCATCAGTGAATGACTTCTAAACCTCATTTGTGCATACATGTATGTCTTTCTACTTGAGCACTCAGCACAAAAACAGTGACCACGTCAGCAGAAAACTTGCCTCAATGTGACTGAAATTTGACAAGAGAGACTAAATTATGGCCGTTTGAAATCAGTTGTTGTGAGCAAGCAGACCATGTCTCTGAAAGCTTTTGCATATGCTGCTGCTTTGTTTTAGGCAGCAATTTTTGAATAATTTATGGTCTTTAAAGGAAAAAAATCCAAATGTGGCTGAAGATGTATTCTTTGCAATACATTTTGAGGAGGTTTCAGATTACAATTAGAGCAGTCAAAAATATAGCCCTTTAAAAGCAATATTTACTTAAAGAATCTAAATTCAGTTTGTGGTCTCTAAACATCAAGTCTGAACAATTCAGTGAAATTCGACACAATAATATCAGGGGGCATAAAGACTTTAAATCTGGTGTGAGGGATCACCTCGAAGCAAAAACTCTCTGTTGACTGATATTACTTTTGGCATATCCTGAATGATTTATTTCTATTTTAATGAGGGTTTATTTTATAAATCAGCCCTGGTTTAAAGGTTCAACAAACAAAACAAAAAAAGTCTCAGTATAAGCAAGCAAAAAACTGCTTGTTTGCAATGAAAGAAAATGCAGAAATTCTATGAGAAATATTACTGAGGGCAGCATCCTATAACATGTTATAACATTAGTTGGAGAGGAAGCACATCATTAAAAGACAATCAAGGCATGTACTTAAATTAGTAAATTGTTGGCTTTGAAGATTTAATAACCTGTTAAGGTCATGGCTGTTAACATATATCGCAGAACTGATGGTCTGAAGATGTTTTAATCCTCTATAACACACAAACTATACAAGAGTTAAAGTTATACACTGCCTTTTAATTTTATAAAGGTTTAAAAAACTATAAAGTTATAAAGGTACAAAAAAAGGTACAAAACTTTTGTCAGTAACTGTAATAAACAGTGTTGGGAGATTGGGCCTGGTATATTGATCCATGGTTATCTTTGCTGTTCTCCTGACAACGTATACTGTGACATGTTTTGTACTACCTTTTTTTCTACCAAAGATCAATTAGTATAATGATCACATTAATATTAATCAGCTACATTGTATCAACATTTATATATGTTATGAATGTTCATAAATATTAGATGTAAATAGACCAACTTATAAATGTCATCAAGCAAAGATTTATTTGTGTAGTAAAGTTCAAAGAGCTTTACATGATAAAAACATAATACATGACAGATCGTTTTGCTTCGATTTGACTTGTTACTATAGCAATTAAATGTGCTGACATTTCAGGCATAAGTCCAGATTTTTTTCTTCTTCATGTGTGTTTGAAAGAGAGATAAAATAAATATAACCTCTTTTATTAAAGAAAGCCTCCTACAGCACTGCACCTTAACCACTCACTGTGCATTATGAGGCCTGAGAAGAAAAGCATTGATCTCTTCTCATCCTAACCGTTTAGGGTCTGCTGCCAGCAAATACATCTTCATTCCCTGCAATTAATCTCATCAGCCTTTTTAAAAGCATCTATTACTGCAAATGCCTGATCGACTGGCAAGAGCAGAACAGTCACTGATGAATAATCAGATACAAGATAATACTGATTGCCCAGCAGATCCAAATATCTCTTGAGCCCGTTGTACTTGGAACCATTTATTATGTAATTTTCTAATTTCTGTCAGTCAAAGGTTTTCATGAACTGGAGATTCGAGTAGTTTTTGACATGTGCATTTGGAGAAACAAAAAAACGGGGTTTGTGCATCGTCAATTCCTGCCAATTAACAGCTGTTCACAGGCTGTGGCATTTTAATTTCTCTGTGCCAGAAGTGAATTATGGGTGGGGAATCACATGCCAATGGCTGTAATTAGCATTAGAATTGCACAACATCACATCACCCATGTAGAGGAAAAAGCTGCTATTGCCTGACTCTTTAGCAGAGTGAAAATGTATATTCATAACGATAAAAACGGTATGCCATGATTGGTCGCTATGGCTCATTATTATGCAGCTCTGTGTAAACCTCCACCCACTACGTAGAAATGTTGGGATGGTTGGGAACATGTCAGATTGGGAACAAACAGAACAGGAGGCACAAATTCAAAAATGATTTTGCTTTTTTATGTCAATTCACAGATAGATTTTCTTGAATGATCTCGCACATCACACAGATTTATTTATTTATTTGTGTAAAAGGCTTTTTAGTTGCATTTGGTAAGCAATGGTCTTTGCCTTGAAAACTCTCCCATGAAAGTCATTTTTGCCCAGTCTCCTTCTTCCTGTAATTCGGGCTTGCACAGCTTTTGTGAGCTTCTATGCACCTCAAATCTGGAACAAACTTACAGAAAACTGCAAAACAGCTGAAACACTGAGATCCTTTAAGTCAAGACTGAAAACCCAACTGCTTAGATTTGTTTTTAACCATAATAAATGGAACATTGACGATGTAAATTGATGATTTTAAACAATGGCACTTAAAATGAAATGTATGTTATTGATTTTCACAGTTGACTTTGTGATATGTTTGATGCTTTTATGTTTTCACTTTGAACTGCTTTGTAGTTGAAATGTGCTATATAAATAAATTTTACATAGCACAAGACTTGGTGTCTGCAGTGAACTGTTGGAATAGTTTTAGTTGGCAATACTCTCTGAAGGTGATAAAAGCAGGCCATGGCCACCAAAACATGTAAATATAGCAGATACAAATTTATTTTAGGATTAATATAAAATAACAGAAATGACAATCCTGTAAACATCTGTGTTTTGTGGATTGTTGTCCTCTCTGAATATTTACTGTTTCAACTATTTTCACTAGAAGTCTGTCTTCTACTTTCCAAGAACCTTGTGTTCCAGGTTGGATAGCCATTTAATTTGACTATATACTCTCCTCAGTCTGCTGTGTAGGTTTTATAAATACACACGACTACGTGGAGACAGATCTGTGGAAAGGGTGAGAACATGCTATGAAAAGAAATTGTTCACAGAACACATAACTTGAAGCTTTTGCTGCGTAAACATAAAATGGTTCCCTGAAATGAATGCAATTTCAGACTAATAGGGATAAATGTGGAAGGAAAAACAAAATGACTCAAACTCTGATATTTTCAGTTAGGCACTGATGAAGGAAAACAATCCTTTCTCAAACTAGGGAAACATGGTGCATGAACTGAACTCCCATTCTTTTATCAGATTTCCTGGTAATTTCATTTAATTAAACATGGAGTTTGTGATTCTCATCTTTTTTCCATCTCTACAAGTCTTGCAATGTCAGAACAAGTTGGGTTGTTTTTCATGTCATTAGTTTAGACCACATTGCTTTATCAATAATCAGCAAGAAAGCAGGTGATCATTAAAGATTCTTACCTTCTTACCTTACTCTCCCTAATTGTTTTATGAATGCTTTTAGGTTTCTTTGTTTTTACTATGACAGAGTGTTGGATTCTTTTGTGGAACAAGGCAGCAGAAGTGCCATCATACTCATGGCGTGGGGTCTGTCCAGACTCATATCACTTAGTCATCAGGGTTTAATACAGGAATGGAGTCTGGCCTCATGCCTAGTCCACATTAAAATGGAAGCACTCCAACTAAGACGCTGCAACGCTTTATGCTGTGCAGTGGCGCAAAAAGTGGGTATGCAGAGTATGCAACGCATAGGGGCGCAGCACCAAAAGGGGCGCCAAAACCCCGTCTGGAGGGGGCGACGCCCGATGATGTTTTCCCAAACACTTCAGCGCGCCTTACGTTCTTTCACCTCGCGCACATAACGAGGTAAATGTAGCGAGTTTTACCCTTCACGTATTATTATTATTATTATTATTTATATTATTATTATTATTATTATTATTATTATTATTATTATTATTATTATTAATAATAATAAAAAAATCATGTTCAATATAAAAAATAATCATAATAATTAGTATTACTTATATTGATAATTATTATTGTTATTTCTATTTTTCTGTTATTTCTATTATGCTATTTCTATTATTTCATTATTTCTAATGATAGTATGAAAAATATTATATAAAGTTATCAAAATGTACTATTGTTATTATTGCTATTGTTGTTTATAATAATAGCGCTATTGTTATTATTAAAAACAATAGCAAAAATAACATTAAATTATAACATAATTTAATATTATTATTAATTATATTAAATTATAATTTTTTACCACATTTCATACTGTTTCTGAACTGTATGAAATGAAATTAAATTATAATAACACGGTTATTATTAATATTTGTATTATTGCTATTGTTTTTAATTATCATAATAGTACTATATGATTATTAAAAACAGTAGCAATAATACAATTATTATTACAAATACTATAATTAGTAATATACAAATAGTAATATATATAAATATTAGTAATATATATAATATATAGTAATTTATATTAGTGATATACAAATTACTATATAATTACTATTATTAGTAATATACTATTATGATTATTAAAAACAGTACAATAACATTAAATATAATAAAGTATTGCTGTTTTATTATTAGTACTATCTTATTAGTATTATATATATATATATATAATATTAATAATAATATACATATTATGTTATTATATAATAATATAATAAGATACTATTTAATATTAATAGTATAGTATAATATTCTTCTTATTATTTATAATAATAAATGATTATTATTAATCATCATCATAATTATTATTATTATTTCAAAGCACTAATAATAATAATAAAGTTCTTTAATTTTATTAAAGAACAAGAAAAAAATCAACAAAACGTGTTCAAATTAATGACCCAACAACAATAATAATCTCAGTAATTATTGTTTCAACAGGTTGTTGCGCAATTCTTTGCATTTCGGTTCCCGTTAGTCATTATTGTGAGTTAAAAATTTCTCAAAAGTAAAGTTTTCATTTTGTGGCTCTTCTGTGTATTACTTAGAAGGGATATATAAATGTTATCATAGCGACCAGAGTCAGAGCGTTTTTTGCAGTGGTCAAGAGGAGATGAGTAGAGCTTGTGAGTCTTAAGTCTGGTTTAGAGGAAAGATCTAAGAATTTTCGGCCGATTCTCCAAACCTCTGTGACCACAGAGCTGATAGAAGTACAACAGGTTGGATCGGTTCGTGTCTCCAAGGCAGGAGCAACACAAACCGATTCCAGTCACGAACATCCCAATTCCAGAGGATAATTCAGTGAATACCCTAACAGCGAGGTAAATGTAGCGAGTTTTACCCTTCACATATTGTCGCCTTGGGGAGAGGGGGGGAGAGTCACTCCTTCACCCTGACGTTCCTTCCCTGGGAGGGGGGGCGCCGATTTATGTTTTCGCATCCACATGAATAATGTGTAGTTGTGACACTGATGCTGTGCGGCTGCTTTGCACATTTTTCATTACTCTCCCTTGACTTTGGCCAAAAACATCACAGTACATTCTCACTACACTCTCACCTGTGACTGCAACAACAAATCCTTGTTAGGGTCAGGTGTCTTGCACAAAGGAATCTGAGCTGCACTAGCTCCTGGAGTTGGCCTTACAGATAGAGGAATGGACATACATGTTATAGCCTCAGGTGGAAGTAAGTTCAAAGAGTTTCTAAGCCTGCAGCCAGGATGTGCCTGTACATACGGCACTGTCAAAGAAAAGCCCTAGCAGTATGTTAACTGTTGAAGGGAGAGGATGAAGTGGCAGATAAATGGCTTAAAGCAGTGGTCCCTTACATTGCTCCTCAGTGCCTTCTGTCCTTGATATTTTAGATGTTTCCCTGTTCCAGCACAGCTGTCCTTCTTAGGATGCCTCTGATTTTTACAGACGTCTGCTAAAATCCCATTCATTTAACCTTAAGCTTTACTTAAATAGATTGTCGTGTTGAGATCTAAGATCTGGAAAAAAAAAAAAAAAAGCAAATAAAAACCATTGTGTATGTTTTTTTTTCTGATTATATTTTTTTTACATGTTTAACTGTTCTCACCACACTTGGGCTGAGTCTGATGGTGAAGGCACAGGAATATCCCAAATATATAGTGAACTCTTGAAGATCATGACAAAGTCATGGAAACAACTTAATGCAAATTTGATATGTGACTCAAAAAATGAAATGGAATAACGGACCACAGAACGGAATTTTAATATTCCACTGCTTGGCTTTATGTGACCCGGAAATTATTCTGCATGTAAAAGTGCAGGTTATATCTAATGGCACCATGACAACACTGGAACGCACACAATTTGATTATAGACTTATTCAACACATATTTCCTGCATGCTGCAGCAGATGCTTCAAATACTGGACTCAGAAATGAGTGTTGGGACAGGATATAAAGAGACCGTCTGACCCTGTTTCACCCACACCACTGACAACTCATCTGTCTCGCCATCAACTCAGGTTAAGTGTTTGGGTACGTAATCTTTTCAGACCCACATCAACAACGTCACCTGGTCCGCCTACTTCCACCTACATAATATTATCCTCCTCTGCCTGTCCCTGTCCTACCACCACTGCAGTGATGTGTGATGAGGTTCATCAGTGGTGAGGCACCGACTCCCCCAGAGTCAGGCATAAAAATCTCAAATCCAGCATAGATTAATATTGGGTTTGACCAAAACTGATTAAAAATATTAGGTGTGCTTTAAGAAAAAATATTTAAGAATATTTAAGGTCAGATTACATTGTTTAAAATGTTATTTTCTTTGATTATAAGTGAAAATTGTGTATGACCTGAAGTCCATGCACCGATCCACTCCATGAAAAGGCAATGCATCAATTCAACAATTTTATTTTACCATAAAAATGTTTATTAGCAATAAAACTACTAACTTATTTGAAAATTAATGAGAAATAGGTATTTTTTCTCATCATAGTTGACACCTATTTTACTTCTTATGTACCCATTTCACTTGTCAATCTTACAGGTGAGGCAATGCCTCACTTGATTCCCCTTATTGCACGTCACTACACCAGTGCAATCCTGCTCACATCTCACCCATATTACTGCAATTCTTTCCCTTTAGTGTCCCCCATAAATCCACTTATACATTCCAGCTGATCCAGATATCGCTGCTGCCCGAGTGATTTCCAAAACACCATCCACCTGAACTTCAACAGCTTCACTGGCTCCCAATCAGATACCGCTAGGAATTCAAAATCCTTCTTTATACAGTTAAGGCTATCCATCATCTCGCTCCTTCCTGTTTGTCCGAAATCCTCCGCATTAACACTCCCTCTTGATGTATTAGGTCAGCCTTTTCCATCAGCCTCATTGAGCCACCTGTCTCTTTTTAAATCTTGGATTTCAGCATTCACTCTGACAAAAAGAGAAGTATAGTGGGACATGCTGATCAATCTGGTATCTATGTTAAAGTTGTTATTGCTTTTTTTCTTTGATAGGTGACACTCTGTGCCCTGAAAAGCACCTTTTAAATAAAATGTGTTATTGTTATCATTGTTATTATTACAAAGATTTGTAAGATATACAAAGTCAATTTATATTCAGATTACCACAATTTATTTAGCAAACATTGCCATTAAATATCAATTTCCATGACAGGTGGGGCAATCATATGGCCAGACACTCATGGCTGCTGTCATCAATAGGGCTGCATGCAGGAAAAGGTCAGGATAGAAGAAGCTTAAGGGTGTGGATGAGTTTGACGTAGGCATACAAAGTCTCACTGCACTTTCTGCACTGGGAAACATTCTGAAGTTTGGCTTCAAATGCCCACAGGAAAAGTCCTGAACTTCACGCAACAATTCCAATCTCATGAAGCGAGGAAACATTGTAAGGTGAGACAACAAGAGAGTAGCCAGGTATCAAGAGCTGCCCAGTTGTGTCTGGGAAGTGCTACTTCTTTTTGTCAACTGGACAATTTTTGTTGACATTAATGATGGGCAACCTGCCTGTGAAAAATAAAATAGAATAACCCTTGATATGTTGCTGATTCATCTTGAAATGGAGGAGCTTCTGGTTACACATTTTTTTAACATTTTCATTATGAGGTCCATGTCCGGGTGTCTGACACGTCCATCAACAGAATGTGAACAGGTCTAATGCTTCCTGAAACATATTTTTGGCATTGTCGTTTTGCAACAGGCCTGTGTCATCATGGGAGGAAAAAGTAAAATCTTTTGGTTGGAAAATATGGTCACTCAAAATTTCACAGATTTCAGTTTGAAACATGATGTTAATGAGTGATGAACAAACTAAATTAAGCAATATTTAATTAAGGCCCTGAAGTTTGTGTAGTATACACCAGACGTCATGGATGCATAATTTCATCTGGTGATTTTCTTAACATGATATTCCAACACTACAACCAGAGGTGCTCTGGTGTTTTAACACTGCAGTCCAGCACTGGAGTCTAGATCAGGAGTCTTCAAGCCTGGTTCTCAAGATCAAATGTCCTGCAGGTTTTACATGTATCCCTGCTTCAGCATAGCCAAATCAAATGAACCGCTTGCTACCTGGCCTTTACTTAATGGCATGCTGAAGAGGTGATTCAGCTGTGTTGGAGTAGGGATAGATGTAAAACCTGCAGGACAGTAGATCCAAAATGTGGGCCTGTCTTGCCAAAGTTATATGTTTTATAGTCATATTAGACTCTGTCATCTTCTTTGTAGATACATGAAAATAAAGGAGAATGCATAAGCATGATATAAAGTTGTCTATCTACTTACTATAGTCTAAATAGTACAAAAAGGTCATTTACAACTGTGCATTTTGGCACTGACCAAGAGAGGCTGGAGTTTTTGACATCTGATCCAAACTCTGTGCAGCACAACTACTACTTGTTCCAGGCAATACTTCCAGATTCAGAAATAGCCAAATCACTCACAAATGGAAAAAGATAAGACAGGCTACATTTTAGAGGGAGATAGAGGAAGAAAAGTGACTGCCATGCATGGAAAAGAGAGAAATGCTTTATAAAATTAGCTCCAGTAACTGAAAGAGAAAAACAGATATTGATGGCAGTGTGCATCAGCCTACAAAAGGATTCTGATCAACTAGCTGAGTAGGCAGAAAACAAATCCAGCACAATGATGGCTCAAATGATAACAAAATTTGGCAATGTGAGGAAAAAATTATGGGACAAATGCATTTTAGTGAGTGTGTAGACTTAAGGAAAAGCTTGACACCTAAGGCAACCTAAGACTTGATGTTTTGTTGAGATACAATGTTTAATCATGTTTGTATTTTCTGTCAATGGCAAAAAATTAGCACGAAAATACCATTTTAAAAATACCCTGATCTTCTTCTTCTCCTCTGCAGACAAGACTTTTCTTTTTATGACATACATAAACTTCACTGGTAGTTAATATCATTATCTTTTAGTTCATCTTTTTAGTTCATCTTCATGAGCCAAATATTAATTTTGTCTCTCAGGAAAAATGACATTTGGGTGACTTTTACTTATTAAATACAACATGTCTCAGCTCAGAATGAGAACTAATTGAGCATTTAAACAGCCTAAGGTGATTATAACTACAAAGTGACAGGCCCTCTACTTCACCATGTGTTTTTATAACCAGGGTTCACCACTGCAGTCACTTCAGGAGAGGAACAATAAAGGTGACTCAACAACAGATGCATCATTAAATGCATCTGAATTTACAAAGTAAATGTAAAATGATTAAAGATGACAGTCTAAGTATTCCCTTATGTGTTTGCTTTGTCAGCTTGAGTCAGGATGTTACTTAAGCATTTGACATTGTGTGATATGTAGCAGTCAAAGAGTTCAATGCTGCTCTCTCTCTCAAAAGTCCGTCAGTCACTAACTCTGTTTCTTTTTGTCGAGGGGATGTAGAAAATCCCCTCGACGACACCATACGAAAAAAATTAAATTTTAAGTAGCTGAATCAAACTTTTAAAAGCAACAAAAAATATAAAGTTCAAATAATAACAGGAAACCATGAGGAAAATAAAATAAAACCTGTCATGGAGGGCTGTCAGTCAAGGCAGCGCCTGAGAGAAAAAATACTAAGCTGCCAGATTGTCACTCAAAAACACGACTATGGAGTGAAACAAAAGGACAAAAACACCAGTTGGTTCTGTGCAACAATGGAATCATAACAATATTGAAGGAGGTATGAATATTGTTCAAAAGGAAAGCAGTTTCATGTATTCTGAACTACAAAAATGAAAGGAAAAAAACAATTCAGATCACAAACATGTTTTATAAGTGTCACTCATTCTTGAATTAAATAACTTGAACTCTTTCTTAGAAAGAGAAAAGAGAATTGGCAGGATTGTAAATAATAAAACAGTTTTTCTAAAGGTATTTTGCTGTTTTGATACAAAAATGTCTGTTTAAAAGCAATTTATTTTAATCAACTGTCCAACTGTCTTCTATACCTGGTTGGTCTTTGTAGGGGTGTTGCCTAGATTCAATGGTCAGTATCCAATATACAGAGTAAAAACTCCTAGGTCATTACAGAGCAGCACTGAGACAGCAGGAAACATTTAAAGTTCAAATCAGAAGTTTAGATTGATTGAATAAAAAAATCACACATATATTATATTCACTCACTGTTGGATATTAAATCAGACCAAAACGTCTCTTGCTTTAGTTAGAATAACAAAATTGTTCCTATTTTATAAACATCACAATAATGAAAGAGAGAATACTGTTTAATTTACTATGTACTTCTTTCAAATAAAGGTGTTGGGAAATTGTTGTTTTCATTGTCTTTCAAAGCTGCAGCATTAGCACATAAACCAGCACATACACAGGGTTGATTGACAACGCTAAAACATTCCTCCTGGCTCGGATGAGCTGTTTCAGACTAGGAGCAGTGCATTTCTTCAGATGGCAATAGTAGCACAAAGAAGATGTGAAGAGAGCCTGTTTTTCCCCCCCACAGATTATCTATCAAGATGCAGTGATTGTCTTAACAAATATGTAAAAAACGTGTTTTTATAAAAGTTACACATTCCAGCTGTAAGATCAGAGATGAAGACCATGAAGACAGAAGCAGATCCTGTCCTGTTCTTAGTTTTTCAAACTATTCCATTTATATTGATTTTTGACATAACATTAACCCCAGCCTTATCACAAAACCTGTCTAATTGAGAAACAATAGTGAAATAGTTTTTGTGAACTCTTTTAGATGCTTATATATGATTGAAAGATTTGGGTTTTTAATTTCCTATCTTACGCATGTAATCTGCATTATTCCTGTTGTACAAAGGCGCCTCCGGTCTAAACGGGTTAATGGTCACATAATGGTCTGAATTAATCAAAAGGCAGCACACTGACCAGTTAATGTCTTCTCTTTCAGCTAAGTGGGTGTCTGGAGAGAGAAGTAGCCACTGTGATGTGGGCGTCAGACAGAGATACTAATCTATACTCCTCTTTGTTTCCCTCCCACCTCCTCCGTCCTTCCTCTGCTTTTTGTCTTTCCCTCCCTCAGTGGTGTCCCTTTGAAGAAATGAAAATGCTCTCTTCAAAGTCATATGTTATTAGAGTCGAAAAAGGCCAGTGCTTTTAAAGTCAGCCAGTTATGGACCTCTTGCTCTTTTATTCTAAGAATAGACTGCGAGAATTATGCGCATGTACTGCACAGAAAAATCCTATTCTACACACCAAACCTGTGTGAAGTGATTATATACCTCTCAGTACTGCAAAACTTTTAGCAAGTGTATCACTACACTGTAAAGAAGAGCCAAATCTCTCTGTCAGCGATCATTAAGATGAATTACTGTTATTATCTAGCTCCAGTACAACCGCCGATGCAGTGGCTGAGCAGCATTCATTGCCTTTTTTTAATTCCGTCCTCCAAATTACCTTTATTTAAACAACACACCTTTAACACAAAACTGCACAGACTAATAGAGCACACTGACTTAATATGTTGAGGTCTTATTCCCACAATATCCATGGTAGAAAATATCCTTAAGAAAGCAAAGCACTTTATTCAGACAAATAGTGTAAGAAACTGTACAGTTAATGTGGGACATGCTGGAGATTTAAGAGGGAAGCTCACATGACTGAAACACCTAATATATTTTATTCATATGTTAGGATCTCTGAGAAAATTATAGGATGTCTTTAGGCATTTATACTAGTGGGAACTTCTCACAGTCACTTATGCGTGTGCACAAACTCCTTTTTAATTAAATGTGTTCATCTTTAGGGGAAAATAAATACAATACTATACACCCACTCACAAAACAGTGCTGCTGCTTTAATAGTACAGCAGTACTATTAAGAACATGTTTTTAAAACATGCTTTAGTCTTGCTAAAATTTTCATATCAAAATATAAATTTCATTTTAAAAATATTTATTTTCTGGAAATAACGAACAACATATGAACAACATCTCTCATGGAGTAATGAACTTTGTGCTGAGGGGAATATTTTATGGGTGTCATGGACTTTGGTCTTGTGCTTGTTTTATTTAGGTTTTGTCATTCTTGTTATATTCTATTCATTACTTATATTTAATCATTAGTTACTTTTTATTGATAATTAGTTCCCAATTTACTGTTTCTTTGTTCTTAGTGTGTGTGTTCTCAGATCGGTAGCTTCCCTCAGTGTCTCAGCTGCCTGTTCTTTCAAACTCTCTCCCATCTGCTCGTTAACTCACCTGTCTAGCATTCTAGTAATCAAGTTGAACTAATTACCAAAATCTGACAATTTTATCCATTTCTTTCTCACTTTCTGCAGAAAATATCTCTGAATAATTTCTCTCAATGAAACTCAGCTTTCACTGATGAAACAGTTAGCAGTTACGCACAGGACCAAACACCCAGAGGTTGTTTATTATGCTTTTATGTAAATAACTTTGTACTTTGCTTTTGTACAACGGTGTTGAAAAATTGGAGTCACAAAGATCATAGGAAAAATGTGGAGCACTGTATTCAGTGTCTGGTGCTCATTTTCCTCACTTAGTGTAACAGTAGCTATTACCGTATGGTGCAGCTTGAGCATATGGTTGTGCCACAAAGATCTGACTTTTTTGCATTAGAAAATACTTCAAGTGAACGGCTATAATGACCCTGACTCATTCTGTTGACATGAGTTCTAACTTTTGAGAAATTAACTATCCATTCTGAACAAGTGACATGCTTTAGCAGGTTAAATAGGTTTTGCATTTAGTACTAATTATTTTGAGAAATGCACTAAATATTGTGCAAATGTTAATGGTGATGCCAGAAATCCACCAAAACAATCTCACACATGCTTGCGCAATGCTAAGGAAAAGTGATACAGCATGTGTTCAACTCTGACAACTCTTGCTCTGCCAGAAATGTGTGAAACTGGAGGTGTGTTTTAGGCTCTGTTTGTGTGCTGTGTGAGGGCACTCAAACAACGTTCCGGGCTCTGACCGCTGAAGCTAGGTCCTGTTCAATTAAGAGATTGAGACATAATCAAAGAGACCACAGGGAGACTGGAGTTTCATCTTTTCCTTGAGAAAAAATTTTTACTTTTATATTGAATCTATATACATGATATGACATGATTACTATATTTATTAGGAGTTTTCATGAGCTTGTGACCCTCGTCAGAGCTGAGAAAAGTTTACTAAACCTGCAAAAATAATTAAAAAAAAATCTTGTTCTGATTTTATTGATGCAGACATTAGTCTTTTGATTCTAATTTTGAAGTTTATTTATAAAATCTAATGTTGAAATATATTTATAAAATCTCCCAAAGACATTTTTGGCTCTTGTTTTGAGCCAAAACTCTTAAGTAGTTTAACAATTGATCAGTTCATGTAGTCAAAGCAAACAGAAACATGAAGCATTTCACTGACCACATTTATTAATTACTATCTTGGTTTTCAGGACTCCTGTCTGTTTTAAACTCTGTTTCAATCCTCACTGAGTTTATTTGCCCCACCTCTATGAAGATCAATACAACAAAGACTTCTGAAAACTATTTCTAACTTTCAACTACACTCTAAACTGCAAGTACGTAAGACGCTAAATATGGGCCTATGCGTGGTGCAGCACAATACTTGTTCAAATTTTGTTGATCTATTTAATCAACTAATAAAATGTTCCTACATTTTTTGGATCAGGTGAACAGCTTCACTCTGTCCGATGATGATGATAAATGATTGATTTTATGTTCAAATCAAAGTTTTTTTTATTGTATTTATATTTTATTTGTGTTTTAAATAAGTCTATGAGCAAAGTGCATTTTTGTAAAGTCAAAAGCTACTTTTTTTAAAATCTGACTTTTATGTAAAAGTTGTTCAAAAATTGTGGTTTTAATCAGCAACACAGGCAAAAAAAAACAGTATCTGCATTCCCACCTACTAACAATTTGACGTTAACTGTGATGAATTACCAGTCTGATGTTCTTTTCAGTTAATTCTAACACAGAACTCCAGCTAATGGTTGGAAAAATAGTTCATCCATAAATTTAAAACACTGGCTTGGGGAAGGCTCCACATAATATAACAACAAACAAACAACACATTGAGGCCATGTTTGCATCAGGACTTTTCATGGTTATATGTTCTGCTCTGGAGCTCTGGATTTAATATTAAAAAAAATAATCACTTAACAAATGGTTTTTGTTTTTATTGAAACCAATAAATCATTACTGTTTAAACCTTACCATTAGTAACATAAAGTTATCTAATTTTTAAAGTGCAATCAGTAGTACTTTTATAACAAATTTATAACAGTAATGATTTATTGGTTAATGTCAAGTTCTCATAACAGACATTTTGAATAATGTCAACTTTGAATTAAAAGTGTCATAATTTACCGAATGGCGCTTTATGACAACAGTCATAAATATTCATGAAGGCTTATTCATGTTCATGACAGGTGAAATGTCATGTGTATGACCGTGTCATGTCAGTCTTATTCACCCCCCCTTCAAATAAAGTGTTACTGAATTAAGCTCATGTTCACCCACATGTAAACTCATATTAGATAGGAGTAAGTTTGCCGTTTAGTTCAGTTTGAGCTTTTTTTGTTAGGGTTTTTTTTTTGTCATTTTCTCAGTTCAATCTTATGGCAAAAACCAAAATTTGAGAACTTTTGCAGCGTCAAACAGGTCTCACTGTTCAAGTATAGGTGGCATGATGGCAGCCTTTATTTACAAAAAAATGAATACATTTTTCAAAAACAAATCCTAACTCTCCCGAAAGCATATGAAAAATGTGTTCTTTACTGATGAAGCTAGAACTTTGTGGACCTATCTCCAGAAGATATGTTTCAAATAAAAACAACACAGCACAAAATAATTTGCCTTAAAATAAATCCCCAGATGAGCATTCATTTAAATTTTAACTATATATTTTAAAGTCCATAAAGTTTCACATATATTCACAGATTTTACATATTTGCTCTTCCCAAGTGTTATGCCATTTCATTTGGGTACAATGGAAAGATATACAAAGTATGACAAAGTGTCTGTTCCTAATTGTGTAAAATTCAGGCTGTCAGTGATCACTTTCTTTTTCATTCAAATGTGCTTCACAGTCTGTCATCTTTTAACTCTGTAAAATGCAGCAATTCTCAGCGAGATCTAAAAAAAAAAAACAATCGCTAAAAACAATTGACAGTCAGCAGCTATCAACGCATGCAGTCACATAAGCGACAAAGTTTATTTACAAGGCCGATAGGATAAAAGGAGATTTTCTTTCAAAGGTGGGAAATCACTAAATAATTAGCATGTTTATTTGTAGTTCAGTGCTTGCTAAAATCTTGCTGTAATAGTCCCTGCAGATCACCTCCTCCTTGAGTTCTGCTCTTTACACAAATAACAAATCAAAGTGACAGACATTGGGGGTAGAAATGTTCAGAGTTCAGTTAAGCTTTTGTGCAACGGGCAATTTTCACTTTAACTTCAACTTCTCATGTTCAACACTAACCATTATTTAACAGGATGTGTCATTGAGTACAAACACTATCCTTTGGTGCAGAAAGCATGGTTCAAAGTGTCACTGAGCAAAAATTTTGTTTCAAATGGCAGGGAGAAACACTTGGAGTTGATTATGACGGCTTTGTGCTGAACAGCTGCAATATGTAAGTTTCCAGCAGCATCTCTGGGGAAACAGTGATAAAGAAAGTTTTTTTAAGAGGGTTGGAATATGCACAGTAGTAGAATTTGCATTGTTTCACTCAAACTTTTGGTTTGAAAACTCAGCTGAGATGAATGTGATTTTGCTTCATCTAAGTTGAGACCAAAAGCTAATGATCTTGTTTCAGGTTTCAGAGGAAAAAAGGATGATACCTTGGCGATGTCAAATCTTCTGGGGTATTCTTTATCTTTTACTGTCAAACTTAAAAGGTAAAGTCATTGACTGATGGTGAAAATGTGTGCAAGACCTTGTGAAAAGTTTTCAGTCTGTTCCCAATGTTGAGCTGTGCAGCTTTACAAGTAATGTATGTCTATTTGATCACATAAAGTATGTTTCTTTGGGTTCTTGTTCTCAGGGGTTTGCAGGGAGAAACGGAAACAGGCAAGAAAAATTAGATCCTGCCTTAGATATTGATTTGCTTCAACATTAGTCTACTAAAAGAGGCCTCGTGCTAAGAGCCCCTACATTTGTGTCAACACACAATGGGAGGGGCTCAGAGAGTATTCAATGAACTGCATCTCTCTGTAGTCACGTAAAACAAGTGAAAGATAGATCCACGCATTTTATAGACACCTCCATCCTTTAGCACAAGTGGGCTGCAAAGGGTGCTGCAGTGTAATGGATCTCTTTTTCACCTAATGGGTTCTCTGCAATCCATCTACCTACAAATGAAATTGCAACACTTTCACAGGAGCAATTAACTCATTATTTGGTCATCTGCTCTAACTAATGAGAGGTCACAAAGTAAACCTCTGATGCAGCCAAACAAAACAGATGTTTGAAAGGAGTTTAAAACGTATTAGGAGGCCTTTGTGTTATATATTGTATGTAAAAATCGAACTCCACTGTTGTCTGTTGCATTCCTACTTAAAGCACAGGAAGCTACCAATTAGAAGGTTTCAAGATGTACCAGTTGAGAATTTTTTTTTTCTGTTAAGGGTCATCTTTGTAGATTTACCACAAATTTGTGTCTATTTGGATAAAAGTTAAATCTGTGCTTTATTATGCCATCCGTGCATCTAGTGGCTAGTCCTGCTGTTCATGTGTATTTGGATGTGTCTGAATCTTGTGACTGTGAATTGACGCTCATGGTAAATAGGGATCCACACACATCTGCCATGATTTAAAAAAACCTTCATCTGTTACAGGTGGGTTTTGCTGATGTGTTTTCAGTCCCAATATGCAGGCTAAAGGAAACTCATCATAGCATGTATCAGTTAGGAGAACGCATTTCTCCCAGATGTTAAAATAACAGCATCAAAACAGACAATTGATTATAAAAATACATGCAAAATCTAAATGTACTTCTTCATACAAGTAGTTACAAATACAAATGCATAACATTTGGTCAGTGTTGTACTTGCTAAATATAAGTAGTTAGAAGTTCCAGTTCAAATGTGCCGCATCTTTTGACCCCCAAAATTATATGTTCAATAATCACTGCTGAACCTCTGTGGCATTTTTTAAAAATAAGCCTGGGATACTGTACAGCACAGAGAAAACAAAATGAGAATGCAAAATAATCTACTCATTATAATCTAAACAGGGGAGCAGGAAGTTTAACCTGTTGAGGAAAAAAAAAACAAAGTCAGATGCAGAAGTTAATTAGACTGTAAGAAACACACCACACTGCACAACTAATCCACCCTGCTCCGCTTCTATCAATCACACATCCCACAAGATTTGCATCTGTGGTAACAACAAGCAACAAAAGGAAGCTGAAAGATGCTAAGCAAAAGATAAAAACAGAAGAAGTTGTACTAATAAGTCAGCAGAAAGCAAACTAAGAGATCAGGAAGCGTTTCAAACTGGCCGCAGTTTAAAATAATATGTTTACTATGGGGCCAGGCCTCAAATTAGTGTTAATTAATCATGTTGTATTGGGCTTGGACATAATGTCTGTTGGCTTGGGTTGGGTTTGGTTGGATAAATTTTTTGGATGTGTCTAAGCTCTACATAAGGATTAGATCATCAAATTAAACCCAACTGTCCACAAAACAGCACATGCCAAAATTATATCCCCCACTTTCTTGAGCTTGTACAGCAAAGCTCCTCCACTGGAACAAAATCAGGACTATCTCTCCTTCAGCACAATGAAGAACTCTGCCTGAGGGTCTAAAACCCAAAGTATAAAAACCACCTGCTCTGTTTTGGCTATGGAAAAACCGGTTTCCCTTTTTAAATGTCATTCTAGATTCTGGAAAAGCTATAATGACTGCCAAATGTTCAGAGCAGCCATATCAAGACTTGTGACCCATTGCCGGAAAATTTGCAGCTCTGTAATTCTTTTTAAAAAACCAACTATTACATATTAACAGCATTTGCCCTTAAGTAAAAAAAGTTTATTTTGAAGAAGCAGCTCCTGGAGATTTCCATCACTCTTGCACGCCACATCGACACACCAAGGTTGGACAAAGAATGAGTGACACTTTATGTTCCCTGAAGGTAAACTGCACACATGATCAGACAAGTATTTATCACCTGGGACAGACATATGAGTGACTGTCATGTGCCATAAAACTTGACGGGGAAATTCAGCGCACTGACCTAGCCACACAAAGGTACATCATCATCGTCGTCATCCAAGAAAATATACAACGCAGGCGTAACCTCCAGGAGGTCCATTCATCTCGCCGTTCTGTCATCAACTGTCAGGGGTGAGTGATACACTAGCAAGATGCTCCATGAGGTATGCAGCTATGGTCAGCTGCTTTATCCATTAAACCTGTCAGAATGAAGGTCATTGTTTTTGCTTGAATACTTAACCTTTTTCAGCTGGTGCTATGATTGACTGGAGCTTTGACTAAATACTTGCAGAGGTGACATGAAGAGAAGGAAATAAAGATGAAGTAGCAGGCAAAATGTCACAAGAATAAGAGACTTAAAGGGACACTAAGCAGAATAAGGCATTGGCTAGAAAATTATACCCCTTGTTTCTTGCTGCTGAAGTAAGGCTAAATGCACATTAAAGATTAAAGTGGGCTTTCTAGCTGTGCATTTTCTGGCTAAAACTTTCTTAAGTATGATGTAATGTAATGAGTGGAGAAATGCCAGAAATTATGAATAATCATCAGGTACTCTAGGTTGTATGTTTAGAGGGGGATAAGGAAAAATATTCAAGAATCAAATGTTTGACTTATATATCTTCAGAAATCAGACCTTTCTGGGACAAAGTTTGTTTTATATTCACATGACTTCAGATAATAATGTGAATGGTGTTGTGCACAAATAGGCTCAAAGGAGTGTTTTCATTAGTGATTTTTCAATACTTTCCAAGAACTATAAACACAACAATGCTGTTGTTTACATGGGGTACTCCTACTGACAAGCAGTTGTTTAATGAAAATGCATTAAGCATCAGTTTTTGAAAGGGAACAGCTGCTGTCAACTGAGATTTCTGGCATCAAGTTTTTAATTTAAGTGACAAAGATCAGGTATGTTTGATTCAAAGATCTGTCACTACTTTGAACATGTCCTTTGTGCCAACACAACACACTTCGTTTCAATAACATTTCACAAGGTTGGAGCATAAAAAGGGAGCTGGTTTTTTCAATCTCTATATAGTCGAGAGTCCTGGATCCTCTCTGATGTTGTTTTTCTTCAGGTCACCCAACAGGTCTGTACTCTTTAGGTTTTGGGACTGTGATGGCCATAGGGGAAGTTTCTTTTTTTTTCATCAAATTGGTTCTGTGTTTATTTAATCGCGTTCTTTAGGTCACTGCTGAAAGACCTAATGACCGCCCTTTCTCAGTTAATTGCTTAGAGGCCACTACATTTTCCGCAGTGTTTTTTTCTTAATGAGTTTAGTGTAGGTACTTAAAAGTGGGAATGAAACGTTATTCAACATCTTCTTGTCAAAACTGTCTTAACTGTTTGTGTCATCTGAATGAATTACAAATTCATCTTTTTTCTACTGGGATGGATCTAGAACAGAAGAGACATTTGATTGACATGTCTTCCAGGGTTGACATGCAAATAGCAAATAATGGAGACTTGGTGACACCAAGATGCAATTCTTTACTGCAGTTCTCTGACAGGGCGAGTTTTGTTACCCTTTTCAACATCCTCTTCACCGTAGGTGGTGGCCAGATAAAGCTGAGTGTTTAAGAAAGTTAGGGCCTTTGTGTATCACCATATTTATAGTCTGGGGAAACAAAATATTCCAGATACTCAGATCCATTTGAAAATCTAGAATATAAATAAAACATATCTTGATTATCAAAATTTTATATAAACTGTTATTAGGGTGAAAGAAGTAAATAGAGAGTAATTTTAATTACTTCTCAGTGTCTGATATTTGTCCTTAATGCACAATTGCAAATTGGAGAAATTCTGATATTATCCTAGTGCAATCAATAGATGCATTTGTCTAAATGCTGTTAAGACATCTTTATTTAAGATGTCAATAAGCACGGATGGTGTGTAAGGATCACACTGATGAATCATGCCAGTGTGTAAATGGTACAAATGTCTGGCTCAGACTTTAAAATAAATGTGCTGGTTTACAAATCACTCAATGTAACAAATTGTGCCAACATTCCAGATCACTCTGGAAAACTACTCTCCTTTTCCAGGATGAGCGTGAACTGAACACAGAGGAGCAGCATTCATTTTCAATGCATTCAAAAAACTGGAAAACTACTGAAACACTGGGTTTCTTTAAATCAAGACAGAAAGTCATTTCTTTATAGTTGCCTTCATTTAATACTAACTGGAACACTGTACTCCAGCATTTCATTATTTTCCTTTATTTTCCCACTGCATTATAATGTAATGTGTCTGTTGTTGAAATAAACTTTCTTTGTGCAGCTCTTTCCCTGTCAGCTCCAGATCGCCTTGCACCAGCGCACTTTACACATGTGCATAAATTACCCTCTATTAAGGTTGGGGGATTGAATTAATTTATCGACCATTGATGATGGGTTGAGCCCTTCAACTGTTATTGTTTTAAGAGCAATTTTTTTATGTTTTGGCCTATGAGTTACTCTCTTAATTAGGGTAATAACAATGCCTGATTGAAGCCAAAAAATCACGGGAAAATCAACAACTAATGGCATTTTTAATGGTGCACACAAACTCCTTCCAGCTGCAAGCAGAGCTTTTACTTTCCCCAGAGTGCCTCCAAATGCAGTGGTGATTTGTTTACTCAAACTTAGAATAGAAAATCAGTATCCTATGTTCAGAAAATAAAGTCATTTAAATAATAACCGCAATGTTGGGATTAAGAGTGGCTTTTTCTCTAGTATAATTGTAAATGTAGCAGTGTGCACAATTAACAATTTTAACAACTTTAATAACAGTGCTAAAGAGAAGTTCCAAAGGTGTGCAAGTTCTAAATATACATGACATCTTATATCTTCCTACAATTTGTGACGTCAATAGGAAGCATTTTTCATACATTCTTATTTGCAAGATATTCAAATTGTGCATCTGAGACTGTCCTTTTCATATTCAAACATATTTCTGCTGCTGGAAAGCTTTTTCAGAGCTTGTTGATGGAGCTGCAGCACCTGGTGAAAGCATAGTGTAATCAGCTGGATGGTGAACATGTCATGCTCATGGATATTTATCATGTTTGAGTCCTTTTCCTGAAACTGGGCAAAAACACTTTGGTTGCATCATGTGGTTTACTTCTTCATCCTATTTAAAGTCAAAGTAATCCCAAATAGGTGACTTTGTATGTTGTGGCAACTAATTCTTACATTTTTGGACTCTAGTATTCTAAATTGGAAAATCAGTGGTGCATGTTTACATTATTCTGCCCCCCCAAAAGTCAAAATGTCACCTGTCTGATTATTTTGTCCATAATAATTTCTTGGACTGAGAAATTTTGGATGGGGAAAATTTGTATCTACCAACCTTACCCCCTACAACAGCATGAACACTGATAAACCACATTTATTTAACATGATCCTCATCACTGGTGGCTTCCAAGGTTGTGGCCTGAGACGCTCCCTGACACTCACATTGAACCAAACTCATGATTCCTGACAAATCCAGCAATGTAAATGTTAATGTGGAACTTTATGTTAATGTGTAATATTTATATATTTTTTTTAACTACCATTAGCAAGGAATTTGAAATGTATAACAAAGTTTTGTTGTATGTGTTTTGTGTGGAATTTTAAAATATCAGGTATATTTTTGAAGTAAGTCATTTTTAAAGGGTGAGGGAGAAGTGAGGGCAGGTGCAAATGAAATCAAAGAACAGATAGAGTGCCTGAAAAATCCACCACATATCTAAAACATCAAAATGTAGCTTCCAGGATGGTGTTGGGGCTTCCTTTAGTAGAGGCCACTTTAGAGCTGAAACAACATATTTCAAGTCGACTCAGGATTGCTAAACCTAAAAAGGGAATCTTACCCTGTACCTTAATTTTATTGTGAATAGCATTTGCCGGACCATGCTTTATCTCAACATCAGAGAGAACATGGGCTTTGAGGGTTTAATATTTTGCATAACGCAACAAACATACTGAAAAATGCAAATGCACTGGCACACTCCCAGCAGAGTGAGGCACACAGCAGTAATGAGGAGGGTTGAGAGAAAAAGTAGAGCCATGGGCCAAGAGCCAGCTGCTAAACAACAATAAAAAGCACTTGTGTTTGATAGATCAAGCTGTGAGAGGAAGATGAAGGGCACGCAGGGGTCAGATGGATAGAAAATCCTCTCTGATCTGTCCCATCTTTCACAAGGACCATCTGACATTACAAGAGACACTGAGGGGAGAGGATAGCAGACAGACAGCAAAGATACAGGGACAAGAGGAGAACGAAGATGTAGAAAAAAAGGGGAAATAACAGGCCCCTCGGTGCAGACATATAAAACCTCCACCATCCCTTTCAGACAGAAGCAAGACAGGATCACTTAGATTAAAAGAGACAAAAGAAACAAATGAAGAGACTCTTTCAGCTGTAGCTTTTACTTCCTCTATACGAACATCTGGGAGATGACGTGCTGACCTCCAGAGACTCTGTGGCACAGTGTTTTCAGAACACATTGCATCCGAGCACTAAGACCGCTGAGAAAGAAGGCGGTGATTGTGCAAAGTGGGAAGTGGAGTTCAGGACATGGGGAATGTGGCTGAAGCTTGAACTGAATTTTTCTCCCATTTATCATGTTCTGCACAGAATGAACGTGAGCAAATGGCCTGATCTGCTCTCTTCTGCGTCTCGAGGATGATGGAATACAACAAACAAATAAGACTTTGAAAAAAAAAAGTCAGCAGGACTGGATGGTAAAAACACAAAAAAGAAGAAGCTCTTCAGAGGGAAACATGAGGGATTGTACTTCACACAAACCAACCAAATGCTTTGAACTGCTTCACTTGTTTGCTGAAGCTTGCAGGCATCTGCCTCCTTCTAGAAATCAATTAAAGTACAGCCCTACCAAACGCTGCGAATGTGACGGCTGATGAGTATTTAAAAATCTTTCCATTTCTGTGTGTCTCCTCTGTTATGGATCAATAAGTCTTTTATGCTGTGTGTAATTGAAATGCAGCGAGCCTGGGGTGGTTTAGTTGGCTTTAATTTCCTTGTTCGTCATGAATACCGATAAAAGCCCAAGGACATCAGATCTTCATCCATCTACAACTGCACACCAAGTAGTACACACATTTATTTTCATTTAAACTGGTGTAGGCTTCAGTAATCCATTTCTATAATTACAAATGTATAGAGGGAAAAAAACAACCCTACAAAGTCTTCTTTACATTACAAATAAGTATCTCCATGTATTTCATCTTCCAAAATAATAATAAGAGCGTGCATTATTATAAGATTTCTTCATATACAGAGAACGAGAACAACCAGACCATTTCTTTGTGCATGAAACTATATAAATTTAATTAAGTTTGACTCATTTTTTGTGACTGGACTCATTACTGCAGTGGCTTTTTAAAGGTTTGCACTCTTTAATGACTTAAACTTTAACCAAAAAGATTATTCATATTTGATATGATCCGATGGAAATACACAACATTAGCATAATCAACCATTTATGAAAATATCATGCGTTCAGATCTTCTCCTCCTGTATTTTTCTACACTGTATTTAAAACATGCCAGTCAAATGACTGCAGTTTTCCTGCTTCAGTCATCAGTTCATGCCAACTATTTTTATAGATGCAAAAGATCGATCACAGTCGACACATCTGGTGGATCCTCGCTGACAGCAGAATCATCACTGACTCACACAGACATCTGGTTTGTTCTCTGTGTTTAAAAGTTGTTGCAAAACTAGTCAAAGCTAATTAAAACTTTAAATACACTTTTTAATTTTATTCTTGCAGAGTGTTTGTCCTGACAGCAACTGCTAACTTGTGCCTTTTGTTTCCTATAATTTCCCCAGAAATAAGTTCGGTTTTCTAGCCTGTTTGATTTTGGATTATCAAATCCACTAAATTTTTGGATATGTAAAATTAACTTTTGGGTCAAACACATAAATCTTCTCAACCAAAATTCTTGAGATAGCTCCTAACTATAAGTACATCAGTGCCATATTCACTCGTATTATGCATGAACATCATGCATCCATAATTTTGTACCTTCATAGTTGTTATTTATGTTTTTTAAATAACTTATTTATACATAAAATGGTGTTGTCTCTTTTGGATTGATTGGAAGCCCCTAGAACTACCATTTATCCTTGATATGATTTAAAGAAATTATGTTTTGTTCACTTATGAAAATGTGATTATATGTCTCCCGCTAAACTTACCTACCTACATGTAAGTTTTCACTTTAGAACATTTTTTAGTTAATCCTGGCTCATAATTTTTCATATTTATCAAGAATAAAGTGATCCAAACTGGCATAAGTGCCAAAACAAAATAAAGTTTTGTAAAGTAAAGTGAATTAAAAAATATAACTTTTGTGAATCAGTAGCGCTCATATCAGGGGCTGCACAGTGGTGCAGTTGGTAGAGATGTTGCCTTGCAGCAAGAAGGTTCTAGGTTCAATTCCCAGCCCCAGCCTTTCTGCATGGAGTTTGCATGTTCTCCCTGTGCATGTGTGGGTTTTCTCCAGGTACTCCAGTTTCCTCCCACAGTCCAAAAACATGACTGTCAGGTTAATTGGTCTGTCTAAATTGCCCCTAGGTGTGAGTGTGTGTGCATGGTTGTTTGTCCTGTGTGTCTCTGTGTTGCCCTGCGACAGACTGGTGACCTGTCCAGGGTGACCCCACCCCTTGCCCAGAATGCTAGCTGGAGAGGCACCAGCACCTCCTGACTCCACCAAGGGACAAGGGTGTAAGAAAATGGATGGATGGATAGCACTTGTATCACTGTAGCTGCCACACCAGTCCCCCTATCGGTATCCTGATATTATTTTTCCCTTACTCCTAAACAAGATCCTAAGATACTTAAAGCAATATATCATGAGTTAATTGCATGTTCCGAAATGGTTTGCACAGGTATGATGGTCTGAAACAACGATGCAAAATAAGAGTTCAAAAGGGGGAACAGATTCTATGTTTGACCATGTGTTGAGGTAAGTTGTTTTAATCAAAAAGAAAACGAGATCAAGAACATTCCATTTATAATGTGGCTTATAAACTTTATTATAAAATAAAACAAATAAAATTAGCATATGTTTCACTCGTGGTAATGTTCTGGCACAGGTACTCTGGCACTTTTTCGCATGTTGTCACACCAGACAAACCTCTTTCTGGTGTCACATTGTGCTTCCAGTAGCACATTGTCCACAGAGAAGACCCAATTTGTAAAGCTAAATCATTATTTTTAGACTTCCTGATCACCTGGTAAATAATACCTCAACACCCTTTGAGATTCACCTTTAGAGTAGGTGCCTCAGTGGATCAGGGTTATTTTTGGCACAACAAGAACATACTGCACAACATTGCACAGTTGTTTTTAATGTTATGACTGATCGGGGGAAACATTCTCATTCAACACATCACCTCCACTCCAAGCAAATTCACATCCAGAACAATTTGTCTCCACAAAGCCCTAAAGCTGTTTGAGAAGTGTGCAGGTTTCTATTTATTAAAAGGTAACCACTTCCCCTTTCTTTTCAGCTTGAGTGAGACACCTGCATATTCTACCCTCGGAGAAAGGCAAAATTACGAAAGAGAGAAAAGTGGTGGCAGCAAGGATAAAATAGGAGGAGAAAGAGCTGATGGAGTGGAGGACCTTGTTAAAAGCCTCTCTGTGACAGACAAGTAAAGGCTGCAGCTTGGAGCCATTAAAAGAGGCTGTAGCTGTAAAGTCTGATTGAAAAAAAGGTGTATGGGCAGAAAGAAAAGGGGTTTTTTTTATAGACACATGTCACACAATGAGAAGCAGAGTGCTAGTTTTGAGAAGACAGATCATGTAGCAGACCACAAAGGTAAGCTTTCTGGGAAAAGTGTGGAAGCAAAGAAATCAGAAAACCAGAAAACTAACCATTCATGTAAGAAATTGAGGCTGCTCCTATCTTTTACCACAGACGTTACTGTAACACTGAAACTCAATCCTCCATTTTAGGGCTTCTTTAAAAGTATTTTTTTGTGCTGTTACACACTTGTCTGAACAGCGAGAAAAAGTGATTTAAAGCGTTGCATTTGATTGTTTTATTACATTTTGCATTCATATCCTTATTATTTAAACCCCACAAACTACACAGTCCAGTCACATTAATGTGACCACCACGTACTTTCCACTTCAGAGTTAAATAACCAATCACAGAAGGCAGGTGGCAGCACAGTGCAGTTGAGCGTATATAAAGGGTGTGTGTGGGCTTCGGAAAACATTTCAATCGTTGGCGTAATGCAGAAACGAAGCGATTTATCCGACGTCCAAAAGGGCATGATCATTGGCTTTCGGGCCAAGGGTGGAAGCATTTCCGAAACGGCTGAGTTTGTGAACTGTTCGCGTGCCGCCGTGGTAAAAGTGTACCGTGCATGGCAAAATGGGACTGTCCAAAATCAACGACGTGGCAAATGTGGTGCACCACGGGCCATAGATGACAGAGGCGAACGACGGTTGCGGAGATGCGTTCGGGCAGATAGACGGGCTACCGTTGAGCAACTGACCACTAATATGAACCAAGGGGCTACCACAAGTGTCTCCCAAACCACTATTCAGCGAACATTGCTGCGTCTGGGCCTCCGAAGCGGACGCCTGGTTCGTGCACCTATGCTGACTGGTGTTCATCGACGACGAAGGCTAGAATTTGCACGCCAGTACAGCAGCTGGACGTCCACTGAGTGGCGACAGGTAGCGTTTTCAGATGAATCGCGTTTTATGCTCCATCGGACAGATGGACGTTGGCGTATAAGGCTTGAAACCTCTGAAAGGAACCACCCTGCAACCATTGCAGGAACGGTCCAAGCTGGAGGCGGGAGCATTATGGTCTGGGGAATGTTTTCCTGGCATTCTCTGGGTTCACTGATTATTGTGGAAGGCACGATGGATCAATACAAGTACGCATCTGTCCTTGCGGACCATGTCCACCCCTACATGCGCATTGTTTTTCCTCAGGATGATGGCATCTTCCAGCAGGACAATGCGAGGTGCCATACAGCTGCCAGTGTACGTGCGTGGTTCGAAGAGCACCAGGATGAGTTTACCGTCCTCCCCTGGCCAGCAAACTCACCTGACTTAAACCCAATCGAGCATCTGTGGGACCATCTCGATCGAGTTGTTCGCGCCATGGATCCTCAACCGCGTAATCTAGCGCAGCTGGCCACGGCATTAGAGTCGGCATGGCTCAACATCCCAGAGAAGACCTTCAGGGACCTAAGTGACTCTCTTCCTGCACGTCTCGTAGCAGTTCGCTCTGCGAAAGGTGGTTATTCTGGCTTTTGACAGATGGTCACATTAATGTGACTGGACTGTGTATAATTGTATCCACAACCCACCACTTAAAAACAGGTACATGCCAAAGTTTTAGAGCAATGTTACAGTCAAGACACTCCAACATGAAAATAAACCAAAAAATAGAAGTCCCATTTTTAGTCATCAGACTCTATATCTTCACACATGTGAAGGTAAGAGAGGAGAGACATGTTTTGGCATCCTCCTCTTCAAACAGTTATTTAGGATGTTATGGAGATTTTGTGACCAAAAGATGTCACTCCTGGCTGCTCTTCCTTTACCCCCCGCCTCCCTCTGTGAAGTTGACATATGAACACTTAGTTCCTTCTCTACATGTTTTAAAATAATGGCCTAACTCATCAAAATTAAGACATCTCCTCTATTGAATGGCAATTTTTTTTTTGTATTTTCCATATTGAATAGTGGTAAATAAGGGGATTGTCTGTCATACTTATTAAAAATATAAAGCAAACAAATTCCAATTCAAAACTAATGTCTCCATTACTTAAGATACAAAAGCTTACTAAAAAGATGTTTAAACACTCTAAACATTAATTTAACACCAGGCCACATTTCATATTCTGATGTTGCTCATTTAAAACATATCTACTTATTAAACACAGTGAAGTAAATGATAAAAATCTTAATTGGATAATCACAACTGACTATCCTGTTTGTTGTAAATGTAGCCCTGCTGATTTAAATTGCCGGGTCATTAGCAGACTTTTGCTGATCTTATTGACATGCTGAGAAAGTAATTCATTAATTTGCATCAGGTGTGTTGGAGCAGTGAAACATATGTAATACATGCTGGACAGCATGAAGTGAAGTTTAGGGCCGGTAACCCATATCTGTTAGCTTTACAGACAGCGGACCCTGGGGAGTCCTTATAAATGGGAGACATCAAAAACTATCTATGTGAATGAATCTGCAAACATTCAGTTGTCAAATTCTCAGTCACATATATTGAGACTCACAAATGGGGAAAATGAATAATTCAACACTTGCAGCAGCCTGGAGAAAGAATATCTTGTGTTGTTTGGAGGCTATCTCAGAAAGTGGTGTAAATGCAGCAGTCACTAGACTTTTAATGAATGAGAAGCAAGATAAAATAGCCTATAGCAGCTTTTACATTTGCACAAAATCTGTCTGATCTTTTAGATCTCCAGGCATTACTTAAGGTTTTAGAAAATGTCTGGCTGGATATTAATGCTGGAGAGCTGCCTGGATAGAATTAAGAGCAATTTTCACAGTTTAAACTATTCCCCAGACAATACACTTTTGCTCCAGCTGGCTTTTCCTGCACAGCTGAGAAGGTGAGAATTCAGTTTTCTATTGTGGTTCAAATGTCTCTGATTAATCCTTTCTCCCATGTGACTTTATCCCCGACATATTTTTTAACTCAGTTTCAGCCTGCCAAGTTAAGAGGAAAACGTTTCAGGTTGCAGGAAGCATAAACTGATGTAACTGACTTTTCTACTTTTTCTTGACAATCTTAATAAAAAAAATAAAAAAATAAAAAAACTACTCGGTTTCCACAGAGCCACTTTCTAATTCTAAAATACTTACTTTTAACAAAGCTCAGGTAATAAAGAAAAACTTTTAATTGGAGTACCGTGACAGATATGGCTGTTCTTACAAGGTTTTCATTGTTACACAGTTGTTTTATCAAGATGGAAAATCAGAAACTAAAAATTCTGGAAACCAAGATGAAAAGGGAGAAAATTCTCATTTGACTGTGGCTTACGTCTCACATATTAGCTTATCTTGGCAAATATGTTAAATCCCTTTGCATTTAGCATTTTTCAAGATATTTTGTTATGTTCAGAAACAAACATACTTATTTTTGTTTAATATTTTTATCTAACTTGTAACATCGAATACCGAGACAACTGAACAAAAGATAATAACCAAATCTACTGAACAGAACAATAACAAAAATAGAACCAAACTCTGTTGCCAAACTGTCTTCTCCTCTACTATCACCAATATCACTGTGGCCAGATGCTGCTTCATTTATCAACACTTTTAAAACCTTACTGTGTGAACCAGACATGAAGTTAAAGGTAAACTCTGAAAAATTAAAAATAGGAAAGCAGAAATTACACAAAAGTCTATGAAAGAGGCTTTTGCATGGTTGAAGGACGCTTTAATAAAATGTTCCATTGTTGCCTGAGGGTTGAAATATCCCAGGTTAAACTTGGAAAAATTCACATAAAAAAACTTGTCAGATTTCTGAGTGGGAACTCTGCTCAAAAACTAATATGGTCATCTAGTTAACACACACTGATATCTAATGTAAAGAAAAAAAAGTATTTATTTGCTGTACTTAATTTTCTCCAAACATGACATTATATTTTCCTGTTCCAAGAGTTGTTGGCTGTACTGACAGACTCAAACGTTAGCATTTCCCATGAGTGTAATTACAATAATAAGCGTCTCAAACCTACATAAAATTGCAAGAAACAAATCCAACCCAAAGAAAGGTTGTTGTCCAAATTTGATAGTCAGTCAATCTTGCTTGTTTGCAGGTTAAATGTAGAAGTATAAATATAAAAGGCACAAATATTACTAGAACTCATTTTAAAATATCCTTTGACAAACAGTTTAGGAACACACTAGCATCTGTGAGTGAAAATCATAGAGATATTAACTCAGTATAATCTTTTTAATCGATATATAAAAAGAAACACCATTCACAATTACACAGTCCAGTCACATTAATGTGACCATCTGTCAAAAGCCAGAATAACCACCTTTCGCAGAGCGAACTGCTACGAGACGTGCAGGAAGAGAGTCACTTAGGTCCCTGAAGGTCTTCTCTGGGATGTTGAGCCATGCCGACTCTAATGCCGTGGCCAGCTGCGCTAGATTACGCGGTTGAGGATCCATGGCGCGAACAACTCGATCGAGATGGTCCCACAGATGCTCGATTGGGTTTAAGTCAGGTGAGTTTGCTGGCCAGGGGAGGACGGTAAACTCATCCTGGTGCTCTTCGAACCACGCACGTACACTGGCAGCTGTATGGCACCTCGCATTGTCCTGCTGGAAGATGCCATCATCCTGAGGAAAAACAATGCGCATGTAGGGGTGGACATGGTCCGCAAGGACAGATGCGCACTTGTATTGATCCATCGTGCCTTCCACAATAATCAGTGAACCCAGAGAATGCCAGGAAAACATTCCCCAGACCATAATGCTCCCGCCTCCAGCTTGGACCGTTCCTGCAATGGTTGCAGGGTGGTTCCTTTCAGAGGTTTCACGCCTTATACGCCAACGTCCATCTGTCCGATGGAGCATAAAACGCGATTCATCTGAAAACGCTACCTGTCGCCACTCAGTGGACGTCCAGCTGCTGTACTGGCGTGCAAATTCTAGCCTTCGTCGTCGATGAACACCAGTCAGCATAGGTGCACGAACCAGGCGTCTGCTTCGGAGGCCCAGACGCAGCAATGTTCGCTGAATAGTGGTTTGGGAGACACTTGTGGTAGCCCCTTGGTTCATTTTAGTGGTCAGTTGCTCAACGGTAGCCCGTCTATCTGCCCGAACGCATCTCCGCAACCGTCGTTCGCCTCTGTCATCTATGGCCCGTGGTGCACCACATTTGCCACGTCGTTGATTTTGGACAGTCCCATTTTGCCATGCACGGTACACTTTTACCACGGCGGCACGCGAACAGTTCACAAACTCAGCCGTTTCGGAAATGCTTCCACCCTTGGCCCGAAAGCCAATGATCATGCCCTTTTGGACGTCGGATAAATCGCTTCGTTTCTGCATTACGCCAACGATTGAAATGTTTTCCGAAGCCCACACACACCCTGCCACCTGCCTTCTGTGATTGGTTATTTAACTCTGAAGTGGAAAGTACGTGGTGGTCACATTAATGTGACTGGACTGTGTATATAGGCTTTTGTTCATTTAAATATCCTGCATATACACAGTTTAGCCTGTAGTGATGTTTTTTCAGCATCCTGTTATGCAGTTCCAGATGTTCAGACCAGCTGCACAAACCAAGCTAACACTGGATTTGTACAGGTTAAACATGAGCAGACAGCCAGCAAAAATCATCAGTAATACAGCACACACTATGTCCTCAAGCATTAAGAACAGCTCAAATCTCTAATTCATTCATCCAAGGTTAGAGTCTGCTGAACAGGGATAGAGGGAGCAAGAAATCAGTGGTCGATGAGGGACGGAGGGAGTCAGAAGAGAAAACATGGGAGGTGTGAGGTAGTGATTCCTTCTCATCTTTTGATGAGCCTTTCATTGGCTCATAAAGAGGAGGAGAAAATGTGGGTTGTGGGATTTGGGGGGCTTGGCAGTGGAATCCCTATCTCACCCAAATTTCTTTTAAATATTTCATTAGAGCCGAGACACTCTGGTGAGTAGGAGCAGACTGGGATTAAAACCCTGCCCCAGACTTTCTGCTGAATAGACCCACCTGGTTGGAGCTGAACAGAGCTGCCCTGATGTCTCACAATGTCACACTTCCTGTGCATGGAGCTTCTGTTGTGCTCCTGTTTACTTTGACTGACGAGCTTTCTATCATCATTTCACCTACAGTGCCTCGCCAAAGTGCAATACCCTTTGAACTTTTTCACATTTTCTCACTTGACAACCACATAAATCAAGGTGCTTTATTGGGATTTTATGACAGACCAACACAACACAGTGCATATCTGTGAAATGGAACAGTTTTTGGCAGTAAAGATCTACAGAGGGTGTTGTGTATTCAGCTTCTGTGAGTCATTACTTTGCACTACAACAAACATTCTTAACTCGTTCTGATCAATAACATAAAATCTTAGCGAAAAACAGTGAAAATTGTGATTGGTACCTCAGGAAATGAGGAAAAGTTCAAAGGGGTATAAACCTTGATATCTCTAAACAAGACAATATTGTTCACAATACTGTTTAAAAACTATTCAGAAACAGTAAAGAAGATTAATATTTTGAATTGAATTAGCAAAATCACTTTCCATTCAAAAATACACAAAAATAGTCCCCTGCTAAGTGTTCAAACCTTTTTTCCTCATAGACACAGGAATATTAAAAGCCTTTGTTTCTCTATGGAACAAAAGGATGATGTGCACAGCTTTGTGTGTTGATTCCCACAATTCACTTGTCATGTAAAAGTTGTTGTGAATTTTTCATTTTCCTGTTTTACAACTTTGAATCCACTGGCAGGTAAAACTGTACATGAAAGGAGTTTCAGACAGAAATACAACAGTCAGAGGAACATGAATTATGCACAACTAAATAAAAAAAATCACTGGAGATGCAGGCCTTTGATATATAGATTTGCAATTTTTTTTTTCCTTTGTGAGCAAGATCAACTGAAAGTGAAAAACAGAAGGGGAACAAAGCTGCTGGCTGTGTGCCTTTCAAGGGTTAACTGTTTTCAGCGCGATGAGGAAATCAGATCACATGACCAAAGTGAAACAGAAAGAAAGAAAAAACAGAAAGAAAAAGAGAGACGGGGGAAAACTCTTACAAGTTTCACTGAAGTCTTTATATATCAGGTAATGTTTTTGTTTCAAGTTTATTGTGGAGTTTTATATATGAACTTACTAAAAATAAATGTTTTTGTTCTAAAAATTAATTCTCTCTCTCTCTTTCTTCTAGAAATGGCTTCTGCCACAAGTCTAATGACTGATGATAATTTTTCTTGCTCTATCTGCCTGGATGTGTTCACAAAACCTGTATCAATTCCTTGTGGGCACACTTTTTGTCAAGATTGCATCACAAAGCACTGGGAAACAGTTAGTCGTCTCTTTGAATGCCCGCTGTGCAAACAGACATATCACCCAAAGCCAATGCTCCGGGTGAATATTTTCATTGCTGATATGGCGGAAAGATTCAAAAACTCATCGAGAAGGAAGTCGTCTTCACCCCTTCAAGAAGCACCGGTTGGGAAAGTGCTGTGCAATCTGTGCAAAGACCCCACGTCCACTGCTGTGAAGTCTTGTTTAGTATGTTTTATGTCATTCTGCAAAACACACCTGCAGCCTCATCAAACCTTACCCAACTTAAGGAGGCACAAGCTAATCCAGCCAGTCAATGACCTCCCGAACAGGTTATGCAAGACACACGGTGAACCTTTTGAGTTCTTTTGCAGGGGAGATCAAATGTTTCTCTGTTTGTCCTGCAAAGTCAAAGACCATAGAACGCACACGGTGGTGACTTTAGAAGAGGAGGCAAAAATAAGAAAAACTAAGCTGGAGAAAGACAAGGAAAGCACTGATCAATTGATCGAGACCCGTCAGCAGATAAGTCTTGACATTCGATCCTCGTTGGACGGGGTCAGGAAAAATGCAGAACAAGCACTGTCATACAAAAACCATGTGATGGCTGCTGTTGTGGATTACATTCAGAGAAGCCAAATTGAGCTGACTGAGGTAATCAATATAAAGCTGCAACAGATCGAGAAAAAGAGGATAGATTTCACTATGGAACTGGATACAGAAATTTTGCAAATAAAAGAGAAAAAAGAACAACTTGATAAAACTTCTCTCACAGATGATGACTTCACATTTCTCGAGAAGGCCCTTTCTTTTACAGTATCTTCACCCCAGGTAAAGGACTGGCCCGACCTGAAACTTAACACTGCCGAGTTTGCAATACAAGACGCCATGGATGAGCTGCAGAGATCAGTCAAAAGTAAAATAAATACACTGTGCGATCCTACCTTTAGAGAGAAGCAGCAGTATGCTGTAGATGTGACATTCGATCCTGACACAGCACACCCTTTATTGAATATTTCAGCTGATGGGAAGCAAGTTGCCACTGGATACCAGAAAAGGAATGTCGACAACAAACCAGAGAGGTTTCAAAAGGTCCTCAATGTTCTGGCAAAACAAGGTTTCTCCTCTGGAAAGTTTTACTACGAGGTTCAGGTGAAAGGCAAACCTCAGTGGGATTTGGGAGTGGTGAGTGAGTCTATCAACAGGAAGGGGGATATCAGACTGAGTCCGAAGAATGGATACTGGACCATCTGGTTTAGAAATGGAAATGAGCTCACAGCCAATGCTGGCCCGGCTGTAAACCTGCCAGTGAGGCAGATACCTGAAAAGGTTGGAGTTTTTGTAGACTATGAGGAAGGATTAGTTTCCTTTTACGATGTGGACGCAAGGGCAATCATCTTCTCCTTTACGGGAAACAGCTTCACCACGAAGCTCTTCCCTTTCTTCAGTCCCTGCATCAATGAGGGAGGAAAAAATTCAGCTGCCTTGATCATCACTCCTGTAACAACCAACCACTGAGAGACTGCTGAAGTTTCTGGGCAAGCATTATGACAAACTGCAGTAGCACAACCCAATTTTCACCACACTAATCCATGGTTTGATGTCAGTCTCTCAAACTGAGTTTAATTTTCATGATATTCACTGAAAAAGATAAATGGGATCTGTGTAAGATAAACTTGTAGTTCTGCTGTTAAGTTTAAGTTTTATAGTTTGCATGTTTAACTGCAATGTTCAGAAAAGCACTGTTAGTATGTTGCAGTTTCAACCACTTGTGCAAGTTGTGACTTGCACAAGTGAGTGTTCACATTCAAGTTCAGTGAATGTTTTACAGGAGCAATGGCACAAATGCAATCAGAAAAATAATATTTAATTAAATTCCTATATCATGTTCAGATTTGCTTATGAGTAATATCTTCTGAAATCTATTTATCATGTTCAAACATTCACTTTGTTGGTCTTTTGTTCAGTGTTTTAGTTTTTAAATTCTGTTTTAAAAATGTTTCAACTGTGCATGCAATAGCTTCAACAAAAGGACAAAACTGGGTAAATAAAGGGAGCACTTTTGGATGACAAACCACTGACGTGTGAGCAAACGGTGTGTTTTTAAGCTATGTCTTTTAATGAATGTTGTATTTCATGTTTTGTGTAATTTATTTGCTTAAAGGCTGAAAGTATCAGCATTCTGAGAGTTACAGTTTAGATTATTTTTAAAGAGGTTAGAAAGCATGAAATTATAACTGCAGTCATCAGTACATATGATAGCATAGACAAAACGTGCAGTATTAAAACAGGACTTATTTGTCATTTAATGTGAGTCTGTTCATATCTAGAGTGAAGAGTCAATAACTGCAGGAAAACTGCAGGAAGCAGTTTTGCAAACTGGAGGAAAACAATGTAGAACACATTTGAAGATTATTTTATCTACAAACTTTGAAAGGTGCAGAGTTTTAAAGCTCTAAGGTCCAAGCAAAGTGATTTACTTCAGCTAAGTTTTGTCATTTCTAAATTTCTATTTCTTTTTAAAAATTTATGATTAGTTAAAATAATCTCAATTTATTTGTTTTCAACAGATTCTGTTTCACCTGAGCAGCAGACTCTCTCCCTAGAGTCTAAAAATGTAATTTCAAAACATCCATGTTTACACAGATAAATTATCCCTCCATAGACAGGTACAGAGTATAAAGTACAAAGAATATCTAATTTTAGGAATGAGAAATGATGTGTCAAATAGTTTATCCAGCCAACATGTTTCAAATGACTTTTTCACTGTGCTTCCGGTGACAGATTTATCAGTGTTAATTAAACAATAAGTCTTGGTGTTACTTTGTAATGCAGGGCTTCATAAACAAGTTTAACTATCATTCAGTCTTACCGTGAAAAGCTTATTCATAGGGACCCACTGTGGCTGCATTGATCTGGGTCATTACACTGTCTTGATGAATGGCATGGTGAGAAGCAGTGTGTTGTGTGGGTAGATGTGTTTCTGCAGGTGTGCGTACCTTTTGTCCAACAGTATGTGCATCTAATGAGATGCCAAATGTAATGAGACAAATCTATCCATTAGAATCCCTTAACAAGAATGAATCCGCGTAGCTGCTAATGATTCAGGGCTCCATCAGAGAGACTTGGCGAGTCAAAGGACCTGACTCAGGTTGAAGATGACCCGAGGCCTGACAGAATCCAACCTTCTCCACCAGTAAATCCTCCAGCTGCAGCTGTTCTCCTCCAGGGAATGATTTCAAATTAGCAAGCATCAACAACTCAGACAGACTCCATTCATAGCCAGGGAAAAAAAACAAAAAAAACTAATCATCTCTAATCATTGATCTGCCGTTACTGGGCCATAGTCATTAGCCTGATGGAACAATTCTCTGGTGAATTCACTTGTTACTGGAGCTAATTTTAACCTCCAGGCTGGAGCTGTGTTAAACAAGTGCCTCACATTTATGCACTAAATACAGTGCAGGAACTTGTATCTAATGTGAAAGCACAGGGCTGATATATTTCTCCAAGACACTGGAGCTAAGTAATGTTTGACCTCTGTAGATATGATATTATTTATTAAAGAGGCTCTTCAACAGCAATTGCTTCCAGAAAAAAATGTGTGTTTAGTAGGCAAGTAAAAATAGACAAAAATAAAACAGCAGTAGTAAACGAGACTGAAATATTTAGCAGCTATTTAATTTTGAAACAATAAAACAACAAAAAAGTCAGCAATAAAATACTAGAGAGATTAAATTTGAATTTTTCTGAAGTGTTTTATATGCATTGTTTTAGCTCCTTATAAGACAGAATACATTGGCAAAATAAACAGAAATGAATCAAGTTTCTAATAAAACAATATATATGTATAAAACTGAAAAGCTGTGTATTCATCTCTTTGGTCTCATGCCAGAAAATAAGATGAGCGCTCTGGTTTTTAGAATCACACTAAAAAGCAAAATTAAAGCCATACCTGTACTCATAGAAAATTATTTTACCACAAACTTTATGATTATATAAACAATAATTTTTCTATTATTTCTAAGACACGAGATGCTTAGTAACCATTATGAGTCTAGAACACAGTAGTGATGCCCTTGGTGTTAAACGAAAATAAACAATATATAAAAAGGAGCTTTTTCCCAAAACGTGCTAGGTGTTTATTTTTAGGTACTTGGGCTGATTTTGGAGGCAGTTGAGACCCAAATGGACATGTAAAAACATGTAATATTAACATAAACATGATATTTTAAAAAATAGAGGAAGCCTAAAAGCCAGTTTAAATTAACCTATGATCAATGTGTTGATTGACAGAAAAAACAAAAACTCTTTTATTCTGAAGCTTATCGTAAAGGTAAGAAGAGGAGTCAACATGTCAGTGGTGCACTTGCAGCATTATTGGCACATTCACAAGCTAATCAGAATGTTTTTAACTTTACAAACTGATGTAGGGAAAAACAATGGCTGAGTGACTTTGCTTTTTGTCTCTGAGTTGGAAGAGACAAAACTGTGTGGCTTTCCCAGTGACAGATAAGATTTGGGCTCCATAAAAGCTTTGATCTTAAGGCTTTCTGACAGGCTTTAATCTGAGCAGACCACCACACACACACACACACACACACACAACACACACCTACATGCACACACATTTTTCTCCTGATAAGCCATAATACACAAAACAGACCTATTTCCAGCTGTCTGCTTGTGGTTTCGGCAAAAACCCAGAGTATAGATGAAGCTGCAGAAAACTTTTCCTGAGGACAATAAATAACGAGCAACATGTTAAAAGGTGTGTGTGCGTGGGTGCGTGTGTGTGTGTGTGTGTTGGGGACTGGGCACTGCTCTGCTCACTTCTTTTCTGTAAGTTGAGAACTAGAACTGGAGTGTCACTGTACTGCAGCTCAAGATTTACCACCAGTCATTTAGCAAATGACACTGCTGTGACTTTTTGCAGTTTTTTCCTCACTATTTTGCTTCCACAGATGGCATCAGATTCAACAAGCTTGTATTTTTAGAAAAAAAATCTGTGAGCCATGAAAAAGGCAGCATTTAATGGCATTTAAACTACAAAGAGAAAAGGCTAAACGCTGGAAAGAATATGATGTTATCCATCTCAAAGTGCCTCTTTGTCTTATCAGTGTGTGACAAAATGAAAGCTGCACCTGAATCGGATGATTACAAGATGTTCCCTGTAATCTGGAAGACAACGATTATAGAGGAACACTTTTTATTCTCTGTAATTTGAACTGTAACAGGAAAAAAAAAAACATAAAAAAAACAAAAAACAGCAAAGTGTATGAGATTTTTCTCTTTTGGATAGTATAAAAACACTGTATACATGCATATAGTTGCAAGGAATAAAAAGAAACAACAACTTTTAATTTATTATTTATTTAATTATTATTAAAAGGCACCATTTGAAATATTACTCCACACATTTGCACAAAAAAAGCCCAAAAGTTGACCTTATGTCAGGAGTGTACAAGACTGATCAGTAAATTATTATACATGTTCCAATGAGGCTTATTTCCAGACTAAAGTTATCTTTGGAAAGCAACAATATCCAAGCAGGTATTAAACATACTTTATATTAATCCTGCATCTATGTAGAAAACATTATTTTTGTTGGACTGATGCAATATTTCAATCTAAACTGTTTTGCTTTGATTGCCTTTAAGAGGAAAATCACCATAATTCAGAGAAATAAAGGTTTTGAAAATTTCAGTCTGTGTGTAATTAATGTATATAATACATTTCACTTCCTGAAACAAATTACCATGTCAGTTGTAGATGGCCTGCATTTGCAGACTGGTCCATCCTGCATCCCATCACCAACACACCTGAATCAGATGGCTAGAGTCCCCCATTCACTTGATTCAGGTGTGTTGGAGAAGGGACACAGGATGGGACCTCTTAGGACTGGATTTGGGCACCTTTGAATTAAACGAATGAGTGGGATCCATTCCAACTCATGGTTAGTCAACCACATTTACCACAGGTGGACTCCGGTCAAATTCCAGAAACATCTCTGAGCTCATTAGTGGAAATCAGATGCAGCTGAGCTCAGGTTTGAGCGTCAAAGCAAGGTTTGTTGACTTTTTTTCTTAAATATAAAATTACAAATATATCTAGAGGAAATTTTCACTTTGATATTGTGCTAAATTGAGTAAATTAAAAAAATAGAATAAGTCTCTTCCGTATTGTGAAGATGTTCCAACACGATTCTCCTTTAGTTTAATTTGAAATGATATGCTGTGATGTAAGACAGAGGTTTCTGTGACAACTCCACAAGACTGAGCTTGCACAGTGTGAAATGTTCAAATTCGGTTCTGAAACTGCAGAGCGTGTGATGAGCTGTAGTCCTGCAGGATCTTGTTTCAAGTTTTGATGTAGTTCATGTCAATATTCCTGTTTGTCGATGTGACATTGAGAGCCATTCTACGGGTTATTTCACGTTTTTATTCATCATATATTTCTGGTGTTGCTGGTTAAAACAATTGGCCTCATTTCCAGTTTCCTCCTGGTTTCTCAAACTCGAGAAGTCAAACTGAACTGTGAAATCACTGCGTCATTTATTGGTTCTATTGTTTTTATTTCTATATTTTTACTGGGGTTGCTTAGTGTATTGTTTGATCATTTTATATGTTTCTTAGTACTTAATCAAGCATTTATAGCATATTGAGTTTGTTGATCCAAGTATTTTAATTGTACGGCTGAATTATGCTTGTTGTTGTTGTAAACTGTAGGGCATTAGGCAGAAAGCATCTGGGTTTATTCCATATATGTGTAGTCCTGGAGTGCCTTAATGTTTTTATTTTAAAACCTAAGCCTGGTCAGGCAGGTTTTTATTAACAAAAACTGAGACTGATGAATAATTCTTTGACTATCATTTTCATGAACATCAGGTGGTGCCCCAAATTAATCACTTTGACCGGAATGACTAGCTTATGAATAATTGCCCTAATAAGCAACTATTTTAGTTATCAATAGCTAAATCAGACTTCCTGTTGCACAACACAGACCATGTTTTAACATCCTTAACCTAGCGATCTAGCTATATATCTATCTGTCTGACTGTACTGTAAAAATTAGAATAATATCAGAATTTCAGAAAAACAGCAGAGGGATTAAGTTTTTTTTTTTTATCTCTAGCGCTTCTTAAATTGATGTTCTTGGTCATAGTGTTACTTTCTTACTGTGTGTGGCATTAGACAATGTAGCCCCTTAAAATAGAAGGCAATTATCCAGGTTGGCTCCTTGGTGTAATTCAGATCCGTGTACTTAAAAGCATAAAACCAGGAAATTTGAAAGAAAATGACCTTCTCCTCATCTGAAGGAGTCCTGCTTAACTTAGAAAAATAGTCTATTACTGTTTAAAAAGACACTTCGCCACGCTAGAACATCATATTTGTCATCATTAACAGGGTAGAATAAGAATAATGCTAGTTTTTTCTTATTTTCTTTTGACAAATTTACTGACTTATTACTCTGAGCCATTAATTCCTCCATCTCTGAGCGGCAATGGCTTTATGGGATTCTTCATAAATAATATTGATTCTATGAAAAATAAGATTAAATGTGGTTATTCAAGCCCCAGTTAGTGAACTTCAGAACCTGATGTGTGTTTGGACTGTTTTGAGTCAGTCAAGCTTTCTGAGTTATGAAAATTATTAGTTTCTTCCAAACCTTCGATTTGCATGTTGGATCCTCTCCCATCCAAATTATTTAAGGAAGTGTTCCCTTTGATTACTGCACCCATTTTAGATGATTAATCTGTCCTTTGTAAACAGAGGCACAGCAGGCTGGCATTGGAGCTGTAATTAAATCTTTGCTTGAAGCTGCAGTACGCAACATTGATAAGAAATTATATATTTTTTTCAACATATTTGTTAAAACTGTTTTCATGTAATGGCAGAATTTCCTGAAATCTATATGGAGGGGGATTTGCTCCGGATTTTTGTTTAATCTGTGTTAACTAACACTATTTTTTTGCTAATTCTCTTTGGAAGTTTTTATTTGATGCAATTAGTATTTTAAAATCCTAATAATATTTCTCACCTTTTTCATTCCTTTGTTGAGAAGTTTGTTTTTCCTCATTCTCACACATAAAAAGCAGCTTTCAAGCAAGTTTCACCCCTGTAGCATAAAAATCAGGTAATCCAGCTGAACGGAAAAGAAAAACAAGTTGACCCACATAGAGTGTTGTTTGGCTCAACATACAATAAACTGCTCTTGAATACATTAAATATGAAAGTTGACTTGTATCTTTCAAGACTTAAACCTTTTCTCAGGATTAAAAAGAATGACCTTTCTTCCTTTTTCAGCTCTTGGGAGGTGGCAGATTGTGACAGGTTGCACACATAGCAGGTAAACATAACAGAGAGGAGAGTCGCTTCTTCTATAAGCAGAGTTAAAGTAGATTCTGTTTGGATGACTATCTGTAGAGGTCAGGGTCGCCGAGATGAATAACAGAATTATGTGCTATAATATCAGGAGAAATTTGCCCCACTCATAATGTGTGTTTTGAGCTCTTAGTATTCAGAGTAACAATGGCTCTACTCAGAAAATGCACTCGCCATACAAAGAATATAGCATCTTTTTAAACACGATGAAATAAATGACCGAACACACAGACCTATGATAGCCTTTATAAAGGGCAACAATGAAGCAAGGTGAGTGAAGGTTTTTTTTTTTATCCCATAATGGAGAAACATTGTTGTGATGATGTGTCAGAGACAGAGACCTGATTTCAAAGCATTAAATCCCAAAGTCAAATTTTTTTAAGGCATGTTTGATATATGCAGCAACTGCATTGCTGTTCACAATGAAATGTGTCCATTTACTTTTTTTTTTTTGTCCAGTAAAGTTTATCCAGTAGATCATTTTTCTATTCATAATGTTATTTGGACATTTTCACTTTGACAGAAACTACTGTTTTGTGCAAACTGTCACATTGTTAACTCATAAGATTTTGACCAATATTTTAACTTTTGCTCTCCTTCCAAAAACTGATCATCGCACTATTTTTACTGTACATGAAACCTGAAGACCTTAACTAGTTGCTATGAACACAATAGTTACAATGTCTATCGACATCAACTCTTAAATTTACTCACAGAGCTCTGTGGTACTCACAGCGTCGATGTTGTTATTTTCTCACTAGTAAGGAAATGAAAAAAGATAAGTGAAATTTTTCCTGGGATTCCACCTCGTTCTACTCCACTGAATTTATATTCCTTTTACGTTTCTGTTGACAACAATCTTTGTGGAGGACAGTGGAATGAACTCTTAGCGTTGAACCTGGCAATGTAAAGTTCAACAACTTGAAAACCAAGACATGTGTGTTAAATCCATATTAGTATTATTGCTGTCGCCCCAGCTGATTGTAGCATCTCCCCGTCTCTGAAAGAACTTTTCACTCCTCCTTTCTCAATCACTAAAAGGCCACAGTGTCCACATACTGTAACTTACGTAAAAATACATGAAAGGGAACAGAAGGCACAAAACTGTATTTCATGCATTCTAGCAGGACAGACAAATCAGCCAAAGGCATCAGCGCTTTGATGGCTGAATCAACAGCTTTTGTGACTCCAAAATGTCAAAGCAAACAGAGCCACAGGCTGCAGAAAGTTAATCAAAACAGCAAGTAAACAAGGCCACCTCTGTCAACTTCTCAAATAACAGGATAAGAGATTATCTCCAGCAGCAGTTATTCAAGCAAGCCATTTAAATTGCATTCGATCAGGAGAGATCCAAACAAAAGTAGTAGCAAGAAGGCCTTAAGTAGCAAAACACATGCTGGTTTAGCAACATTTTTTACGCAATGAGAGGAAAGTTTTCTTTGGTGATTATCATTAATGTCGTAAGGTAAAATATTAGTTTAATGGATGTTGTACATTGACAGCAATAATGGGAGTATTCCTCCACTTTGTCGTGGCAAAGAAAGAGATAGACCTAGCACCTGGGCTCTAGTCTGTGCTACCCTGTCTCCATTCCTCTGTTATGGTCTTAAGATGCAGATCATGGCTGAAGTAACAAAGCTGAACGCTTGTTCTCACAAAGCACTACCTACTCATCAAAAGCTCCTCTTTGGAGCTGCAGTATAAGCTTCCGCCTCACAAAGAACCCCTCTCCTGCACCTTCCCCGCACAACTCCGCCAGACCTGGTGGGATCAGCAATTAGTAAATACCTGATGGTGCTGAGCTTATTGTACAAACTACTTCTCAGTCTGGTGCTCCTAAGAACGGGTGTGACGACATGCTGAAGGCAGGGAGTGTCAGAGTAGAAGCTTCTTAAAGAGACAGAGGCAAGTTTCAAAGCATAAAATTCCAATTTAAAATTTATTTAAGCTTGTTTGTGATATATGCAGTTTTTTGTAAGACAAAGTAACAATTATATAGCACAGTGTGCGAAATTCACCATTTGTCCCTTAAAAAATCTATTCAAACATGCTGTGAGAATCTCTTGGCAGCCCACACATTTTCCTGAAGCTTTCTCTGTGTTTCAGCCTCTGCAAATTGATCCAGGGATGGATGGATGGACAGATGGATGGAAGGAAACAGAGGGCTTTCTGCGCTTTATTTTGTCTGCATAGCAGGGGTAATTTGTCAGTACTGTGCTGCATTGTTAAAAAATGTAATTTTATATTTTGTTTAAAAACTGCATTGGGTTTTTACCACAGTGAGGTAAAGCAAGCTGTGCATTAGAGAGATAATTTAAAAGTAATCACAAATCTCAGTCTGAGAGTTTAATTGGATTTTACATCGTCAAGGTCATACATGATCAATTTCTTTTTTTCGGACACTTTAAGTTTGTAAGTAAATATCTTGATTAAAAATAAAATATCTGAAAATTATCCATCAAAAATACACTTTAAACGCATGACACAGAAATCCTGCCGAGCCTCCCGAGCAATAGATATTTTAAAAAAGAATTTAAAAATAGACATACAGAAGATGAGAAATTATGAATAATAAAAACAAATGCAGCAGCTGAAAATTGGTGTCAGCATCCAAATTAAATTCTGTCAAGATGGGGAACAAAGTATCTCCAGCTGGAATACATTATTAATATTAATATATATACATTAACTAAATGTAATGTGAATAAAAAATGTTTCTGTGGATTTCAGGGCAAATCATCCAAAGCGGCCAAATGGTTTTGGAGTAATATTGAGCACTATGAATACTTCTTTTTCACTTGCATTTATCTTTTTCTGCCCCTTAAACAGCCTGACACACTTCAGAGTCATAAATGAAGTCCCATCTCTGAGTAATAGCAGCAGCAGTAATGCTAGAGTCATTCCCAAATCCCAGGGAATGACAAGCAAATGTGCTGTAATGCATCATCAAATTTTTTTTCCGACTACTACAGAGATTTAGTGAACTATGTGCTTGCTTTATGCTGCAGTAATTCTCAATAGGAGGTAGGAGACGGATGATAATCTTTTCTTTATTTTCTTTTTTTTTTTTGTTTCTACTGAATAAAACTGAGTGTTCGGGGCTGTGAGTAGCAGCTGCTTTTTCAAATAGTCTCTTTGATCAAATAGTAACTGAGAGATCTGAACGCATTTGAGTCATGAAACTGATAATTTAATGTTTTTACTTGGAGAAAGTATCTTGTTTGTTTACATTCTCACTTCCCTGGTTGTTTAATGTATGTTTGATACTTTCAGCTCTCACAAAATGAGCTACTCTAAGAGTCGGATGGTTTTCTAATGAATTATATAAGCCCTGGATTGTGCATTCAACTTTGATCTCAACCTTCAGGGAACTATTGTTTTCACATGTTTAGTTTTTGTGTAATCCTCATTAAAAGTTGCTTGAGTTAGGGATTTCAAATAAAACCTACATATACTATCAATGCTCATTAACTATTTTTTTTTCAAACCTAATTTTCCAGTGCCATGTTTACATAGAGATATTTAAATATTTTTCTCCCATAACTTCTAATAAAATGATTACACAGCAGCAGCTGTTGCTCGATCTACATGAAAGTATGTTGCCACCACAACCACCAAGGGCCTCATCTGCAAAGAGTGTGCATCAAAACTCATGGTACAATGTTTTACACACAACTTGGCATGTACTCATTCAGTACTATTTTACACCAGGAGCACCAAAACCAATTTCATCATTTTAATATTTTGATGAAACTAAACCACATTTGGCTTCATACATTAATGTATGTTAGAAAATAAAAATGTGCCACTTATCTGAGTGGCACATTCATTCCTAAAGACAAAGAAAACAAGGTTGGATCAGCAGATTAACCCCAAACAGGTCAAGTTTAATCATTCTTGAGGTGGACAAGGCGTAGATTATCACACAGGTACATAAATAGAGCCACAAAAGTGTCTGTAATTATGGAACAATGACAGCTTTGGCACCGCTGTCATTTGGGAATGAAAGTGCCACTTTCACTTGGCACTGCTGGAGGACATTGCCAATAGAAATATTCAGAGATCACACTGATCACTCTGACCTGAGTGGCTTATTGGCCACTTCAGGCTGTGTGTGGGATGTGTACTTGCAGCTGTAAGTAATTTATTTTACTTTACAAGGGTTCAGCATAAGCAGGAAGAAGGCAGCATGGTATTGCCATTTTTATGAGTTTTCCATGCCCTGTTGAAAATCTAAAGACACAAAAGTACTGGAACAACAGAAGAAAACACATTTACTGCCCATATGCTCGAATGAGCTTTGTTCAGCCCATTTCTCAAATCATGAAGCCCATGAAGTCAAAAAGGAGCAGGACTGACCACTGCAAACTTTGACAGCTAAGCATATGGATCATATCTATGCAGCTGTGATATTTTTTTCCTTTCTATTTATGAATCTGTGAAATTTATGTATTAATCCACACAATTTGTTTTGAAGTACTGCTCCATTAAGACTGTTGTGATTTCAAAAAAATTAGCAGTTTGATACTGGAAAAGCATCTCTTTCCCACTAGCAGCATTTTTGTTTTGATTTCTAAAACCAGCAGTTTTAAAATTTCTGAATTAGGACTACCTAATTTCACAACACAAACTCTAAGCAGTTTTTGATGAAGGTGTTGATTAAAAGAAATCAATCCTACAGGCCCATTTGAGAAAATGATTTGAAAAAACTTTGGATTTTATTCTACACTCTTATCACTACATTCTTATCATTTGAACATTTTTCCCCTTACAGTTCCCTTACTGATCTCCATCTTCCCTCAGTTCTTTAAATGTTTTTTTTTCCTTATCCAGTGCACTTTCTGCACATCAGGATGCATAGAAAGTTGCCAGCAGATGCTGACATGAGATTGGCCTCATGCATTTATGGATGCATCTCAGCGTCTCCATTGCTGTTATGTCTTGGCTCTTTATATTGGACAAGACCAAACCTTTAATGTGTTTACAAGGAAATTTGGAAGCTACCTTCTTTTCAGTTGAGTCTCTTTTCCATTTGTTATTAGACAAGGACAGATGGAGCCCTTCTCTGCATGGTCTTTCACAATCTGTCTTGTGTTTCACTGTGTTTAGCAGACTTTGTGTCTTTAACTTGTTTGTTATGCAGGTTCTTTCACATGCCAGCCTATTAGTCACACTTTTATTATTTCTGCAGCAACGAACAGCTGGATTTTTCTTCAAGTACTTACTGGAAGAGTTTGATCTGATGACAGACTTCCTTTTATACAGTACAGTGGATGTTGGAAACAGACAGAAAATAAACACTAACATTGTTGTTGCTTATAACAAAGTAAAAAGTTACTTTGGCAGTCTAAACTGAGGGAGAACAGAAAACTAATGGAAACTATAAAGTGAAGTCTGAACAACACAGTAGCAGATCAGATAAACAAAACGGATCAAATTGAAACAAAAAAGTAATATTATTAATCTTTTAAATTTCCATGCCCAGGGAACTAGTGCCCCCTATCTCCAGTCATTAGGTGAGAGACTGGGTTCACTACATACAACAGGGGTTCTTAACCTTTTTTGAGGTACCGAACCCACCAGTTTCATATGCGCATTCACTGAACTCTTCTGTAATGATAAATAACCCCCCCCCCCGACCCCCCGAACCCCCCAAATTCAAGACATAGATCACTAATTCTTCTTAAAAGGTAGAGTCTCTGAGAATAGTTCTTCAAAATACAGTCAGTGTTCTCAGCAAAGTTGAGCTGACTGTCCAGGAATAACCAAGGTATTTAAAATTTGAAACAGTTTCAACAGGTTGACCATCGAGAGGAACTGGAACCACTTTAAGGTCTTGTTTAGATTATTTAATTAGCTCTACTTTCTTAAGAGAATGAAAAATTAATAATAAAGACTTTCCGGTATTCTGATTTAATAATATAATTATATTAGTTGTGTTACCACCCCCACGCCACTAGAGGCAGTACTAACCCCGAAAAGATGCGACTAAGGAGCAGATTTAGAAGTACACAGAAAGCTACAGAATTTGGTAAAAACTGTGAGTTTTGCTGAAGTAAATAAAGACACAAGTTCAAATCCCTGCTGAGTGGAGCTCCTCCAATCAGAGCTCCTCCTCCGCAGCTCTGATTGGCTAAGCAATGTAACGTGATCCTCTGCAGCAAGTGATGGCAAAGCTGGGCGTCATCACAACTTTACACAAGTGTGTCTTTACCTCAGAGGCTCCGCCGAACCCCTGAGACCGACTCACCGAACCCCTGGGGTTCGATCGAACCCAGGTTAAGAACCACTGGTGCCAGTCCGTTCAAAGAAAACATTGCAACATCCAGAACAGACAGCTATGAACCCTCATACTTACTCTTAAAGACAACTTAGAGTTGTTATTTATCCTAACATATTTTTAGAGAAAAATTCAGAGTACCTGGAGAGAAGACGTTCACATGACGGGAGAACAATCAAAGTCCAGGCAGAAAGACCGGGTTCAAACCCAGAGCTTTCTTATTTCATGGTGGTAAAAACTTAGTACCATCAAAATTTAAAGGGAGAACAGACAACTAAAGGAAAAAAGGATACAAAGTCTCAAAGGGTTAAATTGCTTAACCTATTTGTTTGAGTTTTTTTTTTTTTTTAAGGAAATAAATTCAATACCTGAAACATTACTCAACTCAGTTTTCAAAGCAGACATTTCCTAATGGGATGAAATGTGTATTTTACCTTTGTTGAACAGCTGATACTGCCATCATTTTAAAATAAAATGTAAAAATATAAAAAAGAAAAATAGAGAGCTGTGCAGTGGTTCAGGTGGTAGCAATGTTTTCTTACAGGAACAAGTTCTTGGGTTTGGTTCTTAAAGAATCAAACTCATATGTGAATAAGATTTTCAATGGTTGAAATGGTAAAAGAGAAGCTAGTCAGGACAAAGCTTTAAGTGTTTTTTATTATGTTCTTTTCAATTTGATCAATGTTGAAATCGGTGATGCATGCTATAATAAAATAAGAATCTTAGACATCTATGCAGAGGGAGATTTAAGTGCAACTGATTTTATACCAAATTAAAGAGTCGACTGATTTAGGCATTAAACTAGGATGTCTCCAGTTAAATCCCTTTGCAAGACTTTTGTACAATCTTAAGGAACCCAGGGAAAAACTGAGTTCACCATTAAACATTAAATCGTTTATTTTTTATCAAGTGCTCTCAAAAAAGGAATGCAAACCCAAAAGTGTTCAACATATTTTTAATATATTCATACTTTAAATATATTTGCTACTTTTTGTAGCTAAATTGAACAGAATGTGCCATTTAAAGCCTTGATCAAAACTGCAGTGATGGAACAAATCATCGTATGAACACAAATTATCAAACAAAGAAATTCGGCTAAAGTAATTACAGATTGTGGGCATGCAGTTGCATTTAACGGTGTGAACATTTGCATAGTAAACCATAGCTTGTGACACTAAAAGCCAGTTTATTCTGAAATCGATTACAAAAAACTCAGAAGTCCCTAAGTAGTCTGTAATGTGTACATTTAAGGAAAACAGGTCTTATGGAATCCTTCTCTGACAGCATGAGTGAAAAACTGTACAAGCATTTCTGCACAAAATGTCCTCTCATCAAACAGAACTCCACAGTGACAAGATCTGTCTTTCCTTAGATGCTGCAGCCCATCAACATCCATCTGTCTGGGATTTCTCCCCCACTCTGCCTTTTGTCGCATGACAGACGGAGAACAGTTTTAGTGTGTCTTTGCTTTCTGATTTGATATTTTTGTTGTCAGCCTATGAGCTGAAACCTGACTACATTTATCTAAGGCAAAAAAAAAAAAACGCACAGAGGGAGACAAACCAAGGGATCAGATGGTTTTTGAAGAGAATGCGTGGGCAAAGTAGACTCATGCACAATGGCTCTCTCATCAATTCTGGGCCTCAAAACAGCCTGCTACAATATAAACCTTACCTTAATGTGTCTAACATGGTGGAGTTGTTGGCGCCATACAGGCTTGCCTGAGTATTTTAGAAATTGATGATGAATATACCTTCCTGATGTCAGAGGTTGTAGGATCATAGGTAAAAATAATGTCATTACAAGCAAGTATTTGGAAAAATCTTTTTTGAACACATACATACACCTGCATCAACAAAGTTCAATGCTTTTATAGCAACTGAAGTAAACCATTGTCAGAAAAATGTATTTATTTTTAGAATGAGCATTTCCTGGAAAGATTTACAGAAAACTAAGATGAAACCACAAAAAGTTGCATATGAACTAATTTTACAAGAAATCATGACAGCTCTGATATGTGGTTTGATATGGGTATATATATCATTCCATTGTCATCAGTCACAATGCCATGTTCCAAGTATATTCGGAAAAATATTAATAAGATTATAAATGCACCTAAATCCCATCTCCTAATCTTCCAGTCTGCACCAAACAGACCTGTGCACACGCAGTTCAGGAAGGACAGCAAGAAATTTTTACCTTTCATAAGACGATGCCAGTGACGGTGTTTACAGCCGCAGCAAAAAGAGAAAAACATTTTTAAAAAGTAACATCTAAACTGAACCTTAATATTAAAGTTCTGGTTAGCCTTTTCACTGCATCACACCCACAGAAATTTTAAGAAATACTTAGGTCAACAACGTCTGTGAAAAAGTCAAATAGCCATTTTTTTTTACTTGTGGTACAGAATGTACTTGCTTGAAGTACCTGTTTAATAAAACTATGTGAAATCTGACCAAAACCATCTTGCAAATGTTAAAAACCTGTTGAATGAGGCACAACCCTGAGCATTTTTCCTCCTCTTTAGTTTCCGTTCTTTGATTACATCAGCCTTGCCTTGTTTTCCTTTTGTTCAGTCCTCGTATTTATTCTTGTTTAATTATATTCCTTGTGTTTATTTTTTCTTTGTTATAGTTAAATTCATTTTCTCAGTCCTTGTGTTTGTGTGCTCACCCTCTCTCCCCTCAGCCTGCCTGCTGCTCTCTCCATTCACACCTGTAACCTGTTGGTCAATCAGCCCCAGTCTGTGGTTCCAGCATTCACCCTCGCGGTATTTGCACACCTCCCCCACTTTTACTCCTTGTTGGTTCCTGTTACATCCCTTCATGTGCCTCCTTGTGCATGCTTCCTTTTTTGTTCCTGCTTTTTGTTAATTATCTTTTATATTTTTCATTAAAAGATCACCATCCACTCGAAACCCCTGTTTCTCTTCATGTAGCTCCACTTTAATCTTTGACGAATCATGACACAGGTGTCATCCGTCTTTTGTTGAAAATAGATGTTTGTTCTTTGACATCTTGTAGTGTTAGTTTCATTATACTAAACTGTCCAAAAAAGAAAATTCCATAGCCATGAAGATTCTGAAATAATCAGGAAATAAATGTCTGATAAATAAAAAGAATGATGCTATTATGTGGGGTAACTGAAGTCTTTCCAATGCCGATCCTCAGGTGAACATTTTTGAAGTTCTTTGTCACACAATGTAGGAAGGTGAAGGTTTGCAGCGTTTCATGAAAGAAGCTGGCACAGATGGGTTTTTTTCTTGTTAAAACACTTTTACATCCTCCTTCTTTTACCATCTTTTAGGAAATAATTTTGAAAAATAACAAATTATATTACAGATACCTTGAACACTTCAGAGAATGAAACTGACAAAACCACATTTCTAACCAAATATTAGGCAATCTGATACACTTGATAAGCCACACTTTGCTGTTTTAAAACTCTGCTTCTGAATTGTGGGTTACTTTCTCCTTGGATAAATTATATGCTGCACAATGCATTACCAGATCCTTGTATTATATTTTGAAAGGTGAAATTTTATGATTTGAATTCTTTGACATTTTTTTTGTGTTTGTTTCATTATAAAAGTTCTACTCTGTGCTTCTCTTAATAAAGGATCATACCAGCATATTGAAGATCAATATTAGACAGATGTAATAAACATTTCTCAGGTCATTTTTAATCGTTAAATGGTCTGATGGCTACTCACATCTGTGTAGGTATCAGCTTTAACAAGGAAATGTAATAAAACTAAGGCAGCAATGACCTTTCCATTATTATGTGAGTAACAGCTTCACAACGTGCTGAACATTGATATCCATCCATAAGATAGAAAAAAGTAAAATAAAAATCAATCATACTGACATTTTCGTAGTTATGGGTAAAGTTTGTCAGTTTCTTACTATAATAAATGACTGTTGATCACATCCGGAGGGGTTTGACTGGAGGATCATTCAGAACATTTGTAGCAGATTTGACATTTCCCTGCATCTTTAGTCATAGAGACCTTAATGACAGGAGGTGAGAGGCACTTATGACAAAAGGAAATAAAACACTTCACAGTCTAAAACATACAACTACAAATTAATGTATGAGTCATTAGCTTCTTCACTTCATATTTCTTTCTACAGACTGAATCCAACACATTTAACTATAATTTAGGTAAAACCAGCAATTTTCTTCGAGTCAGCTTCAAAAGGAATAAAAAATGTGAAAGAATAGTTATCAGTAGTTTCTTATTGTGTTGACACATTTTTAGCTTTAAGTGAAGAAATGAGAACTTTTGCTGCAGCAGAGGCAGAATATCTGGAAGCTCTTGTCACAAAATACCCAACTGGTTTAAAATTGCTTCTGCCCTGTAATGTTCTGACCAACATGAGAAATCACTTAACTCTGAACAAGAAAGCTTCCTTCTTTCTTTTGAAATATACACTATAGATATTATATTTCAATAAAACAGCAGCCTTTCCAACTTCAATCCTTTCTATTTATCCAAACTTTAACTGTTTTTATTTGGTTTTGGTTTTGCAGAGGAAGATTTACTCTACATCAATTCTGGTATCAAGATTTTCACAAGTTGGTGCTTTAAGGTTCCTGCGCTTCAAGGTTTAAAACTTATAAAACAGATAAGAGACCAATAACAACAACAAAAATAGGAAATAACTAACGAAATAAAACTTTATTATTACATCAATCAATAAAAAAAGCATGCTAGTAAAATCTAAAGAAATTTTGAGACTAAATGTGCAAAGGGCATTAATGATTTTGGACTTAATTGTCAACAAAATCAATTTTGTTAAATTAATATTTTAACAGGAGGCTGTTTATCAGTGTAGATTCAAACCTATCAAGCCACTTTCACATCTTAATGTGATTCCTTGCTTCATAAAAGAAAGCAAAACCTTTTTAAGGTTTACAGAAAACATAACCATGCTGTCACGGTTTAAATAAATTGGTAAGGCAGAGGTGGATATCCACAGTGACACCATAACCCATGGTGACAGATATCTCTTGGCAATTGTATCAGCTGCCGTTGTTCAATTTGACTGTTTCTATGGAGAGCCTCATGCAGGAGCGCTAAAGATCTCAGCTGTGCCAGCTGTCAGCTCCAAGGTATCCACACAATGAGGCTGCAAGAGACATCACATACATCGCCTCCCTCAAACAAAGAGGCACACGCTTGAGCATGCAACCTCACATGGTGAGCCGCATAAGGGCACGCAGCAGGCAGGAATAAACACAAACTCGAGTCTGCTCTCAATTCCAGTTCTTCACATGCTGCTCTGTCAGGACCCCTTGGTGTTATATTGTGCTACACTGTGTACCCTATTGTCTTTTTTTTATATAATTCAACGAGAGAGAAGGTATTTTTAAACAAATGCATGACCTCTTCTTAACTTCAGATTAATTATATTATGTAGGAGAGTCGCCTTGTGAAAGTTTCCTGCCAAATCCAAACCACTTTTGCTGCAGAAAATGTTTGTACTGCACAATCTGACTGGGGAATGGATGTAACTAACAAAAAACTTAAAACTGTGCACTCCAAGGTGGAAATATGAAATAAAACCATACCGTTACAGTCTTCTACTGCAACTGTTTCTATATTTATTCAGACTGTGAATCCTCTTTAAAGGCAGTGTTTGCACACTGTCTCATAATGCAGCAGTTGGTACAACATAGCCCCCATGCCAAGGGATTCCTTGTGGGTATGTCAGACACACTATCTACTACGACAAAACAGTTGTATTTGATACCTTGAGAAAAAAGAACAGGTTGCAAACACACGCCTACATGATCTCTTTGTTTTTCTGTATCATACACAGCCACATGGACTTTCACTGCCAACACTGAAAGAGCTTCTTTGCCAAAACTAACAACTTACCAAAGCCTTACATTTCTGAAAGAAAAAGAATTGGTTTAAAAATGATTCATTGCACAGTTCACCTGGTCTGACACCCACTTGCAGATTTTCTGGTTTAAAAAAAAAAAAATTAAAAAAAATGGCTGACATGGGTTCTGCAAGTCAAATTGCTGGTGCAATCTATAATCACAAAACGTGAACTTTTAAATTGTTTCAACGAATGTTAATGGATATGTGTTTATCTTTTTACGTTTGCGTGACAAATAAAATCCATTAACTGTAGAGCCTGTTCATATGTGATATTTGCACATTCGAGTTACAAAAAATCTGTAAAAATTGCTCTGGCTACATTTTGTGGTATTTAGCAAAAAGAAAACAAAAAGCTTGGTGATACTAACTACCCTAAAATAAACAAAGTTTTGTCTGATTTAACTTTAGACATTGAGAACAATTTTGCATAATTTAACGACGCCGTCTTGATGCTAAAGTTTTGTTTGAAGGGTAATAGATTCCCAACTGATGAAGTGGCATTTAAAAGCAGGACTAATAATTTATAGCGTTCATTATAAGCCAAATAAAAATATTGTTGCTGCTCATCGTGGGACTGAATCCTCATTGACATTTTAATGTTTTTCAGGACTCGTTGTGTAAGATGTTTCACATTACCAGAGGAATATTTCTCGCATTTCTTAGCTTCTTCACATGATATCGGTTAATATACTGTATGTTTAGCAGGACTCAATCTCATAAGAACTCTTGTTCATGTAACAACTTTTCTTTTGATTAATTTTAAAGGAAAATGCACATACATAGGTAGCACATGTGATGCATTTGAAGACATATCGATACCATCGTGACGATATTATTAAAGTTTATTTTGGTAATTCTCCATCTCTCCCTGATTACTACACGAGCCCCGTCCGTTCGGACAAATTCCTGTTTACCTAAAGGTTAAACACGATCAGTGAGCATTCGGGCCACAATCGTGTCATCAGTATTCATTACATTGGTGACAAGGAGAAAATTCTCCCCCAGCCTCCTCCTGTCATTCCCCGAGGCCTCTGGGAATCCACTGAAGGTTAATTTATTTAAATCCCCCATCCACTCATCTCTATTCCATTAAACTCCACTAATAAATCTTTGCTTTGCCATGTAATCTGTTTTCAACTGTCAAAGGCTCAAGCCTCGGCTCCATTCCCCACGTATGCTTGTGGATGTGCTCTCAACGATAATATGGCAGCCAATAAGGTCATGTTAAATTCATTCGATGTCATGTGTTTAACTGCGTGTAGACGTCTGCCCTTTGAACACAACCAAAACGTCTGGAATAATTAACCCAAGTGCAGCTCATGTTGGGGGGGCAATAAAATCCTCTAAGAGCCTCGTGCTGCTACAGTGTCCCAAAGGTCCTGTAAAAACCTGAGCTTATGGCCTGAAACACAATTTCCCATCTGCCCTCTGCGGGGCTTTTATCTGGTCATACCTCTCTGGTCATGATAGCGACGATTAGTCTGAGCAACAAGGGGACCTTGACTATATGGACAAGTGGTGTATCATTATTACAGCATGTCAAGTCAGCATTACACAGATGCTCCTGTGATAATGACTGTTAAAAAGCTCAGCTGTTGGTTTAATAGTGGGTGAAGCTATTCACAGTCCGTTGGGGAGGATGTCTCACTGATGCCAATGTGTTTTCTCACGTGTTATTTTTATTTATTTTTTTTTTAATAAAAACAGTCTTGGAGAAGCAGTAGAGAAATGGGCTTAAAGCATGTTCCCTAAGATGTCAACACAAGTGAGCATCTGGTAAATTATAAGAGTATAAGTCAGCAGACTTTCTCAGCAGTTTGCAATGCCGTCCCAGATGAAGTAATTATAAATTTCAGGAGACCTATAAGTTTCTTGGAAAGTTGATATGCTTCCAGTAGATCTTTGGTCTTGTCAGCAGCTCTGTTTTGTTTTGTCCTCAGTGGAGTTTTCACTGGGAGCATTCAGAAAGTACCAAATACTTCTGCCTACTTGTAAACACCTCTATATTTGTTGTTTTTAGGTCATTTTAATACACCTAATCCATCTACAGTGAATTTTTCTTGCATGTTAATAAGGTAGGAATGTGAACAGATAATTTTGCACCATTGTTTTTCCTTTTCATTTCAAACTCTTTATCAGGGGTGCCCAAGGTCTTTCTACCAAAACAGGTTAGGGGTCTTAGCCAGAGTTTGGGGGCCAGTTGGTAACTGGATCTGTAAGAACCGGTTTGCTTTTTTTTTCCAACTGAGTCACGTCAAACCCATGTCATTTTGTAATCAAGAACGCATCATTCATTTATTGTATGACCACATACATGTCTTATTCTGTTTCTATGAAGGGTTGAAACATGCACAAACATTTTGATCACATAAATAATGTTTATCTATACATTCCTGGAAAGAGATGTTGTTTTAAACCACTAGTTGTATGTGAAGTTAGCATTGCAAAGTTGAATAAATTCAAGAAAACAGTCAATTCCTGGTGTCTGGTCTCACATACACAACTACTCTCGACCGTGTCCTCAGGGGAAATAAAAAACAAACAAAATCTGTTTTAGCGGCATTCTTATTAAACCCACACAAATATAACAATGAATGTCTGATAAGCTGAAACAGGTAAATATGCAATATTTTTATGTATCCACTGTAAGTATGTCTGGACAACCAAGGTGCACTTAGCACGGTCATACAAATTAAAAACTGCAATATAACATGTTTCCGTTAGAAAACTCAGTCTGACAACTGTGAGAACTGAAGCCACTTGTACTTTCTGCTTTCAAATGAACAGCGAATAATGTTCACACAGCATGACTCTTTCTATCCCTCTACCTGGAACCCATAATATTTAAGAGCCATTTTACATTCAACTTTTGTTTAGAACAGCATCTGATGTCAGTCAGCTTGTAAGTCACATCATGATGGAAACGTGCAGCATGGAAACTTTAAAATTAATTTTAAAGTTAATTTTAAAATTAACTTCCAAACTTGCTCATACTCTCTTATTCAAATCATTTTTGTCTTTAGTACTTTACGTCTATATGTTTTGTTTAAATACAGGTTAAATGTTACAGATATGTTATATGTTACATATTTAATTTCTTTTGAATGATTGAAAACTCGACAGTGTTTTGTTTTAGTTAATTTAATTTAACAGAGTTTCTGGTTTGGGAGAAGAGTAAATGTTCAGAGAGCTTTCTCCTCTTTTGCTGTATACTGTCTCTGTTTTCGTAACTTAACAATTTTTCTAAAAGAAAACTTGGTATGTTTCTTGTTCTTGTTCAGTAAAACCTGCCCTGCAGAGGGTGTGTCCCCTCTGAGCTGTGGGCTTCTAAAAGTCATTCAGAGTTATAATGACCAAACTTACGTTTAGGTGGATGTCTCTAGTGTAAGATCTGGAGCATAAGCATTTTCCTTTCACACTTTAGTACTCAGAATTCCCTAAAGTGCCGAATTATTCAATAATGAAATATTTAAGAAATTGCATTTCTCTTCACTGCAGAATATGAATGAATCAGAGTAATTCCTCGACCAAACAGCCTCTAGGAGGGAAGCAACATTTGCAGTGTGTATCTTTGGTCAACAATGTCTGTCCACAAGCCTACGCTAAAAATCTCCATGGAAACCAGCTGCTGTACTTTCCAGTGATTTGCTGAAGTCTGCACCAATCCCATCATGGCTTTCAGTGTGATCTCAAATCATTTAGGTTCTTTCTTAACCAAAGTATCTTGTAATTTCTTGTATGGATACACGTTCCTGTGTGCCGACCACCTCTGAAACACCACCCAGCGCTGCTGCAGTAGGACCACCCTGCTAGCATCCCCGTGTTATTTAGCTTCTGCTGTTTAAACTTGTCCTCACGACAGTAATAATCCCCCTCTGTTGCGTTTCTCTAACAACAAAGTCTCGATGGATTGTTTCTTTAATCAGGCAGAAAGCAAAAAGAGCTTAACTTTTTTTTCTATAAAAAAAAGCGTGATGATTACGTATGATGAAATCTGAATCAAGATGAATAACCTCAAAGCATGGACACAGGGGAGAGCTTTAGTGCCAAAAGCTTTCTTTTAAAAGAAAAGGCTTTCTCTTTTAGAGCTATTCCAGTTTGCAGCTATTAAATAAGCTTAGGGAGAAAGGTAGCCAGATGACTGCTTGTCATTCACTCTGGGTTTTATAGCTTTCAACCCTTCAAAGTGAGAAGAAATGCATTGGCATTTTGAGTTTAAAATCTCCCAGAATTATTGCAACCATGTTTTTCAGGGATAAACTAAAGATAATATAAAATAAATAACTTAATCAAGGATTCATCACAGCTAAAATATATTTTAGAATACCACAAAATTATTTATACCACCTTTATTAGTTGAATACTTATCAATATGTTTTGTTCAGACAATAGTGGAATTATTTGTAAAGATCATAATAAATATTGTTGTAATAATGTCTTAAGGAGTATCAGTGTGACCCTTTCTGGAGAGAATCTTAAGCTGCATACGTTTTTTCTTTTTTTTTTTTTAACAATTGACTTTATTTAAAAAGAAGGATAATCTTTAAAGGATTAAAGTTAATCAGAGTTTGCTGGAGCCTATTTAGAGTTGTACTTTAATATACAAGTTATTTTTTTAACTTTATGCATAGAAGCACTGTATTGTTTTCAAACATTTTAATCATTATTCTGGGGTCTAGGGCTTGGTTCTTCATAAATCTACTTCATTAGAGAGAACATTTTGGAAAATTTAAATGAAGACAAAGATCAGCTCTTTAACAAACAGAACCAGGACTTTTATAATTGACAAGCTGAAAAGAATCGTCTAAAACAACGAAACGCAAGGGACAGAGAGCACAGGTTTGATGCTTGTCTTAAGTTTGGCTAATTTTGGATTCATGACATTGGCTTCTAATCAAATTTTTTGTGACACATGAACAGATGTAATATTTGCAGTTTGACTGTAAAATGCGGAGGTGGTTAGGTGTTGTGTGGTTGCATTTCTGGTGACAGTGTTGGCAGCATGTGCAAGACTGAAGACACACTTAATCAGCATCACTACTGCAGCGATCACGGGCAACATGGCATCCCATTTGGTTTGTGTTTATTGAATTTCTAATTAGTTTCTCAGCAGGACAGTGAACAGGACAAAACATACATTCATAACAAGCTATGTAGGGAGTCTTTTACTAGTCATGTCTAAATTTATAATGCCGTAAATTAAATTTTACATCCAGATCAACAAAGTGCTTTCATCAAAAATACAAATTGATAGAACAAAAATGAAATGAAAGAGATGCAAAAGTCAGTGTCTGCCTTACATAAAAAAATCTAATGGAATCAGACACTCCACTAAAGTACTCAAAGGAAAATCATAGAAGTATCCTGAGTGTCCTGATTACAAGCTCTTTAAAAGAGGCTTATGTTTTGGTTATCATGCATGAATCAGAATAAAGGTGCCTTGGTGCAAATAAGCACAAATACAACAAGGATCCGTTTTGGTGGCCTTAGGATCGCATCTCTGCTTTTTGCGGATGATGTGGTCCTGATGGCTTCATCAGATCGTGATCTGCGGCTCTCGCTGAAACGGTTCGCGGCCGAGTGTGAAGCGGCCGGGATGAGGCTCAGTGCCTCCAAATCCGAGGCCATGGTCTTGAGCCGGAAAAGGGTAGAGTGCCTCCTCCGGGTCAGGGGGGTCGTTCTGCCTCAAGTGGAGGAGTTTAAGTATCTGGGGATCTTGTTCACGAATGAGGGAAGAAGGGAGCGGGAGATCGACAGGCGGATTGGGGCGGCGTCTGCCGTGAAGCGGCGCTGTACCGGTCCGTCGTGGTGAAGAGAGAGCTGAGTCAAAAGGCGAAGCTCTCGATTTACCGGTCGATCTACGTTCCCACCCTCATCTATGGTCATGAGCTTTGGGTCATGACCGAAAGAACGAGATCACGGATACAAGCGGCCGAAATGGGTTTCCTCTGCAGGGTGGCCGGGCTCTCCCTTAGAGATAGGGTGAGAAGCTCGGTCATCCGAGAGGGACTCAGAGTAGAGCCGCTGCTCCTCCACGTCGAGAGGAGCCAGTTGAGGCTCGGGCATCTGGTCAGGATGCCTCCTGGACGCCTCCCTGGTGAGGTGTTCCGGGCACGTCCCACCGGGAGGAGGGGAGACCCAGGACACGCTGGAGGGACTATGTCTCTCGGCTAGCCTGGGAACGCCTTTGGGTTCCCCCGGAGGAGCTGGAAGACGTGGCTGGGGAGAGGGAAGTCTGGGCCTCCCTTCTGAAGCTGCTGCCCCCGCGACCCGACCCCGGATAAGCGGAAGAAAATGGATGGATGGACAACAAAGATTTAATGAATTGCAATTTGTGCTTCAAATAGTTAGTGCAGAATAAGCTCAGGTTAGATCAGGTTTGTCCATTTCCAGTTCTCAAGATGTGGTGTTCTGCACCATTTAGATGCTTGTCTGGTGTAAAACATTACTGATCTTTAAATTTCTGTCTGTCCTTATTGGTGACGCAGGTGTGACCCTTGAGCATTATCTCCAGTTGAAGAGATGCGTTGAACTTTCTCCTTCTGTCTCTGCTCATTGGTCCTGCTCTGCATCCATGAAACCTTCGACTCCTCTGGGAATTGGGGACATAGTTTAGATATTATTTATTTGAGCTTTTGAGATGACAAATACCTGCTCTGTTGTAAACAAATAAAACAGACATACCCTGACATAACTGTTAGGAGGTGAAGAAATGGAGAGCAAAAATCCCTCCAGCTGCACAGCTTCCCAAATGAAAGAGAATAATTAATATGCAATGCTTCACCCCAAAAAAATATGAACAAAAGTCCACAAAAATAACTAATCAGAACTAACAGAGCTCTACTCTACATGCTGCCACCATTGAACATGTTTTAGTATTTCTTTGATTGATTGATTTAAATCATTTATATTTTCTACAATACGTAAAATGGTCAGTGTGGTGCACAAAAACCTAAACAGATTGCATTTAATTGCAGACAATTTTGAATTCCTGAAAAGAAGAATAATCAGTGACTGCAGCTGAAGAGACATCAGCTAATATTTCAGAAGCATTATTTTAAGCTTTGTCATGGAAACAGCTGTTGTGCTTCCACTCGGCATATTTACTTTATTAACTCCTACAGAAGCAGACTAAGAATAAACAGAAATGCCCTGCCAAACTGCTCATGCAGTCATGTCTTATAATCATTTTTTATTTCTCTGACAGAGAGCATAGTTCAAATTATTCAAGTTAAATATTCTCTGCATGCCACAGTGTGTATGTAAATAGTTGACTCAGAAGTTTAAAGTGCAATAAGAGGTATCAAATGTGAGGGTAATTCAGCAGTTCATGTTTATAAATTGGATGATAACATAATGGTGTAACACAGTAGTAAAGGAGGTGCAACACACACGGGCAGTTCTTCAGTGGATTCATGCACATGGATTAGATTTTAAGGATACATTTTAAGCAGCACAGTGACTCATTTCAATATAAGAACAGAAGGCAGATTGAATTATGTTTAAAGCCATCCTGCAACAAAGAGAAATAAACCATGTGGTGTGTGGTACAGTGATTCAGAATGGCTGCAGGACAAACAGATGGCTTCCTTCCTAAAGGGTTGTCCTTTTTTCCATATTTACTATAATAAACCTTCATATTTATAACAGTGAAAAGGATGTGCAACAAGATTTCAGACTGTGTGTCTGTTGGGAATTCGGACAGAGAAAAGGGAAAACTCACTGACCGCCACACTTGGTCAGTGAGTAATAGTGTAGTTTGTGTCCAGTCAGGTCCCCTGAGCTCCTGTCGTTGAACTTCTGCTAAGAGAAAAGGAGAATAAGATTCCCACATGTTGTTGTTACCAATGACATCCTGCACATGGACATGCCTGTATTACCTTCATCCATGCATCATGTATTCCCATTAAGGAGATGACTTACAGTATAGATAAACAAATAATAAGGAGATAAGGAGAAAGAAACAAGTTTACCTTGCTGTTCTCCCCAGAAAGTTATAAACAGATGAGTGCATCATTCAAATAAAGTTACATTTTTACAAACACACCATGGTTATTCCACCAAAGATTTATCTTTGAACTCTTCCTGAGTTAAAACATTAGTATTAATGAAGATGAACTTGTTTCCTTTGCATTATTTGAGGTCTGAAAGCACTCCATCTTTTTCGTTATTTTGACCATTTCTCATTTTATGTAAATAAATACTAAATTTTTGCCAAGAATTTTGGAGACATGTTGTCAGTAGTTCATAGAGTAAAAGAAAAATGATTATTTTACACACACAATACGTATATATATATATATATATATATATATATATATATATATATATATATATATATATATATATATATATATATATATATATATATATATATATAATATATAATAAGATAAAAGTAAAATCAGAGAAGCTTTTTTCCAAAACTGTACATTATTACTGGTTGAGATAGGGAGATAATTTACCAGTCTGCTGAAAAAAATTAATAAGTATTCTTGAATAAACCTTCAATGTGGCTGCAAACATATAACCTTTTTTATTTAAGAAATCTCTGCTTTAGAGAAACCTGTGACCAAAAGCCAAACAAACTCAAGCCTTTTGTCACTTCATAGCTCTTGTACTGTCTAAAGCAAAGTGTGGTCTTATTCTTAGAAGAAGGCAGTTTACGTCATCACAGGCTCTAAATGTGCAGGTGAGGCTACTGTCAGGATACAGAACATATAAAAAAGGAAAATCATGTAGTTTTTAAGACATATACATCATTTGGAAAAAGCCTGAATTCGGTGCACTTTCCCTTTCACTGGCTGCAAAGAAACATGTCAGCCCTGACAAGCCTAAACAGGAGAGTGCACAGATTAGATGAATGGGTATGTTGGAACATTGCAATCTTTTCAATTTAATTTTATTCACAGTATTATTTAACTTTAAAAAATATGCCATGCCTCAACATAGCATGAATACCAACTGAATTGTTCCACATAATGTTAAATTGTAGTTGCATGCTTAAGTATTTATTATTTTAATTTTGTGGTGGATAAACACAAAGTAGTGCCACATTTTATCTAAAAGGAAGGCAGTAGCTGGCATAAAAAATAAAAAATCTGAAAATTGTGGTGAACCTATTTCCCACCTTTTTTATTAGTCCAGTTAACCAAATTAATAAAGACTTCATAATTTGCTTGAGAAAATCACAATCTTTCTATATCTCACAGTTTGGAACATGTCTGAAACAAAGTTGGACAAAAAGTAAATATGCAAAGTACACATTTTTCAGACATTATTTTGTTAAACAAACTAACAATCATGTGTCATTCTCTTTTCTGTTTTGTTTGTACATATTAAAATAAATTGTTTGTGGTTATATTGCAACAAAAGTTTAAAAGTTCAAGCAGTAAAACAACAGCCTAAGCTCCCAATAAAATTAATTTGTATAAAAGGTTGTAAAAAAAACGCCAGTTAACAAGAAGGGAGTCAGTTCTTCATTAGTTTGTCTTCAAAGAAATATTAGCTCACAGTACAAAATGCCAGCAGAATGAACACTGGCAGTGCATCATTTATTATCAGATCCAGTTAGATTCTTCATGAAAGCCAGACACTCAGATGAGAGAGACTTAATTTGAATAATTTATTGGAATGAATTTGGAGGGCTGACTGAATGTAAACAATCAGAAACTAGAGCAGGTACTTCAAAGACTTCCCAGGTCTAGAGTACATTTAGTGTATTAGGGGAAATCAACAATCACATCTTGTCAGAAATGTACAATGCATCGAGAAAACGTGTTTCTACAAGAGAACAACACAAAAAATGTATTGCATTGAAATTAATCTTAATCCAAACATACACGTATGCTTGTACTTCACTGGTATGATCAACATAAAGTGACACAAAATTGTAAAGTATTGACATTTTATTTTTACTGTTCCGTAAATGTTGAAATAAAAACTGGGAATTTGTTCTGTGCATTTGTATTGAGCTCTCCTCATTTAATAATTTGAGGAATTATTCTTTTACTACAGTCATAGCTGCAAATCATTTACTGTTTGTCTCTAAGCAGCTTTCAGCATCTAGAAACTGAATTTATTTTGTCTATTCTTTGGGAAATAGTTTAAGCCACATTAAATGGAAAGCATCTGTGAACAGAAATTTTACTGAGCAATTGGAAAGCATAAAATGACCATGTTCATGCTTTTTAAAAGAAACGTCACAGCATGATGATGCCTTCATGGTTTTATAGTGCTGGCATTCAACTGTCACCAGAGTAACAGGGCAAACGTTTCAGATTTTTATTTGTACAAAATGTTTAATCATCAATTATTTTCCTTACACTGATATTGCTCGATGTTGTTGTGTTGTATTACTTAAAATCCCAATGATATATCTTCAGGTCGGCGATGAAATCAGAAAATTAAGTAGGAGCATGAATATTTTATAAAGAATTGTAAACCTAAACTTGGATTATTAACTTAAATGCAACCAAATACTAATCTGATGAGGTCCTGAAGATCGTGATTTTATTTAAGGGATGCTGCTCACTGGTTTGTATTTGTAGGTAGGGACTGGGTGGGAAAAACATGGGTGTGACTCTACATCTTTGCAGTGAGTGCAATAACAGGAGTAGCTGACTAAGCGTGTGTGTAAGGGTGCATTTCTCTTTTGTACCCCTCAGGTATCACCCCTCCTTCCAGCTGGAGTGGGGTCTTGTGTTCACTTGTCTCGTCTCATTAATCAGAGGTGGAAGCTCTAAAACAGAGGAGCTGCAACCTGTGCCAGCTCGCCATTCGACAGATAATGCTGGACATTAGACTTTTGGAATGGAGTGCAAATAGACATTATCTACATATTTTCTCCTGTTAAGAATTACTGCTGTTATTCTCTGCTCCATTGGTCTATTATTGGAGAAAAATGTAGTTTTCATGACTTTTATTTAATGGAGTTCCTATTGTAGATCACAAATCCTGTTTGATGGTGACAGAAAGCAAAAGTAAGACTCACAACAGCAGGTGTAGTAAAATGATCTATTTTTTCTAGTTTTACAGTTTTATTATTCATGTGAAATGATTATTTTTCATAAGATGAAACGAGATTAACACAGAACAACTGGTTACAAAGTTTATGCTCCTGACATTTGAACCTTTCTTTAACTGCAAATTTAAATAATTTGCAATTAAATTAATCTAAACTCTTGTTTTGAGCAATATAACACACAATAAAATCTAATTAAATTTGATAAAAGGAAGGAATAGAGCAAACTAAGCATTCCTGTTAGGAGCTCTGCTTATAACCAGCTTTAACAAAACTGCATTGATGTTTGTAACTGTAAAATGACAAAATACAAAAAAGATCAAGGGATGAGAAAAATGGTGGCACTATAAAAAACATTTTTCATTGAGTATCTATCCAAAATTACACAAAGCTTTTATTTTGCAAAAATGATAATACCATATAGTTTGTTTCAAACCACTTCCTTTTGCACAGTGAGTAAATTATGTTAGGTTGCTGAGAGGAAGTTGAGGAGAAAGAAATCAGAGATAAAGATAAACTCAAACTGAAGTTTGGAGGGGGGGGAGGGGTTTAATTTGGGTGGCTACAGTTGAGAAAATATCTTGGTATATCTATGTCATAGATTTTGAAACTTTGACTGCAAAATATATATAGCACCTATGATTAAAAGTCTAAAATGACTACAAATAACTTGAAAGCTGACAGAGAGCTATTAAAATATGAAGATGCACAAAAGTGTTCTGACACTGCAGACTTTTTCAGCACACAGTTCATACACCTGCGCATACATGGGATGAATAGAAGGAATGTGAGCAACATTTATAAAAGAAGGATAATCCTGCAAAGCTACCAACTACCATAGTAAAGAAGAGGACATGGCTTTCAGTTGGCTTTTTTTCCTTTTTTTTTTACTACTAAATTTTGCAGACATTGGATTTAATAGAAGCACTGAAAAACGGACAGCTTTAAAAGCGGATTTGTTTGCTGAATCAGTTCTGTGTCGTGTAAAGTCCAATCCAATAACTCACTGCTGTTGACATATTTAGCAAAGTGTTTTAGCTCAAATTAATCATGACCTGGAACAAGGTCATATTTACTGGTATTGTAAAATGCTACCTGATATATATATATATATTTTTTCTATAATGTACCAAGTTTAAATGTCATGACGGTTACATGTTAACACGAAAATCTACCTAAAAGCCAGGATGTGATGGTTAAGGACTCTGGGTCCTACAGTTTTAGTTGTTTGTGGGATTTATCAGAGTCTGTTGTCCATCTTCTCCAAATGATTGTTGATATAAGCAGCTTAGCGTCATTTTCACTCAGAAAAGATCAGCAAAGGGCATGGATGGGTATTTGCAAAGTAATCAAAACTGTCTAAAACATTTGTTGACTTTAAGGAAAATATAACAGCTGGTGCAAATATTCCATGAAAAGCCTGAGCAGTGGATTTATATATTTTTGAAGTGTTTTACTAAGAACTTCTACTGGGAATTGATTATCTGAACTGCGTTATAAAGCACCTTCTAGCACATCCCCTGTAGCCACTCTTTCACAGGAGTTATGGTGGTCAATGCAAATTAATGTAGCAGTGATTCATGAGAAAGGTTCCCTTTGGTGCCCCTTGTGTCATTTTATGGCTATTATAAAAGCATAGTCTCCATCCACCTCAGTACATTTTATGCAACAAAGCCAGATGTGAAGTAGTTCAATAGAAATGAGAGCAGAAGGTGAAAAAAATCCAAAACGTCTCAGATTGAGCCACCAATCTTGACTGAGTTCCCATTTGGTGTTCGCATGACAGCTCTGCCACCTGATCCCCATGTTACACATCAATGGAGTGCTGTGAAAAAGTAGTTGGCCTCATTTTTTGGTCACACTAAATGTTTCAAATAATCAAGCAAAGATAACTTGAAAAAACACTTTTTACATTACTGTGGTGGAGTTTTGACCTTTTATTCAGGATTTTAAAGCAAGAACAACTTGTATAAGGTCATAGGTCATATCAAGGAATTTTAATTTAATTGGTGTACAATACATGTAGAATCCAAAATAAGAACGACTTACTTGTTTGCTTAGGATCATTTTTTGGATGTACCAGAAGGATTTTCTGCTAAGATTCGTTCAATTTCCGCCTGTTGACAAGTTCCTAAAGCTTCACAACCATCTCAAATAATTACAATTTTAACTCAAGAGTTCAGAGAACATTTTCACAAATGTCTTGGGATCTAAACATTTTTTAGGAAATGTGAGATGTGACTTTGTGAGGTTTTTTTTTTTCTCTGCAGCAGTTTTGGCCTTGAATTTTCACTCTGTTTGTGCCTTTCTTAATGATGAATCATGAACACTGGTATTAACTGTGCTATTTGATCTCTGAAGTGCTTTTTTATACTATTTTAGGTTTTTTGATGACTGGGATGAGTCATCTATGCAACCACTTGACTTACATGTTACTCCATTTGTTGAGCCTAAGATCTCATTTGTAGCTTAGGGTTATTCATTGGAGTCCTAAAACCTTAAAAATGGCTTTATGAGTCTTTCTGATCTGATGGAAGTCAATGACCTTGTTTCTCATATGTTCTGGGATTACTTTAAATCCAGGCATGATATATAGCCTTTCATTTTATTTTTTAAAGGTTATTTTATGGTGCTAGAAGCCTTTAATCAACAGTAGCTTGACAAGAACAAGAGAAGAAGAAGGAGAAGATGTGCAGAAAAGGCACAGGGAACTTGCTCTACTACCGAGCCACGATGTGTTGAATGTTTTAGATTTTAACTTAATATCAGACAGGTTCTATTTAGGTAATTTCTGGGAGTAATCAGTCAACTTTCAAAAATGTGGTTAATCATAGCTAAGTAAAGATCCTACATGATAACTCATTTCCACAAATATGTTTATTTTCAGAAAAATAAACATATTTCTAAAAATATGTTTTTGCTTTTTACATAAATAATTTTTTTCATTTCGGTTTGCTGCAGCTGTGCTAATGGAAATCTTGAGCTCTTACATGGTGTGGTACAGAGGGTGTGAGCAGCATGTAGACAAGGATTATTCCTAGCGCCCTCCTACTGTCTCTGATTGATTTATTTCACTCTGATATAAAATTTTGTTGAGAAACTGAAGAAATCAGCAAACAGGGAAATGCCTTTTCACAGTCCTGTAACAGAAACCATGTCTGTAATTCTTACCTTGTGCATAAATGATTCTGTATTTTTAAAAGGTTCTGGAAAAACATTCTACAACTCTGACACAATAAAAGACTGCATGTCTTGAACAGATTAGCTAACAGTAGGAGAAAAACACAATTTAAAATAAATGAAATGAAGAAGCTGGGAGTCAAATGAGTCATTGCATAGGCTAATGAAACAGATTTCCTCCCTCCAACAGCTTGACTATTTATTTTCATGTATTTAAAGTGGTCAAAATGAAAAGGAACGAACAAGCAAAAGACGTCTGCCAACACACATGGCAAAGAGTCTGAGAAAAAGAGCAAATCCTTCATATGTCTTAACTGGTAAATTCTGTTTGTTCGAAATGTGACTGAGAGAGAGAAAGCAGCATCTTGTTGTTTCAGCTCCTCAGAGAAAGTCACAGTACATTGACCTGGTTTTCACTGAAACTGTTCGTTTGTGTAACCGCAATAGGGAAACGGAGCACTTTGGGCCCTTCAGGCTTTCATGAGCAAAGAATAGGAAAGCAGCGGTTGGCATCAAGCTCGCTATTCTTTATTTTGGTTTCACACAGCAGCAAAAAAGCAGGATAATTATTAGTGACAAAAAGCCATCTAAATAAGGAAATGGCACAGAGCTCTGTCAGGTTTTACTCGCCTTCAAGACTCTTCTTCTCTCCAACCGCACTTCTTCTCTTGATAAGGCAGTCAAATAAAGCCAACGCCAAAGGCAGCTCAGTGCAAGCTCCTCTGACTTGCATCAACATAACATTTTTAAACTGAGTAGGAAAAAGGCAAATGTCTTGCCAATTAAACAAAGGACTGATGAGACAATGCTGCTAGGCACAGGCCTGCAACAGTGCATAAAAGCCAATAAAGTGTCTTACTCCACATTTATACCAGATGTACTGTTCAGGTCCCAAAAAATCAGAAAAGGGATTTTCACTGTAAAGTTTCCAGTTTATTTGAATCAATCAGACTTATTGGCATTGAAATGTATTTGCTTTGTCTCTCCAACAGCTGAATACAGTTTTAGGCAATAGATTGGAAACTAAAGAAAGGAAGACTCTTTCACAGATATGGGGTGTACCATTACCCATTACTGGATTCTCCTAATTAAAATCAAATGTAATTCCTACTACATTGTGTAGATATTTGAAAATAAGCTGCCTGCAAATGTGAGCAGTTATTTAGCATTTCTTAGAATTGACCGGATGCACGCGAATAGCAAATAAGCTTAAGGTTGATTTGACATATATCTGATCCTCTTATTTCCTAGCCAACTTCCTAGTAAGTTTTGTATTGCTTAGGGAACACAATTGTGTTTGATTTCGTGTTCATTTGAATGAAGAAATATCAAAGATTAGCGTAGAACACATCACTGTTTGAGAACTAACTTGTATAAAACCCCTTAATCCCTAAAACAATCTTGTAACACCACAAGTGAGGGTCAGAATACTGATGGGCTGGTAACTGGACAGATTTGCGTTTCACCTTAACTTTCTTTTCACCACAATAGAAGAGCATCCACAACCCTGAAGGCTGTGAATTGGAGATACCACAGAACCACATCAACTTCAAGAAGGAAAGATGGCACGCAGTCACCCTCCCTGAGGGCCAGTGTCCTGTCCTGCAACTTTTAGATGCTTCAACACACCAGAATCAAATAACCAGGTCATTAGCATGATTCTAAAGAACTTGACTACTCACTTAGGAGGTAATTCAGCCTTTTTATCTGGTCTGTGGAACAAGGGACACATCCAAAAGTTGCACAATCCTGAGGTGAGGGCAAATTCGAAGAAATTCCTCTCCAGGAAGAAATCTACCTTAAGCATCTCTCTCATCTCCACACTGGTCTATTTCCCTTTGGGAAATGATGAACGCATTATGAAAACAAACTTGTTACCTGTTGTGAATTTACTAATATCTTTATGACACAGACTGAAAATAAGACATAATTTCTGAAGGGCTTTTGGTGGTTTTTGCTTTGAATGTGTTTATGCTGCATGAAGATTGCAATAAGTTCTTCAAATCTACTCTTTATTATCCTCTTTTTCAAGTACCTTTTCTCTAAAATGCAAATCAAACAAGCCAATGATAGGAATTAACATCTCATTATACCTCTGTGACACAGTTAATCCAAGTGGACAATGGTTCTGTCAGGATACTGCTTCCCCCGGCCCTTAGTTTGTGATCGTTATTCCTCTCTAGAGCCCTGCGTTTGTCTACAAGAAACTCTTGACTGATACCGCAGCCCCAAATGTCTGATAACCATGGTGATGGTCTGCCCTTGCTCACATCCTCATTAGGAAAGTACAGGACAAGGAGTAAGTTGGGTAAACAAGCTCAATCCATTCTATTAATGGCTGTGGGCTCTCCTGTCAGAGCACCGTTAATTATCTGGTCTTACACACAGATTAGACAAGGGAGAAAACACCAAGCAGTGTGTGCCAGCATCTGCTGCTTGGAGGTTTGCTGACTTTTTAATTAGATGTACATTCCGTCATCAGGCCAACACTCGAATAAGATTCTTCATTCTCATCTGAAACACATCAAGCTCTGACGCCGTGAAGCATTTACTTTAAACAACATGAAGCAAATATTGTGCTGATCAAAACCCAAACTGGACTCCCAAAGGTGAGGCCGTTAAATAACCAACCACAAGGAGGGAAAGAGCAAAGTTACAAATTAAAACTCCTCACAGCTATGGTCCTAGAAGAGACACACTCAGCCAGGTAGGTCACAAACTCAAGAATAATACATACATTTAACTGAGCACTGTCAAAATCAAACTGTAAGATTTAATACACATTTCTCTGTGTGGAGGCACTAACAGAGACAGACTGTCAGGACTCTGTTCAGTTTGATGCGTTTCCTGTTTTTCTTTGCTTCACAGTCCATATTTGACCGGACCACCAAGGCAGCCTCATCAAAGAAATACTTGAAAATTGCAATATCTGATGGAGACACGCCATGTGTATAAATTACCCACCCACAACCACCAACCACGAGTCGTCGTCTGACCACATCCTGTGCACTGATGAATATTACTATTTTGAACAGTTTTCCATAAAAAAAATCCCAAATGAAAAACCTTACTCACTGACTTTTGCTTTTCCAGGTATTTTTTTCTGTAATTGAAAACGTTACCAACCCGCAGGCACAACTCAACACCCCATCTGTTGAAAACTTGCTAAAAGCCATCATGGAATGCAAATGTTTACTTTATCGCCATCATGGCAAGCTGATCATGGCTTCCAAAAGTTTTAGCTTTAACACATGGCGATAGTTGCTACATCGCTTTGAGGGACTATTGGTCCACTCCTCTTTCTTGACTTGTTTTATTTCAATCATTTTGGAGAGTTTTTGCATAGCTTGTTAAAGGTCATTTCATAGAAATCCCAATTGCATTTAAGTCCAGACTTTGACAAAGCCACTTTAAATCCTTCATTTATTCAGATGTGGGTTTGCTGGAGTGCTTCAGACCTTCGTCCTGCTGCTTACCCCAAGTATACTTGAGCTTAAGGTCACAGATGGACTTGACATTTATCTTAAGGATTTTTTTGGCAGAGAGCAGAATTTCTAATTCAGTCAATTGTGGTAAAACGTTCAGGTCAGTGCAATACCATCACACTGTCTCCATTCTGAGCTATCTCTGTAGGTATGCTGCCATAGGCTTAGGCTGCTGGGGAACAAACTGACCACTCCCTCTCACTCAGTCACATTCTACTCTTTCTCACCTATGTTTCTCCTCTTTCTCACTTTTTACTTCATGACCTCTCTGTTTTTTCCTCTTCACTGAAGCTGAATTTGCTGATGGTTACTGTTGCCAACAACTTAATGTTCTCTTTCTGTAGATCACATGTGTCAAACTCAAGCCCGCGGCCACATGTGGCCCGCCATGTCGTTTTATGTGGCCCCCCAGTGTTTTATAGGCCCATGATTGACTTAAAATATGTTTTGAGCACGAATTGACTATAAACTACATCTCCCAAAATGCAATGCGATTGTTACCGGCCAACATTATGGCTTCTCACCAATAGAGAGCGGCAGAGTCACCTCAAGCTGCTTATTGATTTTACCAGTGAATAAAACCAAGACATCAACAAGCTAACATCAAAATGTCCAAGAAAAGAAAAATCGATTTACAAGTAAGACTGTGAATGAAGATGTGTGTGAGTTGGTGTCAGGGTGGCAGGTGGCGCTAGACCTTTTTTGCTATCCGTCAGCTTGACCGACAACATAAAAAAAAAAAATCGGTCATGTACTATTTTTATCTGTGAAATTACAATCATCGGCTATTTAGCCGCATTTTATGCGGTTTAGCTAATATTTGCCGTGAATCCAGATCCCATCACAAATTAAGCAGATAAATGTATCTACATTTTTCTCCGTAGTGACAAAAACCACTGACTGTGGCCTCAATAACTTAATAAATTAAATTAAGCGACTTCACTTAAATTAGCATCACTTCACCCGCTGGGGTCTGAACCACTTCCTCCTGGTTCCCGTCTGCAGAAAAATCTGCGCTGATCAAACAGATCAACTGAAATCTGTGAGTGTTTTACCCTTCGCGGTCTGCTGTGGCTTTTACCAAGTTTTTTTATTTTATTTTTTCGCTTTTCCGAATCGGACAGATGTTAAGTCTGCAGCTCCTCCAGAGGCAGCTCTCCTGGGTAACGTGGACCCAGAGGCTCCATTTGTTAAATCCGCTGGATGAGTTACTTCCACTGGTTTTTAACTCGTAGCCACGTCCGCAGTGGTTGAGCAGCGAACTGCGCATGTCACAGTTTAATTAACTTTTGCGTCGTCATTTATTTGCTCAAGATAAACTGCCGGCTCCTCAAATGGATTAACACAAAGTTGCATTCTCTTCAGTTTTCTCTGGACTGTAATGGAGACTTGAATTTAATGCGCCATTGAATGAATGCACAATCTGGAGGACTGAACCTGGGCTCTCCTCATTTGTACCGACAATGTGGCCCATTGACGGTGGCCAATATGCTGAAGTGGCCCTCGGTGAAATTGAGTTTGACACCCCTGCTGTAGATGATGCACTTGCCCCTCTCTTTGAGGGTTTAACCGTGTCTCTCTCCTAAACAAACGCATCGGCTGAGATTTTGCTGCCATCACTAGATTTAGAAACAGGTTTGGAGCTAATCAATTTAGCATAGCTTGTCTCTTAGGTGAAGCTGCTGAAGGTGGGTCTTCTCCAGCACCTACTCGGTTGTGGGAGCAATCCGCTCACAGTGAGCCAGGTTCTGATGGAGGTCTCTTCCGGTTGTCGCAGAAGGGTAGTGTTATTTTGGGGTGGGGGAAGATATAGACATAAAAACATCCAGCCATCCATTTTCTTTACACCCTTGTCCCTCAGTGGGGTCGGTACGGTTGCTGGTGCCTCTCTCCAGCTAACGTTCCAGGCAAGAGGCGGGGTTCACTCTGGACAGGTCGCCATTCTGTCGCAGCGCGACATAAAACCAAGTGGTACCAAATGTTTCAATTCAGCCATGCGGTCTATGAGACTCTCTATTTTTAAGCCAGGCTAGTGCTGCAGGGTGAGCAGTGTGGTAAAATAAAACAGAAGATAGAAAGTTTAAAAATAAATTTATTACAATGAAAATATAAAAGACATATGTCAGAGCAGCACATTCGCCACTTGACAGCATTGATTCATCATTTTTATTGGAAAGTATTGAATTTAAATTATTCTTTTTGTAAAGTACCTTGAAATTATACTTTTATTGGTTCCATAAAATTGAATTGAATCAGGCTGGACTACCAATATGCTGTTCTTTACCTGAAATCCTATTTGTTTTACAAAACATGGCACAGGATACATGCCTAGTTAAAGTGAGGCAGCTGCTTGTGTTCTTTTTGGTCATTGGTGGTTTTCATCCCTCTCCCATGGAGGCTGTTTTTGTGCTGGGTGACTCATTCATACTAAGGCCTAGTTATGCTTGGCCAAGTATTCATAGTAACCGTCACCACAATTCCATGTGTTCTCCATTTTTGTGGCATTGTTGAGTCTCAAAAGGCCTAGACCCTTCCCAGAATTATGGCTGTCAGTGACCATGCTGTTCATTTCTATAGTTCAGACCATAATGTTGTTTTAGTCTCAGCAATAAAAACGATTATTCTTTTATGTATTCACTTTAATCAAGCAGTAGAGTTGAGTTTGTTTTTCATTGTCTTGTTGTGAAAATGGTGGAGCTATTGTATTTTTTGTATTGGGCACTTTATAATCAACAAAACTCCATTATTTTACCAAAATATGTGATCCAATTGAGGGAGGAAAGAAAAACAAAGATATACCTACAGGAGAAATTCTAGTTTGATATAAAGAAACATGGAAAACATCGGAAATGCTGGTGAAACTATAAACATGCTGGTCTGGAGTCAGAGATGACAAAAACAACACAAAACACCACACAGAGATTTACGGAGTTAATCATATGCAACAGTGACATTTAAATGCATGAAAAGTGAAACAAAGTAGAGCACAGGAGAGGTGCTGAAAGCAACATGGGAGGTCGCGCAAAGCAGCCTGAGCCGATAGCAGCATAACTAAACTGATGGCTGAGAGGCAGCATCTCATTATGCTAACTTATGCTTTCTAAAATCTTTTCCACTTCCAAAACCTGGAAATATCTCCCCTTTGGCTTCCCTGGGGCCATTCTAATCACTTAAAAGAACATTAGGAAGACAAAAATAATCATAACCACTGAGATAGATGAGGAGAAAAAAACAAAGGTGTCTCCAATGTTGAAATATTTAATCCTGCACCTTTACACATTTTGCCATCACTAAAGATACAAAGGAGGATGTCTCGCATAGCTCTTTATTGCCTTCTTTCTGCCCACTGCTTGTTTCTAATGTGTCCACACTGGCTCCAAAACAGTCAGCAGAAATATAAAAATGAAAGAAATGCCTTGACTGCAGGACGGCAAAGGGTCGCGACTCCCCTTCAGGCATATTGCCACGGCATTAAAGCACAGACAGTATCCGATGTGTTGGTATGAGGGTGTCTTCACACTGAGGCTGTGAAAAGCTCTTCAAAGTCATCTTATCTTTCTTTGGGCACCAAAAAAAAGGTAATATGAGTGGTACTCCTCATATTCCGTCAATCACTGTCAGACGTTCTCTGAAATCTCAGCATTGTTAATAATCAACACAGGAAATCCATCAGCAAGTTCTTTATTTCTGATGCCTATAATCAATGTGAGTTGTACTATTTTTTAAAACATAAGTGCTCCCTTTGACACTTATCTTTACAGGCTTGCAGGGGGTTCAATACCTACCTCCACTAGTCACTGGGTGAGAAGTGGAGAACCAGAAATGTATAATATTTTCTATAACTATATTTTCTAAACGCATCCAGACAGCAAAAGGGTTAAACCTTGATTTCACAGAATGCCAAAATCCAGTCCATACCGATATATGGTGGAAATGTTTGTACAGAACCTTAAATCTGACAAAGGAGTCGTAAAGACAGACTTTTGCTGGAGATGTTTTCCAGTTGAAATGATGAGATGTTTCTCTAATGAGGGCTTTGATGTAAAGGCTAAAGACGCTGTTGAAAGATGAAGCTGAACTGAAACAATCTGCTGCTTTAAATATTTTATTGATTGAGCAGATGCGGTAAGGCAATGACTTATTTTTCAACTCATCTGATTAGGATTTTAACATATATTAAGTCTATAACCAACTAAATGTATGATTCCAAAGCTTTGAATTTTAATTAAGGAGCAGAATTACTTCTGGCAAGGATACAAAAATAGCGATCGCAGGATTTAAGTTCGTTCTTAATGCTCTTGTGGTATGAAACTGATAAATAAAAATGAGCATGCAGAGATAAGTATGGATGAGGAGACTATTTATGACTCTGTTTATGGCAGCAAACCGATTTTGCTTGGAGTGCAAATCCCTCTGGAAGCAGCGAAGCGTCTGCTCTTTGTGTCTTGCTGCATTTGCGTCGGCCTTCATCCAATCAAGCAGTCCGATGCAAACTTAGAATGACATCACCCGCGTCCAAATACGCCATCAGTAACAGCAGATATCATTCATGACCCTCATCAGTAAGAAAACTCCTACACTCATATTCAGTTTCGTCTTTAATAAATCACGCCGACTACTCCCACCTACTGCTGTGGCCTTCAGAGAGGAGATTTATCACTCAACTGTTGACCAAATCTGGCAGAGTCAAGCTTGGCTGGCAACAACGGCAGAGGTTATGTACATACTGTTGATTTATTGGCATGATATACTGGACATAGCAAAATAAAATATGCTCCAGAGGACATAAGCCATTAATCTTGCAGCTGTCACAAACCAATCTTCAGTGCAAGGACAAGCAGAAATTGAAGAAGCAAGTTGACCAAGTAAGCAAAAACTGCGGCCTTTATGTCTTGCAGTTCTGAAGCAGACGGGCTTCAAGGAAAGGAACAGTAAATTTTCACTGAATTCAGTTTAAACTCAAAGATAAAGAAAGATAATTTTTTTTAAAAAAAAAAAAGGTCAGACTGACATTCAACACCAAAGGCTTGATAGCTTTCTTATCTCCAGCAGCAATAATCTCACTGTAATCTAACGCTTTAATAAGATGTTTCATTTGTCCATTAGGATTGAAAAAGAAGTCTGCTTTGGAGATAGAATCTGCTGGAAGGCTTACCACAGCATGTTCCCCTGGACCTCCGAGTGCAGACAAACACATGAGAACCAGCCTGAAGGGAGAAACTGAACAGATTTCATCCAGCATATGGAATCTCAGTGGGGGCTTGATAAAGCAGGCCTCCGGTGTTGCCCTCTGCACCCGGAGAAAACAATTAATCCTCCTTCCTCCCTGCTTCAGTGGCTCGTGTTTGACCTACTGACAATGGCAACAGTGCAGCAGTCAGACAAAGGAACCGGAGAGGAAACGTGAAAAGATTCAGCTGGACTCTTACCTGTCTCATCCCAGCATTTTCTGCTCCTCTGACCCAGGAGAGCCGGCACGAGTGTTTCTCTGACAGCGAGAACATACTGCTCATCCTGCAGTAATACAGAGGACAAGACAGAGATGGAGTGAGAAAAGGGATATCTCGTACTGCGCCATGCCACACAATCTGACCTTTCCATTCAGCTTAGATGGCCCTGCAGTTTATGATGTACAAGAAGTCTCAGGGTGACATTGATTTAATGTGCTCCAAACTCACTCACTCTCAGTGGTGCCTGTTGCTTGCTGCGAGATGCAAATGAAAGATGAAGTTTTGCTGCTTGTTTTGCAATTTCAGCAAAACAGATTAATCAGTGTTAATGTAGCTTTCAGTGGCCTTTGACAAAGGGGTATTTGTTAAAACGCCAAAACACTTAGCCCGGTCTTCGCTTCAGACAGAAAGTCAAAGGTTTAGCTGCCTTCAGGGGGACATATCATCCTATTCAATGATGCGGGGCTTATGGTTCTTTGGGGCTGAGTGGAATCACAGTGACTCATTGCTCACCAGTGCATTTTCTTCAGTAAAACCCCACAAAAGGCAAAAGAAATGACGCTCCCCTGCTGCTTTCTCCTCTCCCATTTCCTCTCCACATACAAACTACCTCTGACAAACTGCCCAGCAGCCCCTGAAATATGGCCCATAAAGCCCAATGCCACTATAAACCTGAAGCTGTCAGCTGATTTGTGAATCCAATTACCTTCCTCTCCGTAATGGGTGTGTTCCCTACATGATGTAAGTCAGTACCTGTTGACATCTGTCAACAAAGATCCGACTTTCACCGGGAGCAATGAACGAGATTAGCTAAGCTAAACAGTGTATTCCACGCATTATATGGGGTCATCAGTACTTTTTGTTTCAATAATTCATAAATCTAGAACATTTACACACTTTCACAAGCAATAAATAATAAACAATAATAAAGGCTGTAAATAATTTGTTTCTTCTGAATTTTTGTGCATTTTAAACTTCTTTTGCAGCATGCCACATGTTCGCACGGGAGTACACATGCTTTGAGTTAGTTATAGCAAAATTACAAATGTGGCATGTAACTTCTTAAATATTTAAGTTGTTCGTTAAAATTATTTACGACATATTAGGGCGGCTGCACAGTGGAGCAGTTGGTAGAGCTGGGTTCAATTCTCAGCCCAGGGAGTTTCTGCATGGAGTTTGCATGTTCTCTGTGTGCATGGTGGGTTTTCTCCGGGTACTCTGGCTTCCTCCCACAGTCCAAAAACATGACTGTCTGGTTAATTGGCCTCTCCAAATTGCCCCTACGTGTAAGTGTGTGTGAGCCTGGTTGTTTGTCCTGTGTGTCTCTGTGTTGCCCTGCGAAAGACTGGTGGCCTGTCCAGGGTGACCCCACCTCTCACCAGGAACGTTAGCTGGAGAGGCACCAGCAAACCTCCCAACCCCACTAAGGGACAAGGATGTACAAAAAAAAGAGGAATTACATATACATACTTCTAGAATTATAGTTATGATTAACCTCAAAATTTCAGTTTTCAATCAAATCTCCAAAAATGGGAGATTTGATTGTTATTTTCCAAAGAATTTTTTAGATTATTCTTAAAATTTAGGAGTTTTAGGAGCAAATTTAGTAGCAGTTTGTTTATTTCTGTCTCCAACAAGCCTTAAAGGCTGTCGTAAAATGTTCAATTCCTCATTTGCTTTAGATTTAATGTACCAAAAAATGAGAATGCACTATTGAAATTTGAAATTAATTATTTCTTCTTAACATTGTCTTTTGTACAAGCAATGTTTCTGTTTTTAAAAAAAAAGCATGTTTAAAAAACAGAACTGTAAGCTCAATCTGTCATCGATACAAATCTGTTTTTACAAAACCATTAATACGTATTAGCTACCTACTTTTCAAAAATGGAAGTGAAGACTTGTTCATCTCACTGCTATCACAAAACCCCCACATTTAGAGGTCATTAAAACATTCACATTTGCACTCTTAAGAGTGAGGACTGTTTTGCCTGTGACTTTGGCATGTGATAATGTGCTAAAATCAGCAGCTCAAAAAAAAAGTGGTGAGATGAGTGTTTGCTGACAGCCCTGTGGGAGTGCAAACTAAAGGTACACAACTGTTGGCAGCAGCTGACATCTGAGAGAGAGACAGACTGCTGACAGGGAGATTATCTCCACCGGAGCTGCAGCACTGTGGGAGCTGTCCTCTGCTGCTGTGACTCTCCTTAGGGAGCATGGACAAGGTCTGCTTGAAGAGACTTTTCACAGCAAAATTAGGCAGGAAATTGTACTCTTGTATTCCAGTCACTAAAAGACGTATGGAGAGATGGAGAGCACATCCGCCGGAGAGCTGGAGGAATGATCCTGTATGCATGAATGAAACAGTGATGACTTGGGTCTTGTGGGTATCTTTAGCGTGCCAGGTGCTATGCTGACAGTTTGAAGTTCAGTCCTTAATGTGATGAAAAAAACCGATGTGGAGGAGGGTTATTTTTGCCATTTTCATCGCTTGCGCTCACCCAGCTCAGGCTTCCTGCACTTCATTAAAGTGCAATAAGTTTTTACTCAGTATATTCTGTGTGATTAAATTAGCAAAAACATACAATATTTCTCTTATTTGCTGTTAAATTTGTATCTTAGAAGTCGATGTTCTGTTTTATTTATTTCACGTATGCTTACCAACAAAAGTTTCTACGCCAATAGTTAAAAAAAAAGAAGTAATTTCATTCTGTTAGACTGTTTTCATACCTACAGGATCAGAACCTAATCAGGGGGGCATCTGAACTGTTTGAGACCTGAATCCTGCAGCTTACAGAGGGATTCGGATTGGCCTGGACCAAGCGGCATTTCTCCTGAGCTCACAGTCGAGGCCAAATCGATGAATGAAACCTCACTGAGTTTGTGTGTGGTTGCAAAACTCTAAGCAGAAATGCAATGGGAATGAAGATTAGAAGTCATTTGGTGAAAAGATTGCAGACTTGAATAAGACAGCACTAAGTGAGCCATGAGAGAAGATCTTTGGATGATGCAGCTTTTTGCTTTTATTAATACATATTCTGTAATATTTAAGAAAAATGAAAAACACACAAAACCAGCAGGTACATTTGGGTTTTTATATGTACCACAACATAAACACTAACTTATTTTAGAAATTGAGGGCATTTATCTACCATCAGGAGGTTTTTCACTCATGTTAGTAAGGACAGAGTGTGACATTAACTACTTAACTGGTCTTTTCAAATGAAAAGGCGCCCCAGTAATATACCACTTCCTCTGTAGATGCAAAAAAAGGCTTTGAAAAAGCAAGTAAACATCTTTATGAATGCACACACATATCGACATCAGATGTCTTACATTGCTGCCTTTGATCTTTTCCACATTTTTTCAAAATTTCATCGCAATTTCAATCCATTTTACAAAAAATATTACCTAACATACCAACACGAAATAGCTCATTATTTTGCAATTAAAAAATATGTTTTCAGTATTTTGACAGTTGTTAAATCTGAAGATTACCATGTTTTTGCAGTCAGCCTCTTTACTCTGACGCCCATAAAATTCACAATAAAAATCAAAACGTGAAATAAACCCATGGGAAATCTTATTTCACCCCATGTAGGGTTAATGAACATGGAAAAAAGTGTTTTTCTTAGTATGTTTAAACTAAACATTTAGTTTAGAGCTTTGGTTTGGTTGACAGAATCATGCTGTCTGGATATTTCTCATGCATGGCGGCAAGAATGTTGGTGAATTATTATCTATTACTTTTGTATTCTTTTATAATCTTTTGATTCCTCTTTTTTTTGTCTTTCTGGTCTGTTTTCCACATTTCCACGTACTCTATAAACTATTTCTCCAGTTTCCTCAGTTCAACTTAAGATATCTTCCATCCTTCACAGCTGCACTCTAATTTCTGCCCCTTATTTAGCAATCAACTCTCCTGGATATATTTCTCAGAAAGCTCTTTGTCAGATCATTCTTTTATACTACAGGCCTGTTTCTGTCATGCTATAGAGGTTTGAATTCAATGCTAAACTTTAGTTTTTGTTTATTTTATGAAAACTGTTTATTTAACTTGTCTGCCTTTCTCCTGCATTGTGGGTCTAAACAATCCTAAACACATAAAGCTTCAATGAGATGGATAAGGAACAAAAGATATAAAGTCCATAAATCCAGTTCTGAATCAGTGAATGGACTTGAAAACTCATGTTTGCAGTCACATCATCCAATCTGAGTAAGCTTCCCTATTTAGCTAAGAATGACTTATAAGGACAGCTGTTGTTACAACAGCTAAATACTTTATTCAGAGGGACGTTGTATGTATTCAGTAGCCCATAAAACAACACAAAAAACGTACATGCATCCATTTGATGTTAGAATACGGTTTAAGATTCCTTTGCAGAAGATCATTCTGCAAATTACTCAAGGTGGCTGAACATGCTACACTTTTTTTATTTGGAAAAGCTGGCGGAGAATGTATTTGTTGTTAAATGGCTCTGAACATTTTTGCAAAGCACTGCAGTTCCAAACGTCAAGAGTTTGAGTCATTGGAGTCTCTTGTGTGGCAAACACACTGGTAAAAGGGGTTTCTGTTGAGACCTTAGTGTTTATTTCGTTGCCTAACACTAGACAGAGCATCATCTGTGTTTACCAACGGGGCTTGTACAGTGAAGGTCTGTGAGGGTGAGATTGTTTACAGTAAACCCAGAGGAAGAACCAGATGTAAAATTCCCCAAAGGTGGATGGAAAGTTACCAAGCTCATGTGGCACTGTATATTTTTGTACTTCTAAAATAAGTCGGGATCTAATCACAGGAATAGCACAAAGAACTCATTAGTTATTAAAAAAATATTTCCCCAAGTTCCTGAAAAGATGTGTGGCTGTTTATTCTTCAGTCTGCCACTCATGTTGGGTCAAAACCTAACAACACGTCCCTCACCATCTGCTCTGGCGTTCAGTGCAGCAGGTATTTGTGTGTCAGACAACTGTCAGTGTCCTTCAGCTGCCATCAGTGGCCTCAGGGCATCTTGTGTCTAATGCTGGATACATGGCTGCTTTTAGTCGGTCTCACTGGAAGCTGCTTTTACCTCGACTAAACTATTAAGTGAGAGCCTCCAGTTCTGAAAGGCCAGCTCTATTAAATATGGCTTTGTACTTGATGCAATGTCAGTTTTGACATTAATTTGCCACTGTGCGCATTTTTAATAAAAGCCTAGCAATTTAAATTATTAGCTGTTTTTGTCCCAGTGCAATGCTGATGCAACCCAAAGCTCAGCCTCCTTTGTCTTCTGGTACATTTTGCACATGACTGCTTCAGAGAGCAAGAACAAAATGGCACAGACAAATAACACAACAAACGCAGTAAAATGGCCATCTATTGCGAAAATTGCTGTTATTATTTCACATCATTCAATGTAAAAAAAAAATTAGTTTAAAAGGAAAAATTGAGGAACATCACACACATTCTAATTCATGTATTTTTTTTACCATCTCTCTGTCTCCTCTATTTGGCTAAATTTCAACTTTTATTTACAGTCAATTGTGAAAGTGTTCATGTCACTTAAGGAGTGTATAGTTGTGAAGTGGAAGAAAAGGTCAGTTTCCAACTGGACGCTAAGAACAGAGCAAGAGCTACAATGGAATGGCTTACATTACAGCAAATTCATCTTTAAGAACAGCAAGATGCAGGCTGTGTCCAGATTCAGAGGCTGAGTCTTGAACCCTACATCAACCTTGAAGAACAGAAGCGGGCGTCTGTGAGTTGGGACAGTCCAGCCTTCGGATTTATTCCCCGCCCCTATCTCTGTGCATGTCATGTTGCCTAGCAACAAAGATGAGCACGAGCTGGCAAAAATTGAGCTACTATTTCTATTATTCATTTAATCCCTTTAAATTAATTTTATATTTTTACAAAATGATTTTGAAAAACACGTCTACACAAAATATCCAAAGCCTAACAACAAAACCACTTTGAGCTTTTAATTTTTGTACCATCAGCTTGCAATGCGGTTCAGAATGGTACTCCTCCTCTCACTTCGTCTGCCATTGTTAGAAGAACAAAAAGTTTCCCGTTCGGCCGCAATGCGAAGGGTTCGTCAGATTTGTCATTCGAATCAAAAACAGAGGGTGGATTTGTGGGCCGCATTTGGAGGACAATTTTAATTTAAACAGCCGTCGCTGTAACATAATTGGCCTGTAAATGCAGCCGTCAAAGTGTGAAGTCCTTGAATTTGGACACACACAATACAAAGCTTGAAACCTAACAAGCCCATCTGACTGAACTCTAGATAATCTATAAAAATTGGAGCAACATTTCAGAATGCTGATGTGTGAAGCTGGTGGAGAAACGGCCCAAAAGACTAAGTAGCTGTAATTGCGGCAAAAGGTGGTTCAATAATAAATTACTCAGGGGGCAAGAACACTTACATTTTGGTAAATGGACTAAATTTATATGCAGGCCATTCAAAGCATTTCACACTGCAGCCACATTCACACAGTCACACTCACCAAGCACACATTCATACATCAATATACAGATCAGTGGACAACTTGGGATTAAATGCTTTTTAGAAAGGTACATTGATATGTGACTGGAGGAAGCTGGAATTACAACCAACAACTTTTGAGTTGCAAAATGATTATTTTTTCTATTGTGTCAGCATTACCCACAATTTAGAGACATTTCTACACTTTTCCTCCCACTTTTTTTTTTTTTTTTTAAACTTTTACGTTGTGTGAATATTTTTATATACTCCCAGTGTGGACTACGAGGCAACCTCTGTTACTTTGTGTCATCTTTTTCTTGTTTATGTTAATGTGAAGCAAATATTACCATGACAAAAGATCCTTTTTACATGCAAAGTACAATGAAAAATTTACCCTAAAGAGTTTAAGGGAAGTAACAGCTTGTCCTCGCCCGTTTCCTGCTGTGGTCTCAGTCCACTGTGCAGCTGCAGCGGCGGACACATTCTGATGTACTGCGCCTCATCCCTGTGGTAATTCATCACTGCCTGTGTTGTGCTATTTTCAATTGTTTATTCCGGTATTGCTGCAGAAAGAAATATGCAGGAATCACAGCAAAATCTCAACCTCACTTCGCCTCTTGAGAGGTGGCTATGCAGTAAGCGAAATAGTACTTTCATTGTTTCTGCTCCAGAGCCTTCACTGGATTTTTACCACATCTCTTCTATTTGGGAAATCAAAAAATAAATAACAAAACTGATGCTTTCCTGTATTGTTACCTGGATCTTCAATTTTTCAAAATGGTTTGACAAATTCTGAAACTTGTTGTCTTTTTCTTTTTAGATTTTTTTTGGCTGTAGTGACCTTTATTCAATAGTTAATTGACAGGAAAGTGGGTAATGAGAGAAGATGAAGGGACATGCAGCAAGGATCGCAAAGGCTGGGAATTTAACCTGTGACAGCCACATCAATTTACAAAGATTATTTAATGAACTGCTTACCCATGAAAAGTCAAATTCAGGTTTTCTAATCTGTACTTTTATTATTTTATGACATGTAAAGAGCTATGAGTAGTTACTTAATCTGAAATCATTTTTTAACTTCTAAAAATTAACCCTTCTTTTCAATCTTTTTTTATTGTCTTTAATCTAAGCCCAATTTAAAAAACTAATTAGCAGCTAATGCTTGCTTTCACATTTACAGATGGGCAGTTCCTTATCATTTTAATTCACCACAGTAACTCTGTAACTGAACTGAGAGCAGCTTTGCTAAAGGAGAACTGTCAGCTGATTTGGATAACTCACTGCATAATACAGATTGCTCAGCTTAGTAAAACCCCAAAAGGTCAGAAAGCAGAACAATCAGATCATCCAGAACTGACACGCAAACTGTAGAGTCACAGCTCCTAAAATACTGAAAGGTGCCAGCTGAGGTGGTTCAGGCATCTGGTGACGTCTCATCAGAGGAAAACCCAGGCAGGACTGGAGGGATTTTGTTTCTCAGCTGGCCTGGGAGCCGCATAAATGGCTGAGGAGAGAGAAGATGGGACTGCTCTGCTTAGTCTGTTGCTTCCATGACCCGATTCCGATTCAGGAAGATGGATAGATGGATGAGTAACAGATGGATGAACAAAGAAATTTTTTTCTTGACATTCTGTTCTTGCTGTCTTTGCAGCTTGTTCCTGACACTTGCATCATTCTGGAGAAAACGTTTTTTTTCTTCTATTGTATGGCATCTGAAAAATATTGTGGTTGTTCAGTTATTACACTGTATTAAGAAAATAAATTTAAAATAAGTTAGTTGTAAAAACTTAACCAAATATTTATTAGGTAAAATTAATGGCGTTTCAAAATGAGGAAATTCACTTCAAATTATATCCATTGAATATTACTGAACATTGGTGTAACCTCTTATCTAGGATATTTCTATTGAAACATTATACACTAAGTTGAATTAAAATAACTTAAAGTGTAGTTCTCTTTAATTTAGAACACAGCTAGTTTCTTTGTATGTGGGTTTAACCTTTTGACCACTTGATAAGATTTAACAGCTGGCGTAAAACAGGGTAGAACTTCCGCTAGACAGGGTCATAAAAAAGCATCTGTCTTCATTCAAAAGAAAATATCACTTCTTTGATCTTAGAAACAGGTTTTTACTGGAACATGTTACCTAGCTAAGGACACTCCCCTAATTTGAATACAGCAGAGAGGGAAACGCGCCCTAGTTTTTAAAGTGATGAACCCGGAACTCGGCGTCGGATAGCTCCGGGTAATTCCCCCCTGACGCTATCTCCAGGGAACACTGTGGCGGTGAAATGGTTCCCGTTACGCTTTGTCGTGGTGTGTGGATATCGGTCGTGTGAGGTAAATATTGCTGGTTTGTGATTTTATTAAGTTCTGTCAGTTTCATTAGTTGTTTGTCTAATAAATGTTGTTTATGTTTTGGACTTGGAGAAAAGTTTTGTCTGGTCTTTATGGTTCAGCTGATCAATGACGACTTCAATGAATCCGGGCAGAAGAGAAAATAAAATGAGTAAAAAGATTTTTAATTATTCCTCTTCTGATCATTTTTTAACAACTGACAGAGGCTTTTTGAGGCGGTCGAGGCCGAAATGTCCCATTTCTGTTCTTTTCACCCAAAGAAACTGAATTGTGCCACTTTTGCATGTGGTACTAAAAGGGATACATATCCAACGGTTTTCAAATGTATCCAAATTTCACATTGTTGGACTGAGACATGTGCCATAATTCTGCACCAGAAGAAGCCAGATACATTAAACCTGGACATAAACAATGGATGAAGCAAGCAGTATTGACACTTTAGTTTCTTTTGTCTTGGATTCCTTTGCCTTGTTGATCTTGAGCCAACACATGATGGAAGGCAGCATCACTCCTGGTACAGGTGTCAAACTGCTAAATGGTTCTGGTCTATAGGCATCTCAGAAACTGGAATATTAGCATGCATTTAATAGGTGAACTGATTACGGAGTCTGCAGAGTGAAAAGAGGAAGAACAAAGTGTTTTAGGAACACATGGTGCTGACAAAATAATCTGTCAAAATTGCAAAGTATTTGAGAAGGACAAAACTTTTTCAGAAAGGTAATTGCTTTCTCATGTTTTTAAGACCTTCAGATACCAACTTGTGCATAAGAATTTATTTTAAGTGGTTTAGCCCTGATCTGAAGACAGTCACAGTTTCAAAGTCAACATCAGAGGAAACTTTCCTCATTCACTACCATTCTTATAAAGAAAACCATGTTATTTGAAAATAAAAGACTGAAATATTTGCTTTACAAACCAGAAAAACCTGTCATGATCACATACAGTTATTACAAGTGATGACAAGCAAATTTATTAATTAATTCACAAAATGTTTGCTGTTTTACAGTTTAACAGAGTCCAGTTCTAAGGGTTCTCTTTCTCTGGGTTTTCTTTTCCAGCTCAGTGTCTTTTAATTGTGTCCAATTAGTAAAGAATATGGCAATCGTAAAGAAGATAATGAATGTAGTGGCTGTATTTGAGCTCAGTTCTTATAATTAAAGATTAAAGTGCTTAAAAAAATGTGTAATTGTCTCAAACACTTGCTTTTTCCCTATAGTGGGGCTTGATTGATTTAGAAATGAGAACAATCTGAAACATGTTAAAACGTTAAAAAAAAAAAAAAAAAAAATTCCATGTTTTGCATAAATGCAACCAAAAGAGGCCAAAAAGGGGTGGAACCTTGACAACATAAACAATCAAAAACTGTTGTCCACCCACTCCTTTAGAGTCTTTAGTTATTCCTGTGTTCCTTGCATGATACTTCATCTCGGAAGTGATTAGAGACAAACGGCTCCATCAATCAAACTGTGGAGCCCCAAAGCAGCAGACCTGATGTAAAAACATCTCGAGGCTGCCAGCTTTTTGCTGACACTAACAGGGTCTTACCACACTGTTTGGCTGCACAATGATTCCACAAGAAAATCCATTTTCTGGAGTATAAAAATGTCAATTCCAGCACAACACTTGGCCATCCACCAACAGCAATCAGGCAGACGTTTAATCAGATAAAAGTAGAGCTTAAACAGTGTTTATTCACTAAAAACATATGGACAAGAGGGGGAAATAATTTTATCATGAGCACATCTCATACACTCATGTGTTCACGTCACATCTCAGAGATTAATCGATGACTTGTTTTTCAGTCATTTTCAAAATGTCTGAGACATAATGTTTAATTTTTTTTTCCCATACGTTTCCAATTGCATCAGGCAAGCTGCTAATAAATTGTTTCCCAAAAGTAATTCCTGTTCTCTTTCATCTCAGCAATCCATCTGTTGCTGTCTTTGTGTTTGACAGTGTTCTCAGGAGGAGGGCTCGCAATCATGATTTGTTTTGCCTTAAGTAAACAGCATAACGTGATTGCTCATCAGCATGACTTCTCTTTTTTTAACCTAAAACAGGTGTTGCAGTAATATTTACTTACTGCTGTTCTTAGTTTGCTTCATTTGTCTTTTACAACATGTAGGAAGCTGCCTCAGTGTCGTTCAACTGATCCAACACAAGGATTGATTACTGTCAGCTTAGCTTATGTTGTAACATCAGAGTGACTTTGAAACTTGTCAAACATGTCACTCTAATTCTGAATTTAACAATTCATCTGTGGAGGATTCATATAAGATGTGATGTCTGAAAGCTACTTATCATAACTGGGTGGGGCAGGAATTTTTCATTCCCTTATGTGGCATGCCTGGAAACAAAAACTTTACTTCCAGTAGAAAAGAGGACTTATGGCTCTTGATCAACAGTCCAATTATTCTCCTACCCAGCCAGTTAAGACCTTGTAGTCAATGGCTCTTCATGCACTGACCAGAATTTCAGTCCACTCCTTGTGAAACTCCCCCTAATTCTTTGATGGCTTTTGCTTCGCAATCTTCTCAAGACTGTTGCAATGTTTTCCTTTTTGATTGAGTTCTACTTTATTTTCTTTCCAATTATGTAAAGCATTTTGAATTGTTTTGCTGCTGAAATGTGCTATACAAATAAAGCCGCCTTGACTTGCTAACTGCCTGTTGTTGGTGCACATTTTCACAGTTTTCCTTCAACTTTTTATAAATATGTTTGGATTCAGCACTCCATTAACAACCAGCTTCTTTAGCAATTACCTTTTTTGGCTCACACTCATTGCATCAAGGGTCCAGTCTTTCCCAAGATTGCATAGACTGCGAACCAAAACAATTTCAAGGTCCATAAAACCTTTGTGAGTTAATTAGCTGGTCAGGGTGTGGCACCATGAATTTCAATACATTGTAAGTCAAAAAATCCAAACACTGAAAAGATTTCTGACCTAAGTTCTCACACTGACGAAGTGTTAGATCAGTGCAATGATTATGGGTTTATCAATCAATGCAGGAAGAAAAGAAACCAACAGGGAGGACAGGACAATAGTAGAAGAACTTGTATTCTCTTGGGATTATGACCAGTTGTTCAAACAAAAGATTGTAGCTGCTTTACATTTAAAAGCTTTAAAGAGTATGTTTTTGTCTTTTAAAAAGTAGAAATAAACTGAATACAGCTCAGATTTGCTGCCAGTACTGCTTTCTGGAATGCAGATGTTTTTATTTCACTATTTCTCATAAGTGAAAAGCTTTAGAAAAGATTTTATTATTGGACACCAAGACATTGTGAAGTTGCAAAGAATACAGGTGTTGAAAACAATGAGAAAAAAGAATGTGTCAGACTTTCTTTGCACAATTAAGTTTATTATTCTGCACACGTCAAGTTCTTTCAGAAAAAAAAAGAATTCATTTCAGTGAAAAGCTACTGAAGTTTGGTGCAGCAAATTACCATAACATGAGCTCAGAACCATTGATGGAGTTATATTACTTAGCATATGATGTTAGAATCCTTAGCAAATTAAAACAGTTCCTTTAAAAATTTAGAAGCAGCAAGACATTTTAAATACGAAGCAAAAGGGCATCAGTGTTTAGCAGGCTGGTGTGGACATAATGCTCACACTCAATATTACAAAAATACTCATTTTAGTTGTTGATGAAACACTAGTGCATCATCCTAAGATGCAACTGAGTTAAAATGACAAAAAAGTCCTTAAAAAACTATAAATAAGCCTCACTGCCTCACCAAACAAATATATTCTCTCATATGCGTCAGGATAAAGGCTCAGAAACGAGAAGTCTAATGAGCTCTTTGGTCAAATGTCACGGGGATTAGGTTCCCATCATGGCTACTTTAAAACTGAGATTTAACAAGATCAGAATCACTGTTTAGAGATTGAATTAAGCTTCTTGTCAGGTTGCATGCTCAAAGGAGACAAATGTCATTAACCAGATGCAAAGAGATTCAAACTTCATTAATCAAAGCTCCTTTCACATGAATAAAATGCATTATTAAAATTAATCCTTAGGAAAAAATTTAATGGTGGCTGTGCTTTCTTTATGAGTCCTTTTCTTTATCTCTGCAAAGTTCCTTAGATGTTGCTTTGAATATCTACCCACTGCCTCGAGGCTAGAACTCGCTAAGAGTTAAGGAGAGTGATGCTCAGTAAAACACTAAAAGAAAGGTCAAGTGAGATGTTTTTATGTATTAAACTAAGTCATGAAACTAAAGGAAAAAAACCTTATCCTGACGATGGCTATTGTCTAGAAGGTGTGATATTAATGGAAATATTCAAAACATTGTTTGTTTCAATGATCTTTATATAATGTTTAGATCTATGTATGACTATCTGCAGCTTTAAAGAGTCTCTTAGTTGTAGACACATCTCAGCTAAAGACTATAATGACTAATATTTTGTGAGACCAACCAGGTGTTAAGTCCCAATTATAATACATTTATTTGCAGATTTCCTCAAAACCAACATAAAAAATGCAACCGAATGCAGGTCTGTCTACAATAATAATTTTCAAACTCAATTTTTTCTTTCCAGTCTTAGAATTTCCTGTTATCACGGATCTTTTTTCTACACTATATATTTTACAGAGGATAATAAACAATTTTGTTCATTTGACAAGGAAGTAGCCAGTGTCTCACATCAAAATAATAACATTTTATTTGCGTAACAGGATGTGCAGTCAGACATCTGCAGAAGAGTATTCAACACGCACACCACAAAAGCCGGTTCTTTCTCTTGACTGAGAATAGCCTTCCACCTGTAAAAGTTAAACTTATTATTTGGTATAAAATCCTACACTGTGCTCATAATCAGGAATTTGTCATAGTAAAAAATAATGGAATTTTCTTTTTTTTTTTTTTTCCTGCCTTGCATGATTTATTTTTTTAACTATTACTAACTGGTCATTTCATCAGGTATTGAATGTTTGTTACCATAAACAACAAATACACTACTTGCATGGCATTAGATTAATGCATTAAAGAACCTAAATATGGTTAAGTTGACCTGGTCAAAATCAAACAGTTCACTTTGAAAGTGGCTTTTTTTTTTGTCCTGTCAAACCAGCTGCTTTGGGAATTTCAGAAACTGTCAAACCACTGGGACTTAAACCCAAAACCCTTTCTCGGTTTTCAGAAAGTGGTAAAAGAAAATATCCAGAAAGTAGCAGCTGTGTGGATGAAATTGATGTCAGAGGTCAGATTGGAATGAATAAACATTTTTGAGATGATAGAAAAACAAATGTATTTGAAAATACATTCATTACAATCATGGTACTTGGAAGACCAGCTGCGAACAAACCACACATTGAGGTGAAGCAGATGGGCTACACCAGCAGACGACCACACCTGGTGCCACTCCGGTCAAAGAAAAGGAAACGGACGCCGTCATTCATATAGATTCAACAAAATTTCCAAAAAGGTGCTTTGAAATTTTGGCTTAGCTTCAGTTTTGACATCCAGATTGTAGTTTCAGAATTGGGTGTATGCTATATGGAACCATGTATCTATGCTTTTTTGTTTTAGGCTTGTAAGATGGTGGTGATGTAATCTGGGGAATAGTTTCTTGATACATGTGGTTCCAATTGCACAATGTTTATTTGCTGTAACCTGCTTGACAATTTTAATCCCTTTGAAAACAGAGGGTGTGTTATGGAGTGAAAATAGTCTCAAAAAGATTTGTGCGTGCGTAACAGGATTTGTGCGTGCGTAAAAAGATTTGTGCGTGCGTAATACTTGATTTGTAAAACTTAAAAATAAAATAAACCTTCTCCTACGCCTGTACATGTTGAAAAGTACACACAAATCACTTGTTACGCACGCACAAATCTGCATTTACACACAAATCCGGTTCCGAGTGCACAACTATTTTTGAGACTCATTTCACGCCTCTGGGAAGCTCCAAGATTTGTGTGTAGATGGTGCGTTTACATGCTAGTAAAAACTGGGACATCTGAGTTTTGCTCGGAGTCTATAGTGTTTTTATCCTCTGACGTTTCTCACTGTGCCGAAGTGGCAAATACGTCAGTTCGCGGAAAACGATACATCTCAGCACTTCCTTATAATGTCCTAAAATTATTTATAGACATATTGTGCGGTTTTGAACGGTACAGGAGACTAAGTGGTCTGAAAAAGGACCACTGGGTGGCGCAATGGTTCGCTGGCCGGAAAAATAGCCAGGAAACCCAGAAGCAAGACGGAGCGACCCGGTGGTTTGTCCTCTGAAGTAAGTAGGAGATAAACCTGCAGACTTTAACTTTTAATGAGACATGGAGTAAATAAACGAATCCAGGTTTTATATGTCTGGTATTTTGATACTCTGCCCTGTTCATATGTTTGTGTTAGCGGGACTAAAGTTTATATCAGCTATGCTACGTTACCTGTTGGGAGCTAAGCGAGGATTTTTATTCTCTCACTCACAGTTTGATAATCTGTCTTCAGTCTTAACTTTAACCAGGTTGATCTAGTTTTATGTTTCATGGTGACAGACATATTCACACATCCTCCAGAATCTTCAGATTAAACTGTTTGTGTCTGGACTCCATTTCATTGACCCTTAAATAAATATAAACCTCGTCTGCAAACCAGGACAAACCTGCTGCTCCTGTTTGTCTTCATTTTAAGTAGATGGTAAATATATTCAGACGGTTTAGATTTTCACAAGTAGTAAATTTATTTCTCAATTGATATTTTGACACAATCGACAGTTAAACACATTTAAGAAAATATTTTTTTTTAATGCAAAAATCGCCTCCACAGCAAAACAATGTAAAACATTTGATAAATATAAAAAGAAAAAATTCTACATACATTGTGATGATTCAAGTAATGTTCTGTCACAGTCGGGTCTGTCAGTGCATCAACTGATCAGGAAAATCAACATCATTTTTCTAACACTAACTGTGTATCTGCTGAGATTCTGGGAGATTCAACACCAAAACCTGAAGCTTCAAACTGAGCCGTCAACTGAACCAAGTCGCCTTTCAAACTACTACAGTAGTTAACCTGCTGTGTTGGTAGATGTTATGGTGTTTCCTCTGACCTTGGTCCTATTTGAATAGACATCTTTACTGTGTTTTCTTTTAATTGATTATAGTCAATATTTGAACATCCATGTAAGTTTTAAGACATTGCATTGTTAACTTTAGGTAGCTGTGAATCCACCCATGTTAATCTGAACCTATTTTGTTAAATATTCAACAGATTTGTTGCAATCTTAAATATTTAATCTGTCCTTTGTGTTCAGTGAAATGAACATTAAAGTTAATTCAGGAAACACTTTTGTCATTTTCTTTCTACAGTACAAATCAAATGATGCCTCTATTAAAATCATATATTTGTGACATCAGTGGTCAAACTATGGCTAAATGTTTGTAATTTACTTTGAACAAATGGAAACCAAAATGGTTTTAAAGTAAAGACACTAATACTCCTCATCTGCCTCAACACAGGTAAAGTTTCCACTGTATGCAGGTAAATGTGATTACGATTGAATGACAATTGTACAGCAGGGCTTCAACTCCAGTTCATAAGGGTCGGTGTCCTCCAGTCTTTAGATGTCTCTTCTTTAACACACCTGAGTCAAATCATGAGGTCAGAGGTCATTAGCACGACTCTGGAGAACTTGACTGTCCTAAGCTACCATTTAATCCAGGTGTGTTGGACCAGGATGTATCTAAATGTTGCAGGACACCAGACATCATGTTTGGATCTGAGGATCCTGTTGGAGGATCAGTGTTTTCCTGCAGCAGATCCATCAGATCAGAAGATGAGATCTGAGATCTTGATGCTCTAGAAAGTGAAATAACACCAGAACCAATCCGTCAGTCGGCCGTTTTGTCCTGTGTAGAGATAAATATAAAATGTTATTTATAAACATAGAAAATCAATAAACTAGAATAGAAAGGCAATTTATTTCATTTAATTTTATTCACTTAGTGAAAAAAGTAAAAGGCAAATCACAATGTCTCACAAACTATATATACAAATATCAGTCAGCAACATAACTTAGGAATTTGATTGGAACCTTTTGGACAAAACAGAAACTGTAATAACCACACAGACAATTTTTTTGAATTAAAGACACAAACTGAGAGTGAGAGAATAAAAATCCACTCTTAGCTCCCAACAGCTAACGTAGCATAGCTGATATAAACATTAGTTCCCGCTAACAGAAACATGAGGGCAGAGTATCAAACTACCAGACATATAAAACCTGGAATTATTTATTTACTCCATGTCTCATTAAAAGTTAAAGTCTGCAGGTTTATCTCCTACTTACTTCAGAGGACAAACCACCGGGTCGCTCCGTCTTGCTTCTGGGTTTCCTGGCTATTTTTCCGGCCAGCGAACCATTGCGCCACCCAGTGGTTAGTCTCCTGTACCGCTCAAAAACGCACAATATGTCAATAAATAATTTTAGGACATTATAAGGAAGTGCTGAGATGTATCGTTTTCCGGCGAACTGACGTATTTGCCACTTCGGCACAGTGAGAAACGTCAGAGGATAAAAACACTATAGACTCCGAGCAAAACTCAGATGTCCCAGTTTTTACTAGCATGTAAACGCACCATCTACACACAAATATTGGAGCTTCCCAGAGGCGTGAAATGAGTCTCAAAAATAGTTGTGCACTCGTAACCGGATTTGTGTGTACTTTTTCAACATGTATAAACGTAGGAGAAGGTTTATTTTTAAGTTTTACAAATCAAGTATTACGCACGCACAAATCTTTTTACGCACACACAAATCCTGTTATGCACGCACAAATCTTTTTGAGACTATTTTCACTCCATAGTGTGTTGTCTTTTGATGGGTTTTCCCATGCACAAAAAATGCATGATGTCACAAATCTCAAATGATTTCAAACTGGTTTTGTTAACCTGACAATGGGTTATCTGTCGTTGCCTCCAAAGACATAAGAAAGAGACGCAAAACAGGACCCAACCCAGTGCTAGCAATCTTCACATAAAACGGTGTCACTTGAGTATAAAGTTGCCTCCTCTGCTCATCTGAGACACAATTCAGAGCATATTTATTTTGGGATGTCCATTGTGACAAGACATGTTGCCAGCAGATTCTTTTTTTACATCGATTTTCTTTATTTCATTGTATTTTACTGTATGATGGCTTGCTTTCCCCTGGTGTGCTTAGATTGTCCCCTTGTGCTACATGGCCAGATTTTGCAATCTGGCCATGTAGCCTGGCAGGATGCATGAAAGGAGATCAAAAAACGACAAATGGTGAAGGAAAATTCAGCATTAGTTTCAATCCAGCAATTGACACAGGGTTTCTAAAAAACTTTTTTCCAATGTTACAATGTTCGTCTGCACCTGAAAGTATACTTTAATGAATCCCTTTATCGTCACTTGAGTAAAAAAATCTGTCTCATGTTAATTGAATCCCCCACTGGCATTGTTACCATGGCGAACGCACGTAATTTCAGCACATTACAATTCAGCACCACATAAAGTGGTTTTTGAGAGGTTTGGTCTCTGTCCTCTGCCGTCGTCAAGTCATCTATCTTTGTCCTTTCAATCTGTGTGAGATCTTCAAATACAATTTCTCTGTTAATGTCTTTGTTGTGACTGAGCCTATTTTAAGAAAATCCTTCCAACTGAGAAATGACCAATAATTTTGAACCATTTTACTGAGGAACTTCAACTTGTTAAATTTAAATTCAATCAATATGAAAATATTTTTTGTGCAATGCTATTTGAAAGGGGTCAAGTCGGTGTATTTTGAAACTCTGTCCAATGACAAGAAAAAGTTGTGACATCATTATTTATAAACAAGATAGTTTAATAGGTGTCATGTTTTTAGTATGATAGTTCATGGTGTTTTCCAGAGTATAAGAATCAGATCTAGGTGATACTTTCTGAAACTTAAGACAATGTTGCACACTATTTCCCAAAACCATTTGAAATCTGCCAGTAAGTTACAAAACTTACTGGCAGCATGGACTTGTGTCTCCATGCATTGATTTTTGCAATGTTTTCCCCTTCTAGTTTATCAAGTTTTGAAAAGTTCAGCTGCTTGCACTTTAACCAAAACTTGGAAATATGAGCACATTACTCCAGTACTGACGTCTCTTCACTGGTTGTCTTGTCAGGTTCGAGCAGATTTGAAGGTCTTGCTGCTCACCTACAAGGCTCTAAATGGTCTGGCGCCTTCATATCCCTCTGACCTTTTGCACCAGTATGTTCCACCCTGCGCTCTTCAATCTCAGGGCACTGGCTTTCTAAAAGTTCCCGGAGCTAGAAAAATAAATCTTCTTGGGAGCATGGTTTTCTTTTTCTGCCTCATTTCTATGGAACAAGGAGGAAGAATCTGGATTTCAATCCTGGCCTTGGTTGTTTCTGTATGAAATATGTATATTCCCTTTGTGCATGCATAGGTTCTCTTTAAATATAGATCAGTCTTTTTCATTTGACAAAGAAAATGTTCTTCACTTCTGTAATAAGGAGTCAGCTCTGTACAATCCTTTTCCACCTGTGCAATCTGTGTTAATGCAAACAGCCAATACTCTAATAACTATAATTTGGAAAAAAATATATTAGATGGTCAATAGTGCTTTAAAAAAATCAGCCTTTGCATCCAGTTTAAGATTTAGTGTGCCAATAGCTGCAGAAATGAACCCCTTAGTGTTTAACTTTGTGCAAAGAAAAAAAAAAACTTCAACTTGAAATCTCTGTCACGCACTACAACATAAGTTGAGTTGTGCTTTAATGTAGGTGTAGCAGCACAAATATCCTAGAGCAACTACACTCAACAGAAACCCATATCAGTCGTTTCTGTCTCCCTCTTTTTCAATCTCTGCTTTTTACTCACTGTATTTCTGTCAACCTTTGCTGACAGCCCCTCCCTCCTGAAGGCAATCCAACAATGACTTGCTCATTGATCAGAGAGGAACCCGGCGCAGTGTGGAAGTAAATGGCTGTCACAGGGGATGATAGACCTTAACTCAAGCATGGTTGCTCCTGAGTCCACTCAACCTCCACTTAAAGTGATGGATGCAAGGATGCAGCCCATCACATTCTTGAGTGTGGGAAAGAGTTTGTTGCATTACAACAAGAGTCTTGAGACATTAAGACTCGAGAGCATAATGAGAAACTGTTACAACTGCTTTGTCCTTAAGTCAACTGATGACTTGGCTGAAGCATAATACGTTCAGGGCAGCAGGAGTGCAGAGATGCTGATGAGTTGAGAATTGATTTTTAATTGTAATATTTATTTGTTGACGCACTTCCTACCTGGTAAATGCCTTTCAAACAAACTCAATTAACAGTAAACTGAGTTTACCTCTCAATGAAACAGAGGAAAAATCACTGTATTTATTTTCAAAATTATCACTACGGAGGAGCTAACAGTGTTCCTGATGGTTCTTTCACTGTTGAAAACCGTTCCTTCTGGCTTTTGAAGGTTTTATTCTCAATAACACTCAAAAATATAGTTTTAAACAAAAGAAAGCATAGACAACAACAATGGTATTACATTTTTTTTGAGAAAAGCAGTACAGTATTTTCCGCACTGTAAGGCGCACCTAAAAACCTTCAATTTCCTAAAAAGCTGACAGAGCGCCTTATAATCTGGTGCGTCTTATATATGGACCAATATTGAGTCACAACAGGTCTAGCAACTACGGTAAGCAGCCGCTGACTTCATTTTCGCCCGTAGAAGAAGAAGCGCGCGGTGCATGCTGGATAGCTGTCAGAACACTGGTTTGTTAATAAAGTTTGACTGACATATCTACTGACCGTCTAGAATCAGGTCGTCTGCATTTAGCACCACGTTCTCCACCAACATGCTGTGCGCGAACGGAGAAGGGCGACCATCATCCAGCCACGTCCCGGCCCAGTCGCGGCAGGCTCTCCTCGCCTACGGAGTTGGACTGTTTTGTTGACATTCCTGTTTAGTGCAGCTCCATCTAGTGGATGCATAATGTAACTCCAGCTTCTACTGTACCGTCTATTTTACGCGCCTTATCGCCTTATGAAAAAAGTTTTAAAATAGGCCATTTATTGAAGACCCGCCTTATAATACGGTACGCCTTATAGTGCGGAAAATACGGTAGTCATTTAAAATGCCCCAACAAAACATCTTGGTACTTAAATATTATTATTTTGAGGTTGTGTCTAATAATAAGCTTTTATGTTAATTCGGTTATACTTTCTTCATAGAATTAAAATGTTTTAAGTAAAATCAGAATTGGTCAAAATAAATACTTGAGGGAACCTGGACACCAAAATGCTAAAATAAAAAAGTAATGAGGTACCAACATCTGCATCATTTGAAAATAATTTATAACTAAAGAAAATTTAATAAATTCCATCAACTACAAATTTATTTGCAGAGTCTAATCAATGTCGCATAAAAAAATTCTCCCCATCACATAATCAAAATAATTCCCTGAGCCGTATTAGCTTTGTTTTCATCTGTCAGTTTCACCCATCAGTATTTTTTTTACACTGCCTCGGGGTTATGGTGATGTTTGTGAGGGTGATGTTACTTGTCAGAGTATCAATTCATCACCAGATCTGAAAATGTCAGTGATATTACTGAGGGTCTGTTATGGGTTGCCATCAGAGTTCATCCAATTTTTGTAGACTGGGTTCATGCTTCCTTTTTGTTGAGTGGATTGTGAAAAAAGGATCAACAATATTTGAAAGTAAAATGAGAATGATGCATTTCATTAACAACGGAGGTGAACTTCATCACTAAAGCTTGGAGGAACAGAAACTTTTTAAACAGTTTTGTGTGTGTGATTGTTTTTGTGGATGCTGAATTAGCTCTGGGTGAGTTTAACATAATTTCTGTCAAAAAAAGATTTTGGTTTGCAGATATTTTTGTGGATTTGTGCATAGTGAGACTCAAATATGAGATAAACAATAATGGAGTAAATATTTGGCAAAAAAAAATGTACGTTGCTAATTCTCTTCTGTTTCTTCAATGCATTTCACATTTTTCAAATAAACATAATTTCATGTGTTAAAAATAAGAGCACAGTAAAAATATGTCTTCTACCTAGCCTGGTAAAAAACCAGCTCACTGTTCGTTCAGCTAGTCTGGATCCTCGGCTTTAGACCATGTCAACAACCCTTAGGAAGTAGGTTCACCACAGCTTTGTCAGCAATGAAATGTTTTAAACATTCCTCGTGCTCTAACTTTAACTGTTCAATATTTGGAAGTCTGATCAACACAGACTGAATGACTCACTTCACTTCCTCCACTGTGCCAAACTACAATGTCAAAGTCGTTCACAATTCCTCCTTCTGTTCGTTGATTGAAATTCAACCAAATAAATTGAGCTAAACTGCAGAAATTCAAGTGTTGCCCTGTGACAGACTGGCGACATGTCCAGGGTGACCCCGCCTCTCGCCCAGAACGTTAGCTGGAGATCGGCACCAGAAATCCCCCGACCTCATTAAGGGACACGGGTGTTCAGAAATGGATGGATGGATGTGGATGGATGGATGGAGAAATTCACTAAAGGGAAATGAGAATTGAGAAGAATTTCATAGAAAAGTAATGACCGCTCTGTATTATATCAAAAGTTGTATTTGAAAACTTACTTGATTATTGAGAAAATTCACAGCAGTCATTCCAAAACAAATCTGTCCTCCATCACTAAATGCTCATTTGAATACTCTTAAGGGTAGATTGTTCCACACATAAGTGTGTTGTATTTCTAGTCAAGTCAATTAAGTGAAGTTTATTTGAATAGCACATTACAGGAACAACAGGTATAGTTCTTTACACGGTAACCAATTATGAAGCAAATAATTTTATTGCCAAATTCTATAATCAAAATAATTAAGAAAAACATATGTAAATATGTACCTATGAACAGGTTGGTTTTTAGCCTTTTGGTTGTTTTGCAGTTTTCTGAAATTTTGTGCAAAAATAGTGGCGCATTCATGGTTGGATGAATGCAACAATGAACAGCTTGGATAAAACTAGATAGCAAAACAAAAGGCATCATCATCATGAGAGGCGACAACAGGGACTGAAAACAAGCTGACAATCAGACAAAGTGAGTGGAAAAATAGGCATATTTATACTTAGGAAGGTAATTCTTGGATGGGAAACAAGTAAAAACACATAAAAAATATTTCATAACTAAGAACAGCTGAAAACTAAACCATCCAAAGAAACTAATGACAGGTAATTAGGTTTAAAGTACAAATATAGAACTACAATTAACAAAACTAAGATCGACTAAAATGTTAAACAACAAAACCTCCATAACATGCAATAACTTATACCTCTACTTTCACTCCAAGAAAATTGTTTGCCAAGTTTCTCCATATTTTGATCACCACATCCTCCAAAGTCACCAGCTGCTTAAAGTCCCTAACAGCACCATTGATGTCTTGCTGGATCTTTGCCTATAATCCCAAAGCCATTTTCTAAGATGGGAAACTGTTCTTCAGGCACCACAGCAACACATGTAAACCAAACGGATTATCTCCTCCTGAGTTTGCTTTTTATCCTTTGGCATCTGGGGCTGATTTCATGGGATGCAAGTTTACTCAATCTGCACCATTCGAAGTGTCAGGGAAACAAGGCAAGATTTCACAAAGAAATCTGCTGTGATTCTTGTGTTAGCAAAGAACAATGAAAGAAGAGGAAAAAGAAAACAGTCACAGCTGCATGCTTAGATGCTTTCAGTGTTAATATGCACTATTTGTCATATTTGCCACTGTGGAGACCTTGCCAAAGAGGACAAGCAATTATCTTTGACAAGAACAATACTTCAAAGACATTTTGACAGGGAAGATTGTTTTGCATCCTTCAATATTTCTGAACCAAGCAGAGAGGTTGCAGTGGCTGATTTTGCACAAAAAAAATAAAATACTAATGTTAGTTACCATGCGCAAGCAATGCTTGTGGTATGAAAAAAATTAACAGCCTTTCAATAGTCAGTCAACAACTGGTCAAGTAGTTGTGCTGCAGTTACAAGTTGACTCAAATATCTCCTCTAACAATTATTTTTGAAATTCTCATTTGAGATGGTGAGACAGACTCAGTTGGGAAAGACTTCCATAACGCCACAAAGAGTGACCTTGTAACAACTCTGGTTTAATTACGAAAACAAAGGACACAAAAAAATGTTTGAAAGCCATTTTTGATTGAATTTCATTTCTTAAAGATATAGATAAAAATAAATTAAAATACAACATCTGCTCCAACTACGTTTATTTGCAAAACAACAATTTGTGGTTGGTTGTCTTGGGGAAAAAAGGAGCCCAAAACTTTTGCTTTTTAATGCAATGTGTGACGGGCAAATGGCATAAAAGGAAATCGAACTGAACTTTAAGCAGCTTTATCATATCTCACTCAGTCTTTCACAATTTACACTAATTAGTTGACCATATCAACTTTGAATCTCTTGTGGCGTCATGTAGCCAATCAAAGACACTTGAAGTTTGCTACTGTATTTATACACATGAAGATAAGAAGTACTACTCAAGACACACACACCTAATTAAATTCAGTCAGCAGTTGGCCCACAAGCTGATTAATTGTATGTGCAATCACTGCTTATTAACCAGAGCAACAGGATATTAAATGATTTAAAATAAATAAGACCTTATGCATGCACTTTATGTCTATATAAACATCAAGTATCCAGAGATGTTTGAGATATTCAGATCTCTGAGATTAAAGAGGATTCACAGGGAATACCTTTAAACAAAATTCTTTTTAATACACAGTTCTCCTCTTTATCATTAAATGGAGTCCATACATTATGCTATGATGCTTTCCCACATTTAAAACATCATCCACTCATATTCCAGCTTAGGTTAGCTGGGGCAAAACTTTCTCTGCATGGTCATTTAATTGGTCTGCAGTCATTTTACTCTTTCAGAAAAGTCATGTGTAGGTGGATTAAGGGTGATACCCCTGCTGTCTCCTCTCAAGCAAACCATCTGTGTTGTTCTTCTGCTTCTCTTCTGTCTGGATTTGTCTGTGTATTCGTGTTTAGAATGGATATCCAGGTGCACACATAGTCTGTTTGCAGAGCCCTGGTGGCAAAAACTTTTAGGCAGCAAACATTTGGTGTTGAGCCAAAAAAAAGAAAAACTTTGGTCGCACAGGTGTTGTATATGAACAAACACTGCACTATGATTTCATCTTAAGGGATTCAGGTTGGGATGTTTTTTTCAGACAAGTCCAACATACTAATATTGTTTGCTCTTAACTTTTCTCCCAAACACTTTGGTGTTATATTTTATTCCTCCATTTTGTTGAAGTAGCACGTACTGTCCAGGTTATTCTTCTTTTGTTGCCGTTTACTTTAAGAAACCTGTATCTTCAAATGACTGATTAAATTGTAGAAACCTTTAGGGTGTTTTCATCCTGAGACGATATTTAGAAACACAATTGTGGTGTTTCTTTGTGTACATGTCAGCAGCAGTCACTCTAGGGATTGAGGACTAATAAACCAACATTTTCAGGTATTAAGATATTACATTTCTCAATATTTGTCCAGTAAGTTACAGATTTAATTTAATTATACTTGGTACAAGTCTGTGATACTTAACAGAAATACTAGCAAGTTTTATGTAAATGTAACATAGCACCTATTACTTGTTTCTAATTTAATTTATTCTATTTTTGGAAAAGCACAGTTATGCCTTATTATTATGCTTGACCTTTAATCCGTATCTTTAACATGTCAGTAAAAATCATTTAAAATATGAATGTTCATGGAAAAGGCATAACTCTCTAGTGTTTGATAAATAGTTTGTGAGATTTTTATTTTATTATTTTGTGAGGAAAAAACTTTTTTAAATGGGTGGTTTTGATTCAGCCTCACTGGCTCCAGTGTTTACTCTAAAACATTTACTGCGCAGCTCCGTTTACTGAAGCTACAGTGTTTCAGCAGTTTAAATAGTTATTTGGGTAAAAATTGTTGAGTTGACGAGCAGGTGGAAATATGTGTTTGCTCGGTCAGCAAAGCAAAGAGCAGAAGCCTTATTTAAGGATGGCCCTGTGCCTCAAATATGACTGCTTGCACTTTTGTTGTTTTATTTTTCTTTCTTAAAATTTTAACAAAATAATCCCATGAAAGACAAAACAGCTTTGGATGGCTGCAACCCCCCAGTTATAGTAAATTAAAAATAATAACTACAAATATAATGTGGACATTCAATGAGACATACCAGTTTTCAACTGAAGTAAAGCTCTTTTCTGTGATTTGAGAGCTTCAATTAGAGACACAAAGAAATGAAAACACTAAAAAAAAAATAAAACAGCTTCCCATCCTTATATTCTTCTCGCTTTCCTGTTTTGAATCCAGAAGACTATTTTTATACAAAATGAGCAGGAAAAAGATTTGAAATCCCCCACTGGGTTCCCAAGCTGTGCTCATGAGGTGGCTGTATTGGCCTATACTAGTTGTGCAAAAATATACTGGAAAGTGGGGTTTGTTTTTTCAGTTTATGTTTCCACCAAAGAAAGGAACTCATAAATAATCTTAATGGTTTCCAGACTGAATTCAATTACTTCTGTCACCCAATAGAAATGAATAAAAGGCTGCGTGCTGCTATTCAGTATGCATGTCCCTGGGGGATGATGTTTACATTTCTTCAATTTTCAGAAAGTGGCCTTGCTCTCTGTGGCCTGCTCAGTCAGAATACTTATATAATCAATTGTTAATTTGGTATAATAACAAACAAGTGCCGGAGACCTTCTGTGGCTTTTACAGATTGCATCGCACAACAAAACACAGCCAACTGAACTGGGGCTTTTGAAAGTGGGGCACAATAAATCTTAGCACCCAGAACATTTTTACCTCCTTGAGAAAAAGGAAGAATCTGTAACGTCGCCAAATGCAGAAAAGACTATTTCTTTTAGCTAACCAGTCTGAATGTTCATATAATTCCAACAACATTTTTTGGGAACATGAAAAATTCTGACAAAGCACCATCTATAGCACGATTTCTCAAATAATGGGCTGCAAATAATCGGTCTTTAGTATTAATGTCTTTTATTTATGCTTGAACAATAAACTAGCTAACCTCCAGTCACTAGATGGTAGCAGTATTGAAACTAATCAACAGGATGCCTGTTCAACAAGAGAAGTGGCCTACACAGGGCACAGAGAGGGTTCTGGGTACAGACTGCGTAATGGGGGGGGGTTGGATAGGGGGCGGGGCTAGATGTCTTACTCCACCCTCAAAAAGTTTTCATTGGATAATCTTTCTTCTTCTCCACACACGTCTGATTTTACTCTCATTGTGGTTTCATTTATGTAGATTAAAAACAGTAGATAATGTCTGTAAAATAACTTACAACTAACTTCACTTCACTCAGGCCTATGGAGTTCAAAGTTGTGTAAATAGATTTAAATACACTTTAATAGCACATGGATAAAACTGAAACTGTAATCCGATTCCACTACCTTATCAGTGTTCACATCCTTTTCTAACAAAGTTGAAAAACCATAGCTTATAGCAACTTGCCAATTATATATCCATCTTTATTCTGATATATCAGATATTACTGTTTAGGACTTGGTGCCTGGTGGATATTCAGCTGTTCTCCTGAGGAAGAACATGGTGCTGTTCTAATATTACAGATCCACATCATTGTTAAGCTCAAGAAGGACAAAAATTAAAACATGTACAGGACCAAAGAATATATTGGTTTAAATGTTTTATCACTCTACGCCTTCTTTGTTCTCATCAAATCATGTCACGCACATAAACCACAAAGTCACAACTGCGAACAGTGCAGGCAGAGATTTACGTATGCTAATATATTCTCAACCCTCACGCCTCAATTAGGCAGAGATGGAACGAGGAGAAAGATACAGCTCCCCATGAATCCACAACACTTCATAGCTGCAGATTTTTACATAATATACAGAACTGCACACCAGGAGCTTGAGATATAATTCAGCATGTAAAACTGGAACACATTTACGTGTGGAAAATATCTTTTTCATCTGTTTCTGAGATTCAGATAAGAAGATTATTATTTCTGGGATCAGTCTTCAGTTTTGCGTACAAAGTAGTTACACAACTTTCCCCAAGCAAACACTGCAGATGATAAGCTGTTGCTTTGTTGCAGAAAACCTTGAGGCAGCAACGCGCCTTCTTGTCATTAAACAAAGCTCACAGGATACTAAATGTTGTATAACAGACCTGTAAGGAGTTTCAATCTATAGGAAAATCATCAAATGGATTCAAGGGGGGGAAATTTTATCTCTCTTGTCCTATATAGATGCACAGTGTCACAGTAATTAGTGTTGTGTCCTAATTGTTGCTTATGCTCCCAGCAACATAATGCAGGAACCAGAGTCGCCACTATATATTGACAGTGCAAAGAAGACGGTCTGGTAGAATAGAACAACTTCTAACAGAGAAAGAAAAAGGCACTAAAGCATGTGAACGTTTTATAGTTAAAACTTGTTGTGGATGGATCAGGATATATATGAATAAAGTCCTTGAGCCGCTGCGACTAAAACACCAAATACAGCCTTTAAATTTGATTCAGTTGATCCTTTGGAGTGTTGATGTATGACAGAAATGACTGCATTTTAAGTTAAAAACCAAACCTAATTTATACTTCAAAAACCCTAAGACTTTATAAAAATCATAAATCACATTTGACCTTTCCATTACATTTTCTGCGATAATAATTAATTTTGAAACACACTTTTGGAGCTTTTGAAGTTGAATCTTCAAAACTAGACACAAACTTTCTTACAATTTCATTTCGGCCAAACCGTGAGTGAAACAGCCATTGGGACTGACTAGTGTATATTCCATTGGGGAAGGTGACTTTAACATTAAATACACCTTTATCAACAGGTGAGGGTGCACCTTCGTCTATAATCAGACATTTAAGTGATTTGAAACCATTCCTCCCTCCCTGGCAGATCAGCTTCCCTCGAGGAATTGTAATAATCGAGGTACTCGAATCACTCGAGGAATCGTTTCAGCCCTAAAAAATATTAAACCACCTTCTCCAAGCAGGCAACATTTCTCGTCACATTTTACAACAGCAGCAGCAAATATTTGTAAGTTACATTTAATTTTACTTTTAAGATATTCTTAAGTATAATTCAAAATTTTAAATCTGATAGATTGATGAAAAATCCTACTTAAATTAATGGTTTTATTATACCATTGTCATTCTAAACTTAATATTTAACGATTAAAATCCCTGTTTTAATCCCTAGCCTCCTGAACTATACCTTTCTGAAGTTCGTCATGGCGCCTAAAATGATTAAGTGATGCAGTCAAAAGGGTTAATAGCTTGAGTCATGCAGAACTCATCTGACCGTTTCCATAGCAATGATCAGAAGCAAGACATTCCCCCTGAACTACAGTGACTCATTGAAGCTATGACCTCATCTATGACATAGATCTACGTCATAGAAGAAAGAACATCTGAGGTTCTAAATGCTTTGATCTCAAACCAGGAGGTCATATCAAAGCAGCTCATTGACTCTTTGCAAGGTGTTTGACCAAGATTTTAAGTATGGCTGAGACTTTGTTGTGTCCCGTCTTTCTCGGTGGTGGATATTTAATCCACACTGGAATAACGAAAGCTTTTAGCAAACTGCTTCCAGGTTTCTCATTCGAGTTATCTCCTCATAAGGACAACACGCCTGAATACGACGAGTTTGATGAGTATCTTTTCAATCCGTCATCAACAAGGAAAACCATGGAAAATTTAGAGCAAACTTTTTGCTATTATTATTATTATTATTATTATTATTATTATTATTATTATTATTATTATTATTATTAAATTATAATAATAATAATAATATTTTTATTATTATTCCTCTGAGCCTCAGGCCTCAGAGGAAGGCCTGAGGCTCCCTCTGTTTGCGTAAACGGCAAACGGGCAGCTGCAGCTGCAGCTGCCACGCCTTCAGAGCTGCAGCTGAAATGTCGCCCGGAAACAGACATAAACAGACATAAACTGACGATTATTATTATTATTATTATTATTATTATTATTATTATTATTATTATTATTATTATTATTATTATTATTATTATTATTATTATTATTATATAATAATAATAAAATTTAAATATAATAATAATAATAATAATAATAATAATAATAAAATAATTATGTTAATCAATATAATAAATAATAATTATAATCAATTAATTATTTATTATATTGAAAATTATTGTCACTATTGATAATAATAGTAATAGCAATATAATAAAGTTATAATTTAATATTATTATTGTCATTGTTTTTTAATAACAATAGCAGTCATAATATGAATATTAATATTAATATTTTAATCAATATACAATTATATAATCATTAATATGATACTTAGCAATATAATAGCTATTAGTATATTGCTATGCATTATACTAAAATGATTATTATAATTAATCATAATTATTAACAACATTAATAAAAAATCATTATCAATATAATAAATAATCATAATAATTAGTATTACTTATATTGATAATCATTATTATTATCATTATTATTATGTTTATGTTTTTATTATTTCTATTATGTTATTTCTATTATTTCATTATTTCTAATGATAGTAGTAATAATATTATATAAAGTTATCAAAATGTACTGTTGTTATTATTGCTATTGTTGTTTGTAATAATAGTGCTATTGTTAAATTAACATAATTTAATATTATTATTAATTATATTATTAAATTATAATTTTTTTACCACATTTCATACTGTTTCTGAATTGTATGAAATGAAATGAAATTATAATAACATGGTTATTATTAATATTGTTGTTATTGCTATTGTTTTTAATAATCATAATAGTACACCTGAATAATGTGTAGTTGCGACACTGGTCTTGGGCCAGTATTCATCTTATCAACCTTGGATTTAATCCTGTCTTTACTACTGTCATATTGTTTTGGGGACAAAAACCAATGTTTTTGATTTTCTTTTTGTCATCATCCTAGCTAATTGACCTTGTGCACTATTTTCAAGTGTCCTACACTCAATATCAGATCAAGCACTCCTGCCATAAAGATCAGTAACCTTATTGGCTATATGTCCGCCCATCTGACATTTATCTGCCTATGGGAAAAATACTGCCCAATTGTAGTAAAAAACCTGCAAAAAATATAGTTAAACTAACCTTGAGGTTTGTTTTTGAGTCTAATCTGCAGTGCTGTGTATAAGGGTTTACACCCCTTGAATTCTTCATTTCACAAATGCAAACATTTTGCTAACTTGCAAAGTGTGATATGCATGTAGATATGTCCTTAGGCCCATTTGCTTGCAGTATACACCCCTGAATAAATTCCCTGGTCCTCAGAAGTCGCCACAAACAGTATTGTGTTAGTTCATCTCCATATTAATCCAGTTGTTCAGTAAAAGCTCCAGATGTTTGTTTAAGACCTTGTGAAAAGCTAGGAGCACAGGTCCAGCAGACAGGTGGAAGAAAAATGTCACCCCAAGCACGCAGTGCAGTGTGCTTGGGGTGATACTGAAGGCTCCCGTTTCAGCAAGACAGTAAAGACCTTTGATGAAGTGATGAACTCTGTGGTCATATGAAGATGAGTGTAACCCTGAGTCTCTTGCAAAAAAAAAAAAAAACTAGGGATAAATACAAGCAAAATTCATTATTTTTAAAGCACTGTACTTCTAAGATATTTTATTGCACTTTTGCAAAATGCAGGTGCAAAAAGCAAGATTTTTTTCTTGAGAAACACATGTCATGTACATAACCAAAAAGCAAATATTTTGCTTTGCATCACTTTTAAATGTGCAGACCATCTTTGTTAGAATCATAGACCAACAAATTAAACTTTGTCCATCCAAACTTGAGCCCCCAACTCATTCATCTATTTTCAAATCAATAAATCTTACTTTACATCTCAGTCAGGATACTGAAAATGGCAAATCTGAAAGCTGACGATGTCTCGTTAATTCCAATGTCCTCTCTTCTGTGAAAGAAAGCTGAGCTGACGGATGTGAATTCTAGCCACTTGTGTCTTGCTTTCCCATGTTCTCTCTTCACATCTCAGATTTCTCCTGTCGCACTTTTGTTTTCATCAGCCTCTTCTGGCATTTTGTACTTCTCCACATTTCATTGTTAACCCTCATTACTTCCCGTCATCTGTTCTGATTTCCTTCCATAGTCTCTTTCTTGCTTGTGATTAGTGAATGATCATTTGTACCTGGGCAGATGAGGTGATTCACTTGCCCATCAGTGCTCGATCTCATTAAATAGGCTCCCAGTGAACAACTTGGCATATCACTGTCTGAGTCATGTAATGCACAATGGAGAACATAATAACCGTCTTATCAATGTTTTATGGTCCAGAAACTGTGTTGAGGTTGCTTTATTAAAGAGTTAGAGAAAATAGATTGGTGTTTTGTTATGGTATGATTCTGTAAATTGGATTAAATCCGCACAAAGGCTGTTAGGTCTCTGGAGCCCTCTATCATCATGAATATTGATGTAAGTATTACACACAGCACAAACTAAGAGCCCTTAACCTCCCTTTATCTCACAGTCCTTATCAACAACAAGGGCATTAGACTATCACCGAGGTCAGTAACATAAATCCAGATCAATGTAGCAATGAGGGCAGGGAAATTCATTTGTTTACATCTGGAGGGAGACCCGGTTCCTGTTAAAATGCCTCAGGGATTCTGCTCTGCAACACAACAGGACCAAGACAGTGAGTGGGCACTCTAATGCATTTTGGCAGTTGTGTAATGCAGCTTGCTGGTCATGATACCCTGGCATCAAGTGTGCCATCTGTGCAGATAAGCATCACATGCATTGGCCCAGAGACAAAGTTAGCGCAAGGCTGACAGACCCAGTGTGTACTGTGTTAAGGAGGAGGCTGATTACGAAAATAACACCAGGAGAGTAGTAAAATGAGGAAATGATTATTGTGTTTATTGGGCCCTACTTTGCTGTTTTGGCAGTAACTCAATGTATGATTCCAGATTTGTATGGAAGGGGATAATTACATTCCTTCTTGGGAATAAAGCTTCTGAAATCCTGTGTGAATAGCAGCTGGCTCTGAAGATGCCATTTGCCAGAGCAGAATACTTTTTATAGTAAAGAGACGACTGTCGCTTTAAAATCTCACGCTGAATAGCCATGGTTAGGGGTCAAGGTGATTGATTGACAGGTCAACAAATTCTCATAGTCATGCTATTTTTTTCAGTGTAAAGTCCTGGATCTATTTATTTAACTGACAAAATCTGTTTTTAGGCAGTGTTGTATTGTTAGTTTTGCCTTTTTCCATATTTTTGTTATCCATTTTCATTAGTTTACTGACTGATTTTTTTTTATGTCCAGCTCAAAATGTTCGACCCAAGCTCTCTCTGCTTTCACCAAAAATGAGTTTCTGTCAACAAAGTCTGTCATTCTGATTTTTAGTATTGACCCCAGAACCAATAAACCTGAATGATGCCTTTTATTTGATTCTGCTCTGATACATAAACTTCACTTTTTTATCTGGTTCTCTGTCTTTTTTCATATTTATCCAGTTGTAGCTTCATTTTAAGCTTAACACAGTCTGTATTTCAGAATGACCGCCCTGTTCAAGGAAACACTGAAAAAGAGCAACTAAGGTTCACGTAATAAAATACAGATGAGGAAAAAAATGTTAGTAGCACTTATGATGCAAGGAATATAAAAGTGACAAAGTGATTTTGTTCCAGCGTTCCCTCATAGCGTTGAAATTACAAAAGAACTATGTCAATAAATGTACAAAAATAAAACTTTAAACATTTTTTTTTCTTTTTGCTATGCATGCTCACAAAGCACACTCCAGTTCACACATTTCCATCAACAACATTCAACTTCCATCCACAACTGACAGACAAAACCACAGAATTATCCAAGAATCACTGCAGCCCTTTGCACTGCCCTCCACCTCTCACTCTCACCAATTAAAAGGGTGTGGTTAGCAAACTCTGGACTTGACACTTCCTGTCTCTCTGCATTAATTATATGCGCCTCCCTGAAGGCCACAAAGAGGACAGAGTCCAATTACTGTAGTTCACAGAAGAAGAGGGCAGTGGATGACGTCATACGCTGGTCTGAATGAATGTGTGAAAGAGGGTCCAAAAGAGCAGCTGAGCTGTGAGCTAGTGAGGATTAAAGGAGGAAGGATGAATCACAAGGAAGAGCATGGAGGAATTTAGAAAAGAGAGACTTCCCTGCTGCTGTTAGTTCAAATTAGTACCAAGGAAGATTAATTGCATTTAGTTTTCTATCTTTAGTGCAGCCATGTCTTTGAAATAGTCCTTTTTGTCCAGGTTCATCACACAAACTCCTTCCTAACAGTAATTCAGAGAGACTAGTTAATCGAGCTGTTGTGTTTAGACTGTGAGAGGAAGCCAGAGTACCCAAAAAGAACATGCACATAAATGGGGAGAACATGCAAGTTCTCATGCAAAAAGACCCAGGACTTTGTTGCTGCAAGACGAGAGGCAACCGTGCTACCAACTGAGTCACATTGGGTCTGTTTTCAGCGTAAATAAAACACTTCTACATGGCGTATAATTTTGAATCTGTGTGTCAGCTTGTGCGGTTGCTTTTTGATCTCTGCCATGAATACCTTCAAACAAACCCTCCTTGTAATTGAATAGCTATCTTGACAGAAATAAAAACAGACATTACTTTGGTGTGATTTGAGAGTCAGGGGAAGCGGAGGATAAACATTTATCTATTTCATGCTGCACGCTGGTATGCTTTGATAGGCTCACATCCGCTGCTTCATTCACGTACACCAAAAGTCGAAAACAACAACGGGAACAAAAAAGGGAGAACAGAAGGTACAGCAGGTGCTCGGGATGTCTGCACAGAAAACCGATTCAAGTCCTGGAAGATCCTGACAGGGAAGTGCAGGAGAACTGGTGAAAGATGGAGCTTTGGGTGTTAAGTCAGATGAGAGGGAGCCCTCCTTAGATCTAAGGTTAGACCTTCTCTATGGGGGACCATGACACTGTTATCAGTTGTGAAGCAGAAACGCTGCTGCAAAATCCTCTTTGTGTTGTAAAACCTGGACAATCCACCTGTCGACTGAGAAGTCCCTTCTGGTAAGGGGCTTTCTTCCCTTTTGAAGTGTTAAACACAAACAAAGACACACACATAACCGCAGACATTCCTTCTTTTTGAATTTCTCCAGCTGTCTCTTAAATTTAGAAAATGTATGAACCCAGGAGTGCCAATTTATTTGCACTGGCACCAGTTCAAGGACATTGTGACAAGTGGTTAATAAGGGTTGCGGTTTGGTCTTAAACACAAAGAAAAGAAAAACAAAAGTTTGTTTTATATATATTTATATTTCATCTGCTGCACCAAGAATAACCTTCCCCACTGAATACTGCAGAAACTCAGAGTTATCTTCAAGGCTCAGAGGGGACAGAGCAGCTTTACCATTAACTCTAAAACGAGGAAGAAATGAAATGGAAGAAACGCAAAAAGCTGCTGGACCAGAGGCAGGCTGGGAGGAGAGAACAATTAGCAAAAAGAACCCAAAAGGTCTTTTGATGAATTATTGGATTTTCACAGTCATTATAATGGTGATCATTAATTCACTCCTAACATATTCCAGCACACAATCAAAAGGTCACAAAGCACCTTTTACTGTCACCATTACAGAATCATGTTTCCCTTTGTAAATCACACTGAAATCTCTCTCTCCCACTCATTTAACAGCTCAAGAAAGCTGAGATGACAGTTTTAAACACATTAGTTAGTAGTTGTCTGTAGAAATACATCATATCAATCCCGTGGATTCATAGTAAAAAATGGCATTATGAATGTTTCAACTCTGTAGAATGATTAGGTCCATTTTTGATGTAGAAAGATATATTTTGGTCAAGACTGAAAAACTAGTGAGTGATTATCAAAGCTCAAGTAATCATGAAAGGAATCTTAGTTGCGTTATCAACTATTCGACAGATTTCCAAACATTCTTTGACAGAAACTGATGATCGGTATGACCAGTCGTGCTTTACACAAGCATCTTCAAATAAGAAGATTTAAAGGGTGAGAATATTCTGGGACAAAAATGAACTCTTTAGGAAGTGAGCCTAAGGCATGAACATACCCTGGCCGTTCATGCTCAAAAACGTTTCAATATTTAATAAAAAAATAAAATTGCTTTCCTCCACAGTGATGTAAAAGACTTAACGCAGAACTTAAATGAAACATGTTAACTTTATTGATAAAAGTAAAGACACCTCATACCTAAATGGTAAAACAATCCTTGACATACATTTCTCGATTTAGAAAAGGTATCCCAACTGCCTGTCCAAGATGAAATCCAAAAAATCTTCATACCCTCTCTAATTTAATGTCCCGTTGAGATTAATAAAGAATGTTTGAATTTGAATTTGTACAACATTCATGAATGAATACTTTAATTCAATTTAGTTCAAAAACAAAATATACCTTAAAATATCTTATAGTATTGCCACTGAAGGTAAACCATTGGCCTCCCTTTGCGCCGCTCATGAGGGTAGAGCTAATCAGAGTCCGAAAAACTTAAAGGTGCTCCTGGATTGGAAGTCTAGCAGCAAATATCATGTCATCATTCATTGCAGGTACTTATTTTAGCTTCTCAAGCTGCATTTGTTTGATGTTTTATACATGCTCTAAGAAGAAATCCACAAACTGGCAAATATTCAGAGAATAATTTGCAGTTACTTTCCACTGAAAAATCCACAAATCTGATCTGAGTAGATGGGGGTCAACTGTAACTCTGTGGTGATCAGCATGAAAACAAGACCAAAATGTTAAGCTGTATTTTTAGCCACTGTACACCTCTCTTGTCTTTTTAAATCACGTTTTCCATCTGCTGACTAATGCATCTTTCCTATCAATCTTATTATGTACTTCTGGTGTCTCAAGAGCTGATCTTCCAGGGTTGTTGCTCAGCAACTTTTAGATGTGTCCCTGAATCATATTGTGAAATTGCCTCCGCAGCATGCAATCCATTTTTAGAGTCCTACTAATGACCTAATTATTTGATTCAGGTGTGCTGATGCAGGATGCTGAGATCTAAAAGTTGCAGGACAACAGCAATTGAGAGCTGCAGCTTCACTATTTTTTTGTTTTTTTGTATCGTCTCCTGCAGCCTAAGAACGTCAGCAATCACAGCTGGTGCATAATAGAAATCCAGGTGAGAAGGTAATTGCTTAAGACCTTTGATCAATAACCTATCTTTATCTTCAAATGGGACAGGCCTAAATTCTCTTTAGCACAGGACCAGAGTTGTTCATTACGCACAGCTTACTTGTCACTGTGAATAATGACCCAACAGGACAGGAACACCAGCAGTGTTGTCAAAGACCTGACTCCAAACAGCGTTCATTAATGTGACGACTGCTCAGACAACCCAGGCTGCTAGATAGACAGGATTTTTGCATAATCTTTTATCTATTCTGGTTTATGGAGAAAATGTTTAACTTTGACAGCAGCTCTGTGAGATTTGCTGTAACAGAACTAATTTTAATGTAGGAAAGAATAAACTAAAACAAATGTAATTGTGCTTAGCTCTTGTCCCTTCTAAGAAGAGAGCCTGCAATCAATATTTAAAAATGTAAAAGTGCTCCTTATGATGAAAAATGTTTAAAGATGGAGTAAGTACCATTTCACTAGGAAAAGTAGAGGCAGGATCACCGCTTTTTTTGGTGTCGTCAACATTAATCTTTTTTTCTCGATTGTTTCTAAGTCTGAAAAAAATGTATCAAATTAACTTTATTACACGCAGCGTTGATTCATTAATCTCTGTTATTGAACCCACTTGTTGCTTTCAGCCCAAATGTTAAATTGGAAACGAAACTACTAATTCTAGTAAGAATTCTACATTAATCTTTTTCATGCTTTTAAAGTTTTTTTTTCTATGTTTTCCAGGGTGGAATTAATATAAATAAGTACTACAGGGATTTTTAAAACAAGAATTATGCATTTAACTTTGCATTTACTGCTGTTTAGTTTTCTCTAATCCATACAAGGTGGAGACTATGCATCCTGTACAGACTCAATTATACACACACATACATTCCCATGATATTTCTACATATGTTGCAAGCAGTAATGAAACCATACTAGGCCTTGACTTCCATTGTCAGATCTCATTTAACTTGTTACTCTACTGGCACACATAGGCTTTAAAGTTTTGTCCATAGATTTCCCAACAGGGTAGAGATCAAAGCTTCCCTTGAATCTTTATATTAAATGATTTAGCCACTTTAAATAACTTTACTATTTGAACCACCAAATTTGCAGAAGTTCTGAACAGTTCACTGTTTCTATGAGATTTAATACTAAATTTTCTTGTGTGGCACCATCTTTACTATTCCTTTCAAATTTTGTAATCCATCACCAGAGATTATACATGATGCTACCACCTCCATATGTAGTTTTAAGGTTAAAAAGCCTCTCTTTGATTACTCAATAAATATTTCTCATCACCAAAGCCAAACAAGTTGATCATTTTGTCCTCCAGGTCTTGAGACGTGGAATAAGAAGTTCCAATGTGGCCATTCACAAACGTCTGACAATTTTGAAGGTAAAAGAAGCTTTACAAAGTTGGTTCATCATTACATTTTTGAAATATTTGTAGTTTCTGGCTTATTCTTATTCATCTTCAGGTAAGAAATATATGGAAAAATGTATTTTATGTCGAGCAAGACTTTGAAGTCTTGAAAACTGCTGTGTCAATGTCACCGTAATAGGGCTTCTGCTTACAGCTGACGGCATCAAACTGCTTTGTCTTCTACTTCATTTTGTAAAAGATCAGCATTTAAATCCAGAGGTGGGTGATGTTTGTTGTTTGCAAAAAAACAAACATCATAAGTAGATGCAGCTGTCACTTGATGGTTGAACTTTATACAAACTGATTACATAAACTGTGGCTTTGTGAAAGCAAACGGCAATCAAGTTTCCATATTATAAATTACAACAATTAAACATCAGCATGCAGTTTGCAGAACATAAATATCTGACTTAAAGAGAACTAGAAACACGGTGCCTCGCTAAACAACAGAGCTCACTTTTTTTTTCAAAGAAAATGTACTTTGATTGTCAAATGTTGCATTGCCCAATCTCATCTGCACTATGCAGACACTGTCTGCGCTGATGAAGATTCACTCACTTCGCTTTGAAGAGGTTCCAACAACAGGGTGGTTTGACCTATTTTCAGTTTCATTCAGTTTTTTAATTTGACTACTTTTCAGCACTCACAGTAGGTGAAACACATTGAACTTTGTTCCCCAAATGGTAAGGTAAGCAATCAATGAATGAAATAAAACAATAGTCCAAAAAGTCCAGATGAAGCAGCATACTGAACATCATACACTCCTTATTTTGATAAACAAATACTTGACAAAACTCTATTTTTTATATTTTACAGAACTCTAAAACTACATTTCAAGGGTGTATCCTAGTCTAGTATCTTTCTATCTGCAATGCAGTTCATGTAAAATCACAGGTAATGACTTATCTGGTAATTAGCTAATATAAAATCAAACTTACTCCAGTATATTGCCTTTAATATGCTGATGTAGAAATGGTTCAGTAACTAGACAGGACAGCAGTTGCATGGCAATGGATTTTATTTCCAACTGCAGCAATTATCAGAACAACTAATTCATGAGGAAACCTTAGCCCAATTGTTAAAGTCCCAGTTGATCTTTAGACACAGCCTCCTTTATAATCCTCTACACAACACATTCACACTGGAATATATGTCATTCCCCATCTTACAGGTCTTAATATGTTTCCATATTTTGCTTAAAATATTTTTCAAGTACACCAAGAGGCCTCATGCACTGGAGAATAGCTTTTCTTTTGTACCTACTTATACATGTGTTAAGTGAAGTTTTTATGGTTTTGTTTGGTTTTTCAACTTTTTTGTTCTTCATCTACCCTCTGTTAACATGTCTGCATGTGCATCCTGCAACTATGCACCTGACAGGCATTCAAATGAAAATTATTGTTATCAAAGGCATCAAAAGAGAGGAAAAAAGACCTGACATAATTTTTGCTTGTCGTGTTTAGAAATATAATGCTATTTATATCTTATCAGATCTAAATTCGGACAACAATAAGCAAGCCTGTCTCAGATATCTATTTTATCTTTTGACTCTACATAATTTAATATTCAGTTATTGGCAACAGCAATAAACATTTGCCGACTTGACGAAACTAACATATTTTTAGTTTTTTTGGAACTGCGTAAAATGTTGTCCCAGAATTAGTGGGGGAAAGGAATTCCCCCACTGAGAAAAAGTATGTGATTATTTTATTGCAAAATCATCAATTGAAACAATGTCTTGAATTACAATTTCCAACTTTTTTTTTCAATTCTGTTATTTAACTTGCCCAATAAATAAAACACCAAACATGCAGAATGTATACTGAACTTTTCCCACAAAACCTTGAAACTGTGAAGTTATGTTGAAGAAAAGTGAAAAGTTATTGTCCAGGTGCACATACCTGGTCAATGAAAAAAGAAAAAGCAGATGGCATGTCTTACTTTGTATTCATTTGCTCATATTCTCATTTACACGTTTCAGACAACAACACGTCGTCACCTGAGGTGTAAACAACATCTCAGAGGGATATCATATGAGCTGTGACATCTGCTCTATTGCTCACTCACAAGGTGTTCTTTAGGACTATACATGCTGTTACCTTAAAACATATCTATCACAAAAGCTATGTTTATGGGGAGGAATAAAAGAAACTAGAAAGGAAATAGAGCTACATAAAGGTATTTCTCCAAACTAGACTAATGCAAGAGGAATGTCCCTGAAATTTTGTAATTAAAAATAAATATAAATCCAAAGTGATTATTTAGAAATTAAAATGTTAGGACAGAAATTATCATTAAAAATATATACTTTTGTAATCCAAAGTATTCTCAGATTTGAATCCTTCGCAAAAGGCAAATACTTTCAGTAATTCAAAGAAGTCTCCAATATTGGTTTATTTAAGATATTTAATGTGCTGTTCTGTTACTTCTATGAAAATTCTCAAACCCATGTTGTGTCACAGTATAAACATAAGGAAACCTTAGTGGTTTTATTTTAATTTTCTTGCAGTAGATCAACAAAAAGTAGCACATAGTTGTGATAGAAGCAAATAAAATGGGACATGGTTTTCAAAACATGATCAATATCAATAGATATTGCATCCAATAGATAGGATATTCAATAATTTGACTGAACTCCATCCCAGAACCACACAGCATTCTAGGATGTAGGCAAAGGAAATACTTTAGCCGCTCAACCTCTCTGGGCCAGCTAAGCTAGGTTGGTGTCATCAACTAACTCACGGACTCTTTGGTCACTTAGCAACTCACTCACTCTTTGGTTACCTAGCAACAATCTGTTATGTAACTTGTGCAGCAGCAGATTGTTGATTAAAAAGAAAAAACAGCGTTGTGTAGAGAAAGGGCCAAGTGAATGTATCAGCTCAAGAGGAAACTGAACAAAACAGGAAGGGTGAGATCACCAGTTTGGCAGTATTTTAAGTATTCAAGAAAAAAATCTATCAATAATTAACAATATCAACTGATATGAAACAGTTACATCATGAGAAGCTTATATCCTCCACCCTTATGTGTATTATAGTTATTATTTTTTGCTCATTGTCTCCTTCCCTCCATTATTCTCTTGCACAAATTTCTCCATTTTTTCTTTTTGTCCTTCCTTCTGTTGCTCCATTGGAAGATTTATTCTTATGTGTCCTGAATGAACATCTTCACCATGTCTACTTTCCTTTCTGTTCTTGTCCTTCACATCATCATTCTGTTGTGTATTTCATTTGTTCCTTTCTCTTTTCAATCAATCAATCAATCATTTTATTTGTATAGCACATTTCAGCAGCAAGGCGCTTTACATAATAAAAAAATAAAAAATAAATAAAAACGGCATGTGACATTGGACAAACAGTAAGAAAGAGAAAAGGATTTTGAAAAAAAAAAGATAAAAACATACTTTTGTTATACTTTTGTTACAGAATTTAAGCACCTGTCATCGCCAGACTCCACCATCCGTTTAAAACGGGTATTATCCAGGCCCCGTCGCCTAAGAGGACAAGGTCTCCAGGTTTTTGCGTCCTTCCTTTCGTTCCTCAATTTCTACAATTATTTATTTAAACCCTTCAGTCCTTCCCTTGTCCATTTGCCTCCTACTGTCCTTCCGTCTTTATGTCCTCCTGCCCTCCATTTGTTCCGCTCTTGTTTGCTTCCTTTCGTCTTCATGTCCTTCATTCGATAAAGTGAATGTGAATGAGACTTCTGAAAAGTCTTGTGTTTAATGTCTACCAATAGATTAATCACATACAAAGCATGAATGCCAAGCACATGTGTCACGCAGTTTGCAACTCCTATCTATCCAAGGACCCCCTCCACAGACAGAAAATTACCAATAAAAGGCAGAGTCTATTCATCTCTCTTGGATGCAGAGCAGCAAAGTCCTGGCCTTCCTTGCAGCTCGCCAGCTTGTATAAATCATCCCAGGTTTATTACAACTAATCTATACCTCAAAATCTACCCACTGGGTTAGTGTCCATTGCTGACGATAAGCCTCAGTGGGTTTTCTTATCTGTCTGATGAAGTACTTTATTCTTTGAAAACATTGAGCTTTTTATTTATTTCCAACAAATCTCAGAAGGCCTTTCTATATTCGATAGTGAAAAAAAAAAAGCATGTTTGAACAAAATGTTCATCTCAGATTGCTTCCTTATATCCCTAAGTGTTTCTTCTAAAGAGAAATGAAACTCATGCTGAGAAGACTGTGGCTGGGTATGAGAGGGTCCAATCTAGAGGGAAAAAAGCTGCATTTTGATTGAGCATTTTTGCACATTTTCAAACAATGTTAAAAGTTGAACAGAGAGCCAAGATGAGCAACCTCCTGGGGGTGGAAGGAGGAGGCATGTTTGTTTTCTACAAAGATACTCACTGGGACTACATATTTAAAGAGAACAGAATGCAAAATATGTGATTTGCAAAAGAGAAAGTCCCGAACATGGATATTTTTTTTTCAGTGAAATCTTATCAAAAAGGGAATTTGCATTTATTTCTAATTGTATCACTTTAGCCGAGATCAAATACATAATATCTGTTCTTCCAGGAAATAGTATCTCCTATAAAGCAAAGATCATGTTAACAAAGAGTAGAAAGGCTCAATACAGGACTCCAAAAGTAAAATGGAAAGAAAGCAGATTATGACTAAACCTTCAGTCTGCAATGCTGAGTCTGCGATTTGAAGTCATCCCATCCTCCTGGGATACTAAAAGCCCTATTAAAGTATATGGATGAAGTATTCATTTCTGTTCTCAAACGAACATCAACCAGGAATACGACCTGCACTAAAACAAGAAAAACCAAAGACCATTATTGTCAAAGTAATACATCAAGCCAATTACCGCTTGGCTTTTTAGAAGTGGGGTTTTCTTGTGACACAAACCCCACCAAAAACAACATGCATATGCCCTGTTCATACTACAGGCAAATGGGGCCCAAATCTGGTTTTTGGGGAGTCAAGTGATCACGTCAGACTTTTTTAGAATAAGTGTGAACACTCAGATCTGGGTCATATTTGATTATTTTGTAGTCAGATTTGCGTCACTTCAAGATGTGGTCCTGATTCCGCTTCATATTCAATCTTGTTGAGTGAAATTCCAGTGGAATCCACCAAGCGGTTGTGATGTGACTTTGACATTACGGATTGTGTTTGTGGTATGATAGCAGTCATTAAAAGTGCCGCTCCATGCTGCTTTGACCTAAAGAAACCTTTGATCTGCTTTCCTTCCATCATGCTTGGGTTATGTTACTAAAGAGGACCTTGACTCATCTATATTTGATCTGATGTTTGGTCAACCTCTGCATGTCTCTGAACAGTTTTTCCCCTCACCACATTTTACTCCACCTGTTCAGCATATTTTACCTTAGGGGGGCTCTTTACATTCCCAGTACTGTACACCAGTGTTTGCCTAATCATTTGTCCAAAAAAGCTTATAGATTTTTAAAATGTTTAGTTCAGACAGAAGACCATCACTAAAATATGTACAACAAATATCCTTTTTGGCACTTACCATTACTCTGTTGTATTGTACTCTGGTCATCTCAGTTGAGGTTGAATAGACTAGGTGATCAAACCTAGCTCCTTTGTCATCTCATCTCATCTCATCTCATCTCATCTACAATTGATTTAAAAAGTGGCATGCCAATTCTGTCCATCTCATCACCCCTTTTCAGGAACATACAATATTTGATGTTACTGCACAACTGTTGCAAAATCCAGAAGTAACCTAGATCTCCCCTGGTGAGTTACAGCTTGATACAGCCTGCAGGCTCAAACGAAAAACAAGCAGCACTAAACATAGGTCTGTTGTAAAATTTTAGATTATCACAGTGTTATATTCTGCTAATATAAACAGCTAAAATCCTCTAAAACTGGTACTGACTAGCGTTTTACCTGTTATCCTCCCTAAAGACTTATTTTCTTTCCAAAAAGTTCTCAGAGATGTAACATTTGCCTGGTACAGATAAGAGACCTATTACAGGGGAAGTGTTTCCTGAAAGCCTTACTTCCAAAAATCCACCCTGTGTCTTTAATCTTGAATGCATTTTGTATAAGTTAAGAGCAACCTATTTGTTATTGTGCTGACTCTTCTAATGGATGTTTAAAGAGTCTCTCTCTCTCTTTCTCTCTGTCTGCAGCTCTCTCCCCCTCTCTCTTCCCCTCACTGTCTAAGGTAATTCCTGAATAGTGTTTCTTCTTCTTTTTTTTCAGATACCTATTGCTAACCACAATATCATTAAAAAAAATTGAAAGTGTGTTTTTTAGGATTCTGAAGCAGCTATCAAACAATTCTACACAATGAACAATTCTGCCTAAAAGTGACACATTAAAGTTACCAGAGAATCAGCTACATAATAGGATAATATTTTGCAGCTTTGCACTTTTGCATGGCACAATTTACATTTTTGACATTTCCTCAGCTAAAGACAATTTATGGTGAAACACAAACTGCTAAAATATTTCATCACTAGTCAGCTGAGTCCCCCAGAAGTTGAGCTTTCTATCTCTGTTCATTCTATAGCTTTATTCTCTCCCTTACATATATTCTCTGTCTGCAGAAAAACATGAAATGTCCTTTCTTTTGTAATCTCTCCATTCTAGTTGTTGTTGTTCTGGGATTCAAACCACTGCAAATCACAGCAGCTTTAAACCAGGACACACTCAGCTACATCAGTGCATGTAATGTAGCAACACAGACATAGCTTAGTAACAGCAGAGCATCCATCCTGCATGAGTTTTATAATGTTTGCTTGAAGACATTTGGGGAAAAATTAAGCTTGAGATGCTTAGTGGTAGAAAATTGCACCTTGATGTTACTGCTCTGAGTAGCACTTAGATCAACCCTCCAAATAAATTTCCCCCAAAAAACGTACTTCCTCCTTTGCCATTGCCAAACTACAATGACTGGCAGACTGCAAGTCCAAAACAGCACAGAAAATCACCATCAAAACTCAAAACCAATTTCAATGGGAAAAATTGTAGATTGAGCACTGAAGGGAGATCAGAATAGAGCAAATTGCATGGGAGGGCAATTATTGGCTATGTTTAAACACATTTTAAAGTGTTTTTAGTGACACTATGTTTTTATTTGCTTACCTTTTGTTTACTGAAGCTGGAACTCTTACTGGACTGTGGGTCGAAGGCATAGATTTGTTTTGTTAATGAGTCCCCGCTGATGCATTTAAGACTTGACAGGCACTGTCATGCTTTCAGTCACCAGAGGAGCCAACAGCTCGGTGCCAGAAGCAGACGACTGCCTGAAAGCTGGCAGAGGCTCCAGGTTGCAAAGCAGATGCCTGGAGATAACAAACGGATCCCATCAAAATCAGAATAACACGACCTGAAATAGCTGGAGGAATAAATTCAGCGCAGTTTCTGTGTTTGATGAGTTGAAATAACATTGTAAGTATAAATACTGTAGGTTTTGGTCACGATTGTCCAGTTTTCTCATTAGATTTGCTAATTAGTGGGGCGGGGGGTTATTATTATTATTATTTTGCTGTGCTCCTGTTTTATTTTAATATGCTTTATTTCTATTATTTTACTTTTGTCTTTGATTTTCTGGTTCACTCTGTATTACTTATATGTATCAAATTATGTTTAAATCAAATTACAAAACTACTAATTGTTCACAATAATAAACAAGCATCCTTTTTTCCAATCATGCCTATCAGTTTATTGGTTTATTGGCTCGCTTTGTTCTCCTCCACTTCTGTTGTTTCACGCTGCCGGATGTGTCTGATCTCTGTCCATTGCTTTTAGTTTTTCTCCTCCTCCTTTTGGTTGAATTCATGTTTTTTTCCTGCACTTCTGAATCGACTTCTTTTTCTGTGCCCTGTTTGGTGTATTGACATAAACATATTGTTTTGACTTCTGATTTTCTCATGATAGAAAGCAAATATTACGTTTGCATTTTCACTATTTGCTACCATTTCTAGGGATGGGTTAGTATTTGCCATCCCTCTGTTGTATTAGGGATGGGCTTTTATCTCATTTTATAATTTTGAAAAACTCCTTCTTGTGACAAACTCCATTTAATTATGACTGTTTAGTTTGGATTGTTAATTTTACTCTTTTCTGCACTGCTGGTATCATGAGAGGATCGATCCCTTCTAATAAAGTCAAAGAAATGATTAAACACAGTTACTGTGTGCAGTTTGATACAAATCCCTATTCCATGTATACCTGATGTCCTAATAAAACCTATTTCTGCCAGGACTCTGGATTTTTGGATTTGGTTTTGCTTTTCATCTTATCTATTATCATGTTTTTCTTCACTTTAGGTCAGCCCTTCATGGACATTTTAGTTTTATTATTTGAGGTATTTATTGTGGTTAGGACTGTCTTGTTATTGCTTTCCTCATTTTCAGTCCTTCATAGTGTTTCTAGTTAGGAATATTTTTCAGTTGCACTAGGTTCAGTTATTCTTTGAGTCATTTACATTTAACCTCGCTAGTTAGATTTAGTAACATCTGTGATAAATATGCTTGGAAAACAAATGTGCCTTTAGTTTCTACACTGATATACTTCCTGATATTTATCTTTCTGTCTTTTGCAGAACATGCCAAAAGGTTTCAGAATGAGGCTGTGTAAGGTCAGCTGAGATCATGCAAGCAAAGATAAGGCATTCATTTCCCCATCAGAGTCTAGTCACCAGAACAAATACTTTAGCCTTGATTTAGAGCAGTGGTTCTTAACCTTTTTTGAGATACCAAATCCACCAGTTTCATATGCGCATTCAATGAACCCTTCTGTAGTGATAAATAAAATATGATTTCCCCTCCCCCCAAATTCAAGACCCAACTAGGCCCTAAGGGTGACCCAACTAGAGTCTGGTTGGGTTTCTAGTCTTCTTATCACTGCGTCTTCTTATAAGGTAGAATTTCTGAGAACAGTTATTCAAAATATAGTCGGTGTTTTCAGCAAAGTAGAGCTGACTGTCTGCTCCGATCGAATCCTAGGGGTTTGATGGAACCCAGGTTAAGAACCACTGATTTAGAACTACACTTCTAAGACTTGTTTCCAACTTGGGATCTTGGACTCTGATGTGACAGTCACATGGTGAGTGTAGATCATCCAAGCAAATGAATAAGGATGTAAACTGGGGAAATGACGGACTGTCATCACCTTATGCACAGTATGAATGGGTTCTCTCAGAAATCAACTCTGCCACATCCGATTGTTCAAGATTGATCCAATGAGACGCCACACATTCAGCTGAGTTTCTTTAGATAACCAGCTTCATAATAAGCAACTTGATTGCATTGTATTACAGGGTGAAATTAGAATGGATGAGGTTAAAACTTCCTATTATCATCATGGGTTTAGTTATAGTTTCTGTATAAATTGGAGCTGTCTGTGTTGTAAAGTGACTTGAGATGACATTAGTTGTGAATTGTGTTGTTCCACCACGTCGTTGTGTTACTTTACTCCCTTTTTAAAGTTTCTGTGACATGGTGCAGTAAATGTTTATTCTGCATTTATGGTGGTAAATTAGACCTAATTTCAGACAGTATTGTGTTGCTTTTCCAATCAGTGAGCACCACTTTTGCTGTATTTAAAAACCTTTCAAAATTTGGCAACAGAACAAGCCTGGCACAAAGTAAGTCTATGAAGCTAACAAAAGCAAGCAGAAAATCTACATTAGCTCTCATGTCATTCATTCATTTTTGCATTTATGTTATATTTCTGCATTTCATCTCCATTGATAAACATCTCTCATAAATAAAGATTTAACTTTAGTGTCTTCTACCTCACTGTTGTCAGAGATCTACATTTGAGTCACTAACAGAGGAACTGAGAGAAGTTCTTATAGAGAAGAAGTCATAATGACATAGGGCCTCCCAAAAGACCAGATTTTAGGTATATACTTGAATTTTAACTCCGCCAAACAACCATGTTACTGCAGGTGATTACATGTGCTGAGGCAGCTGGCTGTATCAGTCTCACTCCATTGAGATAAGTCATTCTATTGTTATTTCTTAAACAAAAGAAGAGAATATATGACGGAAAAGACTCTTTCTAGGGAGATAATATCTCTTAAAGCCACAGAGGAATGACTGCTGGATAAAGAAAATGAGCAGAACTGAAAAGGGACAATGCCTGTCTTGAAAGTCCAAAGAAAGCATAATATGCCAGGTGGTGAATATGTGATTAGACCATTCATTTTCAAGCACGTCTCCAATGCTACTGCTGCCATGAGTCGAACTTTGAAAGAACAAATCACTGTGGGGATGCTGCCAATTAAATGTGTCCTTATCTCTCAGAAGTTACTTACCCTCCTATGCTCTATTTTTAATAATTTTGTATTTCTATTCTCCTAAGAAAATCATCCAACTTCAGATTGACCCAATCAAAAGGTCAAGGGCAGAGAGTCTGACAAAGAGTGCTATAAGAAAATAATCAAAACTATTGTTTTGTGTTATAAGCCATGTAGGAGACAAAGCCAGAATGAGATAAAGGGCGTTGGGGCCAGATGACACAAAAATCTGTTACCCAAAAAGAGCTGGAAACACAGTGAAATGTGATTCTAAAAAGTATTGAATTGGCTGAACCATATGTACCATATTTACCAATAAAATCACCTTTTAAAGCTACAGGTTTCAAATTTAGATTTTTTTAATTTTTGTTTATTTGTAAATACTGTTCCTTCCACTTCATAATTTTACTTTCAAAAAAAATGGAAAACTGTTGTCTAGAGGACCATATACATTGTTGGTTGACTTCTGCTGTGATTTAGTATTACTGACCAATTTTATTTCTAAAAGAATGATGGTTTTCAATGAGTTTTAATGAAAAATGTTTGCCCCTATTGCAAATAACTCTGTGAAAAGTTCAGTATGTTTTGATTTTTTTAAAAGTATTTTTAAGTAAACCATCTCGATTTGAAGTATTGGGCTAGTAGGACACTTGGTGTAATGGACTAAAAATATTTTAGTCTGCTAGAATTTATTATTTCTTTCATTCACTGTCTATATTGTCCGTAACAGAGTTGACATAACATACAGCAAAACATGCATTTTTCTGAGAAAAAATTATAAAATATGTAGCTATTGTTTGGCAATTACAGAATTTTTTCAAGTTTAATGCCTTTTCAATAGACTACCTAAGAAACATTTTAAGAAATTATTTATTTATTATTATTTCTTGAAGTGCCAAATGTATCTCCAATTATAGAATCACCCATATGTTTATTCTGTGTTTCAGTTCCCTGCTAAAATGTATCTAAATTAAAAGAAAAAACAACTATTGCTACTGCACCACCTATTGGTATTTGACAAAATTGAATTAATCCTGATTATTTCATTACAAAATCTGAATAATGTTTTTTGTACACTGCACAGCATGACTAATTGTTTTGCATGCTTTAAATCCACTCAAGAGATTTAAGTCATGCAAAACAGTCATATTAGCCATTGGTCATAAAAATAGATGTGAAACTTATTTGCTGTGTTTGCAGACTAGTCAGAGCTATTTTTTTTATCATCTTTGAGATACTGAGAGAACATACACGCTTTATGTGGAAACCAAGTTCCAGTTAATATCTGTGAATGAATAAAAATAAATAAATAAATAAATAAAAAATCTAATATAATGTAAAGCTACTATTATTACACAGGGAGTCTGTTCTGGGTGCACAACAAAAAGCCCAAGACTGAACAGTTTCCCTTAAGTCACACTTTGAAAGGAGCTTCCTGCCAGTAAGACATGAGAGAGAGAGTGCAAAGAGCCGCTTTAACTTGTTTAAAAACCAGTGGCTACTTGTAATTTTCACATCCATTCTCATGTCTTTTCACATTTTTACCGCCGTAAACATTCATAAATGTACATCGAGTGAAGTGAGGAAAGGTTTAACCTGATGGAATTTTTCACACAAAAGAAGTACAAAAAACAAACATTTCACCAACTTAAAACGAAAAGTACTATATTGCATTATTCCAAGTAATAGAGCACAATTTCTTCCAGTAAGTGTCAAGAGAAATTTGTCCTCATACACATTACATTTTTTCTTCAGTCAGTTCTGAACATGTTTTTTTTGCTCAATTTGAGCTCTGCACTGAAAACCATTGTTAACTTGAGAAGCAATTAGCCTCCCTTGACACTTGTTATTCTTAACAATAAATCACTTCTTCCATCATTAAATGTAAAAAGCTTCCATGTAACTGCTGCTGTAAACACATAATATTGTTGAAAGAAATGCATGAGGAGCTGCTCCGACTTTAATGAATCAGAATGACAAGTGAGCAATTGCTTGCATGAATTCCAGGACAACAGATCCCACATTGGGTAGAGAAAGCTAGCTGGTGCGTCCAGCTCACACCTGCGCATACCAATTATTCCACAGATTCTGGCACTGACTGAACACCACAGCCCAGGACCAAAAAAACAGCAAGAAGATGTGGGGATCTTCTAGAAAACAATGGAGAAAAAGACTAATCTTTTTTCTCCATTTCAACTGAGCAAGCACAGTGAGATATTCATCAACAAATTAAGTTACATTTTCACAAATTCGTGCCAAACATTTCTGTTGACTAGGGGCCCACATGCACCAAACAAATAAATCCAAAATCGAGGCTCTGCATCCTTTGAAGGCCACATTTGAGGGTGATTGCATCACAGCGTTGGGTTGAAGGCTAACTAAATTGGAAGGCTCCTCCTAATGCAATCGATAAATGTATCCTTCTTCTTTTCCCCAGATTTTAGGGGCGTGTCTGGTGTATCCTTCGCAGTCCGCCCTATGCAGAGATTTATTGCAGACTGAATTGGAGACTTTTGTTCTTGTGACAATGGCAGATAAAGTGGGAGTAGGCTATAGCTACAGAAAGTATATTAAAATCTGGGGGTTGTTAATAGCTTAGAAAGGTTACATTGTTTGGCTTCTGTCATTTGTCTTAGTCTTTAGATTAAACATGAACCTTTAAAGGCAATCAAGCTTGACATTATGGGTATTAGGTTTTTGATACCTCTCAATATTGCTTTGACGGTTTAAAGATGATCAAGAAAATCACTCTTTGATGTCCTAATATCCTAATTTGGCCTGTCTGAAGATTGACACATCTGACTCATTGCCATTACTAATGGTAAAAATGCTGCCATGAGAGTAGGAGATAAAAAGATAAGGATTCACCTCTAAAATTCTTGTGTTTTTCCTCTCACCACTCTCCCTGCAGCATTCATTCTGTCCCACAGCCGCCCAGAAGCAGCTCCAAGCCAACCATAAATAATTCATCACCTAAAATGGACACAATGAATACCAATTCTTTCATATTGCCTCGCACCATCATCAAGGCCGCTCAACCTGAGGTCACTGCCGTTATTGGGCGCGATATGTCTGCAATATTAAGCGGTCACTGTGGACTGTTGACACCAAGACTTGCAGGAAACTTCTTGAAAATGCTTCTTTCATATTAAGTGACCTTTGTTGGAGAATCCTGTGGCAAGTCTGCGGTGCTGGAAGTAAGCAAGCTGGCAGTAAATGGATTAGCTGATGGAGTATGTTTTTAAAGCAGTACGCTCTCCGGTGAGGTAAATTGGAGGTCATTACTGGTACAAACGGAAAATCAGAATCATGCCACTGCAAAAATATGCCCAACATGTGCGACAGGATGTCACTGTTAAGCCTATTAGGATTTCTTTGTGCGTGTGTGTGCGTTTGAACACTAGCAAACAGCATAAGGGATGCCCAAGGCAAAGAAAAATGCTGGAAATTCCCAAGTGGAAATTCACAAGAGCTGCTGGAGGGGTTGAACCAAACCTCTGTGTATTTATTTGCGAGTTTCATCCACAGACTACTGTAGATTTTACACAAAACTGTTTAAACAAAGCAACAGGGAACAAAGTGAAACATTGTGTTAATTATATCTTTTTACAACTCTCAAAAAAGAACAACCTGGTTCGTTGGAATAAAAACAAGACAAGCAATGATGAGAATGTTGCTTTCTCTAATTAGTAATGCCAATGGCTTGCAAAATATGAAATAACCATAAAAAGTCAACAGATTCATGAAGCAGGTTATTACTTTGTTTTTCTAACACCTCTTCACATTCTTGTAGTGATGTTTCTTTTATTTCCACAAAGTCACTCTCACAGTCTTTGCAGGATTGCCTGGTAATGTTTCATGCATGTTTTCTAAGACTGGAGAACCAGGGGAAACCTACACTGACAGTAATATCATGAGTCTGACCTTGCTGCAGAGAGCATCACTGCTTGGTCTCTGAGAGCAGCGAGTGGAAACGCTGGGAGCACCATGGCAGCTTATAATATAAAACCTACTTTTTAAATAAAACATTGCTTTTTAAATATTTACAACAGTCAAATCCCCTTGCAATGCCAGACGCAGTTTCCGATATGCAGCTTGCCAGGAATAATTAGATAACATCTTTAGGGCTCCGTTTTGCATAAAGTGAACAAGAAAATATAAGAATTCATTTCAGGCAGATTATATTTAGTCCACACACACGTAAATTATTTGCAAGACAAAATATGACTTTTGGCAAATGCAGTCCTGATGATTTAAAAAAAAGAAAACAATAAATAAAAAGGTTCAGTGACCAATTTCTGTGTTATGGGGACAAAACTATCTATTTCATGCTCAAAACATTTTCTTTCCTCCTGTAAACCCTTAATAACTCACATAAATGCTCTGGTTTTGACCTAGTGTAAATTGCTGCCAAATATATTTAAGGGTTTTTCTTTTCTGCTAGTAAGATTCAGCTGACTTTATTCACAGATGCTCTGCTAACTTCTTTTGGAAAAAAGTATTCAATATCAAGGAAACTGAAAACCAAGGTCTGCCGACCATTGGTAAACAAAAATAAGTTTGGTGCATAAAAACAGACACAAAACCACAAGAATATCCCATGAGTAGTCGACACTGTTGTCAATTTCCTCTTTGACATTTTCCCACACACTACTCTACTCTGTGCAGATAAGTACAGATTCTTGGCCCTGTATCAAGTTGTCTCACTGGGGAGAGAAGGAATGTGTCAACAAGGATACATATTAATCCAAAAGTCATTGGTCAGCTGTTTATATAGTTGCAGATTGTTCTCAGTTAAAATATATCTATATGCAGTTCATGATGTCTTTACACAACTCAGTTTTGTTGTGTAAAGACATCATGAACAAACTCTGTTTCACATTAAGATGGATTCAAAGCTTCCCCAGCCTCACAGAGGGAAACTTTGTTTTAATAGTGGTAGCTTCATAAAAACTGAAAAGAAATAGAGACAGAAAAACCAGCATATTATCAGACGTAAAAACCTTGACATGGAAAACCAAACTTCTATTAAACAAAACAACTTAACCCTGATTGCTCCCTAAACTCATTAACTGGTTTCGCTCCCCACTTGGTGGCAACAACTGCCATCAAATGTTTGCTAACTGGTAATGAGTCGTTTACCTCACGTGGAGGAATTTTGGCCCACTTATTCTACGCAGAATTGTTTTATTTCAACCTCACTTGGGGAGCTTTTCAGCATGAATACCCTGTTTAAGTTTTGCCTCATCATTTATTGGCTTTCACTCTAGAATACATTGCGCCATTGTACTGCTTTCAAATCTTTGGCAGTTCGGTTTTATTACAGACTTGTTGCTTTTTATCTTCAGTATTCATAAGGAGACTTATTGAAACCACAGACCACTGTTTCAATTACTGTGTTTATAGACTTTTATTGTCACTGTGTTTTATTCTCTGTGAAAGGTGGAAAAACAAATCACTGATTTTAACTTGTTAACTTGTTTTCATGCAGTCCCTTTCCAAAGCTCACCGTTAATACAAAAGGTCAACCTAATTATTAACATGATGTACTGTGAGGTATGCCTGCCCTGGCTTATTTTAATCCAGTAGTATTGTTGGAAGTTGTAGGAAGTCAAAGCTGGGGCACAAATGGGTCTTCAAAACTGATAGTGACTCCCAAGCCACCAAATTACCCAGAAAGTGATTTAAGGAGAATAATGTTAATGTTTTGCCACTTCAATGCCCTCATCTCATCCCTATAAAAAGGTTTGAGCAGAGCTAAACAGGTATATGTGTGACAGAGCAGGGCAGCCTGCAAACTTGACTACCATTTCTGTCAGGAGAAATTCTTCAAAATTCCCAAAAAGTCTTGTGAGAAGCTTGTGGAAGAGTAGCCAAAAAGTTTGGCCGAAGTCATACAATTTAAAAGGCAATTCTACAATAAAAACAACAAAAACAAAATACATGTAAACTTCTAACTTTGAAGACAGTAAAGTAAAAAAAACAATTGTTTCTCATTATCCTGACTTGCATAAAGAAAATGTTTAGTCAGATTCAAAATTAGACTAAACAGAGAGAAGAAACTATGTCATGTTTGCTTTTATATTGTATGTATCAGGTGTCAGTAATAGCTGTGATTTGATCAATCTGTAATAAAATGTGTGGGTTTTAAAGTTGTTTGGAGCAGCAGAAAGTGTGTTGTTTTCCTAACACTGATATCTACGTCTGTTAGATTTGTTTGTTCTATGAAACTTCCCTGTAAGCTGTTCTCACATTGATTCTTATCTTCCCACCAGTAGTAAACCATGTTCAGTTGGTCATGGTTTACCAACTGAGTCATGGTAAACCATAACAGAGTCATGGTTTACCATGACTCAGGTGTAGTCATAGTAAACCATGCCAGTTTAATAAAGCTGGCATACTAGTATTCGTCTGGGTTCTGGTGTGAGAAGTCCCTGGTCAACATTCTGGGCGAGTCCCCAATTTTTTTTTTTGACCTGTTCAAGGTCATAACAAAAAACTGGAAAGCATGCTTTTAAAGTGCAGAAAATGAATATTTATTAACAATAAACTACAATGATTGTGAATATCAGAAACGTAAGAAATTGTAACCATTCCTAGTAAACTATTGCACTCAGGAACTATTGGTCTAACACACAGTGAAACCAGTAACAGAACACAAAATATAATGCACAAAAAGAAATTGAACAAACAAACAGTGGCAGCCTGACTTAATATCAGAACTTGCATGCTGTCTTTATATTTCACAAACATGTAAGATAGACAAGCGGTAAGAAAGAGGTGCTACTCCTTCTTGAAATGGACAATTTTAATTTGAGAAAAATTAGTTCACCTAGTCCCCCTTAGAAACCAAACTATCCTTTTGTACACACTGATTTATGAAGAAAATGTATTTCTTTCTAAATTGCTTTTGTATTATTCTCACATTTTCCCATGACCTTTAGCATTCACCTGTAGTGCCATAATCCTCTTTTTATCTTTCCCTTTCTTTCAGAGTTTCTTTCCACTTGGCTATATTAGTTGTACATGTTCTTACTTTTTTAGAAAATCTAAAAGTTGAGCCAAGGTAAATGGAAAGTCAGACAAACAGAACAACATCAATGTCCTTCAAAACTCTCTTTCTGGTATAAGATTTGCTTGTCTGAAAACAGTAACTTACAGGGGAAGAAATTTTGCAACACTTGCAGGAAGAGTTACATTTCCTGCAACACTTTCCACTCTGCTAACCATCAATACAACATATCATCTTCACTTGGTCAGCATATAAATGGCCTCTCTTTGATATTTGAATCCTAAATGAAGCATAAACCACAGAATATAAGGAAAAAATCAAATCTGCTTTCAATTTGCAGCATCACACATTTGACACAAGCCAAAGATTTACCCACAAACAGGGTACCTTTACTTGGAAATGTAGACATTTGACAGCTGATAAAAGAAGTGATAGAATTGTTTTTCTAATACTTTTTAGAAAGCCTTTTATTCACGTAGACTTTAAAGTTCCTCTCCAATAATCTGTAAAATAGTGGAAAAGCCTTTAGCCCTGACAAGACATGACAGGTGGTCCTGCTTCCTGCCAGTGAAGAGACACAAAGCTTGATTCAAACTGAATCTAATATTGACTTGGATTCTGAGCTGCTTCTGTTGTTATTTTTATATCTTTTCATTAATTTGACTTTGTTTTCTTTGAGTTAATTGTTTGTTTCTTTTCTCTCGGCGCAATCAAGTCATAGATAGCATTAACATCTGGCTAATTGCAATAGACTACCTATGGAGTGTATTTTTCTCTGTAAAAGCAGAGGAAATGGCTCTGGCAGGAAAACACCTTTAGTTTTCAGCTGCACAAGGTAATTACATTCTCCTGTAGTGACTAACTCAGTTTTCATGTCATATTGCTAGCTTACTTGTGTTGTCTGTGTGTCTTTTGGGTTTCTGGGACTTTGTCCTGCTGATATTTCTCAATGTTTTTGAGTGTATGTATTGTTTAAGTTTGTCTGTACAGGTTGTGCTACAAAAGCTGTGAATGAAATTATTTTGTTTATCTACTAATACTTTATTTCAGAAGCATTTTTGTTCTATTGGGCAAGTGACTTGTAGTTAGAACCAAAATTATTCATACCACTGGCATATTTATATTTACTTTTTTCTGATGGGTAACAAGAGAGGTGTCTCCAAAGAAAATAAAAATGGACTCTCACTTTTTTATCACTTGTGTCTTTCATTGACAGCTATAAAACATGATAGCAAATGTTCATCAATCCCTACATCCATCTATTTTTTTTTTTACCAAGGCTGGGGTCTTTCTGCAGTGGTCATTGTGCAAAGGAGTTAACATCCTGGTCAGGTGAACACAGGCCCCATCATGGGGCAACACAGAGACTCGCAGGGCAAACAACAATGCAAAGGGCAATATAGCGCATTATTAGTATAATTATTTGGACTTCTAGAATAAGCTTGAGTCAGAGGAAACATACTGGTAAAAATCAACAACACTAAAAAACATGCCAGGCGTGTGAATAAATTTTGGCTTAACTGTGTGTTTGCAACATACTGACATGACAAACGTTCCAGACATTACTCAGTACCAGTGTGATACAGTAACATAGACCAGACTCTCCCTTGTGGGATACACATTTCTCTGTGCATCAGCACAAAAGACTCAAAAAGACTGAAACACACACACATACATATCCAGAGTAACTCTATATAAACCAGTATTGGCAGTCGCTGTGTCAGCAGAAGAACCAACAGGTGAACATGAATGTCCCAGCACTGCTGTGATTCCCAGAACCGCTGAGTTTAGTTGGTCAAAGTCAGCATTTTACATCATTTTCTGTATCATACAGAGTACTTTTAAAGTACTAAAAGGTATAAAAAATGTTTTTCAGAATTATTCCGACTAGTCTTATCAATATATGAAATATATTAAGAAGACTTCTTATATTATATCTTAAAATAAGAAATATACTACATGCCACGATGCTTCTCAACAAAGCAAAAAACAAAGCACTGTTATTAGGAAGCTATTAACCTAATAAAAAATGTGCAAATTCCATAAATGATTAAAATCAATGATTCCCTAATTGTGTGAATGAATGAAAATACAAAAATAAAATTCTAATTACATAAAAATAAATAGTTTAAAAACATGCTAAAGTGGTACAGAAACGCTTAAATGTCTGTTATATACCGACCATTAAAATAATTTACTTCAGGTAACTTCAGTCAATCATACTGATTGTTCCAAAAGGAAATACATTGACATGTTGCAGAATCATTTGGAAAGTATGTTTCATGCCTCCCCAACGGTTGTTATTTTCAAACTGTAGGTTTCATCTGACAAATGAGAATCGTCAGGGCACATTCACTGAATCTGACTTACAAAGTTGCCTTTTCTTGCCTTGACAAGAAAGGAAGGGATTCTTTGGCAGCTACAAGTTGTCTGGACTTTTGCTTTGACCAGCAGAACCAGAACTCCCTGTGGACTGAAGAGTACGTGCTACCTGCAATGCAGTTTGGTGAAAAGAGGATAAAACATTTCTCTCTTGTCCTGTTCCCCTTTTCAATCTCAAGAATCAAATTTTGGACGGGAGGTCGGAGACTGAAAGACCTGAACTTGTGATGAGGCCAAGACGATTGTTTCCTCCCGCCCGTTGGCTCTGTGGATGAGCAGTCCGCTCATCTCCGTCTGGCCTTGTTGACTGATAGATTTCCAAACTCTGCATCAGCCAAAGCTATTAAGTGGTCTGCTGGAGCGAAATAGCTTTACCGTTGTTGAGGTGAAGCAATTGGCTCAGCGATTCCTGCTCGCTATTGTTTCAGACCTCTGTGACTAAGTTAATTTCTTGCCAGACAAGCGCAGCTACAAATATGCTGACATACACAACAAATAGCAGGCAAGGAATGCAGCAAATCCCATTCCCAGCAACATCGTTTGTTCCACTGCATAATCAGCAGAGAATTATAAAAGAGGTGACCCAAATCAGATGAATTTCTCTCTGAAGACCTTTCTTACAGCCCTTCCCTCCCTGTGTAGCTGATGCTCTAACAATGACTTCCCCCCCTAAATCGGCCAACTTCCTCTAAAATGGCTATTTCCAAATTACTGTATTGATTAATTTTTTCTTATTACTCTGATTTAACAGCCATAAATCAGATCTGACAGTTCTGTGGCACAGAGTCTCTGACTTAATTTTACAGAGATATGAGACATATAAAACTGCTCTGATCTCCCATCAGTGCTTGCTTTACCTCCTCCTACATTATTCATGGTCATATTTAAGTCTGAAGAGATAAAGCCTGGTTTTACATTTACGGTGACGAGCTGGAAAGTGCCCGGTGGAATCCAGGTCCTGTGTGATTTAAGAGCCTGACATGGTTGGTCAGACACACAACTGGATTTCCGGATTTGCAGAACAAACTGAATGCGGTTATTTCCCATAAGGCCTTGTACACACACAAGGGACCTGGAGCAACGGTGATGAGTCTAAAGAACAAACCAGGAAAGAGAGGAAACTTCCCTTTCCTATTTTTTTGTTTGAAACTTAATGTTCAGCAAGATCATTTTCTGTTTCCAGAATAGCTGCAATAAAATATTCAACATGACTCTCTTCAATGTATTAAAATGGTTTTTTGCTCTTATTTTAAGTCAATAACTGCGTAATTCTAAATTTAGACAAGAAAAAGGGTTTAATGTGAAAGGATGTTTCTCATGGAAACAAGAAACTAAACTTAGCTGTTGAGATAGGGAAATCTAAGTCTGTTTGGCACTTTTTTAAAATTTATCAAATATCACATTTCAGCAAAAAAGCAGCTCAAAGTGTCTTGTATCATGAAAGCTTAAAACCGTCATAAACACAAAAACAGTTTTCTAGGATGAAAACTGTATTATCCTCTATTATTATAGAGAATTTATAATCATTTATATAAAAAAAATGCAAATAGATACCACTTTTATCAGGTTTGACAAAAAAAACATCCGTCTAGTAAACAAACCTATTTGAATATATTTAAATCTTCCTTGTGCTCCCCATAAAATCATATTTATATGAAATAAAACCCACACATTTATTCTACATATGTATAAAACTAACTGCAACTATGTTTTCTTAGGAAAACAAAAGGTTATTAAGCTCATTCTTCTAGTTTTTTTATAGGTTCTTTGCTCCCTGTGGGTCCACCAGTCTTTTGGAAGAAAAAAAAAAGAAAAGTTTTAAAAAATATGATCAGAAATATTTGTCTTCTTCTGCATTATTCAGTAATAAGAAGCAGCTCTGCCAGATAGCTCAGGTCTTTTGGGAAATTAAAACAGGTTTTGCAGTTAGTTGAGATGAAGGGGTAATAGTCAAAGCAGTTGATCATGTGCTGTCTTTGGTTCGCCTGATCCATTGTCGTAAATGGGGTCGAGTCGGAAGTGTTGCTCAGACTGGAGGTCTTATCTAGCGGTAGAGCAATGAGCTCTGTGCTGCAGTCTCCATTGGCATGGTGATAGAGGGTTAAGGCCTGTCTTCCCAGATAAACCCTCCCTCTGTTCTCCCAGCAGCCTGTCAGGCTTCCTGTTTTCTGCAGGCGTTGAGGGAGAAAAATGCTCCCCAAACCATTAGACATCAACATGTCTGCTGGCGACAAGCTGGCCTCCAGGTATGGTGAAGATAAAGGATGTGGAAGGAGGAAAAATGGAAGGTAGCAGAACATAAACAGGAATACAGATGGCAGCATGGGGGGGGTAGCAATGATGAGGGAATGGGAAACTGATGAAACCAGGATGAAAACTATTAATTTTTCCAAGTAATTTAAAGATGCCATTAGCTGGGAGCGGCAGCAAGTAAATCTTTCTCGACAACTTTGCAAAATAAAAAAATAAAAAATTCTACACTTCTCACTCTGACCATGTTATCAGGTTGCTCTTGAACTTCAGTCACATTGAATTCAGTCACCTGAATCATATGGAAATATGTTCCTTCTGTTTCAGTACCTAACAGATAAAATAACACTTTTTTGTCAATCGTCCAGTGTTGCAGTTTTTGCTTAGCCATTATAGTGCTTACTATAGTCCACAATCTTCCATGTGTTTAATTGGGATCATCTGAAAGACCAAACAAAAGGTGGCACACCATTTTGAAGTGGAAATATATATCCATAAGATATAAGAAGAAACATGAGCCTTATAATTTAATATACAGCAACCTTTCAGATCTTTGAGTTTGAGTTGCTTTAGAAGACAAAATTTTTTTCTTATGTGTCTTTCTGCAAGTAAAACAGTGGAGAATCTGAGCTCGTTAAATCCCATTGCCTAACATGATTGACATGCAGGTTCCCCTGGTTTAGAGGAACGCACCCCATGAGGACTGGCATAATGCGATCTCATCTCTGAAGAGGTTCCCCTGTGAACACTCCTGTATTGTAAATTTCCCTCCTAAACTACTTGCTTCCAACCATCCAGCAAAATTAAAAATATAATTCAGCACACCTGTGATGTGGGCATCACAGCACCTACAGCCTGGCTCTGTTTAGTTCGTCAGTGCTTAATAGGACAGTTCCTATCTACTTTGAATGCTCTCGCAAGGGCTTGGGCCTGACTCTGTCACTCCAGTCGTCAATAGATAGTCGACTATTCACCCCTACACCATTCTCGGGACAATCCAGACTCTTTTATTCGCTACCAGAAGAGGAGCATGCACTCTTTCTGCACTTCCCTCCATCCTGCACTCTATTTCCTCGCAGTCCCCTTGTCACATCTGCCAGACCCTGACAAGAGGACTTCCCTCTAAGAAGCTTATTGTAAGCTTTGATGTTGACCGCATTGTTTTATCTTCATATGTAGCTGACTTTGGGTAAACACATCTATCATATGCATAAATATAAACACATATTGTACAGTATAATTCAACAATTTTAATACAGTACAAACTTCCAGAAATTCAAATAAATAGTCAGGTATTGCAGCTAACACCAGGGTTAATACTTGAATTTTCCCTGCATTGGTCAGGAAGGATTTTTCTTTGCAAATTATGTGTTGATCCGTCATTGTTCGGTTTGCAGCTTGCTCCACTTCCTTAAAGTGGATAAAAATGTCTTAACAGACCACCTAAATTTTGTTTACTGTATGAAATTCAGATTTGACCCAATGCATGTGTACTGCAGGAACGAACTATGTGCAGAAAAGCACACAGAAAGGACAGATACTGAAGTCATAACCTCAGGAAGTAAAAATAGACGTGTAGACCTGAGAAATCTAGGCCAAGAAGGAATCAAACTTTTCTGCCACTGCAACAATTTGTGTTGGTTTTTCCTGCACACTGGATGAACCTGAATCAGTGGCTCCTGCTTGTTGATTTGTCTGGCTCTAAAAGGCATAGATTATGTAAAGTATAGGTGCTTTAGAGATGATGTTCCAAGCAGCGCCCCAAACAAATACTGCTACAAGTGATGTTTTTCAAGTGACCCTTGAACAATGGAGTGGTTTTACTCCAACACTTATCTCTTTGAAGAGTGATATCACTGGACGTGTCGAGCTGCAGTCAGTCAGCTCGGAATTATCTCTCATTTGAAATGTCACTGTGAAAATTTTTTTCATTTTAGGATTTTGAGGTTTCACAGTCAGTTCACAAGATGCAAGATGTATTTGATAAATCAGAAATTTACTAAAAAGTTCATTTGTTTCAACAAAAGTTTAATAAGCTACACACAGACCGATGTTTTTTAAGCCTTTATTTGTTTTAATCATGATGATTTACATCTAATGAAAACATAACATTTAAGTTTAGAATATTGTATTGGACCAGTAAAAAACATAAACACAGATATGTGTTTAATATGTTTAATACTTGCATAAAGGTTTTCTTTCTTAAAGGTACTTTTATTCTGACAAACATTCTAATTCTTTGAATATGCTAATAAAAACAAAAATGTTAAAACATGAAAGGTTTTGGCTGGATAGTGTCAGACAGTGAGAAAAAAATCTATATTGTTTTTAGCAATGCATTCACTTGTTTCTTTTCATGAGGGTTTTGAGATTTAGTCACCACCTGCTTCTTTGCATTTATCTGACTTACTTCAAGCATCAAATCCAAAGGCAAGACTTGAGAAAATACCCAACAATATGTCAGCAAATGCATTGTTTGATTTCACACTGGTATCTAACATCAAATAGGAAGCAACAGAATTGTCATTGCACAACACCCCATTGTTTTCACCAACTAAGTACCATTATGCCCCCACACATTCTACTAGAGCAAAAAGCTAGACAATGCAGGTAATTTCTCATCCCACATTTGTGACCTTTTTGAATTTGGTTATGAGTATAATCATGAGGATAATCAATGAAAAGGTCAAGGTTGCAGAAACAATCAACTTTAACTTGAATGAGCCGAGTTGCTGTAGCTTAGCAACACACATGCACTGCAGTTTCATTATGCATTTAGATATATACAACCAGAAAGAACTACTAAATGTGGCAGCTATATGTTTTTAAAGCGAGATGTTTTTTGGAGATACTAGAGTCAGTTATTCTTCAAAAGAGCAGTTTCGTTACAATTTGCCAGGGAAATGTGCCATTTGCGGACAATCTAAGGTCACTGTGAATGTGGGGTAAACATCCACTTCAGAGCCTCAGCGCCATGCCAGGCAGCAAGCAGGACAGTGAACAGGCAGATTAGACCACCTGGTCCTGCCAGGCTGTCAGCCTATTTATACTCAGGGTGGCAATTTGCACAGGGCTCCTCACCACCACTGACAAGGAGATCCACAGAGGGGGAGGCTCTTTGTGAAGTTATCATGGAGGAGAAACGAGCGATTTAATATAGATTCCAATGACCTTCTGCCATCTTGTCCCTATGATCCTTTCCCAGGGGAAAAAAAAAGAAACAAAAACTGTCTTCTCCACTGCCAGCTGTCACCCCATTCACCAGAGGAGAGACATTAATGATCTGCAGAGAAATATTGGCTGAAAATTTACTCATACTCTTCTAAAACATGTATTCACAGTGGAATAAGATACAGTACTTATTAATCTCACAGTGGTTTTTTTAGAGTTATGCACTGAAGCATGTATATTTCCTGACATTTGGGTGGTATCAAGGGCCCAAAACAAAATAAACTTGTTTAGCATTCAATACCTTTAAAAATATAAAATATGTAGTATTCAGAAAATTATTCCACTTTTATTTCATGCGTGTTCTCCTCTAAAAACCATAATTCAAATGTATTTTTTTTATTTGAAGTTTTCTGTAAATAACATTTTACATTCAAAGTTAGTTTGCCCTTCAATTTACCAAATGTCTTTGTATGAATTTTTAAAATTCTGTCACATGTTTTATGATATCTGCATTGGATTACTGAAACTTTAACACTGGTAAAATTTTCATTATGGTGAGGAAAATCAAATGATTCACATTTTGCTGAAAAGGAAAGATGGGAAACTTCATTCTATGGATCCATCTGCACTCTTTATATTTTACACTGGAGTTAATAAATAAATGTTGATATGCCAAAAGGAAATTATTGTTGTGAAACTTCTCCCTCAGTTACATTAGGGACAGTCTGTACAAACATGGGTTAATTTATTCTCTGCCCTGGTAAAGATGTATAAAAAGCCTTGTAATTAATTCTTCTTTTGCATTTTTCAACCTATAATTTATTTTTTTTTTTAAGTGTATCGTAGTCTGTTGGAACCTTTAATTAATAATTCATCAATTCCTGTTCCCTTGGAATGAATATGAAATGAACCAGAGACCTATTTCTTTCTGCCACTGGCCTTTAAACTGGATGATGATCCATGTTTGTCCAGTCACCATTACTATTGTAAACACGTGAAGCTTGCTAAGCTCTAGGGGCGCTTAAAATGGAATCTTGCGTGTTGATAAGAGAAAATTAATCATATTATTTTGCCATCAAATGCTCCGGGTTTGCCTGAAATAAATATGTGAAAACCATTGTTATTGCCTCTTTCAGCAAGATCAACAACAAATCAACACCACAATGACTAATCAACACCGCAACAAATGGAAACTCAACCAAATTTTCCGGGAATTCAAATGGAAACTCAACCTTTTTTCTCAGTCTTCTCACCTAAAAATGGTAGAAAACTTGTTAGTTGAGCTGAAAAGACAGGATGACAATGGAAGATTTGTGACTCTGGATGATCTGGAGAGACTGAGTAAAGGGGAATGGTCAAAGGTCCCTCTCTCTGTATCCTGAAGCTTTGTCATACATTATAGAAAGCCATCTTGTTTGCAAATTGGCTCTGTGACCAAAGCAGAGGAACCAACATTTATATTAAATTTGTTACAACCATACAAGTTTACTCCCCAACAAACAAATGTACTTCAAAGTTCATATTTTTCACAAACACTCAGTGTGAGGTTATTACACTGCAATTAAATATGGGTTAACATAAAGGCTTTTTAGGCATCTTAACCAGAATTACCAAAAAAATGTATAAATAACAACACAGATTTTTAACTTAGGTGTCAATGGGAGAATGACATTGGGAATAATACAGGACGACCTTTTTAATTAGCTTACATCCTTTTGTTGGCGCTCCTTTGAACAGAGGTGACAAGGAGGCAGACAAGGCTGAAGATATTGTAATTAGTTATTGAGTGGGGTGGTTGACTGCTGCAGTGGACAATGTCAGCCAGCATAACATGAAAGATTCAGTGGATTGGTGACATAAGTCTATTTGCTTTCTGTCACCTCTGCAGATGCATAATGGCAGCTTCAGATAGTGTCAAGCTGTCCAGATTTGCCTGTCCATCAATCATATGGCAAGTCCAGAACAACAATAGAGTCAGTACTGGAGTATTTGAATCCTTATGAAGAAAAAATAAAAGTTCTGCTTGTTAAAAAAAAAAAAATCTCCAAAAGTCTGAAGTAGTTTATATAAAAGTGATCCAGATAATATAGAACTTGTGTAATGCTAAATTAATCTAGTTGCATGTAAGCAATAATCCAACAATGGGGAGAATTTGACTGGCATGTCTGCTATGGGGTGACAGGAAACAGCAGCCCCGTGGTGTTGAGCTGTGAAAACAGGTGGAGGGCTGTGTGATTCTGTGCGTGGACACATAGGCACAGGATTACGCTCCCAGATTGTGAATTTGTGCATGTAGATTCACTCACTTGTTTGTGGGCCCCGGAGACTCACAGTTGCGAATTGAAGAGTTATTCAGTGTTGGCAAACTGCATGTGAGCAAAGCCTGATATTTTGGAAACTCGTGCAATCTCTGTTTTCCTGTTGGCTCCTTGCTGAGCAGTGATCACGAGAAGAAAACTGGAAAGGATCCAAAGCAGATGAAAATAAAGACTCAAGAGGCAAGTCTGTAAGCATCGTCTGGTTATGACAAAGGATTTAAAGTTTTATATAAAAAGCTAATCTGATTCAAAAATCTGGACACACTTTCATTCTTTAAATGAGACAAAGTATTAAATGTAAGGCATGACATATTAGGAGATAGGCTCACTCAGTTTCTGGCTGGGTGTTAAATGGGAACACCGATACATCTCTTGTGTCTTTGAATTAAACATGAAGCTGCAGCCAGCACCTTGTTAGCTCATGAAAACAAGCAAAGCAGCACGTTTGTCTCCGTCGAGCAGTTTGAAACCCTCACAAACACTTGATACTGACTCTGTTTAGTTTTAACAGTAATATCTGTTCTCAACAGTCTGATTTTCAGTCATTTACAATTACAATACCAGAGATCCCAGGGAGAAATTGCCTGGAAATCCACTCATTGTTTACAGCAGCTAAACTTTGCTTCAAGTGTCATCGCAATAGCGGCGTCGGCTTTTGTCCATCAGGACTAATTCAGTGACAGTTTTCAGTTTTCTAAAATTAAACATGTTTCATGTGTCAGATTTCATGGAAATGAAGGCGAGATGTTCCCTGGACAGATCACCAATCCTTCACCGAGACGACACAGACAAACAACCATACAGACGCTCACTCAGCCTGAGGTCAATTTAGAATCGCTAATTAGCGCCGCATGCATTGTGCTTGGCCTGTGGGAGGAAAATGGAGACTGTGGAGGAAAATCCACCCCGGCCCGAGGTGAGCGTGTGAACTTGCAATAAAATGGCACCAGGCGAGGTTAAAACTAGACTTTTCTTTTTGTGAGGTGACAGAGTTAAGTATCACCTACAGGAGCTATGAATAGCTTCTGTAGGTGTTTTCTGATCAGAAAACATGTTGGGACTGATTGTGTTGAGCATGATTTGTAATGCCACCTTCAGACTGCTGTAATTCAGTGACATCAAAAGTTGTTTTTTGTTACAAATATTTTGAAATCAAATCACAAAAAGACAATTGCAGGTACTTCATTTGGCAATGTTCCTGATATTGGAGATAATTCTCAGTGAAAGTAAGATAAACATCCGTTTGAAAGTAATGGATGTAAGGGACACAAAACAGTGATATACTCCTTTAAGCAATGACTTTTTTTTTCTTTTATGGCTGCAGTCGTCAATAGTATTGGTATTGTTTGAGATTCACATCACAAACATATTACATAAGAATGCATAAAACAAATATTTATGTTATATTTTTCACTATTATCAGTGAAAGAATGCTTTTGTTATTATACAGGAGCACAACAAAATTTTGTCTTTGTATAATTGACATTTTTATGATTGTTAGTGTCATGATTCCAGTTTTGATTTGCAAATTTGAGTCTTCACATTTATATTCACACTTTTTGTAGTTTTAGTGCATTACAAACTTGGCTATCCTGATTTTCAGTGCTCCTTGGTATCAGTTTGTCATTTTTTCACTGCTTCTCTCATCATGCTCTCCATGTAGTTGCAGGGAATTTCAGTAATCATCTTCCCAATGATTTAAGCTCCTTTGTTCAGTCATTCCTTTGTCAGATCTTCTACCTGTGGTTATGTGTCAGATCTGGCTGTCACACGTAACCAATTTGCTCCTGGTTATGTGTGGTTTGTGTTTTCCTCTTGTAATTTTTGTAATTTTACCTTTCTGCCAATCTGCCAACATGATTCTGCCATCCTGTTGGCTGTTTTTTATGTCCATCTCAAAGATATTAGAGACAAACATTACATTTTGGAATCCTTTAAATTGTTTCTATGACCTTGGAATATTTAAAATTTTAAAATATAGTCCATCTACATAACAAAAGCAACTGAGGCAAGAAGTAAAGGTATTTTTGCAGCTTTTCCTATTAGAGGTTTTTATGTTAAATACGATTAAACAACATACTCAGAATATAGATTCATATTAAGCTATCTTAGACAAGGCTGCTAAAAATATCCATGAAGTTGTTTTGATCATCATCCTTGCTTTATTTAGCATGTGTTCAAAATGTGATGATTTTTAAAAATTGTTTAACATCCAATCATTAAATTTAAAAAACATACATCTTTCTTTAACAACAGCCTGGTCTTTAGATACCAATCTAAAGACCAGGCTTTTTTCTTTTCTTTTCTCCAAGGAAATTAATTAGACAATTGATGGTAAAAGTGGATTCCTTTCTTTGGAGAGCCACAGAGTCACTTCTTAAATAATCCTCGGTTTAAAACTTTGAACTCAGTCCTCGATAGAGTTGCAGTTCCTCCAAATCCCGATCACCAAACACTCCGGAAAGACTAGGGAGGATCTCTTTCAAATCTCAGGTCAATAAGAGGAGCTCTAATTGAAAGGAACCGAAAGATCTGGCTGAGAGGAGAGGTGTTATTAACTGATCTGTTGATAGACTTGTTGGCTTCTAAATTGAGAGGGAAAAAGCAGCAGAGCTGTTGCTGGATAATCCCTCCTCCCACAACCAAACACAGAAAGTGTTTTAGACACAGCTCTGACTGCTAGAGACTATCAACACATTGAACATAGACAGCAGTTGCTAAGCTGAAAAATATATCAGGTGAACAAAGGAGTGAAAACAGGCTCCAAGGGACATGTCAAATATTAACACCCCGACAGCTTCAATAGATTCAAAGCTCAAGGCAGTTCATGTATGTATTAAAATTAATGTAGCTAGATTGGCTGCTGGTATATTGCTTATATCTATTCTGTTAGTTTAAAGATATTTTTTTTATCATCTGGAAGAATATGCATAAATATGCAATGTGACATAAGGACAAGAGGCAAAAAGTGAGGTTTAGATTCCCTTTCACTCTGGAGAATGAAAACAAAAAATAAACTCAGACAAGCATCTACAGCTTGATCATGTGCAACTTTAATTTCACTCCTTGCAACACAATAAGCAGAGGGCATCGCAATGTTGACAATATATTACTGAAATGTATCCAAGGTAGAATTAGAGGGCTGAATTAATCAGTAACAAGCCAATACATAGGTCCCTGATTCTATTTTCTGTACATAAGGCAGCATAAATCATTGCGAACCTCATTAAATACCCAGCAAGCTTGAGGTAATTTCCCTGGGAGGATGCTTGGCTCAAAGCCCTCAAATCCACACGGCTGTCTCTGGCCTCAGCAGGACCTGGCAGTGCAGAGGAAATGAGAGAGAGGCCAAATCAGACAGAGAGGCAGATATGGACAGAATCTGATAGAGGACTGGCAGGAGAGAGAAATGGATGACTTGTCAAAGCCTTATGTGTGAAAGACTTGGAGTGCCAGAAATATGGGTGGAACAACAAAACCTCCGATAATGCAGCAATTTTCACTCATTTTTCGGAAGATTTGCACATTTCTGAACTTATGCTATCAGAGATTTGATTCCAGATTGTAATATTTTAGTCAAACACGTTTGAAGTCCAAGTACAGAAGGAAAGAAAAAATCACCTGAGAGGCAATTCATGAAGCTATTTGAAAGTGCTGATTGTTTGCAAACCTGAGTTTAGACATCTTTCTAAAGCCGAGAGGCAAAGCAGATCTGCTCATACACTGATGATACCAATCAAATGCCACCTTTCTGCACTTTGCCAATAGTATTAAGAGGCATTGCATATCAAAAGTCTGCCGATATATATGTAGTACTTCTCATTCTCAAAGTTGTTTGCATTATGCAGATTGCACAGATAAACTGCAATGTGCTGAAAGCGTTATGGCAGTGAAAACATCCTAACCTGCCAGTATAGCTCATTCTCTCTGTTGCTAAAATGGTTCTGTTTTTTAAGTATTTTCTAAGAAAATGAATTGTGCTTAAATTTGTTTATCCAAGTTTCGATTGTGAGCTAACAAGTTAAGGAAGGGAATGCTCATCTTTCTTTCTCCAGATCCAGTCTCCAGCTCATTCTGGGGGAGCCCAGAGGGAAAACCCAGGCCAGAAGGGAAATATATTCCCTGCCGTGTCTTCTGGATCTGCCTCGGGTCTCCTCCCAGCGAGTCGTAGGGAAAAGGGGGGCGTCCAGCTGGCATCGTAATCAGATTAACATTTCAGAGCTTAAAACTGCAAAACTGAGGAAACAACACTCAAATAAGCACCATGTCTCGCTGATGCTCTGTATGAACCGTGAGCTTTCTATATGAGGAAGGTAAAGAGAGTGACTGTGACACATAAAATCATGAAATGTAATCATTAGTGCAAAACCGAGAATCCTGTTTAGGTTAATACATGCAGCTGCCTAATTAATCAGCTTTTAGGGTTGTTTCCTGAGGCAATGAAGTTCTGGGTTTGAATTTATGAAAGAAGTGCAAAGACTAACCAGAGACATGAAGTAAATAAAGTGTTTAAAATTTAGTTGTAAGAGGTTTCTTGCAGCTTCTGTGGCATTTTTTTTCTGGATGGTATTTTTGGCAAGGCCATCTTTGTTCTTACATCACTGAACAGGGAAAAAAATACAAAACTCCAGCCTTCTCTACAACCCTCAACAGCTGCCCCACTTCAGTACATTCCCTCAGTGTGTACTTCATTTTTCTAACTTTGAAAAAATATACAGTGTTTCTTAACCGGCTTGATACAGAAAGAGGATCCGAGGAATTTCTCTCCAGGATAAGCAGATATCTGGCCAATAAGGAAACAATCATCCGCTGGGTGGAGTTTACTGCAGGGGTTCAGAAAATATCAATTAATATAGACAGGACTCTCAATTTGTTTTTGAGAGTGTGAAATTTGTGACAAAATAACTTTTCTCAAAACTAGAGATACTGACACATAACTGTGTTACTAAAATTAGTCTTGAATAGTGTTATTATCAGGATTTCTTGTTGAAGTGCATAACTTTCTCAGTCTCAGCTGGTGAGAAGCCCACGGCCTGACACTCTTTACCCACTGACTGTCCCTCTTCAGTCACTTTCTATGTGCAGAGCAGTGACCGCATGAAGTATGGTGGTTGTTGACAGTTGTCAACACCCACAACAGTTGGCATTTAAAGTGGCTCTGGAGGAATTTAAACCTGGACCTTTTCCCTGGAGACTGGAATGTGAGTGAAATATTACAGCCCCAGGTGATATTTATTAATTTTTAGGAGCTATTTTTAAGCCTTGGTGGTTATTTTCCCTGTTTAGAAAATCACATAGCTCTTGTCAGAAAATGGATGTCACTCTGCTGAAGGAAATAATACTTTATTACACCGACAATATGTGACTGAAAACATTCTGCTTAGACAAATATTCAGCATAAAGTTTATCATCAGAACAACATTTAAAAAAGGCACAATAAGAAAATATAGGAGAGAGACTTGCATAGAAACTAGTGGAAGTTGTCATTTTGGAAAGTTGAGTGAAAAAAAAAGTAGAGCAGAAATTTAAAAAAAAATAACCGACCATTAAACATCACAAACTAATCCATGTTTCACCAGATACAGACTGTAGTGTTTACGTCTGTGACAAATCCATAATCCTGTTTTTCATTACTGCGTAAATCTTGAATTTTTTTCTTTCTTTTTTTTTTTTTTTTACAGTTTTTAATCTGAAAAGGGTTTTTTTTACCCCCTTTGCTTAATCCTGTTTTGTTGCTCTGCAGCCTTAATGTGAAATGTGTGTCTTGAACAGCTGGATGTGCCTCAGTGACATGTGTTGAGATAAACAAGTTTAACAATTTTCAGTCTTTAATCAACCGTTTCTTATTATTACGCTCCGGTTTAGCTATTACCCCGGTTTGCCAATGCAGTCATAAACAACAGAAAAGGCTCTCAGGGTCTGGATATTTTACACTAATCACACAAATGTATGCCAGTGCCGAAACTAATTTGAAAAAAGATGTTTGTTTACAGTTTAGCTGATATCACACAATAATACAAGACAAACTGCCTCTGGGAATCGTTTCAATTGGACTTTCAGTTTTGCAGTCAGCCAAGCGAGAACCTCAATCTGCTTTTTTAGTGAGGATGTGGATGTGTGTGTGTGTGTGTGTGTGTGTGTGTGTGTGTGTGTGTGTGTGTGTGTGTGTGTGTGTGTGTGTGTGTGTGTGTGTGTGTGTGTGTGTGTGTGTGTGTGTGTGTTTTAACTACATTCTTTGTGATTTCTTAAGTAGCTAAAGCCAGACATGTTGGGGTTCACCCAGAGGGAAACCCTTTAAGTGTTGATTATTACTTAAAAGCAAACTGAACTCTTTTTGAAATAATTTTTTTTTATCTGTTTTACTTTCTTTATCAAAGCTTTATCAAAATAGCAGTAACAGAGGCATGAAATCAAACTACCAGAGTTTAACATCTGGTCATTAAAATAAGGAGTGCATGGTTATGTCTGTAACACGAGAGTGGCTTTATGTTGTGGTTAGTAATGAACCTTTGGAGCTGCTAAATTACTTTTAAAAATGAGAAACAATTAAACATAATTCTAGGTTTTTATTAGTTTTCTTCCTACTTTTGCAGCAGAACCAAACTCTACTCAAACCTGAGAAATCTGAGAATCAGTTCAGTTACCAGTTAATAATTTCAGCTTTGCTTAGAAAACTGAAGTAATGTGAGCTGTCCGGAGCCACACAGAATTTGTAACTTTACTGTCACACGTGTCCAATTTTCACATCAAGATTGATGATTGAATTTAATTCGTTCCTTTTACTGTTAGCTTGAATACTTTGAGTTTCACACAGACTCAAAACGAGCTGTTGACTCCTGTGAAAGGTGGCATTTGACTGTTGTTGACAAACAACAAAACGTCATCTCTTCTTGTTGAGCCATATTTTCTGTAAAAAGTAGCTGAAAATGCTCAGCTGAATCAACCTACTCGGTGCTGCTGAGAGCAAACTACAGTTGCTGAGCTCACTCAAGTCAATAACTCATCTCATCTAAAAAACATAAAGTGCTTTGTCAGTGATTGAACACATTGTGTCACTTTCTAAATGAATAAACAAAAGCTCTACACTGCTTAAGTGCTTTAATTTATTTCTACAAAGTGCCTGGATTGTCAGATGAAGTTTCTTAATTGATTTTTATGCAATAAATCATTTTTTAGGACTCTGTCACTTTCAATTTTCTGGCTGTGGATATGTGACGCCGGAGTACGCTTGTCAACTCTAAATTGGTTTGTTTTGACTGACAAGAGATATTGACCAACCGCAGAGAACAGGAGAGTTGCTCAGAAATTGACCTCTGCTAGATTGCAGCCTGTCCAGCCAGGCAGCGAGTGGGGGGGTGGGGGGGCATGGAGGGGGGGGAGGGAGGATGACAATGCATCATATACTCTGCTTTGGTAGCCACCAGCAGCTCTTTCATCACCAAGAGTCTTATTCGTCTTCGTCTTCTCAGCTGCTGCAGTAAGCAGCTGAAATGGGAGACGGCCGGGTGTTAAAAGAAAGATGAGTGGTGGGATCATTTTGGGAAAAGTCCCAGGCTGCTCGTGTTCACATCCTTCAGCACCACAACCTCAAACTTGCTGACATAAAATGTGACTTTAGAGAGATAAACATGTTCTTGTAAATATACGTTTACATACCTGTTTGGACATGGAGAAGACAGACCATGTAATTCTTTAATGTCTGTTGGACTTTTAGGTCAAACTCAAAGTCTGGCTTAGGTTGCTAAACAATGTCCCAAACTTTGATCGTTCAAAAATAAAAAGACATTTGCAGCACCTGTTTTCCTAAACTGGGTAAGAAGAGAACTATTTTAAGAAAAAGATATTGCTAAAAAAAAAAAAGAAAGCCACAAGAAGTCCTATTTAAGTTTACCACAAGCCATGTAATTCTAACACCAAAGGTTTTACACATTGTGGAACGACTTAGGGGAAATAATGCACATCTGAAGTTGAGAGCAAACCAAATTACTAATGCAAATTCAGTGAGTTAAAAATGTTAGTTATAAATTGATTTTTCTAGTGTTTTCATAAATGGCATAAATGAAATAACAAGCACCACACAGTGGAAAAAAAATAATGAGATTGCATGCATGGCTGTTACCAACACTCTTTCAAATGTAAAAATATTAACACATTTTGACTCAAGTCTCACCTTTTTTTGTCTGTATCATTTTCTTCTCATGTTTATTTTCAAGACCTTAATGTAAAAGTACAAAACAGGATTGGGATTACTGAAACAGAAAATAAATCAGATTTTAATTTCAGAATTCTGACTTCGTCTTACAGAAAAATCCCTGAAATACAACATGTTCCTTCATGAAGGTTAGTTCTTTTTTTGTACAGCTCGCATCTCTGTTGTTGAAGCTGGTTGCTTCCAGATACCCATCTGTTATAAAGTCAGAGGTTATTGAAAAAAGCCTCAATTCTGAGATTAAATTAATTTTTTTCAGTGGCCCTAATCTTCTGTACAAAACAGAGGTGGTTGAAAGTCAAATTTTATTAAATCAGCGTCTTATTAGAAACATAGAAGTAGAAACTCACAGGGCCCCAGAAACGCCAACTCTCTGTTTCTTCTATGTTCACCAAAATTACAGAGCCTCATGACTCATTCTCCCCCACATGTACTCTCTGCTGACTTTTGTAACTATCTCCTGTCTTTTTTCACTGTCAAAATCTCTGGTATCCTGTAGGAGCTACTAACTCTGAAGTTGACCTCCTGTCAGTTATTTTCAAGTTTCACTCTTCCTTCCATAATTGATGTATCAAATATCTTTCAAACTTCCATCTGCCAGCATGATCCTAAAGCTTGTTTCCCCCATTGGTTCCTCTCTCATATCACTAAAGCATTGGTATTCTCCATTTACTTCATCTCTCATGTTCAGTAATGAGTCGTACATAAACGACTCATTCTCAGTTACTCTTTGATGGCTCCTCTTGTTCAATCCTGTCAAACTCTGTTACTTCCCCATTACAACCTGTTACTTTCCTGCTAGTTTTGTTCTTAGATTTTGGTTTTTGGTCTTCTCTGGCTTCATGTGCTCTCTGTGCTTATATTTTTGTAAGTTTTTTGTTTTTTTTCATTAAAACATTCATGATCCAATCCAAGCTCCCAGCTCCTGTCTGTATTTTGGTCCATTCACAAACTCTCAATTCATGACACATTCAGATCTTAATAATTTTTTAAAATATTCACCCAATGTCTAACCTTCCTTTTATTTAAAAAATCATTGAAAAAGTTGTTGCCTCCCATCTCCACTCCCACCTCAGCAAGCATCCACCTCAAAAAGCACAATTTCAGTCTTATTTCCACCTCCACCACAATACAAAAACAACTTTGTTAAAAATCACCAATGACCTTTTGATGGCATCTGATTATGGGCTTCTCACAATTTTCATCCTTCTTGATATTAGTGCAGCATAATAACATAATATCTATCTGAACATCTTCACATCCCCAGGCATGTCATACTTGTCTTGCCTGATTTAACTCATATCTTTCAAGCCTTTCTCAGTTTATCCAGTTTAAATCCCATTCTTGACTTTTGTTTCTCATTTCTGCAGGTGTGCCCCAAGGACCTGTATTACGGGCCTTTTTATTCATTATTTGCATGCCCATTTTTATTCATTATTTCCAAATATGTGGCCTACTTGGCCACATATTTCATAAATACATAAATTTTCATTGATGACACTCAGCTCTACATTTCCAATTCCATCTAAATCACTGTTGGACTGTCTTGTGGAGATTAGGTCATGGCTTCCCTTTAATTTCTTCAAGCTTAACAGTAAGAAAAGCCGTTTTACTTGTTACACAGCCTCCACTTTAACCAAACCTCAGAGTTTTTCCAATAATATTCACAACTCCCATGTTCATCCTTCCCCTCAGGTAAAGACTATATGGTCATGTTTGATAGTACCTTATCATTTCAGACATAAAATTAACCAACTCTGTTCTTTCCTCCCCATAACGCTGCCATCCTTGTCCATAACCTTATCACCCCTTTGATCGATTATTGCGACTCTCTTCTTTATAGTCTCCTAAATAAGTTCCTCCATAAACTAAACTTCTTCAGGACTCATCCAGTACACTATAACAGGTCAGCAACAGCCTCACTGGTTGTCCATAAAAGCCAGGATGAACTTAAAAACGTTCATTCTCATGTCCAAGTGCATCCACTGCCTTGCCCCTCTTTATTTGTTTGACCTGCTTCACATCACCACTGCCTCCCACTGTCTAGGACCTACTTCTGTCACTCATCTTATTGCAGTCTTGTCACCATAGGAAACAGGGCCTTCAGCTGCTGTGTGCCTCAGCTCTGGAAAGCTCTTCCTTCTGTTGTGAGGAATATAGACTCTCTTCCCTGTCACAGCTGAAAACACACCTGTTCTAACTGGCATGTTCATTTTAATATAGATTTAAAGGGGAAGTATTATTAGAAGTCAACTTTTTGGGGGCTTTACATCATTGGGTAATGTTATTCCACATCGAAAACATACCTGAAGTGTCGCTGTGATTCTTTCATGCTTGTTTGAGAAATCCTGTAATCTCCCGTGGCAACCATTCAGCAGTGCAAAACATCAGAGTGGACCAACCTCCTCCTCAGAGCAGCAGCTTCTGATCATTTGCATTACAGAGCACCCATCAGCTCCTTCAGACTAGTCAGCAGAAATTAGCAAACACCTGGTGGAACTGTGCATCTGCTGAGCTCCTTACTGAAGCTACTTCTCAGTGCATTGCTGGTCAAAACATTGCTGAGGGGTTAATAAAGGAGCAATGTTGGTGGAGTTTTAGAAAGAGCAGTTTTTAAAAAGACAGAGGCTCCGTTTTATGGCGTTAAGTTCCAAAGTCAAACTTATTAAGTGATATTTGATATATGGTACATCCTTTTTATTGCAAGTGCAGGTAACATATAGCTACTTGATTGTGCTATAAAATGCCACTATGTGACTGGAAAACATAATACTGCCCCTTAATCTGTTGTATCTTGTTTACTCACTTGCTTTTTAGATCATTGTTTGATTCTTTTTTAATTCATTTTTCGGTTTTTTGAAAGGCAACCCTGTATTTTAGAAAACTACCCTCAAACAAAATGTGTTATTGTAATTATCAACAACTAGGTGTTGATTTCCATATTAATATATTTTGTCTTTTTTGTTAGTTTTTTTCTTTAGTCGCATTGTTATTTACATATAATTGTACTCAACAAGCTGAACTACATAGCAGAATATTAGGTGTCATTTAAGGAAGATTTTTATGCACGACATATTTACAAGAACTAATACCAATCACTGAACAGACCCGACATGAAGTGAACCTGATATAAAATTGTGAAATGATCATATTCAGGGTTGTACAAACTGCATTATTTGTATGCCGAAGTTAATGAATACATTACTGATTTTCAATAGTCTCCATATCAGGACAAAGGTCATTAGCCCACACATAAGCATCCATCAGTGCTGAGTTGAATTATCAGCTTATTGATGTGGGGATAGCATAATGAGCACAGGTCCTTGTGGAAAACTGAGGAGCCAACATCTGCGGCTAATAATAGCGCACAAGGACAGCCACACAGTACCAGTGGAAATTTTAAAAGAGGACTCAGTTTTTAGCCAATAAAAATGCAGATTTCCAAAAATAACAGGGTTGGTGTGGGATCCATTAGTATTCCAGAAATGGCTCCATGAAATGTTCCTGCAGATGATTTGAAAGGTAAAGCTGAGTTTAGGGACACTACCGCAGCTGGTATGACTTGCTGGATGCTCCACAGACACTGGGGAAATTAGTGGAGACGGTGCTGACCGAGTTTCATCTGAATCCCAGTGAAAATGCCTCTCAATTACAGCAGCCCCGCAGCCAATTGTGATGGCTTATGTACTTAACTATACCCTGCGAGTAAGGCAATGGTAGCATTGGAAAAGTTATCAATGCTGAGAAATATGTAGGGAGATAAAAATAACACTATTTTATTTTAAAACAGTGTTATTGGCTTTTAAATCGTAAAGCTGAAAAGAAAACTAAAAGCATTAATTTATCATCCCTGACCTAAAGTATTGCTTTGTATCAAAGAATGAGAGAAGAAAACATATTTTCTATTGTTTTACTTTGCTCTAAATTAAATGTATTCTTTCGCTTCAAAGGAGTAGCTTTCTTTCCAACAGGGAGACTGGATTCAATGACTGTGAAAGTCTGCATGTGGGAAATGCGTGACAGACTCAGAGTAGGGAATGATAGCACCGGGATTATAAGAAGGCAGTGATTGGTCCAAAATCCAGCAGCATGCGATGATCTGCTGAGTCGCTGACAAATCCCTGAATGATTTCTCTTGAGGAGGTGATCTCCAGCTAGCAGGTAAAGTGACTAAAAAAAGAAAGTACACCCGCTCTGTATTAATTATGCTCCTTTCCTCACCTTTTTTGCTCAACAGCTGTTCTGCCTCCCTATGATTACACTCACCTGCTTTCAATATCACCCTTCACTCTTTGCTGGTTTCTTCTGTTTCACTATCCAGATCTCCTTGTGCCTCAACTGTAAGTCTTCCTTGTTTTATTATTATTAAACTCCTCTCATTGTCTCGTCTGCTAGTAAAATCATCTCCAGAACAGACTGTGCAATGTTTAGAGAAATTGCAACAACACCAAGAGCTCTATCTGAGACTCTGTCCTCCTTCAGATTTCACGTTAAAAATATAAGTTTATGACAGGACCAGCTAAAGACAAAACTGGAGATGTTTCTCTTAAAATGCCAGAGAAATGCTATTTCTCGAATAATAAAATGGCAACATGATAGAAGTTTGCAAAGATGCATTTGAATGTACATTATTTATTCAGGAGGAATGTCCTTTGTGAAGAACAAAGCATTTTTCTACAATAAATAGGGACAAAATTTGAAAAATAAAAATCACATTCATATGTTATGTTGAGCTCAGTGGTGGAGGGTTGATGATTTGGGCTTGTTTTAATGCCATGGGACCTTGGCACGGTGACCAAGTCAACTGCAAACTCTGCATAATTTGTGCAAAATTGACTTGTGCAAAAAGACATTGATTCCAAACACAGCCGGAAATCTCAAACAGAATGACTGAAAAACACAAGTGCCACTGTGTATCAATGGCCAGATCAAAATTTTACTTTGAACCCAAATCCCTGTAAATTGTATTGAATTTTCAGTTTTATCCTCAAACTGTATATAAAAAAAAGAAAACATTAGCAGGAAGTTTGCTAGAACAAGATTAACGGTGGGCGACTATTTGCCTCAGCAACATGTATTCAAACAGTAAGCAGAAAACCAGCGTAAACCAAAGCTTACTCTGAACATTTTCAAGTCAGAAAGTTTTGAGCTTAGTCTTAAAAGCTGAAAAGATTTCTGCATTTTGGTTCATTGCAGGGAGTTGAGTCCACAATTGATAAATCTGAAAGCTGCTTAGCAATATGCTATCAAACTTGCCAACTGAAGAGCAAAGAGCTCTGTTGGGATGATATCCAACTTTAAGGTCTTTAAGATAATCTGAAATTTGATTATTAACAGCTTTACATGCAGGCAAAAAAAAATTTAATCCTACATTATACAGTTTTCCCATAAAAATAACATAAAGTGGAAGAAATATTTAATTTTTCTGATCAGAACTCTTGCTGTAATATTTTAGATCAGCTAAAAATGTATATTTGGCATCTTCTCTGTAACCTCTGTGGATTGTTTCACTGGCAGGATTGTGTAAAGAGGACGACTCCACATGTTGGAAACGTGAGATGCTGATGTCTCGGAGTGAGACTCCAGCAGTGAGGTAAGTTATTGTAAACACACCGACTTTTTCACAACCCAGAACTCAATGGTCACTGCAGGCAAATACCTTACAGTGTAGAAGGGAAGCAGGCAATAGATAAGTTACACAATTAAGAACTTGGACCCCTCTAAGCCTGTGACGAGGACAAAGGCAGCAACATAGGTGGGAACAATCAGCAGCCAGCAGGAGAGGAAGGGCAGAGCAGAGAAACACAGAAGTCATAGCAGAAAGAAAATATTGCAGAGATACCATTTTGTTCTTTAACCCAAACATTTGAAAACTGTGGCATATATATATCCAACTCCTATTATTCTGATACATTTAAATGAAATCATTTGTAAACAATTGCTGTCAGGACTCACATTTATTAAAATCTGAGCATAAAAACAACTTTTCTGTGAAGGCCTCACAGCTTTGTAGTAGAACATTAGTCAGTAAAAAGCATCATAAAGACCAAGGAACAATAAAATGCATTAAAATGTTTGGTTGTAAGGTGACAAAACTTGGAACCACTTCAAGGGGTTTTAATACTTCTATCAGACTCTAAGTTGGAGCATCCAGCTGTTTCTGTCAGAGCCACAAGCAGACATTATTCATACACAGCTGTAAAGTGTTACATTCAGGACAGAAAAATGCATCAAAGCCAAGAATGACAGACACACATCAGGACATGATGGCAGATGGGTAAAGAGAGGGATCTGCAACTTTTAAAAAGAGAATTTCCTCTCCACATGATCCTGTTCCAAAACAAAGAGCAGCATGATGTGCATCAATCAACCAAAGCCCTGCAGCAACAATGTCACTCATCTGCACTGTGCAACTATTCTGTCGCTAAATGGTGCTGCAGCCTCAACACCAGGATGCCTTTGTAATCCTAGTGCTCAGCACTGATGCATGCAAGTTTGAATTATTCTCTCTTAACAGCGACAAAGTAGCTATGTGCCCAGAAAGTAACTGCATTCCACTCTGGTCACTAATTACAGCCAAAGGGGAAAGTGGGGCAGGAGGATGGAGAGGGTGACACTCAGTTCCCAAGCCACTGAAAAATGCAGGCCTATTTATTACAATAAGCATAAGAAAGAACAGCAGCACATTACAAATCACTGCAGGGGAGATTTCTTTCAGTGGATTAAAAAGAGGGTGCTTCTCATTTCATTTTCCATTTAGTTACCGTATCATATTGGCCACATCTCTGCGGAGGAAGATGAGGGATTTGTTTGAATAATGATACAAATATGCAAATCCAGTCAGCATGCTCATTATTCTGACCACGGTAACAGACGGCACACACTTGGCATCCTCTCTGTAACCTCTGTGGAAGTGTCCAGAGGCATGGTCTGCTGCATTAATACATATTACTGTACACTAAGGAGTCACGCTGCTTTTAACACGGCGGTTTAGCTCACAACATCGGGTTCTTCTGCTCCCATCAGGCTTCGCAGTCCTGCCAAGTGAATCTACACCGAATCTGCAGCTTAACCTGGACACTTCAGACCACTATTTATGTGGATGTAATAGGAATTTATCTTAAAACCATGAAGCATCTGCAGGTGATCCAGCTGTGAAGGAAGGTCTGCTGTCTGACAGTCCTAAGTGACATGCATTGATCAGAGAGTCACATCAGATGGGATTCAAGTGTGTAATTCACCATGCCACTCTGTGTTTTTACTTCAGCAGCTGCCAGTTATGCTGCAGGGGGTTTGGCACAGGAGAAAACAAGGAGGTTTTCTCAACAAATATTTATGATGTAGTTCAAAAGGGGCCGGGTGAATGGACAGACATGACAACTACAGAGTTTCACATTGAAAAAGAACAGAAAAGGATGAAACAACTCAAAAAATAAATTTTTATTCCATTTTTTTTCCTATCCATCTTGTTGAATTGTGATTCAATAAGATTGTGGAGGTAAAAATCCAAGAAAGAAACCTCATCGTGTCCAGCAAGGATCTCTATAGTTTGGTTTAGAAAAGTGAAAGGTGTAAAGTATTTTCACCTGTGGATATCTTTCTGTTGTTTTCCTATGAAAAAAAAAAAACAATACAGAAATGTGAAGTGGACAGAAACTGATGCAGGGTTTACAACAAAAAATCTGAAAAGTGTGGCATACATTTGTGTTTATCCCTCCAGGGTTGATAGTACAGGGAGCCACTTTTTGCTGTAATTACAGCTGCAAAATCTTTGGAGAACGCATCTACTTGCCTTTCACTTTGTGATATACTGTATAAATCCTTAAAAAATAAATATATACCATTTTAGGAGAATAGTTTTAAATTGTTTTTCCTATTTATTGCACATTATTAACCTTTCCTGGAGTTTCTGATTAAATGCCTGAACTCTGATTTCCTTCAATGCAGAGCAGCAGCAGCAGCTCTCTTCGAAGCTCCCAGACTAATTAGAAAGTAGATTATTTCACATAGTAATTTTGTTCTCAAAACATATTATTTTGCCTAATGCAACTTCCTGCATTTTTCTGTTCAATAAACTCAAATCATGCAGCACATGTGGACACCCCCATTACATTATTATTATTATTATTATTATTTAAATTAATAGAGCAATCCTGATTTTATCCCAATAAGTTTTTGTTGCTTTTATCTGAACCTTTAGGACAATCTTTTGCAGCAACCCATTGATATTCTCTCTGCTGCCTTCAGGGTATATTTCTAGAATGCGTAATTCTTATTTCTGATGTCTTGCAAATGTAACATCTTTTCTTGAACCGGCCTGTGCTAAACTCTCTGATGTGCTATTAAAATCTGAACAATAAGTTCTTTTATGTTTTTATCCGGTTTAGAAAATGGAGTCTGATCATTAATTCTTTGGGCGATCTTGAACCTTTGCTCCATAAAAACATGCTCCTGTCAGATGTCTGTGTGATGATCTGCATGACAGCTCTTTTAAGCTGTGGAAGTACAGCAGGAATGTTGTCAAGTTGAGCCTTTTTCCAGCTGAGTGTGATTACCAAAATGAGATTCAAAGATGTGAGAGAAATGATTCAATTTTTTTTTTCATCTTTTGACAGTTGGAGGATGGGATCTTTTAACTGGCATGAAGAAGCATCTGCACATAACTCAGCCTCTCCATGTCGATTTCCAGATAAATTTGAAGATTTCCCTGCTCACTTTTGAAGTGTTAAATTGATTGGTGCCATCTGACTACACATGTCGTCCATAGATTCACACTGCAGCAAAAATCACTGGTATTAACTAAACCAGTTGCTTTCTTCAAAGCAGAGAGGAGTTGAAGCATTTCTTCTGTTGACGTAAACAGGCTACGATTTAAATATGAATGAAGAATGGACGGGTTAGGCAGTGGAAAATAAAGGTTTTATGAGAAGGGGGAAAAAAAGGTCAAACCGTTTTTTATAAATGCATGTTTTTTTATAAAGTTTATCTAATAAAACTGAAAGGTAGGTTTTGAATTCACAGAAGTATAAAACTAACAAGAAGCTCGACAGACATTCAGCACAAATGTGCTACACATTAAATTCAAATGAAAACAAACACAGAGTTTTGTTACATTTAAGCTGCAATGGACTGGCAACCTGTTCAGGGTGTACCCCACCTCTCGCCCGAAATGTTCTCTGGAGATGGGCGCAGCACCCCTCCCAATGCCGCAAGGCACCAGGGTGTACAGAAAATGGATGGATGGATGTTACAATTAAGAATACTCTTTTTTTTCGATTCAGATCACAAAATCTGAATCTGGAACTCAACAGAGGTGAACACAATCTAAGGATTAAAAATATGCATGTAAATAATAATAAATAAAGAAATAACAATAAACAAATGAAGCAATGAAAGTAGAATACCAACAAAGAAATTATCAAAACAGAAACCCAAATGAAATCAAAATTTCCAACACCCAAGAATCACAACAAATTCAGGTTTCTTAATCTCCAGCCACCATGAGAGCATATATCCCCGTCCTACTCCCACTTCCACTGTCAATGTTTGTGACTTAAGGCTGAAAAAGCTGCTATGTTGTTCACCACTTGGGACTAAATTTAAAGACCCATTTAAAGCTGCAAAACTGCCATTGTAAACAGCTTATGGGTCATGTTTCACAAAGGGTTGGTAACCCAAGCAGCAGCAGGGGGCACAGATTAGCAAGAAGACATTTCTATGAAGAAAACCACAGAGCAAACTAATCATGGCTCACTCACTCTGCTTAGTGAAGGTCTGCTAAAGAGAGCAAACAAGACATCTGTAGAGACTCATTTGAGTTTTTTTCTGATCCAAAGAACCTGTTGGTTTACTGAGAATTAAAGCATGAGGGCATCCAGCTGAGCAGTCAGTGTCAAGTGTTTAGAGGGACAGAAGACAGCATCAGGAGTTACATTGGCTACACATTTCTCCTTTTCTTAAGAGTCATGCATGTGTCAGCGTCACGTCTAGGTAAGGTAGGTTATTAGTTGTTGGACCTTAACTAACAAAAACCAATCTAATTCTTCCACACACTAATCTATCTCATTTTCACCCTTTGACATTCCTTTAACCATCCATCTCCTCTCCCCTCTCTGTGTCTTTACTCATCAGAGTCCTGCTGAGTGAAGCCAGGATCAGAAAGATATGAAAATCAGATGCTTCACTTTATTGTTAGCGTTCACTCTGCCTCTTGATACAAGATTTTTCAGATCTAATCATCATCTGTATATTTTAACATGCATGGTAAATTTTTAGAGTTGGCAATGCAGAAAAAAACACAGCAAGAAAAACCTGTTAGAGGCTAAAAGAGACTTCAAACTGTGGCAGAGGTTAATCATCCATCAGGACAATCATCTAAAATATGGATCCAGAGCTGCATGGAGTGCTTTTAAATTGTACTTACATGCTTTAGACTGGCTTGGTTAAAGTCCAGCCTTAAATCCGATCGGAACTGGAGAAATTTTGCAAAGAAAGAACAAAAGTGTATGTTTGGAACATTAGATCTAATAATGCTTACATGTGCAAAACCTGTGGAGATATAACGATTTATTTATAACGATAAAGATTGGCAACAAATAGTAACTGAGTTATTCTACTAAATATTAATAGAGCAAAGCTGAACATAAATACACACCAAACATAATATTCTTTATAGTTGATATATATTTTAATGTTTGCATTATCACATAAGCTCCAAAAAAGCACATCAAAGTAAAGTTGGTTGCTGAAATGTGAGAAAATGCAGAAAATGTTCCAAGGAGGATATGAATGTTTTTGCAAAAACACTTTATAAACTTCAGTAATCAATAACTTTAACTTTCTGTCCACTGTAATACCTCCTTCACTGTGTTACCATGCTATGTTTAAACGATAACTGAATACAAAGATATACTTTAAAAAATTTCAAATGAATGTTGTGCTAAATCGCCACTGATACTTTTAATGTCAACACGTAATATTTCTTTTTATTTCATAATTGATGCCAGTCTGTGTTGTGTGACTGTAAGCAGATTACAGTGCCTGAGCCTTGGAGGAATTTCTTACTATATGATAAACGGTAACATCAGTTATAATGAACAGAAAATGGAAAGCAGTTGCATTCGCTAATTAAATGTAGCCACAGGCTTCTATGATGTTTATCAAACCCCTTCTCTCTTGAACAATTTAATTCTGAAGCCCATTTGATAAAAAGCCAGGCATTCCTAAATAAACCACAAATTAATGTACAGTCACATCACAGTGATTATTGTTTGTTAATGGGATGCACTTAAATGTCAAACTGATTTCAAAAGTTTCCGATGACATAATCCTCTAAACAGGTTGATTAAAGTTTAATGTTATGCAACTTTATAATAGAAAACATGTTAGGAGTATTCTGTAAAGTCATTGCATGCAAACTATGAAAAACAATGAATGGAGTGAGTTTTAATTTAATTCATGTTCGCAATCACACAAAAAGAAAGAGAACATAAGTGCAAATTCAACAGCTTTATAAACATTTCCCCTCTGGTACCTCCTCAGTTACTGGCTTCATGAAGCTGTTCTCTAATTGGTCACACTGAAAAGGAAGAAATCTATTTTTTTTTTATTATCCATTTCCCTAATTTGTCATATAATTACAAAATAATCCATTTCAGGACTCCAGGCTGTCCCCCAGAGTCATCCTTAACCTGTGCACACCTGATTGTCCAGCTAATTCTCTTTCATTTCATATCAGCTGATAACTCAGTTGGCACTTTTTAATCATCTAATTTCCAAATTATAAACAGGTCATCACGAATAAGCTGCTGTGGCCTGGCTACCTGCCCTGCTGTCGCAGCCTTACTACACTGCTATCCTCCTGCTTTTCTTCATTAGGCTTTCTAATAGGAAGGACACAGATGACCAGAACAAAATTGTTGTATTACGATCCATAGATCGTAATACAATGTCTTTTCTGTCTTAATCATTTCTGTATTGTTTTCTTATATCTTGCCATTTAAGGTAATTCAGTTGCTCTTGTTACGTGTCTCATTAGATTAGCATTTTTACTTACTGATTATTTTAGGTACAGGTTCTTTCCCCCCTTCTCCTTCTCTTGGCTTTTATTTTTTCCCTTCACACTCAGCCTGTCTGCTTTCTTTCCCAGCTGTTAATCATTTCCTTATTTGCTCCTTCCTGCTGCTTTCCCCAGTTGCACCCACTCACCTGTATTTATCTCTTTTGGTTTCTTTGTCACTTTCGCTCCCTCTGCAGTAGGAGATTTAACTTCTCCTGTTACATTGTTCTTCACAGGCTCCTTCAGTCATTCCCATGGTTCCTTGTATATTTACTCCATATCCTCCAGAATCATCTTCTGTGCATTTCTTTCACTCATTTTTATTTAAAATATCCTTTTACTCCACACTTTTCAGCACTTGGTTCCTCCATGAAGCGTTCAAACATAACAAGTTGAGTTTTTTAACCATAGAAGTCATGACTGAGAAGACCGCAGAGGTGTTTATCAATAAATATGCTAAATATCATCCGGTTGGTGGATTTTGCAGAAGAAAATCGAAAAGTTCTGCCAAAATCATAAGGATCATGAAGAAGGCTTAGCATCCACCTTTGAATGTTTTAACATTTGCCTCCAAACAAACATTATTGCAATTTTTTGGGATTTATGTGATAGAAAACTATTTGTAATTTTGATTATTTTTTTAACAGATAGGGTGGAAAAGTGTAGTCACTCCTTTATAGAAGCAGATTTTATTGCTATGATAGCTGTAAGTCTTTGAAGCATTTCAAAGACTTACAGCTTGGAAGTGCTGTAAGTCTTTCCAAGCACATTCATGGACTAAAACCTCTGGTTCTCAGCTCAAGCTGAGTTTGATTGGATTGGTAATATCTCTGTACATGATGCTTTAAGTCTTGAGAAGATCGTCCTCTACTTCACCTATGCTGTTAGTGAATATACTTTGATCTAAACATTGTAGCTCTGGCTGAACGTTCAAGGTTGTTGCTCTGCTGGAGGATGAACTTCTGCCCCAGTCTCAAGCCTTTTTCAGCCTCTTCTGCCATTACTAAGCTATATTCAGCTCTGTCTGTCTTCCCATCACCTCTGACCAGCTTCTCTGTCCCTGCTGAGAAAAGGCATCAACACAGCATGACGCACTCATCACCGTACTTCCCCATGGGGATTGTGTGTTCAGAGTGATGTGCAGTACTGGTTTTCCATCACACATGGTGTTTTGCATGTAGGCCAGAAAGTTTCATTTTGGTCTTGTCTGACCCAAACAGTTTCTGCCATATGTTTGCTGCGTCCTGTGGCTTGTGGTGCAGCAAATAGGGCATTTTGTCGGGTTTTTCTCCAAAGTGTAAAGTATGAATGAGATTGAGAATTAGTTGTAGCTGAACAGACTTTTTGCTGAAAGAGTTTTTATAATTAATAATTAATAGTTGGACCTTTGCTTTCCTGTAGACCTTATAGCAGATCATAAGAGTGGACATCCGGTTTTGAGGGAGTTATAGATTCGAGCAAATAGCTCAAATTCGCATCTACTTGAGACTCCCTTTAAAAATGTTTATTTTATTAAGTTCACATACCAGTGTTGACTTAAAGTTTTACCACAATGTTTTTTGTTGCCATTGTGACAATAAGAACTATTTATTACCCTTTTTAGGTAACTGCATGGTTGTGAGTGCAACAATCTTAGCCCAACAAGCATAAATAATGCTCTTTAAAAACACACCCAATTGTAATGTGCATTTTTTAGATCACCAGTCATATAAAAAAGTGTTATTTGTATCACTGAAGTGGACATACTCTGTGTTAAATCATATTTACAAATATATTGGTATTTATTGATACACCTTTATTGGAAAATAGGTATCAATCCTGACAGTATTGTCAGTTTTAAGGGTTTTTAAACATCATTAATTGGATTTTATCATGACATAGAGAAATCATAATCTTATTACAATAAGTTATCATGAAAAATAAAGGCCCACGAAATACACCAAATATATTGCAAAATGTATTAAAGTGCAGAGTCTAAACTGTTTTAACATGACCGCTGAAGCTAACATCAACTGTCTTCCTTATTTCCACTCATTGAGGGACAGCCAATCAGCAACAAGAAAAATAATTGTTGGTCCTGGATTTCCTGCATTGCAAACACAAGCCAATAATGTGTCAAGCAGTATTGCACCAATATATTTCAACTTCCAAAGCTACTTTTTCTTCAGAACTTTAAATATTCTCTATTTAAAGAATCCACATATAATCTGGAGTCATACTACTCAGAAAAATCAGCTATTAACAAACTGTGAAGAGGTGGTGGTCCACTGTACGTTATGTCAGTGTTCCTGTGTGAGTAAATACAAATAAACAAAAGATCATCAAAGGAATTGATTATTTTGAGGAACTAACTAAACTGATTTGAAGTGATTAGATAAAAGAAAACCCTCTCAGATTATCATGACAATGTCAGGGGAAGAACATGAAATACCAAATCTTCTGATAGCTACAGGGATGTTTTCAAAGGATCATTGGCTAAATCAGTGAAACAACAACCTTTATAAAACAGAACAAGCAACACACGTTTAATTTGGCTGACTTGAGGACTCAGATTGTGATCAGGTCTGAAAACTGTGACAAATCCCCTCCTGTGTGACAAAAAAAATCTAACTCCCATTAGCCGGAACTCAGAGGATGCACTTCAGGTTATTTACGACCGGCACAGGTGACTGAGGTAAAACACGGTAATGATCTCTGTGTCACTTTTACTAGTTTATATCAAACAGCTCGTATTTCATCACTGCCGACCCCTGATGGCTCAATTCCAGCAGCAAAAAATACAATCAGAGCCAACATTGACCAGCTGTCTGAGTGAAAAATACGGTGTTTATGAGACGGAGGCCAGGAGGTTCTGGGGCGATGCTGAGGAGTAACTCAGTCAAAGAATTTACAGAATTTCCATCAAGAGCAGAAAGTCGTTAAAGAGAAAAAGATAAATGCACAATGTTGCAGCTTGTGAACATCCCTTCCTCCCCCATTCGTTGAATGCAAACATTCAGCGGATGGGGTTTTTGTGTGACACCGCAACACGCCTTTTTCTGCTGAGCAGGATCTGCATGGCGCAGTTGCCCGCCCGTCAACCCCAATCAGGGTGACTGCTCAGTCAGAACTGAGTTTTCAGGCTTACTGGTGTATAAAATTCATTTACTTCACACCTCTTTCCAGACTTCATCTTAAATCAGCGGCCATTCAGCACTGATCAGAGGACTCGTGACATGCAGTCGCCTGCAGCACATTCGGCAGAGAACTCGGCGCTCAAGAGAAAAATATTGCCAGAATTAGATGTAGGTTTTAGCAGAACGACATGTACCTCGACTGTTATCTTTGGAAGAGATCTGCACAGTGGCACAAGTGTTTGCGTGTCCGTGCTGCAGCAGGGAGTTGTGAATCAAAACAGTCTGTTTTTAGCTTGTGCACAAAAAACCATACAATGATCTACTTATTCGTTTCTGTTTTAGGTTTACTTATTTGCTTTTTGGCTGTACAGTGGCTGAATCTGTAATGATCTGTGCAAGCTATTTGAACTTTTTCTTGAAAATGTATTTATTTTACGGTTCCCTCTTAGGTGAGCAATGCATGACAACTAGGCAGCATTAGTGACTCTGATAATCAATCTTTTCCAAAACTTGACAACACCTGTTGTGCTTCATACATAAAGATTTTTCACAGGGACAAGTCAGAGAAACAAGCTTCTTCCATAAACAAATTGTCATTATTTTGTCCAGGAAGGATTTTCAAAAGATCCTTGAGGCCTTTCTTACATCCACTCTAATTATTATAATTGTTGTATTTCAGGGAGACACAGGCTGCCCTCTTTTGCCTTCAGTTCGGCCAAAATGCAGCTGCTCATCTTCGAATTCACACAGGCAAGAAAACATCACATTTGTGCAGACTGCTTTTCACTTCATCCCTGTGAGATACAGATTTAATTTTAAAATTATTTTATTTGTTTTTCACATCCCTGTTCCACCCTCTCCGGTGAAGTCGATTCTCCTTCACGGTCTCTAAGATACTCTCTCTTCTCTGTCTTCTATTAAATCAATTTTTAAAACATATTTTTTTCCCTCTGAATTTCAAAGAGCATGATTTTTTTGTTCATTTGAATGAGCTGTTGTGTTTCCTGATATTGTTTTATCTATTCTAGCTACTATTTTTAATTATTTTCTTGATGTGCTCATCTTTGATCAACCATTTGTTGTTTTTAAACACTGACAATTGTGGTATGATAACTTGAAGATATTTGTGATGGTTATAAAAAAGAAAAAGACATGTAAAAATTTACAAGGAAAGCAAAACAATTGTGAATGTGTCCCTTGTCATTTCATATTTTAGTAATAAATATGCTTTATAGAGGGCTTTCTATATGTTAGGGCTTTTTTTAGGGCTCAATCTTGTGAAATGTTACAGGACAAGAATCGGTGCTGTCCAATTAGCAAAAGAGAAGTTATACAAAGTATTGACAACCGTGTCATGATCAATGGGGCTTTGAGTTTAGTTTGGCTGTGAGTTATTCCTTACTTTTGTTATTTAGCTCTCTGGGTTTCTTTGATTAACAAGGAAACAAGAATACATTGAAGAATAGTTATTTTCCCTTTGTGTGTTTTCCTGGTTTCTTTGTTTGTCTCAGTTGCTCCAGTTCAGGCTCTCCCTCAGCTGCAGCACATTCAGTTAATTAGACTCAGTTTCTTGTTCCACTAATTACTCCTCCCAGTATATATACACTCTCTCTATCACTCTTTTTGGGTTTCTCCTTTTTTCGTCATAGATTTTGTTGTCTGTCTCGCTCTAGATTTTTCTGTGAGTCGCTCCATTACCATTAATTTGTTTTCCTGACGTACTTCCTGCTGGATTCTTCTGTTATTCACACCAATGTCCTTTTGTCTCCTTATTAGTCCTGCTTTCAATCAGTTTATCTCTTTAACAACCATCTCATTATGATCATGCCTGCATTTGGGACCAGTTTAACAACAAACCGTGGGGATCCGGGTTACAAGTTATTGTGCCATCAGTTATTAGATTAGATTGTTTATCTCCCACTGGATGAATGTTCATAAATTAAAGTTTTTTCAAGATGTTCTAACATGCGATCATACCACTCTTATAAAAGATCTATTCTAAACTTTCGAGACTTTGCAGAGATCAACAGTTGCCGTCGAATTTTGATCACATACAGTCTTGCTAAAGCCTGTTGCCGTGATCAAATTGATAAGATAGAAATTGAGTAGATAAGATGGAGGAAAGTAAGTTTACCGATGTGCAAAAGCAACGTCCTACAGTCAATCTTAGCATATAGAGCTTGGATTTTTATGTTATCCCAGCACACCAGTCTTCCCCTTCCCTCTTCTTCTCTATTTTTATTACTCTACCTCTACACTTTTTATGTCGAGCAGCTCAGCTTTGTTGATCATAATTTTATTTTTGTAAAAGCAAAGTGTAAAACATCCAAAGAGGTGATTACTTTTTATGAGCGCTGTATTCATGCAAAGTTTATTTATTTAATCGGGGGGTGGGGAGTCACATTCCAGTCATCTGCTCTTCAAAACTATTTGTTAGACCATAATAAAATTACAGCCATGTCTGGCATAAAACTTTATTTTCCCCTTTTACAACACAATCAGACACCCACGCATGTTCTGACAGACATGAACAATTCTGCGACCATTTCTGTTTTAAAAAATGTTTCAAACAAAAAACCAAAATGCCTTCATCAATGTTTTTTGTTTTCATTTCAATACTTATTTCACTGTTTCATCAGGGACTCCCTGATTTAGCTTGTTACATTGCAATATGCAGCCATCTAATAACAGCTAATACAAATGTTACATAACATACTATATAAGACTACTCCTGCTAATTTGCTGGGCTCAGGCTTTTCTAACAATTTCCCTGTCATTCTATCGTCAAAAGGACAAAAAAACATTAAAACAACATCTGTGTAGTTGAACCCAAATTCAAACTCAATGGGAAAATACTGGTAAATATGCTGACACAGAAAAAAGTTTGAAAAATTACAGAACCACAGCTTTGGTAAAACAAGCTAATGGGTTTTTTAGTTTAGTTATGATAATTGTCTGTAAACATCACCACTCCTCAGCATCTTCAGAGTTATGGACCAAGCCATAAAATACAGCCTCCGTCTTCACCAAACATTTCTAATTAAAACACTATCAAAGGAGTTCTTTCCTCCATCTCACTGTGGGGTTATTTACTAGATTTGTTGCAGGTCAGATTGCCTCACTGGCTTTTGTAATGTGATTTGCTATCTGTTAGTTTCAGAATTGATGATATCTATTAATGGTCTTAATACTTTACTGCAGATAATGTAATCCCTTATGAAGCAGCTTAGTTATTTTACTCCAGCAGGGTTGCTTTGTGCAACTGCAAGATCTGCTGAAGCAGTGACCAAGAATTTACACCCAGGAAGGTTTTCAAAGAACCAAAACCTGGTGTCACTGATTTGATCTTTTAAGTTCCTTTCCTCTGGTCATCTTTTATGTTTTTTCCCTATTAGATCAAGGTTAAAATAATTTTTTTTTGTTTAAATAGATGTGAATCTATTTTTCCTTGTTTGTTGAACAATGTTAAGAAAAACAACAATATCCAAGTACAGAGATTGAAGGATTATGTCTATTTATGTAAGCTCACATGTTTCGTACTGGAGATTAACATTACAGCTAAAAAAGAAAAAGGACATTTACTTATAATCAGCTAATAACAGGAGTAGCAAGGGGGATTTTCAAACTCTTTAACTGTAGTTATTGTAGATAAATGATTAATAATACAAAATACAAACAAAACACATATTTCATTGGTCAACACCAATTTTGCAAGATGGTACCGGTTTTTTCTCTTTTTTTTAACTCCAAATTTTGTGTTTTTCAGATCAAAATATATATATATATATATATATAATATATATATATATATATATATATATATATAATTATATAACATTGTTATAAACAACCATTATTAGTATATTTTTATAATGTTTTGCACCCTTTTTAAGACAACAGCTGAAAGGGCTGATTGAGTCGGTCAGTGGAAAGTTGACTGACACATGGCTCTCCTGCAAGTGCAGCTTGTGCACACTCATGTCTGCAAGGAGCAGTTGCAATGCACCATGGGATTTGCAGTGTGATTGACTGAGAGCTTTTCAACCAGTTGGTGGTTGAAAATGCAGTATCTGCTGCATTTACAGCAGATACTCATTCACCAAACTTTTTCCTTCCTCCAAACATTCCAATGATTTGTTTGGATAAACATCTTTGTAAAGATTGTCAGTGAATGGCTGTTGGCTGAGCATTTGTAAAGCCATTTCCCTTTATTGTGTAGACCAAAGCACAATATTTATGGGCTGAGAATTATTTCTTGTGTTGATATTATGAAATTCTTGTACTTTTGAGAAACGAGGCTTCTGTATTCAATAGCTGGAAGCAATAAACATCAGAATAATTAGGAAAAAATTAAATATATCACTGTATGTGTCTCTGTGGAATTTTGACTCTTTCTCAAAAGTTTGATTTTCATTTCTTCCAAAATAAATATTTGCTTACGATTCTTAATATGTACACACTTGGGTATCTTGCTTTGCTCAAAAGGCTCAGAGCACCGACTCTCTGACAATTAGTCTGGCAACACTCCATAATCCAATCAAAAGGCATCCATAATAACCTGTGGGATGCTAATTATGGTGACACGTATCACCAACACCAAAGTTTCCCTCCTGTGTACCCAGGTTCATTAATGGAGCTCAGTGGTTGCCACAGACAAATATATTTCAAAACGAAATGGGACACTGTTAAAAATGATCAAACAACTCCTTCAGGGACTGAAATGGAAACTCATGTTATGAACAGAAACGGAAACAAATTCCTGAGCTCTGATCCACATATAACACTCCATGATTCAGCCTCTGGTGTTGTGCAGAGGGTGAGGCTGCTTCTGTTGTTCCTCTGACAGAGACGTACGGTCTATAAAAAGCATATTGATTGAACAGAATAAAACCTCCTTACATCTGTATCACTCCTCATAATGCCACTGCCCTTGAGGGTCAACACAGTGTCTTTGGTAATTGAAGATACCTGCCAAACACTTACTGTGAAGGACAAAACCCATTTGGCCAGGATGGCTTATAAATGCACCTAATGTCTTTGCTATTCAGATGCTGTCTGCAGGACTGAGGTTTGTGTATGAAGCCTAAGGCAGTGGAAATGTTGGTCTTCTCAGGTCAGCTCTGACAAATCTCTGAACCCAGGCGGGTTTAAACTTAGAGGAAAAATGGAACAGCGAGCAGCAAATGTATAGAAAGGCACAATGAAAATAACCCATATCAATAACATTGACTGAGATGATGCCTCACAAAACACAGGGCTTCAGAAATAACAAAAAGAACCATTTGACAAAGGTTTTTTTTAACTCCTAAAGCGTGCCCAGATACCTAAATATCTGCAGAAACACTTGATGTTCTCTCTTTTTTTTTTTTTTTTACTTATTTTCATTTTAGCTGGAGTAATAAATATAAAGACGTGGAAAAAAGCTGCTGGTGTAGCTATATACTAGGTGGCCTGTTGGAAAAATTTAAGTTATTATAGCTCTTTAAAAAGTCCAAAAGTACATCTGAAAGTAATGAAAGCTTTCCATCATTAGTGGTACAATGCAAAATTGCATTGCCTTGCTTAAGTATTAACATTGCTTTAGCCTTTTTTTCCACATTTTGTCATATGGCCACCACCAGCTTTCATGTTTTACTTTGGGGTTTTGGTCAGCAGATAGAAAGTAAATCGTAGAACCACCCTTTACCACAGTAGGAGTTACAGGCATTTTGTGGTTTCAAAACTGAAAGTTTTCTCCCAATTTTCTCTGCAAACTAGGGCAACCTCAGTCAGATTGGATAGATAGGAAACATCTACCACCCAAAAATGGGGTTTTAGATCTCTGTTTAGTGACCCAGTTAGAGGTCACTGTATCACCTGAATATGGCTTGACCTAAACTCTCTGAGGTACAAGAGCTCTATGTTTGTGTTTGCTAAAGGAAGTTTTATATGTGGAAAACAGAAGTGTAGTACTAGCAGATGATGTATAACTTTTTTTTTTTTTACTGAAAACGTCTTATTTACCCTGGTGGTGATTCTCTCTAATATCTCTATTTTGCTACTTTGTGTTATCTATCACATAAAGTTACATTTAAAAACTTAAAGTCTTTGGTTATGTGGCAGAATATGAAAAATATCAATAGTTTAGGAAAGCGGTGCACATCTATTTTATACAATCAGTTCAAAAAGTGCCTAACTGTGTCACATTCTTATCATTGTTCTGCACTTTAATATCTTAATGAAACCTGCTTGCCTGGACCTTGCAAATAAAGTTATCGTATTAAATAATCAGTTCACTTGCTCCCCCATTTTTATCAGTATGTAGTATTACTTCAAGATCACAAGGCTTAATAAATGAGAGAGGGTTTTATCTGTAATCCAGAGGCAGTGATTGTAAGATTAGATTGTTTATTCGGTTTCACAGTGTAGGTTTAGAGCTGGTCTAGCAGGGGAAATAATCTTTGTAAAAGCTATGGAAGTAATTTGAAATAAAAAGAGTTCTCAGCTTTGAATGAAAATTCTCATCAATGCAAATGAAATAGGCCAAGCAACGGCAGGTTATTTCTGCCACTGAGACCTGCTGTCAATATTTGATAAGCTGTTGAGTGAAGAAATAAAAGGACATAATCAGATAATGATGGACTTGCAAAACTGAGAAATAATTTATTCGTTTCCAACAATTTTAGAATTCACACAGGAAAATATTAGAAATTTGGTATATATAAAAATGAATTAGCATACTTTTTAGGTAATTGAAATTGTTAAAGGACCCAGGGACTGAAATGTTTGCTGAATGTTAGTGAAAAAAGTTATGATATGACTAACTCATAGGAGTGAGGTTCTAGAGCCAGCAGGATCAGTCCAGCAGTTTTAATGATATGCAGAGATGCTGACATGACATAACTAGAAGTCCTGTGGCGCAGCTGGCACTAACCTATCCAATCTAAATTATTTAATGTATGAATTTGTGCATTTTCAGAACCTCTAAAATTTGAAAACATCTGACTTTGCCAGGTTTGTTCACATTTGTGGTTGGAATAACAAAGACAAACTTTTTGCTGCCTTATTTACGACCACTAGACTCAAATTGAAATGCTAATATACCTTAGTGCTTTTTTGGCACAGCATGGATAATGGAGAAAGTACATTTCAGTTCATGTTTGAGATCTTTGTAACCTAAGATGTTCAAGAGGTCCAAGCTGAGCTTACAATGGATCCGAAACGTATTTACAGTGCTTCTCTTGTCCCACATTTTATGTTACATCCTATTTCCAAATTGTTTGAAATTAATATCTTTCCTCACAATTCTGCACAGGAATACCTCACTATGACAATGTGGAAGAAAGTTTTAGAGAGTTTTGCAAATTTATTAAAAACAGAAAATCAAGAAATTGCATTTAAGTAAGTATGCTTTGGTTAATATCCACCTTTGGCAGTGATTACAGCCGCAGGTCTTTTTGATTGTAATGCCACAAGCTCAGTACAGCTGTCTTTGGGTAGTTTCTCTCATTCTGCTTTGTAGTATTTCTGAAGCTCCATTAGATTGTATGAGAGACGTCTGAGCAGATATTTTCAAATCTAAATCTCTAAAATCAGATGATGTGATTACAGATAAGTAAGCAGTTTGTCTTTGAGCAGAGATCCTCTATTCAAGGAAAGATGTTTCACATACCAACTTTCCTTGTGTGGGTGTTGGTTTGTTTCACAAACACCTACAGTAGAGATTGGAACAGGGACAAATCTAAAACGTGATAGATAGTTCTGGAGGAATAGAGTTGGACTCACTAGCTCTGTAAAATTTTCAGGAGGGGATTGGAAGAAGTTTAAAACACTAAATATTCTCTTTTACATTAATAAAATATATTTATTTTATATAAATTAATTTCTGTAAAAATCTAGTGTTAACATTTACATGAACTGCCAAATTAGCTTTTTATTTAAATATTTTCTAACAATATGCAGATATATTCAGTTGGAATCTTTTGAGGCTCTGCGGACAATAAAATTTCCTCCTTTTGATATTATATTTTTAAAAACTTAACTAAGTTTATTGCATTTTGTCCTTGAAAATTTTAGGGGGGGGTTTTATTTATAAAGTAATATGAAAGTCTGAAATGCTTTTGCATTGAGAGATGCCTCAGTGGAGACCAAGAAAACAAGTTTACCAATATCTTTTGTTCTACAGTGATATCTAATACCGGGTGTGAGCAGGAAACTATAATCAGATTTCCTCTGTCTGTCAGGAATGAACATATTTCTCAAAGTGATTTGTGAGAGACACTTTTCAATTTCATTGCATTCTGTGCAGCAGCATCTCCCAGAGGCAGATTTTCCAGAGACAATTATTTGCTGCTATAGTGCTGTTTGCTCGCTTGCAAACGTGATGCGACCCGGTGGCAACGATTCGACTCTACAGGAAAGTATTAAGTGTGAAATGTGATGTGTGGTAATATGGATTCACTGTCTTACTGCAAAATCTAGTACCCTGAGATAAACTGGAGCCGTTTGCCTTCATCAAGTTTCAACATGTTGCTACAAGGATAAATACACATAAGAGAAGGTTCTGCGAAGATTAATGTTGTGCAATTATTATGAAAGTAAGACTCAATGTTGTATCATGCATGTTCACTCCACCAAAGCTAATTATCACCAATGTGATAAAAAGGGGAAGGATCTGATAGATTATAGGGACACCTTAGTCCTCATTATAGGATAATCCATGTTCATTAGAGGCAAATTATGACATCTGACCTAAATGTTCCTTCCCTATAGATGTTTGGAGTGTTTTTGTTATTTTTTTGAACTGAGTCAAATCTGAGAACTGAAGCAAAGCCAGGAAGTATTTATATGCCACAGTGGGTACTTACATTAATGAATTAATACCGATGTCATTTTTTTCATTTAGATTTTTTACTAACTTTCAAAGCAATTAGCACACTTAGCTTCCCCAAAATAATTTCCAGATAGATTCTAAAGTGCCAATTTGCGTGGCTGTTTTGTAAACTTTTAATTGAAAAATGTTCAACATTTTTGTTGAAGTTATCGACAATTGTTCAACTTAGATATTATATTTGTGCTCTTATTTTGATAAGTGAGTGAAGTTTATTGTCGTGATCCGTGGTTTTGTGTGTTTATTTTTGAGTTTTCTGTGTAGTCCTGTTCCCTGTCAGTCCCGTCTCTGCGTCTTCCCCGTTGATTGTCTCCCAGCTGTGTCTCGTTCTCTTGATTACCTCGTGTGTATTTAGTCTCCCCTGTTGTCTCTGTTCCTAGTCGGGTCCTCGTCAAACCTACGTCAAAAGTGTCTATAGTCCACGGCTCTTGTTGTTAGTCTGCCCGCACAGTAGAACTGTGAAGTCCTGTGCGGGCATTAGCTCATCGTGTCAGTCTAGGTTACAGTTGCTGCCGGTGTTAGCCCGTCCTGCCTGTTTTGGACTAAAGAGCTTCATTAAAATACATCATTTTCACCATACCTGGGTCTACCTGCGTCTCCTCACCACCCCAAACCCCCGACTTCATGACATTTATGCGTCTTCTCCTCACATTTTTTCTCTCTCTTTTTGCCAAATCTACAGAAAGAAAACATGAACAGTAGAGAACAAGATATAAACATATATATTTACAGCATAACAGAACAAGTAATTTAATTTATTATGTTAAAATTAAATTAAACAAAGACAGCAAGAGCTGTTGTCTTTCAAGGGCAAATGTAATTTGAATAGCACTTTAGCATTAGCAGCACTGATGTTTATGATTAGGGTTTAGGGTTAGCACAACTGAGTTTTTAGTTGGCGGTCCCCACCGTATCAGCTTTCTACTCACTGTCCCAAGCTGATATGGTTGGTCAGTGTACATATGCTTTGTGGCGGTGGATTAGGTTTCTTTGTTTTGTTTTTTTCTTGTATGGCAAAATCAAAGGCTGTCGCCAGAGCAAGTCATTCTGTTGTTTTTGCTCTAGTCCATCAAAGCTAAGATTAAAAGCAAAACTCTCAATTTCCTGATCTGTGTCCTCCCCAAACCTCACCTGTGGTCATGAGATATGAATCGTGACTGAACGATCGATCTCTTGCAAACAACCGAAATGAGCTTCCTCCATAGGGTTGCTGAACCCTGCCTTGGACAAGCATGGAGGAGTGAAACCGCTGCTCTGCTGCACTGAAAGGAGCGAAATGTGGTGCGAGTTTCTGATCCAAGGAGCCTTCAGGATGCCTTTCTTTGGAGCTTTTCTTCAGGCCCTTTCCACAACTTGCAGGGACTCTGTACTTTCTCAACTAGAAATGTTTTAAAGCAGGAAGAGGGAAGCCTAGGCTTTCCTTTTACAACGGATATTACAATGTCTCAAACAAATGAAAGATAATTGATGGATAATTAATAATATGGGACAGTGAAGTCATGTGGTGATAACTATGAGCTACTGAAATAATGAAGCAATTCATTTTATCAATATTATACAGGAAGTACAGAAGTAACCTGTCGGACAGATATAGTCAATTCAGGGAGAATAATATAAAATCAGAGGTATTTAGCGAACAATACAGCTGGAAAAAAAACTGTACTCTATTTCAAAAAGTGAACTTGTAATAAACCATCTGTACATCAGATCTCATTTCTTCTGCTCTGGGGATGTGTCCTCACCTTGAATTTAATATAAAACTGTGATTTGTCATGTCTCCTAGCTTTGGTGTCCTTATCAAAGGCTTATCTTTCACGCATTTTAGAACTTCTATCATAAGAGCTTCCCTCTCCTCCAACTCTCATGAGAACGTGAAGTAATCATGAAGGAGAAATCTGTGCATCTTCAACTGACCTTAAAGTTCTTATGCTCACTGTTTAAACTTATCTCTTTTAGCTGCATGTTTTGTTCATTTGTTCATTTCACCAAGATGCTGTGTGTCAGCAATAAAACCAGGAGATTTGATGCAGTCATTAAAGTGCACGTTCTAAGAGTGGCTATGATGTTTTTATAATCTTAGGCAAATGCTCGTGGTGTGTCAGCTGAACTGGGACGTTCGGTGTTAAATGTTTGATTTCCAGATTCACCTTGCCTGGGTTGAAGTCAGAATCCACAGCCTCTCTGCTGAACATTTTTCACTTTCAGCACATCTAGGTGATTATATAGGACTATTATGAAACAATACCTTTAAAATACATAAGATATTTTTTAACTAATCTTTGGCCTTTTACTGGATTCTCATTTGTGTTTTTTAACTGCACAACCGATGTTTTAAACCCTTGGATAATCAGACTTCTAGCCACAGATAGCTCAGACACAATCTGGTAAATTAGTGCAATTTCCCATAATTTTGCCTTTCTGGGATAGACCTTAATTGCTGTGCAATATTGCCTTTATGAGCACTTTTCTTTGTATAATAGTGAAAATAAAGATAAAAACTATTGTCTCTTTCACTGATTTGAAACTCCTTGCAAACTTTAAATACAGAATAAATGCTCGTGGTTTAATTGTGAATATTTAAAGAATGTTGTGACAGCACCATATTTTTAATGAACATTTAACAATAGACTCGTCTGCAGACAAAAACCTTTGGTTGGTTTTCGGTTTTCTTTTGACAGCCAATGTTATTTTTCCCCCTCTTTCTTTTCTCATCAACAGTTTGTTTACAATTGACTATAAAGCTTGTGGACCCAGATGGATTCAGAAATCTTCTGAGATTTCAGTGGAACATTCTCTGATACTGTGAAACATCTGTTATATTGATGCAAATCATCTTTTCTGGAAAAAACCAGCTCTATTTATTGTTTTGGAAGCACTGCTTTTTCAGTGTGCTGAGAATTTGTATGACATAATATCACAATGGGCGGATGGGTGGATGGTTGTACCTTTCAGGTCCCAACCATTCTGGAAAAAGGTTATTTTCTCCAATGATTGTTTCCTAGTGCATCTTTCAAATAGATTCTCGTCTTACTCAGATTTGTGTTAAGTATCAAATCAGGATTGTTAGTTGAGGCTTACTGATACTTGATTCAAATTAAAAACCCTCAAAATGAGCTTTTTGACTCATTTTAATTTACTAACATAATTTGTGAAGCAGGGATAGAAACACAAATATGGTTAAGTACTTGATTGCTCATTCTTTGTTTTTTGTTTAGTCGTCATTCATTAATTATTCTTTAACCTCATTTTGTTTTCAGATAAGGTTGTGGAAAGGTACCTTAGAAACAGGATGTAATATGGTACTATATTTGTGTTTATTCATATCATACATTATTTCAGCACTATTAATATACATTGACATATTTTAATATAATAAACCAAAGGGTACATTTGTAGCTCTTTAAGTTTAATGTGTTGAAATTTTGTTTCACAATGAATCTGTGGCAAATGAATTTTTTACAGAAAATATCACAAGAGCAAAGATACATGAAAGTGGGGACTTTCATCTAGGCATAAAAAAATAAAATTGTCTTAGTTTTAATTATTTGTCAGTAAAGGCGAAAAGCATTTTCTCTTTGCAGAAGAAAAACATCAAATGTAGATTCAATGAAGAAAGCAGCAGAGAATTAGTGTGGAATGACTGAATAGCAAATTCAAAACAACTTAAACTGTAGCTGTTGTGACACATGTCTATTTGGAGCCTTTTCCATAAAAGTAATTTTATAATCAAATAAGTAGCATTTATATAAAGACAGAGGGAAAAAAAACAAACTCAATTTCAGACTGCCTGTGGCTTGGAGGGTGTGTACAGACCAGGACTGAGGATATTTCCAAATGGTGGAATTAACACTTTAAGGATCTTCTCATTGTTCGTCCTCCATTGGTGAAATAGAGTTTGGGGAAAGTTCAGTCTGAACTCCATTATACAGAGTTCAAGTATCTTTTTTTATAACAGATGGAGCAGGGAAATGGAGAGACAGATTGGGGCTTCATCTGCACTAACATGGATCCAGTCTGTAATGGTGAAGACAGAATACAGAGGGATACAAGCTGAGATGTACTTTACTTATAGGGTGGTATAGGTCACCTGTAGAAGTAGGAGAAGGGGTCCCATCAACTAGAGGGAATTCAGAGTCAAAGTAGTTAAAACATCTGAAATGTATGGCTCATCGGTCCCTCCCTTTGGTCATTTTTCATTAACGCGCTAAAGGTAGGGCCTACAACTTGCTGGATTTTCTTATAAATCCCCTCCTGTGCCAAGAATATCTTGGAATATAAAGTTTGTTATAGCTTCAGTAAATATGGCATCATCTTCCTCTGCATTTCCTTGTCTGAATTAGGTGCACGTCTCCACCAGGAACCTTGGAGAGTGATAAATTCAGAGGACTCCCAAATGCTATGAAATCATTCTTCCTCCTCACACTGGTAATCAAGGCACAATCAGCTGCAGAGACACATGATGAAATCTATCCATGACTGTGACCTCTCAGTGTGAAAGACAGGCAGATGGCTTAATTTAGCAATCACCACACAGCTCAGATATATGATTGGGTCCATTTTGTCCTCATTCGTGTACAAATGATCAGTCTGTAAGAGAGGGGCTACATGCACTTCAGCTTTCAATCAGGGGAAGAAAACCCGTTATTACTCTGGTTTATGATAAACTGCTGTGACAGAGTACAACAAGTTTGTGATTTCTTGTAAACACATACCAATTTGTTTATAAGAAGGCATGCCCAGGGGCTGTAGAGCACACTAGTGATGGCTCTTGGCAATGCCCAATCAAAGGCAGCTTTTATTGGATGTTGCTAGGATACAAAACTTTTTACACGTGAAGCACCTCGAACATGATGAGAATTGAACAGGCACGACACTTGAATGCGTTCCATCATTCAAGATATTATGTACTTCATAAACTACTTGGAATGCATAGAAGTGGGAAACCTAATGAGAAAAGCCGAGGAGAGATGTGAAGGGACTGCAGACCGAAAGGAGATTGGGCAGCATGCGCAGGAGGTACTGATTACTGAATTTAGTTCAGACCGTGGAAGTGATGTGACACGTTGTCTCTCCTCAAAAGCAAAAGATGCTGCACCGATAATCCTTTTTTTCATGTCTGCTGGGATGTTTTGGCTAAGCTGAGAAGAATGGCAGGAAAAGCTTCTTGAATCAAGATCTGACAACTGGCTGTCCATTTTCAACCGTATATCCATCACAGAAAAACTCCGTCTACATAAACAAGGACATCTTCATAAAGCAATCTTAATTTCCTCTGTACTGAGGAGAGCATAATTCCCTTGTAATCTTGCTACAAAACCCTTTTGAATGTACATTTCCTATGTGTTTTAGAAAGTATTTCATTTAGACAGAATGAAAGACTGAGGTATGTTTTCATTTCTTTGTCGCTTTAATTTCCTCACTGATCAAACAAGCGTATGCTTCTCAACATTCTCAAAACTATAAAAAGCCCTCAGAAATATTGACCATGCATTCAAAGCACCAAAGCACCTAACAGTATTACAAATTAACAAAATAAATTGCTTTAACTGAAGAAAAAGATCTGCAACAATTCTATAAGTAAGTAAATGCTCTGGTCAGAAGTTTACACATCCTGACATTGGTCTCACTGTCATTTTAAGTTGGTGGATTTTATTAAAAAAAAATTAGGCTTTTCTATTATTATGTGAATTGATCACAAAACGCACAACTGCAACAATTTTTACAGCCAAAAATTTGTGACTAGTTTGAAGTTATTGTGGATTTTAAGTCATCCAAAAATATTAAAATTTTGAAATACAGGGTCAGGTACATTGAAACATCTTAACTAATAACTCTTAACAAGTTGCAGAGAATCCACTTTTCATCTTTTTGCCAATGAGGTTTTGGTAAATTACCAGTCTAAATTAGAGCAGAGGTTCGATAGTGTCTATGAAAATTTGACCAATGGTGCAATCTGCATTTCACAAAATGTTTGAGTTTGTACAAAATGACCAGAACTGTTTCTGCTCAACGTTTAAAGAGAGTTTCAACTGCATATTTAAAAAAAAGAAGAAAAAATAATTTAAAAAAAACCCCGCTGCGCATGGAAGCTGAGAAGTCTGCATTTATTAAAGCAACATGCTGGGAACCAGCACATTTCTCCAGCTGAGAGTGACATGCTAACTGGGACTGCTACTCACTTGGGGCTATTATTGGATCAGCAAACATTAATAGGAATCTCAGATAAGTATTTGCGCTTCACCAGATTCTCCATTTCAAGTCCACCACACATGACACAGAGAGATGTAGTTTGTATTTATGTCTGGTCACACTACAGAAACAGAACTGAGCTATAGAGCAAACAGTGATTACCTGGCAGAGCACTCATAAATCAAGCAAGATAAATGTGTGTAAGCTGGCAGAACATGTTAAATATCATTTCGAATGTGGAGAGAAGACGAGGGGCAAAAACAGAAATTACCAGGGAAGTGTCTGATGCTGAACATTCAGTTAAGGATGTAAGTGTGTGAAACCTATGATAATATTCACATTTCACTGACCTTTCACATGTTGCTGCATTTAAAAAACATTTACCAGCCTGTCCTTCCTCATCCCCCATCAACAATAACAATAAGAAAGGAATCGAGTCATGCAAACTAAAGCACAAAAAGTAATTACACTCAATTAAAATAAGAATTTGTCGCACTAGATGGGGCTGAAATGAAATGGAAACCATGTTTTCAGGGTAGTGATGATTAAAATGTGACATTTATGGGTTAACACTTCGCTTCTGCTTGAAAGAGCATTTTAAGTGGTGTGGAAGTATGACAAATCAACCTAATAAATTGCCAGTCTTGGTTGTTAAGCATTAGGAAAAAGTCAAAGTACAACTCAGACCAATGCACAACAAAGACAGTATGAAGTGCATAATTTGGATGACAAAGGAAAGTGGAAAAACGTCTTTTGAAGTAAATATCACAGTTATCACAGAAATAAAAAAGTGTTAGTGGTTTGTTCATTTATATTAACAACAATTGCTGGGACTGGAAATATAAAAAAAATACATAAAAGCATCAAAATCCCAACATCCACAATCATAGAAAAAGTAGAAACATGAAGAATAGCAATATTCTGAAATCACATCTTAGCTGTGTTCGAGATATAGGAATGTTTGTTTAGAGAGGTTGCTGTTGCTGAAATCCCTTTTAAAAAATTGGTGATATAAATAAAAATGTAGGATTTCCATAAATGCTTAAAGAAGTCTATTTTTAATTTTGTGTCATCTTGTACTTTTTAAGAGCTTTTCACTTAACTAAAAATGTTAAAGATTTTTGGTGTTGATAGCAGGTAAAATGTAATTGCTACAAAAAACAAAAGTATTGACCTTTTACACTGTTTAGTTATATTTTTATGCTGTGCATTTAGCTTTGCCAAATTCATATAGAGTTAAATTAACATATCTGTATTTCAAAACATGTGACAGAGAGTTTTCTTTTGGAGCTTTATTAAAATCTTCCCACCAGTTTCAATTTTATATTACATCATAGTCTGTCTGTATTCATTTTAAATAGAGTGTAGAATAAATCTAAAAAGCAGAGCAAATAAATAATGACAGCGAATGAGAGGCGCTGACACACACAAAGCCTAAGCAAAAATTAGAAAGCTATTTGAAAAAAAGGTTTGGAAAAAAACCCTATTTTGATTAAATAAATAATAAATAAATAAATAAGTCTAATAATTGTCACAATGGATAAAATATGGGAATTTCATCTGATTCCAACAATCTTAATCACTGACATTATACATAATCTGAGAAAGTGAAGCATATTATGAATAAAACTGTTATTCTCTCAATATTGGTTCTGTACTTAGTAGATTAGGGATTTATTTTTGGTTATATTTACACCTATCTATATTTAAAGATATTTATTCAACAACAAATTTCTTTTGTTGGAACTTTAATCTGACCAAGACCTTTGCTTCCTGTTTAAAGTACGTTAGTCTTACATGCTTTATATGTGTTAATGTGGCCCAAGAAATCCATCACAATTGTTTTTTCATTGTTTGCACAAAAGGTCCCTATTAATTTGAAGAACTAATAATTAAAAAAACCGATTACCAGTTATTAGTTACAGGAAGCGTAGGAATGTGTGAAATGCTTTTATTTTGAAAGTACGTTTTACTGATATGACGTATCCTAAAACAAACCAACCAAAACACAACGTCATCGAAAAGCACGTGTGGACCTTCCGCTTCCCGTACTTTGCTCCTGTCACAGCTCCGCCATTGTTTGACGTTTCTCGTTGCTAACAGAGATGTTACCTAGTAACTCGGCGAAGCGGTGAAATAGAAACTTCACGGTAAAACATGAGTTTGTAGGAAACCTGTCACAAGCTCAGAGGGCATGAGAGAGGACACACTCCTCAGAGAGGTACTTTTTTTTCCTCTTCGCTTTTTTATGTCACTTCCTTGGCGCTACCGTTGAGTTTGAATACATAAATACAGTTTATTTATGGCTTTTTGTAACCACAAATTGTCTTTAAACTACTTTTTATATAACGTTTAGGTTAAGTAGAGTTGCTGTTACGCATCTCTGTCGTAGTAAGTTGCAGGTCGTGTTTTAGCATAAATTTCAGAGTACAGTATCTGCTAAGTATTGAGAGCATACTTTTACGTAATAAATTAATGCTAGGCGAGAAAGTTGTGTTGTTAAAGGCTGCAAACTAAATGTTGCAGGTGTTCAGAAAGCAGGAATATATGTAGACGGCATATTAGTCGAGCAAGTTTGATGGGGAACTAGTTGTTTCCAACTTTTATTTTAAAGTTTTATTTTTACTTTTAGCAGATTTCACAAAGACTTGAAACTCCATCTAAAATGTTTAGAGCCGCCTATTTTAATAGTTCATGGACTCAGTATATATTAATATGCATTAATATGCACGGTGGAAACTGTCATACTACAACAGAAAGTAATACAGTCTTCATTTGCACTCTTGGGGTTACAGTCAATCTAAATAAGATGTCATTTTCATTGACACCTATTGGAAAATAACATTTATTTACCCTTAATTGGCTGCTTCACAAATGTTAGCCAATACCATGTGGAGAAGCATTGGACCTAGGTATTTCAGTTAACAAAGCTGCTTATTCTTGCAAATATTTCAGATATGTGCTGCGAAAAATATCTATGAAAAAGGAGGTTTTCTGCAAATAATTGAGGCGGGTGTCTGTGTTATCTATTAACAACATAGTTCTGTTTTAGAAAGTGATGATTTTCTGTTTTTAGTGCAAGACTTTCTAAAATTACCCTTAAAATTACCTTGTGGAAGAATGGTCCTACTTATTTTGACTAATCCTGGAAGAAATGGCATGAGAGTGACGTGGAGGTTAACATTCTAGCAGGAGAATAACCCTAAATATACCAGAAGAAGAGCAATTTAGAATTTAGCTCAAAGCATATTCATTCTGACACATTGGCACTATAAGAGTACAGACCTAAATTCCACGGGTTTTCAAATCCAGACCTTTAGGTCTGGTGTCCTTCAACTTTTGGCTGTTGCATTTTTGACAGTAGAGTATAGAAGATGTCCAGGCCTACTTTTAGAGTCTGAATCAATGTTGGCATTCAGCCAAAATCATTAATAATAAACATACGGCTTAAGATGGAGCTCAGAGACTAATGCTCTCTTCCTCAGTCATGTCTTTTCTACAGCTATACTGAATACCCAGCCTGACTGTAAAAGACTACAGCAATGGAAAATTGCTTGTTTGAGGTATCCCTTCTGTGAGCTTTATTACTTTATGGGATTTGTTCTTCCAGTAAAATAGAAATGTATTAAGATATTTTAATTATTTTCCAGAAAACAGATTTTTGTTTTAGTGAAACAAATTATCAAGGTTTTTTTTGTTAACAGTAGTGCTAGCACATAAATAGTTAACTTAAAGAATCGTCGACAAGATTTGTGCAACATAGTTTACTTTAATCTGAAAAGACTCAGACGGAGAAATGGAAACAAAAGATTTAATGGCAGGAATGAATAACAGTTGTTTGGCGCTCGGGCCCCGGCAGCCGATTTGAGCCGGAAGCTGATTAGGGATGCTCTCCCCATGCGACCCGACACTGATGGTGGAGGTCAGGAAAGGGTGCTATCCTGGAGAGCTGAAGGATGTGGAGGTAGGTGGTGGGTTGAACGCAGAAAGCAGCTGACAGCATGGGTGTGGATCCTTATATGCAGAGCTTGATTGATGATTGAATTCGCTGGGTGAGGACCAGCACTGAGGTTGGAGACGAGCATGACGCAGTGATGGGAGAAACAGCGGAGGCGGAGTCTCCCAGCTTGAACTTGCGCTTTTAGCTTCATTTCAATCTGGAAAGACTCAGACGAAGAAAAAGAAACGATTAAAAGATTTAATGACAGCGATGAATAACAGTTCACTGGCGCTCGGGCCTGACAACTGATTTGAGCTGAGATTTGCTGTGAACTCAGGTGAACATCCCGGAAGCTGATTAGGGATGCTCTCCCCCAAGAAGGGGCAGAGGCCGGGGCCGAGGCTGGAGGGAAAGCGAGACCTAGAACTTGTGAGCTGACTTGAGAATGCAGAGAAGAAAGTAAGGAACAGATCAGCCAAAGGAGTGTAGATAACTAGAAAAGTGAGATGCTGGGACATGGGCCAGCTGCAGGGACAGAGGAATGCTGGGACATTGGCCAGCTGCAGACAGAGAAACGCTGGGAGATGCGCCAGCTATAGGAGCAGAGAAACGCTGGGAGATGGGCCAGCTATAGGAACAGAGAAACGCTGGGAGATGGGCCAGCTGTAGGAAGAGAGCAACGCTGGGAGATACGCCAGCTATAGGAATAGAGAAACACTGGGAGATGGGCCAGCTGTAGGAACAGAGCAACGCTGGGAGATGCGCCAGCTATAGGAACAGAGAAACGCTGGGAGATAGGCCAACTATAGGAGCAGAAAAACGCTGGGAGATGGGCCAGCTATAGGAGCAGAGAAACGCTGGGAGATAGGCCAACTATAGGAGCAGAAAAACGCTGGGAGATGGGCCAGCTATAGGAGCAGAGAAACGCTGGGAGATGGGCCAGCTATAGGAGCATAGAAACGCTGGGACATGGGCCAGCTATAGGAACAGAGAAACGCTGGGAGATGGGCCAGCTATAGGAGCATAGAAACGCTGGGACATGGGCCAGCTATAGGAACAGAGAAACGCTGGGAGATGGGCCAGCTATAGGAGCAGAGAAACGCTGGGATATGGGCCAGCTATACGAGCAGAGAAACGCTGGGATATGGGCCAGCTATAGGAGCAGAGAAACGCTAGGGGATGGGCCAGCTATAGGAGCAGAGAAACGCTAGGGGATGGGCCAGCTATAGGAACAGAGAAACGCTGGGAGATGCGCCAGCTATAGGAGCAGAGAAACGCTGGGAGATGCGCCAGCTATAGGAGCAGAGAAACGCTGGGATATGGGCCAGCTATAGCGAGCAGAGAAAACGCTAGGGGATGGGCCAGCTATAGGAACAGAGAAACGCTGGGAGATGCCCAGCTATAGGAGACAGAGAAACGCTGGGACATGGGCCAGCTATAGGAACAGAGAAATGCTGGGAGATGGGCCAGCTATAGGAGCAGAGAAACGCTGGGATATGGGCCAGCTATACGAGCAGAGAAACGCTGGGATATGGGCCAGCTATAGGAGCAGAGAAACGCTAGGGATGGGCCAGCTATAGGAACAGAGAAACGCTGGGAGATGCGCCAGCTATAGGAGCAGAGAAACGCTGGGAGATGCGCCAGCTATAGGAGCAGAGAAACGCTGGGAGATGCGCCAGCTATAGGAACAGAGAAACGCTGGGACATGGGCCAGCTATAGGAGCAGAGAAACGCTGGGAGATGCGCCAGCTATAGGAGCAGAGAAACGCTGGGACATGGGCCAGCTATAGGAGCAGAGAAACTGACTCAACTGACTCTGTGGCCATGCACCCAAATGCCTGCCCATGCCGCCGGGCTTGGGTAGCATAATTTCTATTATCCCGCAGATGAAAAGTAGAGCACTGACTGGCGATGAGTTAACTAATGTGAAGCAGCAATAATTGTGGTAATCATGACAACCCGTAAACTTTAGGCTGCCCAGCTGTGAGAAGACTAAGGGGGAACCGTATCTGATGGGGAATCACAAATCAATGTAACACCGGCTTTCTGCAGCTGAGTGCACATGTGTCTGTTGTTTATATGAATGAATAATCCCTCTTTGCCGTCCCGGCTCAAATGAGTTTAACGGGGGGGGCATCATATTATTGGAGGGGTAAAATAAATACATAGCAAAAATATTACATAAGAGAAGAAGGTACAGTGCAGTAAAACTACTCATCTGATCACCTTTTCAAAACGTTATTCAATATTACGAGTCCTACACACTTTTGAAAATATCAGTGGCTTACGGGCAACTGTCAACTCTGTTTTGCTCTATTTGTGTAATCTGGTCATCATTTAGCTAACCTTACCTGCATCCAACAGCATTATTACTCAGCCGGCTAATTGGGGGAATCGGTGCAAAGTCCTAAGCTGCTTGGCTGTCATGATTCTAACATACGCCTGTGCAGCTCTGCATGTAGCAGCATCAGCAGGTCACCTGCTGGCACACAGGTGTAAACCCAGAGAGAAAGACTTAGAACTCATGTTGTGTTTAAAGGTGCCTCCGATAACAGTTCACCACGTTTTAATTTGTTCGTTCATTCAGGTAAAAGTCCTTAAGCACTATGAACGCGGCCCAGAGGCACATGCATACGGCCTACAAGTTCGGGAGGGACTAATTAAAAGTGTCTGCGTTACAAAGTGTTACGGACGCAAATGAGCTGGCCCTGTGAATGCTACGTCTTACTCTGTCAGCCCGAGACGGGCATAGTGGGGGAAATCGGAAGAGGTAAGGGTGCTGATGAGCGGGGCTGACAGCGGCAATGTAGAAGTGAGAGAAGTTGTTGAAGTGGCTGACCCATGGTGTGGTAACGGTGTGAAGGCGATGCAGAGAAAGGCGGTAGAGAAATGGAGTGACGAAGGACAATGAGCTGGGAGGGAACAGTGACGTAGATCAGGGCAGCGAGACCTTGGCAGGGATGCCTGGGGCAAAGAAAGACGGCCCAGAGTTGTATGATAGTGGGATCGTGAGTCCGCTTGCGGGAGGTAGATTGTGGAGTAGGTGGCGATGGAGCGGGAAATGGTGAAACCCCAGTCAGGCGAGAGAGAGGCTTGAGACGCTGCTTGAAATGATCGTGACTGGGGCCGGAGAAAATCTCTTGCATCTGAAGAGCGTCTGAGGGGATAAAAGAAGGGGCCAAGGCAAAGCTAAATGGCTTTTATGATGGCAGGATGAGAGGTGGAGGGACGGGGAATCATGAAGCTGTGGAGAAGCTGTAGAGAAGCGGATGAACGGATTGAACGTAGCTGAATGTGGCTGACAGCTGGGTGTGCATCCTTATATGCAGAGCTTGATTGATGATTGGACGCACCGTGTGAGGACCGGCGTTGAGGTTGGAGACGAGCATGACGTAGCAGTGGGCGAAACAGTGGAGGCGAAGTCTTCCAGCTTGAACTTGCGCTTTTAGCTTCATTTCGGCCATGACAAGACAAGTACAGAAAGAAAACTTTGCCTAATGAAAAAAAATGTTTTGGTTACATTTTTGAACCAAATCCCCAGTCTTAGGAGATGGGAATTGCAGTTTTTGTGAAAAATGATTTTTTTAGTGCATTCAAATCCTCAATCCACTGGCTCTTCACAGTGTCCATTTCCATTGTTTTGTGAAAAGAAAATATATAAGCTATAATAAGCTGTAATTGTGTAATATTTGTGCATAATGCAAAAGCAGTAACCAATATTTTCTCAGCAGAGATGTATACATTTTTCTTGTTTCCATTACAGGGCTGGCTTAAAATTGTGAGACACACATTATGTAGTGAGGAAGTGTGATGAGTTCTGTAATGGCAATATGGAAATAATAGCAACCACTATGGCACTTATCTCAATGTTTAGAAGATCAGGCTCTGCATAGAAGAGTGACGAAGCTGTCTCTAAAAATACAGAGGATCATAATTGTAGACACCTCTTCAAATGCACTCATTCCCAGAAAGGCTCATGATGAGCTGCATTTCTTTGGGGAGATTTGAAGGATTACTGAGTCATTAATGGTAACTTAATTCGACTGATTTATGGCGTGTCATCCAGGTCTGAAGATCTTAGCCCAATAATGAGCTGAAACACATCTTCCCAGGTATAATCCTTGCTCTCAACTCCATGCTTAGCATGGAGAGGCTTCGTTGATAGAAAAAGGTTAATCCTCACATTGATTAAAGGAGGATGCCAATTGTTCTGAGCCCTCTATCAGAAATGCAACCAGAATCTGGGGTAGAGGTGTGAAAACCCTTGCAGTTTGCTGTAAACCTGAGTAAACAGGTTTACTCGGGTAAAATCATGGACCTGCTCAAGTTATTTTTATTTTACTGATTTGTAGCATTGCTTGTTTAATTAAGAGGGCTGAAAAGTAAAAGGGCGTGACGGGATGTTCATTTATGTCAAGTTGACTTCACATTTAAAACGCAACGTGTAACTTTGAAACCTAAGAAGATAACTCTTGAAAGTACCTGCATGTTTTAGTTTAACTAAGAAATAATAATTTGCTAAATGGTTTGAACATTGATAAAATATCTGCTAAGTTGCTGTAAACAACATTATTAAATGGAACAATACTTTGAGATTCTATTAAGTAGACTATATAGTCATTTCGTCTCAGACATGACATGACTGTTTATCACCCTGTGTTTATGTACAGGATGAGTAAGTAACATCTTGGATGTAAGTGTTAAATATTTTACAATCCCAATCAATGCAGCCAAACTGCTCCTTGCAAACAGAAATCCTTTGTATTAGCACACTGGGTACTGCACAAGCTTAAACACACATCAGTTTTGTTTAACTCAAAATCCAAGCTGAAGTGAAGCTCTCTGGATTTGAGGAAGGATTCCAATCATCCCTGCATGTTCCCTTTTAGCGGTCCTGTGTGTCAGTGCAAACCTAAAAACAAATATTTTGTAGAGAGACTCTTTGAGTTCAGTTGAGGATCATTTTTCTCTGCCCCTTTGGCTTTCCTGGTTTACTTCCATTCTTTTCAGATGAACTGATATTGGACCTTTGGTTACTATTTATTTTATGTCTTAAATAGATAATGCATTTAGGATCTAACTTGGACAAATTGGGTGGCAAGTTTTAATGAAGGACACAGAAGTTAACCAAATAAAAAATAAAGGTCAATTACAGTGCTATGCAAAAGTATTTCTATAACTAAAATTAATTTTATTGTGATTTTTTATCACATATTTGGGAAATGTTGCACACCATCCCCCTGTTAAACATAGTGATGTAGAAGTTCAGTACAGCTTGACAAAACTCAGAAAGGTTTAGATCAGCTGCTAGGTTATAATGTATCTGTCAATCTCCAAAGCAAAATGCAACTAAGATTTAGTGGCAAGACTTGCAAAATTGGATACTCAGAGATGCTCTCCATCCAATCTATCCAAATGTAAAGTAATTGCCTGAAAGATGAGAAAACATTTAGTCTTTATATGTGCAAAGCTGGTTGAGACATTTCCTGCAAGACTTTCGACCAAGGACATCGGAAGCATTTGTAATTTAGGGGACCTAATGCACGCAGCGTTCCTCTCTCCTCTTGGGCTCTCACACAAGACCTCTGTTGAGGTTTTCATTTGAACTTCTGTTGTGGAGTATTTTATTTTGAAATATCTCTTATTTTGAAAAATATCAACTTTGGCCACCGTTTTTTCCAGCAAAAACTTTTCACACACGTCACAGTTCAGTCCTCTCTATTGCACTCACTCCAACTGAAACGTTTACAGTTTTCAGCAGCCTGCACTAGCGATTCATTTTGCTGTTTATGCTTGGAACATTTGGTCAGTGGTAACTGGGAAAACCCTTAGTGGAGTTTTAGTGGTATAATTATTTTTTTATCAAGTGTAATGGATTCTTTCATGAAGCAATGGAAATAGCGCTGGGGGAAGCAATATTTTACTGTACATTATTATTTATAGATCAATTTAAATTGTTGAAATAAAAACCAAAAAAATAGCAGTAGGTCTTTATTTTAGGCATACTGAATAAAACAAAATCATGGAAAAAATATATCTCATGAGATTGAATGAGCTTCATGAACTGTCAGTTCAAAATAATAACAGGTGAAAGACAAGATGTACAGCACTCTGGAAATGAAAGTAAAGGAGCCGTTTCCAAGGCAATGCTGAACATTTTAGTCTTTTTAAAGCAATGCTTTTATTCTAAAATGCTCACATAAGGTAAATTTAGTTTTTCTGATTGTTAAAAAAATAGGTTTTCGTTTCCTTTGCTTTTCTGTACATTATATTTGATATTTTGGCAAAATATACTTAGCAGACCTAGATGATAAGCATTTATTCTTTAAATAATAGGAGTTGTCTACTTTATTTGGGTTATTATGTGTAGAATGATTCCTAATTCTGCTTAGAGAGAGGTGTAATTGGTAAGAAGCTACCATTTTTAGTCAAAGTTCTAGCTTTCCTTTTTCCACTTGTGCTCCATTTGTTTAACCTTTATAAAATGAAGGATGAGGTTCAGAAGTTTACCCGTCTACTCTGACGGAGAGCCTGATTTATTTAAGCCCTGTTGAGGACAGCAGGGCCAAGATGCAACAGTATTGTCAATATTCCTCATGTCATCATGTAGTGGTTCATTAATCTGTCTGATTGATCCTGCATCAGTGTGTAGTTCAGTGACCTTGCTTTGCACCAAGTGGAGCTGCACCCAGGCCAGTGTTAGCCAGTGTATTGCTCTTCTGATGGATCTGGGCTTGACTTATTGAAAGCTTGGGACAGAGCAGAACGAGGACACCTCACCTACGAGTTCTGAGTGGATTGTACTGAACATCAGAGGAGGTGGCTTATCCTTACATGTTATGAACTGTTGTAGCATCATGAAGTCATTAGCTGTCCCCATCCATTTTCCAGGCCAGTTTAAAGTGAGAGTTTTGTCACGGAAACGGGGATAAACAACTAGACATGTTTTATTGGGCCTGGTACGTATCTAATGTCCTCTACATGACCTTAATTCCAAATCACTGTTTGCATATTTCCACATCTGTTCTGAGCTACTGTATAATTAACTTTAAATACTTTTATTAAAAACCTGTAAATCGTAAAATTAAAACAATATTGTTTAAGAAGTATAAAAAGTTGCATCACTATTCTCCTTCTGAAGTAGACTTCACGACAATGCTGCTACTTTAAATTATTCATATTAATGACATTTTCCAACTTCTGATTTTCAGAAACACCAATAAAAGACATGTCTGTATTGATGTATTTGGTCACAGAAAATGCCATTTCTCTCTATGTTGTACTTTTTAACTGCATAGGATTGATTTTACAAACCAGAAGGCAGTCATCTGATCTGCAACAGGTTTATTTCACATTTTCATTTCTGTGGGTGGGCATGCAGAGTTTAAAACATCCTTCGTTTAGCAGCTGATGACATTTCATGTTGTTAAACAAATTAACGGTCCTGCTGCCTTTTGTGGCAAAGCTTTTACTTCATGTTTTGCAGATAAACACATTTGTTTCCCCTTGGGAAATCTGAACCACTACCTGATAGTAAATATCATCATGTTTTTCTTCAAGGTACATCATTGTTCTATTCTTCAGTTACTGTCTCTGCAATTCTTAACTTGTTTAAGCATTCATATTTTCCTTTCTTTGTGTTTCTTCTCTCTCTTGTTGATACATAAATGACAAAGGCAGCAAATGGCTGAAGCATTTATGTGACAACTTTTTCTTAATGCCTGTGGTGCACACATTGTTGTAATTTGACATGAGAAGGACTTGCAGTGTGTTGAGAGAGGGACAATCTGATCAATATTAGGAATACGCTTTGCTCATGCTGTAACAATGCAGAGCTTTGTTTGGGAAACTGGCACACAGGTTAACAAATAGATGTTATTTTTCTGCTTTCCATCTTACCAGACCTATTATACCCAACGTAGCAATAGCCCATATCTGCAACGATCCCTTAGCAGGAGAGCCAAGTGCCTTGAAAAACAACTCAGAGAGCACAACAATTTAAATCACTAAACCAATAGTTTAGTGATTTAAAGGTCATAGAGAAAAGTGCAAATTTGGGAGTCTGGGACTTCTTTTTTTTTTACAGATATAGGTATTATCAACATGTCCAATACATATACAATGGACCCCAGCCTATCCGTGGTTCAATATTGACGGATTGACTTGTTCACAGATTTTCTGTGCAACGTAACTCCAAATTATTTGCAGAAAATTTGCCTATTTTCAGCAATGTTCAAAATAAAAGATAGCTTGGAAAGGTGAAATATATAGGAGCTGCATGACATGTTACTAGCTTGTGTTTGCAAAGCAGCCAGTCCAGGAGTGCCATTATTTCCCCTTGGCACTGATTGGCTGCACCTTCAAGATTGTAGATGTTGGCTCATATGGGAGCACAAATCTGGTTTCCGCTGTGTGTATTAATGTACATTAAGGTGTATTTGGTGTATGAACTACTAAAATTTTCAGTTATAAGCATTTTTAGAGGGGATATCAAGAATTCACAGATCTTAGCTATAATTCAATATTCTATTAATCACATTGGATGAATTCAGTATTCATTGAAAAGGATTACGTTGGCAGTAATCCAATGTTACTGCCTGCTTGTATTAATTTTACCCAATATTTGTTAAGGTTGTTTTAACACCGTTAGGGAAACATATTGTCTATTTTACCATATATTGTATTTCTAGGCTATTCTACTCCCAACCACAATAAAATATAGCTGCCCAAATTTTATTGCCATTTTACTGGCTTTAAACAATGTTTCTTAATTAAAAAAAGGTGCCTTTATTTGCATTGAGTTCAGTTGTAATATTACATTTGGAAATTTTAACACGGTTTCAGTTATTTATTTTTGTCATAATCTCAGCCTGGGACGAGTGTAAAGCTGGACTGCTACAGAATATGTGGCGGTGTCCAGGCAGTTGATACTTTTGCATTGTTTTATTATCCTTTGTTAGATGTCTGTCTCCTTTTCTATCAGACAAAATTAACAGTTTTAAATGTGAGTGCTATGGATATGTTGCCCTCAATTTTAATTATAGTACAATTAAAATAAATGCCATAGACATCCCATAGAAAATAAATTAACACAAGTCAATACCACATTAATTTATCAGAGTTTGCCAGTTTTCTGAATTGTTAGACCAGTTGCATCGGCAGGAAGTACATTAACTCCATATGAGGCGTTTGTTGCAGTTATTGAGACAATCGGTTATAAATGACACACATAACCAGCGCATCAACTGTCAACACATTTTTGCCAATATAAACCACTAAAGAAAACCCACAGAAGCTTACCATGTACATCCTTGTTTAGAACATGTTAGATACTGATGTTTATACCAGCTAAAATTGGATTCACAGCAATTAAAGTTTATTAATGGATATCCACCTGTGTATGCAGAGAAGCAATTTATATATATGTGAAATTATCTAGGTTGGCCATGTTTCATATGTGAAAAACAATTTCCTTCTGCATCTTTAAACAGTTCATTAAAATGCATTAACATAACAGGACGCCCACATTTCACCATATGGTCAGCATTTCACCACTTGATTACTAGACTGTATGGACTGTATTTTATGTTCAGAATCCACATATATTGTGTGTCATTGTGCATCACTGGGATGACTGAATTTTCTTCAAGAATAAATTAAGTGTACAGGTTTATATTTTTCTGGCATATATTATTGAAGCAATTTGTAGAAAACATTACGTACTTAAGTTTTACAGAAAATTATTTTCTTTTTACTACAAACATGATCAAAAAACTTCTTTTTTCAGATGAGATCAGACTTGGTTAATAGCATTTTCCCCATCATAGCAGTTATTCATTTTATGTTGAATGAAATTTGTGGTTGGGATGTTGGTTCATTGTGCAATTTTTTTCCACCCAACGTAGATTAGCTGTCATTACCCTGTTTTTCAAGAGAAACACATTTTCTGCTGCCATATCAGGTCTTTAATGGATACAATATTTCATTTTAGAGCAAATTAAGGTGTTTTCCCCCTTTTTATTTTATTCAAGGCCTCCTTTCTCAAGGGCAACTGGCTATTTCTCCCTTTTCCATTTTGTACATTTATAGTTTGTCCATTTTATACAGGACTTTTGGGAGTATGAAATCTAGCCTATTGCCACATGCACTTTGTATCAACCATAAGCTGATTTGTATCCGCTTCGACGTTTCAATTCAGTTTATTTATGCAGCACAATTTCTCAATAAATGTGGTGTCAATGTACTTTAGAAAAAAAGTTGTTTCAATTCAGCCACATGAGAGTCCAATTGAGATTAAACATCAAATTGTACATTATATAAGCTCAACTGATTCTGTAAATTAGTTTTAAATGTTTTCTGTCCAAGGAAACTCAGCAGATTTCATCAAGTCACTGACTTGCAGCATTCACTCCTGGACGAGCATGAAGCGACAGTAGACAATCGCTTGTGTTGTGCCGTTTACTTCATAGCAGTTCCTCATTTCAGGGATGCATTTCACGAAAGTAGAGAGGAAAAACTCCCCTTAACAGAAAGAAACCTACAGCAGAACCTGGCTCAGTACGAGCAGCCATCTGCCACGACCGACTGGGGGTTTGAGAAGACAGAGCAGTACGCAAAAAAAAAAACACAGGAGAACTGATATGGTAGTACTTTTTATGCTTAATTACTCCCCCTGGATATCTTAGGCTCAGGAAATCATCATGCTGCCATGTTGATGACAGTGTTTTTTCCTCCCTAAGCTTAAAAGTTAAAAGAGACAAACTTTTAACTTCAACATAAAACTAACATAATTTGTCTAAAAGAACTAAACAACCAAGAAAGTCATTCACACCACTGGTGTGTTAGTGGTTGTGTCACACCACTTAATCACTTAAGTGTGTCATTCAAAACACTTAAACAGTTCCTTCGCGGATACTCGATCACTTTTTGGCATAACACTTGGTTTGTTCCTGCTCTCGTGCCGAGAGCATGGGTGGCAGTGCTCATAGTATGTCTGCTTGGGTTAACGGTAGGGATGTGCCGATCAGGTTTTTTTCTGCTGATACCGATACCGATCACCCCTGAGGGATGATCAGCGATACCGATCACCGATACCGATCACATAATTGTTATTTATTTTTTATCATAAACACTACTGTTACATTATGTGGAAAAAGGAACCATGAATTCATCTTAATTTAGACAAAAACTTGTTTTTAATAACTTTTTCCAAGAAGAAAACTAAACAAAACAGGCATTGTGCAAATTGAACTGCTATCAATAATAACTATCTTTAACAAACTGATAACATATGAAGGTTGTGAAGAGGCTAAATAATGCAAAGAGCCAAAATAAAACCTCTCAACATTGACAAAAGATACAAGTATAAAACTTAACATTCAAATGAAAATACAGGTTCCATTGCGAAAACAATCCAGAGTTACTGAATGAAAACTTCCTGTTAGCATGGCGGCTAGCTGGTTACTGCTAGTTCTGATTGGCTGTTTCTGACTGAGAGGAGTAACAGGGAGGAGATTGATTATTTCTTTAGAGATTATCTGTCTCATGTTAGGACAGAGAAAGTTTTAATATGTATGTAAAATGTATTTTTTTAAGTTAGATGCTGCAGTTTTAAACAGGTTTGGGGTGAGAGTTGCTACCAGGTGGAGCAGAAGCGGCTCCGTGTCAAATATTACTAAATATTAAATATTACTAAATATTAAATATTACTACCTGTAGCGGAGCAGCGGTTCAACAGGAGAGCAGAACCAGCGTCTTACATCGCAGCTCCAAGACTTAAATCATTTAGCGGGTTATTAGTTTATCTTTCTGACCGTCATGCTGATCCGGTGAGTGTTTGTAGCTGCGCTGCTTTACCTGCTGTCTGATCCTCCGTGTCTTTTTACTGCACTGAGCCTCGATGTAGCCAAACTCCGTCATTGTTTTTATGTCTATTAGCTTCGTTGTGTTGATGCATTTTGACCTGCTTCTATTTTCCGCCGCAACACGCAAACGTCCTCATTCACTCAGTGCGATATAGTTACACATCGCTTAGCATTTGTTGCTGCGCGTTTGAAGGAAAGACGAGACCAGCTGGACAGACAGGCTGAGAAATGAGATGCAGGTGATCGGTATCGGTAACAGAGTCAATGATCGGCCGATCGCGATCATCACCGATTTCACGGAAATCGGCCGATTATGATCGGTTACCGATCGATCGGCACACCTCTACTGTTAATGCTTGTTTGCAAACTGAAGACTTTCTGTTTTTCCTCCTTAAAATTAATAAAAGTAATATAAAAATGGCTGGCTGGGATTGAACATTTTTTTTGATTCTATGATTTTTTTAGACTTTACACATGAAATGAAAAAAAAAAAACATGATAATGTGCTTATTGATAATGTGAATTTTAAAAGGGACCTAACATGCAAAATAAGAACATGTTAGGTCTAAGGTTCCTGTGACCTTAGGTGTCTCTTCAGCTTTTTCTATCTGCAGATTAGATTTTTATATTTTATATTTCAAGGTACTAGCATAGTGATGAGATGAGGCTCTTTAGGTCGTAACACGGAATTAAATAAAAATACCTTGATACTAAATAGGGATTAAATAAATGGTAAAAGAACCCTGTTTAGATTCAACATTGAGCTTGCTGCTTGCATTGTATGATTATATAGTTGTGCAAATTTCAAAATTTTGTTTGCATAGTAACATAATTTCTTGTCCTTCTTCATAGTGGTCTTTGTATGTCTTCTGGTCATTCCTTATTAAATAATTAAAATCCATGTTAAAAGACTTAATTCTGTGAACCCTGCAGTTACAACAAAACAGCACAAAAACTGGCTTAAACAAAAGCCTTGAAGCATATTATTCATTCTCAAAGCAACAAACTAACTACATCTGCCACTTTGAAAATTTAGATGAGATATTAAATTTTCAAATGTCCTTGCAGTGCACTCACAGTAAATAGATGTAAATATGCTACATTGTTTTCACTATGAGGGCATAGCTGTGGGCTTTATAATGGGTTCCCTTTAATTTTAAACACTGACCTGAAGTACACCACCAATTTTAGCCTCAGGCAGTTTGAATTACTGTTGAAAATTGTCTACAATAGAATTCATCGCTCCCATTGGTCAGACATTTTAGTCTAGTTTGATTGCTGCTCTAGGCTACATCTCTTCATCAGATCTCAGTGAACGCTGATTTTGTGTGAAGTCTGCAAAAGGTGTGAAGTAAATTAATTTCATACCTGAATAATTCTGGAGGCCACAGTGACATTGATGGGTGGAGAGGTGCTGGATGTCTCTGAAGTTAATTCAGCGCTGGAAATGGTGTTGTTGATAATGCCAAACAGATTTAAGACATGCTTGACCTTTTCAAATACATGAGCTGATCAACATTATGAACTGTACCCTGGTTTTGTACAAATGAAGCAGTCATCTAAGGTTCCTAAATCCCTTTGGACAGAGCAGTTGTTTTACTAAAAGCCATATTTTTGAAAAATATTAAAGCTACAACTATTTATAGGGTATTGATGGCAGGTTTTAATTCTGTTAATTAAGCCAAATACTTAGTTGTGACTACTTACGCAGGGCTACTATGGCAAGAACGTGCTTACTTATTGTTGGATAATATTTCCATTTTAAATACTTCTTTTATAAACATTTTTATCTTTATATTTTTATCTTTGTTGTTCAGCTTGCGTGTCTATCTCCTCTACTCCCAGTGGTAAATCCCTCGCTGGCCGTCAGCCAGCTCTTCCCCAAACAATAAAAGTTTAAATCACTAGTTCAACAGAAATGCCATGTTATCCTCTTAGATTTCGTTGACAGACTCTCGGCTGTCACTGCAGTTTTTTGATGAAAAATTGCTCCTTAGCGGCAAAAAACAATCTGAAACGACTTCTGCTGGAAAGCCAGGATACAATTCTGGCAGAGCTTTGTCTGGCAAAGCCAAGCATTTAGAGCAAAAGGAGCTTACTTGCTTCTGCCCCTTAAGAGCAGGTTTTGAAATCAAATCTTTGAATTATACCATAGATCAGCTGTTATTCCTTTCCATTTAGGCCCTTTTTAAAAAATATATTATTTAAAACAAAAGTATTTTTTATTTTTCTTATAATTGTGTTTTGAACCATGAAGGAGGGTTGATGTATTTAACCCTCCTGTTGTCCTCATTTTGTGTCTGTGGTAGATTCACAGACAAAACAACAGACAAAACAACAGGAGGGTTAACACACTAATTAATACTGTAATTCGGTTATTTCTGAATTGTGGTGGTTATCCACTTTGAGATACCTCCTGGTATGTTTTTTTTATGCATTTACAGTACCTTCTCTTTTCACGTTTTCATGTCACAACCACAAACTGCAATGTGTTTGGAGGGACTAACAGGAAGTAGCACATAATCCTGATGAAATGGAAGGTATGGTTTATTTTTAATTAAACATAGTTTGCCTTGCAATTGTATTCAACCCTATAAGTGAATGCTTCTATCTTTGTATAATTTAGAGACTGCATATTTTCTTCTTCTTCAGTTCATTCTGTTTGGATGAAGAGAATCTGTAAATGTCAATTTTCAATTGTTGCTACAGATTCTCAATTTGATTGCTGTCCTTTTTGAAGGTGAACCTCAGTCTCAAGTGTTTTGTAGCCGCTAGCAGCATAAGTTAAAATGGGCAGATCTGACCAACGCATGTGTGTTTCAGTCTTGGTGAATGTGTTTTGGGGGGGTTGGCTGTGTTGTATTTATTCAGGCATGTGACAGTGATAGTGATGGAGCACTGGATTATTATGTTTTAACTGAAGCAAAAGATGGATCCTTTTACTTTTTGAAGAAAAAAAAACCCCTCAGAAATATAGATCTGCATATAATATTGGTAATTATTATACGACACTAGATATTGGCCCGGATGTTCATATCAGTGCAACCAAACATGAAATAATGTGCAGTGTTGAGAGGATGCTACTCTTGAAGCTCGTGTAGAAATAGAAGGAAAATATTTAAGGATCATAGGTTATGCTTTATTTGCTGAGACTGTGTTGTGCTTTTGCTCAATTCAGAGAGATTGACTTTTAATTTCTTCCTTTTATCACCCAGGCTTTTTTTCTTCTGAGTCTTAACCTTTACCACTTTGTGAAACGGGTGATGCTGACCTCAGTTTACCTGCAAGATAACTGACAGCCGTTGAGAACGAGGAATAACACAGACTATTAAGAGGTTGGACATTGCTTGGCCTGACCTTCTGATCAATGCGCCGCCTTTTAGAGCAGGCAGAACGGAGAGCAGCACTCGCTTTTTCCCTCACTAATAAAGACGGTTCAGAGAGTAGCTCCTATGCTGAACTGCCAATACTTTTAACACCCCCATTGATTCTCATTACTGGTAAATGGTTTCTTTCCTAGTCTGAGGCGGACTTCGAAGAGAGTGTGGGTGGTAAGGGGTGTAGTTAAGAGTTTTGGTCAGGAGTTGAGTTATTTTATGACCTCAGTCATTTGAGTTTGCAGAAAAGATCTCAGGTGTCAAAGTGTTGATTCTTCTTGCTATTTTAATGTCTAAAATGTGTTTGTGACACTGTTCAGAATTTCATCAATTTAACAAGAAAAACAGTATTTCAGATTTGTCTAATCCTTCCAACGTTATGGATTCTTTTATTACACTCCTGAACAGCAGTCATGCCATAATGACTTGTCCACTGTCTTGTGAAGTAGCTTCACAAGACAGTGGACAGATCTGCGGTAGCAGGTTGAGTGAATGAAGTGAAAAACAATTGTTCTAATTGGGATTTGTAAGAAAGAAAAATGAGAACGGAACAAAAGCCATATTAAAAAGGGAGAAAAAACATTCCTCATTTGCTGTTGATACTAAAGTGGTACATATGTATTTATCTTGAGAAACAGCTGAATTGTTGTGAGAATTTCTAGAAAATTAATTTTCTCAATTTTTCTTTCTTGCCACAGTATTTTTAATGGCATCTGCTGTGACTGCTTTAGGTCTGGCAGCTAGGGTTACACAAGGTTAGTGTAAGTCCTATTCCCTCAGCAATATAACAACTAGACTGTGTATTGTTATTTTAAGAAGATTGAAGAACAGCACAGGGCTTTTCTCAGTGCAAAATATGTTTGTTTTTAAATGCTAATAGAGATCGACTGCTCACTGGGTATCAAGGCATTCCAAGTTTTTCTTTTTTAAAGTTACAGTTTTAAATCTTGTAAAAAATTTCCATCAGGACATTCCTACTGCTTCAAGTTCTTCTAATGAGATGCCAGAGAAAGTACAGAGTTTTTCTGTGAGTTCACACAGTAATGCAGCGCTGCCTCTTGACGATCTGTTGCTTTGAACTACTAGTTGGTTGAGCTAAAGAAGACGCTCACACTTTTTCTTAGGTTCATGAATTCCAAATTTAGCTGGTTGGGAATATTTACATTTGCCAGAAACACAGTTATGACATTGAACCAAATTAGGTGCCTCTAATCACTCTTCTTAATGTAAAGTTGTTTAATGATACAGTTTTAATCTAGTTATGAAGCAGCTGACTGATGCCTGGCTACTGGAGCAGATAGTCCGACTAATTACAAAGCTAAGAGAACGGATATTAAATATGGAATGTACACTTTTATCCAATAACTGATAACACATTTAGCTTGTATTTATTAAAAATGTTTGCTCAAGTCTAAATCAAATTAATACTATTATTATATTTTAGAGTGTTGTATGTAGATTACCTGCTGTTTGGACTTTTTAAACAATTAGATCATAATTTTTCCTAAAAAAAAGATCTAATTGAATCTAAGTACTTAGATTCTTCTGTGAATGCCTGAAAATTTGCTTATTCACTGACCTTTTTTTGCATAACATATCTAAAATATCTGCAAGAAAATGCATATTTAAGCTGCTCGCATTTAACACATTACGTGTGTGTGTGCTAATACATCAAACTTTATTGGCTTATCTCACTGAAAGGAATGATTCCAAATAAGGTCTTTAAGTAGTTTTGTGATACCTGTACATCAGTCTGTTGGTATCAAGGCAACATTTGGCTGTAATCATGGAGAAAACTTGACAATATTGTTTTTTTGAGAATTCATGATCTCATTTTGCCTCAGTGAATTCACTGTGCTGCAACACACTGCCTGTGGCATTTTTTTCTCCACACTCGAATATTCAGGGATTAAGAAGACATCATATTGTCCTCATTTCTGTGGTACTGTAGAGGATTTATTAATGACAATAGCACATAAAAAAACATTTCAAATAATTATGTAAGTGGTGGTGTGCTGATGATAAATCGTAAGGAAGATGTCCACAAACTGAGCTTGTAATGTCCTTGTAACTCCAAGAGGTTTTACTGTACTGCTGTTATTTCTAGAAGAAATAATTGTTCCTGCTAAATTGTCATGCTGAGCAGGTGGGCCACAGGTTATTCTGACAGATCTCAACCTTCCTCAGTTTGCATGCTTGTAGGTGCTTCATTGAGCAGGGTGATTCATAACCAGTTTGGAAATGAAGAATACATTTGTTTCTTTCTTTGGCTCAGTAGTCCATGGAAATGAGTCTAGAAGCTGATGAAGTACCAAATGTGTGTGAAAATTGCTTGTTTTGTGTGTTATTGTCATCCAAAGCAAAATGTTCTTTGTCTAAATGTAGTTCTAACTGCTTCAGTCTCGTCACTCAAAGGCTGGGTTGAAGATTTTAGATGTGTCTTGTATTTTATATACACAGTCCAGTCACATTAATGTGACCACCACGTACTTTCCACTTCAGAGTTAAATAACCAATCACAGAAGGCAGGTGGCAGCACAGTGCAGTTGAGCGTATATAAAGGGTGTGTGTGGGCTTCGGAAAACATTTCAATCGTTGGCGTAATGCAGAAACGAAGCGATTTATCCGACGTCCAAAAGGGCATGATCATTGGCTTTCGGGCCAAGGGTGGAAGCATTTCCGAAACGGCTGAGTTTGTGAACTGTTCGCGTGCCGCCGTGGTAAAAGTGTACCGTGCATGGCAAAATGGGACTGTCCAAAATCAACGACGTGGCAAATGTGGTGCACCACGGGCCATAGATGACAGAGGCGAACGACGGTTGCGGAGATGCGTTCGGGCAGATAGACGGGCTACCGTTGAGCAACTGACCACTAAAATGAACCAAGGGGCTACCACAAGTGTCTCCCAAACCACTATTCAGCGAACATTGCTGCGTCTGGGCCTCCGAAGCAGACGCCTGGTTCGTGCACCTATGCTGACTGGTGTTCATCGACGACGAAGGCTAGAATTTGCACGCCAGTACAGCAGCTGGACGTCCACTGAGTGGCGACAGGTAGCGTTTTCAGATGAATCGCGTTTTATGCTCCATCGGACAGATGGACGTTGGCGTATAAGGCGTGAAACCTCTGAAAGGAACCACCCTGCAACCATTGCAGGAACGGTCCAAGCTGGAGGCGGGAGCATTATGGTCTGGGGAATGTTTTCCTGGCATTCTCTGGGTTCACTGATTATTGTGGAAGGCACGATGGATCAATACAAGTACGCATCTGTCCTTGCGGACCATGTCCACCCCTACATGCGCATTGTTTTTCCTCAGGATGATGGCATCTTCCAGCAGGACAATGCGAGGTGCCATACAGCTGCCAGTGTACGTGCGTGGTTCGAAGAGCACCAGGATGAGTTTACCGTCCTCCCCTGGCCAGCAAACTCACCTGACTTAAACCCAATCGAGCATCTGTGGGACCATCTCGATCGAGTTGTTCGCGCCATGGATCCTCAACCGCGTAATCTAGCGCAGCTGGCCACGGCATTAGAGTCGGCATGGCTCAACATCCCAGAGAAGACCTTCAGGGACCTAAGTGACTCTCTTCCTGCACGTCTCGTAGCAGTTCGCTCTGCGAAAGGTGGTTATTCTGGCTTTCGACAGATGGTCACATTAATGTGACTGGACTGTGTATTTTAAATAATAATCTTTGAATTACATAGTGAATTTGTTTTGCACATGTGAGAAGCTTTTCTACAGCACTGCAGATATCATCTCCATGGCAAGCGAGATCTGTGCTCTTCAAAGCTGAATAATGTCATTTCTCATGGTTCATTAGAGTTGTGTGATGATGTTTTTTGCCTGCCATGACCCTGCCTTCTCCTTGTATCTTCCCTTTTTCTTTGTAAGCTGATTTGTTTGAGACATTTTTTTTCTGCTGCTGCCCTTGGCCAGTGGTTTTGTATTCATAATGAATGATGTGGCTTGTGTACCAGGACCATAAAAGCTTAAGCTAGTTCAAATCATGGTTTTCCTTCTTCTCTGGTGCCTAAATGTATGTTCGACTTCAGTTCACATGCACAGACATTTTTTTTGACAGGTTAAAGATTTTAACAATAACTGAGAAATGTTGAGGTTGGCAGTTTTTGCCACTTATCTTCCTGCAAGTTGATTATATTCATTCAAATTATGGTAGTTTATAAAATATTCAGACGGCTTCCTTTTGCAGCACAAATTCACATCAGTTGGAGCTGGACAGTATGTTGAATTCGAATTCGATTTTCTAAATGCTATGGTGGAAGGTTTTATTATAAGGTAAAAAATCAATCAATCAAATTTTTTGTATAGCACATTTCAGCAGCAAGGCATTTTAAAGTGCTTTACATAATTAAAATAGAAACAGCATGTGACATTGAATAAACAGAAAGAAAAAGAGAATTTTTAAAAAGAAAAAGAAAAAAGATTACAGTTTGAAAGAGAAATACAAATAAAAAGAAGTTAATAAATAGATGAAAAGTAAAGGTAAAAACATTAAAACATCAAAGACATCAAAACCCGCAATTTAGCCATTCGCAACTCTAAATAGGTGGGTTTTAAGTTGAGATTTAAAGGCACCCAGTGTTTCAGCTGTTTTACAGTTTTCTGGAAGTTTGTTCCAAATTTGTGGTCCATAGAAGCTGAATGCTGCTTCTCCTTGTTTGGTTCTGGTTCTGGGGATGCAGAGCAGAACCAGAACCAGAAGATCTGAGGGGTCTAGACGGTTGGTACAGCAATAACAGATCTCTTATGTATTGTGGTGGTAAACCGTTCAGTGATTTATAAACTAACTACAGTATTTTGAAATCTATTCTTTGAGCTACAAGGAGACAGTGTAGAGACTTTAAAACTGATGTTATGTGCTCTATCTTCCTGGTTTTAGTGAGAATGCGAGCAGCAGCTTCTGGATCAGCTGCAGCTGTTTGATTTGTTAGTCAGACCTGTGAAGACGCTGTTGCAGTAATCAATGCGGCTAAAGATAAATGCATGGATGAGTTTCTCTAGATTGTGCTGAGACATCAGTCCTCTAATCCTGGAGATGTTCTTCAGGTGATAGAAGGCCGACTTTGTGACTGTCTTAATGTGGCTCGGAAGCTTCAGGTCAGAGTGCATCACTACTCCCAGGTTTCAGGCCTGATCGCTGATTTTTATTTGTATTAACTGGAGCTGTGCATTGATTCTGGTTCATTCCTCTTTAGGTCCAAAGATAATGGGTAACACAGTATGACTTTAATAATATGATGGTTACTTTATGTCTTTAATCTTAGTACTTAGAAACTTAAAACTCTCTAGGCTACACACCCAAGGTTAGATATTGTTTTCTGAAGCTGCTCAGGATCTAGACTGTCTCTGCTGTTTGGATTTCTTGTTGTTGGTATAAAACTCTTATGTTGTCCGAGCCAACTCAGACACTACTCTGGGTCTTACTTGGAGCTTTAATCTGAGCTGTTCATGAGTTTTTGATCTTGTGGCTCTTATGTCATGCACATGACATGATATGGTACTAAATAAACCTGACTGAGTGATTTTCACCTAACAGTGCGTGGCAAGAATGTGCAATATTGCAATTGCTTTCTTAAATTAGAGTATGTAATGTTTCAGGAGTCTTGCATTCAGAATTTGCTTGGCTGGCTGGATTAACTGGTTTTTACTACTCTTGACATAGAGCTGGTGACAAAGATGCTAACGATAAGATGCTTTTTGGAAAAACCCAGATTCCTTACATTATATCCATAAATACAGTCTTCCACGTTTAATGGTTGATGCTTTATTTTGGATTTTTTTTCAATATCTCATTTCAATTCAATAAACCACAGTACTACTTTTGTTGCCATTGGATCTGGACAGACTCAGTAACTTTAAACATTTTCATTTGAGTTTATTCTGCTTTGTGCTGCATCTTCAGAAATGGTTCCTCTCATCACAGGGTGTGAGAATATCGGGATGCTTGAGATTAACTTAATGAACTATTAATTTTGCATTTTATTCAGAACAGATTTCCATATGATTCTCAATCGACAAAATTATGTCCTACTTTAATACCCAGTGTGGAAGCAAATGGGTCAGAGCTTTGGTTTTTTACTGGGCATAAAGGAGTAAGGTCTGTCAGCGTCGATCTAAATAAAAATATTCAAGATTAAAAATGGATAAAAGCAGACACTAAATGCTGTTATTTGAGTTTTTAATTGCAGCAAGTGTCTTTGCAAGTTTTTTGACGTTGTGCATTACAAAATACTCACTGGTGTCATCTGTGAAACAAGTGCTTTATTTTGTGTTTTCGTTCATCAAACTCTCATGCAGAAATACTCTTTGTTCTTATTTCCTGTCATTCATGGTTCTAACCACAATTAAATATATTTACTTTTCTATTTGTAATATTTCTTCCAGTTATACAGACTACTATGCCCTTCTTAAAAACATTAACTTGTTTCTTTATATGAGGATAAGAATATGTATATATCACAAGTATTTTGAATTAGAAGTGACCTGAATGTGCAACCAGTTGTAACATAAAACTGAGGATTTCTCCTGAGTATTTGGTTCTCTTCCCAGGATGCCATTGTTGACCCATAAAGGGTAAACTCCTTTTCATCTTTCCAAGACCCTAGGTGCTTGTGCAGCCTCCTGATCTCCCAGATCTCCTTACTGTTTTCTTAAATTTTATTTCTGTTGTGATTTTATTTTATCACCTTTTCTTGCTTTAGTTTCTGCTTTGATACGTTCTAACACTTTGAAGAACAAAAGTTCTTTAATAACGGCATAAAAAAAGACAAGGGCAAGTCCTTACAGGTTTTCCACAGCATGCCTTATCAGTGTTATAAATATTCCATTGAACTTAACATGATTTTCAAGTCAGGTTCATTCATGAAAAGTTCAATTTTGAAAGTTTTTGTAATCCATCAGCTGGTTAATATTTCATATTTATAGTTTGTAAGCTCAGAAAGATATTATTAAATAAAAATCCAGTTAAAGACATGCCAATTTAAAGCCTACAGATTAGGGTAGCTCAATTTCATGCAAGTTTGGTATTATCCTCTGTTTCATGACAGTCGCTCAGCAGAAAGAAATGTTTCTTTCCACTGTAATCTTACATTACTGAAACTTGGACTTTCTTTTTCTCTTGTATGATAGCTCACAGTTTTGACAGTCTCATGAGCATCATAAATCATTACATCCAGGATTGCACTATTGTTTTTGTGATTTAGGGTTTTTTTTTGCAATCAAACCACTAATTTTGTGGTGCTATTAGAGAAATATTTGCAAGGAATTTTTAAATGTGTGCTTATGTATGACATAAATGTGACTTTTTGTTATTCGCCACTTCAGCAACTGTTTAAAGACAGTTAAACCCAACAGCAAGATAAAATATAGTACATACCATGTGTAATAAATATTTTTTAAATTACCTGAAGACAGTGCAGAGTGACAGAGATTGCTCTAATTTAATTTATTTGTAAAAAACATCAAGCAAAAATAATTTGCAGACAGGATTGACCTTTATTTTCTCTAATAATACCTCGAGCATTTTGTCTTTTTACCTGCCTAAATACCAGCCCCAATTTTTTTTATAATTTGCATAACACGTCTCACGTGTTGGTAAAGAGTGTTACTACAGAGTAACACTGCTTCCTTGAGTTCTCGTTTTGGAGCGGACCTGCCTTTGGGCCTAGTTTCCGAATAAGAAGCACTAGCAACGTTGGGTTTATAAACATTTAGCACCCGTAAGCAGCTTTGTGCATCTGCTTCTTATTTTCTAAATTCATGTATTCTGAGCAGTATTATTGTTACTACAAAGTTCAATAAACAAATCATTAGACTCACTCATTTTTTTATCCCCAACCATTTCCAGAGGAGCAGTTTGTTGACGGTTGTTGGTAATTATAATATCTTGAACTCATGTCTGCTTCCAGCCTTTTGTATTTTTAAAGAGAAGTCTGGGGGTTGAATTACTGGTAGGCTGGAACAGCTTTTAAAGCACCTACACATACTTCAACACTCTTTTTCCAACACCCACACACATATTATTGAACACGATTTCTTTTTCTCCTTTTGTCTCATCAGGAGAGGTTTTGTGGAGCTGCATTAATGGTAGAGAACAGAAAAGTATGTTGCTGCTAATTTGAAATAAGTTTTAAACTTCAGGTATATGCCCCTGAAGTATGAGAAACCTTGATCTTTCATTGAATTTGGCATCATTCATTTCTTCATTAAATTTGAAATGAAAGGGGAAGTCATGGTCATACTGGAATAAAAATAATCCCTAGAAATGCCAATATTTGGCAGTATTGCATTTTCACAAAAGGGCAGTTTTTATTCTTTTAAACATATTTATAGAGCACCATATTACATACAACAGATACAGATACAACAACAGATTCAACCATGAAACCAGTTTAGTCCAATTTCAATTTAAATCACCCCAATTAATTCCAGTGGTTATCAAATTCAGATACAGTTACATACAGTCAAGTTGGATCCTGATTATGACCCATTACAATGAAAGCCTGTTGTGAAATGCCAAAAAATATTTTAAGTAATCCCTGCTGATTGCATACAAGCTTTGAATGTGCATGCATGTTCTAAACTTGTATTACAATATAGTCCTACCTACTATTCTGTAGAGAACACAACGTTTTCTATTTATTAAAAGAAAAATTTTAAAATTGAACAGTTGTCAGGCTAAAGTAAGGCCACCTGGACAAAAAGATGGTCAAAACGTTTTGCATTATTACAATATCACTTTATGCAATACACTTATTGTGAAGAACCACACTTGTTGAAGTGTTAGATTCTTTAAACTCTGTATGGCTGTGATATACTTAACAATTGTTACAAATATAATTGTTTTAAGGCTTTCACATGGTAAAGATATGGTAAGATTGTCAAGTTACTAGGTAACTACAAATATGTTGTTTCAAAGGCAAAGCAGCAGATGACAAGAGGTTACTTTTTAAAATAAAGTCCTTGTTGTGATAATAACTTTACAAACTGTAAGAAAACATTACATTTTTCTTCCTGTAGCTGGATGGACTAAACGTTTTCTGGGTCTATGAATGTTGAGTCATGTTGCTATGACAACGTTCATGAATATGATCAAATATGCATGTTTTCCTAATATGTAGCCATAGTGGTATGTACAGTAATATTCAAAGTACCAAGTTTGCAGCTATAAACATTTATAATAATGCACATCAGCTAGCATGGACTTTTGTTATTTTTTATGTAATTATTGATCATACTTCAGCCAAAGCTGGACACATTCACTCAGGTGTGAGATTAACAGGTAGTTGGAGGCTTCCAAGTCAAGCAACTCAAATAAACAGGGGAACACGATTGTCAGCATGAAGACAGAGGTAAATCAGTGTCTACAAAAGATAAAACAGCCTGACAGCAATGTGTGTGTGTGCTATTCAGAAAGAAAATCAAGTTTCTTTTCACTGTTGACATTTACATATCAAAGAAATTGGCAGTGAAGTAGTTGTTAGCTTTCAGTCTCAAGGACACAAAATAGCTCATGGCTACTATGTGTATTGAAAAGAAAATAACATATGGAAGGGTTTTATTTTGTCTATCTGTTTACCTATCTCTTAAATTAAACTTAAATAAATGTTACTTCCTCTGCCACCAGTTTTAGAGTTCAGAAAGGAAGTTGTGTTTGACTAAATTTAAAATGTACTTTTACCAAAATTGGTATTGGGAATAACTGTGGAATCCGTGTATGGTTCGTTCTTTGGTTTTTTCGTTTCAAAATAAAATTGGAAAAACAAAACAAGCATCTGTTTTCTTGTTTTTTCGTTTTTAAAACGAAATTAGAAAAACGGCAATTGCAAAAAGAAAAAAAGATAAAACTGGTCAATTTAGCTTTTCATTATTTCATTGTTGACAATCGGTCTAACCCGGAAGTTCTCTCTGTCCGGTTTACACAGGGCGGTTTCACACACACACATTATGTCCCGCACACAAGGGCGTAGGAACAAGTCTGTCATTGGGGGGGACACATTGGAAACCTGACATACCAGTAAATAGCAAAGTAGAAAACTTCCCATAAAATAGGACTCGGCAGTTTTAAACTCAATACAGCAGTTTGACCAACAAAAATAAAATCTAAAAACCAAGTTTTGTTCTTCTTGAACAACACTCTACATCAGTGCAACAGTTTGATCTACAAAATAAATAAAAATTATACTTTTCAACCGGAGTTTCTCTGACTCTGTCTGCTGCCTTTACTTGGTTGGGGATGAAGCGCGATGCTGAATGCGCTGAAGTGCGCCTTCAAAATAAAAGCAGGCGAGTGGAAGATTTTCAAATTCTTAGCAACTGCGGGGAAATTATTGGGGGGGACAAATGTGGCTCTCTCCAATATTGGGGGGGGGACATGTCTCCCCCCCCCCCCCCCGCTTCCTACGCCTATGCCCGCACACTTTGTTTTTCTACACTCAAAGCGCACACTTTGTTTTTCTACACTCAAAGCGGCATGTAATTAATTTGATCATGATACTTTCACACAGACAGCCTTTAACTCTGACTTTGTTTTGTATATAAAGCTAATGGCTGCTAATTGCGGTATTCAATAAATATCTAAAGGGCTAGTCCGTCCAATTTTTTTTATTTTTTACCGACCTTTAATCTGCTCTGGTTTAAAAAGACGCTCAAACCGCGACATTTTGCCAGTCATTCAAACCCTTTAGTTTAAGTTTTTCCTTTCTGAATAGCATACCAATTATAATCCGGTATGTCATGAACAAGCATACAAAAACTAAATATTGTATATTTATCCAAAATAAATATACAATATGTTGTATATACAAAAACGTGTATACAATATACTGATAGATAGTAGTATCTATTTCAAGCAAATACCTGGAAATAGAAACCTTTTTCTGGTGGAAATAGATTTCTACCAGGTAGGAAATGTTTGAAATAATGTGCCAGATTACTAAAAGCTTAACTAAATAAATGTTTGCCTACAGAATAGGATTTGGGAAAGAAAAAAATCTCAGAATTCAGACTTTAATAATAACAATAAAAAACAATATTGGTGTTAGAATATTTCAGGCCCCTTATCCTGTTCTGTGGTTTAACACCTCATAATATCTTTTCAGATTTTCATAAGTGAAGTATGACTGTCCAATTAGAAATGAAAACCTTTGTCCTCTTCATGAGACTATTTATCCATCCATCCATTTTTCTTCCTCTTATCTGGGGTCGGGTCTCGGGGGCAGCAGCTTCCCTCCCCAGCCACTTCTAGCTCCTCCAGGAACCCCAAGGCATTTTCAGCAGAGAGACATCGTCCCTCCTGCATGTCCTATTTATTATAACTTATTAGACACAACTGACTAAACATAATAAACAACTTTTGAGTTGATACTTTTCATTATTTCTTAGCTCTGGATTTATAAGCAAGAAACATTAAAAGAATCATTTAATATTTAAGTGTTATCAATCTATATCAGGGGTCACCAACTCCAGTCCTCAAGAGCCACCATCCTGCAACTTTATATTCACCTCTGCTCCAAAATGTCTGAATTTCCTCACCAGCATTCATTCCTCTTTGCAATAGGCTGGAAACAAGCAGTTTATTTAATCCAGGTGTGTTTGAGCAGAGACACATCTAAAATTTGCAGGATGTAAACTCAAATCTTACAAAATAAACAGAGACAAAATGTTTTCAAAAAATGTATTTATTACAATAACATATAAGCAGATATTCAGCCAGTGTTTGGGGAATCATGAAAAAATATTCCTATAATTTATGTATATAAAAGATGAGGAGACAGTGGAGAAGACGATGTCAGGAGGAGGAAGAGGATCAATGGGAGATTCTGGGAAGCTGCATCCAAACCTGGAGCTCAGAGCCGCCTGTATGAAACAATAATGAATATTTAAAAAAGTTCACACTACACATAACAAGCCAATCGAAGGGAATAATATATGTTACACACACACACACACACACACAAATAATATGAATTTACAAACTACAAAAAGATCAGAGGAAGGGAGTATTAGTAACTGATATTGGAAGAAAACAATGTGCCAAAGTTTAGAAGATACTAACATCTCCAGAAGTATCGAAATCTCCAGAGAGGAATATTATATTTTGACACGCTTATCAAACAATATATATGCAAACACATTAAACTCTTCATGTACAACTTTGAGAAGCTACGATCAGATATCAAGCAGCAGAAAACGACAAGGTGACTTGCGAGATCAAACCGCCGTTAGCGGGTAAACAAGCTCCACCTGCCCGCTGAGCCTGGAGCCGCCGGGCCCCGTTAGCGGAGCTACGCTGCTCCGAGAACTCCGGAGTATATTCAAACTGCACATAATTAAGTGCATAAATGAAGCTATATGGGCTACTTTCTAGCCTAAAAACATCTTAAAACAACTTTTTGAGACGAATTAATAGTGAACTTACCTCTATCGCAGTTGGAGGCCCTGTGCAATGGCGGACATCTTGCTGGTCCCCGGTGCTCTGGCCTTTCAAAATAAAACACTTAACTAAAAACTCAGGCTAAACATTTTTCTCAGTGACCAGATATTCGGTGTTACTTGTTTCTCACAGAAGCATTACTTAAACTGACTTGCGGCTGGTAGAAAAGACTACAGTATATAGTCTGAAACGAACAAGCTTGTGTCCCTGTAGCCTGCATAATATGTGTGATACGGCAACTGTGTAAGCCGGACAGAGAAAACTTCCATCACAGACCGCTTCTCAAAAATGAAATAATGAAAAGCTAAATTGATAGCTCATTTTCTTTTTAATTTTGCTATTACAGTTTTTTCTAATTTTGTTTTAAAAACGAAAAATCAAAAAAACAGATGCTTGTTTTGTTTTTCCAATTTTATTTTGAAACGAAAAAACCAAAGAACGAACCATACACGGATTCTGTGGTTAGTTGCATTTAGAACATTGGAAGTACAAGATTGACCTTATTTCACACTGACGCCATCTGATCCTGTCATGGTGGCATCTAGTCACTCTGTAGCCCAATTGAGCATCTTTGTTTTTTGTTTGCTTTTCCTCTGCCAATCTCAGCAATCTTCGTGGCTTTACTGCTGCTGAAGGCAGCGGCAGTCAAACAGCGTTGTTCCCATATGGGGAGTTTAAATGGTCCGTAAAATGTTTAGGTGGGCTGTTAGGTGTCAATGTGGCATCCAAGTGAATGTCAGCACACAGGTGTTACCTGGGTAGCACATTAGTGGAAGACAGAGCTGCCTATTTTCTCTTTTTGTCTTCATAATGCATAATGTATGGCTAATTAGAGTTGACTATATGTATATATTTTGCATCGTATAAACGTTGATACTTGAACATTGAAACATGGTGTAACATCAAGAAAAATGGATTGTAACAGAAAACACTCATTAATTCCCTTTTCATAGGAAACCTTGTACTGGTCCTTTTGGTCCTCAGCTCTGCCTCTGGGCACAGGGTGTAAATTATTGTCCTATAAATAGGTTTTCAGTCTGATTACACCAGGTGGTCTAATCTGCCAGTTCCACGTCTTGCTCCTTGCTCAGGAAGGTGGTGAAGTGATTATTTGTCTACATTAACACTGGCTCCAGTCCCACAGATGGGCATGTTGTTTCACATTGACAAAGGTGACAACCTAGTTTATTTTTACATTTCACACCACTATAAAAGGAAAGGTGTCATACAGGACTCCTACTCATTCTTGAAAAGTCAAAGAAGTTACGGAATTTGATTTTTTTTTTTTCTTTTCCAGCTCTGGATAGCTTTATGGCCAAGAAAATTTAGTATTTTCCTGAAGTAAAAGTCTGAAATTCTTAATCTTCAGTTTGCCAATTTTTACCTTGATTTCAACTCTTCACACTCCAGCATTTTGGTTTTTGATTTACTACCTGAATGAACAGTAACTCATACATGAAGAGAGGTAAATGAATAAGAACTTAAGTCTTAAGAAAACTACAAATACATATTTAACTGGACCCTGATTGTTGATCTGACTCTTAAACCGGGTCCAAAATCCCCAGCAAAGCACCACAAATGTTACAGTTTAGTAAGTTTATATACCAAACTGGAACTAGAAAATGTCTGAAGAAATTTAAACGGGGCTTTCCAAAGTGTGCCTGTTGGTTGGAACTCAGCGTTCTGATGCTAAAAATTAGCATTAATGCTAAAGTAAGCCACAATATACTCAATAGCATATGGAGAGTCACAAGCATGTTGAGCAACATGGACTTACTCCATTCAGTGTGTTAAAATTATTGTATAAGCTAAAATTAGCCAAAATGCTAATGTTAGCCCAAATGCTGCCAGTGGCATGCGGGTATAACTGACATGTTGTCTTACACTGACTTAGTCCATTCACTGTGCTGAACATGGATAATAAATAAAAAAATAGCTAAAAAGCTTATTTTAGGGAAAAGGCTACTGCTAATGTGGGCAGTGCTAATGTTTGTGCTAATGTTAATGCACTGCCTTCTGATTTGTACTTTTCCAAAAGTAAAAATCAGATGTTTACTTCATGGCACTTGGTTACCAGAAAACGTGCTCATCTCATAGCAACAGATTAACAACAAATATTGTTATTGTTCATAAAAACATAAGATTTCCTCTGCTCTTTTGAAACTGATCTTACACTACTTATGATGTAAGAATTGTGCAGTTGGTGAATTTGGGAGACATGAGAAAATGTTTTTTTGTCATTGGTGGTGAATATATTATAAAACAGACATTCAACACAAAAGTAAAAATCTGATTTATGCTTCATGGCAGTTCATTACCAGAAAAAAACGTTCATCTCTTAACACCAAATTTATTATTGTTTATAAAACATAAGAAATTTTGAAATACTGTTTATCTACTTAGACACAAGAAATTTACAGTTGGTAAAAGTCAGACAGTTACTTCGTGACACTTGGTTACCAGAAAACGTGCTCATCTCTTGGCAACAGATTAACAACATAGTTATTGTTCAAAAAACATATGATTTCTTCTGCTCTTATGAAATACTGCTTATCTTCTACTACTTAAGAAGAATTGTACAGTTGGTGAATTTTTCAGAAAAGTGAAAATGTTTTTTTTTTTTTTAATCATTGGTGGTGAGTATATTACAAAAGCAGACTTTCAACCCAAATGTAAGAAATCTGATTTGTACTTCGTGGCAGTTTGTTACCAGAGAAATTGCTCGTCTCCTTACACCAAATAAATTTTTGTTTATAAAACATTGGCTCTTTTGAAATACTGTTTATCTGCTTAGACACATGAAATTTACAGTTGGTAAATTTTGTAAAAGTAAAAATCAAATGTTTACTTCGTGGCATTTGGTTACCAGAAAACGTGCTCATCTCTTAGCAACAGATTATCAACAAATATTGTTATTGTTCAAAAAACATACGATTTCTTCTGCTCTTGTGAAATACTACTTATCTTACGGTACTTACTACTCAAGAAGAATTATGCAGTTGATGAATTTGGCAGAAAGGTGAAAATGTTTTTTTTTTTTTTGTCATTGGTGATAAATATAAGATTTCAGGCATTGTGTTCTACTTAACACTGAAACAAAAGCTTCAGCAACCTCATTGTTGTATCTCCTTAGTTTATTTCTTTGATTTTTCAAAATAAATTAACAAAATAGCTTAATGTTCCCCGTATATTTAAGCTTTGCAGTTTTATTATTGGGTTAGGATAATTGAAACTTTAATTTAGAGGAGGTTTCAACTATATCTATTATCTTAAAAAAACAAACTTACCTGCAGTTACTTTTTGTATATAAATAGTGTTTTTGCTAGTTTGCCATCTCAGTCTAAATCACCCCACTCATTCTGTCAAATTGTGTGTGGGGGTCTGTCTACCTCGCAGCTACTCCCATCATCGCTTTTCTCCCCCGTCTTCAGTTATTTCCTATCAGAGATGCCAACGTGTCACCAGGAGCGCTGAAGTCTAATGGCTATGGAAACATTTTCTGGGACACCTGCAGCAGACCTGAAGCCTGCAAGTCTGCTGAGAGAACAGAGGGAGGTTTATCTGGGCTGGCAGGCCTCGCCTTCAATGCCTTGCCAATAGAAACAGCCGCACATAACTTGGTGCTTCACAGCCAGATAAGGCCTGCAGACAAAGAAGCACTGCTGCTATGCTGTGCTCAATACGACTCAGGGAGAAAATAAGATATATACCTAATAACTCATTTCACTTTGTTCTAGTTACATGTTTTACTTTCTGGCTTAAGTTGAGAGCTTTTATCTTGTGTGAATGACGAAGGTCAAGGTGCAAGTAATTCAGGACACAAAAATAAAGTAAGTCAGGGAAGCTGGTTTGAATTATGTCACTTTTTGCTAAACTTGGACTGTGGGAAAAATAGAACAGAGAAGAAAAAGTTGGGCCTAGAACTAGGTGGACAGTGATACAGTGCAGAATATAAAAGCAAGTTTTAAAGTTGTTGCATTGGATAATCACAGTCAATCTCTGACGATGTTCTTTATATGATTAAATTAATTCTTGGCAACATTTTAATGTGGGTTGAAAAGTAAAAGTACATTTTAATTTATTTAGCACTAAAGTCTTTAAGTCTATACTTATTTTTCCCTGACTTATGAACTGAGTTGCTTTCATATTGCTAAACTTATTTATTGCCCTTTGTGTGTCTTTTGCTGGATGTTTCTTGTTGACCACACATCTGTACCCCCAGGGCAACTTGGCCAAAACCGTTTGATCGATAGCCAGTATTTCCACAGAGATGTTGAATTGTACCCGCTATTACGTAATATTGGTTCTGCTACAAGTACCAAATTAAAATAGTAGGATCATGACAACAGTGGGAACTAAAAAGTTAAAAGGCAGACTTGCAGTTCCTGTAATTGGCAATAGATTTTTAACATCTTTGCTCTGCATGGACTCTGACACTTTCTTTGATTGCTTTTTTTGTAGTTTGTTAGGTTTTGCTTGGTGTCTTTGGCATTATGACTTTATGATACCAGCATTGTTTCATTACCCGTATTGAATCACACTCTACCATAACATGCCTGGGCCACACAGTCTGTCACCATTAATAATAAAAATGGATGGATACACAAACACTCATATGAGAATAATGAGAATAATCTGAGATAGAAAAGGCCCGTCCTGTTTGTCAAAGTTTCTTATGTTTACATGTTTTGATCTGCTGCTTTTCTCTGTAGATTGTGTTCTATTTTTCATGGTTAATCAATTTATGTAATGATTATAAATGAGTGTTTTTACCTCTGGGCACGATGTTTATCTAAGCAAACACCTTCTGGATTATCTTTAACTTTAATGGATAGAGACTGTGTTAATTAGGTACTGTACATAGTAACACGGGAGCTTCGGCTTTAATAGACTGTGGGTTTTTTTAATGCTTAAGCACACAAAGAGCAAGCAATTTACTCAGATACCTTAAAGGAAACTCATTTGGCACGCATCATCTAATGCGACTAAAGTATTTGCCTAGAGCAGTGGAGAGAATAAAAGCATTCAGATGATTCAGTTTTTTTATTTGTTGTTATTTATTGTGTGTGTGTTGGCATAAACGTTTCTGCTTGTTTAGCAAGAAATTAACTTCGTCACAGTGGCCCCACACACAAAAGGCAAGCAGGAACTGCTGAGCCTAATGTTACGCAGTAGGGACAGTGAAGTTATTTTGCTTCGTTTGAACACTTGGCAGCTTTGGCTGATGCAGAGTTCAGAAAAGAAATCAGTCAATAGGGGCAAACAGAGATAAAGACTCTCTAAAGTAGGCATGGCCCTTCAGGAGATGCTGATCTCAAACATTAAGTGCAAATGCGGTCATTTTAAAATGTTGCTGCCAAAGCTATAAAAAGCTTCTTTTAAACATAATCTGTTTTTTTTTTAATAGCGGACATAATTATGTCAAGGTTGTCAAGTCGAAACAATCATAACTTACACTGCCTAGCAGGAAAGACTAATCGTGCTTCTTCATTTAAAGAACAATAATTAGATAACGTTAGGATGCTGATTTTTGCTATTTCAGTAGTTTCACATAGATGTACATGAGAGCTGGTGTCCAATTGATGCATCAATTTGCATGTTGATACCACACACAGTCTTACACAGAGCCAGATGTTCCTTTCCTCTGTACACCACTCAACTTGTCTACAAAGTAAGTAGCCAACTTCGATCTGATTTTTGAAAATTTCCAATGGAAAATTTTAAACTTTCAAATTAAAACAAACTTTATAACATGGCAGTGCTGAGTCAAGTCGTGCTGAGTAGGCGCTAATGGAAAATGGCCATTCCTAGTGCAGGACTGCAGAAAGGGAGCCATCTTGGGGTCAACAAGTAAGAACCATTCAATGATGTCTGCATGCCAACTGGCTGCTTGGAAGTGATGTAAGAGAAAAAGCCTTTTTTGTAATTATGTCAAGGTTAATTGCTTTTATGGCTGTATCTGAGCTTTTCAGGCAACACACACACCTCGGTTAGGAGAAACAAAGACTGGATTAGGTGCAGAAGCATCTCACTCCTGCTGCTAATTTATTGGGCATAAATGGGGGATCTGTGATGGTGTTCCTGTGTTTCTCTTCTCAAGGCCTTGTGAATCTTGTTGAAGTACTCAAGTATCACACTTGAGCCATTTAATCTGAGTTGGTTTCCTCAAATAATCCAGTTCCTTTGGACAGGTGTGAAAGCTCATCTACACTGCTATGATCACAACAACCAAACTCTGGTTCAGCAAAGCAGCTGGGTGTCTTTTCTCTTGGGCGCTAACCGTGTTCTGTTCTGAAAGCAAACAGGCTTTCCTCTCCTCACAGAGAGGAACTGATGTCTCCTGTATGTATGATTTATGGACATAGAGTACATTTGATTTTTTTTCTCTGTCTATGCAACCCTCAGCAGTATGTTGGTCTCTCTCCCTCTATTTCTTTTTTCTGTTATTCTGAATTTGGCTCATATTTAATGAGCAATGCTTTGATGACTCACTACATATGTATATTTAATGTACAAAGAGGATATTTAAACCATAATCAATTTTCTTGTAAAAAAAACTCAACTAATTCAAGCTTTCTTCCTAGAGTAATGTCGCTTTTCATCCATTGACGTATATTAGGTTTGGAGCTATTGCACTGATCCAGAAATATTTTTTTTTTACCTAGATACTCTAGATACCCCGTATATTTAAGCTTTGCAGTTAAATATACTCTAGAGTATCTAGAGTACCAAGAGTTCTTTGATTAAATATTAACAGGGTTTGCCATACTCACTTGCTGCTCATTTTGGGCAGCTTGATTTGATAGCACTGCAAATGAGCTGCTCTTGTAACTGCACAATTATTTTCCAGCCAGTTTTGTTTTATTTTGAAAGTGCAACGTGAAAGTGAGGCAAAAAAAATACAGTGAAATAATTCAGCATTTGCTGAATTGCTCCAATCCTCGGCCCCCCAACAACATAGTATATCCTGTGGGAAATCAAATATGTCTGATATACTCTTTAAAAAACAAATCAGTGAATCGGTGGGTTTTCTGCAAAAAGTAATCAGCAAACAAGTGACTCCACATACCGAACTGTAAATAGAGTCCACTGTGATCCAAAGCCTTCTGTCATAAAGTACATTTTAATGAGAAATCTCACAGACCTGGGCAATTTATTGTACATTTTTACTAAAAGAGTCTAGATAAACACCTGAGTGATTTTTAAAATTAACTTATTGAAATGTTTGGGTTCTTAGCAACATTCAGAGACCTGTTAATAGTAGAAGTCTCACCATATAACTAAGAAGGTGCAGTAAAAACATATTTAGTTGTTTAGTCTCTCTGTTGGCAAAAATACATGCAGGCTTACCCAGAGATTACAAATCATGAGGTGATCTCATTCGAAAGGGAAATACAACTGGCAGCTACAACAAACCACCTTCAAATTTTCCAGCAACGATGGGTTTATTAATAAATCTTTGCTTTGGGCAAATATGAAACTCCATTATGCAACTCAGGTCTCTGTGGTTCTATGAATACCTGAAAGACAATGTCTTTGCTGCAGTGATTTTTACCAAATCTGCATAAATCTACCTTATGCATTTACTATTTTTATAATTACAGCAGTGTAACTAACAAGGCAATGCGTTATTACTGTCTTTAATGCTTTAAGATCAGTGGATAAGCTTTTGAACGTAACCTCATTTTCAACACAATTACCTGACTGGTCAGGATTGCAGACACATTGCTTATAATGAAGTGCATAACCTTATGTAACTTAATCAGCCATGATGATGCTAAGTGGAATATGTGGGAATTAGTATTCACTGCATGGCAATATGAATTATTTATACTTTCCTTTCAAGGTAAAGTAAGTAAGCATTAATGCATGACTACCATCCTTTTCAAACACTTTCAGAATATTGATGAGTAAAAACTGGTAAGTTTGATGTATTTAACGCCTACTGAGTGAGAGAGTTCTGGTTTAGCCTTTATGGCAGAATATCAGTTTAGTAAACAAAAAAGAAAATCATAAACTATAAAGCTCTCTGTTTTTATTAACAGCTCTTCTTGGTATTACAAAATTTGTGGATATTATACTGTAATAGCATGTTCACATGTAATTGTAAGAGACAGTTCTATACGGCTTTTTCTCTTTTTAACTTCACATCTGACCGTATTCTGCTTACACTCTTAGGCTGTTTTTTTTTTTGTTTTTAATAAGTCCACAATAACCAAATTACTTTATAAAAGAAAAGCTCTGATTGCTTTATTGTCGTGAAGCTAACCAACACTTCCAGTTCAGACAGGAATATATCAGTGCTGTAGCCTCGCAGTGCATGCTGTAGATGTGCCTTAGCCTGCCTCCTACATTTCGGTCCTGACTTAACACTTTGTGACAAGGAGGGCTGAGTCCCATCTTCCTTTCACAACATCCAGCTCTGCCTTTTTAAACCCATATTCGCTATTGTTCTTGTGACTCAGCACTGTTTTTTTCTATTTTGTTTTGTTTTTTGCAGCAGTTGACCTAAGTTGCTTATATTTAAACTGATCATTTTTTATGTGCTTGTGATTAAAAAAATATGTATTTAAGGCCAAACTTATGGGTAATTTCTGAAGCCACCAAAGATTTTGCAGGTTGTAAATTTGAGATAATTAGAAATACCTTAAAAACCACACAATTAGTCTCCTCCTCATATATGCCAGATCTAGTGTTCAGTCATTTACTCTTATTATCATCAATATCCTAGTTTGCCAAACACAATTAACATGATACCCTTGTATTATCTGCTTCAGATTGCCTTTAAACTTTCTTCTGAAAGGAACCCGAGTCATGTGAAATAAAGTTTCAGGATTTAGCTAGTTAAGGATGTTTCTCTGTCTCTTGTCCTTAATATTAAATCTTGAATAGTTTCCTTTTTATCAACAAAATTTTGTCTTCTTTGCCATTAACAAATAAAACCCTTGACCAGAGCTCACAAGGACTGTGAACAAGTGGGAAAAATAATGTCCCCAACTTCCTCGCTTGGCCATGAACGCAAAGACGGCACGTGTCTACTGCTGCTGAACAGCACTCACTGGCTTCCAGCCCACTCATAAATTACAAAGCAAAGTCTCTTCCAAGACCGCCTTCAGTGAGACGGTTCATTGAGTAAGGCCGGTTCCTTTGAGCACACCAGCTGTCAGTTAATAGACTTTTTTGATCAAGACTTTGTTTTAAAAGTAAGATTTTAAAATTAGACTTCTTGGATAAACGGAGTAGATGTAAAACAGATGAAGAGAAAATATGAAAAAGCGAAGGCTTCAATTGTCCAAAAATCTTTACCAGTTCTCTGACATGGAGCATCAACCTCTCAGGTTATGTGCGTTGTACTCGCATGCTCTCTTTTCTGAGGGTGAGTTTGGTTCTAAAGCTCCCCTTTCAGTCTGGTTCCTCCATATTGCGCTGCTGATAATTATGGTATATACTTGTGCTACCAATTTTAACATACAGTTAGACTGATGTGAGCGTATATACCTATGTAAAACAATAATTTGTGAAGCTTGGGTTCTAAAGCTCACACATGCTTGGTCAAAATGTGCTCCTGTCTGACTCTTTGTGTGTGGAATTGTCCCAGTGTTTGTGATGCAATGCATGTGTAAAACACATTGCATGCTGCGATAAATGCTCTACGCAAGGAGGCCAAACTCTCCCCTGCCTTTCGCTGCAGGCACTAACAAACACATCATCAGAGATGGGGATCAAGTTTAACGATGCCTACAGTGTTGCAAAAGAAGAACTTCCCTTCATTAAGTTCAAATCTGAAATAATTCTTAAAAAAATAGCTTGGACATAGTGAAATTTTCAGTTTGGTATTTTCATGAGATGAAAAGCCCTTAAAACATTTGCTCTCATCTTTTGGTTTTCTTTTATCTCATGATTTCATTTGTTTATTTTATGTAAAGGAGTTTTACATTTAAACTACAATTCTTTGAAGCTAGGTAAGCACTTTTTCAGTAAGTTACTTGCCTTTACAATTCCTCAAATCTTCTCTCAATTAAAGAACTTTATGTTTACTAGATTAATAAGCTGCAATTTTTAAGTGATGCCATCGAATACCAGGGTTTACCTAACTTTTAGTTCTTGTTTTACCTTGCCCCAGTGCAACTAGCTCAAGAAGTTGGTCCGGTTCACTGAAAAGCACTGATAACCAGACTTGGCAATGCTTTGATCTTTAAACTAAAGTCACTGTGGGTCAATATGAATTATTTATACTTTCCTTTCAAGGTAAAGTAAGTAAGCATTGATGCATGACTAACTTACTTTTCAAACACCTTTAGTGATATCTAAGATATCTGGGAGTGGCATGCATAGAATGAATGTATCATGTCTGCATTTTTTAATATCTGGAAAACCATGTTTTATGTCTTTTACGAAAAGTTTAGCCTGTAATGCAACCTTGGATTTTTGAAGACAAAAATTAAGGCCTTTCTCGCAACGTTTACATGAAACAAAGATCGGTGTGGTGAGAAGGTCACAGTTGGACCAAATCGATGGTGTCTTTGTTGCGACTGCCAACCAGTAGCTGGGTAGAAAGACAGCTTTAGAGAGCTTAGATGTTTAGTCTGTCATTCAAAAAAACAAAAACAAAATGAGAACGAATACATTTTGATGAGGAACATTCAATAATTCTAAACATATATATATATATATATATATATATATATATATATATATATATATATATGATCCATCCATCAAATGTGGCATATACCAAGGAGATGCTCTGTCCCCACTGCTGTTCTGCATAGGCCTGAACCCCCTCAGCCAAATCATCAACAAGACTGGCTACGGATACCGACTGAAGAATGGGGCCACAATCAGTCACCTCCTCTACATGGATGACATCAAGCTGTACGCTAAGAGTGAGCGAGACATCGACTCACTGATCCACACCACCAGGATATACAGCACTGACATTGGGATGTCATTCGGACTAGAAAAGTGTGGTCGGATGGTTACAAAGAGAGGGAAGGTCGTCCGCACAGAAGGGGTCTCACTCCCAGAAGGAACAATAGCAGACATAGAGCACAGTTACAAGTACCTGGGAATACCACAAACAAATGGCAACCTGGATGAGGTCACAAGGAAGGGAGCCACAGCCAAATACCTCCAACGAATAAGGCAAGTCCTGAGAAGCCAGCTCAATGGCAAGAACAAGATCCGTGCAATAAACAGCTATGCATTACCAGTAATCAGATACCCTGCCGGAATAATCAGCTGGCCAATGGAAGAGATAAAGGCCACGGATGTTAAGACTCGGAAGTTACTAACCATGCATGGAGGGTTCCACCCCAAATCCAGCACCCTGAGACTGTACACAAACCGTAAGGAAGGAGGCAGAGGACTAGTGAGTGTGAGAGCCACTGTCCAGGATGAAACATCCAAGATCCATAAATACATCAATGACAAAGCCTCAACGGATGATATGCTCAGCGAATGTCTCAGGCAATGGGGAACAAAGGATGAGGGGCTAGAGGTTCCATCATGGGAGAACAAGCCCCTACATGGGATGTACCACCGACAAATAACTGAAGTGGCTGATATCAGGAAATCCTACCAATGGCTGGACAAAGCTGGACTCAAGGACAGGACAGAGGCTCTCATCCTGGCTGCACAGGAACAGGCCCTAAACACCAGAGCAATAGAGGCTCAGATCTACCACACCAGACAAGACCCAAGGTGTAGGTTGTGCAAGGAGGCCCCTGAGACAGTCCAGCACATAACAGCAGGGTGCAAGATGCTGGCAGGGAAAGCGTACATGGAACGACATATCCAGGTGGCGGGCATAGTGTACAGGAACATCTGTGCAGAATATGGACTGGAAGCCCCGAGATCGAAGTGGGAAACACCCCCAAAGGTGGTGGAGAATGACCGAGCTAAGATCCTGTGGGACTTCCAGATCCAGACAGACAAGATGGTAATGGCGAACCAACCGGACATTGTGGTGGTGGATAAAGAACAGAGGAAAGCCGTTGTGGTGGATGTAGCTATACCAAGTGACTACAACATCAGGAAAAAGGAGCATGAGAAACTGGAGAAATACCAGGGCCTCAGGGAGGAACTGGAAAAGAACTGGAAGGTGAAGACCACAGTGGTGCCTGTGGTCATCGGGGCCCTCGGGGCAGTCACCCCCAAACTGGAGCAGTGGCTAAAACAGATCCCAGGAACAACATCAGACATCTCAGTCCAGAAATGTGCAGTACTAGGCACAGCCAAGATACTGCGCAGAACCCTCAAGCTCCCAGGCCTCTGGTAGAGGACCCGAGTTCAGAGGATGAAAAGAGACCACCCGCAGAGGGTGAGAAGGGAATTTTTTTTTTTTTTTTATGAAAAAATATATATCAAAATGAGAAAAGACAATTTGATTAGGAACATTCAGTAATTCTAAACCCATTTTTATTTTTTTTTTTCAATCATTGTAATTTTTGCAGGTTTTAAGATACTAAGTATGCTTTTTAGTTGAACCAAAATTGAGCCACCCTTAGAGTGGAGTGTACTGGGATTTCTCTGAGATTCAGTTTGTGCTCTACCTAACGTGTTTGCCTGGTTCTCATTGTAGCTGCTGAAGGTAAATGAGCCATTAACTCAGAAGTAAATAAGCATACCCAAATCACTGGAAAAGCTGCTATTGCCATCCTTGCAAGTCCTTTACTGCTTGTTGTAGAAAATGCAGACTTCACTCGATTTGGAAGAGAGAAAAAATCGCATTGAAAAAAATAATAGAGACACGGTCAGGCTGTAATCCATTTCAACAATTTCTTACACTTACAAACTATAATAGGTGACAAGACATATCCGATATATTAGGAAAAAGTGGCAATAACACAGCAGTTGGTCTTTATTCCTTTTCCTATCAGTGGGAAAGCTGTTAGGACCTGAATTACTTCCCTTGTGGCCTTTCCACTAGAATGTGGCATTGCATCAATGTTTCGTTTGCTACCAGCCAGAAAAAGTTTTCATTATTGAATCAGTAACTTGCAGCACTGGCCTGTTTTATGTTATATAAAATTCACTTTTCAGGACATTTGAATAGAATAGAAGAAAATAGAAATATATCTTCGTGTGGAAATTTAGGTCCGCCTGCAGCAAAGTGAAAGGTAAACAAAATAATGCATATTCATGCTAAAGTTATAAATTTACAGCACAAGAAAAATACTTTGCAGTTACTAAAAATGACACTCTGATTCAAAGAAGAGTGCCATTGAGTAGGATAATTTAAAAATGATGAACAAAATGTACATGTATATTTGTACATATAAAACAGAAACCCATTTAGAAGAAATTTAAAAAATTTGTAAATAACAGCAAGAAAGTAAGCGCTGAGTTTGTTTATAACACTGATGGTTATGAAGTCTAATATCTACTAGGAGGAAGGACCTACTTCAGCACTGTTTTTTCCACCTTGGATGCCATATTCTATCACTGAAGGAGTGCTCCATTTTGCAGAGTCTGCTCTGACCCTTCCTGGAAAGTACAAAAGAATAGTGAGTCCAGTCAGTTGATGAAATGGTAGCATCCTTTTCAGACTTACCAAATGTGTCTGTACTTGTCTTACTCTGTCGGCTTGGAATTATTTTGATTTGGACATTTCTACAAGCCAATCTCAAATTTAGAAATCTCACATTTTACAATTTTATAATTGTGTTTTTCAAGTGTAAAATGCAATTTATTTTACAATTTGCACACACTGTTAGACATTTGTTGAAATATCCTCTCACTATCTATCCCTAATTCTACAATAAGAACAGTTTTGTGAAAGAAGTTTTGTAAAAGAAATCAAACCATGCACTGATCAGTAAACTTAAAATTTTAATGAACATTTAACACTGAAAGACTTTAAATATCCAAATAAATAACACTACAAATAAAATTAATTTTAAGTCTTTGTAAATAAAATTGTCCTTCAAAAAATGGCTAGTTGAAACCAAAGCACCAAATCATCCAGCTTTTGGTAGAAAGAGAGGGAAAAAAGAGATAAACGATAAATCATGCCAATTCAAATTATTGACTTTGTTTTAATTTGTCATTATTGTTACAGGCCTATCATATCCATGTTTAAGTATTGGACATCAGTTCATTTCTCTTGGTTATTTAGACTTTCTGATGTACTGCAGAGTTGAGTAATAAAAAAATGCAAAATCTCGTAAATTTCATTATAACAGTGATTTCTAAAGACTCAAATTATACAATACTGTATTTCCATTAACCAGTTCTGAATAAAGTTTTTAATAAGCATACTCTTATGAAATATAAAAGATTAATGTTAACTAATATTCTCACACTCACAAGCTTATATTTGCCAATTAAAAACAGTCCCTTAAAATTGTTAATGGTTTTATTTATGAAGCCATGGAACCGTAGAACGATTGTTTCATTTCAGGCACTCACATCCTTGTTGTTCTGCACATCAATTTTTCTTTTTTCCTGTCTCTGGATGATAAAAATTGGGACTGTGTTGCTCCTCTGGCTATGTCTGTTAACATTGTGGAAAATTGTTTTCTTGCACAGCATCAGGGTTTTCAGTGTGAGACATTTCTAAGTGATGGGAGGGATGAATCCCACTTGTAACCAGCTATTTCTCTTTGATCATTATTTGCCAGAAAACTGTCTTCTTCGCTCTTTCTGCCCTCTTGTTGCCCTGTCTTTGCCCTCTGGCTGTTTTTGTATCGCTCAAGTTTTCTAACTCCTTATTTCTAACATTGCCAGTTGTGAAATTAGCTCTACTATAGAGTGTATAATGTTAACACAATTGTACAAGTGGCCTGTCTGAAGCTTGAAATGGTACACAAATTATTAATGGACGCATTTTTTTGTTGTCGTTTTAGTCGGCCAAAGTTGAATGGAGAGAACATCATCAGGCTCTAGTTGATGGTTAATAATTTGAGCATTTATGACAAAGAGAGCACTAACAGGACCTTGAGGAAGTGCATCCAGCGGCCACAGATGAATGCTTAATGACTGAAAACAAGCAATGTGTTTCTGTGGAATGATTTTTTTTTTTAAATGGGTTTAATTACTTCTACATAATATCCTCACATATTGATGCACAGTGGTGCCGCCCTCTCTTCAGTATGTTGTTTCCCTGTGTGTAGGAAGGTTTGACAGATTGTCATTTCTCCAACATGTCAGCAGAGGCTCATTAACGAGCATATTGTGCCACGTGATAATGTGTTTGTAGTGGAGTGGGAGCATATTTGCCTGCCTTTTTCTACTCTGCGGTTTTAAGCAGTAAATGATTTAAATAGGCTGATTTAGCTTGCTAGTGTTGCAATAAGTTAAATAGAAAATTCCAGATAAAGACATGTAATGTAGTTTCTGTGCAGTAAAACGTGCAGAGGTTTTATCTCAACCTAACTGTATAGCCTGCAGGACTTCATAACCAATTAATAAGTTTTACCTGCACAAATGTTTAAATCAAGATTTTTCCCCCTTCTATCCAAGTACAGGTTGATATTTTTTTGTCCTTGCCAAGTCGTAATCTGATATTTAGAAGTATATTAATATGAATAAAATCAGTGTGTTTTTGTTGCCTTGAATATTTGTACTTACCCTGATGGTGTTGCTATAATAATATCTTTCGGTTCACATTCTTCTCAGTTGTGTAAAACGGTCTGCTCAGGACTCCGTGTCCTTCATTTTCCCCTCATATTCTTTGCATTATCATTATCACTCAGATTTACGTGGGCAAGCCTCTTGTCTGTTACCTAGACATTAAAATCTGACTGACGTGCTTTGATGTGTTAAATCTACTGATCCTCTTCAAAAAGCACTAAACTCAGTATGCAGTGTGGCTAATCAATGACATCAACCAAACATTACAACTCTAAGTGAAGTCAACTGTACTATCGTATGAAACGGTTCAAAGGTTGTAGGAAATTTTACACTATGAAGGTAGAATATTTGTCTTGAATATTTTTTTGTACTTTTGATTAAAATGGGTTTTATAACACTTGCAATTTTTTGTTCATCCAGAAAAATACTTTTCTTTTCAGATGTTTTTCAACTCTAGCCAAGTGCTTGAACTACAGAGGCATATTTAAATTTGCAACCTAAGATGAAGCTCTGTCACAAACGCTTTACAAATAGCTTGTATTGCAGATATTAAAACTATCTATGCATAAAACCTTTGTTCATATTAAAGCAGTATGGCAGCCAGTAGGAAAAGATTGCAGTTCTGCCTTTAATCAGCGACCCTGATACTGAGCAGAAAAAGGCCTTGGTCATAACTCTTGAGACTGGAAAACCTCATCAGGCTCTATTGTTTCATCATTTCCTTTATCACAGCTTTTTTAAGTGGACGTATCAACATTGCTGTAAAGGCTACTTTCTTGAATGCATGTTGACTGTGAGTTATACAACTGATGTTGTGTTTTACTGTATATATTAATATATTATAATAAAAACACCTCAAGACTCATATGTCTGCCAGTATATTCAAATAGAAATGGATATCCGAAAGCAGAAAATATCCATTAAAGAATGTGGATGTGGGGCTTGAAACTGGTCTTTTTTTAAATTTATTTCCTAGTCTTGGACTTGGCCTTGACCTTTCCGGGTCCAGTCTTGGCCATGAAGAACTGGCCTTGACTCCACGCCTAACAATAATGTGACGTTCCCTTCCACTTTTCGTGGAGGGGGACATCATTTTACTAATTAGTAATTACGAATTACTAATTATTTTTGTCCCGAGGCGCACCGGAAGGGGCAGCACCCAGGATCCGCTAGGGCCCAGCGCCTCTTGGCTATATAAGCAGCCTGCTCCAGTGTGTCAAAAGGGGGGAGAGAAAATAGAAAAGAGGGGACTGGGTGAGTGGAGTTGAAGCTGGCTTGGAGCTGAGCTGTCTTCCTCGGCCAGCTCCGCTCTTCAGACTAGCTCTTCCCCGACTTTGCTTGGTTTTGTTTTGCTTTGCTTGGCTTTTCTTTTCTTTTGCAAGACTCCCCTGCTTCCACCACCAGCTTCTGGTAATGCCATCGGCCATAGGGGCCACTTGCTTATTTGCTGCTGTTTTCTTGTTTTATTTTAAATTTGATGCTCAATAAAGAGCGTATTTATTGTTGAAGTCCGTGTCTCGTTGGTTTTTGTTACCGCTAAACGATCCGGGTCGTAGCAACAATTATTAATTTAATATCAAGTAGTAGTAGTAGTAGTAGTTTTGGCTCAAAAATTAACCTTTTTTTGATTGAAAGATGTGAATCTTTTCTTGTTGAAAAAGTAAGTATTGTTTCCGAGAGGTCATGGTTGGTCAGTTGACCCACTCATTGATTTACTGTACATAGCAACCTTGTATGCCAATACAAGGATTGTGCAGGTGATGGATGGACACATGGATGACAAAATGCCAGTTCCTAACACCATTCTTGATCAAAATGTGCAGGACATTTCATATGTTAACACTGTTATTGCCTTCATGGATAAAATCCTTCATTTAAAAATTTGAGTGCCAACAATCCACCCTCATCCTCATAGAGGGCTGCTTAATTTGAATCTCTAGCTGACACACTTTCATCCAGAGTCCTATCCCTTACCATAGGGCGTTCACCTGGGAAACCTCCATCTTCTTCTTAATGAGACAAGAGCACAATAGGTAAGCCCTCTCTTACTTCTTGCCTCTAACTAAAGGCTTCATCAGAGTGTGAAAAAGTCCAGTTGCTCTCTACAGAAATAGTTCCAGAGCCAGTTAGGTGGATTGAATTGACAGATAAGAATTGCACTCCTGCTTCTTGTGCGAGAAACAAACTTGTTGCTGCAGGACTCAAATTCTTTGTGTGGAATCCTGGATTTGATATACAGTTAAGCAAAATATTTCATATGCTTGGCATATTTAGATTTAAAGTAATATTTTAATTTATCAACAAGAATCAAAACTTGAATCCAAGAGTCTGTTGGAGGAGCTAAAGGTTATGGAGATGGCAAAGAGGCCATCCAGCGTCAAATAGTTGAAGCTCACAAGCAATAATAAATTGTCAAAACACCAGAAGGAATAAGCAAACTGGACTTTAATTATCAGTTGGGTTTGATTGCTGTAATACTAATAAAGATTTTCAAAGGATTTTTGAATTTTGATTAGAAGTTATGCTTCTTTTGTATTTTATAATAATTTACAAGATGTTTGTCTCATTTTTTATCATTAAGTTTTTCTTGAATAAAAACCATCTTAATCAGAATCGCCTAAACACATAAATTCCTATGAAGATCCCACCTATCTGAACTTCTTGCGTTGTTACGTCTTCCTCAAGTCAGCTGGTTTTCTGCCTTAAGGTAAACTGCGAACAAATTAACTATGAACTGGTCCTTTCATGTACCTAAGACACATGTACAGTTTGATGCTCTTATGCAGTTTGGTCACAGTGCATGAGGAAATGACAATTATCTTGTCCAGTCTCCGTGGTAAGGCCCCGTTATCCCTAAAAAGATTACTTACTTCCTTGGACTTATAGTCATGTAGACAGATAATAAATCATTTATATCCTGTACCCTCAAGACTCTACTAAAGACAAACAGGTCCAGAAAAATATAACTTCTGGGATCCTGAGGATGCACAAATCCTGCACCATGATAAGCGCAGGGTTTGGTGGTGTCTGTAAGTTCCTCCTGATAAACACCTCTGCATAATGCCTTAAGGTAAATTCATTTCTGTACACATGTAGTTACTTGATAAATTTGTACAATTTGTCAAAAGTAGTATCCTAATCTCATCACTTTGTTTGCCATGATCTGCAAAAAAAATAAAAGAAAGAAAAAGCCCGTAGGCTGAGGGATGGCAACAGGAAATTAAAGATATCAGTGAACTACTTGTGAAATACTGATTAGTCCTTGTGATGTCACTCTGATAACTCAGAGGCAGCAAATTGTTTCAGAGGACAGTTTAGTTTCTTCCATCCCAGGTTGCCAATTCTGTGCGATGGAGACAAAAGATATATTAACCCTTTGAGACTTTTGTATGGGTTTCTCTCACTCCCACTCACTTAAGTGGTCAGTTAATTCTAGTAATCCTTTTCACTGAGGGAATCCTCAAATCCTGGTCTGACATATCTTTCCTTAATCATTTATCGTGCAAAAGACCATATGTTCTGGATAAGTAGCCACGCCAGATGAGATCATGTTGACAACTAAAATATTTTGTCATGCATATTCAACAATTCTTCTTGCGTTTACTTTAGTTGTGAAATGTCATATTGCATTTCTGCAACAAAGAACATGTTGATTTTCCTCTTTGAAAGAGCTCTTTCTTTTAACGGCATAAACATTTATACAGGCAGTTGTTTCCATTGGTATTCTATTCTAATGCTTTGCTTATTCGTCTGAATAACGTTGGATTAATAACACAAGTCTTTGTGAAACTTCCCAGCTGTTTCGTTCATGATCATTAGTGAACAGATTTTATCATGTTTACAGCTAAAGCTTCTTCTGAACTGAGGAAAGGATTCTTCAAGTGAGTGAGTGAAAATGAAAAATGCTGGTAATAAATATAATGGTGGTGAGTGGGTACCTAGAGAATGACTATTGCCATTTGTTTTTTGTGCACACAAAAGAGTTTGAAATCTGATTTTCTTTGCACTCCTCCCATTAAGCAAAAATCTGTTTCCCAAATTATAATAGCTGTCATTATTCTCCACAAATTTCATTCTCATGTCATCCAAATTATGTCATCGCAGCCACATTTCCAGCCTTCCCAGATGGGAAAGTGTGCTTTAGTTTGTCTTCTGATTGTTACCAATGCTTAGAATGATTTCCTTGTACTTTTGGCCATTTGGTTGCTTTTTATTAAACCACCATCACTGTCTGCAATGGCAGCATTGCACAAGGTTGTAGGTAGAACTGTTTATTTACACAAGCAGCATAGTGACAAAGCCTATTTTTATTTTCTTTACTGGAGATCTCTGGGTCTCAGCCAACTATGTCTTTTTTTAGTTGTACTACAAAGTAATTACTAATATCTCCTCCTTATTGTTGTTTTTGTTGTCCTTAGTTGTCTTTGTTCCCTTTTTTAAAATCTTGTTTTGGTTTTAAAATGGTTGGCTAAAACTGCTGTGTTGGCCTCCAAAGTCTTCAAGGTTGGAAAACCTCCTTGCTATCACCCATAATCCTTAGATTTTCTATTGACTTGAAGTCTTGGCATTTGGTGGGACACTCTAATATGTTAATATATTTGTCGCCAACCGTGTGTTCTCCACATTAACTTGTGTGTTTTGTATAATGTCCAAGCTGAAACGTTAAGCCTGATGATGATGTTCAGAATCTTGCCATTTACATTTTCACCACAAAGCACCTTGATGACCCCACCACCATGCCTGATTTTGGGAACGGTGTTCTTGAGGTGGAAAACTTTACATCGAACAGAGGCTACATTATTGTGACAAAACAGTTATTTTTTTCTGACCAAGAAACCCAAGTATCTCTTCCTGGCCTGTTCCATCTTTTATGCTAAGCATATTTTCCTTTTTATTTATTTATACATTTCTTTGTATTTCCAACTCAGAAAACAGTGGCAGAGTCACGCAACCCTGACGATCGCTGGTTCAAATATACAAACATAGCTAATTATCTACCAAAACAAGGGCATAACGGCAACGCAAACAACTGCAACCTCTATATTGTTATTATCAATTTATGACCTCGGCTTGTTTTCTCTCTTTTATAGAAATAGGGACCAAAAGATATTCTCATCAATGATTTCTTTAAATGAAATCCTCTGTAGACACTTCACAGAGTACTTAAATTATCCAGTGCTCAGTCCCATTTTCTAATACTGGCCTTGAAGTCTTTAGTCTAAACCATGTTTTTTGAAATATCTCACAGACCGAAGTCAGCTCAGTCACAAGCAAATATATTAAAAAGTAGATGAAAAATGTCTTGCCATGCAGGTCCTTGAACTAAAGGTAAAATTCATGAGAATGGTCCAGTGATGCCCTCCTCTCAGAATTCAGAGGCTGCTGTCAGCTGTGCGGATTGAGGTTTGGGGATCACTGTGACCTTCTCAGTGGTCTAAGAGTGTGTTGGCAAGGCATGACTGATGCAGATTATCATAGCTGGAGAAAGCCAATTACTGTGGTCATCACTGCTCCCTGAGGGTGTCTCTTGGTGGAGTGAAATGCATTACAAAATTCTCTGTGCACCCATCTGGCAGCGTTTTGTATTTCTTCGCTGATCCTCCCAGCCTGGCTGTTAATAGTGCAGTCAATGGGACCCACCCGAGCCTCGGAGCCCTGTCTGGCTCCAGCGAGCTTCTGCTCAACAAAGCAGGGAGGTCGTGCCTTTTAGAGAAGCGGGTGAATTACAGTCTCCCGTGTTTGTCTTGTGTCTCTGTTCAAGACAAAGCCTTCTTTTATTCTAGTCCCCTCTTAAAGCTCATCTCACTCAGTGTCCTTGAACGAGTGCCGAATGAATAAGTCGTGTTGCGGAGATGTGGCATAGGAGACTCTGCTGTTGAGATTTGCGAACAATGTTGGCTAATCAGGAATTTGTTCTGCTTGGTTTTGCTTCCCAAAACAGATTTGCTACAAGACCAGAAAAGCTGAGATCACTGTGTGCAACGCTGCATCTGTAGGATGTATAAAGACTACAGATCAGGTCGAGTCACAGGTAAGGTGACTTTCCTGCCATTTTTTTTAACCTCTGCACACATTATTGTATTCAAGTCCTCCTGCAGTGCTTTTAAATGCTGAAATGTATGTCTGATCTTTCTTCTAAGCATGGAACATGTGAACCAATCTTCTACAGGTATTTTATCCTATCTATCTTGGGTGATTGTATCTTGCTAATCGGTTACAAATCTTCCCCTGTAACTATGTTTTTTTTTCTACACATTTTACTTTTCAGTATACCCCTCCACCTCCCACTCCCTATCATTAGAATTGAAAAATGTTCCTTAATCAATCAGGAGGCTTCTAATTTCTGATAATTATTCTGGCTGGATGTCAGACTATTGTTCTGGGCAGAATTACTGCATTTCTGATGGCTTCATGCAGAGACCCTACTATTAGGCATAATCACAAAGTTTCAATGCGGTTAAAGTTGGTGCCATTAGCCTTCTGTATCTATTCTAAAACTAGTGTTGGGGTTTGTTTTTGGAACATTGGGCTGCTGTAACACCCACTACGTCCAAGTTTTAACCCTCTCCACCCTAAGACCGAGCGTAAAAAGACATTCATTTGAAAACTAAAATGTCACAGGAACAAAAATACCAGTTCATCTGCAAAAATAGTGGTGGTAACACCATGCGGTGACATTGTTCTGTCAATAAATTAGTAAGAAGACTAAAAGCAGGATTACAACAAGTAAGGTCTTCTTTATACAGAAGAGGATTATTGCCAGTGGAAAAAGGAATAATGACTTAAAAAGAAGTCTGAATTCTGAGATTGATTTCATAATTCTGAGAACAAAGTCACTTAGAGCCACTGGAAAAAAGTATCCGAAATATTTTTATTTTTTTCAAGGGTCAGCATCCCATACTTTTTAGTCGCCTTCATCCTCTTCTGTAAATTACCTCTAATCAAATATGGTTGAAAGTTAAACATTGTTGGATGTTCCTGCAGGAAAATGTTCCCAAACATAAATCATAACTGTTTTTAGAAAATAATAATAGCAGGATAACGCAAACGTTTGGCAACAGCCCGGGCTTCTGTTCTGTGCCTTCACATTCTGGTTAGGTGACCCACTGCTGATTTTTACATTTCTTTGACAGAAATCGAGGCATTTCATAAGAGACAACATCTCGAGAATGCTGCAAGAGATGCTTTCACAAGACAAATATGTTTTTTTCATCCAAAGAGAATAAAATAGTGAAAATTCCATTCTGAGAACAGAAGTGACTTCAGCATTTGCAGAAATCATTTTTTCTATGTTCAACAAATAAACACATCTTTCAAATGTCAGTTCGAACTTGAATGTACAATCACTGGTGTTTCATCAAGTTTCAATAAAGGTGGTCCTTAATTGCTTAAATACATTTCTTACATAGAAATACTCAACAATCTACATCGTAATTTTATTTTTGGTAGCATGTTCACATAAGGTCCAGAGCACCGCTGTCTCTGGCTCCCGACACCTCAGCCTGCTCTCAGCTCAGTCACCTCATTATAATGCCTCCATATGAGCGGTAAATGTGATTCAGGACTACATCGGCTTTTTTCCTGCCATTGCACATAGCCTAACACAACGAGTGCTCAACACAGGAGAAAAGATGATGATTTCCATTAAACGCATAATTAGCTTTTATACAGCCCTGCTATTCGTTGTGTGTGACATTAGGCATGATATTACTATATTTCACTAAGTATCTGTTATTGTAATTTTGGAAACAATGGGATCCTGCAGCGCATTGGGTGAAAGTAGAAAGTGACAGATTACTTTGGAGGAAAGAAGCAGAAAGGGAATAAAAAGATGGGGGGGGGTTATGCTAAGCTTTGGCCGATGAGTGTGTCCTCCCCCGTTACTCTCACACAGTGCAATATGCAGGTCAGTCAGGTGATAATGAATGCTGTGTCTGATACTCGGCCTTTCTCCTTCCCTCCAGTATGCCTGCTTGGCTCTCTCGGTTAGATCCCCTCAATTTCTGCACTCGTACGTTAGCGAGTCGGACTTCAGTCAGTTTAATTATCTGGCCTCATCTGTTCAGGAGCGTCTCACAATAGAACTGTGTGTAAAAAGTCGGGAAGGGAGCCAATGAAATCAAGCTTTGTCTCTTTATTAATTAAAAAAAAAAAAGCTCCAGTGATCTTGCTTTGAAATCAGGTTTCGTCAGGGTAAATGTGACAAAAGAAGTACGCCTGGTAGGCATGTAAATCTTTCCCTGTTTGCCGTTGCAGAAAATAATGATGTTCTCAAAATACATGAGTGTCTACTATTATGTCACTCTTTTTTGTTCAAGTTCACAATCCTTTTCTTTGTCTTTTCTATGTGTTTTTACCCTTGTACAGCACAAGTGACACCACCAGCAATCAAACAAAGTTTAATAATGACCCTCTGGAAGTATTTACGTGTCATTTGTATTTTCGCATAACTTCTTTTTTGAACAAGTTGTTTCCGAAAGTTAGGTGCACCATTTAAACCCTGCATGTTGTGTTGCATAAAATACAACATCAAGTTTTAAAAATTAAGGCAGCATTAGTAAACTCAGTCTGGATTATGTCTTCTGTCTGTGGGAAGATGTTAAGAGTTGATCTTTTAAATTAAAAACAGTTCAAATAGATTCTGCTTGTTGGATGCACACATTTGATCAAGTATATTTAATTTGAAATAGTTTTAGACTTTACCAACTATTGTAACGCCCTCAGCAGCATATTTGATTTAAAGTAAACGGTTGTGAGCAGTGATTACATTGTGTTTTTTTCTTTGTTCTACAAAGTTTTCTTTGGTCCTGTGGAGACAAAAGAAAAAATAAGTCGACCACAGAAGGCTACATTTCCATCAAAATTCTTTGATTAATTTCACTTATTTACAACTACTAATATTATGATTCCTATTTTTTTCTTTTCCATTTTCTTCTTATCTCTCTTATGAACCAGGACTCCACGTCTTTAATAAACTTGAATTGAATTCTACCAAGAACTTATTCTCTGTCAAAAAGTTATAAATTTGCAAGAAAAAAAAAGTTATTTTCCTTGACTAAAGTGAGGATCGTCTCCTCCTTCTGAGATCATCAAGTCAGGCATTTTTGACAAAAAGTGACAGAAGATTGAGGGGGTAAATTTAAAGAGATGCACATCTTGATATTTTCCAAAGTGATAGTGACAGATCTGGGCTCTTTCCCTGCATTTAGGATGAGATCCAGAATGCACACATCAGACAATGAGGAAGAAGCTGCAACATGGCTGCTGTTAATCCAATAATAATATGGTCATTTTTAAGATCAACTATCAACTACTACTATCTGATATGTCAGGCTGTAAAAAAAAGAATAACATAAATTTGGTATATAAAAAAAGGTTGATATAAAATTAACAAATTTTACATTTTTAATTAAGACAGCCAGTGTTGGTTCTCACACCAATTTGGTTCTTTCCGTGGATATGCAAATATTTTGTGTTGTTGCAATTTAGGCCCAGCTTATTTGTAAATTGATGCTTGTCAAGGCACTTATGTTTTTGAGTAGAGCATTAACTGTTAGTTTCCCAAACAGTTAATGCTTCTTTCCCTTGGAGGTTGCGATCAGATTCTGTCCCTAGTCCCTGAGCTTTGACCCATGCTCTAAACTCTCCACTCTAAGTGGCTTCAGACTATGTGACTTAATCGCCTGTTGTTAGGTTTCAGAACTGTTAGTTGCTCTTCAGCAAAAACTCCTTAGTGAAAACTTTCTCCCATAAACTGATTTTGCTCTCATGGGGATTTTTTTTTGCCGCATTTAAATGTGGTGTGTCAAACTAACAAGCCAAATGTTTAATTTCATTTACTTGAAACTATTCTGTGGGTGTAGTTTTCAGAATGAGTGATTGTCTGGCCCTGTGGGATGGTAGGGCACTGCTAACAACATTTCACCAGTGCAGAGGGGTTAACGCTTGTTTTGCTCGCCGTGTGAGACCCATTTCCATCAATATTCATGCGGAGGGGAATTTCTCCAGAGGAAATCCTGGCCTCTTTTCGGCTTTAGCCTAATCCTGTTCTTGGAACAGATTCTGCTGTCACCAGGACACCTGCAGTAGTTTCCTCCCCCGCTATTATAACGAACACGGAGGCACATAAAGTTTTCCCTCTCAAAACATTTTGACTAAACTTACTTTATTACTTATTGGAAAGTCATTACACTTATCCTACCAGGAAAACAGCTATGTTATACTATGAATCCACCTGGGGAGTCACCGCTACCTTTCTTGTCTGGATCCTCACCTGCTAGCCATCAGTCAGGCTGCAGGGATGTGAGATGAGAAAAGACGGAAGGAAAAAGCTGGAGGTTTGTAGTTAGAAAGAGAAGGAATGAGAAAGAGAAGGTCAAAGACAAACTTATGAGAGCCATCTAAGACAGAGACGTCTCCCATGACCTGGGGGATTTCTGCGTTGACTCTTGGTTCATTCTGTGCAGTGAAGTAAATGGCATTTATTACGAACTCGTTATTTATTGATCTCTAAATGGAACCACAGCAAACACAAACTCTTTAAGCCGCTAAGCAGGCCCTCTGTAAAAACATTTCTACCTGAATCTTGTAATTTTGGAGAGGAAATATACATAATGTATGGATTTGTTATCAGTACCAAGATTTTTTTAAAATTCCCATTTAAAAACTGCGAAAATTTCCTGTGATTAAAATTAGTTTTTGTTTAGACTAGGATGCTAATTTGTGGTCTTTGACACGAGCTCATTAGTTTCACTCTTCTCCCAGAATTTGATCTTGCTTTTATGAAATATTTTTGTGGATTTTGATTGCAAAGGTTTCCCCAGCTGTTCCTGTCACTGAAAAACAGCACTGCCTGTCTGTTGTTGTGTGCAACAACACACAAAATATTTGCATATCCAGGGAGAGAACCAAACTGGTGTGAGAATCAAAACTGGCTGTCTTAATTAAAAATGTAAAATTTGTTAATTTTATCTCAACCTTTTTTTATATACCAGATTTATTTTATTTCTTTTTCTTTTTTTACAGCCTGACATTTCAGATAGTAATAGTTGATAGTTGATCTTAAAAATGACCATATGGATTGTCTGCTGGGTGATAGAAAGTGCCTATGCTTTTCCCTCACAGAACAAAAAAAAATAAAACGTTGACTGTTTGGAAATATTTCCAGTAACAACATTGATTGTCATGTGAGAATGGACTTTAATCTTTTTCACAATATGTTTGTTTTATTTATTGTAACAACAATAAAAACAATGATCGAAAAATGAAAATGAGTGATCATTTTCATTCTGATAATATTTTCAAAAGGTAATTTTCTTCACAGATACATCATCATCCATTTTATAGGTTATAGGTTTTGTTAGAGGTTTTTATTTCTGTTTTGTTTATTGTTTATGGTTCCTTACAAAATTAAAGTTTATTGGTCTTAGAGGATGAGCTTGCATTTTTATTCCATTGTCAATATATTACTTGAAAGTGGTCTTAAAACAACAATATTATTGATTATTGCAATAATTACTAGGACAATTTATCGTGTAACAGAAGTTATTGTGAGAGGCCCAATGCTATTTTTTCTGCAGTACATTCATAACTGCCTACAGTCAAAGCCTCACAAAATAACTTTACAACATTCAATCTATTGTAAAAGCTGGATTGAGTGCTCAGGATATTAATTAGTAAAATTCTACCTCTATGGACTCTTAATACTTGGAGCCATATTTGAAATATATTACCAAACATTAATTAATTAACATTAATTATCAACATATTTCAACCTGTATCAACAAAAAACCTGATTACCTTCAGTTGGTACCAAACCTCAGCAACAAAACAATGGATTCACATAAAACTGTAATGACCAGTATCCTACTTTAGCAACACTAGGAATAAAAGTTGCCTTCAGTCCTAATCAAATCGCATTGGCCATTTATGTTCTTAATTGCTGTGAACCAGTTTTTACACAGGTTGTCACGCTGTCATAATTTCATACTGGTCCATGCCCAATATTGCACTCTTAAAAGGGAAAAATATTACTGTGGGATTTGGCAAGTAACTCCAAAAAGTCAGCAAACATTGTGAACATCCCCAGAGAGAAATAGTCATGAATATGTAGTAAAGAGGCAAATATTGAAGGTTAGGAAGGCTTGATAAGACACTAGAAAGGCTTTGCCTCCCCAAGCCCTTGTTAAACTTTTACTGCTATTGTTGATTAGATGCAGCTTTAATTTAATATGCACTAATTAAATTTGAATTATTGATTATATATGATCTTCCTTTTAACTAAGTAAATGTGTTGCACTGGAGATTTAGTTTAAATGGGATTCCTGTGTTTCCGCTTTATTACATGACACTAATATGACTGGGCTGATTGGAGTCATGATAAACACATCGGATGTTTAATATCCAGCCTTTCATTGGACTCAACGAAACTCGGATGTCACCGAAAGAACTTGCTCTTCTGACTGTAAAAGCAAGCCAAGGCTGCTTCCATCTTTCGCAGCACAGAGACTGAAATTAACGTTTCATTTGAATGTTTTGCTATACAAAGCTGGCCACGGAAATAACATTGTTGTGAAAATAATAATAATAAAAAAAAAAAATCAAGACATCAGACAAACATCGTTCCCCATGGACTCCAAAATTGAATGAGAGCATGCACTGGCTGTTACTCATTATGACGGGCTGACAGGGGTAATTGAAATTGCCTGGAAAACATTCACTTTATTTTCTGACAAACCTTTTTGGGTTTTTGAAAAAAGAGCAACAAGACAGTCTGATTTGAGCTGGTTGTGTTGCATTTTTCACTATCCTGAATACTAAATGAAACATTTAAAAGCTGTGGCTGATAGGAAACCGTGTCTTCTGAAGCCTTGTTGTACAATTTGTCCAAACTTTCTGTACGTTATGTTCCGTATGTTATTTTTCCTGACCTATTTTAGCTTGCGAAGCTGTTAGTTTAATCATCCAATATTTTTCAAAGCCTAGGATGCAGTCCAAATGTTGAAGGAACACAGGTGCCCATATTTCTGCATAAACTTTCTGAGGTGTTTCCAAATATCCAGCATGGAACATATTCTCCATAATAGATATTATGGTACTGGTTTGCCTGCCTCTAAATGCTGCAGCTTCGCCTCCGTTAGTCTTCTGGAAACTATCAAGTTTGATTTTGAGCTTCAGGATTTGTGTAAAAGCTGGCCAGATTTCTGAACAATGGTGGGTGCAATAACAAATTCAGTCTGGGGAAATATTGTTTTTTTCCCCCTTTTTTTTTCATCTGCCGCCTGTAGATGAGATTCTTGTTAAATTGTTCCAAGACAGGATGGCTGATGGGCAGCTGTGTATTTTATTGTGATATTTTTCATATTCAACTAAATCTTGAACTGCATACACTGCATATCCCAATCAGTCTAATGGAAATCTCATGAAGCATTCTTCAATCCATCATCTGATAACATAAATATATAGCACAAATACACACCTTCCCAGACATGACTATCTACATAAGATCAGATCCTAGTCAAAATAGAGCAATAATAACAGAACCAACCAGAGACCCGATGGCAAAAAAAAGGTCACCTGTCCATCACATGGCAACACAGAGACAAACAGGATAAGCAACAATGCACACAGACTTTTAGAGAGAGCAGCTGATCTAACAGTCATGTTTTCAAACTGTGAGAGAAAATGATTTGAGAAGCACAGGGAGAACATGCTAACACCATGCTAACAACCACAGGCCGAGTTTTGAACCCAGGATATCTTTGGTGCGAGGCAACAGTGCCACCAACAGCAGCCATAGCATGTTAGGCCATACTTTCAAAAAGAGTTTTTTGAAAGTGGGGTGGGGGGGGTGTATGGACGGCATCCCTCAGGTAAGGCATGTTGGTGTTCCCGCTAAATCCTGAATATACCGAATTTCTGTTGTCTTCACCCTTTTCCCAGTCAGGGACTGGGAACCGGAATACAACCTGTTGAATGTGACAGGTGGCCAATCAGAAAGCACGGTGACGTCAGAACAGAGGGGAATCCCAAACAGCTGACATATCGTGCAACTGAGAGTCCGGTGGATATCGCAGATGATATATGGAAATGTTTATTATTAAATCTAAAGGTCATTATTGTGTTTATTCAGTTAAAAATGTTAACTATGAAAAAACATATTCACCTCCAAATCATAGTGCAGCAAATGGAGCAGCTGCTCCCGTCGTCTTTTATCCAACGTCTTTTATTTTTGTTAAATATTTTATTTCTTAAAATGACTCCACAAACTATCACCATTGTTTCTACATCGTCATCCGTGTTTGGTTATTCTAAATTCCCGCTATGTTGGGGGTTTTATGGATTTTCTTCTGGAATCGCGATGTTCGTGACTGGAATCGGTTCGTGTTGCTCCTGCCTTGTGGCTGGAGACCGAACCTGTTATACCTTTATCAGCTCTGTGGTCACAGAGGTTTGAGGAATCGGCCGACAATTCTTAAATCTTTCTCTAAACCAGACTTAAGACTCACAAGCAGAGCTGCTTGTAATGTGGGACTCACTTATCGGTCCGGGATAAATCCATTCTCCTGTCTCTTCTCTAGGCCTTTTCCACTTTGCTAAGAAACTTTCCAAAGACATCTGATTTGTTTCTAACTCATTTTGCTGCTTGTAGACTCAATGTTGGCGCGCAAGTAACTGAGAGAATCCGGTTAAAGGATTTCAAAATAAAGTCCTCCAGACTCAAATAATACATAAAACGGAAATATTTAATTATTTCTTGCGTGGCCCGGTACCAATTGGTCCACGGACCGGTACCGGTCCACGGACCGGGATTGGGGACCACTGGTCTACAGGGACGCCAGAGGTTATTTACTGGGAGCAAAAGGAAGAGAGAGTCACAATTTAACAATCCCACAATTTTTAAACAACAACATCGTGAGACTGAAAAATTCAGATGGAGTTCAAAGCCATAACTACAGTGCCAGGATGCTTCACAGCTAAATTCTGTTGCAAAAAATATAAATACATTTGCTCCTGCTGATAATTTACCAACACTATGTTGTGGGAAAAAATCAATTAGGTCAAAATCATTGTCAGCTTTATGTGCATGAATATGAGATCATGATCAAAAACTCATAAACAGGTCAAATTCAAGCTCCCGACTGAAGCTCAGAGTTTGTGTGGGTTCTGTCAACAACCAGATATTAGTTTTATGTGGAGGACAAAACAATCCTAAACACTGGAGACAGTCTGGCTCCTGAGCAGCTGCAGAAAACTGTATCTTATCTCGAGTGTGAGGCCCAGAGAGGTTTACTTGGTGAGAGTTTATAAGCATTTCGAATAAAGACATAACATGACCATCAGATTACCATAATGACATAAACTTATAATAAAGTGTCCCACTGTAATTCCAAAAGAATTGTAGTCTTAAATCTCATGTTTTCATTAGCTTTATATTTAACCATTAACTATTGGCTCAAAAAATGAATGCAACACTGGAAGGATGAGGTCAAAATTTAAATAAAATGAATATATGATTTTGAGGAAGATTTTAAACTGTTATAAATCTTTTTAATAAAACTCTAAGGAATCATCTTCAAGTCAATCAGTCTTTGAAAATAACTGTTGTCTAGACATTTTTTTAATTATAGATTGCTTATTATGGCATTTCTGTAGTCTGATTTTTTTTTTTAGGAAAAAATAAACAAAACCATAACTCCTAATCCCAGAGCAAAACAGATTGTGGATTTTGTGAAACGTTCCACCACAAGTTTACTTATGAGTCTTTGTAGATAAATTTGAATAGATTGCTTTCCTTTCAAAGAATGATAAAATGGCTTTGCAAAAACCTTTAGGGTTTTCTTCAGTCTTTGAAGAAACTCGTCATAGATGCATAAGTTGATCGAGTAATCACTTTACCTCTTAAAGACTGCAGCTGACAAAATACCAGGTGGGTTTAATCAGAATAGAAGAAAGGCTTTCTGATTAAACTTCCTTCAGATTCTAAAACAACTACACAATCTGCATCATCTTTGAAAGGTGCATCAATAAAATAAACTGCTAAAAAGTGCAGTTTGCTGTGAAAAAGACACTAAAATACAAGAAATGTAAAACATCACAAGTAGGTGAAATAAGCAGGAGTCTGCTACCTTCTTTACAGATTTAATGTGTTTTAAATTGCACTCTTCCTCTGCAGTGCTTTCAAGCAGCCAACTGAAGAATTACAACCACCATCTGTTCGTGTTGATGTACATTAATTCACATTTTCTCTTTCACATTTTTGGCAATTTGCATTAAAACTCACTCTGTGTTTCTAAATGTGGCTAATTTACCTTTGGGTCTGCTTCAGTTTACGTAGTGTCATGTTAGTGTTGCATGAAGTCATTTTAAGTCTGAACTCGTGTGTTCGCAGATGGAAATGATCGCTTTAGAGGGCTTTTCTCAATGCAGACAAGTGCTGGTGTTATATAGCTGACCATAGCTTGAACAAGTAAGGTAGTTTAGATTTTTAGAATGTTTTAATACAACAGCACTGTTTTTTAAATTAATTATTGTTGAACTAAGTGACAGAGTGGCTAAAATGAGCGAGTTGTAAACTTATTTGACATTCTGTTGCCATTAAATATTTCATGAATTATTCATATTAAGAAGTCATTGTTTCTCCACAAGCAGTTTTTGAGGCAAGAATAAAGGAGCCAGCTGACCGCCATGCTGATACACGAGATAATGTTCCCATTGATATTTTGCATGTCTCAGTACACAGCTAGTGCCTAATTATGGAAGCATAATAGCATGTGCTCTGCTGTATTTCTTGTGTAATTAATCTTTTGACTGAGCGTTGATGAAGCCTTGTTCATTTTGCTTTTATCTAGTGTGTTGTTCACAGTATGAAAACAGCATAGCATAAATGTTTGAGTGAGGAAGATATTAATCCTCAAAGAAATACATTTGATGTAAAATTTGAAATGGCTGAATGTAGGTTGTATTATTAGATCATTACAAGAGGCAGGACTGCTGACTTAAGGCATTTGGGTAATCTTTATTATCAGGTACTCTAATTCACTCATGCAGATGTTTATGCTGGAATGTAGTAGGTGTGGTACTACAAGCTAGTTCTTCACTGCTGATTTGACATTTTGCTAGTATTTGCACCATTTTACCTGAAGATGAGAACTTTTTCTTTTACTAAAACAGCCTAATAGTCCGTCCTCAAGCTTCTCACAATAGTTTGCTGGATGTTTGACCAATTTCTCCAGACAGAACTGGTAAATAATTGGATGGTAGAATTATTTATCTGGAAGCTTTACCATCTTTAGAAAAGTCTTGAGATTTTGCTTCAATATTTCCACATAATGTTTTTTTTTTTGTTAACATTACCATCAATACTATAAAGTGAACCAGTTCTTCATGCAGCAAACTCCAACAGGACACGATGCTGCCACAATTAAGATGGTTTTCTCAGAGTTAGAACCTTTTTCTTTCGTTCTACAAATATGAGGACAGTGATTATTATTTGAACATTTCAAATATAGTTTAATCAAATGAATGTCTTTTAATTTTACTCAGTGCATTTGTAGAATAATATCATAATCTGACCTTTATATTGCTTGTGATTAAATGGCTTCTTCTTCTCTGATTGGTCTTTCAGCCCATGTCAGTAGAGGGCTTGCTTCACTGAATATAAATGCACGCTCTTGCCAGTACAAGTCAACATTTCACAAGGCCTTTTTTGTTCTGGGTTTGCTTCACACATTTTGCACCAAAAACACGTTCATTTTTGGACTCCGTCTGTTCCCTGATGGGGCCCATGACTTCATATTTCCATCATGTTTATACTCATACGTAATTGTTTGACCATATGAAAGCGGCACCAGCTGAAAATTATACCCAAAAATGAATCAGACTTGTGGAGCTGCACAATTCCCTTCCTGTCATGTTGCTGGATTTCTTTTGATTTTTGCCAGATATTTTTTATTTATGAACCTAGCTACAGTATGTTATTTTTTTTTGTTTGTTTATTTCATGACATAGTGCTGTCCATTTTGGTTTTTAAGACCCAAACCAGTTCTAATCACAACTTTTTGGGTGAACTGAGGGCTATAATACTGTATAAAAAAGTAATTTAAGTTAATATTTTTTGAAGCTGCAAAAATGTGTAATCTTCAGCAAAGAACATTTAAAGAACATCATGCACTTTAGACGTCCACCAAAAACTGCTAACATTAATGCAACATAATCCTTCCTGTTGTCCAGCAATTCTGCCTTTTCCAATTTTTATTTTTGAAAAATCAGAGCTGTATGGGATCTCTACTAGTGATTTCTGAGTGTCCAGAGGCAGCTTGTCTTTGCTCGTTTGTGTCAGGAATGCTTTGTGAAAGCCACACTTTTTCCTTCCACCAAACTTTATTAATTCGCTTGGATACAAGACTGCAACCAGCCATCTTCTTTAGCAATGACCTAACAGTGAGTCTCTGCTGAACAACTGTCAAGACAGCAGTCTTCCCCATAAGATGTGATAAATCAGATTTTCACTTTTCAAACTGGTTTAAAATCGCATTTAAATGATGAACTACTTATTGTCAAGCAAGGACTTGGCATCTTTTAGAGGGTCGTTTGAGCCTCTTCAAATTAAACTTTGTCTTTTGCTAATTTTGCTTACACTTTTAAGTGTGTAGTTCATGGTTCAGAAATGAGAAGAAAGGGTTTTTACCACAGTTTGCATGTTGAGCATTTTACACTGAAACGTTTATTTCTATGCTTCTCCTCCTCCAACTGGCAAACTACTGAATGACACCTTTTACAGAAGAGCTGCCAGAAGTTTTGGACTCATAACCGACAGTTATTTGTCTCATTTCATACAAACACCACTTGACAAAAAATATAATTTGTCCGAAAAGCATGTCGGGGCTGCGCTAAATGAATTGTATTTGCCTGGGGGAGGACACTGGGGAAGCTTGGAAGCAGCATTGTGTCTTTGCTCTTCACTAAACGCACGAACACGCCTCACCTCATTACCACAAGGTGTAATAGATTAGGTGCAAAGCGTTTGTCGGCACCAGCTGGAACGACGGAACAGTGTCGCCCGATCGCTGTTCGCGCGCACCAAGCGAACAGTTCGGCTACATCCGGCGAACCCGGCACGTCTAGAGGGCGGGCTTCGCCTGCCGTAGTCAAAAAGGGTCCCGCTTCGACTGGCTGCTCTCATTGCAGTCCAGTCTGCCGAGCGGAGGGAGCACAGCGGAGCGGACTGACAGAGAAACCAGCCCCGGCTCCATTCAAGGATTTTCTTTTTCTTTTTCTCTTTCTTTTTTTTTTTTTTTGAAACCTCTTACAGTTCGTCCTACAACACAGGACCGATAAGGACTCGCACCTCGCCTTCCGTGGAAAATGTTCCTCTTGCAGTACACGGGTACATAATTTCTTCCCCCCCCCCCCCCCCCCCCCCCCCCCCCCAAGTTTCATCCTCTCGCTGGCTGTTTTCCTTCGGTGTCCTCTTCCCGTGTTGTGTTGATAACGGGGTGTTGTTGTCACACTGCTGCAGGCTACAGCGTGCGTCTCTGGCACGCCTCTCACCGCAGCGTTTCGGGACATTTATGTGCGCATCTTTGTTATTTTGGTGTAAGTTATAACTGCGAGCCGGAGGATTCACTTGCCCGAAGTGGTCGGGCGTTTTCCAGCTGTTGAGACCGCAATGCAAGAGAGCAGGGCAGCCTCTCGGTCTCTGTGGCTGCGCTGTTATCTTTCTACTCTTTGGGGGGGGGGGGGGGGGGTTTGATGTGGAATGATCTGATTTATGATGGTAGATGATCATAAAAATATCCCCACTCGCATTATCTCACCCGCCTCCGGCTGCTGGTTTTGAATGGAAGTTTTAGGAAATGACGCCTGATCTCTGCTGTAAGATGTTGCATGTTTCTCACCTCCCGTGGGGATCCTGTTTCTGAGAGGCTGCATTAGTACATCATGATCGACCTCGGTTAGGCGCATTAAAGTAGACAGGCCCATCTAACAGGGAGTTCTTTGCTTCATAAATACAAGGACTTTGGTTGGTTTTGTTGTGGGATTTCCGTGTCGTTTATTCCTGAATCACCACAGCTCCATAAGTAGCTCCCTTTAAAAAAAAAAAAAAAGGGTCATTTTCTTTGGACTCCCAGGATCTAATTAAGCGAGGATGATGTTTTTGAACTCTGGCATTAGCCTGCTTACTCTGCTTTATTCTGGCACTCTGTTCTGCAGCTTGCTCTGTTTATGGTCATGGTAAATTTAACTCAGATGTCCCACCGCTTTTCTTTATTCCTATGTTGTTTATTTATTTGGCTGTTGTTTTGTGTGCTCGCAGTGTAATTACTGCCTTCCTTAAGCTCATAAAAGCGAAGCCTTGTCAAAGAAAAGTCTCACGGCTATAATTTCCCACTTCTTTTACTGCATCACTAATTAGCCCTTATATTCTCATCCTTTTGAGCATTTAGAAATTTACTTCTCATTTCTCAGCCAAGAGCAACGATCAACTCAAACCACCTGCAGTAAAAATATAAATGAAACCCTCGCGTGAGTGTTTACATTAAGTCCTTTCAATCATTTTTGCCCTTGATGTATTTTATGCTGAATGTCGAGGTATTTTTACAACTCAAGCAGCTTGATTAATTGGAGAGTTTTGGATCGAACTTGGATGTTGATCTTAAGGGCTTGAGACTTGTGGTGTAGCACTACCAAGGTTAGTCCAGGAAATCCTTTTAATGAGATGCAGGGGAAAGTGCTGGGCAGTTGCTCCGTTCTGCTATTTCCTTTGGCTGAGAGAAATCTGTATATTCTAATAAAAAAGTTGAATTTAGATCTTTAGAAAGATTTTCTTAGTCTCATTACGTGGAAATAAAAGAAGTGCGACTTATCACTCAAATTAAGACAAGCAGCTGGAAAGTCTGTTAAAGAGAAGATTGAAAAGTGGCAACTAGAGCAGATGGCCTGACTACTCACTTCAAAAACATAAAAAGGCATAATATTCTGTGATTTAAGTTCTTGAAAGATGCTTTTGTATTAAAATCAAAGCAAAAAATGATTAAGTACAATATCTTTATAAATGTACCAAATATTATGGTATATTATATCTGCAACATTGTAGATAATTGTTGCTCTTGTTTTAAGCGAAAGCAGAGCATAACATCTGCCTGCTATGCTGTTTTCTGTAGGTTAACCAGTGAAAATGTGGTATTTTAACTCAAGGTTATCATAGTGTGAAAATCTAATATTGTTTCATGCCTGCTTGTGAGTTTTCTTGCCTCTCTGTTTGGATGGTTTTCATTTTTCCCCTCATACGTGTTGCTAATTGTGCGCAGACAGAGCTTGGTTTCTCCCATCCAGAGGCGCAAACACGCTTCGAATCAAATTGAGTGAACGGAGGTCGAGTGCCTCCCCGTGACCACTGGGAGGGAAAAGGTCCATCAGGCCTGGTGACAGCAATTTACCTCTGCACGGCTGCAGTTCCCTCTGATCAACTGGCGCAGCATCTTTAGATTGCCTTTAATGCGGTGAGGGGAGGGAAGCTCTTTGCTTAGATCTGTCAGCGAGATGAGATTTTAAGGTTTTACATGCAGCGCTTGGGCAGAAGCTTAAATTTTTCAGCTCTGCTTTGGCATAGGAAGGTGGTGCTGCAGAACAAATTTAGATTTTATGCAGAACAATACTTTATAATTCGCAGAGAGATGTGGAAACTTTTAGGAAAGTCTTAATTGGCCACTGCTTGTCTGTTTGAGGTTATCGAGTGGGATTCTCACTGCAGAAATGGTTTAAGGGAAGACAAAAGAGAAGTGGACAACTTAACAGAAATAAGACTCACCAGCTGCTCTCTAATTTCTGTTTTCTTCAATCAAGCTATGTCAGTGGCAGCGTTAAGTCCATGGTAATGCATGTAATTGACGACTGCTCTGCCTTTTTGGGATTGTTGAATGGCTTTTGAAAGCCTGAACAGCAGCAGCCCGAATGTCATCATGGATAAACAAGCTGTAATCTTAGTGTTTTTATGAACGTGGTCAAAGCTAAAAGTAATGCACTCTAGCCTGTCAGAAGCAGTTTCTTCTGATTTGTTGAGTTTTTCTGGTTCTTGCAAAAAGCAAATGTGCCAGCAGAATCCAGACCAGCATGATTTATTCATCTGTGTGTCACAAATAGAAGCTATTTACCGACTGCCTGCCCATCGCTATTCTGCTCGCCTGTTGTCACCTGACAGCTCAAAACCGAGGTGACAGATAGGTAGGAGACACTTTAGGTTTCTTATGAGCCAATTTCTGCACTCAAACGAATGCCATCTACTTTGAAAGCTTTGGCAGAGTTGTTTGTAGTTAGTTATACCAAACTAGTCAGGGTGAACTATTTCATACTGGCAAGAAAGATTTGTTTTTTGAGGGTACGTGAATTTTTTCTTTTTTGGCATACAACATGTTGACTAATTTTTTCAACAGCTTGAGTTTTTTTTTTTTTAATAAATGAATCTTAGTCTCTCGTAGTGCACAGGCTGTCTCTCTGGATTCAGAATGGGTTTTATGAAGTGTTTCCCTCAGCCGATAGTTAAAAAAAATAATGGCAATTACACTAAAAACATAATTCAAGTACAAATTTGGAGGAATTTTTTCTTTTGCTTCTGAAAACATTTCCATAGGATGTCTTTCTGTTGAGTAGACTGCTAAGATATATGGAATAGATTAAACTGTTTTTATCCATCGGCAACTAAATTCATTTGGATTTGGTTACATTACCATTTAAAGTCTTGCGAACTTCAAACCTCCTCTGAACCAAACATAGTAAGGGATTTTTGGCCCAGAAATTTTTATCCAATTTAAATTATGCCACTAAAATTTAGAAATGCAGTGGAATTTAACCCAATCCTGAACCTTTGGATTCATGCTGTTGTAGATTGTGAAGATACTTTTTAAAAAACACAACTCTACTACTATTTGACAACATTTAGTTGATCTTTGGGAGGTTGAACCCAACTTTAATTCTCCACAGAAGTAAGCTGAAGCTCTGAACACCAACCAGATGCTTGTCATTCTCTCCATCTCTTCACTATTTCTGCATAGGGTTGGTTGATGGCAGCATCCCTGAGGAATACTGTTTGAAATGACTCCACAATGCTGGACTGTGTGTAGTGGAAGGTTTTTTCCCAAGCCTATGTGTGTCATTGATTGATATGACGTTAGTTTCTCATGGTGTGTGGTCTAATAGCTCACTGATCACACACATCCAACTCTAACTTTTTACAAATGTTTCAATCTGTTCGCATGCTAAAACTCCTCACTTTAGGGAGAACTTTTTTTGATTACAAGGTTATTTCTGAGCTAATAGTCATGACAAAGACAGTGTTGGTTTGTTTTGAAGTTTTTTTTGTCCATTTTAGATATCTTCACTCATCTTTAAATAATCTGTTGATGGTTGTTGCGTGTCTTCCAACTTTTATACTTGACGACTTCTAGGTCTGTAGTGCTTATGGAAGCAGGTTGGAATAGCTCTGTTAAATTTGTTCTTTTTGTAGATTTTTCTTTGTAGTTATTTTGGTCAGAGGCATTGCTTCTTTGGACAATTATTCCCTCTGGTTTTGATGCTGTGCAGCTAAGCAATTTTTACTCAGACAGTGGTTCTGATGCATAACCGTTGCAACACGATGTTTGTGGTGGGGGTTTTTCAAGCCGGAGCAGCTGATTAGCATCTCAAAAGCTCAGATAGTACCGGAACTACAAACCCAAATCGCAGAGGAGTTGAAAAGGAGGCTTCATGGATGCAGAACAGGACCAGAGCGCAAAGAGAAAAGGAGAAAGCTAAGACCATCTCTTCTATTAATTGTTATAGGCAAGATAGCAGAGGGATGTTAAAGAGAAGATTGTAGTCTCCACCATCTCTCTGCCCAGCTTTCTAACTACATGAACAAGCAGAGGTTTTAAGAGGAGCGGCAAAGGCAACTGAGATGGATTAGCAGCGATTGCTAACAACTGATAGTATCAATCAGAACATGTTACTCAGAATATTGTCTCTGTGCCCTTGAAATTGAGCTGTTGGCATGCTATGACAGTCATGAGACGGTCATACGGCAACAGTTTTCAGTCAGAGGCTTTTATTGATATGTTGAAGGACTGACTGCTACTGGAAATAGCATCACCATCCACAATGAAAGGACTTCTGACAATAACTTGCATTTTCAAGACATTCATCATCTTAAAAAATGAGTTTAACATTTTAACTAATATTCTATTAGTGATTGAGAGCCACCAAATGCTAAATGTCCATTCAAAGTCATAAAAGGGAATTTTTACTGCATTCTTGATTGTCGTACACAATTGAAGAGTATTTTTTGCAGGTCTTGTTTATGCACCAGCAAATACAGCATTGAAACTGTTGTTTTGTCCTTTTTTAAAAAAGATAAAGAATTAAAAATAAAAAAAACTGTGCTTTAAAGAACTTATGTTTAGTCTTGTTTTGACAAATTTAAGCACGAAAGATTCTGAGAAAGAGCTACAGTGGTTTATATGTGTGAGAAAACTATGAAGTAGCTCTAAATTGGAAGCAACTTGAGCTTTTCATTGTTGCTTGTAAATGTGCAACTGTTGAAGTACTGTCAAAGTAAATGATTTCTACTCAGATCTCCATAAATTTGGGAAGATTTCAAGAACAACATAAAAGGGCAAGGTGAGTAGGAACCCTGGAGGGAAGATGATTTAGTTTTTTCTTCCCCTTTATTCCTGATTGCTTGTATCCTAAATCTCAGAAACTCTTTTCTGTATTTTGAGGCTTATTCTGCTATTTCGTCCTACAAGAAGAGATCTTTATTCCTCAATTGAAAAGTTTCTTTTATCAGAAACAAAATGTTGTTCCGGGTGCTGTTGCGCTGTCGAGCAGAAAAAAAAAAATATTTGGTCTCTTTATATCAAGAAACATTTAAATTTTTTCCTTAGAGACGGTTTACAAATTTCTAAACCAGGAATAAAATATTTCTGTCATCTTTCCCAAGATAATTGGCAGCTTTTATTTAGTTTTTTTGTAAAGAAATAAACCTCATCCCATATGCTGTGTTTCTGATGAATTTAATTGGCTTCTTGTTGGTTCTAGATTGGTGTAGGTAATTATCAGGGTTGTAACTGTTAGTTCCTGTGTAACGTTCACCTGCAGTCTTCTGCAAAGGTATTCACATACACACCTTTTTTATCTTTGGCTTAGATGTTTAAACCAAAGATGTCTATCACAAAAATGTCTAATATATGTGTTAGACACTTTTATTGAGGCCCCTTGAAATTACAGCAACAACCCCTTGTCTGTAACAACTTTATTTATACATGTCAAAAATGAAATTTCAGCCTTTTTTTCTTAAAGTAAATCTGAAGTTTTTCCACAAATTCTTGTCGGCATTTAGGTCTTGCTACCTACAGCGCATTTAATTCCAAGTTTGCCAGTCATAGCGATGTCTCACCCTGGGGATGGTGTGTTCAGGGTTAGTTTTCTGCTTGGTACTTTGCATGTCGGTCAACATGCTCAGTATTGGTCTCAATTCTTCTTCTCCTGAACTCAGTGTAACAATATATAGTGAGATGTCCAAATCTTAGATACTGTTTTGTTTTATTTAGGTGTGTCAGAGAAAATAGGGACTGATATACAGGGATCCCATTAGATGACTTCCCCTCCTCTTCATAGTTCAGTAGGTATGAATGTCTCCTTAAGTACCTTCTGGCTTGGTTAAAATTGTCCATTCTTAAACAACATTAGTATTCTTAAAGGGAATCTAAAACCTATCCAGGTTAAAGAAATCTATGGTAGCTGGTGTAGAAGATCCCTGGGAGCAGCAATAATGCTTGCAGCAGCAGCACTTGAACCTGCCATCTGGTATTGAGTCTCTAAGAGCAGGAGAGCTCAGCAGCCTAGAGGCAACCGACTCTCGGGCTCCAGCCGCATCAGCGGGGAGAGCTCTTCATTTCTAATCACTTTCATGATAAGTCACCACGCAAAGAACCTTGAAATCAGAGGTAAGGAATTTGAAAAGCAAGTTTTTAGCCACATGAAAGATGAAGTGAGCCATTACAGCCGTATTCTGCATTTGCTTTATTTGAGCACGTGTGCGAGGATGGATTTCGACTGCAGTGCAGCTGTGTTTAAACCCAGCTAATGGTCCATTTAAGCGGTGGAAGAAAGGAGACACAGTTTGAAGAAGCTGGATTATGCTTATCAAATGAAGTTGTTGTACAAGTGCCTGTTTTCATAATTTATCTCAAAAGTACATAATTACTGTTTTTCTTCGATCAACAACAATGGCATTGGCATCAGTTCTGAGGGTGTCGAGTCTCAAAATCTGACGGAACTATTCGAGAGATTATATTTTCAGAGATAAAGTGGTACTTTGTAACATATTCTCATTTTCTTTGCTTATTAGCATCGATCATAAATTCCAATGTAGCATATTAATGTAGTAGTGATGAATAAGTTGGGGCTTCCTTTGTGATGATTTGACCCACTGATGCCATTTTCTGGTAGATTTGCAAATTTTCTTTTGGGACAAGTTTAAGAATTGCACTCGGAATATTGTTTTTTCTCAGTAAGACGGCATTGCTTCTTTATATGAGGATAAGAGGCAATATCCCAGCAAGAGCATTTAATACAAGAAATAATTTTGCTGTTGAAACAAAATGACTACAGAGTTGATATTTTAACCTGCTTTCAGAACATTGTGATCACAGGGGTGCCTGTGATCACAATGTGTTCCCTCAATAATATAGATCCTTCCTTTGACTTTTAAATTTACAAAAGACTGGCAGAACCCAGTTTGGCCAGTAATCAGGATTCTTGTTATCTGCAGAAAGTCTTACTCTCTCTCTTTCTCAGCCTGAATAAAACACATATTTGTCAGCTTCTCGTTGAAAATACGGTTTCTTTACAAATGGCTTCTTACATCTGTGCTTCTTGCAATCTCTTTTTTAACAAAGTAGAGTTTAACATGGCAAAATATACTAAAAATGTAATAATTATTGCAGAAGTTTGTGAAGTACACCTGATTATGTAGAGGCCTTAAGACTGTGGACTAAATATTACAGTGACATTTAAAATGCAAGTTCACAGCACTTCAAATAAATAAGCCAATAATTATTCCACTTCAGTTTTTTTGCAATATATTGTGCAGCCTTATCCCTAACGTTGTTAAACCTTTCAAAGTTTGAGTCTTCTTTTCTCAGCAATTGGGTTCACACTAAAGACTGTTAGGACAAGGCAGGGCAAGCAAAAAAATCAGCCAAATTGAATCCTTAGCCAAAGAACATTTTTATTTTTATGGGAAACAAATGGCTGTTCTTATTATTCTTTACAGTTTCCCTGATTCAAAATAGAAGAAAAATACAATTGTACTTGCCAAAGTATTTATTGGGTTATTTTCTTTGTTGTTAGCAGATAAATGACTAAACTTTAGTTCAGATATGTTGTTTAAAACCTAATATAAAACCTTTTCAACATTAAGGTAGACCTTGGATTATCTTGTTTTTCTTTGTTTTTTAAGCAGATATTTTTCTGTATAATTGTGTGAGAGCAGAAACCCTGTTTGGCTGTTAAGCCCTTGGAACGCAAATATTTGGTGACAGCGTTCCAGTCAGCCTTCAGAAATTGTGCTTAGGCATGTGTTTTTCTAGTGAGACAATCCAGAGTGCAGGTACAGCTGTCACTGTACTGTTCTGGGCACATGTTAGTGCATCCCCTGGGATGTCCCACTTCAGTGCATTTCTAGATAGGAGAGGGTAACTGTGGTTGAAACAAGACAAAAATGTTGTACTTGTCTGGTAAGAAGGCAGTCTTTCAGACAGAAACATGCCTTTTTTTCTTATTTTTTTCTTATTGTTTTGTCCTTATTCAGCAGTTTCTAAGTGAGATGTGTTACACTAGAAAGTATGTCAGATGATGGATCACCAGATACATCGAGGACAGTGCTAAATACTTTTTTGGAGTTATTTTTTTCCAGTGTTGCTTAGGAGACAGCATGTTATTGTTTTCTTGTATTTTGTAAGGATTATCTCCCTTACGTTTACAGTTTAGGGATACTTTTGATGTATTGTGGATTCAACTGAGAGAGACCAGAATGTATTACAAAAAAATCTCTTGACATTTATTACCCTTTTGCTGCTAACTTATGAGTATGAGTTGCTTCAGAGTTGACCCTCTTTGCCAAAGTTGTTTCACACGCTGATGTTGAACATTCTTCCCTCATACATGAGAGCTTGGTTCAGTGGCTCGGATCAGAGAACGAGGGCTGTCCAGAGATTGCCTGTCTGGAAAGCAGCCATTACTCCACTGTAATAGAGACCGAGAGGCCAGATTTATGTGGCTGTTACTTTAGGAAGAACGGATGGCTTAAGGGGGCGAAGGAGCAAAATGGTACCAAAATGGATGGACAGAATGTAACCAAGAATGCATTATTTAAAGGGAACCAGAGGTTCTTTGTATTCTCTCTGTCCTGTGGAGACATTTTGCTGTTCAATTCGAATGAGAACAGGGGCTGCTTTCATGGGATGGCGAGTTGAGTTGGTCTGCCGGGCTATTAACTTCATATTCTGTTTCCTGTTTACATGATAGCTCAGCTCTCTGAGGGAATGAGGTTGCAACATTATGGCTAACCCAGGAATGTTCCATTTGCAGGACAGTTTTTGTGGCGACTGATTTCTTCTTTCTTTTTAATTTGCATCAAGAAACTTAAAGTTTCTCACTGTGCAGCTCTTTTTCACGAAATGTCACCAGAGCAGCTCTGAAAGGTTTGGTGTTTTGAGCTCAAAGGAAGCCCTGTAGTTGTTTGTGTACGGCAGTGAGCCTGGCTGGAGTCAGATCCCTGCTGTTGGATAAATGCAGGCTTTTTTCTGCTCTCAGCATATCTTACTGCCCAGTTGCAGGTCGGTCTGTAGCCTTATTTTCAGCCTCTTTCTGAGGAATGAGAGGTCAGCATTTAGAGGAGGATGATACAACACTGCTGTAACATTTTTACCCGGGAATGGGGTGTAGCTTTCTAGATGGGTTCTTCAAATTATAGCTTTGTCTATTTTTGAAACATTGGAATCCATCTTGAGGTCAGGAATTGCATGAAACGAACATGATGAAAAGAGCAGATTTGAAGATTCAGTCAGGATCTTAATGTGTTCTCAGGGAATAAATGTCCAACAGTCCCTGTGTGAAAGGACTATAGTCTACGTCCCAAACAATTATTATTCCTGAAACCAAAACCCCCATCTGTCAGATTTACTGAATGTAATATTTCAGTTCACAGTTGGTCTTGTTTACCTTAAAGACTTGGGAGCAGTCATATTCATTCACGCTTGTTTAGAAAAGTAGTCCCGGCTAAAGCTCAAATTACGTTCAGGAGAGTGTCAGCAGAATCTCTGAACATAATTTCAGACAGGATGATGCAGGAGGGAGGAGCACCTGTTCTCCTGCTTGTCTGGTATATGAGCCTAAAGTCATAATTCAAAGGAAAATATGTGACACAGAAAACAGCATTATTTAATGTTGCACATGAAGGAGTATTTTTCTGCTCATTTAGTCTTTACGGTTGTCTTATTATCCCTGATCTTGTTGGCACTTTATCGACCCTTATAGCATAAATGTATTTCAGAGGAATAGACCAACACAAAGTAGCACATAATTAGGAAGTATCAGGAAATGGATAAGAGTTCATGTTTCTTTTTATAAACTGTTATTTGCCACAAAATCTCCAAAGAGAAGCATGCAAATGCATTTTCGTTACCATTATGTTGTTTTATCTCTGATGTTCTCCAACAGGCCTTCACAGAACAGCCAGATTTATATCGAGATCAGAAATGCACACAGGTGGGCTTTAATTGGGTAATTGAAGGTAACAGGGGTGAAAGAGGCTAAAATTTGCTAAAATTTTCAGACTTTTCTTTGTAAAAATTGCATGTACCACTGATAACTTTCATTCCACTTCACAATTATGTTCTTCTGCGTTCTCTGAGTCAAAACCTGCAAGAGAAAACCAACATACTCTTGCCTCCTGTGTAATATCCTGCACTGCAACACGCCAGGTTAGTTGTTTCATAGATCAGTGATAGCGAGTATCTTTCAGATTGGATGCTGGGACCTTAAGGACATACGCTGACAATAGCTGACTGAACATTATGGAAGTGAACACAGCCATTACAGACGGGGACATAATTGGATTCACAAATCAGCCATGGCTCCAGGTTTATGGTGTCACTGGCTTTTATGGGTCATATTTCAGAAGCTGCTAGGCAGTTCATTATAGGAGACTTGGTGCAAACAAGAAATGCTGAATAAGACTGTGAGAGGAGCGTCTAAACTTGCTCTTTGTTGTTAAAAATATATCAGACGTTGGTAACTGTCATGTTGTTTTACTCCTGTGATACTTCCTATATAGTTTACAGGTCCATTTTGTGCATATTGTAAAACCTGCTGCTTTAAACCAGCCCTTCTGTACTTATCTATTATTTATTGTTCAGTTGTTGTCTCTGTTGACAAATAAAATGCTGTGTAACAAGGAGGCTGATGATATATGTATATGATGCATAAGTATTTGTAGGCTTGTGAGACTGTGTGGGAGGAATAGCTAAGGCGAAGTCTTTTCGCCGCCTCCCGTTCTGTGAGCTGGAAATCACTGCAGGTTCTCCGTCATGCTCCCCATGCTTGTCCCAACAGAAGTCAGAGTGGTGGATCGATATGAAGATTAATTATTGTGTCCACGTTGAGGGCTGCACCCAGAAAGTGCATTTTTCAGGCCTCTGGTGAGAGGCCAAATGCTCGCCTTGACGAGTGTGGAGCTGGAGCTTGTTAGTGTGGTCTGTGGACCGGAGCTGCCCTGAGAGTAAATTGGACTAAGCTCCAGGGGTAACGCAGTGAGGCTGAAGCTCAGCTTAGCAGCACCGACCAGCCTACCAGAGGTCCCATGGCGTTTTTCTCAGCCTAATATAACCACCTGGATATTAAGTATTAGGTTAACGCTTCTCTGAGGAATTGATGGCTGAAGGATATCCAGTCAACTCTGCTGGAATAAAAAGTTTCTCCTGAGCTGCCGGTCTTAAAATGAAACATTTCTTTATTTTAACTGCATAACTTGTAAATCTCATTTTACAGGCTTGCTACCCAGTCTGCAAGGAGATGTGGAGTTTTACTTGAGTTTTGTCCACGTTTGGATAATTCTGAACAAAAGGGGGGGCTTGTGATAATATCTACGTTTTGAGATGTAGTTCTATAGTATTCTTCCTTCCATCCTTCCTCTCTTGTGACCTTTCTTTGTCATGCCCCTTTTGTTTCTCTTTTTGCTCATTTGCTTAGCAGTGTATCCTCCTTTATTTCCTTCCCTGCAACTTTCCTTTCTTCATTTTTCCTTGGGATCTTCTTTCTTTTCTTGTGTGTGATCTTATATCATGGCGTCCTTTTGTATCCCCATCTTTCAGTCTCTCTTTCTTTGTGACCTTCTTTTCATACTTGTATTCCCTGGTTTGTCCAGGTTACATATTTAAAGCTCTAAAGTCATGGTGAGCTGGAGTGTTTTTAAATGAACACAAAGGATTGAGAACTCTGGAAGGTTGTCTGGTAAAATCTTAAATTTTTGAATAAAACAAATGCGTCGAAGCCTGGATTTTTAGAAAACAGCCTGTTGTTATGGATACATAAACAGACAAGGACTCTCGCTACAGTATATATGTTTAACCAGCCTGTCCCGCATTGAGATTATTTAGTGTTTGCACAGTTTATCAATGTGTCTCTGTTGAAACATATTGATATATTGTGTCTTAAAATGTCCAGCGTGTCACGCCGATAAATCAGCAGCATGTGTTTGGGTGCAGGCCTGAGCTGCAGAGGCAGGGAAAAAATGGCCAACAGCAGAATGATAAATTTCCCTCCTGAAGGCCACTGGAGAATTTTAGTTTGTTGAAGACTTGTCGAAATCATGAACAGAACTTGAATCACTCACTATTGCTGGCAGATGCTGGGGTGATTACAATAGTCTAAGTCCTTGATTTGATCAAAGACTGTCAAAGCAGCATGCATTTCTCCTCTCTGTCTCTCTTAACAGACGTCTGAATAAAATGAAATTGGTCCAAAGGATTTGTTCATTTTAGGGACTGAATTTGACTTACTAATGGTCTTTTCACCATTTACTACTTTTGCAATTCGGTAATTTCATGCCAGCATTTTCAAGTTACAAAAGGAAGATGTCTTGACAGATGAATTTTAAAATATGTTATGATTATAAAATTAACTTGGACTGTATTCAGGCTGCACAATGTCAGGAAAACGTATAGCAATGCTATTGCTGAATATTGCAATTAAACATCTATTACATATAACTTTTTCCAAGTCATTTTCTTTCATAGCAATGTCCCCACCTTATTTTCTGAGCTTTACTATCTCAGCCACTAAAAGTACACTAACATCAAGTGAGCATCAAGGACAGTGAAAGCTCATCCAACAGGCCAGATGTATCATTGGCACATTGAAGTGTAATGTCATACCAAATATTTAGGGATGCACTGAAATGAAAATTTGGGCCAATAGCAACATTGCTGTTATATTTCCCAATATGGCTACTCTTACAAGTCTGGGGGCAAAGTTCACATCGCTGTTATTGCTCCTCTTCTTCACTTGCATCCCCCTTAATCCTGCTGTGCATCACGATCACTGTTACATGCCCAAACAAATATTGCATGGCCAAACTCCTTTCAAAACGCAAACACACACAAATCACAAGGTCAAAATAAACTTTGCCTCATAGACTGATACTAATGTCAATATATTGTCCTTCATCCCTGCAAATACTGCATGTTAGCTTTATTTTGCTATTGCAACATGACAAATTTGTATTTCTAGATTACAATTACATATATTGGGCAACTCTGGACTCGGAATCAAACTTAATTAGAAAATCTGTGCATTTAGAATAGCAGTTTTAATGTATTGTACTACCTCTGCTGCTCCAGAAGGAGGCGATAATGGTGGTATTTAGCTGCATTAAATTCTAAGGAGGAAAAACCTAAGATGAATTAAGCTGTTCTAGGCTAAATATTGTAACTTATGTTTCTTTGTTTCCGTGTACAATTCAAGGATTTCTTCCAGACATTAAATTGATTAGCTTTTATTTGAGTTTGAATGGAATCCAAGTCATAATTCCAAAATATGAAATTACTTGGAGTTCTTTTTGTTCTTCCTCATACTGTTGCTTTAATTATGCTCTCGTATGACTCATTTACAGTGAAAAATATGCCAAGCAGCTACGGCCTTTGGTGTATTAAGTGTAAATATCACTGCGCAAATGCAAATCATGCAGTACAGATTCATCACATATTAAATAATCAATCTTTGCCATCTTGTGCTTGTCACAGCGTTTGTTGTTTCGTTTCCATTCTCATCACCTTGTACGTTAATTAGAGAGCCAGTACAGTTCCCAGTTTGTCTGGTCTGACGTGTGATGGATGCATAGCTGTAACTAGGATAGACAGACAGAAGAGAACATGAAAAGCTCATGGGAGAGGAGCTGGGCTCGGCAAAATCATAGCAGCTGGCCCTACCCAGTTACATGATCTATGGTGCTTCATTTGTTTGTTCTGTCTTGGTAATTAAACAAGGGGAGACCCACGCAGTGGTCTCTGGCTGATTGCTTCGTTTCTCTCCTCTAATCTTCCCATAAGACCACATAATTAATGGCGGAACGACAGGAGAGCCCCCAGCCCTTCTGTTAATTGAAGGGATTCATCTTGTTTACTCAACTTACTCCGTGTTTCTTTATTTTGGGCTCGGCCCGGGTGTCATCTCCGTGATCGTCAAAGATGTGGTGATTTGGCATCGGTCCCGATGTGTTGTGGCAGATGATGTCGTGACAAGTTCTGGCTCTGTTGGGAATATTGGAATCTAAAATTTAGCTCTGTTTTTCTGGCTTGATTCTCATTGTTTCAGACACACTCAGATGAAATTATATCTTTTGTTTGTTTGGTCCCACATAGTTGAGTCAACTTGCACTTAATCACAACCTGTGAGGCGGTGGCATGGTTATGTGCAGGATGTCACTGAAGACAGGTCCATGGAGATGGAAAGGGGCTTTTAAACATTAACAACACAAGCAAGATAAGAGCCTTTCACGAGAAGAAAAAACCCTAGAAGGTGCCATTTGAAGCAGTTAAACCCATTTTATTGTGCTACAGAATGTCCTCCTTTTGATTTAACTTTCTTGTGCTCCTTTTGACTGTAGATATTAAAGCATTTTATCTGTTTTCTCTCCTGGCTATTGACAAGTGTCGGCCTGAATGTGGTCTGTCGCGAGCACTCAGTAGACATGCAGCCTGCAGGTAAACAACTCTGGGGAAATGAGACCTATGCTCATTGTAGAAGTGCTCCTGTGGGCAAAGAGCTGCTCAAGCAATATTTTGACAAAGACGTGTCAGGGTCTGCCTCCTGCCCAGACCTTCACAGGCCCACACCGGCAGCAGGTGATATGGATACAGCTCCACTCAAGTGAAAATATCATTTTTAACTGAAATACTTGATTTCATGCAGAGTTGTGGGTAAAAAGACGCTACTGTACTTCAAGTATAGTTCTGAATATGTAAAATGATGATACATGCAAAGCTTTACCATGACGGTCCGAACAAGAAGCAATCCTTGAGAGCTGCATTCACACCAGCCCTGCTTAGTCCACTTTTAATTGATCTCTACCTTCTTTGAATTGTGGTACATTTGAGTGTGAATGTGCAATATAACTCCGATCTCCCTAAAATCGTAGGTCTTGCTTCAGTTGAAGTGAACTGTGGCATGGTTTGAATTCATTTGTGAATGCAAGCGGACCAGAGAGCGCTCCCAAAGCAGGAAGAGTACTGTAATGCAGATAATTCAGGGTAAATACAACAACAACACAACGTGCAAATCTATTGCTAGCTTAAGAAATCAAATCTGATGCCAGACCTTTTAGTTTACATTTCATGAAGAAAAAGTTGGATCCATGTCTTATTCAGAGGGATTTTGTGTTGATGTTGCGCTGCCAGAAGTGAGGAGGTAAGCAGGTTTTCTAAAGGTTTTGGTTCGTTTCACACTGTACAGTGTGAAAGTAAACTGCACCAGATGAAAATGTAACAAATGTTTTATTTTTTGTCCACAATTGAGTCTACCAGACTATCACACAAAAACACCACAAATGTGGATACAATTTAAGACTTGTCTTTGTTTTAGTGTGTGTATGTGTGGTTTTTATTTCAAGTACATTGTTCAAAGTCTCTTTCTTTGTCTCTCTTTCCTTTTTATTTTTATTTGAATGGTTACCATAAGTGAACATAAAAGTTTATGACTTGTCTTTGACTGGACCTTTTTAACCCAAGAATATGCTTTGGTCTATACTCTAGCCAACAATTAACTTCTACTATGACAACAATTAGTGTCATTATGCTGGATGGTGACTTTCTACCTGTGTCTCAAGCCTCTAAGAAGTTTTCCTCCAGGATTGCCCTAAATTTAGCTACATCCATCTTCCACTCAATGCTGACCCATTTTTTTTTTTCTGGTGCTGATGGAAGAGAACCTCCCCACAGCATGGGGCTTCACCCTGGGCAGTGGTCCTAACCATCCTGCCCCACTTAACCGCCTGAATAATCCAAAACATTCAACACACCCTGTGGTACAGTTGAGACATCAGGAACGTCTTGCATCATAGAAACATGTAGTGAACTGGTGTGTGGGTGAGGGCAGCATATATAAAGTTAACATCCATAACAGGCTTTGTTTAGGACCATGTGCTGGTCTCCTGCTCCCTACCACGTATGTTTTTATATCTGCCAGGCATACAACAAATAGATGGATGGCTCTACTTTTTCTAAATGAATTATTTCTGGCACTTTGGTATGAGTGACACTGATGCTTGGTGACCCGTGACCTTTGAGATGATGCTTGGGCAGATGCAGTATTAGTTTTCCACCACATGTAGCATTTTGAATGGCATGTGGCAAACAGCTAAGTTGACTTTGTATCGCTACTGCGGGCCTGCTTCTCTGTTTAATGTTCTTTGTTCTGTACCTGTCAGTTTAGGTGGATGGCTATATTTTTGTAGGTAACAGATCTGACATACTGTTCACTTTTGGATGATGGATTGAAGAGCGCTGTGTGAGACTTTCAAACATTGGAGTATTGGTTTATACCATAACCTTATTTTAAATGTCTGCTGTGTTCCTTGGTCTTCACAAAGCAGTTTGTTCGTGAATGTTCTCTTCACAGTGCAGCTGTACATATTCTGGGATTAAATTGCACACCGTTGGATTAGATGACTTTTGAGACTAGTTAATTTTATTACAGGGTATCAGGGTGAATGAGATTGTACAGAAATGCTTTTTTTATTTACTTGGCAACTGAGCTCCACTTATCTTGGTGTACTCCTTCAAAACCTGATTAAACGCCTGAATGCTGAAATATTCTGGGGATGGGAATACTTTTTGTGGTTGAAATGCTCAAATCTTCCATTGTCCTCTTGACCCTTGAGTGTCTCTTGCAAGATATTCAAATCTCTTGTTTGTTTTATTTAAACACAGATAAATACTGAACACAATGTGCTTCTGCCAACACACACAATCCAAATATAAATCTTAGTTATTGCCACCATTTATTAAAAAAGCCAAATGTAACCTTCCAGAAGAGTCTGGTCTCCATATCTTGGGGCCTGGGATGCATCACCCTAAAATGTTGCGCACAAGGATGGCCTGGTGCCTTTGCAGCAGGCAGCTGTTGGTGGGCTTTAGGTTATTTTGAGTTCTGTCTGTGCTGGAAAAGAAAAGTCTGCTGTAATCTGTGTTTAATTTTTCCACAGATCGCCCGCGTATTAAATAGATTATTGTTTCGATCCCTTAAAATCCGCTGAAAGAATTCAGTTTTGACATCCAGATCCGACATTTCAGTTGGCTCAGACGGCTGCACCTGTTCAGTTGGTTGGAAGCAATTTAAGCTGAAGATTGAAAACAACTGTTATTAATACAATAAATATTATCTTCTCTTGTTTTAAAAGCTTAGAAACCAGGTTGGGTCATAGAAACGTTCCTCATCCGACTACAAAACTCCTGTTGACAAAGAACTTACAAAAACATTGATAGCTTTTTGGTGTTATGTGATGTCATGAGGTTTAATTTATTTCATTTTAGAACATGTAGTTAATTTTTACAGATTCTTTGAATTAATACAGAATTTACAAAATTTTAACGTGATTAGATCAAGAAAAAGCAGAGCTTTTGACCATCCCTCAAATCCAAAAAGCCATCCTCTTGCTACTACATTTGCTCAGTGCATTAGATGTGTTAATGTATCCATCCTTCAGCTGGAAGTGGGACTCATTATTCATTTGTTGGTCGAGCATCCTCCGCTGTGCTTGGTTTCCTCCTCTAGAGCTGCATAAGTGTGATCTATAAAGTGCCTAATTGCTTTTGTCCTGATCCCCTTCATGACCAGGCCATTTACTGTCTGCAAAGATCATTTCCTGCTCTCTTTCTGCAGTGTTCATCAGGGAGGCTCAAGCGCTGTGAAGTGAAATACCGTGGATGACATTATTGCAGTATTATTGTTTGGTTTATCTGTCAAATTATCGAAAGCTCATCCCTGGAGAGGCGGCGTGGAATGAGCAAACAGCTGGGAATGTCCAGCCGATGGTTGTCTAAGCACATCTTTCATCGAAGATGAAGGCACAATTTCTTACAAATCAGTCCCTGTTCAAGGTCAGGCTGAGATGAGCGGTGTAGATTAGTGTTGCAAATCTTTGTTTGTGTGGCGCTGAGAGGAAATAAGGAGCTGGGACTAATCCCTTTGTTTGCAGGGTCAGTTTTCTTCATTGGATTTTGACTTCAGGTCTTCGGCTACATTCAGAAGACTGACACATCCAGTGGTAGCTATTATTTTGTTGACTACAAGGTGCGTCTTCAGACACCATGAACACCTCAAATCTCTCCAGAGAGTCTAAACTGAAGTGAAAAATAACTTATTATGAATAACAGAAAGTGTGTTTTTAATGGTTAATTCAAAGAAACAAAAATTTCAGTTTTTTTTAAGAAAAACATCAAATATTTACAAGAATGGATTTGAGGCTCCAAATTTATGTAAAAATATATTGTGTGGTCAAGATAATTAATAGAGATGCGTATATTGCATTAAAAAATGCTTTTAAAGATAAATAAATACACAAAAACACAGATCATCACACAATGGGAGGAAAGATAAGTGCTTCACAACTTACTTTTGATTATGAAGTTTATTTTGTACATTTAAATGATCTGAAGTGTAATTATAGTTAACCCGGATGGTTACAATTACAGGGATTTAAATCTTATGATTGCAAGTTCACACAGCAGAACTGCAGGAAATGTTTCCTAAACAAACAAATTAAGTAAAGTAATGAATCAAAACGCCCAGATTTACCAGAAAATCAGGTCTTGTCTTAACAGCTTGTCAGTCAAGCTAGTCATGCCAACATGATCTTTAGGAGCCAATTTCTACGTAGATATGAAATTATTCTCACAAGGACTATTAACACGTGGATCAGTAGGTGCAAAATTATCTAACACCGCCACATCAGCTGTGAAGAAAAATTAATTGACTGACTACCCTATGAGAGCGATTGCCCCGTTCTAATAGGATGTGTGTTTAGCAACATCCTTATTTCCTTTTGAGACTAAACAAGTACATCGACCTGTTATTCTTAGTTTGCATTTAAATAGACACATTTAAAACTGTTTGATGCATAATAAGTAGTTAGTGTACATTCAAAGAAATATGCAGCAAATATGTATTAAAGATATCTTAGCTGCACAGACATCATTTATAAAATGTATTTTTATAAATGATGTCAAAGAAGGCAAGAGAGATTTCCCAATGTGAGGCTGTAATTGAGTGTCAGTGAGAATATGTGAGCACAGCTTCTTGGGTTGTAACCTGCTGCTCCTTATTCTGTCTTATGGATTTTAAATTAGATTAATATAAAAGATTTTTGATGAAGAATGCACACTTTTGTAAATGCATTTGTTTGTATGGGAAGCTTGGAAAAGAGCAGATTCTCCACTCAAACCTGCACAATTTTCACATTGAATCACACTTGTTTTGCCTAAAACAGTCTGGTAAGAAAAAAACACTACAGTTATCCTGTCTAATATTAAAATATAGAAGCATCAAAAAACTGAAAGGCATTTTTATTCATCTTGAACATTAAAACCATTTATCATATTACTATAACGCTCATCTTAACCTTTATTCACGAGAACATAACTAACCTGAACTCTCAATCTTAATTTAGATGTTGTCATTGTTACCCTGTTGGTTTTGCTTACTGACCAGAAGAGCTTCAAGCCACTTTCTTCTCCTTTACAGCCTACTGCATGCAGGGTATTACTGTCAAAAGTCTGTGGATATTATTGAAAATGAAACTATAATCATTCTTTTGCACCACCTTCACTCTAAGTCGTGTGCCAAACTTAAGGCCAAACTCTAACGACTTTCAAAGTCAGATTTACAGATTTATACTTCCTGCAGACTCTCTGCACCCACAGCATTTCTTCTCCTTTCGTTCATTTAAAGGGCTGTGCACTATGTATTTTTCAGGCATAGGGCCACAATCAAGTAATTGTTGCTTTCGGTTGTTATGATGTGAAGTAAAAAAAAAAGTTGACTTTGCATTTTATCCACCTTGATGAGCTGCATTCCTGAGGTGTTGTGTGTTTTATTTGGGTCTCAGAGCATAAACATTTTAAAAATACTTTCGCACAAAGGTTTTAAACCTCTAAAATATTACTTTAATTGAAGGAGTTGCTCTGTCTGTCTCCATAGACAGGCAAAAGCAAAGGTCAATTATTTAATATCTGTAATAGTTAGCAGAAAACATAAACTGTAGAAAAGTTCAAGCTGCTGAGAATATTCTCCCATTCTGTTTTGCTTCCCAGCGTTCCTCCACTAAGCCGCCCGTTCTCAAAGGTTCTGGGCAAAACCATAAGTTTTCTCAAGTTCTTTTTTTTACAGCCTGAAAACAAAGAAATGCTGATAAAAATGTGAAGTTTAAATATTCAAAGATTATTGATTTCTCGATGATGTTTGTTTGAAGTTACTCTTGTTTTTTTTTTTAAAAAAAAAACATGTTTGTTTCAGTTGGTAAAAATATAAATATCACAGGGTTGGAATATTTAAAATTCCTGCCATGCTTAATGTTTTGGTATTGAATCAGCGAACTGGATTGACGTGTTTGAGTTCCTGGACGTTCAAATAGAGCTGATGGGGGGCTGGGAGGGAATATCCCGCGGATCAACATTTTCTCCCTCTAAATGTGTGAGGCCAAAGAAATAACTTTATCTGCTGGCTGTAGCGCACAGAAGCATATCTACATTAATCCGGCTATTATTGATGCTTCAAAAATTTTCCGTCTGCATTCTGATGAATAATGTGCTCAGCTGCCATTTTGGCTTAGTGTTGTGGATATAAAGTGTTGCTGTTCTTTCTATGATGGTTTACTTTGTTAGTAAAGTTTCTAAAAAAGATGATTCACCTCGGCCTTTGTCACATTGCTTCTCCCTTTAAATGAGTCAGACCTCAGCCTTAGCATGCATGAGTGAAAACCCAAGGCATTTGAATAAATCAAATAAATCAGTGCTCCTAAGTGGGTGTTTACTTGACTGAGTGCAGCCTGTTGTGACCCCAACCGCTTCCAGCTTCCCCAAAGTATAACAAAGATGTTTTGCACTCTTGTGCCCCACTTGGCTATTTTCTTTATTTATGAGTTGAATTTCAGTGTGGCAGCTTTTGGAATGGATTCTCCCTGACTTGTACCCTGGTCATTACTGAAAAAACTTTCTCTTGCTTCACTGAATAATTCCTTATGGCACACTAAAACCCTGTTTGCCACAAACACCTTCCCTACCATTTTCCTCTGACAAAACAACAAGGGACTTCAGACAACAAGTGCTGACTTTTTTTTTTTTGCCATAGGGCCCATTAGCACTCTCATGTGTGACTAAACATTGTTTTTTGTGTGGTTTTTAGTGAAGGCAAAACACAGAAAGCACTTGTCAGTGTGGAAGGCTAAAAGCTTAGATACAGGAAGAGCTATTCTTAATAGATGTGTTGGGACTTGCATCAAAAATGTAGATGAAATGTTCTGTGTTAAATAATAACATCAAAATAGTTTATGTAGGTCACTTACCATGACATTTGTCATAATGTTTTTGTCTCTTTAAATCAAAGAAGCTTCTTTTTGATGGAACAAAATTTAAACACTGCATTTACAATAGAATATAAATAAATTAGTTTACAGAGAGAAGATGGTGTTGTACTAAATACCAAGATGCTGGCAAAATTCCTAATAACAATTTTATTGGTTATGTAAATATCTGATATCAAAATTTTAAGTGTGACAAGTTAAAACATTTTTATTAATGATATTTATGTTTATTTATTTCTGACATGAGTTCAAATACCAAAAATAAGCACCCACTAAGCTTTTATTGCACTGAATGCTACACTTTGTTCACATTCTGACTCTAGCATGTTAATTAGCTAGGCTGTCTGCTCAGGTTGCTAAGCTGCAGTTGGCTGCTTGACGTACTTGGCTCACCGATTGTAGTTTTGAAACTCCATTCTCATCGTAAAAGTGGCATCATTAAAAGAACCAAAACATCTTAGTTACAGACTAGTGTAATTGCTGCGGTCTCATTTACACAAAGGACCACACCACTAAACATCTGAAGTGTGAAAACACTCAAACTCCTTGGTTGTGTCTCTTCTTGAGCCTGCATATTTTTTTAAAAAGAGAAAATGCACATTAACAGAAGTACTTTATCTTTATTTAGCCATAGAGGTTAATATTCGTCTGCTCTCCCTCACAGGTACATTGTTTAAAGCAAAACTATAACAGAAGGTCTCTGTAAAGTAATTATCTTTTGTACTGGCCAGTTTGACTTGGAGTCTAATCTACTTCTGTTGATGCTTCAAACTTTACCTCAGGTTCAACTCAGAGTATCTGGATGTTTTTTACGACTGATTTAATGTTTTTTTTCAGCTCCATTGGCTTCCAATCACTTATCGCATTAACTATAAAATACTTCTTCTAACTTTTAAATTAGTTCACAATCTCACACCTTCAGATCTCTCGGACCTCCTTCACATTGCCACTCCCACCCGTTCCCTCAGATCCTCTTCTTCTGTCCATCTCACCGTCCCCCCTGCTCGTCTTGTCACTATGGGGAGCAGAGCATTCAGCCGCTCTGCTCCCAAACTCTAGAACTCACTCTCACCTGATCTCCGTGACATTGAGTCTTTGCAATATTTTAAGTCCAAACTCAAAACCCATTTGTTTGAACTAGCATATAGCTTTTAATTATCTTTGTACTGTTTTATAAATCTTGTGTTTTTTGTTGTTGTTTTTTTTTATTGCTGGTGTGTATTTTATAATGTACTTGTTTTTATGTCAAGGTGACCTTGGGTGTCCAGAAAGGCGCCTACAAATAAAATGTATTATTATTATTATTATTATTATTATTATTATTATTATTATTTATTGCCAGGATGGAAGAATGTTAGCCACTACTTGTTTCTTAAAAAATGCCATATTCTATCATCCTGTTTAGTCTTAAGCCTCCTCAGCAGTAAGCCAAACAACTTCTCCTCCATAAGAGGGCATCTATTATATAACAAATTTCATTTAAAGTCTTTCTGTTGTTCTTTTGGAAATTTTGACATTACCTCTGTGCTGAAGCACCAGGAGTCAAAATAAGATGCTTTTGTTGATTTAGATACTTGCAGCCAAGTATCTAAATCAACAAAATCTAAGTATCTAATAGCTAGGAACAAACCAAGTTTTGTGTATTTATTACACATTTAGATACTTGCAGTCAAGTATTCTAAAAGTGTAATAAATACACAAAAAATGTAGTTTTAACAATCTAGATAAAAATAAAATGAGAGTGCTAACTTGGCTTCAAGTGTTGAGAAAAAAGCATGATTGCATTAATTGTCATTTTGAAGTCAAGAGTTGTAAAAACTGCTCTTTAGACAGGACAGAAAGCCTCGTGGCATAGAGAAATTAATGACAACACCTGAACTTCAAAAGTGTTTTTACCAGAAGGCATTATAATACTGATGGAAAAAATCAAACAAGGAATGACTTCAGACATAAATGAATATGCACCATCAAGTCAGTAGAGTTTTTTCATTCTTTGAACCTATTTTTAGTGAGAAATGCACATTTTTTTAAACCCACCAATTAAGACAGCCATGTTCTGTACCGGCATAATGTTTGCAGGATTGTCGGGATGGCTGGTGTCTGTCATGGGGAAGGAAGTGGTGTACTTCATAGACAGGTCATCTACTTAACAAAGGACAGACAACAGTGTATAAAAACACAAGCTGGCACACCCCAGCTCTGACTGGGATTTGTACCAAGGTCCTTTTGCCACGAGGTAACAGTGCAAACAACTGCAAGTATATAAAATAAGTGAATAAAAACTCTCAACTTTCTGAGTGCCCTAAATGTAGCTGCTTAGGTTACTTGCTCATCAGTCATGTTAAAAAGTTACATGACTTTTTAACATCTTCTGTTAGATGATCATCGGGATTCGCTGAGGTCTTGAGCATGCTGCACCAGGATTTAAAGCTCTGACTTCTGGAGAATGACAAGTAGCCATCTGGTTATTGTTCACTCCAGACCTGCATGGGAGCTTCAGCCTGAAATAGCATCAAAGGCGAAGAGATGTCTTTTGAAAGTGGGCCGCTGTATCGAGAGCTAGAGAGATCTCAATTGAGTTGTCACTCAGGGGTGTCTGTTACATTTGGATACAGATGCAGTCACGCTCATTTCCCTTTTCATTGAGGGGAAGAGAGGTGAAGCCGCATTCATAAGACAAACACAAACAATGAAGCAGCACTTTTTACAAGTATTAATTGACACACAAGGGAATAAGGCCTCTTATCTGCTCTCCTTGAAACTAAGTACAGCCTCTGGGATGTTCTGAAGTGCACTGACGAGGTGTGGGTGTGCTTTTCAAATCCAATCTCAACTATGTTTGAGATTGGAGGAATCGGTAAAGCAATGACACGAGCAGAGTCTTACAGGTTTGGTAGATAGATGTGATCCAATGATGCTTATCTCCTAGTTCCACAGACTATAGTGCCCAATTTTACTTTGTTTCTGTTGACTTTTCTTTTCTAAAGTGAGATGTGACCATTGGTTCTCTATATCATCTATTACACATAACAAAGAAAGTAATTGAGAATTACCTAAATATCTTTAGGAGCTCATTTGCGGTATGATGTATTGTTATAACTAAATATGAAGTAAAAGCAGATCTACACCAGTGAAATTATTACCTAAATATTGCTAGGAACAAAATACATATTTGAAAACTTAAGTACATTACCGTATTTTCTGCACTATAAGGCGCACCGGATTATAAGGCGCATAGAATAGACGCCACAGTAAAGTTGCCACCCGTCCGGTATTGAACGGGACATGATTTGTTCCGTTCACTACAAATATGGATGTCTAATAATAAAAAATTGGTCCCTGAGTACTATATGTAGCAGTCTGCACTAGTCATTGTTTCACTCACGGTTTTGGTGTTGCGAAATTGTGCCCAACTTCGTTCTGGTTAGCACAGACCAACCGACATGCTGCACCCGCAGTCTCTGTCTCTGTCTCTCTTCCACCGACCCCCATGGCTTTAAATGTATAGGTGCTGGTCCCTTGGTAACTCTAGCCGAAGCTCCCCGGATAAATGTCTACAGCTACTTTGTTGACATAAAGAATGTCAACAAAACAGTCCGATTCCGGTCGCGAGGAGAACCTGGAGAGCGACTGGAATGGGGCGTCTGGACCGGATGATGGTCACCCTTCTCCGTTCGCGCACAGCATGTTGGTGGAGAATGTGATGCTAGATGACCTGCAGACGACCTGATTATTAGGTGGGTAGGTAGATACATAGACATCGTCTATGGGTAGACAGGTCAGTCAAACTTTATTAACAAGTCAGTTTTTTGACAACTATCCCAGCATGCACTGGACGCTTCTACAGGGAAAATGAAGCCGGCAGCTGCTTACCGTAGTTGCTAGACCTGTTGTGGCTCAATATTGGTCCATATATTAGGCACACTGGATTATAAGGCGCACTGTCGGCTTTTGAGGAAATTTAAGGTTTTTAGGTGCGCCTTATAGTGTGGAAAATATGATAATATAAAAACATATTTTTGTCTGGAAATATTTAAATATTTTTTTTCAATAAAGTTTTCCATTAAAACACTGAAAGTGCCTCATTGTGAGTGACCCTTGCAACAATGTGGTTATGTTTGTGTAATGTACTGATTTTTTTTTTTTTATAAAGGAGTCATTGAAGCAGCCACATCTTAAGAGGTATCAAAAGCTTGATTTCATAATGTTAGCTATTCATCATCAATCTCCTAAGCCCTTTGCTTCAGTCCATTACTTTACAAGAGTAAAGCATTGATGGTCTGAAACAAATTACAGAGCAACTGAGACTTCAGAGCGGTCAGGAAATAAAAACTAAGAAGTGGGTGGCATAGCTGCCAAGTACTTGAGAGATTAGAAAGGCATAATTAAGCAAAGACAGCAGAGATTTTGAGGTTATTTTGCCCATTACTCAGCATAAATGACAAGTATATTGACAAGAAGGCTTTAGTGGGTATGGGATTTTCACTGCTTAGATACCGTCAGTAAATATATCAAAGAATCATGGAATACATTTATAGGGTAACATAAGAAACAGAAATGATCTGGTTACTTAAGGTAGATAAGCCATACTACAGGATGCTGGATGGTTGAAGTTGAAAGTGCAACTGACGGCTTGACCTACATTTTGGTGCTAGTTCCTTGCCTATTAACCACTGGAGATTGGCATCACCCGGATGGGTGGTGCCAATGGGTAGATACATGTTGTTTAATCCCATTTTAATTGGCTGGTAGGGAAGTAATTTCACTGTCAAGTGATTGTGTCGGTGGGAGTTAAAAGTCGGATAAAAAACATTTTATCTGGATAGGTTAGATGGAAAGTGTTTGTAAGCATTTGCTCATTTGGTTGAAGAAACGGGATGTACAACTGTCGCACTGGGAACTGAAAGGAGTGTGTTTGGAAGAGTGGCAGGTGTCAAGAAGGACATGTTCATTTTGGAGCTTATGAAATGCTCCAAAATGAATGCAAAACTATAATTTAAAATCAGATGTGCCAGATTCTACCAATGATCGGACCACACCCCAGAGCCAAGAGCTCTTTAAAGGCGGCCATTCACAGCTGTTTCTGTCGGCACTGCGACACACACTCCCAACATCTCTCAGTGTGCCGTTGTTGAAGTTCATTGGAGCCAGTGAATGTCTCATTAGCCAGGTCTCTGGAGCACAAAACCACATCAACATAGGCTGGATGTTTTTCTGACAGACTGCAAATAGCTCCAGCGACTATTTAAGGGAACGATGAGCCTTTCCAAAGTCATTAGCATGGGAACACCGGTGCCAATCATCACAAATGCTGTGTCTGTAACAATGATGCAGGACTTACTCACATAGCCAATATATCCCTAGTTGTACAGCTCAACCGTTGATGGCTTGATCTGACCAAACCCTACTTGCATTATAGTGTCCTGTCAGTCAAAGGAGAGAACAGATGGTGAGAGCTTAGACTTTGTCCTTGAGGATAGTAGAAACTGTATGTCTTATAGGGGAAACTGTAGTTCCTTTACTGCCTGCCATGAGTGGTTTGTAGAAATATTGGTTCAATGTTATGCACTTCTCTCCAAGGACTCCTCACATGCATGTGTAAGTGAACATGACCTTATCAACTGTTGGGCTGCCTTACAGACACACAGTTGTTCACTCACTGTATGGCAAAAAGGGCAGGGCCCTTTGACAGCAGAAAGAGGATTAGACTGCAAACCAAAGATTCTTAGTCAATTTAATGGAATAGAGATGAGTGGATGGGAGATTTAAATAAATTAACCTTCAGTGAATTCCCAGAGGCTTGAAGGAATGATGGAGGGGGTCTGAAGAGGAATATTTTCACTGTCAATAATGTCATGAATAGTCATGCCATTCTTATACGAGGTAACTTCTGGTTGTGTTCGAATCACGACTCGCTTGTGGATCACATGTATTCACAAACGAGATAAATTTATTCCCATCTTTCTCATCTGTTGCATAGAATGATTTTTCCATTGTCTACCATCGCTACATATCTCTCTATTGGCTGACTTAATGGGACATGCAGAGCCACATGAATTCATAAATGTACAGTGATATACTCTGATGCATGCATCATTTCAAAATGCCAGCACAACATCAGGGAATAGATTAACCTTTACCAAACTCCCAATTGGTAGAAGCTAATTCTTCCTCCTCAATTATCATGACACTAACTGTCATTGTTTTTCCTTGACACCTAAAAATACAAAATTTTGAATAATCTAGATATCCTTACAGCTGATGAGGTGATAACACACATGGGTTAAGCTCATTAAGATGTGGACAGTTTATTTGTTATCTCAATTTTGTCTGCTGTTTTTAATGCAGCACACTTCAAAAAAAATATTTCACTATACTCATGAAACGAATATTTAGCAAATCTGAACAGTCTTTAACCTACTTAGATGTAATGTGCTATACTGTATGGGCATAAACCTCCCAAGTTTAGAGATTCCCTTGTGTCTGAACGGATTAAATCCTTGGAATGTTCTTTTTTTTTCCACTTCCCAGTTGCTTTAGTGATTAATATTCATAGCTTCAGTGTTTTGATCTTTGCCGCCATGTAATTCTTCACATTTCTGTTTCACTTTACAGACATTACGTTGAAAATGATGAAATATTGATTTGTTGCACATGGATTAATGGATTTTCCATTTTAACCTATGGCCTCAAAGGAGTGTACAGTGCTTTGCAGAAGTATTCATGCCATGGACTTTTTTCCACATTCAGTTAACCACAATATGCTTTCAGTGTGCTGCGCATTTCCATGTGGATCACTGTATTGTGATGTATTTAAAAATATCTAAAGTATTTGCAGCTGTAGCTGCAGATAGTTTAGATTTGCATTCTCTTCACTATTTTTATTGCATTCAGTCCAAGGGCTGAATGCAAAGGCAATTGTTTTTCTACTTCTGTTTTTTTGTTTGTTTTGCAAATGGAAACACCCCAGTAATATACAGTAAAGCTTCAACATGACAACATGCAAAATGGCTGAATGCTTTTTGCAAGACACAGTGTACAAGTAGATCCCTGCCTTGCAGCAGGGAAATCTCTTTGGAGTTTACACGTTTCCCCTGTGCCTGTGTGCTTTTCCTTTGGGTATACTGACTTCCTTTCTTGTTCCATCCCTTTTCATTATTAAATTGAAACAAGCGAAGGTCTCGAGTCTTTCTCTATTTCACTGATCTCCTGGGAAAGGCTCAAACTTAACGTGCTCATCGTGTTCCACGACTGGGTGAGGACTGTCTTGGAAAGGAGCAGGATCAGTTCTAGTAAAGTTATATTTCTAGTTTTTGATTAAAAAGGTTTACTTAGATGACACCTGTCATTTCTGAATAGGAGAAAGGGCAGGGACCTAAAGCTATCATCTTTCATTACGGATTAATTATCTTGTAATTTCATCGAAAGCTTACAAACTTGTTCACAGTTTATGACTGAATGGGGATATGACCAGAATTTAAAACGCTGGTTGTTTCCTCTGCAATTATGTAATGTGAATCACTGGCAGCCAAAGACAATAAACTATTAATGTGTTGCCCTCTTCTGTGGAAAGGCATTAGAAAAATACTCAGGATGATCCCAGTCATTACTTTTATTGAGATGAGCTTATTGTGGCAGATGATGGAGCTTCTCAGAAACTGATCCCATCTACTCTCAGTTGTTTGGAGAGCCTATGTTTCTATCAGCTCTTTGTCTTTGCTATAACTGGAGGTGAAAAGCTTTGCTAATGGTCTCTTGAGAATACCACTGCTGCTTGGCGTGCTTTGCAATCCATTGCTAAGCCGCATCAGTAAGACACCTTGTTTATGCATCTGCTAAGGGCACTCGTGACTTCACAGTCACCTACCTTTTTAGGAAGGTGTGATCTCACGCCAACATTCCTGGGCGAAAGTGCGCTCTGACGTTCTAAAGGACACCGCGGGCTATAACTGGTGTGACAACTCAATTTATTGTGAGGAATGATGTGTACCAAAACTTTTTTTAGCAAGCTCTAATGGTGGTCTTGTGTCTTTATGATGTCTGTAACCTTTCAGGTTATTGAAGGCTAATTTTGGAAGCTTGTTGACTTGGCAGCTGCCAACAAACAGGAATTTAATCTGTGACTGTAACAAAAAGTGTCGAGCTTTGATGTTAACTAAATTTTGAGTACGGAATCAGACATTGCTACCATTTCAGGTTTTTACTTAATCACAAATTAAATATAAGGAAATATAAGGATATTTTAGAAAATGGGGATGTGACTTGGGAATTGAACTTGCTTTTAGAGGAAGATATGATTATAATGAAATAACTTCTGTAAATCAATACTTAAGTGCAAATCAGTAGTAAGCTGGTACCGCTTCAGTCATTTTCATGTTGTGAATTGTGTGCACAGTTATTGGGCATGCTTTAACTCCAGGCTGGATAAACTTGAATGCTTAATGGATTCAAGCATATGTGCAATGGCATCCATGCCAGAAATTTATTGGAAAGTTTTGAGTTGTTTTATAATTCTCACTTGGAGATTAAAATACAAGTGAGATGTGAAAATGTTTGTTTCATTTAGTTGGATTGTAATTCTACACAATACTTGTTTCAGCTTTCTTAGGAGAATACTGGTCTCTCATTTTTTCATTGTTCCCTAGAGAACATATATCCTAACCTCAGCTACTCAAGAGGAAACAAATACTGGATGCTAAAAGTACTAAACAGCCCACATGGATTGGCTGCTTTGCAAACACCGTCCAATAGCATGGTGTTTGGAAAGCATTTCAACTTTTCAAACTACATTTTCTTTAAAATGGCTTATGTATGTTCTGTGAAAGAGTCAACAAATTATGTGGAATTAATTTGGAGTCACATTCTACAAAGAGAAAATCAGCAAAGAGATGAAGCTGTGAATTCTGACCCTCGAATAGCAGGGGACCACACATTACCAAACACACTTACACTCAAATCTATAGAAAATGAAGACTTATGTGGGGTGGAGCAAGTGAGGAAGTTGCATCATGTTTGTTAAAGGAGTGGCTCTGGGAATCATTTTATTTGACTTCTGTTAATTCATACCGTTAATAAGCGTTATAGTTTCTTTAACACTAATTCTGTCAGAGGCAACAAGCTGGGAGTTCACAGTTTTACACTTTGAAAGCAGTATTTGTAACAGTATCATATCTCTCTTCACTTTACAAACTGTAATGGTGAAAAAAATTGAGACGGGGTTTTCATACCTGTTGAAAACTGCGAAGCCTTCTGAAACTGGCTGCATTCACAATGAAGGAAGGAAGATAAATTTAACCGTTAAACTTCAACTATCTTCAATCAGTTTCAGGACACAGAATTTTAAAAACTTTGGTCTCATTATGGTCCTAAACCCAATCATTCCACCTTATTTCAATTGTTCCTGCTTGGTATGGAAGGGTGGTCCTCACCTTTCTGCATGACAGGTGTGTTTTCTCAACCACTTTGGCTGTTTGAGGATATAAGTCAGTGAAGCAGAAAGGCAGGCAGTTTGATAGACAGAAAGGGTTTACTAACGAAGTGGAAAAGTCAGGGAAGCTAATATATTTCTGCGGTTGAAAACATGTTATGTTAATGCTGTGTGCCACCATCTGGCCCCTTGTCTTGCTCTGGTTATATAAACACAGCAGTCTGCATGGTCAGTAAGTTTCTGAGTTCTACATTAGGTTAATAGTCTGCTGCTTCGGGTATTCCCCCACTGATGCCCTTCCTCTCTGCATTGAGCTGATGCACATTTCCTTATGCAATGCATTATTCATCCTTTACCGTTGAGTTATTAACTGATAGGAATTAGATGAGGCATTACAGGAGAATTATACAAATGTGCTGCTAAGAAAATTAGCGCAGCTCAGTGCTGTGCTCTCGGACTGAAAGTTCATAAGTTCAAATCCTGAACCTGCCTAAAACCCTTGATGCATTATTAAAGACTAATTATATCGACATTATTTAATGGATCCTATTATGAAATTGAGTGTTGGAGCAAACATGATTATACCTTTTAAAAATAGCGGGACTAGCATGTGGGATAGAATTCATCTTATATTATTTTGGATGTCTTATGACGTACTCTCATTGAGATGAGGCATTGTATTTGCTGTACACTGCTTTGTAAGGGAATTTTTCTCTTCCTATGCCCTTAAAAATTAACCATAATTTATCCAAATGCTTCATTTACATGTTTCAATCTTTTGCCTCATTCAAAATTAGGTCATTAAAGGATATTAAGATAAGTTGTGAGGTTTGTTGGCAGAATTAGAACTGTCCATTTCAGCCTCAAAATGCATCGAAAAGGATTTTTTTTTTGTTCTTTCACCGTTCCTGCTGGTAGATATGTCACATGCTGACGTTGCAAAATAAAATCCATTCCTATTTCAGCCTGTTTCTAGGCTAATGGACATGCAGTTGCAAATATCTGATTGCGGTTCTGTGTGTAGATACACCTGAAGGGAACAAAATGCAACTTGGTGCGCCTCCAGTGTACCTTAACAATGAAATGCATTAAATTGGAACATCACATTGTCCCTCATTCTGCAGGGGAATACACAGTACAGACTCTGATTGAACTCCAAGGTGGCCATATGCCGAGTTAATGACCCACTGACTTTTACCGTGTATTTTAATGTGCCTGTGCTCGCCTGGCTCTCCATCATTAGTGTTGCATGTTATTAATGCGTCCTTGATATGTGTGGGTCACAATAATTTGCCACGTTTCTGTGATTGCATTTCCACCGTATAAAGTTTGTGTCTCCATTTAGCAGTTTCATTGCCTTAATTTATTCTGCAGCCACTCTGTTCGGGCTCCTCCTGTCTCCACCCAGCCTCCTGGTATTTATGTTCTTCCTCCCCCGGGGAGTGATACTCGCTGACATTGCTCCTCCCTCCTGGCCAGATGTTGAAATTTAAACAGGCCATTCATCAGCCAGTAGATACATGAGTAGCAGCAGAGACGGGGGCAATGACCCTGCAAAGACGTTGTTAATATGCAGGTTTACACGCCTGTGCTGAAAGCGTTCCGTTCCGAAGACACGTACGGGGCAGGAATGGACGCTCGGTTCAGCTGAAACTCTGAGAACTGAGCGTCGGGCTGGTGATTAAAATGTTTCGTTTCCTCTGTGTCCAATCTTCACACTGAATTACTGTGGTTACTTAAGTGCCAGATGAGGTCTTGGATTTCACTCAAGATTTTCTGGTCGCATAAAATCAAGTAGATTTAGTTTTAAATTGCAGCAAATGTCTTTCTTAATTCTTTGTACAACCTCGGTGCCACATTCATAAAGTCATATTCCTAAGGGAGAAAAATCCATGAAAATATTTGGATTTGCCTACAAGTGGGAGCAGAAGTGAACATTTTGTCCTTCATGACCTGTAATAGGACATTATCCCCTGAAGCTGAGTGGTATTTCCCTACCGGCTGTTCAGCGTTGTCTCAATCTTTCCACTGCCTCTCTTCGCCTCTTTTCCTGGGAACTTCTTCCTGCCTTTAGTGACTGAGAGCTGTCTCCCTTAATGTAAGCCGTATCTGTTTATTGGTGACAGAGTTAACATTGCCTGAGTAATGGATTTGTTTCACTCTAAAGGATTGACGGTCATCTGTAAATAAGTGTGACAGATGGATTTTCGGGCGAGATCGACTGGAGAGATGTGTGAGAGCCCAGACAGGAGATCCATTTAAACTGAGTCTGCAGCAAATGTAGAACCCACAGATCCGCCACCCACACATTCAGAGTGTTTGAATCCCTTATGTCTCATGTTCTTATCACTACATGCAAGCAAATCTTCAGCTTCTCCCATAAAGCGACTGTGAGGCAAAATGGTAACCAAAGTATTCATACCCACTGATTCATTCCACATTTTTCTATGTTGCAACCACAAACTTTTATCTCATTTATTATAAGTGCAACATGGGAAGGTTTTCAAACATTTATACATACGAAAATTAGGACATTGTGGCAAGTCTTCTTGTTCAGCCCCTTTACTCTGATCCCCATGAATACAATGCAGTAGTACTAGTAGATTTCTCACCAGAAGAAGAAGGCAAGAAAACGCAAAACTTATGAAACTCTTAAAAAAAATCCAGATCAGTCATGACAAGTAAAATAGGTGTGACCAATTATTGTGGAAGAAATTAAATGTCAGCACTGTTAGGTGGAATCGCCCAGTCAGGTTTATATTATACCATACACATGTTATAGGGATCAAAACTCACAGGATCAAAAACTCATGAACAGGTCAGATTAAAGCTGAGGCTCACAGTGGGTTCTTTCAGACAAAGTTCATCGATTTCATTCAAAGACAAGGAATCCCAAAACACAGGAGACAGTCTGACTCCTGAGCAGCTGCAGAAAACAATATCTTACCTTGGGTGTGTAGCTCCGACATGTTCCTTTGGTTAAAGCACCTGGAATAAAGACATGACATAACATGATCGTCAGATTATTAGTCATAATATAATTAAAACATTTCAACCGCACAGTGATTAAGGAAAATCATTTTGTTCGCTTCACCGATGTGCAGATTAGTTTTTGTTTTGTGTAATTTCAACATTCTTAAGGTCAAAATCACTTAATTTTTATAATATAATGAATTTATGCATTGCCTGTTGAAGCCTAAGTAAGGAGTTTGAAGCGAAACAGTGCAGTTCTGTGCCTCACCTCTGGAGGCGCTGTGTTACAGTGAAGAAAGCAGGCAGATGGCTGCTATTGCTGCTATTTTTATTGCTGTCTCTCTTCGTTAATTACAATGATAACAAATAGAGCCAAATACGAGACAATCCTGGAAGGAGACTTTTAAGAAGCTAGTGAAGTCTTGAGACTGGTGTGGAGGTTCATGTTTCAGCTCTACAGTGACCCTAAACATACAACCAGAGCTTGGATCAATGCAACTGTCTGTGTTAGACTGCCATTAAATATTGTGAAGTGTTTGGTTCTAATATCACAAAATTTGGAAAATTCAAGGAATATAAATAATTCTGCAAGTCTCTGTAAAGCCTTATAAAAGATTAAATAAATATGAACACACAAGAGAATATATTTGTTGACAGCAACTTGAAAGTTTGATAACATTTGAAATAGAGATTTAATAGCTTGCAGCTTCATTTGTTTTGTTTTTTTGTTTTTTGCCTTCTGTAACTTATTTGTTAGTCAGTCTTGCTTCTGACTGATTGAAGTCATAAAACGTAAAGACGGATGACACCGGCTAATTTCTGCTGTTGCTACATGTAAACCACATTAATGTGGCTATTTTTAGAGCTCTGCTGAAGCTGCAGGAGACTCGATCTCCTACTCAGTTGTGCCACAGAGGGAAAATAAATTTGAGCACAAAGAAATGTAATAAATTTTTCATGAATGTAAACTGAATCTTTCTAGGATTCTGCTTTGCTCTGACAGGAAAAAGAGAGACAGAAAACCCAATTTAACTAGAAAAAGAGACTCAGAAAAGTTCACTTTTTTTTCTTGTCTGCTCGTCGTCTTGTGTTTGTATTTTGGACAGTGTGATAAATATTAGTTTATACTTTATGCTTAATAAAATGTCTTTTGACATCTACACAGTTTCAGAATCAACCAGAAATATTGGTTCTATAAAAATGAGATTTCTGTATACAATAGATTATTCAAATATCAGCGCTTTTTCATGTAAACATTTTAAGTGTTTTTAAATACCCACACTGCCAACTTTATCCAAAAATTTTTAAGAGTCAATAAGGTCTGCTCCTTACTGACTTGAGTTAAGATCTTTTTAATGGATTTCTGCTTATAAAAGATAAATTACTGCCATGCTGGAACTTATATTTTTCTAAGAGGCCTTTCATGTCAGTGATTCCCAAGGCTGGTCCTGAAATCCTGCCGTCCTTCATGTTTTAGTTGTTTCCTTGTGGCCGCACACCTCATTTAAATGAACGGACCATTAACGGTCTACTGTAGAACTTCACTGCATGCAGAGGGAGAAGAGCAGTTATTGGAATCGGGTGTGCTGGAGCGGAGAAACATCTAAAACATCCCAGATAATGGACCATGAGGACCAAGATTTAGGACTTCCTAAAAGAATAACTTTACGCCCATTTTGTAGTTGCTGGTGATTTTATTCTTTTGCGATTTCATGCTTTCTTTTGTACAGTTTTGGTCCTTTTGAGTTTGATTTCTATGTTTCATAAAGAAATGAGATGGCTTGAGATGGTTTGTACTGACAATAGCTGTTTTTTTTTTTTTCATTGCAAATGTATAGAACTGTGTCGATATTCTGCAAAAAAAAAACAAACAAAAAATTCGCAATTGTGTTGTTTCCATCCAATACTTTCAACTAAAATCACACAGTAATAAATTTGTTCACGCAATAAGTCATTAGAAAACATGCCATGCCATCATCATCATATTTATCTTTTTTGGATTGATCATATGACTGGTGTGATGCAAAATAAGTTTTTCCATTGTGGTTTTTAGAAACACTAGTTTCAATACAGACTCAAATCAATTTAAATTTATTTATATAGCATATTTCAGCAAAAAACCGTTATCATTAACCAAAAGCAGCTCCAAACAAATTGGTTTTTTGATTTAAAGGAACTTGGTGCTTCAGGAGCTTTTTTCCAGATTAGTAGTTCTAAAAAAACTGAATGCTGCTTCTTCATGTTCTTCTGATTCTGGAAATGCAGAATAGACCAGAACCAGAAGATTGGACTAAACCTGCTGCGATAAGTAATTAATAAATTCCCTTTTTCTTCTCGTCTGTCTTTCAGGACTCAACGCTCTGCCCTTCGATCCAGCAACCAACAACGATCCTCTTCAGTTCAACGGTTCTAGTGGTCCACTTGGGACTGAGTGCGCTCCCTTGGATAACACTGCTGAAAACGGCAAAAAGAGAAAGAGAGCCAGCCTCCCTCCAGGTACCGACTACTCTCTCAAGTATTCCTCTACAGCAGCAGGATTACAGCATGCTCTAAAATCCTCATCATTTTGTCCTAAGTCATGTCAAATTTCAACCCAAGTGTCTAAAAATTCAACTGGAGGACTTTTCTCTTCGCTCAGCTTTTTACCTCTGCTAGCTTTCATACCTTTTCTATTTTGTTCCTTCTTTTCTACCAACATTCAATACCTTAAATGGGAATTGTGGCATAATCCTATTATTGGGTGGCAGGATGGACAAAAAGTGGCTTATTTTTTAGTCTTTGCTGTTTCCTATTACCTTGCCATGTCCTGAGGCTCCAGTTGTCTGGCCTGTTTAGGGGTCGTGCAGCTGCTGCAGGAAAAACTGCTCCTTTGAGATTATGTGTGTGTGTGTGTGTACACGGGTATTTGTGTCTGGATGTCTGTTACCGTGACAACCCTTCCTGCCAATCACAAGCTCCCGCACGCCTTCGGTTCTCCCACACAAAACACTCGACTCGTCACCCAGGGAGTGGCGCAGCGAGAAGATGTATGTGTCCACGTGTTTATGCGAGTTCGCTATAATTAAACAGTCATTTGAGTAAGTGGCTGGTCGCATGGTAATGTGTCAAATTAAAGAAGGACTTTCTAATTAAAGAATTAAAGAAGTTCTGACTAATTAATTGCTTTATAAGTAGACAGAAGAAAGCCCCTCAGACAGGGAGGTGGCATGCCATGTTCTCTGCTTCTGTGGCCATGATAATTGGTCTGACTTAATAACGTGCAATTAAAAAAACAAAAAAAAAACAAATCAACTTTTTATCATTTCTTCAAATCTTTACTCAGATAAATTCATGAATTGATAACTGTTTGGTTTTCATTCACTAGTACAGGTTTACTGTAGCTGTAACCATTTATCATGGCTGATCGTCAAACTAATATTATGATTAGAACGAATGATGCTCATGTGTACCGCATCTTTTCTATATGTGCTCTGTTTGTTACAAATACGAAATATGTTTTTTACTACATTAGACACATACCATGCCCATTAAACATATCGCATTTAATTATGCTGCAGCCACAAACATCAATATATTGATATATCTGGATTTTACTGCGTAACCGTGAAGTGAAATGAAAAAAGATTCCATATTTATCACTTTTACAAATACAAATATGTGAATGATGGTGCGCATTTGTTTTTAACGTTTGAGTCAATGTACCAATGGCTCCTCCTTCGAGTTAAAGTTGTATGTTTCAGTCAGTTCTAGTACATTTGTAGACCAACATTTCTGCCTTTGTAGTCATGAAAAGATTTAGAAATCAGACATTTACAACAGGTTGCTGTTTTCTAATGGATTAAATTGTGACTATAAGATGGGTCAACCAAGAGCTGTGTAGGTTAGAGGGGTAAGAAAGATTTTACAAAGCTTTGAACACTTTCACAGGTAAAACTCTAAAAAGTGTGGTAGCGTTTGTAGTCTGCTGCACAGTCAATATTTTGTAAATGTCCTCTTGCTGCATTTACCGCTGCAACATTTTAACATATGTCTGTACAAATTGTGCAGGTGTAGAGACTTTTCAAAAGTGCTTGAGTTTCATCAGATTGTGTTTGTATGTTTGGGGTCATTGTCCCGCTGGAAGGCAAACCTTCACACCAGTCTCAACTCTTTTGTAGCCTCTAACAGGTTTTCTACCAGGATTACCTGTCTTTAGCTCCATCCGTCTTCCCAACAACTCTGTCCACTTTCCCTGTTCCTGCTGATAAAAAAAAAAAATGCTTGCTGTCCCCCTAAATGGCTTCTAGCAAACCACAAACAGGACTTTTTTGTGTGTGTGTTTTTCTTGCAAGAGTAGCTTTCTTGTTTTCAATCTTGTTTAAAGGTCAGATTTGTGGAGTGCAGGACTAAAAGAAGGCAGATTGCCCCACCAGAGCTTCGGATCGCTGCAGCTCCTACAAGGTTACCATGGTGAATCTTGTCTGCTTCTCTGAATAATGTTCTCCGGGCTTGGTCTGTCACAGCTTGAGGCATTGTCTTTTTTGCCATGTTCATTGGCCTTTATGGTTCTGTTTGTTCATCTCTGAGTCCCTCACAGAACAGATGTATTCATAATGTGACTAAATTACACACAATTAAACTCTGAATTGATAATTATGTGATTTATAAAACCAAATGGAGAAAAGTTTCCAGAGGAAACAGGATTGAATGCTTTTGCAAGGCTTTTTACCTAAATGGCAAAGAAAAGATTAGATGTAGGGCGATGAATAATGATGGACATGAATTAAATGTTTGTTCATAAGGGTGTTTTTTTATGATAATATGACTCATTCTTATGAAAAACACGTATTTGAGGAGCTTCATGGGAAATAACTTGAAGTGCATGCTGTGTTTCATAAAAAAGAAAACATCATTGTAACCGCCATAGATACATTTTGTGAAGAGACAGATCAGTTTAAGTGCAGGGAATTATGGTCTCCATTCAATGCTGTGATTTATATATGAGCAATTGCCCTCTGCGGCTCTGACAGCCTACTATCACATCATTAGTGTGACTCTAAATGACTCTGTCAGAGCCACCCGTGCAGGATTTTCTCTGCCATTGTTGTTGCTGAAATTGAGGATATTTTTGCTTTCTTCTGCTGTGATGGGGTACCGTGTGACGCTTGTGAGAATATCCAAAACGCTAATAAGACTGTGAACCAGTTTGCAGAATTTGCACCTTTAGATTGGAGATTAAACTGCACCAGAGGACACATGTAACCAACCAAACACACTGCAAGTCCTTCAGAAAGTAACACTTTTCAGTTATTGACCATCACAGCCATGCTTTTCCAATTTTGTGTCTGTTAAAAGCAGTCTATAGACAACATCAGTTTTAGGATTAGTTTTAACCAGAGTAAAGGCGCTCCTAATCGCATTCTGCTGTGAGGAAAACCTGAGGCTGACCCAGAATGCTGCTTAGAAAATGGATGTGTTGGTTCCCTGTCAACTCCACAACACGATGGATGGATGGATTAAAAAAGGGACAGATGGATGGAAGGGATGCAGAGCTACAACTATCCATTATTTTGGTTATCGATTATTCAGATGTAATCACATTCTGCAGATTTCTCTCATTGTACCACTTAAATCTGACAATATTAGGAATATGTTGGAAAATACAAATAAATAAATGATTCAGTTTATTTTTAAAATAAGGAAATAAACATGTGTGTTGTCTAAAATGCCAAAACAGCATTCCGATTGTAAACAAATGATCATTTGCAGATTAATCGATTAATTTTTGCATGAACTGATTAACAAAGGTGCTTAATCTGAGATTTTCTTTTTACTGAATCTGAATCTGAAACAGGTGAAACTAAAACTTCCACTTGAGGAGTTGTGGGTGGAACAGATTTAAAGAGAGCTTGTTTTTTTTCTAAATGTTCATATTTTTATACAGTTTTAGCTTTATTGCTGCTCTGTAGGGATGTGCCGATCAGGTTTTTTTCTGCCGATACCGATCACCCCTGAGAGATGATCAGCGATACCGATCACCGATACCAATCACATAATTGTTATTTATTTATTTTTTTATCATAAACACTACTGTTACATTATGTGGAAAAAAGAACCATGAATTCACCTTAATTTAGACAAAAACTTGTTTTTAATAACGTTTTCCAAGAAGAAAACTAAACAAAACAGGCATTGTGCAAATTGAACTGCTATCAATAATACTATCTTTAACAGACTGATAACATATGAAGGTTGTGAAGAGGCTAAATAATGCAAAGAGCCAAAACAAAACCTCTCAACATTGACAAAAGATTCAAGTATAAAACTTAACATTCAAAGGCAAAAACAGGATCCATTACAATAAACAATCCAGAGTTACTGAATGAAAACTTCCTGTTAGCATAGCGGCTAGCTGGTTACTGCTAGTTCTGATTGGCTGTTTCTGACTGAGAGGACTAACAGGGAGGAGATCGATTATTTTTTTATAGATTATCTGTCTCATGTTAGGACAGAGAAAGTTTTAATATGTATGTAAAATGTATTTTTTTAAGTTAGATGCTGCAGCTTTAAACAGGTTCGGTGTGAGAGTCGCTACCAGGTGGAGCAGAAGCGGCTCCGTGTCAAATATTACTAAATATTAAATATTACTACCTGTAGCGGAGCAGCGGTTCAACAGCAGAACCAGCGTCTTGCATCGCAGCTCCAAGACTTAAATCATTTTACAGGTTATTAGTTTATCTTTCTGACCGTCATGCTAATCCGGTGAGTGTTTGTAGCTGTGCTGCTTTACCTGCTGTCTGATCCTCCATGTCTTTTTACTGCACTGAGCCTCGATGTAGCCAAACTCCGTCATTGTTTTTATGTCTATTAGCTTCGTTGTGTTGATGCATTTTGACCTGCTTCAATTTTCCACCGCAACATGCAAACGTCCTCATTCACTCAGTGCGTTATAGTTACACATCGCTTAGGGTTTGTTGCTGCGCGGAGAGTAGTGAAGGAAAGACAAGACCAGCTGGACAGACAAGCTGGGAAATGAGATGCAGGTGATCGGTATCGGTTCAAGAGCCAATGATCGCCGATCACGATCACCGATTTTCACAAAAATCGGCCGATTATAATCGGTTACCAATCGATCGGCACACCTCTACTGCTCTGTGTTGTTTTTTTTTAGCAACTGGCCTTTCTTAGTCTGTAATTCAATTAATAATTAATCGATTATTAAATTAGTTGGTGATACTGGAATAAAAGAATGGATACATAGATAAATGGATGGATGGTTTTAAAATGGGACTGATGCATGGATGAACAGATAGATTTGGTTCTCTGGTTCTCTCTCTATTTTTACCAGATCAGTGGTCAGTTGCATGAATATGAGACAATTATTGTAATTATTTCCTCTTTCACAGTGAAGACGTAGAGGTCAATCAGGAATGTCAGATCTTTGCTGGATTTGTGTTAGACAGCAATTTATTTCTGCTTCCTTTAATTTTCTCATTTTGACGTGATTATCGAGTTCGAAGGTCAGAAGCAGTTTAACAAAACAATACTTGCAGTGCCCAAACCTGTGGTGTCATATGAATTATCATAGTGCTTTTTATGAATTTCTGTTTAAATGTAGAAGCTTTAGCAGTATTTGGCTTCATGGTCTAAGCCTCACATCTGTGACGTCTCCGTGGTGAAGTTTAATTACAAATTTCTTTGACTTCACCTGGCATAATCAGAGGGTCTGTTGATGCTTCCTTGAAACCTTTTGAAGAACGGCAAGGTTAGTCGAGGTCTAAAGCAAATCAATGTGAGGACTTTACTGTCTTATAATTTCAGATTCTGTGTAGCTCCTGATTGTCTTTGGTCTCCGTCAGGTGCTTCAGCCCCTCAATGAGGCGCCAATTCATTAACAATCCGATTGACTAAGTGCCATTAAGGAACAGTTATGGATTGTTTTTGTTTTTCTCTCTTCTCTCTTTGCAATATCGCTGCACCTATAAGTCTTGTGTGCATATTTATAGCCATTGAGGCTCCATTTTCTCCAAGTAACTCATTTAAGAGGTTAAAAAACAAACTGATATGATCTTCAAAGGTTGAATTTCATCCTTTTCACCTGATTATTTATTGATGTCCACCAACATTTTTACTGACGGAGCAGCACAAAGCTGGAAGAGAAGTTTATATATAGGTTTTAAATTTTTAAAATAAAGTAGCTGCAAGAATACATGATTGTCAAAATTAACTTTTTATGCATTTATGAGGTTTGCAACAAGGAAACATGGCAAACGTGTACAAGAAACCCGCTGGGTAAAATTTACCCACAGAATCTCGTTCTAGCAAGACGGCAAAGTGCTTAGATTAATTATAATCATGTGTTAAAAATGAACCAATCAAGTCGAGACCAAATCTTATGGAAGGTTTTTTTGCAAGACTTGAAAATATGTGTGTGTAGTTATTCTCCATCTAATGTGACAGAGGTTACGAGTTTTATAAAGAAGTGACAGAGACTTGAGTCCGTAGAGGTGCAAAGCTGATAGAAACGTACTTGAAAAGTCTTCCAGCTTGAAGAACCATGTAGACCATGAGTCATTCTCCTCTAACTTTGCAAATATGCACTACTATGGGCTTGTTTTTCACACAAAGAATCACAAAAAACAAAAAATAAGCTAAAGTTCTTGGATCTGATGTGACAAAATCTAAAAGCTAACTGGGTATAATCATTTTTGTTTGACTCTATGTGAAATGATGAGCTGTCACCTGCTGTAAACTAACAAAACGTCTCAAACGTTTGAAGCAGAGTTCATATTCTGTTCACCGAGCCTTAAAATAGACACTCACTCGACACTCAGTGTAACTAATTATACTTTAAGTTCAGGGAGAAAAAAATAGTTCCTGAGAATTTAAGTGATAGCAAGACTGGAAAGGCTGTGCTTAACTGTCTCAGTCCTTTAATATCAAATTCATGAATATTAACACTTTCTTTAATCAAGCATTACATTTTTATGCATTTTTTTCCCTCTAAACAAAGAGGTGAGGTACTTGACCATCATCTTTGCCCTTTATCCTCTCTGTCCTCTCTGTTTGTGGACACTCAGTGTGCTTCTGTGTGCTGGTCTTTTATTAATTCATAATAAGTGGCGCCTTGGGCCTGCAGAGATTTCCCTTCTCCGTTCTCTGTCATTTTTGTCAGTTTCTCAACGCAGCCAGAGATGGCCATTTCCCTCCTCAAGTCCTGCTGCGTCTGAGCTGCAGGCAGTAAACGGAATGAGATTTTGAAATGATGCACATTTTTATTTTTTTTTAAGAGTCAATATTTCCCCCCCTTTCGATGAATAGAAACATTAAATTAGCAGGATCCTTGCAAGCCGGATTTCGTCATCCCACACCAATCTTTACTTTTGCCTTTTATGAACAAAGTTTGCATCCGGAGAAATGTGAGGCAGAAATTAAAACGAACATTTCTGAAGTTATAACTTGTTATGAAATAAGTTGCTTGGATTGAAGAGTGGTATTTATTTTTCAGGTGAGAGCAAGGACAGTCCAAAGCTCTGGGAGGTTCTGTCAACTACAGTAATGAGATGTTTTTACTCACTGCACATAAACCTTGCCTGCAGCACTCGTCTGCTAACTTTCTGTATCCATGCAGCCCTTGATAGGTCAAAGAGAGTGCAAACACATTTCCTTTTGGGGGGCGGAGGTGATTGGATGTGGACAGACGGCTGCAATATACCCTGCATATTACATTTATCGACACCCCTGGTAAAGATGTGTCAAAAGTTTCAAAGTACTTTCAAAATTTGTATTTATTTATTTTATTTTTTGCAGTTTTAGAATCTCACAGTGAAAGTTTTAGGAGAATCCAATCATTAATTTGAGTACATGTGCCCAAAAGGCAAAAATATATATATATCTCTCATTTAAAAAATATTTATTTTTCAGGAAAGGTGATAGTTTTTCACGCCCCTGCTTTCATTGCTTCACGGTGTAAGTTTGCCAGTAAGTCAGTGTAGTCTTCTGCTTTAACATTTCAGAAAGTTAGTGCTTACAGACAGAGAGATTTTTGACCATCTATGATGACACATTCCTCCTAAATCACCCAGAGTCTTTGGTCTTCTTCAGGTCTCTTCAGGTCAACTCACAGGTTCTCTGAATGTATGCCTGGAAACCTGATGGCCTTGGAAAAAGTGGTTGTTTTTGTGTTTGGTGAATTGTGTGTCTGTGTTAATTTGGCTGAAAGGCTCAGTGATTATTTCTGCTTTCTGGCGGTTTTCGTGTCATAAAAATCTGTTATATCAAAGACAACAAAAAGGTTTCCAGACCTTTTATAATATCTGCACCATTCTATAACATTCTTCATTGGATTCTATAACAGTCAAACTTGGAAGAAGCCAATCAGACGCCAGGGTCTCTATTAGTCCCGCCCACTAAGTTTTATCGGTGAAGTCGAAAATTTGAATTTATTCATGATGTGCTTCAGCACAGGAAAATGAAAAAATAATTATATATCAATTTTATATGAAAAGTATTTCTGTATTAATTTCCATTTTTTAAAATAAATTGATACTTTTAAATAACCACTTTGCAAGTTTTTTACTTATTGTAATTTGGCATGTACAGCTGTGTATAAAAATTCCCTTCTCACCCTCTGCGGGTGGTCTCTCTCTCTCTCTCTCTCTCTCTCTTTCTCTCTCTCTCTTTCTCTCTTTCTCTCTTTCTCTCTCTCTCGCTCTCTCTCTCTCTCTCTCTCTCTCTCTCTCTCTCTCTCTCCCTCTCTCTCTCTCTCTCTCATCCTCTGAGCTCGGGTCCTCTACCAGAGGCCTGGGAGCTTCAGGTTCTCCTCCAGTATCTTGGCTGTGCCTGGTACTGCACATTTCTGGACTGAGATGTCTGATGTTGTTCCTGGGATCTGTTTTAGCCACTGCTCCAGTTTGGGGGTTTCTGCCCCGAGGGCCCCGATGACCACAGGCACCACTGTGGTCTTCACCTTCCAGTTCTTTTCCAGTTCCTCCCTGAGGCCCTGGTATTTCTCCAGTTTCTCATGCTCCTTTTTCCTGATGTTGTAGTCACTTGGTATAGCTACATCCAGGGCTTTCCTCTGTTCTTTATCCACCACCACAATGTCCGGTTGGTTCGCCATTACCATCTTGTCCGTCTGGATCTGGAAGTCCCACAGGATCTTAGCTCGGTCATTCTCCACCACCTTTGGGGGTGTTTCCCACTTCGATCTCGGGGCTTCCAGTCCATATTCTGCACAGATGTTCCTGTACACTATGCCCGCCACCTGGTTATGTCGTTCCATGTACGCTTTCCCTGCCAGCATCTTGCACCCTGCTGTTATGTGCTGGACTGTCTCAGGGGCCTCCTTGCACAACCTACACCTTGGGTCTTGTCTGGTGTGGTAGATCTGAGCCTCTATTGCTCTGGTGTTTAGGGCCTGTTCCTGTGCAGCCAGGATGAGAGCCTCTGTGCTGTCCTTGAGTCCAGCTTTGTCCAGCCATTGGTAGGATTTCCTGATATCAGCCACTTCAGTTATTTGTCGGTGGTACATCCCATGTAGGGGCTTGTTCTCCCATGATGGAACCTCTAGCACCTCATCCTCTGTTCCCCATTGCCTGAGACATATATATATATACAGTATACAGTATATACATGTATATATATATATATATATACTCGTTCAACATAAAGACTGCTACCACTGAAGTCTGGCTCCATTTCTGTGCCGTAACAAATAACCGTGTGATAAAGCTCCACCAAGCAGAACATTTGGCCTTTTCTTGAACGGGTTTCATGTAACGAGGTTGTTAGACGGGAGGAAAAAGTGCTGAGTAGCGATCAGAGCAGAGGTGTATTTTCGAACCCGAGGCCTGTTGTATGGATTTATCCAGAGCATTTTTAATACTGGCATTGAGTTGATCAAAATCGATCAAACTTTTAACACAAATGCCGATTCACAGGCAATAAGAGAATTGTGCTCTCACCAATCAAATCGCTGATGCATTAACCTTTTCTGGGAGCCAAGCGAGGGGGGATTGAATAAAAATGTTATTGATTCTGCAGGCGAAAGGTTAATGTCATTGAGCTGAGGAAAATAAGAATGCAAGTTGTGTTGGTTGGCTGTTTTAATACTTACCAGACAGCTGCTACAGCATTATATCACATGTAGCAGTCATTGTGATTCAGCGTGTATTTGCAATTGATATGCCGAGTTTTTCTGCGGTACAAAACATTTTCACAGTTTGGACGTCAAGGCAGGCATTAGTCCTGTGAGGGAGAGAGAATGCTTTCCTCTTTTTGATTTACTGGTAGTTGTTAAGCTGCTGCAGGTGGCTCTGGGAAAGAAACAATGCAAGACTGTCCAGCTGAAAAGGTAAACCTAGCTCAGTGGGACGCTGTCTGAAATGATGCCAAACACACACATTCACACTTCTCTGTAAGATTACGGTGTTGCACAAGAAGGGCAGTTTTACTCCTGATTGTCGTTACCACTGGAACAACACTGACTTGTCGTTGTAAACCATTCCGTTGTGTTGTGGCATCTGCTGGAGGTATTTTAAAGGTGAGACCTATGAGGGAAATCTGTTCTCAGGGTTTGTATTAGAAATTGTCAAAGCTCTTTTGTCAGTACAAGGTCTGTGAAAGCGTACAGTTTATACCCGGTCTTTTTCCCTCTCTGGCCTTCTTGTGATAAATGGTTTTCAGCTTCACTGAGTTTCTCTTGTGTGGAGCACCAAACACCAGAAAGATGCACTTCGCTAAACTGATTATGAGCTCATGTACTCATACAGTGCAGTGAAAAAGTTTCTGGCATTATGTGCTGCAGTGTTTCTTTTTTTATGTGATCTCCTTTTGTAAGATGATGAATCAGAGCCTAAAACAATGTAGTGTGGTGTAATTTGTAGTCAAGTAGCAGTCAAACAGTGGAATATAAATAATTCAGCAAGATGTTAAAACTGTCACAGATGACAGTCAGGGTCATTTATGACCAGGTTGGTGTCTCGAAGAGTTCGGTGTGAAATGAGAATTACTCTGATAAATTTTTTTCTATGCTCTTGTGGCTAGTGTTTAATTTCTACTGCAAAGTCCCTCAATTAAAAGAAACCATACAACACCATTCATACACGGTAATTCAAATAGCTTTGAAGAAACAAAGGACCGGAGATAACACACATTAGAAACACAACGTTTGCATTGAAAGCACAACACAGTTGTACTAAACAGAAATGTGTTTGAGCTGTGGGAGATAGAAACTAAAAAGCTAAAGGTAAACCTTCCCTTGTTCAATTCAGGAACTGAGTGAGCAGGTCTTTGATGTCTATTTAAGCAAAACCTTTCAGTGCTTTATAGATCATTGAGAAGACATTAAATGCCCTCCTACTGCCAATTGTAGCAGTAGGATAGGTAGTCTTTATGCACAGGTCACTTTCCTCTCCTCATGTTCTTCTCCTTTCAACAAAATTCTCATTAAAAAACTCCAAAGATTTGAAAGTATCCTGTTGGCTGGTAACATTGGTCTTCTAAGATAAAAAAAATCACCAAGCCTACTGTGAAACATGGAGGAGGCTGCTTTGCTGCATTTGGGACTGAGATTTGAGACTGTCCAAAGCATATGATGAAGTCTCAAGACCACCAAATCTTCCTGGAGCAAGATGTGCCACTCAGTGACAGAAAACCCAGCCTCAGACTCAGTTCTAGGGTAAAAATGTGGGAAAAGGTGTTCAAGAATAGCTGCAGCAAAACAAAAACAGACTATTACTAAAAGTCTGAGACCAGATTTAATCTTTTTGAACATTGTTAAAAAGATCTAAAAATTTCAAGACGCCACTTTCAGTAACCCCAGAGCTACTGTTTGCAGAGAATAGATTGTTGGCACTGATTACTGCAAAAGGTGTTGCTACAAAGTATCTAATGAAAGTGAAATCTGTTTTTCCGATTCATTTCATTATTTTAACTATTCAATTGAATCAATAATGACAGTTTTGGGTCATATTAGGTCAGTCAAACACACGGCAAACAACCATGCTACATTCACACCTAAGGGCGATTTAAAGTGAGCAGGTATCCTAATAATCGTGCTTTTGGACTGTGAGAGGAAGCCGGAGTACCTGGAGAGAACCCACACTTGAATGGGGAAACCATGCAAACAGGAAGACTGGATTTGAACTCAGGACTTCCTTGCTGCAAGGAAACAGCGCTATCAACTCCTCCCCTCTTCTTATCCAGCATGGGTTACTCTCTCTCTCACTCTCTGTTACAAGAGTTCAATTGTTTCTGCGTCTGCTCTGGGAGAGATAAAGTCGGTGCAGAATCTGTGTATGTGTCTCCACGAACAATGTGTCCTCGGTGAAATTGTTCAGCTTATAGAAGGATCCTTTGATCCGAGTTGGAGCAGAGTTATCGGATCCTATAGTCTTGATCTCCTCTCCTGATGATCATCAAGGAAGGAAATTAAATCCCCATTCATCTTTTGTCTTGTTGCCTTACTTATCTCCAGTATGTATTTTCTTTTTTAATTGTGCGGCCATGCTTTCTGCCACTTTCCTGCATGCTTCAGTGGTCTGGGATTTTAGCGCTACATCCCCTCAACTGGCAAAGCCTACAGATATGAGCGCTAAATAATTCAAGGCAAGAAGGCACTCTGGTTGTCCGTAGGCTCAAGCTCAAGCTAATGGCGAAGCTCTCTAAAGATCCAGCTATATGGCCTCTTCGTTTGTTGCATTTTATTTATTTATCGTCTTGCATGATGAAAAGAAAAAAGATCAGAGATGTGCACGGCCTACTTGTACTTACTCAAGGTATCCAACCAGATGGGAAAAATACGATGGCTCATGAATTACTTTGTCCTCCTGATGATGACAATCTGGTTGTTTCAAGGGTTCTAGGATTTCAGGCGTCGTACTGATTTATTGGTCAGTGACCGAAATGTTAACATTTTCCAGCACTCAAAAATAAAACTTGTGTTTCCAGGCAAGTGAAAACAATATTCCTGCATCAGTGCGGCAAGTTTGTACTGATGGAGAAAGACCCAGACATTTACAGTGTGTCTCAACAATGTCAGAACAAGTGGGGTTGTGAGGATTAATCAATTTCTATCTGTTCAAAAAATAATGAATTTGTTTTCGGATTAAGTCTTCCAGATGGAAAACTATTGTCATCTATTGTTGTGTGTGTTGTGTGTGTTGTGTGTGTGTGCGCATGAGGGTGGAGGCATGAGAGAGTAATTACTGTGGTGACAGTGAACGTAATCTCAAAAAACTCCAGCTATGGTTGAGGAATAATCTGGAAAACAATTTTCTTCCCCCTGATGGAGGCTGATGTTGCATGCCAGATTTTAAAAATTTATCTAGGATTTCAACTTTTATAGAGTATGATTTTCTTGCTAATTCATCTTTTTGTGTCTTATGGCCTTTCACTTCAGTATCTTGAATTTGTTAGAATGCTACAAGTTTTTGTTCACATTTCTTTTTCATTTAGGCATTTGCTCAGATTTTGCATTCTTTAAACTGGTGACATGATTATTTTTTTTTTGCATATTACAAAACGGAGATGTTTTTTAATATATTATTTCTTCATCTAATATATGCCAGCTCATAGAAATCTTAATGATAGCATCTCAGGTAAATGGCACTTACACTGCATAGGTGCCTATACATGTGTAATGAAGGGCTCTAATCTTGTGTTTTCCTTTAAACCACTCCATCCTCTGTTGAAATAAATATGCCATTTCCTCTTGAGTGCATGTTCTCCAAGGGAAACGGCTGGACCAAGATTCAAGGGCTCAGATGGTTCAATTACAAATGTAAGAGCTATTGAGAGGTTTTATCTACAATGTTTCATCAAGCCACCAGCGACTCTCAGATCTCTACAAGTCTGAGGTGGCCCTAAAACACCAAAGCAGAAGCACTCACCCAGATAGGTTGAATTACTTGATGAATTATTTATCATGTTGATGCAGATAAGCTTTGTTTCTACCACTAATGGAGCTAAATTTCGCCTCTGCTAGTTTTTGTGGATGTTTGAACTGAACTGTTTGGCGCAACCAGACAAGGTTTTTCTTTCAACATTAGAAATCAAAAGCAACTTTGACCATTCGTGTTTAAGTCGGAGTTTAATTAAGTTTTCAGGAGGAATCTAAACGACACAAAAAGGAACCTGAGCGTGGAAAAGACTAGAATCTGCAGGGATCTCCTTTTCTTTTTTTTTCCTTTTCTGACTGGCACCGCGCTCTCAGCAGCGTATTCATCACCGTCACCCTGCAGCTCCACTCTCCTTCGATCAACACCTCTCCTTCTCCTTCTCCGTCTGCCTTCCCTCGGAGCCTCCAGCGGGGTTAACTGATCCATACCAGCTGCTTCTCACTGCAAGACATTAAGACTGCAACCAGTTTAATGAGCATGTCTGGTCCCCCTCCGCTGTCATCCTGCTCTCTTTTATTACAGGTCTCTGCACATGTGTTTTTACTATAGAGGTTCCTACAGCCAGGTGGATTGTCATATTTTACACATATTCTTCAGCTGCACAGTGTAAAATCAGAACTAGAACTTGTTTGTTTTTCTCTGGAAGGAAGCGCTCCACCCCTGCAGTTTTTTTGGCCTAATCCCCAATGGTCGTGCGGAGCATTGTTTGTCAGAAAAGTTGTTTGTGCTTGCCTTACAGCTGCACTTCATCAAATATTTCAGCTGTTGTCTTATAAAGAAGAAACTACAGAGATGAGAGAAAAACAGGAGACGTTGTGACGCATATGCACATAGCTAAATGAACTGCTGTGGATTAGCTTGCAGCTGAATTGACGAGGGTTGTTGCTATATTGAATCTGACTTGTTTAATTTGTATGTTTTCATAACAGAAGATTTTTAACAGTTGCTTTTGAATGGTTTCATATTAGGCTGCCCTCAACATAAATTGAATCAAATTAAAGAGTGCCTAAGAATGGTGTTGACTGCTCTGTGTTTGGGAGCTGCTTTGACTTTTGCCCCATTTCATTATTTGACCATATTAATGTTTAAAAGAGGACTAAAGCATCTTGCTTTGCTAAGTCTTAGCTTTCTGTGGTGCATAGGACATAAAATACCAGACATTGTTTTGTGGCTTTGCCCTCTTCCTCAATAAAATTGATTCTGAAAGTTATTAAAGGACACAAGTTAAGTTATAAAAGTTATAAAAGGACACCAGCTCTTCTGTGGGATTATATGATGTTTTTTAGCATTAGGGGTTAGCACTGTATGTCCTTAAACAATTTGCCAGATCATACATTTTATATTTCAACTTCATAAGATACTTACTTTTGTCACAACAGTGACTTTTACCTGGATTATAGCTTCAAATTAAAAGCTTTTTTGAGTTATTGTACTTCAAGCTATGTTGGAAATTGTGAAACTATCTTGCTAAATACCAGAAATATATATATATTTAACAATATAAATTTTAAGAATGGCAGAAGAGGCAGCAACAAATGCAATAAGTATGGTGGAGGACCTGTGATGCTGAGGACCCCATTTCTCTCCAAACACTTATGGTTGGTGTATGGCATGGATGTTCGTATATACCAGGAGATTTAAGTAACGAATCTGGTGTTCTCCAGCTGTAAGCTGAAAATGAGCCTTCATCTGGTCTTTTAGTCTTTTAGTAGGGTAGTGGTCCATATTATCAACACACAATTCACCACACAATATGTCAATCTTTTTCCAAAGTTGTCTCAGTTCTCAGATCTAAATCTCCTCCGTCTATTAAGCTGAAGAAAAGAGATGAAGACTTTTCTCTTTTAACACATTTTTCCCTAAACTTCCAGCAAGTGTTTCCAAAACCTTGAGCTCCAACTTTACTTTTTATGGTAATTTAAATTGGATCTTCATACTAAACCGTTGCATTAATTTTACTATGTGGCAGCTCCCTTACAATATTTGAGTGTCAACAAAGCAGCAGCAGCTCTGCTAACTGCCTCCTGACCTTCCCCTGCTCTGTGCTGCCCCTCAGCTATTTGGTTTGTATAAGTAGAGCTAATTAGTTTAATCTAAACTTGATAAGGTTTAAAATTTCAAATGTGGTTTTTGTGTAATTTTCCGGCACCATGTTTGAGGACTCCAATACAACAAAACGTTTGAAAATAAAATGGAAAATTAAATAATAGTGGTAACTCTAAATGAATGGTGTTGAACGTCATAAATATCATTTGTTACGCAGTTTAATCAAAGAATTTGGAAAAAAATATTTTCTGTTTTTGATGCAATAATTAGCACATTAATTACCTCATCAGCCCATTTAATTATTCCTATATTGGTTGCTAATTGTGGCAGGATCTGTCTTCTGTACATTACAGGCAGTGTTGTGAGTCTGTGCGGGTGTGGGATGTGACACAGCGTTGCAGGAAAGTCTTTGCTGCAGGGTCATTGTCATTCCAAGCCAAGTGACGCGACTGTTCATCTGACGCATTTCTATACCTGAGGGTTTTGTGCTATTCATGCAGTTATATCTTCAGTCAATCATGGTGCCTTAAAAGTAAAAATGAACCAGCGAAATAGCCTCAGCTTCCTCTCATTTATTGAGAATTAACAGAAAAAGATTCACAGGGACAACGCTTATTGCATTTATTCAACTTTTCCTGAGTCAGAGGAGGTCACTGTCTGCTTGAATACTGCATACGGCATGAGTGCCAGTCCCACTTTTCCCCATTAAATTTTATGACCAATCGTGATGGAAGCTTAACCTCATACCTTTCCACCAAGTGTAAAGGCATCACACAATGGCATTCCCTCTCATTTTTCTGAACTGTTGCTCAATATGAAGGTCAAAATTTTATACCAGCATTACGGCCGGCATTGAATATCATTTGGTGTTATCAAGATTCGGATATATAGATCAGTCGGTAATAAAAATAACAATTAATGGTGCCATTAACTGTACTGAGAACAACTCATGTAGTAAGAAGGTAAACAAAAGCAGCTACAGGACAGTACTTTAGTAAAAATGACTTGGACCAGGCAATGAAATTTAAAATCGATATTTATGACAAATTAAGTCAGATGGGTATAACATTTATAGAAACACAGATTATCGTTGTAATTGTTCTGGTAATAGGACCTTGCCTGCTGCAGAACAGTGATTCTGGATCATGTTTTTATTCATATGGAGATAATTCAACTTGAAGTACTTTTGCAAGCAAGAAAAGGGTGTAGTCCCTGTCAGAGGAGCAGCAGCCCCTGTAATCATCCTGAACTTCTCCATCCAGGAAATTTAGTTGAAAAGAAAACAGACTTTTCTTCTTGTTTTCAATATATAATCGATGTAAACATATTACCAATAGCGGTCAAGTTGCAGCTGTTGAAACATTTTAATCTTCCTAAATAAGTGACTCAGTTTCCTGCTGTTTCCTCTGCTGCACTGCAGAAATGTGTCCCCATGTGTACTTTTACATGTCGAGTTTTTAACATCTCTTATAACCTTTGCTGTTCTGTCTAGACACACACCCGGCTGAGGTAGAAAATGAAAGAATTTCTTTGCTTTTTAGTCGTCAGCTGTCAAAAACCTGCTAAAATTTGGCAGCTCTCAGGAAGTGTGGAGTCTTTCTGGGAGGCTTGCTCTTTAGAGACCCGGTTATTCCTTCAGCCCCTTCTTGTCACAACATTGCTCTGGCAGTCATTACTGCCATGACATACTCAAAGAAAGCTGCCTGGATGAAGAGGCGTGGCCCGATAAGAACCCTGGCAAGTTCACTGAGCTGTTGACATTTTCTCGCTGCTACTCCCCTGGTTCTAATTGGCTGCCGCTGATAAGATTCCCACGTTGTAATTTGCAGCTCCTGATAAGATGCTGTCACCTGCTGCAGATGACAACAGCTCAGCCATCACAGGGCGGACAGGGCCAAATCCAGGACCCGCGCCTCATTTTCCAGAGATTCTCTTCCAGCGGGGGAATATGGAGTAGATGCAATCAGCTTGTTTCTTAATGCGATTGAAAATTTTATTTCATGCCTATTTTTCCACCGCCTTCAACATGTGCTGCTTTAACACTCTTCCTGTCAATCTCTGCTGATAGTTAGAACCACATTAATTTGTGAAAATGAGTCTTGTAATTCTCTGTTCCAGTGGAAATTGAAAATGATTAAAATTAAATCGATAAATTAACACAAGCTGTAAAAGTGGGTTGAGTGTTTTGTCTAAGTAATTGTTAGTCAGGACCTGAAACTTTAGCTGCATTAAACTTTTAATCATATGCATATGCACTTTACTTTTCTATACAGCAGTGCTGTTTGGCAAATTGCTGAATTCTTAAAAAAACAGCCTTATTGAAAAATTTAAAGTAAACAAATCCAAAAGATGCCAAATTATGAATTTGACACTGATTTGTTAGTATACCTACAAACTTTATCCAAATTAATTTTCCAACAGTAAGACTTAAACATAACATAATTATAGTTCCTAAACTTGATCTTATACACACTTTTTTCAAACAACTATAGAAAATGTTTGCACCATGTCATTATATTTGCCTGTATTTGCTCAGTTGCGGTCAGCAGATACTTTTCAGCGATAAGACTTTGTTCTTGTGTCCACACCTTTGGAAGCTACAGTAACCGGAACTGTTAGCATATTTAAAAACAACATGTAGTAGTTGTGTGTGCTGACTGAAGAATTCAATTAATTTTACTTCCAGTTAAACCTAAGATTATTCACAGACTGACAGATATAGATACAAAATGTTCATTCACCCATTTCTGATAGAAAAGAAATGCAAAACATCAGATGATAAAATTATGCAAAATAACTTATTGAAAAGATTTTCAATTTATATTTTGTTAAAAAAATGTTAATAATTAATCTTATACATGAGTGGCAAAATACAAATCAAATCTTTACAACTGATGAGCAGCTTTCTGCATGTTTACGCTGATATTTTGATAATGAGCTTCAAGTCTTTTAAAGTGCAAATAGTTTTTGCATCACTTTCATTTTTGCCTCACACAGCAAATTCTGTATTAAATTCATGCTGGGACTCCAAAGATGTTGGTAAAATTAAAAATGGAGTGAGCCAATTTGGTCGTCTTTCCAGGCAAACCGCTATCAGCTTTATTTAATGTGAAGCTGTTTCTTAATTGCAGGTTGAATCGTACTGGTTGTAGTTACTAATTTCTACTTCCTTTTTTTCCTAAAGCAGAATATTTCCTAAAGCTTGTTTGACAATTTTATAATTTTATGTATAATTTTAAAACTTTAACTACTTTTTTTGTTTTTGTTCTATTTTGGGGAAACATCTTGTTTCATAATTTAAATCTGTTTGTTATTTAGTCAATGGATGTGTTTTTCTTAATCTTATGATGAAGTGTGACAGTAAACAACTATTTTTTTTAATCAAAAACATACAAATTAAAAGATCACCTTTTCTGCTCACTTCATAGTCTTTGGATTGGTTGAGCTGCTTAGTGGTAGTCATGGTGACAGAGTGCCCATTAGGTTTCCTCAGCAACCAAGAGGAAACCGAGACTGAAAAGAATGGTGGTTATATCCATATGTGCTGATGTGTCATATATTTTGATGATGGACCTGTTCTTTTAATAACTACACAGATGTTTGCATCTTTGTGGTAGTTGTCAAATCACATGGAGAAACTAGGACATTTTTTCTTTCTTTACTGTGGAAATCCACTCCATCTGATCTTGTTTTTAGGCCGAACTCGTACATTTTGCAGATGTTTTTGCCGGCAGAAGTAGCCCAGAGTCTCCTGGGTAAAAGCAAAAACCGCTGATGAAGACATTTTTGCTCTATTGTCTCCTTATCCTTAAAGTCGACACAATTAATACACTCAACGGTCACCCTAAAAGTTTTATCTCCTCTCTTACCTTACTTCCTCTCTGCCCACCTTAAGCTGCATTCTGCATGTGTCTGTATCATTTTTTATTGATCTCAAGGAAGTAATTAGGCTTCTGTTTTTAGTTAATGGAATCCACAGATAGCCTTGTCTGGCAGGCGAACTACTTGATGTGATATTTGCTCCGGTCCCCAGAGCTTGTGTAATGGAAGCGCGTGTGGGTGTGTGCGAGTTGGATGAAGAGGATATGAGACAAACGCCTTTGCCCACAGTTGGTGCTGGGAGTCAGAGAGGCAGACCCGTCTCTGGAGTTTCAGCATGAAGCGCTCACCAGCAGCATGCTGGCTCATTCAACTGCAATAACGTAATAAGTTGCGACTTTGAAGCACGCAAATGTATTTATAGTGTCCTCGGTGATCTCAAGCAGTGTTTGTCAAAGTTTGTGATGATTTTCTTTTTGCTTTGGTCTTTGTCTGCCTTTTTGCTCATTTTCAGCTTTGCGTCTCTTCATTATGAGTATTATATGTCACTATGGTAATCATTCAAGCACAAAATTCACTTAAACTTGAGGGATGAACTAGTTTTGACAACTTAGCAAAGAATCTCTTTTAAATTGGACACAAAAGTGTTCATCCTTAGTTTAAGAGATTAATTTAAAATATCTTATCTGACTTATGACAGCATTGAAAATGGCTGAAACATATTGACACAAAATATGATATCATATTTGGGTTTTGCAACTCATTGGCTGTCCAGGAACAAATATAGTTTGCAGTGAACTCCTAGTATTTTTGGGGTTAAGGAACCACAATAGGAGATGAATAGTAAAAATCTGTGATTATTTGTGACTCAACTGCTTAAATTAGTAGTTATATGCCTCATTGTGATTTAATGCACATTGAAAATGTTTTAGTTCTACTCCAGAAGCTAAAATCTAAAGTCTTCCTTATCTCCATTTTTGGTGCCAAGGAAGATGTTTGGTGTTCCTCGATTGGCTGCTTTAAAAAGGCCAGGCAATATTGTGTCAAGTAGCATTTTGTCAAGGTATTTCAGCTTCAAAAGCTGCATTTGCTCAGCCAAATATTTTAGATTTGCTCTACAACAAAAACAACAAAACAACAAAACATTTTCTCTAAGAATTTGGAGTTAAAACACCGAAAAATACGCAAATGTTGAACCGTTTATTGTTCACCAAATACTAACCCATAAGTGGTCCACTGTTGTAATGTTTACATCAACATCCTCAGCTGAAACCCCTGATGCATTTAGATACCAATGATGTTGTAAAGTCAAATGCACAGTTTACTAAACCAAGAGAATGGAGTTCACATGCATGCAGATACAATTACCTAATTGGAAAAGTTTTCAGACCTCCATTTTTTCCCTTCATGCCGCAAATATTTTTTCCTCTTAAAAATGTAACCTTTAGATTTGCTATATTTAGTTTATATTGGTCAATTAGTCACCATGGTTAGGACTGGAAAGGAACAAAAGGGAAAAGCTGAAAAAAACCCATCAAAGTGTTGAAAGGTCAGATGTTTCCAACTGAAACAAAGGGAAATAAACATTTGTTTATAACCTCCTTTTATGTCATCACAGAAATGGCATTAAAAGGTTCGTTGGTTTCTAAATTTGTCTAGAATGACATTCGCTTATATTGAACCACAAGTTAAAATTTTTGTTTAAAAATAATTCATTGGGCATTCCTTTTATTTGCATGAGACTCAGCTAAGGTGGTACATGTTTTCCTGTTTTAATACTTTGACAGTTTGCTTTGGGCCGTTTTCAGCTGTTCATTAACCATGACCACCAAAACCTCCCCCATGTTTCCCACACCTCTCTAAAGCAATCCATCCCCACCCACCCAACAACACTATAAGGCTACAAGGCAACAGCCTCTAAATGCTTTGACTAGCATGAACACTGACAGTCCCACCACTTTTTTTTCCCTCTTTGGGGACATATAGTCTCCACTCCTGACAGTTCAAACTTCAAAGCAGACAGAAAACAGACCTAAAGAAATGTTCCAGCTTGTTTTTTTTCCCTCTTAGGTTGTCAAACTGTCCTTCAGGCGTCAATAAACATGTTCAATTTATGTCTCTTGTACTGAGACACGATTTGCCTTTGTACTGACTGCCTGTTAAACACCAAACTCCTTCAAGGCCAGCAAGCAGATGCAGGCTTCTTTGAGAAACTCACACTTTCTGCAGTCGAGCAAAGCTTAGAGATCCAGGTTAAAATATTAAAATGTAATCCATCCATGTGACCTTCAGCCCAAACACCAGAGATTTAGGTTTTCTTTCTGCTATTTTCTTTAATTTCCTCTTATTTAATATTTTTATTATATCTTTGCTGTTCTTTTATGTTCTCTGATACAGTACTGACACCATCGATGAGAAAAGTTAATCAGCCCTTCCCAAATTTAACTCTTGGTCACTCAGGAGTTTGCTGCCCATAAACCATAAGATGGTTAATTTCTCCAACGCTCTGTTTATTTTACTGCTTTGCCGCCACTTGTAGAATAATTAATCTCGAAAGCTGGGGATTTGCCTTCAAGCTCCTGTCTCAATAATGATGCTAAAACTGAAGGCAAATTAGGGTTGGAGCGGGTAAACAAAGCAGAAAGTGTATAGCAAACAAACATTGAGCATGTTTATGTTATGTACTATGGGATTGTCTAGACCATATGAGAAAAAAGGAGAATAATCTAGACTCAGATTGGAAGGTTTTAGCAGACCTTAATCTATGGTATACAAGGATATTAAGCCACAATGAGCGGCACCGATTTTCACACCAAAGTTTTATTTCAAAAGAACTTTAAATTGTGATTTTATACTTTACTGCGTCTGCTGAAGTTAATGAAGGTTAAAAACAGATGAAAGCTGCACTAGCAAAGCTGTAGGAGATCCCGATCCTTAATCTCCACACAGAGACAAAAGTATCAAACAACATATCAGTGGGCTAAACGTTAAATCCAAGAAGGCTAATCTCTCCTGGCCCTGCTGTTCTGAAGAGTACTAAGCACTTACAGAAACTTTGCTCAAAAGACTTTTTTTTGTCTTTGTGTTACATTACATGTGGGATCAATTAAACTGCACAGCTGTTAGATTCCCCATTAGGTTTAGCAATCTCTGAAGTGCAAACGGTATTTTGGTTTATACCTCATGCACTGCTTTTCACCTAAAACACTTGGAATTTTTTTATTTATTTTGACCGGCAAAGCTTGACTCATTTTATTGATCTTTTTTCTTCGCTTTGAGTTTCTGTATTGGAGGCTTTTTTCCCCCCCAGATATATTGTTGAAGGCTGTGCCAACTCAGAAAGCGCAAGCAGCTTGTTGTTTGTTTGTGTCATAGTTCAGGACTGAAAGTAGTCTTGCACTTATGGCTATTTGGAGGCATTATAAAGTATAGAAATATGAGAAAAATCAAAGGTACAATGGCACCTATTTGTATTGACACCAACATTTGCACCGACTCTGTGCAGAGCGGCTTTCATGCCTCAAAAGCTCTTTGGATTGCAGTTCAGACAGATGGTCACTGGAAATATGGGAGATGGGAAAATCTCCAGCAAGTGATTAGCTTTCATTTGGAAGAATGGATTGTTGTCTCAAGATCAGGGCAAATGTAGTAGAAAACACAAACATGCTCTGCATTGCTTTACACAAGAGGAAAAATGCATTCTATACTATTTTGTTATATTTATTATAATAAGGTCTTAAACATTATTTTAATTAATCTGCTGAAGCATGTCTGCTCATGACTGGAATATACAATGCTGAGTACAGAAAATCTGATATAAAGTTCTAACAATATCAATGCTTGTATGAACTTACAGCCTCGGTTTTCCTGTCATTATGAATCTCAGTAAATTAGTCAGAAAGGTTCAGGACAGTGTCAGTTTTTTCAGGTTGCTGCCATTCAGCTAAATAATTATTTATTCTAGCTTGTCCCACTATATGCCATATGTTTCCACACACTTCCAGTTGCTTGACCATATCAATTTTGATGTAATCGGAGAGAGATCATGGTGCAACAAATACGCTAAAAATAATAACTATTGATCACAATCATAATATCTGGTGTGAAATGATGGGAAAATGAGATGTAATCTAAAAGTCATGACACAGATGTTTTTTGTTGTCTGCTCTGACTGAACACATTTGATAACGGTTAATCTTTTTTGCCACATAGACCCCCAGACAGAGGTGTGAACCTATGCAGTTTTATTTTTTTTTTCTAAATAATTAGCTCTTTTAAACTAGTGGAACTCTATGGTTCTGTGCTAAAATAATTCATATCATTCTTGACAGACAAAGGGCAAACACACACAAAAAAGTGAGAATCCTCAAGGCTCTCTCCTCGAGCCGCTGTTATTCAACATCTACAGACGACCCAGGGATTTTTCCATTGAGCATATCTACAATTTCTTAAAGATAATGGACCTTGAGGAGATGAAATACCTAATTGCAATGCTACGTGACACTCTGTCATGTAGCAGAGCAGACTGGCTGCACCCCAAGAGCGGAGATAAGGAAGACTGTAGATATTCTGTGGTTGTGCTAACGGTATATTTGGTATTTGAAATATTGAAATAGGTGATTAATTATTGGTTTACTTTAGCTACTGACAGGGGTTGTTGAATACCGAGGGTTCACTCTATATGGTTGAGTGCTATAACATATTTTAGCATATGCATTATGTTTGCTAATGATGCATAGCTTTTTATTTGTGTTCACGGTCACTAAATAAGTTAATTTAGATAACAGATTAGTTCAGATTTTCTCAACTAGACTAAACGATTTTAGACATCAAAAAGCTCGCTAGAAAGTAGGTGTCTGTTGGAACTCCAGCTTTCATTTTAGTTTTCAAATAAAGTTTATGGCTACATAAACTAATGTTATGAAGGACCACAGATTGTTGGTTTTTCATTTTGTGATTTTCCCCTTTCTTGCCCATTTCTAATCCAAAACCCTGAAAGATAAATCAAAAACATAACCGTAAATGAATTTTGCTCTATGTCCCTGCCATATGCTTACCACACTTATGATTAAACACTGATAGTGCAGCATTGCACCTTGTTTGCTTTGCTACACTATTTCATGTATCTGTGCTGTAGCTCCGTCAATATAAATGCTGATGAGATGCTGCGGCCAATTTCAGATTGGTCTCTGCAAGCTGTCTAATAAAACGGAGAGCATCCGTTATTGAAGCCTTGTTACATGTGATTTAAATGCATGCAGAATTATATGTACTTCATCAGGTTTGTTTTTTAACTCTTAACTATTGCATAAATTGTTGGCTCAGGTCCCTCAGGACTCATGGCGGGTTTTATCCTCTCCTTCTGCACAGCTTGAAATAATCAAATAGCCTATTGCGTCTGTCCCTTTTCTAGATTGATGTGCTAGTAAAGGTCTACCTCTCTACATCTGTACCATCAAATTGACTTCTCGCAAATCAGTATTTAATGATGTGACATCTTGGCTACTTTTAAGAAATATGTCAGAATCTGTCTCCCTGCTTCTCATCTTCTCTCCAACAGATCAGTCAAATAGGTGCTCTACATCCTTTGCAAATTGAAATGAGACTATTTTCCTTCTGCTCCGTAATGAGATCTCCAGGTCTTTCTGTCTTTAACCCCTTTGGTGTCAGTGTGAGTCGGGTATTTTGAATTAAATGTGCATCAGCAATGTGCAGCATAATTTGCTTCATCAAGCCTGATAAACCTGCTCTGGTTCATTATGTGTATATTGAATTAATAAGACAGCAGTTTCATGTCATGGGGTTAGGGGTTTGACTGATAAGTTAGCAGCTAATAAAGAGACACATCTACTCCAATGTATGTTCTCCATATGTCCTCGCTGCGTCGTGCTTTTCTCTTAGATGTCGCAAAAAATGCAGAGCAATAATCAATCTCTTGGTGATTGGCTAAATCTTCATTGCTGTCAGTGAAGACAGAAGGATGTCAGCCGCATCCGCGAACATGTTCATCTCAGAGCTCATCATTCCTAAAGATCAGCAGCAGATGTTTTGTGACAGGATATGGTCAATCAGCTGGCTCCTACATCCTGTCAGACTGCTGGTGCCTTCGTTAGCGCCACTTCCAGTTGTAAAAACGTTCACATCTTTTTTTTTCTTTCCTTTTCTTTTTTTTTTGTCTTTTTAAAATTTTGTGCAGAATTATAGTCCTCAAAATGTTTTATTTTGCCTGAAGTAAGCTTGTTTCTGAAGTGTTAAAACAATGACTGATGTCGCATTTATTTGGATTCAACAAAATTTGAGTCCCAAACCATTTGCATACAGAGAACTTGGTGGTGCAGCAGCTCAAGCAGAACCAGAGAAGTTAAACACCCGTCTGCACAGACGGAAGAAGCTGCATCCCTTTAAGTCCTGTGCAAACACCCAGAGTCTCCCCTCGTTTCTTTTTACTTCGCTTCAAAGCAGCAAGACTTTGATGTATGCTTAAAAGTTGTCTTGATCAATATTTCCTCAGCGTCCTGAATGTCTTTTAGAGTTTTTCTTTGGACACTGGCTTCTCTAGCTGTAACATTCTAGAAAAAAAAGAAATAGAAGTTTTAAATTGGGGTTTCAGGATGGTTTAAAATTTTGCACTTCTTTTTAAATTATTTAACATATCGCTTTGTTCTGAGTGGAGATGAACAGAGCAGTGTTTTGCACCCTATTTGCAATCTGGTGTTAATATTTACACTAGAATAAGTAATTTGTGAGTGTCTGAGCAGAACCATTAAAACAATTAGGATCTTACGCAAATTGAGATTTATAGGAGTTTAATGACTAAAGTGGGTTTTATGCTGCGTCCTGAGCCTGAGTTTGCTGGGTTTAGTCAGAGGCAGACTCCTGCTGATGTTCGGACCTCACAGTTCAGCCACTACCTGCATGATGCAAACATCACCTTTTCAGAACTGGCTTGTTTTTTTTCTTCTTCTTTCTGTGATAGCGGTCTTTTTTCCCACACATGGAGCGGTACAAAATCTTGTATTACTTCGCTTCTATTCAAAACCTCACATCATTATCACAACACATTATTCAGAGAGCTTTGATAGCCTTGTTGTGGGGACTTTACAGCCCTGTTTGTAATCTTTTTCTCTCTTTCATGTGGTTTTATCTCTCACTCCTTTTCTCATCCCGAGATATCTAAGTAATCTGTTCATGTCCGTCTCTTCTCTCGGTCCGATAAGGCGCGGAAGAGCTTTCGCCTGTTCAGGAGCAGATGTTCCTCCTTGACAGCATTGACACAAACACAAGGGCCTTTGCTCTGTTTGTATAAAATGCCTCGCGATAAGGCAGCTGAAATTGAGGTTGTTTACTACAAGTAATCTGCCTATTATGGAGGGTTTGTAGTCTGCTAGACTCCTCCTTCGTGAGATTCATGTAAATGTTGAATGTCAGTGGGACTTTCTCTTTGGCTGGTTGTCATTTCAGATATAAAAAGCTGCTCACCATCGGATGTAGGCACAGGCCTAGTACACATTCTTGGATAAAAAAGATGATTTTATCATTTTATTGTGACAAATGTAGCAAGCCTTTGTTGAACCCAAATCTAATTAAATTCAAATGTAATTTATCTTTCCCAAATAGAGATTAAATATTGCTGTATCTCAAGATACTTTGTGCGTCAAGGTATCTTAAGAGAATCATTGTGGATGGTGATGCTGTCAGTCTGGCAACATATCTAAAGATGCCTCTGACTGAAGGCTGTTGTTGTATGACGCTCTCACAGCTCGGTTTGAAGCCAAGGACATTTGGATGCAGAACCACCTTAACTGTGAAGAATAAATAAGTTCCTATTTATTTTTATCAGTAAGAAAAATCCTGAACATTTTGAAATGGTAAACATTGTTTATGCACCATTTTTAGCAAATGAAAAACTAATTTATTAGATATAAATGTATTTCTGTATAACTGGAATAAAACATTTTTCTGGTCAATGATATTTGTTGTGAATTGCTGTTATATGAATAAATGTACTCATTGCATGAATGACTTGAATCTATTCATACAATCTCTTTCCATTAGTTTTTTTTTTTTTTTTTTTTGCCAATTTGATTTTGTTCTAAATTATTTTTAACGTGTCTACGTGATTGATGTAGGTTCTAATGGACTGTTTGTCTTCCTATCAGACTCCAATCCGCTCTGATTTGGTGCATGGGCTTATAAACTCCCAATAAATGTTTTAAACTACTTTGGTGATGTAGAGAAAAAGATCACATTCTGATGAAGGTCTCTGTGGGTCATGTGTGTGAAATTGTGAATTATTTCACTTCTCCAGGAAAGGTTTGTTTTGATGCCCTTGGATTGACTGTTGCAGTCAGTTGAATAGCATTAAATATGCATTAGTCCTGGACTAAGGATTTGACAGTTCACCTTTGCTGAGGATTGGGTTCATGTTATCTTTTGCAGTTCTAACTTTGTAGCCTGCAATTTAACTTTTGGAACCATCAGCTAGGAGTGGTATCTGCACCAATCTAATTGTGAAACACTGAATATGATTTGCTTTCTTAAAAGTTTCTTTGTTGCAAATTTCCCTTAAACTCACTTTAAAAACTGCAGGTAACTCACGCAGGATTTTATTTATTTTGTCTATAACTGTCTGGATTTTAGTTTTTGGATTGAGGGAACAGGAACATTTCAAACAACAAATTCTGCTGAAACAAACATGCAACGATTAAAGACAAAGAGATGATTAAATATTACTGATTTCCTAATGTACCTGTTTCTCATGAATTCAGGTTGTTAGATCCAGTCTGGCTCTAGTTGACTTGTCAACTTAGTTTTTTCTATTTATAGCAGAACATTTTATTTTAAAAAAAGTGAAACAGAAAAGTATGCATCAAACTCTAAAATCTTCATTATGTTCTTCTCCATTTTGGACAGTTTTTCCAGTTTTTAGTCGCTGTAATGAGTAGAGGCAATTAAGAAAATAACAGCAGAGGGAGATCCTCTCCAAGTTTATTCGCTCCTTGGGGTCAGATTGTCTTCTGGCTTCTTCTGTCCTCCTTACATCCTCACTTTGTTGTCACCGGTGTATTATAACATTCAGGGGGCTCCTCACTGTGCTACCACTAATCATCAGACCCCTAGCAACTTCATCATAATTAACAGATCAAAGAACTGGAAAAAAGGGCAGTCATGCATTATTAAACAGACACTGAAAATGTGTACGTTAATAAAAAAAAAAAACTGATCTACTTTGAAGGAGTTTCCATAAATAATCGGAGATTAGTATGAAAATGCATGGAGGTTTTCTTTCTTCTCTTTCTCACCACCTCTGATACTCAGAAACACAAACACGCAGACTTGCATTCAGGAGAAGATTAAGGTCAAAAAAGGTTAGCGAGGCTTTCTGTTTGCGTACATAAGTATGCAGACTTCACACAGTCTTTCAAATGGAAAATGCCAGACTTCATCTTTAATACTATGTGGAAGGCTCAGGAGTCAACGGCAAATATTCAGAGATTTATTTTTTTTCTTTGGTTCGGGGGAAGGTAGAGAAATTTAATAAAGTTCATCTGCTTTCTCAACATTGAATTTGGATCATTGTACAGCACAAGATCTAATAATGCTCTCGATGCAAAGAAAACAAAAAAAATACAGGAGAAACCCACAAAATTAACAAATAATTAGGATTAAGACAAAGACTAAATGTTTAAATACAGCTGTAATAACCCTAATTATATTAGTAAGATGCATGAGACGGATCATTGTCGGCTAAAATAGAGAACCAATTGAGGAACTCTGTTAAATCTGGTGAAATATGTTGTAAAATATTGAACAAGCATCAGTTAAATTTAATGGTTGCTATATTTATGCTTGTTCTATTTAGTGTTTGCTGTCATTAGGAGCTTGACAACCTAATGAGCAGTTAATCCTACACAGGTCCTGTGTATTTTACCGCTGAGAAATGTATATCAATACTGTTTCCACTTTTTTTACATGTGCGTCAGCCTGGAATGTCAAATCAGCAGTCTATTTTGGGGTGGTTAACTCTTTATTTTTAAGTCAAGAAATAAAGCTAAAATCATATCAATAAAATACATTTAATTGAGTATTTTATTGCTATGATTAATATTAGGTCCTGAAATGGTCACTGATTGGCAGTAACATTGATTATAAACTTGCTGGAAAGTGTTTTGAAAAACAATAAATTATTGTTTAATATTATAATAACAATAACATATTTTCTTTTCTTTTCCATCCTTACAATTACCTCCTTTGTCTGAAGCTTTGCCATCCTGGTCATTAATCTCTAAATTAGGTGTTGGCATGGTTTCCTGATTATGTTGTTTACTTGGAAAACACACATTTCTCCCACAGCCATGCCCAGCCAGCCACCACATTGTTAGCCACAAAACAAAAAGAATACAGAAGCAATCTCTGATGTATATTTCAATTCATCTATTGTCTCCCTATTAATTCAGTGTTTGGTTACAAGCTCAACAGCCTAAGCAAGGAGACCCAGGTTTCTCTCTTCCCCACCATTTGGCCCAGTTCCTCTAGGCATTCCCAGACCAGCTGAGAAACATGATCCCGCTTCTTCCTCCGGGCTTCCTCCTGGTGGATTGTTACTGGAACACCTCTCCAAAGAGGTGTCCTAACCAGATGCCCGGAACTCCTCCACTGGCTCCTCTCGATTCGCTAAGGGAGAGTACAGATACCTGTGGAAACTCTTTTCTTCTGCTTGAATCCGCCATCTTGTTCTTTTGGTCACTTCTCAGAGCTCGAGACCAAAGATGAGGGAGGGAACTTAGTTTGACCAGTAAATTCATCTTTCCGCTCTGCTATCTCTTCAAAGAACAGTGCAGACATTGCACCAATCTACCTCTAACTCCCTCATTTATGAAAAAGACTCACTTGGGGCAGGACCCAAGTGAAGAAGACCCAATGGTCTCTGCATTATGCTTTTAAACCACTCATCTGAACTGTTAATATACGTAGTATAGTTATGATAATGGGTATATTATAAAAAATGGTTGGCTGGTTTATGTATGCACTGTACAATGACTGCTGGAAAAGACAAATGTTTTGTTGTTCACTTGCCATTCAGAAACCATTTGGTGCATTCTGGTTGGTTGTCCAGGAGGCGCCACTTCTGCTTTTCAAAGATGTAAGGCTGTAAAATGGCACATCTTTTTGCAGCCGTTTTCACATATGAGTGTAAACGTTGAGTTGTGGGGTGTGGCCAGCAGCAGCTTATTTGGATTTAAAGCGACAAGAGGCCCTAAAACAGTTTGTTCTGAAATGAGCTCAAAACAGTCAGAACTGACCAAACTAAAATAAGAATAATTTTGTGCAAAAAACTGTAAAGAATATGTTTTGTATAGCTCAAAGACTTATAGGTCATCTTTAAGGAGTTTTCATCTAGAAAGTTAGGAAGTTTGGTGTTTCTGAGTGGTGAGGAGTAACCACAGACATGTCTGTGTAGAGAGAGGACAGGATGCATGAGCACCGGCCTCTATTAATGAGCAGGCAGAAGTAACAGTCACTCATTTCAAGCTCCATGAATTTAGACATGTTGTTTCTGCTTTTTGTTCCTCTGAATAAATGTTTAATGAAATGTTTAGCCAACAATCTGGGCTGATATGTTTTTTTTCCACTAATGGTGTGTCTGTCTGTGTTAAAATGCTGACATATTCAGCTGACCGTGTTCATTTTCCAGTTTTAGGAAAGCAGAAACCAGTCGATACTCTTCTTCTGTTTGTTTTTTTTAACACTTAAAGACTGACTGAATAAAATAGTTGCTGTTTTTAAGGCCAGTCTTCTGCATTTCATCAACTGTTGCTGTGAAGGAATGCAAGCTTGAAATGCTTCCCTCATTTCACCTGCTTCTTTTGTCATTCTCTTACATCAGCATCGCAAACCCCCCATTAAAGGCAACCTTTTCTTTCTCATTTTATCTCCATCCCTCATCTCTTTAGCTCCCCCTTGAATTTACTCTCTAGGGGCCATCATAAATCTCTGGTTAGCTGTTAAAACCATGCACATTTTAGACTAAATGGCCCCCAGCGTCTTCCTCTCTCTGCCTGCTGTTGGGGCTGACGGCCAATGGGCCTTTAAATGACTTAATTTCCTATCTACCTCCTGGGGGAATTTTAGGGAAGCTAAAAGCTGGTCACAGCCTGCAGAGAATGAGTATCAGGAAAGCTTTGGGCTGGATGGACCCGAGCTGAATGGAAATCACTACTGCTTTAATTGCCATGGGCAATATCCTGAATGCAAACAATATACTCTGGTCTTAAAGGTTGCTTTCATACAGGGTGGCCTGTATTATTCTCTGACCATACTTTGATTTATAAAAGCTCTTTATATAAACATTTGAATCTCAGTAAATTATCGGAACGTGAATTTAGTTCAAATAGAGAAACTAATGTCCAGTTTCTTTATTGGATCTGGACTCGCTCCTCCCTCGTGACTCCATAAATTATCAATACGGTTTAGATTGAGCTGGTTTGCTGGTTCTAATTAAACTAGGTATTGGATCTGCTGGCCGTAGGCAGTCGGCATGTCCTGGTGGAAAATTAAAGCAGCATCTCTGTAAATCTTGTCAGCAGAGGAACTGCTGGTGAAAACCCAGCGGACCAGCACTGTCAGATGTCCCAAATCATCACTGACTGCGGTCACTTTGTCAGAAAGTGTAATTTGGTGCCTTCCCAATCTTTCTCCAGAGTATGAGATCTTGTTTTCTCAATCAAATGCAGCATTTACGTTAACTTGAAAACTGGGTTTTGGGCCTCTTTTTCACATTGATGATGATTCCATCATTTCCTTGGTTCAATTGCAGCAGTGTAACCTAAAGGTGTCTGTGGGAGGTCCCACCTATGTTTTTCCTTCCACTCAACTTTCCATTATATATGTTTGCATCCAGCAATATGAAATTAGCCAGCTTCTTTAGCTGTAACTTTTGTCTTTTTGACTCTAAAAATATTGAGTCAATATTAACCAAAATAAATGCTTATACATCACTTTGTGTTTAATAAATCTGTGCATTTCACTTTTTAATTGAATTACTAAAACAAAATCAATTTGTCCAGCATTCGGTTGTTAAAATCTCAAAAGGGTTTATCCAGGTCACTTTTTAATATGCTAAAATATGCAGCCTAATAAAAGCAAAGCACATATTATTATCCTGTTCATTTTACTGTATTTCAAAGTGTTGCATTTTGAAACAGTGTCAGGCCATCCCATGAGAAGAGGGAAAAATATGACCTCTGCACCTCTATTTAAATGCAGCCAAGCTTGACCAGATTGACTTATTAAGTTCCAGTCTTCAGAGCTCCACATTTGGATCTCGGTGTCAGGAGGTCTTGGACTACACATGCTAAGATTGTTCAAATTGTGTAATTAGATTTGGCATTTGCATGAAACAGTCATTTCAGCTAACAGCCGAAAATCTTTTTTTTCCTTATTACTATTGTTATTTCTATTGATTCTTTTCTATCTTTCATTTACCCTTGCTGTGAGCTCTTCAGCTGGATGTGCATGTTAATGGCTTCGCTAATACCTCATCTTCATGTTTCATTGTTGGATATTTACTGACATTGATTTCCGTATTGACAGCGTTTTTCTGCTGGTTCTCCTTTCCGCCAAGGTGAACGTGTGTGCGTCTGTCTGTGTTTTCATGCATTTGCAGCCCCTGTGTGTCTGCAGCTGTTTGCTATTCCTTACTGGACTCCACATATCAATCCATGAGTGTCACATGGCACGTTCAGGGGGCTAAACTGTTGCCCTCAAGGGCATGTTGTCATATCAAAAGTACTGAGGGATGGACATGCACAGGTTCACCTCCAAGAATACAATATGTTCAAATAAACGAGTACATTGTGGAAATGGGAGCGTGGATTGACCACTGATGTGTGGTTTTGTGTGCTGAAAACAAATTGGTGTGGAAAATGAGAGAACTAAATGAATGTCTACTGCAGTAGACACATGAATTGTGGGACGAAAGACTCCAATGGAGACTTTTTGTCAGCAGGGTCAAGAGGCGAGCATAGTGGAGATAACTTGACCTCCACTCCAAGCGCACTTGAACATTTCTGACTGAATCGATTAAGTGCGTGGGACTTTAATTTGAGCTGCACAATCAATATATGCCCTGTCTGGTGAGGAACTAAAATGGATTCTGCTTCTGTTTTTATCTAGCAACCTATTAGATAAAATAATAAATGGGCTTTATCATGTTTTTAGCTTGCATTTTGAGAACAGATGAGCAGAATGTTTTGTTGCAATTATTGCTGTTTAGTGTCTCACTGGCTTTTAGACAAATGGTTTGAAAAATTCAAGCTATATTGACGATGATTATTTGTGTCGAACTGCTTGTTTGTTCATTCCAAGCTGAGCCAGAAGTCACACGTAACGACTTGTTTTTATAAAATATGCAACATATTTAGATTTATTTTCAATTTAAATGTAACTAATGTTTCTTTATGTAAAAAGAAAAAAACATTTTAAAAAACTCTCAAATGCAGGGTTTAATCTGCCTATCCATTCATCTATCATCCAGCTGTTCATCATCCATCTATTCATCATCCATCAATTTATCTATCATCCATCCATCCGTCTATCACCTATAATTTATAATCCATTCATCTGTCCATCAGCCATCAATTTTTGTCATCCATCCATTTGTTTATCCATCTTCATTGATCAATTTATTATCCATCTACCATCAATTGTCTATCATCCATCCATCATCCACTCATTGATCATCCAGCCGTCATCCATCCACTTATTCTTCAGCCACCCATCCGTCCATCATCTATAATTCATCATCCATCCATCTGTCAATCATCATCCATCAATTTCTCTATCTTCTCTTCATCATCCATCTTTCTGTTCCTCATCCATCATCAGTCTGTAAATAGGATAAACAGTCATATTATGGACACAATTTGTTCTAATTTTGTTTTTAGGGGAACTAAAGGACCTCTCTAACCAGCAGACATCACCTGTCCAACCGGGAGTGAGTGTACTCATCGGCTCTCTGGAGAGTCTGGTTAATGTACTGTAAAACTGTAATAAAACTGCTATAAAGTAGCTCCTCGCTGCTCCTCTCCTCCTTCATTTGAACTCCTGGAAAAGTGTCCCCAGTTAATAGGACTGTGTTCGTTAACAAGCCTGTGAAGTCCTCGTCAGCAGCATTATCACAGCGACACACAGGCACGTTTGGGTTTTTTATCAGGCCTCTCTGTGGCAGCGACAGCAGACAGCTCTGCAATTAGTGACTCAGAGAGGAAGGCAAAGAGGCACACAGCATTATTACACATTGCCAGCTGTGTCTCAACACCGAGAATACCAATATATTGGCTTGTGTTCAGACAGAAGCACATACATTCATACCTGTTGGCTCTAAAGTGTGCTCTGCCTGAGACCTTCTGTAGTGTAAAGTGTGTGCCGAGTGCAGCTCTTCTCATTATTAACAGTTGTGCTTGCTTTGGCATTGTAGAAGAGGGCAGACTGCCTTGGCCAGCAGTCACAGCAATTTACAGGTCTGTCAGAGAGAAAGAGGTTGACCAGAGGAGAGAATTAAAGAGCATTTAGAGCTGTGAAATAGACTGCAGACAGGAAGAATGAGCCGCCAGTTGACATATGATGTGTACATGTTGACCTTCTTGCAGGGTTTTTATTGTGCAGTCCTGAATGCATTTGCTTTATTATGCAGCACTTGAATGCACAAACTCCGGTGACTGTTGGTTTGGCAATATGTGTGCATAATGTTAGGCTAAATAGAAGATTTATCAACATTTTAGTTACAGACTGTCTGAGGAGTGCCTGATGGCGTCAGGATTTATGCTTGGCACCATAATAATCTAGTTTTAGACATTATTTTTCTGTGGCCTGCAAAGAAAAGCAGAGCAGGGGATGCACCGCTGATCATTTCTGTGTTATTACTAATCTAATCCCATTTGTCAACCGTTTTGAAATCGAGTTGAAGCTTTTCCTCTGTGATACAGTATCATTTCCAGTGGGCTCTCAGTGCTGGTCACTGAGACAGGAAGTGTCAAAAGGCCAGCCAGCTGAAGCTACCAAACAAACAGCAGCACTAAGATAAATAGATTCTTCGTGACAGTACTGTTGAAATCAGTGTTTAGAGACTGACTGCAGACTAGCGGTGGCCTCCTCTCCCCTCAGAGAATAAACAAAGCAACAATTGTTGGCTGAAAACTGACTGTAAAACACTGTTACTTCAGCTTCACACTAATATACAAATTGTGAAAAGTCATTTTCACTCTGTTTGCTTTAGACTTCTCAGTCGTTTCTTAAAAGTGTGGAACTTTGTAATTTTTTTTCCCCAAGAAGGGTATTAATACTTTATTTGGTAGCTGATTGCTAGATTATTAACTGTTCATCCCAATAACTCTAATACATAGATTTTCACTTTATGGTAAACTTTTGTAAAACTACATTTTTTACTTTTTGGTATTTGCACAAAACCTGACGTGACTGCATTTTTGGAAACGGGGAAGCAATAATTTCCTCTTCCTTGTTGGTAAATATCAACAATGTTACATTGGTGATATTTGCCAAAATCACCCATTTAATACAATACAAGCTGGTTTTAGCTGATTAAGTAGTCAGGTTATCTGCTCATGTAAAAAAAATCTCTCTGTTTTACACAACCAGAAATATTTAAAAATGGAATGTTTTTCTTTTGCTTGTTTTTTTGGAAGCATTTGAATTTTGCTTTCTCTCAGCCCCTTGATCATTAGTGTGCAGCAACACACTGGGGTTGTGCAGCATCTAATTTCTCTATGCTCCAGAAGAGAAAACGTTCTTCCCTGCCATTTTACTAAACCAACATTAAACCTTAAGAGCTGCATGCCTGAGGGGTTTTACTGGTTTTTGAGATGTAAGATTTTAAACCTGAGTATACCTTGATACCAGTAATGGGGCCATACCTTAATTAACCTAATGAGGATATTTGTCATATTTTGTCTCTTTAGTGTCAGGCTTTGTTGATGTGATGAAACGATGGGCATTAGTTAAGGTTTAAAGGCTTTGCATATGGATCTAAAATGATCCATTGAAGTAGTACAGTAATTGGTCACCAATGTAAGCAGGAATTCTGGTGGTTTGCTGGTTTGACAAATATTTTTGGTTTGTTTTTCTATGCAGAAGGGATCTGTAACATGACGATGGACTCCAACTCGATGTCGATGCCCATGTCTGACCCCAACCCCTGGGCAGCTGCTATGAATAACATGGGGATGCCTCCTATAGGAATGACAGGACAGCCTCTTCTACCAGGTACAACTCATTTCATTCCCATACTAAATGTCCACAATTCAAATGTGGACTTCATTTGGGTATTTTCAGACTATAGGTTTTTATTAAGTATCCAAATTTCTGAATTAATAATCTGATTAGTAACCAGTTCAAGAAGTGGAGTAATGGAACTGTGCAATTGTGTTGACGCAGCTTCAGCTACAATTTTTTTAAAAAGTGATAATGTGATAAATGGAATAATTATCTAAATAAAAGTCTCAGTGTTTTCATTCCTAATTTCCATCTAAAATCATTGCGTAATTTACACACACACAAAAAAAAACGAAACAATTGAAAATATGCAATGGTTAGTTGTTTTTAATCACATTTTGTTCATCTAATGGAAATATTGGATTTTCATACCAGCTGAAGCCGGGCTTTCTCAGTATGCACCACTGTCTTTGCTTTGTTCACTGACGTCTCCTGCATTAGAAAGTGGGGGAAGCGCGCTCTCTCCTGTGTCTGTGCTGCCCGTATAAAATAAATATGCTGGAATAAGCAAGATGAGCTGAGTCATCAACGTGGAATTGCAAGCTTGTAATCAGTTATGCTGGCACATGCAGGCAAGCTCTAACTGACGGAGGCTGATGTGACTCAATCGAGGCCGGATCAGGAAAAAGAAGCAGGACTTTGCTCTTTACAAGTACCACATAGAGTCCTTTATAAACTAACACAAAGGCAGATGTTTGAAAGATGAGGATTTTCCACTCAATTATTTGTCTGGAGTGGAGGTCAAAAGAGCAAAGATGAAACATGAAATCAAATTTTATGCAGACATCGAAGACAGAATAGTCTGGAGGCACAAATGTTGGTGCAAAATAATTTAGTTCATGTTCGAAGTGTTTAAGTTTAGTTGTTTCTGAGCTGGGGCTGTTCTAATATGGTTCAGATGCATGAAAATCGCTAAACTCGCTCTTTATTGAATCTTCAGATATCAAATAAAGGGTTCACAAATTGCAAACAGGATTCTAAATATCCTGCAAATATTATTGAATAATCTAATCCAGGTATGAAGTGCCTGAGATTCATAGTTCTTAAACTAGAGCTGATTAAAGATGCTCCGTATAGTGAAAAATAAGGTGGAATTGCCCTTTAGCCAGTTCCTGAATTGGAAGATGCAATCAGAGGCGTTCAGTCAATTCTTCAACTTTATCCACTGCATAGTCTGGATGACTCTCCTGCTTTCATGTTGTTTTATTGTAAAATCCCACCAATTAACTCAGAAATTTCCAGAACTTTCCAAAGGATTGAAGATTTTCAAAGAATCAAGCTAAGAATCAAGATAATGAAGTTCAGTAGATCGGTGATAGCCCCACCCAGAGCTGAATTGACTTGATAACATTTATTAATTTGTCTTCTGCGTAAATTACTCAGTCATTTAGTTAGACATATTTTTTATCTCATAGTTACTTTTAATCAGTGATTTAATTATGTATTTATTGATTTAATTTTGTCCCCTTTGGTCCTTCACATACTGTAGCATGCAGTGTTTTTTTCCCATATTTTTTCATCCAAAAAGGACATTGGCTCATAGATTAGCGGTGAACAAAGACTACTATGGAAAATGATCCTGCAGATGACGACTGTGATTGGTGGATGAAAGCTATAAATTGACTAAAAGTACATAATTAGCTGGTTTTAATTCTAATTCTTGAGCATATTATCCTATCATAAGCATGTTGTTGTTTTAACCCAAAGTCTGAAGTCATTCGGATGCAGCGGTTAAAATATTTCTCATGTTTGTCAATATATCTTCCTCTCACAGGGTGTGAGCCTCCATATTCTTATCTTTCCCACAGAATATCCAGTCCAACCGATTGCAATGCTATCTATAACATTAGGTTCAGCTTCACCCTCCCACTCTCCCCTTCTGAAGAGGCATTCTGCTGCATCTTTTCTCTCTCCTCGGTAGAAGCCTTTCCCTAAAGCTTTTTATAAATCACTTCCCACTTCTTAGCTGAAATGCACTTTCATATTTGAAACACGCCAGCCTTGTGTGTCTCTCTGTGTGCAGATTCACGTGTGTGTCTGCGAGCACACGCAGATGAACGGCCTTCCAAACGCACTCCTCAATAAAGAGTAAGGGTAACATACTTTCATGCTCTCACACACATAAACGTAAGCATGATATATTTGAAACGTGGTAAATAAAAGCCTTTCAACCAAAGAAGGAGCAGCGGAAAGCGACAAAAATTTTTTAAAATGCAAGTGGGTTTTCAGGCTTATCTGAGCCTTTAAATATCTGAACAAGACAGTTTATTTTCCGGCTTATTTTCTTTTTCACACAGTCAACCTAAACGCCACACTGCATGAAATGTTTGCTTTAGACTCGCGTGTCAGCGGTGAAAGTAAATCCCTAGAAAAAATGCTCACAAATGACGAGATGATTATTATCAGGAGAGCAATAAACTTTGTTATTTGCACGGATTGCTCCAATACATTTATCGTCTAAAATGTAGCATTTTGATCTCCTGTTGCAAATATAATCCTTGGTTTTAGCACTTTGATTTGTAGAAAACAAATCAAACCAACAAGGAAACAACCCAACGTCATAGGTCATAGGTCAACGTCATAGGTCGTAAAAATTTGTTGAAAGGAGAAAATTGTGTAGTTGGAGCCTAGACAGCGAGCATAAACACATCTTACCTAGAGTCGAAATTGCAGATGAAATGTCTGTGATAGAGGCTGATGAACCCCCACTGACATCCTTGCTTTGAACTATATTTGCAGCGGTTTGAGACCTTTTACAGCAGCCATTTAACTCCCTAGCAGGAAAAGCGCTCCTGTAACTAAAATTACTAATGGAGGCTACGCCAGAGATGCAATGTCAGAACCATGAAGCTTGTTACCATAAATGAAACACAGTAATTAGAGACGTTATGAAGCTGCACCTGTGTGTAAGTTGAAATACCCGCTGCGAGGAAAGTTAATGAAACAGCTCTTACACTTAATCAAGTCCTCTGACAGGTTTTCTAAAACAACCAGCTGAAATAACCAGTTGGCTTTGGTCTCTGTTACAGTATGTGATGTGAAAAGAAAAGCTCAATAGATTTTAATGTTGGAGCGGAGAGCTCGAAGGCTTTGCACTCACACAGGTGTTTGCACTCTTCAGACCATTTTTTATGTCACACATCATGTATCATTTATTGGAAATAGATTTTTATTCTGCAATTTCAAATTCACAGGGTTTACACTAATGTGTCCTGATCTGAACCAGTTTCATAGGGTGGTGCCCTAACATCTGTAGTTTTCCTTACCAGACTTTATAAAAGATATATCAATCCAAACACAGAATGAACCACTTTATTGTACATGTGTAAAATATAGCAATGTGTAGTAAGTAATTAAAAACTGATATAAAAGTAGAAAAACAACCAAATGAAATTAGGAAATTAGATTTCCTAATTTCCTTGTTAGGAAATCTCTAATTCCTTTTATCTTGACATGTTTAGCGTTGACTGTTTCTGGAAATGTTTTCATCCACGTGGAGAAACAGAGATCAACCCAAAACAATACTTTTACTCCCCCCGGACCTGTAAGTGTCACTAAATATGGAGTAATGAACATACACATAACGCCACCACACAGGGTTGGCTATAAACACAACAAGAAAACAGTAAAGGGAAACATAGTGCAAGCGGCTTCTTTTGTAAAACTTTTTGCAGCTGCGACTGCATCTACAACTGGATTAAATTTTGATCAAGACTAAGCAGCAATTTGACGAGAATGTCACGAGTGAGACAGAAAGTGAGACCTTGGCCAAGTAAAACACATCCACTTTGGGGGAAAGACAAACTAAAATCTTTTATTTGCAAAAAGCAGAATACTTACTTATAGTAAAAATAAATAAATAGAGAGTGCAATGCAATCTTGTTGCAGGTTGGGTCGCACAGGTCTATTTAATTTGACAAAAATATGTATAATTAGTATTAGTGCAATTCTTTATTTACAATGAATAAAGAACTTTAGCTCATATGAGGGTTGCATGCTTTTTAAGAGTGTTGGGGGGGATTCTCAGTGCTTATCTAACCAAGATGAGCATTGAAGCATTAGTCTGTAATTTGCCACCAAATGTGTTTACGCTGATGTGAAAGGAAAAAAGCAGAACCTCACAGTTGGCGTCACAACTTGGATGTCGAAATGAGTGCTATTCACAAGAGGAAAACTGCTTATTGCAGTGTCCTCAACACAACGCCCATCATTCATCTCCTTTCTGGTTAACTCAAGAATGGAAATGTGATTACTTTTATCTGATTAGAAAATAGAGCAAAAGGAGTGTGCAGTCCAGAAACACCAAATCTACAATCAAATAGCAAAAGAGTAATTAGTTCTTTACCTTAACAGTGAGAAAGGTTGATGCTGGGTCTTGATAGAGCTTTAAATTAATGAGGACTTATGACATATTAGGCACTAAAGGTTTGGCTACAAGGTAGATGGAGAGGAAGTCAGAAGCATTGGTGTTAAAAATAACAACTATTCTTGTCTATTTCATTACAGAGTCCCTTTTTTCCCCCATTTTGTTCTTACATTAACTCAGAACCGCAATAAAAGCGCTGCTGTTTATATCCTCCCCTCCCTGCAGAGCTCAGCCTGACCATCTATTACACTATATAGATGACCAACTATGAGAAACGACAAGCATGCACTTTAAATGCTCCACGTTCATTAAGTTTCTGTTTCTCAAACAAACTTTAACTAAATAATTTTGATAAATGAACTTTATAACCGTACTTCTTTGCTGTGCATCACATACATGTCTGTAGTTCCCACACTTTTCTAAATCACCCACGCCAAGAAAAGCTTTCCTACTGAGCCGCAGGAGAAATGTGCAAGCGTTCTCGCTCTTCTCTTTTCACAGTTTACGATAACGTTTAACGGCAAAGTACCTCAAAGTTGGCTTCTAGAGCCAAACTTCAACTGTCAGGTTGTCTTTTATAAATAAGTTTTGTACTAAAACAGGCCAGAAGCCTTTAAACAACCGGCCAAGTTTTATCATGAACTCTTTCTCTTTTTTTTAAGAAAAGTTTGAACACAAAGCTTTCAGCACGTTCAAACAATGTCACAAAGTCTTACTCTAGCCTGTCAGGCCGTATATTTTCCCAAAGCACCTTCAGCTTTGAAGTAATCCAGGTAGATTAGCTATTGACTCTCTATCATGACAGTACATCATCTCTTCCTTTTCTTTCACCTTTTAACTACAGGGAAGGATTCACTGTGACTTCCTTTATCCTTACCTTCTGATGTTTTCTTTTATTAAAATGATTTCAGCTTTATGGTGGAGGACTGTGTCAGTTTTAGGCACTTTCAGTAAAAGTCTGTTGGGTCTCTCATGGCTTTCATAGCACATTCAACTTTGCTTCTGTTTCATCCACAGTTAGTCGAGATTTCACGTCTTTTTTTTTCCCCCACAGCTGAGTCTTTTCCTTCCTTCAGCCAGGTGGATTTATCCAGACAGACAGCTAGATAAACGGACCGCTCTTGGCAGAAACGTCAACACTGCAGCCTGACAAAACGCAGCACACATCAACTATGATGACAGTTTTGTTTCTGCAGATGCGCAGAGCGCGGCTGTGTATTGGAAAGTGGTTGTGTTCTTATATTTGTGTTAGGGAAGTGTTTGTGTTTTTTGTGAGAGATGCGTTTCAGGCCACAGGCAGGAGAAAAGATTGTGCATGCTGTGTGATTTATGTTGTTGTACTGGAGTTTATTGTGGTGCGTATCTAAGCATCAGTCATAATGGTACCAAGAGTTGTACCTCAATGTAAAGTTGCACCGATGCGCTAAGTTTTTGGGTTATTATTCTGATGTATAAATTTAAACATTTGCCAGTAGCATTTTTTCCCGGTTCGGGAACTATTTACTTTTACCTGTTGCTTTTAGTTTTGAAAGTTAATAAGACTGAACCATAAAAACGCTGTCAGCTATACAGCTACACTTTGTACCTGCATGATATGCAGCATAATTAACTTTTTAATTATTAACCAGATCCAAACTATATACCGAGACAGGATTAGTGTAACAGATTTGATAAAAATAAAAAAGCTAGGTGTAAAATATTCTGGAATGTCAACATATTCAGAGATAAAATCTCTTAGCAATGCCAGAATTTAGCGGGTCTTTTTTACTGTAAATGTTTAATAATTATTCATGAGTGGAGATATTCCATGATAGCCTTAAACAATAAAATGAATCATTTTCCTGTGACTTCTGTCCAGTTAACCTCCCCAGTCCTTCTGCAGGATCTGGTTGCTGGATCTGGAGTACCATTTGTAACAATTGCTTAATGATGATGCCTAATTTAGTATTATCATTTGGGTCTATTGGTTCTAGAAACAGTCAAAGCACTAAAAGAAACCATTTAGCTGTTTTCTGGCAATTTGTTAATGGATTCTTGGTGTCTGGAAAACAAGCTATTCCAAAAACCTCCCATTTATCAAGCCACAGTGGGTGGACAGCACGGAGAGCCTGCAGCCGCAGTAACGCGTTTACAAGGCCAGGCTCCTGGAAGCAATGAGACTCAAATCATCTGAGAAGATGACACAGAGGGACACACTGCGTCTCAGCTGGGAACCAACATCCCAACGCATTATTGATCTACAGGCCAGACTTCAGGACTGTTTACTGTAAGGAATCTGACCCATATCTGACAAGGAAGGAGGGGTTCATTGTATCTGTGGCAAAAATAAAAAAATAAAATTGATCTGGTGTTGAGCTCTGGTTATAGCTGCAGTTGAATGTTCTAATTCTTAACCTTTAACATGATTGATTTTTATCTTTAAGTTGTGCTGCTGAGTGTTTTTTGTTCTGTTATGTTTTAGACGTTAAATCAGTGGCGACTACAGAATAGCACATTTGGTTTTTCTGGAAGTCAGAAACGTAGATATCAACTTGAATCTTTAGTCTTTTTCAGTAAGGAGTAAGGAGGACAAACTTTCTGAATTGAATGAGACAGCGGAGTCATTTTCTTCCCTGGCTAAACAAGGTCAGAAATAAGTCAAGGATTTATTTTGTGGCTACAGTGGATGAGAAGTTTATTCTGAGTAACGTCTCTTTGTTTCCGACATCATGGCGTCTACGGTTTGGTGAGTAAAATCCCTGATACGTTGTGGAATCAGTAGGAGTCAACATCTGGTTTTCACATATTTGACATCTGACAGAGAGAACAAAAAACTCCTCCTCTAGCGGAGTTCATTATGTGTTTCCCCAGCGTTTATCAGTGTTTTCCCTTCTACAAAGCAGAACCAGATGTAAAGCTCAGGCGTTTTTCTACATCCATCTCCAGACCTCCCAACCTGGTCTTTATTATCGAACACGGCATATTTTATGTTACTGCTTTCTTGTATGTACACGGCACTTCATTGGAGTTAGCTTGACGTATATTCCGCACAAGTAGATTCCATCTTTTTACGGCTTTACAATTTTTAATGTTGCTACTTTGAATCATAGCACTCAGTAACATTTGTTTGCTATTTAATGGCTATGTAAGTTTTTGGCTCTAGTGAACAAGAATGCTACCCAGCAGGAGGTGTTTGATGCTTTAAAGCCAAAAATATGGCTCAAAAGTTCAAGTTAAAAGCATTTTTTTTTTAATTACAAGCTTTGCAACAGCAGTTCGAGAATGACTTATGCTTTCCAGACACAGTTACTTAAGAGGTTTTCTGAAAAGTTCACATATTTTTACTTCGCTATGAACGTCCCACTATCAGTTTTTACACTACGTCTTACAGATTGCTACATTACATCGTTTATGAAACCTTGTCATAGCTTCTGTCTATCTCAAAAACAGTCATGCCAATGTAATGCCAGAAAAAATAAATTAGCTGCCTTTGCAAAAACCATGATGAAACAGATGCAGAAACTCAGCACTTTTTTAACAGCACCTAAGCAGAAAGTGAAATGTGCTGAAGCATGTTTCACATGTCATTTCGGCTTGGTCCGCCACTGAAACGCCATCTCACGAAAAGCCACCACCTTTTTCGTATGAAGTCTGAAAACATCTCTGCTTTATCATCTTCTGCTGCCCGTTTGTCTATTTATGTCCATTTGAACCTGAAGTACAGTATCTGTGGTTGAACATACAAAGTTATATCATCATGTAAACACAGCTGAGGGCAGAATGTCTATGTCAAAATAAGGGAGAAACCCCTTCATCTAAAAGTGCATGAAATACTTTTGCTAACCTCTATTTCACCTTCTAATTAGTTTGAGTTTTGCATAAATTATAACAGCTTTAAAAATGTATTTAAATCTTACCCCAAATGAACTGAACCACACTCCATAGATTCCGTTTAATTGGCTAAACTGGAAAAGCTGAGAGTGAAAAACAAAAACTCCCCCCATGATTCTGTGCCTGTTAAAGCCATAATTTGTCAGGCTCACATTGTGCATATATTTTTTTAAATGTTTAAGTTAATTGAGGCTTACTCAGCTTTCTTATGGTACCAACCACAACAGTTAGAGGTTTGGGCCTTTGCTTTGGTGTCTTGTTATGTTTTGTAGAAGTTTTCTGATCTGTTTGGGATCATTGTAGTGACACGGCTTGGGTCACATTTGATTTAAAGTAGATATGAACTAGATTTTGCTTTTTCTTTGACCTTCAGGTCATTTTGATGGAGAATCCAGTCCAATACACTTCATCACTCTGGAGTGAATGACTTTATTTTAGAAATGGCCATATAACCATTCCCAGGTTTAACAATTACTTTTCTAGTCATTTGGCATTGTGGTAACACACATTTTTATGCTTTTATGGAGATAGCCTGCTGATAATGATGTATTTGATTTGCATTACCAGAATGTTACTTTTCTATGGAAGCATCTTGGTTTTGATTTGTTTTCCACTTTGCGTTTGATTTTCTTTTAGCTTCAAGGAGCTTCAAGTTGCGTTTAACCTGCCAAACCTATATTGTTATGTACGTAATGCAATATAACTCTAAGAGGATTTATTGTCTTCACCTAATAAATGAAAAACATCCATTTTTAGTAGGTAAAAATCAAGGTCAATTCAGTAATACCCTTTTAAGCAAAAAGAGGCTCAGCAGGAATGTTAGCCTTAGATATAACAGTTTTGATAGAATCATACCTCTTATTCGAGTGTATGGCTTTCTTCCTCTTTAAATCTGCTCTCCAGTGAAATTATTAAAGTGCCGGCTGTCACAGTCACACTCCACCACGAGGAAAGCACTCAGCTTTTCACACATGTTTTTTGAAGTTATCAGAATTAATTTAGATACACGTAGTTTTGCATGGACACACACGTGCTCAGACACTCTGGAGAATAGATAAGCAGCTTCCAGGGGCTGTCAAGTGTTCACTGAATAAACAAGCATCCCTTTTGTCTGTTACATCCCACTCACCCTCATCTGTGCCTCACATAGCTGCAAACCCCAATGCTCGATATGCAGTGAAATATGTGGAAAGTTAATGTCATGCACCATTAGATACTCATTGATAAAATCCCTTATATGTTATTTTAAGACTAATGGATTATTCCCACATGTGTTTTTACCTGGATTAGCATCAAAAAATGGAGGCATAAATTAGAATATAATCATAATTGTAATGTACTTAAGTAATTTCAGTTTTAAAAGTAAACCTGACATGCTGTAGATTTGTTATACAAAGAATAATACTTTTAAAGTGTTTGTCTGTTTATTTTAATAAGAAACTTTTATTTACACCCGCCCTATAATTCAGCTTCTTCAAAAAAAAATTAGAATAATACATATGATCAATAGATCCAATATAATAGAAATATCTTTTTACAGTGAGGAAATTCACAGTGATAAGTTAAGGTAAATGGAAGAAAGGAAATTCACACAAAGCTCAGGTAAAGTAAAAATATAAAAATCAAAATGAGATTGTTCAGTAAGGGCAAATTTTTAATATAAGAAAAAAATACTGTATTGTTATCAAAAATGGCATACTCAGCTAAAAAGCAATTAAGTCAAGTAATATAAAGAAAAAATGTGTAAAATCTGCATGTATGTACATGTGCATAAAAATAGCAGGTGATGTTATTGTAAATAAGGAAACTTCAAATATAGCTGAGTCTATTGGAAGGAGTGACGATTATTGAGTCTCATAGCTGCTGCTGAGAGGAAGGACCTGCTATAACGCTCCTCTGTGTACCCAGAATGCAACAGTCTGAAGCTCTCCAGTTCAGCAAGAGCTTGAACTACTGCCACAAAAACAATAAAATCCTTAACATGACCTGCAAAGAAGCTGACTGTTCACAGTGCCACATCTGATCATATCACCAGAAAGTTAAATGGAAGAAAAAGCTGTTAGAAAAGCACGTGCGAATAACGATAGACCAGAGGAGATTTTGAAGATCATTCAGTTGTTTTAATATGCAGAAGACATGGCCTGCAGCTCCATTCAACGCAGTATTTGCTCAGTGGCTCAAAGTCCTCCTTTTCGGAAGAAGTTACACTACACTGAATTTTCGAATATTGTATCATAAATAGAGGAGGTGTACTGTACTTGTTCGTTTGAAAACAAGGTCTGATGGTTTGGAGGAGAATTGAAGAAGGACAGAATCCAAGTTGCTTGAGATCCAGTGTAAAGTTTCCACAGTCATGTCTCTGGGGAGCCATGTTTTCTTCTGGTGAAGGTTGAAGGTCACGTTGCAGCAGTCTACATGTTACGACTCTTCATGCTTTCCTCTCCTGACGATCATCATGGAGATGCCGATTCCGTTTCCCAGCAGGGTGTGAAATATATCACACTGTGTGCAATAGTTCTATGTTAATGTGTGAGTTTGTTTTTGAATTGGGTTGCTGAGATAAAATAACCTCTACGTAGTGTTTAAATTTATTGAAAAGCATTAGCTAAATGTGTGATGGTTGTGTCGGTGGAAGATCTCCTTACCTCAGGCTTTGCAGTACATCAGAAGGAAACAGAACTGCAGCTTTACTGCTCTTAAAATGGGACTTTTCAGAACGTACTTCTCTATTTACGACAGCCATGTTTCCCCATTGAAGACCGGGTGCGGTTAAAGGCTTATGTGGCAGACACAGAATAAGGGTTCCACGGGGAGATATAAAGAGGTTGATTATTATTTAGATGTTATAAATTCAGGCAATGGTGTAACTTTTTCGACAGAAGGAAAGTTTTTCTCTTTGACCCCTGGGCAACGGCACCCAATAGGTTGCAGTAAAAAGAAATCAGGCTGGAGATGTTCGGATGAAAAAGCAGAGATGGTGACTCCTGGCAGAGATTGTGAGAGGCTTCAGCTGGCAGGGTTCCAGGTGGCATGGCTATCTCGCCTCATTAGAGGATATTATTCAGAAACCCTTGCAGCAATTGCCTGTCGTCCCTTCAACCTCCCACCCACTGCAGAGAGCTAGAAGGGACGTTTACCCTGGAAATCAAGAGGAGGGGAAAGGGGAGGAGTGAAGACGATGACATTAATAGCTAAGGGCTTAACACAATCAAGTCTTTTTTTTTCCAATAATTTGACTTTTTTTCTGTCTTCACATTCTGATTTACAGGGTACTGAAAATGCAATTACTTTGAACAGACCTCCAGGACAGAGTTTAACATCAAAAGGACATGATCAAAAGGAACAAGAAGGAAAAAGAATGAGTGTAATAATCTCATTGACAAGCTTGGTAAAAAGGATCAGACGGATGCGTGGCCACGTGTGGGTGGAACCAGCCGCAGGTTTCTTTTATTGTTCTTCTTCAAGAGAAGCTCTGTGCTCTTTACCTCTCTGTGGAGTTTCTACAAAAGCGGACTCACACATCCCTCCTCCATCTCTGAAAATGCACAAAATGATGGCTAACAGTACAGCTTATACCTAAAGTGAATTATTCAATAGGCATCAATTATTAAGCCATGCCGGTATCGATTAGTTCACTGATGAGTTTCTTTACAGATGAAACCTTTGGCTCTTATAGACCTAAGACTTTACTTTGACATGTGATGTTTATCCTTAGCTTTTCTTGAAAGAGTGAAGCTCAAGCCAACAAGCAGGCCAGTCAGCCTTCAAGAGGCAAAATTATTTTTCTCTACTTTAAATACAGCACATTTTTCCAAGAACATTTTGTTCCAAAGGCTACTAAATTCATGAGACATCTTGGTCATTACAGAGTCTACTTTTGGCTGGAGTCATTGTGTCATGTGGTAAAAGTGTGAAACATTTTGTTTCTGTTCTACTGCAATGCTTCATTGAGGACTTTGGATTTTCTTTCGTTTTGTTTAGTTGTTGGTCTTTTCTCTTAAGACTTTTGCCAGGAATGTCTCCAGCTGCCTTTTTATGCTTAGTGGTAGACGTTGCTTATTAACCTCATTTATCTTCCACACTATCAGTACTAAATCTAGTTGCAACATTGATTAATCGATTTTTAAGTCGTATTGATCTCCTGTAATGCAGTTTGTGTCAGAGCGCTTACTCTATTAAGGGGAAACAGTAAATGATGACGGCCAATAAATGAGCTAGGTAAAATATTATCCAAGACATTGCTATTACATGAGTGAGCCTGGCTAAGGAAAGCAATATAGTCATTTCAACCACTTACAAAAGAAAGCCGTAAAAGAAAATTGTCAATAAACGTTCATTTATGTTCTGTCAATGCTTAGTGTTTGAACTTTGAACTCATCTGTTGCAGAAATAATTTCTGAAACTGCTACTTGACTCGCCACCTTTTTAGTGTATTACCAACAGAGGTGTTAAAGGGATCCCTGACGAGTTGAAAATGTTCGCCTTAATATGTCATAATTTTCCTATTAGCCTAAAAGCTGTTTGTGATACATAAAAAATATCAAGTTTTTTTCAAAAAAAAACTGTACATCTTTATTATGTATTTCACCCTTGCCCTGCGACGGACTGGCGGATGGATGGATGGATGGATGGATGGATGGATGGAGGGACGGATGGATGGATGTTTTTCACCCACAGAGGTCACCATTTCTTTACCTCCAATGCATGATGGGTAATTGAGGAATACCATTAGCAGGAGCTAATGTGAAAAACCAAATTGGAAGATAATGAATGGATGTTTAAAATGGCAAGGAAACATCTTTGAGCGTTTGTAGCCACACCATTAAAATTATTGCTTACTGCAAACAGTTTGAACCAAAAACTAGAGCAGTTTCCAGCATACGCTCTCCTTTAAACAACAAGGCGACGTCATAAAGGTTCACATACTTTTAGTCAGAAAGGAAAACACATTATTTTGTGTTGGAAGCTTATTTTCCTGTCATACTTCTCTTTACATATAGACAGAGGGTCTCGTTACACTTTCCATTCTTCTGTTTCACAATTCATACTCTTGCCTAGCATTGATAATGTTGATGTCATAAACTGAGTTGGAAATTTTAGGGTATCAGGGTAGTTTACAGGTTTCTAATTAATAATGGTCTTAACTAGAGGTGTGCCGATCGATCGGTCACCGATCATAATCGGCCGATTTCCGTGAAATCGGTGATGATCGGGATCGGCCGATCATTGGCTCTTGAACCGATATCGATCACCTGCATCTCATTTCTCAGCCTGTCTGTCCAGCTGGTCTCGTCTTTCCTTCACTGTGCAAACGCGCAGCAACAAATGCTAAGCGATGTGTAACTATAACGCACTGAGTGAATGAGGACGTTTGAGTGTTGTGGCAGAAAATAGAAGCAGGTCAAAATGCATCAACAGAACGAAGCTAATAGACATAAAAACAATGACGGAGTTTGGCTACATCGAGGCTCAGTGCAGTAAAAAGACATGGAGGATCAGACAGCAGGTAAAGCAGCGCAGCTACAAACACTCGCCCGGATTAGCATGACGGTCAGAAAGATAAACTAATAACCTGTAAATGATTTAAGTCTTCGAGCTGCGATGTAAGACGCTGGTTCTGCTGTTGAACCGCTGCTCCGCTACAGGTAGTAATATTTAATATTTAGTAATATTTGACACGGAGCCGCTTCTGCTCCACCTGGTAGAGACTCACACAGCGAACCTGTTTAAAGCTGCAGCATCTAACCTAAAAAATACATTTTACATACATATTAAAACTTTCTCTCTCCTAACATGAGACAGAGAATCTCTAAAAAATAATCAATCTCCTCCCTGTTACTCCGCTCAGTCAGAAACAGCCAATCAGAACTAGCAGTAACCAGCTAGCCGCTATGCTAACAGGAAGTTTAACTCAAGATTGTTTATTGTAATGAATCCTGTTTTTGCCTTTGATTGTTAAGTTTTATACTTGAATTCTTTGGCAATGTTGAGAGGTTTTATTTTGGCTCTTTGCATTATTTAGCTTCTTCAGAGCCTCATATGTTATCAGTCTGTTAAAGATAGTATTATTGATAGCATTTCAATTTGCACAATGCCTGTTTTGTTTAGTTTTCTTCTTGGAAAAGTTATTAAAAACAAGTTTTTGTCTAAATTAAGGTGAATTCATGGTTCCTTTTTCCACATAATGTAACAGTAGTGTTTATGATAAAAAATAAATAAATAATAATTATGTGATCGGTATCGGGGGTCGGAATCGGCGATCGGCCCTCAGGGGTGATCGGCATCGGTATCGGGAGAAAAAAACCTGATCGGCACATCCCTAGTCTTAACTGTTTTTTAGATTTTATCTTAAAAAATATATGTTGTAAGAATCATTGTTTTGGCTAACATTGCATTAGTTTACACTAATAGACTCACAGCTGGTATGATTATGCATGCTAAGGAAAAAATAACCTTATAAATCAATAGTTTCTCGAAGCTTTTGAGCCACTTTAAGCATTCATTTAGTCTGCACCTTCATTATCCTTGTGGATGAATTTTGCTCCACTGTTCTTCACGAGATTTGAATTAGTTTCTCCACAAACATTTCTACTTCAGTCTCATTTGTACACAGGACATTTTTCCAGGAGTTTTGTTTCACTGAGTTAAAGCTTTCACTAACATAAAATTTGTCTGTTTAGTAGAAAATGCTTTCTGCTGGCAACCCATCCAAACAGGCCTACTTTTTTCTAATTGTTGTCGACTTTAACATTTAGCTTGCAAAGTGAAGGATCTTATGATTATAAATGTGGAAAACACAAAATCACAACATTCGTCAATAGAATAGAATTTATAAACCTGAATATGGTTTAATTTGTGAATTCAGAATGATTCACATTGGAAGCTCTTCCCTGTTGACTCTTGTTTTCTTTCAGCAGTATGACATGAATTAGTTCAGTATGAACAGCATATGAAGCAATGCTTTGAGTTTATGTAACAAGAGAGTATATTTTGTCTTCACAGGAAGAACCAGTAAGAACAAAGATAAATATTATGAACTGAATAATGGAGTCAAATCCCTGACTGTCTACGCAAAGATTTGCAAGCAGTTGATTTGCTTTTACTAAGTAGTTTTAAAGCTGTTTCATAAAGCCACCATTGTCCATAGATGTCAGTCCTTGCAGAGTTGTGGGTGGGATCCAGGGGTCCACCCTGGACAGATCACCAGTTAATCACAGGCCAACACAGACAAACAATCTTAATGGATCACAGAAAATATCTGTGTCAAAAACAGGATGAACATCCTGAAAAATCATCATTGATGAGTGAGTTAAATGGAGCAGAGTGACAACACTACATAAAAGACGGACAAATAGTCACAGGAGAAACTGACTGAGTTTAAAGATCTTTTTTAACAAATTGCATTTTGATCCCAGTACATTTATTTAGGTTGTTTTTCTATTAAACTGTTGAAATTACATGCATTATTTAGATGCTTCAAATTAATCTACTTATTAAACAAAATAAAAAATGGAACATGGGGAGAAATTAAACTGATTTTGTACAGCTCTGTAAGTGAGACTTGCAGTCTGATACATTCCTTGTTGGTTATTTTTGCAACTTCACTCAGAATCACCCATGGAGGGACTTCTTTATTTCTTTATTTAAATGGGTTAATTTTTCAGAGGGACACACAGTGAGGGTATCGTGATTTTAGCTACCAGTAGTAGGAGAGGAGCTGCGCCAAGAAGCTAACAGAAGCTAACAAACACTGAATAGAAGAAGAGCTGCCATCGATACAGCCAAGCATGATTTAATGTTACACAATACAGTTTTACCAAGTTGCTCAAAGTCTAAACTGGCATTGTTGTGCATTTAAGGTGTAAAGTTTACCTTCAACCAAACGCCCCCCTAAGGCATCCCAGCGCCCCCCTTTTGTAAAAATGTCCGCCAGCGCCCCCTGCCGTCCTCTGAACGCCCCCCGGGGGGGCGGTACCGCCCACGTTGAGAACCGCTACTCTAGAACAATGCAATTTAACTAGTTTAAAAATAAGCTTATAACTCTGTATGAGATCACATGACCTCTTTTAAGATATAACCAAATGTCAGTTCATGTGAATCTGCTAGAGTTTTAAAGAAGACTCTGAAGCTGAATAATCTACTTCTACTAGTATACCTTACAGTATAGCATAAGGTTTTTCTTTTTCAAGTGATCACCACCCTAAAGTCCTTTTTTTTCCCTCTCTCTTTCCTTCTGCGACCCACCAGACATAGCTGACAGTAGTGGTATCCATTGATGACAACTCAAACTGTATGGAAGAAATGAAAACAGCTCATTCTCACGCTGTCGTCCGAACCGTAAAAAGTTTCCAAATTCAAATCCGGATCACAGCAGCAAATTCCAACAGTAAGAGCAGCTGTTTATGCAGAAAACTACATCCTCATCTGTGTCCACTTACTGCTTGCATTATAATGAGTTGTTACTGAAGGAGAGAGAAATAATGGATTGTCAGTGATGAAACGTGTCCTCGAGCTATTTTGTTCAAAATGGAGATGAGAGAACTGTAAGGCTGGAAATCCTGAGGAAGAAGTAAATAATCTCCTTTATTACACACAGCTCTGCTACATTTTTGCTTCAGGTCCCAATCTTTTAATGGCCAGGGATAAATACACAGCCGAACACGCACACACCAGCACTCAAACACTCTCTTTTGTGGTGAAATGAGCAGCACCGCTGTGAAATAGCACCCTGATGTAACCAGATCGTTTTCTCCATGTGCTCTGAAATCTAGTTTGCTTTCCATCGATGTAGGAACTCATAAGCATATATCCTCTTTATACCACTGGAGAATTGGTATGTCAGACAATAAAGCGTGTCTTCCAAGGTCCGTGTACATTGTTTTCTTTGGGTAACCTCCCAAAACACTGCTTTTGGTGTTGATATTCTTTATTTTTGGAGGGGGGGGGTTTCTCTTTATTTTTTTACAGATGTTGCAGCTTTCTCAATCCACCACCTCTTATCTTCTCTCCTGTTCTCCATCTTTATTCTTCTTTCTACTACAACGAGAAGAAGCAATCAATCGCCTAGCAACAAAGATACTTATCCTAGTTCCTCTCACACCTGGTTAGAGACTGATGCTGAGGTCATCAGTAGATATATAGTTTTCATTCATTTTCTTTTAATCTTACTTGATGGGGTCATTTTTTCCCCTCACAGCTTTGTCCTTCAGCCGGTTTTATCTGTCTTAATATATTTATTTCATCCTGTCCTTTTCCAGGCACTCTAATCTGTGTCTTTAGGAGTGTGCATATTTCTTTATTCTCCCTCACTCTCTGTCATTTAACTCATCAATTTATTTCTATTGCTGTGTGGTTAAAGGAAATTGGTTTCCAGGGAATGTTTCTGGATCCATTTAAGCCAAATAGATATGAAGGAAGTATTTTCTTTGACTTTACTGTCACTGAGGAGCCAAAGGATAGATGTGTGCATCCTGACTTGAGACAAATTTTTTGTGTGTGTTGTACTACACTGTGTGCACAATTATTATTGTACATTAATTATTGAGGACTATCTTTGCTTAATCAGCTACAGTGTGGTTTATCCAAAATGTTAATAAACTCCAAACATGAATGATTAAGAAGATTAAAGGGAGATTTTGGCTTTCTTAAGAGAATATCAATATGTGCACAGTTATTGGGCAGCTTTTATTCTGCAGAGTTATTACACAGCTAAATGAAAAACACATTTTTCCATCTCACTTTTATATTTTCATCTGTTTAAGTGAAACAAATAGCTGAGTGGTTTCCCATAAAGGTGTCTTGACATTTAAAAATAATAATTGTGATCATTCATTGCTTTCAAAGTGATCGGTCTTCCAGTCATAGAATCTGTCAGTTTCTCAATCAATGTTTTGTGCAGTAGCAACCACAGCCTCCCAGACACTGTTCACATCCAGTTTTGTTTGTTTTCCGTCACTGAAAATCCTGTTTAAGAACTTTTCCACACATTCTCAATCCGGTTCAGATCAGCTGAGGAAGGGTCTCTTTACTGGCTAGCCCAGGGGTGGGCAATCCTGGTCCTCGAGGGCCAATGTCCTGCAACTCTTAGATGTCTCCCTGGGTCCAACACATTTGAATCCAAAGGCTGAATCACCTCCTAAGTGCAGTCAGGTTCTTCAGAGTCCTGCTAACGACGTCATTATTTGACTCGGGTGTGTTAAAGTAGAGATGCATCTAAAAGTTGCAGGACGCCTAGAGCCCTCGAGGCCTGGAGTTGCCCACCCCTGGGCTTGCCACTTGAATGCATGTGATGGAGTGATCAACTTTTAAAATGATTGCCCTTTTAAAAGAGACTAGAAACTTCCTCCTGCATCAGTGCTTAAATAAAGTCGTCCTGTCTAACAACTGGAAAAAGGTTTGGAGTTGATTTTGAGCCCATCTCTAAAACGTTCCGACCAACTCATCTTCAATATTCGGTACATACCTCCACCTTACTGGTGCCTGACTGGAAATTGAGCCCTGTAGCTGTTATTGATCCAGCCACATCCACAAGACTCTTATTTCATCGACAAAACCTTTGAGAAAATCTGTCTTCAGATAGTTCTTGGACCAGTTTAGACGCTTCAGCTTGTGAGTTTTGTTCAGTGGTGGCCGGGTTTCACCCTGGCAATATCTCTGGGACCTGAATGTTTTTTGTTTTTGTTTTTTTTTACGTCTTGATGCTGCAGGTAGGTTGCAGTTATGAACAGGGTGATAACGGGTTCCTGGTGACTTCACACTTTAGTCTTCTGAAATCCTTGATGGTTAATTTGCAGCTTTCTTTTCTCGTCAGACAATTTGCTGCATATATTCAACAGGTTTGCACCAAATGTTGAGCACATTTGGTGCAAACCTGTTGAAAATATGCAGCAAATTGTCTGACGGTTTCCTGATCGAGCCTCAATATCGTTTTGACTTCAGAGTCAGTTAGATATTTTTTTGTGGCCATTGTTGCCTAAAGAAAATAATCTGCCTAATAATTATGCAAACCTTTATGTAGGGTGTTGACCTCCTCAGGTCACACCTTCTAATTACACAGATACACATTATCTGCTATGCTTAAATCCATTAAGCATTCAATCCAGCTTGAAGTTAAAAAATCTGAATAAAAATATGGTCATTATAAGTGTGCACCCATTGTAGAACATAAAATACATTGAATTTTGTGGCTGTACCCTTCAGGCAGTCTTTATAACTTCATGGCCTCCATTAGTTCGTTTGTTTTGGACTTTGTGCTTTGATCCAAATAAAGCCCTGAAGGGACACTGCAAAGAAAAAAAAACACAGCAATAATAAAAATCTTCAAACATGTCTTTAAAAACAAAGTGAGAATTGTTGAGCTCCCTTTAAGGTTTTCACAGCACGTTATGCCATAGTGGTAAACGGGGAGCTTTTTTCTACCATAATTGCAACACATGCTCTGACATGTATGCTGTTTAAGTTGAAGAGTAGTAATTATGACTTTACCATGAAATTAGTGGGTAAAGAACAGCAGAATGACTGCTGCAGACAAAAATGAAAGGCATTTATGCTCGGAAAACTTTACTAAATGTTATTTTACCAGACCACAAACGTAAGAAAACAGCACCTATATAAATTATGCTCCGACAAGCAGAAAATGTGCTCTGAAAACATGTCAGCATTCGTCTCAATAACAACTATTTCCTGTCATTTTAAATAGTTATGATTCTTTTTGGATTGAACTGCAGTTTTATTCTAGTTATATGATTCTCTTTTGTACACAGTTTAGTTGTTGTATGTAACCTGTTTCAGTGTTATTTATAATTAGTCTAACATTGAAGTCGCCAGGGTCTCATCTCTCTGCTACTTCTGCCTAGACTGCTTTTAATAACCCACACCGGCATTTTTACGTCCAAGCTAAAATAAATCATTTAAAGACGCGTGTCTTGATACGTCTGATTTATCATGTTGGTTTTTATTTATGCACATCATGATACGGATTCCGTCAACTCTCACTTGCAGTCAGCAAATCCCACGTTCTGTAAAGTAGTTTTTTTCCCCCCTTTCCTCATATCTAGGATAGTGCAGCGTGCACATAATTTCTGGTGAAGGATTTGTTTTAGTGAGCGGTGCTCCTGCATGCTCGCGCGCAGGTGCATACGCATTAAGCAACCTGCCGTATAAATGTCAGCTCAGAATCCTCTGCAGGTGAAGCCGAGGCTCGTAGTGCAGGATGCAGTGATTTGCATTTCACAACGCTCCTCGCAGGCACACAAATGCACTTAAAAAGCCGGTGTGGCAGCTTCGGGTGCCACCGTTGTTCATATGCATGTGTTTGTGTCCATGTAGTCACGCCCCACTGTGTAAATCAATATTGCAAATAAATCTTATCTGTGATGTAGGCTTCAGAGCCAACTACATTATCTGTGAGTTCATCATTCAAACAGCTGGGGCGACAGAGAAGGAGTGACTCAGTGAAAACGTCTTAAAATATGCATGTTGTTTAACAGATGATTTATTCATGAGGGGGCTGTGTTTGCCATTAAGTGTAGGCTGCTGCTAGGTCACTGATGTTGATTCACAGAGGGGGGAAAGTACACAGTTTGGATTGCAATGCAATAGATTCTGTTTGTGTTTAATCGATATTGGACCAGAGTTCTGGGGTGAGTTAGAACAATTCTGTGTCTGTCTCGCTTCCAGATTTTGATCCTAACCTTGGCATGATGGCTGGAATCACCCCCATAAACCCCATGATACCCGGCCTCGGCATGGTGCCCACACCCGTCTCCCAGGACGTTCCAGTCGTGAAGGAGATCATCCACTGCAACAGCTGCACCCTTTTTCCCCCCAACCCAAGTAAGTCACAATACCAAACTAATCCTACTTTAGGCTGTTTCCACATGTGAAGCGTCATGCGCTGCGGGGCAGAAGCCAAAAGAAAGAAGAAAAGGGATCTTTATGAGGTCATCCTCTATTGACAAAGCCAGAATAAATTGATTGAAACGTAAGAGGCTTGTATTATCTGACCGTTTTTGTAATATAAAAACTTGCGGTTTGTTCCCTTTTGCTTTTTAGAATCAACGTTGGCTGTGAAATTGTTGGAACTCTCTTCCAGATCAGAGCAGATCTAGTTTTGGTTACATAAAGCAACACAGATGCTTTATGTAAAGCTAAGATTTCCAGCTTTAATTCAGAGGGTGAGCAAAAGAATTGGATAAAAATGTGAGGAACTAAAGCATTTTTTATTTTTATTTCAATTTAAAAAACAATTTAAAAAACTGACAACGCACAATGTTCATTCAGAATATGTGGTTGAAAAGCCTTTGCTGGCTGTAGTCTAAAACTCGTAGACATCACCAGATGTTGGGTTTCCCCATTTTTAAAGCTCCATCAGGCCTTTGCTGTTTGTGGACATTTCTGTCCAAAGTTTAATCCTTAACAAGTGAAATTCAAAGTTGTTGGCCATTCAGGGATGTACCACTACTTCACTTTAGTGATCTCCTGGGTTGCTTTGGCTGTATGTTTTGGTTCATTGTATATCAATATGATTACTATAATCTTATCAAATTGACTGTATTTAGTTGGATTTAAGCAGACTGCATGTCTGTGGCCATCTTCCAACCAACTAAGCGACGGTATGCAGCATCATGTGGGGGAGGGGTATGACTGCTTTGCATATTTCCCCCGGTACCTGATTGAATAGCGGAAATTTTTCAGTGGATTGAAAACTTTACCTTTCTGAAGTTTTATGCATAAAAGATCTGTCTCTGTCTTTCATAATAAAATAAGACCGAATTTTTTCTTTGCTAATAAAATAAAGAGACACATTGTGGAAGTTTTTAGGTCACGCATACAATTTGTCTAGAGATGTGTGACTTAGTCTGTCATTTATGAGTGATTGTTGGCACCGTTTTCTTTTGGATTTTATTGTTTTTCAACAAATGTGTATTTTTCAAAGTAAATATAATCAAAATCTTGGAGTGGTTTTATTTTTGCACAGCCAGAACATTAGTGCTATATCAAGTTTGTATTTTCACTTCAATAAGTTCTTAGAAACATATACAACAGCTAAAACAAGCTAATTAAAATTTAACTACAGCTGCAATTAATTTTTTTTTTCTTATTCACGTCTCAGGAGTAGGAAGAGAAATGAACAGTTTCAGGAGAACTTGCGCGCCCTAAGGTTAAATAAAGGATCAGCTTGTCTAGAAAATCCCCAGAACTTTAAATCCTGTCACAATCAATCTCTTAAACAAGTAAAACTTTTTTTCCCATGTTGCTGCTGCCGTGATGTGCATACATGAGTGGAAAAGGCAATGAGATGGCTCAATTTGTTTTAGACTTAGTTCTTATCTCCTTGTCATTGAATTTGTTTAACGTATCTTTTTGATGTGGGGGTCAATCTCGAGTCCAGCTTTACTTTCCCACCTCTTGTTTTTCCACCGTCATTTTGTCTTTCCACTCCTCCATTTCTTTTTGTCCAACCTGCTCTTTGTTCCCTGTTTTGATCCCCATCTCCGCATAAGATCTTTGTTCTTGCCTTTTCTGTCCTTTTAAGAAAGAAACGCCTAATCTCAAGGCCCGGTATTTTCATCAAAACCGCCTGGACCTGATTCCTCTCATGAAAATCTATCAACTCAACAGGCAGACGCCTGGCATGTGAGACGCCCAGAGGGAACCGCCTTCTATTACGATGGCGGTGGATTGATAGTGTAGCTCTGTGACCCTTGGAGATGTGCTGCCAGGGTCTGCAGAACCTCATAGTGTCTCTTCGAACAAATTAGTCTTGAAAAGGGCCAGGAGAAAAGCAAATCACATGTTGGTTTGCAATACTCTCATCCATAAGTCGATAGATGAGGTTTTTTTCGTCATGATGCTTCGTAGGGCATGCTGACATCACAATCACCAGCCAATTAGGATTGGTGTAATGAAATGAAGGCTTCTGATAAATATGTCTGCCATAGAAAGGCATCCCAATCAGCAGACTTTGAGAACTGATGTGATGGAGGTAACCTAAACACTTGGCTTTAATCTATGGCCACAGTAGTATTTGTCTTGAATCGTTTCAACTGTAAAAGCTAGATAGAAAGAAATAAAAGGACAAATAAGGGCGCAACACCTTATGTTAGAAATCCCCTAAATGAAAATCTAATTAGTCAAGCTTTTATCTTTTTTAAATTAAAGGAGTACAGAACTGAGCATCTCCTTGGAATATTTAGTGGATGTCTCTAAATGAAGGCATTTTCTTCATTTAATGCATCTGTGTAGCTTAGAAATTTGCTTTGGCAGGATTTTCTTCTATACTGGCATTTAAGGACGCTGCATCAGCCTTATGCTGTGTTCAGACTAAACGCACTCCCTGCAGAATTACCGTTGTTACTTTGACTCGACCAACATTTTCTAAACCAGCCTGTTCTTTGACAGCAATTTTTCTGTGTTCAACCATTTTGATATGGGCTGAAAGTTTTGCTCTCTCTCTCACACAGCTTTTCCATTAACCATATAATTGTGCACAATAAAAACATTATATTTGCTTACTGGATAAACAGCAATTTTGAAAAAACAAACACTTTTTTCAATAGAAAGTTTTTGGGCTAAGATGATATAGTTTTTCAGCCATTTTGAAACAGATGTATTTCAGAAGAGTTCAAAGGAAAAACATTTTCACATCACACGACACACGATCAACAGCCGGATGTTACTACTGGTGAAAACAAGACATGTAGCTGGTTCCAGAGCTCTCACAGTATTGCACAGCTCAAGTTGTGTGTCAAAAAGTTCATCAAAAAGCACACGGGACATCAGTACGTTTTAAATTGTTTACCAGCAATGCATTCTGGGTGCACTAAGCGTTTTTAAAGTTAGTAAGAATGCTAAAAAGCTAAATGAAAAATTAGCTCTGTCGTTAAGTTTTCCCAGCACGGTGTGTTCATGTCTTGAACAAGGTTTGGATTTTTTAGTTTTACAGGCAGAAAGGTCACAATAAGGTTTATTCAAACAGAAAAAAGTCAACAACCAATTTCTCAGGCCATCTTAAAAATAAGAGCCAGTATGAACAATGGATGTTTAAGATTTTTAAAATGCTTTTTTAAAATGTCTGTTAAAAAGATAGCTACTTTCAACAGGAACTGTGGCTTATGCATCCATGATAAAGCCCGTCTCTGATCCATTCTATTTTTATAGTATTAGACATCAAAATTTCATCTCTTAATTCATTTCAGTCCTGCTATCAGAGGTCACTGGGACAGACCCAGAAATTGCAGTGCAGATTAAATGACTGAGCTGGACTGAAAATATTTCATACTCTGACATCAACTCTCAGCAGCAACACTGGGTGAGGAGAAAAACAGACTTGATTACCTTACTTTGTATTTTTAGGACTGTTTTTGTCCTATAATCTTTCCAGCATTTAAAGCTGGATTTCTGCTCAAAGAGGCAGCAGTTTTCACATGGAAAGATCTAAAATGTGGGTGGCACTTTAGTTTGATTTCTGAGGATTTTAAGTTTCAGTGTCTGTTTCACTGAAGCTCTGATTTCTCCCAGTGGGACATGGCAGACAGGTGCAATATTATAGTGGCATGTCATTACTTCAGACCGCATGCTGTCAGATGTTCTTTCAGATATAAAGTTCGGATTTTGAAGGAGAATCTATCAAGAAAGTGAAGTAAGTTTTTGGCGCATGAAGATGTAAAAAACATGAAAACTTGCAACTTATTAAAAAATTTTTTGGCTCAAGTATGTTATTTAAACATGAATTAATCAAATAAAAATAAAAGGGGGCTATTGTTTATGGAGTACCAATTTACCTGTTTATCTGCCCATTCAACCTGATTCTAAACTAATTTAAAGCCTGGGAGGTCACTTGTTGGCAGCAGAGGACCGGCTCTCAGTCTTTGCTGCAGATTAGCTGCATTAAGGCTTTCAGCAAACATCAGAGGGAAAAGCACTAGTGTCTTGACGGCCAGGTTGCACATATGGTGTCCATCGCAAGCAGTCATTGCCCTCTGGCTGCATGCTCTCAAGCTGACACTACGTGCAGCATCCTCACTCACTGACCTTTTAGTTGAGAAACAACAGCCCCCTTCAGCTCTCCTCCTGATTCCTCTTTTTTTCATCCTGTCAGTGTGCATCACCTCCAACACACTTGAGATTTACATCCTCGAGAAGTTAGTTTTTCTTTGTACCGTCCACTTTAACTTTTTGCTAGACATTCACCCTACCTATTTCCACTTCTGCTTTCTGCTGAAGCACTTTAGTTGCTTTTTCTAAATCCTTTGTGAACTTTTTTCCCACTTGACTTTAGATCTGTGGAATCAATTAGATTTTGTTTGCTTATCTTTTTCATTCAAAGCTCCCTGGGTACTCAATGGGAGGTTTTTATATTCTTCAGATGATAAAATCAATTTTTTACACATTCTGTTTACCTGTCACAGGAAAAACAAAACACTGGTTATTGGTCTCTGTGGAAATTGTTAGGAGCTAAATGCGAAGCTCGTGGGATTAGAAATAATAGATTTTTTTTTTCTCTACACGCAAAAAGAGATTGCAGATGTTGCAATATCCATGACTCATCTTATTGTTGTTCAGTCAGCCGTGTGCTAAATGGCTTTAAAAATAGACAATCTAACTTTATTGGTCCACAACAAAATGAGGAGAATTGTCAGAACAACCACAATGGCTCAAGCTTGTTGTACTAAAAACCCAGATGCATTCACATCACTGCCTGCTGTTTGTTCCTATGTGACATAAATGAACTTAACGTGTTTACTTGAGTGTGTCTAAGAGTCGTTTCTGTTAGCTCTATAATAGCTGACGCCTCCCTGCTGTGGCATCGCCTCGCTCCAGGAGTGGGTGTTTATCGAGTCAGGCTGATGGATGGTGATCACCTTTTCTCAGTGAAGCGGTGGCCACACATACTGGCTGGCTCCTCGGGCAGCGTTGAGCTACGAACCAGCAGACTTGTTTGCTTTCATCAACATCCATGCGGTGGCAAGGGAACAACTTTGGGAGTGTGTTTAGGGTCGTCCGGCTGGAAGGTGAACTTTCACCCCAGGCTCAAGTCTTTAGCCTGTTTCTATCTCCAGCTGTCTTCTCATCAACTCATCTGGCTAGCTTCCTAGTCCTTGAATTTCCACGGCATGATAATGACACCACCATGTTTCACAATGGTGATGGTGTGTTCAAGGTAATGCGTAGTGCTAGTTTCTTTTGCATCAAGCTAGGGCATAAGGGTTTCATATCACTTCATATGAATAATTATTGATTAGTTTTTTTGATTTAAATCACAATTCC